>OY728136.1:1028088846-1033088846 GCA_963277665.1 Viscum album | reverse complement strand
ACCGCCATGCCGGGCCGCGCCGGGCGAGGCCGCACCCAGCCGGGCCGCACCGGGCCGGTCCGCGCGCGGGCCGTCCCGGACCGGGGCGGGTCGACCCGCTTCGGGCCAACCGTGGGGGTCTCGGACCAGGTCGGTCCGGGCCCAAAACCCCCGTTTTCAGACCGTTTGGGTTCAAATTCCCATAACATAGGCTACGGACCTCCGATCAACGTGCCGTCAGTGGCGACACGATCTTTGGAACGAGACAGTCGTTTCGACATATCGCACTCAGGGTTTCAGAATACATTGAGTTTGGCCGGGTTGGTTCGTACACGAAACCAACCGGGCCCTCAGAGCGGAAACGCTCATATCTTGACCTCCCGACGTCCGATTGACGTTCCATCGACTTGGTTGAGTTCCTCTTAGTGAGACGGATCTTTTGGCATACTATGCATGGGGTTTGGACACAGGTGGAGTACGGTCGGGTTGTTTTTCCCTTAAAAACCAATAGAGCCCCTAGAACGAAGAAGCCAATAACTCTCAGATCGGGCGTCCGATTGACGCACCATCTATTGCGTTGATTTCATGTTGATGATACAGAACTTTTGGATACATCAACTTCGTACAATATTTCAGTTGATGTATCAGCCTCTCGGCTCGTGGAGCGGACCCTCCTGAACGAGCTTGTTGTGTGCAGGGAACCCTAGTGTTGGCTGCGACTGCGACGATGAAGACATCTGGTCTTGTATCCTATGTGGGTCCTAGCAGTGCTGGTCTTGTATCCTATGTGGGTCCCAGCTGTGCTGGTCTTGTAACCTATGTGGGTCTCAGCTTAGATGATTCAGTACTGGTCTTGTATCCTATTTGGGTCCCAGTATAGATGAATCAATTAAGACAGCCGGTCTTGTATCCTATGTGGGTCCCAGCTGTGTTGGTCACGTATCTTATGTGGGTCCTAGCATAGATGATTCTGTGCTGGTCTTGTATCCTATGTGGGTCCCATCTTAGATGATACAGTACTCGTCTTGTATCCTATGTGGGTCACATCTTAGATGATTCAATACTGGTCTTGTATCCTATGTGGGTCCCAGAATAGATGAATCAATGAAGACAACTTGTCTTGTATCCTATGTGGGTCCCAGCTGTGCTGGTCTTGTATCCTATGTGGGTCCCAGCTTTGATGATTCAGTACTGGTCTTGTATCCTATGTGGGTCCCAGTATAGATGAATCAATGAAGACAGCTAGTCATGTATCCTATGTGGGTCCTAGTTGTGTTGGTCTTGTATCCTATGTGGGTCCCAGCTTAGATGATCCAGTATCTATGTCTGATCATCTCTTTCACCATTTCGATGATGTATACCTGTGTGAGCTGAAACCTGTTTTGCTTCCTTTGTGGATTGAGTTTTGCTATCCTGTGTGGATTACGTTTTGCTTTCCTGTGTGGAATACGTTTTGCTTCCCTGTGTGGAATACGATTTGCTTTCCTGTGTGGACTGGGATGTACTTGGGCTTTGTGGTTGGTGTGTGTTGGAATTGATGATTTAGGTATATGTATGGGAATATACCTAAGCAGTTTCGGATGTTAATTTGTGATTTATCCTTCCTTTGTGGTTTATCCTTTGTGGATTTTGGGAGACCTCCGGGGGTCTCGGGGTCCCTACTGAGCAGCTTATACTCATCCCTGCACGGGCTATGCCCGCACTACGTTGTGTTGGTTGCAGACGACGGACATCGTTGATCACGGTTGAGGCTTTCGGAGCAGGACGGTACCCGGAGGTGGACCACTGGGCAGACGTACTCTGAGTAGACGGTGGGACCCGAGGAGCTGCGGAGGCTATCTGTACACACCCTTCAAGAGGGACTTCCAGCGGACGCCTCGACGCTGCAGTTTTACTTTTTAGTTGTTGTTTTCCCTTTTAGTGGTACTTTACAGTTGGGCTTGTATTTTCGGCCCCTTTACTTTCCGCACCTACTTTTGTACAGTTTTAAATAGTGTTTACTTATTCTGCTTGTCATTTGTGGTGTTTTTTACTCTTATAATGGCAATGCCTTCCCTGATATCAGGATATACGCCTTTGGTGCTAGTCGCCAGCCCCTTGGCTATGGAAGACGGGCTTGGGGTAGTCACGGCACGGACCCCGAGGACGGGTCGTGACAAATTGGTATCAAAGTAGTTCGGTTCTACCGCAGAACATTGGGATCTGATCTTTTTCTATGTGAAGCAATAGTGTTTAGTGTATTGAGTGTGGTTATCAGTCCAGAGAGTCTAGTGTTGGTGCGGCGGCCGACGTATCCGTACACCAGGACCCTGACTTCTGATTTCCTACTTAATGCACGAAAACATTGATTGCGTGTGTGATTCATGTTTTCTTTGTGATTACTTTGTATCAGCTCACCAGGTATATTGTTTTGACCGTGGCAGACCTGTTCCTTTTTAGGATGGCCCCACGACGGCAGCCAGCTAGGGTTCCGAGAGTTGAGCATGGCGACAGCCCACCAAGTGATGAGGCCTCGGTGCAGGGCCCTTTGTCAGCAGTGACACCAGCGGTAGCTCTACCCGCCGAGCCACTGATGCTTCCAGCACCAGCCGCTGACAATGCACGTTGGCGTAGAGCACTGCATGAGTTCCAGTGCCAGCGACCGCCCAGGTTCCCCGGAGAGACGGACCCCTAGGCAGCAGAGGACTGGCTGGAGGCAGTGGTATGAGTTTTTGGGCTACTGAGGACACCATCAGACCTCATGGTGATCCTCACAGCGAACCTCCTGCACGCGGCAGCAGGAAGATGGTGGACCATGATGCTCCAGGTTCACGACGAGACATCTCTCCTCTGGACGGAATTTGAGAGCATCTTCCGCTCGGAGTTCGTCCCATCCACCCTCTGTGCGGTGTGGATTCAGGAGATTCTTCAGCTGCGGAAGGGTAGCATGACCGTCGCCCAGTACTCGGCGAGATTTACTGATCTCTCGTGCTACTCGACCGACATGGTACGGGACCCATTATTCCGGGCCCGGACCTTTGAGAAGTGATTGAGACACGAGGTCAGGGCTTCGATGATCTCCCTCAACATTCCGACACAGGATGAGGTGTTGGAGAGAGCCCTTCTAGTGGAGATTTTTCTCGCTGAGCATGCTCCAGTGACAGGGCCCTCCGCAGGATGGCCCGTAGTAGGGTCTTCTGCCTCTGGCAGTAGACAGGTGACGCAGAGGTCCAAACGGGCCAGACTAGCAGATGGGCAGTCACTGGATGATGATTCGGTTGTGCGGGGCACACGAAGGAGAGCCAGCTACACGAGGGGCAGGCATTTCTACGCATGCGACGGGCTTGGTCACATGGGTCGAGACTGCCCGACTCGTCTTATAGATGAGCATCATGTGGTAGAGGGACCTCCCAGACAGAGGTTCAGCCACGGTGGTCCGCAGGGTGCAGGCGGACGAGGCAAAGGAGCTGGCCGAGTAGCGGATGGGGGGAGACACTTCGTGGTGTTGCCACCACCACCACCAAGAGGTCCACCCTGACTGCAGGGAGTTGGTGGACATGGGAGAGCTCAACTTCTGGAATCTAAGACCTTCAATCATAGAGCTCTGGGAGCAGATGGACAGGACCAGAACTAGTGGATACGTCCTTTGTACATATAGTTCCTTGTTGCTGTTGTGTAATGTCTTTGTATTATGAGCTGCAATAGTAAAATATTCTTACCTTTTTGATGTTTTCATTCCTCTCCTCCTTTGTGTTGTTACTAAGAGGTTCCAGTTTAGACTGTTGACTTGACCCTCACTTGTGAGACATCTATTGGAGGAGACCCAGTTACCACACACTGATGCCGACAGTGTGACTCAACCCTTAGAGGCGAGAGTAACGGTTGGATCTCTTGGTAGTAGCGTTGAGGCCTTACGACATTATCCTGGGTATGGATTAGTGACATCCATGTCGGGATTGACTGTATTAGGCAAAAGAAAGTGGTTCATCCAGGGGATGAGACCATATTTCTCTTATCGTCAAAGAAGAAATCATAGAATCTCTTGTGGGACCAGATGTGGTCCAGGCCACGATAGAGAAGGTCCAGGTCATCCAGGAGCGGATGAATACAGCTCAGAGCCGACAGAAGTCTTTCGCTGAAAAGAGGCGGAGGCCACTAGAGTTCAAGGATGGAAACCACGTCTTCTTGAATGCGTCACCTCGATGTAGATTATGGAGATTTGGCCGAGGCATCAAGTTATCTCCGGGCTTCACCAGACCCTTTTAGGTCCTCAGCAGGATTGGCGAGGTGGCTTACCGCCTAGCTCTACAGCCTTTGTATCCCTAGTTTGTGTTGAAGCTTTACGTGGACGTAAATCCCTGTGGTGGGAGTAAATTAAAGACCTGGAAATTTCAAGGAAATTATTTTTCTTAATTTTCTTTGGAATTTTACAAGAACGCAGTTTCTGACAGCGCCTGATTCCGAGGCCCAGTGTGCCCGGAATCAATTTCCGAAGTTGGGCTCGGGTACGTTCAGTGAACGAACGAGCGTGAATTTCTAACTTTTGAACCGGTGATCGGAATCGAATTCTGAGGGCACCGATGAACTCGCAACGCCGGTAATCGCTTAAGGGAACCTTTACCATAGTTGTGTTTGTGCGGGTGAAGAAGTTAATTAATGGGGTTTAATTAAAAAAAGTAAATAAAATTGTTGAATCAATTTTATTTCATATCTAGGTGGTTAATTTCTCCTATGGGAAGTTGGTGGTGGGGCCTACATCTACCCAACATCTCATGAGTGGATAATTGAAAGGGTGGGGCCCACATGAACCCCCCACCTTTTCAAATTCCTTAACTCCCTAACCCCTCTTAACCCCTCACTTTCCTAACTCCCCATTAACTAACTTTCATTAATTTTTGACAACTTGATATAATTAATAATGTGAGTTACTTAATTTCAATCTCATGGAATTCAAATGGTTAGGTTATGTTAATAAATTAAGACTTGGTCTTATTTTATTATTGTTAGTGTTTTTTCCACCTTGAGAGAATTGGGAAGCGTGATGTTTTCTTCTTCTTCTTAACCTTGACGAAAAACGGGATGAATACCGTTCTTCAACGAAGAACATCTCCGCCGAAGAATGCAACGTCTTCTTCCAACGACATTTCCTCTTCGAACGCACCTCGAAGACAATGGAATTGACATTCGTTTTCCGCAACAACTGACCTCTGTGACACTCGTCTTCTGCGGCTGGATTAACGTGCATCGTTCCTGAACTGAGGTAGGGGTTTTATTTATTTATTTGTTTGTGAATACCATCTAGTCGATCTTCGTGGAAGTAAACCATTTGTTATCGAATAAGGTGAGGGGGTTGGACCGCACAAACACGGCCGACCCTCCTCCTTAATTTTCATGTTGGTTCCTTTTTGGTTGGTACGGGAGAGCGTGGTGCGGTCGCACCATGCAGATTCATGCGGAAGGAAATGCGAGGCGCAGTCGCGTCGCGCCGTGGAAAGAAGTTTAAGAACGCGACTCTGTCGCGCCGCGTCGAAGAAAACCGAATACGCTGCGGTCGGAGCGGGTCCGCGGCGGAGGGGCACGGTGTAGTCGCACCGCTCCAGAAGACAAGGGTCGCGGCCGGTTCTGGGCCGCGGTGCAGCAAGGTGACCGGCGGCCGGACCGGGCCACCGGTGTCGGAGCTGGAAGGGGGCCGGCCACCGTCGGTCCCGTTGAGCAAGAACCGGCCGGCCAGATCGTGCCGGCCAGAAAGGGAGGAGCCGGGGGAAGTAAATTCCCCCTGTCAGCTTCAAACGGCCCCCCATAAATGGGGGGGGGGGGTGCGGTTACTCAATGGGGGTAGGCGCCCCCCTTTTTCCAAAAGCTCGGCCTAAGGCCGAGCTGCCGGCGCGCTGGGCGCGCTGTGCCCAGCCGGGCCGGCCGCCAGGCCGGACCGCCAGGCCTGGCCGCGCCCAGCCGGACCGGGCCGCACCGGGCCAGGCCGACCCGGACCAGGGTGGGTCGACCCGGTTCGGGGCCACCGAGGGGGGGGGGGGGGGGTCTCGGGCCGGGTCGGTCCGGGCCCGAAACCCCTGTTTTCGGACCGTTTTGGTTCAAATGCCCATAACTCGGGCTATGGACCTCCGATCGATGCGCCGTCAGCGGCGACACGATCATTGGAATGAGATGGTCGTTTCTACATATTGTACTCAAGCTTTCAGAATACATTGAGTTCGGCCGGGTTGGTTCGTACATGAAACCAACCGGGCCCTCGGAGCAGAAACGCTCATATCTTGAGCTCTGGACGTCCGATTGACGTGCCGTCGACTTGGTTGAGTTCCTCTTAGTGAGACGGATCTTTTGGCATACTCCGCCCGAGGTTTGGATGCAGGTGGAGTACGGTTGGGTTGGTTTTTCCTTAAAAACCAACCGGACCCCTAGAACAAAAAAGCCAATAACTCTCAGATCGGGCGTCCTATTGACGCGCCATTTGTTGCGTTGTGTTCCTGTTGACGATACGGAACTTTTGGATACATCAAATTCGGACTATATGTCAGTTGATGTGTCAGACTCTCTGCTCGTGGAGCGGACCCTCCCGAACGAGCTTGCTGTGTGTAGGGAACCCTAGTGCTGGCTGCGACTGCGATGATGAAGACAGCTGGTCTTGTATCATATGTGGGTCCTAGCTGTGCTGGTCTTGTATCCTATGTGGGTCGCAACGGTTTTGGTCTTGTATCCTATGTGGGTCCTAGCATAGATGATTGAGTACTGCTCTTGTATCCTATGTGGGTCCCAGTATAGATGAATCAATGAAGACAGCTGGTCTTGTATCCTATGTGGGTCCCAGCTGTGCTGGTCTTGTATCCTATGTGGGTCCCAGCTTAGATGATTCTGTGCTGGTCTTATATCCTATGTGGGTCCCAGCTTAGATGATTTAGTACTGGTCTTGTATCCTATGAGGGTCCCAGTATAGATGAATCAATGAAGACAATTGGTCTTGTATCCAATGTGGGTCCCAGCTCTGCTGGTCTTGTATCCTATGTGGGTCCCAGCTTAGATGATTCAGTACTGGTCTTGTATCCTATGTGGGTACCAGTATAGATGAATCAATGAAGATAGCTGGTCATGTATCCTTTGTGGGTCCTAGCTGTGCTGGTCTTCTATCCTATGTGGGTCCCAAAATATATGATTCAGTATCTATGTCTGATCATCTCTTTCAACTTTTCGATGATGTATACCTGTGTGAGCTGAAACATGTTTTGCGTCCTTTGTGGATTGAGTTGTGCTATCATGTTTGGATTACGTTTTTCACTCCTGTGTGGAATACGTTTTGCATCACTGTGTGGAATACGATTTGCTTTCCTATGTGGACTGGGATGTACTTGGGCTTTGTGGTTGGAGCGTGTTGGAATTGATGACTTAGGTATATGTATGGGCATATACCAAAGCAGTGTCGGATGTTAATTCGTGATTTATCCTTAATTTTTGGTTTATCATTTGTGGATTTTGGGAGACCTTTGGGGGTCTCGGAGTCCCTACTGAGTAGCTTATACTCACCCTTGCACGGGCTATGCCCGCACTACGTTGTTTTGGTTGCAGACGATGGATAGCGCTGATCACGGTTGAGGCTTTCGGAGCAGGACGATACCCAGAGGTGGACCACTGGGCGGACGTACTCGGAGTAGATGGCGGGACCCGAGGAGCTGCAGAGGCTATCTGTACACACCCTTCAAGAGGGACTTCCAGTGGACGCCTCGAGCCTGCAGTTTTACTTTTTAGTTGTTGTTTTCCCTTTCAGTTGTACTTTACAGTTGAGCTGGTATCTCCATCCCCCTTTACTTTCTGTACCTACTGTTGTATAGTTTTACTTACTGATTACTTCTTCCTCTTGTACTCTGTGGTGTTTTTTTACTCTTATAAAGGAAATGCCTTCCCTGATATCGGGATTTACGCCTTTGGTGCTAGTCGCCAGCCCCTGGCCTATGGAAGGCGGGCTTGGGGTAGTCACGGCACGGACCCCGAGGACGGGTCGTGACAATTTTAGTTTTACTCTGACCGATTCTATATAAAATAGAACCCAAAAACACTATTTGATAGGAATCATCGACATTCTATATATTCTTCATCCTCCATTGGTTTAACATCAATCTAGTGACATACATATACAATGTTCTCCTTATGACAATACAACATAAACTAGAACTAGAATAACATAAGGGATCAATGGAAATACATTCAGACCATCCATTAGTCATCCTAATATCCAAATGTCACCATGATTAATGGAACATTCCATATGAATATATTTACCTAGAAGACTTTCAGCATCATAAAAATCTTATTGTTACCTCTTCAATCTTCATGGTTTACAGTGTTTGAATACTCATCAAAACAAAACTGTTCATCATAAAACTATTCAAAAATAGAAATGTTGTAAAAAAACTACCAATAATGCCCCTTCAATAACACTATTTTGGGAGTCACTATCATCTGACCTCTATACTGACATCGATTGACTAACATCGACAGACATGTCCATATCCGATAGAACCATAAGATTGACCTCCTTCCAGAAGATCACTGAGAAAATCCATTACAATCACCAATGGTAACCATTATTTAAGAACACAAGTGACTAGAAAATCCCCTTGGTATTTGGATTGAGATTTTATTTCTCTTGGTCACCCTATTCACTACACCATGACCTTTTCCTATTCGAAACAATGTTCTTGTAATACACCTATTCCCATAAAAAAATAAACAAACAAGCCACACAAAATAGAAATAAATATTCAAGAATAAATATCTAGAAACATAGGGATAAAATTAGTAAAAATTATATTCTAAAACCACAAGAGAATAGAGACACTTCATCAATTCAATCAAAACAACATTTAATTACCAGGATAAACCGAAAAACCCAAAAAAGATTACGAGATTGAGATCTTCCAATGTCTACACTAATTTGATCATTTGTCCATTGATTGTCATTTTAATCAATGTACAACCAGACACTAACTATAGTGCACCCTAGTGTCCCCTTAATATAGGGACACCAATGCCTTTTTCTAGTCTCATTATCATCATTCATTCACACTAATTAGTACCTCACATTCCATCCAAGGGACTTCTTATAGAGTTCCCCACCCAGTCATCCAATTAACATCACCTTCTGACATTCATGGGAGTTAATCTATTTATGTTATTCATAGTCAATAACATATTTCTTCAACTCATCGAGTGCTTCCTCATGATTAATAGTTCATTCACTACATGAATCACACAAAGTATATAGCCAATATTTACTCTATGAATCTGAATATAAATCATCTAGGTTGAAACCCCAATTCATCCTCTTCAAATTGACCACAATACAATTCATCCCCAACTTAAAAAAATATTATGCTATCAAAACAATGGAATCTTTTCTCCCCACTGTGTTTCTTCCGAGTATTAATACTACCATTGAGTTTGTTTGAAGAATATCCCTTAAATTAAATCAAACACTACTCTTCTTTGTCTAATGAGACTGACATATGGTCTATTCTAGTGAATATAAGATGAGTTCAAATACATCACAACAAAAATTGAAACACCATATGATCTAAACTTTCTACTGAAACCTATCATAATAACCCCATATACTGGACCCCGTCTACTAGTCGTAAAAAATTGGACATTTTCTGACCAAATTTACCAAATACTATATGTCGGACACCATCTGTTTAACTCTATTAAATGAAATATTTTCATCTAAACACAACCAGGACATGGTATTGGTGCAAGATCTCTATCAAGTTACTCAATAGATACTTTCAAAAAAATCACTTCTAATCATTTTTTACACATTACCAAGAAAACAACCCTCACACTAATTCCAATAGTTTAAATCCTTGTAAATGTATACAATGTAATATAGAAATGGTTTTTAATAAACCATAAAGAATTTGCACCCATTTTCTCAAACCACCAATGAATAAATAGAAACTAGAAACTGAGTGGACCTAAAAAATTTATATTAACCACTATTATTTTAAGTGATTATAAAAGAATATTAATATTAATCTCCCAATGAATAAAAACATTCATCATTGTTGAAATCATGATGATGTAGTATTTTCATGAGGATATTTGGATCATAGATTGGTATGGAATCAGGTAATGTGGTAACATCAAATTTTTATTCCATTAAAGGGGGAATCCATGGATCTGGGGTTTGTTATGAATGTTTTTTATTAGTAGCATAATGTTTAGGAGGTGTGGGATGGATTATGGAAATATATTTTCATGGTTTTGTGTTTAGTATGTTGGAAGGATTTGGTTTGAAAAAGTGAGGGTGGCATGTATTTGGTCTAGACGAAGAAACAGGAGTTAAAGAGTAGTTTCATGAATGAGGTAGTGATTGGGTTTCTAATTTCAACTGTCAATGAGATCACATGTTAATATGGGAAGCATCATATAGTTGTTTTAGATGAAGATAAATAAATTACTAACAATGATGTAAATAAAACATATAATTAAAAAATATAATTAATACATAGAATAAGAAAATGTGTGGAATGTTTGATGTTTTTGAAGGGTCTTGTCTAGGTGATAATTTATAACGGTAACAATTCTAAAAGGAACAATAGATCAACATGTTTTACCCAATGTATGAAAAAATAAAATAAAATATAATGAATTTTATAAGTTATATTTAATGGATATCAAAATTATTAAAGTAATTATAATGGCTCATCACTTCTTAACCAAACATTTTTAATTTCCCAACCATTCAAATGGTAAACTATTAGAATACACCCATTTGATTTGATATAAAATGGATTATCCACAATTATTGGATAAAATAACATGTACTCTATATATATGGTGATATGACTAATGAAATGTGATTAATTTTTGATTTATATAAAATTTATTTACTTTTATTTATCCCTATTTATTATCACATTCATTTATCATCTCTATATAAATATCTGGATCATGTTTTGTCAGTGATATGCTTCAACTATGGTCAGTCACACATACCCGATTTTGTAATTATTCATAAAATTCAATCACTGTTTAATCCTATTCAAAATGCATTATCAACGTGATATTTTTATCCACGTTTTTTATTGATAGGACGCTAGCACCGTCGATCATTGATATAAGATAATATTCACATGAAAAAGAAATATCTCATATTTTTCTAAACAATATACTTTTTTCATGCCTATTCACAGGCACATCGAATCCACTAATTTATAAATATATATATAAGTGAGTCTTATTTTATATATCATGTATTTTTATATTTTTTTATAACGATTGATATCTTTGAAAAAATGAATTTCCCATATTCTAAGTTGGTAAATATAATGATCATATGAATATCATATTCAACTTCATTCCCTAAGGTTAATTTGACTAGTAATTATAAAAAAAATATTCATAATTTATGTGGTTGATGTCAAGATAAACATATTTTTTCAAATAAATGTTTGAGATGATGTCACCACAAGTAGTCAAATAAAATTATTAAGATCGTATTCTTATCGTACATTGAATTGTTGATGTTTACTTCATTAACCATGTCATCAACCATCACAGTGTCCTAATAAAGTGTAAAATCCCCTATTTCATTATACCATATTATGATGTAATACATTTTAATGATGTCTATATTTTATGGATCAAGATGATAGTTTTTTGAATTTCTAAATAAATATGGTATTGTCTAATTTATCACCATTTATTTTATTTATTAAAAAATATTTTAATGAAGTATTTATGAATAATAACATAAATATATTTTATTGATATATATAACCTAATGGGGATGAAAATATTTAATTTAGTATACAAGATACTTTCGTAAAAGTATACTAATACATGATCAATCAATTTTATATCATTCCCAAAAGTAAGTTAAAATATACAATATTTTATTTTAAATTATTTTTGGGATAACAATTTATTTTTTAAATTAAAATTATATGTTATTTTTTTTATATTAAATATAAATAATATTTCCATGAGGGGTCATTTATGGAAATTACATGTCTAAATACTACAATAACATTTATTAATATTTATAAAACATATCATCATTAAAATAGTATATAAAAATTGTGTCATCTTTTATAATGTTTTAAATATATATGTTTATTTTATTATTTCTATTATAAAAGAAACATCAATGAAATAATCAATAGTATTTACCGTGTACATATAGATTATTAACATCATATTGTGATGATTTTTTCTCCTAATATAGATCTTTTTTTCTTATAGTTCATAGATGTGATGATATAATTTCATAACATGGATAACACATTATATTTTATGAAAATAATTTTACCATCTAAAGTGGGTAAACAATGGACATCCTGAAAATTAAATTAGTTTTTATACTAGATTATAGATATTAATAAATAATTAATTATTATTCATGAATAAATATATCCAATGAATTGATTAATTTTCCATTATGAATGTAATTTTAATCTATTTATTTAATTTTATGAATAATGACATTATTATTGGAAATTTTGATAGGAATTTTTTCATCCCATACTTGTAATATATTCATGAATATTTCTGTACGTTGATCAAATTAAATCTTATTCTTTTTGGTAATGTTAATTCGACTATAAAAATTATTCAATGAATTATTAATTTTTATGTAGATGAGGTGTGTATTGTGAGAGCATATGATTCTTCCACATTAGATATCATGACCATAATCTCTCAAAAAGATATAGCGGCTCTTCATACAACAAAATATATTATATATAAAATATTTTCACTAGATGTTCCAAAATAATATTGTAATATTTTTCATGATGGAACTACACTATTATGATAATATTATGAATTCATCAACTATGAAAAGTTGAAATTAGAATGATAAATATTTTTATTAACAATGTTAGATCATGAGGATCCTATATATGTTGATCATGCCAGTTTTTTTGATTAATTTCCCAAAAATAAATCATATTTGTTTAGACAACATGAAATATAATTATATGATTAGGTAAGTACATTTATGGTTGTGAAAATTAACCAAAAACTCAAGAAGAGATAATATATTCCTACCCAGTGGTATAATTTTTATAATCAATGATGATTTATTATATCTGATATATCAATGAGATAAATTATACAAAAATTAAATTACTAAAACGAATAACATATGAATATATGTGATAAATATTATGTCAAAGACATCAATATATTACAAGCATTTAAAATTGATAAAAATTTACTTTAAATATTTTATCATGTATAATTCAATCTATTATGGTAAAACAAATTCTTTAAAATCATAACACAATAAATACATATCATGATCATTAATGTCATGATGAATAATTTATTATGAAAAATATTGATACATGTATACATGAGAATAAATTTTGTCATAAAATATGTCGCATTCATCTTGTGGATAAGGATGAATTTATTTAATTGATGTAGATCTCCAAACATATATCTTAAAAAATAATTATTCATTCCCATTAGGTTATTATGAAACCTCCCTATATAATGATTTACCTATTATTAATATAAATTATTTGTATCATATCCATCAACATAAAAAAGAAATTTCCAATATTTATATCATGTATAAATTATAGAAAATCAAAATATATGATCTCTCCCATAATGAGAACCATTTAAAAATAATATGATAAATTTATTTATTAAATGATTAAATGAATTATTATATTTGGCTGAGTATAGAACAAATTTTATGTATACTAATTCTGAAAATATTAAAAATCATAAGGCATATATAAAATCTTCCACCGGAACCGTCAATATGATGCGTGAAACAGTTTTACGAATAATTCAAATAAATGTTATGGATCAATAGTCTAATTATACAAACCAAAGTTGTGGTTGATCTGATTATATAAAATCCTTTTTAGTCATGATTAGAAATCAATAAATATATATTCCCATGAAGAGGACAATGAAAATATAAAGAACAATATATCTTTGGGGATATTATCCTTTAAGTGACATTTGTACCACAAAAATTATGAAATGTCATTCAATGTTTTTGATAATATATTTTAATTTTATAATGATTTCTAAACACATTGATGAAAAATATATTTTAGAGATGTGTTCCCATTTGAATTTGGTAGTTTATATATATTTTTATTATAATATATATATATAAATATGTATGTGTACCTCGAAAATAATATGAAGTCTTACTGAAAAAAAATTGATGCAATGAAATGTTATTTTATAAATGTTTTTGAATTAATGTGTATATGTACTGAAAAATTCAAAACAAACTATTTTTTTGTTATGAATTTATAAATTAAATCAATGATTTTATATAATATGAGGAGTTAAAAGAGGTAGCGATAACTATTGTGAGAGAGGGATGTAACTATTATAATATTTTTACACATAATCTTGTTTTTTCAATTATGATTCCTTTATAATATTTTTAACATGGAATAATATTGGGGGAATGATTTTGTTGTATTGTTTTACCTAATCAAGGGGATTACCAAGATTGGTTATTTATAAGATGATATTTTTATTGATGAAATCATACATTATAGGAATTATCTAAGGTATTTTTTAATATTATTATTGATATATATAATTTTTTTTAAATTTTTTGTCCTTCCCCATAATTATAATTTTGGATGAGGTCATTCATTCTTATTTATGTTCATCATGCCATGACTCAAAGTCATAATTAAATAAAATACTAATTTATGTCTTGAAGACACCATTGAAATAATAAATAATTCATATTTTGATTTATTGTACACCATTTCCCTTCACATGGTTTCCCAAATTGATTTTCTAATTATGTTTTAAATGAGGAAACATTTCTTGAAATTATATTACATGGCATTCACATTTTATTACCAATGAGTTTTTAAGTGAATATTATATATGATTACATAAAATTATGAAATATAAGGGAGAGTGTTACGAAATATTTTTTTAATACATTTCATAATAATAAAAATACTTATTTTAATTCCTCACTTTCTAACAAAAACCTTTTAATTTAAAAACCTTTCACATTAACAGCTCTTGGATTCGATATGATAGGGATTAAACTCGTCTATTTGATCAAATTACATGTACATTATAGATATGAACATATGATTATTGATATGTGATTAATTTTGGATCTATATACCTTTTCATTAAATTTTTTATATCTCTATTATATTCACTTGTTCATTCTTCATCATCGTATGAATATTTGATGCACATTTTTTCAAAAATATTACTCAACTACAATTGATAAAACATATTTGGTTTCAAAATTATTCGTGGTTTTAATCAATAATTGAATGGTTAAAAGACAATATATAAAAAATAAATATCATATAAGATGATCCATAGGCATCTTGACTCCCCCTAAAATAATTTATCGTATATATATATATATCATAATCTTATATATTTAATATATATTTTCATTAAATAAAAATAAAAAAAATATTATAATCTTTATTATTACACCTAAATATTACCTTAATAAAACATTTATTTTTCCACAGGATGACTAATTAGAAAATGATGCAATAATCATGAATTGATATGGATAGATCATGATGAAGATCAATAAAAAATAAATTGATAAATCAATATCAATATCTAATAGGTAGTTTTGATCTATGGCATGGGCGTTAGACCCACTAATGACCCATTCATGACAATATTGAGATAAAATTTAATTACAAATCCATTTTTATAATAGAAAGGTTAATGTCACTATATTTTTTAAAGATTTATATCAAATAAATTTGATTGTAAACAAGTCTTTATTTGATAAATTTTACCTTTTAAATTAGTTGGATATTGTGTATGATGAAAAACCAACCAATTTTTTTAATATAACCCCTGCATAATTTGAATATTTAATAAAAATAAAAACAATCAATGAGAGATATAAGGATACTAACAAGGGTAAATTAAAACATTAAGTGTTTGAAACTAGTATACATAAAAACAATTAAATAAATTCTATTTGGATATCATTACACAATTTTATTTTATTTAAACCTAGTTTCTAGACTATAATTACATTGATATATATAATTTAATGATTCTCTATGATACACGAATTTGATTATAATTTTAGTAAAAACATAAGGAAATAAACACATGGTATATTGATTGTGTTGAGAAAAAATTGTATATGAATTATAATGATTCATAATATTTGTCTAAATAATTAACCATTAATTTTCATTGATATTATCTATGTTAGATATAGTAGTGAGTGTATCTTCGAAATATTTATTAATTTTAATTCATGAATGATGTGCTCTAGAATTTAATATATGATCATTATGATATTATGTGACAATTAATGTTAAGATATTCCTTCCCATTCATATTTATATCTTAGAATATGAATTCATAGGGATTTATAGATCTTCAAAAGGTGGTAAATTATTATATGGGTGTTTGTATAAACATGATAGTGTAATATACTATGATTGAATATAATTTAATCTATCAACATAAATGATTATAATATATAGTCCCAAAGAATTCACTTCTACAGTATGATTATATAAATGAATATAAGAACTACTTATTATGATCATTTTTGTATCGGTCTCCCATGAGATATCATCCCAAGTAGATATTAGTGATGTTTTTTTTAGTATGAGTACTTTCCCTTAGTGAGTGATGAGAGTTTGAAAGGACAATGATAACTAAACGTTAATGATGACGACCTGTTGGTGTAGATGGAATGATTAGAGATGATTTTTATGTAAATATTATGATTGTGAATTATATTAGTAGGTAGCTTATTGGTATGAGATCATGTGAGATATTACTTGTAGTAATTTATTTCATTTCAATGATGTGTATATTATTCACTATAAAACCACCACCTAATTGAAGATTTCTTTAGTATCTCATTTATTGGTATGATACTGTATGTGATATAAGTTATAATTTTATATTTCATTTCAATGATGTGATTATCATTCACTATAAAAACACCACCTATAGGTAGTTTTCATTGTTGAGACTAAAAAACTAAGAATGGGGGATATTGTGATGACCATATAGTCAATCTAGTCCCATTCTTGACTCTATTACTCCATGATAAGGATATGTGGTTGAAACAATCATGAGGAGTAGTGAACGAGGTTTATTTCAATTATAAATAAACATTGTGGTAGATGAGGTCCTTAGGATAGGGAATGGGAGGACATAATTTATGGAATTAGGTATTGGTACTTATGGTGTTTGGGTTGCTGGGAGTTTATTTTATGTTTCACTATTATATTTTGGATTGAATTATTATGTTATCTATAACATTTATAATAATGTGAGTGATGTTTGTGGCGAAATTGGGAATGGAATACTCGAGGAAACAATATTTATTGGGAGTGATGAATTTAATTCTTAAATGAAAGAAACTAATTTATAGTATATCATTAGAAATAGGGTTATGATTATTCATTATGGGATGTATAAACTAGTTTAACCTCTCGTGAATTTTATAATTGTGGATAAAATTTTATATAATTATTTTATATCATTTAGTATTATTCATGTGTGATTTTATCTTCATTTTTTCATTAGTAGTTGATATAATAATTATGAAAATGTTATTACAAATTTTGTATATATAGGTTTTTAGGGTTTCATTGCTATAGTTGTAAGGTAGTGTTATCTAAATGATTTATGTGTATAATAAGTGATTGATGTTTTATGATGGTTTCATATACCCCAAATTTTTGAGGAATTTATGGTTTTATTTCACTTTAGTGGTTTAGTGGTTATTTTTCAATAGTCCCTATTATCATTCCTTTCAATTATGATATATGATATTCATAGATTGTATGTTAGTTATTATATTACATGATCTTGGATTCCACATTTTTAATGGTTTTATAGTTTTCATTCACTAAAGGAATAACAAAAACACATAAAAAAATCTAGATATAATCATGTATAATATTTTATTGCTTATAATATGGTCCCTATATTATAATAAAATATATAAATGATTTGAATCTATTACTGAAAATTATATTTTTATTATTCAAAAAAATTTAAGTAAAATGTGAGAAAACATACAAGACACCACGACTTAAAACATCCAAACACCATGGTACAAATGTTTAAGGCCAAACAATATCAACCCTATAAAAAAGATCCATGACAAAACATAAAAAATATTAATATCAAATTCCTTATACTCATAAATATTTAATTGTTTTCCCATTCATGACTGATCAAAAATGAAACCGATTGAAAAGATAAACCCTATCAAACATCCAATTCTAGAGCAAACACCAAAATAAAACCCTCTACTATGAATACCATATGGGGAAACCCCTTATGAGACAAATGTAGTGACCCATAAACCAAAAATTATAGGGCCGAAATGATTCACAATGCCCAAAATAAATTCCACCAATTCGTTATATTCAACCAATAGCTACAAAAAACTAGTTGCATCTCCTCAATCAATACTATAGAATCATTGAAAAAATGATCAAACATCCTTCATGATCTACCCTTGTTAGAGTTAAAAACCCAAGATAAATCAACAGACATAACTAATACAATGTTGGTGCCTTAACATTGGACCAGACCAATCAAAAACACATATCCAGATAATATCCACTAACCAATATGGCTTCCAAAGAAAAACGAGGAACCTAAACATGCATACCTTGTAATTAAGAAAAACCTCCCCAATCCTGAACCACACTCCCATTGCCACCTTCAAGGCCACCTATTGTATCTAGTTATTCCCAATGAAACATAATGATGTGGAATTGTGACGTCATCCTCACCATAGTAGATGAATACTCAATCCTTGGATCGTCACTATGCTGTCATGCGAGCCCTATCTAAATCGATGGATAGGGAGTTAAGAAGGACAACAAATGGTGATATCACCAAGATGATCAAGAAGATACCACCTCATAAAACACTACATCCCATGAACCCACCAGGCCATAGTGTCAATGTGATGTCAAGCCGCAGAAGGTGAAAGGAAGATGATGGCATGGGAAAAACCCTTGAGCGGTGATGCATCACCAATTTCTCTTTATGATTTAAATTTATTACACATAATATTTCATTTTTTTATAAAAAATATATCTATAAAAATATCCCAGTAGTCTATAGATCAATAAATTTAGTGAAATTAAGTGCATCATATGGCATCTACAAATCAATAACATAGTAATTTTTTTCAAAATGTATTTAAAATTTCTCATAGAGGCCTCCACACACATTTTATTACATGGTAGAGCATTTGGATATACATAAAAGAAATTATGAGCTACAAGTTCTTATAATTGTAAATATTAGGATGAACATAATAAATTGGTAAAATAAATAACGGTTTATAAACCATTACATAATAATATGTCATAAAAGTTAAAATATTAAAATATAATTATGAATGAGAGAATAACAAAATATGGAGCAAACATAATTTATACCATCATAACCATACGGCAGGGATCACTATGAAGAAATAACATCATTTTGGATGATTCTAAATATACCAAGACCATGAAAAACATTATAAATGAGTCTAACTAAACCTTTACAAAAAATTATATTATAGATTATTTAAAATAAAACTAAATCAAAGAATAAATTATGGATATAACTAACTACACATGGGTCACACATAATGATCTATATATATATATATATATAATTTTATAATTGATTATGTTGATAAATAATTATGATCCAAACCATCATCATTATATTTCATGGATATCTCCTTCACATTGAAACAAAATATTCATATTTCATAAACATGAAGTAAATCAAAGATGAAGACAAGATAACCATACTAAATATATAAGTATTTTACTATCAATGTATCTTTGAGGATGCAAAAAAACATTGGATTAAGGATTATTGTAAAACTATAAACAAAACAAAGAATAATTGGTCTTGACAATCAATTTTATAGTAGAGTAAAAATAACAAGATAAGATAAAGTAGTAATGAAATCCAATTATTTTATTGATATTTTAAGAAAATAAAACATTATAATTTAAATATGGAATGAAATTAATTTACATTAATCAATAAATTAAGAAATATGTTTTTTTAAAACAATGAGATATCTTGAGAAACCATATCGACAAAATAAAAAACCTATGTTTGTAAGAATATAATAAAAATTTAGGTGAAAGAGAGAGAAAATAAAACATGTTCCCTTATAAGAAGTATAAGGTTGTACTTAGGGTAATAAGAAATAAGAAAACATAACTCCATGAATATACCAATAAAAAAGATGAAATAGGAAAACAGTTTTACAAAAATTAATAATATTAATATTTTTAGAATTTTAATATATTGGGATAAGGGGTGGTAGAGAACATATATTAAAAAATTATAAATTATGGGAAAAACTAATATGTAGAGTAAAAAATTAATTTAGATACTACACAAACCACGTATTAAGAAATTTATAATTAATAAATTAAATGATATATATAATGTTTATTTTATATTTAATAGCTGATAGTATATATTTAGATTGGCATACAAATTTATTAATGTTATGTTTTCCACATCGACTATTTCTACATTTGTTAGTTCATAATTCCAAAACATCTTTAATGTAGTTGTAATGATTGATGTTAAGTATAAAATTATTTAACATAACTCGAATGTGTCTTAGAATATTTTTCATATAATTCTTGAATATATGGATTTCATTAGAATATTATATAGTCAGAATTCTTGAAATCTTCCCTAGAGGGACTCTTTTTTACTATTAAGAATGTCCAACATTTCTTATATTTGTTTTCATTATTACCATAATTATTTAATCATTAAAAAAAAATATTTTATATTTTATTACTATATTATATTCAATCATCAGATAATATTTTAATAATTTCATTCAAGTATTAATGTGATAAAGGGAAAACAATTATTCACTTAGTTAGCACAAGACATCTATGAGGGAAATACTTTTATTAAGGTAGTTTAAAAAAATAGATAAATTGGTGGATCTTAAAACTTTATATAACATTAAATTATATTAATGATTCAGTTTTAAAAATATATTTTTTTGATTAATTCATGTTACACAATAGGTAAGTGGATAAATAAAATGGAAATATGGGGTTTGATACCCTCAACATTCTATTTAAGTCCCATCCTTTAGATCTAGAATAAAGAATTCGGAGGCATGATTTATAGACATTATGTAGGTTTTGGGAAGTGTACAGTGTAATTTATAGGTCTATTTAGGTATAAATATGTTAATAAAATTATTTCTATAAGTAGAGACAAATGGGTTTAGGTGTGGTGTTAATATTTCCAAGAGGGAGTGTATTTTAGAATAAATTACTGATTTTTTTATTATTTAGGACAAAGACTATAAGTAGTTTTAATTATTATGAATGTCATCTATTAGTGATAAATAAAAATTTTTATTTAAAATTTAATCATATAAAAAAAATTGAAAATTGAAATAACATTATTAAAGGTACAAAATCAAAAATAGTATTTTTAATATAATAAAATAAATCTTTTGATTTAATATTTTAAATATCAATTTATAAATTCAAATTATTATTTTTAAATATATCATTTTTTTAATTTAATAAATTATTATCCAATATAATGTTTTAAAAAATTTAAGTCATAATTATGCCCTCATACTGTTATAACACATATGTAATCTAAAAAAACTGTAATTTTTTCTATTCACCAAAAAATGTTATTTTTTAGAAAAACACGAAGGATTCACCCAAATCTATTTTAATGTTATAATCCATAAATTAATAAAATTTTACCAAATTAAAATTCTAAATACTTTAAATTTAACATCTAAATACAATAACATATTATATAAAAGTTTTATTTTAACAAAATTAAATTATTTTATCATGAGTTAAAAAACATTGTTTTTTCGTTACAAATTATTAATTGGTTGATAGTTATTTAAGATATATTTTCAATTAAATAATATTAATAAATTATTAATTAATGAAGTTAAATCATACATTATTAAAATTTTAATATATTTTTATTTTATGTTATATGATTTTAGAATTCTATTTTTTTTAATTGCAATAATCATATTTACTTATTTTGTACTCATTCTGTTTCCATTATTTTAATTTAACTATTATTATAAATAATGTTACATTTAAATGGTTAATTAATATTCAAAATGGGTATATACTATTCCAGGTATTATAAAATCACTACACATACTTTAAATACATTTCTTCTTGTTAATTATTTATCCAATCATTTTTCTATCAATGTTATTTAAATTTTGATTTAAAATTAAAATCATATTTATATTAGCTTTATTTATTTTTTATAATGTTTTTTCGTCCATGATAGTTCCCTATAACATACTATAATTTAAAGATCAATTTTTATTATTTAAATATGTTTATTTTCCAATTATAATTTTTTAAATTGTATATAGTATATTTAATATTCATATATAATTTTTCATACTAATAAAAATAAATATTTTTTTATAATTATGTTGTGTATAAAATTTATCCAATATATTATTCTATTGTTATATTCAGTTTGGGAAATTCTTTATTTTTGGACGATCCCAATGAAAATTATTAATATTTTAATTTTTTGTCCACTATAAATGTGTGAAACATTGGAATCTAATTTAGAATGATTTGGAGTTGGTTATAAGTGATGGGTATGGTTCTATGATTATTTGAGTAGTGTTGAATTATTTATAGAAGTTACATATTTTGTATAATTTTGCATAATCCTAAAACCTATTGGACATGGAAAGGATGGTAATATGATTTCATAGGTATGGATATGGGTTGAGGATTTGTGATGAAAAAAGGTTGATTCATATCCATAATTGTAGTTTCTGAAGAGTTCATTGGTCATTTCATAAGGGTTAATACTAAGGAAGAAAATTAGTAAAGAAGTGGATAGTACTGGAGCATCATGAGGTCCATTTCACTTTTTGAAGGGTCCATTTTACACATCATAAGGGTCATTTAACAATTGATAGGGATTAATTGAAATATATATCAGGGTTATTAGTAAATATAAATATAGTAATGGCATGATTCCCTCTTGGTATCTTAGGCATCTATCATGAATCGAACTATGTCCAATAAACCATTCTCCCAATCTGGATCATGACATGACCTCAAGAGTTCGTTTCTACAAACTAGATTTGGTTAACTAGTGGTTGGGGACTAAAAAGATGTGGGTGGGGAAGCTATAAAATTAGATCCAAGTGAAATAATATGGGAACAACGAAAAAAAATATACACACATATAAAAAACACTTGAGTCTGTATAATAAAAAAATAGAAGCAATATATATCAGATGCAATGAAGTATTAAAACAAAATGTCATATTATAACGTACAAAAATGAGTTTTCCACTATCCTAAACAAATATATGGAATAAAAAAATTACAAAATAACAAAATATTCTACCTCAATCCTTTATTCGAACCATACACCCATACTCCATGAAATTTTAACTACACAATCACAAACATCAAACTCCATATGAGAAATCCTAATTGATCAATCAACACTGGGATTCCAAATTATACATCATATATCAAGCAATTAACATCAATTTAGACATAAAGCATTAATTCACAATAAGTTTCATTTACATAGGGTGATAAATAAACCTTAGTAGAAAATCCCAATTGTGGTCTTCACATATACTATCACAAAACATTAATAAAACACATGATATTTCCAGAGTAGTAAAATAAAAACTATAATAAAGAAATAACCAATTTAAATAAAATTAATTATAGTAAATAAAATGAAATATCCCACACAAATATTTTGGTTGAAACGGAATAAAATTTATCCTCTCTTTTTACCAAACAAAATAATTTTTAGGATGTGGCCCCCTAGTCATATATCATTATGTGAATTAAATGAATAAAGAAGGGTATCCAAATATCTAACATATAAAGAGTCTCAAAAGGTAATAAAAAATATCTCATACTAGTAATCTAAAATAATGAATAAAATATTTCTGGATGTTTTACATAAATGGTATGTTTTGAATTTGAGATAAGAACATATTGGTTTAAAAACTAGAGAACTTGAAAAATTATCAAGCATCTTTTAGAACATGAAAAGAAAAAAACCATTCATATTTCACTACTTTAATAGGCCCAAAACCATAAATGTTCATGGCCATATATATAATCTATCCCAGTAGTTCAACAATATCTAAATGATCTTAACCTCACTGTTGAATAATCCTAATCCAGGGGGTATGTGCTAGCTCATCCGGATCATCAAATAACAACCTAAAAATTCTTAATAAAAAAACCAAAGTAAGAGGGAAACCAAGTCAAACATAGTTAAAAATACTACTCCATCAATATCCTTAAACATTATCAGTATAAGTGGTGCTCAAATGGATACCCTGAGTCAATGATTTGTGAGGTTTCCAATGTATTCCTATAAACTACTGTAAGAATATGATGACCAATGAGGTTCTTTTTCTTTAAGGAAAATCTCAATCCATTATTTTATAGTAAAATCAAGACAACCTATAATGGGATACAATATAATGTCACTCCCTAGGACATTCACATTGATGAAATGTAGCTAACATCATCGTTACCCAAACCAGACCTAGATCAACTTCCCACACCCATAAGTATCCTGCAATAACACCACACCCCTAACAAGTCCTTCCAGATCACTTCACCTATAAGAGAATACTCAATATGTAACTCATACCAATCTGGTAATAATTTTAATGAATCCATGTTGTACAATCTATCTTAGGACATCAAACTATACCTAAGGCTAAAACAAATCCAAACCCCAAGGAAATTTCTATGAAACCTCAACCTCTCAATCCCTGAGATACTGGTATCATCAGAGAGTGAAATTACAATATCTCCTAAGAGATACTAATTGATCACACTATACATTATTCATATATAATAAAATCTAATAAGATAAAATTCCATCCATAAGATAAGTCATATGAGATACTTATAACCCTTACATGGGCCTCACACCTCAAAAACTATATCTAATGAGGATTCTAAATAAACTGAAGGAAATCCTCACAATAAATATATATAAATCAACAATATAATCCAAATTTCTATTCCTAGTTAACTAATTCCTCTAATGTGATCCACTATGAAAAACTATCAGAATTGGCTACTCACAGGTCTATTTCCAACACCAGGGGAAAGTAAATATGGAATACACTACCAAATGGAGGGTATAATGTTTATAACATGTGTATACACCATGTACCCTAAAACACCACCCCTGGTAATTTTCCACATGACATCTAGAATTTAAATTTCAAACTACAAGATATATCCCTCATGTACACATCATGTACCCTACATGGGGTACATTGTCCTGTAACTCTATCTTATTTGGTGTGTACAATTCTTGATTACATTTCATTCACTAAACACAAACGATAGGTATTTAACTTCGGGTACCAATATTTTTACCATAAAACGGGTCTATCCAACTACCCTACACAACATACAACCATGAACTATGCTTGGGAAATGGCCATATACATTAAATTTTCATGTTCCCCAACACAAGGGGTGTATGGCTGTGTCCCTAGTCACCCCCATAGTGGATCTACATGACATGTCTGGAAAATAGATGATGTATAGACCTATTATCAAACCATACACCCAAAATGATAGACACACAGAATTGTTTCTTGAATATCATGTTGAGTGATAAGTATTTCTTGAATTCAAAAACCGTGTGATAAAACTAATGATCCCACACAAAAACAATAATTTTTATAAAAAAACAGAGGTTCCCCTGGAGATTAGGGAACTGAATACAAATGGGACCATGGGGTCTTAAAGACGTGGAGACCTAGTGTGACCCAGATAAAAATTCACATACCTTCATAAATAAATGGCCCTATATTATCAAACCATAGCGGAAATTTATCTAAGAGATCATTTAATGTGTGAAATTCTGTTTCTCTATTTTCTTATCCCTAATTGTAGGGAACCACCATTCATTCATGAATCAATTTTATACTCTTTATTACATGGTAGATAATTGATCATGGGTTGGATTAGTGTCCTTTAAGAGACTTAAATAAAACTTGATAATTTATTTCAAGTGTAGAAATGGGCATGTTCTTACTCTTAAAAAATTCAATGCATGAAAGTAATGCATTTGCATCAGCCTATAGAGAACACCCATTCATTAAGGGAGAAGAGAATGATATGATTGTAGATCCTATATTATCATGGACTACATCACCTCCCAACATGATAATAGAGCTACATGACCCATTAGTATTGAATTTTATCCCATAATCACAAGAATTCCACATGACCCATCATCCATTGGGGTGTTTAGGTGGTTCTAGTATGATTGGGTAGGTACATATTATCAATATTAGATGGAGAAGAGAATAAAAAAATTAAAATAAAAAAAAATCAAAAATAATAAAAAAAAAGAGGCATGTTCCCAACCCTAACACCCTATTTGAGATTATGTCATTCCATAAAAAAAGACATTTTGGACCTAATTGAAAAGTTATAAATTTAATAAGAGGATCCAAATAGAATATATCACCATTAAAATTAGAATGAATATATATATATTATTTATTTATTTATTTAATATTCTATGAAAATTAGAATGTCTTTGAATTCCCCCAAAATCCTACCCTTGGATAAATACCCTATATTGGGACTAACATAGTAGTTAATAAAATTATCATTAAATATGATTGGATTAATTGGTATTTTTTTAATTAAAACCAACAATGAAAAAAACACATATTTCTCTTGATTCTCTCAACATGTAATCCTGCATTTCATGTCAAAATGCACAGTATAATTCTTATCACCCATTGAGAATCATCATTGGTCCACCAAATAAAAAGCTACGCATTGATAACTAGTGTATCCAATTCCCCCATTACGATCAAACTTTTGGTCTCACAATTTCCCAAAATATCCCAAAATAAGAGTTAGTCATCCATGATCATTATAAAGATACCAAACATAGGTGTATCCTCGTCATCACCCCTAAACAAATCACTAACTTCCATGGACCACACTCTATCAACTACTGAACATGCTGAGTGTGGCTGACTCACTCACATCCAATGACTAACCTAAAACATAGACCACTGTCCATTCCCATATAACTATGAAAATAAATTATACGCTTAAAAATTAATAAAAAATGACTTTTTCCTTGACTGAACTTCGGTGTACTCCCCACTATAGAGCTTCTCTAACAGGATAAGTCCATTTATGTAAATATACACTAACCGGCTCTCACCTCTTATGGAATAGAGATTCTATTATAACAACTCATAGGTTATAATTCTCTCATGAGATGATGATATATGAATCATGTATAACACACCAAAAACCATTGGCCATGATCACCCTGCAAGTTAGTTTCAATATACCATTTCTTCCATTTTCACTCCACTAATAAAATGATGAAACTACATCATTCAATAATTAACCACACTAATACCGTCTACTCATTAATCAATCCAAAACAATGAGCACCTAAACACACTCCAACCACACTACCATAATTTAATCAAGAAATAATCATGCTAGTAATAAAAAAAACCAACCCTCTCAAGCTAGCCACAAAATAAATAGAACCCTCAGCACTCTAAATATCAAGAAAGTAAACATCATGCCTAACCAAAAAGAACATACAATGTAATGATCCCATTATCATAGTTGTCCCTATAAATCCCTACTAACTATATGATTAGACATGTCCACCCAACCCCATAAATATTGTATTCCCACATGCCCCCATCAATAGATCTAGTAGAAAACATGTGGTAGGAACCACACTCACCCTATGGGGATTTAAAAAACCAACCCTATAGCCAATAGAGAAAATTCACGAAATCCATAACATCATAGAAACATGAAAATATTATAAAAATCTATTAGGAATCCTTGAGTTCATCATGACACCATCAGTAATAGGAAACCCAAACCCCAAACCAACCCATAAGGCTATCCATGAAACCCCCAAAAAAGGGTCTATATCTCCATCACCAAGAAACACCTCTCCAATGAGTTCACTATACATGTTGTTAGAAAGAGATGAAAATTGTTCATTTGACTACATTACCACCATGGATCTATTTTTGGGAACTATATATTGGACATTGGGTAATTTTTAGGGAATTGGAACTCTATCACCCATGAAAACAAACATGGACATGCATATGTCATGTGAATCTTATATTCCTACTACGATGCATGTGAACATGATATTTTCCATTGATACATGTACCAAAAACAAATAAACAATAAATAAAAATAATCTAATAACACAAGTGCATCACCCTTGTGGAACATCATATAATTGTAACATAAAAAAATAGATCAATAACCATACATCCATGATAACTTGAAGTTCATAAGAGGAAAATTTTTTCATAGTGAACTAGTATAATATTAATCATAATATATGAAACCTATATAGACCTACTTTATACCATACATAAAATAACAAGGAAAATAAAAAATAATTCTTTGATACTGTTATGTCACAAACTGGGTTTGGATTACCTTTATCATCACATGATTTGGCATGCAACAAGGTGTCAGGTGCACATCCTCATACAACAGCAGTTGTAGAGTACTGGAAGGGCCACACAAAGATGTAGTGGGAAGACAATGCCATAAAATAAGAGTGAAATAATAGTATAAAATAAACTACACATACACACATATATAAATAGACTTCTAAATATGCATAATAAATAAACATAAAAGAGGACAGCTATATCAATTATAATTCACTATACAAATTCATAGAAATTACAATACATGAATAAATTATTCTCTAACTAGGATAAAAACATATATATAATAAAAAATAAATTAAAATAGCGTCTAATACCATCCCCAAGATAAGCCATATAACTAATCTCCATTATTTTTGAACTACTCTTACTAAATACTCCGACACCAGACAACCAGTCCGTTCAATCTGGAAACACGAAGCCTTTGCCTGATCTATCTTGAATCATATAGTCAACCTATAACTAGGCATAATATCTTCAGGCACACCAATATGAACATATAGGGGGAGCGAAATAAATCAAATTTGGCCACCCCATATGTGGTACTAAATTCTACTTTCATAAAATGTGCCTATAACATGTGATATGATTAGCCCAATCGAATACTAAGTAGATTAAAATAAATAAAATAAAATAAAATATATTGTATAAAAAACTATCCATATGACATGGTATGAAAAAATAGGTAAATATACCCAAAAAAATGTTGAAACCAAAGGATTTATGTTATGTATTATTCCATCAACAAGTAATTACGAACATCCAGCATATTAAAATGGAGCACTACAGATCTAACATGTCAATATGCGTGAATGACAAAACCTAGGATCTCATACCAAGAATGCGAAACAAAAATTCTCATATAAATAACCCTATGAATCCAATGTTATGTTCCTAATATAGGAAAATAATGTATAGGACAACAAAATTAAATTTCCAAGAAAACATATATGAGTCCTATAGAACTAGTCAGATTCAAACTGACCTGTAAGCATACATTCCCAATCCATGCCAAAACTCATCCATGTATATAGACACATATATCATCTATCTGAGGAGTGAAACAATATCTAACGAGGCCTAACATAGAAAAAGACTAATACAATCCATGAGGTTAAATGTGAACTTAGTTCATTATCTCCCTATACTCATATAACACTAGCCTTCTAACAAATAGAGCATAGAATCTAAATTAAATATAGGTCCAACTCCTAGTCCATTAATTTCCAATAGGTATCATCCCATATCAACAATTTTAGAATGGTTACTACCTCAAAAATTCCTACCATATTCCATTACCATAATTGGAATCCATAAGGGTCCACATAGTCAATAGTTCTAGAGGTACCCATAATGGTCCTTTGACCTTACACAAATACATGACACCCTATGAGGGGATCCTATAACAAATAAAACATTAATCTAATATTGTAAATAAATAATAGGAAACCCTAAAATAAACTCTAATATGAAAGCATGCAATGGTCCATACTCAAAATAGTAAAACCAAATGACCTCACTATCACAAATACCAAATAATGATCAACATACCACCCACACAAGCATCTGCCAACTACAACATGACAACAATGGACTAGTAATGATCACCCCACACAAAAGGTAATAATTAAAAGGTCCCCTAAAAATATCTCATACTCATTTCAACATAAAAATAATGAAATATCTATCCCATGTGTTCATCCCATCTTGAAAGGCTCTAACTAATCCAAACCTCGAGTGACCAATCAAAAACATCAATAGCACAGACCATGGGAAACTACTCCGGACTCCTTTGGACCATAAATTATATTATCATAGATACTAATTGATCCCATGATACATGAACAATCCAAAATAAAATCTAATAATACAAAATAATGTCTATAATACATCTCACCTATCCAGCTCAAGAGCCCCCCCCCCCCCTCAGGCCTTACATATCACAACCCAGCACTCAAGAGGAATCTAAAAAAAATTATCGAAATCCCCCTTATTTAGATTAACCAATAAATAATATAATCTCGAGAGCCACTCCATTCCAAAATGATTCAAACCTTATTATCCATAGGGATAAAAACTCAATATAGACTTCTCACTTGTCCAATTTTGACACCAGGGTGAGAAAACATGATAAATACATCCAATGAGGGAGTACATGACATGTGACAAAGGTACAAAGTGTGTTCCCTAAAATAACACCCTTAGAAATGAGGGAAAACCCATATAGAGTGTTATTTTAAATATATAGATTCTATATATCATATATATATATATATTGTGTACCCTACATGGGGTGCATTATTTTATACCTTAGCCCAACTTGGATTGCACTACACCTGACTACACATTTAATTTTGATTATACATGATGTGTAAGTCACCTAAGGATGCTGGCCATGTCATTTCACATCTCTAACTTGGATAACTCGAGCGTTTTATTTACCTTTTAGTGTATAATGCTTCCTTCCCCATTCATGTGTCTATATTTTTAATTTTAGATATACTTGTGTGGTGCATGGTTGGTGTATGGATAGGGGAAGCAATTGGATATTTCTAGGTTATTGTGAAGTTCATTTAGGAGTTCCCATGGAGGGAACACGGTTGGCACAGAATTAAGAGAATCTATGTGGCTATATAATGAAATTTTTAATCTTTGGAAAATTATTTTCTTATTGTTTTCACAAAAACTCTCAAACCATGCGACAAAACCATGTGGCTCCTCTGGTATCTCAGAATGTTTCTTACAATTGGTCCACACTTTTCCAAAATATATAGCCACACCATGTAATAGAAAAAATAATCTGTAAACTTTTCTAAAAACCCAAAATACTTCTAATTCACCGCATTATTTTACCCTCCTTTTATGGTCTCTAATAACAATTATTTCCAAGAAAATTTTAGGTAATGGATCCCTTCCATATTTTAATTCATATGATTCATATAGCATTGGATTTAAATTATTATCGGCTTGTCGTAATTACATATCATTATTATTCTTTAATATAGATCTCCTCATTTTTCATATGTGTAGACCGTATATCGTTTTAATTTTCATGGGATCTATGTTTCATTTAATGATTTAATTATGTTTCAAATATATCTGTTTTAAAAAGAGGTTGAAATATTTTGATTCATATTAGACAATATTTTGATACTTGATATCATCATGATATATCTTTATCACTTCTATGAGTCTCTATTTCTCGCGATATTGTGTTTCAGATATTGTGATTGAGATTATAAGATAGGTTACATAATCATCTCCAATTTAAATTGAATATATGAATCATTGTTTTTTCATCATGAGTTTTTATTGTATTTGAATGTTAATTCTTATATCTAGTATATATATAAAATAATGATGAATTACTAATTTTTTTATAAATGTTTTAGAGGTGTTTTTTATATAATTTTATGTGTAAAATGTATTACATTAATATTCACTATTTTTTAAATTGAAAATCATAGTTGGATCTTGATGAATGTAATTAATGTTTTTATGTTGATGATTTTTAAATCAATTTGAAATGTGATTTTCTAAATATTTTTTTAGTAAATTAATTAAATTATTATATTTATTAATGTGAAATTATTTATTAATTGTTTTATAAATTGACCGGGTTTGTTTTGAATGGATCAGCAATCATAGTGGAATTTAAGAAGGCATGGATTGAGATTTAAATGATTTGTTGAAAATAATAAAAGTATATATGAATATACACTTTTTGTAATATAAATACTTTGTTTTGAGTGATTATTATTAAATGAACCATTTATGTAATTTTAATTTAGATTAATTAATATTCTTCATAAAGGGGTAGGTTCCTATCTGGGTATTTCGATGTGTGAGCAATACGTATGTATTCTTTTAAATGTGATGATATGATATGATTTATTGTATGGTTCTATAATTTAAATAATCACCTCTAGTGGAATGTTATTCGAAGACCTGGGTTTCTAGCTGGGTTGTATAGTACACATATACACTAATTTAGAATCATGATCTTGTTAGAAGACTTGGGTGGGACATAGGTCCACTGAAAGGATTTTATCCTCAGTTATTCTAGACTGTGCATCTTTAATTCGATGAATTTTAAGGGATTTTATATGATTTGGGAGTGGAATACCAAACCTTGTGACCCAACCTGTGCAGATGGTATTTTATTGGAATTTTAAAAATTTTAATTCTTCAATTGTTCTTTTCATTTCTCTTGATTATGGTTCATGATGATTTTTGGATGTTTTTGTTGAATGAATTAGTTGATTTTTTAGTCTTTTTGAGTCAAACTTTTCAATTAAATACATTTTTTAAAAATATATTGGAATTACATAGTGCATTGATGTAATTTATAAAAATTTTCCATCACTTTAGAATGTATCATTCTTTTTATAAATTTGATATTTAAGATCAAAATTTTTAAAATTCAATGGGATGTTTTATTTCCAAGGTTTCTTTTTTTTAAATTCCAATGATCAATGGATATTATAATGTTTATTAGAACTATTGGTAATAGTTAAAATATTTATTATTTATAATATATTTTTGTGTTATTAAGAATGTTTAATTTTAGTCTTTTACAAACTTTATGTGTGATATATTTTAAAATTATGTCTTAAGATATTTTAATGATAAGTAATTTTTTCTTAAATATTTTAAAGTGTGTGTAAATGTTGGTTTAAAAAATGTAAATTATTTTGAAAATAAGTTTTGATGAAAATATCAAGGGTAAAAGAGGTGATTTTATTTCACTTATGTAAAGATACAATGATTTAGGTTTGTTTTTTTTTTGTATATTTTTTAGAGTTTTTATTTTATTTTTTTTAAATGGCGTGTTTGGTTGATTTGCAGATTTATGTGTTTTTTTTGTGAATATAAAGATTATATGTTTGATTTTAAGTGATTGTTTTTATTTTTTTGAGATTATTACCCAGTTATACATCATGGAAAATTCATTGATCAAGGTGCTCTTGGTATGGTTGTTCAATTTGAGCCAATCTCAGGGCTATGTGTCATTCATCTCATAACCCAACATTAGAATTATGTTTGAGGGATTCAAAGCCCAATTTTACAACATTTATTTGTGAAATAGGATTCTCAAGAAGAATTGGATTTGATACTAAGTATTTATGAGAAATTTATTAAACATTATCTTTATGAATCCATCATGGTTATGTTTTAATCATTAATGATATAGGGTTTGATCTAAATGTGGTCGATGTCTTCTATCCACATTATACCAAATAAGTGACATTCCTAGGAAGCAATCATTGTACTTTTAATCAAGGATGTTATTCCAAATATAGTGAATGAACCATATGATATTTAATTATAAGGCCTCTATTAATGATATAAAACAATGATGGATTATAATATCTATTTTATTGAGTTTATCACATATCCTATTAATCTGTTCATGGATAAATATATAGAAGAATGGTGTTTTCCTTAGGTTATTTCACCAGAGCTATCAGCGGTGGTGTTTTCCGATCATCATGAACTTTCATGGGTTTTTATAAAATCTATCTTGGTTTAATAAGGTTTTATAGGAACACTAAAGGCATTGGATGTTTCTACAGTTACTATTTATGGTGGAGTAATATATCAGAAAAGAATAAATGAAAATTTTCCATGTTGAACCCTATAACAAGTGGAATTAATAGGTTATAGTTTTTTTTCTCAATAATTTCCTATAAAGAGAATATCTTCTTTATCTACTATTATAGAAGGGTGGGTCATCTAATGGATAATTTTTAGAACACACATAAATATTATAGCATGTGTGGCCATATACAGCATCTAAAGAGGATATATCGGGCTCTATATACTCATAAATAATGTAAAATATCTTTAGATCCTATAGGAAATATGTTCAATTCATAAGAATCAATGTCAATAGAGATCCAACGATAGGCCTATAAATTGAAGTAGGTTCATTCTGTAAAAGATATAACGGTAGAAGATAATACTAGTCTATATTATTGATTATTATGTTAGAGTGAAGAACAATACAGTTTTACTTGAATAATTTTTCTACTCTCATTGAACTTGTGACATTAAGAGATATTCATTTTATTCTATAGTTTTAGTTTAAATGTTTGGAAATTTATTGATTTATATTTTAATTATATCTTGGTGATGTAAGAAATATTTTTTTTAACTTTCACATGATCTACCACTTAACTTAAATACTATGTTTTTTACGAGTTGAGTTTGGAGAGTATAAATATGAGGTAAATTTAAAGGTAATGGGGATACCACCGTTAATGAATACATAATATTGAAATATTTTTCCTTATTTAAATTTTTAATACTTTCATATGATCATATATGATTCGATTATGGATCGTGGTTTCCATTAACATGAACCTTCCTATTCAAGCTGGAATAAAATAAGGATGTTTTTACACGAATAAATATTCTTGTTTTTACTTAGTTATGGCCTCACACATTCGTTTAGAGGATCAGAGTTTTTTGTTTGATAGAATGTTGAATTTGATGGTTTTTATGATTATATTTTTGAGAATATTAGGGAAAAAATATCTATATAAGGATATACATCTATCTCCATCATAGTGCATGTTGTGGTTTATCAATTTCGTTTTTTGGGTTCTATAGAGATGATCTATATGTTTTTTTTTTCAAAATTTTACTATCACATGTGTGGTGGTGTTTTCTTTGGGAATAACGGTGCATCAATGATTGTTGTTCTTCTATTTTATCATGATTATATGGGACCTGTGTTGGGTTAGAGTTCCAATTTTCATGTTTATGATAAGAAATATAGGGTATGTGTTGAGATGACTATGAGGTATTGATAATTAAAAAATGATGTTTTAGTTGGAATAAATTAGAGTCATTATTCCAGTAATACAGTCATGGGTAACAATCATAAGGCATTAAACTAGATTATGATGTTTTTCAAGTGGAATTTTTCTTATTGGTTATTTTATAATTATTCTATATTTTCCTCTATTAGGACCCTTTTCTTTTTCTAATAAAATGATAATCATTTTGAAGCTTTTATCTCGAAATTATGTATTAAAATTCCACGCACGGTTCTTTTGAGGTTATTTTTAATATTGTTTAATTTTTTTAATTTTTTTGGGTGTTATAGTAGTTGATGGTTTATTTTTCAGTTTATGAAGTCTAGTCACTTGTTGAATAAAATTTGGAGAGTTAAATTCCTAAAATATATTTCATGTTTTCATTGGTATACTTTTTTTAATCTAACCATTTGAGTTATGGTCTTATAATATAGTTTTCAGTTTTACTATTTCTCCAAATCTCATTTCATATCCTTAAAATCGGGTTTATCTTTGGTAATTTCAAGGGTGTTTGGACTAAGTAGTGTATCATAGTATGTCTTATACTTTTATATTTTTTAAATCTTTTTTCTGACTGGAAAATACTCATGATGAATTATGGTGGAATAAAATCCTATTTTTGGGAAAATTTTCATATATTAACCTTGGAAAAAAACTACATGGGTTTTTTTACATTCCCGAATCTCTTTTTTCCCTCTCCCTCATATTTCTTTTATCCACATATTTCAAGTGTCTTGGGGGAACATGGTTGGAACATAGTTAGGGGAGACAAGTATCTATTTATAGGACATAATATAACTCATTTTGGGGTCCAGGATGAGGGTTCAGGGTTCGTACATTGTTAATACATATGGTATGACATATTCCTAAAACCATGTGTATTTTGATGGAGGCATTTCCTATAGTATTTCAAAATAGTACAGTCAAACTATGTGACACCACCAGTATACTTCAAATATGTGAATGGTAGGAATATAGTTTTCAAAACAATGTGGTCAAATCATGTGATGATAATTAATTAATCTGGATAATTTTTTAAAGACCCTAAATACATTCAATTAACATCATTTATTCACCAGCACTTTAGGGTCTCGAACCATAGGTTTTCCTAGGAAATATTGGAGATTCCAACAACCAAAGTGGTTAATTCCACTGAATGAGGTTGTGTTGAATTGAGATAATTAAAGGTATTTCTTAATTAATTATCATTCTTATTTATTTCTCAATATTAAGACTCTTTTCCTTGAAATGGATATTAGATAGGGGTTTTATCTCTAGATGTAAGGTTGGTTTTATATTCCAATGATGATTCAAGTGGACCAGTTATTAAAATATGTGGAAATGATTATATCATTGTTGATCAATGCGAGTATCTCTTAGATCTTCATGGGTTTACCTTATAAATTATTCAAGATTGACTTTCCCCCATCTTGTGTTTTTGATTTGGTGATTTAGATATCAGGGTAGGTGTCCTAATAATCATAGATTAAAAATAAATATATCATTTCTTATGTTTCCATCTAGATTTTTTATGCCTTAAAATAATTTCAATTATAGTATCTATATAAATGATTGAGGATTTTTAATCATTTGATAAATTTAAAAAAAGAGGTATTTTATATAATTAAATATTAAAACTGTTTTAAAATAATATTAATTATTTTGGAAATTAAAATTCTTGATTGAAGCATATTCGATTTAATTGAGTTATTTTACGTTGATGATTTCAAAATAATGGTAATAGTGTTGTTTTCTATCCATGAATGAGTAAATTATTAGAAAACATGTTATTATTAAATAGAAATCATTTATTTATTGTTTTTAATGTCATTTTTTATTGAATGTATTTGTAATCCCAATGAATTTTGGATAGTTATGATTGTAAATTTAAATGATTTATTTTAAAATAAAAACCCATTTTAGATGACACATTATGTGTAATGAAAATCCTTAACATTTGGATGATTGTAATGGATTATACCTTTTAGGGGAGTTTAGTTGAAATGAATTGATATGCTTGATAAAGGGGGATTTTTCTATGTGGTTGTTCAAAGGTGTGAGATAGACTTGTGATTATTTTCAAATGTTATGATATGATATGACATATTATATAGTTTTATCTTTGAAATGCCCTTCTACATTTTGGAATATTTTCTATGGTATAATTTCATAAAAAATTATGAAGTGTTCCATTCAATATACCTTTTTAAATGGATTTATTCACAAATTTATTAATTGTATATTATGGGAAAGAAATATTTTATTTGAAATATTGTTGTCATTAGAAAAATGGGTGTTTTAGAGGGAGGTTTTTTATACAATTTTTATTGAATGAAAAAAATGAAAACCTATTCTGTAATCTAATATTCTGTCAGACATGATATGGACTCAATTTTAGAGTGTTATTTTTTGGTTAGTTGGTGGTAGCCTTATGTGATTATAGCTAAAAAGTATATATTAAATGTTTATATGGTTTCTTAGTAAAGTGAATGTTCTTATACCATTATGATTTATCTTTAGTGGAGGCACATTTGGCAATGCCTCACCTGTATGTGGTGATGTTATTGGCTTGGTAAATTTTTACTTGGTGGGATTTGTTTCATTACGTACCTTTTTATCCTATATATTACCCTTATTTAATATCTTTTACTGTCAGGTATCACATTTTATGCCCTATTTGGATTTTATTCCAAATTGTATCTTTTTATGATTAAAATTGACAGGAAATTTCATTCTCATATCATTATTATTTATTCCTTTTCAGTTGTCTCTATCTAGTAAGGATCAAAAATCCCCTTATGGATAAAGGATGATTGGTTTGGATGATGTTTCAGGTGGTATTATAATTATATTTACATGCCCCAAATATTATATTAGTACAATTACCCTATATGGCCTCTAGTTTCTCCTTACACTTAGGATCTGTTAATTAACATTACATTACATTAATCCTCGACACATGGCGTTTCCAACGGAGTCCCTGACTACAAACTAAATGGCTAAAAATACTATTTCCAAATCATATACGCTATGTAAAACTCTTATTTTAAATTATGTTCAAAATTAAGAACATATGGTGTATGTTTGTGAATAATACATCCTATGATCAAGTTTTTTCAAAAATAAAACCCTATAGATCTCCCTGAACCCCCTAATTAATTAGGAAAACACCATAGATCAATACTTTATAGGTACACTGAAACATGATAAATAGGTTAAAAACTAAACACAACTCTACTAATGTTATTTTCTAGAAACAAAATCTAAATTTATCTTCCCTCTAAATAAACAATAATAATGCTCTGATCTTATATCCATGTATTTCCAATATCTAACCTTGATCTACCTTCGGAAGAATCCCTTAGGATAGGATCACCTATACATATCCCTTCCATTCTATATTGACCAAAATCCCCTAAGGTGGAGTCCCAATTGTGCATAAATACCTTGATATGATAGAGGAGATGGTAATTGATATGAGAATAAAATATAAATATAAATATAAATATAAATATAAATAAGAAGTGACATGAGATAATCCGTGATGTTTTGTATCTCTTTGAAGAACTGCATGTTCTATATTGCAACCACATAATGGAATTTCAATCCCTGGATCTGAACATAAATATAGAAATGATGATATTACCATTGAGTAATATAGGGATAAATGGATACAACAAGGGTAATGTTGATTCTATAGGGGTCATTATTACTCTATATGGGTCATCACTTGGTAGAATATTGATAGGATAGATTAATAAAAAATATATTATGGAATATAAGTCAAAATATGCCTAGTTCAACATCATAAATTTTTTTATCATAGATTGTTGTTCAAAGACATGATCTATTTATGAGATTTTTTGTAGATTGAATGTTGTTTTAAGGAGGAGATGCATTCGGGATATTAATAGGAATTTTAAATTAATATATTTTAAAATATTATTCATAATAAAATATACAAATTTTTAAGATTTTATCAACCAAGACATATTATACTATAATGAATCAATATTCATTTTCATATTTTATTATAGAAATATAATTCACATATTACTATAAATTTAAAAAAATAGAAAATGATTATACGATGAATAATGATTCGAGAAATTATTCATCTATAATTTTATATGTTACATAATTCATGTATATAAGAGAGAGTGTCTGTGTGTGAGAGATAATGATTGGATAATATCAATAAATGTCTATTAATTCATTTATCATCTCTATTATGGAATGTGATTCTTTTTCTAATCATATGATTTATTTCATTATAGGAACATAAATATTGAGGTATAGACCATTAAAAAAACAATATATGGGAACAATATTTTTTAATCATCGTGAAGGGTCAAGGAGTAAGATCATCATCAGTTTCTAGAGAAATAAAAATATACCTATGATATTTCATATGATTTTTAGTAATACTAGAAACTCATAAATATAAGGTGTGATTCTAGTTAAATGCTGGGTAACATGGTATGAGGATGTGCCTATGTGATATGAACTATGGGATTGCAAGAATAAAAATTTTAACTACTTGTGTATATAATGGAAAATTTGACAGATATGGTGGATTAATGATAAACAAAAGAGAACGTACCGACATGTGGGCTAATCCATATAAAAAATATGTGTTCCATATGTTATTAAATATCAATTATATTCTTGTAATATTTAAATTTTTTTTTTCAGTATATCATATCCTAATAATTCATAGCATTTAATATCAATTAAATGAAATTGAAAAAGAAAGAACCAAGGTTTTATTTCAATTTCATAGTGGTGAAACATATTTTTAGGGATCTTAAAGTTGTATAGAAATCCTAAGGTTCCCTATATTATATTAAAAAGTCACTTGAAATGGATAGTCTGAATTTTAGCAACAATAGGAGTGATCTTTCTTTAGATGAAAAAGTAATAAAAAAAGATAGAACTCAACATTTCACTATTATATTTTAATATTTTTGGATGTAAAATATATTGCAACAATGAGTTTACACTCTTTGAGGCAAATTCACTGATGTACATTATTAATAAGACATATTTAGAAGGTAATAAAAAATACCAAGATATTTTTATCATATATACATTATAAAATATTTATAAAATAGTTTTGAGGAATATAATATATAAATAAATCTTTAAATATAATATTTTATAAGGATTTTATATTAGTCCCATATAATATATATTTGTTTCTGTTACTATAATATCATTTTCTACTTAATGTTGAATGTTTTATTGTGAAATTGAATCAAAACACAAGAGAATAAAATATGAATTATACTAATGAAATTATATCTTAGTACATTGATGAGTTAAAAACATTAATTTAATATATATTGAATTATAATCATTTTTATGAATAATTTGTATTGGAGTGGTAAATGATTATAAAATTCCAAAAAACCACCCTATTTTTGAATGAAAATATTTTCCAAATTAATATTTCCATCAATGAGATGATTACCCACTATAAAGTGTATATTATTATCCTTAATAAAATATTTTAATTAATTATTCATGTATATTTCTAATATTATTCATGATTCATTTCAGAAATATTCACTAATTAGTGGTAGGATATCAAATTTTATATAATATATTTATAATTGTTCCAAAATAACATTCATTCATGATAATAAGAAAAAATGAAATCGTTAAATTTTATATACACATTTATTCAACCTAAATATGTGTTTTTATTGAGTATTCCAAACTCCCAATGGTTACATACAAAAACCTTATTAATGTGAAATAATATGGATTATATACATAAACGTTGATAAAAAAATTAAAATTCAATAAAAATCCATTAATTGAAATTAATGGAGTTAAAATTATTGATTACATTTCTTTAGTAATCCTTAAAATCCAACCATCTATTTTCAATTTAATAAAATATTATTTAAATAATTAGTTTTCAAATGGATTATCACCCAATATGAAAAATATTACACATGGTCTATTTTGTTATATTTTCCAACTTTCTTTGGTTATTGTAACTATTTTTTCAATCAAACAATTTCTTCACATATTTCATGAAACATGCATTTGGTTAAGTAAACATGAATCCATCTTCATATTAAAGATATGTTCATTATTTTATTAAATTTTCCATTTATAATTATGATGATTTAATAGAATTATCATATTTTTTCTAATGCTCTTCAAAATTTTATATATTAATATAGTTTTATGAGAACTTATATAACCCAAAAGTAGTCCACCATTTAAAAATACCATATTCGAGTGATTGTTCTCATTTTATAATCTCTTTACTAGAGATAATACATTATATAATACAATACTATTTTAATAAGAATTATTTATCAATAAGAATTTAAATTGTTAAAAATACTCAACTAAACATTTTTTACATATTTATTCAAGATTACAATCTCATAATAATATTTTTACACATATACATTATATACTCAAATAACATATTATTGTATTATTTTCTGGTTCTTAATGAAATTTTATTTTATACAACTCTAATATGAACATAAATTATGATTATAACTCTTCTATGTGTTAATTTTAATCAATTTCAATGCATTTTTTAATATGGTTTAATAAAAATAACAAACATTTCACTTTTATTGTGGTATTTATTATAATAGATTTACTTTTTTGTATTATTTGACAGGTATTATTTGACACATATTATTTTAAAAATAAATCCACTTTTAAAGTTTATTTTTACAATTTCTTAAATTATTTTATATTATAGTGGTGTTTTCACTAGATTCTATTATTCAACATCCTGACATAAAATATTTTTTTGACACATTGACAGGAATTGTCAAAAATTTATTCATATTAAATGTTTATGTATAATATATTATATGTGTTTTCCATGTCATTTTTTGATATTTTATAAGTGGGGGTTTATCATATGATACAAAATATAATGTAAATATTCTTAATGTTTTGAGTTATTAAAATTAATAAAATCATATATTTGTAGTTATTTTAAACCAATATGGATTCTTAATTTTTACACATTTAATAAATTTCTTTCATGCTATAAAAATCACCAAGATAAAATGTTATAAGAGATAATTTTGAATAAAACATACATTATGTAAAAATATGTATCAATCCTTTTATAAGTTTTCATAAATATGTTCACATATTTAATGATTTCCTTTATTCTCTATAAGTCTATGAAATGTTCAAAAAATGAAATAAATAATTCATTGACTAATTTTATTGTTTTTGACCTTAGATACTCATATTTAGTCAGAATACTTTAATTATTTTCAATAAATACATTCATGTAAACATAAAAAATGATTATAATTATTTTAAACATCATTAAATACGAACAAAATATCATTATCATCATGTCAATTGTATTATATTGTTATCTCAAGAAATAATTAATCACATTTTCATAACCATTATAATTTTTATAGGGCTTCATATTATACATGGCCCTCAATTTGGTTGTTTGGGGGATATAAAGGGCGTGGGAGGATGTTTGGAGGTCAACATTTAAAGTGGATGTGTAAGTTTTCTAAAATTTTGTATGGTAAAGTAAATTATAATACAACATCATTGGTGATTTATTTTCCAAAGGAGCATGAGAGGAATAATTATCACTATGTATTGAAATTTGGACCTTACACCATTTGTTTGAATTAACTCATCATAGAATTTATTAAACCATATAATATTTATTTATTAGAATTACATCTAGAAACTTTATGTTATTTTAGGATGATTACCATATCATTATGGGTTTTTTAGAAATGATCGGGTCGAGGAAGAGGGGAAAATATTGTTCCAAGAATATTTAAGGTGTCTTCATTATAGTATGAGAAAATCTATTATTTAATGTTCCTAATTCATATACTATTTGAATGATTTTTGAACATGGAATTTTATGATAATTGCATCCTAGTTTTTATAGGTTTAATAGAATAACTATCAACATTCAGAAATGAGGGTCATCACGAATTAATTCTCATAGACACATTTTTAATTTTTAATTTAAGAATAATATTATAATAAATTCAATTACTTTATTTTTTCGACCAATAAGTGTCATTTTTATCTATTTTAGTTTTATTTTATGTTTTTTAGTCTCTTATGTTTGTGGATTCATCATGTTTTTGAAATATAAAGTTCTTTTATTTTTTATTAGATTTCATTAATTTTTTTATTAATCTAATTTATGATTGATTCTATATCTTGGATGTGTTCATAGTTTTATTGAATTTTTCATTAAGACATAATTTGGGATGGTGTTTAATAAGTTTTTTAGGGATTTTTTATAGTATCGTTGTCATTTTATATTTGATTCTTTCATTTCATTGTGTGTGGTGTTATTCTTGATTCATTTAATATAGTGGATTTTGATTCACAAAGACACAGATATATATATATATATATGTTATTATATATTGATCATTATTTAAATTTCACAAGGTAACGAGATGATATTTATCATATAAAGATAATAACATCATTAAGAATTGGTTTTAGTAGACTCACTGTATCACACCCAATTTTAAGTAAGTAATCCTTTCATTATGCTTGTTATGTATGTAATGAAAGTGGGTGATGTTTGGGACTGTTTTTAAGTCTTCCATAATGTTTTTTGGACTTTTCTATAGATTCATGGTTTGTTAATAGTTATTGTATACTATAAAACTACAACCAGAAACTGTGCACAATGAGAAATGGTCTAAAGGGAAAAGCGCATGGTTTGTCTATATAATATGGCTGCCTAAATGAAAAAAAATGAAAAGTAGGATAGTGCTATTTTTAATTATTGGTGCATGTTCTTTCTGTCTGTGTGAGACAATCATGTGATGTCCCCCTTGAGGTGATAGTTGGTGCATAGTTCACACATTATTTTCAGAATAGTACGACTAACCTTGCACATTTTAAAAACACGGTCATTAAATTTAGGATCTAGGTCGTGATTAATAATTAACCCCATTATTTTATTCCAAAACGTACCTAACTCAGTATTTTATTGTCCAAAAGGCATTAGGTTCATCTCCCATTGATCTAGAGGTGATCTGAAGGCTTTTCATGGGGTGTCGATGCCATATTCTTATGGCATGTAAATTTTCTTGGATGTTTTTACTGGTTTTCCTTATATATACTTCTTCCTCTATCTAGGTTTGATGGATCATTATCCTATGTGGATATATCAATGATAGTTGATGCCAAATATGAGTTTATTTAGATTTTTTATTATTATAGCAAGAGATCTTGGGATGTTTTTTTGGAGTTTCAAACCAGTTTCCTAGACATTTCATGAGGTTCTTCATTATCATCCTAATTCCTGATGTTGCAGTGTTCACTCTTGACTCCTATTTATAAAACTAAATGGATTGATTTCAATTTTTTTGTTTTATGTGAAATTAATTTTTCAATTTTTATATAATGATTAATAGATACGTTTTTTGGGAAATGATTCTGGAATTATGAAAATTTGGTATTGTGGAAAAGATTGAAATTGGTATCATGATTTTAAAATGATGCTTTAATCATGGATGATTCATTATGATGTTTGGAAAAGTGTTTTAAATAAAAGGATAGACTTATTGAAGTGGTTTTTTGATTTGGTTTTCATTAGTGGGTTGGTTTTACTAAAATGGTTAATTGGTTTAGTTTTCCATAAAAATGAGGTTTTATTGAAATGGTTTATTTGATTTGGGAATAATTAATTACACATGGTTGGATTAAATAGTTAATCATGGAAAGAAATGTGGTAGATACATATGAGAATGTTTAACTTTCAAAAGGATGGGTTATGCATGTGAATGTACCACCCTCAAAAGGATGGTTTTTGGATGTGAATGTTCCACCTTAAATGGAAACAAAAATATTGTCTGTAGTGGTGTCTAATATTATATGAAATGGAATGGAATATTCCATTAAGAAATTGAATAATGAATAATTACAAGATTGGATTCTTTAAAAATAAATGGATTTAATTAGAAAATGGCTTTTGTATAATAATGATTTGAATTTGAAATGGTTTGTAATTGTTAAAATAATTTATCATATATATATATTGTTTTATATAAATGTGATAACAATTTCAATCCTAATGGAGTGTGTTGGGAAAAAATTCCTCAAGGTAACATTGAAGTTTTTTTGGGTTGATTGTGTTTTTTGACAAAGAAGGTTTCCATGGAGAATTGTCGAGTTCCGAAGAAGTTTTTGACAATCCATGTTGACAAAGAACGATGACAAAGGAAAGGACGATGATAAAGGAAAGGACGATCTGGAGGCGGTACAAATGAGCAGTAAAAGGTGGCACCGTTTCCCAGTGTTTGCCAAATTTTTGGGGTCCAAAATTTGTAGTTTGGTGAGTAACGCGAAAATAGGATTTCCATGAAGATCATAATATAATATGTAAAAGGCATGAGTTTCGCGAAGATGGGATGCATGGATTGGATTTCGCGAAGACCAGAAAAATGGAGGTGGTGATTATGACAACCCTGTTTTTTATTACAACTTAAACATGCTTTATTACATAAAACATCACTTGATACAACAAAGAAGATCTAGTGGTTTAGTGTCTTTGGGGCTTAGGATCATTACATAAAAACTTGAAACATGAAATAAAACATCTTTATTGAAACTTCCTTTACATGACCACTACATTCCCTCATACGTAGCATTGCATGGGATAAAATGAGGACATGAATAAGAAAAGGGTGAGCTATATAGCCCAGTAAGGGAGTACACATGAAATAACATGAGGAGTAAAATACATGTTAGGAAATAGGTATTTCAGTAAATCATAAGAGAAACATGAACCTAAAGGCATGATAAAGCATGATAATCATAACATGGAAATGTGGCAACAACACTTAACATGGATTTAGCATGAGCCAAGGCTCATTGCACATAAAGCATGAGTAAACCCTCATTGCACATGAAGCACGAGAAAAACCTCATTAAACATTAATTATCATGATTCAACACTCATTGCATTTGGCGTATCATGATACTATTCTTTACCCAATGCATTGGAGCGCTATAAGGCCACACCCTTCTTAAACATTTCATTTCACGCATAAGTGTGCCACATGGATCATAAAACATGGATTCATAAAACATAATAATTTATTCCATGATAAAGGAATGTGGAATTAATACATGAAACTTTATAATCAATATGTAAATGTGCCTATAGTTGAATACCCTTGATGGAGAAATGGGCATGGTATTCACTACACAATGACATTGGCTTAGAAAATCGGTGTGATTTCAGCAGCGTAACGGCATGACATAAGAATTCATAAAAAAAGTTGATGAGATAGAAAGGGGTTCCTAATCATATTTAAATGTAATGGACAGTAAGGAGTTCATATAAATACATTTCCCAATAATTGAAATTGAATTTAGATTCATGATACAAAAGTATTGCTTGAATGTAAAAGAAGAGAGAGAAGTTCCTTTCGGAATTTCGGCATAGTAATGGGTGTACATGGGAGGCATTCAATGAGAGAGAAAGGGGTCTCCCATAATTGAAACAATAATAGGGATGTATGGGGAGGTACAAAACCATACCCCAACATTAATAATTGAAACTAAAAGGGAAATACAACTTAATGAAAATTGAAAAAAAAAAGAGAAAGGATGAAAAAACACTTACTTGGATGCGTGCTTCCAAAGGCTAGATAGAGGCTTGTGAGAGACTTCTTGGGAGCTTGGGGAACCTTGGGAGGAATCTAGAGAGTGTAGGGCAGAGGTTGGACGAACTCCAGAGGATTTTAGTGAGGAGGAAGTGGGAGCTTGGGTGGGTTTATATAGGAAAGGTGAGAGAATTCTTTATTATTTAGGTTTGGGACCCCTTATATTAACTAATCCAATACAAAAACCATACCATGGTTTTTCCCATGGTTTCTGGAAAAGGAAAGAGGAAAAAAATATTTTATAAGGCCCATGTCCGAACTTATTAAGATATTAGGTTTTCTTATGTGGAGGCGAGTCACACTCTCATTGAAATTAATTTAAAAAAGCGAAGTGTTGAATATGTCTTGAGGGGTTCATTAATGCTTTGAAAATAAATTCAAACAAACCCAAAAACTCATTATTTTAATGATAAAACATATATTAGCCGAACATAAGGATTATGGTATTTTATTACATCACCATTGGGTCATTATAATGTCATAAATCACATTATATAATTAAATGGTATTTAATTTTTACCCAAAAATTTGACTGTCTTAGAATATTATGAAAAATTCACCGTTGGATAATTTTGACGTCCTGATTCCAGTAATTACATTTATTTAATCTAAATAAATTTCAAAAAATTTGAATTTTCACTTTTTAAATAAGAACTCACATTTAATGAAAATTCACAGGTTTTGACAGAAATGGATTTCAAACATTAATAAAAATTGTAATTGCATTCATAAAATTATAAGATCATTTATATTTAATAAAGAATAATTTAATAATAATATTATTATTTTATTAAAATATTATTTAATTAAAAAATCCCTTAATTTAATAAAATATATTTCTTAATTAAATAATAACAAAAAACATCATTTGTACTTTAAAAACTATTTACAATGTATCAAAAATGACTAGAAATTATATTCATTATTATATACAAAAAAACAATGTACATGAACATAGTACTACATATTTGTTACATAACCCCTTAAAACATCCTCATAAGACATAAGGGTAAGGTGTGCGATGGTGACAGATTCTTGGGGCGGCTCGGATAACATCGCTCGAGTGGTAATCCCAATCAACTTCCACTTTTCCCAAAGACGGTCACGTTCAAGCTTGACATAATGAAGCTCAGCTTGGGCTTGGTCAAGGGCGAAGCCCAAGGATGCCACCCCTTTTATGAGCTCCGACAAATGGGCTTCGTATGGGGCAATTCTACTGGATGAGGGCATCACTTCCTTTGTCTGAGTAAAATTTGGTTCGTTAAAGCCTTATATTTATACTAATCATGTGATCATTGTTCAACGGCTATAAAAGTAATGGTCGCAACTCTTATCATAAAACCAAAGAATTTGACATCTTATAAAAACATTTTTTATAAAGAGACATTTAACTGGATCAAGAGAGATTTTCCATTAATGAAACTTTGGTTCGTTACAATATTCCCCCCTTAAAAATTTTCGCCCTCAAAATTTTCCTTTTCCCACACTAAAAAAAAGTGGGTAAATCAGCTTCATCATATCCTCCGACTCCCAAGTCGCTTCTTCAAACTTTTGGTTTCCCCACAACACCTGGACGAGGGTCATTGTCTTATTTCGTAGAACTTTTTCTCTACGATCTAAGATCTTCACTGGTTTCTCCTCATAAGAAAGATCGTCTTCCAATTGTACCACCTCAGAAGAGAGTACATGTGAAGGGTCCGGTATATACTTCCTAAAGAGGGATACATGTAAGACATCATGCACCTTGGCCATAGTAGGTGTATGTGCTAGTCGATAGGCCATAACCCCAACACGATCAAGAATCCCTAAGGGGCCGATGTACCTTGGACTTAACTTCCCTTTCATTCCAAACCTCATGACCTTATTCCACAGAGATATGTGTAAAAACACAATGTCTCCAACTTTAAACTCAAGGTCTCATCGACCATTATCTGCATAAATCTTCTGTCGACTTTGGGCTACCTTGATATGATGCTAAATGGTTTTCACCTTCTTCACCATTTCTTCGACCATTTCTGGTCTAAAGATCTTACGTTCACCGACCTCATCCCAACATGCTGATGTTATGCACCTTTTCCCATAAAGGGCTTCATATAGTGCCATTTGGATGCTCGAGTGGAAACTGTTATTATAAGAGAACTCAACTAGAGGAAGATGTTGATACCAACCTCCTTTAAAGTCCATTGATCATGATCTCAACATATCCTCAAGTGTTTGGATAGTCCTATCTGATTGGCCATCAGTTTTAGGATGATTGGCCATACTAAAGTTCAGTTCAGTATTCAGAGTACGTTGAAGACTCTTCCAAAACTTAGAGGTGAATCTTGGATCTCAGTCGGACACAATAGATAGTGGTACTCCATGCAACCTTACCACTTCCCTGATATATATTTGAGCCAGTTGATCCAATGAGAAATACTCTCGAATAGAAATGAAGTATGAAGTCTTTGTATGAAGATCCATAACAACCCAAATTGCCTTGTTGCCTCTGGATGTCCTTGGAAGTCTAGTGACAAATTACATGGTGATGTTCTCCCATTTCCATTCTGGTATGGGCAATGGTTGCATCATCCCCTTAGACTTCTACCTCTCTGCCTTCACTTTCTGACAAACCATGCACATTGATGTATATTCAGCGATCTCCTTCTTTATATTATCCCACCAAAAGTTTTCTTGGAGATCTCGATACATCTTTTTGCTCCCTGGGTGAATAGAGATATTTGAACTATGTGCATCATCCAAATATTCCTTCTTCAGCTCCACACATGATGGAACACATAGTCTTTTCACAAACCGCACAATTCCTTCTTCATTAACATTAAACTCCGAGGATTTCCCCTTTTTGATAGCTTCCACTTTTTCTTGAATTCCCACATCATCCTTTTGAGCATCCTTTAACCTTTCTAAAAGAGATGGTTGAGCAATCATTTGTGAACAGATTGATGATGTTCCATTCTTTACGATTCCCACATCCATCTTCATCAAGTCTAAGAAGATTGGATCCTTCTCAATTCTCATCATTGATAGAATCACTGGATCCTTTCTACTTAGGGCATCTGCCACCTTGTTCGCTTTCCCAGGGTGGCAATGTATTGAACAGTCATAATCCTTGATGAGCTTTATCCAACTTCTCTAGTGCATATTAAGCTCTTTGTGTGTATATATATATTTAAGACTCTTGTGGTTAGTATATATCTCACATTTCTCTCAATAGAGATAATGCCGCCAGATTTTCAAGGAAAGGATCACCACCGTCAACTCCAGATCACGCATTGGATAGTTTCGCTCATGGATTTTCAACTGCCTTGAGGCATAGGATATCACTTTATAATTCTGCATCAACACACAACCTAAGCCCTTCTTTGAGACATCACTGTATACCACAAAAAGTTCCCCACTTGTGGGTAAAGTGAGCACGGGCATAGTGATAAGCCTCCTTTTAAACTCCTTGAAGCTTTCTTCACATTCATTACTCCAAGAAAACTTTACTCCCATTCGAGTTAGCATGGTAAGAGGGTTGGATAACTGTGAGAAATTTCTCACAAATCATAGATAATATCCAGCTAACCCCAAGAAGCTACGGATATCCGTTACCGATTTTTGCCTCAGCCATCCCTCAATTGCATCTATTTTGGAGGGGTCTACAGATATCCCATTGATTGTGAAGATATGGCCCAAGAATGAGACTTCCATCAATGATAACTCACACTTGTTGTACTTTTCATAGATCATCTCCTTGCGCAAAATCTATAGTACAGTTCTTAAATGCTCCTCATGGTCCTCCTTGGGTTTGGAGTATATTAGAATATCATCTATAAAGACTACCAAAAATTTGACAAGGTAATCTCTAAAGACTCTATTCATCAAGTCCATGAATATTTCTGGATCATTGGTGAGTTTGAAAGTCATTACTATGAATTCATAGTGCCCATATCTTGTATGAAAAGCAGTCTTGGGGATATCTTCCTTCTTCACCCTTACTTGATAATATCCTGACCACAAGTCCACCTTGGAGAAGTATTGTGCTCCACGCAACTGATCTAACAATTCATCAATTCGTGGGAGTGGATTCTTGATCTTTATCGTGATTTTTTTATGTTCACGATAATCGATGTGAAGCCGCATTGACCCATCATACTTCTTGACGAAGAGGACTGGTGCACCCCATGGTGAAGCACTTGTGCGTATAAACCCTTTATCCAGACTCTCCTGTAGTTGTTTCTTCAGCTCATCAAGCTCAAAAATAGCCATTCTATATGGAGTCTTGGTTTTTTGTAATTCCCCAGGTATAAGTTCAATTGAGAACTCAACACCTCTTCTAGGAGGAAAACCAGGCAGTTCCTCAGGAAACACTTCCGCGAATTCCCTCACAATAGGCATTTCTTCAAGGATGGTTTCTTCTTTGGACTCAATCATCTGAGCCAGATACGTGTTCTCATAGGGCAGTAATATCCATGCTTGAGATGATAGAGCTAAAGGATATTCATCTTCCTACTGACACTTGTAAATAATCGGGGTTCGATTCTCCATATGGAGTGTGATTTCCCTCTCCCAACAATTTATGTTGGCTCTATAAAAGGAAAGCCAATCCATGCCAAGAATTGCATCAAATTCCACAAAAGGGAGTATGATGAGGTTCGCTGGGAAATTAAATCCACATATTATAACAGGGGAGGAATTATATTCATGGGATGCAATGATTTCCCCATTTTCCGTACTCACCAAAATCATTACTTCAATGATTTGTGGTGGTGCTGGGATTGTTCTAATAAACTTTCGAGATATAAAAGAATGCATATAACCTGAATCAAAATGTATGTTCGCTATTCTTGAATGAATAACTAGCGTACCTGTCACCACTTCTTTGTCGGGGTTCACTTCAGCAGAAGGGATGGAAAAAGCTCTTCCTTACTGTCTTGGAGGTTGTTGGTTGGCTCCGATAACCCTTGGATTAGGGCACTAATTTGAAAAATGACCCGGTTCTTTGCATTTGTAGCATTGAAAAACGCGTTGAGGTTCGAAAATAGTGCTCCTCTCCTCTGTCGCAGCTGCAGGTCCTTCTTGCCGATAGTTAATATCTAGGTTCCCTTCTCTTCCACACTTGAATCATTTTCTCGTCCCATTAAGGCAATTTCCCGAGTTCTTATTTCCACACTTTTGGAAAGTGGGGTGCTGGAACATCTTAGCACCGTTGGATTTATCCATCGGACCACTAGCATTGAAGTCCACCTTATGCTTCTTGTCCCCATGATACCCCTGTGATTCCCTGATCTCTGTTTTGACCTTGAGGGCACATCGGACAATTTCCACATAGTTGCCAAAGTCACGGATCGGTAATGCTTTCCGCAAGCTAGGATTCAGCCCACCAAAGAAGCGGTCAACCTTTCATTCGGGGGTAACAACAAAGCCGGAAGCCTATCATGAAAGCCTTGTGAAGTTTTCCTCGTACGCTCCAACAGATTCCTCATCTTTTTGCTTGAGGGAAAGTAAGTCCCTTTCCATCTTAAGACGGAGGGTGCACGGAAAATATTTATCGAAAAACATCTTCCCGAATTCCTTCCATTCCAATGCCTCGATCTCCTCCTCAGACTTCGTATTTTTGATCAACTTCCACCACTGATCAGTTTCACCCTCCATACGATAAGTCGTTAGGAGAACCTTCTCTTGTTCAGAACTTTGAAGGATGGAGAAAATCTTTTCAATGGAGTTGTTCCATTGTTCAGCGATTGTGGGATCGCATGATCCACTAATAGTAGGAGGCCTTTGTCTCATGAAGCTCTCTATAGAAACTTTTTATTTCTTAGGGGGGGTTGAACATTCCTCTTGACCCGTGTTTCTATTCAAATCTTGAGTTAGCTGAGAGAGAAGCATGACAAAGTTCGTGATTCCCTCTCCCATTGGATTGGTGACCTCATTAGTACAATCATCACACTAATCTTCACAACGGTTGTTAGCCCGAGTCCTCATATTACCGGCCATAGGCTGGAATAAAAGGAAAGTTAGGGGTAACACATAAAGTGTAATCCAAAGACAAAAGTTGATGACTTATAAATAAACATTAATTACTTTAACTCATGAGTCTACAGGATTCAATCTAGGCTTTTCATGATCTATTTTCTAACATATATTCTTAGGGGAATTTTTACCTTAATAAGGGTTCATACCAATATTGTGAATTTTTCAAAACATATCCCCCAGGAGTTTCTTAACCAAGAGTGCAGTAAGGCCCGTTTTCATGCACCAGTTCCTGTTCGAGTCTAGCTCAAAGCGGTGTTTTCGGGTTTTACCCCTAGGATACATTTGTGCCAGAGCCGCCTCTACCTGCTCGTATACAGAAATGGATGTATTTGATTGATAATCCACTTAAATAGTATTTACCAAACCTTAGGGATGTTTTTATTATACTTAGTCTTGTATCTAAGGCTTTAATAGGGTTTTCTAATCCCATAAATAACTAAACCTATCCTCTGATACCAACTATGACAACCCTGCTTTTTATTACAACTTAAACATGCATTATTACATAAAAATTCACATGATACAACAAATAATATCGAGAGGTTTAGTTTCATTGGGGCTTAGGATCATTACATAACAACTTAAAACATGAAATGCAACATTCTTATTGAATCTTCCTTTACATGACCACTACATTCCCTCATACTTAGCATTGCATGGGATAACCTGAGGACATGCATAAGAAAAGGGGGAGATATAAAGCCCAGTAAGAGAGTACACATGAAATAACATTAGGAGTACAATACATGTTAGGAAATTCGCATGTCAATAAATCATAAGAGAAACATGGACATAAAGGCATGATAAAGCATCATAATCATAACATGGAAATGTGGCAACAACACTTAACATGGATTTAGCATGAGCCAAGGCTCATTTCACATAAAGAATGAGTAAACCCTCAATGCACATGAAGCATGAATAAACCCTCATTGAACATGAATTAGCATGAGTCAACACTCATTGCACTTGACGTATCATGATATTATACTTTACCCAATGCATTGGAGCGCTATAAGGGCGCACCCTTCTTAAACATTTCATTTCATGCATAAGTGTGCCACATGGATCATAAAACATGGATTCATAAAACATAATCATTTATTCCACGATAAAGGAATGTGGAATTAATAAATGAAACTTTATAATCAATAAGTAAATGTCCATAAAGGTGAATACCCTTGATGGAGAAATAGGCATGGTATTCACTACACAATGACATTGGCTTAGAAAATCCGTGCGATTTCGGCAGCGTAACGGCATGACATAAGAATTCATAAAAAAGGTTGATGAGAGAGAAAGGGGTTACTCATCATATTTACATGTAATGGAAATTATGGAGTTCATATAGATACATGTCCCAACAATTGAAATGTAATTTAGATTTATGATACAAAAGTATTGTTTGAATGTAAAAGAAGATAGAGAAGTTCCTTTCAGAATTTTAGCATAGTAACAGGTGTACATGGGAGGCATTTAATGAGAAAGAAATGGGTATCCAATCCTTAAAAAATAATAGGTCAGTATGAGGGAGGTGAGAGTCCATAACCAAACATTAATAATTGAAATTAAAAGGGAAATACAACTTAAGGAAAATTGAAAAAAAAGTGATAAGAAGAAAAAACCCTTACTTGGAAGTGTGCTTCCAAAGGCTAGAGAGAGGCTTGTGAGAGGCTTCTTGGGAGATTGGGGAACCTTGGAAGGATTCTAGAGAGAGCAGGGCAGAGGTTGGATGAACTCCAAAGGATTTTAGTGAGGAGGAAGTGGGATCTTGGGTGGGTTTATATAGGAAAGGTGAGAGAATTCTTTATTATTTAGGTTTGGGACCCCTTATATTAAACTAATCCAATCCACAAACCATCCCATGGTTTTTTCCCATGGTTTCTGGAAAAGGAAAGAGTAAAAAAATATTTTATAATGCCCAAGTCCTAACTTATTAAAATATTAGGGTTGCTTATGTGGAGGTGAGTCACACTCCCATGGAAATTAATTTAAAAAGGCAAAGTGTTGAATATGTCTTGAGGGGTTCATTAATTCTTTGAAAAGAAAGTCAAACAAACCCAAAACCACATTATTTTAATGATAAAACAAATATTGTCCGAACATAATGATTATGGTATTTTATTACATCATCATTGGGTCATTATGATGTCATAAAACACATTATAAAATTTAATTGTATTTAATTTTTACCAAAAAATTTGACTATCTCAAAATATTATGAAAAATTCACCGTTGGATAATTTTGATATCCTGATTTCAAAAATAACATTTATTTTATCTAAATAATTTTCTATGAATGTGAATCTTCACGATTAAAATAAAAACTGACATTTATCGAAAATTCACATGTTTTGACAGAAATGGCTTTCAAACCTTAATAAAAATTTTAGTTGCATTCATAAAATTATAAGATAATTTATATTTAATAAAAATTAATTTAATAATAATATTATTATTTTATTAAAATATTATTTAATTCAAAAATCAGTTAATTTAATAAAATATATTTCTTAATTGAATAATAAATAAAAACAACATTGGTACTTTAAAAACTATTTACAATGTATCAAAAATGACTAGAAATTATATTCATTATTATATACAAAAATATAATGTAAATGAACATAGTACTACTTATTTGTTACATAACCCCTTTAAACAGCCACATAAGACCTAAGGATAAGGTGTGCGATTGTGACAGACTCTTGGGGCAGCTCGGATAACATCGCTTGAGTGGTAATCTCAATCATCATCCACTTTTCCTGAAGATGGTCACGTTCGAGCTTGACATAATGAAGCTCACCTTGGGCTTGGTCAATGGCGAAGCCCAAGGATGCAAACTCTTTTCCGAGCTATGACAAATGGGCTTCGTATGGGGCAATTCTACTGGATGAGGCCATCGCTTCCTTTTTCTGAGTAAAATTTGGTTCGTTAAAGCCTTATATTTATACTAATCATGTGATCACAATTCAACGACTATAAAAGTAACGGTCACAACTCATATCATATAACCAAAGATGTTTAAATCTTATAAAAATATTTTTTACAAAGAGACATTTAATTGGATCAAGAGGGATTTTCCATTAATGAAACTTTGGGTCGTTATAGTGATTCTTCGTGATTACATCAAATCTTCGCGAACAGCAGAGTTGAAGAGCATTGCGTCGATGAATGGCTTCGCGAGGGAGTTTCGTGGCAGACGTGTGAAGGAATGTTGACGGTGATGCTCCGCGATTACGAGGAGCTCCGCTATCCGAAAATTGCTGAGGTGCTTCGCGATTTGGACAGAATTCCAGCAGAAACTCGGAGCTTCGCGATTTGAGATGACGTGGTGTTGACTTCGTGCGGAAGGGTTGAGGGTCGGTGGAATCTCCTATAAATAGAGGCCAACCCCCTCGAGAGAAGTAGAGATGATTTTCAGAGAAAATATTTTTCTCTTGTATTGTGTAGGAGTTTCGCGGAGCTAATGTGCTTCGTAAAAGAGGAGCTTCGCAGTAGCTATTATAGCTCCGCGAAACCTGCGAGCTCCACATTGGATCAGTGAGCTTCGCATGGGACGTTGCTCTGCGATGGCTTGAGCATCTCGAGAGTGATTCGCGAAAGTGATTCGTGAGAGTGCTTCGAGAAAAGTTAGGAGCTTCGCGAAGGCTTGTTTGAGCTTCGCGAAATTGGGAGCCTCGAAAAGTAGAGTGATTTGCGAAGCTGTTTCCAAAGGAATTGCCCAGTGGTAAAGAGGAAAAATGGTATTCATCAGTGGATGAACTTTGAAATATAACAGAGCATCCATCAATAGTTAAGAATTCATGTATTCATGCAAATTAAAAGAAAATAGTGTTTTGCTTAACAGTGAAAAAAGATCAGAACGGGATTTAATTTTAAATTACTCATACCCTAATTCAGCCCCCCTATCAGGGTATTCAGCCAAGTGGACCTAAAAATTGGTATAATAGGGAGAGGTTGAATTTTGTTCTTCTCTCAATTGAGGTCACTAATCATAAAGTGATTCTGATCTTCGACGGATGTAATTTTCAAATATGGAAGAATTGAATGTAACACTATTTCCGATCTTTGGGAATGGATGTGTTTTTAGCAGCTATGCATGGTATCATAACTGATATTAATAGTGGTGCATTATCAGAAGTTGAGAATAGAGAGTTGGATTATGATTCCAAAGAAATCAATGCCTTAGGAGGGGCCCTTTCCTATCCCATCTACACAAAGGTGATGTCATGAAAAACATCACATGCCATGTGGGAAAAGCATTTGAATATATATAAAGGGGATACAAAGGTCAGAGGGGAAAAGCTGCAGGTGTTGTGGAATAAATATGAAGATCTGAAAATGAACCCGAATGAGTCTGTTGACACATTTTTTGACAGGGTAAACATTTTTGTGGAAGATATGAGAGGTCTTGGAGAAGTCTTTAATGACATAAAGATCCTAAAGTGCATCATGAGGAAACTTCCACCTCGGTTCAATCCAAAAGATTCAGTACTAGAAGATAAAGATCCAAAAGAGCTGACACTGGACAATTTGCAGAGTACCTTGGTTGCATATGAAATGAGGAACGATGAAAATGAGGCTATGGAAAAGGGGAAGTCCAAAGAGGTGTCATTTAAGGCCATGAAAAAGTTTACCATTGAAGATTCTCATGAAGAAGAAGAGACAGATGAGGTAATGTCATTACTCTCCTCAAATCATCAAAGAGGAAAAGGAAAGTTCAAAGTGAAGCTTCCAATTGCTTGCTTTAGATGTGGAAAAGTTGGTTATCTTACTGCAAGGTGCCACAAAAAGTTTAAAGAAGAAAACGATGAAGATGACTTTGAAATTCCCATGAAAAAATCTTCAGCCTATGTGAAAGGGAAGAAGCAGTTCAAGGGAAATTTCTTTAAGAAGAAGAATCTTATTTCACAAGAAATAGACTGTTCAGATGAGTCTGAGAATGAAGAAATTAAAGAGATAGAAAACTGCAAAGATCGTGGAAAAAATGAAATGGTGGTTGTTGTCAGTAGTGCTCAAGAAAAGAAAGAAACCGAAACTAATGAGGAAGAAGAAGAAATTGAAGGGAGAGTTGACATCGAAGCTGAATTAGGAGAAACTATTAAATAGATAGATGTCTAGAGAGAAAAAACAAATAAATCCAACATGGTGGAACATGATGCGAAACTCTACATGCAACAACAAGAAGAAGAGAAGTCTGAGGTAGTGAATGAAATTGAAAAACTTAATTCTTCCAGGACAGAGCGCATAGAAAAGGTAGATAATCATAAGCCTAATATTGAAGAACAGAAAAGGGAGATCAATTACTTGAATAGAAAAGTAAAAGATCACATCAAGCGTATCGAAGAACTTGAAGAGGAAGTTTTCGGTCTACGGAGAAATGTTAAAGACCAAGAAAACCCTTTGAATCCCAAAACATTCTTGGGAAAGCAGGTTGTTACGAATACTGAAAAGAAGAAATAAGGGCCTAGTAGTTCAGTAGGAAATAAGCATCAATTGATCTCAGAAGTTAAGGTTGATTCATGGCTTAATAAAAAACAAAAATCTGTGGAAGTTGAAGTCAGACCGCAGGCACCCGTCCCGAGATTGAAGGTGGATTTGGGCATAAAGCAGAATCAGAATATTCAGAAATCCCAAAGGGAAAATCGTAGTGCTGAAGTATCCCGAAGGAGTGCATCCTATATCAGATGTTATTGTTGTGGGAAAATGGGACATTCACAGTATCTGTGTTCCATAACCAAGAGATATAAAAGGTAATAGGAACAGAGATGGAAACCAAATAGGGAATGGTTTTCCAGGACATATTTTGAAGGACACTATTTCTGGTGCGGAGGATTTGGATACCTGGTAGGGTACTGCACTTCGACCATTCATAAAAATGCTCCAAAGCAGAATCAAAATGTTCGCAAGCAGCAGATCAATAAACCAACAAGTGAGTTAAAAGTTCAGAACATATTTGCAGCTCTGCAAGATGAAGCTAGTCCATCATACTCTGAGAAAGAACAGTAGCCTCAATCCATGCCGAGTATTAAAGAAAAAGTATGGACCAAGAAGAAGCAAATAGAAAAGGTCGTTGTTTCTGAAATTTCCCTTAATGCATCTTATCGTTCTGGTGTGTGGATTCTTGATAGTGGTTTTACATCTCACATGATAGGAATCAAGGATCTGGTTATAGGCATAAAATATGACAAAGAAGGAGTCATAAAATTTGGAAATGATGAAGGCCTGAAGATTTTTGGCTCCGGAAAAGCCAAGTTTGGGGGCAAAGAAATGAGACGTGCTGATGTCTTGGTAGTAGAGGGTCTCAGTCATAACTTGCATAGCGTCAGTCAACTATATAACTCTAGGCACTCTATCCGATTTACCAAGAAGATGTGTAATGTCCAAGGAAAATATGGTGCAGTCATTATACAGGTAAAATGAACAAAGGGAAATCATTACCTGGTAGGTGGGGAAAAAGAATCGTGATTTTTATCCAGAGAATAAGAAAACCAGTTGTGGCATAAGCGACTTGGTCATCTATGCCTACCATCTATGGAAGATCTGGTAAAGTGTGATGCTGCTAGAGACCATCCCAAACTATCATGTGATCGCACTCATACGTGTTATGCTTGCCAACAAGTGAAGATCATCATAAAGAAATACAGGACAAAGGAACTGAAATCAACTAGAGTGCTCGAATTGGTACATGCTGATGTATGTGGACCTATTTCACCACGAGTTATAAATGGGCGAAGGTACTATGTTCTTTTCATTGATGATTATAGGAGAATAGACTGGGTATTCATCATTACCCATAAGACAGAGGTGTTCAGTTGTATAAAGCAGTATACGAGGGAATCAGAAAAGATGCTTGGGTAGAAAATTCTGATGTTTCATACTGATAACGGTACAAAATTCACAAACATTCAGGTCGAAAACTATCACGGGAAACTTGGGATAAGGCGTCAAGTTTCATCAGTAAGAACTCCCCAGCATAATGGAGTGGTTGAAAGGAGAAATCATATCATCAAAAACATGGCCAGAACAATGCTTATTGATAAGGACCTTCCAGAGAAATTTTGGAAGGAAGCAGTTTTGACATCGGTCTATGTTTCAAACAGGCCTCTGTTGTGTCCGAAGAAAGGGAATACTCCGTATGAACTGTGTTATGGAAGGAAGCCAATGTTGAAATACTTTCGAATCTTTGGAAGAATGTGCTAAATTATCAACAAAAAAATCATAGGATGTTTGGGGCACAAGGAGATGAAGGGTTATTCCTTGGATACTCAGGGAAAAGCAAAGCATATAAATGTTTCAACAAAAGGCTAGGAAAAATTGTTTAGAGCAATGATGTCACTATAGTTGAAAATTAATAGAATACTCAATGATCTAGTGAACATTTCATGGATGAAAGTGATGAAGAGGTAAGCAACACAGGGGGTGAAAAAGTGGAAGAGGCTGACTCAGAAGAAGATACTGATGAGAACAAGAAGGTGTCAAGTCTGCGTCTACATGGAAGCCAAAGAGTTGAGCTGAAATTGACAGGCAGAATATCATTGGTGATCAGACAGCTCCAGTTCAGACTCGAAGAATGAAATCATTACAGAAAACATCATTCTTATATCAGGTGGAGCCAAAATGTTTTTCTGATGTAGCTGAAGATGAAAACTGGGTTCAGGCTATGAATGAAGAGCTTGATCAGATTGAGAAGAACCAGACATGGGAGATTGTTTAGAGGCCAGCAGACAAGAATGTCATCAAGACTAAATGGGTTTATCACAACAAGATGAATGAAGATGGCACAGTGATTCGGAACAAAGCATGACTATTGTGCATGGGATACTCCCAGATAGAGGGAATAGATGTTGATGAGACATTTTCACCGGTTGCAATGATGGAAATGATCCGACTATTTTTGGCCACTATAGTGCAAAGAAAATTTAATGTGTTATAGATGGATATCAAATCCGCATTCTTGAATGGGGTTCTGGACGAAGAGGTGTAAATTGAACAAATAGATGGTTTTCTCATTCATGAGGGTGAGAAAAAAGTTTGCAGGCTGAAGAAGGCATTGTATGGGCTGAAACAAGCACCAAGAGCATGGTACTCGAGGCTTGATCAGTACTTGAGGAAGCTTGGTTTTTCGCGTGGAGGAGTTGATTACAATCTAAATTTCAGTAATGATTGTAATCAAAGGATTATGGTGTTGGTTTATGTCGATGACAGAATATTTGGGGGATCAGATGAATCCTAGTGCAGAACATTTTCTGAATTAATGAAAAATTAGATTGAAATATCAATTATTGGAGAGCTAACGTTTTTCCTTGGTCTATAGGTGACACAAGGAATGAATGGAACATTAATTTATCAATCTAAATATGCCAAGGAGGTCCTGAGTAGGGTTGGAATGGAAAATTCCAAGGAGATGAAGACTCTGGTTGCTACCCGGATGAAATTATCAAAATATGAGGATGGCAAAGCAGTTAATATTACAGAATACAGGAAAATCATTGGAGGACTATTGTACATAACTATAATAAGGCCTGATATTGTCTTCACGACATTCCAAGAAGCGAGATATCATAGTAATACCAAGGAAAACCACATGCTTGCAGTGAAAAGAATACTTTAGTATATCCAGGGCACAGTGGATTTCAGCTTAACATATACTGATAAAACTCAGATAAAGTTATTGGGATATACTGATGCAGACTGGGCCGGTTCAGCAGATGATTGAAAATCAACGTCAGGTGGTGCATTCTATCTTGGTGGATTGTGTATTTCTTGGCTAAGCAAGAAGCAAGATTGCATTTCATTGAGCACTGCAGAGGCTGAGTATATTGTGGCCACTCAATAATGCACACAGTTATTGTGGATGAAGCAGCATCTTGAAGATATGGGAGTTGAAGTGAATTCTCCGATTGGAATCCAGTGCGACAACTCAATTTATATAAATCATAGAAAAAACCCATCCATAATTCAAGGACAAAGCACATTTAGATTAAGTATCATTTTATCATGGAGAAGGTTGAGCAGGGAATCGTGAAGTTGGAGTATGTGCCTACAGAGCTACAGGTTGAAGACAGTCTGACAAAGGCCTTACCCAAGGAAGAATTTGAAAGGCATCGACTGGCTCTGGGAGTTCAGTTGATTCCCTGCACTTAAAATAGTGTGGATGTGGAACCACTCCCCCCTCTCCCTGAGCTATGATGTGTTTTTCCATAATGTGCTGATGTTTTCTCTACTCTGTCACAGATTGCAAAGTAGTGACCTTTGGGTTCGTTGACAAAGGGGGAGAAAATATTGATTGTTCAAGGGGGAGACAGTGTGGAGATTTGTAAAATCATGAATGATATGGGGAAAAGCTGACAGGTGGATCTGCTGGATAGGGGGAGAGCAATGAGCAAGGGGGAGATTTTTTTTAAAATCTGACGATGCTAGAAGTGATCGATCAAAGCATAGAAATCACAACAGATGAGGATCGTGATAAAAGTAGAATAGTGGTGTTGGAATGGTGTGAAAATGTGTCCAGCTATCACCAATTGGTATCAGTTCGGTTCAAAAATTGGTATCAATTTAATAATTGGTATCAAGTTGGAATCGACAATTGGTGTTTGACATGAAGTGATTCATTGATGAACTTTTCATACTACTCTTGTTTATCACTCTGAGCATTGCTCATGTGGTCTTAGAGTACGTTTTAAGTGATTCCTTGAATTCTATCATAATCGCAAGAGGAGAATGGTGGTAGCGTCTAGAAGAAGACTCAGTGAGGTATCAAAGTGCAGAAAATCATTCTGAGCAGAATTGTGAAGAGTTGTCAACAAACCCAAAGGGGGAGATTGTTGGGCAAAAATCCCTCGAGGTAACATTGAATTATTTTTGGGTTGATTTTGTTTGTTGACAAAGTAGGTTTCCAAGGATAATTTTCATGTTCCCGAGAAGTTGTTGACAATCCATGTTGACAAAAAAGATTACAAAGGAATGGACGATCTGGAGGTGGTACAAAAGTGAAGTACAAGTTGGCGTCGTTTCCCAGTGTTTACCAAATTTTTGGGGACCAAAATTTGGAGTTTGGTGAGCATCGCAAAAATAGGATTTCCATGTAGATCATAATTTAATATGGAAAAGGCATGAGTTTCGCGAAGATGGGATGCATGGATTGGATTTAGCAAAGACAAGAAAAATGGAGGTGGTGATGCATCACCATTACGTCAAAGCTTAATAAACGGCAGAGTTGAAGCACATCGCGGCGATGAAGGGATTCGCGAGGGAGCTTCTCGGCGAAGGTGCGAAGGAATGTTGACGGTGATGCTCCGCGATTACGACGAGCTCCGCGATCCAAAAATTGCCAAGGTGCTTCGCGATTTGGATAGAATTCCGGCAGAAAATTCAGGGCTTCGCAATTTGAGATGACGTGGGCTTGACTTCGCGCGGAAGGGTCGAGGGTCAGTGGAATAACCTATAAATAGAGGCCGACCCCCTCGAGAGAAGTAGAGAGAATTTTAAGAGAAAATATTTTTCTCTCGCATTGCGAAGGAGGTTCGCGGAGCCAGTGTGCTTCGTGAATGAAGAGCTTTGCAGTGGCTATTGTAGCTCCTTGAAACCCGTGAGCTCCACATTTGCTCAGTGAGCTTCGCGAGGGACGTCGCTCTGTGACGGCTTGAGCATCACGATAGTGCTTCATGAAAGCGATTCGCGAGAGTTCTTCGCGAAAAGGTAGGTGCTTTGCGAAGGATTGTTTGAGCTTCGTGAAATTGGGAGCCTCGTGAAGTAGAGTGCTTTGCGAAGGTGTTTCCAAAGGAATTTTCCTGTGGTTAAGAGGAAAAGTGGTATTCATCAGTGGATGAACGTTGGACTATAACAGAGCATCCATCAACAGTTAAGGATGCATGTTTTCATGAAAATGAAGAGACCTACAGTTCTATAAACTGTGAGTGGATTTCCTTCCAGAGAAGTGATATTAGGAAGAGAAAGAAGGTGATCCTCCCCACCGGTAGTGAGCCAGAGAGAGAGAAATAGGGAGTGACCCTTGGGATAGCAGTGAGCTAACCCTAAACATTGTAAGGGCAGTGAGCCTGGGCATATAAGTGATCTAGCCCAAACCTTTGTTTCCACAGCTTGTGAAGTATAGTGTAATTTGGTACGATCGGCAACCTGTCGGCGTATGCACCTTGGATGTGGCCCTTAGCGGTGAACCAAGTAAAATTGCTGTGTCCTGTGCTTGATTTACTTTTTGTTTATATTTTTCAACAGTAAAAGAGAGAAGAGTGTTTTGCTTAACAGCGAAACAAGATCAGAACGGGCTTTAATTTTAAATTAGTGATACCCTGATTCACCCCCCCCCCCTCTTAGGGTATTCAGCATTGTGGACCTAACAGAGTGAATAGGGATGTCATTTGGGGAAAATATATTGAGTTTTATTACTCACCCTTTCTTTGGAATGTAGGTGGTTTTCTATATTTCATTTACCGAAACTTAAGAAAAGGTAATGTGTCACACTTCTCTATGGTTATGTCAATTATAGTGATGGGTATTACTCACCATTCATTTCAAGGGATCCTTTCTTCTTTATTTTCTATTTATTCCTAAAGTCTCGTTCATTTAGATTTTTCCATTCGTCACATATAGAGTTGTCTTGATTTTACCCCTCCCTCCTCTGCTCTTCCTATCTACTCTGATACACTCAAATCCATATGTTTAGATGTGTCTGTTCTTAGATGGTTCTAAAACTATTTTCTTAAGAGTTGTTCCTTCACATCATTCTTCTTTTGGTGGATTTTAGGGTTTCATCCTATGGAATCATCTTTTTCCATCCAATGTTTAATCACCCTCCACTGTTTATTTTTCTGTATGGTTACCTTCCAAAATTTCCTTCCCAGTTACGGATTTATTTTGGGTATCATCACCTCTTCATTTTACTCATCGACACCTAACCATACTCTAACCTTGTGTTCCATCACTACTCTCATTGTCAGATTTGGAATGATAGACAGCCATAGGTTTTGGGAATTGTGGATGGTGGTCATGGGGATTACCTTTAGGGTTTCATCACTGGTATCCTTTAGGGTTCCTTCCCCAGTCATCCCCGATGCCATGTTCCTATCATATTCATACATGATTATATTTTTCTTCTTTCTGAAGATTGATGCATGATTGATTTAACTCATCAGCAGAAGGTGCATTAATTGGTTATCTTTCTAGTGGTGGGTATCAATAATTTTTAAATGTAGTGGTATTATTCTTGTGCAGTTTTCTAGTTATTTGTGGGGTTCTTCATCTCATGATATAGGAGATATTCGTACCTTCCTAGTCATAGAGTATTTCAATGGAAATTCGCAATTCGTTTGATGTCTCCATCATTTCATGACATTGTGATGATTACGAATGGATAATTAGGGGGTATTCTCTAGGAATCTCTTCATTTTTGTTCTGATGACTCGTGTCTATGGGTGCTGGTGATGTATAACAAAAATATGGATGATGGTGATGTGTCACTGCTACCGCCACTAAGAGTTTTGTTAAAAAAGATTAATATTATATGATGTTGTGGTGGTGGTAATGATATCGTGATGATTTGGGGGGTGACATAAATTTGTTCTGAAGATGATGTGGGTTTCTCAAGTATCTCATGGTTTGAGATTTCATTTACCCCTAGTTTAGAGAGAATTTTTTTTAAAAAATATTTCAACTAAATGTAATTCTTCTAATAATGTAATGTTGTAAATGATGCTTCTTGGGGATTTATTGGTGAAGTTCACACTAATACATAATTTTGTTTAAAAAAATGATTTCGAGTAGTGGTGTATATTGATAGTTGGGCTGGTTGGTGGAGGTGGAACATAGATCTTTGTTGGGAGCTACTGAGTAGTGTTTTGGACTCCTTGGTTTAATTTATTTTATCTTTCCTTATTTATGTCATATTTTTAGTCTTATTTTAGTAATTTTTTTATGGTTTGGTTTTGATATCAATGTATTTACTTAATTTAGTTTACATTATTAACATGCATCATGTTGGGGCTTTGTTTACGGAATGTTTTTTGGGATATATTTTCTCCAAAAGGGAATATCACCCCCACATGTATTGAATCCCATTGTTATAGTGTTTTGAATAAAATTGTGAATTTTTTATATATTATGTATGATTCTATAGCTTTGTAATCTTTGAAAAAGTTGTCTCATTGGATCCATAAAAGATATAAGTTATCATATCATGGAAACCAGCAATGAATTTCATCAAAATACAGAGTTTTGTTGGATTTTTGGATTATTACTAACACTTTTTTCATGACTTTTCAGGACTATATTCACCTATGAAATATTTTATAAAGTTAAATGTCACATTAAAATGGATCATATAATTCCAAAAGTATTTTTAAGAGCTTATTGTTGACTTTAAATGACCACAAATCTAGATTTATGGGGAATCAGGACAGGGGTACATGATGTATTGTGATACTTTTGGATTTGGGTTGGTATGTGTTATCACGTAAGGAGACCATGTTGATGAGTATGGATCATGGTAGTAATGGTTTCATGATAAAAATTACCCAATGTATGATTTTTAGTTATCTACTATAGTAATTTCTTTGAATAATTGTTTTCATTATCTATTCGGTGATAAATTATCCATGTTTATGAATCATTACAGCATTAAGAATATCTTCCAACCACATGTTTTGAATCTATGAGAATGAATTTGGATGGAGTATATTCAGATGATTGACATTGATTTGATGTATACTCCATGAAACGAAAATATAGTGGCAGATGCATTAAGCAGAATGTTTTATGCTCTGTTGGTATAAGATGCTTTGGATAAGTGGTGGTTGATGTTGGTCCACGCCAACATGGACATGGAATGTGAATACTGAGGTGATGTTGTGGTTTTCAATGTAGTATTTTTTGTTCCATATTTATTAGAGATGGTTAAATAGAACATATTTCCAATTAAGAATGCATTACTAAAAGTATAACACTCAATGGTGGGGAGACCATTGAGGGACAGAGGATAGATAAGAGATTAGTGTGGTGGATTCAAAATCATATGGTCATACCAATAGATTTTTAGGAAAAAAAATCATTCATACCACCATTCTTTATGGGTTGTTCGTCCTATAATATAGAAGATATATATGTTGTTTAAAGTAATGTTCTGGTGGGTTGGTAAGAAAATGATTTTGGTAATGTCTATTTCCAGATGCTTAACTTGTCAATAGATTATGCTAGAACATCAGTGACCAGAAGGCATGTTGTAGTCTTTACCTATATCTATTTATAAATTGGAGCAGATATCTATGGATTTTGTAATAGTTCTCCCAAGAATAGTTTGTAAAGAATATTCCATATGGGTGATAGAAGATCATATCATAATTTCAGACTATTTAATCCCCATTCATGAATCCCATATGGTTAAGGAATTGACAAATATACATTTATAATAAGTGATAATGAGGCATGGTATTCTAGATTTGATAGTGTCAGATAGGGATCATAGGTTTATGTCTCATTTCTATAAATCCTTATAAAAATCAATGGGTAATCAGTTGACTATGAGTGTGTTGTATCATCCTGATATTGATATGAAATAATAATGGACAATAAAAACGTTATAATACATGTTACGGGATTGTGTAATGAAATTTGGTGTCTCATGGGATGAGAAAGTACGATTGGTGGATTTCTATTATAACAACAGTTATCAGGCCTTGTTATAAATCATTATTTTTTTTGCATTATATGGGAATAATTATAATTTGGCAATTTTATGGGTGGATTCATGTGAGACTTAACTATTTTTTCTGAGCCATGTCAAAAAAAAATAGAGAAGATTCAGTTTATGTAGAAATTGATGGAGATGACACATAGTCATCAAAACTAGAATTTGGATCATTTTTTGAAACATTTTATTTGTTGGTGGTGAGTGAATATGTGTTCTTTAGAATTTATGAATGGTTTGGAAAACATTTTTTTGGTACGTAAGGAAGGTTATCTTCTTAATACATAGGCCCTTTTGGGATATTTGATTGGGTTGGTTAGGTATATATCAATTAGGATTGCCACCACGATTTGGTTCTATGTATAACATGTTTTATATATCATAGTTAAAAATATATCATCCTAATCCTAACCATTTGATTAGATTGGTTCATGATGATTTAGAGCTAGATGCTTCTTTGGATCCATTTCTAGAGTGAATTGTGGATAGGAAAGAGAATGTCTTGTGTGGAAAAAGATTTAGTCTGCTATGAGTTTTGTGGAAACATGGTAAGATTCAAGAAGATACTTGGAAACAAGAGAATGAAATGGTCATGCTATATCCTGAAATCATTCAAGATATTAGTTGTTTTCTAATTTTTGTTGATGTAAAGGCAAATGGTGGGGAGAATATAACACCCTAATTTCAAGTAAGTAACCATTTCTTAAGGATTTATATGGGTGACGTTAGGGAGGGTTTGGATGTATCTAGAATGTTTTCATGACTTTTTTAATGTTGCATGGTTCGTGATTAGTTTGGAATGGTTATCGGAAACCATCAACCTTCTATAGAAAACTATTCACAATGAGATAGGGGTTGAGGGGGAAGTCATATAGGCAGACACATAGTTTTTCCATACTGTACGCCTGCCTCTGACGAAAACGTACATAGTGGGATACTGGGATTTTTCATTGTTGGTACATTGTTTTTCTAAGCATGAAATATAACCATGAGTGTTCCTCCTTGAGGAAGATGTTGGGACATGACTAGCAAATGGGTTTTCTAACTATTTGACTAGCCATGCACGGTTCAAAATGAAGACCCTTATATTGTGGATCTTGGTCAGGATTAAAAAGTTACCCCTCATTTATTCACAAATACATCCCTAACTCAATATTTTCTCCTCCAAAAGGTATTATCGTCTTCTCCCAATGACTATAATGTGATATTAGGGATTCTCTTGGTGCGTTGATGTTGGATTCTTACAGTATATCATTGTTCTTTGTTGTTTTCATTGGTTTTTATTAGATATACATTTCCAAATCATAAGGTTTTTTACATTTACATACTATGGGGACAGATCAATGTTATTTGTGAGATCTATTCGAATATTTGGAATTATTGTTGTTAGGGGAATAAATATAAGGTTTTATTTAGTTTCAACCCATTTTTGTGTACGGATTCATTTCATTTTTCATTTTCATCATAGTTATACTGGTATGGGAATTCACTCTTTACTCATATAACTAGAAATATGAGGCTTTATTTCAAATTGGTTTTTTTCTGTGAAATTTATTGTGAATATTTTGTGCAATGATTGATTGAAAATTTATTCGCTGATGGTTGAGGGAATAATGTGAATTTGGTGTTGCAGCAAGAGTGAATTTAATATCATGATTTTAAAATGAGGATTTTAAAATGGTTCATTGATTGTGAAGCATGTAAAAGATTATTAAATAAATGTTTAGTTGTATTGAAGTGGTTTCTGTATTTGGTATCAATAAATGGTTAGTTTTATTGAAATGATTTATTGGGTTAGGTTTCAATAAAAATGTGGTATTATAATAATGGTTAATTTGGATTGGAATGATTGTATTTCATGTGCCTTTATGAAATGGTTAATCATAGATTGATATAGACATGAAATTAACACCATCAAATGGATATGTTATTCACAAGAATGTACCTCCATCAAGGGGATGAGTTTAGACATGATCATTTCGCCAACATTGATAACAACAAGATTGTGTGTATTGGTGTTCATTATTTTGTTAAATAAATTGAATTATTTAATTATGGAAATTGAATATTGAATAATGACTTGTTCGGTAACATTCCTTGAATATAGATTTAGTTGGAAAAATGTTTTGTTATGATAACTATTTTACATTAAACTAGCATAGCTTTGATAACATGATTGATTTTTTTATATAAATTGTTTTATATAAATTGTATTATATAAATAGGAAAACATGTTATATCCTATTTTCATGTGTAGGGAATTCATTTAGTAATTTATATTATGATTCATTACTCACCCTTTCTTGGGCACATTAGTTCTTTTGCAGATGTCATTTACTAGGACTTATGAAAATGTAAATTATCACAGTTCTGTAGTGGTTCTTCAAAATACTTGGTATATTTTTGGGGAGTTGGAGCAAGGATATTTGTTGGGAGTTTTAGAGTTTTTTTTGAGTATTTTATTTTATTGTTTTGGTATTCTGGTATGTACCTTGAAATTTGTTGTCATCTACATTGGTATATTCTTAGAGTTTGGTTATGATATCAATAGAATTTCATTATTCAATTTAAATTGTTATCATTCCTCATTTAGTTGTTTGGGTCATTGTTTGTTTGGTCGGTGTATTTTATTTCTAGAAGGAAAATTTTTCCCCCAGATGAATTGAATCCCTTAGCATTTATTAACAACATTTTGTGCCTTGGGAATGTCTCTTAAGTCCAAATAATGTTCTAACTCTTTCTCAAGCCAATTAGGAGGGGTGGGATGTTACAATGAAGTATATTTTCCATGACATAGTTATCATTTCCATGATTTTTTGTTGATTTGTGAATATCATGATACTTTAATTTATATAGTTTTAATTTTTTGAATCATTTATAAATATGTTAAATTATTTAAATATGATAAAAATACAAAAATGGGAAATTTTTAGAGTATTGATATGGTTATTGATATGTTGTATAAAATCACAATAAGAGATATAAAATTAAATTATAATTTATTCACATGTTTTCATTGGTTTTTTTATGCATACTTATTAGGATTGTTTTGATATTATTTGAGTTGTTTCTTACTTTTTTAAAGTGGAATATATGTTCTTGCATTTTATTGTGGTTCCATATTGTAGTTTAAAGAAATTTTTTCTATATATGAAATCATATCATTATTGGTATTCAAAAACATGTGTCCCACGATGGGTGAGCATTGAGTGTCACATTAGAAATCATTTTCATCCTAAGATGTGTTCTAATGTGGATGGGTCATGAAATAGTAGTATCCAAGAATTATTAGAGATATGGGGTAGATATTGATGTTATGAATTAATGTTGATTACATTGGAAATGTATGGAAACCATTTTATTATTCATTATTATGTGACATAAAAAATAGAGACTGGATGGGATAAAGATAAGTCTCATGTGATATGAAATAAGAAATTTATGATAAGGTAATATTATAGTCTGAGTTATAATATTATTTAGAGGTAGTTACCATGTTTTAGTATAAAAATCAGGGATCTTCACGACCATTATTAAATTTATGAATATTTTTTGGGAATTTTTAAATGAATATATTGAAAAAATTTAATTAAATTACATATCATTAGCAAGTAGTCAATTTATATTTTATCTATGTATATTATTTTGAATGTATACCAATATATTTTATGTGAGTGAGGTGAAAAAATATGATTTAGTTGATAGGTTTTTGCATTATCAAGATGAGGAAGATTCGATAAGGTAGGTGATTAGTGAATTTTGACATCGGAGTGGATTAAATTATATGTCAATTATTTCTAATCAATAGTGATATAGAAAAGAAAAAATAAGATCCAAAAATTTATTTCCCCTTAAAAAAATATGAAATGTGTATTTAATTACATTTTCTACTAGTATATTTTGTAACTATATTCATATTTGGAAGAAACGCTTACTTGGTGATAGTGAGGAGTTAAATGTATAATGGGAGAATTATTAGGAGACGTTCTAATCTATGTTCATAGTTATTTTTTGGAGTTTATGCTATTGTGAAAAAATATTCATACATTCTTGATAGAGATATTTATTATATGATAAAATGGTGTTAGATTCATGAATCTTCATGAACATGCTCAAAATATTATTCCAAATGTTCGTGTGGGGGAATGTCATTTTGAGGAGACATATTATTTAGAGATGTAGAATCTGGTTAGCCCCTTCATGATGAATATATATTTAATGGTTTTGTCAAATGAAGAAGACATCAAGATGGACGTTTCATATGTGGTTTCATCTATAGAGGGAAGTCATTATAATATTTCACATACTAGAGCCTTGTATGGGTAATCATTTTTTTCTAGGGAGTGTAGGTTTTTCAAGTAGGTTATCAGTCTCATATTAATTAATATAATTAACTTATACTAGTTATTCTTAGGCATATACCAGAAGTAATAGAGTGGTTTTAATTTTCATGTGTGTGTTGAGTCCATCCAAAATTCCAATGTCTAACCATCCATATTGGTATGCATGGGTTATGTGGTAGATTTCTGGTGTATCCTTACCAAAAATTTCTTTTGAGTCCTTATTAGTAGTATCCATTACCATATTATTTTAGATTTTACTGAAGGGATATAGTTGGATAAGTATATCCCTATAATATTCATAGACCACGGTGCCCTAAGTAAGATTGTGGTCAAGGTGGTGATGTCATCAAAGGTATTAGGCAATTGGAGTTTGCAAAGTTTAGTTGTAGTATATAGAGTTTCTATTCTACAGGGAATTGATATTATTAAACTTATCATTTTATTTTTTATCTACCATTTTGAATGCCTTGGTTAATTTAGGGAATTTTTACTCATTTATTCCACCTAATTTAGATTAATATTTAGGACTCAATGTTGAATGTTTTATAGTTCCCCATATATTTTTAATGCATTTTATATGTCCCATTTTAAATATGATATGATGATAGTGAATCATAAAAAATTGGTAATTTTTCTTTATTTCTCATAAAATCACATACTTCATTTGATTTAATTATTATATTTTATTTCATGTAAGTTGTTATTGAATTATTTTACAGTGTAGTATTTTTACTTTATGTAGATGGATAGACTACACTATTTAACTATGAGAAGGATAATAATATAGATAATTATTTCTCAAGACACTATATACAGGGTTACTCGAGATGATGTTTTGTTCTATATAAGTTATGGTTAAATAGTTTATTATGTTTTTTGATAAGTTCCCAATTTATTTCCTTAAATATTTTATATATCAACCCCATTGATACATCATTTTGTTTGAGTTAGATTAGAAAATCAGTTTATCCATGATTTTTATTCTTCCCTATTTGATGGAACCTTATGAACTATGGGAGTTTGGTATTTAAATTGACAATCTATTGCCCAATGTTCATATATAACATATCGTTTCACAATGGGGTGCACCCGTGTTTTTTTTTTGATGTCATGTAATGGTATTTTTTTATTGTACATTGATCACTATCAATTAGTAAAATTATATTGATGAAATGATATACACACTAATGAATTGATTGTTTTTATATTAAGTTAAAGGGAGGAAATATTTCTACTGTGATGGATTAGTTTTTTTTTCGTGTTATCCTATATAGTTGAATGAGGTATATATAACAATGAAAATATTTAAATATCATTATAGATATATTTATTCCATTTTTACACCAATATATATAATAAACACTAAATTTGTTCTCATGGGACAGATGATCATGGTGTTTCTAGAGTTCAATGATTAGTTTTTAACAATTCTCATAGATGTCATATTGGAGTGTTCGATGAAATAGTTAGAACATACGAAGAAATTGATGGATTTGCTATGAATACTTTCATGATATTAGATTTATCAGACGTTTTCAATGAATTTGTTTAGGATCCATGGTGGAAATTATCTATTTAATTTCATATATTTTTAGGGAGAGGTTGTTGATCCCTCTAATTCTATGGATGTTTATTATTGGGTGTCTCATATAAAAATTATTCAATATTACTATTTCAATTCCCTTTCATTATATTATAGGAGGTTCACATATGATTTAACTAGTATCGCATAAAATTTAACCCCTCTTAGAAGAAAAGAATAATACTTTGTTTAGATATATACTTTTTATGTAACATTTTATTATTTAATTGATATGTTAATTAGTGTTCCTTTTCTTTACTAACAATGAGTCGGAGTCCTATTTGAGGTCTTTTTAATTGTAATTATTTTATTTTTTTTATAGTTGGGAGGTGTAATCTTCTATGGTTTATGGAATTTATATCCCCATAAATGAAACAAAGCTAACCATTTTCTCATTCATGTGGATTCATTTCATTCCTTGATGTAGTTATAATATTATATTATTAGTGAGTTATTTTGGGACTTAATAGATCATAAGACAATGTTTTGTATCATCTCTTATAAATATTTTATTTTCTATCAATATAGTTAGAAAGAGTTTTCACAAAACTGTGACATCAAGATATATTAAACTCTAGGAAAGGTAATTATTCTAGCTGGAGAATTGAGAAGGATGTAACATATTGGTGTTTCTAATGAGTTATGATAATTATAAAGGATGTTGGGAGACCTTCTATCTTTATATCTCAATATAAAGGCATCCAAATAGAGAGATTTAATATATTTTATTATATTTTATTATTCCTTATATAAATATTTAAAGGACTCTTCATGGGAGATCACAAGGTAGAGGTGTAGAGAGATCATGTTGTTAGTGTATATGCTCATAAGTGGTGGTAAATAAACCTTATCCAACAAGTGTTGTATCATGGGATGATAATTTTTTATATCCAATATAAGGAGTGATTCTTCAAAGGTTTCAAAGATCACCTATGGTTGTATGTATTAGTATTTACTTGATATATTATACATTTAGTGGTTAGTTATAGTGGTAATGAATACTAAGGATGGTGATGGGGTCATGTCTGGGTGCATGCTTTATATGATGGTGAAGGCACAACATTGATTTTCAGAAATTATTATACAACCATTGGATTCCCCTTAGTTGAAATGGAGTAAATATCAATGTATTTTTTAACAATTTATCGATAAATATTTCTTTACTATGATTCAATAACTGTAATTATATTTTATTTGAGTATGCTAAATCGTTCCATGATTATCACAGAGTTAAGTGTTCTTGATGACATAGATAGGATGTATGTGTATAAGGTATTTAAAATTAATTTTCTTCTATGTATGAAAATATTTTATACATATCCCCATTTAATCTCATGAATTTTTGAAATTTTACAATATTCTCTTGGTTAATTCGCAACACAGTTTTATTCCTCTAAAAAAGTGAAGATAGAAATGATGATCTAGTTTTTGAAGAGCATGGTAGAGAATTTCCAGGTGATTTGTGAGTAGATGAATATTAGTCATGATTCTCAAAATTCTTATAATGATCCCTGAAGAAGACTAATAGTTTTCAAGGGGTGACAATGTTTTCTTAAAAGATTCTCTTAATCATGGAAGTAAAATATTAATCTATGTAGTAATATATCTTATCAGTTTATCAATCTATCATGTTTTTGAAATGATTAATACATGGATCATATCATTTATCATTTCTTCCTTAGATGGATTAGATTCACTGTATATTCTATATATTGAAAATTATGAAGTATCGTGTTAATGATTCTCATTTAATTGATTTGGATGACTTAGATGATTTGAAGGATTCAAAATTCACAGAATGACATATTTATGTTCAATATTGTAATGAATATGTTCAGTGTGGGTGTATCATTTCTTTGTTTATGTCTTGTAGAGACATGGTGGATTAAATGAAAGCATGAAGATTGAGATTAACAAATTCTATCTCAGAATTTGGAGTTGTTTAAAATCATTATTGAAAAATATGTTGATATTATTTGATAATATATTGATATGTATATGAATTTTTCTTATATTTTAATGTTTCGTTTTTATTTTTGGTGAGATTATTTTTTATGTTTATGTCACATGGTGTTTAGTTTCATAGGTTTTAGGTCATTCTTTCTATGTGTTGATTTGATTCACAAGTGAATGATTCATTTTAAAAGTATTTCTTATAGACGTCCACATATTACATGGTTGTGTCATCCCCAACTTGGGGGTATTCTGGTTATATGGCATCTTTTTTTGTTATGAAGATATTGGATTTGGTTTCAGGATGGTTCAAATGGTTTTCAAAAGTTTTAGATTCTTTTTAACGGGAAAATGATTATCACTTTTCAAGGGGGAACCACATAGATCTCATAGGATACCATATTCGAGGGTTTAAAAGCATTTTAGTCGGTTCATTATTGGAATGATGTTTGAGAAAATCATGTCGAAACTATAAGACCTTTGGAAATCTTAAACAGTTTAGATTTTATTGTTTATTGCACAGTTTCCAAAACATGTTTCTAAATAATTCACATCCTTATAGTTATTTAAAAATTTGATTTTAAACTTGATTTTTCTTTGAAACAATCAAACATACTTTGGGGCTATGGATCCTTAAGTAGAGGGTTCCATGGGACATTTTTTGTGATTATATTTTCCCTGAAGATTGTTCTAATCGGATTTTGAAGCGTTGGACCTAGGAATCAAAAGTATGATATGCATTTAATCTCATCATCCTTCAAATTATCATTTTCTATTAGGCTAAATCCTAGTCGGCTTCTTCCATGAATAGATCTAGTGGTTAGAGTATTCATTGATGGGGCTCTATTTATAGATCATCATGAGGGGGGGGGCTTTATAAACTAGATCAATGTGGGTTATATGTGACTTCACATTGGTAACTGTGGTTCATGGTATGTGACATCACAGTTACTCTACATTAATTATGATATTGATGTTCCCACCACATTTTTAATAATTTTTTTTGGTGATGCATCATTGAAATGGTGAAACATTCACTGTATCAAAATAGGCATTTAGCGGGTGTTTTTAAAAACCACTCCTCAATCATGTGTTGACATTCATTTAGTGGGGGTGTTTCAAAACCTTCACAAAATGATTTAGTATTGATTTTCTAAAATTGGGGGAATCATTTGATGGTGGTTTTATTTATTTATTTTGTTTAATTTTTTGAAATTTTTTATTAATTTATTATCATAATATTTTATAATTATCTTAATTAAATAATTTATTATTTATTAATTATTATTATCATATTTAATTGATTTATTATATCATTATTTTATTATTTTATTAATTTTTTAATTCCTGAAATTAATACATATTTTTACTTTTTATTTATTATTTTTCACTTGCACATACACATGCATTCATAGGCTATATATAGTAATTGTGCGTTGTGTGAGACTTGGACCTCATACCTCTTCCTTATTCTCCAAAGACTTCAACACTCTAGCTGAATCTTTATGTGGTGAATAAATAGAATTTAATATACTTGTATACATGTTAATTGAAAAAAAATAATTCATAACAAATAGATAAAAAAAATATTTAACACTAAATAATTAACACTAAATAATTAATAATTAAATATTAATAATTGATAATAAATATGTAATAAGTAATTATTAATATTTAATAATTTCTAAAAACAAATTAATAAACAAAATTTGGATGAATAATAAATAAATAAAATATAAATGAATAATAAATAAATACATATATAAAATATGGTAATTTGTGGTAAATAATAAATAATAAATAATAAATAATAATAGGTAAATAATCAATAATAACTATTAAATAATAAAAGGTAAATTGATAAAAATTAATAGTAAAAGATAAATAATAAATGATGTATAATGTATAATGTATAACAAATAATGAATAAAAAATAAGGAATAATAAATAATAAATTACAAAAAATATAATATATAATATATAAGTGATATAAAAATAATAAATTAATTAACAAATAAATTAATATAACATAAATAAAAAACAAATAAATAAGTAATAGATAATAAATATAAATTTTTAAATTATGAATAAATAATTAATATGTATAAAAAAATATAGAATAAATATATAATAAATAATTAATTATGAATACAATAATAATAATTTAAGAATAATTTAATAATTTAATTAAAAATTATAAATAAATCAATAATAAATATATAGACAATTATCAAAAAACAATAAAATAAAAAAAAGAAATAAATAATAAAATAATAATAAATAAATAAATAAATAAATAAATAAATAAATAAATAGTAAATAAGATATTAATAATAAATTAATAATAATATAATATTACATTATAAATAAAGTAATAATAACTTAAAAATAAATTCATAATTAATGTATACATAATAACTAAATAATAAGTAAACAAATAATAAATAATAAGTAATTAAATAATATATAAATAATATATATTAAAATAATATTGAAAATAAATAAATATTTGACATATTTTTATTAATAAATAATACATGATAAATAAATAATAATAAATAAATAAATAATAAATTAACATATAAATAAATAAATAAAATCTATGTAAATTAATTATTAAATAAATATAAACAATAAACAATAAATAATTAATAATAAATATTAAATTAATAACTAATAAATAATAACTAAATAATAATTAAAAATTCATGAAAAAATAAATAATAAATATTGAAGAAATAAATAAATAATAAATCAATAATAAATCAATAATAAATCAATAATAACTAAATCAATAATAAATAATAAATAATGAATAATCAAAATGTTATTTAATAGTAATTTAATACTAAAATTAAATCATTATATAATAAATCAGTAATACATAAAAATTAAAACAATGAATAATAAATAATAGGTGAATAAATAATAATTGAAAATTAATAATTAATAAAATAATAATTTAATAAATGGATATAAATTTCTATAAATATATATACATTTATACATAACAAAATTACATAAATATTTATAAACATAAATTTATGTTACATAATTATATATAATCACAGTCATATATATAATTTTATATTAATTTTAATATATATAAACACAAGTAAATATAAATATATATATGTATATATTTACACATATATGATATAAAAATATATAAAAATAAATATGTATAAATATTTAAAAATGTATACAAATATACAAAAAATTTAATAATTTCATATAAAGATATATATATATATATATATATATAATTGATAATGAAATACCAAAAGAGGGGAAAGCACAATAACATCAACACCATCAAATCAATTAGTATATGAAGATAAATATATATCTATCTATCAATATAGACGCATATGTATATATTAATGTTGTTTACATATATGTTTATATATATATATATATATGTGTGTGTGTGTTCATATTATAATACAATAAACTGATTTATATACTACATTTAATGATAATTATATATTTATATAAAAAATACATTTATATATAATGTATACACACAATATTATTTACAAAAAACTTCATATTTCAATTTCTAAAATACACACCCAAATATTTACATATATATGTATTTATTTACATATATTAGAATATACATACCTTCTGGGGGTTGGTTATGTGGTACCATGTAAGGTAGTCACTCATTGGCAACTGAATTGATGTAGGTCTGAGCCCTTCCACACTCGAATTTAGCATGGGTGTGTGGCGTGCAGGTTGTGGTTGGGACAAGGACAGACATGGTGTGGCGCCCACCAATATCTCATTATCTAATAATAAATTTTCCAATGATCTTGTACCCAAGTTGTAATGGCACTTTCTTGGCATCCACAATGTCCTTGGATCAAGCCTTCTGGGCCAAAGGTATTATTCAATAATATGTAGGTGGGGACAAAAACGAAGATGCAAACATGCAATGATATATGCATGATGCATGCCTCATTACACAGGAAGGATAATGCAACCATGATGCTACACTCGGCTTTTAGGGCATATAATAGGATTAATTCCTACCAGGCCTATGGTCCATGTACTAATTAAATAATTCTTGATGGATGGGCTATCCCCTTGGGGGGATCTATGACCTACCTCTCCAAGCTGTGCGTGTGGTGTGTGTGTGTGTTTCAACTTTATTGGACCCCCAAGTACCTAATATATATATATATATATTAGAATACACCCATAAATATTGATTTTCACGTTGACAGCCACATGTTTATATATAAACATTACATGTATATATATATATACAAATTACTATATTTTCATAATGAAAATGAAATAATAATTAATTATTTAAAATTAAATGTATAAAAAATATATACTTCTATATGGATTATACAATTCAAAATATATTTATATGTAAAAATGTATTTATAAAAGTGATTTGTTATATGTAAATAAAAGAAATTATTCATATATTTAATTATAAATAAATCTACATTATGAAAAATGATAAAGAAAAATTCAAAACCATAATGCCAATATGAAAGCAATCCATGATAATAAATTCATCCCTCGCTAAAGAAATACAATAATAACCCATAAAACAATTCTAAAATTCCTTCAACTATTATGAAATTTGGAATTTATGACTAAAAACAATGTTTTAGAGGCCTTTAGGGACTTTTGGCCTCAAAAAACATGATTAGGGTTTCCCCAAGTCATCAGGGATTATATCTCATCAAATTCTTTAATTTTATATGTGGTAGAGCCCTTTGATGTTCTAGTTTGGTTTTCTACTTTTTATTAAACTATAATAACTTTTATTCTTTTAATTATTAATAATTGTAAATTTAATTTTATTTTATTTCAGTTCATAATCATCGATTTAACTTGTTTTGGAGATCAAACAGACTCGTGGATCAAAATTTATTTTTAATTGATGTCGAATTCAAAATTTAAACTTATTGAAGATTTGTTACAAACTTCGAATGATAATTAACAAATAATATAAAATATTTACCAATTAAAACGATATAATTATTTCAAATTATAAATAATAAACTATATAATATAGTAAGTAATAAATAATTAATAAAAATGAAATATTTTTAAAATTTATTTGTTTAATTTATTGGTGGTTTTTAAAAAATAGATGCTATTTCAATATGGTGTTTAAAAAAACTAATGAAAATAAATTTATTTTTTTTATGGACAAAAATTTTAAAAAATAATTATTTAATCAACATTTAGCATATTTTTTAAAAAGAAACATCTAAAAAACTACCAGTAAACATTTTCCCGAAACAATTTAGTTGTGGTTTTAAATATCACTATGAAAAAAACCATGCTAAATCGATTTTTTGTTATGGTGATTATTCAAATATTTTGTTCTAAAAGAATGTATTTCGGGAGATTTAATGAATGGATATTCAGCGGGTCTTGTTGATACATAAATTACCTAACTGATGAATTAGGGTAACACTAGATTTCTTGATTTCGGGTTTCATTTCTAACATATATATGAGGGGCCTTATTGGACTCAAAATAGTCGTTAGTTTTGGACTTATGATGCACAATATTATTCTACCAAGTGTCCTAAAGGGTCTCTAAGGATTGTTTTTGCATGTGATGGTATTATTTAGAGGGTTCTTGGCAAGAGGAAATGATTTGGTTTTGGCCTTTCAGGGGTGGGTTTGTTCAGGAATGTATGTGAGTGTTGTGTTTGGGCCAATTTTTTTGATAAATGGATTTGTAAGGAAAATTTGGGATTGATATAATATATTTATAATTTATGTTATGTATTATTTATTTTATTATGATTACGTTCTATTTTATATAAAATATGTGCAATATTTTTCTTATTTAAGTGGTGTGTTTGGGTTTTCATGGGGTTTTCCTATAGGTTGTACACACACAAACTACATATGCATATTGGTGTTTATGTACATTTTATTCCATGATATATGTAGGAGAAGATCTATCTCCATTCTTAGGGGTTGTTTAGATGCATTGTTTTGTGGTGATTAATTTGAGATCACAATTATAGCTATCATTTAGAACTTGGTATACTTCCATGTCGAGAACATTTTCATTATTTTTTGAATCAATAGTCTTGTGTTATTATTTAGTATTATTCCTTATTACTGCCCACTTATTTTTATTATTATTTGTATTATATATTTTATTTTGGTCTTGTATTGATTCATGCATCATATATATATATATATATATTAACTTAGAGATGTCTCATGTAGGTTTCTTTGTATATAAAATAAAATAATTCCCCATGATTGGGTAATACCCTTAGTATTTATTGTTATACATTACTATCTAAGGGATGTTACCAAATGTATTTGAAACATGAAACTTTCCCAGTAAAATGGATCGATGTTGAGATATTACAAATGGTGTAATTGTTTTATGATTGTTTACTCAGTAATAGTAATCATATTGATAGGATGCATAGGGACATCAAATGTATTGTATAAAACACTATAATAGTCCAAAACCTTCACTTATGGATCTTGCGCTAAAATAATGAACATAATTTTTTTTGATTTGATACTAATGTAGGTGATGCAATTTTATCCTTCCAAAACATAAAACATTAAATTGAAATATTGGATCATGAACTTTCCTGATGACCTTTTAGATTAATAATGTTAGATTATTAGGATTGAATATTACATAAACAATACCCAAGCCTTTATGTGAGGGTTTCACATACTAAACCCCTATTATCTTATTTATTGTTAAGACGTCATGGTCATCCTTATGAAACACTTATAGAAAAAATTCACAGAAAATCATTCTTGATATCCTATGAAAAAGTAAACATAATTAGTGTATGATCATATCTTTAGAATAAATAAAAAAAATTAGTAACAATTAAATTTCCTTAGTGAGTATAAGAATATCGTAAAGGTGTGATGAAATAATAAAAGTGGATGCGCACAACATAATTATTTTAAACCCATCAATAACTAGATCATCAATCATGAAGCTTGGAATAAGATTAAACAATAATAAAAATCAAAACAAATATTAATCATGATCCATTTTATTCCAATAATGACAAAATGAATCATTAACACCCATACCAATCATTAAGGAAACAACTTGGTATAATGGAACATCATCTTAAGGAACCCATATTAAACATATGTCATAAATAAATAAATCCCTGTTAAATTCAAATAATATCCCCTTTGCAAAATCGCTAATTAATTCCTATAAATATAAGGATAATTACACAATGAAATAGACCACTATCTAGGAACAACCATTATATAATATATAATTGTATCACCCTATGATTTCTGATCTCACCCATTGTATAAGTTTTATCAGGATCACCCATTAGAAAAAATGGGTGTTTACACTTTTTATAAGTAAAATCAAACTCAGTTGTAATTATAAATAATATCTCAGTATTGTTCATGAAATGAACCTTAAAAAATATAATTTTTAAAAATCACATTAATTAATTTTGTGTCATTGTTTGATTCACCCATGGAAAAGAAAGTGCTTCCATGTCAAAAATTTAGTCCATACAGAGAAACAATAAGGATTGTATCAATTCCAAAATATTCCTAGTGAAGTATGTGTATCATCCAAGGTTGTTGTCAGTTATGAATTGAAATTCCATTAAAATGTCATTAATAAACTTCAGGATGAAAATTATATTTTCAATTTGAAAATCTGTTTTAAAAATTAAAAATTTATAAAATATTGTTAAAAAATAATATTTAGAATAAAATTTTAGAATTTGAAATGATTATTTATAATATTAATTGGTTGTTGTGGTAGAATAATCTAGTTATGTTGAGTATCTAAATTCAAAATTTCCATTAACAATTTTGTACAAAAAGTACAAAAATACATTCTTTAAAAAATGGTAAAAAGGTTAATTTTAAATAATTTTTCAAAAATCCAATGGTGGAAAAAAAGAAATTTAAAAATCGGAATATAATATTAAAATATTCTTGAATTTTATTAGAAAAAATGTTTTTTATGAAAAATTATTTTCATGTGATGTGAGAAATAATATATGATTTTCTTATAAACATTTTCCCAACAATTTTAAGTACCCAAGAATATATAAGAGATCTATTACATGAAGATTTCATGAATTACTATAGGATAATAAAATGAAAGGTATTCATTAAAAAATGATCAATAAAATTTCTTCAATGGAAATTCAATCATAAACAATTATAATTAAAATGAGTTTGAAGCATAAACACTTACCGCTTTGGTTACTTTTTAATCTTTAATACCATCATAGAAATAAAATAAAACAAAACAATAAATACCATGAATTTAAAACGATTCAGGGTATAACATATCAAAATGGGTAGTAGATACACCTTATAAATAATGATAAGTGTATAACTTAACGTGTATCCCAAATAAGACTATACGAGATGAACTACAGTTACACAAATAATGGAGTTGAATTGATAATTAAAAAATTAATCTATCAAGTGTATAAAATTTAAATCCACATAAACGAAGTTGAAATAAAATGTAATATAAAAAAAGTAATTACACACATAATTATAGAATATAAATGACAATGAAGATGAAATATTTCCCAATGAAAAGAAATTTATTTTTTTAATTCTTTACCACTTGGTCACATTAAAGCCAAATCCCCATGGATTAATTAATTAAAATTAATACTTAAAATACTATAGATTATTAATTATTTAGGATTTTATATGTAAAAGAGTTGGTATATATAACATATAATATAAATTAGCTGTATGAGAATAAAATAATCCCCTATAACGGAAAATCCAGTTAAATTCAATTAACTAGAGTCTATAAATTCAATATATATACATTAACTCCAATATAATAAAATTATATATTTTATATGATTTATTAAGAGCGTTTTCTATGGTTAATAACATATAATTAAAATGAATTTTATTTGATGACATTGGTCAAAGAGGCCATTATTCAATCATTTCAAGAATAATACTCATTACATTATTATAATTTTTAAACATCAATTATTATTTTAAAACCAATCATGAAATATTTTAACCAAAAATTAACTATATTCAAGTCATAGAGATGGTAGGCCATACATATGAATGGGTAACATTTCAATTTTTCAATGATCATTATGGGAAAAGGTAAATATTATTTTATATTTATATAATGATAATAATATCATAAATAAAATATTATCTTTTTAAATAAAAATATATCTCATCCATGTGAATTAATGATGAAAAATTATCACATCGCTCCATGGACGCGGCAGTCCACATGTATGCATGTACAACAATATCGTTTTTCAATGAGTTAAAAGGCATGAAATATAAATAGTATATTATATTTTATGAATGAAATTTTTTTTCATTAATATAAAAATGATATCATATATATAACGTATATTCATTAAAAAATTCCTTACTGCCTTTTCAGTAAAGCATTTGAAAAAAATGAATCTCATGGCTTCGTGCAGTGGTGGTCTATCGTACACATGAGTGTCGTTATTGTATCCCTCACTGAATGAAAAGTAAGAAGGTAAATGTGATATAATAATTCTATAATTTAAATTATGTTAAAAATATCATATACATATATATATATATACTTTAAGTCAATAATTTTTATAATCCATGAGAGCTGCTGATGGCAAACAAATTACACCGGTTTGTTAGGTAGTAGTCTGCCATACGGATAATCGACAATTTCATTTAGTATTTGAAGGAAGAGGAGATTTATATAGTTGTTTACTTGAATATAATAAAATATTAGTATATTTTAGATTCTAGTGTTACAATATTTGTATTTTTATGTCATGAATGATGGTGGTAAGTGGAGGATCAAAACGAAAGTTCTTAGTGATGATAATCACCTTCACTTAGAACATCCGCCTTTGGATCTCTTATTAAGAACCATAGGGTTGGTATTTTTGTAATAATAGCTATTAAGGAACATGAATAATTCTTATGGGAAGGTATTTTTTGTAACTTTTGGCCAGTAAAATTGGAATAGAATATGTGAATAATTGAGAGGATAAGGCAGTATTTTATATTGGATGAGGAGTGACGTTTTTGTGAGTACAAAAAACTATCAAATAATAAGAAGTCACTCTCACCACATTTTCCTAAGAAACTAATAATTTAAGTATTTTTTCCAATATATGGTAGATAGAAACCTCCAACTAAAAAATAAACAAAAGTTTAAAAAATTTATTTCTATGCCTTTAATTTTACATAATTTTATTGTTTTAGTTTTCACCACATTAATGAATTGTTTTATTTATTTACTTAGGATATTTTTCAGTTAAACCTAAAAATAAATTTTATTATTAATAAATAAATTTAACAACATAGTTATAAATATTAAATAAAATTTATTAAATAAAAAATAATATGTTTTTGGAAAATTAATATTTACACAAGTGCATGTAACCGTAAAACCCCATTTTTATGTTTAACATTATAATTATGTTTGTACTATATATGGGTCAATATAATTATAATAAAAGGAAGATTAATCCATGAATGTAATATTATTGATAATTTTAAACATATAAAATATTAGGAGAGTATAAGAATTTTAGTAATTTTAAATTATTTAATAAGATATTATTTATTATAATATAACATTAATGTCAATTTTGATACTATTCATATAATTTGACTTTAAAACATTAATCTGAATATATTATTTTAAAAACTTTATTTATGGTTATATTTATTTATAAAAATCATTCAATTTATATTACTTTTATAATTTTTATTAACAAATATTTTATTTTTCAATTTATTAAATAATTATAGTATTGGTATTTTATAATCGTTTAATGTTGTTATATAATTAATTAAAAAATATATATAATCCACATGAAATTAATATAATTATTGTAAAAATGAAAATTAATATTCATTTACATTGTTTATTTTCTCTATGTGAACACATAGTTGAAATTTTAAAGCTAGAGGTTGACATTTTGTATTTTTCTTTAACCAAATTATTATATTAGTAAATTAAATGGAAAAGTGTCCAAATGTAACATAAAACTATATTATAATGTAATAAGGGTATAAATATTTCCATCAAATTAGAATTGGGGAATTTTTTAAGCCATTAGTAAAGTTATATTTGTAGTTTAATCATTGGTAAACTTGTTTTAAAATTAATCGCAAAAAATATTTATTTTTTCACTATTGATTTTGACCAAAAATTAAAATATTCTTATAGTATAATATAAATAATTATCATTCCAAAAATTAGAAACATATTACAAAATTCAATTCAAAAAATTATAATAATTTATTTTAAAATTAAACTCGCATATGTGATGAAAAATGGTTTGTATGAAGTGTATTTTTCAAGCAAAAAACAATTTTATATTCACTCTATGACCAGTATTGATAAATTTATTAATTTTAACTCATATTTTTATATATATAATATATAAATTTCATATAAATTATTATTTATTATTGATTATTTTAAGTAATTAAAAAGGAGATACATTAAGTGCTTTAAAATAGTTAAAAAACATTTTAATCCCGAAAAATAATCTTATCCAAAAATTCTATATAAATGTGTTTAAAATTTAATTTAATTGATTAAATATAACTAAATAATAAAAATTTAAATTTATTTAAAATAAAACTAATAATTATAACTCTAAATAATTTAATTTATTGAAATTAAAGGATAGTTTTACAAAAATCAGTATTTTACACTATTCAATGAAAAATAAATATTTTCAAAAATATTTTAAAATTTCACCCTATGTAAATATCAATGTGATGTTTTCAAAAATGAAGTTAATTTTTTCAAATAATGATTCTAGATTTTAGATAAGTTTGTTGAATATTTTCTCAAAATAACCGATGGGAATATTTTTTGAAGAAAACATATTTCTGATGAATAAAATTGTTGTACTGAAAAATAATATTTATTTATTTACAATGAAATAGTCAATAAATTAATACACAGTAAGAATTTTATATATATTTCATGAATATTTTATTACAATTTATACCCTACAATTTATCATCTAGTTTATAATGATCATATTTAACATAATTTTATTTCACGCTTTTTTTATGTTCGTTGTTGTGTGTCATGTATTCTATTGAGTAGGACATAATTTTTTATATTTTTAGGGTTCTATCATCCCTATTAATGTTATAAATTGTGTCCAAAATATTTTAATAATAACTCAGCAAATAATGTTTTGACATTTTGAAATTCCATTTTTCAATTCCGACATCATAAAAATGTTTAATATAAGATCCTCTTGAAAATAGAAAGGGGGATTATAGAGGTTATCTGCAATGACGAAAATATATGTTTCCATGATGGATAACATTTGTGGGAAGTGATTATATGAATATGGAATACAATAATAATTACCAAATTATGATGTAGAGTGACAATGATCATTAATCATACAAAATTGAATGGTCATGTTAATGTCTACAACAACAAAACCATAAACCAAATAGTTGTGAAAAAGACAATTGTCTCATTATTACTGAAGGTAAAGGATACAATCTCCAATTTAAAGATCCATTTTTATCATTTTAAGAATTACTTACAATCTTCACTATGAAAATAATGAAATATACTTACTTCATAAGATGAATTTCGTCCAATAATCAATTTCCACAACAATTTCATCTTTTTCTAAAAAGATGGGTATTCAAAAAGAATTCAAAGAGTTGAAAAACCAAAATAAACATTTAAAGGACAATATAAACATAAAAGGCATAATAAATATATTACATCTATATTTATATATTAATTAAATACCAAAAAGGTACCACATTGTATGATGATTGTAAATTTTAATAAACATTCATATGATGAAATAATAAATTAAACTCTAAAATCAAACAATAATATCCAAATGTTAAAACCAAATAAATCCTTAAATCAATAAATCAATATCCCAAAAACCCCAATAAACATAATATTAAACATTTTTTTAACATAAATAGTTACACCATACCTTTCATCCAATATACCTAAAAGTATAGTGACCTTATTCTGAAATAACATTAATCACTTCCCATTATTACCTAAATTGCTAAGATCATATGAACCATAAAGTAATCAATTACGTTAAAAAGTTTGGAAAGTTTTAAAGATAATCTTTATATCAAACCAAATATTTACATATACTTCAACCAAATAAAACATCTCTTATAATTTAATTACCCACTTTAATATCTCATCATTTAAAATCTCAAAATTTTGGGGTGTCTACTACTTTTAACTTATGATCAAATAAGTACCATAATATCATCATTGTATTAATATATCTTATGATAAGATCAAAAGAAAAAATATCCTAATATCTGAATTTTATGAAACATGTCCTATAATACCACATATAACATCCTCTAACCAATAGTCCTAGATCCAATGCTAAAATCATAAAAATTACATTTTTAATATGATAATAATAAAGGTTCAACAATTTCAAAAAAAATTAAAACATTAAAAGAAAATATTGGATCATTAAATACCTAAGACCCTTTTCGGTTGAGATTTTTAAATAGTAAGGACATACTCATAAATAAACATTAGCCGACCAACATGAGTGAACATGACATGCCACCTAATCCATCTCATCACATGGAATGTTATAAAAAAGGGAAGTGGGAAACCAAAAACTAAAAAAATTAATAGAACTAAAACTAGACATACAACAAGTGTAAAATTAAAATAAAAGTGGTAGAACAAAAAACCATACAATCCATGACCTTACGCCTAATCTAAAAGGTATGAATAAGAAAAGACTGTCATATCTCCATGTTACCATTAATCACCTCAAAACTAACCCGAATCAAAGGTAGGGACCACAATAAATGCTATTGGTTGTACTTACCTTTACATAAATCCTTCAATACAAATATAAACCACCGAGATGATAAATTAGTGTGTGAGGAAAAATCCAAGTTGTATTTCACCACATAGTTTAAATAACATCTAATATAATGAATGCAATATGTCCATATTTTAAAAACTAAAATAGTTTCTCAAATATTTTTCATAAATCCAATCCATTTGAAATTCATATTCCCTTTGGTTTTCATAAAAATCATTTTATATTATCAGAGATAGAAATACAAAAATGTATATGTGATAAAATAAGCACTGAAATCCAATTATCAAGAGGTAAGTAGGTAAACACATGTCCATGGAATAACTAATCACGTGATGCAATATGATACAACCTCATATAAAAACCATGTGAGGAAAAATCCATGATTAAAAGATCATGTGATAAATTAAAAAAAAAAGAAAAGGCACTACATATTGGTCCTTATCCTATGAGAATATGCACTAGACCTAAAATATACTAAATAATAATAACATTGCTACCAACCAAAATTGAGTCCTTCAATAATCCATTGATATCACAAAGGTTGCCTCATAGTGGTTCCACTCCCAATAAGATAACTATATCTATTTTTGAACACACCCAAAGCTACCAATGTACCAATTTTTTGGAATAAATCACAAAACCATGCCCACAATTTAATAAAACATTTTCAAAGCCATTCCAATTCAATTTATTGTTAAAAACCAATTTCCTAATCAAGAAATTCTATTTTCCAAAAAAAATCCTGTAAGTGATTTTTCATTCAATGAAATCATTTGTAACAACATATTACTTCAATATAATAAACAATACAAATGAATTTATCAAGTATGATATGAAATTCAATGAATTGTAAAATATTATTGAAAAACCTTTCTCAAAAATGTTATAAATCTGACTGCCTTCGTCAATGGGGATAAAAACCAAGTTATTGGCCTCTAAAAGACATGGTGCAACAAAAAGCAGCAATGATCGATATGAAATTCTATTTGACCAAGAGTCAAAACCATAAATTCAACCAACACAATGGCTACAACCAAAGGAAATAATAACATTAAATAAATCCTACTCATAGAGGCACAATACAACAACATTTATGATAAATTACTGAATAAGAAATATGGAAATAGTAGAGATCTCCAAAATCACCTAGTGTGAGATTTTGGTTGATAGTTGGAGTATTAATGGTTGAAGGAAATAAAAATCAGTCATATAGAATAAAAAACACATCTTGTGCGATTTAGATGGAGTTAAATCCAAATAAAGGTCATTTATTCCATGAAGACTAAAATACCTAAAAATTCATCGCAATTTTATAAAAACCCTATTTATTCATAAGAAATGAAAACTCCAATGACACGGTGTGTAAAAAAAATTCCCAGAACCAAATTCATGGAATCATACTAGTGTAAATTAAAAGTCTTGAAATCCCTTTACATGGAATGTAATCACCCAATTAAAATAAAACAATACAGTTCTTAGTAGAAACCCACAAAAGCACCATAGACATTCACTGAACAAGAGGAGAATCCCTCTAAGACATTAACAAATATTCCACTAGAATCCATTAAATCAAACAGAAATGCATCCCTATGAATAAGGTTATTTTCCAGTGTAATGATTCTATATCCTTGAGAAACCTGCAAAACACACGAAAATAATGTAGATAAACTATTCATGTTTGAGGGAGTACATGAAAATTGTAATGGGGTGTTACAATATCCACATCATAAATGATTTATACCCTTAGAAATTCCTCATATTCCTAAACTCACATCAAAGTGAATTACACTACTTCCTCATTAATATTTACCTCTTACACATCACATGGATATCCTTTCCACACTACCACAATACCCATAACAAAGGAATAATTTTACCACACAATGCCTTCTCTCAGTAATCCATAATTGGAAATACATGCTCAACCATAATGGTGTCAGTCCCATGATCGGTATCATCATATCAAATCATATAAGAAATAACATGTATATACACCCTCAACTATGAAACATGAAACATTTCATTAATTTATTTCAAACCACACATAATGTTCAACAGATATGACACCTTTCCTAGTGATCCAATGATTTCAATGGGGCCCACCATCCTCAATACCAACTAACCCAACCTTCCCAACCGATGATGTATCAAGCAAGAGAAATTAATAAGGAAAACCTAATCACCAACATCACACTACAGTGGATGATGAATAATGAACACATAATAATTCTAATGACTCTTTGTAGTGATAAATCGCTTTTTGGTCATCTTTTCCCCTTAGGTTTTGTCCTAAAAATGAATTAGAACAACCAAGGTTTGTTCGCCCAACTCTTCCTAGTGAAAGAGATATCTACATGGAATCCCATACAAAGAATCAAAGGTAACCATATTAATTGATGACTAATAACTATTATTATAGGTAAACTCTACTAGAAGAAAATATGTTTCACAATATCCTCTAAAATAAAGCACATAATCCTGGAACATAGACTCAAGAACCTAGATGGCCCCCTCTGTCCTTCCATCTATATATAGATAATAATTCATGATCAATCTAATTGGGGAACCGATAACCTCTTGTAAACTATTCCAATATCTATATTTTATCCTTTAGTTCTAGTTAAAAACAATCATAGATAGTTCTCCATGAAGTCTCAAAATATCTATAACATATAAGTACCCAAACTATTTTACCATTGACATATCATTTATGGAGAGTAAATATGATTATTTCATTATTTGATCAATGATAGCCCAAATTTAAATCTTCCCACTAGTATTCTATAGAAAACCAATGAAGAACTCCATTGAAATATCTTCATAAGTTCTTACTAGAATAATAATGGGATTACAAAAACCATAAGGCCTCTGGTGTTCTTCCATAATTATAGGATAAGTAAGGCACTGTGATAAAAAAGTTGCAATTGGAAACATCACCCCCCCTCCATCAATACATATATATCTAATCATGATACATCATTGTGTCCCAAAATTTCATAGAACAAAATGATTAGTGTACTTTATCCATTAATTCATACAATAAGGAAAAAAAGGAACAATGGTCCGACTATGACAGAATAATGATATACTAAGATTCCAAGAGCAATCAACCAAGGTATCCCCAATCTAATGGATTTCACTTAATGGTTAGAAATTGATGTCTATCACCTTCTCAATATAAACTCTATCATCAAATGATGAGTCATATTTCCTCAAATCCAAGAATGCATTTCCACCAACCTCTTCTACTACCATGATCATCACAAAAATCATTATTTTCAAATTCCACTCCTATATTAATTACTTCACTACTTGTGTTAGTAATTTTTGGCTCAATGCTTCAAAAAATATTCCCTTTTCTAAGAGCTTCTGCCTTATTAAAATAAATTTTTTAATTTAATCCACAAATGATATTAATAACAAGATCAGATCTATCGGTGTAAAATTATATTTCAGGCACTTATGATCCTAATACACTATAACCACTCCCCGAAGCGATCGTGATTTCACATATTGAGTGCATGCATAACTAATGCAAACACTAGATCATGGGAATGATATTTCTTTCAATGAGAGATTAACCATAATGAGCCACTGGAAACCACCTATGCCCCCAGCATAAAGACACATCCTTAACCCCTACATGAAGAATTGAAGACAATATTATAACATCCACCCAGTTCCATAATAATAAAAACTAGTGATGAAGTCAACCTCACATTCATCTCCATTAAATTCCATTTTTTTATTGAATTCATCATTACACTAGTACTTAATAATGTTATCATCAAAGATGCAATCACAGTGAAATCATGAACATAACACCAACAAAAATCAGTCATACACAAGAATCATTAGATCTCAAAAACAATTTTGGGCTAATACCAAGACATAAAAGCCTATTACATTTTATGATTCACTGATATAACCCTCTAAGATATCACATACCCCATAAATATCACTTTCTGGATCAAAAACTCAGATTTAGAAATCTCACCATATAGATGATGTTCCTTAATGATCCAAGGAATGATATCCAAATGGTGCATGTGCTCCTCCTCTGACATAAAGTACACAAATATATCATCCATGATCACGGAAAAAATAGTCCAGGAACTGATGAAGGGATCACTAAATCAAATCCATAAATATATTTGTAGTTTTATTGTTACAGAATGACATAACCAAAAAAATAAAATGATCATATCTTTTCCTAAACACTGTCCTAGGTATATCCTCTTCTCAATGTCCCACATGGTGGTACGCTGAATAAGGATCAATTATTGAAAACAAACATTCCCCTCAATGTTAGTAAAAATAACATTAATACATGGACAAGGATATTAGTTCTTAATGGTGACCCAAATTAAATTCATATAATCCATGAAAAATCAAGGAATCGTGTATTCCATCATAGAAAATATGATCGTTGAAGCCCATGGTGAAAGTTAGGATGAATAAATACATTACCCTCTAGTTCCTCAAGCTGTATCAATAGAATCATTAACTAATATGGTTCCATTCGATAAGATGACATAAGAAATAGGCTTTTTTCCAACAAGGAGGTATATTGAAAATAAACCTCTCGCTATATAAGTATACCAAAAAAATAATTGCAAAATACCTCATGTTATGCACACAACACTATAGTAAAGAAACAAAAAAACAAGGGTCAACGACATCAAGAAACATGTATCAAAACTGGTTTAATATTACCCTTGCAAAATAATTAATGGCCCCACCCTTCCTGATATAGAGTCCAATTCACCCTAGAAAACATGAGTGACCCCATCAGATGATTAGAACTATACACAATGATGATAAAACTCTATCCGGGACTTCAAAATAATCATCCAATACATTCCAATAATCATGTCAATATGTCAATATCAAGAACTAAAAAATTCACATTACACCTCAAAGATGGTTATCATAACCCGACCTACATAAAAAAAGAATCCTTGGTTAGTCCACATTCTCAATGGGGTAGAAAGATCCAACAAGTACGATTTAAGATATTAATGGAAACCCAACATGTCCACTAAATTTGATGATAAAAAAAGGATTTGAGTCACCTATATTAAACAATGTCAGCACCATAAAAAATAAATATACATTGTGCCACTAATAGAAGACATCCATGCTTCATATTACCCAGGTGCATAATCCACCACATAAATATGTCTGGTCGCAGCTCCTCCTTGAGCTTTCTAGGACACATTAACATCCCCCTTAGCCTAATAATTGAACCCACCACAATATGTAACATTTTCAAAAACCTGTTAATACTTTCTAAATGTGGATCATGCCTGACTTCCCTATGATATCCCATGACAAAAAAAAAATTAAATGGAACCACTTCCTATAATGATGAAAAGTCATGGCATCATCCAAACTGTTAGTCTTGATATGATATCCATATTCAACAAAATACTTGGAAACCTAATGTTTCCTTTAAAAGTCCCCTGAAACTAGTCTTGAAGTGAAATAACCACTATCATATTTTCTTTTCTATCCAAAAGGAACACCCTAGCTAATAACTAAACCGACCAATGCTCCACTAGAAATATTATTTCCAACTATAATGGTCTCAGCCAAAGAAAACATGTCAACAACCTCCAAAAATGATGGAATGTACATGAGATTCATCATAAACCAAATATCACATCTCATTTTGATCTCAAACCATTGAATCGTTAGGTACACATTAGTAACAATATACAAGGCTAGATTCACAAAATATGAAAAATGGGTAGAATAACCCAGAAAAGTACGCTATCCCTTCACCATGTGTAGAAACACCTAGTTTTTTTCGACACATATCATATTGGGTTAAAAATGATTAATTCTTTATTTATATGATTCTTATTCAAGATCATTAGGAAACATAGATTGAATAATAGATTCTCACCATCACAATCATGGCTTATTATGAAAATATGTGGACAAACCCCCCTTAGTTTCTTTAGTTGTATCCATGATGTTGAAGATCCTCCCCAACTTCTCAAACCACATCTCAAATTCCCTAGATCCCTTATCATCATGGAAGTTGAGTGGATGATGCTTATTGAATTATGATCCTTGGTCCGCAACACATCTTGTGTTCCCAAAAACAACTTGACCTAGAGATTGAATAGTATTGATTAGTGCTTCAACAATGGAAGTGTCCACTGGATGATTCTCCTATAGAAATGATCTATTACCTTCATCTATAAAATTTTTTTAGATCTCTTCTCTGATGCATTGTCTTATAAAAAATGTCAATAACCATGTATATCATGAGAAAATTCCAAAGTCATTGCCCCACATTCATAATTCAAACCATTTATTTAAATCAATACAAAATAATTTTTTTTATCATTTTTACAAATGAATGAAATTACATAAATTGTAATAAGTCAATTTATATAAAATTTATATTCATTCATTTATAATTACCATAGATTCTATGTATCAAACCTGGTAAAAGTATTATACCACCCTTGGTAACTTAGGTTTAGTCAAAAAAGTGAGCTGGACAAAAACCTTTTATACACTTACTCTCTGAATTCCAACTTTCCAAAATCATGTTTACCAATGGAACAAAACAAAACTATAGTAGTGTTAACACACTTCAGGATAATATTTTACATGGATACCAAATTGTAATTGACCAACCCATGTCAACTCGACATTTCACCCAAGCTGAATAATATCATGGAATGGTTTAACAAAATGTACATCCAGAAATAAGAAAGGAAGTTTTGAATATATCAAAAACAAGATATACAACTAGAGAACAAGAGGAAGAAAATTATACATAAAAAAACATAAAATTTTATCCCCACTAGCTAATACTAATGGTATGAATAAAACATGTCCAACATGTCTCCATGTGAATAATAGTCACCCATAATCTAACCTAAACGGATGGTATCAACCACAATAGATTCCCACATACTAGAGGATTCCCATCCCACTACAAGAATACTACCATACAAAATATGAAATCAGATAAAGTTAAATGTTGTGTGTAATCACATATCCTTTCTAGATAACAACATAGAGTCTATTCAATGTCTAATATTTAGATTTAAAAATTTATATCATAAAAACAATAGTTTTAAAATAATAGTCATAAATCAAATATATTTATAAATAATTTTCGCTTTGGTTTTCATAAAAATACTTTCATATTATAAATCCGTATATATGAAAAGTATAAGTTTTTAAATTATAATACCAATATATAAATAATGAAGTATGAAGGTAAACACATATCTATGAAATAACCTATCACATAAATCCAAGTGATAAAACCTCAAATGAAAACCTATGATAAATAATCCATGATAATAAAACATGTGATAAATAACCATCAATGAAAAAAAGAACCTCATACTAGGACATATCTTATGGAAATAAGTATTATACATAAAATATATTAAACATTCATAACATCGGTAAAATCCAATATCATGTACCGCCATAGTCTGTCGACATCCCAAATATTACCTCTTAGGGGTACCACACACACAAGGGCTACCCATTTTTATTTCCTAACGTACCCATGGATCCTAATGTTCCAATTGAAAATATACATTTATAACCTTGCCCATAATTTTATAAAACATTATTAAATCCAACACCATCCTTTTTTGTGTTTAAAACCCCATTTCCAATTCAAGAAAATATATTTTCAACGAAATAATCCTTTCAAAAATATCTATTCTAAGAAGTGTTGTGTGACCACATATCACATCAATTAAATGAAAAAACCAAATGAATTTATCAATAATGATAATCAATTCAATATATTGACACATTTAATAAGAACCCCAACCACAAAATGGTATAAAACATACTACCTTCAACAACGGTGAAGAAAATCAAGGTATCAAACTTCAAAAGACAAGGTGTGAAAAATATTGTAATGGATCAATAAGAAAAAATATATGTCTACAAATATGAACCATAAACCTATCCAATGAAGTGGATAGAACCAAATTAATAGATAATTAGAAAGAATATTAACCTAGTGCACTATAAGAAACCCGATGATCGATCATTGAACGAGTAATAAAAGAGGAGTGGAGATCATAAAAATCACCTAGGGGGAGTTATTGGTTGATAAATGGATTCCACATGGTATAATGAAATTAAAATCATTCATACAATACCATAAAGACCACATATCATGAAATGTACATTGTGTGTAATACCATCAAATTTTATGTATTTGATGGGGACTGAAAATGACAAAAAACACATTTCCTTTTTGGAAAAAAACATTATTTCACTAATTACATGATGTGAACACTAAGTAATTGACATGTAAACTCCACATCCTAAACTAGATTCATGGATTCATCCCAATGACCACTAAATGATGTGTAATCCCTTTACATAGTGTGTAATCAACTAGCAGAAAAAAAACATGACACTTCTCAATAGAAAAATAATATATCTCCACGGTTGTTTTTAAAACATGTGGATAATACATATATTACATCAACACATTTAAACATCTACTCTAATAAATAAATAAAAACTCAATATTTAGGAAATTTTCCCTAGTAAAGGCTCCCCATCCCCAAGAAACCCTGAAACACTCCCAAAAAGGGATGATAAAATTACATGGGAAAAGGTGTCCCTGAAAATCAATATTAGGTGTTGCATATACAATACCCATGTCTTCAAATGTAACAAGTGAAAATAAAAATATAATAAGGGTATTATAACATATTTAATGTTAATGATCATAACATAATAAAATGTATACCCATCAATACCTTGGTCATCAATCATGAAACATGGAATAATATTTATCATTGTCATGGTTGATAAGAATCAACAATCGCATGCCATTAAATTTCAGTCTTGATCAAAGGCATCATTAAAATCCTGTAGAAATCATAAATAAAGCATATAGCTATCTGATAAAATCATTTTCAAAACATATTTTAAACCCATGTCAGAAATAACTGGAGCCTAGTTAAATCTATAAGAGAATACCTCTAGTATATATATCATTTCCTCAATATATAAGTAACATTAACAAATGAATTAAAGTTATATCTAGGTGAACCCATTGTATAATTTATATCTGAATCACATGCATTGTCAAGCGAATTTGGAATTATTTTGCACATGAAAATTTTATATTTTGTGTTTTGTAGCTGAAAAAACATAAATTAAAATCTTTATAACCTAATTAAAAACTTTCAATAGCTTAAATACCATGTTTTAGTGGGGTTGTGGTTTTATTGTGAGTTATGGGGGTTGGGGAGAATACTAGAGGAAGGAAGGGTGGCCTATGATATTGAAAATATTTCCAACTAATAATTTACATTATTTAACATTTACATGATGTGTAATTAGTTTTAATGTCATGATATAGGGAATGATGGCTTGAAGGGTTTACTCAAGGAACTCAAGATGTGTAATTGTTTTACATGCCCTAAACATAATACATTTCCTGTAAAATTTACCCAATGTGAACCATTCGGGAATAGATTTATTAAAAATGTAAATTGGTGGGGGGGGGGGGAATAGCTCCCCTACCATCTTTTTTCCCATATAGTATCTCTCACAAATATAAGGGTTTCTCTGAAGCCACTCATAGGTTTTGTTCATTCTTCTCCGGTTGAGATCCGATTCGAGTTTTATCAATCTTTTTGGAAGCGTAGTGTTAAGGAATTCAACCCTCTTGCTTCCCATTCTAAATTATTTCACTATAGGTAATGTTAAATCTATGTGGAATCTATTTCCATTTTTTTGGGAATTTTATAAAATCCTAATTTCTAAAATTTCAACACAAGTTATAGAATGATCCTTAGTGAAAAATCACCCAGGAGTATATGTTAGGCGGTTCCATGATTTTAAAATAACTTTATAGTTGTTTGGGGTGTATACCTCAACACACATGTTTGGTTGTTTGAGGGAGACCCGTTAATAGTTAATGCATGACTTTAAATTGATTAAGAATTATTAAATGATGTTGTTGAGCATTCTTTTGCATATGACCATATATTCTAAAAAGGGTAAAAATATTTTCCCCAACTAGGAGAGTCCGTCAAGCTATTTCTTTTTTGAATTAATTATATTTTTTATGAATGTTATGGACATATGTGTATTTGATGAGAATGGTATGAGGATTTGTAGTGATGATGATAAAAAAGACAGAGGTGACGTGGTTCATCTTGTTCGTCTTCACCCGAGATATATTTGGGGACAATGATCACCACGTTCGGGAAACATGGTACTTAGGATTGAGGTGAGGAGGTCATCAACATGACAGAATTGACCATAGGTCTTTGGATGGTTTTTAACATCAGGATATTGAAATGTGGTTTTAGGGTAATGAGGTTTTGAATGATATGGCTTACAAAATGTTAGTGATTTTTCCTCACCGTTATTAGTCGATGTTATATTGGAGTTTGGGATCATACAGATAGTACATAGATGAGGTGGTGTTGACACATATTATGGGTGGTGGACTACATAGATAATGACACATAGGGAATGGTGTTTACTATTGGTTATGTTGGAGGTTCTCATAATAGAAATCCACGACTGATGGTGATGGAATGTCGGGAAATGTTGTTGATACCACTGTTTGGGGGATGAAACTCTCTGTTATACTTGAAGTCAATTTTTTGGGATTATGGGTGGATGGTATCTCCATTCCATGAGACATAGGAGTAGTTATCTAATGTTGATTTATTATATATTGGAGGATGAATATTGTTGTACCAAGTGTTTCGAGTTGTATATCCCACAATGATTTTCAGAATGGAGGACTTTGGGACTAGGTTTATTTTGATGGGCATGTCGATAGGATGTTGGTACTTTGTCATTCTATGATACATGTGGTATTGGATGACATAGGGTTTCATGTGACATGTTTATTGGTGGAACCCAAGGGTTTATCTAGTATGTTATTCATCATGGAACATATGAGTATTAAGCCATGTGTCCTTACCACTAAAAATATATATTTCAATACATGTATTTTATGAATAATATATATATGGGGGAATGTATTAAGAGATATATCAGATTTAGTTGATGTTGGAAAATTCATCCTTGTGGCTGTTGAGCACATGGTAAATAAGATAATTATTGAATGTGTGAATGATGACTATTTATTTATATTCACACACACTATATAATTATTGGTGTAAGACTACAATACATTGGTGGTGTCCAACTAAGTTCATACTCACACCCTATATTGAACCCTCGTGATGCGTATAGAATATATAGTTTTTGGATCTATTATGGGATCTTGTTTATGGGTTGGATCTCAATTATTTTAGATGATCCTTTTTCATGAGATGGAATATAGTGCACTAGGTGGTTCTTGTTTATCAATATGAAACATTTACGTTGTGTATATATATATATATATTAACCCTTGGAGTTTTCCCTGGGAGACCTTGTTTATCTATCATTTATGACTAGTTTTTCCACGTGTTATCTTCTAAAAATGGTATTATTTATTTTGGATGATTATTAATACTATCTTTTACTATGATTTACTAAACTTTTATTTTTTTTTCTTCTCCTATTATCATCTATATGCCACTGTGTTATATAAATGGACCATTATTATTATCATCACCCAATGGTATAGTCTCCCCAAGATCACCTAATCAAAATATCATTTCTAGTTCGCTGTATTTGGTGTATAAGGAGGATTTCCTAAGGCCTAGGTGCCTACCAACTCTATGCATTGATAAAGTAGAAAACCAATGAAGGATTCTAAAAAAGGAATCAAATGAGTTTCTTATCATTTACTATCTTACTATTTGGGATATGGTAGGCCATAGAGTAGGCAATATTGGAACTATGTAAAGAGCTCGTGTTTGGGGGCATGTATCCCCATGCATGGAGGACGTACCATGTTTCTATAGTTGGAAATTGATTTTATGATTTTTAATTTTATAGTGGATTTTAATTCCAACTCGAGCAGAACACTTGGGTGTGATGTGATTGGATTATGTGGTTTTGACCCATGGCCCCATATGGAAAAAGAGGATTTCGTTTGCACCATATGTGGAAGATAGGCTCATATGATGTATATTTATACTTGTGATTTTCGTTGGGAAAATGAAATGCGTTAAGATGGGTTTACCTATTTAGTGTGTCAACAAAGATGTTATACAATATTTTCGTGGATAACATTTTCTATGGACTTCTACTTAGCCAACCCGAGAATGTTGTTCTTAATGAGATCAGTGTGTGATGTTATGTGTATGTAGTATTTATGGGCTTCACTCTATCAAGGTTATGTATTAGTATTGAATGGTGTATGTTTTTTAAAAAGTTAACAAACTTCTAAAACATGTTTTCCTTTATACCCTTTTTGAGGAATTCTACCCATCTACCCAATATTTATGATATTATATTTGTGTGATGTGTGATGCATGACTCTATTTTATGTAGGAATGGGGAAATGGGGTTGGAGTATTTGTGATTTTTTACTCTAATATGGGTAAGGAAGGGGACATGATGATAAATGATATCTGATACCAATCCATGATATGGGTAGATAAGTGTCCAAGAGTTTAGATGTCATATGACATCAGTGTTGTTGGGGAGTGAAAGTGTGGAAAGGATTATTACTTGTTATGTCATTCCCTATCAAAAATATATATGATTTTTCTTTATTTTATATAATTATATTTGTTATTTTGTGAGATTCCAACTATAAGGATTCCAATGGATCATTAGGATGGCAGTTATGTGGTTTTGTATGAGGGTTCCTGGTATGGGGCCCCTCAGGGTCTGGATGAGGCCAAATGATTTGTGATTTATAACCTTGATATTGGTGTTTAAGCGTACATGAGGATAGATGTCATATGAAATGTGTGTAGTATGGGAGTGTAAGTGTTATGAGATTCATTTCATATTACATCTTTCCCTATCTATAATATATATGAATAATATGGATGCATGTACATGATATTTGTTATGCACCCTGATTCCACAAATAATGAATCAGATGGGAATCAAGAGTGCATTGATGATGTTCTATATGAGTGTGCATGGGATGAGGCCCATGTGGGATAGGATGAGGCCCTATTTTTTGGGATGATTCCTATTTGGGTTAGGTTGATCATGAGGAACATGTACATGTTCTGAGGAATGTAATTAAACTATAGAAGTTGAGATATTATAGGCCATGGAAAGAATATTAGATTTGGGTGTGTCCATTGTGAGTTATACAATGTATTTATATGGGATCTCACGGTGCTGATCCATCTATGGAGTTCTGGGATTGTTAGTTATGGTCTCATTACCTTCTATAATTTTTGGGTGAGGGCAGGCAATAAGAAGTGTATAACAGGGTCGAGTTGTTTCATATGATTTATTAGCAGATGGATACACATCTAGGTTTGAGAGTGAAGTTCACGATATATATTCATAGGGTACTAATAAATAACTGGTCAAACATATAGGTATAAGAATTAAGACATGAGGGACAGTCAGCAAGGATTTTGAGTCCACTTTATCCAATCCCTTTTCGTAGAGATGTAGAGAGAAGATTGATGCCTCGAGTACATGAAACCCTAGCAGAGAGACATGTCTGTCATTGATTATTTAGCATGGTTCATCTACCTTTCGATATTTCGACATACAATTTTGGGAGAAGACATATCTAGGGTGGGAAAATTCAAGGATGGCATGTGGAACACCATTTTGGTATAGGTAAATATCTTCTATATGACATCTTTCTCAGATGCAATAAACCAAGTGCTTATAGAATATGGATTTTTGACAGATCGATTGTACTCAACCTGGGTGATGAGGTTATGTGGTATTCACAGTGATACATTGTGTATCCAAAATTGAGACCATGATGAGTTTAAATAGGCCAGTCATATCAAATACATGGGTATTCCATATAATATTGGTCCTTCAACATTGTGCTTCTAGTGTGTGATGTTAAGACAAGTTCAGACTCTCTGTGATCAGTCTGTGATGGAGTGTTTGGAATTTGGCCAGACATCCCATTTTGAGAGGTTTTGAAGGAATACTTCTTTAATATCTAGGACCCATATATGTGATCATACATAAGGATATGAGGTAGGACTGGGTGCAGTTCTATGAGATGGTATATTGGATTTAGTTGAAAGTGGCGGTCAGTGAAGAGATAGAGATACCTAGTATTTGGAAAAATGACTATTAGTTAGTGCAGTGCCTTTGGGAAGTCATGCTGTTGGTAGTCAAGCATCAGGGAAAAGGAACATATTTAATATTCGAGATGCAGATAAGGACTAATATATGATAAGAGTAAATGGTTTTTCATGGGCCTTTCAACGTTTTCTTTTGATTTTGAAATGACATATATTGGTGAACCAGGAGAACGTGTTGAAATTGAACAGACTAGGTGCTGGTTAGTAGGTGGGAATCGATGCAAAGTAGTTTTTGTATGTGGTTTGTTGGTATAAATTATTTTAGTGGCTAATATATATATCTATATATAACTGATATAGAATTATTTTTTAATCTTGTGTTGAGATGAAAGACTGATGAGAATCTTTTGAGATGTATGAATTATGAGCATATGATGAGATGTGGGAATCATAGGTGACATGTATGATGAAAGAACTAATGAGAAACTGATATGATATAAGATTTTATTATTTTAATCTAGTACACTTGTATGGATTGATCATTGGATGATGTGGAGTAATAATAGTACGTCATATGAGGATGTTTACATCTAGGGATGGTCGGAGGAAGTATCAAAATATTATATTTTGATTTGATAAGTGACTGGGTAGGTAACTCCTAAGGTCGGTAGTGCCTTTAGGGGTGTTAACCATTGGTAACTTTTTATGGTATACCATGTTGGTGTTTATAATATTGTTATGTTTGGTTCTATCTTGTTGTGATAACTCATACCTCAGGGATGGGATATTATATGTTTGAGATATTATAACATCCTGGTTTTTCAAACGGGTCATTTTCCATGTAAATTTGAACATTATTGTATGATGGTTGGGATAAAATAAATTATAATATTGGGTACCTAATTATAAAATTCTTTTACCTCTATGTCCTTGTTTTAGGTGGGGTTTAGGTTTTAGGGGTAGTATTAAGGGTTCGGGAAAACACCAAAATAATGAAAATTGATCAATACTATTAAAAACATCCCCATCTAAAAATACAAACCATGTAAAATTTACATGACATGTAAGTCATTTTCACAATGATTGTAACTATGTAAAGGATCAGTGGAAAGACATGAAGAATTCATGATGTGTAACTAGTTTACACACCATTAATGTAGTACAAGACATGTAAAATTTACGCAAACTAAACCGTTAGGGGAATTTTTTTTAAGTGTATACGGGGAATCAATCCCCTCTTTTGTTCCTCCCTTAATGTAGTTCTCACCCATTTAAGGGTTTCCCCCAAGAATATCCTAGTCATTTATCATTCATCACCATCCGAACTATTTTTCATGTTCCTTATATCTCATTATAACCATAGCTACAAGGCCTCTAATCCCCTTGATGATTTATCCCTTTTTTCTCTCCATATAAAATGATAAATCTATGTGATCTATTTTTACCTATTTCTCTGGTGTTTATCTAAAATCCATAATTTTTACATTTTGAATCATGTTAGAGGCTCATAATCCATGTGTTGACATGTATGACTATAATATATGTTGTTCCAATATTTCAAATATATTTTATGGGTGTTTGGGATGCACAACTAAATATGCATATTGGGTGGTCCGAGAGAGACACCTTCTTAATTAATTCAATTTATTAAATTTATTAACCGTTTTTTTGGGATTTTGTTCAGCATGATCACTCCTATTACATTATATGATAAATTGGGTAAAGGTATTAGACCAAATGGGTTGGTCAGAATGGTTGAAAATATTTTTTAATTAATTAATTAGTTTATAAATGTTATTGTTTCATATGAATGTGACAATAATAGACCAAGGATTTGAGTTGATTATGATCAAAAAAATTGTGGCAACATGGTTTTTTAGGTCAGGCGTATCTTGAGATTCATATGTTGATGATGATCACCATGTTAGAGTGACATGGCCCATTATGACTGCGGTGATGAGGTCATCAGGATAAGGGTATGTACTGAAGGACTTTAGATGGTGTGGATCACTATGGTTTGGTTGATGTGGTCATAGGGGGAAATGGTGCAAGATTATGTTTATTAAGAAATGATGGGTATTTCTACTCAATGGTTTTCCTAACACACCATTAGAGTCATTGGTACATAGACATGACTTAGTTGAGGTGGTTTTGAATAATCATTATTGATGGAGGCCTCCATAGATGTTACAGATTAAGTGGTGGCGTTGAACATCAATTTTGTTGGAGGTGAACACTGTAAAAAGCCCCAGTTGATAGTCAAAGACCACTAGGACATTGTTTTAAGAAAATCTATTGGGGGAAATGGCTCTTTGATATAGATGAGGCCAATGTGTTTGGAGTTTTAGAGTAAGGATATCATAATGATTTATGATTAGGATACGTAGATTAAATGATTATTTATCATATATTAGTGGGTAGATATTGTCATACCATTGGATGTTAAAATTTTAGGGCAATGTGGATTTTTTAAATGGTGGTCCAAGGTACCTAGGATGTTTTAATGGTAATGTTGATAGGATTCAACTAAGATATCAATATATGATACATGTGGTATTATATGGAATGAGTTTTCATGTGACATGTTTATGGGTGGAACCAGAGGGATCACATTGTATGATTTTTGTAGGGGACTTCTGGTCAATAAGCCATGGGTCCTCACCACTACAAATATATATTTTCATAGTTATATTTTATACAAAATATATATTTGAGGGAAAATATGTAGGGATATAACATCATTTTACAATGAAGATAAAACATTACTCGTTTTTATTGACCATAAGGGATGTGTTTTGTTTATTAAATATGTTTGCGATGCATTTTTTTTTATTTCACACACACTAAATAATTATTGATTTAAGACAATCACACATTAGTGGCAGCATGTGGAGATCATACTAACACACTACATAGGCCCCCATGATGTATGTAGACATTAGTATTTTGAGATTAGTAAAGGTATCATGCCCGAGAGATGGACCATAGTGATCATACATTCACCTTTTTCATCGGATTGATGGAATTAGACAAGGTGGTTCCACAATATCGATCTACACCCTGTCTCCTGATTATATATATATGTACCAATGTGTTCAGACATGAGAGACCATATTAATCTATCTTGTATGACTATATGTTACATTCTTGGTCTTATTAAAATGTTATTATTACTTTTGGATTACTATTAATGCAACAATTTATTATAATTCATCTGAGTTTTGTTGTTTCTTTTACTCTTACGATCCTTCTTCCTTTTTGTTATATATATATATATACCATTAATATTATTGTCACCTGAGGGTATAATCTACCTGATATCTCCTAATCAGACCCTCACAGCTAGTCTGAATCCTTTAATATACGGGGAGGTACACCTAAGGCCCAGTGGATAAACTGATTAGAGTATAGATAAAGTGGAAAATCTGGTTGGTTAATTACATTACCCCACACTATTTGTAAACACCCATCATATAACCTATATCAGTTTACTCACTGAAATATAATGGTGATCAAACCCTAATATTAGATATATCAGGCTCCCCAATGATCATCAGTAATATACACATACAATTCATGGATAAAAAAATTAGAATAATTCACTTTTCAATATAACAATGATCATTATTGTTTTGTTACATGATTTCTAGATAGAAAAGAACTAGGTTCCATGTTAATCTCATAATCCAAATATAAAAATAATAAGGATGGTATATATAAAAAATATTTCTAGTGGAGTGTATGTAACCTATAGGGTTTTTGTGGTTGATGAATGGAAATACCATTAGAAGGTTTTGATAAAAAATTCTTGAGGAAAAGAACACATTCATTTTAAAAATTAATTTTAAAACTAAAAAACAAAAAAATAATGTGAATGTATTTTTCACTGAAAATAAAATATGAATCATAAAAAATAAACTCTATGACATTGATTTTTCATGTTGGAAAAAAATTTTATTCATTCCATATATGCTAAAATAAATATTTCATTCCCATTTTTGTACTAAAAGTAAAAAAGTACTTGTTTGGAAAATAATAGTAAGGTTGCATCAATTTTTTTTGAAAAAAGAACAATCATGGGTAAAAATTACATTAAAAAGTAATATTATGTTTTTAAAAACATTCATATATTCATTTCTAGAAACAGTTTATTTTGAAGAAAATGTAATGTCATCAAAAAGGTATAAATAAAGTCATCTTTTCTAAAAAACAATTCCCAATCATTTTAATTACCAATGAGTGGGAAATGTTGATATCACATGAATGATAAAAGAATAAACATAATATAAAAAACTTAAAGGGTTTTATAATAAAATAATAAAATATGTTCCTTCAATAAAAAGAGAAGCATAAAATATCTTGATTATATTAATATTGAAACATAAATCTTTACCACTTTGGTTACTTATGAATCCTTACTCCCATTAAAAAAATAACAGAAAATAAAACACTAAATTCAATGAACATTAACCAATTTGGGGTAAAATATATCAAATGATTTAGTAGATTATTCTCATAAAAAATATTGTTTTATGAAATAACATGTGTCCAAAAGAAAAAAATTTCATACAATAACTATTATAAAGAACATTATGTTTATATGATAATTAATCAAAGAATTGAATATGGGCATCAATTGTACATACACATAAAAAATTGTAAATAAAACATAATATAATAAAAATTAATTACACACATAATCTTAGAAAATCAAATAAAATAAATATTTTATATAACATAATGAAAAAAATGAGTTAGATATTATTTACCACTTTTTATCTTTTAAGTCAAATAACCAAGGATAAACTAATAATGATTGAAAAAAATTCGATGATTTATTAATTATCCAAGATATTAAATGTAAAAGGGTTATTATATAAAACATTTTAAATAAAGTAGTTTCATGAAATTAATATTTGACTCCTTGAAGGGAAATTGAGACAAAGTCCCTTACATTGAGTCAAAACATTCCATGTAGGTAATTTAAATTTTTATAATAAATTTGTATAAATTATTTGATTTATTAATAAAATTTTCAATGTTTAATTACTTATAATTAAATAATTTAATTATTTTTTCTTTTTTATTTCATATTTTAATAAATTATCAATTTATTTCATGTTTGATGCTTTTTGTAATTTTGGGTCATTGTTTAAAAATGAGTTTGATTGGTTTACTGTGGTCAGATAGGTAATTGATAAATAATCTATAGAATAACTATAATGATATAATTTTAATTTTTTGTACATCTTTTATACATTTAAAATCAATCATGGATGATGGTTATAAAAAATGAGCACTTTTACAATCATTGAGATGGTATGCTATACATGCAAAAGTGTAATCTTAGCATTCTTCAATGATGATTATATAACAAAGGTAAGTATTATTTTATATTTTAATTATTATCATAATATTATAATTCAATATTATATATTTAAATATATTTATTTCTATCATCCAAGTGATGTGGTGATGAAAATGTATAACACCACTTTATGGAGGTGGTAATCCACACATTCACACAAACGACGTTATTAATTTTCAGTTAGTGGATTAGTAAACAATAAAATGGTATATTATTTTTTAAGATTGATAAATATGTGATGAATATAATAATTATTCAATACATATCATATATAATAATTAAAATTATATTTATTATCATTCATGAAAAGAGTTAGTGAAAATAGATTCACATCACGTTGCGAGGCAATAGTATGTCGTACACACGAGCCAATATATCGTATCACTGATGGAATATAAATTAATAAAGCATATGATAAATAATAATTTATAGGTATAATTATCTTAAAATATTATATATGTATATATATACTCATTAAATCCATAATTATAACTAGAATTGAGTAGGGGTGATGGAAATCAAAATTCATCAGTTAATGAGGTGGTAGTCCGCCATACACATGATCGACGATTTGGTTTCCCAATTGATTAAAGAGGACATGAATATTTGATATTACATAAATACAATAACATCTTAGTATATAGTATTTATTTTTTTAATAATATTTTAATTATAAATTCATGAATGAAGGTGGTTAGGGGAGGAGAAAAAAATAAAGATCTTAGCGAAGATAATAACATTTTCTTAGAACAATTTTTTTTAGATATCATATTATGGATCCTAGGATTGGGATTTTGGGAAGATAATTTTCTATAGAATATGGATAACTATTTTGGGGATGAATTTTTTAAGGTTTCTTAAGATCCTTTTGACTTTTTATTTGGGAAAAATTAAGAGGAGGAGGTGGAATTTTATAATGTAGGAGAAGTGACATTTTTTGTAAACAACCAAAACTATTTAATAATGGGAAGTCAACCTCACCCAAAGTGCCTAAAAATTCATAATTAAAAGATTAAAGGGAATATATGATCATGAAAAATCATCATCTAAAAAATAAATAAATTTTTAATCATTTAATTCATTATTCTTTATGTTTACATAATTTTAACATTTTAGTTTTAACTGTTGAAACTAGATTTATTTATTTATTTACCCAGGTGAATTACCACATAAGGGGAAAAAAATCTTTTGTTAGATAACTTGGGTCAACATTTTATAAATGTGAACTAAAACTTATAATATAAATCTCCTATGTGTTCGGAAAATTAAATTTAACACAAATTAATGTAACATGTAAAACTCCATTTTACATGTTACCAGGATAATGATATTTGTACTATATATGGATCAATACAATTTTTATAATATGGGCATGTATCCATGAATGGAATTTGTATGATATTTTAAAAAACATAAAAATAAAATTTCAATGGATAATATTTTTTTGAATTTCAAATCAATTAATATAATATTATTTATTATGAAATAACATAAATTTCAATCTTGAAACTATTCATTTAATTAAAATAATAAAAATACTGAGAAAAAATTCGAATTAGAATATATTAGTTTAAAACATGTATATAATGTTTTATATATCTATGAAATTATTTTAATATAATAATTAATTCATTTTAAATTAAATTAAAATAATTGTGTCATTTATTTTATTTTTAAATTAATTAAATAACTAATGTGTTGGAATTTCATAAAAAAATTATGTAATTAAATTATTAATTAAAATTAAATTGAGATTTTTTCATAAAATTAATTTCATTATTCAAAAATTTTCAATCAATATCCACTCATGACATTATTGTTTTCATTGTCTAAATGCATAATTGAAATTTAAAATCAAGAAGGTGACAATTCAGTTTTAATCGTTACAGAAATTTTTATATTGGTTACTTTTATAGAAAAGTGTGAAAAAACGTAAAAATAGAGAATAAGGTACCAAGGGTCGAAATATATCCATATAATATGAATTTGGAAAGTCTTTAGGTTATTTTATATATTATCTTTTTACTTTAACACCCAGTGTAATCGTTTTAACCATAACATTGCTAAAATAATTTACTATCTTCACAATGAATTTTAACAAATATTTAAATTTAAATTATTATATAATATAAATTATTTTTATTAAAATTATGTAATCCATTTTATCAAACTCAATTCCAAAAATTGGGATAACTTAATTTAAAATTAAACACAAACACACATTGAATAGTGAATTTTCAAGAAGTGTATTTTTCAAGAAAAATATGACTTTATATAAACTATCTTCCTAGTAATAATAATTTTATGAATTTATTTTCAATTTTTTAGATATATTATTGTTATATTTCCCTTAAATCATTTATATTTAGTCGTTATTCTAATTAAATAAATTGGTGAAACATTATGTACTTTAAAATATTTTTTAGAAATATGTGTAATTAAACCCTAAAAATAAACATACAGTAAAATTAAATATGAAAGTAAAAAAATGAGTTTTTAAAATTATAAAATTTTATTCGACAGTGTATGATTCAAAAAACATAATGTTTAATCAACTATTGAGATATATTTATTTATATTTAATCTCTTTGATATATTATAGAACATGAAACCATAAGATAAATTGAATCCTTGTATATTATACTATTATTATATAGATGTTAAATTATAAGGTATTAATATTACCAACTAATATATGAAATTTATGGTTTTATGTTGATTAAAAAGAAAATAAAACGATTTAAATGAAAAAAAAATTCTGGAAAACTACATTTTTCTAAAAAATGGTTTAGTCGGGCATTACACGCATAATTTAAAATTAATTTTTTGATATTTTATAAAATTTCTTTTACAAAAATTTACTTAACTTTTAAAATCATAATATAAAATTTATATTCGTGTAATTTGTTTCTTTTTATGAAATTTTTCTTTTTTTATATATATTGAAAATATTGATATTTATAGAATGATTTCATTAATTATAAATAATATAAAATGTTAAAATATATTTTAAATTTGTTATAAAGTAACATTCTTTGAATTTTATTAAAATTTAAATAATTTAGGTCATTAAAATAAATTTCATAATGAATATTGACATTAAAATCTTCTGTTTTTAAGATAAATTTCTCTTTAGAAACCTCACTACTCGAATCATGGTCTATACCAATGGATTAAAACCATTGGTATAGGCAATAGAACTATTAGTATAGCCTATACTAGTAGTTCTCCAAACCATTTGTTAATTATCTGTTGATATATTCTTATAACAATGATTTTCAACAAACTAATGATATATGTCGAATGAAATTTTAGTTTAATAATGGTTCTCAAAAAATAATGGGAAGATATATGCTTCAATAGTTTGAATTTATTGGTATATTTCTATTCCAATGGTTTAAACTATTGTTATAGATATATACAAACATTTAAAACTATTGGAATATATATAACAATGGATTTTAAATAATTGGTATAAAGATTCAATAAAACCACATAGAGAAGCACTGCTACCCAAATAGCCTACATAAATCATAACACCAACCCACCTTGGCCAATTACCTTCAAAGATTCTCACCAAACATCAACAACCTATGTATATATAATTATATCAAAATAAACTAATCAACTCATTCAATCAGTGATAACACACATTCATAACATCGCATATATTCATTCAAAACTAATCATCTAACCTCAAATGTCATTAATATCACTAAAAATGTGACATATCAATATATATCTCATCATCAACACTGTAAATAACATCATCATTATCCTCAATGCTATCATCACCATCACCCTCACAATCATCCTCATTGTCATCCTCATCATTATTCTCACAAACATTATTATCATCACCATCACCATCACCATCCCTATGCCATTTCCATCACCATTATCATCTTCATCCCCATCTCCCCCTCTATCACCATCACTATGACCATCACCATCATCATTGCCATTTCCATATCCATCTCCATGAATGTAGTTAGACCGACCACCACTAAGACCATCACTCGATGCAATATATAATGTATGCATCAATAACACATATACATCACATGTCGTGGATGTATCTGGTGGAAGTGATCTTCACAAGACTTCTATAAATATGATAAATTCATTTTTGGACTTTTGATTCCGTTCACATGCCTATATAACCAATATGTTTCTATGTTAACCTTGACCCGAGCCGGTGCCACCTATACATTATCTTTTTCATACATGATTCTACCAGAACATGCCCATAAATTTTGGCCAATATCTAGTATGGAAAATACTCATATCCGGTTGAAAATGTACAATTACATGGTGCTATATGGTCATGGCGGTGCAAAAGGCGCATGTGCAAGTGGTGCGCGGCAACGGCGGATGAGGCATGTGGTAGGAGGTTGTGGGCGGCGAATGGTTGGTCATGGCTCGATAGTAGTGGCAGTATGGGTGGAGGTTTGTTGTGGTAGAAGAAGAGGCCCACAACTATGTCGTAGGTAGTGGGAAGGGGTTGCCGCAAATGGATGACGGTAGTGTAGAAGGACATGGCTAAAGGTTGTGGTCCAGCTGGACTGCGGTAGTGACCCGCAACACCCACCGCATCCTGAGCGAATCACAGTAGTCCACTTCAGTGGGAAGGTTTGAACTAGTGGGCTAGACTTGGGAAGGTCTGATGCAGTGTACCAGGCCTGACATGAAGGTTTGAGTCAAACATGTGGTTCAGGTTGGGCCGAGTGACCTAGCATCGGTCAGTCAGACTCAACTGAACCAGACCTCACCCTATCAATCCCCTTTTTTTGAAAATAATCATATCATTCACAATATAAGACCAAATAAAAAATTTACTCTTACATTGAGACTGTTTCTATGAGGCATCCCTTTTGAGATGTCTTTTTGGTATGATTGTAATGACCATTATATGTGTAGTGTATCACCTAGTTTCTTCCCTTGAGGGTTCAGTGCGACATTGCATGGAAATCCCCTTGAGAGATGAGTCCGAGATGGATTTGTAAATCCTCATTTGGAATGGAGTGATACTCAATCATCCCAGATGAAGTTCATTGTTAATTTAATTGACTTCCGAACATAGGTCATTAATCCGAAATATAATGGGATATATCGTAGGGTTTTCTTTATTCTCCGGAATCCCATACATTAGGATCTGCATCATATTGTTCGTGGTATTCTCTGAGAATCCCTTACATTGATAAGTTATAAAAATTGGTTATGTGGAATGATTTTGAATCCATAATCTGTATTTCATTACATTTGATCAGGGTTTTCTTTTTTGGCGGGGGCCATGTTCAGCGGGTCCTCTTGTAAGACTCTCTAATGACATCTAGGCACGAGGAGTGGGACTACAGGAAAGAGACTACAATGAGAAGAATCATGTGGCCAAGTATTTGACTGTGATATTGAGATTACTTTTCATTGTGAGTCATGAAATATCAAGGAAAATTCAAGACGTATTGGAAACATATGTTCTCATAGACACTTTTGTTAGACTTTTTCTAAATGGATACATTCAGATAGCTCGTGGAGTGGGATCTCCATGAATCGATCATGCTACAAGCGGAACTATATGGATGGGAGTGGATAAAAAGGTGTGTCTTGGAATCCATAATAGGTATAGAAATATGATCATGTTATATGTTTAGTTGACATATAATTATGTATAACTGACTGTACCTTCAATATTTTTTTCCATTGTGGTATTTCCTGTTGTGATTCATGGACCTCTATTGAGTATTATTTTATTCACCCATGGATGGGCATTTCCTGCATGTGTCGTGTCTTGTGTAGTTGACTAATGCTTTTGTACAGTCATAGGCGGAGTAGGATAAGACCATGACCGGATGGTGTCTTGTTAGATCAGGTGATCCGAGGTGTTTCTAGAAGCTTATTACAACCGCTTTAGTGCCAATATTTTTAGATGATCGACTCTTTGATAGTTTTCTAGGATGACTTGGACCAGATAGGGGATAGTGTGTTCACACTAGAAAATGTCTGTTCTGGTGGCTAATAAAAGATAATATAGTATCATAACTTTTGTTGTATCGGGTGTCATTTTCATCAGACAAGCTTCAGTAGATATGTTACAGAATACTTCTTTTTTGTGGGTTTGTATTATTTCTCGGTTTTACATTACTACATTCCTTTATATCATACTATGTTTTTGGGTTGTATCAATACGCATGATTTTTCTTTATTTAGTGTTTTATGTTCTAGCATCATTAGTATAGAATTATGTACAACTATAAAATTCCTTAAGCAACATGCCTCTTATTTGTTGGATATGGCTACTCAGTGCTAGTCTCCAGCCTAGAGTTTATTAGAGGTGGGCTTGGTTTTATCATTGATTGGGCGTCGGAGGAGAGGTTTTGACTTGAATTATCATTAGGCCTAATGTTTTCAGCTTATTTCATGTCAATGTCCTCCCAATCACATAGTTAAAAATATAAATTGACCATTTAGATAGAAAAATCATATTAAATTTTGAAATCAACAATGTGAAACTAGTAATCGGTTTCCCTATTGGTTTTTACAGTACCTCCATCTTACTTCATTTTGGTCGAGTAAAATAATTTTACTTAATGAATATTTCTTTCAATATTCAAAACATCCCTTTGTAATTTCATTTAATGTAAAAAACCATAATAAAAAATGTCATATTGAAACAAAATTCATAAAAATATCAAAATGATATACTTGATGGTGTAATATGATTTTATATAATGATAGATTACTTTGTACTAGTATGATATGAGTCAGTAAAAAAATAAATTATATATAGTAAATTTAGAGAATTCATAATATGGTTAAATATTTTTTTAATAAGTTAACGTAAAGCGGAACTTAAGGATTCTTGTGTATATATATTATTTTCATGTATATAAGGGAATTATAATTGTAGAATGATGGAAATGTAATGTATTGATTGAAGAAACTAATCAAGAAAAAATACATGTATAATAAGGTAAAATTGAAAGGTGAAATGTATTCTAGGTGTGATTTTATTTTATTATTTCTATTTTTCTATGACATATTTTTAGGGTTTTCAAAATAATGAAAATAAAGGAAATTCTTTCATTGGTATATATTGAAGAAATCATATAATCAATATTGGTGTTCATGTTTTTTAAAAAAAATGAATGAATGGTTATTTTTTTATTTGGTTAAATAATGATTTATATTAGTTATCATGAGATCTTTAAAATTTATATTTTCTGTTGTAGAAAGTATAACAATCCATTTTTTAAATTGTGTGTATATTGTTTTCATTATGGTTTAGGTAAAAGGAAAAGAGGTTTAGATTATTTTGTGTTATAGTTATTTTTATTATTACTGTAATCTTGATAAATGGTACTTATAATAGGAATTATGAGTCTAATACTTGTGATTATTGGAAAGAGATCTTAATGTAAGTCATTGAGAACTTCTAGGATTTTATTATTCCCCACCATTGTTTATTATCGTTAATCTGATAATTGAATATAGTTTTTTATGGTTGTTTGATATTATGTTAAATAATAATTCAATGAGGGATGTGCTGACAAGATTTTCTATAGATTAATAAGAATAATTCATTTTAAATTATGCTATGTTTAGCATTTAATATTGTAAAAAATGAATTATCATATAGAAAAAAGTGGGTTGTATGATTTAATAAACACCTTAAGATGAATAACATTTTTATGATGTTTTATTTTATTGAAATTATGTTGTCAAAATTTGATTATCTATATTTAATAATCAATCTATTTGATTTAAATGGGTTAATTGATGGAATAGTTCTTAAAGGTGATAAATGTTTAAATATTTGAATTAATAACACTAAATCATATTGATGTGTAAGAATTTTCTAAATGGTGTTGATTTTGTGTCGAGTAATAGTTAATGATCTATAATGAATTATTCAATCGATAATTTTGAATTTTGACAACTGAATGGTATTTTACATGATTTAATTTCTTGTTTGGGTTGAATAACTTTTGCACATGATGTACTTTCTATCATGGATTTTGGATATTAACTCATTATTTTTATTATAGAGATTATTTTTTATGAAAAATTCATCTCATTAACTCTCTCTTCCTGACGTAAGATTCATTTATTTAATTATCTACTTTTTTAAATAAATTTTTTGATATTTTGGTAACATTATTTCTTCCTTAGTGATAAATTTAATAAACCTATCATTTTCTAAAAATTTTATTAGCTTTAGTACCTTTATTATTATAATATTATCTTTTATTATTTTATTTTAGTGTTTTGTAATTTTTTTATATTTTTGTGAAAATAAGTTAATTTTTTTATATTTTTAATGATCTTTTTTGATAAAATATTATTAAAATATTATTTGGGGTTGATAGGGTAATTATTATTTGATTCTATTGTGTATAAATTTGGAGTTCAATAGGCTTAAGAATATTTGGTTAATGTAAATTATATTTTGTTTTAATTGGTTATATTTACATATGGGTGGTATAAATTTGTATCATATAATTTTATATTATCTAAAATTGATTCAACACAGTTCGATTTTCTTTGGTTTATCTCAATTCAGATTTTATAATGTTTTTTAGTTTAGTTAGTTTTTATTTAGTTTGGTTTGATTTTTTATCAATGATAGGATCCATTAAATTAATTATAAATAATGATAGTTTAGTTTTTTATAAAACATATTGGAAGTATGTTTCTTTAGTTTTGAAATGTTCAGATTGAGTCATGTAATTTTGTTTGGTCTAAAAATTTTATTCTAGGTGGATTTAGGTTTGTCTGAATATGGAATAATTTATTTTTATTTCTGATTAACCTATTTTTTCTACTATAAAGTATCATTATATTTAAGTTAGTTTATTTATATTTTTTTGTTTAACATTAGGTATGGTTAGTTCAAGGTAGATTGACCAACTAAAATAATAATATGGAAATCAATTTCCCCTTTTTACATTAATTCCACCAAAATTGTATCCTCTATTGTCTCTTCTATTTCTGAGTATGAATCATTTTTCATCTCTACCAGTGGAATGTTCACATTATCTATTCAATAAAAACGTATGAAATAAATCATAAGGAGAATAATTATTAGTGATCCATTTGATTATTTCACCATGATAATCTCCTACCAATGGTGGATGATAAGTATCAATATTAGAGGGTACAAGATTATTGGTTTCACCCAACATGGGTTTTTTATAGAGTGTATGGTTTAAAATTAGTCGTGTAGGTGGAATGGTTCTAGTAAATATTATGGAAGGGGTATAGTATATTAAGAAACAATTTTATTTGATCTATTACTATTCATTATTGGGTCAAATTCAATTAGAGTGTGGACATATTGTGGAAGCTATTATCATTATCATTCTATGATTTGTTTAAAAAATTTCATTGTTGAGGAACCAATTTTCATAAGGAGATTTCATAGTGACACCATAATTTATTTTTATATGTTTTTATAATTTTTTATGATCTATATCCATCTATTATATCTCTCCAATCTTATATATATTGTGTTCAAAGGATTTAATAAGGTGCCCATTAACAGCTGAAATCCAACTACTAGGGATTAATAAATTTATTAGATGAGGTGTCATCAAATGTAGTGGGAGAAAATATGGTGGGGTGGTGGTAATAAAAATATTTCAACGATCATTTCATTAGAGATATGTGGATTTTGATAAAGTAATTTGAGATAATTTCTCATCGATTGTTGTGAATAAGGAAGGACACCACACTAACACAATCTAATACAGTGAGAATGAATAAAGAATCCAATTTTTGGGGAATTTTTAATGGTAATGAGACAATTCATTAAAATTATGTTAACAGTTAAAAATAAATATTTGTTAATAATTATAAGTTTTCAATAGAGGGTCATAAATAACTACAATCCATTAATATTAATTTCTAATTTTTAATGAAATGTTAGCAATGTCATATTGTATAAAATAGAAAAATAATTAAAATCACAAAATAAATGGAAATAAAAATGTTAAAAATATATATTGGAATATGAGGAAATATAAATATAAACAAACAATTTTTTTATTACACATTATTGGTTCAAATATGTTATTATTGGTTATTTGTCATTTCAGGTTTTTTAGAAGTTCAATTTTTTTTACTTTCTCTTAGGATGGTCTGATTCAGTGTGGTCTCATTTGAAATAATTTAGATTGATTTATATTTTTTAAAAATTAATTATTTTTTTATTTTTTTTTTCTATTTCATATCCTTAAATTCAGTTCAATTAAATTTTTTATATTTAATTGGTACATATTATATCAATTTTGTAAATATATATTCGTTTGTGTTGGGTTAATATCAGTATAGGTTCGATTTTCTTTGGTTATAATGGCATGATATAGTTTTTAGGTGGATTTATTTTAGTTTAGTATTGGTTAATATGATTTAACATTGCTCAATTTTTTTCCATTCAATTCAATTATCTTTTTTGTATTTTGTGTCTTGATGGGTGGTATCGAGTAAACACGGTTTGATTTGTATTTCTATGATTAAATTGTGTTCAAAATGGTTTTTTTATTTTTATTTTACTTATTATGATAATATTACTTTATTTTTATTTGAAATATATTTATATTGATTTGATATTATTCAATTTAGGTTTATTTTCCTCTATTTAATTTTATTAAGTTGAAATCAAAACTATTTGTGTTTATTTTGGTTAATTAATTTATGTTTTTGTTATGTTATTTTATGTTATGTTATTTTATTTTATTTTATTTGGTTCCAATGATTTTTCTCCAATTTTTATCAATTCTGTTTTGGTTAGTATTGGCTATGTTTTATTAGTTCATCATGGTTTCGCTTTCAATCATTTTAGATAAGAGTTAATAATTGTTATAAAAATTAATATTATATGGTTATGGATTTCAGTTTATTATTAGAATTATATTGGTATGTTTTTTATGACTAAAACAAATTGTTTCCACTACAATTATTATATTATAATATGAAACGAATGGTTTAAAATTATACACACTTAGTTAACTATATGATTTAACGATTTGTCTGTTTGATGCTTGTTTTTAGTTTGCTGTGACTTTCTATTTTGTGTGTTATATTTGAATTTGTGATTAAAATAAATATATCTAATCAAAAATAGATTCTAGGATCATATATTATATTATTCTATATCAAGATCAATCAAAATGGTAACATACAACCTATAAAATTATGATTATGATAATTCTAGTTTTATATATTGAATAAAATTCAAAAAGACAAATTGGAGTTGTATGATAAATATGATGGGGAACTTGTAATGATTCTATGGTGTATGTGATCATTTGAATCAGAATATATTCCCCTTGTATTACCCAAAATAATATAGTTTTTTGAGAAATACATCATTGAATCGAATCTGGCTATATTTTAATTAAAAAAACAATATTATTAACTACTTATAGAGCTGTAAAATATTTGTAACATAGTAATTAACTTTTGGAATAATATATGAACAAATATTGTAAATTTAAATCCTACAGCAATGGGAAATATTTATAAAGTATTGAAATTTACATATAAAAATGATTAAAATAATTTTTAATCAAATAGTTTTGGATGTTTGGTGAAATTTGGAAGAAAATTAAATTAATTATGTTTTTGTAAAGATTATTTATTTTCACATACATATATGAATGTGGCATAAAATATATAGAATATAATACCTATAGATATTATTCATATAAATAGTTAAGGTAAATATTCCTTCGGTTATATAAATATTTTATTTATTAATAACGACAAGCCAATGAAGGCAATGATGAATGTTTCCCCAAAAATAATAAGATAATAATATTATCGAAAAATAAATGATCTAAAATATATCAAATAATCCTTGAGTGCTTATAATGATGGAATTATATTGATTAAAAATAAAAAATCAACCCAAGAAAACGAAATGAGTATTAGTTGGGTGGGATATATTCATAATAAGCCATGTGAATGTTCCATGCTAGCTAACCATGCTACTAATGTATAAATGATGGTATATCTAGACTAATTAGAAATGGAATGAAATATGGAGGAATTTTAAGGAAAGTGAAATCCCTAAATAAAAGTAATTTATTCCACATGAATTATAAATATAATTTTATTTGATGTTTTTAGGAGAGGATAAACCAAAAACTCATGAGATTTTGTGTGGGTGGTGTAATAAGGCTATACATATTTCAGAGGATTGTTTCTGCATACTGCCAACCGAAATAGAGATTCCAATTAATTATAAGCTTATATTTTGTGAATCTATTAACGTTCTTCCAAATTATGTGTATTTCTTAACAAAGAAAGAATATATTGCTTACTTATAACTGATCATCATCATTCATCTAAGATAATGATTAATGGCTTGAAGATGTGGTGTATTTATTATCATCATGTATATTTTCTATTATTCTAAAAAATTATCATTAAATTTTTTTATGTTTCTATTTTTTATACGTATAAGATATTATTGAAATCTATCATAACCATTCCACACCATCTACATTCAAATTACCTCATAAGGGGACCCCACACTCTTTTTCCATAGTATCATAACTAATACATTTAACATTCACATGTGATTAAGAGGTTATATTGGATTCCACAAGAAAATATTCTATGTTAATAAAAAAATTTCACTTACATATAATTAAAATATATTTTACATCCAGAACTATATAATTATCAAATATATTTGTTTTGAAATAATTCTAATGAATCTGTTTAATTTACAATTGAATAAAAAAAATTCCATAAATTATTTAAATAGAAAAATTATTAACATGTTTCATACCTTTATTCAATCGTTTTCAAACATCATATTCCCAACATAAGTGTGGAGTAATATTTTAGAATCCTTGTTTTGTTTATTTTATATTCATCCTAAAAAATAAATTTCAAAATTAAAAACAATGTATTAGTTAAAATAATTCTAATTTTCATTCAAAAACCTAGAATTTTATTAATTCCTTGAACTCAATACTCTTACAATAAAAAATAATTTCCCAATAATGTCATACTAGACACTTTTTCCTGATAGGTGTGTCTTATAAATCCATACCATCTCTGTTATTCTAGACAATATACAACACATTATTATATGTACTACACATATCACATAATTTGATGAGAAATTTTGTCCTCATGACCTCATTGTCGAAAACATTATTACGATGTTTACAATAAAATATTAATTCATATAAACACCAAAATAATATAAAATTAAATCTAATGAATTTTATTGAGCATATTTTTGCCCAAAAATTATCCTATACTTCATTTGGAAGGTGTATCAAGGAGAGCGGCCTCATGAGAATTATGTCTGATTATTTGGAAAGTATCACCATAAAACTCCTACAATATAGTACAATTTATCTAGTCATTTAATTGTATTTTATTTACTCAAAAATCTAATATGTGTGGTAGTTCAACACCACACACATACATGTACAGTCATGCCACCTAGTTGAAGATCCAACAATAAAAGGAAAAAAATATTATTTCAATACATGTAATATTGAATATAAATTATGGTCGAAAACATTTACTAGCATTCTTAAAATATACCTGAGGTAGTATGATCAGTGGGTGCTACTGGATCCATAGGCTCTATAAGATCATGAACATGTATAAATGGATTGGGACCCACATTCTTTTACCGATGCTGATTATATGTTAGTGTTTATGTCAATGTTGTATGAATGCATAATCATGAGGATAATGAAGTAATTATAAAATAATATCTCATAGACGTCGTTGGAAATTTATAATATGAATGGGGAGTAGGATCCATCAGCTAGAATTAAATTATAGAATATCAGATTAAAATAGTGGTGAAAACATAGGAATCCTAAATATGTTGGGTGGCTCTAATGATACTATGGGACAAGAATGTGTTCTAGATAGTATGTCAGAGGAAGGGATAGTGTGTGATCGAGTATACCAGGTAGTGAATGTTGATTTAGTACCACCCCTTTGTATCGGTTGGATGAGTATCGGGACTACTAGGCTCATCAAATAGTAAATTTCACATAGTTGGAAGCCTCAAATAAAATGTTAAAAAAATTAACCATGTGAAATTATGTTATATTTATATATATATATATTTAACATAAAATACTCAAAATAGGAAACAAATGAGGGATGAATATCACTCTCATTCGATGATTATTACAAAACATCATTTTTCTTTTATACCTCTTCAATTTTATTCATTTCATATATGTGAATAAAATATATGGAAATAATTAAAAATCGATAACTAGTGTTTAAAACAAACAAGAAATAGGATTTTACATTCCATAATTATTGAATACAAATTTTTAAACCAAATAAATGATATGTAGTGATATAACAAAATCATTTTATATTTAGTGGGAAGCAATGAGAAAGTGTAAAAAATGGGTGTATGACGTAAAATTTTGAGAAAGTGAAAGATGTATGACAATATAATAAAAATTAATAATATAATTATAATGGGGTTGTATTTGCATTGTGTTTCTTGAAATGTTTTTCCATATATATTTTTTTATTATAGGAAACTCGAGCCTTTTCTAAATTAGGTAGTTTGGATAAAATGTAGGTACTACAATAAATATTATGATTTTGAAATTTTATTTTGTAAATTATTCTTAATAATCTTAATATAGGTAGTTTTGTTTAATATATATAACTAACCATTAATTAAAGAAACATGGGAGGCTTTCATAAGAGATCAATATCTTTTATTCTTATAAAATACTATGTAAAGTGTGATGAAAAAATAATATATATTAGAATTTGATCAAATATTCATAAAAATTATCATAATTATTTGAGATTCAAAGAGTGTTAGGGGATTTTTTATATTTAATAGGTGTTCTATTCAAAAACCTATTTTCTAAATGGAAGTAGATTCATGTTATATAGGTTTTAAGACATAGTGATTGGTGTATGGTATTTCATGAGACATGAAATTAATAATATCAATTTATAAAATAAAAAATTTAAATTACTAATTTCATAAACCAGTAATATTTTCAAAAAACACACAATGTACTATAATAAGTTTATATAGAGTTACCTCAAATATATATCAAATAAAATAATAGGTTCTTATTAGATTTATGAAGAATTATAGAGTAACTAAATTAAAATAATACATCACACAAAATCATATTTATTATTAAAGTAGATAACAAATATATTTAAAACTATCCTTCATTCAAAGATACTGGAATTTGAAATAAAGAATATTATTTTTTCCTATAAAGTAAATAAAATTGATGACTGAAAGAACAAATGAGGTATTTTGAATTTATCGATTTGATATTTAAAAATAATATAATGAAAAACATAAGGGATAAGATATTTTTGCAGATGAAGATCAAAATAAATGCCCTAGTTCTATGTTTTAGATATTAATAAAAATGGAAATTGATTATTAGAATAAAATAGGACCCATTTGGGACTCACCAAATTGATATTGAATAACAAATTAATGAAAATTGAAATCAAGGATAGATCACCACACCTGGGGGAGAAGATGTAAGAACTATTAGGGAATAGTGTAGATTGATTTATGAAATGAGGAACATATTCCCATGATGGTATTTTGGGAAACTCGACATCCATAATTTTTCATAAAAATTGGTATAGAGAATGTATACCAATAGTTTTAAAAAAAATTTGGTATTACTTAACACTATGCTCTTTATTCCAATGGTTATGTATAATTGTTAGTATATTTATGGGATATACCAATAATTTTACGAAACCATTTTTATAGAATTAATTAAATTAACATATACAAATGGTTATTATAAATTGTTGGTAAAGAATAAAATATATGAATAGTTTCTAGAAAACATTGTTATAGGTTCGTTGGTATAACCGCTTTTTCTACTGGTCACTCCTTTTTTTTATTACACGTAGGGGTATAAATTTAATAAGTTTCTAGATATTCTATGACTTAAATTTTGAAAAATGAATTTATTAATTGAAATAGGAATATTTAATAATATATAATAAGGTCAACATAATTTATTTGCATCATGAATTGTAAAATAAGTAGAAATTAATTGATGAGGATAAGGAAAATAATGATTTACTAGGTGTAAAAATAAACTAAGAATTTATCCAAAACCCATTTCATGGGAATCTTTCGACCATATGTCTTATAAGGGATTATAATGAACTATTTTTTAGGAATGTATTATAATAAAATGTTGTTTTAAATAAATCTTATCAAAATTTCTATCTGTGTCATTTCCACCACATATAAAAGGAAACCCCCTCTCCTCCCTTCATCACACATCAAAATCTATTTTCTTTAGAAAATCACTAAAAAAATCACAACCTTACTCCCTTACTAACATTTTTGCTTTCTTTTTTAGTTTAGAATTCCATCCTAGGAAATCTTTTGGTGAAAACCTAATTAATTAGTCTGAAGATGAGTTAATGTTTTAAGACGATCTTTTTTTGTTTCTTTGTCTATATCCATAAAATATAATTAAATCATTATAATATAAATTCCTAAATATCTTCTATATATTTGACATGGTATTATAAGTTAATGGCAAATATCCATATCCTCATCCACCAATTGGGTAATGAAATTTTCGATCATATGAATGATAGAGTACCGCCTCGTGAACCGAAGTAATTGGTTTTCCATAACCACCATTCAAAGATAGATATAAGGATAGATATAAATAATGTATATTATAATAAAGATATTATTATACTTTTCAAATCATAATATTATATATACCCTTTTTATAATCTATTTCTTTTATATTATGAAAATGTTGCCTGTGTGTATGCCAGACGTCCACCTAACGAAGCTATGGGATTCATTTTTCACTTATACTTTACATAGACTAAAATATTGATAATTTTAATGAATATTTGTGATATATACAACCTGATATTTATTCTAGAAAATTAATCTATCATACACATCCCTACCCATTTAGTCATTAAGGAAATTATGAAATCCCTCATGCATACATATGACCTACCATGTCAACAAAACGATGTGATCCATTCACAACGTTCAAATTTAAATAATTATAAAAAATGGTTATGAAGAGAAAAATTTTATTTATAAAATTAATATCATTTTATAAATGTTGAAAATAAAAAAAATATTTATAATAACAAAATCTTTAATTAAAAACATGCTTGAGAAAACATTGAAATAAAAAACCAAACCAACGAAAATAATGAAATAAAATTAACAAATGGTTGGAAAAATGTTTTCAAGGGGTCATATGTTATATTATAAATACTAATATAATTCTAAATAAATTAATAAAATTACTAATATCATTATATTTGAGGTTATATCATGTTTAATAAAAAAGAAGCGTCTTGTAAGGGACTTAATCTCAAATTATCTGTATTTAGACATATCGAAATGTTATGCACCAAATTAGTTGTATATTATTTATAAACTACCCCTTTGAAATTTAATATCATTAATAATAAATTATATATGGAATTTTATGTTTCAATTTTCATTATTTCATCCAATGGTATTTTAAATGAAAGATGCCATGAGGTAAAGAATTTTATAACTCTATTTCCATTAAATGGGTTATATTATATCTTTTTTGACTTAGATATTCTATGATAATGTGAGTAATTACTTATGATTATATCAGGTTATTTTTTCACTTGTTTTATACAAATTTAAATTTTTTACATATAATTGATTCTTTGACTAATTCTCACACTATCATTGGGATTTTTTAAGGTTTATTTCAGAATCTTGAGTTTACATTGTAGAAAATTATATAATTATTGGAAAATAAACAACTTTTATTAAATTACCCTCTCATTATTTATATATTTTTCAAGTAATATTACAATTATTCCACTCATTGGTACTTAAAAATTATAGAAAAAGTTTTTAAGAAAATCTTACTTCATTTATCTCTTTATTTAAAAGTACATTTTATTCCAAAACCATGTTTTATAAAAATGTTTAAAAATTTTATTTAATAATTCTCTAAATGATTTATTAAATTTTTACCACTGTTTTCTTTTTATAATTTTTTTAATAGATTGTTCATGTAATTTTCCACAAACTGCATGTTTTGATTTTATCGAATGTGGGAAAATAATCATTATTTTAAAGAGTACAACATGTGTAGAATTTCTAACCATCATGAACAATAATTTTTTTAACTAATACCTTATAAGTTTCAAAATATATTTCAAATTAAATTTAAGTTAAAATTATTTTATAAAATTTTCATTTTAGAAATATTTTCAAAGTAAAAAAGGATATTTTCTTGATTAATGTTTTTAAAGGAATTTTTATAGTATTTATTTTCATCGATGAAAAAATCCATTTATTTTACATTTACACCACTATGGTAAAGTTCTATTTACACTATCCTTATTATCTCTGGTGATTTTTTATAATATTTTTGACCAAGGATGTTTTGATATTCACATTTTTCATTCATTTTTTATTGTTATTAACTTTCCCTTGAAATATTCATTTTCCTATTTCATTGAAAATTAAAATTCTCCAAAATATCCAGATTACTTATAATGAATATATTTATTTCTTAAACCATATATCAATTCTATATATAGTATTATAATATAAATGTTACTAGATTATCTAGTGAAATAATTTCAAATCCATATTATTTACTTAATATGGGTATTTAATGATAAGACACATTATTTATGCATTAAATTGATTATTCAATATATGAGGAATTATTTGGACATTCAATGATGATTTGGGAATGAAATTACATACACCCTATATGCATTGGTATTATAATGAGTAAATGTAGTAATCTCGAATTAAATGGTTTTATACCTGTAGTTTTAAATCATCTTGTGAAATTTATTGACAGTAGAGGTTTCGTGATGACTTATATCATGATACCCAATAACAAATAATTTCATTCATCAAGAATTTAGATTTTATTATCCAATGTATTTTCATAATGAAACATTTGTTTTCAGTTATTTACGATTAAATATTAATTCTTTCATATCCATTTATGATATTAATGTTATTCATGATAGTAATGTTATTTAAATGACAAGTGTGTTTAGTTATTTACCTTTCCATATTTAATAATCATTATATATTAATGATATAAATTTATTTAAATTGAATGTGTGTTCATTTTTTTAACATTATATATTTATAATCCTTATCTAATCATGATAATCACGTTATTGATTAAATGGAATGTGTGTTCAAATATTTACCTTACCATATTGATTGTTAATTATTTACTCATTATTTCTTCTGATTTATGTAACTCTTAAAAAGCATTTGAAGTTGGATTTATTTTTATTCCTTTCATAGGAATCTAAAAATGTATTTAGTGAATAATGTGAAAGGATATGATATAGGTAATAGGAAAATTCTCAAAAAAATCACAATTAGTTCATTAAAGTGTAATATGGGAATCATGTATGTTTCTAGTTTACTAATAATACTAAATTTTTTGACCCTTTGGGATTAAAAAATTTTATCTTGTGAAAATATAAAATAGCAGACATTGAGATTAGGATTATAGTGTAGGAGTCTTTATAATTAGATATAGAGAATGTTTAGGAGAAACCATTGAATCAGTATTAAGGAAATCAATAACTACGTAACATAAACCTATGATATACATTGAGAATAATCACAGAAGATAAATTTAATGGTCTAGTAAGTTACATATTATAAGTTTTTTACTATAAATAAATACCTTTCTAGATATTACAAGTGGAAGTTGTTCTTGGATAGATGTACCTACGGGTAATAAAAATGAAAAATAATTCTAGTCTTGACTGAAGCATTAATTGTTACATAATAAAGTGCCTTAGTGAACAACTTGTTTGACACTCATGGAGGTTATTCTTTGGATAATTCAAATTTTCATTATAAACCATTATAACAGATGTGAATAGATAATGACAATTAATAACCAAGGTTAAACTTAAGGCCTGTTATATTGGAATGAATGTGTCTTGGTTTAGATATCTTATAAATGATTACATTGTTTTCTAACTATGATTGGTATTGATCACATTATGATTTTTGGGTTTATACAATGGATGGAGCCCTAAAGAACCATGATAATATTGAATATAATGGAATATGTGTTGACTAAGAGAATTCGAATGGCATGATGGATGAACTGAGATATGTCATTAATATGCATCGTTATTAATCCATAAATATGATTAAAAAACTACACCTTAACAAACAACTAGACTCAAAAAATATAAGAAGGATGGAATTCTCTATGGCTTGAGTAATTGGGAACATAGAGGAAATATAACTCTATTTCGATTATGTTATAAAATTGTAAAGGGAAACTCATGAATGTGTATAAATGGAATGGGAAAATGTTTTACATATTGAATGAAGGGCATAAAGGAAATGAATTTATAAGGAAAAAAATCAAGACTATAATAAATGAAAATAAATTTCATCATAGGGATCCATTTATACTTTCTTGTGATAAATGTGGGGAACATGAGAGTTATTTGAGTCGATTGCATTTTATAAAGGTTAACCCCTAGTCCCAGGAATGAACTTGTGGAAATAAAACATATAACCTATTTATATATAAGTATTTATTAATTAAATTATAAAAAAATTTACCCAAGTAATTTTTTTTAAAAGACTCTTGAAACCTCTATGGATTATTTTAATGTTTTGAAGCATATATGTATTTATCAAGTAAATACATATTGGCACTATCTTGGGGTTATGAGATTAAGATTCATCATATGTTGAAATTATTAAACACCCCTTTTTTGGGATATATGTAATGATATTTTTCTAATATTAAGGATATTTTGGGAGACATTTATGGAAATACAACCCATCATTTTAATATATGTTTTAGTGAAAAGGTTATTTAAGGAAGAATTCACTTATTATTTTTCTATATGTTTAAAGGTATTGGTAACCTTTAACATTTCTCTTATATTTTATGTTGTGTTAATGATGGGATATTAAAATTTGGAAATGCTATAAGAATTATTTTTTTGACTTAAAATTATATTAGTATTTCCAACCACTTTTTGGGAATGTGAGAAACCACACATTCCTTAACACAAACCAGATCATGACTTAGATATAAGAATTATATTGATATGGTTTAGAAAAATGGAAAATGCATACCAGGTGACAACCCATCATATCCAGCTAGGCCCCAAGGCTTGAACATACATGTTAAGGGAGATAAGGGGCTAACATATACCACTAGACTGTGATGTTATTCTTAATATTTAATTGTTTTTACATAAACAATTTTATGAATAAATATTAGTGATGATTCAATTGTGATACAGTTTAGTTTAAGAGATTAATGTATTATATTTCATAACTTTTTCTAACCATATTGGTTTTAAAAAATAGTTAGAGATAGTTGGAAAAACATTTCTCTCTTTTGTGGATATTAAGATATGTTAAAAGATAATTTTAGTGAATTATTGATAAGAATTTTATTTTTGGTTATTAATTTCTTAGAGTAAGTGATGGTTTTCAAATTTATTGAGGCCAAATTAAAATATGAAATTATACATATGAAATAGAAATATATCAAGTAACTATATTTCCATATGTTATTATAAAATAAAATAATTCCTAAAAATTAGGAAAATTAACCTGAAACAAAAATATTATCATATTAATTTCACATCTGATAAATAAAATTGTCTTTTAAATCATTACATATTTATATTTATTACATCCTTGAATTTCAATTAACCATTCTCATTCTTGGGATCAATGAACTAAATCACTCTCTATAATTATTTATGATTTTATTTCATTTTATATATTCTATTTCCAGTAATTTTGTTCTAATTAGAAACCTTGATATGCGTGACTCTATATAACCATTATACTTCTATTATGACTTATTAAGAGGATATTTTTCCACAATGGTATTTCCAAATGTAAAACCCCTGATTACATAGAACAAAATTTTTTTATAAACAAGTTAATTATTAAAGGTGGGGATAATCTAATAGGATAATATTTTAAATAATTAAAATTTTATTTCATATAATATTGTACATAAAGAGGGATATTAATAAACCCACAAAATATATTTCTTTAAATTTAATATCTTTTGATAGCATGAACTACACACAACCCTGATCCCCATTAGAGCGTAATATTATATACAATTATGATATTGTCATTTAATTTAAGTTCATTATTATTAGTGAATAAATTATTAAAATAATGGTTATATGTTTATTAAAAAGATAATCATTTAAATGAAAAAGAAATGTTTTCTAAGGAAATTGTATTTTTCAAAAGAACGGTTTAGTCTCAAATTACACTAATAATTTAAAAAATATTTACCACTTTTATGTGATTTATTTTAAACCATTGTCACTATTCATTAAATAAATATTACAATTTATCTGAATGTTATTTTTTGTTGTTTTCCTGAAAAATATTCATTTTTAAATAACTATTGACAATTGAATATTTTAATTGAAAATTATCATTTTGTTCAAATAATTTTAAAGGATAAATTATGTTTTAAATTATTTTAAAATAAATATTAGTTAAATTATATAATAATTTATCTAATTTAGTTTGTTTTTTTAACTTAATTTTTAATTTTGATATTAAAACATTCTATTATTTTTTGAATGTTTTTTTGGAAACCATGTTTTTCATCATGTCTGTCTGTATACTTTTAAATTGGATTCTGAAATTTATATAAACATAATTTTGGAATAATGATTAAAAATTTGAAACTAGAAATGTTTATGTTATCTAATGTGGTCAAATGTATTTTTTTACCATAATGAATTGTAGGGGTAATAATTGACTAATGATGTCAGGTAAATATTGATTTACCAGGGGTAAACCAAAAAGATAATAGTTAAAATGAACCTTAAAATTGTGAAAATACTATTTTGTAGGTATATTTATACCTTAAAACCTTTATTGATAGATAATATAACATTTATTAATCCTTATTGATGATAGAAACAAGGTTGTAATTGAATATTTTTCAAAATAACATGTGTGGCCTCTCCCCCACTTTAATAGGCCACCCACTCTCCTCACCCAGTCAAACTTCTAAATAATTTTGTTTCTACAATAATCTAACAAAATAAATTATTTATTCCCCTTAAAACATTTTATATATCTTTTTTTAATAAATCCATTCTTGAAACAATTTTAGTGAAAACCCATATATGTTTTCCGAAGAATAGGCCATCTTCTAAAAATTACAGTTTTATTTTCCTTCTTCTCCCACATCATTAAAATATATTTAAACCATTATAATATAATAAAATAAGTTTTTTATAAAAAATAATACTTCATTATTCTATGGAAATTACATATATTCAGATCCTATTCCAAAAATGGGAAACAAAATGGTTGATCGTGTGCATGACGAACTACCTCCCCAGAAACAAAAATAACTCATTTTCTATCACCACATTGAAAGGATAGATATAATGATGGATTTTTCTCAATAATATGATATTTATTAAAAACTTTTAAAATTTTTATTATATCATCACATATAAATTCTTACATTCCAATCCTTTTATATCACGATGATGTTGTTTGACTACCGCCTCGCGAAGTGATGTGTTTTTTTTCAATTACACATTTTGTGGAAAAAAATAATGAAACACTTAATGAATATAAGTTATATAAATGACATGATATTTAATTTTTAATGCTAATATACAATCCAATTTTTGACCCATTCACTTTTTAAATAAGTGATAATGTAACTCGTGCGTATGTACAACTAATCGTCTCTCCGAAGAGATGAGATCTATTTATATATTTAAATTTAAATAATGATTTAAAAATGAATATAATTAGGTAAATAATATTTATAATTTTTAATAATTAATGATATGTTTTGAATATATAATATTGAAAGGAACTGTTTCTTTCCTTAAAAAATTTGCATGAGAAAACAAGACAATTAATACATGAAAAATTGAAAATAGTGAAATATTTAGAAACAATATGATGTGAAATGTTATAAGGGGATCATATATGATATTATAAGTGTGGATAATTATATATAATTAATTAAGGAAATACATAATACCATTGTATAGGATGTTAAATCAAGTTCAACAAATAAGAAATGTGGGGTAAGGTACATTATACCAATTTTTATTCTATGAGGAATATTGAAATGTTGTGCACATAATTTATTTTATATTGTTTATATAAAGTCATTTTGACTTGTAATATCATGATTTATTAATTATTAATGGCATTTTATTTTTAAATTAAAATTAATTCATCTAAAGGTATTGTAAAAAAATTTTATTAAGTTGTAATGAATTTCATAACTCAATTTCATTTTATTGTGTTATATTTATAATTTTTGGTCATTCATATTAAAATATTATGAATTTAATGAATTTTGATTATATTATATCTTCTGTGTCCTTGTTTTATATGGATTTAAATATTATACACACAATTGAATCATTGTTAAATTCTCACTTTAACATTATGATCTTTTTGATAGTTTATTTCACAGTCTCAATTAAATTGTAATTGTTTATTCATTAATATCTATTGAAGGAAATAATTTTATCATTATCTAATAGAACCATTTATTTTATTCAAATATGCATGTTAATGTTTTTTTAAGGTAATAATACCAATTTTCGACAATTGGTATATATAATATTTAATAAAATGTTTTTATGAAAATCCTACTTCATTTCCTTATTCCTTCAAAAATCCATTTTCTTTAAAAACCATGATTTCTAAAAAATTATAATTTTTTAATATATTAAAATTATTTAATAAAGAAATTTTTACAATATTTAATTTTTAAAAATCGTTTTAAATGGAATCTTAATGTCAATGGTCAAATATACTATGATTGTATTTTAATGAGAATGTGAAAAGATTCTTTGTTTTATCACATATTTGATGTACATAATTTTCCACAATTATGAAAAATAAATGTTTTAGATATTACTTTATAGGTTTAAAAAGTTTGTTACAATGATAATTAACTTGAATACATTTTTTGAACTTTTACTTTAAAAAATCGAGGTAAAAAAATGATATTTTTCTCAATAATTTTTTTAATGACATTTTATGGTCTTTTTATTCTTCCACAACAAAAACCATTTATTTTACATATACTCTATTGGGGATATGTTTTATCAAAACCATACTGATTCATTTTATCAATGTTTTTTCATAATTTTGAGAATTGAAATTATTTACCTTCAATTTCTTGATTCATTTTATGTATTCATTATCATTCCCTTGAAATATTAAAATTTCTTTAATAATTGGTCATTAAATTTACCCCAAATATCCATATAATTTATCAAGGATAATTTTTTTGTTAAAAAATATATTATTTCTATATATGGTTTTCGCAATTAATTGTTATTTGATTGATTGGGGAAATATTTATAAATTAATATTCATAATTAATAAATATATTGGTTGACAATGCACATTGTTCATGATTTAAATTTATTATTCGATATATGGGGAATTATTGTGACATATAGGTATGGGTTGTGTATCATCCCAACCCTAATTATTTGATTGAGTTGAGGTGGAATTTCTATTTTTCCTTAAGAGACATTCCCAAGGAGCCCATGGTTAAAAATAAATGCCAATGGATTCAATAAATTTGGGGGATGACTATCCTTTTGAAAAATAAACCAACCTAGCCAAACAGAACATAATCAAATAACACTACATGACGCATGATAACAATATAGAATAACTCAAGGTAATACCATTGTTATAAAAACTATACTATAATAGATCAAAATAGTGGAAGACCACTAACATCAAAGTAAATAGTGGGAGACCAACAAAAAAACTAAAATACCCTAACATACACCCATTCTCCAACTCCAAATCCATGATCATTATAAAAAATAACCAATAATGAAAATTTATTATTTCCCCTTACTTTTTTCTCGGTAAATGACATTTGAAAAATAACCATTGTCACGACCTGTCCTCGGGGCCCGTGCCGTGACTACCCCAAGCCTGCCTTCCATAGGCCAGGGGCTGGCGACTAGCACCAAGGCGTAAATCCCAGCAAAAAGGGAAGGCATTTCCTTTGAAATGTAAACAAGCACCACAGAGTAAGCAAGCGGAAAAGTAAACACTAAGTAAAAACTTTACAAGCAGTGCTGAAAGTAAAAGGGGCCGGAAATACAAGCCCAATTGTAAAGTACAACTGAAAGGAAAAATAGCAACTGAAAGGAAAAACTGCAGCGTCGAGCCGTCCTCTATAAGTCCCACCTGAAGGGTGGGTACAGATAGCTCCAATGCTCCTCGGGTCCAGCCGTCCGCTCTGAGCACGTCTCACCCAGTGGTCCACCTCCAGGTACTGACTCATCGTGTAGTCCACCTCCGGGTACTGACTCGTCATGTAGTCCACCTCTGGGTACCGTCCAGTCCTCGAACACTCGGCCTCCATCAGCACTGCCTGTCGTCTGCAACCAACACAACGAGGTGCGGGCATAGCCCGTGCAGGGGTGAGTATAACGATACTCAGTAGGGACCCCGAGACCCTCAAGGTCTCTCTAAAACCAACAAGGATAACCACAAAGAAGATCTCAACAGATAACCTCTACTTAGATATATGCCCATACATATACCTAAGTTGTCAAGTAACCCATCTCAATCATGAGGCTAACACAAGGTCAAAAGTATCAGCTCAAACCAGGATTTTCATCATCGAAACCATAACTGCTGAAGAGCTCCGTCTCTGGAGTGTACAGTGGTCCAGTCACAACTCCGAGGTACTGCCCACTAACTTAAGACTGTTGTAGTACTCCACCTATCGAGTAATGCGGGCCAGCCGATACAACCAAGCGCTCCCATGTGCCGCTACAACCAAGCGCACCTCTCTCATGGGTCTGCCGCTACAACCAAGCGCTCCCATGTGCCGCTACAACCAAGCGCACCTCTGTCGTGGGTCTGCCGCTACAACCAAGCGCTCCCATGTGCCACTACAACCAAGCGCACCACTGTCGTGGGTCTGCCGCTACAACCAATCGCTCCCATGTGCCGCTACAACCAAGCGCACCACTGTCGTGGGTCTGCCGCTACAACCAAGCGCACCACTGTCGTGGGTCTGCCGCTACAACCAAGCACCCCCATGTGCCACTACAACCAAGCGCACAACTGTCGTGGGTCTGCCGCTAAAACCAAGCGCTCCCATGTGCCGCTACAACCAAGCGCACATCTGTCACACACCGAGTCGTTCGATCAGCAGTCGTCGGGTCTCAGTCAGCTACACGGTCTCCGTGCTCCGCCCGCTCGTCTCCGGGAGGGTCCGCTCCACGAGCTAATGGTCGATACTCCAAGTATCACAAAGTCCCGTAAGGAAGTATCTCGAAGGACCACCTCGTCATAGGGGTCTCAACGCAACAGACGGCGCGTCAATCGGACGCCCGGTCTGTGAGTTATTAGCCTTTTCGTCTCATGGGCCCGGTTGGTTTCGTGAGCGAACCAATCCGGCCGTAACTCAACTATACCCCGAACACTCACAGGGTATACTCATAGGGACCGTTTTTCAACGTGATCACCAATGTCGCTGACGGTTCGTCAAACGGACGTCTGGTCTGAAAGATATCAGTTTTTCCGTTCCAGGGGCCCGGTTGGATTTCAGTGCTATCCAACCCGGCCACTATCCATCTGCATCCAAAACTCGGGCGGAGGATGCCAAAAGTTCCGTCTCATCAAGAGGAACTCAACGCAATAGACGGCGCGTCAATCGGACGCCCGGTCTGAGAGTTATTGGCTTTTTCGTCCCAGGGGCCCGGTTGGTTTTTAAGGCAAAACCATCCCGACCGTACTCCACCTGCGTCCAAACCTCGGGCGGAGTATGCCAAAAGATCCGTCTCACTTAGAGGAATTCAACGAAACAGACGGCGCGTCAATCGGACGCCCAGTCTGTTAGTTATTGGTCTTTCCGTCTCACACCCACCCTGGGAAACTTCCCAGGAGGTCACCCATCCTGATCACTGCTCTAGGCCAAGCACGCTTAACTACGGAGTTTTAACTACGTAGGCTCTCGAAAAAGAAGGTGCACCTTGAGTATAGTATACCGAAACGACCGTCTCGATCCAAGGATCGCGTTGCCACTGACGGCGCGTCGTTCGGAGGCCCGTAGCTCAAGTTACGGGCGTTTGAACGAAAACCGTCCGAAGACGGGGGTCCGGGCCCGGGCCGACCCGGCCCGACCCCCCCCCCCCCCCCTGGGTCGGCCGAACCGGGTCGGACCGAACCGGGTCGACCGAACCGGGTCGGACCGAACCGGGTCGACCCGACCCGGTGGACCCGGCCCGGCGCGGCTCGGCCGAGGGGCGCGGGTGGAAGCCGCGGGCGCAGCCTGCGGTCGAGGGAGTTGCGGCCCGCGTGCGGGCCGCGTGGGTCGTCAGCGGACGCGGCGCATTGCCGCGTCCCGACCGGAAGAACCGGACCCGCGGACCGCGGGTCCGCTGGCCGCCACCGCGTCGGCCTGTCCGAAGTCGCTCCGGTGGCCCGTTTTCCTTCCCGTCTGCGCCGATGTTCTTCCCGGGTTCCGTTCTTCACTGCGGGATCACCCAACATCCGTTGTGGCACGTTCCGTCGTCGCCTGTCAATTCCGCACAAAAAGAACAACGGCGGAGGGTCGTCGGGCCGTGTTCGTTGGCCCGCACCCTCCGCATTAGAGATAAACAACGGGAGAAATTGTTCAACACATGAACCGAAAATTTTAATAAAATAAAATTGATCATTTGAAACCGGCTCTTTAATTTTTAAAGAACGTTCACGGGAATATAAAGAGGGGTATTCCAAAATTATAAAATCCCTACCTCGTCGATCGTCGCGCGCGGGCGTTCTTCGCGGAAAAGCTCGTCGCGGAAGAGAGGGATCGTCGCGACGTCGCCGGGAGGCGTCACGTCGTCGCGGAATCCGGTGTTGAGTCGGCGAACTCAACGCACCATGAAACATCAGATTTATTTTAATTAATTAAATCCGTGTTTTTGGTTAAGAACCACGAAGGAGATAAAAAGGAAGGTCCGAGATTCTTACCTCGAGAAGCCGATCGAAGATCCGTCGCGGAGGAAGAGACGTCGCAGAAGAACGTTGTCGGCGATGCGGATCAAGGCGTCGCGTCGTCGATTTCCGGGTTCGGTGTTCTTCGCGTTCTTCGCGTTCTTCGCGTTCTTCGCGTTCTTCGCGAGGGAGAAGAAGAAACAAGGATCCTCACAAATCTTCTCAAAAGATTTTGGGTTGGTTTTATTTTATTAATATGCCACCACACGAAAACAGGTTCAGAAACGATTGAATAAATTCGTTGAATTAATTCAACGAAAGAAACAGGCCATTTAATTCACGAAAGAAACAACCCATTTAATTCACGAAAGAAATAGCCCATTTAATTCACGAAATGAACCGCCCAATTAAATGGTCTGTTAAGAATTTAGAAAACGCGTCAGTTGACTTTCATTAAGACGGGTTTTCACGGGTGCGTTTCTTAGCGGAAAGAAACGGCGGGGCTCGTGCGGGCCCCACCTCACAAATTTCCTACCAAGGGGGTAGGATATTTCTGGATAGCATCCTATCCAGTTCAACTCAGTTCAAGCCGCCTATAAGTGGCTTCAAGTGGTTTCCAAGCGGCTTAAGTGAAATAAAATAAAGTTGTCGCAAAATTATTTTATTTCTTAACTTTAAGCCCGAAAATTAAAAACCACACCCGAGCAAACGCAACTCCGGAAGTGGCGTTTCTAAGCGAATACTGGCGCTGCGATTTCATCGGTGCCCTCAGAATTCGATTCCAGGCACTGGTTCAAAAGTTAGAAAAACCCGCTCGTCCGTTCACTGAACGTACCCGAGCCAAACTTTGGAAAATGATTCCGGGCACACCGTGCCTCGGAATCAAGCGCCGTCAGAAACTGCGTTCTTGTAAAATTAAAAAGAAAATTAAGAAAAAAAATTCCTTGAAATTTACGGGTCTTTACATTACTCCCACCACAGGGCTTTACGTCCCCGAAAAGCTTCAACACAAACTTGGGATACAAAGGCGGTACTTAGCACGCATCTGAGCCTTCCGCTCCCATGTGCTCACCTGGAACTTCTCTGTCGTGGCCCGGACCACCTCTGGTCCCACTAGAGCTGCCACGATTTCTTCCTTGACGATAAGAGAAATCTGGTCTCATCCCCTGGATGAACCACGTTCTTCGCCTAATACGGTCAATCCCGACATGGATGATACTAATCCATACCAAGGATGACGTCGTAAGGCCTCGACACTACTACCAAGAGATCCAACCGTTACTCTCGCCTCCAAGGGTTGAGTCACACTGTCGGCTTCAGTGTGTGATAACTGGGTCCCCTCCAGTAGATGTCTCACGGGTGAGGGTCAAGTCAACAGTCTAAACCGGAACCTCTTAGTAACAACACAAGAGATGACATGAAAGTAAAATGCCACAAGAAAAGGTGTCTTTTATTACTGCAGCTCAAGTACAAAGACAAAAAGCATCTATAAACACACATCAACAAAACTAGAAGCAACGTGAACAAAAGTCTCCAGGTCTGGAGCTAGTCCCGCTCCTGTCCATCTGCTCCCGGAGCTCCATGATCGTAGGCCTCAGCTGCCTGAAGCTGAGCTCTCCCATGTCCTCCTGTCCCCTACGGTCGGGGTGGACCACCTGGTGGTGGTGGTGGCAACACCCCGAAGCGCCGTCCACCTCCTGATGCACGACCAACTCCCCTGTCAAGGGCGCCTGCTCCTTGCGGCCCACCCGGATCGAACCTCTGCCTCTGCCTGGGGGGTCCTTCGTTCGTCTGCTGGTCATCCGTATGGCGGGTCGGACAGTCACGAGCCATGTGACCAACCCCGTCGTAGGAGTAACACTGCCCTCTCATGGAAAGTCGTCTCCCACCCCGAGTGCCTCGCGAAAACGATCCAGAGTCATGCTGGCGACCACCTGTAGGTCCAGTCCTCTTGGACCCATGCGTCATCCGTCTACTGCCCGCTGCAGAAGACTCTGCCGCATGCCGGTAAGTGGTGGGTCCTACTGCTGTAGACTGCTCAGCAAGGAAACTCTCCACTAAGAAGGCTCGCTCTAACACCCCTGCATGAGTCGGAATGTTGAGAGAGATCATCGAAGACCTAATCTCATGCCTCAGTCCCTGCTCGAAGGTCCGGGACCGGAAGAACGGGTCTCGTACCATATCTGTGGAGTAGCGCGAGAGATCAGTAAATCTTGCCGAGTACTGGGCCACTGACATGCTGCCCTGCCGCAGTTGTAGTAGCTCTTGGATGCGCACCGCTCGGAGGGTGGATGGGACGAACTCAGAGCGGAAGATGCTCTCAAAGTCCGTCCAGAGGAGAGACGCCTCGTCGTGCACCTGGAGCATCAATCTCCACCATCTGCCTGCTGCCGCGTGCAGGAGACTCGCTATGAGGATCACCATGAGGTCTGCTGGAGTCCTCAATAATCTGTAAAACCGAACAACTGCCTACAGCCAGTCCTCGGCGGCCTAAGGGTCTGTCTCCCCGCGGAACCTGGGCGGCCGCTGGCGCTGGAACTCATGCAGTGCACTAAGGCGACGTGCATCGCCAGTGGCTGGGGCTGGTAGCATCGGTGCCTCGGCGGGTATAGGTACCGCCGGTGCCTCAGCTGTCAAAGGGCCATGTACCGAGTCCTCGACGCTCGGTGGGCTGTCATCACGCTCCACTCTCGGAATCCTAGCCAGCTGTCATCGTGGGGCCATCCTGAAAAGGGAACAAGTGCGCCACGGTCAGGACAGTATACCTGGTGAGTTGACAGATGTAATCACAAGGAAAACTTGAAACACACATGCAATCAATGTTTTCGTGCATTAAGTCGGAAATCAGAAGTCAGGGTCCTGGTGTACGGATACGTCGGCCGCCGCACCAACACTGGACTCCCTGGACTGATAACCACACCCAATACGCTAAACAGTATTGCTTCACATAGAAGAAAGATCAGAGTCCCCGGTAGAACCGACCACCTCTGATACCAATTTTTCACGACCCGTCCTCGGGGCCCGTGCCGTGACTACCCCAAGCCTGCCTTCCATAGGCCAGGGGCTGGCGACTAGCACCAAGGCGTAAATCCCAGCAAAAAGGGAAGGCATTGCCTTTGAAAAGTAAACAAGCACCACAGAGTAAGCAAGCGGAAAAGTAAACACTAAGTAAAAACGGTACAAGCTGTGCTGAAAGTAAAAGGGGCCGAAAATACAAGCCCAACTGTAAAGTACAACTGAAAGGAAAAACAGCAACTGAAAGGAAAAACTCCAGCGTCGAGCCGTCCTCTGGAAGTCCCACCTGAAGGGTGGGTACAGATAGCTCCAATGCTCCTCGGGTCCCGCCGTCCGCTCCGAGCACGTCTCACCCAGTGGTCCACCTCCAGGTACTGACTCGTCGTGTAGTCCACCTCCGGGTTCTGACTCGTCGTGTAGTCCACCTCCGGGTACCATCCAGTCCTCGAACACTCGGCCTCCATCAGCACTGCCTGTCGTCTGCAACCAACACAATGAGGTGCGGGCATAGCCCGTGCAGGGGTGAGTATAACGATACTCAGTAGGGACCCCGAGACCCTCAAGGTCTCTCTAAAACCAACAAGGATAACCACAAAGAAGATCTCAACAGATAACCTCTACTTAGATATATGCCCATAAATATACCTAAGTTTTCAAGTAACCCATCTCAATCATGAGGCAAACACAATGTCAAAAGTCTCAGCTCAAACCAGGATTTTCATCATCGAAACCATAACTGCTGAAGAGCTCCGTCTCTGGAGTGTACAGTGGTCCTGTCACAACTCCGAGGTACTGCCCACTAACTTAAGACTGTTGTAGTACTCCACCTATCGAGTAATGCGGGCCAGCCGCTACAACCAAGCGCTCCCATGTGCCGCTACAACCAAGCGCACCTCTGTCATGGGTCTGCCGCTACAACCAAGCGCACCTCTGTCGTGGGTCTGCTGCTACAACCAAGCGCTCCCATGTGCCGCTACAACCAAGCGCACCTCTGTCGTGGGTCTGCCGCTACAACCGAGCGCCCCTATGTGCCGCTACAACCAAGCGCACCACTGTCCTGGGTCTGCAGCTACAACCAATCGCTCCCATGTGCCGCTACAACCAAGCGCACCACTGTCGTGGGTCTGCCGCTACAACCAAGCGCTCCCATGTGCCGCTACAACCAAGCGCACCACTGTCGTGGGTCTGCCGCTACAACCAAGCGCTCCCATGTGCCGCTACAACCAAGCGCACAACTGTCGTGGGTCTGCCGCTACAACCAAGCGCTCCCATGTGCCGCTACAACCAAGCGCACCTTTGTCACACACCGAGTCGTTCGATCAGCAGTCGTCGGGTCTCAGTCAGCTACACGGTCTCCGTGCTCCGTCCGCTCGTCTCCGGGAGGGTCCGCTCCACGAGCTACTGGTTGATACTCCAAGTATCACAAAGTCCCTCAAGGAAGTATCTCGAAGGACCACCTCGTCATAGGGGTCTCAACTCAACAGACGGCGCGTCAATCGGATGCCCGGTCTGTGAGTTATTAGCCTTTTCGTCCGAGGGGCCCGGTTGGTTTCGTGAGCGAACCAATCCGGCCATAACTCAACTATACCTCGAACACTCACAGGGTATACTCATAGGGACCGTTTTTCAACGTGATCACCAATGCCGCTGACGGTTCGTCAAACGGACGTCTGGTCTGAAAGATATCAGCTTTTCTGTTCCAGGGGCCCGGTTGGATTTCAGTGCGATCCAACCCGGCCACTATCCATCTGCATCCAAAACTCGGGCGGAGGATGCCAAAATTTCCGTCTCATCAAGAGGAAGTCAACGCAATAGACGGCGCGTCAATCGGTCGCACGGTCTGAGAGTTATTGGCTTTTTCGTCCCAGGAGCCCGGTTGGTTTTTAAGGCAAAACCAACCCGACCGTACTCCACCTGCGTCCAAACCTCGGGCGGAGTATGCCAAAATATCCGTCTCACTTAGAGGAATTCAACGAAATAGACGGCGCGTCAATCGGACGCCCAGTCTGTTAGTTATTGGCCTTTCCTTCTCACACCCACCCTGGGAAACTTCCCAGGAGGTCACCCATCCTGATCACTGCTCTAGGCCAAGCACGCTTAACTACGGAGTTTTAACTACGTAGGCTCCCGAAAAGGAAGGTGCACCTTGAGTATAGTATACTGAAACAACCGTCTCGATCCAAGGATCGCGTTGCCACTGACGGCGCGTCGTTCGGAGGCCCGTAGCTCAAGTTACGGGCGTTTGAACGAAAACCGTCCGAAGACGGGGGTCCGGGCCCGGGCCGACCCGGCCCGACCCCCCCTGGGTCGGCCGAACCGGGTCGGCCCGACCCGGGTCCGACTCGGTTGACCCGGCCCGGCCCGGCCAGCCCGGCTCGGCTCGACCGGCTCGGCTCGGCCGAGGGGCGCGGGTGGAAGCCACGGGCGCAGCCCGCGGTCGAGGGAGCCGCGGCCCGCGTGCGGGCCGTGCGGGTCGTCAGCGGACGCGGCGCATTTCCGCGCCCCGACCGGAAGAACCGGACCCGCGGACCGCGGGTCCGCTGGCCGCCACAGCGGCTCATCCGCGGCGGCCTGTCCGGCGGCACGCCGGGGCGCCGCCGCCGGCTTCCGCGGGCCGCCGGAGTCGCTCCGGTGGCCCGTTTTCCTTCCTGTCTGCGCCGATGTTCCTCCCGGGTTCCGTTCTTCACTGCGGGATCACCCAACATCCGTTGCGGCACGTTCCGTCGTCGCCCGTCAATTCCGCACAAAAAGAACAACGGCGGAGGGTCGTCGGGCCGTGTTCGTTGGCCCGCACCCTCCGCGTTAGAGATAAACAACGGGAGAAATTGTTCAACACATGAACCGACAATTTTAATAAAATAAAATTGATCATTTTAAACCGGCTCTTTAATTTTTAAAGAACGTTCACAGGAATATAAAGAGGGGTATTCCAAAATTATAAAATCCCTACCTCGTCGATCGTCGCGCGCGGGCGTTCTTCGCGGAAAAGCTCGTCGCGGAAGAGAGGGATCGTCGCGTCGTTGCGGGGAGGCGTCGCTTCGTCGCGGAATCCGGTGTTGAGTCGGCGAACTCAACGCACCATGAAACAACAGATTTAATTTAATTAATTAAATCCGTGTTTTTGGTTAAGAACCACGAAGGAGATAAAAAGGAAGGTCCGAGATTCTTACCTCAAGAAGCCGATCGAAGATCCGTCGCGGAGGAAGAGACGTCGCAGAAGAACGTTGTCGGCGATGCGGATCAAGGCGTCGCGTCGTCGATTTCCGGGTTCGGCGTTTTCGCGTTCTTCGCGTTCTTCGCGTTCTTCGCGAGGGAGAAGAAGAAACAAGGATCCTCACAAATCTTCTCAAAAGATTTTGGGTTGGTCTTATTTTATTAATATGCCAACACATGAAAACAGGTTAAGAAACGATTGAATTAATTCGTTGAATTAATTCAACGAAAGAAACAGGCCATTTAATTCACGAAAGAAAAAACCCATTTAATTCACGAAAGAAACAGCCCATTTAATTCACGAAATAAACCGCCCAATTAAATGGTCTGTTAGGAATTTAGAAAACGCGTTAGTTGACTTTCATTAAGACGGGTTTTCACGGGTGCGTTTCTTAGCGGAAAGAAACGGCGGGGTTCGTGCGGGCCCCACCTCACAAATATCCTACCAAGGGGGTAGGATATTTCTGGATAGCATCCTATCCAGTTCAACTCAGTTCAAGCCGCCTTTAAGTGGCTTCAAGTGGCTTCCAAGCGGCTTAAGTGAAATAAAATAAAGTTGTCGCAAAATTATTTTATTTCTTAACTTTAAGCCCGAAAATTAAAAACCACACCCGAGAAAACGCAACTCCGGAAGAGGCGTTTCTAAGCGAATACTGGCGCTGCGATTTCATCGGTGCCCTCAGAATTCGATTCCAGGCACCGGTTCAAATGTTAGAAAAACCCGCTCGTCCGTTCACTGAACATACCCGAGCCAAACTTCGGAAAATGATTCCGGGCACACCGGGCCTCGGAATCAGGCGCCGTCATAAACTGCGTTCTTGTAAAATTACAAAGAAAATTAAGAAAAAAAATTCCTTGAAATTTACGGGTCTTTACAACCAATGTGATAAAGAAGGGGTGAGTAATGAATATAAGTATATTTTCTCCAAAATACTTTCTTACTGAACCACTAGGATGAAATTTTTTTTCAAATTTTAGACAAAAAATTATATAAAAAATTTGAAAAAAATTTATATCATAATATAAATAAATTTCCATAGAAAAAATATTTTCTAAAACAAAAATAGTTTTCTGAAATGAAACTATTTTCAAGGAATGTAAACAAACAAATGATAAAACAATTTATCTATTTTAATGTTGGCATAATCTACTCCATTTAATATAACCATAAAAAGTCACTCAACCAGACAAAAATTTAATCTGTGTGTTACCATTGATTGTCAAACATACTATTCATAACTCATCCATTTAATAGTGGTACTTTAAGACCATTATCCATCCCATTCAACCCTCACATAACCATTTAAGCCAAATAGAAGACAACTGATCATTTCTAAAAAAAATTAATAAAACAATCCATTTTATTGAATTTTTTTCCATGCATCAAAAATAATATATATATGTTCAAATCATGATCAAAATTTCACCTTTTACCAAAAATCTAATTTTCATAATTACCAAATACGTCCCCAATTAAGGTTTAGATAAACAAAATTTAAAAAAATTTAACAGTAATTATTAATAAAAAATAAATTTTAAACTAATAGATCATGTTCTTATAATTGGTGTCGAGAGTAAAGACACCTACCTAGGAAATTTGGTCAAAATTGATGAACAAAAGTACAAAATCCACAAAACTAGGTTGAATCTCCAAAAACCCACCTAAAATATATTTCTCTATAATCAATGAAACCTTTTGACATGTATATTATCAAAAAAACCAAATATCCTTCCGTATTTGAGAGAATATTAGAATTTGAGAGAGGGAATAAAAGTATAACTAAGGAAAAAAATCCAATAACGATGGTTTAATAAGGGAATCACACTTTAACGCACCAATAAACGAATTTGGATCGCTCTCTGGTGGATGGGGAGAGATTCCATAACCTTTGGTGGGAAAAAATATCATGTTCGGACTAAATGGAAAAAAATGAGGTGTTTGTAGATAATCCCAAGCCTGGTCCATATTTTTAGGATCTAATATTTATACAATGAACAATAAGTCACCTGATTAAGAAAACTATGTTCCAACCATTAGTGACAATCTATCTCAAGGATCATGTCCCATGGTTGGTCCTAATGGTTAAAAACTATTTGATAACAATTCAAAATACATCTATCACATATTGAATAGTTTCTCATGCATAGACACACAGTTTGGAAAACCCATGTGCCTCCCTAGGGGCCACTGATTCACCTTGCACAGTCTCCTGTAATATTTTGATGGTTTTCACTTACCATGCTCAAGTTGTGTAAGTTTTCTAATGTCCCAAAAGATTTATAAATGTATTTCATAACCTCCCAAAATTCACATAAACACTTAACATACATATGGATAAAGAAAGGGTTACCTATTGGAAACCATGTATTCATTATTTCACCCAGAATTGACTTTTCCTTCCTTATTAAGTAGAAAACCACAACCCTCGTGAATGATTTTGGTTCATGGATATACCATTTCCTTCTCCAATTCCTAGTTCTCTTCCTAAATTTTTCCATGTTTCCAAAAAAATAAAACTAGACCAATTTTTTCATGCATGAATTCTCTTGTCTACCCATAATCCATACTAGTACATACACCAATAAAGAATCCAACTCTAGGTTGACATGATCCTATAGAATTCAACAGTCATGATCAGGCTGATACTTCTTCAACTGAGATACATGAAACATAATATTCATTGTAACAAACATGGGGGAATCTCAAAATAATATTCCACTTAACCAACCCATTCATATATCTATAAAGGGAATCTGTATCAAAAAGATAACATTCCTTTCTTCCCAAAATAATGATTCCCAATCCTTGGACAGATTCTCAAGAACGCATGAACACTGACATTGAATGAAAATGGCTATCGATGATGATATATATATGATTATTGATTACACTTTATAATCTAAAACCATTTTATGTTGCACTTAATACTCTCTAATGTCTCATGGAAAATCCTGTATCCAATAAGTGATGTATCACTTATTTACACCCAACAAAGTGGAGAACGAAAAGGGTTCGAATAAAATTCTTCAAAAGGAGCCATATATATCAAGTCTTGTTAAATTTTTATTATCTAAGAACTCCACTAATGTTATTTTCTCCTATAATAAGCCCCCGAAATATACAACAGAAGACTAATTTTTTTTCCAACATTGGTATCATCCTTTGGGATTGAACATAATTCTGAGGATGATACGTAATAAACATGGTTATCTAATCCCCAAGGTATTTCTATAAGGATTTATTTAAATGTTATATAAACATGTGATCATTATCTAATAATATCATATTTGGTATTCCATGAATATTTACCACTTATCAGTTATAGATTTTTGACATTTCCTCCACTATATGAGCTTCAAAAATATGGATTAAAAGAACTAAATTTATGAGAATATCTATTATCACCCATATGGTTTCAATTTTTAACCATTATTGGGAGACATGTTTTAAAATCCTTGCCTCTTTTACAAAATTTAAAAATTTTAATAGTTAAATTCCACAAAATACATGTTGGTTTCTGATGCATTAACATAAACTACTAACATATTAAGCATATCGTAATACCCCCTTCCACCTTTATTTTCATCCCAACCCACCAAAAATGTTCTTTCAATGCCTTATACATATTTTGTATTCATGGTTTAACAAATCATCTCAAATGGTGGTAAGCATGAAGAAGTCATTCCTGTCATGCCATAGGTCTGACCATATGATATATAATCCACAGTACTGAAATACCATTAATCCTCAATACATCAATATTCTCACCACCATTGATTTTTAAACTCATCAAACCAAATTCTAAATCAAATTTATGTGGCTCATTAATTATCTCATCCAAATCATTAACCAATGAAACAAGAATGAAAAAACTACACTACCTTATTCTTTACATTCCATGTACATATTGGCTATCACTGAAATAAATATCCATTGGTCAGAAGCCTATATTTCCAAATGATCATATGGCATTCAGATTTATTCATCCTCCACTGAATTTCCTTTACCCTATGTATACATTAAATCAAAGTGATATATTTGTAGATACTCCACCTATCTTCTTCGACACAGGTTCAATATCCTTTATGAGAAAATATGTTTTAAGATATTACGATCTATAAAAAATGTAAATTTCTCACCCCATAGGTAATGAACCTTGTCTTTAAATAATGAACTATGATTACAAACTCAAAATCGTGTTTTTGGTAGTTATTCTCATGAAATTATAATTTATATGAGCTATAAGTAACAAAATGATCTCCCTGTATGAGAACACATCACAAACCTGATTATAAAGCATCAAAATACACCGCAAACCCTTATCATAATCTGTAAATATCTTGATCGATGGTTATTTAAGGATAAACTTCATCTCTTTAAATGAAATATTACATTTATCATTTAATTGGAATGGATCATTTATCCATATTAGATATATCATTTGTTATGCTATTTGGGAAAATAATGAACAAATCGTTAGTAATAACCAGTTTGACTAAGGAAAATGTGTATTTCAAAGACATTATTTATTGGTTTCCATGACCAAAAATGCTCAATATTTTTTGATCCATATAAACAAATATTTGAAAGATTAAATGGCTATGTAACATGCATATTATATCACAAAATCACACTATGATAATTTCTCATATAACTAATGATCCAACTAGATTCTCAAAATAGTTACCAAGGGTTATTAATGCTCAAACCTTTCCCTGAATACACTAATTTCTAGTCCACAAACACAACCACAAAAGAATCTAGATTCCTATGAAATATATGATCCATCAATTCCATAAATACCGCTAGTGTATTTTATAATTCTGAAACTCATTACAATATATTCATAATGGCCAGATCAACTCATAGATGTTGTCTTTCTAATATACTATTTCAAACATACAATTGGTGATATCCTAAGATTAATTTAATATTAGAGAACCACTGATGTCCACATAACTGATAGAATGATTCATAAATTTATAGAAGTATAAAACTATTATTTATCTTCTCTTGGATGATATTTTGTAAATCCACACACAACTAAAGAGTTCTATTTTCATATTGGATAAAATGATCGATGCTTCTCATAGAGATATTATTGGTCGAATTAAATATTTTATTTAAGGTTCTTCAAAATTATCATTAAGTACCCAAAATTATATTAGTTCCATCCTGTAATAGTGAAGGTTAAAAATATTTTTTTTCTAGAAAGAGATCTATAATAAAATACACTTCTTTTATATTTGGAAACCCTAATAATATTATAGGGAAAAATCTTGAAACTAATCAAACACCGTAGTAAAACATCTACTGTCAATATCTTCCACTGATTTCGATGTCAACACTACCAACTAGAATGATATTGTTCCAAATTTTGGTGTAAAAAATCCATTTCACCTACCTTTACATTCTAGTCTCCTCTAAATAGATGCTTGATGCCATCCTCAATCGTAAAACAACACTTTGAGTATAATAGTAGATGTGATGCTCAAACATTTCCAACAAATCTACACCCAATATTCTTTCATATGAATCCATCTCAAGAATAGATATATTCCATATCAACATAGATCCATAAATTATTATAGTACATACTTTATAAATAAACGATCATCATTATCTTTGACAAAGATGAGTTTGAAGTTTCAATACAGAAGGAATCATCATAACTTTTAATCCTAGAACATCAAGAACATGATAAGAAATAAAATAATGTGATTATATCATGTAAAAAACATTTCATAAAGATAGAATTTTAAATAATCATTCCTCTCTAGTCGATGGTCTAGAATGTTCATCAAAAATAACTTGTTCAACTCTATATGATTTCTTACTCACCTTAATTTTTTCCATGTTACCATGTTGATATTTTCCTTATAGAGGAGTCATGGTTTTTAAAGAATCCATATGGATATCATTTTTATGAAAAAAAGAATTGTTTTTATACCCTCATTCATTCAAATCATACAACATCAATGACACATGATAAGTATCCTGAACCCCCAAACTCAAGGAACTAGACAGTATCATTGAATATTCCCCATCCAGTTGTAATTAATGAATAATTATAGTCGTTTAATACACTCTCACTTCATGTGGCCCAAAAAACTACATTGGAAACATCATGGCTTACTCTTGGGTTTTGGATAAGGATTTACTGATACAACTTTCTAATTCAGATCCATTCCACTACATTGTAAATAAATTTCCAACTTCCTATTTCTCCTAGCACTATATTTCGAACCATTTCATATAGAAATTTAGATTATTTATAATTTTATATCTCTAGGTATTTCCCATCTCTTACATCATCACTCTATTTACTATATTTGTATAGTCTGTTATACTGAGAATGGAAATATTCATGTGAATCTCCAACCTCATCCCTGACAAAAATATGTGTTTCCTTAAGTACTCACTAGAATAAGCATCATGTGATATTCATACAAAATTCATGAATTTATCCTCATACACTATCACAAAAATATTCTCCTCCTTCATGATAAATAATTCGGTCGTTATTGCAATCCAAAATTAATGGGTATATAATGTCCTATTGAATAATTCTAAAAAATACACACAACCAATTCCATGGTATATTTTTTTTTTTGAAAATATAAATACCACCACTAATATGAAATGTCCATCAATATAGATATCACCAGATTGACTATCAACATTTATTTTTTGCCAAGGAAATAAAATATTTGATTCATCATATTCATAAAAAAACTCTCTTCTCTAGTTCCAAATCTTATCGAATGATGGATGGATTCTGCTTCTAGAATTAGACATAATTATCATATTTCCTTGGTTCATCACTCTTGTTTCCTCTATCCCCAACCAAAAAATCATGGACTATACTCTAAACCTTCTTTTGGTTCACCTGTGGCTCAGGTAAAACAATAATCTCATCTGATTCATCATGTTGGTTTTTATGATGCCTACCTGGTGTAATTTTCTCTAATCACAAAAAAATTTATATGTACCACTCTCTAGTAATATAAGGATTAGAAATGTATAATTATATCACATCACATTTCACAACATTTCGTTCAAAAATTCAACATTTCATCATTCCACAATTTTTGAAAAATTTCACCATGCTTTTGAGAATCAATCTAATTTCAAAATACTATAATCATTCTCTTTTCAAAATACACCATTTGAAATCAATATCAACATTTTTAAAATATTAACATGTTTTTACCTAATCAAAAATCATTACTAAAAAGTAAACATACACTCCATGTGGAAATTTGTTTCTAAATTTCATTACATGCTGATCTCATTGGTTAAACACATGATAATTAGATTCCAATTACAATAAGTGTATATAAATCACTTATGATCCAAAATCCTTACTAACATTATGTTCATCCTGAAAAGGCGATCTATGACTTTTTATGTTGTATTTTTGTTGTCCTAACATTCTAACTTCATTATACCATCTCAATTCAAGAACTAACCAAAATGACTTTCAACTCCAAGACATACAAACAATACTATTTGTTCCACAAAATATTTTGGTTTAACAAGACTTATTTAACAAATAATTCAATGATCGAACAATCCTGTACCACTTATAACATCCTTCCCCTCCTCATTGGATTCAATTGATGTGGAATTGATACTTGGCTATTATCATCATCCCCAAGGTTCCAAAGGATGGAAATAAATAAAAAGGTCATAGATATAATTGTGAGACTATTTACCTTTTGAGAAATAAAATAACCCAAACAAACCTTCCATATCAAAATAACACTACCTGATGCGTGATAACGATGTCAAAAACATACATTAAAACTATTGTTATCACATCCTAAATTCAAAAATGTACCATAATTGAATACAACAAACATCAAAGTACATAGCGAAAGAGAAACCAACAAAACTAAAAGACCCAAACATTACTCCTTGTTCAGGTACAACGAAGTACTAATAAAGAAATGTGATATCTTCCCTTTACCAATGTCTCAGTAAACAATATTTGTAAAAGAAATAAAGCACCATTTTAGGAGTGGGTAATGAAACTCAATAAGTTTTTTCCCCAATGAAATCACAACTAATTACACTAGGTAAAAAATTTCTAGAACATTAATATTAAATACTTTAAATAAAACTATTGAAACTATTTTATATTTGAATATAATGCAATTTCCCTGGAAAAAAAATTTCTCATATCAAAACTATTTTTCTAGAAAAAGCAAATCAAATGAATGAAACCAAACAAGTCAATTAAGCATTTCTATATATTTCATACTGGACGAATATTTTCTCTTTCAAATAACCACACAAACACAATATGTGACAACTGGGTCCCGGCGATAGCACAACCAGAACGCCTTAACATGGTCATCGAGTCCTAACCCGCCAGGTACCAACAACTGCCCGGCAGACACGTGGTCCCCACCCAGGGGACAACCCACATGCCTAAACATGTCATCTGACTAATGATTGTCCCCATAGACCAACACATGTCTTTTCTAGTGTCCTTTATCCTCTATTAAACACACTCTAAAAATATTCCCAGAAGGTCACTCATCCGGATCACTAATCCAGGCCAAGCATGCTTAACTATGGAGTTCTAATTAGGTAGGCTTCTGAAAAATAAGGTGCACCTTTTTGACATGTGTCATATAATTTAGTCATTTAACCCTTTATCATTTGGGGGTGTTACAATCACCCCCCTTTATAGAACAATGTCCTCGTTGTGGGCCCTACATCTCAACCCAGGATGTGCACCGCACATAAGTCTGGCTACCACCATTGATAGAAAATGTGACAACTGTGTCCTAGGGACAGCACAACCACCCCGCATTAACATGGTCGTCGGGTCGTGACCCACCAGGTACCACCAGTTGCCCCACAGACATGTGGTCCCCAACTACTGTCCCTCCCACATGCCTAAAATGGTCATATGACTAATGGTTGTCCCCATAGGCCAACACATATCCTTTCCAGTGTGCTTTTTCAACACTCAATCACACCCTGGGAATCTTCCCAAAAGGTCACCCATCCTGATCACTACTATAGGACAATCATTCTTAATTATGGAATTCTAATCATGTAGGCTCCAGAATAAAGGTTCACCTTTTTTAAATGAGTCATATAATCTAGTCATTAAAATCTTTATTATTCATTGGTGTTACACAAAATCATCCAAACTACCATGTATTAATTATGTTACCATTTATTGCATAACGTTGCATCAATTCCCTATCCATTTGGTGGTTGTACATCACAAAATTTATCCATCCCATTCAGCACACAATTAAACATTTAACACAACTAGATCCTAATATATCTTTTCCAAACCATTTCAATTAAAGTATTCCTTTTATTGAAAACAGATTTCCATGCATCAAAACAATACATTCATTTTAAAATCATCATTTTAAAATCATGTTACCGATTTAATCATTTACCAAAACACTAAATTTGTACAATTCAATAAATCATCAAAAAAGTGTTTTTCTGTCTTTAAATTTCACAACAATTTCAAAAAAAATTTCAAGGAAAAAAATAAATTTTAAACTAATAATTTATGACATAATAAGATTAGTTGAGAGTGAAACTACATACATCGGGAATTATGTTGAAAATGAAAAATGACACTAAAATTCCAACAAAACTGGGTTGAATATCCAAAAAACAACCTCAGATCTCTTTTCATAGAATCAAAATATCCAAATAACATCAATATTGGCATAAATACCATGTATCTATCCATAATGAACTATATCATTGAATTTGAGAGAGGGAAGAATAGTAGATATAATGAAAATAACCAAAAATGAATAATTACAAAGGTAATCAATATTTAAAACACCAAGAAACGCCTTAGAATCACTCAAGGATAAATTGAGAATGCATCCACAACCTTTGTGAGAAAGAAATATTTATTTAGGGAAAAATTTTAAAAAACGAGGTGTTTAGAACTACTCTCAATCCATATATATTATTTTAGTATAAAATTTATAATTTTTTCATAGTTAGTCGCATGGTTAGGAAAACAATGTTCCAACCATACTCTAGCCACAACCGCTAAGAGTACGTCACATGGTTGGTCCAAGTAGTCTGGAAAATTGTGCGCAAACTATGAAAACTCCCTCTATCCCTATTTTCATATTTTATCCTATGTGGTCGCACAGTTTGGAAAAACTATATGCATAACTATCCACCTCCATAGAATACCCTATATCACCTTGCATGGATTCTTGTATGATTTTCATGATTATTACAATCCATGATCAAATCATGGATCTTTATAAATTTTCCAAAAACATTCCAAAATTCTTCCAAAATCTCCCAAAAATCACACAAACTCTTTACATACTAAAAAAGAAAAAAAATGAAGGATTACTACCTAGAAACTAAGGGAACTACATTTGGGGAATATAATCATACATCCTATGGTTTAATCAATATGATCATGAGTATAATCATTATGCATTAATTAAATGGTATTAAACATATATTTTTGAACCATATTCTAAATGGTATTGATAGTAGATTTATAGTGATGCTTCAGATCCTGACATCCTTTATTTAAGCAGTTCCTTCGTTAAGAATTCATTTATTATTATACATGATATATCTTTAATGATATTATCTCTAGATGAATTTTTTATATGTTATTTATTAAATGGAATTTTTTTACCTTTCCGTATTTATTATTCATTATCTATTTAGGATTGTCAAGTCATTTAAATTACATATGTTCTCAGTTATTTACATTTCCATGTTGATTATTCTTTAACTACTCATGACATTTATTTTATCTAAATGTAATATTTTTTTGGTTAGGTACCATTATATATTGATTTTTTACACACCAAATGCAACATTAGGCATCAAGTGAGCATCTCTGCGAAATCTAAAGATCTCAGTTGACTCAACTAACCATTTTTAGAAGACTAAGGATGTGACATGTAACTTTTTTAGACATGCGCTCAATATAGAAATATGTGCATCTGGTCCTTACCCACCCAATGAAATGTCAAAGGGTATCTTTCACCCAGTCCCCCCAAAAGACACCATGGTAACCCTATTTAGTTATTAGGTTTGTGTGCAAGACATGAAACCATGAGCAATGTCCTTACATTCTAAATGCGACTTCGATAAATCCTTTACATGTTCACCTTATTGCATGACCCCACAACGAATTTTACTATAAATAGAAGGGTGACCGCCCATTTTAGTGAAACACATGGGAAGTTGAATTGTTACTATTTCATGGGAAAGACGACCCGTTCCGTGACTATGTACAGGGCTTAGATTCAATTTATTGGATCTTGTCTGAAAATTTTTCTACGTGTCCCCATTCAGGTGGGACCATAAGCTCTTGATGCTCACCCATTTCCATTTTTTTCTAAGGTAGGTGCACAAAAAAGACACGTCTAGATTGCATCAATCGCCAAAGGCAGGTTCAAACAAAATATCCTTCTTTCATGAACCAAAAACCCTTATGCACCCTTATTTTTCCCATTCTACTACATTTTTCAAGAATGTATTCAATATTTTTCCAACACCCTCTTTTTCTTTACCTTAAATCAGTGTGTTCAAGCCCTATATATTCACAACATCCAAATATCAATGGGGAGCTTGTCAAAATCATCTCACAGGTCCACTCTCAGTAGTTTTCAAACCAGCTTTTACTTTGGTTCCCTTTATTTGTATTCCTTTACCACATGCATCATATCAATTTGGGTCTCTAGCCAGGTATAATCCCCAAATAGTGTCGAACATTGTGGGTTTTGATCCATGTATTCTTAACATGTTATGTAGGAATCCTCTTGGAGGTTCATTCCGAACCAATGGTTAACTCTGCACCTCCCTCCTAGGGATGTACCATCATGATGTGAAGTCTACCCATTTTGGGACACATCCTTCGAATCCACCACCCCAAGTCATTCGAATCCATTCACCTAGAAATATATACATGTGTCAGACTTACATCCATCTAAGACTACATAGAATCTAATCCCATTATTATAAACATGGTCTGTAGTAATACTTCATGAGGTTAAATCCCATCATCCATTCCCATACAGTTACTTCCTTTGAGTCACTATGTCTTGGGAGGATTATTCCCCAACCCAAAATTTACACTTCCTTCAGGTACCCATCCTTGTGATCTTTTCTCGTGAGTTGCCTCATTATGTGTCTCACCACCACATCGTGAACTATGTGGAATTTGTTTCCCATCCGTTATGATATATATGATTCTTCCCAAATGTTCAAGGACATGACCCTTAAAACTCCATCAATTCCAATAACATTTTAACCATTTTCATCCTGATTCTCACCCAAGATGCCACATCTCGGTTATAGAATTTTGTCCATATCAAAGCTCCTTCTACCAGTACAAGAAAATCTAACCATGAATAAGTTTGCCACAATAAATATTCACCCAACTAAGATAAATCCTATTAAAAGGGTCATGTATCCATGTTTAATCCCTAAATAAATCCTTCAAGATATATTTTTTTGATCTATATACTCTATATAGGGTATATAGGATAAATCAATGTAACACCCCAATATTTTATGAAAAATATTCTTTCAATTTCATTGTTGTCTTGTGTTGTATGCTACACCAAGATTACCTTGGGCTATACGCAACACCATATTAGCTTGCAGTATACGCAACACTATTCTTGGATCGTGTTTCACACAATTTTGATAATATTTATTCTACACAACATTGAGTATATATATATATATTCAATGTATAAATGAAAAATGGTTGTATTATGATATACGAAACAACGAAGGATTCTTGCACAGCATGCAACCCTGACTTGGCTTTCATTACACGTAATCGCGACCTTCCTCGATAGCGTGTGTTGTACGCAATACCGGGTCTTACTAAACAACAATATATTATTATAATATTGTTATGAACTAGCCGTTATAAATAGTGTTAACTAAATTTTGAATTTTATAACATTATTATTCATCTTACACATTTCTAGAACATTGTATAAGAACAATATAAATTTTTCGGGTAAAATAAGTATTTTTCAAAAAATGCAGTTTTGCCCCCTTTTGATGGCGCACCCAATTTAAATCCAGTTTTTGACATTTTTATAAGTTCAATTTGACAAAATAAAATTCTTCTTTTTAATTAGGATATAAAAATTTACATTAGATAATGTTTTGATATTTTTCCAATAACTTTCATATTTTAAAGAATAGTAAAAACACACTATATTTTAATAAAAAACAAATTTTTTCATCGTAATATATTATGTGGTTAAATTATAATATTGAATGGTTTTAAAGTATAAATAGAATATATCTTTACCATTTAATATAATGTATGTCATTATCATTGATTTTACCTTGAATTCGTAGGTTAAATCAATTCAATCTTTTGCAATGTTTTAAAGAAAAACCCGTTTTCTTTTGACAACGAGATTAATTTTAATTTAATTTCAGAATCTTTTGTGTATTGAATTTGGAAAAATGGATTCCATATTTGGAATCAGTGGCTCCAAATTATGTTAATAAGCTACTTTTTATTTTTGGGCATTGTGAATAGTAACTATGGTAAATTTTATTTATTATAGTTAAAGGTAAATCCGGTAATTAAGGGTAAATATAAGATTATAAAATTACCCTAACACTTGAAAAATCCTATTTGATGGCTAACAGTAGACCCATATAACCTAAGGGTCTGATTAGATTCATTTTATGGACTTTTGTCCATGAAAATAATTTAATTATTATTAAAACCAAAGAAGGTGACAACATGTCACTTTCTTAAATCTTATAAGTATTATAATTTTAATTTAGTGATAAACTTCATGAAACTTCAAACATGAATAGTATCCAGACAGCTAATACAATTATCTACATCATAAGAATTTATTTAGAATTTTTAGAGATTAAATAATTATCATTCATTATGACACAATGATGATGCAATAATTGTCTTATTAATGAAATATTGACATAATTGATGTTACAAATGCCCGAATAAATGTAATTTGAGACTTTTTATGACTGACATTAATTTTCTGGGTTAATATGACAAGTTATTGTTGATATAAGTAACTTTGTTCGAACTTATCATTCTGTTATGAATTTCATAAAAAGCATGTACCAAATAGTGTCAAAATTGACATAAATTAGTTTTTAAAACAAATATTATATTATTAATTGTAATTTAATTCTAAAAATCTATGTTTCGGCCAAATGACTTATGTAAGGATATATACATTAATAATAAACAACTTGGGGTTCGTTTGGCTTGTTATGGTAAGTTTATTAATCATATAGTGTAAGAAAACAAAAAGACACGGTAAAAGTTAAATTATTTAACATAGAGTTAAATATAATTGATAAGGTTAAAATAATAACCTAAACTTGTCTAAATCCAATTGGATGAGAGGATTTAGACCCATAACCACTTTATCATTGAAATAAGAACCTTTTTAACCATTATAAACCGAATTTTACCTTAATATAAAATAATATTTTGAGATTTTCCTAAGGTGCCCCTCTCCTCACTTATAAAAGGGCACCTCCTCCCTCTCCTCCTCACACCAATTTGAAAATCCATGCTCGGCCAACCCCTGCCAAAATCTCTTCTCCACTTCCCTAGTATCATCCTAGAGGTCCTGGTCTTCTTCAAAGACCATCCTTAGTTCTTTAAGTGGAGGTTAAGTGAAGGCGCGTCAAAAATAGGTAGTATCCATTACCGATCGTTTTCAATTTATTTCTTCTTGAACTTCTTCTTCTTTAGTTTTCTCATGATAAAGTAATAAAATCAGTATTTATTATATACTTATATGTTATTATAAATAATAAACAACTATAATTAACCTTCTATTCATCCTACGGAAAAAATGAAATCACCGCGCGTGCGTACGTATGGAATACCATCTCCACACCGTGGTGTAATCTATTTTCCGCCACCACATTAATTGGATGGGTATAACGGCGTAATGAGTAACTATATATGATTATTATAAGATGATATTGATACTTAAATATTATACATACAATTCATCACAATTCCACGACCATGGGAACGATATCATCGCTCGTGCGTACGTACGGACTACCGTCTCCACGACGCGATGAGATTCATTATCCATGTTAACCATTTCAAAATGATTATAAAGTATATATAATGAATAATAATTAAATATATGACATGGTAAATCTAATCGATATATGTATATATATATGTCATCTACTTACTTTCATTGAAGGCAATAAGGAAAGGAAAATAGCGTTAATGCGTACGTACGGACTACCGTCTCCATGAACGGTGTGTTTCATTTCATTTATCTATCTATTATATATATATATATACTGAATATATATGATATATAAATCATATTTTATATTCTGGAAGTAAGTAAATCCTGATATAAGTAATAATAATGTCAATAACAACAAGTCCAAACACCTACGATAAATGAAACGATTTTACCCAAAACGCTTATTTAACATGGAATTTACAAAAGAACGAGTAATATAAAGTCAGAAGTGAACCATATATGATATCATAACAATTAATATGATTCTGTAATAAGTTGATGAAATTATTTAAATCATTATACAGGAGGTTCGGACACGTACAAAGCATATCAGACCTAAGGTAAGGGAAATATCACAATCTCATTTTTATCCGAAATTATTTATACTTTGAAATTTACCGGGGTGTATTTTATCATCCTCATCTATGTTTCCTCAATATGTAATATTATTTCCATCCACCTACAATTTTTTAAATCCAATTTTACCCTTCGATGAGTTTTTATTAAAGGATATGAAAGGAATCTTTTGTCGTTTTCGTACAAGGTACTTTTTGACTTTTTCGACAAAAGTACGAAGAATGGTTTTTTTAACTTATATGACATGAATGGATTTTTAAAACATTATTTTCAAGAAGCATACTTTACAAGTTTTCATGTTTATTTTTAATCAAATTCTTTTAGATTATAATTTTACGACATGTTAAAAAAGGAAAAGTGTTTTTGAAGCAGAAAGGATATTTTCCTCAAGAATAGAGTTCAAGTGTTTTATCAAAATTATTTTCCATCTAAGATAATAAAGGGTTCTGTTTTTATACCTATTATAACCTTGATTTGATTATGTTGTGATGGAATTATATTTTTATGAATTCTATTATCTTATATGAATTGTTTTATGATGTCATGATGTTTAAGATTCCCATTTTTATTACATGGGTTATGCTATGATGTATGGTTTTCTGATTTTGTGGCACACATAAGAATGGTATCATTATGAGATGGGTGGGACCTATATCTACCTCCAATTCATTGGGTAAATATTTTATATCTCACGAGATAGACATGGCTGGAATGGTAGGTTATACCGGTTCAGTGAAACAGGACTAAAACGATGGTGACTCAGTTCAGAAAGGGACTTTGTCCACTAAGACAGTCTTGGCAATGAGTCTTGACTAATAAGAAATGATTCTCTATGATTATGTGTGTATGCCACAACGTTTCATGTTTTATTTTATGATTATTGGGATTACATTTCACTACTATGATTTATCCCATGTTATGAAATCATGATCTCTTTTTCAGGTTAAGATTTCCAAAAGATATGTACTTATGAATATGATGTGATTGATATTTCTTTTGTTCACCCTTACTGAGCATTTGAGCTCACCTTTTTGTATTTTTTCTTTCCCCAGGTCAGGAAGAAGGTTATTATGTAAGATATGTCAAAAGAGACTATAGATATGATGAAATAAATGGGAGACAATGTAGATGCTTTATGAACCAGTTGTTTATGTTTTCCCAGTTTCTAAAGACACTATACCTATACGGTCCTTTCATGGTTTTGTTATATGTTGTAATAAGTATGCTTAAATTTTGATGTATTAACAATTTATGTAAAGTATGGGTCGTATAGTTGGTATCAGTGGAAAGGTTTAGTCAACCTTTGGAAACTAGGATGCGAAAACATTAGTGAAATCCCTAGAGATATTTCTAAGGTATGTCTAGGGATGTCCATAAGGATAAGTATACGTATAGGATATAGTCCTAGAACTATGGTAACGATATTAGATTAAACCAAAGATGTTAGATATTGAATTTACTCCTCCTTTATTATGATTTTTGCCTCTCACACTATTCATTTTGGGTTTTAGAAAATGGCTGGAAATAAGATGATTCACGATAATGGAGGATATGATGGACAATGGAATGATATTCTTCATGAGAAACCAAATGAAATGGGATTTGGAATTCCAAACATTATTATTATGCCGAATCCAAAATCTCATAATATGATCAATAAAGTAAAATTTGTTAAGTTTCCTGACTCGGCTAATAAGAGAAAGATGGAGTTTCATGATGATCATAGAGGAATGAAAGTTCAATTTCTCCTATGTAAATCATGTGGGAAGAGGCATCAAGGAGAATGTTTCAAAGGAACTGGAAGATGATTTGGGTGTGAAAAAAAAGGACAAAAAGCCAGTAAGTGCAAAGGAAAAGGTTCAGTTAACACCAGGGATGAGGATAATGGTATTGCTACGACATCAAAAATGGTTAAATGTTTTAAATGTGGTATGTACATGCATTATGCAAACCAATTCCCTAAGGGAATGTCTCATAAAGAGAATCAGTATGGTCGTACGGGTAGTATTTATGTTGATGATGATAAAGAGACTACAAATGATATGTGAGATGAATGAATTGTTCATGCTCGGTCAATGGTTTAAGAATGTAGTGGAATTATTACATGTTTATAATGTGTAATGTTGTATAAGTAATCTCATGGTACTATGGAATAAAGAGACATCTAAGTATTGTTACACTGTTGTCTTTCTTTGAGTTTTGAAAGTGTATGATTAATGGTACCAATATCCATGAAAGGTTATTCAGATATTTTTGGAATGTAGATGATATGCGATAGTATTCATGAGCTCATGACTGATATAAGGAGAATGTTATATCATGGTTTGAGTATATAGAATTTTTGGATTTTGGTATGTGGAAAGAGTTAACTTTTGAATGCATTCATGTTTTCACTAAGGTTCAATGGGTATTCATTCTTCAATAGAATACATGATTAAGGTATTCACATGTTTTTAATTTGACTAACAAGATATATCTTATGATATATAGGGGATAAATGATGGCATTCACGTGATCATTTTCATTATACTATGAGCATGGACCGAAGTATTTTAGATAAGCCTAAAGATTGGAATGGATTATGTTGGACATAAGTTAGTATTGTTTAAGGATAAAACTTTTTTAATATTGGTGATGGGATGTTATAGTAATATAGCTTTAGAAAAAGGACAACATGTAGGACGGGCGACAACCCATCGCATCGGACAAGGCTATGGGAATCGAATCCAAAACCGAAGTGTGACTGGCCTTTATCGCCTACCACTGGCCTAAAGGATATCCCTGTTTAGTAGAAACTAGTTTTATTATATTATGCAGTATGGTATATGATGTATATGTCTATTTTAGGAACCACATATAATTAATCTCACTATAGATGGACTTATGTATTTTTTGATAACTTTTCTAACCTTTTATTTGAGACAGATGGAATGACCCATCATTCTATCACATGATCTGCTAACACATCACAAATGACAAATTCTACTTCATTTCTTTTAGAGATAAAGTGGAAATTGTCCAATGAACGACCAACGGTGAGACTATACCAAAATCACAAAAGTATTTCTTCTAATTCCAATTTCATCAAATTTAGGGAAATGATCATGAAAACCCAAAATGTTTTCCTAGTGCTCTTATATCTGATGAATCAGATGGTACCTTAGATCATCACAAATTTATGGCTTTGTGATTGCTGGCATTTCCATAGCCATGTTCTCTACCACTCTCCATCAGAACATGATGGTTAGATTTCTCTTCCATATCCATATTTTCACCTATGTGGAAACCCAGAAATTAGTTTATTTGGGTAACTGTTACGTTTCATACTTTTGTTTTTAAAGATTGGTTTGGTATTCCTTTTTACGATGTGGATTTCTATTAAAGAAACTTTTGAATAGTAAACCATTTATAACCCCGATGAATTTCGAGGGCAAAATTCATTTTAAGGGGGGTTGAATGTAACACCCCAAGATTTTAAGAAAAATATTCTTTTGATTTCATTAATGTCTTGTGTTGTATGTTGCACCAAGATTACCTTGCACTATACGCAACACCAAATTAACTTGCAGTATACGCAACACTATTCTTGGATCGTGTTACACACAATTTTGATAATATTTATTCTACGCAACATTGAGTATATATATAGATATTCAATGTATAAATGAAAAATGTTTGTATTATGATATACGAAACAACGAAGGATTCTTGAACAGCACGCAACCCTGACTTGGCTTTCATTACACCGAATCGCGACCTTCCTCGATAGCGTGTGTTGTACGCAATACCAGGTTTTAATAAACAACGATATATTATTATAATATTGTTATGAACTAGAATTTATGAATAATGTTAACTGAATTTTGAATTTTATAACATTATTATTCATCTTACAAATTTCTAGAACATGGTATAAGAACAAAATAAATTTTTCGGGTAAAATAAGTATTTTTAAAAAAATGCAGTTTTGCCACATTTTAATGGCGCAACCACTTTAAATCTAGTTTTTGACATTTTTATAAGTTCAATTTGAAAAAATAATATTCTTCTTTTGAATCAGGATATAAAAATTTATATTAGATAATGTTTTGATATTTTTCCGATAACTTTCATATTTTAATGAATAGTAAAAACACGCTATATTTTAATTAAAAACAACTTTTTTCATCGTAATATCTTATGTGGTTAAATTATAATATTTAATGGTTTTAAAGTATAAATAGAATATATTTTTACCATTTAATATAATGTATGTCATTATCATTGATTTTATTTTGAATTCGTAGGTTAAATCAATTCAATCTTTTGCAATGTTTTAAAGAAAAACTCGTTTTCTTTTGAAAATGGGATTAATTTTAATTTAATTTCTGCATATTTTGTGTACTGAATTTGGAAAAATGGATTCCATATTTTGAATAAGTGTGTCCAAATTATGTTAATAAGCTACTTTTTATTTTTGGGCATTGGGAATAGTAACTACGGTAAATTTTATTTACTATAGTTAAAGGTAAATCGGGTAATTAAGGGTAAATATAAGATTATAAAATTACCCTAACACATGGAAAAATCCTATTGGATCGTTAAAAGTAGACCCATATAACCTAAGGGTCGTATTAGATTCATTTTATGGACTTTTTTCCATTAAAATAATTTAATTATTATTAAAACAAAAAAATGTGACAACATGTCACTTTCTTAAATATTATAAGTATAATAATTTTAATTTAGTGATAAACTTCATGAAACTTCGATCATGAATAGTAACCAGAAATCTAATAAAATTATCTACATCATAGGAATTTATTTAGAATTTTTAGGGATTAAATAATTCTCATTTATTATGACATAATGATGATGCAGTAATTGTCTTATTAATGAAATATTTACATAATTGATGTTATAAATGCCCGAATAAATATAATTTGAGACTTTTTATGACTTGAATTAATTTGTATAGGTTACTATGACATGTTATTGTTGATATAAGTTACTTGGTTCGAACTTATCATTCTGTTATGAATTTCATAAAAATCATGTACCAAATAGTGTCAAAATTGACATAAATTAGTTTTTAAAACAAATATTATATTATTAATTGTTATTTAATTCCTAAAAATCTATGGTTCGGCCAAATGACGTAGATAAGGATAGATACATTAATAATAAACAACTTGGGGTTCGTTTGGCTTGTTATGGTAAGTTTATTAATCATATAGTTTAAGAAAACAAAAATACAAGGTAAAAGTTAAATTATTTAACATAGAGTTAAATCTAATTGATAAGGTTAAAAGAATAACCTAAACTTGTCTAAATCCTATTTGATGAGAGGATTTTGACCCATCCCCACTTTATCTTCTAAATTAGATCCTTTGAACCATTATAAACCGAATTTTACCTTAATATAAAATAATATTTTGAGATTTTCCTATGGTGCCCCTCTCCTCCCTTATAAAAGGGCACCTCCTCCCTCTCATCCTCACACCAATTTGAGCATCCAAGCTCATACAAACCTTGCCAAAATATCTTCTCCACTTCCCTAGTATCATCCTAGAGGTCCTGGATTTCTTAAAAGACCATCCTTAGTTCTTTAAGTGGAGGTTAAGTGAAGGCGCGTCAAAAAGTGGTAATATCCATTACCGATCTTTTTCAATTTCTTTCTTATTCAACTTCTTATTCTTTAGTTGTTTCATGATAAAGTAATAAAATCAGTATTTCTTATATACTTATATGTTATTATTGTAGACGCCGGAAAAGTCCGTTGCTCCCAAACGAAGTTCCGGATGCGGAAAGCGAGGTCATATTTGAAGTCAGAAGCAGGTTTCGGAAGGCCCGGAGGCCTTGCACGGAATTTTGGAGGACCGCGCGCAATGTTGAAGTGCGGCGCGCAATCCTCCCGGGATGTGCGCAATGCGCCGGGCCGGCGCGCAATTTTGCGCGCCCGCGGCCCGCGCGACTCCCTTGCGCGCCGGGGCCCCGATTCCGCACCCGCGAAGGAAATTACGCGCCCGCGCCATGAATTCCGCGTCGGCGGCGAGATTCCACGCCCGGGGTTGCCTATAAATACAAGGCGACCCCCGACGTTTTGAAGGTTGCCAGAATTCGAAGAGTCGCCCGTGCGCGCAATTCCACCCCCTCCGCGCGCAATGCTGATCTTCAGGTAACCTCCTTTATTTCGCGCAAGCAAGCCTCGGGGTTCGCCTTCGCGCGCAACCCCTTTGGCTTCTTTCCTTTGACCACTTCCTTACCCGAAGGCATTCGCGCGCAAAATAAGCCTCTTGCGCGCAATTGCCCCCGGGTGCGCGCAATCCGGCCCGATTGCGCGCACCCCCCATTACTATGTGGCCATTCGTTAAAGAATGGGCCGTTGCCCCCGTTCTCTATCAGATGCCCGGTGCGCGCAACCTCCATGATCCGCGCGCAAAGCGCTGGCCCAATTGCGCGCCAGCCCGCCCAATTGCGCGCCGACCCGCGGTATTGCGCGCCAAGCTCCTCTTTTGCGCGCAAACCGCCAGGGTCACCCCCTTTGGCCCCCTGAGGGTACCCACCTACGTGGCGCCCGATGATCCTCATCCCGGGTGCCCCGCACCGTGCGTTGTCTTCCCGTGCGGCCCTCCAGGCTCGCGTGAAGTGAAACGGACCCATCGGCGGAAAATTCGTCCCGCACGACGTTAAATTGCACTTCATCCCGCACGACGTTAAACTGCACTTCGTCCCGCACGACGTTAAACTCCACTTCGTCCCGCACGACGTTAAACTGCACTTCGTCCCGCACGACGTTAAACTGCACTTCGTCCCGCATGACGTTAAACTGCACGTCGTCCTGCAGGACGCTAAACTGCACCACGTCCGCGTGGCAAGACGTTAAACTGCCCAGCATCCATCGTCCTCAACACACGACGTTAAACTGTACTTCGTCCGGCAAGACGTTAAACCGTCCTCTTCGTCCTCAAAACACGACGTTAAACTGTACTTCGTCAGTCAAGACGTTAAACTGTCCGCATCACCCGATCTCGTGCCTCCCACGCAGCGTCCCCCCCAGTTTGGATGTGGCCCCCACCCGCTCATCTCTGCAGGGATGTCGGGATTGCCCCTCTTTAGGGACGATTTATTGGAGTGGCCTTCGCCCACGGGGGTAGGGTATTATAAACCCCTAGTTTCTTGGGGGGCTGCACATGTGTATCTCCATTGTGCTTCCCCACTACCGAAGCTAGTAGAGGGCGTGACTGGGATCGAGGTGTCTCTTACTTTCGGCCCAAGTCCCTCCCCAACTGAGTTTTGCTGCACTCAGGTTGCCTCAGTGCATAAGTCCTGACAGAATGAACTACGTGAACTTTGATCCCTGTCTCCTAAACAGGGTACGTAGGAAGCCTCCCTGAGGTTCAAGCCCACCACCTGGTCGTCCCGGTCGTATTCACGTCGGTTCGTCCATCAGGGGACCCCTCCCGGGTTCACATTCGCGGTTATCCACCCGGCCGTTCCATCCCCCTCTGTGTGAGGTGGTTCGGTTCAATCCTCCACCCGGTAGCCTCGACCTCTTCGTGAGTCGGCTTGCCATCGTCCCGCATGACGTTAAACTGTATATCCGAACTACGTTGACATTGATCCGCGCTAACGCGCGGTACGTAGGAAGCCTCTATGGGGTCCAAGCTCTTCACTCCATCATCCATCCTGATCCTTACCCGGGCCGCCACATCCCGGTGGGGTCATGCCATTTCATTCCACTCCACTTTACTCGGGAAGCCACCCATGCGCTGGCCCCAGCGTCTGTGGTTCCCCGCAAGGGATTCTATCATCTGATCTACTCCTCGTGTTGATCAGTCTGATGCCGTCCCCGCTAGACGTTAAACTCGCGGCATACCCCGTGTTAAACATGGGAAGCTGAGGAAAACCTCAGGTAACGCAGTCCCCCGCACCCAGCGCGGGATGCCTCAGGCCATAATGCCTTCGAGAAGCCCTATTAGGGACGGAAGGCAGACATGCAGAGCCGCAGTTTTAGGACACGCCCCCAACACCCAGAGCTACCCGGTCTCCTCACCACAGGTTTCTGCCCCGACCGGACTCCTTGGAGCGTCTGGGCAGAAGCAGCGTAATTAACCGGTGTCCATGAAGATATGGCTCCGGGAACGAGATTCACGAACATTCTTAAATCTATGAGGGAGACCTGGATTAGGCGACGAGTTCCGAGGAGACGTCCACGGAAGGAGGAGCCGACGTCCCATCATCCTGGTTTCGATCAAGGAGCAGATGCCTTTGAATAAGGGATGGATGTCGCCCGCCTTTGGAAAGCGGGACTGCGGGGCCACAAGCCGCGCTCCCATCCCCTCGGGTCGACGGGAGCACGCGCGAACGCGTCCTGGCGGAACAGCGTCGGAACGGAAACCTGACGCACATCCACACCGAAACAGAAAAATGGTGAACCTGACGTGAATCTATTCTCCTCAATACGAAGACCGATAGCTTTCAGAGGTGTTGGAAGACTAGCATGTTGCCCGGCCGAGCATTCAGCACCGGGGCACGGAACCCGCCAGGGGCTGGGGAAGGGAAATCGGGCACTCCGTCTCACGACGTCGATGGCCTGGGTTCCCCCCACGGAAGGCGTCGTGGCACTAATGATTGGTTGTCAATTCCTTTTCTTATCAGTATTAATGGGTTCTTCTCCCTATCTTTAGGAATCAGGTCGCCCGATCCAGTGCTCGATCGCCGCCCGCCCACTGTCGCAGGGGTAGGGGAAACATCGACACGGCTACTCCACGCGGTCCCGCCCGTTCCACAGCCGTCCCAGCAGCCGCAGCTGCGGGACAACCACACCCTCTCTCCCCCTCGGAGGTCATCCAGAGAAGGGTGATCAACAACTTGGTGCGGAGATATGAGGAAGAGGGAGTCATCCCCACCAGGGACATGGCTCGCCTAGACCTCGAGGAAGCTGCACCTCGCCACCACCGCTGCCCCCGAGGGCCGTGCAGGGAGGCACCGATGCCTACCTCGACATCCAACCGCTTCGAGAGTTTATCCCCGGAACGCTCCGACAGCTCCTTCCCCTATGCGGATGAGGTGGAGGATGTCCGAGACCACCCTATCCGAGATTCGCTCCAGGGATCCGCGATAAGGGCTCCTGTTAGGCCACGTCGACACCCCCAACAGGCCTCTCAAGTCGAAGAACGGGCTCTCCACCTGCCTGCGCTGCTGATCCCGACTCGTCTGTCCCGATGCCAACGTCGGGCGCGAGCGGAAGAGGATGCCCACCTTGGGGCCCTAGAAACAGCGGCCACGTTGGCCCAAGCCACTGCTGGCTCCAGTCACCAGGCCCCTGCGCATCCTGAGCAGGGTCACTTCTATGCCCGACCTGGATCGAGGCCCTGACCGCCCCAAAAGCAGGTTGGGTTGACTCTCCCAGTAGCTGGTACAGGCAATACCCACCGCGGACCACCTCGCGGTAGCGCTATTCACCAGCAGGGTCTACTCCGTGTGGCCGATCCAAGAGGCATGGGTGATCCCACCTTCCGATCCCGGCCCGGAGGCCTACCCGGAAGCATCTCTCCCCGCGTCCCCTTTGATGTAACTCCCCGACCCCAGCTACCCAGAGTTGGTGCATTACTTTGTAACATTGGCATGATCACAAAAGATCAAGTCTCGAATGACCGATTAGTTTAGTAGCCTTGGAAACACTAGATACATTCATAAGTCTTTCATTACATCAAAAAGTAAACAAACTACAATAACATGGTCTTCATAGTCCACAATCATATCCCTTTCTGACTACCCCTATAGGTCATTCATAAAATACTTCTTCACATCCTGGAAAAATATTAAAACATTGAAAGGGGTGAGCTCAGATGCTCAGTAAGGTTAACAATATAGCGGAAGCTTTCATAAATAAACATTAACATTTAAGGCAATGTATAACTAAAACAAAAGCCTTTTAAACATGAACTTCAACATAATATGGCAAAAGTAAAATGAGATAATGCCATTCACTTCTTCACATGGATATTCTACTGGTCGAATAATCACATGAAATATCAATAACCACTTTCATAATGAGGGAATGTATAATGCCAGACATTCTGAGACATTTTGTCAAGGCCTCGGCCAAGACGTCTAAAATGATTAAGGCCTCGGCCAAAACCATAAATCAAATTGGGAAAGGGCCTCGTCCAATTCCACGTCTAGTTGTCTCATGAGACCTACCGATGCATCGAGGAGCTATAGAGGGATCCACCCGTCACTTATTAAGTCCAATACATTCCTCATATGAATAGGTTTAAACATATCATAAACCATAACATAATCGTATCACATAAATCATGCATAAAGAAAACATAACATTTCCACATTTCAATCACAAGATATCGTCACAACACATTGTTATAATAAAAATGCTTTCAAAACCATTTTCAATACCAAAATAAAAGAAAGTTAAAACTTTGTATTTATTTTTCATTAAAAAAATGATGGCTTGTAGAGGAAGCTGAAACTCAAATAATGGTCACGGCGGCGGAGAAATCATTGTCGCCGCATAAGTACAGAAAGAAAAACATTCCCTTTTGTCGTTTATCAAAACGCTTCGTATAAAAAAGATTCCTTTTGAATAAATGTAAAAGTCAAAGGGGTTTATACACCGTATAAAAGAAAGTTGTGTATAAAACCAAATATGCCTCAATGAAAGGAGATTCAGACGAAGTCCTTAAAAAGATCATTTTTAAAATAAAAGAGATCTATTATGTGTATTCACTATATGTACAAATAAATAAAGTACAAATACAATATAGGATGTAATAATATCATGACATAATTTGAAAGTAGGAGATTAACCCAGAGATTGGAAATTGGGTTAAGAAATTCCCTTACCTTGTGTCCGACTTGACTCAACCGTTCTTTAACCTACTGAATAATAAACTAGAGTTAATATCTACCTTATTAAGAACCATTTTCAATTTCATTATCCTTTTTATATCACTTATTACAATGTTATGAATATTATGTAATTATTCATGTTAATAACGATCGTTTTGTCGATCTTTGGTAACTTGAGTCAACAATAAACTTCTTATAATTACAAGTTGTTCATGTGGTAGAATATCCATTATATCCAGAATTATATTCATGAATTAGATGTCATATATATCTTATATATCAATTATATACATTCATTTATAATATTACGTAACATTTAGAGGTAAGAAATGAAATGCACCGTTCATAGAGACGGTAAGCCGTACGTACGCATGAACGCTACTTTCATTTCAATTTCATATTTAATGGAACTAAATAATAATGATATAAATTTATAACATAATTCCAGTATAATATAGTGTATAATACCATTTACTCCATCCTTTATACATCCCACATATGGCATTAACGATTCAAATCACTTTGAGGGGGCGGTAGTCCGCACTTCCTAAAATGATATTATCGCGTTTTACCCATAATGGAAATCATAAAGTATGCCATAAATGAGAAATAAAGAAGCATAAGTAAAACATAAACATATTTTATATCATATATAAAAATAGTTAAATCTTAATGGCCACCTTTCAAGGTGTTATATGAGTGTTGAACAATCATCGTTTCGTGAGGCAGAAATCCGCCATCCACAGAAACCGTATGTTCTTTAACCATTAGATGTAGGTGTGTGTAAGTGAAGCTCGAATACTTATTATAACAACATCCTAGTATATTGAGGATACTGTTGTTGTTACAAAATAAATGAATAAAAAGAGTTTAGGGGGTTGGAGAAGAAAAATAAAACAAAACAACATTAGAGAAGACATTACCTCAAAATCGGGTAACTCTTTTTGATTTGAGCCAAAGGCTTCCTTGGGAAGAGTTATGCCCAATGTAAGGCTTCTAAGAGTAAGAGGGGGAAGTTGGGAGAGTATTTGGGCAGAGGTTGGCCGAGCCAAATGGCTTGAAAGTGTAAATGAGGTGGGAGAGGTGGGGGCCTTTTATAAGTGGAGAGGAGGGGCACTTTTGGAAATATTGAAATGTTATATTCTTTCACAATTCTTTTCGGATTCTAAAAGTCCCACACTTATATAATTATAGGCTAAGGTGATAAGGTTTCGAAATCTCCTCATCCAATAGGCGTTGGACAAGTGTATGCCTTGGATTCTGCATTATCTTCTCATTTTATTTAAATCGTTAAATAATGAGGTCATCGCTACATCATAATGATGTCATAAATAATTTACTTTATTTAATTTCTAAAAATTATTAAAAAAATACTATGATGTAGGAAATCTTTTTATCTTTCTAATGAATATTTATAGTCAAAATTTGGACTTGTGTAACCCCACTTAAAAACTGTTTTATTAAAATAACTCATGTTTGTGTCAATTTAATTTTAACATTAAATAAATATATATTAATGTCATTTTCAAACTAATGTGGCTCCATGGGGTCCCCAAGTTGACCCATGGGTTGTCTTGGTTGGCCATGACTCATCCAATATGAGTAGGACAAGTGTCATGCTCATCTCATATTATTAAAACATTATTTGTACCTTAAACTACACTAATTACCTTTAATCGCGATTAAGAACTTAAAAGTTACTATTCACCAAAAAATTATTTTAATCTCATTGAACCACATTTTACTTCTTAATGACAACCATGTATGTCGGATTTTTGAAAATCAAATCACAGAAGTGGTAATATTTCATTTTAACGAAAAATCAGTTATTTAACTACCACTTAGTGGTTTCACTATTCATCAAAAATTGAAGTTTTTCAGAACAAGGCCAAAATTTCACCCTAAGATATAATTGATATTCCGAATTCAAAAATGATGTCTATTTTACAAAATTCCAAACATATAAGTTGTATTAATTAATTTTATAATTAATTCCCGATGTTACAACAAATAGCGTGTTTTTAAGAAACAATTTGTATCAAAAGATTGGCAATTGTTTATGTCCAATTTCAATGTTAAATTAATTCTAATGACCACCATTGGATAAAATGGTAAAAATATATTATAATTATACTTTAAAAACACTAAATAGTATAATTTATCACTATAAATTATTTTGATTAAAAATGTTGTTTTTAAGTAATTTTCACTATTCATAAAAAATTGGAAGTTCTCAGAAAATTACAAAAAATTAAACTTTGGATAAATTCGATATTATGAATACAAAAATGAAGTCCATTTTGAAATATAAAATTTCTATAATTTTAAAAAGTGGTTATTACTATTCATAACGGCTACTTTGATTAGTCGCGGTGTTTTAGAACTCGATGTTGCGTACAATGCAAGATATTGCATTATTGAATGAGAAGCGTATCGTGGAAGCTCGGGGTGTTACATTCTAATCTCCTTCAATAAATTGCGTCCTCGAAATTTGAAATTTTTCTTTGAAAATAAAAGGTTTAAAAGAGAAAATACCTTTGAGGAAAACCCACATCGGAAATATGATTAATAAAATTTAGCCTTAATAAGAGGGAAGGGAAAATGAAAAAGTCACCACCCAATTATGATCTCGATTTAGGAGAACATTGGTGGTAATTAACGAGATATAATTGGAGGAAAACGTAAATATTTATGGGGAGTGATTGAGGTCATCAATCACAATCAACTGTCAAATTGAGGGCCTCAAAGCTTTCAATCTATGTTGATTTAAAATATCATCAGTTCAACAAGACATAATTAAGGTATTAGGATAACATATTTTTTTGTTTTAATATCCCTTTAATAAAGTTTATGAATTAATTTATTCATTGAATAAGAGATAGGTATATATATATTTATGCTTGACAGTTAGAGTTTCAACCATCAACTCATCTTTCACTCAAAAATATAATAGAACTCAAAAATATTATACTTAAACTAATTGTATAAGGTTCCAAATGTTAACACATACCATTTAGATTTGTAAAATTATTTTGTATTAACCAGGGACTTCATGTAGGCTAGTGGTATGAAATAAAGGCATGTCGCACTATGATTGTGGGTTCGATTCCTGCAGCTTTGTCCGACGCGACGGGTTATGCCCCACCCTGCAGGTTGTCCATTTCCTAAAACTATAGTATTATAATATTCAAAAATAATCTTCATAAATTTTTAACCTTAGACAATACTATCCAAAGATCAACTTAATCCACTCCAACCTTTATAGTTATCCAAAATACCTCTGTCCAGACATTCTCTAAATGGTCTCTTAATTCCAAAATCAATTTATCAGATTCCACAAACAAAGTAAAGTTTCTATTATTGTCACATACTAAAAATATAAAAACCTTACTGAAATCAACAAGTACTGCAGTACAATCCTTATATATATATATATCTCATTATTCTAATAACCAGAATATAATCCATGAGTCCAAAAGCACCATTACATTAGTTATTCTGCTTCAACTGTAGTAACAGCATAAGATAGTCCTTGATCCCTTGGCCTTTTCTGAGGTAAGTTTCCTTGACGCTTAGGACATTCATGTGCATAATGCCCCATTTCCCTACAATTGTAGCATTCATCTTTGATAGCCTCTTTCTTTCCCTTGCAATCACGAGCCTGGTGACTCTTTTCTCCACATTTATAAAAAACTCCCATTCCTTTTAGGAAAGTACCACGGTGATTATTCCCACAATTATCACATAATGGAAAATCCTTCTTTCCCTTTTTCCCTTTATCTGTCTCTTGTTCCACCGTTCTCTTCTTCTCTTGCTTTACTTTGTTGTCATAAGACTTAGAGAATTATTTTTCCGTCTTGATAGCACATGAGACAATATCTTCATATGATGAGAAGGATTGTGATACTAAATCTCTACGGAGAAATGGTTTTAACCCATCAAAGAAACGATCAATCTTACTCCTTGGGTTACGTATATAATCGGCAGCATGTCTCGCTAACCATGTAAAGTTAGCCTCATACTTTGCGACATTCTTATCCTTCTTCTGCCTCAGACTCAGAAATTGCCTTTCCATATCTGCTCGATGGTCACGAGGAAAGTATTTTTCTAAGAAAATCTCTTTGAACTCCCTCCATTCCATATTCGATACGTCATCATCTTCTTTTGTGTTTTGAATCAGCGACCACCACTGATCGGCATCTCCCGTGAGGCGGTAAACTGCCATGACAACCTTCTCCCTTTCACTACTCCTCAAGGAATGGAATATTTTCTCTAAGGAATTTATCCATTGCTCAGCTACTATAGGATTTGTACTTCCATTGAAGGTTGGTGGTTTTTTCCTCATGAAGCGGTCTAACATTGATCCTCCACGTTGCGGATCAGGGTACTCCATACGAGTAAGGTTATTATTCATAACCTGAGTGAGTTGTCCCAGTATGGTAATAAGTTGATCAGAACCAATTGTATCTCCAGCTCCACAATAATTATCTTGAGAAGGAGGGCAATCCCTACACGTAGTGCGTGCATTGATACGGTTTCCATTCCTTCCACTAGGCGCCATTTCTAAACAATGGCTTAAACTATATTAGTTTATAAATCAAAATACATAATTCCATACATGTAAGATACTTAACATAAATTGATCTATTTATGGATATAATCCATAAAAATGTTTTCTTTGAGGAAGTATATACTCATAACCCTTCATAGTGGTTTATAAAGAAAATTAGAATTATCCAAAGCATATCCCCCGGGAGTGTCGTAACCAAGAGTGCAGCAAGGCCCGTTGTCGTGCACCAGTTCTCGTTCGAGTCTAGCTCAAAGCGGTGTTTTCGGGTTTTACCCCTAGGTACATCTGTGCCAGAGCCGCCTCTACTTGCTCATATCCAGACAGGGATTTATTGCTCGTAAAACTCACAAAATCTCTACAATAACAAAATTCTAGGAAGTTCTTCTATACTAATCCTCAAAGTCTATCTTTGGGCTATGTGCTCTAATCAGAGTTTATCTAAATCTAGATTCCAAGGTTAGTACTAAACTGCCTCTGATACCAACTGTAACGCCCCGACCCCAGCTACCCAGAGTCGGTGCATTACTTCGTAACATTGGCATGATCACAAAATATCAAGTCTCGAAAGACCGATTAGTTTAGTAGCCTTGGAAACACTGGATACATTCATAAGTCTTTCATTACATCAAAAAGTAAACAAACTACAATAACATGGTCTTCATAGTCCACAATCATATCCCTTTCTGACTACCCCTGTAGGTCATTCATAAAATACTTCTTCACATCCTGGAAAAATATTAAAACATTGAAAGGGGTGAGCTCAGATTCTCAGTAAGGTTAACAATATAGTGGATGCTTTCATAAATAAACATTAACATTTAAGGAAATGTATAACTAAAACAAAAGCCTTTTAAACATGAACTTCAACATAATATGGTAAAAATAAAATGAGATAATTCCATTCACTTCTTCACATGGATATTCTACTGGTCGACTAATCACATGAAATATCAATAACCACTTTCATAATGAGGAAATGTATAATGCCAGACATTCTGAAACATTTTGTCAAGGCCTCGGCCAAGACGTCTAAAATGATTAAGGCCTAGGCCAAAAATATAAATCAAACTGGGAAAGGGCCTCGGCCAATTCCACGTCTAGTTGTCTCATGAGACCTACCGATGCATCAAGGAGCTATAGCGGGCTCCACCCGTCACTTATTAAGTCAAATACATTCCTCATATGAATAGGTTTAAACATATCATAAACCATAACATAATCGTATCACATAAATCATGCAAAAAGGAAACATAACATTTCCACATTTCAGTCACAAGATATCAGTACAACACATTGTTATAATAAAAATTCTTTCAAAACCATTTTCAATACCAAAATAAAAGAAAGTCAAAACTTTGTATTTATTTTTCATTAAAAAAAATGATGGCTTGTAGAGGAAGCTGAAACTCAAATAATGGTCACAGCGGCGGAGAAGTCATTGTCGCCGCATAAGTACGGAAAGAAAAACATTCCCTTTTGACGTTTATCAAAACGCTTCGTATAAAAAAGATTCCTTTTGAATAAACGTAAAAGTCAAAGGGGTTTATACACCGTATAAAAGAATGTTGTGTATAAAACCAAATATGCCTCAATGAAAGGAGATTGAGACGAAGTCCGTAAAAAGATCATTTTTAAAATAAAAGAGATCTATTATGTGTATTCACTATATGTACACATAAATAAAGTACAAATACAATATAGGACATAATAATATCATGACATAATTTGAAAGTAGGAGATTAACCCAGAGATTGGAATTTGGGTTAAGAAATTCCCTTACCTTGTGTCCGACTTGACTCAACCGTTCTCTAACCTCCTGAATAATAAACTAGAGTTAATATATACCTTATTAAGAACCATTTTCAATTTCATTATCCTTTTTATATCACTTATTACAATGTTATGAATATTATGTAATTATTCAAGTTAATAACGATCGTTTTGTCGATCTTTGGTAACTTGAGTCAACAATAAACTTCTTATAATTACAAGTTGTTCATGTGGTAGAATATCCATTATATCCAGAATTATATTCATGATTTATATGTCATATATATCTTATATATCCAGTATATACATTCATTTATAATATTACGTAACATTTAGAGGTAAGAAATGAAATGCACCGTTCATGGAGACGGTAAGCCGTACGTACGCATGAACGCTACTTTCATTTCAATTTAATATTTAATGGAACTAAACCATAATGATATAAATGTTTAATATAATTCTAGTATAATATAGTGTATAATACCATTTAATCCATCCTTTATACATCCCACATATGGCATTAACGATTCAAATCACTTTGAGGGGGCGGTAGTCCGCACTTCCTAAAATGAAATTATCGCGTTTTACCCATAATGGAAATCATAAAGTATGCCATAAATGAGAAATACAGAAGCATAAGTAAAACATAAACATATTATATATCATATATAAAAATAGTTACATCTTAATGGCCACCTTTGAAGGTGTTATATGAGTGTTGAACAATCATTGTTTCGTGAGGCAGAAATTCGCCATCCACAGAAACCGTATGTTCTTTAACCATTATATGTAGGTGTGTGTAAGTGTAGATCTAATAACTCTTATAAAAACATCCTAGTATATTTAGGATACTTTTTTTGTTACAAAAGAAATTAATAAAAAGAGTTTAGGGGGTTGGAGAAGAAAAATAAAACAAAACAACATTAGAGAAGACATTACCTCAAAATCGGGTAACACTTTTTGATTTGAGCCAAAGGCTTCCTTGGGAAGAGTTCTGCCCAAAGTAAGGCTTCTAGGAGTAAGAGGGGGAAGTTGGGAGATTATTTGGGCAGAGGTTGGCCGAGCCAAATGGCTTGAAAGTGTAAATGAGGTGGGAGAGGTGGGGGCCTTTTATAAGTGGAGAGGAGGGGCACTTTTGGAAAGATTGAAATGTTATATTATTTCACAATGCTTTTCGAATTCTAAAGGTCCCAAACTTATATAATTCTAGGCTAAGGTGATAAGGTTTCGAAATCTCCTCATACAATAGGCTTTGGACAAGTTTAAGCCTTGGATTTTGCATTATCTTCTCATTTTATTTAAATCGTTAAATAATGAGGTCATCGCTGCATCATAATGATGTCATAAATAATTTAATTTATTTAAAGTCTAAAAATTATAAAAAAAATACTATGATGTAGGAAATCTTTTTTTCTTTATAATTAATATTTATAGTCAAAATTTGGACTTGTGTAACCCCACTTAAAAAGTGTTTTAGTAAAATAACTCATGTTTGTGTCAATTTAATTTTAACATTAAATAAATATATATTAATGTCATTTTCCAACTAATGTGGCTCCATGGGGTCCCCAAGTTGACCCATGGGTTGTATTGGTTGGCCATGACTCATCCAATAGTATTAGGACAAGTTTCATGCTCATATCATATTATTAAAACATTATTTGTACCTTAAACTACACTAATTACCTCTAATCGCGATTAAGAACTTAAAAGTTACTATTCACCAAAAAATTATTTTAATCTCATTGAACCACATTTTACTTCTTAATGACAACCATGTATGTCGGATTTTTGAAAATCAAATCACAGAAGTGGTAATATTTCATTTAAACGAAAAATCAGTTATTTAACTACCACTTAGTGGTTTCACTATTCATCAAAAATTGAAGTTTTTCAGAACAAGGCCAAAATTTCACCCTAAGCTATAATTGATATTCCGAATTCAAAAATGATGTCTATATTAAAAAATTCCAAACATATAAGTTGTATTAATTAATTTTATAATTAATTCCCGCTGTTACAACAAATAGCGTGTTTTTAAGAAACAATTTGTATCAAAAGATTGGCAATTGTTTATGTCCAATGTCAATGTTAAATTAATTCTAATGACCACCATTGGATAAAATGGTAAAAATATATTATAATTATACTTTAAAAACACTAAATAGTATAATTTATCACTATAAATTATTTTGATTAAAAATGTTGTTTTTAAGTAATTTTCACTATTCATAAAAAATTGGAAGTTCTCAAAAAATTACAAAAAATTCAACTTTGGATAATTTCGATATTACGAATACAAAAATGAAGTCCATTTTGAAATATAAAATTTCTGTAATTTTAAAAAGTGGTTATTACTATTCATAACGGCTACATTGATTAGTCGCGGTGTTTTAGAACTCGAAGTTGCGTACAATGCAAGCTATTGCATTATTGAATGAGAAGCGTATCGTGGAAGCTCGGGGTGTTACATTTGATATCTGTCCCGGTGCTACTCGCACCTTGGTTTCCAGTCCTCTTGGCCCCAGCACCGGTGAGGCCAGAGGACGCCAGGACAGAGATCAGCCATGCCCTGAAGAACCGCCCAGGGGCAGGAAGGCGAGGCGTCGACGTAGAGGGAGGAATGTTACGGAATTCCAGACATAGATCCGACCGGTTCGTTTCTCTGATACAGAGGCGGAGTATGATTCGGCGACAGAGCCCTACCCCCGATCCCGCCAGTCAGGGGCAGGGGTAGGAATGTGGCACGTCAGCCTCGTACTTCCCGAGAGCGAGATCGATATGATCCTCGCTTCTCTCCAAAGGTATATCCGGAGTAGCGAGGGCCTGGTAGACCCCCAAGGATCAAGCTTGCGGTTGGTACCGGCCCCTCCGGAAGCGCCTTCTGCCTCGATCGGAGAAGCCGAAGACCTTTTCTGGGGACCGAAGGTTGAGCCACGATCCAGTGCACCCTCGGCGAGCACCGACGATACGACTGGATGTTCGCTCGCCGGCCCATCCTATCGTGATGTGGTAGATGGGGCACCGCCACCCTCAGAGGGCGGCCCAGGATATGGAGGCCAATCGGCCTGCTCGCCGTATTCACCGCCGGCCAGCCCACCGGCCCAGCGGCCCGCCTCGGCACCACTGCCGGTTCCCCGTCCATTCCCAGTCGCTGAAGGGGACCAAGAAGACCTGGGTCCCGAGTTTGAGTCATGGAGCTTCTGGACCGTCCTTGCAGAGGGCCACTTCCCTGAGAAGTTTTGGCCAGTCGCAGGACCGGACTTTGATGCACCCGAATCGCTCACCCCAGATGAGTTCGAATGCTTCCGCCGAACTCTCCGGGAGACTCACTCCCATCTTCACCACCTACAAATTCCATATCCCGGGAGTCAAGCGCACCTGGAGGATATTGGTGAGCAGTGCCGTCAGATTGACCTGGCCACGCTCCCCGCGGTTCGGCACCCCAGGTCATTTGGGCACCACAGGGCCCTTCAACAACGATGTGTTGAGTGTTTTCAAGTACTCCTCAAGGTCATTGAGGAAGCCACCCACAACGTGTATATCCGTCGATGGGGGAAGTACGCTGCCCTACGCTTTAGTGCGATTCGCCGACAGCCCGATTCGTTGGGTGGCCCTAAGGGTACATCCCCAGGGACGGAAACGGTCAATATGGATGACCTGCCGGGAGAGGGGAACGACATGGAACTTCTCGACGGGGGCTCTCCCCCCGAAGACAAGCCATCGTTGGATCCGTCAGTGAGGGTTACTTATCACCAGAGGAGCCTCCTGGGTCTCCCCGCACCCACTGAAGCACTGACGTTGAGCCGAAACGTCATCAAAGGTAAAGAGCATGGCGGGGCTATAAAGCCCGCCGACCCATCTGCCTCCATGCAGAGGGCAGATGAGGATCCTGAGGAGGCCGCGCTACGTCAACAGCTCGCCGAGAAAAAGATGCTAGTTGACCAGCTCCTCGCTGAGCGCGCTGCAGAGTGGTGGCATGACTACGGTGATCCTAGGCCAGGACAGCAGGGACAGGAACAACCACTCCTCGACGAGACTCTCCCGGGCAACCGTGATTACGCCGTGTTTTCCAACAGGGGAGAGGCCATTGCCTATGGCAAGAGGGCGCGGTATGTTTCACCACACCCTCCCGAGCGGCGTGACTACCTGAGAGACCCCGCTCGGATTCCTCCCGCTGCCCCAAGGGCCGCTCCACCCGCCATCCCACGAGCTGCTGAGTTCGACGACCCGGTCGAAGACCCGATTGAAGGGCCATGCAATGCGCTCGTGGTTATAGATCCTCGCCAGGACTGGAACCCATGTCCGAACTATCCGATGGCGGCACTCATCGCCCGCTTGGAAGCCTTGGAGACTCGGCAAGTGGCGATCCCACCGGACGGCAAGCCATACCCAGCATGGGTGGATGACATGCCGGCACCTCTGGGATTCGGGAACCCCACTTTCACCCCCTTCAACGGGACTGGAGATCCGCCACAGCATTTGGCCCATTTCAACTCGAGGTGCGGGCCTATGTTGGGAACTCCGGCGCAGCAGGAGGCCGCTAAGCATCGCTGCTTTGTCCAGACACTGGAAGGGCCAGCATTTGTCTGGTACAGCCAGCTCCCCATCGGGTCGATAACTAGATGGGAGGACCTTCGTAGACAGTTCCTCTACCAGTTCAGTTCCACGACCTGGAAGATGAGTATCGCAGACCTCTTCAAGTGCCAGCAAAGTCCTGATGAGCGAGTCGCGGATTTCGTCGCCCGATGGAAAGGTCTCACATATTCCCTTGACATGCCATTGACTCAGGAGCAGTTGCTGACAATGTGCGTTGGGAACGTCAAGACCGAGCTGGTCCCTTCCTTGATCACTCATAATTACCCCGGAGGGTTCAAGGACTTCTCAGACAAAGCTCAACGTCTTGAGGAAGCCCTGCAACAGGCCAGTCAGGCACACCCGCTGCCTCCTATGATCCCTGCAAGGAGAGTCAGCAGGGCTGAGCCCGCTGCTGTTGCCCAGATAGAGGCCCCCAGGCAGTTGGAGTTGCTGCCGGTGAGGCCAGCTCCACAGCCTCACATGAATCCTCCTCCACGGGCTCAGTTCCCGGCCCAGTAGCGGCAGCCCCAGAACCGGCCGGCCCCTCAGCGTAATGTACCGCCACAACCCAGGCGAGATAATCAGGGTCCACCTCCTCGGCAGGCCCCTCCAGCCCCTCGTCAAGACCACGCTCCCAGGGCCCCGCGATACCTGACTTACTCATTTCACGAGGATCAGGTCCTCGGTTATTTCCGGATCACCCTGGAGCAGAGGATTGTGCGACTGCCTGAGTGTTGGAGGCCAGAGGTGGCACATCTCACGGATAACCCCCGCTACTGCCCTTACCATCGGGCCCTGGGGCACACCATCCGGTGGTGCTACGTGTTTAAGGACTGGCTCCAAGACCAGATTAACAACAATGTAATCAGGTTGGGCCCAGCTCCAGCACAAGTGGTGGGTGTGTTCGTGGGATCAGATGACGATAGTGGCGACAAGGACAAATGGCAGCTGGTCTCCGACCACGGATCCCAGGAGTATAATAACTGTATGGCCCGAAAGACAATCATTCGCGCCCATGTAATCATCCGTGCGCGCTTGAATCAGCCTGAGCCCCCAGAATCTGCGGGTGCTGCTTCGACATCGTCGTCCCAGCCTGCCTCTTCCGAGAAGAGCAAACAGCGGCGGCGCAAGAAGGAAGAGCGCGCCCCGCCAGTTCCGCCACTATCCCGCACTCTCAGCAATTTCATGCCCCCGGAGATGGGGGTCCCTCCTCGGATCCTCCCGGTGATGAATGATTCGTCCGATGACAGTGTTGGGTACGCTTCGGTTAATACCGTCGAGCTGGTAAATCCCTTTTCGGTTCCCGACGTTGAAGAACACCAGGTGGACCTCCCTAGTGTCCCCGGTCGTCGCCACCGTCAGAGGAACCGCAATAACAGGAGTCGCTGGGGCACGACAGTTGGTACCTCCAGCCAGGCCGTGCACGCCACTGAGACTAGGCAGCAGGCTCAAAACCGAGCTCAGCGCATGCAGCCCCCCATCCGGGGATGACGAATTCGCCTCCGCCACTGTTTGTGGTGTGGGACCAGGCAGAACCGCCTCAGCCGCGCCGCGACCAGCTCCGTTCTGCCACGAGTCCATCCCAGCCTCCTGGCCCCAGTACGGTGACTACTTCCCGGGCTTCAACCAGTGAACAACGAGATGCGCCAAGCACCGGTCGGCCGCCGGTCCAACCGGCGAGGCCCGTCATGCCTCCAACCGCAGAGCAACCTCCTGCAACCAGGGGATCGCGCTTGGCAAAAATGTATGATGTCCTGAGGCACTTGGCCGACATCCCAGCAAGGCTCTCTATCCTTGAGGCTCTGCGCATGTCACCTGAGATGCGCGAGGCGCTCGCTGAAGCCCTGAAGAGCCCCCTCCAGTTTGAGATGGAGGTTGCGGCTGTAGAGGCCTTTCACGCCGAAACGATTGAGGACGCCGAATGTCAGGCAGTTATCTCGTTCTCTGGTAAGGATGAAGACCCTCCTATACAGGGGAACATTCGTCCGCTGTATGTTACTGGCCAGTTCAATGGCCTTGAAGTCCGGTGTTGTCTTGTCGACACGGGGTCCGGGATTAACCTGATTCCAACTCGAACGCTCCGGGGATTGGGGTTGTCTGAGGATGACTTGATTCCCTCCGACCTCAGGATCCAGGGGTACGACCGCACCGAGCAAACTCTGGTCGGCAAGATACGTTTGAAGACCCAGTTCGGTGACCTGGTTGTCAACACCGAATTCATGGTGGTCTCTCAAGACACTGCGTATAACGCATTGATGGGAAGGCCATGGCTCCACCTTCATGTGGTGGTTCCCTCGTCATACCACCAATGCCTTAAATACTCCCTTAATGGTCGAGTATTCGTGCTTCAGGGAGATGCCTCTCCTTTTGCCTCATGTGAAGCCCGCTATCTGGATGCGGACTATTACAAGAGCAAGGATAAGAAGATCCTAACGGGTGAGGTTGAGCCTGTCGCTGTTGCAAGTGATCCCTGGGCAAGTTTGAATGACGCTTACGTCCTCCCGATCCATCGGTTGGACGTAGCCATGGTATCGACGGCATGTGAGTCTCATGATGAGATGACCGCAACCGCCCATGCCAGCGCCAGCGGCCCAACAGGATCTAGTATCCCCAATGCAGTTTCCAACGCAGTCTCTCCCGTGGAAGATCCCTCCCCGAGTGGAGAGGACGTGGAAGATTCACCCCCAGCCTTTGAGGATGGCGTCTCCGCCACGGTCGATGAGTTAGTACAGGTGAACCTTGGAACCGAAGCAGATCCAAGACCCACATTGGTCAGTGCCGCCATGCCCTCTGAGGAGCGGCAGCAGTACATGGACTTCCTCAGACAGCACCGTGATGTGTTCGCTTGGGGCTATGACGAGATGCCGGGGCTAGATCCTCAGGTAGTCGTCCACCGCCTTGGTCTCCCGGCGAACCATCGCGGGTTCAAGTAGCCTCCCAGGAAGATGCACCCATTCCACGGTGCTATGGTTGAGGCCGAGGTTGACAAGCTTATCAAAGCCAACTTCGCGAGGGAAGTTCAGTACCCCAGATGGCTGGCCAACATTGTGCCGGTCAGGAAGAAGAACGGGAAGATCTGTATCGACTTCCGCGATCTCAACCGCCACTGTCCGAAGGTTGATTTTCCCCTTCCGGTGACAGAGCTGTTAATTGACGCCACGACAGGGTTCCAAGCCCTCTCCTTCATGGATGGATACTCCGGATACAACCAAATCTAGATGGCCCCTGAGGATGAGGATTTCACTGCCATCAGGGCCCCCCAAGGTATCTTTTGTTACCAGGTCATGCCCTTCGGCCTGAAGAATGCAGGTGCCACCTATCAATGGGAGATGCACCGCATATTCAAGCCAATCCTCGGCACACTGGTGGAATGCTACGTCGACGACTTGGTGGTCAAATCGTGCCAGCGTCAGGACCATCTCAAAGATCTTGAGAAAGTGTTCGGCTTCCTCCAGTCTCGCTACCTGAAGATGAACCCGTTGAAGTGTGCCTTCGGGGTCACCTCCAGGAAGTTTCTTGGCTTTGTGGTAAGATACCGGGGTATTGAGATCGACCCAGAGAAGATCAGGGCGATTAGCCAGATGCCTCCCCCAGGTAACATCCGGGAACTGCAAGGGTTCCAAGGCCACTTAGCCTATATACGCCGATTCATCGCGAATCTGGCCGGCAAGTGTAAGCCCTTTTCTTGGCTCATGAAGAAAGGCGCCACCTATGTATGGGATAAGGAGTGTCAGACCGCTTTCGAGGAAATCAAGCAGTACTTGCTTCAACCTCCGGTTCTGATGCCGCATGTATCCGGGAAGCCGTTGGTCCTTTATGTGACCGCCCTGGAACGGTCCCTTGGTGCCCTTCTCGCCCAGAAGAACAACGAGGGAACAGAGAATAGCCTCTATTAGCTTAGTCGCATGCTCCTCGATGCGGATGTTAGGTATTCCCCCATCGAGAAGAGCTGCCTGGCGCTCGTATTTGCCGTACAGAAATTACGGCACTACTTGCAGCACCACGAGGTACAGTTGGTTTCTTGAGTAGACCCGTTGAAATATATCCTGAGCCGGCCTATGTTGACTGGCCGTCTAGCGCGGTGGGCTGTGATTCTCCAGTAGTTCGACATTAGGTATGTGTCTCAGAAGGCCATCAATGGGCAAGCATTGGCGTAATTTCTGGCTGCTCACCCAACCTCCGCGGATCAGCCGCTGGATCTAGGATTTCCTGATGAGGCCATTCTCTCGGTCGATCGTGCCGATCCATGCTGGCAGATGCACTTTGACGATGCTTCCCGGAGCCCCACTGATAGAAGACTCAATGATACTAAGCTCAACAAGGTGGGTTTGGGTATCGTCTTCATTACCCCGGAGCAAGCCGTGCTACCATACTCTTTCCTGTTGTCAGAGGGCTGTACCAACAATGAGGCGGAATACCATGCCCTCATCACTGGCCTCGAGTTATCTCTCGAGATCGACGTGCCCCATCTGTGTGTGAAAGGGGACTCCGAGATGGTCATTCAGCAGGTCAATGGAGACTATGTTGTCAAGAAGCCGGAACTTGTGCCATTGCTGGAGTGCACCCTCCTCCTGATTGCCCAGTTCCCTTCTCGTCCAGAAATTGTCCATATTCCCCAGTCGCAGAACGGTCGAGCAGATGCTTTGGCCAGCCTTGCTGCGTCACTCGCAGAGCCTGAACAAGACAACCTGATCGTCCGCGTGACGCACCGCAGGCTCATCGCTCCCGTTATCCCGGAGGGAGATCGCGGCTCGTCGGTAAGTAATCTCACCGCGGTTGCCCCAGTGCCTGGAGCCCCGAGTACCACAGATATGGCAGTCGAACCAGCCCCCGATTGGAGGACGCCTTTGGTTGAGTACCTCCAACATGGCATTCTCCCGTCGGATCGGGCCGAGCGCGAGCGAGTTCGATGCCGCGCATCGCAGTTTGTTCTCCAGAGCAGTCCCGGCCTGGAGCAGATCCTCTATAGACGCGGATTTGATGGTGTTCTCCTCCGCTGCCTTCAGGGAGTTGAGATCCCACGAGTCATGCAAGAGGTTCATGCGGGTTCATGCGGTGCCCACCAGACTGGGCCGAAGCTTTCCCACCAGATTCGGAGGTTGGGATACTTCTGGCCCTCCATGATCCATGACTGCATCGAGTACGCCAGGAAGTGCCATGCGTGCCAGGTTCACGCGAACTTTGTGCATCGGCCGCCGGAGACTCTTCATACCACCAGGTATTCTTGGCCCTTTGCAGTCTGGGGGATGGACGTTGTGGGACCATACCCGCCGGCGACGGCTCGCCAGTGTCGGTTCATTCTGACCTCCACGGACTTCTTCTCCAAATGGGCAGAGGCGATTCCGCTCAGAGAGGTCAAATCCTGTTCTATCGCTGACTTCGTGACCTCCAACATCATTTATCAATTTGGAGTGCCTCACGCTATCCTCACGAATAACAGAGCCAATTTCTGAGCAGCCGAGTTGAAGAAGTTGTACGCCAAGTACAACATTCGCTCGAACCATACATGTCGCTATCATGCGCAGGCAAATGGACAGATTGAGGCATTTAACAAAACCCTCTCTAACATTCTGCAAAAGATTGTTGGTCAGAACAAGAAGAGTTGGCCGGACAAGCTCCCCAATGCCCTCTGGGCTTATCGGACGACGACTCGCAATTCCACCCAGATGACCCCTTATTCCCTGGTGTATGGGACTGAGGCCGTCCTGCCCATCGAGATCCAGTTACCGTCCTTGCGCACTGCGGTCTACGACCAGCAAGCGCCGAAGAGAGCTGCTGAAGCCCTTCTAGTCGAGTTGGAAGCACTGGATGAGAATAGGCTTCGCGCTTTGCACAACTTGGAGAGGCATCAAAGCAGAATGGCTCGAGCTTTCAATAAGAAGGTTCGCCTCCGCTCCTTCCTACAGGGTGACCTAGTACTGGCCCTAAGAGCACCAATGATCCCCGGCAGGAAGCCTCCCAAGCTGGAGCCCAAGTGGGAGGGACCTTTTATCGTCCACAAGGTCTATCCCAATGGCGCGTACTCCCTAGCAACTATGGATGGTGAGCGTGTTACTCCTCCCACCAACGCTAGGTTCCTCAAGCAGTACTTTGCCTGACTGCATTCGTCCCGCACGACGTTAAACTGCATTCGTCCCGCATGACGCTAAACTGCACCACGTCCGAGCTACAAGACGTTAAACTGTTCAGCATTCGTCCTGCATGACGCTAAACTGCAACTAAATAACTACGTGTGGCTTGATTCCCATCCTTATGGGATACGTAGGACCGCCTGAACATTCATGTTTCAGGCCCAGCCCCATCCTTCGGGAATTTCCATCCCATCTCGGGCCCTTGGCCCAAGTGCCTCTGGGTATGCGGCGTATGGTGTGAACGCGGGGCTATGCCCTCATTCACATCGGTTTTCTCGCCATGCTGTACGCCCCCCACGTTTGGGGATGCCTTCCGCTCCCCCCTTTCTTTATCGTCCTGCATGACGTTAAACTACACTTCATGAACTACGTGTGTCTTGATTCCCATCCTTATGGTATACGTAGGACTGCCTGAACATTCATGTTTCGGGCCCAGCCCCATTTCCCGGGAATCTCTATCCCGCGTTGGGCCTCTGGCCCAAGTTCCCCTCCTTTTTGTGTGAGGCGTATGGCGTGAGCGGGGGATTGTGTCCTCATTCACGTCGGTCTACTGGCCGCACCATACGCCTCCCCCGTGTGTGGGACTACCTCACACGCCTCATCATCCTGCATGACGTTAAACTGCCTCTCAAGAACTACGTATGGCTTGATTCCCATCCTTATGGGATACGTAGGACCGCCTGGACGTTTGTGTTTCAGGTCCAGCCCCGTATTTTGGTTTCTCTTAGGGTGAGTCCTCCGACCCTTTCCGATGATCTATTAACATGTTTTGGGTACTCCGGTCTATGACCTGTAGTGTCGGATTCAATCCCGACAAGTCCTGTGTTACTTGTCAGGACTCGCGCTTCCTCTTGTTCGGGCCTTCACTCAAAGGGATCCTCATTAGCGGTTTGGATACGATGCCTCAGTGCTCTCCTACAGCTCCGGGTCGATTTACCGGTGGGTCCTGGGCCGCAAATCGATATGAATCCTGCGCTTGAGCGGTTGATGCTCGTTTGCTTGCCTCATCCTAGGCTGACGCGATCAGATGTTGTGTTGCGAATATGGTCAGCAACATCCTTGATCGCCATGTCGGATCTTTCAGGCTCTGAACATTGGTTGCGCAGTCCTCATCACACTCTGCCTCTATGCGTTGTAGTGGGATCTCGACACTCTATATCTTCATACTGACCTTCAGTACACCTCTACACGTTAGGCAGGCCAACCAGGGTAATGGTGTCTTTCGAGGCTCCCACGATCTGAGCACCAAGGATATGTGCTAATGTCCTCCCTAAGGGCCATGTGTAGCTAGACCCTCGTCCCCATGAGGAGGAAGGAGTCGCCCGGGCAATCGCGTTCTGGGCCCAGCATAGCTGGAGGCTAGCATCTCTGCCCCTCGGGTGATAGACATATGAAGACCCCTATCCCAGGATCCTTCTCCTGGAATTGTGCGTGAACGCAGGGCTGGGATGTGTCCCCACCTCCGCTGTGTCCGCCGTACCGCAATAAGCGGATTCCTCCATGGTCCAAGCCACACGACCTTAAACTGTGTTGTCTGGTCTTACCACACGACTGTAAACTGTGATCGTCTTGGCCGCCCGACGAGAAACGGCACTGCATCGTGATGTTCTCCTCGGGGAACACTCACGTTGGGTGCTGGTTAATAACCACACCATTTATCAATGCCTTTCATGGCTTGATTATTGTGGCGACGCTAGAGATTTCTTAATCACAGGCATGTCACTGCACAAAAAAACCATCCACCTTTAAGGACAAACAAGAAATATCAAATGCCGCTTCTTTGGGGTGCGAGGGATAGACCCGCACCCCTCCCCGCGCTGGTGCCCGAATGTGTTGCGCCACGCTTCAAGAACTACGTGTGGCTTAATTCCCATCCTTATGGGATACGTAGGAACGCCCGGATGTTTGAAACTTCGGGTCCAGCCCCCCACCTCTTAAATATTCCCCCTTCTCTTGGGAATCTTCCGCCTTCGGGTCACCCTCAAGGCGTGTCCTTCAACCCCTTGCAGTGGTCCACCGGTGTTAAGAGTACTCTGGTCTATTTCCAGGAGGGTCAGGTTCAACTCGGTCAGGTTCCTTCCACTTTTCAGGCTTCATGTTCCCCTTCATTCGGACCCATCGCCTACGCCCTAGGTGGAACCCCCATGAGTGGTCTGGATACAATGCCTCAGTGCTCTCCCACCTATCCGGGCTGGTGCCCCCAAGGGCCTTGGGCAGCAAATCGATATGAATCCTGCGCATGAGCGGTTGATGCTCGTTTGCTACCTCATTCCATCAACGGTCAGTGCGATATTGATGCTGCTTTTCCGCCATGGTCGGCAGTACTCCCATATCATTACGCCGGTGCCCCCAGTCCTTGAGTGAATGGCTGCATGATTCACATTACGTTTTCCACCTCCCATTCTGACCAGGAAAAATCTCGGCACTCTTGACACTATCCCTCAGTGCATCTTTTCATATCCAAGTGATAGGACCACGATGTGGCGTACTTTGAGGTCCCTATGGTCCGAGCTCTAAGACCTTAAACTATGATCTGCCCCTATGGTCCGAGCTCTACGACCTTATACTAAGATCTCCCTAATCGGGGTTCTACGTCTTGCATGACGTTAAACTGCAATTTCAAAACTACGTGTGGCTTGATCTCCAGCCTGATGGAGTACGTAGGAACGCCCGGGCATCTCGGCTCGGGTCCAGCCTCAGGGATCGCTAAGTCCCGCCCCTCCTCGTCGCCGGCCGTCTGGCCTGGCTTCTGGTAGAGTGGTGCGGTTGTGATATTCTCCCTGATTCAGCTCGGGATGCCCCATTGCAATGATGGGAAGAGTCAGTTTCCTCGTCAAAGAGGTTCTGTCTGAGAATTGGTGTGATTCACGGCCAGATTAGTGCATCCGCCTAATACGCTTTCCCCACGGTGGCGCAATTTTGGGAGTGTTAGATTCTGTCCGAACAAATCATCACTTCGCCCCACGCTTCGCATTCCCTTTTGATCCGGATTTCCGCCCTTGTTCCTGAAGGAACCCCCAAAGCGATATTGATGATGACATGTGATCTGCCTCCTGCAATACGAATGATGACCATCGGTCCGTCTATTGCAGTAGTATGGTCGATTGATCCATTGTCCGCTTGCCGTCTTGGCCGTTTCCTGGAAGGCCGACTATCGTGGATTTCTGAATTTGGGACACGCGATTCACCCTTTCTCATTTCCCTATGTTCGGATAAAATTTCAACGCCCCTAGCGTTGTCCCGCTCGTGTGTCGGAACAAGTTGGGGGGATGGTACATTGATTAGGTCTGAGGTCTCCCTTCCTAGGAATGACCTCCCTCTCTTCTTTAGAAATCCAGGCCCAATTGTGGATGGCTGAAGCTTGGTTAACGCTCCCGCATGGCAATGGATTGTGGTTGAGCACGTTAAGCCAAAAGATGCAGATAAATATATTGGTTCATACAAATGGATCGAAGTATTGAGTAGCAGAAGAAAAATGTTCTGGGAATGGAAAAAACAAAGACCTTAGGGATTAGCGTGCTGAATGGATCTTTCCAACGCCGCTACCCTTTGGCTGGCAGCCTCCAAGGCTGCTTCTCGCTCTCTGCATGCCCTTTCTTCGTCGGCGGCCGCAGCGCGCAGCTCGCCGATCCTGGCTTGTACACGCTCCCGCTCGACTTGAAGTGTGACCATCTGGTGGCTCGCCTCCGTCAGCTGTACCTGGGCGTCATCCAGCTGGGCCGTCAATTGCTCCACAAGCTCAGTGCACACTGCAACGAATGCCTCCTTCTCTGCCGCCTACCCTTCGAGGCGTCGGACTTCCTGCTCCTCCACGAGGAGCGCCCGCGTGTTCTCTGACATGTCCCGACATTGTGCGACGTCGGCACGCCGGCGGCTCTCACGCAGCTTTTCGGCCATGAAATCACGGACCGTCAGATGGTGGCATCGAGCATCAGCTCCCCAGGCACACAGGAAGCGCAGCCAGGTTTGAAGCGATCCCATGCGCCCCAGCCACTCCGATGAGGGTCGCTTGAGGAAGCGCTGGATGCACTTCCACCCCCTGCGGCGCGTTATCCGGCTCTCCTCGACCGCCTCCGCGTCCGAGTCGTCCATCTCCTCGGGGTTGGCAGGCCGGTAGGCAGGGAAGGCAGCCAGCAGGTCTGCTGCAGGTTCCGCCCCTGGGATGTCCTCACAGGGGATAGGTTCCCCAACATCTGGGCGACCTTCTTCTCTCGCCCCAGCAGCGTTGACACCCTCGTCAGCCGTCGACCTCTCTCTGATGGCAGCACCGCCGGCGTCCGCTGCCCCTGATCAGCAGTTGGTGGGGTTGGCTCGGTGTGAGAAGTCTGTTCTGGAGGAGGCGGCATGTCCGCCACTGGTCCACTCGTGGATGGCCCGGGTTCGACAGCCCGACGAGCCTCCAGTATTGAGATCACTGCACAAGGCATGCCATGGTTAGTCACGGATCGTCAACGGAACGCACCAAAAGTAAAGTAAGAAGACTTACGGGAATCCAGAGCGTCATCTTCCGCTGTCCCGGCCGCCGCAGGAGAAATTGCAGCAGGGGACCCCTCAGCGCTTGTCAATTCAATGATGGGTGTCTGGCCCCCGCCCTGTCCTGCTGGCGCCTCTCCTACTCCTACTGAGGATGCCTGACCAACATTCGTGCACTCCTGAGGAAGGTGAAGAAATGGGTTAGAAGCTGCATAAGAGAATGGATGAATCAAGTTGAGTAGGGATAGAAGCGAACCTCGAGGAGCTCGGTAATATCGATATTGTCAGAGCCGGCCACCTCGCCGCTCTCCCATGGGCTCCCCGGATGGGACCTTCCCTCCGACCCTTCATCCTCCCCCGTCTCCTCCTCTTCGTCGGAGTCATCATTACTATCACCTTCCTCCGGCGACATCTGTTCTGGAGCAGGCTCTAGACTGAGCATCACCTTCACCAGAAGGTAAGGCTCCGCACGCTTACCACGTTGGCGCACGTACTCGTCCATGGCCGTCAGATACGCATACCGCCGGTGGAAGTTCACCCTGTCGGTGACCTGAAGGCGCCCGACCTCTGGCAGATGGATCCCTTCTCTGGTTATCTTCTGCCAGATGATTTCGGTCCCCAGCGACTGCCGCAGGGTCATCCAGGCTGACCACAGCGCTGGGAAGACTGCATCGATAGAGGGTTCGAGCAGGCGCCTTATTTGCTTCCCGGGCCGCTCCCCGACCACCGCATGTGCCCCCTCTCTGGGCGTTGAAGTCGTGGCGGCAGCCTGCGATGTGCCCGCCACCGAAGTCCCTGCCTGCGCCAGCTCCGCTGCTTGGCGCGCCTCCGTTGTCCCCCACGTAACGGCGCCTCACCTCCTTCCTAGACTCCCAGTCTCCGCACGGGTGACCTCGAGCCGCCGAACTAGCTTCCGTAGAAGCCCCTCGGGGTACGCGATGGCCCAGTGTTTGGCGTACTCGGTTGCCAAGCCTGCGTCGACCCCGGTAGGAGGGAGAGTGATGACATCGCCAGAGCCGAAAGCGGCGAACATTAGCCACATCTGGCGAAGGACGCAAGGGTTCGTCTCCTCCCGGACAGCGGTAAATACCCTCTTCGGCATCCGTTGAAGACACCTGAACTGCCTGGCGAACCGGGTTGGCACATAGGACTTGCAGATCACCTTCCCGTCGATCCGAGACACGAGCACCCCGCCCCGCATGCTCAGGAAGTATTCGTGCTGTTCCAGTGGACCCTGTCCATTGTCGATCATCTGGCCAACGGGACTGGGGAACGGGCTGAAGTTGAAATTGGCGTGATTTCCAATATGAATCCTCACGCCCTCCTCATTTAGGGTCATCGGAGCGACCCCCGCGATGTTCAGCAGGGAGGGTCGCAGGCCGTTTCCCGGAGGAATGACGGCGTTTGGAAACATGTACCCACCGAGGTGAGTAGCCACCCAACCGTGGAAGAATTGAAAGGGCCCACAGACCCTTCGTGGCGACCCCCCTCGCGAGATGCGTCCCAGGATGACGTACAACTTAGCCAGCACTGGGACCCCGAGGTTGTATCTCTTATTGGCGGCCATGGCGCCTTCCATCACCAGTGTCACCGGGCGGACGCCCATGCTCGCGTCCCGCACTGGCAGGAGCCACCCACACAGAATGGCGGCCAAGAACGCCGTGTACTGGACATTTGGGTCCCGGGACTCGATGACGCGGTACCCCGATGAGCGGTAGTCTCCCGTCTCCAGGACCCGCCATTACGACCCGTTCCAGCTCCTCTGAGTCGCGGTCGGGCACGGCTTCCCCCGGCTAGGCATCTTGACCGCGGGGTCATGCTCCAAGAACTGGCCGAACCACTCCTTGTAGGCTATGTCCTTGCGGAAGTCCTTGACCCCGAGCCGCTGCGTAGCCAGGTCTAGTAGATGCCATGTCAGAATGGGAGTCTGTGACCTGTCGTCCCAGGTGTTCTTCGGAGGCAGGAACTCATCGTATTGGTAACCCTCCAGCGGGATACCTCCGATGCAGTGGATGTCCCAGAGACTGATGCTGACCTCCCCATGATGAAGATGGAAGGTGTTGGTATCCGGGGACCAGCGGGTGAACAGCTCCGGCCCGAGCTCGGGCTGCTGGTAGAAGTGGAACTGTGACGTCCACACCGCCTCAAACAGGCCGATGTATCACAGCTCCTCCGCGAAGTGATCGCAGGTGTGGCGTACCCTGAACTCCTAGGCCCACTCACTGGTGAAATTGCCCCTAGACCGCAAGTCCCAGTCCTTCAGCCAGCCCTTGGTGTCGTCGGTGACACTTTGGAGATACGTGCTCGAGTAGAGGGCTGGAGAGTTCTCCGCAGTAGGCTCACTCCCGATAATGGTTCGCGTCCTCGGGTTCAGGACATAGACATCTAAGTGCCTGGTCACCCTGGCGGGATGCCCGTTGTTGGTGATGTTATAGCGGGGAAGCTCGTCCTCCCGAGTCATCCAGGTCCGTGGCACATCAACCTCGAATCCTGGCATCGGAACCTCATCCAGGATGCCGTAGTTCCAGTGTGGCAGGTTGTCTGACAGTGGATACGTCTTCTGGGCAGGCGTCAGCAAATTTAACAAAGATTGATTGTTGGAAACAATCTCCTTGGCTCCGTAGACCTCCTCGTTCGCTGCCATTTCAGATCTGTGAATGGCGGCATCCCCCTCATTCACTTGATTCGCGACCATCTCAGAAGCTTCGGGAGTCGTGTGGGTTAAGGGATGAGGCATGTGGAATCGGATGAGGCTGGTAGAGAAATTTGGGAGTTGGCGCGCAATCGTAGTGGACAACGCGCAATTGGGAAGTCTGTCGCGCAAAACCCCGGGTGTTCGCGCAAAACAAGCCGAAATCCGGATGGGTTTGCACGCCGAACGGGTGAATTTCGCGCCGACAATGGCGATTTTGCGCACGAGAGCTTGGAAGCTTGTCGCGCGGAAGGCCTGTGTGCGGTACGGGGGACCCATGGCCCCTATTTATAGGCGAGGCCGGGTGTCCGCACCACGCGGAAAGCGCTTTGCGCGACCACGACAGCGAATTTTGTGCCTGACGCCCTTTTTGCGCGCCACAGTCCCGCGCCACCCAGGACTGCGGCATTCCGGCGTCTCCCTCGGAACCCGATCGTTGCGACTTCTCACCGATCAGATTCCGAGGGGGGCTTTTGTAGATGCCAGAAAAGTCCATTGCTCCCAAACGAAGTTCCGGATGCGGAAAGCGAGGTCATATTTGAAGTCAGAAGCAGGTTTCGGAAGGCCCGGAGGCCTTGCGCGGAATTTTGGAGGACCGCGAGCAAAGTTGAACTGCGGCACGCAATCCTCCCGTGATGCGCGCAATGCGCCGGGCCGGCGCGCAATTTTGCGCGCCCGCGGCCCGCGCGACTCCCTTGCGCGCCGGGGCCCCGATTCCGCGCCCGCGAAGGAAATTCCGCGCCCGCGCCATGAATTCCGCGCCGCCGGCGAGATTCCCCGCTCGGGGTTGCCTATAAATACAAGGCGACCCCCGACGTTTTGAAGGTTGCCAGAATTCGAAGAGTCGCTCGTGCGCACAATTCCACCCCCTCCGCGCGCAATGCCGATCTTCAGGTAACCTCCTTTATTTCGCGCAAGAAAGCCTCGGGGTTCGCTTTCGCGCGCAACCTCTTTGGCTTCTTTCCTTTGACCACTTCCTTACACGAAGGCATTCGCGCGCAAAAGAAGCCTCTTGCGCGCAATTGCCCCCCCGGGTGCACGCAATCCGGCCCGATTGCGCGCACCCCCCTTACTAAGTGGCCATTCGTTAAAGAATGGGCCGTTGCCCCCGTGCGCTATCAGAGGCCCGGTGCGTGCAACCTCCATCATCCGCGCGCAAAGCGCTGGCCCAATTGCGCGCCAGCCCGCCCAATTGCGCGCCGACCCGCGGTATTGCGCGCCAAGCACCTCTTTTGCGCGCAAACCGCCAGGGTCGCCCCCTTTGGCCCCCTGAGGGTACCCGCCTGCATGGCGCCCGATGATCCTTATCCCGGGTGCCCCGCACCGTGCGTTGTCTTCCCGTGCGGCCCTCCAGGCTCGCGCGAAGTGACACAGACCCATCGGCGGCAAATTCGTCCCGCACGACGTTAAACTGCACTTCGTCCCGCACGACGTTAAACTGCAGTTCGTCCCGCACGACTTTAAACTGCACTTTGTCCCGCACGACGTTAAACTTCACTTCGTCCCGCACGACGTTAAACTTCACTTCGTCCCGCATGACGTTAAACTGCACTTCATCCTGCAGGACGCTAAACTGCACCACGTCCTCGCGGCAAGACGTTAAACTGCCCAGCATCCATCATCCTCAACACACGACGTTAAACTGTACTTCATCCAGCAAGACGTTAAACCGTCCGCTTCGTCCTCAACACACGACGTTAAACTGTACTTCGTCCGGCAAGACGTTAAACCGTCCGCATCACCCGATCTCGTGCCTCACACGCAGGGTCCCCCCCGGTTTGGATGTGGCCCCCACCCGCTCGTCTCTGCAGGGATGTCGGTATTTCCCCTCTTTAGGGATGATTTATTTGAGTGGCCTTCGCCCACAGGGGTAGGGTATTACAAACCCCTAGTTTCTTGGGGGGCTGCACATGTGTATCTCCATTGTGCTTCCCCACTGCCGAAGCCAGTAGAGGGCGTGACTGGGATCAAGGTGTCTCTTACTTTCAGCCCAAGTCCCTCCCCAACTGAGTTTTGCTGCACTCAGGTTGCCTCAGTGCATAAGTCCTGACAGAATGAACTACGTGAACTTTGATCCCTGTCTCCTAAACAGGGTACGTAGGAAGCCACCCTGAGGTTCAAGCCCACCACCTGGTCATCCCGGTCGTATTCACGTCGGTTCGTCCATCAGTTGACCCCTCCCGGGTTCACATTCGCATTGATCCACCCGGCCGTTCCATCCCCCTCTGTGTGAGGTGGTTCGGTTCAATCCTCTGCCCGGCAGCCTCGAACTCTTCATGAGTCGGCTTGCCATCGTCCAACATGACGTTAAACTATATATCCGAACTACGTTGACTTTGATCCGCACTAACGCACGGTACGTAGGAAGCCTCTACGGGGTCCAAGCTCTTCACTCCATCATCCATCCTGATCCTTACCCGGGCCGCCACATCCCAGTGGGGTCATGCCATTTCATTCCACTCCACTTTACTCGGGAAGCCGCCCATGCGCTGGCCCCAGCGTCGGAGGTTCCCCGCAAGGGGTTCTGTCATCTGATCCACTCCTCGTGTTGATCAGTCCGATGTCGTCCCCGCTAGACGTTAAACTCGCGGCATACCCCGTGTTAAACATGGGAAGCTGAGGAAAACCTCAGGTAACGTAGTCCCCCGCACCCAGCGCGGGATGCCTCAGGCCATCATGCCTTCGAGAAGCCCTATTAGGGACGGAAGGCAGACATGCATAGCCGCAGTGTTAGGACACGCCCCCAACACCCAGAGCTACCCGGTCTCCTCACCGCAGGTTGCTGCCCTGACCGGACTCCTTGGAGCGTCTGGGCGGAAGCAGCGTAATTAACCGGTGTCCATGAAGATATGGCGCCGGGAACGAGATTCACGAACATTCTTAAATCTATGAGGGAGACCCGGATTAGGCGACGAGTTCCGAGGAGACGTCCACGGAAGGAGGAGCCGATGTCCCATCATCCCGGTTTCGATCAAGGAGCAGATGTCCCTGAATAAGGGACGGATGCCGCCCGCCTTTGGAAAGCGGGACTGTGGGGCCACAAGCCGTGCTCCCATCCCCTCGGGTCGACGGGAGCACGCGCGAACGCGTCCTGGCGGAATAGCGTCGGAACGGAAACCCGACGCACATCCACACTGAAACAATTATAAATATGAAACAACTCTAATTAACCTTCTATCCATCCTACAGAAAAAGGAAATCACCGCGCGTGCGTACGTACGGAATACCGTCTCCACGCCGTGGTGTAATCTATTTTCTGCCACCACCTTAATTGGATGGGTATAATGGTGTAATGAGTAACTATATATAATTATTATAAATTGATATTGATACTTAAATAGTATACATACACTTCAACACAATTCCACGACCACGGGAATGATATCATCGCTCATGTGTACGTACGGACTACCGTCTCCACAACGCGATGAGATTCATTATCAATGTTAACCATTCCAGAATGATTATAAAGTATATATAATGAATAATAAGGAAATATATGACATGGTAAATCTAATGGATTTATGTATATATATATGTCTTCTACTTACTTCCATTCAAGACAATAAGTATAGGAAAACAACATTCATGCGTACGTACGGACTACCGTCTCCATGAACGGTGTGTTTCATTTCATTTATCTATATACTATATATATATATACTGAATATATATGATATATAAATCATATTTTATATTCTGGATGTAAGTAAATCATGATATAAGTAATAATAATTTCAAGAACAAAAAGTCCAAACACCTACGATAAATGAAACAATTTTACCCAAAACGCTTCTTTAACATGGAATTTACAAAAGAACGAGTAATATAAAGTCATAAGTGACCCATATATGATATCATAACAATTAATATGATTCTATAATAAGTTAATGACATTATTTAAATCATTATACAGGAGTTTCGGACACGTAAAAATCATATCGGTCTTAAGGTAAGGGAAATATCACAATCTCATTTTTATCATAGATTTTTTATACTTTGAAATTTACTGGGTTGTATTTTATCATCCTCATCCATGTTTCCTCAATATGTAATATTATTTCCATCCACCTACGATTTTTTAAATACAATTTTACCCTTCGGTGAGTTTTTAGTAAATGATATGAAAGGAATCTTTTTTCATTTTTCGTACAATGTACTTTTTGACTTTTCCGACAAAAGTACGAAGAATGTTTTTTTAACTTATACAGCATGAATGGATTTTTAAAACATTATGTCCAAGAAGCTTAATTTACAAGTTTTCAAGTTTATTTTTAATCAAATTCTATTAGTTTAGAATTTTATGACATGATAAGAAAGGAAAAGTGTTTTTGAAGCAGAAATGATATTTTCTTCAAGAAAGGAGTTCAAGCGTTTTATCAAAATTATTTTCCATCTACGATAATAATGGGTTCTGTTTTTATACCTATTATTACATTGATTTTATTATGTTTTTATGGAATTATATTTTTATGAATTCCTTTAACTTATATAAATTGTTTTATGATGTCATGATGTTTAAGATTCCCATTTTTATTACATGGGTTATGCTATGATGTATGGTTTTCTGATTTTGTGGCACATATAATAATGGAATCATTATGAGATGGGTGGGACCTATATCTCCCTCCAATGAATTTGGTAAATATTTTATATCTCATGAGATAGACATGGCTGGAATCGTAGGTTATACCGATTCAGTGAAATAGGACTGAAACAATGGTGACTCGATTCAGAAAGGGACTTTGTCCACTAAGATAATCTTGGCAATGAGTCTTGACTAATAAGAAATGATTCACTATGATTATGTGTGTATGCCACAAAGTTTCATGTTTTAATTTATGATTATTGGGATTACATTTCACTACTATGATTTATCCCATGTCATGAATTCGATTATCCAATAAAAACATATATTTTAATTACATTTTAATGGTATTAAATGTTCATTTTTGATATTATGGGCCCGAGTTAGTGAATTTTCATTATGAAGATCCATTCTCATCATTTGTGCACTTCATGCCTAATATACACCAATTTAGGCCCGATGAGTCATTGATTCTATGGAATGTAATTATCAATTTTTTTAATTTGATATTTTGGGAACATTATCTAAACTAAAATGTGAACATTTTTCATTCAGGGATCAATGGAGAATTCATGGAAGAAGATGGGGATATTTTGTGATGAAAGGAAGCAATTCTAGAGAAGGCAGATTGGACACTAGCCAACTGATGAGACTGTGGGGCCCAACATACAAGCCCAATAAATCCCAACATTTGGGGATGCTAGAATAAATTCAGAGCAACAAATAACTCTTCATGAGCCAATGCTAATTCGGCCTCTATGGTGGTCATTAAAGCGGCCCAAGTTAGAGATACAATTCTGGGCCAGATTCTACGGCCCAGAAAAACAGTCCACTAATTTCATCATATCTCCGAATCCGTAACTCCAAATTGGCCTAAATTTACAGGCGGTTAGAAGAAATCTGGAGCTCCATTTTCTTCTTCTATGGCCCACTCTAATTTGGCCATCTAGAATGTTTTCCAGATGCGTTTTTTCGGTGAAGGAAAGCTGGCTGCCACCTCGGGTCAAATGTGGAAAAGTTCAAATTCCACAAGCTTTCCACCACCTATGGCCTACCAAAATTAATTGAGATGCTTTGTACTATTTGAGGCTTGACCCAAGGCTCCCAAAATGCCTATTTAAGGCTTTTGTGGTGAAGGAGTTGAGGATCTTGGATGCTTTGTTCAATTGTAATGTTATGCTGCATTTTTGTTGCCACAATTTAGTCTTTCACATGTAAGTTGTCCAATTCACTTTAGTTTCTTAATAAATGTTCTTCTTCTACTCTTATTCTGTTGTTCTTAATATCACTATGATACCGTTGGATCAAGGTGTGAATTTATTCACACCAAACCTTGTTAAATTATTCACACAATGGTGGAGTGATCATTTTATTTTTGTTGTTTTCTTTACTTCTCCATTTCCTCCCTCATGAGTCTACTTTCCGCTTCCATTGAAACCATGGGATCAATGGAGGGAAAACCCACTTATGGGTTGATCCAAGGGAGTAGAAAGGTGCTGGATTGGATTTTATTTATCACCTAATTAATGTATAATAACTTCTTCAATTGGGATTTTTATTTGATTATTTTTAAACTCCATCATCCTTGTTTAATTTAAGGCCACACACTTCAAGTACTAATACGATCCTTTACCTTGAAGTTCTCAAAACATTGATCCTTCAAGTTTATAGGTGATTAGAATAAGAGGGTGTAGGAATTAGAATAGTAAGTGATGATGTTGTTTTATCTCCTTAGATGAACCCATCTCAAATTTAAGAAATTGAAATCATTAAAAAGAAAATACGTCCAATCCACCCCGAGCGATAACCTAGGATCAACTCATTCTTTTAAATTGAATCCACTTAAATCTATTAGATATCTGTAAAAACCATCCATAAGCAATCCATGTTGGCCACTTCATATACAAAAATCCATCCCTTAGGTTGTGTATCTTAGGTATCTTCTTAGGTCTCTGTGGAATTGACAACACAAGCTACGCTACAAGGACCGTTCTACCCTTCTTCTCTTGGGTAAATTTGGGCGTGAACCAAATTTTGGCACCGTTTCCGGGGACCAATTAAGTACCTTAGATCCAAAAAAACCTTCCTTCTTCACCTCCATTCTTCCACTCTCACCCAAGATCTCTTATCTTGTCCCTTTCTCGCTTTTTTTTGGCGCATGTCCGCCTACACCCGCGATTTCTCAAACAGATTAGTTAGGGTGGAAAGTCCTAGGATTGGGGGGTCAAGTGAACCTAAGGGATTGTTTAAATCAGATTCAAATATTCTTGAAACCCCAAAGTTATAACTTTAAACAAGTCTAATGGAGGGTCATCCACAAAATCAAATTGTAAACCCTGGGGGGAATCAAATGGGAAACCAAAACCAAGAAGCTCCAAACTTAGGGAATGTAGTTGATCAAACCATGAACGACTACCTCACTCCAGCTTGGACCAATTCCCCCTCATGCATTAGACACAATTCCATAGGAGACACCAAGTACATATTCAAACCCCATGTCCTATACCACCTTCCAACCTTTCATGGGATGGAGTCATAAATTCCATACCTTCATGTCAAAGAGTTCAACGACCTTGTTGAAACCATGTGTCCCCCACATCAACTAGAATCCGCTAAGATGAGGATATTTCCTTTTTCATTAAAGGATCAAGCTAAAAATTGGCTAAACAACTTGAGACCTACAACAATCCATTCTTGGGACCAACTACAAAGAGAATTCTACAAAAAATACTTCCCTCATCACAAAAAATTTGCACTTAAAAAGAGAATCCAAAACATTTTTGAAAAATAGGGAGAGTCAATTTATGAAACATGGGAGAGGTTCAAAGACACCCTAAACATGGTTCCACACCATGGGTTTTCCATACCTAAACAAGTGAGAATTTTCTATGAAGGGTTGGGTCCGGGTAATAAACAATTCATTGACATGATGTGTAATGGAACTTTTAAAAACAAGGCCCCAAATGATGCTTATGAGAATCTGGAAAGTCTGGCTGAACAAAACCAAACTTGGGGAACTTCACCTTATTCTGAAAAGCCACAAAGAACCATAGGAATTCATACACTTAAATAAGAGGAAAGCCTTAGTGCTAAACTCGAAGCACTCTCTAGGAAGGTTGAAGAGATAGACCTTAGGAAAGTCCATGAAATCCAAAATGTAGTCCTTGTTTTCACAATTTGTGACAAACATGACCATAAAACAGACAACTGCCCAACCATTCCATCCATCAAGGATGTTCTTCTAGGAGGATCCCCAGCGTAAGTCAATGCCCTAAACTTTCAAAAGCTCCAATACCAAAACACCTTCAATCCAAGGTACAATGACCACACAGGCTTCCGATGGAAGGATAACCAACAACATAACCAACCACAAGGACAAAATCCTTACCCTCAACAGAACTACCAAACCCATAACCAGTTCCAAACCCAACCTATCCAATACCAACAGCCACCGGTCCATTTTCAACAAACCATCCCACCTCCAAAATACCCCCCTGGGATAAACCAACCTACTCAAGAACCAACCCAAATTGTTCCACAAAGCCTACTAGAACAACTGTGCAAACAAATGGAGAGGATGAACTCAGAAGTCTCTTCCCTAAAATAAGAACTTCAAACCATCAAAACTGGAAAGGTACCCATGCCTACTCAGGCGGTTCCATCCTCAACTTCAAGTGGAGAGTCATGTTGTGCTCAAACAACTCATGAACAACTAAAGGTTGTGATTGTTTTAAGAAGTGGGAAATCAATTGAGAAACCTGAACAACTAATTCAGAACCCAACTGAAGATTCAAACTTGGATGGAAATTTAAATGAACCACAAGATAAAACTGAGGAAACTGATAACAATGTCAAAGAAACAACTCTTCAATAAACAACCCCACAACCTGCACCATTTCCCCAACGCATGAGGGGGAAATCCAAGCCTGAACTGAGTGAAACGTTGAGGGAAATATTTTCACAAGTCAAGTTTAACATACCCCTTCTCCATGCAATCCAATCCATACCTGCCTACTCAAAGTACCTTAAGGACTTGTGCACTTTTAAAAGAAACTTTTCACATAAAAACCATGTCCTTTTGGCTGCTAATGTGAGTACCAGCATTCAAGGGACCATTCCTCCTAAGTTGAAAGACCCGGGTTGTCCTTACATCAAGGTTGAACTGGGAGAAAGTAAAGTTGTCAAGGCCATGTGTGACCTATGTGCTAGTGTCAATCTCATCCCATATACTGTGTACTGCCAGTTAGGCTTAGAAGAACTCCAACCCACATCTATCACACTTCAGCTTGCTGATCGTAGCATTAGGGTTCTAAAGGGGATTTTAATGGACGTTCTGGTAATGGTTGAAAACATCATCTACCCTGCTGATTTCATTGTCCTTGAAAACCATCCAAATTTAGGAAATAAGGAACAAACCCCAATCATCCTTGGTCTTCCTTTCCTTGCAACAATCAACTCTGTTATCCGAGTCCAAAATTGGAACATGACCATCACCTTTGGGAACATGAGTCTAGAATTGAACATCTATAATGAAAGCTCACAAATAGGGGATGACAAGGATATTCATGAAGTAAACATGATAGGAAGCATTGATAATGAATCCATGGAACATCAAAGAATATTTGAAGAATGTTTAAGTCAGAATGAGATTGATTTCCTTTTTCATATGAAGGAAGTTTATCTCCTTAGCTTGAATCATTTTCAAATTTCTCTTATGATGAAGTCTTAGGTCCAACAATCAGTGCAACCTTTAAAGAAACCATTTTCATAGAGACCCCTCTAAATTCCTTCCCTAAATCTGATCAAGCCAAAATAGTAGCTGAAACTTCAACATGTGAGGAATCAATCCTATCTGAACCTCGAAAAAAAGAAATTGATCTTGATCCAATGTCCCAATCTTCTGCTGAAATTCTGAACCAACCTGATCTTGAATTGAAGGAACTTCCTGCTGCACTAAAGTATGCCTTCCTAGGGGAAAATCAAACACATCCTATTGTCATTTCTTCTTCTCTTGAATCCAATCATGAGAGGATGCTTCTAGATGTCCTTAGAAAGCATAAGAAAGCCATTGGTTGGACCCTTTCTGATATTCCTGGGATTAGCCCACTTATCGGGACTCATAGGATTGTTCTAGAATCTGATTCAAAGCCATGTCGTCAACCTCAATGGCGACTCAATCCTAATCTCATGGAGGTAGTAAGGAAGGAACTTTTGAAATTGTTGAAAGCTGGTATCATATATCCCATAGCTGAGAGTGAATGGGTGAGCCCAATCCAAGTGGTTCCAAAAAAGGCTGGAATCACAGTGATAACCAATGAGGATGGAGAGATTCTTCCAACAAGGGTGGGTAGTGGATGGAGGGTCCGTTTTGACTATAGGAAACTAAAATCATTCACCAAGAAGGACCATTTCCCCTTACCATTCATTGACCAATCCCTTGAGAGAGTGGAAGGTCATGCCTTCTACTGTTTCTTAGATGGGTACTCGGGGTACAATCAAATTGAGGTCTCCCTAGAGGATCAAGGGAAGACTACATTCACATGTCCTCTCAGTACCTTTTCCTTCAAATGCATGCCCTTCGGGTTATGGAATGCCCCTTGAACCTTCCAGCGGTGCATGATGGGAATCATCTCAGACATGGTAGAGGATTTTCTTGAGGACTTCATGGATGACTTCTCTGTGTTTGGGGATACTTTTGAGGGATGTCTGCAGAATGTGGATAGAGTCTTGTCAAGATGTGAGGAAAAAAATCTGGTCCTAAACTGAGAAAAATGCCATTTCATGGTTAAAGAGGGACTTTTTCTAGGCCATCTGGTCTCGAGTAGGGGGATTGAAGTTGATAAAGAAAATGTTGACATCATTCGTCACCTTCCATCACCCAAAACTGTCAAGGAAGTGAGGTCTTTCTTAGGACATGCTAGTTTCTATAGAATATTCATCAAGGGCATTAGTTCAATATCTTATCCCCTTTGTGGTCTCTTAGTAAAGGATGCTCCATTTGTTTGGACAGAAAGTTGTGAGGGTTCATTCTCAACCCTCAAATCCTCTCTCACCTCTCATCCCATTATGAAATCTCCAAATTGGAACCTTCCTTTTGAACTTATGTATGATGCCAGTGGCTTTGCTGTTGGAGCTGTTTTAGGATAACGTTGTGATAAAAATCCTTATGTAATTGCTTATGTAAGAAAATCCTTAAATGATGCCCAAATAAACTACACCACCACTGAAAAGGAGTTACTTTCTATTGTGTTTGCCTTAGAGAAGTTTAGGTCCTACCTCTTAGGATCACCCATCACTGTGTTCACTGACCATTCTGCACTAAAATACCTATTCCAAAAACAAGATGCTAAGGCTAGACTGATTAGGTGGGTCCTTCTCTTAAATGAATTTGACCTCACAATCAAGGATAAAAAGGGAGTTGAAAATGTTGTAGCTGATCACCTCTCTTGGATGGAATTCAAAGACAACTCAAATCACTTTTCTTTGTCTGATTCGTTTCCTGATGAACACTTATACTCTGTGAGTGACTTCCCTTGGTATGCTGACATAGAAAATTTATTAGTGATAGGAGTCATTAAAAAAATCATAGGGACTCAATCTCGAAGGAAATTCCTTTCTGATGTTAGAAACTATGTGTTTGATGATCCATACCTCTATAAGTTCTGCCCTAACCAAGTCATTAGGAGGTGTGTTCCAGAATCTGAACAAGAGTCCATCCTTAAATTCTGTCATAGTGAGGCATGTTGAGGTCACTTTTCCTCTAAGAAAACATCTTCTAAGATTCTTCAATGTGGTCTTTTCTGGCCCACCCTCTCAGGGGACTCCTACGCATTTTGTAAAATCTGTCCTAGGTGTCAACAAGTAGGGTCCATCACAAAAAGGAATCAAATGCCACTCACTCCCATCTTAGTGGTTGAAATCTTTGACTGTTGGGGAATTGATTTCATGTGTCCCTTCCCAAACTCTCGGGGATACCTCTACATACTTTTAGTTGTTTATTATGTCTCAAAATGGGTTGAGGCCATTCCCACAAAATCCAATGATCATCAAACTGTGATTAGATTCCTAAAAGAAAAAATATTCTCTAGATTTGTAATTCCTAGGGCTATCATAAGTGATCGTGGAACTCATTTTTGCAATCGTCCATTCTCATCACTCATGAAAAAATATGGAATTTCTCACAGAGTGTCCACTGCTTACCACCCACAGACCAATGGTCAAGCTGAGTTAGCCAATCGTGAAATTATGCAAATTCTTGAGAAAACTGTCAACCCCTCTAGGAAAGGTTGGTCTGAGAAACTCTTAGATGCTCTTTGGGCCTATAGAACCGCATATAAAACCATTTTAGGAATGTCCCCATCTAGGTTGGTTTATGGTAAAGCATGCCATTTTCCAGTGGAGATTGAACATAAGGCCTTTTGGGCAATTAAGAAAATGGATTATGATCTCTCATTGGCCGGAACAAAAAGGAAATTAGATCTCAATAAACTAGAGGAACTAAGGATAGAGGCTTATGAAAATTCAAGGATCAATAAAGATAGAGTTCAAGCCTAACAATCTAGGAATATCAAGGTCAAAAATTTTGAACCAGGAAAACTTGTGATTTTGTATAGTTCAAAACATCATTTACATCTGGGAAAGATAAGGTCTAGATGGTCAGGACCTTTCATAGTGCATCATGTATTCCCCCATGGGGCCGTAGAGATTCATGATCCCACAAGTGGTTACATTTTCAAGGTCAATGGTCAAAGGTTAAAACCATTCATTGAATCATTCAATAAATAGGAAATAGAGGTTGAGTTAATTGATCCAACCTATGAACAAGGAACAAATTAATAGATTTAGGGTCCATGTCGGGCTAACGACGTTAAACAAAGCACTGAATGGGAGGCAACCCATGATTTTCAAGTTTCCAATAATTTCGTTGTTTTAATCAAATTTATATTTTAAATAGGGTTAATGAGACATTATGATATTTTGAAAAAAATAATAAACTGTTGACCTGTTCTTCTATAATGAGTATGGATGGGTACGAAAGGGGAGCACCATATTCATCCGTGTCACGTGGTGTGATCCTTGAGTAATACCTTACCCAGAAATTTAAAAAGAAGACAATGTATGATCAGTTTATTTTGTTTTATTTTTATTATTTTGTAGGTTAAGATAAAAATAAAAATAAAATAATAAAAAAAGTCCACGCCATAGGCCGTGGGGAAAACCCCGTCACATCAGGCGAAGCCGCGGGGACTCGAACCCGGGACCGAAGGGAGACAGGGGTGCGCGCTTGCCACTGACCTGCGGCTTCTTGTGCTTTCTTATTCTATAATTTTTATATATATTCTTATATATTACTTCATTTATTATACAAATATATATATATATATATATATATTGTTTTTTTTATTTTGTTTGTTTTGTTTTTCCTTTTTCCACTAGGGTACTTTGCAAGCGACATGGATATCAAAGGAATAAATTCGAGCGGCAAGAACATCAAACTTCAACCACCAGGTGACTTCATTCCATGATCATCAGATTTCAATTTCCTTATTTAACTCCCCATTTTGTTCCTCTACCCCATTCTAAATTTTGTTTTTATGAAACTAGGGACAGTTTCATTCTATGTTGGGGGGTGTGGAAACAAAATGATTGTTTAAAAAAATGATAACAAAAAGAATTAAAATTCCTTTATCATTCATATAATAACATCTTTTCTCACATAAAAACTACATATCAAATAATTATTATTTCCTTGACTCCTAATTTAATTCATGATTATGTTTAAAATCATAGATTTTGGAATGTGTGGTTGTCCAATGTGATATTTCATCGTTTATATTTTCATCCAAATAAAAAAAATGACACAATGCACGTCCTCTAGACTGTGGGGTACTAATTTTAATTTTTGGGGTCCTATAATAAATAGCATAGGATGGTATTATTTTTATGAATAATATGAATATTCAAAAAAAAAACTAAAAACAATTATAAAAAAATAAAAAAATAAAAAATAAAAAAATAAAAAAAAATTTGCGTGTAGAGCAATGGATTGATAAATGCGAGGCTTTCGGCACTTGGGGATCATGACTCCAGAGTTTTCTAGCCCTGAGTTTTTCAATATATCTCTATTTATGGTAATATTACTTTGTTTTTGATTAAGTTAACTCAAGACGATGCCCAGGTATGTGGGCTTTACTTGGTTCCCTATGGCCTTTGAGTCTGGGAGTCATCGGCAAAGTCTTGCTACACGGGTTAATTTGATTAACTCCAATCTCAATTACTATGGGAATATTGGAAAAATAAAAATAAAAAAAAAGAATGAATAATTATCATATTAGGATTAAATGTGATTCCATCTAGTGCTTCCATGATTTCCCCCTTGAATGAAAATGAACCCCCATATCTATTGTGATACACAACACATCATTACACCTAATTGAGTTGGATGAAGTATAATGAAGGATTTGATCAAAGGAATGGGCTTGGTATTGGGATCATATTTTAAATTAATCTTCTTTTAAATTATCTTGATAGGTTATAAAAATATATTTGTGTGTAGTTTACATTGTGAGCACTGTTTGTTATAATGTGTTTGAAGAAAGGAATTCAAATAAAATCATTGAATTATTTCCTCGGGACTAGAAAATCTCATGTTGTGGGGGTGTGATTATCCAATAAAAACATATATTTTAATTACATTTTAATGGTATTAAATGTTCATTTTTTATCTTAGGGGCCTGAGTTAGTGCATTTTCATTATGAACATTCATTCTCATCATTTGTGCACTTCATGCCTAATATACACCAATTTAGGCCCAATAAGTCATCTGATTCTAAGGAATGTAATTATCAATTTTTTTTAATTTGATATTTTGGGAAATTTATATACACTTAAATTTGAACATTTTTCATTCAGGGATCAATGGAGAATTCATGGATGAAGATGGGGATATTTTGTGATGAATGGAAGCAATTCTAGAGAAGGCAGATTGGACACTAGCCCCCTGATGAGACTGTGGGGCCCAACATACATACTCAATAAATCCAAACATTTGAGGGATGCTAGAATACATTCAGAGGAACAAATAACTCTCCATTAGACAATGCTAATTCTGCCTCTATTGTGGTCATTCAAGCGGCCCAAGTTAGAGATACAATTATGGGCCAGATTCTGCGGCCCAGAAAAACAGTCCACAAATTTCATCATATCTCGGAATCCGTAACTCCAAATGGGCCTAAATTTACAGGCGGTTAGAATACATCCGGAGCTCCATTTTCTTCTTCTATGTCGCACTCTGATTCGGTCGTCTATAAGGTCTTCCAGACGCGTCTTTTCGGTGAAGGAAAGCTGGCTGCCACCTCTGGTCAAATGTTGAAAAGTTCAAATTCCAAAAGCTCTCCTCCACCTATGGCCTACCAAAATTAATTGAGATTCGTTGTACTATTTGAGTATCGACCCAAGGCTCCCAAAATGCCTATTTAAGGAAGTGGTGGTGATGGATTTGAGGATCTTGGATGCTTTGTTCAATTGTAATGTTATGCTGCATTTTTGTTGCCTCAATTTTGTCTTTCACATGTAAGTTGTTCAATTCACTTTAGTTTCTTAATAAAAGTTCTTCTTCTACTCTTATTCTATTGTTCTTAATATCACTTTGATACCGTTGGATCAAGGTGTGAATTTATTCACACCAACCCTTGTGAAAGTATTCACACAATGGTGGAGTGATCATTTTATTTTTGTTGTTTTCATTACTTCCCCATTTCCTCCCTCATGAGTCTACTTTCCGCTTCCATTGAAACCATGGGATCAATGGAGGGCTAACCCACTTATGGGTTGATCCAAGGGAGTAGAAATGGGCTGGATTGGATGTTATTTATCACCTAATTAATGTATAATCACTTCATCAATTGGGATTTTTATTTGATGATTTTTAAACTCCATCGTCTTTGTTGAATTTAAGGCCATACACTTGAAGTACCAATACGATCCATTACCTTGAAGTGCTCAAAAAATTGATCCTTCAAGTGTATAGGTGATTAGTATTAGAGGGTGTAGGCATTAAACAAGTAAGTGATGATGTTGTTTTATCTCCTTAAATGAACCCATCTCAAATTTAAGAAATTGAAATCATTAAAAAGAAAATACGTCCAAACCACCCCGAGCGATAACCTAGGATCAACTCATTATTTTAAATTGAATCCACTTAAATCTATTAGATATTTTTAAAACCCATCCAAAATCAATCCATGTTGGCCACTTCATAGCCAAAAATCCATCCCTTAGGTTGTGTATCTTTGGTATCTTCTTAGGTCTCTGTGGAATCGACAACGCAAGCTACACTACAAGGACCGTTCTACCCTTCTTCTCTTGGGTAAATTTGGGCGTGAACCAGAAATCATGATCTCTTTTTCAGGTTAACATTTCCAAAAGATATGTTCTTATGAATATGATGTGATTGATATTTCTTTTGTTTACCCTTACTGAGCATTTGAGCTCACCCTTTTGTATTTTTTCTTTCCCCAGGTCAGGAAGAAGGTTATTAAGTAAGATATGCCAAAAGGGACTATAAATATGATGAAATAAATGGGAGACAATGTAGATGCTTTATGAACCAGTTGTTTATGTTTTCCCAGTTTCAAAAGACACTATACCTATACGGTCCTTTCGTGGTTTTGTTATATGTTGTAATAAGTATGCTTTAATTTTGAAGTATTAACAATGTATGTAATGTATGGGTCGTTATAATCAATGAGGTTCCATCCTAGATAATTTTAAACCATTGTGTTACCTCAATGGGGTCCACCTCCATGATCCTTTCACGGGGGTGTCCAGATCATCCTTCACGGAGGGACATTTTCCATTTATGGGACACACTATCTAGGGTCCACTCTTATATGTGGTTTTGATTTATCCATCTGATAAACATTATAGGTTATCCCTCTACTGATGTACCCATATGATGAACATTTATAAGTGTTCTTATCAGTATGATTCATATTTATAAGATGTTAAACACACATCATACCCCTTTCTAAAAATGGAATTCCAAGAAAAACCATAGAAGACATGCCTCTCGCATAAAATGACCAGTGATCAATGTGGGGTTCCCTGGGTTTATATTCCCCTGATAATCCCTATATTGAGGAAGAATAAAAGCTACCAATGTACTAATGTATATAAAGTCTACTGATTCTCATTGTTACCACTACACCGACTGAAGGATTCTTTCTCTAACAAGACCCCTTGGAATGTCTAGACAAAAGTAGTTTAATTAATTGGCATCAAAGAAGAGATGGAACTATGAAATAGGTTCATGAACAATGTATTAATCTATAAGGGTGACCATGACTAGATGAAAATTTCAATGGAAGAATCCACAAAATGGGGAACTGACACCAATCATCCCGTTTTGATCAAGAAACATACATATCTAATGACGTTATTAATGTCACCGCCCATTGTAAATAGGGAATGTAGGGAATAAAATTCCTGTTTCACAACTCACGGAGCCTGATGATGTGTGTATCCCAGAGAGAATCACTGTATATAACAATTCCTTATCTATTAATTATAATCATGTTATTTAAATGGAATGTGTGTTAATTTATTGTCTGTTCCATATTAATTATTTCTTATCCCATCATGATAGACAAGTTATTGAATAATGGATTGTGTGTTAATATATTTTTCTTTAAATATTGATTAATATATTGTGATTATTCTTAATTTACTCATGATTGTTTTTAAATCACACAACTCTTACAGATAATTTGATCATAAACTATTTTTTGATTCCCAGAAATCCAAAATGTGCAATATAAATTATATTTGAGAATTTGCTACAGGGAATAAAGATGTCATTGAAAAAAATATGTTATAATTTTTGTATTGAAATGTAATACAATAATTATTTATGTATGTAGGATTCCATGACTATTAATGTTTTGGATCATTGGGATGCAGTCAATGGTATTTAGTGCCAATGTAATAAAGAAAACAACGACTTTGTACTACACTGACCAGGGTCTCAAAAATAATGATGATTCAAATGAAATTAATTAGATTATATTTAAATAAAGAATACTTATTTCACATTAAATCAAATTAAACTAATAATGATACATTTAGATTAATTAATTTACTAAATATCGATGAACATTTTATAAAGAATGGTATTTTTCAGTTTTCACATAAAAATAATCTTTTTTTAAAAAAACCCAATATTTTACCCGAGGTTATTTTTGGTATGATGATTGTAAACATAATGATAATATTTTTAAATATTTTTTATAAAATTTATATATATTGAATATTATATTTTATCACTAAAATAAATATTTTTTAATAAAATTATATTTTCAACGAATAAAATGACTTTACATAAAAATTGTCTAATTTTTTACTATTAAATTATCTATAAATTAATATTCAGTAAGGAATTTATAAACATATAACATAAAGTGGAAAAAATAATTCATAACCAGTATCATAAAATCTAGGTTTTGATGGTCACATTTAAGATAATATTACTTTGTGCTTAGTATACGTTCATTGTATTGTTTTCTGTATGCTATTGAGAACCAATTCCTTTTTGAAAATAAAAGTGTGTCACATTATACCCCCATTAATTAATGTACACCTCAAAATATAAATTCAATGTTGATAAATAACGGTTTGACATTTCAAAATAAATTTTTTGAAATTCCATATCATAAAAAGTGTTAATCAAACTTCCACTTGAAATGATAGAGTGGGATGTGTAAAAATTATTTAATGTAGAGAACAACTAGTTTTACAAGTTGGAAAAAAGTGGTGGGAGGAGATGATATTGGAATGAAAGAAACTAATAATGCACAAATAGTGATATATATTGATAGATATAATAAATTATAATGAATTGAATGACTATTAGGAAGTGGACAACCACAATCCCATAAACCAAAGAGGTGTGAAAAAGACTATTGTATCATTTGAAATGTAGACCACATGAAAAAACATTCATTTTCAAGATATTTTTTCACGATTTCATGATTTTTTTACATTCTATAATATGAAAATAAATATATATACATACATGATATGTTGAATTTCATCCATTAATCAATTTTCATGACAATCTCATCTTTTTTAATAATATATGAGAATTCAAGATGAATTTTTGAATCCTAATGAACTAAAATCTTATTTTAAAGACCAAATTACCAAAAAAATTATAATAAATCTTTTCAAAATTCATTTATATATTAAAAATATGCTTATCCCTCTGTTATATAATTCCCAAAAATAATAAACCTACATATGATGAGATAATACATTAACCTCTAAAATTCAATAAAAATACAAAAATTTCAGAGTAAATAACACAATATATAAATAAATACTTATCGTAAAAAAACCCATTCACCTAAAAATTAATGATTTTTTAACTTCAATTGTTATCACATTTATATTAGCATTAATTTACAAAAATATAGTGATATTCTTATGAAATAAAATTAATCACATCCCAAAATTACCTCAATATCTAACATATTATAAACCCTAAAAGTCATCAATTACACAATTATTTTTTTAAAAAAATTGAAGAAATAAATCATGGTAAAACAATGATTTTTTATATTTAAACATAATAAAAAAATCTTCTAAAATTCCATTAATAACTTTAATATCTCATCATTATATACATCAAAAATGGTCTATAAGACTTGTAACTTATAGTCAACCATAATTTCATAAAATCACGATGTTATACATATCTATTAAGACAACATGTCATTAAAATATAATAATCATAAATTTTGTATATAATTCTCCATTGAGACCGACTATAATAGCCCAGAACTTGATCTATAGGATATGGTTAAAAAATTATATGGTTTATACTTTTGGAATTAATATTAATGATGTTCACCCAATTTTTATGATAAAAATGTACAAAAAAGGGAAATATTGTAACACTTATATAAAATTTTAATTGTTTGGTTTATAGTTTCAGATAATGATTAAAAACATATACATAAAAAATAATCATTTATTTATGTTAGTGTTTATCCCACTAAACCCACTATATCTTAATTAACATTAATTCATCTTCATAATCTATTTGAATCCCGTATATAAATAATAAATTTAATAAAATTAATTACTTAGGGAAAAGGAAACATAATAAGGTGGATATCAATTTCTCAGTATGTGTAAACATAAGCATTAATAAATGAATGTCATTAGTGGGAAAAGGAAGAGCATAAGGGTGTGATGACATAATAAAAGTGCATTAGCATAACATAAGAATGTCCATACCCATCAATACCATGATCATCAATAATAGAAAATGGAAAAAGATTTATTAAAGAAAAAATTAGTAGAAATAATTAACTGGGATCCTTATTATTTCAATCTTAGTTGAATAAATCCATAAAAACCTGAAGAAATCATAAATAAAACGTGATGGTTTCTGGGAACATAACCTTTATAAACTCTTTTACTCATGTGTATTTAATAACTAGAGCCTAGTATAATTGATTGGATAAACCCACCCGACACTCCCACATCTATTCCTATAAATACATGGAACATTAACCAACAAATTAAAGTGATATCTTAGCACGCCAATCATATAAGCTATATCAAGATCACCCATGCACTTTTTGGGAGCACCCATAATATATGTTGTATAAATCTCATGCAAGAGATGAAATGGGGATCAAAACGTCCTATAAGTTTTCTTGGTATTACATTTGATCATTAATAAAATTTGATTACTCTTCATTAATAAAACATATTTAATCTTTCTCTTTTTCATATAACATTAATCATTATTCATCATTTATTTATTCAACCATGTTAATGAATAAAAATCCTTGTCAATATCATAATCCATATAAATAATGAATATGGGTTATATCAATAGAACATATTTCCATAAGAGTGCTTGTAACTCTAAGGGGATTTGTCATTGATGAATGGAAATATCATTAAAAGGTCATTAAATAATTTCGTAATGAATATAAACTTTTAATTTTAAAATTCACTTTTAAAAAACACTTCAAAGTTATTAAAATTTCAAAAAATATTGTGAAAATTCATTTCATCCAAAATAATATTTTAAATATAATAATTAATTTTTTAAAGAAATTAATGTTTATAATGGTGTAAAATTCTGTTAATGTAGATTATTTTAAAAATAATATTCCCTTTAGTTTTTTTAAATAAAAGTAAAAAAATTTATTATTTGTAAAATGATAGTAATGTTTATTTTAAAAAATTAATATCCAATCACAGTTTAAAATAAATTTAATCAATAAAGATGTATCAAAAAAATAGTGATAATTTTTTTAATCCTGGAATAGGAAGAAATTGTATTTTCAGTCAAAGTGAAAAGTAAAGTTTCATTTTCATAATAAAATTATATAAATCATTCTATGTACCAAAGAGAAGAAAGAGTAACTATTTCAAAGAAATTTCATGAATAAATAGGGGATAAAAAATTAAGAGGTTTTATTAGACATTGAACAAATAATTTCATTAAATGGAAATTCTAATATAAACAATCCCCATTCAAATGATATTAAAATAATGAAACTTACTACTTTTGTAACTTTTAAATCATTACTCCCATGACTGAAATGAAATAAATGAAATAAATAATTACATTAACATTATGTTTCAGTATTTATAAAATATTAAAATGTGTTTTATAAACACCTCATTAATGAATATAGGTTTATAACATAACATGTGTCCCAAATAAGATAATTTTAGATGAGAACCCCTTATAATGATAGTGATTTTGAAGTTTGAATTAATCAACGATTCGACTATTTTTGTAAAATTTAAATCCACATATAAAGTTGTAAATAAAACATATGAAAATCTAAAGTCATTACCCACATAATATTATAATATCAAACATAATTAATATGTAATAAAACCCAATAAATATAAATTGGGTTCAAAATTTATATTCCACTTGGTAACATTCATGTAAAATTGAATTGGAAGAAATAATTAATATTGAATCTTAAAATAAAATTATATATGAAATATTCATGATTTTACATGTAAAATCGTCAGTATATACACCATATAAAATAAATTATGTCATTGACATTAAAATATACCTTATTGTATGGAAATTGAGAGAAATTATCTAACCACATGTCTAAATAGTACATATATTTACATTTACTCCTATATAATTAAATTATTTAAATTATGATTTTTCATAGGAAAATTTTCTTGGGTTAATGTAATATATTTGTATTTTTTTATTATCATATTTAACTACATAATCTGTTAAGTCGTCATCGGGTGTTTTGATGACCATTGGTTGTTTGATTTAAAATGGATTCTATGTGTCGACCGTGATCAAATAGTTTATTATTGAATTATCTAAATCTTAATAATAATGAAATAATTGTTATTTTTATACATAAATTATACATTTAAAACCAATAATTAAATATGGTTATGAAAAATGAACTACATTACAATAATGGGGATGGTAGGCCATACATATGCATGTATTACATTTCCATTTTTCAATGATCATTTTTGAATAATGGTGAGTATTTTTTAATATTAATACAATATTATTTCTTTTAAATATATTAATATATATCATCAATATTATTTGGTGATGAAAAATAGTCACAGTGCTTTGTGGAGATGATAGTCCACACGTATGCACGAATGTTGTTATCGTTTTTTATTGGGTGGAATTGTCAGAAATAAAACAGAATATTAAATTTTTTAATGATAAATATGTCATTAATATCAAAATTATTTCATATATATCAAATATATCCATTAAAAATTTCTTTACATCATTCTAGGTAAATTATTAGTTGAAAACAAATCTTGTCATTTTTTGAGGTCACATTCTGCCTTATACATGAGTGATGTTATCATACCCTCCACTTAATAGAAATTAATAGGATATATGTGATATAATTGTTTTAGAAGTATAGTTATTTTATATATATTTTAAATATTACATAAATTCATCGTTGAAACTATCCATGAGAGGTGGTGATAAGGAATATATTACATCAGTTCGTGAGGCAGTAGCCCACCCATCACAAGATCGACGTGTTTGTTTCCAATTTGATGGAATTGGATGTGTGTATAGTTTGTTATATAAATATAATAATATCTACGTATATTTTATATTTTATTTTTATTATATTTTAATTATATAGACATGAATGAAGGTTCAATATGAGCTGCGGAAAGAAATCACAGATCGAGAATAATTATATTTGATTAGTACTACCTCCATTGGATTTATTATTAAAGATTATAGTGTAATCACCAAGAAATTTCAAGGAATATTGTTTTTCTAAAATTATTTGTAATTTATTGATTTCGCAGTTTCTGACGGTGCCTGATTCCGAGGCCCGGTGTGCCTGGAATAAATTTTGGATATTTTGTTTGGGTGTGTTCAGTAAACGTACATGTGGGTTTTTCTACCTTTTGATCTAATGCATTGAATTGAAGTATGAGTACCCCGATGAAGTCGCATAGCCGGTATTATCTTATGGATACCTTTACCGCAGTTGCGTTTGGTCGAGAGTGGAAGTTACAAATTGGGGTTTCTAATTAAAAAAATTAAAGATTTAATAAAAATGTGTGTGTAACACAATTTTATTTGAAGGTGGTTAAAGTAATTGGGTGGTGGTTGTTATCTCCAATGGGAAGTAGGAGTGGGGCCCACCCCCACATAACATCCCATGGGAGGATATTGTGTGGCGGGGCCCACATGGTCACCTAAACCTTTAACTTCCATTGAAGCACTTTAACACCCCTTTATTAATTGAAAAACTATACTCATTAATTGAAACCTTTCAACTCGTCTAATATATTGAATTTGAACCATTCCTTAGCGTTAATAAAATGTGTTGAGACAATTAATTAAGCACAACATGTGGTGTTGTGCCAAAGATTTAATAAGACCACCATTTTTTGGTTGGTGTCATAACCTTTGAGATAACATGGAGTTCGTGGAGAGGGGCATATTCCAACGATGAACGACGAAGCCATATTATCCGTCTATAATCGGGGCAAGAAATGGGAGACGCCTACCACATAGAATATCGCTAACGAGACGTCATCTCCTCCTGACATCAACGGAATGACTCCGCTATCCCACCACACCATCAGGAGATCCCCGAATACAATCTAGGGATTCATTTTGATTGAATTGAATCTTAGTTCCTCATCATTTATTGTGGGTCGATGTTGGCCAGTTGTTATCACCTAACGCGGTGGGTGAGGGTCTAACAAACACGACCCAATGACCGTCCATTGGTTCTCGGATGGTTGATGACGGTGGTGGCGCAATGGCGTCTCTGGAAAATAAGAACGCTGTGGATCATCGGCGATCTGTGACGTTTCAGTCGCGAGAGGAACCAGAGGCACAAGCCCAACCGGGTCGCCAATGGGGACTAGTGTCATCACACTGCAACATAGATGAATCACAACTAAGAGGGCCGCAATGGATCAGAGGTGCGACAACATCATGCCGAGTGGAGAGCAGCAGAACCGCATTGTCGTCATACTGCGGTGGAGGTGTTAGACGGCCTGTCAGGCCGGTAGCCATGGAGTTGGAGGGGACCACGACCAAAGGGTTGTGGAAGAATGAGGATGGCAGCTAGCTGCACTATCCACCAATGGTTCCCCACAAGGATAGACCTTTAGGGCCTCGTGGTTACCAATGGCCAGCGCCAAGTGTCGGCTGTTACGGACCACATGGGGTGGGGGGTGCGGTTCCCCCTCCCTTTGCGCGGCAAGCTGCCTCTCTAGACAGGGCACCACACGTTCAGCCGGACTGGTGCCCCACGTCCCGCTTGGCCGAGCACCACACGTCTGGCAGGCCGGGCGCCTCACGGTCGGTTGTCTGGGCTCCCATTCGGGTTGGGCCGCCACATCGGGCTGGGCAGCCACTTCGGGTTGGGCCGCCCATGCGATTCAGGCCTCCACTTCGAGTCGGGCCACCTAGGTGGACTGGGCCACCAATCTGGGCCGGTCCAACCCATCGGGTCGGGTTGGACCAGTGGATCGGGTTGGACCCACAGATCGGGTCGGAACCCTGTCCGGACCGTTTAACTCGAAATCACTTATTCGTCTGTAACATGGGATCTAGGTGTCCGATAGATGATCCGTCTGTGGAGACAGGAGGCTTGGAGTAGAACGATACTTTTGGAATAATCCACTTGAGGTTTTTATGAAATTGGAGTATGTTAAGGTTGGTTTGAGCCTGAAAACGAACCGGGCCCCTGGAACGGAAATGTCAATAACTCTCAGACCGGCCGTCTGATTGATATGCCGTCGGTCACGTTGGGTTTCTTTTGATGAGATGGAACTTCATGATACATCAACTCAGGACTTTATGATAGTTTATGTATCTATCCCTTTGCTCATGGAGCAGACCCTCTTGGAAATGAGCGTGCTGTGTGCAGTAACCGTAGAGCTGGCTGCGATGACTTCTATACAAGAATCATGTGTGGGTTGAACTGTGATGACTACATTGCTGGAATCCTCCGTGGGTTCGAAGATGAAGACTACTGTACCAGAATCATATGTGGGTTCGATAGTTCTGACTTCTGTTCTTATATCCTTTGTGAGTCTGACAAAATAGCTGGTCTGGTATCTTGTGTGGGTCCAACCACTCCGACGAATCATGTCCGATACTATATCATATATGGGTCAGATAGCTTAGCTGGTCTTATATCCTTTGTGGGTTTGATAGCGTAGATGAGATAGCTAGTCCTTTATCTTGTGTGGGACTGACGACATATCTGGTCTTGTATCCTATGTGGGTCTGACAGCTTAGATGATCTGGTGGCTACATTTGATCATCTATATCACTCTACTATTATGGCATACCTATTTGAGATGATTCATGTCATTAAACCATTATCATTATGGTGATTGATTTTACATCCATTGTGGAATTGGTTTAATCTTGATCTCAAGAGTTGGAGACAGGTTGAGATTGGTAACTTAGGTATATGTATGGGCAAATACCTAAGTTGGGTTGGTTGATACTTCGTGATTGTATATTTCCTCTTTGTTTATCCTTAATGGATATTGAGAGACATTGTTGGTCTTATGGTCCATACTGAGTATCGTTATACTCACCCCTCCACGGGATATGTACGCACCTCATTATGTGGATGCAGATGATGGACAATGCTGATGGAGGTGAGAGTGCCACGACTGGACGGTACCCGGAGGCAGACCTTGCGATGAGTCGACAGATGGAGGAGATAAACGGACGTGAGTGCTGAGGTGGCCATCTATACGTACCCTTCTGGTAGGAATCCTCGCAAGATGATCCATGAGCTTCTCTTTACTTTCTGCTGTTTTTCCTTTTTTTCCTGGTAATTGTTGTTCAATTTGGTTTGTATATTGGCCCATTTACTTTCCATCAAACCCTTTTTTATTCAATTTACTTAATTTTTTACTTCATGCTGCGTACTCTATTGTGTTTGTTTTATTTTATAAAGAAAATGCATTCCCACCATAGGGATTTATGCCTTTGGTGCTAGTTTCCATCCCCTGGACTATGGAAGGCAGGCTTGGGGTACTCATGACATGGGCCCCGAGGACGGGTCGTGACATATTGATATCAGAGGAGTCAGTTCTACCACAGAACTTAGGACTCTAATCTGTCTTACTATGAGGCAATATTGTTAATAGTGTTGACTGTGTTTTTAGTCCAGGGAGTCCAGTGTTGGTGCGGTGGCCGACGTATCCATACACTAGGACCCTGACTTCTGATTCCCGACTCAGTGCAACAAAACACTGATTGTGTGTCTGTTTCAAGAGTTTCCCTTGTGGTCTCTTCGATTCAGCTCACCAGGTATAACTTATTGATTGTGGATCAGCTGTTCCTTATTAGGATGCCCCTGCATAGACAACCAGCTGGGGTTCCTGAGTGAGTACACGATGATGGACCACCGTGCAATGAGGATCTGGTTTAAGGACCTATTTCTATGTTGGCACCTTCTGGTGGTGTAGTAGCAGCACCACCAACCGTTGGGAAGAAGATACCACCGACCACACTGGCTAACATTGCACGCCGACTGAGAACATTTTACGAGTTCCAGCGGTAGAGGCCTTCAAGGTTTTGAGGCGAGATAGATTTCCAAGTTGGAGGGGACTGGATAGAGGTAATTACTAGAGTTTTCCACCTAGAAAAGGCACTAGTAGATCAGATTTTGATCTTAGATACAAGTATTTTTTAGTGAGTGACCATGAAGATGGTTCGCATAGTGGTGAGGTTTCGTTATATGGACCATTACCCGAGATACTACCTCTAGTTACTATGTCAGCTATATCACAACCTGTTGGTCAGCAGTTGCAGCTAGAAGTACAGGTAGAGGAAACTGGTTGTCTTAGTGATTTACACGTGTTTCATCATCAGATACCCCTCTGGTTCAGAGACGAGCTCTACCCACAGGCGTCGTAGGACTGGATTGAGGAAATGGCTGAGAGTTTTCTAGAGCTTATACATCTTCGGCAGGTGACGTGTCGGTAGATGGGTATTCATCGAGGCATATAGATCATTTCTTGTACTCAATGAATATGATACAAGTAATGATTTAGAGCCTGGACCTCTGACCGGGTCATGTTTAAGGATATCAGAGACATCAAATTTTCCCATATGCGTTCCTACTTATGGTAGGGTGATAGAGAGATCTTTTGTGGTTGAATGTTCATTGGATGAGCGGTTACCACCAGTGCATGTCAGTAGTTGGAAGCATGAAAATGGCACATGTCTTAGAGATATGAGAATGTAAAATTTTTAGAATGAGGAAGTGTTAAAGACAGATGAATCTGTAGGGAAACAGAAGAGGAAGAAGTGCTAGGAGAGCAGCATGAGGTGGTGAACATTTCGACATGTTACAACCACCCACCTTTGTTGTCCCCTCTAGGCTCATGGAGCTGGAGGATAGGGGAGGAGTGTAGTTGCATGCAGTCCATGAGTGTGACACAAGGGCTCTAGGAATGATTTGAGTTACATTCTGTGTCTAATACTAGATAACATATCAATATACATAGGTACCAATCATTCCTTCCTTCCATGAATTCTATCCCATACCTATAGTTTATTGTTATTCCATTGACTTGACCATCACGTTCGGATATACCTTTGAGAGGAGACTCGATAACCACACTTACGCCGATGGTGGGATCTGACCCTTGAGATGAGAGTTTCCGTTGGAATATATTTGTGGCAGCGTCGAGGCCTTTCGATGTTATTTTGGGTATGGAATGTGAAACCATATTTCCTACACAGATTGAGTGCAATAGGCAAAAAGGTTGTTGTTTATCTACAATGTTGAGATGGGGTTATCCTTGGTTAGCGAAAAGGAAAACCTAGGCATCATGGGATGGAATCATGCATATGAGGGTGCGGTCGATCACTCATGAGTTTCCCAGACATACCTTTGTGCCAGACTTATCCAGAGTAGTAGCACCACTCTCAGCTTTGGCGAAGAAGGGGAAACCCGCCGTGTTGTCGAAGAGATGCCAGAAGAGATTTCAGGAGCTAAAGAAGAGGCTAACATGTGCCACAATCTTTAGGATTCCCTAGGAAGGTGTAGGGAATAGAGTTTACTGCGACACATCAGGGAAAAGACACGAGGGTGTCTCGATGCAGGAGAGAGCAGTGATCGCGTATGGTTATCGGATGTTGAGACAGTACGAGTAGAACTATGCTACCCATGACCTATAGTTAGTATTAGTAGTCTCCTCCTTGAGGATGTGGCGACACTATCTTATGGGTATATACTTTAAATTTCACACTGAACACCAGAGTCTCACGTTTATATTTTCATAGAAGGACATGAACCTGAGATATCGTCGATGGATTGAGTTCCTCCAGGACTATGCCTTTGAGATAGTTTATACTCTTGGGAAGTGGAACATTGTAGCATATTCTCTCAGCAGGAGAACATTCATTCAATTTTTAGTAGAGGTGACGGAGCAGCTATCCACGTTGCATATATCCTTTGTGGATATAGATGGAGTAGCCTTTCTGTAGTCTCTCATAGTCACTCCTCCACTTTATCAGCGAGTCAGAGAGGTGTAGCATGGGGACATTCACTGTGAGGCATGACGTGCTTTGATATCCTCAGGGTAGCCACCTAATGGGTTTTCCAATGGTGAGGAGCACTTCATCATCTTCAGCGGATGTACCATGGTTCTAGTTGCACTACAGGAGGAGGTGTTGAGGGACTTCCACACTTCCCCTCCAACGATAATTCTAGGAGTGGCGAAGATGTGATATGACCTTATACGACATCACTAGTGGCTAGGTATGAAGAAATTATTAGGATATTCTGTCTCTCGAAGCTTCACTTGTCAGCAAGTCAAGGCAGAGCACCAGGTTCCATCAGGCATGGTTCCACCCTTAGAGGATCCAGAGTAGACGTGGGACAGGATATCCCTGGATTTCATGACATGACTTCCATGTACATCCAGATGAAACGACTCTATTTGGGTGATTGTCAACCGACTCACCAAGCCATCCCACTTCCAATCGATTAGAGAGCAGGGCTCAATAGAGAGCATGGGACGCCTCTATGATCAGAATATCGAACTTCTTCATGGTGTGCCATTGAATATCGTCTATGATCAGGATGCTCGTTTCACCTTCCAACTATGGAAGGAGTTGTAGGAGGATTTCAGGACGCAACTTCTCTTGAGCACCGCCTTCCATTCATAGACTATCGGTCCGAATGAGAGGACCAGCCAGGAACTCAAGGACATGCTCCATGCTTGTGTCATTGACTATAGTCACAGCTGGGAGGATCACTTACCCTTTGTGGAGTTTTCTTATATCAATAGCAACAACTCCACCATTGGGATAGCACCTTACGAGGAACTGTACGACCGACCTTGCAGATCGCCTTTGTGCTGGACTGACCCATGGGACCCACCACTTATAGGACTAGAGATGGTTTAGACTACCATAGGGATGGTTCAGATCATAAAAGGAGTGGATGAATACTACACAGAGTAGGCAGAAGCCCTATGCTAATAAGAGATAGTGACCACTGGTGTTCAAGGAAGGTGATCATATCGTCCAATGGGTCTCATCTCGACATGGTCTACTGAGTTTTGGCCAAGTTGAAATGTTATCTCCTCGATTCATAGGACCATTACAGGTCCTCAACAATGTAGGAAAGGTGGCTTATAACCTGGCCCGTCCACCTCAGTTTCACCTGGTGCACGACGTCTTCCATGTATCTCAGCTGAGGAGATACGTGCACGACACATCCCACATCATCGGCCACAGGTAGTTGGATATCGATAAGAGGGTGACGTTCACATTGGTTCTTGTGGATATTGAGGATCGACAAAATAGAGTCTTTCATTGATGGTCAATTCCTATGGTGTGCGTTCTCTGGCAGCATTGGAACCTCTAGGAGAGCACATGGGAGAGGGAGGCTCAGATGGGTTCTCTATACTATTTTTGTTTTCCTAGTGTGTGTTGTATCTTTATGGGGACGTAAAGACCTGAGGTGTGGGTAATATAAAGACCCAAAAATTTCAAATAATTTTTTTTCTTAAATTCTTCAGAATTTTATTAGTCCGCAGTTTTTGACGGTTCCATATTCTGACGCACGGTGTGCTTGGAATAAATTTCTGAAGTTTTTTTGGGTACGTTCAGTAATCATACATGCATGTTTTTCTATCTTTTGAACCAGTGCTCAGAATTCAAATTTGAGGACACCAATGAAGTCGCAATGTCGGTATTCACATAAAGAGACCTCTACCTCAGTTTCATTTGGTTGATAGTGGAAGTTATAAATTGGGGTTTCTAAATAAAAAAATTAAAAATTAAATAAAAATGTTTGTGTAACACATTTTTATTTGAAGATAGTTAAAGTATTTGGGTGGTGGTTTTTTTATCCAATGGGAATTTGGAGGTTCCCCCCCCCACATAGCCTCCCATGTGAGGATGTTGTGTTGCGGGGCCTAGACGGGCACTGAAACCTTTAACTCCCATTGAACACCTTTAACTCCTTTTTTTTAATTGGATAAATCTCATCATTATTTGGAACCATTCACCTACTCCAATATTTTGAATTTGAATCATTACTTAGATTTAATTTAAGGAGTCACCACATTTTATTAAGCACAACTTTTGGTGTTGTGAAAAGAATTTAATAAGACCATCCTTTATATTTTTTTGGTGGTTGGAATAATCTTTTGAGAGAGCTTGGAGTTCTTGGAGAGCGGCATATTCCAACGAAGAACGACGATGCCATCTTCCCATATTCAATCGGGGCAAGAAATGGGAGAAGCCACCCATAATGAACGTTGCCAATGATGATGTCATATTCTCTCGACATAAACAAAAAGATGCCTCCTTCCCGCAACTTCGTCAGGCGATCACTGAATACAATGTAGGTGTTCGTTTTGATTGAATTAAATCATCATTCCTCATTATTTATTGTGTTTCGATGTTAGCCATTTGATATCACCTAATGTGGAGGATGCGGGCTGAACGAAAACGTCTAGACTACCCTCCATTAGTTCTTGGTTGGTTGATGATGGTGATAGCGCAACAACGCCACTGTGTGAGAGGAACGCGGTGGAGCATCGGCGGCTGGTGACAGGTCAGCCATGAGAGAAACCGGTGGCGCAAGGGCCACTGGGTCACCGAAGGGGAGCAGTGTCGCTGCATTGTACCAGGGAACAACCCTGGCTAGGAGGGCTATGACGGATGAGAGGCGAGGCACCACCCTGCCTAGCGGAAGGCAGCAAAACTGCGACGCCGTCACACCATGGTGGAGGTGTGGAGACGGCTGGCCGGCCCGACCGTCGTGGAGTTGGAGAGGACTGTGGCCAAAGCACCGCAATGGATGAAGGAGGGTGACCGACTGAGCCGTCCACCAGTGGCACTCCACAAGACGGCCCCCTTAGAACCCAACGGTTACCAAAGGTAGGTGCCTCCTACTGGCCATTACGAACCACAAGGGGGGGGGTGGTGGTTCCCCCTCCCTTTGCGCGGCTTACTGGCCAGCCAGGACATCTAGCTGGACCGGGTGCCCCACAGCCGCCGGCCGAGTGCTACATGGCCCGCTGACCAAGAACCCCACAGCCGTCCAGGCCGGCCGCCGCACGTCCCTCCTACCAGACGCCCCACGGCCAGCCCGACAGGGGGTCCCACGCCCCGCCGGCCCGACGCCCATGCGGCTGGGCCACCAATTCGTTTCGGGCCTCCATTTCCGGCCGAGCCACCCGTGCAGGCCGGGCCGCCACTTCGGGTTAGGTCTCCCATGAAAAACGGTCCACCACTATGGGACAACCCACCCCATCGGGTCCGGTTTGACCCATGGATCGGGTCGGAGCCTCAGACTGGGTCAGACCCCTATCTGGACCGTTTAACAAGAAATCAATTATTCGTTTATAACATGTGTTACGAGTGTCCGATCCAAGAACCGTGTACATCGACAAAAGGCTTGGAAAAATACGTTACTTTTATCTTACTCCACATGAGCATTGGACACAGTTAGTGTACATTTAGGTTGGTTTGAGCCTAAAAACTAACAGGGCCCCTAGAACAGAAATGTCAATAACTATCAGACCGAGAGTCCGATTAACGCGCCGTCTGCCGCGTTGTGTTATTTTTGATAAGATGGAACTTCAGGATACTTCAACTCAGGAAATCGTGATAGTTGATATATCGACACCTTTGCTCGGGGAGCAGACCCTACAGGAATCGAGAGTGCTATGTGTGGGAACCCTAGAGCTGACAGCGATGACTTCAATACAAAAATCCTATTTGGGTTTGACTATGACGACTACCGTACTAGAATATTATGTGGGATCAATATTGAAAACTACTTTACCAGAATCATATGTGGGTTGGACAGTTCTGATTTCTGTTCCTGTATCTTGTGTGGGTCCGACACCTCAGACGAATTATAGCCAGTCATGTATCCTGTGTGGGATCGACGACTCAGCTGATCATGTATCCTGTATGGGCCAGATAGCATAAATGAGATATCTGTTCTTGTATCATGCGTGGGTCTAATGGCTTAGCTTGTCTCATATCCTATGTGGGTCCGAGAGCTTAGATGATCCGGTGGCTACATATGATCATCTATATCTCTCTACTACTGTGGCATACCTGTGTGAGCTGACTTTTTTATTTTAAACATTATCATCATGGTGATTGACTTTACTTCCTTTGTGGAAATGTTTTGTCCTTGACCACAAGAGTTGGAGCTGGACTGAGATTGGGAAATTAGGTATATGTATGGGCTATACCTAAGTAGGTTTGGTTGATACTTCTTGATTGTATCTTTCTTCTTTTGATTATCCTTAGTGAATATTTTGAGACCTTACAGTTATCGAGGTCCTTACTGAATATCTTTATACTCACCCCTGCACGGGATAAGCCCGCACCTCGTTGTGTTGGATGTAGAAGATGAACAATGACGATGGAGGTTGAGAGCGCCACGACAAGATGAAACCCGTAGGTGGACCTTGCGACGAGTCGACACATGGAGGAGACTGACAGACGTGAGTGCTGAGGTGGCCATTTGAACCTACCCTTCAGGTAGTAATCCCTGAAGGACAATCAAGGATCTTCTCAATACTTTTATCTACTTTTCCATTATTTACTTTTACTTTTTATTTACTTGGGTTTGTATATTGGCCCATTTACTTTCCAACACGAACTTTTGTATTCAGTTTACTTAGTGTTTACTTCATATTGCAGAATCTGTTTTGTTTGTTTTCTTTTATAAAGGCAATGCCTTCCCAGCTTAGGTATTTTCCCCTTTGGTGCTAGTCGCCATCCCCTAGCCTATGGAAGGAAGGTTTGGGGTAGTCACGACATGGTCCTCATGGACGGGTCGTGACAGATATGGATGATATTTTTGGAGTTAAATCATATCAATATCATATATACTGATGTTGTGAAGGAATTTGTTTAGGGTTTAGTCCAGAATAATGGCACAAGATATGCGAATAATTTTGGGGAGGAGGTGGCCTTTTATAATAGAGGACGAGTGACATTTATCTAAATACCAAAACCTATTTAATAATGGGAAGTCAAACTCACCCAATGCGCCTCAAAAATTTATAATTAATTGGATTTAGGGTATATAGTTTCCCTAAAAATCAAAAAAAATATGTAAACATGTACTCTTAAAATGTTATTCCATATACAATGTGTTTATATAATTTTACCATTTTTGTTTTCACCGTGGTAACTAGTTTTTATTTACTTATTTACCCAGGTGATTTGTCACTTAATCTTAAAAAAAGACTTATTAGAAAATTATAATCATTTAGTTTGAAAAATTAAATCTAAATTATTATATAAAAATATTATTTGTGTGTAAAATTAATTTTAACACAAACCCATGTGACATGTAAAACCCCCTTTTACCCGTTACCATGGTAATGATGATTTTATTATTTTATGGTTGATATAATTATTATAAAAGGAAAATTTAAAAAATAATGTTCTCTAGATTATATTTTTAAATTTATATAAAATATTTTGGTGGAAGTTATTATTTTTAATAATTTTAAATAATTTATTAAAATATTATATATTGTAAAATAACAATAATTTCAACTTTGTCACTATTCATTTAATTTCAATATAATAACATATAAATGTATGAATTATAATATATTACATTCAATACATTATTAAATTTTATATTAATCTTCAAAATTCATCTAACATCACAATTCATTCATTTATATTACTTTTTAGCATTTTTCATATTATTAATTTTATTTTTCTATAAATTAAATAATTATTGTGATTGTGTTTCATAAAAACATAATGTAATTAATAATTACAAGAATTTAAAAATAAAATAATTTCATTTAATATATTTAATTATAATGAAAATTACAATCAATATTCATTCAAACCTTTCTTTTTTTTTCTATGGGAAAATATAATTTAAATTTAAAAGTAATCGGTTGACCATTTTTATATAAAAAAACTATTATATGGTTTACATTTATGGAAAAGTGACCCAAAAGAAAATAATAAATATAAAAAGGTAATAAGGGAAGAAATAGGGATATAAATTTGGAGTTTTGAAAGATTTTATATCATTTCAACAATTATCTTTTAAGTATAATCCCCTAATAAACCCATTTTAAAGATAACCATGATAAAATATTGTTACTATTTATAGTACTCATTGTGACCATGAATATACATGACAATATTATGTAATTTATATAATGATAATTTCTTGAATTTAATCCATTTTACAAAACTAAATATACTATAGAGACATAATTTACATTAAAATAAACCCCACATACACGATAGAAATATGGGTTTTCAAGAAGTTTATATTCCAAGCCAAATATGATTTTATATAAAATATATACCTATTAATAACAAATATATTAATTAAATTGATATATATATATATATATATATTATTTTATTTAAATAATTTCACATTAGGGTTTATGTTAAAAAATTAAAATGGAGATACATAATGCACTTTAAAATGGTTTTCCAAAAATATATATTTAAAACAAAAAAACTTATAATAAAAGTCAGTATAATAATATTAAAAGGTAAATAATACTTCTTTTACATTATATCGAATTCATATAAATATTATTCTTTAATAGTAATTAATTTAATTAAATGAAATTAATTTTTTTTTCAAATATCGATATTTTTCACAATTCAATTGAAAATTATTATTTTCCAAAAAAACCCACATTTCACCCTATGATAATTTTGGTATTATTATTTAAAAATCGTTGTTAAATTTTTGAATATATTTTCTACATGTTATACATTTAATATACTCAATTTTTTTTCTCAAAAATCCATAAAAATAATTCCTAAATAATCTATATTTTTTATAAATAAAATATCATTACTAAAAATTGGATGATTTTTTACAAAGAAGTTATTAATAAAATCATATTTAGTGTGATATTGATATACATATCTATAAATTATTTAATACAATTTATACTCGCCTATTTATGGTCTAGGTAATTGAATTTATATTTAAAATATATTATTTCATGGTTAGTTTGTATTAAGATAGTTTATAACAGATTTCTGATTTGGAAATTAGGATGGTACCCCTGGTAGTTAACATTGAACACCGACTAGTGGGCATGTTGAGACTATTAAATATTCCATTCTAATAGCAAGAGTGAATTCTAATAATCCTTATCTCTAGTATTTCTTCAGAATTAGGATTCCATTATGGTGGTAGTTGGATAAATCATTAAGTCAAGTATTTCAATTCCTTTTTGGTATATAATGTTTATGAAGATCTGGTATTGGGGAATATTCGAGAAGTGTTGACCTTGAATCATGTTCTAAACATCATCATATTTTACTGATACAAAGTTACAATTTTGTCTTAGTGGTTAATTCACATACCTTTGGGAATGAGGGTATCAACGAGTGTATGATACCAATTTATATTGAAGGGGAATACAATGTGATTTTTATTTAGGGATTAATGGTGGAATCAACTTTGGTAGTTCAAAATATCCTCATTCAAATTTCATCGATATTTAACGACTTTATCATAATTCATATTTGGTTTATATATTCAATTTTGGATCATTGTTCCACCATCTTGGTTAATATATATTACATAATTTGTGGGGATTATGATTCTCATGGGTAATAAGATCAATTGGGTTCTTATCATAGATACTATATTTTTAAGAGCATAAAAATATCTCATTAGGTCAATGAGTAACTTTGGAACATCTATTGTGGTAACATTGAAGGATATACCAGGAATATTAGCATGACATAATATTATATTTGACTAGTGGGTGGAAATTATTTCGTAACAATGATAACCTACAACATTATGATGATGAAAATACAAATTGTGTTTAGAATTTAGCACCAAAATTTTGAAGATATGAAAATTTTATAATTTATTTTTAATTTAAAAAGTTGTTGGTGTTTGTTTTTAGATGATTTGGATAGTTTTAAAATATTCAATAGTTTTTTATGTGTAATATAGGTAGTGATCATTTATATGAAATTTTATAGAACAATCCTGTTAGTATGCATGAGTGTTTTGGGGCATTTTGGTGGGTGTACAATTGGATCCTGTTTTGGAGAAAATGTACAAAAACAAAACACCAACGGTAAATTTCATACCATTGTAATTAACATGGATGAGAAAATGTTTGTAAATAATGAAACCATCCATTCCAATAATTAATGTGTTCTATAAATATGATTTTAAAATTCATTTCCTCAAAAAAATCATATATACTAATGTTGCTATGTCTCTATAATAATAGAACAAAGAGAAGTGATTTTGGTGATTCTCTTCCTTCTAAATCTTGATCTGTTTGAAGCATTGAATGTTAGATAGAGTAATCGAATGTAATTCTCCTATTTCAACTCATTTGTATTTCAATTCTTGTTTTCACTTGGGAGGAACCATATTACTTTCATATAAGGCCTATATGTTGTGGTTAGTGTATGGTTTTATGCATATTTATTTATAGATCCATTTCTATATCCTGGATCTATAATGGTGTAATGTGATTAAACATTAGTATCATTGTTTGTAGGTATGTGGATTTTAACATTACATTTAATAATAAATTTAAGGACTATGGTTTTTCAAATAATAATGATTTATTTAATATTTGATAAATATTTTGGAATAATCACTGGTGGATCTTCTTTTCAAAAACTAATGTCTTTGATCATGGGTTGTGGAAAACACCCCAAACATGTTTTATGAATATATTAATTTGTGACATAAATTTGAAATGGTGAAATACTATTTAAAAAAGTTCATTTAAAAATATAGGGTTTGGTGTGATTTATGAATGATTGTAGAACCAGACATGTTGATACAGACATGTATTCTGTATAAATTTGTTTGCAAAGAAGAATAAATGTGTTGGGGTTGCATTCATGACATAAATAATTGGAACTAGGTTGGTTTAGACTAGGATGATGGTGTTGGATTCCGGGATCACTACATTATACCACAAAGTGATGGCTTGGGTCTAGAGGGATAAGATTCTTATACTAATTTGTACTACTCAAAGGGACCAAAATAAAAGTATATTTATTGGGTTATGTATTACATGGGAGTGTGTGAGTTGTGTTGTGACCCATTTTGTAGAAAATATGATTACGGGTCAAATTAGGAATTTTGTGGGATTTAATTTTATGATTTATTCTGGATATATTTTTATAAAATGTTTATCCCTTGTTTTAGAGAAAATGTAATCTATGTTTTATTTGTTTAAGTGAAATTTTTGGGACGTCTTTGGGATTTCCTAGTTGGTTATATACTCACCCCTATATATTATCCTTGGGTAATATGTAAATGATGGTTACATTGATATAGGAAAGGAGTAGATCCATCACAATCCTTTTTGGGTGTTTGGATATTCTGGTTCTTGGTGATGGAATGGGGAACTTGGTGGTAGCTATTAAGTGGATCCAAGGGTATTTCCTTGTATGAACCATTTTCATTATTTTTGGGTCATTGTTCTTATAGTGTAATTTGGAATTATTATTGGTTTCTCCAATCTATATATACTTATTGGTTGTATATATTGGAATTTGGACTTATATTTATGCTTGAATCATATATATATATATTGTATTGAATATGATTCTTTTAGGATTCTGTGTATCTAAGGGGAAATATTCCCCCATAATTTGGTAATGCCGTTATAATTTATTTCAAAACTCATGTGTCTAGGGATGTCCAATAACATTAGTGTAACATTGGTTCTTCCTAGTCTGATGGATGGAGGTCAAGATGTTACAATGGTCCCCTAGATATTTATTTTGAGATTTTAATGGTGTTATCAGTTAGTTTATTGGTTGATTGTGGAAGTGGATGTGTATTTTTACTAAAATCTCAATTTGACCAGAAATCATGTTGTAACACGTCAACATTACACCACGGTAAGTTTTTAGTGAATCTGGATAAGAAATTTTATCATTATTCATCACTTCAATGACATTCACCATGATATGTGGAATTAAGATATGGCATATTATAGTATTCAATAATATTTTGGGATTTGAAAAAATCAAACAGATAAATAGATTTGATCATATTTTTGTAAACACAGCAATGTGAATGAAATTTAATGTATAAAAATCATCTGTGATTGAGGAAGATTCCACCCACTAACAATGATAATGATATTTCTCATACATTTGATTAAATAAGTGTAATGTTAAAATCATGGAATACTTGGACGAGTAGACTAAATATGGTATATATATATATATATATGGTTGTTTATGTCATATATTTAAATGAATCAAGTACATGTGTTAGATTTATTGAAAACACATCAAAAACATGTTTATAAATTCTTAGAGAAGTGGACTAAGCATCTACCACATATATATAGTGGATGACTACATTTTTTTAAGAGAAATCTTAAATAATTGATATGAAGAACATGTAAAAATTCTATTAATGAATTTATTAAATATAGCTTGTTGTTTTAGAAAGTAAAAAATATGAATTTAGAGAAACCATATAAGGATTTATTGATCACTAGGAATGTTATATTTTGGATTTCAAAATAACATGGATAATGGTTGGAGTTGATTGATTTTTAAGATTACATTAAAAGGTAGTGAATGTTCTTTAAATACTAAATATATTGTTTTAAAAATACTAAAATACTTTATTGATTCATTTAATGAATTTGAAAATAATTCTATATTTTATATATTTATATGATGTGATTTGAGATAATTAATAAGACCAAAATTTGTATTGAATAAGATTTATAATTATTTTACATTATCTAGAATTCTATATAGAAGCTTAATAATGGATAAAAATAACTTTATAAGAGTCATCTAGTGCAGTTGATACTAATAAAAGGAAATTTCATGTCTTTGGTTGATTAAATGTAAAACATCAAAAGAATATTTATAAACTCTAGAAGTGTATCATGTTGCATCATAAGTTTATGTTATGTCTTCTAAAGATTATAATACTACATCATAATATTATATATCAATATTTTATGTATCACCAAATATTTCATAAGAGTACCCCATTACATCTTAAGGGACAACTATGTTTGTAAGTGTCATTTGAGAGTAAAGGATTGTTTGAATGTTTTTATCGTTCTTTTTATGTGTAACCCAAAACATTAGAAGTGTACTCTAAAACTTCTTATGGGTACTCTAGATTTTTTAAGAGTATTAAATCTAAAAAATGAAAATGGAAATAATTATTAGAGTATTCCATAGTTCAAAAAGATATATAGATGAATTTGTAAGGGTCATCACCTTTATGAAATTTTGATATTTCTAAAGGATGATAAATTTGATAAACAGTGAAATAAATACATTTAATACTAACTTGTTTTAGATTAGGATAAACCTTATACTAAAATATTAAATAAAATTGATGCTTTATCAACTTGGGATAGAAGGATTTGTTGTAATAATATTAAATGAAAGGATAATGTTGAGATATTTATTCTGGTTGATATGATATTTTAGAATGTTGAAAATTTCAAATCAATATTGTTGATAAAATATGAATGAGATATTATAATGAATTAAAGTTTATGATAATGTATTTGATATCATGTATCATAAATATCAAACAATATATATGATTCAAGTGTAATGGAGAAGAAATTTGTCAACAAACATCCAAGATGAATATCAAAGAGGAATACTTTTTTGAGAACTAAATTAAATCATAAATTGAGATATTGTAAATTAAATGATTCTAATAATAAAATATGATGTTTCTTCATCAATTTGAAATAGTTTTAAGTATAACAATAGTGATTATGATTACTTTTGATAAATTATAAAATCATATAGTAAAGTTTAATGGTTATCAAAATACATGCTAGATGTCATGATGAAATTTAATCATTGCAACACATTAATGAAATAAATCATGAAAAAATATATTTATTTGTGCTATTTGTTCATCAAATAGTTGTGGAAATTTATTTACTATAGATTTTGGTGGTGATATATCATGTAAAATTATATTAACCTTTATAAAAAATAAATGAGGACTGATTTAGAATGTATTAAAATGATAAATAAAGGAATAAAGGTATTAATGGAAATGTAGTGGGGATTGGTTGTGGATAAAAAGGTATATTCATAATTAATTTTGAAAGGATACATTAAATTTTAGAAAAAAAGAGAATTATATTGATGGAATAGACCCCGAAGGTTAAGTAGAAAGAAAAATAAAGGAAATGAAATTGAGGGTCAATATACAAATATTATTGAATAATTTGTATATTAAATATATATAAATCATATTTTAATAATCAAAAATATAAAAATTTAAGATGAAGAGAGATATTTTCATTTAAAAATATATGATAATTATTATTTAGGGACATAGAGAACCCAATAAAATGGTATATAATAAGAAATAGTTTTTGGGTATCAGTGAAGAAATAGTAGTTGACTAAAATTTATTGATTATATATATTCATTCAAAGAAATTTTATGAGAATAATAAGAAATAATATAATCTATATTAAATATGTCATCATTTTTTAGAAATATGGAGGATGATAATTATTTTATAAAGGATACTGTACATTCTATGTTATTAATCAACTATTGGTTCTCATGATCCTTGAATACATATTTTATTGTAGACATTAATCTAATCAAATAAATTGTTTGAGGGAAATGAGATTTACAATGATTTTTTTGTATACTTATATTCATGAAAAGTTACATGAATTCTAAAAAATTGAGAAAAAAACCATTTAAATTTATTGACATCTTGTGCTGACTGAAGATCTGCATAAATAAGTTGAAAGGATATTTTAGAAATCAATATTATGCTAGAAATACAATGTAATATTGGGTGAAATAGTGAAATACCATGTATGTATAGGATTTAATATGGGATGAGGATAATTTTTAATCACACTACTTGTAATTGTTTATTAATTTTTAGAGGACAATATATGAATCAAACACCATGAGCATTGAAAGTATCTGGTTTCCCAAATTTGGGAGGAACTTCTTAAAAACACTATGTGATAATATTAAATTATATTTTTAATTACATTTTATTATTTCATGTGGGATAAGATACTAATATAAGAATTTAGTTCATTAAAAGTAACAATGGTTTTGATTCCTATTGTGGTGTTTAAAATTGGTAAAAATGAATTTGATAAATGTTGGTAACACTTTATTCACCCTTCCAACCTATTAAGTCACTACATGGTCTTGTTGGCATATCAAGTTGTATCATAGATATCCAAGTTCCCTATGATCATATCTATTTGTAGGATTTTTTGTTTTTATCTAAATTACATGAATCACATATTTTATGATTTTTTATAATAACCCATGACAGAAAATTCATTTCAGATCATTTTATGAAAATATTGTTGTTTTAGAAGAACCATGAATAATATATTGAAGAATGAGTCAAATTTTTGTTAAAATGAACTTCATTATTTATTGGTATTTAATGTTGTATTTTATTGATTAAATATTCTAAGATTAACCCCCATGAAAAATAATGATTAGATAGTAACGAGTATATATCTACTGAATCATATGAAAACATTTATGATATGGTTAAGTGTTATATAATTAGAGTTTCTACTATTATGTTCACTCATATATTTGATAATATTTACGAACTATTTGATGAGAACACATTGGTGATAAGAAATTAAAAATATAACTAAAATGCTTTGTTAAAGGAGTTACAAGAGAGAAACACTCCCATCAAAATAATATTATATAAGGACAAAATTTTTCTATTATTTTAAGATAAATATATTAAAAATCCTTAATTAAATAAGGTTTTTAATGATAAAAAAATTCAAGTATATTTATTAAATAGATGATCCATGTGTTAGAAAAATCATACAAATATACTCTTGGTGCCATGGAAATCCAATTCGAATTCAATGAAAAAATTATTAAGGACACTGAAAATGCATTACTAGAAATTATTTAAAAACATGATGATCATATTTAGAAGATAAGGAATGATTTTGAAGGAAATTTTACATTAAATGAGGTTAAAAAATTTTGATAAAATAAAGTGTCTCTAAATTGAGCTAAAATTGAAAAATATAGAAACAATACAATATTTACGTTCCAAAATAGTTGATATTAGAAATATTAACACAAATGTTTTTATAAGGGTAATGTATCTAAAAGGGCTCTCCCTATGGGAAATGAGATCATAGAATTATCTTGTGATCAATAAATAGAATGCTATTTTATAAAGTTAACCCATATTCTTGATAATTATGTCCATACTGATTTAAATTTAGTAGATAATACATGATTAAAGGTAAATTATAGAGGGATATATTGGGATAAAATGTTGAAAGCCACACCAATGTATTTATTATGGTCATGAGTATATCAAAAAATGCAGCTCATCACAGAAAGTTAAAAGAAATTGTTTTAGACCTACAAATGTCAAGCTCTAAAATCTATATATAATAATTATAGTTAATAATTAATGTTTTTTTATCATATTAATAATATTGATCTAGGTTAATTCATTAGTCCACTAAGTTTTGGAAGACGGTTTAAACATTTGAAAATAACATAACATTTAAATAGGGGGGACATAGATAATTCTAATATAAAATATATTATATAAAATTATATTTCATAGGTGAATTAAAATCTATCAACCAAGTACATATTTAAATATCTTGTTAAATTATATGATTATTACTACAAAGATATTCATATAGAAGAATAATGTTTTTAGGTTCCAACCATTCACAATTTATCTAATTATATAAAGTGAGGGATATATGTCACATCCTGACATTGTAATTTTCATTATTTTAATAATATTTATCCCCAATATTGAGTTTGGATAGTTATTGGGATGAAGTTTAAATTCATGGAATCTTTTAAACTGTGTATATTTATCCATCATGGTTATTAATGACAATGTGGTGCCCTTATAGGGTCATAGGTGAGGCAGTGGTGTGGTGCATGGCTTATGCATGGTCTGTTAAACCTTGTGGAAATCATGGAAGCTAGCTCTCTGAGTTGTAAATTTCAGTTTTCATGGTTTGATCATGGTTTTCTCAACCATTTTTCATCCTTTGAATAACCATGAACATGTAACTTACCTAAGTAGTGACCATTGCATGGTTTCCTCACAATTTTTTAAACTTTGTGCAAGCCGCACGGGTTAGCCATATATATGTATATTTGTCTATTTTTTCTTCTCATACTTGGTGTTTCCCAAAGAACCCCTCTCTTCTCCAATTGTGTACATGATCCCCCCTATCATACCCCTCTTATTCAAGCGATTCCACTATATCTTTTCCAGTTTTCTGGTAAAATTTCTAATGTAATCCCTCTTTATCCTTCCTTTATCCACAATTTCTTGTTTTCCATTTCCCCTCTCATAGTGTGTATTTTAAAAAAACCTAGGGTGTCAGGTGAGGTGATTTTTTTTATCTTTTTTCTTGGGAATGTAATGGGTCTCTTAGGTTACCATCATGAGTGTTTAAAAATTCACTATTTAAGGTAAAGCATTTTCGATCGTTTTGTGCCTCTCGTCATCTTTAGAGGTTGGAACTATTTAAAAGCGTGATTGTTTCCAAAGTATTGGGTCTTATTTTTAAATTTTTATAGAATTTGGTATTTTTCCTCAGTTTATTTTGATCTTCCATTCATGAGGATGACTTACACACATGTTTGTTGTAATTCATATATAAATATAAATCCCCTCTTTTATATTTTTCCTCATAGTGGGGGGGGGGTTGGAATATTTACAACGTTGCTATGGATATTTATATTTATTTTCAAATACATGTATATATAAATGTAATTACTAGATTCGGGTTTTTATTGTCAATGTCATCGAGTGATGAGATGCTTCATCTTGGTATTAATTTTATGGAGTTAGGATACCTTTACATTTGAATTTTAAATTTAAAATATACATTGATTACTGTACTTTATCACCATTATTTAATGATTGTTAGTGATATATGGTTTTTGAAATAAATGTATTCTTTAAAAAAATGTAAATTATTCTTTGAATTTGAATTGCATAAAATTGTTTTATTAAATGTAAATAATATTTTATTGATAAATTTCCTGATTTCCCTTTGAAAATAAACCGTGGTTTTAATTAATTACATGGATCTGAAAATGTATTTGTGTTATTTTAAAATAATGGGTTGGGTTTCATAAATGGGTATCAAAATGTATTTGTATATTAAAGTGGTGTGTGTTTGGTTCCTGGAAAATGGTTTGACATGTGACAGTGTTGTGAGGCTCGGTTTTCAATTTGGTGAAATTTATTTGTCTTGAAAATCTCTTTGAGAGGTCCCCTTTCCTTATTTTTGTTGAATGTGGAAACAGGGCCACTTAGTGTAAATCAGGGTTGACTTATAATGTGTGTTGCTTGTGTACAATGTATTTACATGTGATTTGATTCTTATTAGTCATCTTTTGTCTCACCCCAACTTTAATATTGATATGGGATCCTATCATAGCTATCATATTTTTGATTAATGGTTGATGAAATGGCATGGATTCTTATATGATTATTTTCCCTTAACATGGACCATTCTTGAATTTGGGATAATGTAACTACACTGACCAGGTAGGGTGGGATTTATCATGTGGGAGTGTTCATGTCATCTGGTTATGCATTACTTTGAGATGAGTCCGATTTAAGTAGGTTACAGTCTATTCCCTAGAGCTCCAATGTTCTACCATGTACTTAAATACTTAGTTTTTTATGGAAATTGATTGATAAGATGTATTGGTTTCTTACATATGCATTATATTATATATTTACCTTTTTATGTTATTATTATGGATATTATGTTGCATTGTGTACTTTTGTTCAATGTGATTTCATGGTTTTCAAATTTTCAAAAAAATATTTGATAAATTGTTTAATACATTCTTTACCTATTTTTAAATGAAAACATCATCAGACTCCTCAAAAAATATAGTTTGATAATCTTGGAAATTGATATGAATTTTAATGAAAAATGGAAATGGATAGTTGTTTTTAAGTGTAAACATGTGGAAGACCTAGTTTAATATATTGTATTTCAAGAATCAAATTGATTATCCTTTTATTGAAAACAAATTAAAATGGGAATATTTTTATAGTGCATGAATATTGAGTTTTACTACTCACTCCTATAGTATCATCATTGTTTTAATCTTGTGGTGCTGCTTCTAGCTTGGGTTTTGTCACCATGCAACAATGTTGGTTTAATAGTTGGTAGTGACGCATAGGGTCACATAGAAATATGTATAATTTCATTGATTTTCCACTGGGAGTGTTTAATATTATTTTCTATACTATATTTTTTTATTTATCAAATTTTCATTATCTAAATCATTTAAAATTATAAATTATTTATTCCCGACACAATTTCACAGCCTAGGAGGATTGTGAAAACCTAACAGGCCTTATCAAGGAATGGATAGGTTAACCAATTCTAGGTTGATTCATATTTTTTCATTAAAAAATTGGTATTAGAGGATGACCTTGTTATTTGGGATGTCATATAGAATAGAGATATTATCCTCTTGGGCTCAGGAGGTAGGGCACGGGTTGGTACCTAATTACCCCCACTTCTAACAAAACATGAGATACCAATAAATGTTGGGATTTGGATTTTGTTTTTGAGAAATCATTTTAGGGTAAAAATGTAGTGGACCAGAAGGCACTGATTTCTTGCATGGCCTGAAAACCCATGTGGACCACTATGAATGTTTGTGAGAAACACTATATAGTAGTTTTATGATAATCCTATGATCCATCAAACTATGTGGTCCAATGAAAAAACCACCACTAACCATTTTTAATTTTTTTCATAGGGTCCCAGGTCATTAGAAATTGTTTGGGTGATATGTTGATATTTTTAGGTAGGATTTTCAATAGAAATTTAAAATGGAATATTGTTCCAAATGGTAAAATTGAGTTTTGAAATAGTTAACATGATTTTTAATTATAATGAAATGAAATAAATTTTCTGTTTAAAGACACATGAAGTGTTTTAAAATAGAATTTTTGAAACTTTTAAATGTTTTTTATGTGGATGTTCGGTGTTTTAAAAATGAAATTGTATGATATTAAATTGGGTTTTTTGGACATTAGTAGTTTGAAAATTATAAAGGAAGTATTTAAAGTATTTTTTGTAATGCTCCATGTATTTGAATCTCAAATGTGGGGTTTCTTAAGATTTTAATAGATAATGTAATTGCTTTATTTTTTTTGTGTGGGTGGGGTAAGACTAAGGGAATGAACTAGTGTTATAAGGTGGGATTACATGGAGTAGTAACCCATGTGGATCAAGAGTCTATGTTTTGAGAGATTCTTAGTGGTTGGTGCTAGCATGGGGTCCAGACTGCTAAATCATGTAGTCGGGTAAGTTATGGACACTATTTTCTCATCAATGAGATTTAATGTGAGTGATTTTTTGTTGGGTTTTAGTTCTTGAGAGTGGTTTTTAATATAATATGGCCTTTGGAGTGGAAAATTGTTTTTTAAATGAAATTGGTTTATGAAAATGGTTTCTAGTTTGAAAAGGGGGTTTTAAAATAGAAATTGATTCATAATTGTGAATATTTTGAGAAAATGTGGATGAAAATTGAATTGATTATTTGATAAATACTTTTTTTGGGATTAAAATGGTATGTATTAACCCTTTTATTACTCAAAAATGTTCAAATATGTGTATGTGTGTGTTTTGAAATTAAATTTTGGTACATATTTGTAGATGATGTAGAAAAAGTTGGAATGAATAGATATTGTAATTTTTATCAGATACCACATATGAGTATTTAAAATATAAGGTTTTATAATGTTTTTTCAAAATTGGGCTTTTTAAGGGAAAATTGTTTCCATTAATAAGGGTCTTCTCTTGAAATTAGATTTTTTTAGTTGGAAAAGTGAGGGGATATTTCAAACTATTAATAAGGATGTGCTAAAATGAGATTGGAAATGGAAAATGATATTTGATTTTGATATGGGGGATTAAATTTGAAATTAATTGAATTTGAAAAATAGTGATTTTTAATAGAGGTTTATTAACTTGTTTGTTGTGGTTGCTGGATTTTTGTTTTAGCTAATATCTTATTTGGATTTTTTTTAATGCTTTGTTTTATCAAATTTCCATTTGGATTATAGTTTTCATTGGCCGAGTTTGTGTTCAATGTTGATATGATTTTGTGGATTATTTTGTTTAATATATTCCACCAAGAAATACCCATATAGTTTCTAAGGATTCTCATCTAGTCATTGGCCCCACTTGGACTCCTAGTGGAGTGGTGGGATCATGTTTGTTTCATTTGTTACCTATTTATGTGGTGATCGAGCTTCATTAGAGGAACCAGAATGTCTCAAGAATGTTGAATGAATTTTCATGTATTTTGGAACTCCTCATGTGGTGAAGGTTTGATTGGTTTTATGGTTGTTTGATGGCCTAGAAGTGGATCAGTGTAAGGTTATGAATCTATTATCAGTGTGAGTTGGGATGTCTTTAGTGATCCTGAAGACCACATTCATCTAGTCGATTATTCATGATAAACTGAAGGAGAGGAATGTGCGAGAGCTCATTGATGTTTGACATGTTCAACTGACAGTGAAGGGGAATGTAGAAAATTTTAATGAGATGGTCTCAGTTTATCCTATGATTGGGTAGAGAAATTAGTTAGAATCTCCTACTTTCATGTGGGATATACATCAAGGGTTCATAAACTGGTTTTATTTTAATGTCTATATGGATTCCCCAGTCGATGAGGAGTGTACACTAAAAAAAATATTCTAGAAAATCGTCTGCATCAATTCATTCTTTTCATTCATCAGACCACTCTCTTGATTTCTTATATTGTGGTCATTTTGGGAACTCTATGGTATCTTTTCATCATCCTATAAATTCATTCCAGTGATGTGTCCATTTGGGTCCCCTGGAAATGTTTTTACAATTGCATTATCCAAAATATGAAGTCTTTACTAGAGGTAATTAGCTTCTATATATGAGGTAGTATATGCTTCAAAGAATGATTACTTTTGTCATAGGCCTCATAGAGAATCTTGTACATTGTTAGAAATCACAATGTTGTAGAGGACCTTACTCTAGATTTTTTCAATATTTATAGAATTCATATAGTTTATTTTTCACTATTGTTTCATTTTTATTTTTTATGGTTCCATTATTTTGTGAAATGAGAATATGACTTATTACCATATTGAGGTCTTTGTTGATTGGAAGTTACTTGTTGGTTACAAAAAGGCATGGTGGTGTCATATTCTTTTTATTGAAATGGTTATACCTTATTGAATGTGATAATATGATTGATTATTCTGTTGTGGTTATCCATTGTGCGCATGATTTTGATTTTTTCATTTTGGATATTCATGAGTCTTGTAACGATGATAAATCGTAGTTTCGTACAGTACATGGATTGGAGTTTCTTTCATCGTGGCCCTTATTGGAGGGGGTTGGCTTCTGTGGGGAGTTCTCGAGTTGGTCTGTATTAGGTTTCCCATGTATGAACATGCTTTTTTTATCTATGAAGGAATGTTTATAAGGATGGGGAGACCCACTGTTGATTTTATTGCGGTTAATACTAGAGTCAATCAATTCTAGATGGCTTCTAATAGTGGGGAGAAATTCTCTTATCTAAGTGGTTATCCTTTTAGGAGGATTTTATAGAGCCATTTTCATGTTACATTAGGAGTTGATTGGTCATACTGGGTTTTGTGGTTTGAATTGGCCTTGTTTGGTTTTGAGTCCCAATTTTGTTCCACATTTGGTTGGGTGATTTTTTGGGGGAAAAAGTGTTAATGTTGCGGAGAACAATCACACATCGACTTTGAAATAATGAATATTTTATTTATTTTAATTATTGTTACTCTAATTCTAGAGTTCTAGAAGTTAACAAGATGAATTTTAATTTTTTGGATGTTTTTTAAATGTTCATGATTATCCCACATATTTAGAAATAATTGTGAGGTGCCTCTGTAGGTTCCTAGGCAAGGTAGCTATGTAGTTCCCAACATGGAACAATCTATTAAACTTTGTGACAGGCATGTGGGTCATCTATGTGATTTGTTAGTATTAAGTGGCACGTTTTGGGAATGCTCTTTCAAACCGTTATTCTACCGATTAATAACAATGCAAGGGTTCATAACCTTGGAAGTAGACAACACATTGTTTATATACAATTTGATAAACTGTAACCTAAATGTGTGGGTCACCCTAATTTTAAAATCACTATTTTTATTATATCTTCTTCTTTTTATCATTAATATTTTATTTCATTATCCTTCCCTGTGGGAATTGTCGCTCCCCCTCCTTTCTCCCATGGTGCGCGTGAGCCCCCGCTCACGACCCCCTCTTTATTCAGTGATTCGATAAGACATTATCTATTATATTGGTTTAATATTAAGGGTAATACCTTATTATCCTTATTTATCCCTTCATTTTCCATTTTTCATATCCCCTGACGAAGTGTCTGGTTCGACGAAACACTAGTCTTTTTTGTGTAGATATTTTTTATAATTTTATTCTTTTTATGGTGTTTAATGGGTCTCTTAGGATGGAATTATTTATTTTTGGGAATCCTCCACTCAAGGAAAAGTAGTTGTGTTCATTTTAGTTTTATTGCTGCCATTTGAGGTTGGAATCGTCTACCCACATGGTTTTTATGAAATTTTATTTGTCTTATATGTTGGTTTTTAGAGTTTCTAGTATTTTTCATTAGTGTGTTTTTATGTTTTGTCCTTGAGGATGACTTATACGCATGTGCAGGGGTAAATAATATATATATATATATATCCTCTTTTTAAATATAAACTTATGTTGATGGGAATATTTACAGTGATTCTAGTGGTATTTATATATATTTATATGTATATATATATACATGTTCATGTAAATGTAAGGGTTGGATTGTTGTTATCGTTATCAAGGTCATCAGGTTCCATGATATTTGGGATTTTTCATATTATTATTAAGGTAGAATCCCATTTTATTTGAATATAAAAATTAAAAATACAATTAATTTTTACCTTTCACCCATTCATATAAATCAATTTATAGATATATGGTTTTAATGATATTTTTTTTGTGAAATAAATTAAATTTTAATTTTTATACATATTGTATGTAATTATTTTATGGAACGTGCATAACAGGTTTTAGTAAAATTGTTCTGTTAGTAAAAAAATGGAATGTGGTTTATAAATCATTTATAATATTTTTAAATGTATTTGTGGAATTTAAAATTATTATTTAGGTTACATTAATGGTTTTGGATTTGAAAGTGTTGAGTTTTTTGGTACTTGGAAAAATGTTTGATATGTAAGGGTTACCTGAGGCATGGTTTGCATTTTGTTGAAATTTGGTTGTCTCAAAAACTCTCATTGGTAGGTCCTATTGCCGTTTTTATGTATAATATTGTGGGAGTTCCTCTATGTATAACTCCATTGCAATGAAATGGTTCAAATTAAAGGTATTTGTTCACTGGTGTGACACCGGGGGGGGTACATGTAATGTCTGTTTCTTTTCTCTGTTGTATGTGCATGTTATTGGATGTTGGTTTTTCATTATCCTATCATCCCAAATTTAGTATTCACTTTGTAACCAAGCATTATTAGAGGAATTTTGGTGAATGGTTGTTGTAGTAGATCAGTATTTCCCTCTGACTTGTGGCCCTTTGAATAGTCTTTTCATTGTTTTGGGATTGTGCTCCTCAAATAGACCAGGTATAGATTTATTAAGTGTATAAGAGAGTTGATGTCATAGGGTGAGTAATTCCTTATATATGAGTCAGATGTATATATTTTATATATTATTTCCCTAAGCCCCAACAATCTCAAATTTCAATTGTTACTTATTTTTCTATAGTAATGATTGAGATGCAGTATTGGTTGGTTACTCATGTGTTATGTTTTTCATTTCCCTTGTTTTGTGATTATTTTTTCTATTCTATTACATGCTGTAATTTTGAGAAAAATGATGTGATTGTTATCAAATAATTATGATAAGTGTTGAGAAAATGTTTTATGCTCACATTACCTTTTTTAGATGAAAATATCATCATGTTATTCAAAAATTATTGTGTCTTATTCTTGGAAAAGAATCAGTGTTTTAATGAAATTGGTAAATCGACTATGTTTCGAATAAAAGCTGAAATGTGTGGAAAACCTAGTTTTTTTATATTTTATTTGAAACAAAAGATTTATTATTCTATTATATAATGTAATTTAAAATATTAATAGATTTCATAGGCATGCCTACAAAATTTTAGTACTCAAGCCTAATGTTTCGTCGTTGTTTTAGATTATTTTCACGATTCTGTCGTGGGTTCAGTAATTGTGTGGTGATATTGTTTTAGTGGATTTTGGTGACTCTTATGATCACATTTAGATATGTTTGCTTCCACTGCGAGCGTTTATTTTTATTATGTATTTTATATTATTAATTTATCTATTATTCATTGGAAAAATCATTCCAAATTTAATAATACTTATTCTAAACACTAGTTTCATTCCTTGGAGTTTCGGTAATGCCCCTTGGGAAATTTCATGGGCTATATCATATAACCGGGTTAGGGTTGACCAGTGTATGTTTATGAAAATTCATCACTAAAGGAATCTAGTTAAAAAATAATACATTCCTTCCTAATGGAGTAAACAATATTTCCCCCAATATATAACCAATATCTTATTGAAAAAATATAAAAATAATTATTCACCTAGATGGATTATATTTTACTATAGAGAGAAATCCCACATCATTGGACTTTGTAAATAATCCTTTAATATTATAGTTGTAGGAAGAAAGATGAATAAAATAGAATAAATCCAATGAATGGAAAATTATTTATATTAGTGGTTGATATTTAGGATGAACTGTTAGGGATATTAAAAAATAAGGGTAATAAAAAGGCTACTGAAAATGTTTGTAGATTTTTCACAATGTTTTAAAATCTAGATAATAAGATCCTGAAATTATATATAGAATAATAGAAGTTAAAAAAGGAAAATAATGAGTTATTTAAAGTATTAAATTAGATGTTATTAGAAAGTATTCTATACACAAGAAAAAGGTTGAACATTTTTCAAATGAATTCTTAACAATTTATCCAATAATTTTTGAATTGGATATGATGATGGAGAATGTTAAATAATATGTAGGTTATGTACCTTAAATATTAAAGAAGACAATTAAAACTATAAATAATGATTAATCTAAAATTAAAATTATATATTATAAATGATAGCATATTTGGAAAATCAAGGGGAAATAAATCATAATTATTTCTGGACACCTCACAAGTGGAAAGAAAATAGTCTCTGTTTTACGATCCAAATCATAAAATTGTTACTCTCATTAATAAGGTGATGGAAACATATATTGTTACTGTAATAATATTTTTTTTAAACATTATATTTGGAATCAATGGTGAATCATTAAAATTGAGAACCATTTGAAATATATATTCATTATTCCACTAGAAGATTCTTCCATCATGGAATACTTAAACTTCTATAATTTTGTCTCATTGAAATACATCATTTAAAATAACATAATTGGTAGTAGGCTCAAATAGTTTCATAAAATCATAGATATAACATATAAAGGGAAGTATAAATGATGAAAAAATTTGAGTTCACCCTTTGATGGAGGTAAATTAAAATAATGATCATTCTAGATTTTATTGTCTTGTGGTTAAATATTAAAATATTGATAGAATTTAAATAATAGAAATTTGAGGTATGTTGATAACTTTACCATTAAGAAATAGTTTATATAAAATATTGTTATCAATGGTGAGTGATTATAAAAAATGGAAGAAATATATTCATCAACACAAATATTTGGTATGTATTTGATAATGTTGAGTATAGATTATGAAATTTTAAAATCGATTTGAATAAATCATATGTAGTAAATTACCACTGGTATCACATTATGGGTAGTTTATTCTCATTTTTTTAAATTAATCTATCATGTTTTATACTTTTAATATTTCTCATTATAACATTGATTTTATTGGTTTATTTCCCATTGGTAAGAGAAATGTGATGTACCCATTTATTCAAAAAATAGTATTTATCTCATATAGTTTCTCTCAAATAAGGGTTAGAAAAAACAAAACAAAAATAAAAATATGGAATATGATATTTTTTTATAATGGTGGGATGAATGTTTTCCAAACATACATATTTTAATTTATTATCTATAAACAGAAGATGAATGAAATTTAAATTTGTAGTTATTAGTGAATTGTGTATTGGGATCAAATCTAATGGGTTAATTGGAGAATCCAAGTGGATTAGATCATTTGATGACTATTTTTTGTTTAATATAATTATTTAATGGAAATTCCATATATATTTAACATATTCGATGGAGGTAGAATCTTCCCACTAATGATGATGAAGTTATTTTCCATACATTTGGTAAATAAGAGACAAGCTACAATCATGGAATATCATGTTTAATAGAATATATGTAGTAATATATATATATATATTATTGTGTTGTATTGATATTAATCTAATAAATGTGTAATGGATGATAAAAATATTGTTTATAATAAGTTAATAATAGATGATTGAAGTAGACTAAGATTCTAAAGAATATTTATAATGGGTAATTAAACTGGATTTAGATGGCTACCATGCTGACTAAGTTAAAATACTTATCAAGATATTGATTACTAATTTTATGATAGTAGTTAAATTTTTTAGAGAAGAGTTTTCTGGAATTTAGAGAAACCATAAAAGAATTTATTTTTTATAATGAATGTTGAGATTTATTATTAAATAAACATGGTTGAATTCTAGAGTTGATTGAGTTTTAAGCTAAAATCAAAATTTAATGAAGGTTGTTGAAATAATATATAATGAGTGTTTAATATATAAAAATTATTTAGAAATTATTTAAAAATTATTCAACAGTACTCCTATATTTTTGAGTTTCATTTTTGGTTTTTTGTGTTTATTGATAGTTCCCAAAGTTGGATTGATAAACTTCTATGATTTTTTCATGTTATTTTGAATTATATACAATAGAAGAATATTGGATGAATAAAACATCATAAGATTAAATTAGTGTAGATATTACTAAAAAATAAAAAAGTCATGGTATTGGAATACTAAATGAAACACATCTGATCTGTAATTATAGAATTCAAATGATTATCTAGTGATTTTAGATTGGTATATCTAGATTTTTATTGAGTAAATGATTACATTATAAGATTAAATTTCAATATCATAAGTGTCATCCAATACACAATAAGAGTACTATGGTGCTTTGTATGTTCAATCCATGTTTTTAAGATTTATTTCTATGTAAATGATTATTTATAATTCTTTTCTTAGAGATTATAAGGGTAACCCAAAACAACATGAGGGTAATCTGAGACAATATAGGGGTTTCAAATTTGGTAATACCAATCAGTATGAGAAAAATGACAAAGTTATATATCATAAGTGTAATCCATACTTCAAAATTTTCATTTGTTTACTTCATAAGGGGAAAATCCATTATGAAATTCTGAGATGTCATAAGGATGATAAATATAAGAATTATCCAAAAAACCATTCAGATGAATAAATCATAACTGATTAGGATGAATCAGTTATTAAATGATTAAATAATCATTAATACATTTCAAGTCCCAATTAAAACATTCATTTAAAATATATTAAATAATAACTAAATGAGGATATGACTTTTATATTTTATCTGTTATTTTCAAATGAGGAAATTTGAAAATCAATATTGGTGATCAATGATGAATGAGATATTAAATATAATTAAAAGGGATAAATCTTAATCTATTGTTACGTGTCTAAAATTCAATAAATTTATTATATATTCATTCTTAATGATGTAGAAATATATCTTCAGACTATGGATAAGAAGATTCAAGATTCCAGAATTTATGAAAACAAATATAAATATGAAATAGATAAATTCTAGATTAAATTATTCTAGAAATTAAATGTGATGATGCATGAAATTTTATACTATTTTCAATATCAAAAATAAGTTTGGGTTTATTACTGATAATTTATAAGATTAATAATTGAAGGCCAATTATGACCAAAATTTATATTGGATATCTATTAGAAATGTAATGAATATAACACTATTAAGAAACAATTCATGTTGTGACTGAATTATTTAATCTATAATATTATCATATAGATATATAAATTAAATTATAAATGGTTTTATGAGAATATTTCTATAAAAATTTTCCTACTGATTCTGGAAGAATAAGTGGAGACTTATTCTATGGGGATTAAAATGATGAATAAATGATGAAGAGTATTCTAGGAAATATATTGTTGTTAATAGGTTGACTATAATATAAATATTCCTATTTACGAGGGAAAACCTACATAAAAATGTTATGGAAAAGATATAGAGATAGTGGAAACCCACCCATGCGGTTTAGTTTAAGGTAAATAAAGGAAAAGTGATAGAGGATCATTTAAATGAATTTTAATATGATTTTATATAATAAATATATACAAAACATATCCTATTAACCATGATTAAAATAATATTAGAATAAGATAGAGATATAGGTCTCTAAATATATATATATGAAATAAAAACTTATTGTGGTAGAGAACACGATATAGATCTATTGAAGCTGAAAAAAATTAGGTTATGAATGATTAATAAGATGATGACATGAATATGTTAATTAGTTACCTTCACATGATGTGAAATTAAATGAAAAATAGCCAATTTTATGCTCTATATTAAATAAGATGGAAATGATGAGAAAAAAGATGGAAAATGGTGAGAATGACATATGTGCATGTAGTTTCATAGATCCTTCAATTTTTTTTAAATGGTTAGGGACGAAGCCTCATTTTTATTAATACAACAGAGCAAAGACCTCTTTTAACTGGGTAGAGGGAGACCCATTAAATAGCCCGAAGGCCTTTGGGATTGTAGCCCATTACATAGCCCGTAGGCCGAAATGTTTGGCCAAATTCCTATTCTGTGAATAGTAACCCGACGACTACAGTACCCGCTATAGTACTGCCACCGCTACAGTACCCTGCCGCCGCTACAGTACTTCTACAGTACCTACGTCCAATGGGTTTTTAACCCCCATTTTTCATGTAGTATTACGGGGTGCTTACCACTAAGCCAATCCCCAAATACATAGATCATTAATTATTAATCTTGATCGTTGAAGAATCTATTGAGAAAAAAAATTAAAAATAAAAAAAATAGGATTTTAATTTGCAAAATTATCAAATATAAAGTCTATTTACCTAGACAATTTTTTATGTTGATATTTTTGATAATATACAGTAATTAAATGAATCTATTGGATAATCATATCATATCAATATTATGAAATCCAAATCAAAATGGATATATACATCAAGAGGTTGGAAATAAGTATTATAAATCATTTGGAGGATCTAAATCCAGTGGGATACTAGGTGACATGGTAAAATCCCATGTTTGTGTGGAATTCATTGTGCTTGTTGGATTATCCGTTTCTATAGTATTTATAATTTGTGAAATAATATTATTGGAAAATTTATGACTGCAAACCCCCATGAATTATAAAGATAATGTTTCTATCATTAAAAAGAACCATGATACACATAGTTTGATGCTTTTATCATTATATTTTTTTATTCCTCGTTGGGTTGGACATAAATTAATCCATTCATATACTAATAGGTAAGATGGGTTTAGACTCCTAAATGGGTGATTAAATTTGTTAAAATGATTTTTTTATAATTTTCTCACACCTAATTCACCCACACTTTGTTTAGTGAATGGTTATATGTGAATTTTAGCATTTATTTCATAGAGTTTATTCTATTTATTTTTCTTTTTTTTTTCATGTTCATTATTATAAATTTATTATTGTTATATAGTTTGTATAGATTGATGAATGTGGGTAATGGTTTTACATATATTTTAAAGATATATTTTTATAGAATGATAATATTCCTTAAGATGTAGCATTCCTCGATTATATTGAATTTGAAGTGCTATCGACCATATAATTTGGGAGAGATATCACTGCTGTGATGGGAGGTTCAATTTTCATGCCAAAATTAATATATAATTTGGTTAATTAGTCATTTATTTTCATTCTCTACTTTTTAATTATAAATGTCAGTGGTTTCCTGATTCTATTCAATTCCTATGTATTTTTTTAAGCTATAGTTTTCATATTCCTCGGTGTTAGTGGCATTTTACAACTTTTATAGTATGTTATTTTGTTATATTTTTTGACCAATTTATCATAATATAAATTATTTTTGTTATATTTTTTATTTTCTTCATCATATTTATATTTCATATTTCAAATGGAGGTTATATAAATGTCATATTATAAAATTTTATATTTTTATAGATAATTAATGTTGGATGATGTGTTATTTATCGATGAATTATTATTATAAGGATCAATGGGGTTTTCCATATATTTTTCATTTTTTAATTACCATGTTTCTTATTAAATGATGTAGGTTTTTTCAAAAAAAACATAGAAAGATGAATCACCTTATTCTAGAACACCTTCCCACTATGATCAAAATTCGAATTAGTTTTTCATTATATTATATATTCTCCTATAACTAAACTACATTTGTGCTCGAAACATGATATGTATTTGAAAAATATTTCCATATAAATGAAACATAAAACACATAAATTACAAATATTAACTTTTATAAAATAAAACTCTATAAGAAACAAAAACAAATTTCATTAGAATTTTATTTTATCCAAAGAACCATGGACTTAAAACAAATTTTTTCACAAATTCATAACTCTTTTCCATTGATATACTTTAATAACCATTTTTTCTAACCTCAAATGAAATATATTTCCTCTGGTAATCTATAAAATACTTTTTATACTCTAAGATACTAACATATGATCATGAATAATGTTTTTATTATAACAATTTCCTATAAAAACACTAGTCCAAATAATTTCATTTCACCTACCTTATTCAAAAAACATGGAGTCTAACATTACTTTCCATATAATCCATCAAGGAGTGCCATCTATATACTAGATTGAAAACTATTTTTTCTTGAAAATTAAATTAATGAAAATCATTATTCCAAAATCCTTAGTAATCCATTGAACAATCATAGATCTTGTATTCTAAGATTGAATTGCTTTTTCTAACTTTTCATCAGTTTGAGGATGAAATGTTACACCTAAATTTCATTTTATAAATAATGACTTCAGATTCAATTCCCAAAAATTTGAAGCAATCATGTTATCATGGTCATATAAAATAAAGATATAAACTCCTTGTAATATTATTATATCCTTAATAAAGATTCTTGAAATATACTGTAATGAAATATTATCTCTAATATAAAGGAAATTTGAAGACGTAGTCAATCCATCAATAATAACCCAACTATAATTATCACCTCAAGAAGTATTTTTCAATCCTTGCATGAAATGAATGGATATATTTTTCCATTTTAACTCCAAAATAATAAAATGATGAATCACCACTTTAAGTAATAATCATTCAGATATAACCTATTGAAAATTAAAATATTTAATTTTAAAAACTAAAGAATAATTCTTATATTCCATTGCGCTGTTAATACTTGCGAAAGTCCATGTACATACTAGGACCATAATGATGAAATGAAAAAGACTATATTTGAGTTTTTTCAATAATTACATTTTCAACTATGATATATATAGATATAGTACGATTTTCAAAATATAAAAAAGCATTCTACGACAATTTAAAATTTAGGAAACATTCAATTCCTTATAAGATCAACTTTTTTTCAAATACTGATCTTCCTTTTGAGATTTCTTAATCATTATAACAATAAATATTATACTAAATCCTGAAACAACAAAAGATGAAGTTCTTAGATGGGCATTTTATAGTATATCATTTATTAAATCATTTACCATTGTGTCATGTTACAAACATAGATTTTTTTAATGGTGTGATATATTTTTACCTCAAAGAATCAGTTAATTTTTTGATTCATTGGGATTGTAATAAACCATGAAAACATAATCCTTTATGATTTATGTCCACATTATTTCCTCATGTTACAATATTAATGAATGATTATATACTTCTTACATTTATGATCATAATATTTGTCACACACAACTCCATATAATTGATTTATACATATTTTAAAAAGTAAAAATATATATTATCTAGTACTATATTACGTGTAAGATAATTAACTCCTGAGGCTTCATTTTACATGAAGAATAAGAAATAATATATTTATTAGACAACAGAACACAACTATTTCCCTTCATATAAGAATTTTTTAAGATTAAACATCCACAATTTCTTGATGGAAGGTAGAAAAGTATAACCTTCATCAATTGTCATTTTAGTTCCTCAAAAAAAATCAATAAATTCTTTCATCTAGATGCATCTGAATCCCTTTCAAGATAACCTAGTTAGTGGGATAGTAACATGACTAAAATTTTAACAAACCTAAATTAATAACATATTAATACAATAACACTATAAAAATATGTGTCATTTATAGATATTTTCCATTCATTATGAAATTTATTTTTAGCAGGGTCAACAACTATTCAATCTTTAGAAATTTTATTCCCAATGAATGAAATATATTATAGAAAAAAATAACATTTTCTAATTTTTCTATATAAAATACATTGTATAAATGTTTAAGAATGTACTAGAAATCTTTTATTAACCTAATTTACATTCGAATATACAAAAATATCATAAATAAATATAGTAATTTTTTCCAAAAAGTCTTGGAAGAAATTATTTATATGATCTATAAATATATGTAGTGCATTATGAAACCCAAAGGGAATAAATAAAAACACACAATGCACATATATAGTCTAAAATGATGTTTTTAGAGTATATTGATCATTCACTTTCAAGCGATGTTATCTAAATATAAGATCAATTTTTTAAATATACAACACCCCCAATAGATGATCAAAAAAATCATCGATAGGAAGGTAAAAGATAACTATTATTAATAGTTATGTTATTAAAGGATCAATAATAAATTAAAATAATCATTAAATCAAATTTATTTTTATCAAATCAAACATGATGTCCCCATGGTGAAGCATTGAAATTAATGAAACCTTAATTAAGAGAATCATGTAAATACCTTTTCGAATCCAAAATTTCAACTATGTCAGTACACACTGGGGTTTTGAAATTGGAATAGAATCATGAACTAGGTAAATGGTAAATTAATCCTCTATATTACGAATAATAATAAGAAATATCAAATTTAAATGCATCCATATATTCATTCCCTAAGATAATGTCACAAATTTGAATAGTATCTTTCTTTTAAATATTATGAGCTATATAACTTTCTCGTTTATATTTAATCAATTTCTCCTCTTCATTAAATTTTATCAATGGTATGAATAATTGAATATAATTTTCAATATATTGAAATATATCATAACATGATAAACAGAAATTTAATACATATCTAGAATAACCTCATTTTTTGTTTTAGGTAATCAAAAAATATTTATAGGATAAAACATACACTTATAAGATTATAAATATTCTTATAAATATTGGTTTCATTAATACATCGACCAAGAGTATCCACTAAATGGTATATATTCTACATATTATTTTATATTCACATTTTACAAAATAATTTATCATAAATTACAGAATTTCGATGATCCAATGTCATAAAGGGAATCATCATATTTCAAATAAACATGAAACATACATACTATCACTTCATTAGATGGACCAACATCAATAGTAGAAGTATAAAATGTTTTTTACAATCCTATTTTCTTTATATAATTATTATTTATATAAAAAATAAACTAACTTAGAGAACATGATAGAATAATTTTGGATATAAATTAATTTAAAACATTGAACCACTGGCTGGTTTTCAGATACATTATTATTGGATTATTTGTGACACTTTTATATATACTCACATTCCCCATTACCAAAAATACCACAATAGTAACACTTTACATATCTTTTCAATCATTCCATATATTTGTTTTACATCAATTGAAATAGGTTAGGAGATTACATATATGTTTATTATTTAACATATTATAAATATATTTCTACTATGCAGACATCTTACACTTTTCATCATGATTTACATAAGTGATGTCAAACTCGATCTAAACTTTCTCAGTATAATGAAATAATTTCTCATAAATCCCAATTTCATTGAAGTAAATGCTATTTATAAACATGGATTTATTTAATTGTAAAATATATTAATTTTACTATAAATTTCTTGAATAGACTTTGGTGTATTACTATCCAATATTCTAAAAGGTTTTTCATATTTTTCAATTGAATCATCCTCCTTTTTTATTAATTCGAAAAGTTTTTTATCTTTTCTGTCTTAATATAATGTAATAAAATATTTCTCCAAAAAAATGTTCTTAAATGTATCACATTCAATGGAATCAATCATTTTCCCTCTATTATATTCATAAACAATGACCACCGTAAATCTAATTCACATTCAAAATGGAAAATGATAAGATTTACATTGTATTGTTGTAAACATCCTGTGATGTTGATTATATTTTCTAGATCATTAATCTATCCTCTAGATACAAATGGATTTGTGGTTCCACCAATATATAGAGGGTTCTATTGCATAAAATTCATTATTATCGACAAGTTCATCAATTGTAAAAATGGATTCTATCTACCACTAGGTCTCCATTATTTATAGCATGTCTCAATTGATCAATAACTATAAAAAACTACTTAGTTCAAATTCCAACCATTCTAGGATGTCGATTCGGAACGACATTGTCTTCTTGATACATTAAAAATTCTACATCACTGTTTATTTTGTGGAAAACCATTATGAATAGATTTATATTATATGAAGAAACATTGTAATCTGAAAATTAAAAATCATTTTAACATAAAGATATATTATAATCTTCTCAGTGTATTACAATAATATTATATTTGCCTCTAATTTTTTTACAATCCTTTACACTGATACCAACTATTAGGACCCGACTTTAAAACATTACATAAACTAGTTTTTTCTATTACAATTAACTATATTATATTGTAAAATACCTTTTAGGATTAGTATTTTCTAGAAATATGTAATAACTACTAAATAATAATCTCATAAAAATTTAAAGTTTAATATTCCACTGATTATACATTTTACCCCAATATAAAACTTTTAAAATGAAAAATGTTTTATTATCCACACTATTTGTTGATAATATATTATAAATAACACAGTCATTAAAATACACCTTTTTTGAAGAATTACATTAAATCCCATAAAAAGAAAATAAAAATCCTTATAGGCTTCTTAGAGTATTATATTCAAAACCCATATTCACTCCTTTCATAAATAACAAAATCCTAGTTAAATTCTTAATGTAAAACCCAATGGTCAACTCCCTCTATATTTTCATTAAAAAAATGATCATTTCCAAATTCATTGTAAAACTATATCTAGATCCCACATTAGATATAATTAATCGAGATCGCCAATATTACAAGATTTATTAGGATCACAAGTCATATAAGTTATATATATCTCGCCAACACTCATCTATAATGGTAAAAAAAACTTATCATAAAACACAAAATTATAATCATTCACGTTAATAATAAATACCTTGATGACTTTTTTTGAACCCATAACCAATGGAATTTAAATTTTTGTATTAAAATAATGGTAACTATACAATTAATTTGAAAATATTTAAAAATATTTAAAAATATTTTTGAAATGTTTTTATTTGAAATGAATATAAGAGGATTCCTTTCTTAATATTTTAAAAGAATATAAAGGGATGTTATAATTTAAAATTAATATCCATTAATATGTAAATGAAAACATTCTAGAATCTTTTTAAATAACATGTGGAAGGAAGAAAAATATTTTAAAGGATTAATTAAAAAAATGGTTTTAAAGAGAAATCCATTAACATTAATACCATCTACCTTAGTACATTATTTACTCCTGAATAATGAAATTATAAATGTTATTGGATTGTTTAAGATAATTTTTTATATTCTTAAAATATCATTTATCCATTTTAGATCATTTATGGAAATGTTTAATTTAACTACATGATCAGCTTTGTTTACAGTAGACGTCTTAAGGTTATTTGTTTCATAATCCCATAACATATTAGGTTAGATGAATGTTGTCAAATGGGTAATTATTACATTTTTTCCAAAATCAAAATCATAACATAATTATTATTTTTCATATAAAATACATTTTTATAATCATTTATGAATTTTGTACAGGAAAAATAAATCACATTTCTTTGTTGATGTGGTAGTCTAGATGTATGCAAAAATGATGTTATAATTTATCAATGGATGGAAATGTAATAAATTAGATGATATATTATATATCAAAATGAAAATTATTTCATTAATAATATATATTGTAAATAAATCCGTAATTATATGCATCCATGTGAGGTAGTGATGAAAAATTAAATACATATCTTTATGGAGGTTGTAGTCAACATGTGTGCAAGTACAACAATTACATTTCTAATATGTTGAATAATGATATGAAAATACATTTTACCATAATAAAAATAATATTTTATTATATGTTACTTAATTATATTATTATATCAATAGGATTTAATAATACTTGAATGGTTTTTAATAAGAAATAAACATGAAATAGATCAGTTGGGACTAAAACCATCTCCTCGGATAACATATTTATCAAACCCCACAAGCCATACAGTTTAGTCATTTGGTGATATTGGGACCCCTAAGAAGTAGTATGGGATTTGTGGGAGATACATGTGTAGGTATTTTCAATAGAAAATATCTAAAAATGTGTGATGAAGAGAGGAGTGGATGTGCCCTTTAAAAAGCGAGGGTATGGGTACAAATGGTATTAATTAATATATTAGATGCATATAAATAAATTTTCATGTTTAAGTATAACAAAATTGAAGTAATTTTAATATAGGATGATTGTGAGTTGAGATAATCTCATATAATACGAGTAAGAAAATAGTAGTTAATGTTCTTACACATATATCTTAGTTTTTACCCCTATTAATCCTTTTGAACATTACTGTGATATCAATGTTTTTTACTCAATTGGATTCAATAAAGATACAATAAAATCACAAGGTATGCATTAGTGATAATTTTTTATATTAAAAATAATATCATATTCACATGGTTGAATATAATATTTTTATTAATTTTAATACTTTAAATTATATATTATTTAACATAATATATAACTAATGCCATTTTTTAGACTATTTATATAGTTTGACATTAATTAAATCATTATTGTAATGGAATTAAAATATATAATTTTATCAAAAAAATGATAATTTATATTTTTCTACAATATTTTTGGAACACAATATTTCATCCATGTTGTGTTATGTTCAATGTTTTCAAAAACCAAATACATTAATTTATTATTAAGTGGATATTCACTATATTGGAAATGCATAATATTTTATGGTACCTTCATTATAAATAATAAAAAAATTAATTGATAAAAAGGATTCATTCATATTTCAAAAAAAATTATATCATAACAATCACTCTTTTATACCTTTAAAAAATTAGATATTTAAAAATAAATAGATTGATAAATTATTAATATTCTTTTCCTAAGATATAATTAATATTATTTTTAATGGAATGTGGTAATAAATTCATAAATTTTCATACCTTATATGTTTATTGTCATGAAAAATTTTCTAATAAAATAAATAAAATTTTATTGATATTTTTAGTCCTTATTTCAATGTTTTAAATCTATTTTACTCATTTGACCATTACTGAGGTCGAACATATTTACTAAGGTTACTATTCAAAATTTAAAAAATAAAAGGGAATTATTTAACAAACAATAACATACGAATTATAAATATAAAACCAAATTTTTTAGAATAAAATTCAATATATTTAGAATTAAATTTTAATATAAATGTGTAAAAGGAAATAGAAATTTGTTTTGAAGAATTTTTTTTTCAAATCATAAAAATGATGTGAAGAATAGTACAGAATTTTGATAATTTTTATATAATTAATTATATTATTTATCAATATATGATTATTATATTATTTTAATTTCTAATAAAAAATAAATTGGAATAGTTTATTTACTTTATTTAAAAAAACAAAAAGGATTTTTTATAAAAAACCTATATTTCCACAATTAAATTCAAAGTAAAACGTTTTATAAGAAAAATATAAGAAAATTTTTAATTTAATGATTTTAAAAATGAAGTAAAAAATTTCCAAGTTTATTAAATAAATTTTGAAATATATGTTTTCATTAAAATCGTAAAATAAATAAAATGGAATTTAGTTGAAATAAAACGTTATCCTTTTTTGATTGAAAAGTAACTTAATATTATTATAATCAATATAAATATATAAAATATAATTATTTAATATTAATATGTCATTAAAGTGTTTTAATATTACTTATGTTTTATCAATATATATACATCTTAAACATTAGTTGGCTTGTAACATACTCGTGGATCGCTTCATGTCGTAAAAGGTTGGAAACTAGTACCATGGTATCAGAATGCAATTAGTGAGAATGATTTCACCATTAGTATAAAAAATATAAAAAATAAACATATAATGGGATAAATCAACTAAAAAAAGATAAATTCATTAGTATTGACAAAAATTAATAAACATCAACACTTTAAAAAAATAATAGTACCCACAAAAATGAAAAATAATGAACAAACATCATACAAAATGAAAAATATCATGACCATATGAAAATAGATAAACATATAAAAGGAAAAAATAAAAACTAATCCATTAAAATTATATCCAGGTGAACCTTGGTCACTCTTCACTTCCTTGAAAACCACTATTAAATATCTGGATATCCTGAACCAAAAGATTTATGCCAAGGAACCTAATAAAAACTATATGATCTATATAACCCAAGTTGTGTATATATGGTGTTAGTGAAATTTTTCCAAGTATGTAAGAACAATTGAATTTGTGAAATTACATATAAAGTTAATTTAATTTTATGATAGATTATGTATTCATACCTAAATAATATTTTTCCCAACATATGTGCATAAAATCCTATATTGCATCAAACCCATCGCTAAAAAATTTATTTTATGAGTCATAAATGAAAATAATCATATGTGAATCATTTTTTTGGGAATTTATTCCTTTTTATTAAAAAAACAAATTTCAAAATAGACTTTTTTAATAACATTATAAATAATCCTTTCAAAAAATGATTTGATTTTTTAAATAAAAAAATCCAATGCAATAATTAACTAATGAAAAACAATGGCACCATGTCATAGGGGAATGAAGAAATAAGGTGAATTAATTATTCCTTTCACGTTCTAATAATGAATGTGAAAAAAAAGTGAGGAAGTTACCATAGGATAATAAAAATTTAAAATTGGAAATTACTAACCATACCATAATGAAACTTTGTAATTAATCATTTCAGAACCATTTACAGGACTATCGATAAATTCATATGTCGATAACCAAACAGTTTTCCTTAACTACCTCACAGAGGGAACTCCTTCATGGACTTCGCACATCAACACATATGGGGGATATATTCCATATAATAAAGACTTGGTAGTAACCATATCTAATCTATCACTAATACACCTAAGACCCTCAGTTATGTCAATCGATAGGAGGTCAGAAATCAAAGGCTTCAATAATACAATCAGTACATCTCATCTATCTTCCTATGCTATTATAACAAACAAACCCTTTCACATATAAATTGAATCTGTAACATATGAAATCTCCCCATTCCACAATTCTTATCAATGACATAAGCAATATTCCACCTCAGGGGTTACAATTCAATAAGGAACCCAAAAGGGCCTCATACACAAACACCATTCTGAAAACATTTAAAAGGTAAATTAGGGGTACACTAAAAATGACTCAGTAATTTGAGACATTTTTCTCCATTTGAAATTACATTTCAATGAATCTTTACAATCTAACCCTTTGATATTATTTTCTTAAATAATCATTAAATCCTTTGAAAACCATTCAAAAGAATCAACTCACCATTTTTTATTTAAAAACACAAAAGTATAAAATATATTTTCATATTTCATTCAATAACTGAACATGGAAAAACCAATATTAATTATTAAATTATTATTAAAAAACATTTCAATCTTTTATAATACTTGTAATTTCATGATCCACATGATATGATAACTAAATTCATTTTTCTAGTTGAAAAACACTTTTATTACATTTTTAATATATTTTAAACATCTGAAATATTAATATCTAATAAAAAACTTCTCGAAAATTAATGAAAAAAATAAAATTATATTTTCATATGTTAGATAAAAATACCTACCTTAGATTATTGGTAATAAACTTGGAATTCATCACCTTCTATGAAAAACTCTTCATTATGAATCAATATGGCATGAGAAAGACCTAATAAGAAAAAAAAACATGAAACATTTACCCCAATCCCTAAAATTAAAACCAAAAATACCTATGTTTATGGGTGGAGAAAAAAATGAAAATAGAGAAATATGGAGTGGGAGGGAAGAACAAGAAGAATTAAGGGCCTTACCAGGTGAAAATGGATAAAAAAGAAGAGGGCTTACATAACAAAATGGGAAGGAGGGATCAACCACTTCAGTGAGTCACATGCTTGAAAAAATGACGGTTAATATAAAATAACCCCTTAAGGATTTTCAAATCAAAGAGTTAAAAATATAAAATCAATTTAATATGATTTTAGGAAGCTTAAATGGTTAATAAGAACTATTTTTCATACAATGAAAAAACTATACAATTTCCATTATAAAGACAAATCATATTCACATCATTATAATGCATGATTACTTCAAAAGATAAACTAAATTTGTTAAATGAGACTTCAAAAAAAGGGTTAGTCACAGATTCTTTATTAGTAACCCCAAAAACCATGTGTTAACAATTAAATAAACACCATTCACAATTAAAATGAACTACACATAAGGGTAATAGAATGCCCATTTATGGTTAATATTTCTATTTTTACTAAATTGTGCTCTCCAATTGTGTGTTGTCGATAAACCAAGAAAGGTTCATTCACACAGTTTGTACTAACCTTGATATGACCATAAAAAAATTGTATAATCAAAAAAAAATTAAATATTAAATACTAAGGCTAAAAAAATTTAAATTTACCAAAAATAATATAATATAATATATACAAGTCAATTCAATTGTGATAGTGGGTGTTATAATCTCCCCACCATTACAATTTTTATCCCATGAATGTCCATACTAGAAAGTGAAGTATTTAGTAACAAAATGAAACCCCACCCCCTGGAATGAGGTGAGTTGGATGAAAAAACAGTAATAGATTACATAAGTGAGAATAAATTTGAACAAAAATGTTTTCTATAAACCAAAAAATATTAACCTCAATACTATGATATATCTAGTAATATAACTCTATATAATGATAAATTATGGTACAAAATGAAATGATATCATGCATATGTCTCTCTAAATTTTATGAATTCCTTAAATTATACAATAAGGAGAGAACACACCATAATAAAAAAATATCAATGATAAGTTCACATATCCAAGAATCAACTTACACTTAAATATCTATTATCACAATCCACAAAAAATATTCAAAAATTTAAAACTAAAATGATTTTACAACTTCAATAGATGTCAGAATCTATTTAAAATCCTTCACCAGACTCTAAATTAATCTCAATAACACAAACTAATTAGAAAAGGTCACAATCACAGCAAGAAAGGACACACTAAATAACCAATTTTTCAAAATACATTACATCTAAAAATTTAAAACAAAAAAATTACACTATTTAAATAAAGCACATTCTCTGAAAAAGAATATCCTATAAACTCCCTTCATACAAAATAAAATAAAAACATTAAATAATTTTCCAAAATAACAACCAATATTAAACAAATAATGTAGAACTTTCATCTACAAAATTTTTAAAACATGTTAAAAAACACATCCTCAATCCATACAAATAATCAATCTCTAAAAAAAATAATTCCATGATGGGAAAAACCTAGAATATATGAAACAAACTCAATCAAACAACAATAAATATAACTAATTTCCTCAATAAATATATTCATTTAAGTCACCCCAATGATAAACACTATTCGAACTCATATAAAATGAAATGGAAGAAAAAGAAAAAAATCTATAGAAGAAACATCACTGTGTATGGTTTAGTCATACTTCCTAGTAAACCATGGTACAACTGTGAGACAGTCACAATCATGGATATTGAGATATTCCACAGAAATAATTAATGGTTTACCATATCATGTGGTCTTATTGTGTGGGCCCTTGGTTCATTCTCACCTTTTACCTCTAAAATTCAAACCAACCAATGAAATTATCAATATACTCTATGAGGGGACCAACGTAACATTAAGACATATCAATATAAAACATATATAATCAAAAATTAATTCAAAATCATTAATCAAATATCAAAAACCCGTGAAAACATTAGTCCTAGATTATATAAGAGCAGACCAAGAACTTTCCCACACATCCACATAAGTCCATGTTATGATCAAAGTCTCTAGACTACATAATGACACAATAAATAACAAAATAATGGTTTACCATATCATGTGGTCTTAATGTGCGGCCCCCGGGATAATTCTCAACTTTTACCTCTAAAATTCAATCCAACCAATGAAATTATCAATATACTCTATGAGGGGACAAACATATCATTTATACATTTCAATATAAAACAAATATAATAAAAAAGTATTTCAAATTCAATAATCAATTATAAAAAACCCATGAAAACATTAGTCCTGGTGTAAATAAGAGGAGACCAAGAACTTTCCCACACATCCACATAAGTCCATGTTATGATCAATGTCTCCAGACTACATAATAACACCTTAAATAACAAAACAATGTTATATGATACAATTTACTCAGGAGCCAACATTGAAAATGTGACAACCGGGCCCCTGTGAAAACAAAACCACCCCGCCTTAACATGGTCATCAGGTCCTGGCCTACCAGGTACCACCCAGTTGCCCCGTAGAAATGTGGGGCCCACCCCAGGGTCCACCCACATGCCTAAACAGGTCATCTGACTAATGACAGTCCGCACAGGCCAACACATGTCCTTTCCAGTGTGCTTTGTCCTCACTCACACACACAGTGGGAAACGTCACAGAAGGTCACCCATCCTGATCACTACTCCAAGCCAAGCACGCTTAACTGTGGAGTTCTAATAAGACAGGCTCCCGAAATGGAAGGTGCACCTTGTTGACATTAGTCATATCATTTAGTCATTAAACCCATTATTATTTGGGGATGTTACAATCACCCCCCCACCACATTAGAGCACAACGCCCTCATTGTGGGCCCTATATCTCAACCCAGGCAGTGCACCGCACTTAAGGCTGGGTTCCTCCTCTGATACAAAATGTGAAAACCGGGCCCCTATGACAGCACAACCACCCCGCCTTAACATGGACATCGGGTCCTGGCCTACCAGGTACCACCAGTTGCCCCGCAGGCATGTGGGGCCCACCCCAGGGTCCACCCACATGCCTGAACTGGTCATCTGACTAATGACAGTCCCCACAGGCCAACACATGTCCTTTCCAGTGTGCTTTGTCCTCACTCACACACACCCAGGGAAACTTCCCAGAAGGCCACCCATCCTGATCGCTACTCCAAGCCAAGCACGCTTAACTGTGAAGTTCTAATCAGACAGGCTCCCGAAAGGGAAGGTGCACCTTATTGACATGAGTCATATCATTTAGTAATTTAACCCTTTATTATTTGGGGATGTTACAGAAAATCCATTCATAAAATATTCGATCTACATCATGAGATACCCAAGGTGTGTCCTCAGATTCCATATGATGGAAACTAGTTCTGGGGTCTTAGAATATATTCCGGGCGAATTATTTCACCCTCAATATAGAAAAAATTCATATATAAAATAAACAAATAATCAGTGTTAGAAGAAAAAATAATGTTTAATCATAAGTGGATGAACATAAAAGAAAAACATCAACACCTAAATACAATAATTAACTAATGATGATTATAAATAAAAGATGCAGCGCCACATAAATCGATGAAGATATTAGCCTTATGTGTCACCTAATGATTTCATTTTCATTTAAATTAATATTATGTTCGATAGTGTGAAATACACCAAACCCCTGTGTAAATAATCTATGAAATAATATTCTTTAAATATGGATGTTACAATATAGTCCTTGGGCTTGTAGATATGAATAGGAATAACAGAATTATGAAATATATCAAGAATATATTATAGGAGTACAAACAATTAATTCAATTAAAGAATTGCAATCATTTAATTTTTACCACTCGGAAAAATTATATGTTTGAATTCATTTTATGCCATAATAATACATTATTCATAAATATTATTTTTATGTTTATTATATGAGAATAGTTAGATTTTTTTTAACAATTTTAGAAATTTTATTTCAATTTATTATTTTTAAAAAATTTATCTTTGTGTGAACCCTTTATAATATTGAAAAAGTATTTAATTTTAACATGAATAGTGGAAAATATAGAATTTACAAAATATACACTTCTATATCAATATAATGATATAATGTTGGCTTGAATTGTTAAGAAAAAAATATGTAACAAATATATATTTATTAAGTAATATAATTCATGTAAAAATATAATTTTGAATATATAAATATATTTTTATCATTATGGAAGTATAAGTAATATTTTTTCAAATAAAAAATGTTTTTTGTTTTCCTCACTTTTCTATTATTTAAAATGATCATTTTAGTTTTGGATTGGTTTAAATGAAAAATATTTATCGTAGGATTTAATCTAATCCTATTAATTCTCTTATAATAAAATTTATATTTTATTTTTTTATAAAATAATTTTTAGTCATATAATATTTAGTTTTATAAAAAACGGTTTTCATTGAATTCTACATAATTAAATTAAAATTAATTTTATAAACTTATAAAAATTGAATCATCGAAAATATATTACATATTTAGAATAATAATAATCAATTTTATACAAAAAAGAAAACATAATTTTTTTCCTAATGAATTGTAAAAGCAATAAAAATATTTTTCCATAGTTAGGGTTAAAATGGTTATATATTTTTATTAATCAAAGAGGCAGTGGTAAAATTTTACAAATTTTTTTTTACATATTATTTTTTTAGATATGTATAACATATCATATCATAACTATAAATTATTATTAATTAGGTCAAACATTAATAAGATAATAACTTTATATTATTTAAATATTATAAGTAATTCCATATGTGTACCTACCCTCATTTATAAAAGAGATCCTCTTATACTCTCTTGTTCACAATATTTGAATGTAGAACTTAAATTTTCATACATGGATATTACAAATTTTTAGATAAATATTCAATACATTACAGAAACTCATGCCTGTGGACTGTAATATTTTCGTGTATTCGGAGACTTGGTACAAAATATTCTAATTTGGATAAATATATTCAACATGTCTAATAAATAGCTTCTCCTTTAGTAATACTTAAACATATACCTGACTTAAAACCTTTACTCATAACATGAGGAGAGGAAATATAAGAAAATAGATATTATATAATCAGTAAGGGTAAACAAGGGGGATGCATATGTTTAACATGAACAAATGGGTATGAGATCATGAGAATAACACTTGAAAATCATACCCTATATATAAATTATTGAAATATTTTGGCATTTAATTAATCTCGGTAATTTATATGAAATAAATCATGATAGAATTAATGAGCATAAGACATGAGATAATTTTATTGGTTAAAGTCATGGAATTGTGTCAAACACATAAGCATAGGGAATCATTTACATAATATTCAAGGTTTATTTCCAAGGCTAATAGAATTGAATGAGTTTACTCCCTAAATCATCATAGTAGTCAAGGTTCATGTATAAGGATATCATATATAATGGTTTCACTACCCAACCCATAAAAGTATCCAAGTATTCCTCCTAAGACTATTATAGTGGAAAAAGTTCCTTACTAAATTGGGTTCACTCCCCATTCCATTCATGTTTATCTCATGAGATATAAATATTTAATGAATTCATTATGGGGAGATATATGTCCCACCCATCACATAATGAAAATTTTATGTATATGTTCAATATAATCATAAAAAATTCATAATGTAATTGACCATGAAATGAAATGGGTTTCATAAAAATTTTATCATATCATAAAATTTGGGGAATAAAAAAGATTCATAATCATTTAATCATCTCATCATAGCATAAAAAATTAGAAAAAGAAGTTTCCATAAGAATTTTATTATAGTATAACTTGTATAGAAATAAGTGGGTTTTATAATAATATTTTCTTGGTTAACATGTGGAATATAAATGTGTTTCATAAAAATATTATTATTTTAAACCATTAAAAAGATGAATAAGAATCATATCCTTTGTTCATATATCGGGTAAATCTTATGTCACTTAAATTATGTCATGTTGATGGACAATTATTTGGAATGATATTTCACATAGAATGCTTCATGGGGAAAATAACTCTTCTCTAAAAATTACTTTTTTTAAAAAATTTCATAAATATTATTGAAATACTTTTCTTTGAATGTAACCTTTGAAAATTATAAATTGAGTATTAAAAATAATATAAAACATTTTATGAGAAAAAATCAATTCCACTTTGGAAAATGCTTTTTAAAACATAAAATATTCTGAAAATTATTTTCATTTTTAAAGCATTCAATAAAAATTTTAATTTTTCTAAAATATTAAGGAAAAATATTTAATTAAAAATAAATTTGAAACAATTTAAGGTATTATTGAAAAAATTTAGTGGTCATAAAAATGGGAAATACGTATCATTTTATTTATGTTAAATATAATGATTCTTTTCGAATTTTCAATTATATCCAAATTGGAACTATTTGAAAAAAATATAAATATTATTTTCAAAACATTCTTAAAAATGAGAAAAAGTGAAAAATATCATTAATAGATTTTTTTAAATAGTAAAAAAAAAATTTAAAACATTTTTATAATACATGGGTTTTCAATGAAAAGTGTGCATTCAATCGAAAATATAAATTAAAAAATTTTTTATTCAAAACATTACATTTACATCATAAGTAAATAAACAAATGAAAATTAAGGGAAGCTTTTATTATTTGATAATAAATAAAGAGGAGGAAAATACATGAGTTTCTTCTGAAATATATCCTAATAGTTTATCTTTGTTATCATAATCAAGAGAAATACTGATAAACAATGAGATTGTTACAAAAAAACCCTTACAAAATTGGTATCTTCGATTTATAAGAACAATGAAAAAATAAAATTAAATGAAACATAAATTAGAAATAGAATAAAAAAATCATTATATTTCATTACAAAGGGGCTATATATACACCTCCAAAAAGAAAATAGGTCCATAACATGACATAAGTCTCTAAGACAAAAAATAGTGACCAACATATCTTATCAATCTAGTAATATTTTGAATCATAATCCTCAATATAGAATAAAATCAAATTAAACTGAATTTATAATAAAAAAGGGATTATTGATATAAAACATCAATGATATAGTATATACACCACAAAAAATAAACAAGTGGAGATTTTTCATATGTCTCCTAGAAATAAAATATAGATTAGGAATCCCTTACCTTATATCATGGCATTATATACATTAGAACATCAAAAATAATAAATATAGTTTGGTTATAAATATATTAAATAATAATACTAATGCATATAATATCCTGAAATATCTCTTTGTTGTGTGACAACACCCATTTATCAACAATTCAATTATAAAATCCCTATTTATATGTGTTAGTTGTTTCATTTTCTCATGTTTGTTTCGGTTTAGTAGTTCTAGTTATATTACATTGATCATTATTACATCATCCAAATAATGTTATATGTGAAATTAATTTCATTTATATTTATTATATATATATATGTTCATTAAAATATTATATATATTGAAAGATGCAACACACCATTCATAAAGATTTTAGGTTGGACGTACTCATGAACATTATTTGCATCATAGAAGAATTGAATAAAATAAGGTTACCAAATTATAAATATCTAAATAAAAATTATAATTTCATATATTTCTCATACAAAATATTTATTAACTTGCATTTAAATTTTTAGTTAGAACGAATTACATTGCTTCATGTGGCGATAGTTTGTCATACACACAAGTGACGTTAGTATATCCCCAACATAATGGAAAGTAAAAAAGGATACATGCTTTAAAATAATTCTATAACTGAAATTATGTAACATATATAATATAAAAATAGTAAATCTATCATCCAATTCAATTGAGGGAGGTGGTGATGGATAATGAAATATGTGTATTTGTGAGGTGGTAGTTCGTTTTACACACTTTCAATGGATTCATTTTCAATTTGAGGGAAGTGAAATAAGATATAAATTATTACATTAACATATTAAAATAAAAAATATAATAAATAATAGTTTTATTATATTATAGTATTTATTATGTAATTAATGGTGAATAAAGAAAAGGAAAAAGAAGGATCCCAGTAAAGACAATTACATGTACTTAGATTCACCTTATTTGTTTTTCTTATTAAGGACCCTAATTCTGAGGACCAGTCCATAGAAATTAAATCAAATAGATTTTAAATTGAATATTTCATTATATTAAATTATAATGTCTTTCTAGGTTTATAGTTTTTAGAAAATTAGGCCATACCTCATACATAACTTATCCATATGATATTATGTGGGCCCTTCTTATTTGTATCCTGTTTTTAATAATATAAAACTTTTATAATAATGCATTACATATGTTATTGAACTATATTCATGAAATTCCATATAACTTCATACATTCCCATACCCATCATTAAACCATATGAAAAAAATTATAAAATGTGGTATGAGAAAAAAAAATCAGAGTAAGGAACATAAAAACAAATAAAATCAATAGTCTATTAAAAACATGAAAACTTGTATAATAATTACCTTTATCATGAAATTATATTAAAAATATGAAATAAAAAATGAAACACACACTCACACTTTTTTCCCAAAAATAAACATTTAAATCCTATAAAAATCAATGAAAAAACATTTCATCTACAAAAAGTATCATAATCTTAACTCATTTTAAACCCATGATAGATGTAAATAGATTTTAGCTAAATACATAGGGAAAAACCTTCAGTTACTCCATTTTTATATCCAATTATATAAAGAAAAAATAACTGATACAAAGGTCTTATATCTAGTCACACACAACATTTAAGCTATAATGGGATCACCCAATGCTACTTGGAACATCCTATCATATATGTTATAACAAGGCAAACCAATAGTACCATGGTCAACCTAATGTATAATCTATAATGGTCGAACCAAACACTATATAGGCTTCCCAGCAAATAAGTTCTAACAGTCTCACCTGAAAATATATGGGCACAACCATTTTAACACTTATAAATCCTATATCCTATATCCTGAATAAAACATTTTTTTGAATGTAATTTATTATCATAAATTTATTGAAAAACACTTTTAAAATCATACACAATTACCTTTTAGTTATAAAAATATCATTTGATTTTAAAATCTCATTTTCAATTCCAAAGTACTATTTTCTTTAGAAATACCATCTTCAATACCAAAATAACCAGAAAATTAAATGGTTTTATCTTTGAATAAAATATGAAATTTTACAAAGGAAACAAGCAATTAATTAACAATCCTAGTTGTGGAAATTTTATTGTCACCATATAAGTTAATAATAAAACATTTATCTTTCATTTATCAAAATGTTCTGGATAAAAAATATAAAAATAAATAAATTTGAAAAACATGAAAATAATGTAAATACATATAGAAAAAATACCTTATAAATATCTTATTTAAATAAAAATATCGACAAAATCATTATAAAAACATGGACAGTGAAAAGAATTTGTTAGAAGGAAAAGATTAAAAGAGAATGTTTTTTTAATGAAAAGATCCATATCATATTCAAAATATTTGAATTATGATACACATGAAAGAATAATATTTAAAAAAACATTAAATACTATTATAATATATAAATTCATGATATAACATGGCATAGAAGATGTAAATACACTTCATAAAATAGTATATATTTATGAAATCAACAATATGCCACAATGAATGTAAATTGTGATAATGTCCCAAACATTGAGTCCAACATATAATGTGTGTCAATATATTAAAAAATTAAATAATTACAGTAATTATTTTATTTTTTAATAAAATTCTTAAAGTCGATTATTAATTCTATATCACTTATTATCATGTTATATACAATTACTTAATCAACTAATTTTACGTTGGATTTTATGACTATATTTGGATTATGTGTCAAAAAATGGTTTTAGAAGGTTGAATATGTGAAATGAGTTAATTATTTTAAAATATCCATAACAATAATAATCAAAATAAATATAATATTTAAACATTAATTATACTTCTAATAGAAATCATATTATTCATATTTTGGGTGTAAATCCCATCTTCACACCTTTCCATTTCTAAATAATCAAAATGGAATATTGGTAAGTAACATTTTATCTTTAAAAAAAATAATTACAATAACATATATTGCATAATATTTCTTTAAATATACTTTTATATATCATCCATGTGGGGTGGTGATGAAAGCATAGTCACATCTCTTTGTGAAGGTGAGACTCCAAATGTACATGGACGACGTTATCTCTCTTTCTAGGAGTGAAAATGTTAGAAGTAAATGATATAGTTTTTTAAACTATGATAAATATGTCATTAATATAATAATTATTTCATATATAGCACATATATTCATTAAAATTACCATCATTTCCTTCCTTGTAAACTGTTATTGAATAATGAATGAAATCACTTCGCGGGGTGGTAGTCTTGTATACAAACGAGTGACATTCTCAGATCCCCTACAGAATGGAATGTAATATATATAAATTTATATAATATAGAATAAATTATTATATTTAATTATTTAATAATATAATATATATACTTTATATACATCATCATATGAAACCATTATTAGTGGTAATGGACAAATGAATGACATCAGTTTGCAAGGTTGTAATGTGTCGTACACAAGAATGTTGATTTCATAAGTTATTTGATAAAAGTGATAAATCATTTAGGAAATTACAATAATAAAATTTCATATTAGTTTATTTTATATACTTATATTTTTAGATTAATATTTTCTAATAATAATTTAATTAGATGAAGAATGAAATAAAACAAAAATGCTTTTTGATTATTTTATCCTCTTCTTTATGTATCCCCCTTAAGTTTGAACCAAAATCATTCGTTGGATGAATTTATATTAAAAATATGTATTCTATGATGATATGAGGGATGTTTATAAGGTAATTATTTAGGTATTTAATGATCCAAATTTATTTTAAGGGATCCAAACGATAAGAGAGGGGCGACCATTTATAATTGTGGAAGAGTGTCATTTTTTTAAATACTCAAAATTATTCCATAATGGAATATCACCCTCAGCTATTGTGGTTCAAAAACTAAATAAAAATGATTTTGAGGGTTTATATGGTCTATAAAAACCTCAAAAAAAAAAATAATAATATTTTTTAGGTTATTCCTAATTCATTAATTTTAGTCAATTTGACCATTTTAGTGTTTACCATGACGACATGAATCACTTTTTTACCTACGTCATTTAATATTTTAAAAATATAAAATCAGTTTTATTATGTAACTTATACTGAATGATTCTAAATATTAAATTTAATTTATTAAATAGATAACAATTTTTTTATAAAATTAATTTTGACTTCCGCATGTAATAAACAAATCCCCATTTTTACATTAATCACAAAAATAATCATTAAATTTTTTTACTAATCACAATGGTAAAAAATTAAGATGTTCTTATTAGATAATATAAATTATTATAATTCAAAGTATTTAATATATTTTATCAACTTAAAATAACTTACGTTTTATAATATAATTTTAAATGAAACCCATATATGTGATGAAATGGTGGGTTCTCATGTAGATAATTGTTTGAGAATTTTTTTTTTAAATTAAATCAATGAATAAAAATAATTATTTTAAGAAAATAAGTTAAACTTTAATGATATAAATTCTATAAAATCTATTTAAAATTTTACCCATTAGGTTTTATTATGATTATGTGTATAAGGATTATTCATCTTAAAATATTTTTTAGAAAAAATCTGTTTCTAAACCCAAAAATACACATATTAAAAATAAAAATTTAAATTAGATTCTAAATAATTTATTTATATTAATGATATAAAACTCATAATTATGTTAATTTAAATAAAATTCAAAACATATTTACACTTTTCAATTATTTATATTATTAGATAGAAGATATTTCTTTTTGAAAAAGATTATATTTTCACTCTTCATTTAAAAAATAATTGTTTTCCAAAAAAATAAAAAACATTTACCCTAAAGATAATATTAATATGATTATTTTAATTTCGATGTCATTTTTATCAAATAATTTTTTTATGATTTTAAAAATTAATTAATAGCTATCCTTAAAAAAATAAAAATCATTTTTGAATAATAAAATAAAGTTACAAAAAATTTATTGTTTATATTCTAAGATCATAAAAATTGATTAAGGTGGTGATTAAAAAAAATATTCAAATCCTACAATTTATGAGATATCTTATAAAGGGTATATATTTTGTCTGTCGTTTAATATATATTTTTGGTGTTATATATGTTCTCAAGAATATAAATATTGGATTTTCTTTTACCACATGATATTTAAGCAGTTTAATTTATTGAAAAGTAAATACATATCTTATTATAGGGTTTTTTACTGCATTTCAATCTTGGTGTCCGATGCCATATATAATCAACTATTTTTTTTATACTCTTAAAATATTAGGTTGTTATATCCTATCCTATTAATAAATTTCTTCCCCACAATTTGATATTTAACATAGTAATAAAAGGATGAATTTTTTTTAGGAAAATGAAAAACCAGATCCAAAAATGTGTTATTTAAACATCCCCTTGTTAAAACTGAATGGAAGATATGAGCATTATATATAATAACAATTAATAAGTTTTTAAATAGGATAACATTTTTGGGGATTAAAGATATAGACATGGAAGAAAACATAAATAATTATATAGAGTGATTGAGGTCATTGATCAAAATAAATTAAATGATCAATGGAATTTAAAGGGCCTTAATATCACTAAAATATGATGATTTAAAATACTATATTATTCCTATTATATGAATTTAATAAGATAAAATTTTAGTTTTAAGATCATTTTCCTAATGTTCTGGAATTATTTTATAGTCTATGATTATAGAAAAATATACTTACATAATATTTTTTTATTTTATATGAATACTTTTATCCTATTGTTTTCCATAAAATAAACTTCCAACTCATCTCTGATTCCAAGAAGGGAATATCCAAAAATTATTTTTTTATGTATGAAGCACTAAAATTCACTATTAATATATCATAAGATGCAGAAAACAGTGAAAATTCATTCCATCTACCTTTAACTATTTTTAATAACAAATATTAGTTGTACAAATTATCCAATATAAAAAATTAATATCTACATATGAATTGTAAAAAAAATATCTTCATTGATATTTATTTTTTGAACATATTTAACTAAAAACAATGTCATATTAACAAGGACATTTCATAGGCCAATGTTTGTGTTGTCATCCTTGTCAACTTTCTATTCTAGGTTTAATACCCATGGCTTTTACAGTTGTGATGGGTTTGTTCCTGACCATAAAGTCGTACCTTTTCATAAAAGTTCATCCACAAAAAATTCCAATAAATATAATTAACATATTTAAAAAATAACCCTAATCATAAATTATTATATAAGATTTTATTCATATGAATACCTTAAAACCCATGGCCAAAAAATTTAATTTCATACATCATGTTAAAAAATATCCAAGCATATACATAAACTCAAAAAAACATATTCCATAATTTCCTTTATTAATTTAATATCTCATAACTTAAACCCAAAAATGGAGTGTCTAAAACATTGAATGTATGGTCAACCATTATTAATTATGTATCTCCCTAGATCCTCCATAACTTCACTAGATATCCCAACATCAAATGTTGTCGTAATAATTGATTTTTCCACACTATTATATTTCTAATAATGATGATTTACACCATGATTAAGTAACTCTAAACATACAGTTTCATAATGACCATGTTGAGTGAATATGGTTTTCCTTATGACTTTTCCATTCTTTCTTGTTTTGAAAATCACAAACACCTTATCTTTAAAGAAAATATTTTTACCCCATCTTTTCTTTTATAATGAAAATTTATTTTCTAAGGAAAATTATCCTTATCATATTTTCATTACCTATATCTGTATATTTCTTATGTATAAGAATTAGATTCAATTCTATTTACCCAGAATTGTTTAAAAATTGTTATGAAGCATTCTGTTTTAGGCTCCGAATTCTGGATGAGAACTGTAATGAACATCCACTCCGAATTCTGGATGAGAACTGTAATGAAGATCCAATCTAAATTCTAAATGAGAACATTAATAAAGTTCCACTCTGAATTCTAAATGAGAACTGTAATAAAGTTCCACTCCGAATTCTGGATGAGAACTGTAATGAAGTTCCACTCCGAAATCTGGATACGAACTCTAAGAAAGTTCTACTTCAAATTCCGGATACGAACTCTAACAAAGTTCTTCTCCTAATTCTGCATACGAACTCTCATGAAGATCGACACCGAATTCTGAGGACAAATTCTGATTAAGAATTCTCATTCCGAATTCTCCTATTAAACAGAATCTGATTATCTCTACTTTATACACTCTGAATTTATTTAAACTCCGAATATTATTTTTGATTAGACACTGAACATTTATTTTGCTTACACTTTTATAATTTGTATACTCTATGATATTTTGCTTACACTTCGAACCTTCACTCTGAAATTTTTAGCTAATCTTAAAATGATGTCATAGTTTTTGTTGCACTTGTTGTTTTAAAACGATGTCGTCTATTCTATTATAAACTAACGGTTGGCCGAGTGACACGTGTATAGGTCCCTTCGATTTTTAAGGAAGATATAACCATTGGAGGATGGAGCCGACCTTGCCCATAAATAAGAGCTCATTTGAAAGAGCTCAAAACTTCTTCAACATTGTTCACACATTATGTTGAAGTGATTTCTAGAAAGAGAGGATCTTATTAACTCTCAGATTCATGGAGAAAGTTTTAACAGCTAGTTCAAACATTGCCTTGTGTAGATTGGCTTCGTGCGACTCTGATTGTTGGTGATCACAATCGAGGGCTTCCGGAGATAGGAAGACAGAGGTTTCCAACACCATGAAGTTGAAGGCTTCCTTATTGAGGAAGACAGAGGTTTCCAACTACCTTGAAGTTGAGGGCTTACGAGGATAGCAATACAGAGACTCTGATCTTCGTATCGAGGGCTTACCTAGGTGTGGGTAAGACAGACTTTCTTGAATGTATAAATCAGGGGACTTGTTTCCAAGGTTGTTGGATACCCTTCTCTTTGGGTTAAAAGATTTATATCTTATTACTCTTTTTGTTACATGTTTATTTCTGTTCTGTTTCGTATATTAAGGAAAGTATAACCATATTGTACTTCCTTAATTTTGTACACTGTTAGAGTTATATTCTATAAGCTTTAAGGTAGAATCTCTTTTTTTAATATTTTAATTATATTAGAGGTATTGTGAATTTTTTTGAGATTAACATTGTTAAACTTATCTCTTTCCTTTGTTTAAGGAAATACTTGTTATTTGTAATCAACATTAAAGGTTCCAAAGGAATTTTCTAAAGTATAAAATTCACCTCCTCTTGTATTGTATGCATATTTGATCCTAAATTTGATATAGTTGAGTTCATCATACTCACATATCATCTCACAATTGGTATTAGAACATCGGTTCCATCTGAATTAATCTCACGATTAGATTCAGAATGAAATTTTCCGGAGTCAGTTTCTTGGAATCAGTTTTTGGGAGTTTTAGTTTCTCAGATTCACTTTTTCTTACATCATCTTAATTGTAATATTTTTCAGAGTCACATTTTTCGGAATCATGTATTTTTTGTTTCGTTACAAACTTTTGTTACTAACAAGCTTGTACTTTGAGGATATCTTATGTATGGCGGGTATGAATATCCGGTCAATTGAAAACCTAAATCCTTATAGACCTTATATTTTTGATGGGAATGATTATGAGTACTAGAGAGATCAAATGAAGATGTTTGTGATCAATAATGGTGTAGACAATTTTATAATGCTTACTGGTGGTTACAAATTTCCTGACAAAGAAGTCAATACTTTTACTAATCAAGAGAAGCAAGAATATCAACTGAATTACCAAGTATGCAATACTTTATTACATTCTATGACTAGGAATATATACAGTCAGATATCTTCTTGTGAAGAAGATAACTATATTTTGAAGAAATTAGAAGTCATAACTTTTGGTACATCCAAGGTTATAGAAATAAGAAGAGTAATGCTTCGTGCTGAGTAGAATGGGTTTGTTTTTCCTTATGGAGAGCCTGTATGTAATGTGCAATAAAGATTTATGATAATTTTCAACAGTCTACAATCTATGGGAGAGAAAGGTCTTGATGATGAAGCGCTTATAGATAAGTTCATTGATATAATGCCAAATGAATGGGAATCGAATAGGACAACTATTGATGAAAACAGAAAAGTTTCCCAAATTACTCTTGATGATATTTTTGGAACCCTTTTAAATCATGAGACAAGAATGAAAAGTGATGCTCACAACATCAAAAAGAATAATGGTAATGGTAGTGTAGCCTTTGCATCTAAATCTAAAACTCATGAGAGAGTTACTAGATCCAAATATAAGAAGGTTATTGTCCAATCTGAATCTAATGAGAGTGAAGTCTCAGAAAATGAGTTTACGAATCCTGATCATAGGATGAACATGATAGCTGGACAAAGAAATTTCCAATCCATGTATAAGATGAAGGAAAGGAAAGATTCAGAAGTTACATGCTATGAATGAAAGAGAGATAGACACATCAGACCAGATTGTCCTTTACTCAAAAAGAAAGAAAGAAAGAAAAGAGAGGCATTTTGAAACGAACAGAAAGAAGTATTTTAAGTCCAAATATAAGAATGTTCTGAAAGACAATGACACATGGAGTGCCAGTGGTGGTGACTCTTCAGATGAATCTTCTGATTATTAATCTTCTGGATAGAGGCATCTTGGTCTTATAGCCAGATTACCTGTTGACAATCATTTATTTATGGCTAAGGTACACAACACTAAATCATTGACCAATGTTTCACTAAATGCTAATGATAGTCAATATTATAACTCATCAGATGAAGAATCCTCTTCTGATGAATAAAATAATTTACCAACCTATGAAGAAGTTTCTAGGCTTGTTGAGCTTCTTGGGATTTAGAATTCAATACTCAACAAAAAGACTGATAAGGAAAATTATAGGAATACTATTCTTACTAAGGAGATATCAGATCATTCTAAAGATCTTGATAAGAAAAATGATGATTTTATAAGTATTTCAAAAAGTCTTAAGGAAGTAAATTATATGAAGGATAAAATTTCAAAAGATCTATAAAAGGTAATTTCTAGGAAAAGTTTTTTTGAGCCTAGATCTAGTTTCAAATCTAATGATTTTGATGATAAAAACTTGGTTATAAAAATCAAGTCCGTAATATTTTCCTTAAAAAAGTGTTTGACGAACATTACCATAGGTAAAGAAAATTTTGATAAGATGTATTCACAAATACAAACATTAAGAAACAAATCTGGATGTGGTTATACCCATGCAAAACCTATTTTAATAGCAGTTATATTGTTTCTCAAAGTGCCCCATTTTGTACCAAGTGTCAATGTGGTGGTCACTGGGAAGAGAATTGTTCATTAAAAAAAACCCAATCTCTAGGATTTCATAAGGCCTATTTTACTAAGAAAATGTGGGTACCAAATGATTTGTTGTCTAACAGTCTCAGATCCAAGAATGATTGGATTCTGGAAGTCTAATATTTTTCTTGTTTTTATGAAAAGAGAAAAGGTTCCGACATCAATTTATGGTACATGGATTGTGGATGTTCCCGACACATGACTAGTAACAAAATCTATTTTGAAAATATTATCAAAACGAAAGGAGGGAATGTAACCTTTGGAGATAATTCTCAAGGAGAGATTGTTGGTATAAGTAATATCGTTCTTCTTGGAAAAACTCTTATATCAAATTTTCTTTTCGTTATGGGTCTTAAGCACAACCTTATTAGCATATGTTAATTCTATAATTAAGGATTCCTTGTGAATGTTAGGAATGATAAATGCTTAGTTCACAACTCCAAGGATGAATTTATTCTCTCAGCCCATAGGCAAGAGAATGTTTACACGTTGAACTTAGAATACCTAAGGAGATAAGACATACCTTGCCTTAGTGCAGTGGAAGATCATTCTTGGTTATGCCATAGAAGACTAGGACACTGTAATCTTAGAAAATTCTGTAAACTCTCTAAGAAGATACTTGTTAATGCTCTACCAGAGCTTAGATTTGATTCTTCTAATGTTTGCGATCCTTGTCAATATAGAAAGCTACATAAATCTAGTTTTAAATCTATTGGTGAAGTCTCAATGATTGATTAATTACAGTTACTGCGCAAGGATCTTTTTGGTCCAACACATACTGGATGCATTGGAGGCAAATAATATGTATTTTTTCTGGTTGATGATTACACTAGATTTACATGGGTCTATTTTCTAGAAAAGAAGTCTGAAGCTTTTTCTTATTTCAAAAGTTTTAGAGCCCATGTCAAAAATGATAAAAACCTATCTTTGAAAACTATTCGTAGTGATCATGGAGGAGAATTTCAAAATTGTGATTTTGAAACCTTGTGTAGTAGTAAAGGTATTACTCATAACATTTCAGCACCAAGAACTCCTCAACATAATGGAGTAGTTGAAAGAAGGAATAGAATTCATAAAGAGATAACTAGAACCATGTTGAGTGAATATTCTATAGCTAGAAATTTCTGGGCTGAAGCTGTAAGTACTGCTTGTTACACTATAAATCGTGTTTTAATAAGGCATTTTCTTAATAAAACTCCTTATGAGTTATGGTTTGGTAGAAAACCTATACCTTCATACTTTATGGTTTTTGGTTGCAAGGTATTCATTCTGAATACAAAATATAATCTTCATAAATTTGCACCAAAATGTGATGAAGGAATTTTCTTTGGCTACTCCACAACTTCTATGGCATATAAAGTCTGTAATAAAAACTCTTGTACCATTGAGAAAACAATAAATGTGAAATTTGATGAGTCTGATCCTTTTGTTTTCAAACAATCCCAACCTACATCTTTAGATGTGTTCTAAAATACTAATTATCAACCTATGATAGAAGATCCTTATTATAAGGAAAATGTCCAAGAAAATATTCCTGAAACATTTATCCTAGAATACTTTCTACCCTATGTTGATGACCAGGTTTTACAAAACTCAATTCAGTCGTTTCTGAAGAATCATCCTTGTGATAACATCATTAGTGATGTGAATCAACATGTAAGGACTAGAAGTTCCTTAAGAAATGAAATAGAACATCTAGCATTTCATTCCCAATTAGAACAAAAATGAACTGATGAAGCTTCAGGTGATGATAATTGGATAAAAGCTATGCAAGATGAACTAAATGAATTCGAAAGCAATAAAATCTGGACCTTGGTTGAAAGACCTAAGGAAACATCTGTTATTGGATTAAAGAAGGTCTTCAGAAATAAGTGTTATGAAAATGGAATCATAGTTAGAAATAAATCTAGATTAGTTGCTAAAGGCTATAATCAGCAAGAGGTAATAGACTATGAATAATCCTATGCTCTAGTAGCTATACTTGAATCTATTCGTATCTTACTTGCCTTTGCTGAATTCTTCAATTTTAAACTTTTTCAAATGGATGTGAAATGTTCTTTTCATAACGGTTATGTTCAAGATGATGTTTTTGATGAACAACCTCCAAGAATTGAAGACACAAAACATCCTGATCAGGTGTTTAGACTTACCAAAGCATTTTATGGCCTTAAATAAGCCCCATGAGCTTGGTATGATAAACTAATAGGATTTTTGCTTCAAAATACCTATTTTAAGGGGAATTCACATCCAACCCTTTTTATTAAGAAAGATAATAAAAATGTTTTTATTGTTCAAATATATGTTGACAACATCATATTTGGTTCAACTCAGCAATCCTTAACTGATTCTTTTGCGGATCTAATGAAATATATGTTTGAAATGAGTATGATGGGTGAGTTAACATTTTTCCATGGTTATCAAATTTCTCAAAAACAAGAAGGAACTTATATATCTCAACATAGGTATATTAAATATATTATTAAAAAGTGTGGATATGACAACACTAAGAGTATTAGTACTCCCATCGGTACCTCAAACACACTTGATATTGATGAAGCTTGGAAACCGTTGGATCAAACATCTTTTAGAGGTATGATAGGAAGGCTACTATACTTGACAACTAGTCGTCCAGACATGATTTTTTCATTATGCTTATGTGCCAGATATAAATCCAATCCTAAATAATCTCATCTTAAGGCAGTAAAAATAATTTTTCACTACTTAAAGGGAACCATGGATTTAGGACAATTTAATTCCTCGGGAAATGATTTTGTTCTAATTTTTTTTTCTGATGTTCAATTTAGTGGATGTAAGATGGATATAAATAGTACATTTGGAACTTGTAATTTCTTAGGAGATTAATTAGTTTCTTGGTCATGTAAGAAACAATACTTAGTAGCACTTTCCACTACTAAAGCAGAATATGTAGCAGCTGGAAGTTGTTGTGCTCAAGTGTTGTGGATGCAACACACACTCACAGACTATGGTATGAGTTTTACCAAAACCCAAATTTTGGGTGATAATACAAGTGTCATTTCTATTAGTAAGAACCATGAACATCACTCCCGTGCAAAGAACATAGATATTAGACATCACTTTCTTAGGGATCACACACAAAAAGGAGATATTATTCTTCCGTTTATAAGAACACAAGATCCACTTACTGATATTTTCACAAAATCATTGCCTTCTGATAGATTTGAATACATTAAACAAAAGTTTGGAATGATAACCGTACGGTAAACTATCTTTACTAACATTCTGTTGAAAAAGTCTCCATACAGTAATAAACTCCTTTTCATAGGGGTGTACATATGTTTATTATTTTCTTTATATTAAAATGAATATTTAGAAAAAAAATTCATACTGAAATGTTCGGAATGAGACTTTCATACTATGACTTTCGCAGTAAGATTTCCGTGTTGAGACATTCATAATGACATTCTCGTACTGAAATTATTGTAATGACATTTTCATACTAAAATTATTATAGTGAATTTTTATTTTTTATTATTATTTTCATACCGGGTTTTCCGTACTATGTATTTCATAGTGTGTTTTACGATATCTGTCTTTTCATAGTGAAGATTTTTCGTAGTCAATTTTTTTTTCAAAAAGGATGTTACCCATTACGAATAATACTCCTAAGCCAATTCGAAAGGTATGATTTCCTTACTCAACTTTTCGTAATCATACATTACTAGTTGGTGTTTTCTTATATGTTGTTTTCGGATTCTAGTTTTCTTAAATCATTGTTTTAATAAAAACATCAAAAGATCGGATTCATGTTTTCTTGAGAATTGGTTTTCAACCATCAGATCTGATCTCATTATTTTACAACCGTTTGATCAACTGAGGAAGATGAACTATCATATCGTTTCCTATATAATGGGGACACCAAATGGTCATCCCACATCAGTTTTTCATGATCTAGCGTCCAGAAGCTCTGCCTCTCTATTTTAAGGCAGTTCAGATTGTAAGCAATTTCCGTTCCGAACTTCTCAGAAGTCTTCAGATCCGAATGTATGTGGAACTAGCTTCTCAATACATGGCATCCTCTAAGCCTATTTCCATGTGGTTAGTATGTATAGAATGGCTGGTTCACCCTAATTTCTTCATTTAAGGGTATTATAGTTTTTTAAGTGTTTATAGAGTTTCCTTCATGAGAACAAGTGAGTGGGTAAGAAAAAAACTACAAATTTTTTTTTCACCTATAATAAGATAGTTCCCTATAAAAATGAATTCCCTAAACATCAAATGAAATTTAACATAGAAAATATATGGTATAAATTAATAACTTTTAAAATTACTATATCTTAACTTCTAATACCTTATATTTTTATTGTTGGTTCTTTGATAATAAACTAATTCTTTATTTGATTATATTTTTATGTGATTTTTTATACTCTATATAGACCTCTAATAGTCCCTTGAAAGTATTAGGAAATAATTTTCAATAAAGATTCCTAGTGGTAATGTAGTTAAAATTATAATATATCCACTATTTTATTTTAATATGGAAATATATTCCCTAGTTTCAAACATTGTTTTACACATATGTATTTCTTTGAGATAATCTAAATTTTTGGGGGTTAATTTTTTTGAGGATTTGAGAATTTTTTGATGAACTATACAATAATACATATTGAACTACTGGTTTTATAAAATAATGCATAATGTATTATGTTTTTTCTATGTGTTTTTTTTGTTTTTGTAATTAACATATTAATTCATTTTAAGAAGGTATATTCATATTGAGTATTATATTAACTTGATTTAATCATATTTTAGACTATGGAAATAACTAGTTTGTCATTTGTGGTTCTTATGAGCCATTATAGGATGATTTTTTGGCTTTAAGAACAAAAAATTTCTCTTATCCATATTTCATTAGATTCAAAAGTGTAAACTAATTATAATATATATTCAACGGGAAAACGATTAATAAAAACATCAAAAGGAATCGAGTAAATGTAATTTCTTATAATTCATCAAAAAAAATAAATGAATCATAAATATATATTTTTTTATATGGAATCGAGTAAATGTAACACCCCTTTATATTAGTTTTATTTAAACTAAAACAATGTTATATAGCATTCACCACACATAACCTGAATATTAAATGCAACGATGTAATATTATTTATATATGACTATTAAAACATAGTTGTTGGGTTTTTGGGTATTAATACGAATATCCTAATTATGAAAAATTTGTAGAAATATTTTCACAATATATATAATTAATTCAATCAAAAAATTACACTTTGTGATTTTTTACCTATAAATGTATAATAAAAATATATTTTATTCCATAAAAATATATTCTTCATCAAAATGGGTTTTAGGAGTTTTATGTGTGAATAAATAGAATTAATTTCATCCATTTTTAGAAACTCAATTTTAGAAAAATTATCTTTATATGTTAAATTATCATTCTAAAATATTAATTTATTTGATATTTAATATTTTTTATAAATGTAATATTTTTGAGTTAATGGTAAAAAATAATGATTTAAAAAACATTATGACAATATAATGATAAAAGAATAACCAGAATGAATATTAAATTTTTTTTCTATAATAATATATATTTAATAATTAATATTGTTTTTATAAAATTAATATTTTGAAATTATAAATATATTTTTATCATTTGGGAAATCTAAGAAATTAATTTATTATCAAAAAAATAGTTTTTTTCTTCTCTCTTATCTTGTATATACATAGTTACATTAATTTATTTTTAGTTTTAATGAAAAATTAATCTACTTTTAGATATAATAATACAATTTATTCTATTTGAATCAACATTAAATTTTTTTGTTGTAATGTCATGTTCACACTAAAAACAAACATTTGTCTTCAAACAATTTTCGTTGCATTTTTTGAACCTATATTAAAATTATTTTGTTTCACTTATTCCAATTGAATCATATATAATGGATTTAATATTACTAATCTAAATAAATAATATCATTATATGTGTTCAACTTAATGTTTTTCATAATTTGTAGTAAAAATAGTAATTTTTTTACCATGGTTAGGGTTTAAATGGGTGTATCCCAAGAGGGAGGGGTTATCTAAGATATAATGGTAAAAATGAAACTTAAACTTATACAAATATTATTTTCAGAATATATTTTTAAATTGTATTATATTTACATAAAATTACATTCCATTTGTGTCACATAAATAATTAAATTAATTAATATTGTTTAAATTAATTTTGTAATTCCAGGTGCGCCCCTCCCCACACATCTAAATGAAAACATATTCTCCTAAATTATGTAAAAATTAATATCCATATAACATAGTAATTCCATTTATAAAAAAACTTCCTATATTCATAATGTTTTTCTTGAAATTATAGAATTCAAATAGAACCATCTTAATAAGTCTTAAGGAATAAGAAAAAGGATGCCTCACCAAGAAGAGGCAATCATCCTTTCTAACTACAACAAACATTATTTATTATTATAAATCCTATAAATATATTTTATTCATCCTAAAGTAATTAATAAAATATTATAATTTTTTCTTGGGTTATTGTGATTATAGAGTAATAATTTAACACATCCTTTCAATAAAATGGGAAATTAAAGTATCACTCATGTGTATGTGGGGATTATCGCCCCCGTCATGCGTTAAGATTTATTTCCCAGCACCATCAATCATGGTTATAAAATATGATGATTTTAATTTTTATATATGATATATATTACATAGTTATTCTTCTAGAGTTATACTATCTTCCCAGACATCTTACCTTCCCATTGGTTGAGAAATGAAAATGTTTCACATACATATGTGTGGAAGACAACCTCCACAAAGCTATGCGATTCATTTTTTTAAATATAAATGGAATGTAATAATGATATTTTTAATGAATATATATAATATTTTATGATATATTAATGAATCATTAAAATTAAATTTTTACTTAACCTTATTTTGTTCCAACCATCAAAAAGTGGAAACATATCTCATGTCTATATGAAAAAATGACCATATCCATGAAGTAATGCAATTAATTTTACAAACCCAATTTATACAAATGGTTTTAAAATTGTATATAATTAATAAATATGATACATATGAAATTATTAAGGGTATGTATATTAGTGAAATATGATCAATATGTGAAGATCAAACATACCCAGTCGAAACACAGATAAAAATATAACAGGTAAAATTAAAAAAGTATGATTTTAATAAATAATTGTTATTAAAAGGATGTTCTGATGTATTAAGTTGATCATATATGATATTAAAGTCAAGTATATCCTGATTATATTTCATTATAATAAATTTAATTTTATTATTCCCGAGTTTGAAATCATTTATATGGATAGTTGAATTAAGGTATTGGTTTATTTCACAAACTCATATATCTTCATAATTATTTTTGTTTATGTTCATATTTCAATAATTATTTCACATTTATACTTATAAAACATTATATTTTCTTATAATATAGTTATTAATAGAAATTAAAATTTCCCTTTCATTTTTTTTATTTTAAATAATCAAAATTTTGAAATAATGTTTTAAAGGAAACTGGTTTTTTAGTAATCAGTTGAGAATATTTTTCTTCCTTGTTATATTCATTTAAAATTTTAATATGATTTTTTAAGTTCATTTTTACCAATTTTTTAAATCCTAAAAATGGATTAATGTTAATTTTCTTCTCATTTTCCAAATGAGTTACTTTTAACCCAAAATGTTATTAAAATATTTTTTAATGTTTAGAGCATGCACTGGTTTTTTCACTTTCATGATTACTCTTTTATTTTAAGAATAAATTATATGTTTCCATGATTATTTTCCTATAAATTTTTTAATTTATCTTTTATATTTTTTTAGAAATTAAATAATTTATTCAAAAATGAAAATTGTATTTTCATCTAAAAATATTCTAGTTGTATTTTATAAGTATTTTAATCTATGTAAATATCTTTAGATAAATAATATGATTTACTAAGGATATAATGAAATGGTACCATCCATATTATTTAAATATATGGATTATGATCATTCTTTTATTTTATTTTTTTTGACTTTGGAAATTTTTAGCAATTCAAATAATAGATTTTTAATATGGATTTTTATGTTTATTATGTGCTGATTTGTTATTCATTTCATTCATATGTTAAATTTAATAGACATATTAAGTGACCTAAGGGTCCTATTATAGACCCTACATGCATCAAAAAAGAATAATAAGACAAATTATTTTGATCATTTGGTGTAATAATTACATATTTACAAACAACATATTATCATGAGTCCTTCAATGTAAGAATATGATATCTGATAGTATAAACTATATCATTATCAAATCATTTGTTCTTATTTATGTGATTATTTATGTTTTATACCATCCATAGATATATCTTCCATTTTATAATATTAATCATATGGTACATAGGATTATTTTGTAACTATTTTATCTTATTATTTATTTATTTATCTTATGATGGATTTTGTTGTACATTTTACCTTCATGAGTATATGATCTCACAGTTTATGGATTTTTTTCCCTTGCTCTGTAAGATGTTATTTAAAAATGATATATGTAATATAATAGAATAAGTTATAATGTTACCAAATGAATAATTACCTATATTTAATTTTTAAAAATGAAATATGAGAATAAAGATTGTATATAGTTTCCTAATACTACTAAATGATTCCATTCATTGGAATGTGATCACATGTATCTTTTTCAAATGTAGTAAAATAACCATTATCAATGGGTTACTATAGTTGGTGTGTTATACCGTTGGAGGATTAATACACATCCATGATGGAAAAAAATTATTGCTCAAACTAATCCACTACCTAATATCCATCCGAACCTTGGTCAGTCCCCATACACCATTACATTAACTAAGAACTACTCAAACATTTTAAAAGGGAAGACCAATGCTGAGGAACATAAAATAACCATCCAAACTATAGGTTCCAACTGTAGTATATAGGGTGTTAATAAAATAGATCGTAGTAGGTAAACACAAAGAAGTATGTGAAATTACTTATAATATAAATTATATGTTATTTTTGTTTTGAAAATTATTCACAAAAAATGTTTTCCAATACACATGTACATAAAATTCCACAATGAAACAAAACCATATTTCAGAAATCTATTTTATATTTCTTAAACGAAAATAATCACTTATTAAACCTTATATGTGTAATATGGCCCATTTTAATCAAAAAACCCATTTGAATTTACCAAATTTAATTAACATTATACATACACCATTTGAATAGCCTTATGAATATTTAATAACCAAAAGTAGTCAAAATGCATGAAAAAATAAATAAAACACCATGAAACCATGTCATAAAGAATTGAAAAATAAAAGAATTGGAATAATTACATGAATGTCAAAATGAATAATTATCATGTATACACAGAAACATCAAAAACATATTCTGATTAAACTCTAGATGTGATCAGTTAAAAACCATCTATATGCCAATTGATGCATTTACATGTCTACAATTATCCAACATCCCTTAACAGCCCATATTAGTGATACTCTCATGTGTCATATGCACACCGTTCTCCATGGGGGATATATTATGTTTAATTAGGACAATTTATTAACTATCGTTCATCCATCTCAACGATTCCAATGGACCCCTTATATGTCATTCAACAAGAGGTATTTAATGACAGTAATTAATAAATAAAACCATTAAATCTCATCTCAACTCATACACCCTCGTAAGAGAAAAACATTTTAACATATTGATTACATCACAATAAATATATCAATCTCATATGACAAACAATAAAATAAAAAATATTCAATATCACACCATTTGGGGATATAAATCAAAAACTATATGGGCTCTAGAGGGCCTCAAACGCACATAGACACGCCCTTTAAAAACCATTTAAAAGTGAAAAGGTCACATTGCTTAATAAAAAAATATATTCTAATAAATATACTGTCATTTTAAATTCTATTTCAGTGAATCATTAAATCATCACCCATTGAAATTCATTTATATAACAAATCGCTTAATCCATTTTTAAACCATTCAAAATAATGACCTAACCACTTTTAATTCTAAAACCCCAAATCCATTACTCTATTTTCCAATAAAATTCATGTCCCAAATTGGGTCAGAAAACATTAAAAGATATCATTTTTTTAAAACAATAATATCAACCTTTTCAAAATAAATTATATTTTAATTTCATCTTAGAAGGCTGAGTAAATGCCTTATGTGAATTTGAAAACTAATACCAAATGTTTTGAAATTTATTTTAACAATAATACATTGGAAAAACTAATTAAATTGATCAGTTATAAAAATGTATAATAAAATGGCATTCAATTTTAAGAATATACAGAAAAAGAACACATTATTTCAATAACGATCAAGCTAAAAATCATTGCCTATAATGGTGAGTGCTCTAATAAGCATCATGAGGACCCTGGCATTCCCTAACAAGAAAAAATTTATAAATCATTCACCCAAAACAAATAAATAAACTAAAAACCTCTATAGATCATATGGATATAGAATATAGAATTAAAATATATAAAGACGATTGTATAAGGAATAATAATAGGAATTGTGGGACTTCCCTTATCAAATAGGCTTAAAATAGAGGTGGGATTATAGAAAAAAGGAGAAGGAGGTAAGAACCTATTTAGTGCACACATAGATAATAAAAATGAGAGGGGGTAATAGAATCCTAAAGGTATTTTAATATAGGTGGTGGAAACAAGTAAAATACCTTTAAGTGATCCTGGAATGAAAAAATGCTCAGGATACCCTGTTTGGTAAACCATTGGAAAACCATATAGTTTCCACTGAAAAGGATAAAAACTATCACGTAGTTTGGATACATGGTCACTCTTAACCATGTATCAACAATTTATTATACAACTTACACAAATGTAAAATCTACATGATTTCTATAAGGACTCACACAACCCATTCGCTTCCTATGTGGGAAAAATCATCCATGTTAAAAATGATATTCCCACAATGGTAATGAAGGGAAACATAAGGGTCAACATAATATTTGTAATAAACTATTATCTTTAAAAATGTAATGTTGAGAACCCACATAAAGGTTATTCTTATAGATTCTACTAAACGTATGGTGATCACATGAAAATTGTGCATGATAAAAAAAATTTCAATATTAAAATTAATGTTAACCGTTATAAAAATTTAAATTTATTCAAAATAAAATAAAATTATAAATAGAAATAAATTCCATAGCGACATAGGGTGATACAAATAAACTCATGACTTATTTCATGTTTAAAATCTAATGTAAAATCTAATGTATTAATCAAAATTTTCTCACTTATCACTATGAAATAATGATTAAAATCTATTTCTTATAATGCTATATAATAATTAAATTTAACTTTTATTATAATAAAATAACGATCAATTTGTGCTCAAAACATATATAATTATTTTATTCAAATATATTACTAGTTAATTTCCATATAACAAGATAAATAATGTTACCACCACCAATAGATTCATGTGTAAATGATCACATTATTTTCTTCACACTTTGAAAGCATTCAAGTATTCATTTCTCCAAAAAATAGAATACATTATAATTTTAAGTAATACATATCTCTCTCTACATTCCAATATTATTATACTCTATCTTTATTTGTTTCCATTTTAATAAATAATCATAAATTAAATTATTATGAAAAACAACTCTTGATGTCCAATAGTTAAATAATTAAAAAATAAAAATTACATTTTATAAATAAACAATAATCAATTGATATAGAATCCTAGTTGACATCAAGATGATCAATTATTTTGTTGGATTTTTATAAGAAAATAATACACATTAAAGATATTTTCAATGTAGTTTTATATAACCGAAAAATTATTTATACATCTTATAGAGATCCACACCACCATAAAAACGAAATATATTAGTGTTATTAGAATAAATTATTATCTAAACCCATTTTGGTCACATTATAAAAATGTGGGAAATTTGAGAAACATATCTAATAGAGTTTTCTCAATGATAGGAGAAGTAAAAAATTTAAAATGGAAATCAAAATTGAAAAATGAAATACTGATATAAATAATCATTAATGATTATAGTGCATGACCAATAGATAGGACAAGTTCATCTAGGGGAGACCACATTGATGCCAATCAGGCTAATAAAGAAAATATTTTTCTCATATGAGAACTTAGAATGTGGTGTACTAGAATAAATTAGATGTATGATAATGAAAATCATTTCCTGAAAAGATCAAAAAATATACCAATGTATAAACATAGACCACCTTAACTAAATGGTGAAAAATAATAAGGAAATTAAAGCATATGAGGGTAAACATGAATATAGGAACAAAACTATGTTCACATAGAAGGACAAGTAGAACATAGTAATGGTGATATCTTGAATTAATAGGCTTCAAAAATAATCATCACAACAATTACATACATTTAATAAATAAAATAAATTTTAATTTATCAAATGAGATATTTTTTTTGAATACAATGGAACTCTATAAAACAATACTTATTATTCTAGGAAAACAATACATAAATAATATAATTTTATCTTTATTGATATCTTAAGAGTCATTAAATTTTCAAAATATAATTTTAGAACTAAAAACCAAGTTACAATCATTAAAATATTCACTTTATTATTGACTCATCCATATATAGATTTATTGAAAAAAAATTAGGATTAGAATACTAGAATATGTTGATTTTTAATTAACAGCTTTAATCCTTGGTTATATTTCATCCTTTATATAAAAAATTATAAAACATAATAAAATATAAATTAATGAAAACAACATTCTCATAATGCATAGTGTGTTCTTAATCAATGTTTCCAGTAACCACTAATTTTAATCTAACTAATTAAATACACATTAATTTTTTACATTATACTTCCATTAATAGATATAAATATATGAGTTTCATTACGTAAGGAAATAAAAGCTTGTTGGAATCATCATAGAATTGAACTATATCAATATTCTTTATCCCAATATAACCTCCCATTTATGAATCTCATACTTATATTTTTGAACCAGAAATTCACAAATTTCATATACACATTTTTGTCCTTCTTTAAAATACCAAAATAAATCTCAAAAATATCAAGAACTGTAACATCCCATGTAATTTAATAATATGAAATTTTTTTATTTTTAAAAAATTTTAAATTAAATTTTAATTTTATATTAAAATTTACTCTATGTATGATAGTGTACTCAACACGCAAAAATGAGTTTTCTTGAAATATTTTTTGCACAAAACATTGAGTAATACCGAAAAATAATATTATAATATAATTATTTTAAATGGTAGTTAATTCCTTTCCAATTTACTTGTGGGAATTAATAAAAAACGAAAATATTATTATACATGTTTTTTAAATGTCTTCACACTTATCCAACAAATTTTAGAGGCTTAAAATAACAATGAATCTGATTTTGAGCATGAAAAACTCAAATATTTTTAAAAGGTCTTTTTACAACCTTTTGATGGATAATCCTTTTTAAATATTTTTTTTAGAGTCATATTTTCTATTTTACAATATAATATTCTTATTTTGAATTGGGACATCAAAATTTACAATGGATGATATTTTTTTTATTTTTATTATAAATATCATTTTTAATGAATAGTTAAATATACTGAATTTTAACTAAAAACATTATTTTAATATATTATATTTATATAGTAATATTTTACATTTAATCAGTTTTAAAGTGTAATTGGATTGTGGGTTTACAATTTAATTTATTTTTTTCATTGTAATTAAATTCATTATGAAATTGGACATAAACACATGCCAATATTTTATTAGTTTATTCTTCTTAAAAACACTTTATTTAGTATTCACAATGAGAATAAATATTAAGTTATTTTCTTCCAATTATGTGTTTTGAAGTTGAAAAAAATGGATTCCACACTTTGAATCATGAGGTCCAAATTGTTTAAATAAGTATCCTTTATTTTTAAACATTATAAATATTTACTTTAGTAATTATTTTATTTGCCATGGTTAAATTGTAAATATGGTAAATAAGGGTAAAAATAATATTATTAAAAACTACCCTAAATGTTTTGTACTCATATTTTTTGATAAATGTTCATCCATGGACATCCTTGGGATGATTGTGGGACCAAATGGAGCCATTTTGATGTGAAAATGATATTTTATAATTATTAAATTAAAGTACTGAAAAATGTAACATAAACATATATCTTTTATTAAAATTATATTTTTATGGGGTTATATAAGTGATATTTTAGACTAGAAATATTAAATAGAATTATAAACATACTTGTTACATTATGGTATTTTATCTATAATTTCGAGACTCAGATAACTAAATATATTTATGACACGATGATGATGAAGTGGTTACCTTATTAATGAATTATTAAAATAAATGTGATTTTAAATTTTAAAATAAATTTATTTTGAGAATTATTATAAAATTCAATAATTTTAGGGATGATTAGTACTTGTTATATTTTACTTAATGAGTTTTTTGTGATGATCTAAATTTTTTATGTTTTCTTAAAAATCATAAGATGAATCGTATAAAACATTACCGAAATGAGTTTTTAAATAAAATACTATTTTATTAAATGATATAAAAGTACTGAAAATTTAATATTCTACCAAATGACATATATAATGTTTTAAATTTTAATTAAATAAAAACGTGTGTAATTATTGGAAATTTATGGTAAATATATTAACCATATATTATGAATATTCCAGAAAACATGGTAATTGTTAAATTAGTTAACTGAGGGTTAAATAAAAATGATATGGATAACATTGAAACCAAAAATTTCCTAAAAACTATTGGTAATGAGTATTTAATAAACTAATAATATTATCTTCTAATTAAAAGTAATTTAAACCTTTTGAAAATAGAAATTTAGTTCATAATAAAATGATATTGCAACACCGTTCTAAAGTTCCCCTCCCCCCTCTTATAAAAGAGAATCACCTATAAACCTTACTCATACCTCCCATGCCCATTGGATCATCCAACCTCTGCCCAAATAATCTAACAACATCCATATCTTCCTACAAGAAGCCTCACCTTGGGCATAAGGCAATTCATGAAAGCCTTTTAGAATAAATCAAATGGAGTTACATGATTTGTGGTAATGTCTTCTCTCAAGCTTATTTCATTTATGTTTCCTTCTCCAACCCCATAAACTTTCTGTTACTATATAAAACAATTATCTTAAATATAATAGTATATTTTTACGAGAACTATTCAAACTAAAATTACACACATCTTTGTCTATTGGGTATAGAATATATTGTTTCTATGGACGATGAACTATTACCTCACAAAACAATTATTGTTCAATATTCTCCTACCACCTATCATGATGGCCATTATGATGGCCCTATGTTTATATATGATAAATATTTTATAAATATTCCCTCTATTAATCTTTAATTTTAATCTAAAAACATTCTATTATTCTTTTCAGGGTGTGTAAATAATATAATTTCATTTTATAAAATGAAAACTATCGCCCCCTCAAATTGATATGACTCATTCATGTCATACATGGAACGTATAATGTATGTAATTAATGAAATTATGTAACTTATATTAAATATTATATTATAATGTAATTATAATATACCTATATATCATTTTGTTTTCATTCCTTTAAATAGGAAAAAGAAAAGAAAGTAGTGTTCGTGAGTACGTACTGCTTAACATCTCCATGAATGATACACTTCATTTCAGATCTCCAAATGTTATATACTATAATAAATAAATATATACTAGATATAAATAAATATATAATTTTTATATATGATATTTAAATCATGAATACTATTCCAGAGATAATAGACTTTTAACCGCTTAGTCAATTTTTAATTATAACATGTTTATTTTTTAATCTAGTTTGGAAAATCCTCAAAATATATAATATGTACTCAAATAATTATCTAATTGTTATGGAAAGGAAATAAAATAAATAGAAGGAATAATAAACATTAAAAGGTTCTGAATCAAGTGAAAATTCCCTTACGATTATTATTCAGGAAGTACAAGGAATATACAAGACTAGTCAGACATGAGGTTAGGCACTTCGTCTCAATCTCCATTCATTGAGGCCTATTTAGATTTATACATGACATTATATTATATGGTTTATTAAACCCTTTTAAATGTTTTTTCAATAAAATGTAATATTTTTATATAAATATATTTAAAAAATGAAAAAATTAATTTGCATTTTTAATGGATGCGGTGACAATGACATTTCCATCACCACAAGCATTATTTGATATTTGGATTTATTAACAAGCCATAATGTATTTAAATGTATAATAAATACGATATACCCATTTTAAATATTTTGGTATTGAATATTGTTTTGGAAATGGATTGAATATTTATATACAATGAAAATATTTTTCCTAATTGATGAGTGAAATGTTGATAGTTTAAATATTTTATATGTTATGACTATGTAATGATCCTTGGAAATTTGATTGGTGGTTACGTGATAAACCAAATATGGGTGGTTCCATGATAAACCTAGAGATGGTGATCCCAAAAAATATCTCCATTGCATTTGGTAACCTGATAGATGTAGTATTCAATTTTTCTCCTAAGTGATTTATGTAATATATTCTGATTGTTATTCCAAATGCTACTCCATATGTAGGTGTGAAAGCTACAATGTAAATATATAATGGATGGGAAAAGTTGCCATTATGATTTAAGATTTATGGTTTTTCTATTTTATTCATAAATATTATGATTTCTTATGGTATGTTATAGAGATTATGTTTTATGATTCAAAAGTATGATTTCATTGATATGTATGTATTTATAGAATAATGTTTTCTTTCATTATTTTATAACCCTTACTGAGCTTTTTAGGCTCATCCCATGTTTTTAAAAAAAAATTCATGGGGTATAAGGAAGGGTGATAGAAATGAATAATTCAAAAATATTTTTATCAATAAAATAATTTTTCATTTATTTAATGAGTTTTATTGTTGTGAAAAAATTATTTAGAGTGGAAGTGTTTTCTTTGTAATATTGGAGATGTAATGTAACAGTAATGTCCTAATTCTATAAAACACTAAACCATAAAAGATTCACTATATGAATTATTGATTTAACACATGATTAAGTAATGTTTTAATGTTGGGGCCTTACAATTGGTATCTATGATCATATTAGATTACATTAGATGTTAGGGTGTTATTTAAGAATAAGTGATATAACCATAATGGTTAGCATATTAGAAAAGGTCATTGCTATTTTTGATAAATCTAATGAGATTAGTATAACATGAATAATTATATCTTTGTGATTACCCTCCACATAATTTAGTATATGAGAATTTTACTAATATAATCACAAAGACCTTTTTGGTTTCATTAAATGGTTAGAACTACCAGACACCAAAGTAACAATTGAGGTGAATAAAATTGTGATGAATTTTTGAATAGGAAATAAAATGAAATAGGAGGTGCAATGAGAACACTTGTGGTTATTCTAAACCAACTATATGGATTCATGATTATCCACATTGACATTGGTGATATATCTAATTATTCATTTATGTGAGAAATTAATCCAAATGGATGTTGAGGTAATAATCATAAAGGTAATTATATTCAAGAACTTAAATGTCAAAGATATGGATTGAAAAACCTCAGATAATTCTGCAATGGGACGGGATGATGTTATAGATTTTGGTAATGATGTTCATAAAGAAATATCCAACCATGGAAAAAGGAAGCATTCTATTGACTCTAGTAAAGGGAAAGAAGATATTTATTTGGGATCAATTAAATGTTATAAATGTGGTGTGCATAGTATGTAATAGAATAGAAGTCCTACAAATAATGTTAAAGAATGGGATCAGTAGGACCATACAATTATATGTTTACCAATACCTAATTACATTCCATATTGATGATGATGAAACTGAAAATTACCATTGAAAGGTATGAATTATTTCTTAGCTCTTGTTATGACATTATTGAAATACTATTACATTATTCCCGATTTTTTTAGGAAACATGTGTTATTAAAAAAATTGAAAAATTGTTAAAATTATCAAGAAATAATGTTGAACAATTAAGATGTGTAAATTTTAGTAATTCACGAGTTATTTTAGATATATTGGGGTTGAAATAATTAAATGTATTAATTTTCTTTTGTTGATGGGATTACATTGGAAGAATATTCTCTAGTATGTGTAACCATGATGTTTGTTATGTTAAAATGAAATTTGAGGAAGAATTATCTTTTCATTTTGTGTATATAGTTATAAAAAAATCCATTTGGGTTTATATTATACTATAATTTTAAGCAATTATAGATAATTACTTTTTGGGATCAAAATGTGATCTTTGAGATTACCATTGAGGATAAAATATGTTATGGTTATTTTTGAGAAATTTATCTCATTTTAAGGTATTTTATAAAAATATATAGTTTTTGAAAATGAAAAACATGAAGACTATTTGACAACACATCACATCAGACAATGTTGTGGTAATCGAACTCACAACCAATGTGTGATTGGTATTTATCAATTACCACTGGCCTACATGATATATTGGGTTAGTATGACTTATTCTTTTTAGTTCAATGATTTCATGGATCAATAATATGTTGATGTTAAGAAATTATTTTTTATTAAATGGATATCCTTAGAATAGGTAAATGATTTGGTGATTAACTGATAAAGGTAATTTTGGAAGACGTTCTCTGTTTTGGGAGTACTATATGATTAAGGAAAATAAAATACTATGGGATTTCATTTGAGGGGTAATAGTTGAATTCAATTTGGGATGTATCTAAGTACTTATTGTAGACATATGATTATTTTCATTATTTATGGAAATGATTAACGTTTCATAGAGAATATGTGATTTGGTTAATTACTTTTCTGCATGAGACATTAAGAGCAGTCTATGTTATTTGGAGAAAAATATTATGTTTTATCCTGGAAGACTATGTAATAAAAAACATTGGAATTTTGGGTTTCAATATAAGTTGGATAATGTCTAAAGATAGGGGAAATATAATGTTCAAAATTTGTGGATTATGTGATTCTCTAGATGTTGATTCTAGTGCTTCAGGTGTGACTAAGTCATCTTGAATACTCTTCGTTTGGAGAAAATATGAGTTTTTGGTAGAAACATATTAAAAGATGAAACTCTACATGAAAACTAAGTATTTTTTTCTGTTATTAGTCAATATCATAAATAAACTATCCAACATTATGTAAGGGAACATAAAATAAAAAACATTGTATTTTTTCATTTTCTTCAGCGGAATCAAACACTGTTTAACCTATCACAATTTTGTGGTTTTCTGGTGGTTACCTTTCTCCAGATCTTGTTTTCTATCACTCTCCATCTGAACATGACAAATATTTTCTCCTCAAAATTCATGTTTTCAATCATAGAACCATAGTATGTGTTATCTTAGGTGACCTATATACATTTATATATTTATTTTAATTTCATAGTTTTATTACCTCATTTTCTAATTGGGGAATTTTAATGAGGTTTCCAAGACCAATTTTAAAATAGAGAGAATGAAATTCCCAAAACATGGGAAGGATGTAACAACAATGTTAAATAAATTATATGAAATTTTCATATTTAATAATATATTTTAATTAAATATTAATTTTACTTTATAATGGATTCTATGTCTGATAGCCTAATCAACATGCAAAAATAGGTTTCTTTAAAATCTTACTTTTTAGAAAAAAGTGAGTTATACCAAAAAATAATATAATATTATTATTATTTTCAATTACATTTAATTCCTAGCCAATGTATTATTGGGAATAAAAAGTACTAATTAAAACATAATAAAAAATGTTTTAAAAAATATTAACAATGATCCAATAAATTTTATAGGCTTAAAATAAGAATGAATCTGATTTTAAGAATGAAAAATTCAAATATTTTTAAATGGTCGTTTTACCACCTTTTGATGGAGAACCATTTTTAAATCTACTTTATTCCCACATTTATATATTTAATTTGAGATTATAATGTTCTTATTTAGTATAATGACCTCAAAATTAACATGGGATTTTGTTATGGTATTCTTCTAATAATGTTTATTTTTTAATAAATAGTTAAAAATACTGAAATTTAATACAAAACAACATTTTAATATAATTTATTTATATGATTATATTGTAATATTAATTGGTTTTAAAGGATAATTGTATTACAATTTTATTATTTAATACAATTTTATTCATTGTATGTAATTTCACTTTTAAATTGGACAGAAACACGTGTCAATCTTTCGGTAGTTTCTACTTCTTAAAAAGACATTTTTTAGTTTTGAATCAAGAATTAATATTATATTAATTTATTCCACTAAAGTGTATTTAATTTTAAAAAATGAATTCCATATTTGAAACCAGGATATCAAATTTTTTTAAATAGCTTCCTTTTTCTGAGATTATGAATAATATCATCATTATTTATTTTATTTACCATTCTTAAAGTGTAAATTTGGTAAATAAAGGTATAAAATAATATCTTAAAAACAACCCTAAAATGTGTCCTACCCCTATGTTATTAACTATATTTGACCAAGGGTATCCTTGTGATGTTTTTGGTACCCTAGAGAGACACTGTGATGTGAAAATGACTTTTTATAAGACTTAATTTAATTTAATGAAAAATGTAACATTAACATGTATCTTTTAGTAAAACAATTTTTATGGGGTTATATGACTGAATTATCAACTTTAAATTGTAATTAGAAGCATAAATATATTTCTTACATCATGGTATTTTATTTATAATTTTTATACTTTAAATATATATATATATATATTAATGAATCAATGATGATGTATTGATTACATTATTAATAAATGTTTTTAATAAATGAGATTTTAAATATTAAAATATTTCTTTTGAGAATTTTTATGAAATACAATAATTTTATGGATGATTATGACTTGTTAAATTTTAAGTAATGATGTTTTTCTAAATAATAAATTCGTTATGGACTTTTTCCCAAGTCATTATATGAATAGTATAAAAATTAACATAAATTAGTTTTTAAAATTAATACTATTTTATTAAATGAATTAATAGTCTCAATAATCTAATATTTTTCGTAGTGACTGATATTATGTTTTAATTGTCGTTAATGAACTACTTTAGGATCTTTTGGCATATTATGGTACCTATATTAACCATAATATATTAATATACAAAAAGACATGGTAAGATTTAATGTATTTAACTATGGGTTAAAACTAAATGATAATGTTAAATTTGAAGAAAAAACATGTCTAAAACCTATTGGATGAGTAGATTTACAACTATAATTTTCATATCATAGAATTAAACTATTTTTGGACCTTTTTAAAATTTTATTTTTTTTAATAAAATAATATTTCTATACCTTCTTAAAGTACCCATCCTCCCCCTAATAAAAGGGCATAACCTCTAACCCTTACTCACAACTCTCAATCAATTTTTCTCTCCCAGACTGTATCCCAATAAGATTGCAATTTCCCTATATTTCTAGGAGATTCCTCACCTTGTGCATAAGGTAAATCCAGAAATCCTTTTAGCTAATATCAAAAGGAGTTACCCGAATTTAGGTACTGTATTCTCTCAAATTTCTTTCATTTTTTATTCCTTCTACTACCCCCTGAACTATATTTTTTTCTATTATTTTATATAAACATATGTATACTAAATATACTAGTATGTTTTTATGAGAATTATTTTAAATACACTTACACAAACTTCTGTCTAATAGGTATAGAATATATTGCTTCAATGGACAGTAAACTACTGCCTCACAAAGAGACGATTGTTCAATATTCTCATACTACCTCTCATGGTGGACATTATGATGGCCCTATATTTATATATGATATAAATCATATTTATGTTTTCTCTATTATACTGCAATTTTTATTTAAAAACATACATTTATTCTTTTCATGTTATGTAAATACGATAATTACATTTGTGGAAGTGTTAACTACTGCCAAATCAATGTGATATGACTCGTTCATGCCATACATCCTCACCTATTTTATATTTCCAAAAATTAAGGATAAAAAACCAAATAATTATTCTAGAATGTTACCAAAAAACCAATAAATCCATCATCATCATCTATTGCTATAGTAGGTTGAACTCACATAACAATGGACCGAGAATAACACCGTGCAACTCCTCCACGAAGAGAATAGAGGAATCCGGAAACCAGAATAGGAAACCAAGAAAATATAGGTAGGAAAAAATTCCAATGATGAGATGGCCCAAATTCCAATCAACAACAGGATATAAACCACATGAATTTTACTTGATTATTCATGAGGATCTAAAAACAATTCGGACAATTATAGGAGAAAATTGCATCAACCAAAACTAGATTCATGTACTGAAAGAGGTAGATAACACTAGAAAACATCAAATTTGAATGAAAAACATCCATTTATTAAAGCTGAGGCCAGCCATCATCACAAACCAAACCCTCATAGAAGAAAAAATCCATGAACATATCCACACAAAAAATCAAAGCAGATCCCAATCAATGATCCAGATAAAAACCAACCATGAGTAATATGAAGAGATAAAATATGATATTATATAGGGATTATAATTTACCTATGCATCATTTAGTTTTAATTCCATTAAATAGGAAAATGAAACAAAAGTAGTGTTCATGCGTACGTACGACTTACCATCTCCCTCAATAGTACATATCATTTCTTATCTCCAAATGTTATGGACTATTATAAATGTATATATACTGGATTAAAATACATATATAAAGTATTTTTATGATATTTAAATCAGGAATACTATTCTATAAATAATGCACTTTTAACCATAGAATATTTTTTTGTAATTATAACAAATTAATTTTTGACTCAATTTTTGAACATCCGAAAAATGTCCAATATGAACTCCAATAATTAATTAATTATTACAGCAAGGTAATAAGTGATATAAAAGTAATAATAAACATGGAAAAAGTTATGAAGGAATTATAAATTAACTTATCTATATTATTTAGGAAGAAAAAGGATCATACGAGACAGATCATACCCTATGTAAGGGACTTTGTCTCATTATCCTTTCATTGAGGGCTATATTGATTTATACATGAATTTAATTTAAATGGTTTATACACCCCTTTGGCTAGTATTTTCATTCAAATATATTCTTTTTCTACAAACTGTTTTACTAAATGAAAAATATATGGTTTTTTTATAATGTATTGAATGAGAACTACCTTTCTGTCATCGCGAGAATTATTTGACATTTGTCTTCCTTAGCAATTCGTAATGTTTTTAAAAGTAAAATAAATACCATACACACTTTTAATGTATTTTTTATTTAAAATTGTTATGGATATTGATTGAATATTTAAATATATTATAATTTTTTTCTTCTGATTAATGAGTGAAATGTTTATAATTTTATTCTTTTATGAGTTCTGATTATGTAATGGTACTTGGACATTTGATGGGTGGTTACATGATAAACCAAATATGGGTGGTTCAAAGAAAAATCTAGGGATGGTGAGCTTGAGATATTTGTCCAATGCATTGGGTAATGTGACGATAGTAAAAATTAATGTTTATCTGATGAGATTTTCTGAATATACTATGATGGGACATCCAAATGTAACTCTCTATGTAGTTATGAAAGCTACAGTGTTACTATATTATGGATGGAACAAGTTACCTTTATGATTTATGATTTATATGTGTTATTAATAAATCCTATGATTTAATGAATTATGTTAAATAGAATATTCTTTATGATTGAAAAGTATAGTTTTATTGAGTTGTATGAACTGATGGACTGATGTTTTCTTTACTTATTTTATATCCTTTAATGATATTTTTATGCCCTTCCCATGTTTTGGATATTTTTTTCAAAGAGTATAAGGAAGGGCAAGAGAAAGTAATAATTCATGAATATTTTTATCAAGAAAACAATATTTTGTTTTATTTAATTAGTTTTATTGTTGTGAAAAAAATTAGTGACAGTATAAGTGTCTAATTTATAACATTTGTGATGTAATGTAATAGTTATAAACTAATTAACTAAAACTCTAAACATATAAAAATCCTTTATGTGATTTATTTATTTAACTCTATATGAAGCAATGTTTTAGGGATGGGGAATTACAATAACCCTCATTATTTTCATTATATATGTGATTATTATTTTAAACCCTAATTAGATCATTCCACTTTTATTTTAAGATGATGAAATTGATATTGGTTCCTAGTATTCTTATACATTCTTCATTTCAATAATTGAATAATAAATATCCTGATACACAATCATGTGTTGTTTTTTTTGAAAATATTGTTTATGGTCTTCATGCATTGGAGGATCGATGAAAAGGAAGAATCAATATATTGGTTGGTTTTATGGATATATGTGAATCCTACTCTAGTAGTATTGAAGGCACTTTGAGTTGATCTAGTTTTGGATTATTTGTGTGGAATATGCACCTTTGGGGATGCCTACTTATTCATGATATTATAGGCTTAAATTAGGGTTATTTGTAATAAGATCCTATATCTATGTGTTTTTCATTAGATTATTTTTATGGTACTTTTATCCTCCATTAATGGTTAGTGTAGTTGTGATTATTGGTATTTATTTTTTTGTAGTGTACATAAATATTATATGATTTTATTTATTTTTATAGTCAAACCCCCTTGTATTTATGCCCAACTCAGATTGGCCAATTCGAAGAAAATAAAACCTATATGTTATTCTTTTTACCATCATCTTTTTATTTATCAACTTTGTAATGATGAACACCAATTTCTATAAATCAATTCAAAATTATTTTTGATCTCTATATTTATAAAAATATATTTTGGATTTGGATTTTAATAGTTTTCTTTGTTACTAGTTGTTTCCATATAAATTTTTTCTATTTGTTTAACATATTATATATATTGAATGTGGTTCTTAGTTCTATAATTATATACATGGTGCATTTGGTTTTTTTATTCTCATATCATGTCATTCTAGTTTGATGAATCATGCTTTGATTCTTTTATCATTTACATTATGAGTTTTTTTGTAAACTTATGTTAATGAAATTTCTGCTACTGGTGCGACATTCAGTAATTTAAATAATTTGAAATTCATTATCTTGGAATAATGATAGACTATTTTTTCTCAATTTAATTTTTTTATTTTAGAAAATGGAATTGTAATGTTCTAAATTAAGATTCAACCCAATATGTGACCAAGACCCTGTTGGCCACATGGCCTCATGCACATTTCCTTAAATGCTAGAGGCTACCAACAAGAAGCAAGGTCTTAACATGTGATAGTTCAGAAACTATTACCTTATTGTTAGAGTGTAACACATCAGTATAATAATATACAATATAGGAAGCAGTAATCACCATAAAACTAAAATAAAAAGTATAATACTGATAATGTAAATATCCAAGCATCATTAAATTCAAAATATGATGCAAGAATGTGACATGGTGAATGAAATAATTCTAACATGTACACTGATGTAATACACAATATATGTATCAAAAGAGTAAAAGAAAAAAAAGACTAAGAATCATCGCAATCATCACCTTGGTCCCACACTCTCTGACTCCTAAGAAGCATATGAAGTACCTATAGTAGGGTGCTTTCCCCGATCAAAACCTTCAATCATATAATCTTTTTGGAATCAAAATCATGACCCCAATAGGGTGTGATACTAAATCCCATTATGAGACAATCAAATTTATGTTCCAATATATTATTTAGTATATATAAAATGCATTTTACAATAGGGAAAATAGTAAACCAGATGGTACTCCAAAGTATGAACAAAGATGTGTCCAGAGACAATGTAACCAAATACAAGTGAAGACCAAATCCTATCTTGTGATTTTCCTTAGCAGGCGTGTCATTAGTCATTTTATTTCATTATTCAATTCCACTGGATAATATAAAATTCTTGATGTCCTGCCTAAGCTCAATGACTACCTACCCCCTCTATGAAACCAATCATCTAATAGTGTCATAATAATCATTTAATAGTTTTCCAATACCATATAACCTATGTATCCCTCAATGGATGCTAGGTTTGATTGAAATTTTAACGAATACTCAAATAGACAGACAACCATCTATGTGACTCGCACATGAACTTTACATAATTAAGCTATGGAACCTGTCAATTGACTTTTAACCAAGACAAAGGTTCCACGAAGGTATATAATGTGCAATTAGTCAAATGAGCCTAATCTTGACCTTTTACCAAGATTGTGGCTTTCTCATTGTAATTACATCATTTTATCATTTAATTTAATTACACATTCAATCTCGAAAGGAAACATGTTAATTAAACTATCACATGGATTTAAAAAAATCATCTCATGTGGATTCAGTTTTCATAATAACCAACACATATAAATTAACCTATTACATGGTCAAACAAAGATTACTCACATTGGAAAAAGATTTAAAAATACTTTTATTCAATTTAAAAATTAGATGTATTACCACAAGATGTATCTCATGTGGGATAATCATATAATGAGCAATACATTTTTAGCAACACAAGAATTGTAATTCATGTCAAGTCTCAAAGGCATTCTCAACCAAACATCCATCCAAGTAAAATAGACCAATGTTGAGGCCCTAATCAAGGTTCTAAACCCTAAACATGCTTTCAAATTATCCAATTAATTACCTAATAGTAAATAGGAAAAAATATATTTCATTATTCAAACATTATACGCCTTAAATGTTGGCACGGGACACTCCTGCATATATAAACAACATGTCATTTTGTGAAAATCACAAAACCACCTACTTCATACTCGTGTGACTCTCCTCATACTGCATTAGGATCAAATTCGACCTATAATTAAGTAGATCTAAAAAACATGTATAAAATCTCAACCATAAATAAAAATATAAAAATAATAAATTAGTAATAAATACTCAAGAATAATCGATATCTTATTTATTTGGTTCAAATGCATTTAACGGTGATTGAATCAGAGTCGGTATAATGATTCGGGAGATAAAATTATGTATGGTGTTGTTATTCATGTAATGGGTCATGCCTTCTATCCATCATATGAAAAACAATGTTATTACCTTATTTAATCAATTTTAAAAATGTTCATTTTGGGTAATTGAATCCACATTCCCTTTCCATACAAAATCATGACTAAACCATCATATGGTTTTGTACTGGGATTACATGGCATGTAGCCCTCTATACCTAATGTGTAGGAAAAATTACACATCGTTTAATCCCCAGTCACATTGTGTAACAAGCCTTCATCCATCCCTTGACTTCTTTTCCTCTAATTTTTTTGTATAAAATAATAAGGAAATATTCTAACCTCATAGGAGGAATCGAGTGCTTACAAATTTTCCTGTAAAGAAAATATTATCGAAATTTCTCTTCTAATGGTGATGAAGAACAATCTGCAAACATCTCTATCCAATTTGATTGTATGTATACCTCCCTCTCCAAAGTATCACTCCGAACTCTACCATGCATCTATTGCACCCATACCATAGGGACAGACCTGACACGGTGAACCATAATGTTACTATCCACAATACATATGGGATGTTCCTTAGATGATGCATCTTCATACAACTCTATATCCTCAGGCTGAAAGGTTTGAGACGGGTCCCAAAAGTAATGTTGAAATAGAGAAACATGGAAGTTGTCTTGTATATCCTTGTATCATTGAGGTAACTTCAATCAATAAGAAAACCAGACATACCATCTATAAAATCTCAAATAGACCGACATATCTCACAAAAGCTTACCTTGCCTCCTAATACTATTATGTCCCAACCCCCGTGCGACACATAGGAAAACTCAATCCTCAACCTCAAACTGCAATGGCCTTCGACAGATATCATCATATGACTTCAGATGAAATTGTGTTGAATCCATCTATTTGTGAATCAATTAAAATTTTGTTGTGGTCTCCTGGGAAAGATGATGTCCCATCATCACTACCTATCCTTTCTCCAGCCAACACAATAGTGATCTGCATCGTCTATAGTAAAAATCCTCATATGGATCCATATAAATAGTATCCTAGAAGCTATTATTTTTTGTGAACTCAAAAATGGGTATGTGTGTCTCTTATGAACCCTCGAAATCTAGGATGAAAGCCCTAAGAATGTCCTCCAGCACCTGAATCATCTCATCTGACTGGAAATTTGTCTGCGAGTGTTAAGATGTGCTCAATAATCACCTATTTACCCAATTACCACTCTATCCCTTGCTAGAAAAAATATGGAAACAGGGTGTCCCTATATAGAATGATAGATTATGGGACCCCATGTATTCATATAGACTCATGGATGTAAAACCATCAAAGCACATTAAAATTTATAGTTTCATTGATTCGTAAGTTAATGGAAACACTAATGAGTATTTTAAGAAAAATTAAAAGTCAGTCATTACAAAAACACCTCCGCCATTGGAAAACTCCACGAATCATTCCTAGAGCATTCATGTGATGCTTCAAATGTGATTTTATTTTAACTGGGAAAACCTAAACATAACTGAGCTCATAATAGTTGGCTCATTGCAAAAAATAGTTGAACCTCGATCGACCACATCAAAAGTAGTCACTCAATCGTTCTTAAAATGGATTTTCATACTTTTACACCACACCTACTTTAAACCATAGGAGTGTTTAAACTGGTCTAATCAAACCAAAGATGAAATATAAGAAGGATAATGAATTATACTATCATTGTATGACATATCACATTATATCCTGACTTAGAAGGCTGATGTATTGCAACAGAACACAACACCTTCTCCCCGAGAACCATATGCCTGGAACGATATCATACACTAAATCTCATACTTGTCTCTCGATTACACTACTTTTTCAATACATCCCTTGAAAATTTAAAAGGTTATGCCACATAATGAGTAAAAGGGTAATTTCATACCTTCCCACTTGAATCATTAACCATTTTCAACATATCACATCTAAGCCCAACTATAAGTCTGAGTTAACATCAGATTCAACAACTAGGATTACAAGGAACTCACCAAGGTGATCTATAATTCCCATTATAAGGGTGAATTTGGTACAAGGATAAAATTCCATATAAGAACACTAACTGAACCCATTACAGAATCCTCCCGGCAGTCATGTCATACAAAACGGTAGGAATCCATGATTATATCCATGGTTTTCTTACATTGAAACCCATGTATCAATTAGGATTGACTATTCCTTATTTAAAACTACACATCCAGTGCACAACTTAGAAAGAGATCATGATCCAGCGTAATGGCCTTCAACTATAGCGCAATGTAAAATTGAAGCTCTCTTTGTATATCTAGGATGATGTCAATATATGGGACATCCATATCTCTTATTGAAGAGCGAACTGAGAGGATATCAAGGATTGCGAAGAAAAAAGACATATAATCCACTATTTTATATGTTCTTGAAAGAAATATTACTTATCTTGTCAATTCAACATCATTCAGATGATCATAATGCCTTTATCCTAAAGAATTTCTCTAATAGAATTTTCATAACCACCATGGACCATCCACTATCATTGATTCCTTAATATGGTTATACATAGAGTCCATTACAACAACTGTTGTGTTGTCAGGAAAGCATCAACATGAAACATGTCTAACAAGCCTGAATGGAATTCAACTAGAACAACCATTTCTGAATTGTCTCTGACTGTGATACTATTGCCTAGAAGAATACATTTAAATAGAATGGGCACAATGCACCCTACTTAAGATTTTCTTAAACGTAAAAAAGTATTAAATACCGATCTCATGTGTGCTAGTTTAGAACCAAATTAAAAGCATGATTGTGGTTCCATGTACCATGATCACTTTGTCATATCTCATATCATGAAAGACAAAAATTTAATCCAATGACATATCAGAACACCCATGTCATAGAAAGTCCACATGATCAGTGGAATGAACATGGTCTTAAAACATTCTGGTCACAATACTCAATAGAAAACTATGAGTTGACACAACATCTTAAAGCTAAATTATTTAAACGAACTCAATGGATCAGTTTCAAATTTTATCACATGATGAGTTCCACATATGCGAACATATACTACCTCATGTTGGCAAGAATAAAGGGACCATTCTGGGTACTATTCATTGGTTTTCCACATGAAACATCCTAGTACCATATGGTTCATGCAAGAACATTCTCTACAAAATCAACTAAAAAACCATTTACACAGATGAAGATGTACTACATCACCAATCACTTAAAAAAATAGAGGTTCACTCGACATCCAAAATGGATGACCATTCTCAAGGAATGTCTATCATGAGAAACTGTGCATTCCCCAATGATCATTCTCATATCAAGGGTAAACATACAATGATCACCCATCCAAACAAGGGTGTCATATTTAAAAACAAAATGTCATCCCAGGGGCCACAGAACCTGAGTGGCACAAAGGTCAAGATGCTCCAAACAGAAAACAAGACAACATGCATTATGGGTGATACGAATCATAGGATATCCCCTTAGGAAACATATGCATAGACTATAAGCACCAGGTGATGAAAAAAGAGATTCACTAGGCTCAAAATCTCTTTTCTAATTAATGAAAATCTAAAATATGTAGCATATGGATGATCACTCGGATATTTATTCCAAGGTGTAACTACAAACAGTTAAACTACACTTACACATGGGTCTCTAGTTATAAAAATACAATCATAACACAATTTCTCAGATACTAAAATATGATAGTTCAACACCTTCCTCTAAGAACTCAACCCTTTCCCTGCCCCATGGGTCACATCTGGGTGTCAAAAAATGTGAGATACTACCAAAACCCCACAACTAAGGTTGGGTTTGGTCATGAAAAAGACTAAGGGAAACCCTACTTGTGATCTTCTAATGAAACATGAGTAAAAGCATCCTACATGAGATCATTAGAGAAAAGGTAAAGCGAGGAATCCTACACGGGATCCGTGAAATATAAACAATAGAGGCAACCTATAATAGGTATCTTTGATAGATAAACAACAGAGACATCATACAATAGAGATCATCAAAAATGGTACGCATAAGAGAGATTCTATACCGGACTCCCTCAAAAAGAATGTAACAAAGTGATCTTATAGGGTTCCATAGTATACAGATAGAAGATAGAGATATCCTACACATTATTCTCTATGTCAAACCATAAGAAGTGGAATCCTATATGGGATCCTAGAATACAACTTGTCTCATGGCCTCATGGATCCTAACGGCCCATATTACAAGGGATACATCCTCCAAAAATAGGTCGCTGGAGATAGCTCAAAGATCATCTCAGATAATAGTTCTTTACTAGTTTGGTCCAAACATATAAGAGATCATTCACGACATGTTTCACTCTTAAGTGACAATTGGAAATGATAACTGGATAAAGAACCTCTTTATTTAAATATAATCCCCAAATCACCCATTTAGAGTCCTCATAATGCTCCACGGGCTTCACCATTTCTATTTATGCGGAAAACAAATCTGAAAGGACTAATCATGGGCTCAAAAAATGACAAATGTGGATAAAATAGAAAATAAAGACTATAATGGTTTACAAAAGTTTACTACAAATCATGTAGACATTGAACACCGCTTGTCCCTTTAAACTTTTTTGTAAGAATGTATCTCTATCAGGATTGGTTGTGTAAACATCCAAGGTACATGGCGTGTCTATATGACACATGGGGTGTACTCCAGTCTTCCCTATTGTACATGTACATTTACATGTCCAGATCCACACAAGTAATTATATAAAAAAATGCATGGTGGGTATGTAGGGTAAATGGAATGTTCTGATCAAAACTCCCTAACTTGTTCTCCCAGTCACATATCTGGATACATGGTCGAAAACCAAATGACGTGTCCTCAGAGTACATGACGTGTACATAAAAATTTTATTCACCCCGAACAGAAGAACACATGGTGTGTGATCAAAGGATCATAGGTGTGTTGTTTGGGTTTTTAGAAATTAATCCACTGAAACATCCCAAAAAACCCTATTTTTTAAAAATAATACAATGTTGTGTGTAATTCAAATCCATGAGAGTGCATACTCTCCAAAAATTGAATCTTGAAATCCAAATCTAGCATATAACAACACAATTTATAAACCATGGCATAAATGTGATCCAACATATTCTGATCCAAGTGGGACCATATTTATCCGAGACCAAATTATTCAATAACTCCAACTCAACCATGACATTTTCCAATACACAAATCACAGCAACATGAATATCGAGCCTGAAATCTATCACAACAATATGAAATCAGTAATTAACTCAAAATTCAATGATAAAAATGCCAAGGAATGTGATCTATAGAATGTTCCTTCATGATATATGAGATTGAATACCCTTATCTCATCAGTTTTTAGAAAAATTAATCCATAATGATATCAATAATATCATCAAAAAATAATTTTGTCTCCCAATAGTGAAATGAAATCAACTATAATAGTTCAAAAACCAAAAATTACAATACCATTTGAGGTAATTTGGATTTCCTATTTACATGGGGTATCTACTCTTGGAAATAGATAATTACCAAATTCCATTTTAAATATGTAGTCGGCAAATATTAAATTACACTAGGACGTAAACTCTTTGATACCACGTTTTAACATCCCAAATCAGAATTCCTATCATCTGGTTCCCCATACCCAGTTGGCCACATGGATGTATAAACATTACCCCAAAACGCCATAGGCCACTAACTATCAGTGAGGGACTAGGGTGTTATAGTGGGAAAACTCTGTCTTTATTGGGAGAGTGTAACACAACAAAATAATAATGTACAATAAGGGAAGAAAAAAATAGCTTACTACTGAAATAAACAGTGGAATAAAGATTAGATAAATAACAAAAAATCATTCAAAAAAATATGGTGCAGCATGTCACGTGATCTCGGAAATAATACAAACAATATCACTTTATTAATATATACTATATGTCTCAAAATAACAATAGAAACATAAAGAGACTAGGAAGCATCACAAACCTCATCTCGGCATCATGCTCTCTGACTGCTAAGCAGCATGTCATATAACTATAGAAGCAACCTTTCTCTTATCAACACATGGAAGATAATAAATTGTTTGGCCCCAAAAGCATAACAAAACAAGGTGTGATAATAAATCCTAGAAAGCAACCACCCATGGACTATGACAATCAATCAGTGAGTATATGTAACATTCATTGTATAATAATGAAAACAGTATACCATATGGTACTAGAAAGTAAGCACAACGGAGGTCTCAGAACATAATGTAACCAAATACAAGTTAATACTAGATACAAACATGTGATTTTTCCTTGGAAGATGTGTCATTAGCCTTTCTATTTAATTATTCAATTCTATTAGATCATATAAAAGTGCCATGGTTCAACCATGGCCTGAGGAACCCCCACATGAAAATAACTATCACATTGTGTCATGATAATAATTTAATCATTTTCCAATAGAGATCATCTAGCATATCCCTCAATAGATCCTAGGTTCACATGGAATTTTACATAAGAAATAATGACCATGACCACTCTCTATGTGGCTCAGTCATGGCCATTACCTAATTAAACTCTTTTGCTGGTCCATTTTCTTTTACCTGTGACAATGGTTCTCCCAAGGTATATATGGTGCAATTAGTCACTTGAGAATGACCTTGTCTTTATACTAAAATTGTGGCTCTCCCATTGCTAACTACATTCATTTATAGTTTAATTAAATTAAAATTTTCATTTCAATATATAAATATAAAAATTAAACTATCACATGGATTTAACCCAATCAACACTGATGGTCTTAGTTTACATAAAAACAAAAACATCGAAATTAAACTATTACATGGTCAAACAAGGCTATGCCACATGGTAAAAACATATAACAATTCTATTATGAAATTTATCAATTACAAGTCTTATCACCACAAGTATCTTACATGGAAAAATCATAAAAAAATTACATTTTGAAAAACCTATGAATGGGTATTCAAGTTAAGCATAATAGGTATTCTCGGCCAAAACGATCATTCAATAGAAACTTACACATTGGGTGTCCATGATCAAGGTTCACAACCCTAAACATGCTTATAAGTAATATAATTATTTTCCTAATAGTCAATAATAAATAATAGGGTTTATTATTCAATCAAGAGACACCCTAAAACTGGGTGTCCTATATTCTGGCATATGTAAACATCCTGACAATTTGCTAATGATAGAAGACCACTTACCTCATACTCGTATGACTCTCCTTGTTCAGCTTCATTCTCTAAATCAACCTAGAAAATTTTAGATCTAAAAAATGGGAATAAAATCTACACCACCAATAACTAGATCAAGAGAATAAATATAGAATAAATTCTTAAGAGGAATCGAGAGTTTAACTATTTGGTTAAAATGCATGTAGAGGCGATCGAATCGGGTTTCGGATGGAACTTCAAGGAGAAAATATCCCATCTGGTTATGTTGTTTGTTTAATGGGGTGAGCCATTGGTCTATATAATGAAAATAATGGTTCTTCCCGATTTAATCCATTTTTTAAAAAGTACACAACGTGCACTTGAGACTATATTTGGTGTCCATACAAATCATCGATAGACAATCATATCACTATGTACTCTGATTATATGGCATGTATCCCTCCATACATGTCGTGTACAAAAATGTACATGGCATTTAGTCCCCCGCCACATTGTGTTACAAGCCTCCAGCCATCCATTGACCTCTTTCTACTATTTTCTTATATATAAATTGAAAAATAATAATCTGTACCTGAAAGGAAAACTGGATTATTACAACAATATAAACATTAGATTAAAATTCCATATTTTTTATTTTTCAATACTATTTTATTCCCAATTAGATCCTCACCCACTATGTGTGGACTACATTTCATAGGATATACAACAACATTTAACTTGTTCTACTCTAAATATATATCTACAAATAACATCCTCCAATGTTTGTATCATAACCTTTTTAATAAATAATGTAATAATTAATAAAAAAAAATCCCATTTAATAGGAAAACTAAACCACTATTTGTTTCTTTTACTATTCATTTATAATGTTTAACATTCTTGTGGACTAATTTTTTTATAATTAATGGGGTATCAACTTATCTTTCAATCAACCAAATATAATTTAATACAAAAATAATAGTATACTCTATTCAAATATCGTTTCATATTATAATATATTGGGATTTGATCCCAAGAATATTTAAGAATTCATTGAATTATGTTGCATAATTTATGATGGCATTGTCAATTAGATGTACATGACCTTTTAAAGATAGAAATTTGAGTTTTTCAGTTTTAAATTTAATGGTTTAATTTTTGAATAAGAATCAAAATGTGAGAATATTTAGATTTTCTATTATAAATTGGATAATCATTATTGTTGAAAATAAGGTTATCACTAATCATGTTTATTCGATGTTTAATATTTCATATTATAATATGACGAATATATTTTTCCATGATTAATATATATTCCCTTATATTAACTATATAATTATATTTTTTATTATAAAAAATTTCATTATATTGATAATGTATGTGGAATCACATAGTGTATTGATAAATTTTTAATAGGAATAATTACAAGAAGAATTATTATATATTTTATAGGTAGTAGAAAAAAACAATATATGTATATAAATTATTATTATACACTATATTATATAATAATTTTTTTGATATAGAACATAATTATGTGTGGTCCTTGTTTTTGAAACCACTAAACTATATTAAAACTAAAACAACGGTTTCAAAAATATGATAATATAAATGAGAAGAATAAATTGAGAACCGAATAATTTTCATCATTATTTTGTAAAATATAATTATGTGAAATATTTGGTATATAAAAAAGATTAAATTAGTTAATGTGTTTTGTGAATATCATATTTTATTACAATATTAGAAGACCATATATTTTTCTCAAGTATTGGCATTATTTATTAAAAAAAATTGGTTTCCCTGAATGTTATGTTTTTTATTGATTGAAATTTATTATTGTTGAATAATTTTTCAAATGATAACTATGAGTTTAGAAAAAAATATTCCTATGAAGAAAAAAATTATAAATATATCATTTAATAATATTCAAATTTAATATAAATACAGTTTTTATATAAAAAATGCCGATAATATTATCATATAATGTAGAATAGGATTTTTAGATGCATAATAATTCATATCCCTAACATGGACACTTGTTATAATATCCTGATAATGGTTGATCAATAACCTTGAGAATCTACCCATTGTTGTGCATCGAACTAGAATAAGGCCCCAAATGGAATTGTTTTACATTGTTAAGTGTATAAAAAGTATTAGGAATATCATATATCTCATTAATAATAAATATAAGTATATTACAAATAATTCTATGGTGGTTTTCATGAAAATTTTCATTATACATTTGAATAAAATTTTCAATATAATCATATTTTATTTGGGAAATACCTTGAATAATGTTTTCCCAGCTATAATGATGAACTAATATCATGGTGAGGGGTGGACTAAGTTATTCCAAATAAATTAAATAAACCACTTTAAAAATCATGTAAATAAATAATAGATATTTTTAAATATTATTGATGCACTTTTATTCCAACTTAATAATCTCCTCCACCTCTAAAACCAAATGTCCTAACATCATGTAAAAGAAAAATCATAAATATTACTGTAGTCACAACTAAATCACAAGGAAATTTTATTTTCAATATTAATGCATAACACACTACATTTTATAAGTATGAGAACTACGGGATTACATAGAGAAAAATATTAGGGAAATAGTAGAATTTGATGATGTTATCTTGGAATGGATTTATATTTAAAATAATGTAACTCTAAGAAAATGGATTAAACATCTAAAATAAAAGAATAATGAAGAAATTAAAAATGAAATAGAATTTTGAAAATATTAAAAATATATTTTTTTCCATTGAACTATCTCTACTATATATCTGAGATTTCGAGTCTGGGGACACAGGAGACAACTTTTGGCAGTTGCTGGAGGGGAAATAAAGACAACCTAACGGAATATATGGGCTAAAAAACAAATTAATCACGTCACCCACAACATATCATGGCTCACTCACCCTAAGCATGTCATCGTAGCTTTGTACTAGATCCCTTGTCCTAAGCTACCCATATCCCCCATCATAAGTCAATCGCAGCTACCACAACTCTAAATCCCACCCATATATCACCTCCATTCCACCCACCATTCATGACCCCCCATAACGCATCAGACCATGCACCCTCTTCCTAAACCAATGATTGTCATTGTCCCACCGATCTGCATATCCCGCATGCTGCTAACCACCATTTTCGTAGATCTAGCTTCCATTAACAGCTCCCCAACCCCCATCTACCAGCCCTCCCTCCTAGTTAACAACTCCATGTATGATGACCTCCACCTCCATGAATTTGATCCTTTCAAGGTGGATTCTTGTTCTTTTTGTGGAACTCTATTACTTAAATTAAATAATACATGGTAGATAGATTATTCACAAATTTTCAGCTTATTTTCTGTATTTTACACTGTATAATTTATTTTAATAAGTTTCCACCTACTATGTGTTAATATGAAACCATGATTACTTTTTTCCTTTAATATCATCTTAAATAATTAGATGATATTTCAGTCTATGATCAGCCTTTACTTCTATTTCTAATATGCTATGTGATAGGAAGGTGGTAATTTTACTTTTTCATTCCATATTTGTATTATATTAGTTTTAATAATTTATTTATTGGTTTTTGAATAAATTTCGTTGGTGTATATGATTATTCATAATCAAGGATACCAATTCAATATTTGTTGGCGGTTGGGCATTGGTTTACACGGTGTTTAATTATATTGGATCAGTGTTTTTTGACATTAATAAGGTAGGGTATTTCTAGCATTTATTATTAAAAAATCAATTTCTCTTGATATATTTTGCAATTTATCCATGTACCCTAGTTGAACCATAAATACTTTTTTATCCCATTGAATTTAATGAATCAAACTACCACCATTCTACCTCAATTGTAAACTACTTTTCCTATATTTTTTGTGTTTCTAAATTTATATTATTTTAAAACATCCCTATTGTTCAATTTTTTTAAAAGGTTGGGGCTGAACCCTCATTTATTATTAAACAATGAAAATACTTCTTTAACTGGGTAGAGGGAGACACATTACATATCTTGAAGGCCTAGTGAGCATTTAGCCCATTACATGGCCCATAGTCCCATTTATTTTGGCCCAAGGCCCATTATATAAATATTATTGCCATAGTACCCGCATTTCTACAGTCCTGTACAGTAACCGCCACTACTATAGTACCATGCCGCCGCAACAATTTATGTCATTGCTACAGTAACACAGCTGCTATAGTACGCTACATTACTACTATAGCATCTGCGTCCAATGGGTTTTGAACCTCCACATTTCAGGTAGATTTAAGGGGTGATTTCCAGTAAGCCAAACCCCACCTACCATCCATATTGTTCTATGAATGAAATAAGTATAAATATTCTACGTTTTATAACCCACTCACATTGTGATTCCTTCCGAGATGGGAAATACAAAAATAATTCCACAAGCTTGGTATTATGAAAATGTATCCTTGGGAGAGGGATTATATATTGTTGTGAATTTCTTTTAATAACTCCTTCAATTAACCTGATGTTGTGATGATATTTTCATAAGAGATTGTTGGTTATTTTCAAATACATTCACTCTTCTTTTGAGCCTGATGTGGTGGTTTTATCCTGGGGGAAAGGGAAAACTATGTGGTTCCTTTTTGTGTTGTTTCCCACATTATTGTGAGATCTCATTTCTAGGTTTTAATTTTCTACTTTGACATGGTATGGAATATATATGGTTTCTATGGAAACTAATTATTATGTGCACAAGAAAGGGATTTGAATATTTTAATTTTGGTGAAAAAGTTGTGTCATCTTATTCATTTTCAACATTTTTTTGGTAATTTTTGTTCATACGCAGCTCCTTTGTTATGTACAATTGGAAAAAAAATTTATGAAATATTTGAAAAAGGGATGATTTTGTAACCTATAATTAAAGTTAATAATAAATAAATTTCTATTACTTAATGTTTTAATATTTTTTTTAAATTATTGGTCTGCTATATCATTGAACAATGATGTCTAGTTCTATGGTATTTTAATATTATATGTTTGACATTTATTCTATGCCCCATGACATTGGATGGTGTGTTTTATGATTATGTATTCTCTTATTATTTATCATGCCATGTTTTCAATTTTTTTACTTTTTTATATGTGTTATGTGTAAGTATTTGTTGTTATTTGGCTTTAAATTTATGCCTTTGTATTTTATTTTTCATTATTTATTCGGCGATCATGAACCACTATTTATAAAGACCTATCATATATTTCTAGGATGATAAACCATGCTAGAAATTGTTAAAGTAACCTCTTATGAACATGTGATAATAATTTTATCAATTGATTTGTTATTGTGATTTTGATGGGATGATATCATGATATTTCATTTGATGATCAAAATTAAAATTTCTTGTTTGGTAATTAGTTTTGGATGGTTTATATATTTTGTTTTATATTGTGTGATTTTATATTTTTTTGGTTTGGTTTACATACTTCATAAATTTGTATTATGTTTCATAATACTGACTGACATGTTTACATATTTGATTACATACTTATTATAATAGTTTCCTCTATGAAAATTTTATCGATTGAATCCTACCTAATCATTATTATTACCCTACTGAAATATATCCTTCTAAAAAAATAATTAAAGGTGATATATATAATTTTATATTTAGAAAAATGAAGAGAACGAGGTATGTCCTAATAAATAATGAAATATGATGATATTAATACTCACATTTAATTTTAAATCTATAAATCTTATTTAAAATCATTAGTTATCTCTATAAATTATACTATTCTTTTAGATAATAGAACACTAAATTTAATGTTTTATTTCTATGTTTTTAGTCTTCTAAATCCCATTAACACATAAAATTTCATCAATATATTAATAAAAATATTTTTTATAGTATAAATAATTAAACTAATCAATATTCTCATTAGAACATTACCCAAAATTAAAATCTATCATTGAAGTCATAAATACATTTCTTCATAGAAAAATAAAATCATTCCAATGGAATTTTCCTGGATTTTACATAAACGTACCCGAAATCTCAATTTAAATATTAATAGCACACTTGGGAAAAGGTTCAAGGTGGTTTAAAATTGTGATTCATAGAGGCATCACTATAAACCAAATCATTAAAATCATATGTAGGGATTTGAGATTAGTGAAAACAAATTGAGGGTTTACTGAGCTGCCTTTGGAAAACAAGACTTTTTCTTATATATTTCTCTCAAGAGACCGACATTTTCTGATGTGGTAAATCACAAACTAGTGTGATGTCATTACCCCATTCATGATATTGGTGTTCATGTAAATATCATTCCCAACCTCAAAAATTCAATGATTATATAAATTCCACCACTGAAACCCTTTCAATATCAATATCACATCATTAAGAATATTATTTCCAGCATCAAATCAAGTAGAGATGGAATGTGAGACTGAGCCATCAGAATCACTGATAAATCTAACTCGCATGCAGCAATGGGAATTCCATTTTATTTTATAGTCTTTATTTACATTCAAGCATTCATAGCGGTAAATTATTTTTGTACTTTCTAGATTAATTTTTTCTATTTATCACGTCTAATGTCTCTTATACTCCCTGAAACAATTTTATTGATACTGTAATTGATTATATATATTTCCAATTTGTTGAAAAATAAATGTTTTGTTCATAAATATTTTTAAAATACATTTCATGATATTTTATAAATATATATGTTTTTCCTTTATTTTTTACTTCCATTGTTTTAAATAAAAAGTATATATACGATATCAAGGTCATTAATTTCAATTATTACACAACCACATACTTTTGAAATGAATATAACGTTCTATACAAATTATGGATTACAAAATACCCAATTCAATACATTATAACTACAAAATTATAAAATATTTTTACTTTTTTCCTTCCAAATAATTTTTTTGTTTCATTATAATTATCACACCACCTTTAACTCATTTATCGTAGAATGAGTTGATTCAATAGGGGGTCCTAGATTGTTTAACATATTATTATGTATTAAATATTTTAAAATATGGTTTCCAAATGTATTCAATATTAAATATTTTACATTATTTCATTATTTTTTTAGGTTCCTCTAAAGACAGTGTTGTAATAAGAATCCACCCCTCATCATAGGATCACAAAACATATGATACTTATTAGAGTAATATATTTTTAACTCAAAAATAATTGTCATATATTTATAAATATAAAAAATTCATAGAATTATTTATTTATCATAAACGTTAATTATTATTGAACCATAATTCAATAAATAGGAACCTTTCACCAGGGGATATTTTTTAAAATTCAAGTAATTAATTAATCTAGTACACCATGATTTTTAATATTCATTAAAATATTTATATTTACTCATAAACCTTGCTAATGTTTATGACTAACATTTTCAATTCAATTCACCTATAAATTATTATTGATCATTTTTCATTTAGTATTTGCACTGGATATTTTTCTTCTGTATTTTTTATAAAATTCATCAAGAGATTCGGTAATAGAAGAAAAATTACTCAAATTTATCATATACCTCACACAAAAAGGTCCTCATACACAATATACGCAATTTCCTTAGAAACAACACTATTTAGACACATCCATCACATGAAACATGTCTTATTACTCTCAAGTGATTAACTTTGAAAACATTTCAAGCATCAACAATCAGTGATGAAAACGTACAAAATTAAAATGACCTGAATTCATCATACTACATTGGAATTTTATCATATATAGAATCATTCATTAAGAAAAAACCCACATTTAGCTTATAGTTCATCATAAAACTACAATGATGAGGAATATTAGGATTGTAGAGATGAAATTATTACACACACAGGTATGTTCATATTCTGTAGTATCCTATTATAAAACTACTGTAGGGAACACATTATATCAAGTTCCCAAAAAACCATACTCATTATCTATAATTATATTTAGATCCAAATTAATTTCTTAATAATCCATTAGATGAAAAGTATATTTTTATGTCTTATAGTTAATATTCCATGAAATTTTGTACTGAGAAGATTCATTTAGTTGTATATTACTCCTAATAGTTCTTCTCAAGAAAATATTCATTTATTTCCATGATGAATTCATTTTAAACCAACGCATCTCATTCAGTTGTACAATATTCTTACTCATATTTACTTTTCCCATGCATGGTGTTATAACTTTAACTCAATCTTGAAATTATATTACACTTATTCCTTTACTCCAAATATTCTTTACCATTTACAATTTAGTAAGTATAATTTTTAGATAATTATTGAAATGCAGCCAACAATCTCACACCTTCTACACAACATCTCATGAAATTAGTTTTCAAAATTTACCTCTTTTTCATATAAGTCTTCCACTAAAAAAATTTACCAATTTATATCTTCATCATATTGGTTTCCTTATTCATGATACATTTTCTCTCTAACTATTTGGTATTATTCTCAATAACTCATAATATTTTCAGTTATTCATTAGAATTTTAATATCAAATATTATTAATTTTTTCAATAGATCACTTTTTCGATACATCTAACACAATAATATCAGGTGGATATAACTCATTCATTCTCTAAAACACATATCAAGATGAATATTACAAAATTTATATATTTCTATGTTTATGAATAATGGAATGACCTTCTATGTTATCTGATAATTGGTGATGCAGTAATTCCCTATCATGACGAACTATTCTTCATTGACATTGCCATATATTTTTATTACAACCACAATCATCCTAGGATAAATTATCTTTCTCACATCATTCATCTAAACATGAACATGTATCCAAGCGGTTATTCCTTTTTGAGGGTACTAAACACTTTGAGCATGCATAAGAATCAAATGTGGAATCCTTCAAAGTCAATGATTCATTATGTTTTGGTGTCACTTTAGGAAATTGTCTTAATGGAGACACATATAAAATGATCCTATGGTGATGCCTGATTGGGGAATCCTGGATAGTGCATCTAGGTGTTACACTAAGGATGTGGTCATTCTCTCATGCAGGGCAATTCTATATTTACTGAAAAATCCACCAAAGTACATTGAACCTTTCATTGCAGAGAACTGTATTCAATGGGGTGATGTTATACATGATTAATTCAAGGAATATACTGATTGTGTTTCATGGGAATGTTACCAATATGTAGATGAATTGTCATCTGCTTCAATTAGTTTATCATGTATGTCCAAGAAGTTAGTGAACAAGATCTATGAAGAATTTAATGTGGCTATTTAATGAAATAGTGTTCTATGGAAAATCATTATAAGCCCTAAGATAAAATTGCTAGTTTTATTGATCATCAATATTCTATTAAGAAAACATTTAGGATAAGAATTAATTTCATTGGGACATTTAAGTGGATCATGAGATTACATAAGATGAAAAATAAAGAAAAAATATAGTTCCTGAATGGAACAAATAGTGGTCATGTTCATGTAGTTATTTTTAATTTGTAAAATAATAAAATCAAGATAGTACACAATGGCCCCTAAATTGAATATCTAGAACAATTTTTATGTTATATTCCCTTTTATTTTCGATATCCTCATTAGTTTTTTTGATATTTTTTTGATATTCAATAGAGATGAGCTTGATCTCCAATTTCGAATAATTGAAAATGCAATAAATATATAAATTTTGATAGTCCTCAACATCAAAAACACAACCACATTCTAATAGTCTACACTGAGATATATTCTTTATATAATATATAGAATACGATATTAGTTTCCTTAGTGGAGCCCTTATCGAGTATCTAGTGTTCTCCTTTTTTTGGGTCATTAGATACTACCTCTGGAAATTGATATATATTATATATCGATCGATTTTGGGGATCACTAGTAATTCTCCCAATGATCGCTCATGTGGTCGGCTGTGGAGACACTTTAGTGATTAACATCAGTGGTCTCTCTTTGGAATTAGTGATGGGCCAACTGCGACTGCCATTGGCCATCGGTTGGTAGTCACTAATGGTATATTTTTTAAAAGTGTATTTAACATCATTTTCATTTATAGGATTTGAATCATTAATAATAATTTTTATTAGGAATCCATATTGTCCTTCATTTTTATTTTCCACAAAATAATGTATCCAATTTTCGTTAAAATTTCAATGATATATTTCTTAATATTAAAATATTCTATATCAAAAGAAGATTTTCCATTTCTCATATGACAGTATATTATAAATTGACTATATTAGATCCCATGATATCATAGGTCATTTATATTAAAAATACCTTATTTTATCCATGACAAATTATTGTTTCCCTAAATTCTATCATATATATATTGTGTTTAACTGATATAATATATATGTATCATTTCAACCATATAGTATAGAATAGAAATTGGTTTCTATATAAAATGATTAAATTAAATTACATTAAAAAAATTACATCGTTATTGAAAAATTAAAATTTTAATATAAATTATATAAAACAAAATATAAAATTGAAACCATATATAATATATAAGCATGTGTTATGTGAATTATTTTAATAAAATGTATTATAATATCATATAATTCACTTTAATATATCATATAACATAAACAATTATAAATATTTTTCAAAATTCCAATATTAAAATTGAACAGAATAATAAACCATTAAATGTACTCCACAAAATATCAAAATGATTACCTATAATAATTTTTATAGATTTTATGATACTATAAATAATTAATTTACCAATGAAAAATCCGATACATTTATATCTTCACTTAGAAATCCTATTATTGATTTTATTTGAACTTGGAATATTGATTTTAATATTATTTATTTGTGTTTTTTAGATTTAAAACACCTCCCATTTATTTTATTTAAAATTTTATTACATGTATACTTGTGATAATGAATATTTTTGCTAATATTTATTAGGATTTTTATATACATATTTTAATTAATATAATTTTTGTAACTCATTAGTTAGGTCAATCGATTTTTTTCAATTTATTATCATAGAAAAAATTAATGGTTTAATTATTGTATAAAAAATATTTTTTAAAATTTAGTATTAATATTTTATTTCACATATATATAGAATATTATTTATATTTTTTTGTTTAAATAATATATATATATATATTGTTATATGTTTGTATATGTATATACAGTACAATATATGTTGCATATACATATGACTTTGTCATCATTGTCTTCACCACAACAACTGTACAAATCCTTCATGGAAGCATATCTCTATTGACTGTCGGGCAATGTTGGCTTCTTACAATAGTACAATGGTTTGACCACATGAGTCTTTAATCTACATTAATTCATACATCATGCCTTTATGGTTTCATGCCTACATATTCCATGGTTCAATATCAACCTCATGTACACCATCAAGCATGGAATTAATCAGCCTTTCATCACATCCTCCACATAGCAGCATGGGGTATGGTAATGATAGTGGCAATAGATGCACTCTCCCCCTTATAACTTAAAAATGTAGTGATAAAATTGATTTTTTATGTTTTTTCTGATTTTTTTCTAATTTGTAGGTCAATATTTCTTAAATATCTCTATGAATGGTGGAAGGCCCACTACCGACTTTTTTAGTAGAAATGTGGTAGGGAGCATGCCACATTCTCTCCCCCACACCTCCATTTCATAAAATCACTAACATGTCAAAGGTGGTGGGGGGGGGGGTTCACCTTTGGCCTAAAGGTAAAGAAAAAGGTGGTAGGGGTGTGTCTCCTTTCACCTTTACATTTGTTGAAATGCAGAACCCACTACCTCCATTTCTTTATTACCCAATAAAAAGGTACCCCTTATCCTCACTTCCAATTACACTCATCTTTACACATTCCATTGATTCTCTCCCTCTAAACTATTTCATTTGTGATTGCTTCAGTGGTCTAAATTATGTCCTAGTTTTTTTGCAATGCATCAGTTTGACGTATTTTTTATTTTTTTTAATTGAATTGTTTTTTGTTCTAAATATTAATTTATTATGTAGTTTACTTTTCACTAAATATATAATTTATTAGGTAGTTTTTTATTTATATATTATTTTTTAATAATAGTTATTTTTAGTACTGATTAATTATAGATTAAATAATGAATAAAATAGGATTATAATTTCTAATATTTTGTAGAATAATGATTATGTTCTTATATAAGTAATAAATTCCCTATCTGGATATCGAAAATTTGATGTGGTTCTGGCAACGAGGTACCTAGGAGTGACAACTCTGACAAGGTGTTATGGTCCTGACTCTGGGTAACATAGTACACGACAATGGGACTTGTAAACTCCAAGTTTGACAATCCTAGAGGATATTCTATAGTTGATATATATTTTTTAATAATCTACAAATAAAACTAATAAAATAAAATATGATATTTGTATATTTATCAATGATAAAATGATAATTATGTTCATATAAAATGAAACTGACAAGGAAAAATACATTAGGGAATAAAAGTTATTATTAGAAATAAATTCATTTTAGTTCATATTAAATATGTTATTTATTAAGTAGTTAAATTAGTTATATATAGTTTAGAAATAATATTTACAATTTGTAAGGATTAAGTATAGAATAATTAATGAATAACTTTTGATTAAAAATGAATACATATGATTAGTTAATAATAATTAATTGATGAATAATATATGATTACATATTGTTTAGGGAATTATTAAAGAGAGATTAAATAAGTATTAACTAATAAATAACTTAGTAATTATTAACTATTGATTAAATAATTATTGACTAATTAAATTTTTTACTAAGAAATATTAATTTCATAGTTTATAATATAAGAAGATCTTATAAAATTTTATTATCATAAGTATTATATAGTTTAGAAATAACTATTATTTTTCGTATTTGTTAAATATAAAAAAATTAATGAATAACTACTGATTGTAAAATTAATATATATAATTATTATCTAAATATAATTAACTAATAAATATCATCTGATTAATGATTGAATAAGGAATGATTCATACATAATTTATGAACTACTAATATAACATTAGAATGATTAAAAAGTATATGAACAAACATTATTGTAATATCTAAAATATAATAAGATGTTTGAAATTTTTAGTGTCATAACAATCAAATGGCCATCCTTTATGTCAATAGTTTTAATTGAATTATTTCAAAAACAAGTTAAAATTAAAAGAACACCAAATTAATTTATTTATCATTAATAAATGGAATTTTTTTATTATAATGTAAAATAGAGAAGAAAATGTACACCAAATAACACATTAATGTTTTAAAACATACAAGAAATATGTAAAAATTTTAAGTAGATCATGGTTAAGATGAGCTGATCCTCACATTTGATATGAGTTAAAATCCAGCTTATTTTTAATTTTCAGCTAAATAATATCATCTAAAGTGATGTACTTATCTTTGGAATTTTCAAAAGTATTTTTACTTATAATGAAATATAGGATTACATATAAGATATATCATTAGAAGGCAGAATTATTTCAAATATTCAAAGGTTATGTGCATGCCTTTAGAATATGTTATTAAGATTCCAAAAAAAAATAATCTTGATTCTACATCATGTCTGAAGTGAGGCTCAACTCATCCAACCCTTATTCTATTGAAAAATTTAAATGTTTTTATTTATGTTGTAATACATTTATGTGTTATTTAAATTAAATGTTATTATCCACATATCTTTTTATGATAATAATATTCTTTTTATCAGTGATAAATTAAATCATTTGATTTTTTCACTTTTTTTACCTAGGTTTCCTAATCATTTAGTGATTTATATTCTAATAAACCTTCATATAATGAAACATTAGTATCATATTTTAGGGTATAAAAACATGTTCTAAAATAACATTATAAAAAATATTAAATGTTCAACAATCATATTCAATATTCATTATACTATTAGAATATTGATCAATATGTTTCTTTATGTCGAGTATGAAGTATTCCTATTAGTATTTATAAAGGGACGTTATTCAAAATAATGAAGGAGCTTCTTATTTAACACAATAAATATATTGGTTGGTAAATATTATTATGTTACCCAAAGTGAAATTCATGATAGAATTTTTGGTTCCTTAATCATGGACATAACCATGAGATCAAGTCTATGAGTTATAGACATATTCAATTCCACTGTACACTGTGACATATAGCTTTTCTATTGGTTATTGATGCGATGTGGGTCCAAGAAGTAAATTTTTTTCCTGATGGTATGATAGAAGTATTATTGAGTTATATGTGGATGTCTCTTTTGTAGAACCATAATGTCTATTTTTAAGAAGAGTTGGACTTACAATAGATGTTAAAGAAGGTCTTCCCCATGAAATTGAGGATATTCTAAATGATGTAGAAGAGGAAAAAATAGATGATCTCTCATATGTAAATGGAAATATGAATTCCAAAAAGGATTTTTGTTATAATGTAACAGATGGTGACAATAGTGTGGACGTGGAGGGAGTAGTACATGTTAGAGAGGAATATTATAGAAATAAATTAGTTATAATGAAGCCTTAAAAATAATAAATCATCCTACACTCTTCACGTCTTGGTTGGATGTAATGAAATGTGTGCTTAAATTCTAATACAATGTTCTTAAACCTGCAACTGGGATTCCCAGAGTTTTACCAGATAGGTTTATTGTAGTAGAAAATACATTTTATGTTGGAATGAATTTTCTAAGTACATATGTATTAAAAACACACTTAAGAGATTTCATATTGAGAGGCATTGTAGTTATATAGATCAACAATCGAGAAATACAAATAACTCATATGGTGTGGAAAGTATGGGGATGATTGTATATTTCTCATAATGGTGATTCTAGAAATTACATTTGGAGGTTGGATAATCTTGAAGATTGAGGTAACTAATATTTCCATGTAGCCAAACCTGACCAAAGATCAATCCTCATTGGATATTGAATTTTTTTCATCCATTATCATTGAAATGATTAGGAAATGATATGATATTTCAATAAACCTTATTCAAGAGAGGATATATTAGAATTTTGGTTATAATATTTTCTACAATAAAGCATGGATAGAGAAACAGAAGGAAATTTTGAATGTCTATGGTGATTGAGATGACTTTTATTGGGGTTTGACACAATTTCTATCCATACTAAGACAGAATAACAATGTTGTGTTCTATCTTCATACGAATAAACATGTGTCTCCAGATAAGAGACATGATACATATCCTGTGAAATTTCATCTATTGTTCTTTCCATTCCTCAAATGTAACTCTGCATTTCATTTAAATAAGCAGTTCATAAGGATTGATGAAACATTTCTATATTGAAAATACAATGTCATATTGTTGATTTCAGCAGCCCAAGATGGAAACTATTCACATCTCCATCATTCCATTTTAATTGCGGAGAAGGAAAACTACGAAATATGAAATTGGTATTTGGAATGTATTAGTATCCATTTCACCAGAATTTGGGGAATATTTTTGATATCTGATCATTATCAAGAAATAAATTATGCAATCAATATATACCCTAATACATGGAGACCCCCCAAATTCAACTCATCGGTACTACATCAGGAACATTTTTAGTATTGTGTGGAAGACATTTCATAATTAACCTTTAAAGACCCATAAATTTCAAAGGATCTTCTTTTTATTTTTTTTGAGATTTTACGAGTATGCAGTTTCTGACAGCACCGGATTCTGAGGCCCGGTGTTCCCGGAATCAATTTCTGAAGTTTAGCTCGGGTACGTTCAGTGAACGAACGAGCGGGTTTTCCTAAACATTGAACCAGTGCTCGGAATCAAAATCTGATGTCATTGATGAAACCGCATCGCTAGTAGTTTCTTAGGAACACCTTTTCCAGAGTTTTGTTCTCTTGGGTGAGGTTATTAAATAAATGGGTTAACCTAGGAGTGAAATAAAAATTTGGGCTACAAATTTTATTTCTATTCTAAGAAGTTACAACCTATGCATGGAAATTGATGTGGGACCCACTACATTCAAACTCCATTTTGTTGGATAATAGCGAGGTGGGGCCCACACGAGCCCCAACACTTCAAATCCCTTAAAACCCACCTCGTGCATTTTTTTGTGTAACACACACACCCCCTTTTAATGGCATGTCAACTCACGCAATTAATTGGAATATTAAATAATCATCAATTAATTTAATTAATTGAATGAGATCTTTGAATTTCAAATTAATGATGGCTTGTGTGTGTGTAAATAAAATAAGACAATGTCTTATTTTATCCTTGGTGATTCGCTGTGTGGAGGAGAGAACACTCCAAGATTTTCATCTTCCTTCTTGAATAACGCGAAGAACACCGAAGCATTGACAAAGAACTCCTTATCATATTTGCATCTTCTTCCCGCGTCGATGGAAGCAAGACGCCGCATCCTTCATTGGGCGAACACCGGTGACGCTTACGGAGCCTCGTTGCGTGACGCCGTCCTCGGCGACGCCTTTTTCCTGTGACGAACCTCGATCGATGACTTCATCGAGGTAGGGGTTGTTTTGAAAATGATAATACACCCATGTTTGATTTCATCCAAGACATAAATGTAGACCAACTAATTAACAAGTTGATCCACTGATTATTATTGCTGGTTGGGGTTTATCATTTTCCGGAAACTATTTGGAGTTGTTTCAAACCACTAACGCGGTGGGTTCGGACAAACGAACAAGTCCGAACCCACCATATTTCTGTTCTTCATGCGTGGAACATTTGGAAATGATGAAACGGGACCGGAATGGCGATTGGAGGCCTTTGTAGTAAAGTAATGTTCCCGTAAGATCCGTAGGCGCAGAAGGCGGAAAAATCGGACCACTAGAGCGAGTCTGGTGGTCCGCGGAAGAGGCTGCCAGCGCGCCACGCTGGCACGGTGGCGCTAGAGGCCGGAGGGGGCGGGCCGCACCAGCGTCCATGCGGGATCACGAGGAGGAGGACGCAGTGCCTGGCGTGTCCGTGGGGCGCAAAAGGGGGGGAAACGGTCCCCCCTGCTTGGCCACTGGTCGAGCCGGTGCACCCCCCACCCCCCCGGTCGGGCCGGGGCGAGTTGCGCGGACCAGGCCGGGCCATGCCAAACCAGGCCGGGTACGGACCCGGGTTGGGTCGACCCTATTCGGGCTGCCCAGGGGGGGGGGGGGGTGGGCTAGGCCGAACAGGGCCCAGACCCCCCATTTCGAATTGTTTTCAGTCATTTTCCCATATAATGGGATTCTAAACTCCGATCGACGCACTATCACTTGCGTTGGGTTCCTTGGATCGAGGCAGTCGTTTTAGTATATTACACCCATGGATTAGAGGAACTTTGTGTACGGCCGGATTGGTTCGAAAACGAAACAAATCGATCCCTCAGAGCGAAAATGCGTATAACTTGAGCTCCGGATGTCCGATTGATGTACCGTCGACTATGTTGGATTCCTCGTAGAGAGACAGAACTTTCGGATTACTCCGCTCATGGTTTGTATGTAGTTGGAGTATGGTCGGGTTGGATTGGACATAAAAACCAACGAGGCCCCTCGAATGAAAATGCCAATAACTATTAGACCGGACGTCCGCTTGACGCGTCGTCTGTCATGTTGAGTTCGTATCGATGAGACAGAACCATGGGATACATCAACTCAAAACTACGTGTCAGTTGATGTATCGACCCCTTGGCTTGTGGAGCGGACCCCCCCAGAAACGAGCGTGCTGTGTGCGGGAACCCTAGAGCTGGCTGAGAATTGACGACTACTGACCGATCGACTAAGAGTGTTTCAGATAGCCCAGTGGGTCATGCTTGGTTGTAGTGGCAGACCCACGGCAGAGGAGCACTTGGTTGTAGCGGCAGACCCGCGATACTCAACAGGAGGAGTGCCTCTATAGGCTATGAGGGTGAGCGCTTGGTTGTAGCAGCAGACCCATGGTGGGAAGTGCTTGGTTGTAGCAGCAGGCCCACAGTACTCTACAGGTGGAGTACTACAGCAGTCCACAGTTAGTGGGAAGCGCTTGGTTGCAGTGGCATACCCCTTGTACTCGATAGAGGGGTAGTTCCCCAACAGCTATGGTTTTATCATCTTGATTTAAATACTAGTTTGAGTTGAGTCTTGACTTTCAATATTTAACTTTGATATTGTTGACATTCTTTCCATTGTGGATTTGGTTGTGTTATCTTGTGTGGATTGGTTGTGCTATCCTATGTAGACGGGATCGAACTTGGGCTCGGATACTGGAGCCAAAATGTAATTGATGACTTAGGTATATGTATGGGCATGTACCTAAGTAGTGTTGGATGTTACTTCATGATTGTATCTTTCCTTTGTGGATGATCCTTTGTGGATTCTAGGATACCTTCGGGGTCTCGCGGACCCTACTGAGTAGCATATACTCACCCGTACATGGGATATTCCCACACTAAGTTGTGTTGGATACAGACGACATACATCGCTAATCGTGGTTTAGGCTCATGGAGCGAGACGATACCTGGAGGTGGACCACTAGGTAGGACGTACACGGAGCAGACGGATGGACCCGAGGAGTTGAGAAGACTATTTGTGCCCACCTTTTAGGTGGGATTTCCGGTGGATGGCTCAACATTGCTGCTTTAACATTCAGTTGTTGATCTTTTTTCCCGTTGTACTTTACTTTCAGTTTGGGTTTGTATTCTGGCCCATTTACATTTTTGTACTTACTATTTTACTTTGTTTACATAGTGTTTACTTCTGATGGCTTACTATTTAGTGTGTGTTTACTTTATAAAGGAAATTCCTTCCCCTTTTTGTTGGGATTTACCCCTTTGGTGCTAGTCGTCTGCCCCTAGATAATGGAAGGCGGGCATAGGGTAGTCACGTCACGGGCCCCGAGGATGGGTCGTGACAAATTGGTATCAAAGCTGGTTGGTTCTACCGCAGAACTCACGACTATGATATTTCTTCTATGTGAATCAATAGTGTTAATGGTATTTAGTGTGGTTATGAGTCTAGGGAGTTCAGTGTTGCTGCGGCGGCCAACGTATCCTTACACCAGGACCCTGACTTCTGATTTCCGACACAGTGCACGAAAACATTGATTGATTGTGTGTTTCAAAATTTTTATTTTTGATTACTTTATGTCAGCTCACCAGGTATACTGTTTTGACCGTGGTGCACCTGTTTCTTTTCAGGATGTCCCCACTATGGTAGCTAGCTAGGATTCCGAGATTTATGTGCGACAATAGCCCACCGAGCGACGAGGCCTCGTTGTAGGGACCTTTTACAGTGGAGGCACCGACGGTACATCTACCTGCCGAGCCACTGATGCCACCAGCCACAGCCGCTGAGAGTGCACGTCGCCTTAGTGCCCTGCATGAGTTTCAGTGTCAGAGACCGCCTAGGTTCCACGGGGAGATGGACCCTTAGGAAACTGAGGATTGGCTTGAGGCTGTTGCTCGAGTTTTTAGATTGGTAGGGACGCCAGCTGACTTAATGGTGATCCTTGATTCTTGTATCCTTCAGGAAGCAGTAGGAAGATGGTGGAGCCTGATGCTCCAGGTGCCTGACGAGGAAACACTTCTATGGGAAGACTTCGAGTGCCGGTTCCGGGAAATGTTTGTTCCTTCCACCCTTCGAATGGTGCACATACAGGAGCTGCTTTATCTTCACCAGGGTAGCATGATGGTGGCGCAATATTCAGTGAGGTTCACCGATCTCTCACTCTACTCCATAGATATGGTACGTGACCAGTTCTTCAGGGCCCGAACCATCGAACAGGGGCTCAGGAGAGAGATCAGAGATTCTGTTGTTTCCTATAGCATCCCGACGTAGACAAGGGTGTTGGAGGGAGCCCTCATAGTAGAGAGTTTCCTACCTGAGCAGTATCCAGCAGCAGGACCCACCACTAACCGGCATTCGGCAGAGTCTTCTACAGCGAGCAGTAGACAGATGACGCAGTGGTCTAAGAGGACCAGACCTACAGGTGGTCGACTTCATGACATAGGATCATGTGTGCGAGGCACCAGCGGTGGAGAACAACATACCATGAGTGGGAAGTGTTACTCCTACGGTGGGGTTGATCACATGGAACGTGATTATCCGACCCGCCATACATATGATCAGCAGATAAACGAAGGACCTCCCAGGCAGATGTAGAGGTTTGATCGAGACTGACTGTAAGGATTAGGAGACTGAGGTAGGGGAGCTGGCCATATAGCTAGAGGTGGACGACGCTTCGAGGAGTTGCCACAACCACCACAAAGATGTCCACTCTGACCGTAGGGAACATGTGGACATGGGAGAGCTCAGCTTCAAGCAGCTAAGGCATATGACCAGAGAGCTCCGAGGGTAGATTGATCGGAGCATGACTAGTTCCAGGCTTGGGACCTTTGATCTTGGTGCTTCTAGTTTCCTTGTTCTCTTTGTTGTTTGTCTTTGTTCTTTAGTTTCAATAATAAAGGCATTTTTCCTTATGAAGTTTGCTTCTTATATTTTTGTGTACTAATAGGTTCCTGTTTAAAGACCGTTGATTTGACCCTCACTTTTGAGATACCAACTAGAGGAGACCCAGTGGCCACACACTGATGCCGATAGTGTGACACAACCCTTGGAGGCAAGAGTAACGGTTGGATCTCTTGGTAGTAGTGTCGAGGCCTTACGACATCCTTCTTGGTATGGATTAGTATCATCCATGTTGGGATTGACTGTATTAGGCAAAGAACGTGTTTCATGCTGGGGATGAGACCAGATTTCTCTTTTTGGAAATGAAGAAATCTTAGCAGCTATTGTTGGACCAGAGAATGTCCAGGTCATCCAAGAGCAGATGAGGACCGCTCAGAGCCGACAAAATTCTTTGCTGACTGGAGGCGGGGACCACAAGAGTATGAGGATGGCGACCACGTTTTCTTACGGGTCTCACCTCGACGTGGATTACAGTGTTTTGGCCAGGGCGGCAAGATATATACATGCTTCATCGAACCCTTCTAGGTCCTCAATACGGTAGGCACGGTGGTTTACCGCTTGACCCATCCACATCTGTTGCACCAGGTGCATCACGAATTTCACGTATCACAACTGAGGAGATACGTGTGTGACGCGACACAAATATTTGAAGATGGGGTGACTTTGGCAGAGATCCCAGTGGAGATCAAGGATCGACAGGAGTCGGTCCTACGTGGGCGGTCGATTCCTCTAGTGCGCATCAGATGGCAGCACGAGAACCTCTAGGAGAGCACTTGGGAGCGGGAGGCTCAGATGCGTGCTCAGTACCCTCATTTGTTTCCCTAGTTTGTGATGTATCTTTATGGGGACGTAAATTCCTGAGGTGGGAGTAATGTAAAGACCCGTAAATTTCAAGGGAATTTTTTTAAGTTTCTTTGAGATTTTAAGAGTACACAGTTTTTGACAGCATGTGATTCTGAGGCCCAGTGTGCCTGGAATCAATTTCCGAAGTTTAGCGTGGGTACGTTCAGTGAACGAACAAGCAGGTTTTCCTAACTTTTGAACTAGTGATCAGAATCAGAATATGAGGGCACCGATGAAACCGCAACACCAGTATTTTCTTAGGAACACCTTTTCCTGAGTTTCGTTTTCTCAGGTGAGGTTATTAAATAAATGGGTTAACTGATGAGTGAATTAAAAATTTGTGCTATAAATTTTATTTCTATTCTAAACAGTTAAAACCTATGCATGGAAGTTGCGGTGGGACCCACTAAATCCTAACTCCATTTGGTAGGATAATTGTGAGGTCGGGCTCACACGAGCCCCACCCCTTCAAGTCCCTTAAAACCTCCCTCGTGCATTTATTTGTGTAACACACCCACACCCCCCTTTTAATGGCATGTCAAATCACGCAATTAATTGGAATATTAAATAATCATCAATAAATTTAATTAATTGAATGAGATCTTTGAATTTCAAATTAATGATGGATTGTGTGTGTGTAAATAAAATAAGACAACGTCTTATTTTATCGTGGGTGATTCGTTGTGTGGAGGAGAGAACTCTCGAAGATTTCCTGCTTCCTTCTTGAAGAACACGAAGACCACTGAAGCTTCGACGAAGAACGCCATTTTATTTTTGCATCTTCTTCCCATGTCGAAGTAAGCGAGAGGCCGCATCCTTTTTCGGGTGAACACCGATGACGCTTACAGAGCCTCATTCCACGATGCCATCTTCCACCATGTCTTTTTCCCGTGACAAACCTCGATTGACGACTTCATCGAGGTAGGGGTTGTTTTGAAAATTATAATACATCCATGTATGATTTCCTCCAATAAATGAATGTAGACCAATTAATTAACTTGTTGATATGTGGATTATTATTGTGGGTTGGGGTTTATCATTTTCCAGGAATTGTTTGGAGTTGTTTCAAACCACTAACGCGGTAGGTGCGGACCAACGAACAAGTCTGAACGCACCATTTTTCTTTTCTTCATGCGCGGAGCATTAGGAAATGACGAAAAAGGACCAGAATGGTGATTGGAGGCCTTTGTAGTAATGTATAGGTCCCGGGAGAGCCGTAGGAACAGACGTCGAGCATATTGGACAACCGGAGTGCGTCCGGTGGTCCGTAGAAGATGCTGCCGGTGGCGGCGGCGCCCGACACACTACTAGAAGGAACCGCCGTGGCTGAAGCCATGGCGTCAGGTGGCATGATCTTGCGGCCGCACATGATCCGGAGGAGGAGGATGCGGCGCCTGCCGCGTCCATGGGGCGCAAAAGGGGGGAAATTGTCCCCCCTACTCGTCCGCTGGCCGAGCCGGCGCACCCCGCAGGCTGGGCCGGGGTGGGTCGCACGGACTGGGTCAAGCTGTCCCTAGCCAGGCCGGACCCGGGTCGGGTCGACCCGGTTCAGGCCGACTCAGGGGGGGGGGGGGTTGGGCTGGGCCAGGTCGGGCCCCGACCCCCCCCCCCCATTTCGGACTGTTTTCAGTTATTTGCCCATATCTCGGGCTTCGATCCACCGATCAAGGCACCGTCAGTTGATATGGGATCCTTGGATCGAGTCGGTCATTTTGGTATATTACACTCAAGGTTTTTGAGAAATTTGGGTATGGCCGGGTTGGTTCGAACACGAAACCAACCGGGCCCTTGGAGGAGAAACCCATATAACTTGAGCTCCGGATATCTGATTGACGTGCAGTCGACTATGTTGGATTCCTCTTAGTGAGATGGAACTTTTAGCTTACTTTTCTCGAGGTTTGGACACAGATGGAGTATGGTCTGGTTGGTTTCGACTTAAAAACCAACCAGGCCCCAAGAACGAAAAAGCCAATAACTCTCATACTGGGTGTCTGTTTGACGCGCCGTCTATCATGTTGAGTTCCAATCAACGAGAAGGAACCTTGGGATACATCAACTCTGGAATAAGTGTCATATAAAACCCATGCTTCTATGGTACTCTTCTCCTTGAAAGTTTTGATAGCGTGTGTTGTACGCAACATCGAGTTCTAACACACCACAACCAATCAAACTAGCCGTTATAAATAGTAATACCTACCTTTTAAAATTTTTGAAATTTTATGGGCTTCATTTTTGGATTCGGAGTATCGAATTTAGCCTAAGGTGAAATTTTGGTACTTTTCAGATAACTTTAATATTTTGATGAACAGTGAAAATTAATAAATTTTAATAAAAAACATCTTTTTTAATCAAAATAATTAATAGTGATAAATTATGAATTTTATTGGTTTTAAATTATATTTAGAATATATTATTACCATTTAATAAAATTTAGGTCATTGGACATAATTACAAAATTAAACCAGACATAAACAAGTATCAATCTTTTGATAGTTATTTTATCTTAAAAACACGCTTTTTGTTGTGACAGCGTGAATTAATTTTAAATTATTTTCCGCCACTTCTGTGTTTTGAATTTTGAAAAATGGCTTCCATATTTGGAATCAGGATGTTTATATTGTGTAAATAGGTTACTTTTAAATTTATACATTTCGAATAATTATTTCGGTAAATATTTTATTTACCATGGTTAAGGGTAAATCCGGTAAATAAGGGTTAAAAAAATTTATAATAAAACATATTACCCTAAAAGTGTACTAACCTTATTGGATGATACATGTCCGACCATGGGAATATTTGGGTATATTTTTGGACCTCATGGAACCACTGGTAAGTGATAATGACACTTTATATTAATTAAGTTAATATAAATACAAAAAATACAAAAGCATATATGTTTTAGGAAAAAAAATTACATAGGGTTATATATGTTGGATTTTCGACTATAAATATTAATTAGAAAGATAATACAATTTCCTACTTAATTATATTTTATTTATAATTTTTAGACAGTAAATAATTTATTTTATTGATGACACAATGATGATGCAGTAATTACCTAATTAATGAAAAAATAGAATAATTGATATTATAAATAACCAACTAAATATAATTTGAGACATTTTATGAATTAAACTAATTATATAGGTTAATATGACATTTTAGGATAGATGTAATTAACATTGTTCGAAGTAATCATTTTTATATGATTTTTACAAAAATCAATTATTGAATAGTGTCAAAATTGACATAAAAGAGTTTTTAAAACAAATATTATATTATTAATTGATATTAAACACCTAAAAATCTACGTTTCAGCCAAGATACTTATATCATGATAGGTATATCATTAAGGGAACACTTTGGGGTATCTTGGATGTATATAGTAATTTTATTAACCATATAATATAAAAATACAAAGAGACATTGTAAAAGTGAAACTAATTAACTAAGAGTTAATACTTAATGATAAGGTTAATATAGTAACCCAAACCTGTCTAAATTCTATTGGTTGAGTGGTAATCGACCCATCCCCACCTTAACATTTAAATAATCCACTTTGGAGCCATTATAATGCGAATATGACTTTATTATCAAATAATATTTCTAGCTTTTCCAAAGGAGCCCCTCACCCCTCTTATAAAAGGGCACTCTCCCTTCTCATTAACGCACACCTTAAAAGCCTTTTTGTTCGGCCAAAATCTACCCAAATACTATCTCAACATCACTCACTTCATCCTAGAGGACTTATTTTAGTTATAAAACCAACTTACGGAGCCCGTTTGATCAAATCAAAAGGAAGAACCCGAAGAAGAGGTAATGATTTCACCACCCATTTTCAAGTTCCATTCATCTTCCACTTCTTCTTTATTTGTTATTACCATTATAAAATAATAACTCCAGTATATTATATATACTTTTATGTTATTATAAACATTTTACAACCATATTTTAGAATTCTATCCATCCTTTGAATAACATGTCACCATACGTGCGTACGTACGGCTTACCGTCTCCACGCCGTGGTGTAATTGTTATTCAATAAATTATTTTATGGATGGGTATAATAATGATGTGTAATTCATGTAAATAATCAATATAATATGATAATTATTCCCTATATAAGATATACCATCCAATTATATATTATTTTAATATCAAAAGAATGATATTGTTGCACGTGCGTACGTACGGAGTACCGTCTCCAGGAACGCGATGATATTCATTCTCCATCGTATCCATTCAAGTATAATTCTCATTTGATGATTAATATTATTATCTAAGGACTTTATATCATTCTGGATATGATTAAGATACAACCTATCAAGGAACAACACATCTTACGGAACAAAACATATAAAATAAAATGAGTAAGTTAACACCCGAAACAACGATAATTCTAAGATATTATTAACAAATCAATGAAAAAAGATCATATATGATATCATATTAATTTATATTATTATTTTATAATTTAATAACAATTATTTAATCATTAAATAGGTGGTTAACCTACCCTAAAACAAGGAAAATTACAAGGTATGGGTTTTTTTCGAAATCTCTTCATTATCCAAGGTTGTTTATACCTAATAATCTACTGGGATCTCTTTATCATCCACATCCATGTTTCTTAAAAATGTATTTCAAAACATTTTTACTATTTAAAAAAATATGGGTTAAATTAATTTATAACTTTTTTTGACTTTTTATAAGTGGTTTATAAAGGAATCATTCCATTGTTTTCCAACCAAGGTTCTTTTTAACCTTTTCGACAGAATTAAGGTAAGAATGTTTTTTAAACTTATACGACTGGTGCGGCTATTTTCCACAGTTATAAAATCGTTGAAGCTTCCCTTAAAAGCTTATAAGAATATTTTCAAATAACATGTTTCATGTTATAAATATATGACTCATAAATGATATCAAAATAGAAATATATATTTCTTTAAAAAGAGTTTTGATTTCATCTATGTGAACTTCCTTTGATGGATTTTATGTTTATTTGAAGTTGATTTATTATAATACAATACATATATATTGTACTGATGGTTTTTTGATATGTTTGACTGTGGATGTGTTATTTTGATACCATTCATAGTTTATGAAAAAAGTATTGACATTTCGTATGCTAGTTTCAATGCAATTTTTTTGTTATGTTTAAACCTGTTCATATGAGGAATGCATTGGACTAAATATGTGACGGGTGGATCCCAATATAGCACCTTGATGTATCGGTAGGTCTCATGAGACAAACTAGTGTCTTGGCACAAGGCCTTGTCAAAATCTTATTTTTAGTCTTCGCACGAGGCCTTGGCTATGTGGTTATGATAGTCTGACATTATTCATTCTATCATTCTGAAAGTGGTTATTGATATTGCGTTTGAATATTCGATTAGTAGAATATCCATGTGAATAATTAAATGGAATTATTTCATTTTATTTTTGTCATAATATGTTGAAGTTCACGTTTAAAAGGCATTTGTTTTAGTTATACATTTCCATAAATGTTTATTCTAATTTATGAAAGTTTTTGCTATATTGTTATCCTTATTGGGCATTTGAGATCACCCATTTTCTATGTTTCATTTTTCCCAAGATGTGAAAAAGTAATTTATGAATGACTTTCAGGGATAGTATGATGGGATAAGAGTGTGGACTATGTAGACTATATTGTTGTAGTTTCCATTTTATGATGTAATTTAATATTTATGAATGTATCTAGACATTCCAAGGATATAAATGAATCCGTCATTGGAGATTTGATCTTTCTTGTGATCATACCAATGTTATGTAATAATGCACCAACTCTGGGTAACTGGGTTGGGGCATTACAGTTGGAATAAGAGGAAGTTTAGTACAATCCTTGGAAGCTAGATTTAGATAAACTCTGATTAGAGCACATAGACCTAAGATGAACTTTGAGGATTAGTATAGAAGAACTTCCTAGAGTTTTGGTATTGTAGAGATTTTGTGAATTTTCAAAGAAATACTTCCCTATCTGGATACGAGCAGGTAGATGCGGCTCTGGCATATATGTACCTAGGGGTAAAACCTGAAAACACTACTTTGATTTAGACTCAAACAGGAACTGGTGCACGACAACAGGCTTTGCTTCATTCTTGGTTACGACACTCCCAGGGGTTATGCTTAGGATAACCCTCATTTTCTTTACAAATAATTATGAAAGGTTTATGAGTATATACTTCTTCAAAGAAAACATTTTTATGATTATGGATTATATCCATAAATAGTTCAATTTATGTTAAGTGTTTTATAAGTATGGAATTATGTTTTTTGATTCATAAACTGATATAGTTTATGCCATTGTTTAGAAATGGAGACTAGTGGATGAAATGGAAACCATATATATGCACACACTCCATGTAGGGATTTCCCTCATGCTCAAGATAATTATTGTGGAGTTGGTGATGCGACTGGTGCCAATCAGCTAATCACCATACTGGGACATGTCACTCATGTAATGAATAATAACCTTACCCGTATAGAGCACCCTGATCTGTAGCGTGGAGGATCAATGTTAGATCGCTTCATGAGGAAACAACCACCAATGTTCAATGGGAGTACAAATCCCTTAGCAGATGAGCAATGGATATGTTCCCTAGAGAAAACATTTCAGGCTAACGGGAGTGGTGAAAGAGAAAACGTTATCATGGCAGTTTACCGTCTCACTGGAGATGCTGATCAATGGTGGTCACTGATTCAAAACACAAAGGAAGATGATGGATTAATAGATATGGAATAGAGGGAGTTCAAATATCTGTTTTTAGAAACATACCATTCTCGTGACCATCAAGCAGATATGGAAAGGCAATTTCTGAGTCTGAGACAAAAGGAGGATGAGAATGTTGCAAAGTATGACGCTAACTTTACAAGGTTAGAAAGGTATGCTAGAGATTATATATGTAACCCAAGAAGTAAGATTGATCATTTCTTTGATGTTTTAATACCATTTCACTGTCGAGTATCAGTCTCACAGTCCTTCTCGTTGTACGGAGACATTGTCTCATGTGCTATCAAGACAGAAAAGGAATTCTCTAAGTCTTATGACTTTAAAACAAAGAAATAGAAGAAGTGATCTTCTGATCAATCTAGGAATAGAAATAAGGGGAATAAGGGAAATGTTGAATATCAATCATGTGGTAAATGTTGGAAGAAACACCCCGGTACATGCTTGAAGGGAATGTGAATCTGTAACATGTGTGGTGAAAAAGGCCACCAAGTTCGTGATTGCAATGGGGAGAAAGACGCTACCAATGTTCAGTGCTACAATTTCAAGGAGATGGGAAATTATTCAAATGAATGTCCTAAGCATCAGTGGAACTTACCTAAAAAAGGACAAGGTATCAAGGCCAAGCTTATGCTATCACAACTGCTGAGGTAGAAGCTCCGAATGACGTGGTGATAGGTAATTTAATGGTTTCCTCAAGTTTATCAAATGAATTATTTGATTCTAGATCATCAAATTGTTTCATATCATCCTAGTTTGCTATGAAATTTAGATATTTCCAATTTTATTTAACAAGGGAGTTGTCAGTTAATACTCCAAAGTGAAGTATCATTGCAACAAAGTTTTTTGAATCCATACCTATTAGAGCACATAAGTGTTCTTTATCCACTGATCTCATCATCATACCTAATATTGAGTTTGATATTATCCTCAGTATGGATTGGCTTTCGGACTATGATGTGAAGATTTATTGTAAGAAGAATGAGGTTACAAATTTTAATGATGATGATAAGGAGCACCTTATCATATAGCAGAATCATCACCACCTAATTCTTATCTAGATCCACCCCCAGTAGCTCAACTAAATTCAATTATTGGTGAGGAAGAGGATGAAATTACAGTGGGTGAGGAAAGGAATGTTCAGATAGAGGATTTACCTGTTGTCAAAGAATATGTTGATGTGTTTCCGGAAGATTTACCTGGACATCCTCCAGAACGAGAAGTTGAGTTTTCCATTGATTTAATTCCTGTATCCAGGCCTATATCGAAGACCCCTTATAGAATTACCACTGTATAATTTATTGAACTAAAGAAAAAAATAGTGGAATTGAGTAATAAGGGATTTATTCTCTCTAGTGTTTCTCCATGGGGATCCCATTTTCTTTTTTAAAAATAAAGATGGATCTATGAGGTTATGTATCGACAATAGGGAGATCAATGATATAACAATAAAGAAAAAGTATCCCCGACCTACATTGATGATTTATTTGACCAACTACATGGAGCTCAATACTTGTCAAAGATTTACCTTCGATATAGATACCATCAGTTGTGTGTAAAAAAGGAAGACATTCCGAAGACAGTATTTCGAACCAGGTACAGGCATTACGATTTTACAGTAATGCCTTTTGGATTTACTAATGCACCCTCTGTATTCATGGATCTGATGAATAAAGTTATCAAGGAATATCTTGATGAATCTGTGGAGGTATTTATTGATGATATCTTGGTATACACTAAAAGCTACGAGGATCATGAAAATCACTTGCGCATTATACTGAATACTATGAGAAGACATGAATTATATGGGAAGTTTAGTAAATGTGAATTCTGGCTTCATGTGATTTCTTTTCTTTTCCATATTGTCTCTAAAGATAGAATCTCTATTGATCCTTCTATGACCAAGAAAATCCATTAATAGCCAGCACCTACGAGTATAACTGAGGTACGTAGTTTTATTGGTTTAGCAAGTTATTATCGACGTTTCGTCCATAATTTTTCCCGGTTAGATAACCCATTAATAGATCTCACAAGTAAAGGGGTTAAATTTGTTTGGAAAAAAGAGTGTGAAGAATGTTTCAAAGAACTAAAGAGAAGATTATTCAATACTCCTATATTGACTCTACCTTCGGGGAATGGTGGGTTCGTTATTTATAGTGATGCATTTAATAAATGGCTTGGTTGTTTCCTTATGTAGAATGATAGGGTTATTGCCTATGCATTACGACAGTTGAAAATTCATGAAAAAAACTATCCTACTCATGATCTCAAGTTAACACCTGTGATCATTTCATTGAAGATATGGAGGCACTACCTCTATGGTAAAAAATGTGAGATTTATACTGATCATAAGAGTTTGAAGTATATTTTCTCACAAAAATAACTCAACATGAGGCAAAGGAGATGACTTGAATTACTCAAGGATTATGATTGTATGATACACTACCACCCGAGGAAAGCAAAAAAGGCAGTATATGGTTTGAGCAAAAAAGATCATGGAGTTTTGACAATATGAGAATTGAGAGGGATCCAATTTTCATGGATCTATTGAATATGGACATGGGAATAACCATGGAAGGTGAAACATCAATTCTTTTTCAAATTTTTGCCACACCATATTTACTAGAAAGGATTAAGAGTTCTTAGACCGATGATGAAGAATTTCAAAAGATGATTTGAGCTATGAATGATGGGAGATTGAGAGACTTTGTGTATGAAGATGGAATTTTTTAAATTCGTGAGGAGACGTTGTGTTCTCGATATACCTGATCTAAAAAGGGAATTGCTTGATGATGTACGTAGTTCCAATTTCTCTATACACCATGGGAGCACCAAAATGTATAGAGATTTGAAGGAACATTTTTGGTGGGACAACATGAAGAGAGAGATTTCTGATTTTGTGTCAAGATGTATGGTTTGTCAACAGGTGAAAGCTGGAAGGCAATGGCCTGGAGGAGTCATGGAACATCTTCCAATACCATAGTGGAAATGGGACAATTCTACGATGGATTTTGTCATGGGGATACCAAAGACTCCTAGAAGGAACGATGAAATATAAGATATTGTTGATCATCTTACAAAGCCATCTCATTTTCTTGCTATAAGAGAATATCTACCACTAGATCTTCTAGAAAGACTATATGTTGATGAAGTTGTGAATCTTCATGGAGTACCCCTATCGATTGTTTCTGATCATGATCATTATTTTACTTCAAGATTCTATAAATGTATTCAGAAAGACTTGGATACTGAACTTCATTTGAGCACTGCCTACCACCCTCAAATAGATGGACAATTAGAACGAACTATTAAAACCTTAGAAGACATGTTGTGATCCTTCTCACTTGACTTTCAGGGTATGTGGGATCAATATTTACCTCTGGTATAATTTTCTTATAACAATAGCTTTCATTCGAGTATTCAGATGAAACCATATAAAGTATTATACAGAAAGAGATGTTGCACACCATCATGTTGGGATGACATTGGCGAAAGAAAACTTTTAGGTCCAGAACTGGTGGAGGAAACGATGGAAAAGGTGATGGAAATCCAAAATCACATTAAAGCAGCTCAATGTAGGTAGAAGAGCTATGCCGATAATCGAAGGAAATATTTGGAATTTCAAGTTGGTTATCATGTTTTCTGAAGGTATCTCCATAGAAGGGAGTCATATGTTTTGGAATGAAAGGTAAATTGAGTCCCAGGTACATCGGAACTTTCGAAATTCTAGAACGAATTGGGGTTATAGCTTACGGATTGGAAATGCCGCCAAGTCTCACCAAAGATCACGATGTGTTCCACGTATCACTGTTGAGGAAATACATGCCTGACCCAATGCATGTACTCACCTATGAGGAATTAGAATTGGAACCCGATCTGTCTTATTGCAAAGAGCCCGTCAGGATTATTGATACTAGAGAAAAAGTATGGAGAAACCGGATGATGCGTCTGGTAAACGTTTTGTGGAGAAACCATAAGATGGATGAGGAAATGTGGGAACCCGAGGAACTTATGATGAAGAACAACCAAGTATTTTCATGCAGTAGTATTCTAGAAATTTTGAGGATTAAATTATTAGAAGGAGGGGAGAATGTAACACCCCAAGATTCTATGGTACGCTTCTCTTTGAATATCGTGATAGCGTGTGTTGTACGCAACATCGAGTTTTAACACACCACAACAAATCAAACTAGCCGTTATAAATAGTAATACCTACTTTTTTGAAATATTAGAAATTTTATGGACTTAATTTCTGGATTCGGAGTACCGAATTTATCCTATGGTGAAATTTTGGTACTTTTCGGATAACTTTAATATTTTTATGAATAGTGAAAATTACTAAAATTTAATTAAAAACAACTTTTTTAATCAAAATAATTAATAGTGATAAATTATGAATTTGTGTGGTTTTAAAGTATATATAGAATATATTTTTACCATTTAATAAAATTTTGCTCATTGGGCATAATTTCACAATTAAACCACACATAAACAGGTATAAATCTTTTGACGGTTATTATATCTTAAAAACACGGTTTTTGTTTTGACAGCAGGAATTAATTTTAAATTATTTTCTGCCACTTCTGTGTTTTGAATTTGGAAAAATGTATTCCATATTTGGAATCTTGATTTTCATATTGTGTAAATAGGTAACATTTATTTTTATACATTTTGAATAATTACTTCGGTAAATATTTTATTTACCATGGTTAAGGGTAAATCCGGTAAATAAGGGTTAAAAAAATATTATAGTAATAACAAATTACCCTAAAACGTATCCTATCCTTATTAGTTGATACATGTCCGACCATGGTCATCTATGGATCGATTTTTGGACCCCATGTAGCCACTTGTAAGTGATAATGACACTTTATATTAATTAAGTTAAAATAAATACAAAAATGACATAAGAATATATCGTTTAGGAAAACAATTTTTACATAGGGTTATATATGTTAGATTTTAGACTATAAATATTTATTAGAAAGATTAAAATATTTCCTACATCATTATATTTTATTTTTAATTTTTAGATATTAAATAATTTAATTTATATATGTCACAATGATGATGCAGTAATTAAATAATTAATGAAAAATTACAATAATTGATATTTTAAATACCCAAATAAATATAATTTGAGACTTTTTATGAACTAAACTAATTTTATAGGTTAATATGATATGTTATGATTTATTTAATTATCTTTTTTTAAGTAATCATTCTGTTATTTTTTTTTTAAAAATCAATTATTTAATAGTGTAAAAATTGTCACAAAAGAGTTTTTTAAAAACAATATTATATTATTAATTGATATTAAATTCCTAAAAATCTAAGGTTCGGCCAAGAGACTTATTTCATTATAGTTGTATCATTAATGGACCACTTTGCGGTATCATGGAAGTATATAGTATGTTAATTAATGATATAATATAAAAATACAAAGAGACATTGCAAAACTGAAACTAATTAACTAAGAGTTAATACTTAAAGATAAGGTTAATATAGTAACCCAAACCTTTCTAAATTCTATTGGTTGAGAGGTTTTCGACCCATCCCCACATTAACCTATAAATAATCCACTTTGGAGCCATTAGAAACCGAATATGAATTTATTATAAATTAATATTTCTAGCTTTTCCAATGGTGCCCCCCACCCCTCTTATAAAAGGGCACTCTCCCTTCTCATTAACTCACATCGTCAAAGCCTTTTGGTTGGACAAAACTCTGCCCAAATACTCTCTCAACTTCCCTCAATTCATACTATAAGACTTATTTTATTCCGAAAGCCAACATAAAGATCCCTTTTAATCAAAACAAATGGAAGAACCCGAAGAAGAGGTAATGATTTCACCACACTTTTACAAGTTCCTTTCTTATTCCTCTTCTTATTTCTTTGTTATTACCATTCTAAAATAATAAATCCAGTATATTATATATACTTTGATGTTGTTATAAAAATTTTACAACCATATTTCAGTATTCTATCCATCCTTTGAATAACATGTCACCATACATGCGTACGTACGACTTACCGTCTCCACGTCGTGGTGAAATTGTTATTCAATAAATTATTATTTGTATGGGTATAATAATGATGAGTAATTCATGTAAATAATAAATATAACATGATAATGATTCTGTATATATGATATACCATCCAATTATATGTTATTTTAATATCAAACGAATGATATTGTCGCTCATGCGTACGTACGGACTACCGTATCCACGAACATCGTATCCATTCAAGTTTAATTATCATTTGATGATTAATAATAGTATCTAAGGACTTGATATCATTATGTATATGATTAAGATACAACTTATCCATGAAAAACACGACTTACGTAACAAAACATATAAAATAAAATGAGTAAGTTAACACCCGAAACAACGATAATTCTAAAATATTGTTAACAAATCAATGTTAAAAGATCATATATGATATCATATTAATGTATATGATTATTTTATAATTTTATAACAATTTTTACACCATTATACAAGATTTTAACCTACTCTCAACAATGTAAAAGTACAAGGTAAGGGTTTATTTCACAATCTCTTTATTATCCGAGGTTGTTTATACATAATAATCTACTGGGATCTCTTTATCATCCACATCCATGTTTCATAAAAATGTATTTCAAAAAATTTTAACTATTCACAAAAATATGGGTTAATTTCATTTATACCCTTGTTTTACTTTTTATAAGAGGTTTATAAAGGAATCATTCCATCATTTTCCAAACAAGGTTCTTTTTAGCCTTTTCGACAGAATAAAGGTAAGAATGTTTTTTTTAACTTATACGGCGGGTGCGGCTATTTTCCACAGTTATAAAATCGTTGAAGCTTCCCTTACAATCTTATATGAATATTTTCAAAGAAAATGTTTCATTTTATAAATATATGACTCTTAAATGATTTCAAAATAGAAATAGATATTTCTTTAAAATGAGTTTTGATTTCATCTATGTGAACATCCTTTGATGGATTTTATGTTTATTTGAAGTTGATTTATTATGATACTATACTTCCATATTGTAATAATGGTTTTGTGATATGTTTGACTATGGATGTTTTATTTTTATACCATTCATAGTTTATGAATAAAGTATTGACATTTCGTATGCTAGTTTTAATACCAATGTTTATGTTATGTTTAAACCTGTTCATATGAGGAATGCATTGGACATAATATGTGACGGGTGGAGCCTGCTATAGCTCCTCGATGCATCGGTAGGTCTCATGAGACAAACTAGTGTCTTGGAACAAGGCCTTGACAAAATCTTATTTGTAGTCTTTGCACGAGACCTTTTCTATGTGGTTATGATAGTCTGGAATTATGCATTCCATCATTATGAAAGTGGTTATTGATATTGGATATGAATATTCGATTAGTATAATATCCATGTGAATAAGTAAATTGAATTATTTCATTTTATATTTGCCATCCTATGTTGAAGTTCAGGTTTAAAAGGCTTTTGTTTTAGTTATACATTGCCTTAAATGTTGATTCTAATTTTCGAATGTTTCCGCTATATTGTTATCCTCTTGGGAATTTGAGCTCACCCCTTTTCTATGTTTTACTTTTCCTAGGATGTGAAGAAGTAATTTATGAATGACTTGCAGGGATAGTATGAGGGGATATGAGTGTGGACTATGGAGACTATAATGTTGTAGTTTTCATTTTATGATGTAATGTAAACTTTATGAATGTATCTAGTTATTCAAAGCCTACTAAAAGAATCGGTCTTTAGAGATTTGATCTTTCTTCTGATGATTCGAATGTTATTTAATAATGCACCGAATCTGGGTAACTGGGGTCGGGGCGTTACGTGTCAGTTGATGTATCGACCCCTTAGCTAGTGGAGTGGACCCTCCCAGAAACGAGCGTGCTGTGGGCGGGAACCCTAGAGCTGGATGAGACTTGACAACTACTGATCGATCGACTCAGATTATTTTAGATATCCTGATGGGGAGAGCTTGGTAGTAGCGGCAGACCTACGGTGGAGGAGTGATGGGATGTAGCGGCAGGCCCGTGGTACTCAGTAGAAGGAGTACCTCTTTAGGCTGTGAGGGGGAGCGCTTTTTTGTAGCGGCATACCCATGGTGGGAAGCGCTTGGTTGTAGCAGCAGACCCACATTACTCGACAAGTGGAGTACTATAGCAGTTCAATGTTAGTGGGAAGCGCTTTATTGCAGCGGCATGCCTCCTGTACCGATAGAGGGGGAGTTCCCCAGCAGCTATGGTTTTGACATCATGATTTAAATCTTGGTTTGAGATGAGTCTTGACTTTCAATCATTATCTTTGATATTATTGACTTGATTTACTTTGTGGATTGGGTTGTGTTATCCTGTGTGGATTGGTGGTGCTATCCTATGTGGACATGATCGAACTTGGGCTTGGATTCCGGATCCAAACTGGAATTGACAACTTAGGTATATGCATGGGCATATACCTAAGTAGTGTTGGATGTTACTTTGTGATTCTATCTTTCCTTTGTGGATTATCCATTGTGGATTCTGGGAGACCTTTTGCGTCTCAGGGTCCTTACAGAGTAGCGTATACTCAGCACTACACAGGCTATGCCCGCACTAGGTTGTGTTGGATGCAGACGACAGACATCACTGATCGTGGTTGAGGCTCGTGGATCGAGACGGTACGTGGAGGTGGACCACTGGGTGGGAAGTACACGGAACGGATGGCTGGACCTGAGGAGATGAGGAGACTATTTGTTCCCACCCTTCAGGTGGGATTTCTAGTAGATGGCTCAACGTTGCTGTTTTACCTTTCAGTTGTTGTACTTTCTTTAAAGTTGTACTTTACTTCCAGTTTGGGATTGTATTCTGGCCCATTTACTTTTCCGCACATACTATTGTACTCAGTTTACTTAGTGTTAAATTCTGCTATCTTACTCTTTAGTGGATGTTTTATTTATAAAGGCAATCCCTTCCCCTTTTTTTTGGGATTTATGCCTTTGGGGCTAGTCACCAGCCCTTGGCCTATGGAAGGCGGGCATAGGGTAGTCACGACCCGGGCCCCGAGGATGGGTCGTGACATAACCTATACAGAAGGAAATCATGAGGATAGGTATATATTGTCTTTTTTATTAATTAATATTTCAACATAATGATAAAATCAATTTACATGAAATATAATAACATTTCCTTAGAAAATGATCTGTGTCAACAGTGTTTTGATTATTGGTTTGGAAAAATCGACAAGGATAATTTTGAATTGAATGACTATATGATGTGGATTGTAAAAGAAAATTCGACATTGAATAGTTTTGGGAGGATGAAATAAGAACATATGACCAAAAACATTGTGGAGTGCCATAATAGTGTCTGTAAGGGGATTCCAAAGTTACCTATTACTACCCTAGTTGGTGAGACATTTTATCATTGAATAAAGTACTTTGTGGACAGAAAAAACTATCCTCAGATGAGATAAATCAGTGGATAAGGTATGAAAGGAACATTCAATGAGTTCATTAAAAGAACAATGATGATGATTTTGATTATCATGTTTGCCTTTTCCACTAGGAAGATCTTTTTTTAAGATCAAGAGCATTTAGACCCCATCCCAAATATCATCGGTGAAAAATTTGTATTATTTCTGGAAGTGAGGAAATTTTATTGTGGAAACATCAATTCCTTAAGGTTTCTATGTACACATAACATCACAACATTTGTGTATGTTAAAATGTCATTGGACACATATTTTGATCCAATGTACCATATAGACACTGTTACTAATTGTTATACATCACAATGGAATCTTATTGGACAATTTCGATATTCTCCAATACCTTAAGGCTAATTGATACTGATACCTGACATCAAAAGCTTCCGTAAATGAGAGAGAGTGAGAGAGAGAGGGAGATAAAGTTGGGATGATTCATAATATGATGGAATGGCTTCATGAACAAGGGAAAAGATTGAGATTCAACATATTTCATCATGAAGGCCATAAGTAGAAATTATTCCTTAACAGTATTAGATTGAGTTCACACTCTCATCCAAAATGTTGTATCATCTCCATTATGATATTCTTATATTATAAATTATATATTGTGAGTATAATATCCTTAATATTTTAGAATTATGTTTAATTTTCATATGAATTTAAAAATTCAAAAGATAATTACAACCTTAGGGAAGATTTCATTAACTAATCACTTGAAAATAATATGGATTTTACATCCCCTTTAAAGTCAAATTCATCTCCTACAACCCATGTTCTGTTGAGAAATATCAATTTCTATCTTTGACGTTCTAAATAATTCATGTTAAATGAAGCATGGTTCATGGGGAATAATTAAAAAGTTGATGGTGATGATAAAAACCCATCCAATAACCATAAATAGGATGAATTCAAAGAATTCCAAGAAAGTAAAAAGGTAAATAAATTGATGAAAGAAAAATAATTGATGAAATCAGTGAATTGGAATAAGTAGAGAGACTAACACATAATCGTTCTATCCATCAATAAACTATAAATTAAGCAGATGGTAAAATAATCATTAAACATACCATCATGTGGGAAATAGAAAATAAATTACAAGGGACACAATATTCTAAAAAAAATAGATAAAAAATAAAAATTGTATATGTATATATATAAAACAATATTTAACAAAACACCCAATTTATAGGTAAAAAATATCTCAAAAACACTTTAGAAATATGATTTATGAAAAATTGATACATGCGTTTTTTTTACAAAATAAATTCATAAAACAATTTGAATAAACCTTTTATGTCTTATTTTCTACAATTCATAACATTATACTAACCATAAAATTATATTTTTATTTTACACTAATGAATCACTTCATTTTTTTACATATAGATAGATGATACTATACAACTCGTGGAGTAGGCTATGCATGTTTCCCAAGTCATGCTACAAGGTGGTGAGGTTCGATTGTTAAGGGTGAATTAAGAAAAAAATGTTCATCACATGTTGCCTCCACCCTCTATTATACCATAATTGTGTCATACTAGATTCTACGAAATTATAGTATCTGATTTCACATTTGTTGACCCTCAACTGCTAGCTTCCCTCCTAGAGAGGAGGAGTTTGGAGGCACTCACATTCAACCTTCCTGAGGGAGAGATAATAACCACACTCAAGGATGTGGGGCCCATTCTCTATATTCTTATCTAGGGTGAATTCATTATTGGTCCCACCCATGCATTCTAGCTTGACCTTGTTCAGAGACTTCTAGGCATCATATTTTTGGCCAACCCTAGGGCTACATATGGTTGGTCGAATTCAATGACCTATCTTGAGAGACACTTTTTACATTTACCAAATGATGTTGATGAGAATATTGTCTTGTGTAATTCCCATGCATATATATTATATATAATTTGAGGGACTATGTCCATTGTTCCCTCACCTATTAATGTGTCCATGATGTATCTAGGGATACTATAGGACTTTTATTGTGTCAATATGTATAGTTGGGGAACTGTGCGATTCACTTATATTTATAGATCATTATACACGGTATGTCATTAAGACAACACATATCCCAGGGGATACATCATCCTTATTTAGATGTGGGAATGGGACTGAATCCCCAAAATCATCCTTCATTTTTCTAGTGAGTTATTACCTATAGAGGTGCTACAAAATGCTCCCCCTAGATACTAGTATGATCACCCATCTTTTTTAGTTTATTTTCTAGTAAGAGTTTTTGAATTTAATTTCTTATTATCTATCACTTTTGATGTTTTATTTTATAGGGGAATCAGAAACAGAAATTCTAGATCATTCTTACACACCACAAGGGGGCATATCATATCATGTTAGATAGTCTCTTTCCCCATGAGGTATGTATATACAATCTATCATTATCTATCAAATTTAATAATAGAAACAATTTTGGTTTTTCATTAAAGAACATATTTGAACAAAATCACATGTCATTTCAAATTTCATAGATTTCATACTATGATTTATTGGATCAGTTTATAGAATAATACACTTCTAGACTTCATAATGATATTTGTGTAGTGCCACTCATTAAATTAAATATTATTTCATGGCGCCACACGGATAGGGTCATGAACCAATAATGATGTGTTCATCCCATTCCATTTTCATCACCACAGACATATATGCCTCATGACATGAAGCTGGCAGTGAGGAAAAATGAGTATTTGTGCTAAAGAATTGAAATTTTCTTGACCTGTGGGTGAGATGAGCAGAGCATCATATCTATGGTGTATCTACGGTGTGATTGCATCTTTCAGAGTATGTTATGTTTGAGCCATGGTATAAAATGATTCCTATATATTATCTCAACTAACACGACATAACACTTTATGATTTGGTAAGTTAGTAAATTTCAATTATTTTATTTATTAAAATATTTTATAATTAATTTTGAATCTATTTATAGCATACACATTACGAGCATCTTATTCACATGATTGATCTAGAGGATGTGGGGGTTGCTAGCCTGGCCACGATCCATACTGCAACACTTTCCCAAAGGCCAAATTATCATGAGATTCAATAGATCATATTAGATAGTCCACCCCAAAGAGTGGAGGTTCCAAACCAATGAGTGGGGGTTTCTAATCCGGATCATCCCCCAGCAGCTTCTTAGGTAGAGGATCACACTAGGAAGACGGCGTAGACCGATTTGTCTTACACGTGATACATCACCTATTCCAAAGGAAGAGGTTTACCTTCTTTCAGTATAGAATCTACTGATTATATATGTGCATCAGGTGGTATGGGATCAATATTTTTTGACAGGATATTCACAGCTTTCTCTAGCATGGGGTCCTGATCTTTTATAGCCTTTATAGTTCTCCCAGACGATGAGGGTGGGTCCTTATGTGACTCTAATGAAGAAAGATCGGGTAGAATGTATGAAATATATTTAGTGCCTCCTCCCATAAAAAAAATAGTTGGAGCATGAGATGTTCGATGTTCCAATTCCTGAGGATAAGCATCTCTAGGACATCATCCTGCACTCCTGCACAAAGCTAGATGATCTCGATATGGGTATCTGATTCGTATACCACCATTTGGGATGATATTTCTAAATAGATATTGATTGTACTCATTCATGAAATTGGAAGCCTTTTTTTTACGTACTACATATCTGTTATTAATGAATTTAGTTTGTATATTTACGTGTTTATGATGATTCAGTAGTATGAAAATTATGAAAATTTCAAAGAGTTTTTGAATGAATTACATAATCAATTAAGAAATTATATAAATAATCACTGATCAAATAGAGGTGTTAAATATATGAGATGTGAATTTACTAATCATATGAGAGATTATGTAATTGAATCATAACACACACCATTATGGAAAAACATAGTTTAATATCATGTCTATGATAATGAAAAATTATTATTCAGTCACAGTTAAATCAAAGTTGAGTTTTTGTGATCAAATTATATCACCATGTTGATATACTATGAAAATAGTTTAATTTATACTTAACTATTTTCTATAGAATTTTGTTATAAAAAATCTATGTGATATATTCATTAGTAAATTTTCCAAAATATATTTTATTAATATTTTGGTTTTTGAATTTTTCATTTGAAAATTGGATTCTAATAACTATAACCCTAAATTAGTGAAATGATTTTTTATGTCTATATCAGAGAAATTGAGGGATATTATTTGTAAAATATAATATTTAAAATAAATTAATGATTAAAATAGTATATTCATTGAGAATGACGGTTTTAATTGAAGATCTAGTGGGATGAAAGTTGATTTTGGAGTAGTTAATGACCAACAAATAATGTTATCATGATAAGGAAGATGAGTCAGTTATTTAAAGAGTTTTTGATGAAGATCTAATTAAAATTACACAATAACCCCTATCCTCTTGTACGAATTTTTAGGAGATAAGGATATATGATTTTAGTATTGAAAACTATGATTTAGTAATGTTTAGTGATGATAAATTGTAAACCTATTTATCTTACATTGAGATTAAATTGACATTTCTAATTAATAGATATAATTAAAAGCCATAAAATCTAAAATAGACCCCATGTACATAATACAAGTTTGAAACATGTTTTATTCAAATTAATGGGTGATACCTAAATGGAATAAGTTGGGTTTTCACACGAAACATTATATGCATATTATGGTTCAGACCTATAAATACTACCTGGTGGAAAATGTTACAAAAAATTAATGGCATTGACTATGATGAAAATTTTTCATCTTTTTCAATTATAAAGTCTATTAAAATTTTTATTATAATGAAATATATCTGATATAAGTATTATTACATCATCTTAAACATAAGCATCAATTTAATACTCCCAAAAATAGAGAGGTCCATCATATTTGGGAATTGTTACATGATACAAACAATATCATAGTCTTTTATTCTCACCTCCATGCTTTATCATAGACGTCACCTTACTCTTACTACATAGAATATGTTGGGGATATACATAAAATAAAGGGTGATAAATACACCCCGTTAAGTAAATCACATGATAAAATTGGATAATATATCACGAGATTCAATAATCATATAATGAAAAAACTGCGAATGATTATAAAATTCACATAAAAATGCAGGGTAGATAAATATCATTAGATCATGGTAAACATAGGAGAGCATAAAGTGTTACACAAACATAAGACATGTCATCAAAATTTATATATTTATAAGTAATAATAATATTACAGTTTTCTAATAATTACATGAAAATTAGTATTTAACTACATCAATGGATGAATAAAACCTTATATTAGTGATTTATAACAATATATATAAATCATAATATACAAAAAAAATATTTTGAAATATAAAAAAATTCAGAATTGGTTTTAAAAAAGGCGTAATGGTGCCTATAGAATTTTAGAAACATATTTAAGAAAATTCACCATCACATATATAAAAAATATGAAAACACCCAATTTATTTACCGATTTTGAATCCACTATAGCTCAGTTTGACCATTAGAAGATATCCCATGCTCCATAGGTATAGCGGTTGATCCTCCCTCCTTTGAACACCCTAATGGTATTGGTCTGAAGAATAATATAACCATTTCCTGGTAACATCATCAACCACTTCATGGTAGTAATAACAAAGCCTTTGTTTCATGATAAATCTATTTTACTATTACCATATTTTGGGTGAATGGAAACACTCACCTGAGACTATTGCTCGGGAGTAGCTGTGAACATCGCATTATAAAACTCCCTGACCATCACAATAGTGGTAACACCCTCAACTGCTTTACACAACAAACCTAGATAGTAACAAAATCACCCATCCTCATGGTAGAAAATACCATATACCACTATAAGGTATACGATACCCTATTTTGTGTCATGGTAAAATTTATTTCATGGAGGAATATGCAATGGTGAATATTGTTTTATCATGATATTTTAATTTTTATTATTTTAATTTTTAATTACTCCATCTTAAAAAAATTATTTAATTTTAATTTTTAACCTCATTATATTTGCTAAAATATTTTAATATATTTTTGATGAATTAAATTTTTCAATAATTATTTAAAAACAACACATATTGTTATGATAATCCATTTATTTTAATATTTTTATATTTTTATATTTAAATAATCTATAATCATATTCAATTTATTCTAGTCATTCTGTTACTTTGAAATATTTATGTATAATCTATTGATTTAATTTGAACATTCTTGATAAAGGTATGTCAAGAAAAATGTTTATAAAGATTATAGGATCCATATAATTTATTCTATGCTCTATTTTTATAAAACTGTTACTACATTTATACATGTCTGTGAGGGTGGTTTTCATTAATTTCTTTATTTTCAAACCTGTAATATGTACTAAAAAATTTATCTAAATTTTTTAAATGACATCAATTTATATATTAGAGAATTTAAAAATTATTCTTGAAAAAATAAATATGTTTAACTAAATTACGATTACGTGTTTCTATTTTTATTATTTTACATTTGTGTGGAGTTATGTGAATATTTAAAACCCCTGAAAAATTATAATCAAAGGAGTGAATGAAATTTCCATTGGTAAGTTTTCTATAAATAAATACAATGGAATGTAATGAATGATATGAAAAAAATTATTTTAAAATACATAATATTGAATTTATGAAATATTTTTTACATACTATTTAATTTGTGTGATCATGAAGGAACCTCAAAATTTGATTCGTTGGTGCTGACGTGATCCATGATTCATGAGCTACATCGAATTCTGCATCCAATTCTATTTTTTTGTTCTAATTTTCATCAATTTTACTCTATAAAATATTTTAATCATATATTTTTTATTATTTATTGGTTATTTATTTTCCAAACAAAAAAGTTATCTGACAGTTTTTATTCTATAATATAAAAGGAATATCCTTTGGTTGGGACTCAGGAACAAAAGACAGGTTTGTATAGGTTGAATCTCTAGTAAAAATTCTTGATTTTTTGGGCCAATGGAAATTATAATAGGAAGGGTTTATAAATAGCTTATCACACATTTAGTAGTGATGTTTCTTAGTGGGTACCAATATTCTCATAGAGTAGAGAAGATGGAATAATATATTATGTTCTTGTCAATCCGAATTACTATAAAAACCATTTTTTCATTTTTTTTATTTTCATTGCTTTATATTTTCAACATTACACTATAATGTTGCTTCAAACAATAATGATATCTAATTTATTAATTATTTTATGTTTTAAAATGACAACTCAAATCCCTCCAGTCCATTGTTTCTATTTATTTGGGACTATCAGTTTGTATATCAGTAGAATAATTTAGGATGTAGGATTGTTTTCTTATTTCTCTATCATACTAACATTAAAATGTGAGACCAAATAGTCTATGTAAAAAAACCCATAAGATTGTAGGTATTAATAAAAATTATGGTCAGATACCTCAAATGCCTCTATATTTTGATGGAAGAGATTATTGGTATTGATAATACCAAATAGTGGCTTGCCAAGATTAATTTTGTGTAGATAATTATAAAATAAAAGAACATTATGCTGATCTAGGGACCCTAGTAGTTGAAAATATGAAAACATATGTTCCAAATTATAGTGTAAATTCAACTTTTCATTGTTCTATTTGAAGAAGTGTCTGTATTCATTTTTAGTTATATAATAAAAAACATGACATTTTGTGATTCTATAAATTAATCATTATGTGATAGAAATACTCATAATAAACAAGATGAGAATGTTATGTAGTTATTTCATTGATTTAAAGATATGATAATATGAGTTAATTAACTAGATGAATCATCATTTTAGATGTATTAAAAATTGAAATGAGGGGATTTGGAGAATTAATGGATTATAAAATTCCAGATTAAAGGATACAAAGGGCAGTACAAAAAATATTTCTTTCAAAAAAAGTGTCGATAAATGAAGGTATAAATTTTAAAGCGTATACTTTTGATGAGCTATATGATTTCTTATTATTTTTTAATCATGATTTTAGAAATATTTTCGATGAATTTTCTATAAGGATTGAAGGTTTTGTTTTTAAATATAGTACTAATGAATCCAAAAACTATCTTGAATTTGAGTCCTATGAAATTCACAAATGGATGAATCATTTTATAAATAATCATTTCTAATTTAGGAACATATAGATGAGTTACGAGGAAGTTCAATGGAAATAAAAAAAGAATATAATAAATTTAATAATATCTATAATATTGATGTTTTTAGACGTAAGATGGTATGATTACATGATGAAAAGAAACAAAAAGTAACATTTTACCTAACTCAAGCATTTAAAGAATGAAAACAATGGAAGAGGAATGACATGGATTATTTAGAGGATGGGTTTTCTTAGGTATATTGGATTCTAGTTGTGAAATAATAAGTGGACTAGAGATATAGATCCTTTCTTTCATAGATAAATAGTGAGAGGTACTTGACTCATTACTTAATAAATTAATAACTCCTACTAATGTTAATCAAAATAAAATAACTGAAGATGAAAAAGAAATAAAATTTTATTGTAGATTCGATTCTGATTCTGTGAATTATAAAGTCAAACAACTGCATGATAAGAATTTTAAAATTAAGTAATGATAGTTTAATTATTATTGAAAAATATAATTACATAGAAATTAAAAATAAGAAATTAGTAAAAAAAGATAAACTCAAAAGTGAATTGAAAAATATGAATACCAATGTTTGACAGAATGAGGAACACAAAAATAATTATGATATTGAGTTATTGAACCTAAATGAAGAAAATAAAATACTGAAATATTGTCTGAATTTAAAAAATAATGTTAATGAAATAGGTTTTAATCATATTTTATAAAACTTGACTAAAGTTGAGATTGATTGTAATAAACTCAATGAAGAAAAAAATTTAAAAATACATCATTAGAAACAAATGGAAAATTATACACTAATATAGAATATATTCAAAATGATATTGTGGATTTTAAAATGATATATACTATTCAAATAAAATTATCTACTTTTGTTCAAGGAAAATAAAAATAAAAAAATGTTTATATTGAAACAACACTATAACGATAGTAGTTTTTCTTATAATTTTTTTTATGAAGGATAAAAAATATTATTTTTGTTATAATCTATAAAGGCGGTATTTCTAATATAAAATTAAATAAATTTACAATACAAATAAATTATACCACTAAATTATCTATTATACTGACATAATAATTTTTCAATAATAATTTTTTTTTTGCAGATTTTTTTTAAACATCACACTAATAGATGTTTTATGTCTATTTGGCTGCCAAAAAATTTCCCAGCTAATCTAATATGGATCAAAATTAGAATAGATACCATAATAATCTAATTGGTTGATTGATTTCTAGAAATATTCCTTATAAGTCTCATAAATACACAGTATTTAGACAATGGGTATTCCAAAATTATGACATCTGATATGTGAAATTTTATATCTTTCAGTTCATGTGATAGTGGTGTTGTCATAGTTAGAGAAAATTCTAATCGACATATTAAATGGATAATAGAGGAAGGAATCTCTAAAAAAAATTAATTTTTTTTATTTAATGTTTGATTATTAAATAATATAAATAGTATTTCATAGATATGTAATAATGAAAAAAAATGAAAATTTTTATGGAGATAAATGTTCAGTTTTCACGGGTAAGTTTTTTAATTTTTAAATATATATAATTTAATGTTTATAATATGGACTTTAATAATCCAACAAAAAAAATAGAAGTCTTTGTTAACTATATAATCATATGATATTTTGGGAAAATGATATTTGGAAATCAAAATGTTAGATTGTTTCACAAATTGTTGAATCATGATTTGTTTCTACAATTACTGATGTTAAATACAAGTATGTATTTTATATATGTTTCTTATTTAAATGGTAAGAATCTAAAAAAGGATTAAATATATGAATGATGTTTGTGTGGACATATATCATGAATTGATAATCCTTATTTATTTAGTTCTGTATAAACTATTAGGTTTGGTGTAAATAATTATGTATTTATAATATATTATTATTATATAATATTCATTTTGATTTATGACCTATATAATAAAAGAAAAAAAGGAAATGTTTCATGTTTATTGTAAAATTATTAAAATTTCAAAAACATTCAGTCATAATTTTCAAAAGTGGTGGGGGCTATAAATTTTTTTATTCATGTTTTGATAAATTGTATCAATAAAAGGGATATAAAAATTGTTTTTATGCCCTTATTTAACCATAATCTAAGTGTTTGGTTTGAAATAAAAAATAATCTAATTCATGAAATTTATAGATGAATAATTTTTGGTTTTAGTGTCACTAAATATTTTTGGAATGTTGTTTTCAATACAACTAGTCATGTTTTAAAAATAGTTTCTAATATACCATTTTTTAAATAAAACCCATTATCAATTTATTAAAGGTATTAAACATAATGATTGATTTTTTAGGGTGTTTGGTTGTAACTAATTTTCTAAAATAAAAAAAATAAAATTTAGACAACGTAGAATCTAAAAGTTATGAAGGTGTATTTTTTGTTGTTCTAACATATTTAAGTCATATAGAGTTTTCAATAATAGAACATTATATATCTAATAATCTTGGCAAGTTAAATAAGATAAAATCAACAATATCAAGAAGAATTTTTATTTACAAATGATGATTAATAATTATGAGAATCTAATTTTGGTGGATAAAATGATCAATAAAATATTAATTCATCTGTTTATGGGAGTAAAATAATATCTCAAACAAATCCTAAATACTGTAAAACTTATAGGGATTGTCCTCATGATTTTTTTGAAAAGTTAATTCTCATATTAAAAATAGGAAACATGTTTTATATTTTAGTATTAGTTTCATATCGTCTATTGATTTTTCTCTCACTAATAATGATGATGCATTAAATGATCCAAAATAAATTAATACTATTAATATATGTTTAGATAAATATGAAATATATAAATTACCCAATTTGGTTGAATTACCAAAATATAAATAAATAATATTAACCATGTTGATTTTCTATTATTAACGTTATAATGCTTGAAATATAGTTAATAATATAATTATTATTCGCTTAATGAGATTCATAGAATGTAAACATAGACTTTATAGTTTATTTACACTTTTTTATAATAGATGTTATCATAATTGTTTTATCATTTTTTTAAATGTCAAATTATCTTAAATGGATATAAATAGTGTAATTTTAAATAGAAAAATTTATGAATATGTATTTGTTAAAATCCCCTCAGAAATAAAAATTACAAATAAAAAAATCATGTTTTAGAAATTATAAATTTTTATATGTTCTTAAACAACCTTTTTTATCATGGTATGAAAGAGTAACTCAATTTTTATTGAAAAAACTTTTTCCAAATAAAAATTTGATCCTACCTTATTAATAAAAATGTTTTAAATAAATTTATGATTATACAGTTATGTGTGGATGATATAATATTTGGTTTTGAATTTGATTTACATTGTAATATCGTTTTTCTAAATTAATCTATTCTGAGTATGATATAAACTTAAATTGAGATTTGGAATTTTAACTTGGATTATATATTATACAAAAAAATTGGTATTTTATCAAATTAATCTAATTAGAATAATAAAAATTTTAAAATATTTATTTTTGATCCATGATTGTATATTAAAACATTGATTTTTATAAATTCTAAATTATATTTGGATGAATATTAAATGTGTATTTATATAAAATTTTTCAGAGGATTTATAGACATATTACTTTATTTGAATGCATCTAGACAAGATATAAATTTTTTGTTTTCTTATGTGCAATATTTTAGTGAAACAATAAAAAAAATCATCTTAATGTTGTTAAGAGATTTATATATATATATATATAAATGTGACAATTATTAATGGCTTATATCTTTAAAATAATTTTCTTTTATTTATTACCTTGTTTTGATTCTTATTTTTGAAGTTTTAGGCTTGAACGAAGAAGCATAATTGGTATGTTTCATTTCATTGGTAAGAATTTAATTTAATATAGTGATAAACAAATTATATTTTTATTATAATAAAACTGAGGTTGAGTATGTTACTGCTTCTAGTTTTTTTTCAAAATGATTTGGGATTAAATAGATGTTATGTAATTTTAACATTAGATTTGATGAAATTACAATATTTTGTGATAATTATAATGGTAATTGTCTCATTAAACTCCATTTAAAAACTATGAAACAAAAAATTAAATTAATATATTTCATTTTCTGAGGTAGAATGAAAATAAAAATATATATTAGTTTAAAGTTTGTACCAACTAAAAAAATTACTGAGATATTTACTAAAAAATTGTTTTAGTATGATTTGAGAATATGAAGATTAATCATGTAATTTTAAAAGCATAATATATATATATATATATATATAATTTTTATTATATTTTTACACTCTTAAAAACTGGATATAGTTTTCAAATTATTCTCATATGTATAATTTTAATAATTATTAATTGTTCATTAAAATATTCTAGGTTGTGTTAAAATTTAATTTTAATTGGTAATTATATAAAATTATATTCATAGATAAGTGTTTTTTATAATCAAGAAAATAAATATGTAATCATCTTATGTTTTATAATATTGGAAATAATTAGTGAAAATTAAAATTTACTAGTATATCCATTTTTCAGTGGGATTTTAATATATAATAAAAATGGGGAATTTTTTGATTGACGAACTGTGATTTATAAAAATACCTTTTCAGGTTTTCTCTAAACATTCAAAAAGGGGATAATATTTTATAATGTTTTGTGAAAAATGATTTTTAATTTCTAAAATGATCAGTATTGTAATTCACAAAAGGGGGATATTATTTGTGTTTTAACTAGGAAAATTAATTTTGTTTTCGGATTTCTATGTTTGGTTATATTTCAAATACCACCGTGTTATTTAATTTTACAATTTATAACACTTATAGTTTGGTTAATGATTATTTTTATTATCATTGGTTATCATGTTAACATATATATGTTAATTACTTATTTTTTTTTATCATTTGTATTATTTTAATTTTGGGTATCATGTTTATATATATTTTTAAATTAATTTTATTATGTTTAATTTTATATCACATGATTGAGTTCAATAAATGACTTTATTATATATATTATCTTACCTTAAATTAAGGTTTTTATTATTTTGTGAAAAAATATCATACAATATTTAGAGTTAATATTTTTTCACATATAATAATATCATCTATATATATTTATTTATCAAAATATATTTATAGATATTTAATTATATATATACTAACATATATGTTATATATATATATATATAATACTTCATCTGCAAAATCTTCACCATGAAATTATCTCATGCCTTTCTTAAAATCATCTCTCCAATGATTGTGGGGCTTCATCAGCTTCTCATGATATTAGAACCCATTTTCTCAATCATGTATACATCCTTTTAAATTTGGTCAAATTATTATTTTTAGACCTAATACATATTCCTAATGAGTTCATGGATATCACAAGGGTGTCCTATGATTTTTTAATGTTTAGAACACTAGACAGGTGGAAAACAGACTTTTCGCACTATTAAGAGAAATTGGGTGGTTCAATCTCTATGTTTACCCTAACCCATGCAGATCTAGAAAATGGTTTGAATTAAGGAATAAAATTTTCCCTAACTATGTTTCATGGGCCATACACTCATGTGAGTATGTCATCAAAATGTATCAGATCCCCCAACATGGTGGGTTCTAGATTTCTCAAGCCTTGTGGGCCTAATTGTGAATGGTTCCCAGGATATAATGTGTCACTCATGTTTAGTTCACAGTTTTCCCAACCACGTGGTTAAAAAATTCACCCCAAAAATTATTGAGTAAAATTAAAAAAATTCCATTAATAATTTTTTATCCTCATAACCTTCCTTCTTTTCTCATTTTAGTGGACATATGAACTTATCCTCTCCCATTTTGATTCTTTAAAATTCCCATTAGTAGGTTTTTTCACATTATCTGATATGAACATTAATTCGGTCATCGTTTATCATGTTGGATGTGTATCGGTAGGTAATATAATCCTACTGATTCATTTTTTTAATATTTATCTGGATGATCCAATATAGATTCAAGCTCATATGACCATTTTTTCGGGGTGTTTAACTATTCTTCATATTTCATCTGATATAAGACAATCTAAAGGTTGATATTGGACTAAGAAAGTTGTATGATCTTACAGTAGCTGGTTTATGAATCATCCATCATGTATATCCATTTTATAGATTGTACTCGTTGTGTGGTTCCAATATTATTGGGGGTTTCTTATGAAATTCATGTTCTTTTCATATATTCATCATGCTTGTATTCGAGATCCCATTTTCAATATTATGAACAATTTATTAGAGTTAAAGACATCAACACATTCAGCCCAAATTATGGTGATTTTACAATTTTTCTTTAGTCACCTATGTGGGTTTACCAATGATACTATCGGGTGTGTATCTTGATCTTTATTATGGAAATTCACATTAATTAAATGAATTATAATTTACTAAATTGATAGAACCTTGTAGTTTCCAACTGAACCTTCTATGTTAATTGTATCAACTAAATAATTTAATTTCAATTATAAATGGAATGTATGGAATATATATCACTTGGAATAATTTAAGGTAATTTAATATCTTGTTTTCATATCAATATCACACTGCTCCATGTTTAATAGATGGAAATAGATTGAACTAACTTAATGATAACGTAATTAAACCTTTAAGTTGTTGTATTCCCTTCTTATCCATGTCTTGCTAATTAATGGTACAAAATTAAAAAATGGATTATGAAAAAGGTATTAGTATTGCATGGCATAATTTTAAATAATGAATCCAGTATAACATTCCTAATTCGTATGGACCTTATCATCTTTATAAGAGAGGCTAGACTCATTCTAGCCTTGTATTCATGGGGGAATGCATAGAGTACCCTTGGACACCATTCCAATTCATGGGTAACTGTTTCCCAAGGAGATACACACATTAGAACCAGATCTCTTTCTTCCTATGGATGCCCAATTTGATTTTGTAGGATACCTCCATTATCATTAAAATATTAGAAATTATTTGATACAATACTTGGATCCACCATGAATTCATGGTTATGTGGAACAATAGATACACCCATTAGGCCCTATCATTTCTTATCCTCTTTTATCTTGGATTTGATCCTTGGACTCATTTTGAGTCACACTAATGTAATGTCTTCAGAGATACCCCTTCAATTACACAAATGCCCCTTATCCATGCTACATATTATCACTGAGTAGGCTCAATCCCTGAGGTCTAGCATTCCTTGGTTATTACCTTTTATTGTCTTGATTATTATCAAAACTAAATGATGCCTTTTTATACTTTGTATCCTTTATTATTATTATCATCATGATATAATATCATTGTTATAATATCTCACATGAATTATTTATTAAAACTGAACATAAATGAATTAATTTATTATCTCTTATTTATAGACATTACTAGGTGAGGTAGTAGTATGTGTTGGGGTATTTACATTTCTGTACCACATTTACCTTTTTATATTCCTTCTCAGTAGTTCATTTTATATTTCACATATTGGATGGTATATACATCATTGGTGTTTTCCTAATGATATTTACATCACAACCTATCCGGGCTGTCATTAGTATGTGGGAAGATTATAAGTGTGTAATTATTGACCCAAGGGAAGTGTCCCAGCTTATACACCTTATATTTATTTCTTTCATTGAGATTTATATTTGTATAAAATGACTGATCTATAGCTCAGTATTCTTGTATTTATTTTGGTTTATTTTTTCTTTTTATGTATAACATGTATTTACTTCTTTCATATGTACATGTTTTACAATTTTTTAGATACAATACATACATTATCAAAATCATTGTTACATGAATATATTTATATCTTTTAATATTGTTACCAATTTCTTCTGTTATTTATTATTCTTATCATCTTTTGCTATAGAGATTTATGGGTGTAGTGTTTATTGTAAATATTCTACTATGCCATCTATTTATTACAATTATTTTTATACTTACATGTTATTATATTTATCAGTTCTTTTCTCCTCTGGTAATGTGGACATAGTCTCTGTACAGACACACCATTGGACCTCGGTGTAAGTCGGTAGCCTCTTCATTGCAATATATATAGTTGGGGGCTTGGGTACAACCTGATTTGTGGAACCAATGAGTAGAACCTGGGGTCCTGAATTCATACACGGTAGCATTGTAGTTTGACAATGTAGGTCTTCAAGCTATTCTACTTCACACTTCACACCTTTATAAATCCAAAATAATAAATGATGTGGTTCATGCTCAAACTCTTCTACAACATTGAATGATGACTTCATTTTCCATATATCGCATCCCCCACATGGTATCATTAGGTCAGGTAATGATAATTGCAGAAAAATCACACACATTTATTGTCCTTTAAATGGTATAGTTATCATCAAAATCCATGAAATCTTTATTGATCGAACAATAAGAATAAGAACATTCTCTACATTTGTAACAGTAGCTCTATTCTCATTCAATAATCATAGTGGTAGCAATAATAAGAACATTTCTAATGTTTCTTTGAAATATATTCAATTTATTCATTATAATAACTATGTTTCTTCTATTTCATCACATAAAAGTTTCAAACCATTCCCAATTTTTGGTTTCATTGAAGAAATAACATGAGAACTTTTCATGGAAGCCCCTGTGATCATCGCATGGTAGAACTCTTTGTCCATTAGAATAGTGGTATCACCCCCCAATTTTCGAAAACACCCCTAGAAAATAACAATAGAAATCAACATAATGAAAACTAATACCATCTACAATTCCATGGTATAGATCCCATATTACTTCTCATAGTATCATGACTCTCAAGCTATCATATGGAACAATTAATATTTTTTGACTATGTGTTTTTATTATTTGTGCCTTACATTATATATTATAGTATCTTTTTAAAAAATTATATTACTTTTAGTTTTAATTTATAAAATCATTATATTTTTTAGAAAAATTATTGAATATTTGACTAATTATTTAGTGAAAAAATAATAATAATAAAACACATGCAGTTATGATACTCTATTTCAGTTAAATGTTGATATTTTAATAAATTGAGATGATATTCAATTTCCATTAACTATTTGGATGATTGTAAAGATACATGTATAATATAATCATTATATTGAAATTTATTTGATGAAGTAATATCGGAAAAATATTTAAATAGACAATACTTTCCATATAATTTATTTGATAACAATTTTTATATTATTATTATTCAATTACATCACGTTTTGAGTAGTTTTTATTATTTACTTTATTTTAAAAAATTTGTTATGTACTAGTACAAATATATGAATTTTTTTAATTATTTTATTTGATGAATTAGATCCTCTCAAAATTATACATTATATTCACATGATGTTTAAATAGGAAATATTAATTTGTTTCGATTTTAAATATTTTAAATTTTATTGGTGGGTAGTAATTATAAATAAATCCCAAGAAATGAGAATCGAAGGTATGAATATGATTTCCATTTGAAATTAATATTATAATTATTTACCAAGAAATGCATAAAAAGATATTATAATCTACTTTTATGATACTTGATACTAATGTTATTATATTATTTTTATTACTCTTTCATTTGTGTGATTACGAAGGGACATAAACATTCAATTCATTAGTGTGGATGTGATCAATGTTCCCTCTGCTACATTTCCTACCATATATATTTCTCTTTCATATTTCTAATTTTTATCTGTTTTTATATGATAAATATTTTCTTCATCCTTTTTTGTTAAGTATCTTTTTTTTCATTTACAAAAACAAATGTTTGGTATTTTTAATTCTAACTACAAAAATGAATGTAAATGGTTTTAGGAAATCCAAAAAAGTTAAGATATTATAGTTTGTGACTCCTATAAATTTTTTTGATTGTTTGTTCCTTTGTTCAATGTAAATGGAAGGGTCTATATGAAAGTAAATGACATTAAAAATTATATAATATAGGTTATTTAGACTAGATTTCATATTGTTTCATTTTCCCATATAATTTGGTTTTAGAGTATCAAATAGTTAGTTTATAATTCTTAAATAATAATATGATACACTGAAAATATCACACTTCTAATATGTATCCATTTTTATCAAAATATATACCCTTTAAAAATAAAAAATGATTTCATTTCATAAAAAATATTCACCAATTTCAACATATCCTCATTCTTTACCTTGTTTATACTTAAGTACTATGAATAACATTTTAAAATGTTGTATGTGAAAAAATATTATTAAGGTAAATGAAAATAAAAAATGAAAATATAATTCTAAAAAAACATATAAATTTATTTCCTTTTTAAAAGTAACCATTAGGATAAAAATAAAAACATTCTTAAATATGAAAACACATTTAATGAAATAATTATTTCACAAAAAAATTATAATATTTCATAAAATAATAAATAAAACTCATATAATTTCCTTGAAATCATAAAAAAATCATAATAACATTTTCATAATGTTATAATTTTCTGACATAAAATGTTGAATATACATTCTTTTATTATTTTAAATCAATATATTTCCAGAAAAACCACATAGAAATCAAAGATTTATCATTTAGGTAACTGGATGAATAATTTTCTTATAATTAATATATTTAATGGAATAACCATCATAATTATTCTTTTGGTAACCATCATAGTTACACATAAAATAACCATCATGGTTATACTTGGAAAAATGAAAATAGTATATTCTAAAAATCAATTTATAACAACCTAATTGTTTATTTTTTTCCCATTAACCAATAAATGGAGACCAATAATAGGCTCACCGAACCATGGTTTATTGTAGAACAACACATTATCTTAAATAATTTTAATGACAATAATATTATCATAATACATAAAATATTTCATTCTAGAAGTGTTCTATGTAACCCTAAGAAAAAATTCTCAGATATTTATATAACCATTAAATTTTAATAACCTTTGTCAACATTAACAAAAACATTGAGAAAAAGGGTTTTTTAGTTTCATAAAAAATTAAATTTTATAAAGTAATCCAAAAATAAAATATTTGTATGATGGTGGGAATGTTCATTGTCTCTGTATATATTAAAATAAGACATCCCTTTTTTTCTTTTTATAAAATATTTTAAAAGATTTTATCAATTTTTAGTATTGAAAAACATTTAGTGAATATAAAAAACATAATGGTTCCTTTATAATTCACTTATATCTATTTAAATACAACTATAAGTTTTTTAAAACCATATATATGGATAAAAATATTGTTTTAAGGGATACATTAAAAGAAAATGTTTAAAAGAAAATATGTTACCTTGAGTTTGAATCATTAAATATGTTTCATAACATCCAATATATATAAATCAGGTTAATTATCAACTACATTAATACATTTTTTATTATTTATCATTCCCTTTTTTTACCTCTTATAATTTTATAATTAATTAATTAATTAATTAAAGCCACACTATACAGTTTAAATATATTTGTTTCGTAACTCCAAAATGTATTTGTTATGTAAAATTTGGTAAATTATGTTATTATTCAATCATTATAATAATATTAATAATTTCATAATTATCATTTTTATACATCAAAATAACTTTTAAAAAAATCATTATAGGTGTTTATGAAAAATAAACTATTTTACCATCATGGAGATAGTAGGACATACATAGGCATCAATAACAATTTCATATTTCAATGATAATTATGTAAATAAGGTTACTATAATATTTCAATTAATTAATATTCATAATATAACAAATATAACATTATTTCATTAATTATACTCAGATATCATCCATGTGATATGGTGATGCAATATGAATTATGTTTCTTCGTGGAGGTGGTAGTCAACTGGAATCCACAAACAACATTATCATTTATCAGCTAATTGAAAAGTAATAAATATAATTATATATTATCTCTTAATAAATAAAAATATATCATTAATATAATATATAAATTAATTATAACATTAAAACCAGTCATTAGAGACTATGATGGAAAATGAATTACATCGGTTCGCAAGGCGGCAGTCCTCCATACACACAAATGATATTTTTAGTTTCCCATTTAATTTAATGAGATATGGATAGATGTTAATGAATAAACATTGAAACACTTAATTATATGAAATATAATGTGTTTTTAAATAACAATTTATAAGTTTGATTTTAATGAGGTAAAAGTATAAATAAAACAAAAACAAGTAGTAAAATTTGATACCTCTTCCGTGGATAATATCGTTTGATTAACTACCAAAGCCCTATAGGGCTTCTATTCAGCCTAAAATAAAACCCCTTTAATAGTGGGATTTATTCTAGGAATTAATTTTTGTATTTATTGGATAAAGAAGGTTTTTACATTATTAGTTAATGAAACAAGATATTCCCTTTATAGTAGAGGAGAGAGGCCCTCTAAGAATTTCACAAAATATTAAATTAATATAATTAAATATTTTGTTATAAATGTTACCAAACTGATTTATTATAAATATAGGATAATTATTAATCTAAATAATCTAATAAAATCAAAATATACAACTTTTTTACTATTTTTTAATTATATATATTTTTTGAATACTTTATTAAGCCTTTTATAAAATACAAAAACTATTGAAATTTCCTACACCTAAGGGTTATTAATGACACTATAAAATGGAAAATGTATATTAAATGGAACATTATTTATTTAATTGACTATATTAAATTAATTTTGTTTAATATATATTTTTTAGAATTATTTATATCATTTAATAAATTATTATTTTCATAAAATATCTATAATGTCAATTTTAGAACTATTCTCTTACTTTTCATTTTTTATATCATAAATACAACCAATTAATTGGAATATAATAAATTTACATATATATAACATTATATTTATATTTAAAATTATTTGGTCACCTTAATTATTAAAAATGAATCTACTTTTAATATTTTTAATATAATTTATTTCATTTTGGGATTATTTGAATTATTTCTCCATCAGTGTTGTATCGGAATTTAGGTAAATTATTTCATCCTGAAAAATTGAAAATAAAAAACCATGGTTAATATAAATCATTTAAAATTAAAAATAATATTTATAACAAAATATATCTTCTCTTTATAACAATTTTAAATATATAAAATTTATTTTAAAAAGTGTGACATTTTTAATTTTCTTTAAATAAAATATTATGACTTTTATAATCTCATAAAATTATAATATACTCCATATAACTAATTATTAGATGTTTATTGATGATTTTTATAAGAATATAAAATTAATACATGATTTAGTGTTATTTTATAGTATTTATTATTTTATTTTTAACTTTAATTTTCTTTTTTTACTTTTTACTGTGGTGACAAAAATTAAAACGGTTCTATTCAAATTGACTAAAATAAATGGTTAGTGTTTAACAAAATTGGAAGAGATGATTCAAAAAATGAAATCCATTTTTCGATGATTAAATCACTTATGTGATATAATTTAATTTAAAATTAAAGTGGAAAAGGGCTGTGAAAAACAATTTTTATGAAAATTATAATTTTTAAATACAACGTGTTTTTTATAAAATCATATATAATATAATTCATTCCAAAAACACTAATAGAATAATTTAAAATAATAATAAACTAATTATATTTTAAAATATAACAAAATAATATAATTTTACTTTCTAAATACTTTAATAGAAAATACAATATTCAATAAAAAACATAATTTGTCATTGCTCACTTAAAAATGATCCTTTTCAATGAAAATACAATTTTTATCATTATATAATTTTGAAATTATAATTTAAAAGATGATATTTATTTTATTAAATACAATTTATTAATATTATAGAATTTAATTACATTATTCCCAAACAAAAAAAAAATCTAAAACCATATTTGATAAACACATTGCTTTGGTGAACAAAAAATGGTATATGAAAACATGGGTGATGATTTACTAATAATTAATAAATTAATTTATATTAATTATAATATTTATATATATAATAAAAAATTAGTTAATCATATTCACACCCCAATAATTAAATGGATTGGTTATAATAGTCATATTTAAATAATAATGTTTTTTATATTTAAGATCAGTATTGTGTATCATGATCATAGAATAATTTTAAAATATAGGGATATTAAATTCTCTCCCTTTAATGTGTTTCATCCACAAAATTTGTAATTTGGCATTGCAACATGGGTTTTAATATTTAATATACCATTCTTGAATTCGAACATCGTAAAAATTATTAATAAAACATCATCTTAGTAAGAGAGAAAGGGAAGTACATAGGTCTTCTAAAATAACACATAAATATGTTTTTAGGTAGAAACAATATGTCGGTAGTGAAAACATGTAGGCGGTAACATGATCCAGGTTCCACACACCAGTTCCCCAAGCCGGTCAGACACATGCCCTAATGTGTGCATCCTTATATACTAGAGGCTTCTGACTAGTAGCGATGGTCTAATATATCAACATGGGGAGATTATACCCACTATATAAAAGTAACACAATATAAAAAATTATTAGAGAATAACAAAAAGACAATAACCAACAACCAAAATAACTCAACAAACATTAGATACCAAGAATATTTGATGAACATTAATAGGAAAACAATATCCTGTACAAAATAATAGATATTTCATTTAATAAATGTGTCAATTTTCTAATAAAACCCCCAAACAAAGTCACACTGACTCTCCCAAGCAGGTCCCAACACCATGTTTGGTTCCCTCATACATCCCCCATTCCATCTTAGCCATCTAATATAGGGATGTTTCCCTTATCCTATCATGTAAACATGATGTCAATTTGGGTACTGATCAGGAAGCTGGAGTTGTGTGTGAGTACATCTCAATAGGACGCCACCAACGTTATCTAAAACAATATCTAATAAATAACGGTGTATATAGTTTTATAACATATAATGTAAAAAAGGTAAAAATTTCTCGCATTTCATTATTCATTAATTAACCACATATATGACATAGTTTCACGATGACACTGCAACCATCAATACCTACTTCATCCCATGCTGATGTCTGAAAAATATCACATAGAAAATCATAATTCATTATCACATGGCCTTAAATTTTCCAATTGATTTCTATTTTATAATTGTATCAAATTGAATGTATATTCAAATGATAGTAGTTTGGGTCTAGAATTCCATTGCTAAGACCCAGTGGGTATTTGATGCATCCGATTATGCCCCCACAAACTGTTTATTAATCAATCACACCTGGGATTTTGAATCATCAGTCTGCATCCCACACTAATTTATCTCTAGAATGAATTTGGTCTCTTATTCCATGTCTAGAACCCAGTTGGAATTTGAAGAATCATTCTATTTTGAAAAACCTATTTATCAAAAAAATCACTTATATCACAAATATCACATATATAATATTCAAAAAGGTCAATCAACATTAACCCTCTCATTAAAATATCCCACCACGGTACTCCATTTAAATTCATCAAAACCATAATGTTTTAACAAATTAATCACATTTAATAACATTATTAATTCACCATTAAACTATTTATGACCATTTAAATTTTTAACCCTTCAAGGTTATCCTACCAACCCATGATTCTAATTATAAATTAATTGAAAACCACATTAATTGATTGATTTCACAACTCAAATAACTTCCCAATAAAAAAATCACATTGTTCCTTTAAATAATTAACCAATTAATTAATGAAAATAAATTTATGTTTCAATATAATAATTCGGAAATTGAGAAATAAAAATTTTATAAAAAACATTTAATCCAGATAGTGATAAATTAACATTTCAAACACCCGCCTCAAGATTTTTGCCCACCACTCACTAATGAAAACCCCCAACTTAAGCAGAACAACCAATATCATTTTGAAGAGTGAGATCTAGAACCAAATGTCAGATCTAAGATCAAAAGGATATAGATTTATAAAAAAATTGATCTATACCAACACAAAAGGATAATAAAAGACTCCCCTTATTCTTGAAATGGAGAAAAGAGAGGGATGAATCCACATGGGAATAAATCACATACCAATTGATGTGTATATCCATCATTTGGATCACTAATTCAAAAAATAATATGCTCTAACAACTTATATTTACATCTTAGAGCCTCTAAATTGAATTTAAATGAGTTTTGATCGAGTTGAGGTGTTTAAGGATATAAACCAATAGAATATAATTTGCTTAACAATCTTCCAACGACTTATTTTCATGCATGCATGGTTTCTTGTACAAGGAAAATGGTTTTCCCAAACTGTGAACCTAACCAAGTGCCTTCTCCTGAGGGTCACACATATACTACTATGATGCCACACATTTTAAAAAAACCACCAACCATGTGAGCCTCATCTGTTTGGGTTCACATTGTTTGATATCCTAGGAACACAGTTTGGGAAAACCATGTGCCAACCATGCACTATAGCCTCTTCCAAAATTCACCAATTTCATGACAAAACATTCTAAACTAAAATCCAACCAAGAAACAACAAAACATGTGAAAAATAATACCCAATAATGTGTATGATCCATATCTAGATAATATTATGGTCTTGCAATATCTCTACCTTGTAGCATCTCTTACTTGACCTACACTCCCAAGAATCTATTAGATCCGGAGGTCATAATGATTGGGCCACTGATCCAGCATATCAGATTCTCTCACATGTTTCCATCTAAAAACATCCATTTTTACACAAAACAAAAACTATCATCATAGACATCCCCATCCACAATTTTTCACTGTGATACAAAACATGTATTATATTCTCCTCAAAGGATGCATTGGTCTTAAGCTCAATATTATAATCATTGATCACATGATAATGGTTAGCGTGATATCGCTGAATATGTGACACCAGAAAAATGTCATGCATAGAAGTATATATCTATGGATGATCCCATCAGTACACCATCGATCTGATTCTATCTATATCCTCCAAATGTCCATCAAACATCAGTGCTAACATTCTTTACCTCTGAATTCTATGGTGACCCAATCTAGGTGAAACTATAATGGACAAAATACCACCCACTATAAATTTTTTGGTGTCAATTATATCTATCATAATATGAATTATCCCTACACTGAACCATATACATATGTTTCTGAATCAAATTCACTCTCTATGATGTCTCATGAAAGAGAATCAGTCCCAACAACACTGAATCACAATCCTCCATCCAAAATAGAGGAGATCTGCAAGGCCTACTATAAAGTGCTTTATATAGTACCATATGAATAGTCACCTAATAATTGTTTTTGTATGTGAAATCAACTAGTGCTAGGTAATTCTCCCACGACCCACCATAGTCAATAATGAATACCTATAGGATATCCTCCAAAACATATTTAGTATATTCTGACTGCCTGTCAATATTTAGGTGGAAATTATACTCAGAAGTACACGTGTACCAAGTGTCTTCTTCAGGCCTTGCTGAAATAACAACGTAAAATTCAAGTCATGGTGTAAAACTATATTTCATATCACCCATGGTAAAATGAATATATCTAGAATGTAATTTTCTATTAAATAATCTAATATGAATGTCTCATGTATATTCTAGAAATGAACTACTTTAAACAGTTGGTCCAAAACCACCAAAATAATGTCATTTTTTATGTCATCCTTGTGAGAACCACTATGAAACCCATAGTAATTGTATTCCACATTCCATCTAGAATGTGAAATGACTTTAATAAAACACCAGGTCATTAAAGCATGATCTTAACCAACTAAAAGGTATAGAATCATGTCACAAACTGTGCAATATCCTTTTTCATTCATGGCCACCAATACTATCAATGTATGTTACGGTACATTTTGGATAAACTTGGATGAACATCCCACTTTGAGGCATAATGTTCATGCTTCAACTCCTCTCAAATACGAATAGGCATAACCACGTGATTCCTGATATAGATTATCTAATCCTCATCTATAGACTAATTTGAAGGTGTCTCCCCACCTTCAATGATTTACCTCAAGAACAAACATTCGAGATAGTCAAACAATTTGACTCTGATCTGAATAAAGTTTGTAGAATCCACTTATACAAATATTAGATTCATATTCTCCAATCCCTCTTGAACCAAATATTGTATCTCATCCATAAAGGCCATCATTTTTCACTTAGAACTATACTCTTAATTATAATGAGACATTATTTCCTACTCAATGAATCATAAACACTTTTTACCTTATCAAGAATATATACTAGCTCAAAATAAAATGGATTCAAATACTCAAACCTTCTCTATTGTTGAAGATTCTAGTCTTTCTTGAAAAAAATCTATTTTTTTTGAAATTCTTGTATAATTGTTTTTAATTATATGGAATTATTTCGTGACAGTGAAATTTGGAGGCGCAAGATTCTGCGGCCCAGATTTCCTGAATCGATCTTTCGAAGTTTTGTTTATGTTTAATTAGCACACATTAGTAGTTTTCCTAAAAAAGTGGAATAAATCATAAACAGTTAGGTAATTATAAAATATGAGGGGATAGTTATGCTCATTATGTCATGTTTACCCTAGGCGTGACTTATGTTTAGTCATTTGCATGACAACGTTGAGAAAACCCAAAAATGGCATAATCATAAATAAAATAATAAAATAATGTTTTTTATTTTTTAAATGATTATAACTCACAATTGGTAACTCAGATAAAAAATACGAGACCAATGCTGAACTAGTGAGGGTGTGCTTTTTGTAGGGGGATACTAACATTGTCCATTACAATCCACAAGTTAATGTTAGTTTTTTTTTCATAAATAAAATAATTATATGAATGTTATGTCACTGTAAATCACATAACTTTTAAACGGTAACTAGGATTTAAAATTCGAGAGAATCGTTGGGTTTGTTGGGGAGTTTTTCACTTAGGTATAGCCTAACCATGATCGGCGTGGGTCGAGAGTGACGGTTAATAATTTTCCAATCAATTTTTTGGGTACATTTAGTAAACGCGCAAGCGGCATATTATAACTTTTAAACCAATGCTCAGAATTGAAATCAGAGGACACTGTTGACCTCGAAGTGATGATATTCACATAAGGAGACTTTCACTTTTACCACAGTAGGTCTAGGGAAAATTTAGTTTTTGGGACTCGTAATAGAATAAATAAAAAATAATACTTATTTTTATTATATTCCTCCAATGGACGAGCGATAAGGTATAGACAGGGACATCTCAAGACAATAAATCTCATGACCATTCAATTCTAAGTAACCGCACCACTTGGGAATAAGGAAGGTTCCGAATTAATGGGCCTCCTTTAATCCCATGAATGTTGGACTCCCTTCCCCTCTCATATTTATTTGGATCTTGAGGAGTGGTTTTAGCACTACATCACCAAGAAATGAAGCGCATAGAAATTGTAGTGATGCGAAACCCTTGGAAGATGAAGCAGTTACTCGTAGGAGGTGACGAGAAACACTGATACCCTGAACCACAGATCGAAAAATGAGGGACGTTGATGGAGAATATTTGCAGGGATGACAGACACCAAACCACTTCCACAAACACGCGCTCACCAATGTTCTTCATGTTGGGGATTAAATGTGTGTGATTATTGTTTCCCATGTTGTTCTCTTCTCAATGAAGAATGCAGATCAAATCACTTACTTGTTAATCCTTATGTGTTTTATTTTTGTGGGATTAGGAGTAATTATTATAGGTTGAGGTAGGGGTTTTATTTATGTGTGAATTTACATTATTGATTCATTATATCCTAAATTCAAGATGATGATAGCCCAAAAAACATAGCCATTTTTATATACATAAACATTTCTCCTCAGGTTAAGGATCATGAATATGAGATCTTTTAATTTTTTTGGGCTTGGAATGAAGCCGCAGCGGCTCGCGGAAGAAGGCGGTGGCTGGAACCCAACCTGCTACAAGGGAAGAAGGGCAGCGCGTGTCCATGCTGCATGTTGTGAAGGATGTCATGACCCATCGACCGCGGCTAAGCAGTGTGGTGGTCAGCATCTGGTAGGCCGCATGGTGGAGCGGCGACGCACATCCACGTTGTCGATGGAGCAGAAGGTCGCGGTTGTTGGGCCGCAGCGGAGGCCGGAGGGAGGCCAACACCCAGCTGGCGATAGGTGGATAGTGGTGCCATCGCGTATCTTGGAGGTGAACTAGACGACCCTTCTAACTGGCTGAGGTGCACCATGCGAGACCGCCGAGCAGTCCCCCATGTCAGCAGGGCGACCAAATGGACATTGGGCCATTCAAATTACCAGGGGGTTGCCTCCCCCTATTTTTCGGCTAGGGCAGACTACCTGCCCATCGTGGGCCACACAACAGGACACCCAGTAGGTCGTTCCCTTCGTGGGACGGGTCAATCCACCACCTTCATAGGCCAGGATAGACCCCAACTAGTTCGGGTCGACCCAAACTGGACACAGGCCCATATGGAGCCAGTTTTACCTTTTTGTTTATAACATGAAAATTGGGAGTCTTTTTGAAGAACCGTTTGTGGAACCAAGATCCCAGGATAGATATAGTCCATTTGGTATAATCCACATGTGTTTTATATACGGTTGGTGTATGGAGGGTATGGATTGGACCCCGAATCCAACAGGGCCTTGTAGTGGAAATGCTAATAACATACAGACCGTGTGTCTTATTGACGCGCCATCTATTGAGTTGGGTCCCTTTTGACGTGACATACCTTTGGGATACTTCTTTGTAGGACTTTGGGATGGTTGCGGTATGATCTATGGCTTGTGGAGCCGTTCTCCCAATCGCGCTACGTGTGGAACCCTACGACTTGTTTAGACTTGACGACTGCAGACCATTATGACATGGAGGGACTGAACAAGCCTTGTGGGGAGCACTTCTATGTGATGTGGTAGACCCACAGTTGGGAGCACCTAAATATTACAATGTAGACCCATGATACTTGATAGAAGAAGTACCCCACCCTACCACGAGGGGGAAAACCTCTATGTGACGTGGAAAACACATGGTTGGGAGGGCCTCTGTGTGACACGGAAGACCCACGGTACTCGACCATAGGAGTACCTCAGTAGTCCAAGGCTAGTGGTAAGTTCCCTTGTGTGATTCAGCAAGCCCACTATACTAGATAGTGGAGGAGTTCTCTAGTAGCCATGATGATCAACATCGTTAGTAGGGATGATACTTGTTACTACACCTTGAAAAAATCCTAGTGTGAGCTCTCTTAAACTTGTTCTTGTGATTGAGGTTATGTTATGTGGTACATTACTTGTGTGGTATTCTATATTCGTGGTGTTACCTTCTTTTATTCTTCCCTCATTTATGAGATTTGTATATCTTAGTAACATACGTGTGTTTATGGGTATATATCTAAGTAAAGTTGACATCTTGCTTTGTGGTTTTTCTTTGTAGACATTTACGAGACCTACAAGGTCTTGGAGTCCCTACTGAGTATCGTTATACTCAACCATGAACAGGCCTCAACCGCAATTTGTTGTGTCTTATGCAGACGATGTACAACATTGATCCATGCGAATGGAGCTAGGACTGGACAGTTCATGGAAGTAGAACATTTTGGCATGACGTGACGCGGATGATATGGATGGATGTGGAGTGTTGAGGAGGCTATATGTACCTACCCTTCAGGTAGGAACCTCGGAGGATGACCTTGTAGCTATTTTCCTTTTTCATTAAGATGTATTTTATTTTAAGTTGTCCATGTACCTTTATCATTGGGATTCAATGCTAGCCCCATATTTCAATTCAGCACTCTTTTACTACAGTAGTTTACTTCACAGTATCTTCTTTCTGTGTTCTTGGATAGTGTATTTTTATACGATTAAAAGAAATTCCTTCCCATTTTTGGGAGTATGTCTTTTGGTGCTAGTCACTAACCCCAGTCCTTTAGAAGGCAGGCTTGGGGTAGTTATGGTACGGGACCTAGAGGAATGTTGTAACAAAAGATATACATTAACATTTGTGATCAGTATACATTGTAAGCTTCTTGCCCCAAATATAATTCCTCCATCACTTCATGGAAAAATACACGACAGCTAAACTGAGGTTGTGGGTAGGGTAATATTTTTCATGTGGCCTCAACATCAGAGGTGCATATTTCACAACATTATTACAATGCTTCAACACTACTCCAAGTCATATTCTTGAAGCAACACTGAACACTATATACTACTCCCTTTTCTCAGGTATGTTTTAGATCATTAGGGTTGTTAATCTCATATTCAAATCTTATAAATCATTATTACATGCTCTATAACATTAATATTTAACTCCATTCTTATTCATTCTTGAAAGTGGTTAAGAAATGTTGAAAAAGCTTTAAATGAACCTCCGATAACAACCCACCAACCCCATAAAGTTATAGATATCAATGAAATTCATGGGATGTTCCGAGTAACCCACTACTTAAACATTATCTAGGTCCATTGACAGACCATACTTTATGATTATGTGACCCAAATAAATGTACCATATTAATCTAGAATTGGAACTTTGATATGATGGCATAAGGATGATGTTGTCTTAGTGTAATCTGGATGATGTCATGATGTGGAGAATGATTTTGATGATTCTTTGAGTACACCTAGAAATCCTCCATTAAAACTACAAAAAATTATTATAGGTATAGATATAAAATTTGGTTCATTAATACCACAAACACTAATGTTGTGTTCATATATACAAAGGACATCACAAAAAATATATATAGGCTAAACATGCCAATGAATGTAGTAAATGTATATCATAAGGTTGAAATCTCAACTAATTATACATTTAACTCATGTCAATATTTGAGAATATACAATCCCCCCTCAATTGGTAAAAAATATCAACAGTATGAATAAGAGGATAATATTTCTTCATTATCATCTAGTTCAATATCTCGTAGTAAACAAATAATCACAATATATAGTCAACCCTCTTTAAAAACAACATTGGGGAACCCAATGGTGACTTAATCAGATGGATAAACTTTTTTCCTCTAAATAATTGACTTGATTCATGATATCACGAATCTATGATATTGACATTCTATGAAGTGGAATATAAACTATATCAACCACAAGCATGAGCACAATTGTAAATTCCACATCTCTCTTAGGTTTCATCCCAAAGAATAATTCAGGAAACACATCCTAGAACCTATCCACAATGGGTGTAAATACACCTAAATTTACAACCCCATAACCTAATAAAAGTCTAGTGACATGGGTGGTAAAATACCCCTGTCGCGAATGAAATTGCCCTTATCATCCTACAAATATGTCCTATTATCCACGATGAAGAAAATTTTCACTCTCAGGAGATATAAAATTTACCCTGCTATGGTAAAAATAAAGGTGGTCTTATTATGATACTAAGTAGTACATAAAAAAAATATAATCAACACGTGGCCTATCATGTATAGAGATATTCAATATAAAATGATACTCTCCAACCATGATAGAACACCCCTTCATAAGAAGTCATCCCCCGATCGTACCCCTAACAATGTATAGATCATCATCATTCCATTCATGAACTCCACTGGCATATTCAACCAATTAACATTTTCAGTAAATATTAAGGAATGATACAAAGTAGTATCTAGTATGGCCATATAATGTTTAGAATATTCAAGAATATCACATCATATTGTTAAAAGTCCAACCACGTTATCCAAAAAGGTACATTGAACTGCATGAAAATATAATTCCCTGCTTCCCTGTTCTATAGTTTGAGTCTCCTGAGCTTCACAACTCTACTAATATGGGTGATCTTTCTATAATGTACCATATCTACTACCACGACCACCAAAAACAGTATAACATCGACCGCAAGACTGGTATAGTAAATAAGAACCCCTATTATTACTCTAGCCCTATTTATATTCTCTATCACATACAATCTGTTGTTGGCTCCTAGAGAACGATTGTACATGACCAATTTTTCTAAAAGGTTGTCTCCACAGAAGTGGTGAGGAACAATGTATATAAATGTGACATTGACTACCACACTAGTGGATGGTCAGTCGATAAGGGTCCTAAGTAACTAAAGCATCCCCTGGTAACTCTCCTAACAATCACATTAGATGTTATTCTTGAAGTGATGCTTCTTACTCTTGGATGAAGTACCAACTTTTCATCTAGAAAAAACCAAATATCCTCTTATGGAATCCTTCTTCAGGTTCCCCTCATATATGAGAGCGTAATTTACCAACTCTAAAGACATATTCAGTCAGAATATGTGACCTTGGGATACAATTTCACATTTATAAACATCCTGAAACAACTTTTTGACCATAGCCCCATCTCCTACTAACCCTAGATCAAATCTCTATAAATATATAAAGCGACCCTTATAGTCTATCATAGACATAATCATCAGGGTCAAAATCAAGAACTAATCCCCCATCTTCATTATAATCTTCATAGGGTATATGTTCTCCAAGAACATATTTGGAATATACTTCCACTCCATACTATGATGGTATCCTTCTTGAGTCTAGATGTCCCACTAAGGCTTCGTTTGAACACATGACATGTAAATATCCAATTTAACTATAATATCTACAATATTATTTTATTGGTCATGTATCCTTTCTATAGACTCATTCTATAATTCAACTGCATCATGTCCACCCTGTCTAGTGAAATTCAGAGGCTATTACAACTGAAACTCTCATGTAACATGAGGCATGCTTTTCACAACCTACCTCGGGTCCCTTTCTAAGAATTTCATAAAGAATTAAATCATCTCATTGGACTTCTATTTGTATCCCTCAACCAATACTATTGTGGTCTCAAGATTTATTACTGGAGGCACATTTAATTCCATTTCCTCCTTCCATCCTATCAACAAGTGTCATCATAGAGTCATAACTCTACAATTCGAAACAAAAATCATAGTAAACATTCAAAAAATAAACACTTTTACAAGGATTCACATAAATACATAAAAAATCATCCCCCTCATCCCCCCACACGGTCAATTACAAGGAATTATCACTACCCTCAGTCATCTCTTATCAGGTTCGTTTAAAAAAAATGGTAATCACATTATAATAGTTCAAATTTCATATTAGACACCCATTTTCCAAATTATTCATCATTTTAGTATTGAAAATTTCATATTAGGATCATAATTTCCTTAAAATTCACAAAATTATATCCAGAACATTCATATAAAAAAATCAGCCTAAAACATTATTTTCCCATGTTATCTAAAAAAATGATGCATGTCACAATAATTTATGTGTTCCTAAAATGATTTATGAATTATCAATCCATAACACATACCCTGTCATGTTTGAAATGTCAAAAAATATCATAAATAAATTATATCAGATGACTAGTGCATGAATCAGGGTGAAATAACATTCAACTATAACATCACAGAAAAACAAAAACCATCCCACCCTAGGAACATTGATTTTATCCCCACGCATAGGTTAATTAATCTAATGTAGGATATCTTAACCATCGCCTAGACTCATCTATGTCTCCCTTATAACTTTACCTAATATTATGACAATATAAAAGAACCAGGAAAACCTCTGATTCCATTTTTGTGACATCCTAATCCAGGTCGCACCCAACGGTGTCCCGATCTGGTCAGTCTCATGTCCTCAGATGCTCCTCCTTGTATGCAAGAGAAAGTAAACTAGAGGCGAGGGTCAATATATAAATATGGGGAGACTATACCATCTTAATATAAGTAGCACAACAACATATATAAAGAATAAATAAATAAATTATAATAAATAAAAAACAGAACAAATGCATAACCATAAAATACCAATAATATATAATGAACCAAAATACTAAAATAATATCCAAAACAAAATATTAGATATGCCATGCCATAAAAAGTTTCAAGTTACTACTATAAGACATGAATAAAGACACATTAACAATATGAATTTGTCTCAAAACCATATCTGGTTACCTCATCCATAGTCCATCCCAACTTGTCCATCTAACTTAGGGATCTATCCCTTATCATGTGATGAAATCATAAATTATATTCGGGTACTGTTCTGGCATCCCATTTAGGGTGTGAGTACAAATTAGTAGGCCACAACTATAGATATATAAATCATTTTTAAGTCAATAAAAGTTTATGTATTTGAAAATATATTAACTTATAAAATGTTAAACAATTATCAAATATCATTATTATTTAATTAACCACATATATTACCCCTTTTCATGATGATTCCTCGGCCCTAAACAACTACCTTGTCCCATGATTAATTTTAAATTATATTAAATAATGAATCATAATTTATTATCTCATTATATATCATTATACATTCAATATAAATTTAATAATTACAAACAATTGGAACCCTAGTCAAATGTAATCCTTTTTTATATAGAATGACATGGCAAGGACCCCATGGTTATTTAAAGTGTCAATACCTAAACCATATCCCTTTTATAAATTAATTGATAACCATAATATTTGACCTATTTAATAACTCAACAAAATCAATTCCATTATCATATAATTCCATTAATTAGTTAACCAATTAATTAATCAAATTCAATTTACGTTCCAATTTTCCAAAATAGAAATAGAAATTTCAATTTTTTTACACACCATTTAATCATGATATTAATAAATTGATATTTAGATCACATGCCTCATGATTGAAGACTAATACTTTCCAAAAAACACCAATTAAGGAAAAACCCATGATCACGACGAAGAATGATATGTAAATCCAAAACCGAGATCTAATATAAAAAAGAGTTAGATATATCAAAAATATAGATCTAAAACTAGATAACGGATAATAAAACACTCTTCATTATCTAGATATATACATAGGTAATAGATATATAAATCCAGATAGGAAGAAATCCTTTACTAGGAGAGGTACAAATCCATCAATCAGATATTCAATTCACTAAAAATGAAGTTTACAGGCCTTATGAATCCATATGGGTTCATTCAAATTAATTAGAAACGAGTTAGGGTTATGACTGGGGTGTATATGGATATGAACTGAGGGTTCAATAATTTTTTAATTATTTTTTGGGGTTTATTCTTTTACATGCATGGTTTACTATATGGGATTCATGGTTTTCTCTAACTATGCATGTAACCATAAAAATCCTCCTAGGAGTCTCACATTTCTTACTAGGAGGTCACATGGTTAGAAAAAAATTATCACAACTAGATGAATCCCCTCCCTTTGGGTTTACATGGTTTTTTGGATGATGCCCACAATTTGGGAAAATAGTGCACCAACCAAGTATTGTCCTCCGCCTTCCAAAATTCCCAAATTTCACCACAACACTCTAAAAAGTAAAACCTAACAAAGGAACAAAAAAAGGGTAAATGTGAACAAAACAAATTATGATACATCTCAAGATAATTATGGGATATTAAAATTGTCATAGAATAAAAATATAACTCTAAAGTAATGATAGGGAGTGATAGAGAACATGGTTATTGGAATGTTACCAATCACAAAACTGAAAATATTTGATGGGATAAATGACTATTGATTTCTTAATAAGAAACCTAAAAGAATAATTTTTTTATTTTAAATACTAATTTATTATATTTTATTAATTTCTTTATCATATATATTAAGAACATAAGAAAATATACTCACTTTACCAGTAGAATTACATCCATTAATTACTTTCTTCCACAATCTCTTCTTTTTCATCAAATGATAAGTATAGAAGATGGATTTTTCAAGCTTGATACACTAGAATAAACTTCTAATATATAACAAGATCCAATAAAAGGATAAAAATATATAACATCTATATTTATAAATAGAACAAAATCAAAATGGTTAGGAAAATATTTGATACCTCAAAAAAATAATAAACAATCATATGAAGAAATTCAACATTAATCACTGAAATTCAACAACAACAACCAAATTTCAAATTAAATAATTCGATAAAAAATTCTTATAATTATTAAAAATATTATATACGTTGATTAAAAACCGTAACTTATAAGAATTTGATCAAATATTCTTCTATGGAAAGTTTTTATTTTTTAATAATGTCAATCACACTTAAAGTCTCATACCAAAAATATATATTCCCCTATTATAAAATCCCTAAGATATGATAAATTTTTCCATAAATAATAGGAATAACTATAAATACATAGTCATATCATATATAATTCCAAAAAATAATTCAATATTGACTATTCAAAATAAATATTATAATATTCTATTAACCCTAATCATATAAGCTATTAAAATTTGTGATCTTCCTCCGAAAAAACATTAACCACTAATTCAATTTACAATCACATGGTTATCTATAAAATAAATTTTATGTTCCCGAAATAAATATAATAATTATATAAAATTAAATTTTAGTAAAAAATGATTTTATACTAAATAAGTTATTATATAGGCTAGTGGCAGTAATTGTACCCTTACAACCATTCATTTGTGGGTTCAAGCTCCATAACCTTTATAGATGTGAAGGGATATCACCTAGCCTATTATTTTTCCTTTTTCTAAAAATGTATAATTCTGATAGCATTTAATGAAAATATAATCATAATCATCAAATATTATATAAACCCTAAAGGTTATCAATACACTTAATAATATGTCTACAAAAAGGAAAGGTAATTCTTCCTCATTTAATTTTTTCACATATAACACATAAGGGTTACATACAACTCATAAATCTATCAAAACTAGATAAATTTCATCCAAATTACTCCATCACATAAAACCTAAAAAGGTTGTGTCTAACCATTTAATATTATAGAAAGCCATTAATATACTAGTACATCATAAGTCATTAATCTTCGTACCTTAATCATTCAATGTTCTTTATTAACCATTATTTTCTATATTATTCCATAATTTATCCTTACTATAATAAAAACAATAATCATGTCCATTGATTATTCAATATTTAACAAATAGGAATGATATAACCCATATTGTTCATCTATCTTTTTCTTTCCCAATATCATTAAAAATAATGTCATTAGGTAATGCTAAAAATACATATGTTTGGTCTGGATGATCATGTTTTTTGGAATTGCATCTAGGAAACCAATTAACATAATTCACATACTTCACAAATATAAAAAAATTTGTTGATACATTAGGAAAAAATTTATTCCACATTTTCATTATTTGGATGCTTAATATTTTATTGATATATTAATTATTTATAACATATTTTTCCACATAAATTTTTGTTTGGTTCTCATAAAATAATTTCTTGGGTTCTTATTCAATAATTCATGAAATGTAGGTTGTTGAATATTTTTACCTTTATGATACTTATCAAGAATACTTCCAAGGATCTTCTCTATGTTCATGTTATTCATCATAAATCAGGATAGTTGTATAAGATTTACTATAAGATTTTTTACTTCAACTCCCATTTAATTAATTTTCCCTTTCATAAAACCACCATGTTTTATTTCACATCAAATGTAAATTTGGTTCTGGTTTGATAAATCCATTTACTACACCAAAATTTGACAGTGTGATCATATAATTAAAATCCTGAAAATACATCTGATGTATAAGACAAACTCTTTGATATACTTATCCATATTATCTTTGACTAAATATAGTTATCCAGATAACCATAGTTATACCTAACCTAATATGATTTATTGTTATTGATTACTTTTAAATTATGTTAAGATAACACCATAACCTATAATTTTATCTAAAACTTCCTATTATTCGAACTATAAGGACTCAACGTTATGAATTACTTAATCTTGTGTACTTAGAAAACAAATAATTTTCATTATTTACCATAAACAAATGTGGTATATATTGTTAGAATTTAATATCATAATTATTACATAATATTCCAATCCATTACAAATTGGAAAATTCAAATTAGTATCCATTTTTTAAAAATATAAAACATTTAATACAAAACATGATTTTATTTCATGATAATTAATCAAGAATTTTTACTTGATTTCCTCCTTTCCCTTACCCATCGTTAAACCCTATGAATAATATTTTTTAACATTTTATGAGATAAAAAATCTCAGTAAGGGATAAATTAATAAATAAATAAACCATTATTCCTAGAATATTTATATATTTTTTCATTTTCAAAATATACATTATTTTAAAAAAACCATTTAATTTCGAAATGAATCCTTATATTTTCGAAAATATTTTCATAAAAAATTTCATAATAAATATTTGATAAAAAATAAAACATATAAGGGTTCACTGAAATCATAAATAATAATAATAAATATTTCACATATGTACACATTTTAACCTTATGAAGTAGCATATGCTTTCCTCTTCCACGTGAAATCTTAATATTTACATAAAATACCCATATAAAGAAGAGATAAATAAGATTTTTATCTTGAGGAATCATATTCATATCATTTTTACGTAAACATGGAATAAAAATAATTATTATAATTAGAATAACCATCGTAGTTCCACTTCAAAGAACCCTCAATGTAATATATGGAATAGTTATCACATTATATTTCATCAATCCCTTTGAAGAAACAAAATATTCACAATCCTTCTAATTTTCTAAGTAATAGGAGAAATAGAATGGGATCACATGACCATGAATTATTATTTATCAACACATGAATATAAAATTTTACCAATAAAAATTACAATATCATAACACAAAAAAACATACCTCAGAAAACTGTTCTTTTCACCCATAAGAAAAACTTTTCCAATATAGATTTACCCATTAATATTATAAAACATATAAAATTAAAATAAAATATAATGAAATGGTAATTTACAAAAAAAAATAATCTTGTAAATAAATACAGAAATGAAAAATGGTTAGGATAATAAGAATGGACATTGTCAACATAGAAGTTAAAATAGAACATTATTTTTCTATTTTTATAGTGGATATTAAAACGTTGAGTATATGAATATTTATTGAAACCAATGAACTAAATTAGAAAAAAAATTTACCCTTTATAATTAACTTATATACATATAAATAAAATAATGGAATAATTTAAACAATATGGATATGAATGAAAAATTGAGTTTTCATTGAAACTAAATTTTTTTTTACATAATGTCTATTACATTGAGTGTAAATCATCCCATATGTTTATTGTCTTCCTTAATTATAAATTATTGTAAATTATTTACATGTTTTAGAACATTTTTCAGTTTATTACACACTATTTAAGTCTTAAAATGTTTTTTTATTAATAATATTCATTTTGAGTTTTTAAATGATATTTGTTTCATAAGTGAAAATTTGATATGATATGAAAAATGTGTTAAAAGTTATAAAATAATTATATTTTATTATACAAAAATTATTATTTTAAAACCAATCATGAAATTTGGTTAGAAAAAACATACAACGTTAGAATCACAGAGGCAGTAAGTCGTACGTACATATGAGTAACATATCCATTTTTCACAGATCATTGTGAAAGATGGTATGTATAATTATATCTTTAAAAATTATTTTAATATAATAAATATCATATTATAGATTTAATTATAATTATATATACCATCCATGTGACGTAGTGATGAAAAACGAATCATGTCACATTATGGAGGTGGAAGTCCACACGTACGCACGAATAACGTTATCATTTTTAGTGAATGGAAATTTACAAAATTAAATGAAAAATTATATTTTAATAATAATTTATATTTCTATAATATCATATATAAGCATTATTTCTATCATTATAACTATCCATGAGAGATAATGATGGAAAAAAATTACATCTCTTCGTGAGGCGGTAGATCACTAAACACATGTATGGTGGTTTTGTATCCCATTTGATGGAAGATGATGTGTATATAGGTTGTGAAATTAATATAAAAATATATAATTAATTGTAATATACTGATTTTATTATATATTAATGGTTAATAAATAATAATGTAGGTGGATGAAGAAATAAAAAAACATGCAGTTAAAAACTATAACTCATACTCGGAAAACACATATTGATTACACCTTATGCCCTCTAGGGTTGGTACTATACCTAAAAAAAGAACTCTATAATTAGGTTAGGTATTCTATTCAGGAATTTTTATAGGTATTTTCTAAACTAAAATGGTTTTTATTTGTAAAATAAAGGAAGAATAGATTCCCTTGTATAAGATAGGGGAGGGGTAATCTCAGGATATCTAAAAAATAATGAATCAATATAAAAATAAAAAATATAAATTGATAAGAATATTCTATATATAATATAGGATGATTATCGATTGAAATAATTTCATAAATAAAAAATTATATATATTTTAAATATGCTTTTAACCTTATCCTTTGGTTTTAACCCTTAAATAACACTTTTAATAATTATAGGAGTAATAATATTTTAAATAATTTAAATGTTAATAATTATAATATAAAAAGTAAAAATACCCATAAATATACCATGTTTTATTTAGTTAACCTTATCCCATTCATTTTCCATAATATGAATTTTTATGAATTTTATATAATTTAGTAAAATAATATTTTCATAAAATATCAATAATGTCAATTTTGGAACTATCATTTATTTTTTTATATAACGTTAATAAAACATAGAAATTATAATTTATTCAATTTTAATACCCATACAACGATATAATAATCTATAAACTTCATCTGTTTCCTTAATTATTCCAAATTATATTACTTGTAATATTATGAATATCATTTATTTAATTTCATGATTAATTGAATAATTATTATGTCATAATTTTGTAATATTTTTTACGTAATTATTTATTCACTAACAAAAAATTAAAAAAATTTCTTTATAATTATAAATTATTTTGGTTTAAAAATAATACTAATAATTGAACACTATATTTGTTTATCATTATTTTAAATATATTATAGTTATTAGAAAAACGAGTGTGACATTTATTACATTTCATTAAATAAAATATTATTAAAGGATATAATCACAAAAAATAGTAAAATTCCATATAAAATAATATTGTATGATTTTGGATGGAATTTAATAATTATATAAAATTAATCCATGTTTCATGATCATTTTATAGTCAATATCATTTTAGTTTTATCTTAAATAATTCAATTTTACCTTTATTGTGGTAACAAAAATGGACAAAGTTACAATTAATATTGAGAAAAATGAAGGGGAAGTATTTACCAAATTTTTTAACCCTGATTCCAAATATGGAATCCAGTTTTCAGAATTCAAAATATATGGGTGGTAGAAAAAAAATTTAAAATTAAACATGGAAGACAATTCAATAAATATTTTTCAGAAAAATTCTTTTTATAAATGTAAACTATTTGTATACAAAATTCCAGAATAAAATTCTTTTGGAAAAACCATGTTGAATTATTTTAAACCGAAATGAAATAATTAAATTTAAAATTTAATAAAAAAAATATAATTTTATTTTGAAAAACAATGCAATGAAAATATCATTTTATTTCTTAATGTAAACAAAAAAATAAAACATTTGAGAAAAATAAAAAAAAATCATCATAGTATAATTGGATATTATAATTTCAAAAAATAATATTTATTTTATAAAATAATATTTTTTATAAATCCAAAAATTAATTTTAGTATTCTATAAGAAAAAACAATCAAAAACATTTTTGAATAAAATATAAGATTGAAGAAGAAATGGTATTACTAAAATAAGAGTTATTACTTCATAAGAATTAATTAATAAATATGTATTGATTTTAATATGAAAATATATATTTTATAAATTAGTATATTCTATTAATAATTTTTTATTTTATGAATATGATATAACAATCATATTTACGTAATAATTTTCCACGGTTCGTTTAAGCTCAGTGTTGCATTTCATAAACATGTTCTTAGTTTAAAATCATTAGATATTACTTTATATATAGATTATCATTGTATTATAAGTGATATTTATTAACATGTATCAATATTATGGTTGATTATAGAATATTGAAGAGTGGGGTGTAATCTTGGTTATCAAAACTACTATAAAAAAATTGTATGCATATTTTAGTTTTGTTTCCTTATATTCGGAAAACTATATTATTGTTTTACATTATACAATAAAAAAATATAATTGATTAGTTTTTTTAGAAGTTTTAATGTACTATTGACACCCTCTCTAGTATATTGGTTTCATCTATCTAGGACAAACCATTTTTACCTAAATGATATCCTTTAAGATATAGGTTATAGGGATTATTATTTTGTCATACTAACTTGAATATCCTAGAACTAGTAGTATAATGAATAAGATCATGGATGATTTAAGCAATTAACGAAAATGATGGTTGGATATCTCAAAACCCACCATGATTTGATGGAAATTAGTATGGCCTTTTTGAATACTAAATGGAATCATGCTTGAAGTTGTTAAGTGTGGATCATTGTAAAATCATTGGGAACCCGCATAATATATGTTTTTTAATATATAGACACTTGTAGGTAATGATATGAAAAAGATGGCTTTCAATTATAAATAAAATTATACTTTGTACAATAATATTTGTAGGAGTAATTATAAGAATTTATTAGCCTCTAAGACATCCCATGATATTTATATAATTGTACAAGTCAGTCATTCTGAGACAGATAAAAATAAAAGAACAAAGATGGTAATGATAGCTTAAAAATACTATAATATAAATATGGGATACGTTGTTTTAATGAACCAGATATATCAAAAGTTTAAAATAATTACAAATACAATAAGTGAACATGGTGAAAAACTATAAAATACACCTTATTTTGAATGGTTACTACTAGAATTAATAAAATATATTGAATAATGAAAGTTGTGATTGGTAAAAGTGATAATCTTAAATTATAGTGTGTAGATTGAACAATTAGTTCATTACTATGGTTTCATCATATATTAATTTTTTTTACCAATAATGATTCTAAAAAAACACAAGTATTACATTTAAATCTAATTTAAATAAATCCTATGAATTTTATGAATATGAGTTACTTGAATGTGAAAAGGAGATATCTCATTTTCATTATATGATTTATAAATTTATGAAAAAAACGTTCTAAGAGGAAATTAAATGGAAAATGAAAATTGAGTATATTAAAGGTAATACTAGCAATAATATTGATATTTCAAACTAAATATATTACATGTATAAGAAGAAAGAACACATCTGGTCTGGTTGTCTCAACCTCATGAATTTAAATGAAGACAAAGACAAGATAATAAAGGGAATGAACACATATTTTGGAGTATGGGATTGTTTAAATAGTTTAAATTTGGACTGTGACATTTGAGATTAAGAGAATATATGGAACTCTTCTTTTATAGATACACATTTTGAGGTTACAACCTCATTGATTACTCAATTAGTATCTCCTATGAATGTCAGTCATAACAAACCCTATAAAGGTAAAAAAAATTGAAATTGATTATAGTTATGATTCTAATTCAACGATTTCTAAATTCAAATAACTGTATAAGGATAATGAGTAATTAAGAAATGATAGAATCAACATTAATGAAAAATATAGTAAAATAAAAATGATTAATAATTTATTTTTAATTTAAAATGATAATTTGAAAATGTAATATGAAAATATGAATACCATTATTTTCTAGAATGTGAAATATAAAAAAGATACGACTTAGTGATTTAAAAAAAAAATAGGAGAATTAAAGGATGAAATATTTTTTGGAGTTAAATGAAAAATATAAACAAAGAGTGGTTATGTTTATTAAGAATAACATTACTAAAGATGAGAATGAGTGTTTGAACTGAAGCAAGAAATAAATTTTTTTAAAAAAATTCTAGTTCTTTTGAAAGGTTTGATGATTACTTGGAATCTATTCCAAAAATTATATAAATATGAAAAAGGATTCTTCTAATATGAAAGACTATTTAAATAATTTTTTCAATGAAAATATAAATATGTTAAAATTATATAAAAAATGAAACCAAAATATTACAAGAATATTTTTTATAATAGTTTTTGACCAAGTAAATATAATATTTATTTTGTTAAAAGATCAAAAGTGGTTATTTTGTGTGTAACAAGATTCAAGGAAAAATGTATTTGAATTATTCCAATTAATATTTTTTAATATTGATACAATAATATGGACTTACAAAAAACTAGTACTAAAAATATTTTATTCTAAAAAAATGAAAAATTGACGTTTTTAATCAATTTGGATTGCAATATTATATACAAATAATATAATTTAATTAAAATTTCAATGTGTCCCAAGATAGTCCAATTGAATGATTTATTTTTAGAGATATACATTAGATGTCTCAAAAACTCATGGTTTTTGGATAGTGAGTCTTCTAAACACATTCCATGTTATATTTCAAATTTTATAACTTCTAATTAATGTGATGGAGACCTGGTCACATTTGGAGAACATTCTAACGGTCATATTAAAGGTATAAGAAAAGTTGGATTTTCAAAAAATATATTTATTCAAAATTTTCTATTTTTAAATGGTTTAAGAATTAATTTAATATTAATATCAGTTTTTATTATAATCTATTAAATATGATATTTGTAATTTATAAATGGATAGTCTTGAAAAACAAATATATTTATTTATCTACAAATATAAAATATATCGTTTATAATATTGATGTTGTCTATCTATCCAAATAAAATGTTAACTATTTAAATGTTGTAGATGTATTTTAATTTTTTTCTCATAGGAGACTTGTACATGTAAACATCATATAACATCACTTTTTGTTAAGTAATTGTCAGGTTCCATGATTTCTAATGGTAAATACATGTAATTATTCAATATGTGATACTTGTTTAATGGGTAATATGTATAAACAATGGTTTAGATGTGTGAATAGTGTTAGTACTACTAGATATCATGACAATATATATCTTTATAATTCATTTATATTTTAAAAAATCCAAATGAATTTAATTTCCTCTTTAAATTGCAATATACGCATCCCAATACAAAATAAACCATAGTGTAATATATCATTATCACCAAGACATTAAATTGGTAGGAATCAATCTGACATAAAAAATTATGAAATTAAAATGGTTTACTAATGTTTAAAATAAATTCATTCATTATTAATTTATTATATATAAAATTTAAAAATCATTTAAATATAAAAGATAATTTTTTTTTGAAAAACTATTTTTATTCAATCAATGTGTGTTATATTAATAAATTAAATCAATAAATATTTGATATTGATTTTAATGAATATATATATTAATTAATCTAAATTTTTTTATCAATCATATTATATTTTTATTTGCATCAGATATGAATTAATATGTTTTTATTCTTAAAAACTATATTTTAAAAAAGTTTGGTTTTTGTCATTATTTTCACATTTATTTTAAAAATTGTTTTTTAAAAATTTAGAAAAATTATATGGAAAATTTATTTTTTAAAATATAACGTTTAAAAAAATATATATTTTTTTAATTTTTGATAATATTTATTCATAAATTAGGAGTTAAAAATACTATTTTTTATTGAAATTCGCCTACTGTTTAGTGAATTTACAATTTTACATAAAAAACCATTTTAAAGGTAATTTATGTTTAATAATATTATTATTAATACAAATTAGGTAATTTAAATAATATTTTTTCAGAATTTTGATATAACATCTTTTTATTTTTTAGAAATAATTTTTTTGGAAAACTACATTTTCATCATACTTGCATGATTGATTTTAAATTAAATTTCTCTATATTAATTAATTAAATATGGAAATTCGATTGAATATTGTTAATTAGAATATTTAATTTAAATTAATAACATCATAGTAAGTTTTTTCATAATGTATTGTAAAAATCTGAGATATTATTTACTGTAGTTAAGGCTAAAACAGGGTTACAGGGGAGGGGGCTATGCCATAAGATAAGGGTATATTTTTCCAATTGAACATGTATATATACTTATAGATATTCATATGTTAACCTTACTATATCTCATTATCAATTATAATTTTATTTTCAAGACTTTTTCTTTTGAATTACCTTATCATTATGTATTTTGTTGGGAAATTTATAACTGGTTTCCAAGTATGTACACTCACTCACTTATAAAAGGACACCTCGAATCCTATCCTCTAAAAATGTAAATATTTTTTTTTTGAAATTACCTAGTATGAACCATTAATTACATCTATCCCCATAACATATTTCACATGGTTTGATTAGGAAACCATCTAAGGAAATCTGTAGGTATAAACAAAAATAAGACCTTTGAAAAAACCTATATAATTCCTAACCATGCGTTAAAATTTAATTTCTTTTCATACCTCCAAATAATATTATTTGAACATGATGATATAATAAAAATAATTATTTCCAATATACTGATATTTTATTATGTTAGTAGAATAATTTGATTCCATCTCCTCTTCTATTATATGGTAAATATAACTGTTGATCATGTATATAGCTGGAAATCACCTCACAAACCGTTGTAAATAATTTTCCATTATCGCCTCTAATAGATAGATATAATGATGGATTTTACATTTATATATGATATTTATTACATAATTATACTCTAATAATTATATTTTCACATCTACATTCTTACCTTCTGATATGTTGGAAAATGATAACAGTGCTTGTGCGTACGTCTAGACTACTGCCTCCATGAAGTGATATTATACATTTTTCATTTTACAATGAACTGTATGTTAATTAAGATTTATTTAATTAATATATATAACATATATAATAAAAAAATTACTCTTTAATTGTGAAATATTATTCACCTTTCTTTCATTCCATTTGTTAAAAAAAGAGAGAGTGTTCATCAATATGTATGATCTACAGTCCCCATGAATTTGTAATTGTTTTTATTTCTCTATAAAATTAAGGCATGAAACTAAGTATGTATTCAATTAGTATATATTATATTAATATTATTATTAAAATCATATATATTACGGAACCATTCTCAATTTATATGGACCAAAACTTCCAAACCAAAACTTATATGCAAAAACAAAGTGGTCGTTATACAAAATAAGGATTTAAAAAAATATTAATAAAAAGTGATAAAAGGTTATAAGTAAATAATATATTTTATAATATATATTATCATAGTTATATAATAAGTGAATAATAAACATGTATTTATTATATTGTATGTTTTAAAGTGTACAAATGAAGTTGATACTTAAGGTATGTAATTTTTGTCTCACATTTATTTCTATGGGACACAGCCATATTCACCACATTAGTCTTTTTTGTGGTTAATATAATTACCCTAAATGTTTTTAAATATTATTTTTATGAATTTTAAGGGGACTTATATATCCATCCATTTTTCCATTCTTGCGGCATATTATTAAGATGATACCAATGAGGTATAGTATTTTTGTTACATCTCATTGTTTACCAGGATTGATTACAATTATGCTTCCACTAAAGAAACATTATGATATAACTCTAAATAAAATATTGAATTTTTTTATAATCATGATATTTATTGAGAAGAAATATATTCATTTCATTTTAATATTTTTAAGAACTAAATAGAGAAAAATACAATTTTAGGGAAAATCGGCTTTGCCTCTCTACTCAATCGAAAATGTATTATTTTCAATGTACATGTTTTCGAACAAAAATTAAAATTTTTATATTAAACTATGATTTTATATATTCACTTTTACCCACATATTAATTTTTACATTGTTTTTATGATGAAAATTCATTTAATTTTAAAAATGATTTAATTTTTTCTTTTTAAAAAAATGTGAAATGGATATTTGTTTTAACGTACCCTGCATGAACATAATTTTCTACTATCATGAACACTGTCATGAACATAATCTAGTAACCCACAAAATCAGCACTCAACCCATCCTATGGAAAGTCTATAAAAGATTTCATGATCCCCATGGGCCATCACAAGTGCTTGGGTATCAAAAAATAAAATTTGGAAATGATGAACTTCAGTTTATACACCTGAAACCACAAACAATTACTATATAAAAGATATATATATTTTTTAAACAAATTTTCCTTTAAAAAAATTTAGAATTTAATTACATAATTTAAAACAATTATCATTGACTATAACAAATGAATAATACCAAAATGGATATCCCAAGTACCTTATCATTGAAAAGGGAATTTCCCATAAGCCATCATCAAGACACTTCACCATGAAGGACAACTACAAACGCGATCAAATTGCACTAAATGCATTACCCAAACATGCGATAAAAAAACCAAGTCTACATACACCCATGGTTCTATTTGGTTGTGAGCCAAATCATAGTAGGTATCCACCACTAAAATATTCAATGTGGCAAATATTAATGGATGAAAATATTATATGTTATCATAGACATGAAATAATAATAAGAATTTTATAGTAATGGAACATTAAATAATTTTTTTTTTCAAGTGGGGTACATTAAAGAATAAACAAATTTATAAATAATTCCAAAGCTTCTTATTTTTTCAGCCAAACATATTGTATGCCCACTGTAAGAATAATTGTCTAATGAGCATAATCAACATGGAAATAAACCATAGGCACTACCTCGTTGTAGGTCATAGGTACCTTGTATCTTTGTGAAAGTAAGCCTACAATTTTCTATTCTAGTGCATATGATCCACAAGTAGGGATCATAACCATATCTTAGTAGTTCCCCAACATTATCATCATCATTATAATCATCATAGTTTAGTTATTGTTTTCACCATCAACCTTTATACGTGAAACTAGGGCCAAACACCACTGGATCACTAGCAAACTAGTATTTGTCCACCAACCTAGATACCTCAGTTTTCCCTCTGGTTCCCAACAAGTTCCACATGCCTTGAAATAAATTTTTCACATTATAATACTATTTCAAAGTCACACACAAACCTAAAATCCAACACACATGTCAGAGAATACACTTTTCACAAACAAATATACATTTCTCACCAAATACTCACACAAAACATCCTACATTCTTGTTTTTCACCTTTCTTGAAAATTGATTAATCATTTCATAAATTTGTAAAACATTATAATTTTTTTAACATCTTCAATCGCCACTTACCCTTTCAAAAACCTATCTTAAGTGAACACACTCATCACAAAATGTTCATGTACATCCTTTTCCCACTTTGTTTGACTAAATAATTCACTTTCAATTTTTATAAATCAATCCCATGTAGTATAACCGTGTTTTCACACAAAACCCATTTCAAAACCCTATTTCAAGGATAAAATCACCCAATACAAATAAGAAACATAGTTTTAATCCCTAAATAATTTTTATTAAACCACAATCAAATTTTTATCAAATTATCTCAAATGATCCAACAAAAGATACACATAGAAAACACACATTTTCAAAAAAAGAAACTAGGAAACAAAATAATTAATTAATACTACAAAAATAGTACCCATACCAAACACAGTGTAATAGGAGCATGATAAAAATATAAAAGAAGAAATGATAACTCATCTTATTATGATTTCACATGAAACCACCTAACTTTTGATTCAAAACACCAATTTTTTGAGAGAAATATCAACCACAAAATTTTCCCACCACAGGATAGTGAAATCTTCCCTAAAACCCCAAGATTTTACCAAAAAGACAACAAATAAAATCCATGGTACAAACCCTAACATGTAGAAATTTTAGAACACCATAGAATAGAGAGGAAACCCTATATAGAAGGATGGAAATGAATATAGAATGACTTACTTGAAAAAATATTGAATAAAATTACCAAAATACACCAGTATTTGAATTTCCAAATTTCTTATAAATTAAGTGAGGTTAGAATAAGTATTAGGAGGTCATTTAGGAACTAGAATGGTAGAAAAAGAGTAAACATTGAAGGATCGATGAAAGAAACAATTTACTTCTTTAAATATGGGATATTTTAGAAATCCAGATAAGTTTCCTACAAATTTGAGATCAATATGAGCTCCAAAGAATGTGAGGAGAGAATGGTGGTGCACCTTGGGTATCTGGCCTCATGTGATATTTTGAATAATAGAAAATACTTAAAACTAAATGAGATATTAATGAATTAGAAAAATTTAAAGAAGGAAATCAGTTTTCGGGATAGACCAATACTTTAATAAAAACCCAAATCCATCATGATTATAGATTCCATTGAAGTCCAAATGGGTATGGTGGTTTTAATAGAATAGGGGATGCCAATTGAGAAGTGGATTAGGTGTTAAATGTTGGAAAATAAAAGGGTTATAAAAGAAACAAAATTTGTTCTTAAATTTGGAAATGGGCTCACAGTTTGGCCCAACTCATAAAAACTCACACATTTCTCCAAAAATGTATAGGAATCCCCCACAAAAAAGAATAGAAATTAAATCAAATAAAATAAGTTTAAATCAATTCATAGATGTAAAAATTCTCACCACCATAAATCTTTCTTCCATAAAAGAGCCGCAACAAGGCCAAAAGAAAAAACAAAACACATATGAAATGCTGAATGGAAAAATTTTCCATGCTTCACCTTCAATGGACAAAACACATCCGGTGATCAAATAAGGAAGGAATAATCTCACAAACCAAAACATACCCCCTTTCCTGAAATAATCAAGAACATTCAGAATTTATCTCAAAAGAAAACACCTCAAACATTATCTGAATAGAACTCATAAAATTTATCCAAAAAACAATATCATCACACAATGTTACATTTAAATTAATTTAACTAAACCATTGTATTCTCTCTAATCACAATGATTAACCATAGAATATGTTTATAGTCAGATATCTTAGAACGAGAATACCTACCACCATTCCAAGACAACAGACAAATATGAGTTGTAGGATTGAATAAGTAATGGGACGATCAAATACTATAGAGGGGTGAATTTTATTCATTAAAATTTCATTTGGAATCATTAAATGATAGTTTAACAAGGTTAAAAAAACATTCAAAAAACCACTTAAAAAACCATTTCATATACATTATATCCTTAAAAAGAAAACGTATGAATTATTTTCTTAAAATAATGATTGTAAATTAAAGAGAATAGAATATGTAATATTATCAGAGTAACAGAATTAAAAATTACATGAAATTTATACTCTCTAACATTAAAAAAATTAAGATTACAGTGGAAATAAAACAAGTTGAAATAGAAAACAAGTAACAATAAGATTCTTTTATCCCCAAGAGAAGGGTATCCAAAACCCATGGATAATGATTCCTTGATTTATGCTTTCAGGAGACTATGTCTTACCCAAACCTAGGTAATCCCACAATATGAGGATCAATATCTGTCTTCTAATCCCCACAATACCTCGATTTATATGGAAATCAGAAACAATGTCTTCTAAATCCGGAAGCCCACGATCAGCATAATTGTAGTCTGCTCAATCAAAGACTGAACATGTTGTTCATAACATCCGCACGACACACCGAGAGTTGTAAGATCATCTCTCTAGAAATTACTTCACATCTTATTCACATGCATCATGATCATCCACTCTATGCGTTGTTGTCAAACTCGATGTTATAAAAAGTCGAGGTCAATGTAATAAGTACATTTCTCATTTATATAGACTTATATTTATAAGAAAAACATCTCAATGGTTAGATCCACTCTAACAGTCATATATTCCTGAAATATCGAAGCCACCTGGACATGTGTCAATCATACAATGGTAAGTTTGTAACAGATTGTATGACATCGTTTCATGTATAAGAAAGGTTGTTATGTTAAAGATAAGAATTATGTATAATAAAACACGTAATCTGATAATATTGGATGGATACATTAAACAAATCTAATATTATTAAGAAAATCATATTCTTATGAAAATAATTATTAAGAAAATGGATTTATAATAAAAAAATCGGATTGTGAAATCAGTATCACATTTATACTAGAATCGAAATCATAAAATTGGAATGAGTTTTTCACCAGATTTAGAATCATAAAATCAGAATGAATTTGTCACTAGATTCAAAATCATGAAACATAATGACTTTTGCACTGGATTCGGAATCATAAAACAAAATGAATTCTGCACTAGATTTAGAATCATAAAATAGAATGACTTTTGCACCAGATTCAGAATTGTGAAAAAAGAAATACTTTTTATAGGATTCAGAATCATAAAATGGAATGGCATTTATACCAGATTTGGAATCATAAAAAGGAATGACATTTGTACGTATAACATAATAACATGTTCAGATCTTATGAAAAAACAGTACTTACTAAAAAATTTATAACGTAAGACAAATTCTTTTTGATTTTCAAAACATAAGGCCATTAATAATAAGGAATTCAAAAGGAAACCTTATTGAATCATCAATCTCCCCCTTTTCGGAAAGCACAAACAACTTTTCTAAGGAAGATTATATTGACTTATATAACTAGTATTAAAAACTTTTCTCCCCCTTTGAATGAGATTTTTGAGGAATACGACTAACTACCCCTAAGGTTATGTTTCCCAAGGAACATATTTTTAATCTCTAGTGTCTGGTTTTCATTCATAGGAAAATATCACCCCCTTAATAAACATATCTTCTTAGAATAAAACTCATCCTAAATAGATTCTCCTCCTTAGATATATTTTTTAAAATATTCCTTTAAATAAATTATCCCCCTTTTTTCTTTTCAAAAAGAGTGAAAAATGGGGATGTATATGATATAACATTAATGTTAAGAATGAATACATTCGAAAAGAAACAAATGCAAGACGATTCTTAATTTTTTTTAAATTATGATTAGATTACCACAAAACATCAGAATGTAAATAAATTCAACCATCCTTCTTCTACTCAGAAATCATTTTTATAATGGATTTATGTTAATTCACTTCTTTATGATCTTCTTCAAACGTCTTCTACAAGATCTCTTGATACTAATTATTCTATTCTAATGAAAATATCATTTCTTCATGAGTTGAATTATTTCTCTCTAATTAAGCTCAAACTTCCTTCTCACTACTTACAGACTAGGCCACATAATTGAGTTTACTATCCTTCATAGAGATTGACTCCTTGACCTTGTTGAACTCAGTTTAAGAAGTATTGAATGCCCCATTTTTTGAATCCATAACGTCACTGAACTGTATAATCTCTTCATTGATGGTTTTGGTACGGTTAAAAACATTAATACAATTCACCTATTGAGCTTTTTAATCAATCAAAATATTACTCAAGACTGTTTATTTCTTGACCACCATGTACATAAACATATTGATCAATACTGTCTTTTGATTCAGATCATCTGGCACCATTTGTCTCTGGGCATCTATATTTTTAAAAACTAGAATGGTTCTGAACAAAAATTCTTATAGATATCCTTAAAAAGTCATGTTCAATGGATAATGATGATTCAGAACCTACAGAATCTTTTTCATTCTCAACTACTATTGGAGATTAGGTAACTTATTTTCATATCCTTTTGGAAGACGTCAGAGGAAATTTTTTTCCCGATGAGGCATCCAAAACACTCTTACCATTGAGAGGATTTTGAAATGGATATTTTTCATCAGATTCTTTGATAACATTAAGATATATTTGTTAATCTTCATCCACTTGAAACTATTATTCTTCACCCTATTGTTAATAAACTTATTCTTTCTCTTCTTATTCAATTATATCATCAACATGATCTCTATCTTCAGTTTCTACTTCTTCTTAAACTTCTTCATCAATTTCATCCTCTTCTTGTTATTCAACATGTTCTTCGACTTGTTCTTTTGAAACTGATTTAGAGAATGAACTAGAATGAGTTATAATGTTGTCATCTACTTCCGTTAAAACATCATCATAGTCTTCTTGTACTATATGATATTCTATTTCTGAAATAGTTTATGATAAAGATAGACTTTTCGTGGCTTTCTGGATTTACAGAGTGACAACTAAATTCTATTGAAAAACATCATGTACATTTATTTATTGATATTTCATTTATATATATTTTGGTAAAGACTGAAAAACATGCACTTCCAAGTATTTCTTCTTTATCTTCTCCTCATTATTTTTCTTATAAATATTTTCAGCTTGCTTGATTTTTAAGGGCTTAGCCTCTGCATGGTTTAAGCTAATGGAAGGATCTCATTCTGTTTAGGTTGCTGCCATTTCCCTCCATTTTGAAATTTTTTCATCATTATAGTCTTTCGGTTTCATTGAGGGAGCAGGTTCTAATACAGGGATTTCAAAAACTGCTACTGGAACACTATGTTCTTTATGTTTCCTTTTCCAGGGTACTGTTTTAAAATATTCCATAACATCACCCTTATTTTGGACCACAATTTCTTCAAAACATTTTGATTCGTTTAAAAACTCTATCTTTACCCACCTTAGAGTGTCATCACTGAGCAACAAAATCATAAAATTCTTTGATTCTGATCATCAAGAGGTATTTTGTTCTTGAACGCAAATAACAATTATTCTAGACATAGATGCTGAATACATAATAATTTGAGATCTGATAGATCCACATTTTATTTCCTGGATGGTGAGGAAGATATACTTAACCATTGTTTTCTTCCATAAGATGGATAGAATGTATAAAATAAGTATATCACATATTTTTAAAGATTCTTTATCTCTTTTTATTAGGATTAGAAAGCCTTGCATATAGAGAGATACTATTATGCGGTTAGTTGTAAGATTTTTAATCTTTGGATTCATTACAAACATGAGACCATGATAATCCAAACCTTGAATTTTTTAAAATAACCATCCCTCTAGGGATGTTTTTGAGATCATAGAATATTTTCCCCTTCATATGGTATGTTGTGAACATTTTATTCCTTCTAATAGGGAAAAATACAAGTCTTTTAATAATATATGAACTTAAACATATCCTTACCATCTTTTTGAAATAAAGAAATAGATTCATAAAAATGAATAACCAGGTGAGGAAAAACTAGATCCTGACTCTTCTATTTAGCCACCCAAACAATTTTCCATTAGTTAGTTCTTATCACCATAGAGATAAGGGAGTCATATTTTGCATAGATGTTAAAGAAAACCATTCTTTCTATAAGGATCAACCAATCCATTATTTCTTTGGAAATCAGCATATGATCTGCTAAGGATTCCGGAGACATTCGAGATAAAGGGGACAAAGGAATCAGAACAAGGACCATCACTGTAAAAAGACATTGGATCATAGGTCAGTAAGAATGGTGTGGTGCATATAAATGAGCCCCCTTATATAGACAATGTTATGAACTTTCATCATCCATAAGATAATCAAACTGATGAACACAACCTGATCTAATTTAACAGTTGAGGATGGATATAGGAAATATGAATTCATATCATTTGTATTAAGGTTAACCACTATTTAAAAAATTTGATATACCAATAACAAAAAAATAAGATAATAAAATAATGAATAAGAAGATGAACCTTTTGGAATACTCTGAGGAGTTTATCAGTATTATAATAATTCTCTAGGATGTATTAGATTTTTTAAATTTCCAATATCGAAATTTCCAATACACAAATTTCTAATACCGAAATTTCCAATACAAATATTTCCATAAATAATGGTGAAATTTTAAGAAGGGAAAAATCATAAGGAAAGATAAAATTTTATGAATGAAATAATAAGGAATGAAAAAAGATATGCACTCCCCCTAAAATACAGAGTAGTTTAGTGATAAAAGATGATTTAAAAAATAAGTTGATATGAATGATTACCTCAAAGAGATCATTCCTAACTCCTGTGTATTGTATTCAAATCTATCGGAAGATAATGGTTTTGTAAAAATTTATGCAAGTTGTTATTGTGTCTTGATGAATTTAAGAATTATATGTTCGTTTAGTGTGTGATCCCTATGAAAGTGTTTTCTAATATTTATGTGCTTTTCTCAAGAGTGATGTGTAGTGTTTTTACATAGGGAAATGGAAATTGTGTTATCACACATTATTTGAGACTTAGTAAATCTCATACCATGTTCTATGAGTTTGTGTTGCATCCAAAACACTTGAGAACAACAACTTCTAATTGTTACATATTCAGCTTCTATAGTGGAAAGTGCTACGGAATTCTGTTTTTTTTTTGTATGACCAAGAAATGAAAGAATCTCCTAAGAAAAGAAATGTTCCGGATGTACTTTTTTATATCCATTTTACATCCACTAAAGTGAGAATGTAGAAAACTATAATGTTCAAAATCATTTCCAAATAAATAAAAAAGTCCCAAATCTAATGATTCTTTTACGTAGTGAAAAATTATTTTCACTGCCTTTAAATGAAATTCCATATCATTTTTTTGAATCATTAACATAATCATACTAAGAACATTATGTCAGGTCGACTAGGTATTATGTAATTTACACTTCCTATCATCCCACTATATGATGTTTGATCTACATTTTTCCCTGCTTCATTGATGTTAGGAGTATTAGAGGTTCCGAGAGGAGTACATATACTCTTATTATTATCATACATGAACTTCATATAAAGATATTTTATATACATATTTGGAGATATATATGTTCCCACTGGTTATTGAGATCTTGGAAAACACTGAAATAAGGTTACTCACACATAATACTCATCTCAAACTCAATTTCATAAGATTGGAAAATGAATCAGTTAAGGATTGCTGAGTGGATCCGAAGATACTTTCATCAACATATACATGAACAATAAAAACACCTTTATTATTTTTCATAATTAAAAGGGATGGATCAGGAGTCCCCATAACATATCTTTCTTGATGCAAAAATCATGAAATTCTATTATACCAAGATCTAGGGGCTTGTTTAAGTCCATACAAAGCTTTGGTATATTTAGAAACAAGATTACATTGTTTTGTATCTTCAAAGCTATGTGGTTGATCTTCATAGACATCCTCCTTTCCATAACCATTAAAAAAATCACACATTACATCCATTTGATATTTTTTAAAAGTAACGAATGTTGTAAATAATATAATAATACGAATAGATTCATGTATTGCTACCGAAGCATAGGTTTTTTCATAGTCTATGACTTCTTGTTTGTTATAGCCTTTGGCAACTAATCATGATCTATATCTAAAAATGACTCCATTTTCATCGCAATTGTTTCCAAAAAGACATATTACATCAGTAATAGATGTTTCCTTAGTTTTTTCAACCAAGGTCCAATATTGATTCCATATGAATTCGTTGAGTTCATCGTGCATAGAGTCTATCCAATATTCATCACCCAAGACTTCTTCAGTCTTCTTTGGTTCAAGTTGGGAATGAAAATTAACATTTTAAAATTCATTCCTAAAGAACATCTAGTTTGTACTGGTTTGTTAACATTTTTAATGATATTTCCACTGGGATGATTTCTAGGAAACAATAGATGTGGGATTTGAGATTCATGACCATCAACATAGGGTAGAAAATATTCAGGGGAAAATGTTTTAGAAATATTTTCCTAGAATATTTCATTATCTGAAAAGTCTTCTATCAATGTTTTGTGATTATTTTAAGAAAATATATCAAAAATATGTTTAGGTTGTTGGAAAACAAAAGGATCATTTTCATCAAAATTAAAATGTAATGTTTCTTCCATAGTGCAAGTGTTTTATTAAAGACTCTGTATGCCTTAGAGTTAGTATAGTATCCTAATAAAATACATTCATTGGATTTGGGTGAAAATTTATATAATTTATCCTTGGTATTCATGATAAATACACTGCAAACAAAAACTTATATGTAAGATACTTTTGGTTTTAGGCATGTCAATCATTCAAAATGTGTATCATTATGAAACGACCTTATTAAAACTTGATTTTTAGTATAGAAAGATATACATATATATTCAGCCAAAAAAAATTAGCAATCGAATATTCACATAAAAAGGTTATAATCATCTCTTGAAGAATATGATTTCTTCTTTTGAAAACATAATTCTGTTGAAGACTTCTTGGTGATGAAAATATTCGAGTAATACCATTTTACTACAAAATGATTCAAAAATAGAATTTCAAAATTCTTTCCATGGTCACTATGAATAGTTATCAATGGAAGGTTTTTATCAATTTTAACATGATATCTAAAAATTTTGAAATAAGAAAAAGCTTCATATTTCATTCTGAGAAAATATTACCAAGTAAATCTATTTTAGTCATAAACAAAGACAAACACATAGTATTTTCCTCCAAAATATCCAGTTTGTGTTGGAGCAATTAAGTCCATGTGCAGTAACTATAAGGCATTATAAGTTGTAACATCAATTATAGATTTAATTCAAGATTTATGGGTCTTTCAATTTTGAAAATGATCTCATACGTTTGACGAATCAAACCTACGATCTGGTTGATCCTTAAAAATTTCTTTCATAGAATGATTACTAAGATTACTTAAGTTATAGTGTACTAGTATTCTATGCCAATGCCATGATTTATCTTTAATTTCACTTAGGAATGTAATATCTTGACTACTAATGCCTTCTAGGTTTTTGTTGTATACATTCTCTTGCCTATGGGCTGAGAGAATAAACCCATTCGTGGAATTGTGTTCTAAGAACTTGTCATTCAAAAAATTCAAATGTTATCCTTCATCACATAATTGAATTATACTGATGTTGTTGTTCTTAATACATTTAACAAATATATCATTTGAAATTTAAGATTTTAATAGAAGAATAATGTTTCCAATAATGACAATTTCTCCTTGAGAGTTATCTCCAAAGGGTACATTTCCACCTTAGGTCTTTAAAATATTTTTGAAATAGTCTTTGTTACCAGTCATGTTTCGGGAACATCCACTATACATGTGTCATATGATGTTGTTACTTCCTTCATTAACATAAAAAAGAAAATTCTGGTTCTCGGAATCCAAACATGTTTGGATCCAGAATTGTTGGATAATGAATTTTTGGGAATCCACATATGTTTTGAAAAATAATATTTTTGAAACCCAAGAGATTTAAAATTATTTAAAGAAAAATTTGTCTTCCAATACCCACCACATTGAAAGTTAGTACAAAATGGGGCTCTTGGAGGAACAAAATAATTGTTTCTAAAAACCTGGTTTTCTTGAGAATAACCAAATCCATGATTATTACAATATGGTTGGATCTAAGAATACATCTTGTCAAAATTATCCTTACTAGAAGTAAAATTTTAATGATGTTTCTTTAAAGAAAAAAATATCATACTTTGGTCTCATGACTAAATTATTATCCTCTTGAATAATAGACATAGAGTTAAGTTTATCCAATAATATATATTTTAAAAAAAACAGATTTTTAAGATCCTTAGAATAGTGATCATTCTCAGAATTAACATTCACAAGTTTCTTAGAATGATTTTCTAAAATATCATTTTCTATTTCAAGATATTTGGTAAGATATGAAATTTATTATTTAAAATAAATTCTCTAGAATTTTCTTTTTCATGTTTCATAGAAACATTAAAATTTTTTAACACTATAATCATAGAAAATCCAGAAACATCCCCATATGAAGGGAAATCATTATCATTATTTGATTAAGATGATTCTTTATCTAATGAAAAGAATTTATCAGTAAATGTTTTAATCGAAGACTTATTTTTTAAGGATTCAACAGTTCGTACCTAAGCCATAAGACAATAATTTTGATATGGAGCTCGAGCTATTAATCCAATATTATTTTTCTATGTAGATTCATATTCTAAAGGGTTATCCAAATAATATCCACCATTTTCACTCCGACTATCATTGGATTTTAAGACTTTATTATGCTTGTATCTATAAAACATATTCTTGACTGCCTTAGAATTTATATCCTTCTTGTCTATTTTCTTAAGCAAGCGACAATTAGGTCTGATATAAACAATTCTTCTATATTCATATCATGTTACTTCTCTATATTTGTAATCATTTACATCTTTCTTCTTGTATATATATTGAAAGTTATTCTGCCCGACAATCTTGTCATCCTTCGGGCATGATTGGATAACTAATTTTCTGAAGCATCTCATTCACTAGATTCAGATTGTACAACAACCTTCTTAGATTTAGATACTGTAACTCTCCCAGGAGTATTGGAATTCGTATGATTTGAGGTTTCTTGTAAAATAAACACCTCTATTTAAATTATTCTTTTTAATATTATCAGCAACTATCTTCATTCTGGTTTCATTTTGAAGATGTGTTCCAAAACATTTCGTCAAAAGAAATCTATGTGACTTTTCTATTTTCATCTATAGCAGTTATCTTTTATTCTCGTTCGTTTGGAAAGATATCTATAATCTTTTCTACAAGAGCATCATCATCTAAACTTTATCACCAATTGATTATAAGATATTTATGATATTCATGAATCATTTTTGTACATTACATATGGGTTCTTCATAGGGATATAAGAATCCATGATACTCAGCTCTAAGCATATCTCTTCTAGTTTCAATATCATTGGAAGTTTCAAAGTGTGTTATTTCAAGATTCTTCCAAATACTATTTTCAGCCCCACAAGATGAAATTTGGATGTATATATTACTATTCATGGTAAAATGAAATGTATTATGTTCCATAATGTTCAGCAGGTATTCTACCTTTTCCGGATTAGTAAAGGTTTTATGTACCTTATCATAATTATTATAATCTCCAGTTAACATAATGTAGTTGTCCATGCCTGTGTTTATCACAAAGGTCTTCATTCTATCTCTCTAGTACTGATAATTATTTCCCTCAAATATTGGTGGTCTAGTAGGATTGAGATTATATTGATATATAACATGAATACCCCCCATACTAAAAAAATTCTTCCCATATAACTTGTTATATGTAAATGTTTATAACAGAATAAGAAAGAGAAACATGGGAAAAATGTTATATGTGAATATAAGTATTTTAGTGACTCCATCTAATACCAATTAAAGGATCGAATATGTAATGAGATTCTCAAATACAAGAGGGGTGAATTGTATTCTTTTCAAATTCTATTGTAACATTTATAGTTTAGTTTATTAAGGTTAAAAAACATTCACAAAACTTCTTAAAGAATATTTTTCCTAGACATTACAGCCTTAAAATAAAAACATGGTAATGGTTTTCATAAAAGAAAGATTCTACCCTATAGAATATTGAATCTGTAATATAATCAGCATAATGTAATTATAATGTATAATAAAGTTATACATTATTGCATTAACATTGTTTAAAGTTCAGTGGAAATAAAAGTACTTGAAATAGAAAACAAGTAACAATATGAATATTTTAACCCAAAGAAAATGGTATCCGACAACCTTGGATAAAGGTTCTTTGATTTATACATTTAAGAATGTATGTCTTACCCAAGCCCAGGTAAACCCTTAATCCGAAGATCAATATATGTCTTTCTATCCTCACAAGCCCTTGATTTTGTAGGAAATCAGATCCTCTATCTTCCAATCCCAGAATCCCACGATCAGTATGATTGGAGTATGCACAAATAAATTCAATATAAGTTTTTCTTACCTGAACACATTTTTCACAACATCCTCATGAGGCACTGGGAGTTGTAAAAACCTATATCTCTCTAGAAATCACTTCCCAGCTTTTTGTGTGCATCATGTTCATCCACTCTCATTGTTGTTGTCAAAGTCGATGTTATCAAAAGTTGAAGTCAAATTAAAAATTACTTTTATCATTAAAATAGACTGGTATTTATATGAAAAACATCCCAATAGTCATCTCCACTTAGATGCCCATATTTTAATTAAATTTTTGAGGGACCTGGACACATGTCAAACATATAATAGTTTGATATTAACTGATTTTGCGACATCAGATCAAGTATAAGAAACGATGTTATGTTAATGATAAGTGTTATGTATATGAAAACTTGGAATCTGATAATATTAGAATGATACATTAAAAAACAATAACATTATTAAAAAAAATTGATTCCTAAGAATAAAATTATCATGAAAACTGATTCATAAGAAAAATTAAATTTGATTGTGAAACTGGTGTCACATTTTTACCAGAATCATAATCATAAAATCAAAATGATTTTTTCATAGGATTTATAATCGTAAATTCACAAAGGATTTTGCACTAGATTTGGTATCAAAAAACAGAATGAATTTTTCACTGGATTTGGAATCATAAAATAGAATGACTTTTACAGTAGATTCATAATCATAAAACAAAATGACTTTTTTACAAGATTTAGAATCACCAAAGAAAATAATTTTTTCACCGAATTCAGAATCATAAAACAAAATTAAATTTTTATTCGATTAAGAATTATAAAATGGAATGAAATTTTTATGTATAACAGAATGGAATGTTATGATCTTAAGTAAAAAAACAGTACTTATGAAACAATTTAGAACATATAAAAAGGTGTTTGTGATATTAAAAAACTAATACCATAAGAAATAGAGAGTTCACAAGATAACCTTTCTGAATCCACATGAGTTACTATTTTTAGGGGACACAAATGGGATCTCCACCATAATAGGCAACTGATATTTTTTTAGAGATGAAATCACGACACAAAAAGGGGAGGCCTGAACAAACTCCCCATTACAGGGTGTAGACTTCCATTAGACCTTCCCAAAATAAATTAAATAAAACTTATAGTGGTTATCCAAACCAAAAGAACAATTCATCTTAATATACCATCACATGATGATAGAAAATTACCCCAATAATGAAAGAGTTGGGATGCCTGCAGGGTTAGTCTGCACGGTTGGGTAAATAGTGTGCTATCCATGGGGATCCTTCTATCTGCATGGTTTTTTGGGGAATGGTTACTATTAACTTTGTGCTCAACCTATATTGTCAAATCTAAAACCCTTCTCCAAAAACTCAATGGAAACAAAAGGGGGAAGGAATTACATTGAGCGATAACATGGACATAAGGTCCTCCAACCTCTTCCCTTCAAATGAGGCCAAAAAAAAGAAAGGAGATGACAGAATATGTTTAAAAGATTTACATCATTCATACTAAAGAAAGGGAATTATACTGGGTTTTGAACAACACTGAGATTTTCCATGACTATGTTCCAGCTTCACATTGAGAGCTATACTTAGAGATGAAATGATGGAAGCATCTTCGGCCTCATAGTTTGCCTTTGGAATCCCCCCAAATGGAATTTATCAATTAAGTGCCATGAATACTATACCCTTATCCCATATTTGTTCACCAAGACATAATACATTCCAAAAACACTTTAACTAATCAAAAAATTGAAATAAAACAACTTCTTGGACGATACACACACATCACCCCTTGTTTTTTCAAATGAGAAATGGAAAGAGAAAATGATATATAGAAACACCTTCCTATAATCATAGGATGTTGGGATTGTAAGAAGGGATAAACACTTCATACAAAACAGAGTCTCGTATATGATTTTACATCCTTCACCTTCATTTCCAAACAAGCGCACTATATCATAAGGTGTCATAGAACATGTCCATTATGACTGATAGAAACAATACATGAAGGGGTACCTTATACAACGTCCCTAAACATTACAAAATTACAAAAAGTGTCCATAACAACCTCTCATGACCATATTTTTTATAAGGGTAGTTTAACAAAAACCCATACATCGATGACACTATAATGGACATAGAGGCCCTCTTAGTCAACTGATAACACTAGACTACTTTCACCACTGATGAATCAGGTAACGGAAGAAATCAAGGTCTCTATCAACCTTCCAAAAGCACTCACCAATGACTAGAGGATCCCCAAAACATGTAAAGGTATTTGAGATATACTCAATATCCAAAAATCAATAGGAAACTACTTATGTTGACCAACTGGTGGATTTTACAACAAAAAAACAATCTGGGCTGCACATCAGTCATGCATTAACTCTTAGTGGTTGTATACCTTATCCAACTAGAGAACCCAAGGACCCATACATTATGGTATATTGGTCATACCATGCCACGAAATAGAACTAAACATATTATGGGAACTACTATCAGGCTTCCCAATCATTTCTCAGAGGAGACCACTAACCAGCCCTTTAACCCATCTTACAGAGTAAACACAAACCCAAAACAACATTCAATAAAGAGGTGTTATCCGACTTAAAACATCCCACCATGATAAATTTACAAAAACACATAATGAAAAACATCACAAACTAGTCATCAAGACATATTTTTTTCCATTAAAATTATCTCATTGAAAATAAATGGTTCATCAGTTTGCATTTGAACCTATGATACCCCATGGGCCTCACACATTCATGTTTCCGGGCCACATCAGACACCATCACCATACCCATCCCAAAACGCATCTAGGTGATCCATTAACCATCCATCATCACATGTAACCCCATGAATGTGGTCTCACATGGAAATACCAATGGTTAAAACAAAAATTATTTACACTTTTCAAAATAAAAAGTGTCACTAAATAATTATTTTTTTCTCAAGACAGCTAACCAAAAAATCAAATTCCCAATTTAGATTTTACCATACTATTTTTCTTGAAATTCACAATCATTCAAATAATAAGTGACATTCATGTCATTCACAATAATTTCAAAACAACTCATCCCATTTTAAAACACCCCTGATTTTATGAATACTCAATTTCCTCAACCTTCATTCCTAAAAAACACATCTTTTCTAATTTAAAATAGGGTTCCAGTTATCATAAAACGTTTTTAATGATTACCAATCATTCAATAAAAAACCACATGCAATTATTTTATATTAATTTCAATACATTCCATCCCACATCAAAACACATTTAATTTCAGGAAAATATATATTTCATAAATCCATATTAAATTTTGAACTCAAATAATCTCATTTCAAAACAAGATTCTAAAATTTCATAAAAAAATTCAAATGATCCCATGTTACCAAATCAAAATACATTTCAAAACTCCAAACACGACATAAAAAACATTCCATTCCATTAAAAAACCATTAAATACTTTAAAAAAATATATTATAAATACTTTTTCAAAAAGAACATTATCATAATTCCCTACATTAAAAAGATGTGTAAACACATTATTCACCAATTCAAAACAATAATTAAATTTCTGTTATACAATTTCAGATATCATTCCACTACGTATAACTAAAAAATAGCTTCCTAAAATTTTACATTTCTCCAATCAAGTCTTTAATTTCATTAAAACCAATTTCCAAGAATCCAACATGAAGAGACACGAGAAACTGTTTGAGGAAACTTGTTTTGGTGGGTGATTTGAACATATAGTTTTCATCCATATGCCAATCACATCACCATCATATAGACTGTTCTAGGGAAATCTTTCTAGCTCGACATGGATTTCCAGGAACTATCCATTACCCCAACTCTATTTTCATTTCCCCTAATCAATATCAATCCATGAAAACTAAAGGGCTCAGATAAATCTCGTCTTCACATGGAAACTTGAATCTCCTCGTGAGGTGCGCTAGCCAGACACACTACCCATAAAAAGAATTTCATGATCCGAAAATCCTACCTCTTCACAATCCTATATTTTATATAAATAACATGACCCTAAGAGTAAACATAACCAATCATTGATACCATTTTGTCACAAATAAGACCTATTCACCCTCAAAAAAGCACCTGACCTAGCCCGTAGAAAGGCTCGATGGGCGTTCTTGATCCCCATGACCTGGAACAATTTCTTAGGTATCATAAAATAGAATTTGGGATTGATTTAACCGAGTATATAAATATGAAACAAAAAACAAATGAAATATAAAAAATTCCAGATTTTTCAAAACAAACCATATTTTATAAAAACTCACAATTGAATTACATATTTTAAAACAATTATCAATGATTATTATAAATGATAAAACCCAAAATGGATGGCCCAATAACCTCATCATGGTATGGGGAAATACCCTTAAGCCTTCTCTATGACACTGTTCCCTAAAGGACTATTGGAAACCCAAACCAATGAAACTAAAATATTTACCCCAACCTGTTATAAAATAACCTAGTTTAAATACACCCAATTGTATATGTATGTGGTGAGACAAATCCTGGTAGGATGCCACCACTAAAATATTCCATGTGATAATCATTAAAGAATTAAAAGCTAGTATGCTTTCATAAATGTGAAATGAAAATAAGAATTTTAATGAGATGTAACATAAAAACATTTTTCATGGGAATACTTTAATGAATCAACAATTTTATATAGAATGCCGAAGATACTGAATTTTCCAGACAAACATATCATCTTCCAAAAGTAATTATAATGTATCTAATGTTCCCAATTAGTGGGTAATAACCTCTAGGCACTACCTCACTATGGGTCACAGGTACCTTGTATCTCGGTAGAAGTAACTATACAAATATCAGTTCTTGGGAAAATGAACCACTATAAGGGATCTTACCCATAGCCTAGTGGTCCCCCAACATCATCATTATCATAAACATAATTTAGTTAATTATTTATCATCAAACATGATACGTGAAACTGGGGAAATCCCCGATGGAATCATAAGAATACTACTACATGTCCAACCACCCAGATACTCGAGTTTTCCCTCTTCTTCTCAAACAAGATCCACAAGCCATGAAATACAATTTTCACATGAAAATACCATTTACATGTCACAAAAACACCAAACATCCCACATAAATTTCACATAATACTCCTTTCACAAACAAATATTCATTTTTCAAATCATACTCACACAACAGAGCCCAAAAACATATTTTGTACCTTTCATGCAATTGGATAAGTCATTTTTGAAATTTATAAAACATTATAAAAATGTTTGACATAGTAAATCACCACTTTAACATTAAAAACCAATCGTAAGTGAACACACTCACCACAATAGTTCATGTACATCCTTCTCCCAATTTATTTAACTTAAAAAATCACTTACAATTTTCATTAAACAATCTCAAGTGGAATAACCATGTTTTTCACATAAAACCCATTTCAAAAACCTATTTTGAGGCCAAAATAACCCAACACCAATACAAAACAGAGTTTAAAGACCTAACAACATTTATTAAACTACTTTAAAATATTATTATATTACCTCAAATGATACAACAAAATATACACATGGAAACCACACATCCTCAAACAATTAATCTCTGAAACTAAACACATAATAAATACTATATAATATTTTTCCTTACCAAACATAATGTAATAAGAGAATGTTAAAAATATGAAATAATCAATTATAACTCATCATAGGATGCTTTCACGCGGAACAATCTACCTTTTGTGTCAAAAAAACCCATTCATTGTGCAAAACATAAACTACACCTTCATTGCACCATAGAGGAGTGAAATATAACCTATAACCACCAATATTTTACAAAAAAGTCTACAAATAAATTCCTATGTATGAACCCTAAATCATAAACATTCTATAACATCATGAATGTGGGAGGAACCCCTATGGAGAAGGAAGGAAATTAAGATTAAATCACTTAATAAAATAAAATTATCCAAATACACCAGTAGATTAATTTCCAAGTAGCCAAAAATTCAAGTGAGGTTCAAATTTTTTTTATTGGCCATGTTGGTACTGGAATGGGTGGAAAATTAAAAATTGAAGGAGTTATGAAAGAAAAAACTTTCCTCTTTAAATCTAAGAGATTTGTGAAATCTAGAGAAGTTTTTCACAAATTTGAGATAAATATAAGCTCTAATGAGGGGGAGGAGAGCCTGGAGGGATCCTTGGTAAGTGGTCTCAGGTGAGAGTTGTAATAAATAAAAAAAATAAAAACTAAATGAGATATTAATGTATTATAAAATGAAGGAAAATTGATTTTGAGATAAACCAATATTTTAATAAAAAACCCAAATCCTTCCTAATAATGGATTATTTTGAGGTCCAAATAGATATTGTAGTTTTTAAATACTAGGTAATTCCAATTGGTATTTTAATGGGAATAAAATGTCGAAAAATGGATGAGTTATAAAAGAAATAAAATTGTTCTTGAAATCCGGAAATGGTCACACAGTTTGGCCCAAATCATGAAAACTCACCATTTCCCCCATTAAAGTAAGGGAAAAATCACAATAAAAAAGGGAAAATAAATGAAAAAATACCTTAAATATAAGCCATCTATGTGACAAACACTCAGTTTAATAAATATTATCTTACATATTTCTAATGAAATTTTCAAAAAAATATTCTCTTTACAATTTTGCTTATCTTTAGACATTAAATCAGTTATTTCAATTATGAAATTATAATTTCATTTAGAAATATTCAATATTATATTTTTATGGAATTTTTAATCTAATATGAAATACTTTAACATTTCTTAATATTTTTGATGATACATTTTTCAATGGTATAATCCTTAATATTTCAAAAATTGTTTATAGTTATGATAAAACCATTTTTATATAAGACATACATTTTCCATGGATGATGTAATGATGAAATAATTAGGAAACCTGTTTCATTTATACAAGTTATTCTATGATTAAATCTTTATGATACTTATTTCTTTTCCATGGATTATTCCATGAATTTTTTTTCATAAAACCCATTTATTTTTCATGTGTTATGATATAATGAATGTTTAATAATTTTTTTGGAACACATCCAGATGATTTTCATTATGTTTCAGGAGGTCTCATATTTATATAGGACTCTAATGGGTTATTTATAGATGAATATCACATGAGATAAACATGATTGGAATAGGAAGCAGACTCACTTCATTAAGGGATCAATCTGCTATGATAGTCTTGGGAGTAAACTGATACTACTAAGATGGTTTATGGATTGATTCTAATCCATTATGATAGTCTTACAAATGATTATTACCATTAAGAAAATTATTTTAAATTCTTATGAGTATGCCAAAATATTTGTCTTATGCCAAATATAATGTTCAAATGGATCATTCTATTTGATTCAATTTTGATTCACATCACATGAGCTACCGTGATTTATAAAACAACTCAACATTATGATATGAGATATGAAAGGAATATATTTCAAGAAATATTTTTATGTACTCAAACCAAGTCACTATATTTATGTTTATGTGATCTTTGATATATCACTTTTTTACCTTTAATGTTATTCTGAGGTCACCCTTTCATGTGTTTCATCTCTTTAGATTACAAAGAAAGGTAATGTGTAAGATATGGCTATGATGGGCGATAGATATAATGAACATATTTGAAGATGATACATTTTACTTAATAAATAGTTTTTTTGTATTCATGTTTCTAAATACACTAAACAATTATATACCATAGGTATGCTTTTGTTTAATAAAATCAATATTATTCTACCAAGATGTGATGTAAATATATGAAACTTGTGAATTTCTATAGTTGGTATCAATAGAAAATTTTATTTATATTTTATTTCTTGGATGAGAAAATTTTAATGTGAACCCCTAGGATAATACTTCTTATTATATAACATCCTATTTTATGGTAAATAAAATAGTGTGTTTTCATAGAAAAACATCATTATATCGATACTGCGGGTGTAATATATTGCGTAATAGATGAATCTAATAGAAATAACCCATAAAATATTTTTTTCAAGTATATCTTGTCCATTTTTAGGGTGTAGGGTTGTTTCTCCCTTAATGAAGTCCTCGTTTGGCACTCCAATAAGATATAATTAGGTAAATTCAGATTTTCATTAAAAATTGACATGATGAATTTAAATAGATAATGAACATGAATAAACTATGTATATTCTGTGGTTTCTTATATTTAAAATAAGTTGTCATGATTTAGACATCATATTATTGATTTCTTATGAATATTTCTTCCAATACTATAAATGTTTTTTAAACTATGTTTTTTAGTTTTATTCGAAGGATTGAACCCAAAGGAATCATGTTAATTTTGAAAGCAATGTAATATAAAATTATTTTCCTCCAAAGATCCCAAAACTTATGGGAGATCAATTTAAAATTATTTTTTGTATTCATACATAGAAATCTAAAAAAAATAATAATTATGAACATCCAAATGAATAATAGGCGGAAAATAACTCTGTTGAGTCGCTCATGAAAAAATTTCCACCATCATTTACTAGATTTTCTAATGTAGTAGATATTGAGAAATGAATCAGTACCACTAAAAATATATTTTCCATTATCCATTATTAGAATAATGAAAAGTAAATTTTATATCTCTATTGACTGGAATTTTCAGTAGCTAAATTGAGGAATCTTATAAAACTTATGAGTAACATCTAGAAATTGAATCCATGGAGTGGTTTTAATTTAATTTATTGCTCTTAAGTAAATTCATCCATTGAATTCATAATTATAAAATGGTGAAAGAATTAGTTGAGCTAAATTAGAAGGATTATGGATCTGTTAGTACCTATAAGGCTAATTTAAAAAGGTTTTCAACGAATATATTTAGTATAATCATACACCGTGAATGTTAGTTTGATATATTATTTAGTAGATTTAATACAATTATATAAAGGGTTTTATCGATATGAAAAATTTGTAGATATGATAAAATAATTTTATGTATTATCAATGTAAAAATATAGAATGTAGTTTCCCATAAACATCGAGTATTTTATATGAATAGAAAGATTCATTTAAATAGAAATACAAAAATAATATTTATAGAAAAATATGATTAGTTATGATCAAAGTGTGGATGGATACAAAAAGGAAATTTTCTTAATGGGACTTGTAAATGTTTTATGTTTTGAAAGGAAGGACATTGGGAATCAAAAGTTTAGGTGATGTGAATATGGTAACTAATGATTTGAATAGAGATAAATATCCACTTAATTCCCCAAACACACTCTAGTGGATTAAATAATTGGAGTATGGGAATTATGTTAACTAGTGATCAAATATAAAGGTTATTTAAAATTAATAACATCAATAATCTCTTAATCCTAGAGAAATATGGAAATTACAAACAATAATTATTTGTAATGAGAGTTTTGATAAGTATTTGGTCAATGTTTCCCATACTATCCACACTAGATATGTTAATCTCTTATTTGACTGTGGATCTACCTACACTTTAATATCTAAATAATTTTCCAATTATATCAAAACTATAAACCAATTATTTCATTTCAAATTAGTATTAAAAACCCATACAGTTATTATGATTGTATATCAATACATTGATTATTTTATTGATGATTTTCTTAGTAACTTTATTCCATAAAATATCATTATTCTCTCTATAGTGGAATTCAATGTTTTTTAATTCATATATTTACTTTCTTTACATAAATCCCAGAACAATTTCTAAGTATGTGAAGTCACATTAGATATTGTGAACCAAACAATAATATATTCTGAATTCATAGATAAATATTATATTTTAGTGTAAATCACATAAATTGTATGGTTCTTGATTCATATTCAAAATTATTTTTTATCTTAGATGGTTGTGGAAAATTTGATGATATGTTTATTGTATGGGATTTTATTGATGTATTTCCAGAATATTTTTCCAGTATTCCATTGAATAGTGAATTTTATTTCTTAATTGAATTTATATCTGGTGATACACCTTTTCCAATGAATTATAATAGAGCGGCCCTTATTTAGTTATAGAAATTAAAGAACCAACTTCAGGATAATATTGATAATGGATTAATTTATCCAAGTGTATCACCATGGGGTAAACATATTCTTAAAAAAGAAATATTTATTAATGAAACTCTACACTGATTATTGATAATTGAAAAATAACACAATCAACAACATGTTTCATCTACCCTTATTGATGACTTATTTGATCAAATACATGGATCTAAATAATTCCAAGATTTACATTCAACCTGGATAACATCAAATGTGGTTCAAGATTGGGTATATACCAAAGGAAATATTTTTTAAAAGTTAATTGAACTATTAATATGTAGTGATTCTATTTGTATTTACCAATACCCCCCATATCATCATGGTTTTAATGAATAGAGACTTTAAGGATCACCCTGATCATTATGTGATAGTTTTCAAAGATGATACACATATCTATTCAATGATAATAGATGAGAATGAAGACAACATTAGCATTGAATTAGAGACAGTATGGAACAAGAACCAATATTAAAAATTTTCTAAGTGTGAATTAATTCTATAGAATTATTCATTTTTTGTCATATAATCACAAGAAAGGAAATATTATTGGATATATCAAAGAAAAAGTCTATTGAAAATTGGCCAAGATCAACGACAGTGATTACGATTTGTAGTTTTCTTAAATTATCTAGAACTTATAGATAGTTTGTGGAATATTTTTCATATCGATCCAATGAACTCACAATGTTAACTTGGAAGGGATCCATGATCCATCAAATAGTTTAATGTCAATATAACATCATGGATATGAATAGAGGTTAGTCAGTTCACATCTACATAAATTACCATGTTGTGTAGAAGGCTATGTAATCTATAGTGACGCATAAAAGAAGAAAATATGATAAATAATATTATAGAATGATATTGTTATAGACTGTTTCTAATGATAATTTATTTTTCATGAGAAATATTATCTAACTCCTGATTTTGAATGAGCATTAATAATTTTTTCATTAAATATATGGAGGCATCGTATTTATGATGAAATATGTGATATATATGATGATCATAATAGTTTGAAGTATATATTCAAATAGAAAGTGTTGAATATGTTCTTGATAAGATGGTTGGAATTGAATAATAACTACTACTTATAAATTCATTACTTTAACATCCCTTGATTTTAAAATAATACTATGTTCGATTGCATATATGACAAGCAACATTGAGCCTAAACAAACCCCAAAATATTATTATTTAAACATGGATGTTATCCCCAATCCATTAAATTAGTGACCATGAATAGTATTTACTAAATTATGAAATAAATATAAATGACCTACTCAATGAAAATTTATTTACTAATTCTAATGAAGTAAATATTTATTTTAGGGAAGTTATTTTATTCTTTAGAATTTTTTTTTTCATAAATGATTTTTATATATTTTTTTCTAAAAATATTATAATTAATTTATACAAATTTTATCAATATTATTTGATAATATTAATATATTTTTTGAAATAATAATAAATATATATTATATAGGTGTGAATTGTTATAATTTTTTAATACTACTTTCTTATTGAATAGTTAAAAATATAGATTTTTATCAGAATTTTTTTTAGAATTTACATATTTAAATTTCATATTAAAATGATTTTACAGTAAATTTTTTTGTATTATATTATTTTAACCCATATAGTATCATTTCAATATATATTATTATTTAAAATAGTCTAAAAAATTTATACACTAGAAGAGATTTTTCAGAAAAAACATTATTTTTCTAAAAAGTTGTTACATCACATTTTGAAAACATATTTTATATTTAATTTAATGAACTTATATTTATTAATTTGGATATAATGGATTCCATATTTTGAATCATGAGTTTCAAATTTGGTTAATTTTTAACTTTTATTTCTATATATTATTAATAGTAAATGTGGAAAACATTATCACCTTCGTAAAGGGTAAATAATGTAAATCTATGTTAAAAATAATTGATGACCCCATATGTTTTCATACAAATTATTATTGGATGATGTAAATTATACCCTTATCATATTATTCTTGAAATATATTTGTTTAATGGACATTTTTTCATGAAAATTGGATAATTAATATTTAAGGAAAATAAAATTAAACAATTTCACTCTCTTAACATTAAATATCTATTATATGTAAACATAAGAACAAATAAAATTTTATAAAGAATATAAATGTCTATTTTTAATGTCAATTAAATTAATTTCTTGATAAAAAAATTATTTCTTATTTTTATTATTTAATTAATTACCATTAAGGTTTTTGCAACACTCATTCAATATTTACATAATTAATAGAAAAATAAAACATTTGATTTTAAAAATATTGAAAGTGATATAATTATATATATTTAATTAATATCATTATATTTTAGAAATATTTGAAATATTCCAAATGATTTAATGAATTATATTTGAAATCCACTTTTTATTTATTTATTTAAAAACATTTTAAATGAATAGTTTTAAAAATAAAATTAATGATAATTTACAATAAATAATATTATATTTAATGATTTAAAATAAATTTAAAAGTTTTTATTGATAAAAATGAATTTAATACAGTTTCAAACATTACAAATTTTCCATTTATGTGTATTATTAATTTTTATATTAACATTATTAACCATTGAATGGTAGAAATAATTTATATTATGGTAATTGTCATAAGGGTTAACGAAAATTTTTAAAAAATATATAGGTGTAAAAATGAGACCCAAAATTTCCAAATTTTATTGGATTATATTATTTCATATAATCCTCATATATTATTCAAATAATATCAATTTGGAATAATTTTTATTTCAAAATTAATATATATTAAATTAATATTTTAATAAAGTTATAAATATCCCCTCCCTTCAAGTATAAAAGGGATAATATCCTTTCTATTATTCAGACCACTATATGATTTCTAAATTTGCCATATATTATCAAAATACCTTATAAAATATTTTATACATGTTTAATGGTTTTATTCTACCATAATGTCAAAACCTATGATCCTTAGGAGGATATATAAAAGATTTGTTTCAAAGAAGTGGAAATCACCTTATGTGATCAATTTATTTTTTATTATTATATTACTACCTCTAATTTTTTTATTATTCATTAAATAATTAATTAGTTATCATAAATATACTTATATTCTATTATGGTTTTTAAGGTTCCCTAAACTACCATATTTCTCTTCTAATTAGATGTGAAAATGTTTCATGTGCATTCGTATTTCTTACCATCTCCACACAATGATCTAATACATTTTTTATTACCATCATCAATGGAAAATTATTACGATGTGTTTACAGAATATATATCATATTTGATAACTAATTATGATTCTATAAGGTTAATATCATATCTATATTCATACCTTCCAAATAGTTAGAAAATGATAACACTGATCATTCATATGTTTGAAATACCAAATGTATAAAGAGATATGATTAACTTCATTCATTTATATTTTACTTGGATAGTAATTAAGAAGTCCATAGTTAATATATATGATTTTTTGACATAATAATTATTCTGTAATGCTGAATTATTATTTTCCATTATTTCATCCCATATGTCAAAAATTTAAAATGTTCATGTATGGGTTGGACTTACCATCTCCACAAATGGTGAAATTCATTTCTCTACCTACACCATTATGGTAGCTCCATATATATATATATATATATATATATATATATATATTTTATATATATGATATAATATTCATGTCATGATTTCGATATTTATGTTTAATAATTTTAAATTTATTATAAGTGTGGTTTAAGAACGTTCGATTAAATTAAATCTCACAGTAATTGATTTTAGTCTCACTTTTATTCTTATTGTAGACATGTCATATTCACTAATTATTTATTTTATGTGTTGAATATACTTCCAAATAATATATTTTATGATTATTATCCTTATTATTAAGGATATTTACATTTCCATAAACTTTTATTTCCATCATGGGGCTTATGATTCAGAAGTGATCAAAATGGAAAGGGATTTTTCTTATATTCTAATTTTATATTATGATTTTGATGATTAATTTTATGATGATGAAAAACTAATATATATATCTCATAAAACTCATAAATAATAATCTATCCAATTTATTTTTTGAAAATAAAATTTTTCCCTTTAATTACTCACCTTATGAATTCAAGCGACTGAAAATATTTTTTTAAGAAAAATCGACATTATTTCTCTGTTCGATCGAAAATAAATTTTCATAAATATCCATATTTTCTAAAAAAATTAGTTTTTTAATTATAATATGACTATATAAATTAATTTAACAGTGATTTTAATTTCATAATTGGTCTTAAAACGAATATTCTTGTTGTTTTCCAAGTAAGGAACATTTGATCATTTTACTAAAGTATAAAAAGGATTTTTTTTAACATACATGACATGAAAATAATTCACTATTATCATGAAAATTCATTTAATTAAATATTACATTGCAACATTCCATGTTTATTTTTAATAATTTTGTTCCATAATATTTTCGGTTATATTGATTCTAAATAAGTGACTTCAAAATGAAAATGGCATTTCCATTAATAAATGTTCCAAGATATCGTTCAAAATAATATTACTTCTAATATGACATCCTTTTATGATATTTAATACTTAATAGTGATATAATTCAAGGATACGAACAATATTCCACATCTGTATGGTTTATGGTTATGATAACAAGATATTCATGAGACATGATCCTTTTTAAGGGTTTTACTATGATGATATGTTTGTGATATTAGTTCCTTTTAATGCTGTATGATATAATGAATGTTTAATGATATTTGAGAAAAAATATGTATAATTTTAAATATTTTAATGTTTGGAACTATATAACCCCCTAATGAATTGGGTAAATATGGATTACAAGTGAAGTAAAAATGTTATGTGTGTACCTGATTTCATGTTCAAAATTTTATTCGTGGAACATGTTCTAATGTACATAAGATTATATATAGACTTGATTTTTATAATCATATGTTTAAGCATAAAACATTCCATCATCTCTATAAGATCATTTATTGACTAGGTTTCACGTCCATAAGATTACGTGAGTGGCTAAATTTATGTTTTTAACATAATGAGAGATTCTGTTTTTATTTATACAAGTTAAGAATGTTATATGTTATTTTGTATGTCATAATTATATTTATCACTCATATGTTATTCTCTCATGGCTCAGGTTATTATATTATTTTATGACTCATATATTATGAAATGACAAGATTTATTCTAGGACTCAATATTACAATATATTATATAAAGGGTGTGGATTTGGAATGTTATAATCATGTTATCTGAACCATATTCTCAAGTTGTGATTATGTGATCATTTATATCTCATATAGTTCCTCCTAATTATCATCTATGTAAAAAATTTATTATGGTCCCTTTTCCGATGTCACGAATTAATGTTTTATAAATGATATTTCTAATTAGGGTGCTATTTATGATGAACATATTTAGAGATAATGTATATAATTTATAAACTAGTTGTTTATTATCCAAAATTTCTAAAGGTAGTAGTCCAATATGATTATGGAATGGATTATTATGTTATGTAATTAATATTAATATATTATGTTGTGATATCTATGTATAAAATTTAGGGGTTTCAATAGTTGGTATCAAAGCAAGGTTTTGATAAACTTTCATATCTAGGATGGTAATAAATTTAGTGAGTACCAAAGGGATAGGTCTATGTATAGGATACCATCTTAATTTTTTTGGAAATTATCATGGATGAACTGTTTAATCATAATTTTTCATAGATTGAAATTAATTTATCTTGACATAGAATTTATATGAATGATGTTTCACTATTATTTGGATGTTTTTAATTACATTACTTATGCACAATATAATTTTTTGTTTTATTTAATTGATGGAACTTAAATAAATCATGTGATAAATGATTGTGATGAAAAATTTAGTGAACATACATAAGATAATATGAATGGATAATGAGTTGGGATGCAATATATTGTGATTATGATCAGTTGTCTCCCTCAAGCTATTGGTGGTACCACATATCATGTTAATTTTTTTAATGAACTAAGGAGAGAGAAATATGTTATTGAATATATTATATGATAATGACCAATATCCTTATATGGGTCATTATATTAATTGTTTGTTGATAAATGGATCATTGTGATGGTAATATTATTTTTCGTTATTCGATGATCAAACAATGATAATGTTATCCTATCTATATATCATTTTTAGGGGAAGAGGATCAATGGTAGAATATTATTCAGAATGCGAGAATAGGGGAAAATTTGGACCCCATGGAATGGGGTTTTTTAATAGAATATTTATCAGTAAGTACTTTAATCATATTCTATGTAGAAAAATTATTAATGAATTACTTGATCTTAAATAGAAGATAATAAATTTATTGTTAACTATAAGGAAAACATTATATGACTTGAAAGGTATTTTTCATGCGTATTAATTAGCCCAAAAAAAGTCATCTATTCATTAGTCATTTCAAACAATGTATTCAAAATAAATTATCCATAAAGAACATTCGAATCAATGAATAAATCATTAAATGTGAACATAATGTGGAAATGAATTTTAAAAACAAATATGATTCTAGTGAAAAAAGGAATGTTAACTCCATTGAATCTTGATTGGGTTTTCATATTGAGGGATGACAAATTTAAACCTCTTAATTTCTAGAAATATTGGAAGGAACGATCATGTGAATTCCATAATTGAATAAGAAAATATTTCAAGTGTGGAAATTCGCGAAATCAGGAAAAATAATTTTTAAGTTATATAATGTGTAATGTTAATGAAATAAATGGAGAGAGAGTTCAATATAATATAACAATAACACTTTATTGAAACAAATGAGATGAGTTTTATAATTATGAAATTATATTCCATAATCCAAGGGCTAATGAAAATAATAATAAATAAAAAACCTATGATGTCAAAGAATAAAGGGATGGATTATGAAATTATATTATTTTATGTGAATAATCATAGTTTGGGAAAACATATCATCCAATCAATAATATGGGTTTCCATGTTGATGTATTCATGAATAATACATATTAAAAACTAATCCTTAAATGAAATTTTATGTGATTCTGAGTATTAATTAAGTCTCTCTCTATGGATTCCATTTATATATTTCTCTAAAAAAATTTATTTTTAATCAAACTATAATAATATATATGTGTAATGATGAACCCAAGCATCCAATGCAAATATTTTGAGACAAAATAACTTCTTATTTATATAATAAGGGGAGGATTTCTTTTTAGACATTATATGATTTTACTGTGATTTTTTTTGAAATTATTAGTATAGATTAGAGAATATATAATCAATGTATATATATTTTGAAATTATAAATTATGTTTGATTAAAAATATTATTATGATGATCATGGATTGATGGCATATCAAATCATTTTTGTTCTTGGGATATGGATGATAATATTTTGGGTTAGTATAAAGCTTATCTACTAATGGAATGGATTAATGTTAACTTTGGATATTATTTTTTGAGGTGAAAGTGTGATTTTTCATAAATTTTACTATACATTTTTTTTGGTAAATATTTATTTGCAGAAAGAAAACATTATGCTTCTTATAAAGTGTTTTCTAAATGGTTAAACCATCTTGATTATCCATCTTCTCTTGTAAAAAATAACTTCTTAATTTATAGAAACACAACCAAAGTAAAATATTATTCTTATGTATGAAAATAAAATAATGTAATATTATTTCATCAAATTATTTATCATAATAGTAAAATAATCAGTTGTATTTATAAAGAGTGCCTTGAAATAAAAACATCACCCCTCATATTTTTTACAGGTAATTCAATGGTCTTTTAACGAATAATATATTTATAGTTCTGTAATGTTTATATTTCCAATGACCATATTCTATATCAATATCTATTAATACTTTGGTGAAATATTTGAATTTTATATCCATATTTCCACTTTCCACTAATGTTCTCCCATTCAGAAAAACTAGTTTTGTGATAAACCCCATACTTTATTTTCCCTCTTTTTAAGAATATTTTTTATTAGCAATTTTTATGATGTGGGTTCTCTAAAATGGTATTTTAAACCTTGTTTGAAAAAAACAAGTTTCAATGGTGAGGTAAATTTTATTTCTTTGGTGGAAAGAATGTATCGCTCTAATAATCTAAAATAAAATTATGTTTGATAGCATATATGACATGCAATAGAGAGCCCAACAAACACCAAAATATTAATAGTAGAATACATTTGTTATAACATAGCATTTATATTATTGGATATGAATAGTATTAATTTAAATTCAAAATATTTATAAATTAATTGATCCATGAAAAGTAATTGATTAATTAATAGGAAATAATTACTTAATTTTAATTAATGTTATTTTGTGCTTGAAAATTACTTTTTCTTAATAAATAAATTCATTTCACTATTCTATAAATTATTATTATTAATTATAGAACACATATATATTTTATTATATAAAAATAAAATAATTTTTTATTTTTGAATAAAAAAATCATAATAGGGTGATTTTTTTGGATTTTTCTAAAAATGTAGTTTTTCCATGAAAAAGATAAAAATATTGATTCTTTATCGAGAATAGTATTTTTGTTTCTTTCATTTAAAAATAATAAAATTTATTTTAGAATTTATTAAAAGTAAATAATTGGTCTATCATTTTATTTATAATAAAATATGTTTATTGTAAAAATTTTATAATGTGAATTTTGAATAAAAATACTTTTATAACCAAAAGAATATTTTAGAAAATTATAGTTTTCTAAAATGTAGTTTCGTCAAATTTTACTTAAATATTTTAAAATTATTTTATATCAAATATTGTTATATAATTGGATAAAATGGATTCTAGATTTTTAATCATGACGTTTATGTTTGGGAAATAGGCCCACATTATATTTAGGCATTGCGAATTGTGTTTATGGTAAAATTTATCACCCTAGTAAAGGGTTATTTGGGTTCATCTAGGTTGAAACTATGTGATAAGGCTATAAATTTTCATCATAATTGTTATTTTATGAATTTTATTAGACCGTTATCATATTAGTCATGAAATATATATTTTTAAGGATATTTTTCATCAAAAAATAAATATTTTATATTATAGAAAGGAATGTTATGAAATGTTACTAACTTTGTTTTAAATATGTATTCAATGTCCACATTAGAATAAAAGAACCTCATGAATGAATATAAATGTTTATTTTTATATAAAAATCCCTGATATAAATTTATTTATAATTTTTATAAATAAAATGATTAGAATAAATTCTTTTTCAACGCTAATGCAATACTAATTTAATTAATTGAAACAAAATTATTTTAAAAATATTAAAATTGATATTTTTATAATGATTTTTTGTGTACCATGAATTTTATAGATATATTTTACATATTAGGTAGGTTTTTTCGAAATATATGTGAATCAACAATTTTTCATGAGGTATTTTAAGTCTAATTAAATGAATATTGTTAAGAATAACAATGGTGATATTTTATAATAAATAATATTTTATTAAATGATATAAAATTCATAATAAATATATTATTAAAAAATAATTATATGGTGTTTTAAACATCAACCATGGTCTATATATTGGTCATTATTCATTTTGAATTATCATTATTAACTCTTAAATACTAGAAAACATTTATATTACGTTAATTGTCAGAGGGGATTACAAAGGGTTAAACAGAAATATATTGGTAAAAATGTCATAAAAAGTATCTTTTTTATTGTATGATTTTATTTATACTCATCCTCATATTATATTTTAAAAAAAAATTGGCTCTCTTTGGACATAAAATTAAAATTATATTAATTTAATATTTTATGAAATTCCAAATGTGCACCTTGCTCAATTATAAATGGGAACCGATCCAATCTACTCTTCCCACCATGTTGGTACTTCTATCTAGACTATAAACTAAAAAATTCATTCTTAAAATAATTATTAAATTAATTTTTTTCCTCCCAAAAAATCCAATAATAGGATCATGAAGAGGGTATCTAAATGAGTACATTCAAAGAAGAGGAAATCAAATTAATTGGTCACATTCTTTTTAATTATTATTTTACGTACTCAAAATCAATTATATTATTCATACAATAATAAATTTTGTATCTTAAACATATTTAAATTTTATAATGATTATGGAACCACCATTTTCCACCATATTTATCTTCAAATGATAAATTAGTTTTTTTTCTTTTTCCTACTTATAGCCTATGGTCTCCACAAAGAGATACAATTATTTTATCTTTACAAAATTTTATAGATGATTATTATCATTGATTAAAAGTTTATATATGATATTTATAAACTAATTATGCTTTTATAAAGGTAATATCATATTTAACTTCTTACATTCCAATCCACATAAAAATTATAACGTGGATTTATCATACATGTGGACTAAGACCTCCATGAAACAACGTGATTCACATATTTGTTTCTATTTTTGAATAGATTATAATAAGGATGTTATTGATAAATATATAGTATTTATATTATATAATAATTATTCTATAATAGATACTTATTTTTTACCTTTCGTTCATTCCATCCATTTAAAAATGAAAACATTGATCATGTGTACATATACCCAACCATATCCATGAATGATGTAATTCATTTGTCTATCAAACCATTATGGATGAATCTAAACAGACCGACACATCGATATATATATATATATATATATATATATATATTTAATATTAAATATATTTATTATATAATAAATATAAACATTATTCTGTTTTACAATTATAATGAATTTAAATTTATTATGCAATTAGTTAAATAACATCAAAATATAATCGATCACGTGGTAAGTGATTTTCATGTAACTTTTATTTTTGTGGGACACATGCCATATTCACCACTTATTTATGTTATATGTTTTATATAATACCTATGAATATATTTTATTATTCCTATTATGTAAATTATTTGTTTTTATATATTAATCTATGGTTATATACTTCATGGGAATTATTATTCAAGATATACAAATGTGGTAAGTGTTTTTTATTACAATATCATTTTTATTGGGATTTTTTATGATTTACTTTGTGATGATGGAATTTTTTGACGTACCTATCAATATTCTCATTAATTTTGTAATCCATTATTTATGTATTAAGGATACATGTTTTAATTTTATCCACACCACCTTATGTATTCAAGAGTCTAAAAAATATTTTTACGTAAAAACTAATTTATTTCAATATTCCATCGAAAATATTTTTTTTCCACATAATTGGATTACAATTTTATGAAAATATTGTTTTTAATAGTACCCATATAATTTCATTTTTGTACATTTTTTACTTTTAAAATTATTTTTTTAATAGGAATATTATAGTCAGTTTCCAAATAAGGTATCGATGAATATTTAAAAAATCATGAAATGATTTTGTAACATATACATCACACGTGAAATTTTCTATAATCATGAACACGAAATTACATAATTATTCCTTTAAATTTTTCCATGGTTATTTTCGATTATAAATATTCCCTTAATATTTTCCAAAATATTATTTTTAATATATGTGATTTCAAAATGGAAATGTTTTTTCTTTTAGAAATTTTCAATGTGATCATTCCAAATAATTTTCCAATTTAGATGACATAAAATGATGATACTTATGATTTATTATGAATATTATCCTTGTATAAATTCATTTACATTAGATGGATGGCTTATGGTAATGATAAAATGATGTTTATGAAACCCTTTCCCTTTTTAGGGTTTATATTATTGATGAAATATTTATGAAATCAATTTTTTCCATGGGTACTATGACAATGGATGTTTTATAATATTTTTGAACACATATGTATGATTTTTATTATATAATGAGTGAGACCTAGTTTTTATGTCCCTAATTTTATGCATGAACCTATCTTTTATGTTTATAAAATCATAAAAAAACCTGGTTTCATGTCTATCACATTATTAAAGGGCCTATTTTCATATCTTTAACTTAATGGGTTAATATATTCCTATTTATAAATATTTATTAATTAATATGATTATGTATATGCTATATGTCCATGTCTGATGGCAATGTTATGATATCATTGATTATGTCCCTTTACTATTTTATGATTCATGTCTTTTGAACTATCAATGTTTCTTCCATGACTCAATATTATGATCTATTATATGTAGAGTGTGTATTTAAAATATTAATATCATGATCTTACACCTGTATTCTCATATTATGCTTATGATATCATTTATTGCTCATTTATTTATAAATTTTGGGAATTTGAGATCTTCAATCCATATTTTTCCTTCCCCATGGTTATTAATAATAGTTATATAAATGAAATGGATAACGAGGGTACTAGTAATGATGAACATAGTGGGATATGATTTTGATAAATTATGGACCAGTTTTATATGTGTAAAATATTCTAAAGGCATTGTACATTAACTATTTTGTCATGGATTTTTATGGTATTTAATTAATATTTATCTTATAATATTCAATATCTATAAATAAAAGGTACGATTAAGAATAATTACCACACTGAAAAAGAAAACATAGGGGATAATGCTTTGTTCCGAAAGGAGTATTCTTGATTATATATTATGAGGATCACAAGCGATCCAATATTTCAATATTTTAAAATTATAGACATATAAATCTTAGAGTATTTATAAGAATAATATCTTTCTAAAATGTTTTTTCAACCATCGATTAAAGTGATTATTTAATAGGCATAAAAAAAGATGTAAAATTGAAAAAGAAATCCAGAAATGTGATTGAATTTAATAATGATTATAATGGAATGAAAAGGTTCAGTATTAATGTATGTGTTTCGTCCATACCATATTTGAATAAGGTGTTTTTATAGGAGTCTAATAGTTATTTATTCTCTATTCAAAATGGAGGTATGAATATGTATAAAGATCATAAATATTACTTTAGGGGGATTATATAAAGAGAGATATTGCAATGATATAAGTTAGTGTTTCTTATGTAAAAAAATTAATATTGATTGGAAAAATATCATGTGGATGTAAAAAACATTACACATACTATAATATAATGGGAAATAATTTCCATGGTATTTTTATCAGGCTCCCCAGAATATATAAAGTGAATAATGATATATGGGTAATAGTTGAACACCATAAAATGTCAGCACACAAAATTTTTATCAGAGATTTTTTCATTATGTATCATCTTTCTAAGATATAAATCATGTAATTATCAAGGTTTCATATAGTACACATTCTATTATATCTGATTAGGATTTGAGGTTTACCATAATATTCTCAAGAATTCTTCCTCTTGCACTTGATATATAGTTTAGTTTGGGATCTACTTATCATCCAGTACTAAATTTTCAGTATAAGAGAACAATTTAAATCCTATAGGATATGTTGATATCATATTCTATAAATTTAAAAGTATGTTGTGATTAAAAACATCCTCTAGTTTTGTTTTTATACAATAATATTTTTCCCAAAATCATTTTTATAGATCCTTATGAATACCTCTATTAAAGGAAGTATATAAATTGTATGATATTTGATAAATTTCAAAAAATAGTGATATTGGGAATTGAGATAGTTAAGGAAATGTGAGGGAAATTAAGAGTAATTTAATATCACATATGGGCAGTAGAAATTTGATAGTAATGTTATTCTATAAATTTTCAGTGTGATATAGAATTTGAGGCTTGTGAGAATGTTTTTCTATTAATTTAACCAGTTAATAATTTTATGATATTATGATATAAAGTAATTTTGATATTAATTTATATTGTCCCTTTATAGATTCATGATCTAGTTTGGATTCAATCTAATTACTTGGTGCTTCCTCAAAAAATGTACCAAGTTCACAATTTGTTCAATGTATCTCTCCTATTAAAGTACATACCTAATCCTTCACATGTACAGAACTCATAATTTATACCACTGGAGAAAGAACTCTATTATGAGGAATAATTTGTAAAGATTTTGGATTATAGTGTCAATGTTCAACAAAATAAGACCACATTGCAGGTTATGGTTCGGTGGTGAAATAATCAATTTGAGGAAGCTACATGGGAACCTATGGAATTTTGAAGAATTAGAATTCATAATTTTTAATATAGGATATGTAATTTCGAGTTAATTTTTTTAACAGGGATAGAATATAAAAACCAAATATTTTATGAAATAATTTTTATCAAATAAATTTAATTTCATTAATATCTTACAATACATATAATTCTCAGTCAAAATAAATTATAATTTGATATACCATTATAACCTAGACATTAATTTAAATCCCTTAATCCGTGTAGTCCAGATTTTGTTGTTACTTTATTACATTGGTACTAGATATAACATATCACATCCCAATGTTCTAATTAGTTTATTAGTCTTGTTAGCATAATATATAATTTAACCAAACATAACATTTGAAAACATGAAATCGAACATAGTGAATATATAAAATTTCATATCCTTGAACTAATTCAAATATACATTTTTCTTATCATGGGGAAGATGAAAAATTAGGGTTAGATAAAATACCTAGTAAGATTTTTGTAAATCATAATGTATCATGAATAAATAAATAATAATAAATATAACATAATAAATGTGGAATGGTATATATCTAAAAACACAAACAATATAAAAAATAACTTTAGTATCATGGTAAATAAGGTATAAAAAATATAGATAGGTAAATATCTGAATACACATGCCAATAAATGAATAACATGATAAAAAAATTATCCAAGGATAACATCAATGCAATAATGTCATAGAGAGAAATAATTGAATTCTTAATGAATGAAATTATTAATATTGAATTTCATGATATCATAAATCATGATATCAATAATTTTAAGAACTTTAACAAGACAATTTATTCCCAAGGTGAAAAACCCATTTAATTCTATCATACTATTTCTATTCAAGAGACTATTGATTCATTGAGGGGATATATAGTTCTATGTCCACGAATTATTTCAGGTCCAACACATTCCTCACATATTAAATGATATATTTAATTAATCAAAAACATGCCTTATCCTTGGATTACCATGTTAAATAAATAATAAAGAATAAAAATATATATCCAATCAATAAAATAAAAATCAACGTAAAACATAATATATGGAAATGATAGAAAACCAAATAATTAAGCATATCCATGAGAAATATTATTAATATTGATGAAAATTGTCATGTAAAATGATCCTAAAGAAGTGAATATTTAAATGGGAGGTTCATCTATACAAAATTAATCTAGAAAATGGATTTTAATACATTCTATAGTCAAAATGATCTTAAACCGTTTAAATAATGGATTCTTATTGTATTATTATAACATATCGTAAGTGTAGTATAATTATAAAAAGGTTTTTATAATTGACGAATATAATAACCAAGAAAATTTCATTAAAATAATTTTGGAAGAATATACCCATTTCACATTGAAAATAAATATTTAAAACGAAAAATTTAAATAATTTTAGGAAGCCCATTTAGTTTAAAAAAATTAACAATTTAATATATTCTCCAAATAATTGACTGTTCATGATGGTGGGAATTTTATGTTCATGATGATTATGTTAAAATAAATTTTACATTAATATTTTTACAGTAAAGTTAAAAATTACATTATTTGAAAAAAGATAAAGAGATTTATTTAATAACATTTTGATAAAAATAAAAAACGGGTAAAAATTATTTCGAAAAATCATATTATAACCTGTTTTAATACATTTTTATTAACTATGAATTGGGAAGGAAAATTAACTTTGACAAAAGAGAGAAATTAATTTTGTTTTTATTAAGAACAAGTTCTGAGTCATTTTATGTACCAATGAAAGGAAATTAAAACTATTACAGGAAAATTTTAGGAATAACCATATTAAATGAAAATGAAATGAGATTATTATCAATTTATCAATTTATTTCCCTTTATTTAATTTTAATTATAATAATTATTGATTTAAATGATAATGAAACATAAATCTCTTAACACTTTTTTAACTTTTGGTTTGTAATCACAATAATATAAATAAAATCAAATGAAACGTTAAATAACATTAAAATAATGATATTAATGATATAAAATCTAAATGGTGAGGTATATTCACCTCTTAAAATAAGATAAGTGTATTTCATTTCTTATATCCCAAAAAAGAAAATTTGGGATGACCAACCACTACAATGATCATAACGTTTAAGTTAGAATTAATAAATTAATAAATTATGAATTTAAATATAAATAAATATAAAAAGGTCAAAATATAACGTTATATAACAAAAATATAATGACACGCATTATCATATATTATCAAATTCCATGAATAAGTAATAAAACGTAATGAAAATAAACTGAGTTATTAAAATTCTTTACCACTAGGTAATTTTATATCCAAATACCCTAAAATGATATAATTAAAATTATAACATAAAATGAAGTTATTTATGAAGGATTCATGATATTAAATGTAAAAGAGGTACTAAATACATAATATAATGAATTTATCTAAAAACATTACAATATACCATATTAAAATTAAATAGAGACAAAACCCTTTAACTCAAACTTTTTTTTGGTGGAACGTGTGTTATCCACCCATGTATTGGATTTAGTCATGTTAATAATTTATACCAAAAACACATTAATGTTTATAATATCATATATGGACCTTTAATTACATATTAAAAACCATTTTTAAATAACATTTTATTATTATTATTATTTCATGTGTTAATTTCCTTGTAATCTCTTGCTTTTTTTATCATGAATGTTTTAGTTATTTTGATTAGAATATATTTCAATAATATATATAATATTTTTAATTTTATAAATATTATATTTAATTATTGAAATCATTTAAAAATAAATTCATTTATATTTTACAAGAAAATGAGTCGCATAGCTTGGTGAAGATGTTCATCCATACGTATGCACGAGCGATGATATTATTGCCTCAATGGATTAAAGGGTGATGAAGTGGATGTCACGTTAATTTTTAAGAGGCAATATCATATAATATTTAATATATATATATATATAGATATATTATTTCCATTTTTTCTACTATCCATGAGGGTCAGTGATGGAAAAAAAATTACATTTGTTCACGGCGTGATAGTTTGTTGTACAAACTAGCGATCACATGGATTCCCTTTTGATAGAGATGAAGATAAATAATTATTATTCCATCAAAATAATAAAATATACGTGTATGGCATATATTGAAGTTATTATATTATAATTTTTAATAAATAACTAATGACCAAAAATAAATAATTAAAAATAAAGAGCTTAGTGATGAAAATTACCCTTGATTACAAGAACCTCATTTAGATATATTATTAAGGAATTAGAACTGATCTTTTGGTAAAAATGGCACCTAGATAATCATGATAAGGATTTTTGGGAGAAATTTTTTTAGGAGATGTTTAATCCAAATTTCTATAGAGGTTCAAATTATTGACGGGAGGGACAACCCTTTTGTAATTGAAAAAAGGACACAGAATGAATTTTTTAAAAGAATAAATAATATTTATGTTTTTCACAAACAACAAGGATCCAAAATGAATCAATATTGAACCTTAGATATTATAAGGTTTAATTTTTTTTATCAAAATATATTTATAAATTATTATATTTCATTTTATCCATTTTTTTATTAGTTTAACCCATGGTAAACCAATTTTCAACTTCACCGTGGTAAATTATTTTTACAATAATCAATATTATTTGTGTGGAAAACATTATGTTGAAATTATTATAATATATAAATATTCCAGATTAAAAATATTCAATCTATTTTTATAAATAAAATTCACTTAATTTGAATAATTTATCTTAATATAAAACCCCCATGCATGTCTTAAAATGGGTTTCAATAAATTTAATTTGAAAAATAAGATGAACATATATTAAATACATGAATATTAATCATCATGAGATGAATCTAAATTAATATATTTATAAAAATAATCTAAAATTGTGATTTAAATCATTCATCATTAAAAATTATTTACGTTAATTAAAATTTTGGAAGATAATACATGTCAAAATAGCTTTCAAATAATTATTATTTTAAGAAAAAAACTAACTTAAATAACAATAAGATATAATGTTGATTCAAGCATAATTATTTATCTTAAATATAATTAAATAATAATTTTTTTAATATTCAATCATTTTCAATTTATAGTGGGACATTAGAATTACTAAATCTAGTTAAAATACGTAAAAGTAATTGAAAAATCAGTATTTTCACTATTCACTAAAAATCATCCTTTTCAAAAAATCCCATAATTCAACCATAAGATAATTTTGATATGCTAATATCAAAATTTATATTATTTTTATAAAATATAATTTTTTATTTTTTATAAATTGAATATAATACCAATATTGATGTGAAAAATAAAACCATTTTTTTGACGAATCTGTGTTCGGAAGAAAAATATGGCTTTACAAAAAAATTGAGTGATTATTTAATAATAATTTATCAATAAATATTTATTGATAAATACCTACCAATATATTTTTCATAATTTAGATTATCCTATTGAAAACTATAAATTTAATGGACTTGTTATAACAATCATATTAAAATAATATAACAAGGTTCTTTTGGGCTCAATGTTCCATGTAATTCATGATATCAATCGTAGTGGTCTTCTTTTAATTTCATAAGGACGTGCGTACTAAAAGATATCAAAGATATTAAATCAATTTAGAAAATATATACTTCAAAATATCATGGTTTTACCATCAAATTAGAATCTATGAATAAGAATAACATAATTAGTAAATGTATGTAGTTTATACATGTATAAATTAAATTCAGTGGTTATCAATTGATTATAAATAAAAATACAATTCAAGTAAAAATAATAGAGTTTTGTTTATGAAAATATGATTTTATGTGTGAAATGTGTGTTATATTAATAAATTAAATTTATCAATTTTGGTGAATTATTTTAAAGAAATTTATATATTATATATTCAATGAAATGCATTATCATTCATTGTTGATTATTCAATCAAATAACAACATATCTATGCATGGGATAAATATAATTCCAGTTTTATACTGAAATTTGTTTTAAAAGAAATTGGTTTCGAACTATTTTCTGAAATTTTTTTAAATTATTTTTCCCACTTTATGAAAATGTATTTGAAAATGTATACATTTATTTAAACTACATGTCACAATCATATTAGAGTGGAATTTGATAATTTTCTAGAATGATTAATTTTTTGATAAATGTTGAAAATTATTTACTTTTATTGAAAAGTAACTTTTCAATTAATTATTATACAAATAATAAGTTTCTAAAATTGATTTAAAATTTGAATTTTTATAATTATGTTATTATTAATCCAATTTAAGTCATCTGGGTCAATTTTATATATAATTTTGATATAAAAGCCATTTATACTTAAGAAAAAAATTTCTTTGAAAAGAACCTTTTTATTACACTTGTCGGTTTGATTTTAAATTAAAATTTTCACATATCTGAATTTAATTTGATAAAATGGATTCCATATTTTGAATTATCATTATAAATTTTTGGTAAAACTGGAAACATATTTTTTGGACATTTAGAATTATAAATATAGTGAAGATTAGTTACCAAAATATATGATAGAAGGGGTTCACATGTGGATTAACAAATAATAAGTTCATTTTTTTATTAAACTTGTCTAAATCTGATTGTCTGATCATATTTTGAGTTTATCCTATCTTACCATTGAATATAATGTCATTTGGAAGCATTTTCCCTAAGAATTATTGTATCATGTTGTATTATTTTTTATCAGCTAGTACAAATAATGAACCCTTTCCTACATCCCTCCCAATTACCTATACCATCTATTATTATCATAAAAGCATACTAATAACAATTTAGTTATAAACCTAAATTAGTTATCCAAACAATAGTAATAATTATAAACCATGAGTTTTCATTTGATTCTTCTTCAACATATCTCAATTATTATTCAACAATGATGATGTAAGAAAATTATTATAACCCATATAATGAGTTTTTTGTTAATGTAAAAACCAATATCCATATTCTCTTCAATAAAATGTGAATTGAACCCATCAATCATGCGAACACTGGACTACAGCCTCATGAACCAATGTAATTCATTTTTCGTCATCACCTCTCACAGATAGAGATAATGATGGATTTGATGTATATATATAATATTTTTTAAATAATTATACTCCTATTATTATAATATTGTATCAACAATCTTACCTTCTAATCCATTGTAAAATTATAACATCACTCATGCATATGTGTGGACTATCACCTCCACGAAACAATGTGATTAATTTTTCTTTTTATTTTGAAATGAATGGAAATAAATAAAATATTTAATTAATATATTTGATATATATTAAATAAAAATGATTTTGGAAATGTGAAATATTATTTATCCTTCACTCTTTTCATCCATTTTAAAGATAGAAACAACGTTCATGCGTACGTACAACTAACCGTCTCCATGAACAATATAACTTTTATGTATGAATCTATGTCTATATAAAATAAATATATATTATATAAATATCATTATTAAAATCCTATATATCATAAACCTATGCTCAATTAATTATGATCAAATTTACCAAACCAAAACATACTTGAAAAAACAAAGAAGTTATTACCTGAAAAATTGATTTTATAACAGAATTGTTAATTAGAAGGTGATAAATGGTTATAAGTATATAATATATATTTTGAAATATATGAGTATGGTTCAGTTATATAATTATAATACTAATATATTTATTATACTGATGTTTTGATCTTGTATGATGGATTTTGATTCTTTTGCTAAGGTATTTTCATCTAACTTTTAGTTCTTTAAGAAAAATGGCATATGAACCACTTATTTATTTTATGTGGTGAATATACTACTCATGAATGTATTTTTTGAATGTTATGGGGATTTAAATTTCCATATAAGGATCATTTTTTCGTGGGACTAATGATTCAAATATTACAAATGTGGTAATGATTTTATGTTATAATCTCATTTGTTATTGGGGTTGTTTTTTAATGTTTTTGTTGATGAATTATTTTGATCTACCTCCCAAGAAACAGTGGAAATATTTCCTTGTCTGCTTATATATAGAGAAAATAATTTCCCCATTAATTTTACTATAATAAATAATTATAGATACCAAAGTAATTATTTTAAAGAAAATAAACTTAATCTCTCTCTTTGGTAGAAAATCCTTTCTCTTCCAAATGAATTTCTTATAAAATTGATTCCAAAAATATCATAAAAATTTTATAATGATTTTTAATGAATATTAAAAATGTTTAAATTTTTTGAAAATTGTTTAAAATAAATATTTATGTTTTTTGATTTTTTATCTCCATAATATCTACAAAAAATGTTAAAGAAATCACTGTTTTTATATTCCCGAAATAAACATAATTTTCCACCATCATTACAACAAAATTTATTGATGCTTCCTTTAAAAATTTACAAGGTTTTTTTAAAAATAATATATTCTTTAATATTTATTCATTTTTTAGATTTTGAATACATAATTTCAATGTGAAAATGATAGTTTCCCCATGAAATTATCCATGATATCTTTTAAAATAATAATACATCTTAGATGAAATCCTTTTACGTTCACTAATCATTACTTATGATATAATTAATTGGTAACATCCAAATTATTCCTTTGTTTATCTTATGATTATGATAAAAGTATTCTTATGTCACTCATTATTATTCCATGGGTTATTAAATGATTAATTTATCAAATTTTAATAATACCCTCTTATTTTGTATAGGTTTTTCTAGGATGAAATGTTAATGAATGTCTTTTCCTGTCCTTTATTTATACCATGATGAGATTTTTGTTAAACCGAATTATTTTTCATGGATTATGACATGGTAAACATATTGTGTTCTTTTGGAAAAAATCCATATGATTTTCATTATGTGATGGGAGGGTATGAAATTAAATAGCCCACAAATTTATTGGGTAATGATTGATAAATTTATAGACAAATAGGACTGGAATGCGGAGTGAACCTAGTATAGTAAGGGACTCTATCCACTATGATAGACATGGGAGAAAATCGTGACTCTTGGGATAGTTTTGAGAGTAAACCGTATCCACTATGATAGTATTGGAAATAATCCTTGACTACAAAGGAAATTATTTTTGGTTCTTATATGTATGCCAAAAATTTATGTCTTATAACAATGTTATGTTATAATGGATCGTGATCTTTGATACTTTATGATTTATGTTTTATGAATTTTAAATCATTCTTCCATGACTCCTGATTGGGATTTAATATATACAGATTATATTTTTTGTGTTATATAATTATGTACATATACCCATTTGATCATGTTATTTTTACGTGATCATTAATATCTCTCATGTTTACCCTTGATATGAATTACATATCACCCTTTGTTATGTATACATGACCTAGGATATGAAGTTATTAAATATGCATGCTATTTCTAATAAGGTGGATAGTTATGAAAAACATAGTGGGAGTTGATGTAGTTCTCTAAAGAACCATTTGATTTTGTATCCAGTTTCTTAAATACACTCATCCAATTACAATTCTATGGTGTGTTTTTGTATAATTAAATAAATATTCATCGATAAATATATTATATTAACATATAAAAAGTGTAGGTCACTATAATAAGGATTTATATTGTCCTATAAAACATTCCAGTATAAGTATAAGTAAGTATTTATTTTTAATAGTTGATGATTACAGTATATTCATATGGATTTATTTTATATATCATAGATGTGAAAGTTTGACGTCGTTTATTGATTTTTGTATAATTATTAAAAATTTCAAAAACATTTCAATATTCTCAGTCAGATGTCATATATGTGGATAATTATATATTTTAGAATTTTGTAAATTTTTTTTGTTCAATGGACATAACCATTTTTAACCCCTAGGACAACACAAAAAATATCATGGTTAAATGAAAGAATTTTCAAATTAACGAAATGGAAAGATAAAATCTTATTATTTTCAATGTTGCTAAATATTTTTTAGTTGATGTTTTTGATTCCACTATACAGGTTTTAAATAGAGTATATATTAGAAAAATTTTACATAAAAATATTTAATTTTTTAAAGGTATTAAACCTAATGTTTGATATTATAGGGTGTTTATTTCCAATTTATTTAATTAAAATAAATACTATAGTTTGGATAACATTGATTATAAATTTTATGAAGGAATACTTTTAGGGTATTCTATTACTATTAAGTAATAATGATATTTCAATAAAATATAATTTTTTGTTGAATAAAATTTTCATGTTAAATTTTATAAAAATTAAAATATCCAATATAATTTGGATTTAAATAAAAAAGATGTGTAATTCAGGTAATCCAAATTTTCTTAAGATTATGATCATGAAGATATAAATCCATCAATTTCGTGGAAAATATCTTCTTAAAATAATCCAAAATATTTGAAACCTCAGAAATACCATCCTTTTTGAAAAAATATTTGGATCTTTTTAATCTAGATTACAAACTATGAAATCTATCTCACTTTACAGTGCTAATTCTTTATTTTTGGATGATTTTTTTCTATTTAATATTATTGATGATTTAAATGATTCAAACTAGATTAATGATATAAATATATAAATAAGTCAATTTGAAATAATTAAAATGAATAATTTCATTTAATTACCATTAGTTAAATTATTAATAGAAACTATGTGTATTTTTTGTTATAAACATGATGAATTTGGATACACAACTATAAATAAAGAAATACTAGTTCCTTAAGGTTATTCTAAGGAACATAGAGTTGAATTTGATGATTATTTTTCATTTTTTCTAATATATAATAATATATTATTTTATTTTAATTTTCATATATTAAAAATATAAATTATTTAAAATGGATGTAAGGGGTGTATATTTAAATGGAATAGTTTTTGATAATGAATTTTTTTAACCCCTATTCATGAAAATATATAATTTTAAAATCATGTATTTTTTAAAAATAATTATTTATATGATATTAAACATACTATTAGATCCTTGTATGAGAGACTAACTCAATTTATATTTTAATATTATTTCTCAAAGGGAAAAATTGATCCTACATTGTTTATAACTAATGATTCAAGTAATATTGTGATTGTACTATTATATTCTAATGATATAATATTTGGATCTAAAAATTATTTACATAATAATAGTATTCTAAATAAATAACTTGTTTTATTTATATATACATAATCGGGGAATTTAAATTTTTTACTGGTGATAAGATTAATATAAAATAGGTTATTTTCGTAAAACCAGATTCTGTATTCTAGAGAGCTTGACAAAAGGTATGGTATTGATTCATGAATGTCTATAGAAATTCTGATGAGTAAAAACTCCAAATTGTATATTCATGAATCTGGAAGGTGTATTGATGTTAAATTATATACTCTAATGATAGGATAAATACATTATTTTACAACGTCTAGACTGGATTTAACATTTTTTGTTTTTTTATATGAAACATTTTCCTAGAGTCGAAATGAAATTCATTGTAAAGTAGTTCAGAGTGTTTTTATAAATAACAACAAATTTTTTTGTTATTTATTATTTTTAAATCATAATTTTATTGATTTATTATTTGTTTCTCATTTTAATTTATTAGATTTTATTCTTGAACAAATAAGAACAACAATTATATATCATTTTCATCGTAAGAATATAATTTTATAGAGTTCCAAAAATAATAATTATCAATTTCATCAACTATATCTAAGGTTGAGTACATTGTTACATGCAGTTATTATTATCAAAATATTTATATTAAATATAATTTCTGCTATTTTATCTTTAGTTTTGAAAATTTTCACATATTATTTTCAAGTTTTAGTGTTAATTCGTTTTTAAAAAACCCTTTTAAACACTCTTAAACTAAGAATATAAATATTAGATTTAATTTTCCAAGGGAACGTTTGAAGAAAATAGATATTCATTTAGAGTTATTTACAACTAAATAAAATTGCTGAAATTTTTAATAAACAACTATATTCATTATAATTTGAGAAAATTATGTTTTAACTTTGTATTTTAGAATCATAATATCATTATTATTTTAATTATTTTGGTTCACTGTTAAAAATGAAAACATTTTTCAAAATATTCACATATATATACTGTTATTAATTATTATTTTTTTTTGAAATTTAAATATTGTGTATTATAATTCATATTGAATTTTTTATTCTATTAAATATTTTTCCCAGATAAGTGCTTTTTAGATTCTGATAAAATATTTCTATTAGCTTAATATGTTTTATAATATAGAAAATATTGAATGAAATTTACTATTTATTAGTGTATAAATTTTTTAGGGGGGTTAATATTTAAAAAATGCTGAATTGATTATTTGATGAATTATGATTTTAAAAAAAAATTATTACCATATTCTTGAAAAATTTAAAAAGGTTGGAGAAAAGTTTAGAATTTTCTATGACATGATGCGTTGGAATTTTAAAAAAATTGGTTTATTAATTTATAAAATAAGGGATAATTTCATTGTTTTAACTTAAATAATTAATTTTATAAATAATTATTTTTTTAATTTCAAATACCTCAAATTTAATGAATTTTAAATTTTTTATGATTTCTACTTGGGTTAATGTTTATGTGATATAATTTTTGTTATCATGCTTATAAACATATATTTTATAATAGGATGATTTTTTCCATGTGCTTTATTATTATTTCTACTATCAGGCTTAATTACATTTTTTTAATTAGTATGATATTGTTTAGTTTTATTTCTGATTACTTAAGACAATAAATTATTTTTTAATATTTAGTTTAATACCATATATTAATTTTTTAACTATTTTATGAAAACTATTGTTTTTTATTTTGTGTTAAATTTTTTTAATATAAATATAAATATCTTGTTATGTATATATTTATATTTTTAATATGTCTATTTTAATATCAATATATATATACATAATATCATATATTTTTCATATGCATAGGCCATTTTCATTACTATATTTATTGTGACAACATTGTATGTCCTTTATGGAAGAATCTCTCCATTAATTGTGGGGCTTCACTTGATTGCACACTAACCTCTAGTATAGTTCCAACTCAACATACATTATAATATATAATGAATACTTTATCATCCATGAATGGCATTACCCACATTATACCACTGGTTCCAGAAATGGTAGATGTAGTAGAAGCACTATCCTCCATTGATCGTGGAATGGTGGTAGTAACATCTGAGTCTATGAAAACTACTTTCCTTGTCAATAAGTTGGTAGATCATTCTTCACATAGGTAATAGTATTACCTTTCCCCTTTGAAAAGAATATCAGTAGTGGTATCAAGCACAGTTTGACCATTTTATGGTAACATATTCCACCACCTAATGGTATTAATCACAACACCATCACAACATAATAGTGCCTCTTTCTAATGTTCAATTGTTTTGGATTCATAGTAGTATTCACCAGATACATTTTCATGGTAGCACCTATATCCATCACATATTATTCTTCTTCAACCTTTATAGTAGAAGTACCACCCTATTTTTCATTATTAATTGTGATAAGGTAGTAACAACTCCACTCGATATTATTGCAGAATATACCTTTTACTACCACATTATAGAAAATATTCTTTTCCATCACATGGTATCATGATTTTCTTGGTAGCATTCATGCTTGTGAATATTATTATGCCTTTAGTTTTTATATTTTATGTATTATATTTTTAATTGATGACGATTTATTATAAAAACATTTTAATTTTTTTAATTTATAATTTGGTTATTTTTTATAAAAATTATTAACAGTGGTTTGATTAATTATTTTTTGTAGGAATTGATTATGAAAAAACCCCAAGGAGTTATGATGCAATGTTTTTTTAAGAATTTCATCTTTTAATTAAATGAAATTTTGTTCAATTTATTTTAATCATTCCACTTAATTTAGAAATACATTTATAATATAATGATTATATTTTATTATTTGAGGAATTTATATCCCGAATATATATATATAGATTAATATTTTCCTTTTATTTATTCTACACACTATTTTTATGTTAATATTCCAAAATTAGATTATGTTTTTAAGATTTTTTATAGTTTTTTTTGTTGCAAAACATTAAAATATATATAAATGGACAAATATAAAAGTTTATTAATGAGTTAATTAATGAATTTGAGTGAAGAAAAATTATTTATTGAATACACATGTTGTTTTATTAGGCAATAGTAATGTGGTTCTATTTTTTTAATTCTATCGTTGCATTGTGAGATGTGATTATATAAATATCCTATGAAATGATAATAAATGGATTGAAAACAATGACCATCGGTATTTGTCTATAAATAGTGACATAGGTATGTTGTTCAATATATAAAAAATTATTGTCTAATACATAATATAGAATTGTTGAGTTATTCCATGGTTAATGATTCTTTAGTATGATCAGTAATGAATTTAATCCTTCTATTATTGTGTGAAAAAATGATGAATGTTTCATGACCTTAATTTAATTATACATTTATTTCTGTTTTCTATTTTTAATTTCTATTTATTTAACATTATTAAATATTTTCATCATTGTTTTTTTCATAAGAATCAGTTTACAGTGTTCCCTATCAATAGAAAATTGGGTATTTGTTATTATAACAACCAAAAAAAGGACATTGGGTTGTGACCCAATGAAAAACAATAGTATATTAATGGTTGTGACAAATATAGAAAATAATGATTGGTTTAGCCTCTGTGTATTATGGGTGGAAGGGCCTATAAACATTTTATCACTCCTTTAAAGATTAGGTTTCATTGTAGGTACCGATTTTCTCACAGAGTAGAGAAGATTTATGAGTAATGTAAGAACTTGGTGATCTAAACCACAATAATTATTATTTGTTTTTATTTTATTTATATTGCATTATATTTTGAAAAAATCAAAATATAATATCGTTATAAAATAATAAACATGATTGCATGTTTTTTAATTTTAAAAGTACTATTCACACCCTATATTTCATTATTTCCATTTATATAGGGCCAATAATTGTAAAGTATAATAAGAATTATATATTATTTTTCCTATTGAGATTAATTCAAATTATTATAAAAACACTTTAATGAAATTGAAAAAAATGTTATACCACTGAAAGACTTGACCTAGAGTGACCTAATGTCATCATAAAATTGTTCACTTAATATATATCTAAATGTAATTGTTAACTATAATGTAGAATAAATTAATATAATTAAAATAATGGGTATAATGAAATTATTATAACACATATAATAATAATAGATTAATTTAATATGACATTAAATTTAATATATATGTATATACGCATATATAAAGAAATGTAAAATGTGGAATCTGGGGTTTCTTGTCAAAATTATATAATTATGATAAAAGGACCAAAATCCTCTATTTTCAATAAGTTAATATAAATTAATGGAAATGACACATATTAATATCATTTAAAATAATTTAATCATTAAATATTCTCATGGATACAATAAATATATTAATTTTATGAAAACTATTACATTGAGATATTCCCTTAACCATTCAACTTTAATTCACTAGATTTTCTTTGTGATACATATTAAGGATTATCATAATTGTTATATAATAATTATATATAAATAATAAAATTAGATGATCAATGTAGAATCTAATTTTTTAAATAATAAATATGTGATTAAAGAAATATAAATTTAATTTTTCAGAAAAAAATGACATACATTAATTCGTCAACTGATTTTTCGACTTCTAGTGTTTCAACAGCATTCCTAATATTGTATTTATTGATATTATAACTATTATCATCCATTTATTTATATTATTAATATATAAAATAATTAATTTTTTTTCTACCAATGATGGCCTAGTTTTATGAGTGGTTGATCTAATAGCGATGATTTAGTCAATAAATGTAAAACATAGTTGTATTATTTTGAATAAATATACCTATTCAAATAATTATTATAGAAAAAATAATATTATAAAATAAAATATAAAACATCACAATTATATGTTACTAATTTCACTCTCTAAATCTCATCACAAAACATTTTTAAATAGGATCCACTATTTGAATCTTCTCATTCTCTTTAATTATTTTTTTCATTTTCATTTTAATTTTTTTGTTGATATGTTAATTCTATATGAACCTGAATTTAATTATTTAAAAATGTAAAAAAACTTATCCCTTCAATCTATTATTTTTAATTTTCTTAATACATTAAATATTTAATTATTTACTAATTGAAAGAGTAAAGGGCTATAGTCTCAAAACTAAATTTTCAAAAAAAAATCATAAATTTGAAATTATTTTTAATTTTTATTTATCAGTATAATTTAGAATATAACAATGATATTAAATTAAAAAAATTTAAACTAGATATTTGAAATTTTATAGGGTTTTAAATAAAATTATAGATATTATAGTCCAATGTATTTTCTTGAATTAAAATTTTAATCAGTATTGACACAACATCACAAAATTACTTTTTTATTGATTACATAAAATCTATGATAATTTTGGAATTATTATTTATTATTGTCAAATTATTTTATATAAGAATGTTATTTATCTTAAATTATTTTAATTTTATTATACCCCTTTAGACATAGGATTTAATGGTGTGGTCTAATAATCTTAAATTAAGAATCTAGAGAAGGATTATTTTACTTTAAATGTGAATTTTTGAGGTTATGGATCTGAATTTTGTAAATATTTACAAAATGATTAATAATTACCATTAATTTATGTTTTAATAATTATATCATATCATAAAAGTATCCTCTATAAATGTGAAACAAATTTTAAAATTTTCATAAAATAATTTTTTTATAATATTTCAACCACCAATACATTTAAATTATTCAATATTCTATAAAAAATAATTAATATCACTTGTTTAACATCCCGTTATTTATCCCCTAATGCATTTCTAATCATAAATAATATCATTCAAGTAATAGTCATGATAATATTATATATAAAAATTTAAATACATATATATTCCATGATATATATGTAATTTTGTTTCTAATAAAGAAATAATAAATAATTTAATACATTTCAAAATAATGTATTTATGAGACTCAATAAATAGTTTATTTTTGATTCATTTTTATTTATAATAAAATAAATTTTACCCATATACATGATATTTTGATAATATTTTAGTGGAATTAAAAAATTTGAAAATATTTATAGTTTTGAAGAAAACAAATATAATAAGTAAAACATTTGGAGCTAATGATAAGAAAATAATGAAAATAATGACTTTAAAATCTATGCAATACATACTTACACAATCATATATTATGTATACAGGATAAATCATAAGAAGACCTGGGGATACTGTTGGAATTTGTTCCCTAAAACCATTTTCTGTGTATTTTAAATTGCTAATGTATTTATGGATCTTAATATTAATTAATATCTTCTAACACAATGAGTGTTATTCTGGCTAAAAATATAATATATTTATTTCTAGAAAGACACTATTTTCAGATAAGTGTGAGCAATAGAGGTATCCAAATTAAGATTAGATGTATTTGCCTTGTAAGATAAAACGAGGTCATTCTAATAGAATTTTTGTCTAATAGATCCCAATACCCAATATAAAATACATTCCATGTTTATTTCCAAAATTGTTGGGTCACCTTCAACTAGAAATTAATTTGTATTAAATCCTTTATTCCTAGGTAATGATATATTATTCAACATTTATAATCCTCATATTGAAACTATGAATCAAGACATAGTCTTGATAGTTGAACTATTCATGTTTTCCCTCATTTATATTGAATTTTATTTCCCATTTAACTCTCTCCCAGCCTCTTTCTTTATTTCCCATACATGAAAATAATTAGTTTACATATCTCCTTTAAAGTGAATCACGAGTTTCAATATAATTTATGGAACACTACCCACTTCATGAGTGACCAAGACCTTGGTAGTGGCTAACTAGACTTCCAGTGTTTTGGTCTCCAACCTTCTACTCTCAGGATATATAACATGGATGTCATTTGATAAATCCTTTTTTATGGTCATTCTATTTTTTTAACTGGAGTGTCTTCCCTTGTTTATGTATTAGGTAGACCAATAGACCCATATATGGATCATTTTTTTCTATGATGTGTTTCACCCACATGTGAAACAATAAAACAAGAATGCACTAGTTTCTATCTCTGGTTTATAAAATTAATCATTATTTTAATTTATATTTTCTTATAGATCCACTATTTCATTTTCTTTCACTGATCCATCCCTCTGAAGTTGGTTTCAAGAACCATCACATTTCTATAAAAGTCCACTTGTGATGGAATAAAGTCAAACACTTTCCTAATGATATTGTCTTCATTAGATTATTATGGTAAGAAAAGAATTTATAGTCATTAAATCTATTCATTTCATTAATTGGATAATTCTTAGTGCTCAATTCCATTCCTTTTCCTTTTACCCTTTCACTTTGATAACTAACTATTAGATTATCATATTCTTCAAACTTCTAATATGTATAGGAATGTAAAATTAATTATGAAATATTCTCTAAAAAATATACACATGGGAGTTTTGAACCATCTTACCATTTTTTTATGCACCCATTTCAATTAACATGGATTTTTTATGTCAAATAGAAAATATTCCAAACTAGGAAAACAATTATAAAGTTGAACTCGAATAGAAACCATGATAACTATAAAAGGGAGGGTATTGCTATATCAGAATTTTGGAAGTCACAATCTCTATTGAGATTTCAAATGGTTGTGTTAAACATTCAGACATCATATCCTCTAGACTTGACCCCATTCCAGTAAACACCTTCTTTATGGATAATAAAAGTTCCCATCCCTCTAATCCATTTCTTCAAATGTCTTATAACATAATATAATAAAATGTATAGCCACATCATCTACATAGGATCTAGTTTGTTGTGGATTGAGGTTTAGAGGGGACCTATAACACTATGTAACCTTCGTTTACCAAATTTTTGTTGTTATTACCATATCAATGAAAACCTCTTAGGAAACTTCTTTATCCATCTTCAAAATCCGTAGATGTGGAAAAATAATGTTAATACAAATAATGTTTTATAATATTTACTAAAAAAAGTTAAATGAAAAAATATATTGATGTACTAAACCTGGTTTATAGAGTTATTGATGCTAGTTAGGTTAGTTACAATTGGAGCATATGTCCACCCGTAATTTCAAGAACACAATTTTCTAATGTCGGTATTAATTATCAATTTCGATCCAAAAAAATCATTACATTATTCAAAATGTCTATTTCATTCTTGATTTTAGATGTAATACAATGGAAAATGGTTTGTGATCTATTATCAAAACATAAAAAATCATAAAACCGAATTGCACATCGTCTCTAGGATTAAAGGGTTTTGTATAGATTACTATATATTGAGAAAAATATCCAAAATTGATGTTGTTCGATACTATTGATTCAAATGAAATTCATAGGACCACCAGTGGATATATAACTGATGTTTTTAGAAGGAGAACTGAGTTGACGTCCATGATGAAATCAAATATTCTTCTCATTAGAAATATAGGAGATGATGGGGTTCCGGGATCTGACAATAATTCCATTTTTTAAATCACACATATCATAGAGGAATCAATCAAATGCATACACAAATGGGTGATTCTATCCATAAAAATCCACCAATTAATATTTATATAGTGTTGAAGAATCAATGAACTCCCAATGGGAAATAGGGAGTTTTGGAAAACATTGATCTAACAATGGGACGATGACAATGGTCATGATTCTTGAAAAATATGGACATATGATATATCAAATACCAAAAATAAGCATTTAATTATTCTATAGTTGTTCTTTATCTACTCTAAAAAAATTGATGACTACCAGAGTGAGATTAAAAGACCTATGATTTTATCAGTGATTGAAAAGCGATGATAAAGGGGTCCTTTATCAGCGCTAAAAAAAGTGCTACTAAAGGACCCAGTTATCAGTGCTAATAAATGAATCCATTTATCATCTATTTTTTATAACACTAATAAAAGCTGCCATTATCATCAATTTCCGTTACTTCTACCAAAGGATGCATTTATCAATGCATTAATATCATTGTCAAAGGGAAATACAATAATGAATTTTGATAGTATAATATAACAGTGTAAATATTTTATAGTATAATGTTTTTTTAACAAAAAAAATTTCCATGAACCGGCCTGGGATTCCATGTAACATAACACCCAACCAGACATGTGACATAGAACAATTTGTTTTTTTGATACCCATGGGATGGAAACTACTGCATTGTTATCAACATTTCACTTTTGGGAATAGTTTCACTAGTGCAGAAAACGTTTTTTACGTCACCATTTTTTACGTCGGTTATATAAAACCGACGTCATAATATGTAAAACGAGGTTTTTTACGTCGGTTATTTATTAACCGACGTAAATATTTGTATTCGGTACACCTTTAACGTCGGTTATAATAATAACCGACATTATTAATCGCGCGGCTTCGTTTTTTACGTCGGTTATAACAATAACAGACGTAAAAACGCGGTTTCCGAAGGCCTTTTTACGTCGGTTATTCAATAACCGACGTAACAAACGCGGTTTTTGAAGGATTGTTTACGTCGGTTATAAAATAACCGACGTAAAAAAAGAATCCGCAGATTTTTTTGACGTCTGTTATTCCATAACCGACGTAAAAAAACGTGGATTTTGAGCCCTTTATAACGTCGGTTATAAACTAACCGACGTAACAAATGAATCGGAGGAAGGTTTTTACGTCGGTTATTGAAATAACCGACGTTATAAATGTTTTTAAAACAATTATCACGTCGGTTATTGAATAACCGACGTGATAACTCATTTAAAAATTTACCCAGACCCGTGGATTGTCATTCGCGAGTTTACCTTCGACAGTCGCGACTCGTCTCTCTCGCGCGTAAACCCGAATCGGCTCGTCCATTTCGTTTGTTTAGATTCGTTTTGCGATCATCGTTTCTCATATATAATATCCTCAGATCAATCATCTAAACTCGCAGCACTCAGGTAATCCTCCCACTCGTTCGTTTTTTTTTCGCGGATAGTATATATATATGTGTTGTGATTTTTTTGTTGAAACTAGCTAAGATTCTTCGATTGCGAACCCTTTTAACTCGTTTTGGCACCATAATCTTATTTATCATCCCTAGATCTATTTGTTCTACTGGCAATATTGAGTAATTTTATGATTTCACTAATTTTTCATCGTTTTCTATAAATCCCCGAGAGGGTTGGGGCGGTTCCATTTGGATGGGTTGCCCTTTTACAGTTGTTACTACTTTATTCACACACAACCATGGCATAGGTGCATGGATTTGGGGTCGGGGGGTGTCCAGGGGGGTTTACAATGGGGTGGGTGGGTGTGGGGGGCTGTCCAAGGGTGTGGGTGGGTGTTGGGGGGTGTCCAGGGGGTGTCCAAGGGGGTAGGGGGTGGGGGGTGGTGTTTAGGAGGGGTGGGGGGCTGTCCAGAGGGTTGGGGGGTGTCCAGGGGGGTGTCCAAGCAGGTCGGCGATGGGGGGTTGTGTCCAGGAGGGGTGGGGGTGCTTTCTAGAGGGGTCGGGGGCTGTCCAGAGGGGTCGGGGGGTGTCCAGGGTGGTGTCCAAGGGGATGGGTGGGTGTGGGGGGCTGTCCAAGGGGGTGGCGGCCTGTCCAGAGGGGTCGGTGGGGTGTCCAGGGGGGTGTCCAAGGGGGTGGATGGGTGTGGGGGGCTGTCCAAGTGGGTGGCGGCCTCTCCAGAGGGTATTTGGGGTTGTCCGGGTGGGTGGGGGGGATGTCCAGAGGGTTGGGGGATGTCCAGGGGGTGTCCAAGGGGGTAGGGGGTGGGGGTGGTGTCCAGGAGGGGCGGGGGGCTGTCCAGGGGGGTTTACAAGGGGGTGGGTGGGTGTGGGGGGCTGTCCAAGGGTGTGGGTGGGTGTTGGGGGGTGTCCAGGGGGGTGTCCAAGGGGGTAGGGGGTGGGTGGTGGTGTTTAGGAGGGGTGGGGGCTGTCCAGAGGGTTGGGGGGTGTCCAGGGGGGTGTCCAAGCAGGTCGGGGGTGGGGGGTTGTGTCCAGGAGGGGTGGGGGTGCTTTCTAGAGGGGTCGGGGGCTGTCCAGAGGGGTCGGGGGGTGTCCAGGGTGGTGTCCAAGGGGATGGGTGGGTGTGGGGGGCTGTCCAAGGGGGTGGCGGCCTGTCCAGAGGGGTCAGTGGGGTGTCCAGGGGGTGTCCAAGGGGGTGGATGGGTGTGGGGGGCTGTCCAAGTGGGTGGCGGCCTCTCCAGAGGGTATTTGGGGTTGTCCGGGTGGGTGGGGGGGCTGCCCAGAGGGTTGGGGGATGTCCAGGGGGGTGTCCAAGGGGGTAGGGGGTGGGGGGTGGTGTCCAGGAGGGGTGGGGGGCTGTCCAGAGGGGTCGGGGGGTGTCCAGGGGGGTTTACACATCGATTTGTTTTATATTTCAAAATTGTTTACATTGAAATTATGATTTTTTTCATATAAAAATATATTTGTCTTATCTAAAAAATATATATATTTTTGCTATTTGTTATAGGTAATAATGAGTCGAAGTTGGATTACGGCACATCGAATGAGCAATGAATATGAGGAAGGTGTTGATGCCTTTTTGGAATTTGCTAAACGAAATGTTCCAAGTAGTGACATTTTTTTCTGTCCATGCCTGAAATGTGTGAATATGAAGAAGATGAAAAGTAGAGAGATAAAAGATCATCTGATTTGTCATGGTTTCAATCCGAGTTACAACCCTAGGATTTGGCATGGCGAAACTGGACAGAATGTCACTGATGATAATGAATCGCAAGATGGTAACTCCGATGGAATTGAAGAAATGATTCGCGATATTGTAGCATAACAAATTGAGATAGAACCGACAGTTGCACGTCTATATGGTGATGCCAAAAAACCATTATATCCTGGTTGTACATATTTTACGGTTTTGTCGGCGGTGTTAAGATTGATTAACCTGAAGGCGAAACATGGATGGAGTGACAGAAGTTTTACAGAGCTGCTACAATTGATGAAAGACATTCTTCCAAAAGATAACGATCTTCCAGATTCACATTATAAGGCCAAAAAAATATTATGCCCGATGGTATTGGGATACAGGAAAATACATGCCTGTCCGAATGACTGCATTATATATAGGAAGGAATATGAATTTCTGAAAGAGTGTCCTAAATATGGGACATCATGGTATAAGGTGAAAGAAAAATCACAAGCTGATGTAGAGATTACAAAGCTCCCTTCAAAGGTATTTTGGTATCTTCCTATAATTCCTCGTTTCAAACGTTTATTTGCTAATTCACATGATGCAAAAAGGTTAAGATGGCATGCTGATGAGCGGGTATGTGATGGAAAAATACGTCATCCAGCTGATTGTCTACAATGGAAGAAAATTGATGCCCAGTACCCTACATTTGGAAATGAAATTAGAAATCTGAGACTAGGCTTGTGCACAGATGGAATGAATCCATACCGAACCCTCAGTAGCACACATAGTTCATGGCCTGTTTTATTGGTAATTTACAACCTCTCTCCTGAAGTTTGTATGAAGCGCAAATATGTCATGTTGAGTATCATGATCTCTGGTCCAAAGCAACCCGGCAATGATATTGATGTATACTTGTCACCGCTGATTGATGATTTGAAACTGTTGTGGGCTGATGGTATTAGGGTGTATGATTCTTATAAAATGGAATATTTTCAACTGCATGCAATGCTTCTATTCACTATAAATGACTTCCCAGCATATGGAAATTTGTCTGGATACAGTGTTAAAGGGCATAAAGCATGTCCAATTTGCGAACAACAGACGTCATATTGTCAATTGCATCATGGGAGGAAAACAGTGTACATGGGTCATCGAAAGTTTTTGCCTATGGATCACCCTTATAGAAGACTAAAAAAGGCATTCAATGGCTCACAAGAATTTGATACTGCTCCTCAACCATTATCCCCAGAATTGTATTTTGAGAGGGTGAAAAACCTTGATGTGACATTGGGAAAGACACAGAAATCTGGTAATGATAGACATATTTGGAAGAAAAGGTCAATATTTTTTGAGCTACCATATTGGAGGTATCATGAAGTCAAACATAATATTGATGTCATGCACGTGGAGAAGAATATCTGTGATTCTTTGATCGGAACATTGCTAGATATTAAAGGAAAGACAAAAGATGGGTTGAATGCAAGGTTAGACCTACTGTCAATGGGAATACGTTTGGAGTTAGCTCCCACTCCTAAAGGAAGACGAACATTTCTTCCCCCGGCTTGTCATACATTATCGAAGAGGGAGAAAAGTAGCTTCTGTCAGTGTCTTCATGATATCAAAGTGCCTCAAGGTTATTCTTCAAATGTAAAAAATTTTGTCTCATTGAAAGACTTGAAGTTGATAGGTATGAAATCACATGATTGTCATGTCATGATGCAACAAATTCTACCAGTTGCACTGCGTGGAATATTGCCCATCCGTGTCAGAAAGACTATAATGAGGTTGTGTTATTTTTTCAATTCAATTTGCAACAAGGCGATTGATGTGAATGCTTTGAACATTTTGGAAAAGGATGCAATTTTTATACTTTGTCATTTGGAAATGTATTTTCCTCCATCTTTTTTTGATATGATGGTGCATTTAATGATTCATCTGGTTCGAGAAATAAGACTTTGTGGACCTGTATATCTTCGTTGGATGTATCCTTTTGAAAGGTATATGAAAATATTAAAGGGATATGTTAAAAATCCATATCGACCTGAAGCCTCCATTATTGAAAAGTATATTTCTGAGGAGGTAGCAGAGTTTTGTACGAGCTACTTGGCTACGGCACAACACATAGGTTTGCCTCCATCTCGCCATGAACGGGTTAATAATGAGGGAAAGGGGATTCGTGGCTTGAAAGTCAAATCACTGTCAGCTGAACATATGAAGAAGTTAGAATCATACATCTTGAATAACATAGCTGATGTTCAACCGTATATCACATTGCATATTAATGAGTTGAAACAATGTCATCCAAAGAAGAAAGAAATGTGGATTTTGAATGAGCACAACAAAACTTTTTTGCCATGGTTTAAAAAGACCTTGCTTGGTAGATCAGATGTATTAGAGACATTAAAATGGATAGTGGGTGGTCCATATTTAAATGTGATAACATGGTCCGATTATGACATTAATGGCTATACATTTCATACGAAAGCTCAGGACAACAGAAGTGCAGTTCAGAATAGTGGTGTATTGGTGTTTGCAGAAGCAATGCATTTTTCGAGTGCTAAGGACAGAAACCCAATTTCGGCATCAACTGCATATTATGGAGTGATTGAAGACATATGGGAGGCTGATTACTTTAAAATTAAAGTTCCCATTTTTAACTGTAAATGGTTTATCGGTAACAACAGTGTCAGACACGATGAATTTGGAATGACACTAGTTAATCTGAATAGATTGGAAGACACAGCTGATTCTTTTATAATGGCAACACATGCCAAACAAATTTTCTATGTAGTAGATCAGTCAGATATGCAGTGGGATGTTGTTTTACAAGGGAAAAACCAATATGTTGGTGAGGATGAATTTGATGAAGATGCTGATTTATGTGAGATCCCTACTTCCATGGAAAGATTAACAGAACATAATGACGAGTATGTTGAAGACATGGTTTGTGCCATAAGGAACAATCACGACGAAGGAATTTGGGAAAACAATCCAACTGTACATTCCTAAAATTACAGGTAACACAAGTTTATTTCTTGTTTACATTTAGTTTTTTCATATAATGTTAGATACTATAAATTTTTTACTTATTAAAACATGTATCAAAGCAAAACGATAAAACAATAAAAACCGTAAAGAGGAGAAGTCCTGGGCGCACCGGCTGGCCGGTGGTGGATCACCTGTTGGCCGGTGGTCTAGAACAAAGCTCTGTCTGGTCCACCGGCCGGCCGGTGCTGAGCCAGCGGCCGGCCGGTGGTCCAGACAGAGAGCCTTCCTCTCTGTTTGGACCACCGGCCGGCCGCTGGATCACCACCGGCCGGCCGGTGGACCAGACAGAGTGCCTTCCTCTCTGTCTGGATCACCAGCGGTCGGCCGGTGTTGAGCCAGCGGCCTGCCGGTGGACCAGACAGAGCCTTCCTCTCTGTCTGGATCACCCGCGGGCGGCCGGTGCTGAGCCAGCGGCCGGCCGGTGGTCCAGACAGAGGAAGGTTGTCTGGTCCTCTGAACTGAAAATACTTACTAATTGCATAGAGTAATCGACATAATTAAATGTTGGGTCATTTTTTAATTTAACATATATCAAATATCTGTTATATTAATTGTACATATATGTAACTACTGTATTCTTATATATAACTCACACACACAAAATATGTCTATTTTTCAATGTTTTTATAGTGTACTTTTTTAAATTTATCCAATTTCACTCATATTTAATATGCATGATTTTACGATTAAATATTATTTAATAATGTTAAAAATATATTTGTAAAAGAATTATAAATAAATATATTTATAAATGTAAATTTTCTATATTTATAGATTTATATATTTATAATAATAAATAAATAAATATTATTTTTTTAAAAGTATATATATCATTTAAAATAGTGACTTTATATTTTTTTTAAAATTTATTAAATTTAATATAAATTTATATAAATAATGAATATATTGTCTAAATTTAAATTCAAATAAATTATTTAAATAAATATATATAAAATTATATAAATATATATAATTATATAAATATTATTTTTTAAAAACTTTTATATAATTATTACTAAATAATTATATATTTAAATAATTAGAAAATTATAATAAATATATGTAAAAAATATATATATTTATGATGCCCATAGATGAGCTGAAGCATAGACTCGTTGAGGAAGACTCGTTGAGGAAGCACCCGCTATCAATTCACCTTATAGTCTTGTATCATATCTAAAGGTGGTCTAGGGAAGCACTTACATCACATTCCCACTATGGCCCGCTTCGAGGAACTACATACTCTCTAGGGAAGCACTCAACGTCAAATCCCCCTATGGTCTCGCATCGTAAATTATAAAACACTATGGAGAAGCCCTTATGTACATTCTGTAAATGTTCTACTACCACATGTTCTCACGGAACTTTGTTAGTTAACTATTATAGCAAAGCGTATCAGCCCATGTAAACCTCAAGAACTACATGTATAGTGGTCTACTTCATATCAGCATGTCAGATAAACAAGATCACTCAACCCTAAAATACTAATTAGGGGAAACGAACAAATCCATCTAATAGGATATGCATAACCAAATGGTTATAAACATATCATGCATGGGAAACACCCCTAAAGCCTAGAAATCAACCCTATTCAGATACAAATAACCACTACTTGCACACACCAGCAAAACAGGAAAATTAACAGTGTTAAAAATGGTAAATTCCCAATACCCCATTAATGGGTGTTGGAACATTTTCACATACATTTCAAAATCGATAAAATGAAAGGCACAAAACACATACCTATTTGGGTTTGGCAAAATCGACCCTTCACCTAAACGCGCGACGAACCGGGTGAACGCCTCCTTAAAACCACCTGAAAACCCCTTCCCTAAATACAACAGGGTAAACCATTAACAATCAAAGTCAACACAACACTACATATACCTGAAACCCTTGTAGATATAGGAAACTAAGAAAGAGAGAGAGGGAACTAACCCTATCCAAAATATCAAAGATCCAAAAGAGGGACTTACCCACGGAGAACCTCCTTCGATCCACCAAGAAACCTCTTCAATTTGCCTCTAAAACAAGCCAAGGAGCTCCCCCAACCTCTGAAAATTGAAACTATTGCATGATATATGATTGCGAGGAAGAATGATGGAGGAATGAGAAATCCCAAGGGGCTAGGGACTTAAAACCCAATCTTTAAATGGCAGCATGGTTACCATGCACAGTTTGGAAAACCATGTGCCAATCATGTAGTTTCCACTATCTCATCCAGGGACATCACACGTCTTTCTCATACGGTTTGAAAAACCTTGAATAGGCTATACCGAACCCTCTGTCATGGAGACATGGTTTCTTAGGCTGCCCGCCCAGTTTTTTCAGACTGTGCGCCAAACGTGTGCCCCTGCACAACCTCTCGAAAAACATCATTTTCACAAAAAGTCCAAAAAGTAAAACATATCTGAAAATATGGTCTATGTTCTTATAATAATCTTCCCATAAAGAAAATTTTCCCTAATTTTTCCTAGCGTGTCACATAAGAAGAATCCGTGAACAGCTCCGGCCACTGTGCTCGTACATCTATCTCCCACTCCCATGTATCGTTATATACTTGCTCGTACTGCCATAACACTTGTACCATAGGAATAGACAAGTCACGGAGGACCTTTTTACTATGATCAATAATTCTGTTAGGATGCTCCTTGAATAACTCATCCCCTACGAGCTCAACCTACTCAGGTTGAAAGAATGAGACAGGTCTGAAAAGTAACGTTGGAGCTGTGAAATGTGGAAGACGTCGTGCATATCCCGGTACCACTGAGGTGACTACAACCGATAGGCAACCAGCCCAACTCTCTATAGTGCCTTGAACATCCCAACATACCTCAACAAAACCTTAACATGTCTCTTGAACCTCTTGTGTCCCTTCCTTGGTGTGACACACATAAAAAACCATATCCCCAACCTTGATCTCCAGAGGTGGTCACCATTGATCAACATAATATTTCTGTTGAGATTGTGCAGTAGCCATCCTATTCCAAATCAACTCTATCGGTTTTGTGGTCTCGTGAACAAGACGAGGTCCCAACAAAGCTTCCTCTCCTGCCTCTAGCCAACATAAAGGTGATCTTCAAGGAAAACCCTACAAAGCCTCATAAGGTGCCATCTGAATAGTTCCTTGAAAACTATTTTTGTAGGAAAAATCTACAACAAGTATGTGCCTATCCCAATAACCTCCAATTTCCAAGATGTATTCTCAGAGCATGTCTTAAAGAACCTGAATCGTACAATTAGACGGGCCATATATCTGTCCGTGGTACGTTTTACTCTAAAGAACATGTATACCCAAAGCCTTTGAGAGCCCCTGTCAGACCCGAGGAGTAAAATTTATATCCTTTCCTGAAACAATGGAGTGTGGAACTCCAAGTAGATGTACAATCTCACAGATGTACAACAATCCCAGATCATCAACACTGATGGTCACCTTGATCGGAATGAAGTGAGAAACCTTCGTGAGTTTTTCAATGAAAACCCAAACAACATCATTCCCTCAAGCCGACCTCAGAAAACTTGTCACAAATTCCATCACGACGTCATTCCACTCCCACTCAGGAATGAGTAACTGCTGTAAAATCCTTGTTGGTCACTGAGTCTCCTCTTTCACTAACTAACAAGTGGAACACCTCATGATGAAACCACCAACGTCCCTATTCATTCCTAGACACCAATATTGATGGTATAGATCATGATACATCTTGGTGATACTAGGATGAACTTCCCAAACTGTGGAATGAAAATTTCAGGTCACCTCCTTGCGTATGTCTACTGACACCCATACACACCCCTGGAAACACAAGATCTCATCCTTGCATATGGTCTATCCAGTAATAGGGTTCTCTCATACATGAATCCCCTTAGGACAAGGCCTTCATAATATGATAGATTCCTCATTCTAACTCGTTCAAGGTCGGTAGAGATAACAGTTACAGAAGAAAGGATTGTCTGCCCCTGTCTGTTGTGCACCACCAATTGCATCTCACAGAACTGAGTCATAAGCTGCCATTCATGGCTGGCCTCTTGAACTGCCTATATCTGAGTCCCCCTGCCCAACTCATCAGCCACTCTGTTGCCTTTCCCAGGCATGTAGGCATGTTCATTGTCAAAGGGTTGTAGGTACTCGACCTACACCGACTGTCTTGCATTTAGATCATACTGAGTGAATATGTACTTCAGACTTTTGTGGTTGGTGAAAACCATAAATTGTTCACCCAAAAGATAATCACCAACAATGTAGGTAATGAACAATATTTTCCCACTCCAGATCGTGCGTCGGGTAGTTCCTCTCATGTGGTCGCAATTGCTATGACCCGTACTCAATGACTCAGTCTCCCTGCATAAGCACAGCTCCCAGCCCAATACCAAACACATCATAGTAGACAATATAGATATTTCCTATCATTAGAAATACTAGTATCAGTGCTAATGTAAACCACACTTTCATCTTCTGAAAGGATGACTCACAAGAATCTTACCCCATGAACTCTGAATCCTTCTTGGTCAGACATGTATGCGGTGATACTAAGCATGAAAAGTCCTATATGAATCATCTATAGTATCCAGCCCACTCTAGATAACTTTGTACCTAAAAAACATTCTTCGCCTACGCCAGGGAAACTACAACTCTCAATTTCTCTAGGTCTATTGATACTCTTGCCTCTGAGATAACATGACCCAATAAGTGTATTTGACCCATCCAAAAGTGGAATTTTGAGAGATTATCATATAACTGATGCTCCATTAGTGTAATCAAAACGATCTCAAGATGAGTATAATGTTCATGTTGTGTTTGAGAGTACAACAAGATATCATCAATGAATACCACCATGAATGAATCCAGGTATGGATTGAACACTCGGTTGATCAATACCATGAAAATTGTAGGTGTGTTTATGAACCGAAGGGCATAACCATATACTCATATAGACCATACCTACTAAGAAAGGCTATGAGAGGTATATTAGATAGTCTAACATACAAATGATGGTAACTGGACATCAAGTCAATCTTTAAGAACACCCAGGCTCTTCGATGCTAATCAAAAAGATCATCAATACTTGGAAAGGGATATCGGGTCTTGACCGTCAACTGGTTCAACTTCTGATAGCCCACACGAAGCCAATGGGTACAATATACCTTCTTCACAAAAAGGACCAGCAAACCCCGAGGGGATGTACTAGGTCGGATTAAACCCTTTTCCTGAAACTCCTCCAACTGTTTCTTGAGCTCCTACAACTCTGGTGTAGCCATCCTATAAGGATGAATGGATACTGGTGTCACTCTTGGCATGAGCTCTATAGAAAATTATACCTTTGGCTCTTGAGGGAAACCTGAAAAGTTATCTGGAAAGACATATCTAAAAAAATCCACCCCTGGAGGAAAGTCTAATTATGAAGTCCCCTGGTAATCAAGATATATACTAGAATTCCAGGAAGCAACTCCTCCCAACCCATGATTCTTTGGACCCGATCTGCTTTCATAGACATCCCATTCGCCCTCATGATGAAACGATCCACCCTCTGGTGATATGAAACTCACCTTGTGGTGGTAACAGTCTATGAATTCATGGTCGGGAACTAGCCAGTACATTCCAATGATGACATCATAGCTTGTCATATCTTGGACATGGAGGTCACATAATATGTGAAACCCACCAACCTATAGAGGGAACTCCTTGCACAGACATACACAAGACATTCTGCTCCCCAACAGAGTGTCTTACATCAGGATATCACCAGAATAAAAGATACATATCCTAAGGAACCCCACAAAAGAAACAAAGATAATGTTATGGGATGCACCTATATAAAAAAGAGGGGAATCTAATTTTGAGGCTACTAAGATCGTACCTCAAATGATAGGTGGTCCGAGATCCTGCTCGTGATGGGTCTGCTCCACTGAGAATGTTTGGAATGTACTGTGGCCTTAGGACCCAACCTAACTACTCTGAGTTGGTCGACCCTAATTTTGCTAAAAATCAGGTGACTGGCTACCATGGCCTCGACCTCCATCTAGGCCTGAATGGCAATAAGTTCTCCAGTTCCCAGACTAGTGATAAACTGGCGGAGCTGATCCCGAACAAGGAGTCATAGAAGAACCACTACCACCACCTGCTAGTGAGAATATTTGATAGAGGCACTGATGATGACCCATCTTGCCTCAAGATTGACACTCCACTGGTTCACTCGGGCAGTGTGGCCTTGTATGACTAATCATTCTACACCGATAGCACACTACCTAGATACCCGAAAAAGTGTCTTGCCTCCTCGGAATGTCTGCATGAACCTTATAAAACCATCTCAGAACTGTGTATCAGCACCTGTGTCCAGAATGAAGGCTAGCGCCAAGACTAGAAAAACAGAAGTATGTCACAGTGACTTGACTCTCCAAGGTCAAGTGCACAACTTAGATCAAGATTATCAAGGACTGGAAACAAAGAGTGTTATAAGGGAAAATGAGGAAGAAAGTACTCATGTTTTTTAATATATGACCACACGACATGTACATTTCTTACACGGTGTGTTCCCTTAAGTCATTTTCATGGGCATGTACTCCTATCTAAACCAGTGGTGTAACACCCCAAAGACACAACGTGTTGTCTTAACAGATGGCATGTACCTGAATCATCTTACCCAGCCTGAGTCATGCTACACACTTAAGCCACATGGATCTCCTAAGAAAAGACTACACGGCATGTAAAATTCTTACACGACATGTAATAAACAAGATTTACATGTCCACTGTTGTTAGTGATACGACCAGACACACGACCTCACACTACATAGAGTGTTCTAGACAGACACATAGTGTATGTGAAATGATAACATCGATCTGTGTTGTTTGTGACATTCCTAGGATCCTGAGACTGACTACACGGTGTGTTCAAGGCAGAGACAGCGTGTATGTGAAACGATGACACTGAACCATGTTATTTGTGACACGGTCGGGTGCCTAGGTCTGTCCACATAGCATGTTCATAAGACAAACTGCCTGTATTAGACAAGACTCAGCCAACCCGTGTTGTTAGTGACACGGTTGAGCCCAATGATGACACAACATGACCTGTATAGACTATATATGGCATGTTTACTCTAGGCCTTCACCATCCTGTGTCCCTACCCACAGGGTCTAAGACACTATGAGAGACTACATGGATTGTACATGTAGTTCACAATGTGTGATTAAGAAAAATAAATATTCCTGAACATAAGAACACATGGTGTGTACATAACATTACATGGCCTGTATTTTGGGTTTTTCCGGACAGTAAGCCTTAGAAATGGCATAGGAACATAGAAAAACATTGTAACGAATGTTAAAAGTGCCTAATTCTGATCCGTGAGGGCCGATAATCTATTATAATAAATTTTTGGAATATTGTAAAAATTATAATATTAAAGACAAGGCAATATTCCACCAAATCCCGGTCTATGAGGGCCCATAACACCTCAAGAACCAAAGTTTGGTGTTAATTCATGCAAATTTCTACAAAAATCAATACCATTTCAAACATTAGGTATTTTTATCAAGGAAACTATCACAACAACCTCTATATTTTACACTTCATCAATAACAACAACATGAAATCACCAATGCATCCTAGATGGCATGGAAAAAATGCATGACATGTGAATTCAAGAAAATGCCTATATAATACATGATATGGAATACCCTCATCTTATTGGGTTGCGACAAAAATAGAACCTCAATAATATCAATGATAACAGCACAATACAAGTGATTCACCTAACGGTGAAAATCAAATCAATAGTAAAATCAGAACCCCTAAAAAATAGAAATAAACAAGTCAGATTGGATTTTCCTTGTACACGGGTTTTATACTCTAGGGAAAAACATATTACCAGGTACCTATTCCTTCCTATCCCTGAAAAAAGGCTCTAAATAGTAAGTCAAGGTAAAAGAGACCCTCTAATACGACTTTTTATTGTTTTGATTCTAGATGCCACCTAGAGGCACCCCGTACCCCGTTGGTCACATGGCCTCAAGGGCATTTCCATGAATTCCAGAGGCTACCAACTGGTATTGAGGTCCTTGGGTGTGTTAGTGGGGAAACTATGCCCTAATTTTAAGAGTAAAAAAATTGAATTAAACAAATACATTCAAAATATGAAGTAGTAATAATGTTGTATAATAGAAAACTGGGAGTATAAAATAGAGAACACATAAATAAAATGATACATGATACATATGTATCAGAAATAGAAAAAAATCACATTTCTGTATAAAATAGTTCTAAATCCATGTAAAAAAGAAATAGATAATAGCTCCTCCGCATATCAAGCTTATGCTTGGTCCCATGCTCTCCATCTCCACAACATGTCATGTACCTAAAGTATAAGGGTTCTTTCCCTTGTCTATACCTACAACAATATAATATGTTTGGACTCGAAAGCATGTCCCAAACAGGGTGTGAGACTAAATCCCAGTAGGTAACCACCATGAGATCTGTTCCTAAAAATTAGTGAATATATGGAAGGTAAATGTGCAGAAATAAGAAAAATGGAATGTACTCGATAGTAAACAATCCAAAGTGTCAATATAAAACAATTACTGTCCAAGAAGATAAAAACAAATATGTAACAATGTAGGAAATACCCATAGATTATCACCTCTATTCATACCCAGCAACACAAGAAAGTAGCTAAAAAAAGGTAACCCTATAGAAACTGCCCACAACCTATCCCCTATGGTCATACCTAGCAACAGAAGAAAGCATGTAACAAACAGTTAACCCTCTGGGATGTTACCACATCCTATCCCCTATGGTCCTACCTATCATGTACAAGCATCCCTCTGGGATTTACACTCTTTCTATCCGATATGGATTATCTTAATCCTAGACTCTTTGAGAAAACACTCGCCGTCAATTCCCCCAATAGTCTAATATCATATCTAAAGGCACTATAGGGAAGCACTTACCTCACACTCCCTCTATGGCCCACGTCGAGGAACTAAAAAATATATGGGGATGCACTCAACAACAATTCCCCCTGTGGTCTCACATCATAAATTATAAGACACTATAGAGAATCCCTAACTTCCATTCTATCTATGGTTTACTACTCCAGGTTCCCACGGCCCTGTGGAAATCAACAAGTATAGAAGTGTGTATCGGCCCATGTAAACCACAATAACTACATGGCTAGAAGTCTATAGCATATCATCATATCAGTTAAACAAGATCACTCCATCCTAAATACTAGGAATGGGAAAAAACAAATAAGCCTAACAGGATATGTAGAACCAAACATCCATAAAAAGAGCATGCGTGCGAAACACCTCTAAAGCCAATAAATCAACCCTATTCACATACAAATAACCTCTACTCACACACACCTACAAAGAAGGCAGTTAATAGGGTTAAAAATGCTAAATGCACAATACCATGTTCATGGGTATTGGTGATTTGAACATACAATTCAAAGACCATAAACCGAAAGGCATAAACCACCTACAACTTAGGGTTTATTGAAATTGACCCTTCACCCAAACGTGCCCCAAACCAGTTGAATGCCTTCTGGAAACCCCCCCAAGAACCCTTCCCTAAAAACAAAAAGGGAAACCTTTAAAACACAAAGGCAACACAACCATAGATCTACATGTAACTCTTGCAGATCTGGGAAACTAAGAGATAGAGGGAGGGAGAGAGAGATAGCTAACCCTAACCAAAATATCAAATAACAAAAAGAGTGACTTACCTGAGGAGAAACGCCTTCGATCCACCAAAAAACCCCTTTGATTTGCCACCAAAACGAGCCAAAGAGCTCCCCCAACCATTGAAAATTGAAACTCCCATGTGAGTAACGAGTGGGAGGAAGAATGGTAGAGTAATGGGAAATCCTGAGTGGCTTGGGACTTAAAAACCCTTACATTTAGTGGTCGCACGGTTATCCCACCCGGTTTGGAAAACCAGGAGACAACTGTGTAAGTGCCACTGTCTCATCCATGGACATCGCACGACTTGTCCACATGTTATGATAAACAGTTCATAGCCTGTGCATAACCCACTCTAAAGGGTGCACATTTTATTGGGCTGGACACACAGTTTGTTCAAACCATTCACCAACCGTGCACCCCTAAACTACCTCCCGAAAAAACACTTTTTCTAAAAACAACCCAAAAAACATACCTGAATAGATGGTCTGGGTTTTAATAGTTGGATAGATATTTTAATTGAACATACGGTAGAAGCCACATCCCATTTTGTATTTTCCATATAATTTTGTATATATAAATTTCAATGGTGGTGGTTTGGTAGCCTATGAGACTGCTTCAAGAATCTTATAAAACTAACTATTTATTTTCTTATTTTTGTAGTATAGACATTAGATGAAGAGGGATATTTTATATATCAATTAATTTTGTGATTTTACATAAATATTTGAGTTAAGTAAGGGTATTACAATAAGAAATTGTGACCTCATGAGAGATGTTCCTTCTTCATAGAGTCTACTGAATATGGGATATAAGTTGCAAGGTTCAGTGTGGTTTTATCCTTGCTTTTTGATATATCATGTATATGTGAATTATTTCATTAGTCCAACATCATTATATACCTTTATAAAATCTTAAGGATTGGTCAATGTGTATTATATAACATTCCTAGAATCCAACAGATAGATAAATATAATGTTATGACATACCTATAATCTTTAGGATTGGTTACTGTAGTGACATGACATCCCAATAGTCATGATTTGTTTTGAAATATTTTATATATCATTAATATTAAATTTAATAATTCATGAGGTTTAACAGAATATCTTCTAAAAAAATATTATAAAGGATTAAAACACTATATATTAGAAATTATGTTTACGTATTCCTCATTTTAGGCCTATATGTATTTGTTACAACCCTAATAATCTTCTTTTACTATCCATGTATATGAAATAACTCTTTATTTATTATATTTTTTTCAATACATTTTTATATCATCTATTAGATTGAATGAGATTTTATTATTATGGTTTATCATATTTAGGTTTCTTATTGCTACTTACATTAAAATATTATATATTCATTTTCATAGGGGATTTTGGAAAGACATGATGTGTGTTAGACAAATGATTATTACAATTTTTTTCTATAGACTCATACCTCATCTATTTTATAGAAAATAGTCATCCTCATTAGTTTTATCTCCAAAATAGATAATTCATTTTGTTTCTTATGAGTCATCCCCCATTTCATTTATATTTTTTATACTTCTTTGTGTAGTATTTATCCAATAGATAACAACCAGTTAGAATATTTTAACTAACATAGGTGCATGTTCATAAGGTATAGAGGATGTATTTCAAAATGAATGTAATTATTAATGTTTGGGAGAGGAGTTGATGAGCATGAAATATTCTATAACATTCAAATTTGGATGAATTAAATGGATTAAACATGCCCATGTGGATGAATTATTTTATTAAATTTAATTTCTTATTTTCATCAATGCATACTAAAATTCATTAAGAAAATTAAATTTTGGGTATCTATTATTTGAATTCACTATATAATTCACCTTTGATAATGAAAATTTTTTGTGTATTTATATTTTTATTGTACAATATTAATATTTTATATTCCTAATATGTTGGATGTGAATCAAAAATGGATGAATGATATTAATTTTAGAAATCAATTATAAATATGAAATTAAATAGTTCCAAAAGTTTATAGTAGGGCATGCATACAACCCATCTAAAATCTTTTTTAGTGATTACATTATTTTTCCTCAGGAAAAATTAGTCCATAAGAGTTGTAAGATCATTTTAAAAGTTATGGAGTAGATTAGGGCTATAAATGTTGGGATAAACATAGGGATAAACTGAATGTGCACACCGATTAGGATGATACTATAGTTAATAGATCATTTGATACGAATAATAGTGTAAATAATGATTTCTGTTTCATAGAATAAATTATAATGGAAATTTAAGATGAACATCATGATTTTAAATTGTTGTTTTAGAAGTTAAATATTTGTACCAAGAGACCATTTTATTCTAGTTGTAATAAATACATTACATTCTCTACTGTGTTAATGTAATATAATTTGAAGTATGCAGTGAATTTAGTGACATGGGATTTATAGTACTACTTGATGTCTGGAATGATATACAAAAAATTGAAAATGAACTACCATGACAAACCAATGATGTTAAAGTAATAAAATTTTCATTTGAAATGTTCTCTAAAAAAGTCCATTCTTTTCTAAATGATTCCATATTATTTAACATGGACTATGAATCACACATAAAATTCTATAAGTGTGATATAGATTGATACAGAAAATCTGAATCAAGGCATTCAAAATATGTATGGTAATTTCCTATCATTATATGGTTTATAAAACTATATATATGGTCATAAAAAATGATATAATTAACATGGAATACAAATATAATAATTAAATATGGGAACATACATCATCAAGAAGATTCCCCTTAGTGGAATAAACTTTATTATGTGCATATCCCATCAAGTTGATATGTTATAACATTCTAGCATGGTTATGGATGTTGTTTCAATACATTTTGTTGTCTCTACTTATACATGGACCAAAATAATCCTAATGATGATATTGATGTCTATTTGTCTACAATGATTGATGATCTGGATTTAACATCTGATATAGGTTTCACAATGTATGATACCCATATAAGTGAATAAATCACATTGAAGTCTATGTTGTATGGGATGATAAATAAAATCGAATCTTAAGGAAGTGTATTAGGATATTCCATTAAATGGATGTTGGGGTTTCCCATTTGTGAAAAATGTACACAATCAATTTGGTTGAATGATTCCCTGAAGACTGTGTTTTTATGAAATTACTAATTTATACCTCAATGAGAAAAATACTAATCCTACATGAAAAAATTTTATGGGATTATTGAACAAGGTAAAATAGCATCTCCGGTAAGGGTGATAAACTATACAATAAAGTAAAATATATTAACCATGTTTTTGATAAAACAATTTTAAAAAACCATAAAAAATCTAGTAGGAATAATATATAAATTTTCATTAAATCATTGTATTAGAATTATTTGTATTCCTTGAATTTTATTGATGTCATTCATGTAGAAAAAATTTATTTAATAGTTTTGTTCTCATTTTAATAGATATTCCAAGAAAAATATAAGATGGAATCAAGGCTAGGTTGGACTTCATTGAAATTGGAATCTGGGAAGAGTTGGCACCGGTGAAGGGTAATGGCCAGAGTTTTCCCCCCATAATCATACACTCTATCCAAACAAGAAAATTTCAATTTTTCCTTTCCTTTAATAGAGAAAAATTTCTATAGGGGTATTCATCATATATAAAAATTTTCAAGTCAATGTCTAATTTGACGTTACGAGGACTAAAATCACATGATTGTCATCTTGTGGTGAAAGATTTGATGATTGTATCATTCTGTTTCATTCTATTTAAAAACTAATGGCATAAATTTACTAGACTCTACATAATTTTCAAATCCATACCTAGTAATTTTTTTTACCGGGTAAATTTTCCAATCCTGAAAAATAATATTTCAGTCATATTATATGAATTAAATATTTTCTACCCATAATAATTCTTTGATATAGTTATCCGACAGATGATTCACTTTGTCAGAGAGGTTCATTTATATGGTCATGCAAATTATATATGGATATAACCCATTTAATAATATATTATAATTTTGAAAGGGTATGTTAAAAATTGATTTATTACATAAGTTGTTATTATAGAATGATATATTATTGAAGAAGCTATTGAATTCTGTAATGATTACCTATCAAATGTAGATAGTGTCTGTCTCCTAATGACTGATCACACTACATGCCTTATAAGAAAAGGAATTTCCAAAATATATGTTATTGAATTTTCCTTTATGGGAATGAGAAAGAACACCTTTAGATTTTAATAAATTGTGAATATGTTGTTCAATTCATTGAAGCCGAAAAATAAATTATCAGAGTTGTGAATCCATCAAAGAATGATGTATGGACATCAAATACATATAATCAATAGTTTATAGGATGGTTCTAATATCAAATTTATATAGAGTTATCTAATAATAAAAATTCTATTATCGACTCACTTTAATGGCTACCCAGGGGACCAGATGAAAATTTTATATCTTACACTAGTTTTTAAATCAAAGGTTATATGTTTTATAAAAAAAGGATAATATGATTGTAGTACGATGAAAAAAAAGGTTTTCTACACTTGGGTATAATGAAATGCACATATATAGTTCCATGGATATAAATTAAATTTATTAAAAAATTTCATATTTTAGAATTATTAAATAATATATTAGTTTTATTATAAATATATCTAGTTCTGTTTTTCCATTCAATTTTTTTTAAAAAATTAGTGAAGTCAAAGTTGATGAAACATGATTTGTAAAGGTGAATTGTAGTGTGTAACAAGAAATATATGATCTTTTCATAATGGAATCATAATCAGTTCATGTATTTTATGTGTCAGATCTTGCAAACAAGAATTATTCAATTGTGCTCCTAGAAACAAAAAAGAAATTTTGGGTCAGATAAAATTCAATCGAGGGTGGCCCTTCCATTTGGAGATAAAAATTATTCCATGTTAGTACTAATGTAGACAATGTATTACATATTATACAAGACCACAATTATGGGGTTTTGATTTTTAATAAAGGAACCAAATCCGCAAAACTTTTCAAAAAAGGGAGATCGATGATAAGGTAATAGTGATTTTTAATATACTGTGTTTTTCTTATAATATTTTATGTTTTTTACTTCATTAAAATAATTTATTTTAAATCATTAAATAATCACTAAAACAATTTATTACACTCATGTTGACATTAACAATTCCCGAGAAGAACAAACAAAAATTATGGAAACCCTTTGGGTATTTTTTAATGTAATGTAATAATAACCTTTCTCTATTTTACAAAAAATTTATTTATTATAATTTTGATGTAATTTTCATTTTTCCCTATAGAGTTCATTTATTTTTGATTATTTTCTTTCATATTTCATGCCTTTGTATGAATATAAACAATGTTGTATATGAAAAATCACAGAGGTAATCTAGATTTTTTCACTGTAAAATCATTGTCCTTAGAAATAATTTATTATTTCACATTTATGTTAAATTTATTTATTTATTTTTACTCACATAATAATTGTTTTTCTTATATTGGTATATTTTTTTGTTTGAGTTGGGGTGTTCTTTCAATCTTTCATGACTTTCTGCACCCAAACATCTACATACTTCTTCTCCCTCAAATCCTTTTCACCCAAACAGTATTGCATTTATCAATTTCCTTTATGTTACCACACACTTCTTTTGAAATAAGCGAAATGATGATATCTCTACTCAATAAAAATGTAATGATGATGTTTTATAGTAAAATTATTTTTTATAGAATTAATTTATAATTTCATATTTTTGTTAAATTTATTTATTTTTAGTATTACATGCATATTAATTTTTTCTTATACAAGAGTATTATTTTGTTCATGTTTAGGTGGTCTTTCCTGCATCCATGCCTCTATACAATAAGAAATTTAGATACTTCTTATTCCTAAAAAACATTTTCACCCTTCTAGTTTTGAAATTTATCACTTTCTTTCAAGTTCCATCCAGTTTTTAATTTCATAGGTAATCTTGTTATATTTATAATAAAATCATTGTTCAATGTATTAATGTATTTCTACATGTTTTTGTTTTATTTTTTTCTTTTTAGTATTACTCATATAATAATTGCATTCAGACATAGGTGGATTATTTTATTAGAGCTGGTGTAGTTTGTTCGAAGCTTCCCATGATCGTGAAATATTAAACTCTAAGTAAGAAATTCAGAAAATGAAAATAAGTAATTGCATCAATATTACATAAAAGAATTATGAAAATATGAATCCCCCAACTTATTTAATTATTTGTTTCATCATTTTATCTATAATTTGTATGTAAATTTCCTTATTCTTTTTACCAAATTAGTCTAAATTTTTGTCATATATATTTTGAGAAGTCATATTGACATGTTGTTCTTAGATTAATAACCTCTCTTGTTGAAATCATGAAGAGTAAAGGAAATTCATTTGGTCATTTTAGTGATTTATCATCATATATTGGGCACATTAGCCTCCACAACACATCTAGATTACAAAAACAAGAATGGTTTTTTGGATAAGAACATTGATTTAATATAATGTGTTCGTAGATTGAAAAATAGTGGAAATAAAAAAATGGTAAAATCGTTTTTTATGACTTTATTAATAACTTGGAATATGTAAGAATTAGACCCACCTCAATCTGAAACACAGTGAGACGGATATGACAAAAATTTCATCATTTTTCTGAAATTGACATTAATTTTAGTAAAATGGAAAAATGGCATACTCCAAACCAAGTAAACATATTTATATATTTTCAATACATTTGGAAAACAATCCAAAAGTCATTTCTTATGTTAATGAATCAATCTCACCTCAATCCAATACATGATGTGCCTAGTATAACTCAAGTGCTTGTTAATAATTTAAAATCAGTATTTTAGTTAAAAAAGTGTCAGTGATGGAAAGGCAATAAAAAATCATAGTTTTTCATTATAATTTAGAAAAAAAATTATAATTAAATGGTGACATGTATAAATTGGTCTCACATAAAACTGATACACAATATGATCAGTTTGAGTCAAAGTATGTGTTTCTAGTTTAAAATGAAATTTTAATAAGTAATACAATTGATGTACTCAGAACCATGAAAACACATTCATAAATTATTTATAATTTTTGAAAATAATCTATATTTAATTTGATATGTGTGGGAATCATCCAAACCTCAGTCTGAAGCATGGTGTGTCTAGTATCACTCCATGTGCGTCCTTTTATTTAACATTGACATTAATATTTGTAAAATAAACCAAAGATATAACTAAAAATAATAAAACACATTTATATTGTTTTTATTCTCTATATAAACGATTCATATGACATTTTCAACGAGTATGAATCATCCACACATCAATCTGTTAGACGATGTGTCGTATATTACTCCAAGTGACCATTTTTATTTTAAAAGTGATACTTTAGTTCAAAACGTGTCAATTATTGAAATCGATCAAAATCACTCATATTTTTTTAGATTTTTTTAGCAGAAATATTCATTATTTATTCATGATTTCTAGGAATCGGTCTCACATAAAACTAATACACTATGTGATCATTATGAGTCATAGTGCATATTTTTAGTTTAAAATGAAAATTTCATAAAATAGATAAGTTGTGTGCTCAAAATGGAGAATTTTTTTAGATTGTATTGATACTTGATGAAATGTATTCATATATAATTTGAGACTAGTTGGAATCATCTTCATATAAATATAATTCATGGTGTGACTGGTATGACTCTATGTAAATCTTTTTATTTAGATATTATGTCATTTTTAGTAAAAGGAATATCGGATAACTCAAAACCAGTCAAACACATTTTTATTGTTTTGATACATTACATAAACAATGAATATGTCATTTTTTCTGTGTAGGAATAATATTAACCTCAATCAAATACCCCATGTGCTCAGTATAAATCAATTTGTCAATTATCATATTTAAATTAATATTTTAGTTCAAAAAGTTTCACTCCCTGAAAATTGATCGAATGTTCTTGTATTTTCATGGTCGTTTATGAAAAAAATTCATTTGTCATTTTTGACATGTTGTAATTGTTCTAACATCAAATCAATAACAAATGTTATTGGTATGAGTCAATGTGTGTGTTTCATGTTTTAAATGAAATATTAGTAAAAATAAAATGTGACATAATCAAAACCCAAAAAATGCATCTATATTATTTTTATACTTTAAGAAAACAATAAATAAGACATTTTATATATGTAAGAATTATTTTCACCTCAATATGATGTGTGGTGTGATTGGTATAACCAATATTGCATCTTTTTATTTAATGTTGACATCAATTTTAGTAAAATAGGAAACTTACCTACTCAAAACAAAGAGAACACATTCATATTTTTTGGATACATTAACACTATGATATAGAATTAATTTTTGACTAGTAATAATTAGCCTCACCTAAATATGATACACTATTATCCTCATATGACTCAAAGTCTCTATTATCAGTTTAAAATTGAAATATTCGATAAAAAAGTGTCACTCGCTAAAAAAATCAAACTTGATTTTATTTTCTTGATAGATTTTGGATATTGTTTTTTGTTATTTTTTATGTGTAATAAATTTTCTCACATTAAACAAATACATGATGTAATCGGTATGAGTCAATGTGCCTATTTCCAGATTAAAATTACATTTTAGTAAAAAATACTATTGGCATACTAAAAATGATCAATCACATTCATATTGTTTTCATACATTAGAAAAATGATTCAAATGTCATTTTAGATGTTTAGGAAACAATCACACCTACATCTAATAGAAGATTTGACCAGTATCACTCGAAGTGCATCATTATATTTAAAATTGACATCTATTTCAGAAAAATGGACATTTTAGTAAAAAATACTATTGGTGTACTCAAAATGATCAAACACATTAATATTGTTTTATTACATTAGAAAAATGATTCAAAAGTCATTTTAGATGTTTAGGAAACAATCACACCTCCATCTAATTGAATATGTGACCAGTATCACTCGAAGTGCATCATTATATTTAAAATTGACATCTATATTAGAAACATGGATAGAAAACAAACTCAAAACATATAAAACACGTTCATATTGTTTTTATATTTTATTAAAATGATATATAAGTCATTTTTTATGTTTAGAAATCAGATTAACGTAAATCAAACACACAATGTTCCCAGTATGACTCAAAGAGTCCATTACCTGTTTAAAATTTTAATTTTAGTTCAAAAAGTGTCACTCACTAAAAACTAATAAAAAATTCTCATATTTGGATGATTATTTAGAAAAAAATAATATGTTATTTATAAAATGTATAAATCTATCTCACATCAATTGAAAACATGATGTGACCGGTATGAGTCAATTTGTGTGTTTCTAGTTTAAAATGATTTTTTTCTAAAAAAATAAATGTGATACACCCAAAAACAAACAAAATCACTTATATTATTTTAATAATTTTGAATAATGATCTATCTGTCCTTTGAGAAATTAATGAATCATTTTAACCTAAATTCAACACACAGTGTAACTGGCATGACTCCAAGAGAATCTTTTTATTTAAAATTGACATCAATTTTATTAAAATGGAAAACTGACTTTCTCAAAACCAATAGTACAAATTAGTATTGTCTGTAAAATCTAGTTAAATGATCCATAATTCTATTTTAATAGGTCGTAATTAGTATCACCTCATTTTGATAAATGATGTGACCAGTATGACTCAATGTGTCAGTTTTCAGTTTATAATCGACATTTTAGTTCAAAAAGTGTCACTTACTAAGAACTGATCAAACATTCTTGGATTTTACTGATAATTTTTTACAAAAAATAAAAATTCATTTATGATTTTTATTAATTTTACTCGCATAAAACAGTTATATGATTGGATCAGTATCATTAAAAATTCATTTTTCCATTTTGAAATGACATTTTAGAAAAAAGACAAGTGATATACTGAAAAACCAAGAAAATGAATTCTAATTATTTTGATACATTATTAAAATTATAAATAAGTCATTTGATACATATAGGAATCATTTGAACCTCATTCCAAAACAATGTGTGAATGATATGACTCAAGTGAATCTTATCAATATAAAAGTGTCATTTTAGTTTAAAACATGCATTACATCGACCAAAACAAGAATACGAGCCTAAATTGTATTATCAACATTATATCAATTATTAAAAAATATTTTTAATAATTAAATTATTATTATAATTATTTATATTAAATATTTTAGGGTATGGTGAATAAATAATCGAAAACCTACTTTAATATGCAAGGGGAGGATCCAAACTGAGACCTGCCAAATACCACCACTTGGCGCCACCATTAGGTTGTATCCATGGTGATTCATCTTGTACTTATTTTATAAATATTCACTGAAATAATTAATTAATATGAACATGAAATGGTGTGACATTTAATAATCAACCATAATTAAATATAATACATAGTTTTCCTGGTATGAATCAATGTTTAGATTAAAATTAACACTTTCTGTTAATTTATTTCATTATATTATTACTATCATAAGAATGGATTTATTATATAGGTGCATTATTTTTCTTGATCAGAGATGTTTTGTCTGAAAATAGCATTATTTGGGGTCTGGTTCAAATAGAAAGTAACATTGATGTTATTAGATATATGTAGTAATTTTTAATTATGTAATTGTATAATATTTTTTAGATGTTTGTAATATATTGTTTTTTTTCTTATATATGTGATTTAAATATAATTTCATTTAAATAATGTATTGGTACTTGATTTTGTTGATATCAGTAGGTGATTTTGGTGTTTTGATGTGATGTTATATCACATTGCACTTTTTGGGGTGTGATGTTACATCACACTATAGTATGCACCTTTATCAGTTCTTTTTAATGCATTGATAAATGGGTCCCTTATTTGTTATTTTGAATGACCACCTAAATGGGACCTTTATAATCACGTTTTAAAATTCTGATAATTGTAACCTTTATCAGTGGTAAATAAAATCACTGATAGTAGAACCCTTTATCATCACTTTTTATTTTTGATAAATAAAATGGGCTTTCAATCTCACTCTGGTAGTTAATGCTCTCTAGAAATGATAAAAGATATTTTTAGAGCGGTTAAAGTCTTATTTCATAGTAGTGGAATTCATAAAACAATAATATACTTATTAACCATTTGATGAAGCATGCTGGGTATGAGCAACAACATACACATGTGTAGACATGACTAAGTCATGATAATAGGCCTCCATAACCACAAAAACAGATGTACAAACTCATAGCTACTTGTTTCCATCCCTAGAAGGGTAAGATGAAAATCATGGGGATCTAATAGTTTTATGAAAGTCCTAGGAAGACCTCCTATTTACCAAATGAGATCCATGCACTCCATAAGCCAAAAAAACATCACATCTATTCGATTAAAATCATTATAAGCAGAGGCACTTAGACCTCATTTGAAGCACTTATACTCACTACGGGCACAAATATAAGATAATGGGCATACAATTTCTTACTTATAGTTAGTCTTGTCATTCCCAACAGACATGAATTTCATGAAGAACTAATTGGTTCTCTCATATTTAATATGTATCTCAAATTATTCATTATCATAATATAAGAACACTTTTTCTTCTAAAAGTTCATACAAATAAACATCAACTAAGAATCGAGCATAATGTCCATACATTGATTGTACCATTTCCTTTTCAATAATAATGGGAATATTTATAGATAGGGTAGAGTTTTTAACAGTTTTGTGATGCCAAGATATCCAACACCTTCACCCACAATTACAATGAGGAGTTAGAATCATCCAAAGATTGAAGATGAAGTCCCTCTCATTAATGTTAGGGAAACCTAGATAAAGGTAAATTTTACCAAAACCCCACACTTTCATATTTGATGCTTTAAAAAAACAAGGTGTAAAAATCCTCTCCCCATTAAGACACATTTCAAATCAGAAAACCCCCCAAATAAATGAGTGGTGCTCAAATAAGTCCCCAATATTCTAATGTGATAACCCTCATGGGAAAAATAGAATGGTAATGATTGAATTCTTAACGAGGTCTATGTGTTGTAAGATTGTTCCCTTATCATCCCTCATGTGAACAATACTTCCATTTCATCGATGTTCCCTTGATTCTGAAAACTCGATCTAATTAATGAATCGACGATGAAGGGAAAACACATCTGAATCCCTCCGCGTATCTTTCCTCTAACAATCCTTCCTAGAACAGACAACCCTACCACTATAGAAGAACCCTTAGTGAAGAATTCATCCACAATTGATGAATGAGACATTGCGTTGGAACCATATAATCCATAAGAGAACTTGAGACACTATGAGAAGAAAGCGCTACCGATCAATCCATTCTTTTAAATGTATATAATTAATTATTTATAGTTATATCAATAATTTTACAAAATTATTAATTTATAGTTATAAATATATAAATTTATAGATATACTAAATATACATTTATAGATATATTTATTTTTAATTATTTATTTACACATATATTTTTATAATTATTAATAAATATATAATCTTAAATGAATGCATAATAAAAATAATTGAAATTAGATATTAAAAAATGAGTACACTTAAAAAATACTGAAAAATTGAAATGTTTTATAAATTATATATAAATTATTAAAAAAATATTAATATATATTTATGTAAAGATGAATAAATATTAAAAATAATAAAAAAATGGTAAATAAATATATAAACATAATATCATAAAATGATTAAATTCAAAAAAAATGATTAAACAATACCACACTATAATAAAATTATAAATAAATATATAAAATTTATCAATTAAATAAATAATACAATAATTGTATCATGTTATAATGAAATTATAATATGAATACTAAAATATAAATAAATTTCAAAAATATTAGGTGTGTGTGGTTTAATATAATATTTCATCAATTTCGTAAATATTTGTATGTGTGCATTGTATATAAAAATGAAAATATTTCATATATGTAAGTGAAATAAATATAACACACATTTGATATATGATAAATATAAAAATCTCAAAAATATTCAATTGTATCCATTTAACGATGTAATTAGTTAGTATATTAAATTAATATTAACTTTTTATTAATAATCATTTTTCACTAAATATATGTCTTATTTAATGTAAGAATAAATAGTTTTTATTATATAAATCATATTTTAGGAAAATAATATATACATTGATATATATATATATATAGAAATATATATGAATATATCACTATATTAAATGTATTAATGAATAACTGTGTATAAGAACCATTAAAAAGAATAATAGATAAATATGTTTTTAATTATTAATTTTTACTCAATTTTTATATTTATATTATTATTAATTTTATTTTTTTCCTATTTTCAATTAATATATATATATTAAAATTATTCATTTTTATTAATAATTTTCCTCATAAATAAATTTTATGATAATTAGGTTATTTAATCTTTTATAAAAAATGTAAAATAATTAAAAATTATTATAATTTATTTTATTTGTTTATTTATTACATTTTTTAATTTTATATATCAATATATAATATATGTTATTTAGTTATATCAATAACATATATATATTTATATTAAATTTTTTTCATTTTTGTCAATAGTTATTTATGTAATAAACTGTTTAATATTTTTATTAATTTACTTAATTTTTATTTCTTTTTGTTTAATTATTTCATTTTTTTATTTTCCATATCTATATATTAAATATAAAAAATTAATTCATTTTAAAATTTATAGATATGAAAATTAAATTTAATAATTTTTATAAATATATATTTAATGAGTAAAATTACTAATTTTTTAATTTACTCTTTTTTAATTTCTATTTTATTAATTATTTTATTATATTCTGCACTTTTATCTGCACTAAAAATAATTTTACCTTATCTGTGCTAAAAATAATGCACTGAGAAAGGGTACCATTTATCAATGCTATATAAAATTGCTTATAATGGCCATCATTATCAAAGGTATATTTTATAGTAGTAGTATTATGGTGAATGAATGGATGATGTTGGTTTATTGGGAATCAGTAATCCCCCCCTGGAGGGGGTCGGAAGGTTATGGTATCCATTGCTGAATGTCCATGGAAAACCTAAGTGGTGCAATCCAATTTCAATTGTAAAAGTTTATCATATTATTTTTTATTCAATGTTACTTTGTTGTGAAACTTTACTAGAGTATCTAGTTCATTAAAAGGTAATAGGAGTTCACTATTATGTTGAGATACATGAACTGTGGTTATGGTTTTCAAAAATATAAGTCTTATGTTCCAATGATATCATCAAATTGGAAACAGCTGATGTAGACTATGAGGTTCAAGATACTTATTATAGGGTAAGGCTTTATCTTATATATTTCATAGTTGGTACTTTTCATGATGCGATATTATAAGGAAAACATACATGTGGGAATTCTACATGAATACTTGTCATTAGATATTCCAATTTTTGAACATGTATAATGATCCATATACATTTACATAATTATTAATACATATCATTACACACATATTTTAATGTATTGATAATAAACATAACTCTATATGCTCACAGTGAAGTATGGTATATTATGTGAATCATGAAGGATATGTTATTAATGAATATTTTGAAAAGGATCGATCCCTACCTTATTTATGGAATTTCATATATAGACTATTTGATTTAAATTAAATTTTTGCACTAAAATACAATAAATGGTGTATTGAGAGGTTTTTTTAAGATAGTCAATGAAATACCTACCAAGAATTTAGATTGATTAGATGAGTACACAACCATATTGATGAGATTTTGAGTTAAAGTGACTATACTACAATATGATATTTTCTACTTGTTCGTCATAGATGTGAACTTATATTCTTCCTCAATGAGTTCATTTTTGTGTTTCAATAAATTTATATTGGAATTTAGAAAATCCCCCTCAATAACACATAGAAATAGGCCTAGAGGGTCACATGATTATTGTATCTATTGGTCTCAATTAAACAATTTTTATTGATAGTTATAATAAATCTTAATATTAATATTTATTTAGTATTTATTAATCACATTTAATCAGTAACTATTTATATGTTTGTTGAATATTTAAATAAATATTTATTCACAATATCATTGAATAATATATTTATTTACAACTTAATTTTTTCAAAATGGAAATAAATAATATCTATGATTAAATATTTATTTATTTATCAACATGAATATCAAAGAAATATTTATTTGTATTATCATGATTGGAATGTATATCTCTTTCTGTATGTGTTGAGTAGATAATATTTATCATTTAAGGTTTTTCAAATTTTGAGGAAAGTGGATGATATTTTTTCATTATCTAGTTTTAGAAATGATATTCTAGGTTTTATATAAATAATATTTTTTATATTCTTATTATATGTGAGACATTCAGGTGAAAAAGAAATGTTATTATTATTATTATTATTATTATTATTATTTATACATGTGGTTTAGTGTATGTTAATATATTGTTTAATATAATATGTGAAATTACTAATCCTCAAACCTAACTATATAAATACCATGTTTTATAATTTCTATGAAACCCATGTTTTTATATTTTTTTTTGCACACCACATTCCCCCTATAGATTTATATTGAATGAAGAATGATTTAGGGTTTCTTCTCTCAAGACAAAGTAATACTTAATACACTTCATCCCTCTAAAGTTTGATAGATCATGAAAAAGAATCATTCCTTAAAAAAATATGAATTAAATTTTAATCAATTATGAGTGACATGATATTATTAGGTGAATTTTTCTGGAATTGAGAGTACCATCGATGATGATTAAATATCATCGACAATGTGTGGGTCATCGCAAGATTAATTTTATCATGGGAACCTCCTAGACTAATTATAGTAAAAAAATAAGTGTATTTTGTTGAAAAACATCCTTTTCAAATAATGAACTCAATACATATGTAATTATTTTATTTAAATAGATTATAAATTAAATATAAAATATTTCCAATCCTTATTCTAAGATTATATCACTTTAGTATTTATATATTATTATAGTACCTTACATTTTACAGTTTATTCTTATGATTTGTTTGTTGGATTCATTGAAAATGCATCATTGGGTATGTATCCAACCAATATTCTTTGAGCTCAGAGCATTCAAGTGTTATCAGAGAGACCACATTGAAAGTTATTTAATTTTTAAAAAAATATAATCATTATAGTCAGTTGTTGTTAGTCTTTCACATATCATCAATTCATTATTTTCATTCTATAGTTAATAATTATTATTAATTCATCATCATATGACCATTAATTTTATTTAATTAAAGATAAAAACCATCCTAAGAACCCATCTAGAGGTGTTAAGGTTTTTGGTCAGACTACACGGAACCAGACAATGTGTAGATTGTAGGTGCACACTGTTTCTCTCGGTTTTATTCACCCAAATAAGACACAAATTAATATTTATTCATAATGTAAAGAATATGGAATACAAAATCATTACACCCCATGTTTTTATAAGACTATATTGACACATGTCCTTCTATATTTCATAACATGTAGCTGGTATAGATTCCATTTGTCCATATTCTTTCATAAGGAAAATTTTTGAATCCCCAAAGTCAAATGCACATTATGAATTTATTACATGATGTGTTAGGACTCATATGAATTAAAAACATTGGTTACATGGCATGTAGCTATTTTATACACTATGTACCTCGTTTGTGATTGTGGTGAAATATACATTAAGTCCCGAGGCATGTATCGTAGATATAAAACAAGTGGAATACAAAGCGTGTATCAAGATTTTATTTTCTTTGTATCATGTACTTATATACAAGGAATGGAAAAATTAATTTTTCCATTAAACATAATATACATGTTTCCATTTTTCATATATTAGAATTCCACACTATATGAATGTTTTTAAAGAATGGTAATTGATAAAGAAAAATCGTTATAAATTTTTAACTCCATGATATTTCGGATTTCAACACTCTATTAGTGGAACATGAATTAATAACATTACACACAACATTAATTAAAACATGTTAGTCTATCATTATTTTATAGTACACCATCTGTAATTATGTGACATTATTTAAATGATACATGCTATGTGAGTGAATAATATACAACCACAAAACAGGTTGGATAGTTCTAATGAGTACACACCAAGTTTACTCAATGTATACACTATATACCTAATTAATTATTTAAAAATGTAATTTTATTAATTTGTTTAAAATTGTATTGGACATGAATATATTATAATTTTTTAATGAATATTAACATAAATGAATGAATTTATTAATAAGGTACATAATTTATCAATATTATTTATCTTAATTATTTATGATTGAATGGATTTCTAGTTTATTAAATGTGGACTTTTCGCAAGTGTTGATAGATAATAAGCCTTGAATAATCAATGCATGTGCTTCTTTCAATGAAATTCAATACTATTTCATGGGATTTATCATATAATAACATTTTGTTAAATAAAATATAGTTCCACATGTTTCATTTCTTCTCAGTATTATGTAGGACTTGTGTGTTCTTTATACATTTTATGAATCTCATACACTTTGTTCCACTTACCTACATGAGAGTAAAATATATAATGGGTGGATAACCAAGGAGAGGAGTTGGTTCATAACCTGAATCGAGGTGAAACTAACCCATTGGATACTAAGGTTAATTGTGGAATTCTATAAATTAGGAAAATCCTAGTTCTATGATTTATTCATCAACGGTCATATGTTGATTTACTATCACTAAATAAATAAATAGTTATAAAGATCATTATCATTTGATTTTATTTATTTTCATTATGTATTAATCTTGGTTAAATTTTATTGATTATTTAACATAAATACATTAATTAATTAATTAAAAAGCGTGCAAGTTGAATATAAAATAAATAGAATATAAAAAAATCTTTTATTAAAACATGATTAATTAATTTTTTAAAATTGACATAAAAATAACATGTTATGTAAAAGGATAGTTTATGAACATATATTCATAATAATAAAATTCCCCTAATAAAATATTAAAATATAATTAGCCATATAATATTTAATTTATAAATTGAATCATACTTCCAAAGTACTTATCGGGTAAAAAATAAAGGTATTTCAATTATCAAGGAGTTCACACTAGATTCATTGATTTACATAACTAAGTAGAATCCAGGTCTGACTGCCCAATTATTATCTTTTGTTACTCAGAGGCAACTGTTAAGGAAATATGAGTAAGGATTTCATGATTGGGGAGACAACTTAATTGATCATAAAGCAATAGAATAACTGTTTTCCAGAACTCCAATAAAAATACATTTAGTAATTAATTGTTTAATATTTTGGGTTAATATAATGGAATTATATATCCATCACACTATGATACCTATGATATAAAAAATTTTGAGTCTAAATATTAGGAACTTGAAACATGAAAAAATGGGAGACTAATAAAATAACTAAATAATTTCATCTCACATAATTAGTCAATCAAATAATGTAATAGTAATCTTATTTTATATTATTTTAATAAAAAATGTAAAATTCATTGATATTTTAATAAATTAATATAAAAGGAGAAGGAATATTTTAATACATATAGTAACTTATATAAATAGTACATGCACTTGAGCATTATATTATACCATGAATGGAATCATTATATATAAGAGTCCCTAGTTTTTTATTCTCCCGCTTAGAAAAAATGTGAAAAATATAAACGCTTATACTTAAAAAACATAGATGATGTTGTAGATGTATAAAATTTGATGATATCATCCATGCCTAGAAGACTCATGATGTATCATGAAAACATAGATGACTATAGTATACTCAAGAATCCATGAGATCATTATCAATAGAGGGTTTTATAGGTGTAGTTTGAGATCACCATATAGTTTTCATGAGAAAACATTGAGTTGGTATATCAGATAGTCCTTGAATAGTCAATATTATTTTCAACATTGAGCCTCTAGATATTCTTGGGTGTAAGCTACCTAATGAATTATTAAAAAACGTTATTCACTCATTACTCTATTATAGATTACATATCATTGTGGTGAATTTAAATATGATGAACAATATTACATCATTATCAAATATCCATTATTTTCATCCCCATTTTGATTAGTACATAAAGGATAAAAAATCCATTTATACATATTTCTAAAAAAGGGAAAATAAAATACAAAATCTCCATGATTGATTCGATATCTATTTCTTCATTGAGATGCTCATGCATAAAGAAGAAGATCTATGGGAAATTAATGAAATTTGATGTTGTCTGCATTTAATATGGGAATAAAGGACACCATAAGAAGAAATAAATCATGATAAATTTGAAAGGGTAAAAATGAGGAACATTTCTTATTCAGTGTAATTTATATAATTTTATAAATTTTTAATTAGATATAGCTTGTGTTTCTCACATTTGTATCCAATTAAAATAAATATGTATATTCATAAGTGTTATATGTGTTGAGGTAGATCGATAATATGTTAAATCTATAAAACTTCTTTTAGTATCTACTAGAGAGAATCACATTGCATTACCGATAAGAGTGATATTGCATTTAATATGTCATTATTTTTTGTTTTCTATTACCAAAAAAATATATCTATATTTAAAAATTTTATATATGGTATTATTTTGAAATCGAATATGAAAAAACTCTTATTTTAAAAATATATTTTTTTATAAGGAACATCTAAATAATGTTCTTTATGTTTTGTATTAAATAAATTATTTAATGGAAATCTATAATGAATATAGATTCCATGACTCATATCACTCCCAGATACTGAACAACCACTATGTAAGGTAAATGAATATTATTTGAAAAAATTATATCATGATAGAGATTTATATCCTTTTGAATGAATCATACATGGTATATGTCACACGTGTTTCTAATGAAAAATAACTAAAGCTACGTTTAGTGGAAAGGGAAAAAGGGCCATCATTCATTTATAGATGTTTTATACATACATGTGTAGATAATTTCTTGTTAAAGAAATGAATCAATACCCATATATCATCAATTATACTAATATCTTTGTTAGAAATGGATATGTGAATTTAATGAGGTTTATGTTTGATTCCTTTTATAAATTCATTGAATAAATGATTGAATATTATTATTAATATGTAAATAAGATAATGAAACATCAATAATACTTTTACAATTAAAATATAAAAAATAGGTCATTGATTATCTATAGGATTTTTGTACTATATAACAACATATCATTCCTTATATACGAGAGTGGAATGATATAATTAATATCATGAACCATAACATGCTATACATGGGGATATATATGATAAGTCACTTAATTATTTCATTACGATTTTGGGGTTATTCTTAATAGAAAACAACTTACATTCCAAATTGAGATCCAATAAAATAGGAATATAATGTTTTTTTAAATAACAAGGGTCGATATAATCCCTCCTACTGACATTCACATAGTTGTGGATGAAAAGTGTTTTTTATTTCATCTACATCTTACAAACTAGCACCCAAGAGAACTAAGTGTATCTTTATATCATATCATAAGGAAACTAAAAGTTGTTACCTATATGAATATTCAAAAAAACAGTAATGGTTAGAAGAAAATACTTATTCATATTGAAGGATATAATATTCTAAATAAATAGTTGGAGGAAGATATAATTTGATGATATCATGACTCCAGATAAAAAAGATATGACACATTTATATATTCCATAAAATCCCATGGAAGTGTATCCTATAGAGTCAAAAGTACCATAGATGAATAAAATATAGGATTGAAAACATGAAAGATATGGTTTACTAGTTATTGAGGATGGTTAATCATTATTAGTTGAAAAAAATGAATTTCTAACCTAAATGGAATTAGTAAATGGATTAAAAGATTCCATGTTTCAATATGATATGAATTGTGAGATGGATTCTAGGTTTGCAAGAAATGTATGTATTTTGATAGATTCTCAAGTTGACATAAAAAATTTTGGTTGAAAATAATTATTTATTAAAAAAACGAAATGCATGGACTAGTCAGTTCATGTGTGGCACAACTGGTAGAAAAAGGGATAATAAACAAAAAGAACTAAACTACAATGAAAGTTCATCAATAGATAAAATGATGAAATCCATGGAAAATCTACATTACATTTAAGATTACTATTACTATGATATTTTTATGATGAATGTAAAAATGGGATTCCGTAACTAAAACCATTAGAAATATGTTTATATGGAAGAATCAGATGGGTTTATGGCTCTAATGTATTCCAAAAAGGTATGAGATTTAAAATATTGATATATATATAAAATAAAGCTTATATCTCAAGGAAATTTGTTTTATGAATACATAATGTATTTTTTTGTCAATATCGAATGAATGTGTGGCTTGGTTCTATAAAAATTATAGTCGGAGTGAAATCATTTTTATAATAGTTTTTTATACGACATAGTCCTTTTTTGAAATGAGATACCATTGTTAAAGTTCATTAATACTTTGGTAAAAAGATATTATTAGTGATGGAGATAGGTGAAAAATCCTATATTAATTAGATTATGATCAATCATTAAAATATATGAGGCAGCATAGATAAAGACAATGTACGTTCATTGATAAGATAATGAAGAAAGATCATATAAAACAATCCAAGAAGGTATTGTTTCCAATGTCATGTGGTATACACATCCCCATGAAAATGTATCCTTATTCATATGTGGATATAGATTGGATGTAAATGATCCTATACACATCAATGATATGTTTATTATTACTTTCCATGATGTGTACCATCTTAGATGTTTCCTATACATTATACATGGTAGCAAGATAACAAGAAGATACTAGATACCTCTATTTTATGATAGTTAATATTATTCTAATGTATACTAAAAAGATTAAGGATACATTCCATGTTATGGAGGATATAATGACGTATTCATTAGAGAATATATAAATGCTAATTTATATAAACATCACGAATATTTGAAATTGTAATCAAGGTATATCATTAATCTCAATAGAGGTTTCTTGAGATAGAATAACTCAATGTTGGTAGTGTTTTCTGATTGCATAGTAGAGTATGAGTAGATATATCCATTGATTGAATACATGGATTCATTTTAGAGAGAATAATATTTTATGGAGATTGTGGTGGTGCCTATGAGTAATGATCTAATTACACTGTAGTGTGATTATATTGTAGTTGTGACTCCTTCCAATGAGATAAGGAATCATTAATGGAGAAAGAACATAATTTGGATGATTCATATCTTGAGGAATTTTACCTAGCTATGGTAGGTCATAGTTAGTAGAGCTTCCGTTGAAGAAAATCTGAAGAACCTGTTGACTTAATCAATTTCTCAAAAGATACTTTTATATCTTGGGAGAGCTAGAAGACTCAAAGTCATTAGTAGATAGATCTAGTCCATGTGGATGTTTATTAGAGTTGATTCCCTATAGAAACATAGAATTAAAATTTTGATTTAGTGTGTGTTCATGAAATTTAATATTCACATATATCTTATCACTTATTTTCTGTTCCTATGCATTACTTTACGATGATACTTTCCTATTGTATTTATCGCATTGAAAGGCCATAATAGTCGCAGTAGTGATACAAAACTAAAAGTTATATTAATAAAGTATCTATCATATTTCCTATAGTTATACAATTTCATAATATTATTGTCATATAATAATTACTATCTGGTGTTGGATACTCACAAGTGGATAGGGCTTCATTTCATAATGTTCAAACATGGAAATCTCCAAGACAAAAGATTTCATGTAAAAAATTGAATGTATTAATTCCAATTAATTACATGTCATTGAGGAAATGTGTAATGATCCCTAAAATTTAACATTTTCATTAATTTGTATTATTCCATTCACATATGTTAATGAAAATAGTGATTTTTTATGTTTGAGGTGAAGTATGATACACTGGGATCACCAAAGAAGGTATATTATTAAAGAATATATTGAGAAATTATTTTCCCCTAAAACATTTATCAAGGATGATATCCCATAAATTTAATTATAGTGATACATTCAAATTAAAATCCATGGCACAGGTGTATTGAATGGTTTATTTCATATAGTCAATGAAATAAATATTTAGCATATAGGTTGATAAAAAGAGTGTGAAACCAACATGATAAGATATCAAGACAAAGTGATTACATGTTATATTGAGATTCATTTTTTTCATCAATGAGACTTCAATTTATTCCTCTATTGGATCCATATTTTGTTGGGAATGGGTTCTTCCAATAATATTAATTAAATAAAAATTTATTTTTATGCTCACAAATACCCTTATTTACTCTACTAATGAAAATAATTTAATTTTTTTTCAAGATTATAATTATTGAGAAATTTACCTTGATCTAATTTTATTTTGGGGTTCCTATATTTTTTTCAAAACTATTATTGATGTCCTTATAAGAATTATTGAAAATCTGTTTTTACCCTAAATTTTTAGTTGAATGTATGGTTTGTGAACCATAACATTGTTAAGGTGTTTTACTTATCGTAGATTTTGTTTTGATTGATTGTATTTATCATGAATAATACTTTTGGGATTATCCTTACATTTGAGGTAAAAATATATGGTTCAAAAGAGAAACATTTTGACATAACTGCACATTGTCCAATGTACTGTTTAAGTAATCCCTACATTTGATTGAGTCAACTATGAAGTATAAATTAAAGATATTTTATTTTATTTTTATAATGTTCTCCTCATGATTAAAATATATCTTAAAATAATTTTTAAGGATTGATTAAAACACCCTTATTTAATTGATAAAATAATTAAGGTTTCTATGGGATGTTGTGATTTTTTTAAGGAATTAAAATTTAAATAATCATGGTTTATTAATCAATATTTTGGGATCCATTTATACTGAAGAAAATAAATTTCTCTAGTTAAATAAAAATGGTTATAAAATTTTATGATAGTTGTGGTTTTTATTTCGGATGCATTTTACGATACTATAAATAGATACACTTCAGATACATACATTTTTTGATTTTTTGATATTTTATTGATGTGATGTTGTTATTGAATAATATTTATATTTTTTTATTTCTTGAAATTAATTGGAAACTACTATTTCTTAAAATAGATTCTTTTAGGGAAAACATTATCCATTAATTAAAAGATCCAATATCTATCAATTTTCTATAGTTGTAATATGATTTTATTTCTAAAAAAATCTATCAATATTATTTTCGTAGAGTATCAGCTACTCATACACAATAATGTTGGAGTGTTATCTCTTCACCCTATTCTATAAATTGTGTGGTTACCTATAAAATAACTTAAATTTTTTTATGTTTTCATATTCATTCACTCATTTGAAGAGGATACCTATTAATAAGACCTATTTATAGAAAATCAATAATCCTACAGAGAGAGTTTTGTTTGAGACTACTAGGATATCATTGTGCGAGAAAAAATTATAAAAAATATTATTTTATTCTTATACTTTTCTATACTATATAATTTTTAAAAAGAAGAGAACATTACATTTGTTTTCTATATTATAAGATGGATAAAATTTATATTCTGTCATGTTATTAGTTGAACATAATTCACACAACTTCTTATGTATATTTGTATTATTTCAACTTAAAAATTTTCATCGTAGAGTATTTTAAAAAAAATTATGATAAGAAATAGTTAGCTTATTTCAACTGTCTATTTGAAGAAAAATTTATATGACATAAATAAAAGAGGGGATGTCTATGATTTAAGACCCATATATTAATAGAGAAAATTATAGATATTGGAAATTTAATATTATTATCTATTTAAATAATCATGGTTTCAATGTCTATATGAAATATTTCAAAACTAATAAAATACCTATAAAAACTAAAAAAAGTTGGATGCTCTAATGGAATCCAAGTATGAAGTTAATTTAATGTCAATGAATTCTATTATTTGTAGACTTGGTCAAAGTATATCAATTTTTTTTACTACAAATGATACGTCAAAAACTATCACAATCTAATGTGAAGGAACTTAAAATACTAGATAATTAAGATATAAAACTACAAATATGAAATTTAACACCTTCATAATATGTCCTAGTGAATAAAAAACTCAGATGAGTGACAATTTAACTAAAATAGTGAATAATGTTTCTTCCTTGGGAGATCCAATTAATAAAGCAGATCAATATTTAAAATTTTTTGGTTCCTTACAGTGTAATTGGACTGGAATATATATTGTAGTCATGTTGGAGTTGGATCCTTAGAAAATAAATTTTGTATAACTTATGATAACCTTTATTCATAGTTTTTAAAATTAATAAACTCTTTATCACATTAGTATTGTTATCGTATGTATCATAGAATGTAATAATGTCATAAGAGTTGCTTTCTCACTAAAAGTCTACAACTATTCATTTCTATGATGACAACATAGAAATACCGTGATAGTATTTTTAGATATATGTACTATATCCAAATGAAATAATTTTAGTGAATCAAATGATTTAGACTATCAGGGGTGGATAATCATAGTACTTTGAGGAATATTCTCATGGTGTACACCATTTGTACTATTCAATGTAGGATATAATTCAAATGTGACCGACTAATATGAAAGCCACATTTTTATGTTTCATTGGATATTCCAATCATCAAAATGGGCGTTGACCCATATGCATTAATTTTATTATTAGAGAATATTATATGTCACATACATTGATGTGTTCATAAAAAATGTGGCAAAATTTATTCATGATAAGGTAGTATATGTTGGGTTCATTGTGAGTAATATTTCTTTACTAAATAATGAGAGAATAGATTTTTTCCTTCTATTCTTTAACAAAAGTTGATATCTCATTCGCTTTGATAGAAATTATAGATCTTAAATAATTCAATGGCTATGTTGTTCAATAGAAAAGATAGATTTCTTGATATTTAACAATAGAGACATTGGGAACATTGGATGATGACACCAATATGCAATGTGCTTTATTGGAGATATTGCGATAATGTTACTATATTAAATAGTATGAATATGTATTTGGTATTATGTAATTGAATCATTAACATCATTTTTATGTGTGAATTTTTTTTATTAGACACTAACATTTTAATTTAAGAATCATCAGCTAATTCCATTGAGAAATATGACAAGAGGGTCACACCCTAATTTTATCCAGAAAATTAGTGAAATAATATATTGTTTATCTAATAGTTTACAAGTTGAAAAAATATTACTCCCATACTTGGTTTAATAATTATTCATGTTTTCTTGATCACATATATTTCATAACATGTTATTCAATGTGAGATTAATTTTTAATAAATATTTACATTCTATTTTGTGAATATAATCTATATTTATTTATTACTGAATAATGTAGAAATATTTATTTATTAAATAAATAGTTATTATTTAATGCATTGTAAATATTATGACGGAATTTATGTCCATGTTTATATTTGTGATGATAAATAATAGTTCGTTATTAATATTTGAATAAATAATAATTAATATTAATTTTTACCTTTAGTGAATATCAATAAATAATAATTTTATTATAATATTGTGGTTATGGAGGGATTAAATAAATATTAAAGGGAACCTGTACAGTTATTTTTTTCTAATCATAGAAGCATATAATCCAAATTATATTATTTTTCAAGAGATCCAATATTTTATATTATGAAGAACTAAATCTAGATAATTATCTCAGAAACATGGATATATCCATTATATAAGAACACTCTCAGAAATGTAGGGTGATATTCTTATACCTTCTACTCTTCAGTCAAGAGAGATCAAGTACAATCCTTTGGAAGCGATTATCATGGTGATATAAGGAAAACCACTTCCCCAGAATAGGGTTTTCCCAAAGCCACCCTTTAACAGTTTTAAAAAAGAACTCATAAAGGGGGTGCCATTATTATCAATAAAAACACTGATAAAGTCACCCCCTTTATCAAAAAAATTTTCATGCTGCTAAAGGGGCCCCTTTATCAATGTTCATTTAGTAGAGCTGATAAGGGGGGATTTTTCTACACATTTTTTCTATCACTGATAAGGTTAATATTTAAAATAATATTTCATAAGAAATAATATTTATATATAAAAATGTCATTATATTTATGTTAATATAAATAATATATATATATATTAAATAGGTTTTAGATAAGTATAAATAAACATTTACACATAATATATATGATATATAGAAAAAATTAATTATAAAATATATTAAATAATTATTAATTAATGGTTTTATAATTATAATATACTAATAATCATTTAATAACAATTTCATGATATAGAAAATAAATAAAATTAAAAAAATATCTAAAATAAGTTGACAATTTAACTACAACTTTAGACGAACATAACTTTTTATTAGGGAGTCCATTTTAGCTCTATAGCATATCAAATTGAATCCATTGGCGAGCTATACATGATAATGAAAGAAGGAAAACATTTATCTCATTTTTCGGAGTCCAGAAAGACTATAAGGCCTTTAAAATATAGTTTTTATTCCGCATACCCAATTTGTTTTACATTCGATTGAATTTAAGCCTCATTTAAGGGGTTATTTATTAACTTTTTTACTAGTGAATGGATTTAATTTTAGGGGTTAATTTTATGTTAATATTATGGATTTGAATTTTATAATTTTTTGGCATAGATAAATGGGACACCATTATCTTCGTTCAGTTTAACAGTGCTTTTTTGTGCTGTAAATGGACTTTTATAGCACTTATAAATGTCATATTTATAGTTGTGAATGATGAAAGTGTTAGGATATGTTGTGGTTGTCCCTAGATATTCCTACGATGATATTTAGAGAACTACTAAAGATATGTGTATCTCCTCAAGAGGAAATCTAATATTGATTCAATAAATATAATAATGGTACTACATAGAACAATTGGCATATCCCTCAATGATGTAATAATATATCACAAGGAAATTATTTTTTTGAAAAAATTAATTATAAATTATATGTAAGGATCATGTGTTTTGGATCCTACATTTTATCCATTTTCTATATTCACTGATTAAATTCCATTAATCAAGGAATTTATCATTATGTAAATCAAGGATTGAACATTTATCATGATGAAAAATAATGTTGAAAGAATCCCATCACATATTTTCAATACAAATAGAAGCTTCTAGTGGTTTCAAATGTGGTTACATAATTATTTATAATTATTTAAAGATTATTTGTTGATTTACTCGCAATTGATTGGTTTTCAATTATAGTTTAATCAATATTTAATCCAAATTTTGAGATCCATTTATTTCTCTTCATTTCTCATACATATAATATAATTGATTTATTTAAATAATGATATAAATTTTAAGATCTCATCTAGAGGTGCCGATAAATCTTCATTGTAACATAAGTGTACACACCATGTGATCCCGAGGTATACACAGTATACTAGTGTTTAATTCACAAATAATTAATTTAAATTTAATACAAGGAATGAGATTTCATTACACATGGTGTATTTAATTATACATTTCATATGGACTAGGTTAGCATAGTGAATGGTCATCTAAATTACTTTTCATGTATCTTCCGTACACGACTTGTAGTCCAATAATCATAGACGAGCCATTTATCTTCTTACATGTCCAAAATGAGTATTTATGTTCTAACTTAGAGACCACACCACATGTATCTCATCTAAAATCTATATACTATTTCATTTTCCATGGAATGGTTATAGTAGATACCATCGGCGTGTGTCGCAAATAGATGGTGAGAAAGCATACACACACTAGAGCTCCAATGAACATACCATGTACTTTTACCATAATATATAGAATTGAAATTAATTTATTATTATATGAAAACCATATAAATATGTACTTGTTTTTGGACATTATGTTGATAAGAAATTCCATGTGATGGGTTTCAATATAAATAAATTTTCAATTAGTTTTTTTATAATGTTCAAATTGGAATGTCATGTATGAATTGTATCAATGAAATTAATCTATGTGAATTTAAGTATAACATGTGAAAAAAATCATGTAATTCGTTAAATTTTTATAATTAAATTACATGCCATGAATTTATGTGATAAGTCATGTATTCAATATGAAACAGGAGTAAACAATATATAAGTATATTAAATGTTTGGTAGTTCGGATGGGTACTCATTGTGTTTCTTCTAAATTACATTTTTTATTGTACACGTTTAATGTTAAATAAATTTATTTAATTTTTTAAAAATTCTTATGGATGTTAATCTCAAGGATATTTGGATGAGAATTAATATAAAATAAATGATTAAATAAATAAGGTAATTAAATTATTTGAGTATGATCTTTCTTAAATAAAAATTATTATGAATTGAATTCAATATTTATTAAATGCATATTTTTAAAGAATATTGATGATCATTAGCCTAGACCATATGAATATATGTGATTGGTTTCATTTAATTTATTATTAAATTAATTTTTTTTCTAAAGTGTAATATCTACTATTAGTATGTAAGGGTATTTGTTCCCATATATTCTTTAAGTAAACCCCTTCCCCCCACCTATGTGTGAGTTAAAAATTATGTAATGGGTGGATTCCCAAATCTATTGTAGGTGATTAATGTTTAGATCTTAGGTAAAACCAATCGGAGAGAGATATATACACAGGCATGTGGAAAATTTCTACATGAACTATAAAATGATCAAGGTGTTTTCCTCAAGGGATCATGGTTAGTTTACCTTCTAATAGATAAACAAACCATTAGTAAAATTTCATGATCATACCACTTTATTATTATATTTCTATAAAGTGTAATGGTTAATTCACTAGTGAATTTTTTATGGTGATACAAATTCAAGAATTAACAAGAATTCATGATAGAACCAAAATAATTTGAATTATGAATAAATATTATCTAATACATGGATAATCACATAAGTTAATCCATTAAATATTATCAAGAAGTTATGAATTATAAATATTAGAAATTTACACAGAAATATAAAGTCCCTCAATTATATATATTAAGTTTGTATATCCTTACAAAACATCGGATAAAATGAATCCATAGTTAAAATTACTTGTCCAGATAAAATTGGGGTGATTTCAATTATTGGGGAATTCATACATGAATTTTGTGGTTAACAAAATTTCATTCACATAAATGGTTGACATAAAAATCAAGACATCGTTTAACTGATATAAAATGGTAGATAAATTCCAATTAATTTACTTTAGATTTGGAGAGTCCATTGAACATATCAAAGAACTATCAGTTAATATAGGTGACATTTGTAATTCCTACCTAAGACACCTAAAAATGCATATCCAACCACATTTGGTGTTATGATAAGGTAAATATGGATCATTTTCAACATAATGTCAAATAAATATGATATTTGAAGCCAATAGTTTGGGATATAGGGTTCAAATAAATAGATTTAGAGATTAATACATACAATATTTAATTTTTGTCTAAAATTGGTCAAATAAATTAATAAATCTATTCTCATATAAGTTATAAAACAAATTAATAAAAATTAATTCAAGTATATCACGATGATATATACTTGAGAAGGGTAACATTCTCACTGGAAAACATTTCCAATAGTGGAAAATGTGTTTATGAATTATCCAACATCAGGAAAAGAAATTATAAGTGCTACAAATCCCTATTACGAATGCACCTAGTAGTGAGGCCAGAGATAAATATTTTCCTATAAATTATAATAATTTTAATGATGATACATATTTTTAATTTTTTTAGTTATCATCCATGAAAAATTAGATTTTGATGCAGCAAGAGGATAGGAATGCCTATAGCATGATATTTCACATTATGTATCACTACTAAGTGAATGTGAGACAATAGATACATGATATCTCTATTGTTTAGTTTACCACTAATATTTGAGAGTCTAGGATTTTCATTCCAAACGTATTCATTCTTTTTGGATACATGAAAATCGTAGACATCCTCAGGAGTAAATTCCAGGATTATTTTCTCACACATCGTATTCATTTCCTACATCCTAAATACTTCTCTAGTTATATTTGTAATTGTAAGATGAGAATATAATAAAATGCGGCATGAAAAAGATGGTCCTTATAATTATTATGAAATTTAATAACATTGAAATGGGGAAAATTAATCAGAAAAAGTCATAAGATCTCCAAGAACAGTCCTTCAAAGAAGAAAATGTTCTAGAGGTAGGGTAAGGAAAGGGAAGAATTATGTTTTTCATGTGGAACGAAAGGACACTAGAATAATAACTACACCCGGGATAAAGGGGAATCTAACAGTAAATTCATTGTTAAGGTTAATCATCTAGTATATACATATTTAGTTTTAGATATAGCTTATAGTTCTCACATTTTTATCCAAATGCAAGAACAAATAATATTTTCAATGATTTCTATAGGGATGGTAGATTTTTAGCATCCAATGGGGTGAACTTGGCTAATCTATCCATTGGTGACTAACACCGTTCATTGATAATTGGATTGATATTAGATTACTAGGATTGTAATGATGTACCAACTATTACCAAGAACATAATTTTCATGTCATGTGTAGCTTTGAATGGTTTTATTTTCATGTTTGGGAATAAAGGATGTTTTTTATAAATACAACATATTTGATGATATGGATTATTTAAATAATTATATTTATATAGAAAATTAAAAAACCAAGTATTGGAAATAGAAAATGAATCATGTTAACAATACACATATTACACCTAGTTAAGGCATCACCATCTTGGTCATGTAAATGAATATTATTTGAAAAAGCTATGTCAAGATGGTTATTTAAACACTTTGATCAAAAACCACTAGAAATATGTCATGATTGTTTACAGGAAAAAAAGACCAATACATCATTCAGTGAATTGGGTGAGAGGGCCACGATGATTCTTCGATTTTACACAATGATGTGTGTATACCATTTTTAGTATAACCTAGAGGTGGGTATTATTATATTATACATTTTAATAATGACTTTATTAGATATGTCCATGTCTATATGATGTGGTATAATTTCAATTCATATGATAAATTTATAATATTCATGAAATAAGTAGTGTGTCAAATTGGAACATAAGATAAAAAATATTTGATTGTATTATGGTGATAAATATCTTCACTAAATGTTTTTCAAAATTTTATGTGATTTTAGGATTCTGACCCAACTCTCTCTACATTACACACAATAGTTGAATTATGTTAGTGAAAGGTGGAAACGTATCTTTTTGGACATTGTAAGGTGATGAGGAGTCCTTTATATCTTACATTATAATTTTGGTGTTATGAATTTTAAACCATGGCATATATATTAAAAGGATTACTAACTAAATCAAAATGTGTATTTCCTTATCACATATGGAGTGGAAAGTAATCATTTTTTTCTCATACACATATATGTGGTTGTAAGAACTTATGTAAGTCCTTCTAAGGTAAAAACTAGCACCCCATGGAAAAAATGTATCTTTAGAGAATATGTTAAGGAACCAAAGGGATACTTTCTAAATAACCCCTCGTATAATGATGTGAATATAACCAAAAGAATTCACAATTCTTTAAATGGGTAATATCATAAAAATTATAGTGGGAGGAAGATTCACATCGACAAAGTTGATACACAAGATACACAAGAGTTCCTATAAGAGAATATTCCATAGGTCCCCATTAAATATGTAGTTTCTAAAACAAAATTATTGGGTAGGATCACTAGAGAGGTAAGAAAACTAGATAGATATGTTTTCGGGACACCAAATATGGTGAATCATAATTAGTTGATAATGATAAACCTATCACCTCCAAAGAGGTAGTGGGGAGCTCAGAAGATACGATACAATTTTTTTTGTTAATTCATAAATAAATTCCATGTAACATAACTATGTTTGGTTTCTTGTAGATGTTCATATTGATGTAAATACCATAGGTTAAAAATGTGTATTCCAGATAAAAGAGGACATGGAAGGTAAATTAAATATCCATAACGAAATTATAGTAGCTAAGGGTTTTAAAATAATAAAAGAATTAAATATTATGAAACATTTTCTATAGTTCCAATGCTTAAATCCATAAAACATATACTTGCAATAATATCTTTCCAGTACTATGAAATTTGGAGGATGGATTTCAAAACCACTTTCGTTAATGGGATCCTTTATTAAGATGTCTATATGAAATGACCATAAGGTTTTGTGACACTTGCTAATTCCAAAATTATTAAAAATCTATCGAGATCTATTTATGGATTTAATCATGCATCCATGTCATTAAGCATTCAATTAGATATATTTAGAAATTAATTTGGGTTCATTATGAACAAATGTGATCAATGTGTTTACAAGAGTTTTAGTGAATGTTCATTCATTATCATTGTAGTACATGTTAATGAAATATTAATTATTTTAAATGACATACTAGTATCACAATCACTAAGTACAGGTTAAAAAAGTATTTCACTATGAAGGTCATAGGTGATGTAGCCTATAATCTAGTGATCAAGATCATTCACGACATATCCAAGAGTCTCCATGTACTATGTAAATGTATATACATTGAACAGATACTGATTAGATTTAGTATGGAAAAATCCAATAGGGGATTCATTATAGGGTCTAATGGTATACAACATTCCATGTAAATGTGTCCTTAGACACAACAGGAGAAAATGAGAACGTGTAAGATCACATACACTTTAGTGATAGGTTCAATCATGTATTCATCATTATATACTGGAACTAATGTTTCCAATGCATTGATCTTGGTGGGAAGATATTATGTAGATCTATGAGAACAACATTGGTTGGAAATTATGGCTATATTAAATTATCTGGGAACAACTAAGGATGTGTTCCTAGTGTATGGATGAGAAGAGGATATAATCATCATTGATTATACTACTGTCAACTTTCAAATAGATCAGAATGATCTAAAGTAATTTTTGGATGTGTAATATGTCTTAATGGAGGAGTCATGAGTTTGAAGAGTTCAAAGAAGCTAATTATAGAAGACCATATAGTGGAGACCCTGTATATCTAGGAATCTTATATAGGTAGCTTATATAGTGTGAATTAATTATCTTTTCAATAGATCGATTGGGTACATAATATTAAATAAATTATCAGATTTTATTATGATAATACTACAATGGGGGATCCCTAAAAAGAGACAAGGTCACACAAATGGAAAATGAACATCCATCGAAAGTATCACCTCTTTGGGGATTTTTATCATAGGGGAGAAGTTATAGTTTATAGATTTTTTACAGAATAAAACATGAAGTAACCCTTGACTAAAGTCTTTTTTTACAAAAGAATGAGTATCTTTTGAGAGTTAATAGACTGATATTTGTTAGCAATAATAATTAGTGAATGTGGGAGTCTGTTGAAGTTGGATCACTTGAAGAAAATTCGAAATACTATACGATAAACTGTATCCATATATATGAATATTAATAAACTTTTTATCACATCATGATTATTTTTCTATGTAACGTATTCTGTGATAATTTTCTAAGTGTAATTGTCACATGAATAGGTTATAGTACTTCCATGTTATGATGAGATCACGTAACTTTCATGATTTTATTTTTATATATAATTTATATCGACGAATAAAATAATTCTAGGGACATAAATAATTTAGGTTATTATTGGTGGGTATTCATAGTACTTTGAGGACTATTTTCTTGGTGTACACCCTTGGTTACATCTAGTGTAGAATATTATGAGAACGAGTCCTGCTAATAGGAAATACATATTTATATGTGTCATTGGATGTTCCTATATGTAGAAATGTGAATTAATACTTATAAATTATAATTATTATTATTGAATATCATAACTCATCTCATTTGATGTATTTAGTGAAACCAAATCGATATATATTTTTTATGAGGCAGGATATGTGTGGTTCACCATGAGTAATATTACAATAAAAAATATTATTATAAAAGACATTTCCTTATATTTTGTTAGTGATAGTTTATATCTTAGGCCCTATTATGGAAATGAATAGCCTAAATATATTCATGGAAATGTTATTCTATATGAAGGTCTTATATATAGAAATTCAAATAAATATACATAGAGTATATAGGTTGATGAAACATGAATGTAATATAATATATTATAGATATCATAATAAAGGGATTATATTACATAGTTAAAATACATTTGAGTTATTATATCATTTTGGAATTAAATTCAATCTCTATGGGTTTTATAGCATGCACCAAGACGCTCAAATTAGACTTTAAGATTGTTTACCTAATGATGCTATGAAAGAGTCCTTGAGGGCCACACTTTATGTGTATCTAGAATCGATATTAAATAATATATCATTTATTTATTATTTAAAAAGGGACTAAATATAACTACCACATGTGGTTTAATAATTAATAATGTTTTTATGATCATATATTTACAATAACAAGTTATTCGAGAGAATATTACTTGGGAGGAATATTTAATAAATATTAATTTTCTTTTTAGTGAAAATGATATTTATTTATTTATATGTGAATAATGTAGTGATATTTATTTATGAAATAAATATTCATTATTCAGGTCATAATAACATTTATAGAGGAATCGATGACCTAGCTTATAAGTCTGATTTGAAATGATATATATTTATTATTATTTTAATAAATATTATTTAATTTTAATTAATGATTTTAGAACATTATAAGAGATTATAATATTATTTTAATTATATATATGGGGTTCAACAGTGATTAAATAAATGTTAAAGGGATCTTATGAAATTATTTATTTATAACCCTTGTGGTATATAATTAATGTTTTATTATTTTCTAAGAGATCCAGTTCCATTATTTTGTAGTACATAATGAAATCTTGAGAATCCTATCAAAACCCTCTATATCTCCCTTATCAAAGAATGATCGTAAGAATGGAGATAGATATTCTCTTGCATTTAACAATCGAGTAAAGAAATATTAGGGAGGATCCTTTGGAATAAACAATGAGTATGATCAATGAAAAATGACACAATTGATAGGATATATTGTTAGATCAATCAAATATTCTTATAATGAAGTTCAATGGTCAGTGGAAGATGTTTGGATCATCGCTAAATGAAATATAATCTGGATTACTATATCCAAATAATGGTACAACACTAATCCTTTTTCATATACATCATAGAATAGAAAATTTCTCAAAATGTATTTATTCAATTACATAAATTAATTATAAATTATATGTGCCAATCAAGTGGTTTAGTTCGATTACATTATCTATTTTATGTATACATTAATTATATTCCATTTATCATGAAAATTATCCTCTTGTAAATATCATATTAGTAATTGGTCATAAAAAATTAATGTTAGGAATATCCCATCGCACGCTTCTATTGTGCCCAAAACCATCGAAACATAAAATCCACGACTATAAAAAATCAGACAATATTGTAGTATATTGGAACTCTAATGATGTATGAAGAAAAATATTAGATAAATTACATGAATATTGGATGATTAAAAGGGAAAATAAAACCCTTACTGTAACTCCTCAAAAATATTAAATGAAATAAAAACTTTAATCAATATCCTTAAATGATTGAGAATACTCAGATTCTGGAATAGAATTCATTCATCTTTCTAGAAGATTCGTAAAATTTTATAACAATAAGAAAGGATTCAAAACTTATATAAAAAATATCAAGATATATTTCCAATTTATAAAAGATGTGAGATCATATAAATGTTTTAAAATGGTATATATAATACCAAACACCCCATAACCAAAAGAAGTGAAAAAATATGGAAAAGAGAGAAAGGAAGTTTTATAAAGAATTCAATTTATGAAAACAAAGATAGGAACGCTATGAATCATACTTGGATTGTTTTTGAGAACTCCTGTATTACTTCTAAATATTATTTAGAAAATTATCTGAAAAATCTAGAAGTAAATATGTTCTTTAGGATAATGATGAATTAGAGGCACAATAAAACTATTTTTCTTCTTCTATGTTTAAATAATAATTTAATTGTAAATTAGTTTTCTACTTCTCAATTCTATTTGAATGTATGAATAATTAGAAAAAAATAATAAATCACTAAATAATATATGTACTTTTTTAAAAAATAAAATTTTAAATTCTAAAAAAGATATTATACTAAAAAGAAAAATTTATAAAATCATCATCTAAATGAATTATTGAGGACTATAAAATAAAAGTTTTTTTATTAATATAGAATCATTAAAAAGAATTTCTTGTAAATAAAATTAGTATAAAGAATCAATATATATGATTCATTGTAATTTTTTTAAAAAATAATAAATATGGAATAGGGAGAACTGGATATGTGGAGAAAAATATAAATTATATAAATACTATTTTTTACGGAGTTTAACGAATAACTCTATGTCTTGAGTTACTTGTTTTTATTGTGTAATTTATGGTCATTATTCTAAAAACTATTGTTTTAGAAATGCACAAATCAATGGTTTAAAAATGGATTATATTTTTTAAATGTATTTCTAAATCTAGTTATATAAATTTCGGATGAAATAGGAGAATTTGGTTAGCTAGATCATTTTTTACCAAGACAGCCAGTCCCATAAAAATTTGGGATAAAAAATTAGATTTTATTTAATGTTTCGATAGGTGGTTGTCCACAAGAAAAAAAATGTAGTTTGGTTGATGGACAGTGTCTAATCAAGTCATATGTGTTTAGATATTTATAATTTTCATACTTTTAAACAATGATATATGTCTGGTTACCTTTGGTGGTTAAATTAAAGGAAAAATAATTGTAGTTCAATCAGTTTGCGATCCAAAATAAATTCTGATAAAAATGTCCTATATATTCATGGGTTGAACAAAATTATGAAAAGTATATATCAACAATATTATGATGGTTTTTATATTTAATTTTATACTTATTCCAGCTAGATTTTTAATGATAAAATACATATGTTCAGAGCACCCATAAAATATAATATATATACTTTGGACCTTGATTCATTCTGTGAACAAAAAGTAAGTTGTTTAACTGATGAGAAAAATGAATATGAGAATTGGAATAAGTGATGTATAAAGTGTAATGTATTTTATTTTTTCAAATTATCTAAGAAAATTTTATATTATTATTTTCATATTAAAAAATTTGATGAAGTTAGATTTTTTGATGTATACCAAATAGGCAAGCTGCATAAGTCATCCTTCCAATCTATTAACATGGTGTCTATATATTAAATAATATAACTTATCTAAATCAATTTTTTGGACTATAAAGAGTAAAAATATTTGTAAAAATATTGTATGTTTTTATATGATAATTTTTCTTTATTTACATGGGTTTATTTTATAAAATTTAAAACAAGGGATTTCAATAATTTAGTAATATTTATTAAAATTAATCAAAATGAAATATATTTTTAAATATTTTAATTGAGAAGTTATCGTGGAGGTGATTTTTATAACAAATAATTTAATTAATTTCACTCATAAATGGGTATTAAACATTTCTTCTCTACTCCAAGAACACGTAAAAATGGAATTGTAGAAATAAGAAATAGAAATATTAATGAAATAGAAGAAATGATGTAAAATAAATGTATCCAGTCAACATATTTTTTTGGAAGAGGTGGTCAACAAATATTTCCATATCATGAATACAGTTTTGATAAGACCCTTTCTTAAAAATAATTACTATGAAATATGGAATAAGATAAAACGTAAATTTGGACACTTTAAAGATATTATGTAAGGTTTATATCATTAGTAATAAGGAAAACAGTGGAAAATTTTATCCAAAAGTCGATGAAGGGTTATTTCCAGAATATTCTTCTACTGCTAATGAATATATAGTGTATAATAAAAAGACATATATAGCTGAATAACCTGTTCATGTGATGTTTGATTAATTTTATCCTTTTAATAGGCCATCAAATATTCATATTCAATGTGACAATACAAGTGAAATTAATATTTAAAAAAGTAATATGATTAAATCAAGGGCTAAAAATATTGATATAATAGACCAGTCATTAAATTGGATTTATAATTATAATTTATCAATACATAAATATCGACTTCCTCATATTTTCACTAAACCACTTCACACTAGTTGTGTTGAATTTAATAAAGGTGAGTTATGTATGATTAATTTTAAATAAAATTGATATTTTCTTTAATTAATCCAATTTTTTATAATTTATTTATTTATTGATTCTATTTTTAAAACTTTTTATGTTATGGATTACTTATTATTAGTTTAATAGATTAATGATTTACAACTCTTTTTTTTAGTAACTTTTCTATATTAAATTCTAAAATCATTAATTTTAATATTTTATTTCTATATGATAAAACGATGTTATGAAAACTATAATAAATTACCCATCTATCTCATACCCTAAATCATGCACCCTTTTGACCATCAGATCATTAAATTTATCTTAGAACCCTAAAATATGAACCTCAATGCTTATGATATTTAAAAATGGTGAAGACAAAGAGAAAAAAGGTTCATCAAGTGAATCTAAGTTCCAAAAATCTTTAGGATATAAAATGTGATCCCATTATGGTAAGGTCAAAATTAATAATAGATATTTAACATGATTCTAATGTTAAATTAAAATTTTTATTTGTTATGATTTTAATTTATTTGAAATGGAAAAAATAATATGTATAGTTTTTTAAATTTATTTGAAAAAGTTTTATGAACACACCCTATATAGATTTATTGACACATATGATATAGTTTATTATAATGTAAATATTTTTTTATTTTAGATTTCTTATATTGAAATAGACCAAATATTCCATTGTCAACATGAAGGGTTTTCTCACTTTATACTTTGAACTATTAGAGATAAATAACATTAATCTGAAGATATTATATATTTTCTATTTATATATAATTGTGAAAGAAATATTCTTTTGAAATATATTCTATTTGAATATAATATTTTGGTCATTTATTTAATATACAATAGTTCTAGGATTTTTGAGCTGGAGAAAGTTGTTTTTCATGTCATTCATCTCATTTTTATTATAAGTAAAATTAAGTATAATATATGTTAATATATTTTTAGGTATATGCATCACTATTGTAAGTAGGAGTACAAAATTTTCTTTAATATATATGGATGAATTGTTTCACTACATTAGTATAGAAAATGATCTATGTTGTTTAGATATTTTTCTGAAGTCATTACATCAACATTCATTCATATATAACCTTACGAAAACTTTATTTACATTTGAGCCTTATGAAGGGAAAGCTGATGCTAAAATGTGTTAATGATCATGAAGTATATGATGATCACGTTCAAGGGTAGCACAAAAGAAAAATTACAGCTAGATTAGTATGGTCTCATGATAATTACAATAGTGAATCTAAAATAGAAGAAAGTGTACATGTAACTAGAAGAAGACTCAAGTTTGATGTATGTGATCTAACTCCTACAAGTGGATTCAATAAATATCATGTTGAATAGTTATGAGAATCTAAAAATAAGGCCCTTGTTATTCAGTCTATAAAAATAAAAGATCCTATTGTTTAGGATTAAATATTTATAGATAAATATGTATAAAAACAAGATTTTATAGTTCCTTATTTTGAAAGAACAATACAAATAAGATATGAGTGAGTGACACCTAGAGACAATCAGTTTGAAAATAATTCACAATATGTCAATAATGTGTTCACATATTTGGTTGAAAATGTTGAAAATATTGACAATTACAATGTTTTTGTTAGTAAATAATCCTTGGAGAAGGTTTTTAGTGAAATTGGATAGTAGAAAGAAGTTCATTGAAAATTTTTATCATCATGTAATGAGAATATTAAAGAATAATATGTTATTCTAATTGATGATGGAATACTAAATATAAATCGGGAAGAGGAAGCCTATGATTTTCTTGGTGATCAAATTAATGGGTTGTTTTATTTATTCAAAAAATTTAAATATGTAAAATCCAATTTTCATGGTGATCTGAAAAACACAAGAAAATATTTAGAATATTTGACAATTTAAATAGTTCCAAGAGCATAATTTGAATGAGTCCAAGATCAACTGCAAAGTCTACAAGAACATTATATTTCCAGAATATATATTTATTCCTTTCACATTGACATAGCTAAACAGATTCGAAAGCTCAAAGTAGAGTTAGTATTTAATTCTTATTGTTAAGAATAAATAAAATAATCTAGATGCCAATTAGAGTCATTAAATGTTAGGTCAATTCATGATATGGAGTCCACCTCCAATCATCCAACTTCTACAAATTTGATTAGTATATTTGAATCTATTATAGCTTTCTATTCTGTAATAAATGATCATATTATGTACCTACATTGTTATAGTATTCCACTTCACACTATGTTTTCTAATTAAAATGATCTTATTTAGTGGTAAACATCTGATTAACTATGTTTTAGAATCCTTATCAACTAGTTAAGTGATATGGTAGAGATGTTTGTTCAGTAAGTATAGACTGGACATGAGTATCTAAATGTAAATATTGGTGAATATCTAAAAATATAATATGAATCTAATATTTTGATAATGTATTGGGATGATATGGTTAATAAAAATCATTATGTGATGATCGAACAACACCATGATGTTCATAAAATGATTCCTGATTATTTTACAAATGACTTCTCATCTGAACCAGATACTTCTCCCTCATCCAATCCTACCTCATATCATTTTTTACCTAAATATTTCATTGTAATCATGTAATTTTTTAATGAAATGTTTTCTTTTCTTATACTTTTTAATTTATTTTTTATATATCAATCCAAATATATTGATTGTATAAGAATCATTTTGTCTTAGCATAAAAAAACAACCATTTCCAATCATGATAAATATTAATTGTACCATATTCCATTTTTTAATAATTTGTTGTCATTTCACACAAAGGGGGAGAAATTAGGGAAAAACAACATATTGATTACTAAGATGCAATATGGGATGAAATTCAAATATACATAACCCTTTAGCTTGAAAATTTTATCTTTTCTAAAATATTATTTGTTAATATATAGTTCATAAAACATTAAATAAGAAATATAATTTATAATATATATTTTATAAACATTATTCTATTTTTTACATTTCCTATATTTCATGTAAGATTTTTTAACTTGTTTTTAAATCCTCAAATATGAGGAGATTGTTGGAATGTTTTGATTCAATAATATTGGTTGAATTCTAAATGATTTTAATTCTCAAAAATAAATTTTATTGTTTTCCTAATAAATCTAATTTATATATTTTTCCATATTATATTTAGTTTGAAATGTTTCTTTTTAAAAAAAATTAGGTTAATGTTTTTATCTAATGTATTCTAGAAATGTTTATAATATTATTGGAAAAAATATATATATACATTGTTTTTAGAGGAACATATATATTATGAACCCTACATTGGCTATGTAGTTTTATATATTGTACCCCATGTTTGGGGTGATGGTATTGATCAGGAACTATAATTTTAGAATCAACCATATGTTTAAGAGACTAACATATTGTTCAATAACCCACCATTTTGAAGACTATCATACAATGTCATGTATACTTTCAAATTCTACCCTAAATATTATCTATTCAACAATGGAGTTTAAATTTAAGGTATTTTATGAGATTTTTCAATAGTCTCATCATGATTATTATATCTATTTGAATCTAATTAAATACTGATTCAATGGTCCCTATTTAGTGGATAAATTTTTTTCCATTTCTATGGGACATTTTAATTTTATCTGGGAATTCAAATTCAAATAATTTCATTTTATCAGGTTATATTTTTGTATCTATTTTTTCAACATAAAAATTATTTTTCATATCAAATTACAAGAGTTTTTTAAATCAATAAAATTATATGTTTTTACATATAATGACGTCTCTATTATTCTGAATAGAAAAAATTTGGATACATACATATTTTGATATTTTATTATTTGACTGTATAGTTCGTGTTAATGTTGTAGTATTTCTATTACTATATTTTATGAAAATCATCTAAAACCGTGATCTCTCCAAAGATGTTCCTCCCTGGAGTCTTTTATCTCTAAATATAATAATCCAATATCTATCATTTTCTACAAAAACTTGGAGATGAATTTATTTATCAAAAAATTAAATCAATGTTGGTTTCTTAGAGTATGGGTTCCTCATACTCAATCATGGTGGTGCGGTATCTTCTCATAGTAATAAGTGAATTGATATGTTCATTACAGAAGAAGATATATTATTTTAAGGCTTCAATAACTTGCACTTGGTTTTGGAGGTCTTCTGATAAGTAGATATATTAAGTGATAATTCCCAAGCTCACAAAGAGAGTGTTGATGGTTTGGACTAGGATATCTTTATGCCTTGAACCACTATAAATTTTTTTTTATTTTTCATCTTAATTGTTCCAAATAATTATTTAATTACATAATATAATGGTTTATATCATTAAAATATATGAAGTGGGATAAAAAAAATTCAATTTTTTTAATAGAAAATAATTCACCCAATTTGTATATAATTATATTATTATGATATTACTATTAATTGTTTCTATATGCTGATGTTGAAATTTAGTAAGACCAAATAATTAAAGTTAGCAAGGGGCTAAGAGTTCCAATACTTTGTGTATACTGTGAACACGAACAAATAATATTTGTATTTTATAGTAGGAATAAGTATCAATACTAATATTATTTCTTGATTTATTAATCACATATATTCCAACACTATTTATATTTGAGTTGAATATTTAAATTAAAATTTATCCACAAGACTGTAAAATTATATATTTATTTATCTCCTGATTTATCAATAAGGGTAACAATTAATATTTAATATTAAATAAAAAATTATTCTGTTAATATAATATTAAATAAATATTTATTCTATTGGATGGAAATAATATATAAATATATATATATAATAAATAATATCTATTGTTAAATTCTTTGTAAATTTTGAGGAATATGAGTAGGTTATGTCTTTTTCTCATTTATGAAAGTGATACACTAGTTATAATATATATAAATATTAATTTATTAATTTATATTTTTATTATACATTATACATTCACGTGGTAATAAATTATAATAATATTGTAATTTAGATGGTTTCTTTTTTTATTATGATATTATATAAGGTCCAATGTGAAAATAAAAATATTTTAACAGGGATCTATACATACCTAATTCTATATTTTATATGAAACCATGGTTTTGAGGGAAATTTGTTGGGCACAATAAATTATCTCTCTATAGTTCTATCTTGAATGAAGAATGTGTTATGGTTTCATCTCTCATGCCTGATAGAATCTCCCACCACCATATCACTCCAATGTTTTAGAGATCATGAACAAGAATTAATAATTCAATGTTGAAGTATTGTATTGCAATTAAAGGTAAGAGAAGTAAGATGATTGGTACCACCCCACTAGCACCTGGTGTACCATTGAAGTTGCTTCAAGATAAAAGACAACATGTGAATCATCAATAGAGGAATTTTATCCATGTATCCACATAATGTAATGATATTACCAACTGAACAACATTTAGATAATCAAATATTTTTTGATGAAATTACTCACGATTTTGGTAATTCTTGTTTAAAATGATTTATAATTTTAATTTGAAATATCCACTTTCCTTGTTATGTTATTCTCTTGGTTTATTATTAAAATATTAAAATGAGACTTATCATATTACATCATTTTTTTATGATTTCTTAGTTTTGTTTAATGAAAGTTTATCAGTAGGAATAGGGATGACCAAATTCCTTTACATGTAGAACCTTAAGATACAACACCTGGGATATAAAAATATCTTCATCACATTTATAATTAAAAGAAACTATAATAATATTACTAGTTAAAAACTCTTTGTGTGTATTTTTTGGGAAATTAGGTCCATATAATATTATGAAATATAAATATTCTAAACATAATTTAAATCATTTATCATAACCTCTATATGAATTAATAATGTTATTGACATATATGGTCACCTAAGAATATTAATTAAGGAAATTGTCAGCAAAAAATTGACTAATATGGTTAATAATAGAAAAGAAAAAAGGGACATGAATCAATATGTATACATAAATGATCATTAAAGTCTCTGTGAAAATATAATAATTGAAACATCATTATAATTGACTGAAAATAATTTAAATGATACATGCAATGTTAAAAATTTATTACAATTAAAAACCATTAATAATATTAAATAATTTAAAAATCATTCAAAATAAGATAATTTTGGTATGTCCTTTTCTCATTCCCTATACATAGTATCTCATGTGATGCAAACCATACAAAATATATGACACTGATTTATAAATATGAGACAACATTCTACTTCATAAAATAGTAAAAATCAATCATCACATGATGAATATAATTATATAATGATTATACTCATATTAAGAAAAAAATATGGATTTTTTATGTCGAAATATAAATGATTTTTTAAATATTTTTTTGATATAATACATTCTATCTAAAATTTATCTACTAAATGAGAGTTTAGTAAAATATTGAGTAATAATAATGTTATTAAGAAAATTTTAATATAATGACAACTAATATTATAAGCATAAAAAGGAAATAAATGTTATTAAAAAGATAAATGTTATTTTAAGTGGAATGTATGTCATGTCATGACAAGAATTCATTTTTTTCCTTATTATTTAATTACATGTGAATGAATAATCAACTAGTATAATAAATACGAGAAATTTGTGTCACCACAAAAATTTAATAATTAAAAAATAATAAAATAACTTAAATAAAAAATATATTCTTACAATAACTAAACCACTAGGGCCCTATTTGGGCTAGTGGTATATTGAGTGTGCCACCCTAATCCTGCATCCAAGAGTCACAGATTTCAGTTCCAAAAACTCACACCAACTCTAAATCCACCAAGATAATATATCAAATATGAACCATATGCATAGAAATAAAAAGTGTGGGGACATTGTCTATATAGTGGGGAGTATCTACATACTCTCTAAGACTTGTAAAACCGAAATATGGAACACAAGAAACAAGTTGTATCAATCTCTAATATAGGAATGTAACAAATAGAATTTCAAAGAAATACAATATAAATATGATATCTGAATAAAATTATAAATAATGCAGATAAATAATGACCATATCATCTAAAAATAATGAATTACATAACTCATATAAAAATAATAATGTGTATACTACCAAAATCCCACATAGTTTGAATTCAATAGCTCATTTGTAAGATTCACCTAAATGAAAGCCTACATATGCAAGAGGAGGTATAAGACGTAAAGCATAAGATATTTTCACACTCTACAACATCTATATCACCACTTTATATAATTAAAATCATCATATCCACTGTATACTATGTGAATCTATGGAGGGGGTACCACAACCTATTGTTCACAAAAATCGATACTGAATTTCTATTCTAGAAAACAATTGGGAAACCCATGCCCCAACCAAAGATATATGTTTTTCAATGGAGAACTGACCCATACTACCATAACCACCCAGCCTATGAGAATTACCATGTTACCTTATAGAACATAATGTGGGGCCCTGATACATACTGAAGAAAATGTATCATCCAAGGAGATAAAAGTCCCTAGTTTAAGATCAACAAATTGAGTATCATAAAACAAATGGGAGGATGATTTGACATTATATATGAAGGGAACAAACCTATGTTGAACAAGAAAACATTAAATATAAACGGGTAGAACATGGTATATGAGATAAATAAAATATACTTCCATTAGAAATATGTGTGTACACAAACCTCAATGAAAATCACATAGAATAAAATGGAAAAATACATAACCCCATGAATGTTATGATCAACAGGACAGAACCCCATTATTGATTAATTAGATAAAAATTCAATATATTTTTATCACACATTGCATATAGTTTCATATGGACACATAGACCACACCACTATTATATGTTATTAAAATACATAGCATATGAAATTTATTAATCTGAAATGGAAAACTAATGAAGATGTTTCAAAAAAAATCATTGTGAATGAGAAATGGAGCCATGTGGTGCCTCACACCATAAGAAACATGATAAACTATGAGTTGAGGGTGAACCCAACTAGATGTTTCCTGAACCAAGAATCTAGTGCCTCAACCCTCTTCCTAGTTTGGCCGCCCCTAACTATGTGGTCTGTCTTTGTTCTCAAGTCGCATCATCCATCCCAATACGACTGAGCACACTACTCCTGTTTCTTTATAGGCCGATAAGGATGATCACAATGACCCATGGGTAATGGATGGTCTAAAACCATATAATCCCAACCAAATTATATGGGTGAGGGTGGAAAGGAAATATTTTTCTAGCTTCACTTTTTCTATGACACTATGTATGCTCTACTAGCCCCCTCATGTGCCTCTTGACTATGTTGTCATGACACATCTAATTGATTATGAAAAAAATATAATTTTATATTCTAGGTAAGAACATAGATTTTCTCTCAAGGGTCATTGTTGGACATAAGTATTTACTTCCAATAAAGAAGACTAAATGTGTGCGATTTTTTGAAAATATATTTTAGAAAATAAATTAATTTAAAGAGTTTAATAGTTTAATAACTATGATGATTTTGAAATATATGAGATAAAAGGGTAGTTTTTTTTCCCTACACACATTTAAAGATAATTTTTATTAGAAATTAATTTTGGTTTAAAGTAAATCTTTTGTAAAAATAGATTATAATCCTGATTAATTGCAAATATATTGTATTAATGATTGAGAAACCAAACCTTGACATAAAAATTGTATTACAAAGGTCCATCACAAATAAATGTATTAAGAGTACCCAAAATAGATTTAAATGTCAATATATATTGGTAAATAATGATTATTTTTCAATACAATTTAAAAAAAGTCACACCTCGTGAAAGTGGGTAAGAAAAAGATTCTTTTTTAGCTCCCCCATAACAAATTCCCATCATTTACCTTGGCATCGAGAGGGGGAGGAAGCTCTGAAGGATCTCCTTCATTTCATATCTCCATATGAGGATTGCTATATCTAGAACTCCCAAGGTGAAGATATGGCTCTTATGTAACTCAAAAATTATATCATTTCACTCCGTGGTCAATCTCGAAAATGATGTTTCCTTTTATAGAAAAAATTGAATGTTGTATTAAGAACCAATTTTATGAGAAACTAGTTGTGTCATACTATTAGGTTGGTAAATTGTATAATTTATAATTAAAAAAAGAGAAGAGTTTTTTTGGAATCTTTTCTATCACCATGTCAAATTTTGTTTCCATTGTACATTTGCAGTGATAGATTTAGGCATAATACCCAAAACAATTGACTATATGTATATTCAATTCCCAGGCCAGTTCAGTTCAGTTGGGCTAACAGATTGAATATTTGAGCCTAGATAACTTGCGATAACGTTATCCCACTGATTTTTGGGTCATCTCAAAATAATATTACCATATTTGGATTCATGGAATTTGTGGGACATGAAAAACACTGGAAAATTGATAATGAGATTCCATGCAATTTGGACCTTTTTCTTCAACTTCATTCTAGACACTCCATATCACCTCCCCCAACAATGCAATAAAAAAAGTATAATTTCATATTTTAAAAATGATAAAAATTATATAATTGAATAAAATATGATGCTAATTTTTTAATTTTTTTGTAATTTTTAGTACCAAACTAGTTTAACATAGTGGTGTAAGGGTGATAAAAATTTTGAATCAGGGTGTGATCACAACACAACACCTAAAAATTTTCACTCTTCGAAATATTTTGAAAAATTAACAAGGAAATATTACAAACATCATGATCATTTAACATCGAATGAAAATTTAATTCATAAATAAATGAGATCAAATAAAAATTACAATAAACAATTATTCGCATTAATAATAGAAAAAGAAACCTCTGAAATTGAATAAAAAAGATATTAAAGGTTATTAATAATACCCATTTGAGAATATATTTAAAATGTAAAAAATTTCACTAAATCACCACGTGTGTGTCGATCATAACCATTTCATGCTATTATTTCTACTTTCTAATCTTGTAAATGTAGGTTTTTAAAAAAAATAATTCTTAAATGATTTTGTCAACTAATCATTCCGTACATCCATTGTAATAAAAATTCAAGATCCACTCACTTAATAATTAAGGATAGATAAAACATAAACTCCCAACCATGATATTTTCATATGTTATATATTTTATCACTCCCTTAATTTATTATTATTTTTTTATCAAAACTTGAACGTGGAAAAAATATCATAATTTATCACTCAACCCTTGATTGATATCATGAAGACATTAATTAAAATGGTTATAAAAATATCATAGGTAATGGAATAATTGTTCTTGACCAACCCAAAAAAACAACCAACATTTTTGTGATTTGGTTTTTGTTTTTCATTTTTTGAGTTATTTAATTTATTGACGGTGCACAATAGTTGTAGAACATGTAAACATGCATTGGTAATTCTTGTATATCTACGAAAAAATTTAAATAGGGAATTAACGTATGGAAAAATAATTTTTGAAATCAGATAAATATAAACCTAACTAATATTTACATTTATTGGGTAAGAAAAATTCACACTTAAGGATTTGGTGCAATGATTTGTGGAGATATTATGTAAAACAATTTTTTCATAAACTACTCACAAAAGGTGTATCAATTTTATAAAAATTTTAATGTTATATAATATTTTATATCAGAAAAAAAAATTCAATAAATGGTTGCAATCAATGTTAAATTCATGCTAAAACTCACATTTCAAAAGTGGAAAAAAATGATAAAACAACTTAAAAAAGGGAAAATCATCAAAAATTTGAAATAATTTCAAAAAATAAGTGGGAATAAAAAATTAATATCTCTAGACTAAATTGAAGGGGGGTAAGGGGTAGATGTAACAATAATATAGATCAATCAAAAATAGATAAGAAAAGAAAAATGATTAAATTTATATCTAACCCGGGACTGTATCCATTCCCCAATACCTAGAGTGCGAATTTTCCTCACTATAATAAAATAGAATTTGTGCATTAAAGACAAAACCTAGTGGGTATCATTGGTAGGCTACTTCAGGATCATTGAGTTCTTCCATTGGATATTCAAGGATGGATTCATGAAAGTGATTCAACTTTTGCACATTGATATTGAATGATTATTTTGTTTCATCATTTTCAATATGAACAAAATAAAATGGATATATATTATTAATATTGAATGGACCAAACCAGAAGTAATGTGGATTACGTGGATGCAACTTATTCATTGAAATGAAAAGGATGGCCTTCTTCCCATTATGTTATTGACGATGAAGGATGAGGCGATCGTGGGAAGCCCCGGGTTTCTCTTAATAAATTCATGAGTTCATATATGAATCTATTTGAATTTACTTAATCTTTTAAATATATATATTCCTTTTAGAACCTTCCCCATAAAGACTTGAATTTCATTTATTAATAACCTATTTTGACCAATGCTATATCTCAATAGAGAGGTGACAACTCTTTACAAAAACTAGTCAATATGGTGACATATCAATGGGAGTTTTGAAGCTAATTTTGTAAGACAATAATGAATCATTGAGCATATGAATCCAATATTTTCTATTGGGTTAAACCATTTTTTAAAAATTTATTTTTACCTCTCAATTTGACACCATATCTTGACCATTGTCTTGTGGGTGATATAAAATAGAAACTCAATGCACAACCCCATACTGATGAAAAAGTGATTGCATTATTCGTGTAACACACTAAGATTTTATTAGAAATATTATTTTCAATTTATCTGATGTCTTGTGTTGTATTCTACACCATGAATTTCTTGTTCTATATGCACCATCATATTAGCTTGTAGTATATGAAAACACTATTCTTGGCTTATATTGAATGCAAGAGAGAACTTCCTCAATAGTGTGTGTTATATGCAATATTGAGTTTCACAAAAAAAAATATATTTTTCAAATATTATTATGAGCTAGCCATTATGAATTACATTAAACAAATTTTTAATTTTATAACATTATAATTCATCTTATTCATTTTCTAGAACAACCTATGAGAACAAAATCAATTTTTCGTATAAAGGAAGTATTTTTCCAAAAAAAACATTTTTCCTGCCTTTTGATGGCGCACCCACATTAAATCTGCTTTTTGACATGTTTATATGTTCAATTAGACAAAACAAACTTATTCATTTCAATAAGGATATAAAAATTTACTTTGGATAAATTTTTAATATTTTCCTGTTAACTTTTATATTTTTATGAATAGTAAAAATACGCTAAATTTTTCACAAAAAAACAAATTTTTCCCTCAAGATAATTTATATGGTCAAATTAAACAATTTTATGGTTTTAAATAAAAAATATAATATATTTTTACCATATAAAATTAATTTTACATTGAATTCATTGGTAAAAACATTTCAATCTTTTTCAATGTTTAAACTTTTAAAACCAGTTTTCTCAAAAGCGTGATTAATTTTAAATTAAATACTAAAACTTCTATGTTTTGAATTTGAAAAAATGTATTCAATATTTTTATTCATTAGTTACAAATTATGTAAATATTATACTTTTCATTTTTATACATTATGAATAGTAACTACGATAAATTTTATTTACCATAGTTAAAGGTAAATCTTGCAATTAAGGGTAAAAATAATATTATAAAATTACCCTAACACCTGAAATAATTATATTGGATGAATAAAAGTCGATCCATATAACCTAAGGGTCGGAATATATTCATTTCATAGACTATGGACCGAAAAAATGATGTAATTATTATTAAAACCAAAGAATCTGACAACATGTCACTCACTTATCTCTTATAAGTGTAATAATTTTAATGTAGTGACAAAATTCATAAAAAATCAAACATAAATAGTTACCAAGAAATCTAAAAAATAATATACATCATGTTAATTTAGTTAAAATTTTTAAGGATCAAATAATTATCATTAATGGTTACACAATTGGGATTGTGAAATTATTTTATTGATTGAAATATCAAATAAATGGTTCTAAAAAAAATAAAATAATTATTATATATACTATTTAATGAGATTAATGAATTTTATAAATAAATATGACTTTTTATGAATCTATTAAATATTTTGTTTCTATTATATCATTGTTGTGGATTTTTTTTAAATTCAAATAAATGAATAGTGTCAAAATTGACACTATTGATATTTTATAAAAATATCCTATTATTAAATTGATTAAAATCATAAATATATTTAAAAATTATAAATTCCAATTTAAATGGTAATATATGTGCTAAATAATTGAATTATGGAAAATTCACCACACATAAGTAATTATTTATAAAAATTTAAAATTTAGAATATTATTACCACAAAAAAATCAAATTGATTAAATTTGGACAAGTCAAGTTGATTAGGTTTTAAATAAATCCCAACATGTCTAAATTTTATTAGATGATAAAATTAAAACCTGATCCCATATCATTTTCTAATTTGATAAATTTGGATGTTTTTATGTGGGTTTTAGGATTATTATAAATTTATATTTTTTAGGTTTCCAAAAGTGCCCCTCTCCTCTCTTATAAAAGGACACCTCCTCCCTCTCCTCCAAAAAACGTTTTGGGATTACATGTTTGGCCAAAACAAGTAAATTTCCTTAATACTCTTCCCAATAAACATAATATAAGACATGGTATTCTTCAAATACCAACATCAGTTCCCTAAGAGAGGGTTTAAAAGAGGCGCGTCGAAGAAGTGGTAATATCCTTTACCAATTCGTTCAAATTTATTTCTTCTTTTACATACTCATCATTGTTTTTTTCATTATATAATAATAACATCAGAATCAATCATATAATTATATGATATTATAAAAATTAAACAAACCTATTTCACCTACTATACATCCTACAAAAATACTAAATCACTATGTGTGCGTACATACAGAATACCATCTCCACACCATGGTTTAATCTGTTTTTCCACCACCACCTTACATGTATGGATATAATGGTGAAAATAATAAATATATATGATTATTATAACATGATTCAAATTATGATATATTATATAATACACTCTAATTCCATTCAATAATTATGGGAATGGTATCATCGCTTGTGTGTTTGTACGGATTACCTTCTCCACGATTCAATGAGATTTATTCACCATGTTAACCATTAAATAATGATTATAAAGTATATATAATAAGTAATAAAGAAATATATGACATAATAATTCTACTGGATGTATGTGTAAATATAATTCATTTACATCCACACAAATTAATAAGGAAACGAAAATAGTGTTCATGAGTACGTACGACTTACCGTCTCCATGAATGGTGTATTTCATTCTGTTTATCAAACTATTATATATATAAATTATATAATGAATATATTATAAATAAATCATGTTTTACATTCTGAATGTATACAATCATGATCTGTGTAATCATATTAATAATTAAAAGTCAAAACACGTACGATAAATGATACGATTTTACCCAAAATGTTGTTTTAATCAGAATTGACAGATGAATGGGTAACATAAATTCATAAGTGAATCATATATGATATAATAAATATTATTATGGTTCTGTTAAAAGTTAAAAATATGTTTAAACCCACTATACTGGAGTCTAGGACACATACAGAAGGAATTTGACATAAGGTAAGGGATAATTATATTAATCTCATTATTATCTGGGATTGTTTATTCGCATGTATTTACTGGGGTTATATTTATCATCCAGGTCCATGATTTATAAATATGTTTTCATTCATGTTTAAAGTCTATTTTACCAATTTTTTACTTGAATACATGGTATGTAAGAAATCCTTCATTTGGTTACCATATGAAGTCCTTTTTGTCTTTTCCGGAAAAAGTACAGGAAGAATGTTTTTTTACTTTTACAGCATGCATGGATTTTTATGATTTCATAACACCTTTTTACCAGGATATATATTCTAAAATTTTCATGATTATTTTCAACAAAATTAGTTTCTTTTAAAATTTTATGGCATTTGGAGAAAAGAAAATGATTTTGAAGAGGAAGCGATATTTTCCTCTAGAATTCATTTCAACTGTTTATTCAAAACTATTTTCCATATAAGATTACATTCTTTAATATGGTTATGATTCACGTATAATGCTTTTATTTGTTACTTGGTTTGATTTTTTTATTTATGAAATGATATCCATTGTTTTATATGGATTATGTTCTGATGGGATGATGTTTATGAAACCCATTTTATTCATTGGGTTATGATGAATGATTTAGGTTTATTTATTGGCACACGGAAGAATTATTTCATTTTGTGATGGGTGGGACCTATATCTCCCTCCAATTAATTGGGTAATGATTTATATCTCATGAGATATACATGGTGGGAATGGGAAGTTAATCTGCTTTAGTAATACAGAGCTGGAATGGCCAGTAAACTCGTTTTAGTAATGGACTTTGTCCACTATGATTATCTTTGCAGTAATTCCTTGGATATTATGGAAATCATAACACATGATTAATGGTTTTCCACAATTACATGTTTTATCCCCATGCTATATTATCCTGATTAATGTTCCATTTTTATCTTTGCCTTGTGTAATGCCATGTTTTATGTCATTTCCCATGATTTAGATATTTAGATTTTATGTTCATGTTTTTACATTCAAATGTGTATGTATTTGTTTATGTTCTCAATGTTTACCAATACTGAGCATTTGAACTCATCATTTTTATTTTTTTTATTTTCCCTAGGATATAAATAATGGTATTAGGTAGGGAATCAAAAGGGTAAGATCATTATGGGAGATGTTGAAGATCTTTCACCATGATTAGAGGATTATGTCTTGAGTTTCCAAAGGTAGTAATCTCTTACGGTCCTTCTGTGTTTGTTTTGTTATGTATTAAGTATTCCGGAAATGTAAATTAACATCCATGTATGTCAGGCTTTGGGTCACTATAGTTGGTATCATAGGAAAGGTATAGTTAACCATTGAAAACTAGGAAGCGAAAACTTTATTTAGATCCCTAGAGATATCTCTAAGGTATGTATATGGATTTTATTGAGTTTTAGTATGACTATATGTTACAGTACTAGAGTTATGTTGATTATCATGAATAACATAAGGTGAAGCTAAGGTGTCAGGCATTAAGGAATGCGTTATAAGTTAGACATCCCATAATTGACTTTTTATGAATATGTGGTTTCTTGTTATTTTAAATATTTCATACACTATGGTTTCTGGTTTTATTCAATGGAGGAAACGAGAAGGAATTTGATTAACATTGATTAAAATGGAAAAATTGTAGACCATGATCAACAATATAGAGTAATTCCTGCAGAGAATGATATTATGATCAGGCCAAATCATTCATCGTGATATATGATTAACAAGGTGAACATTAGTTGTATCCTTAAATCATCAAATAAAAGGAAGATGGACATTTAATCATGTTAAAATGATGTGGAAAATAGAGGTTGGAACATTATGATTTCATCATTTCAAGAATAAGGGAATGAAAACCTTGATGAATACTTCAAATTGAAGGGAAGATGTTATCTGTGTGGGGAAAAGGGGCATAGAGTGACAAACTATAACTGTGTTCAATGTATTATCGATGGAGAACATGGGAATTACCCAACTCAATTCCCTTACCTAAGTGGTTACATCAAAATTGAGGAAGGACATATTCCATGACAATCGTTAAAGAATATCGATGGAAGGTCTTATGTAATTGAATTCAAGAGTAATGTTGTTGAGGTACTTTTATGGGATATTAAAATATATATGTATTGGTCCATTTTGGTTTTCTATAAGAATATGGTACTAGTTTCCATTAAAAGTGATTGAAATATTTTTGGAAAGTAGATAATATGCACATAATGAAGGGATAATGTGAAAATAATTTGTTTGATAGTTGTAATGATCTCATGACTGATATAAGTAAAAAAGGGATATCATGGTTTGAGTATATAGAAATTTTGGGATTTTCGTATGTGGAAGGAGATAACTTTTGACAGCTTTCATGTTTTCACTAATGTTCTATGGAAATTCAAGTTTAAAGAGAAATGTTATAAAGGTATTCACATGTTTATAATATGACCAACACGATATATATTATGATATATGGGGGATAAATGATGGTATTCACATGTTTGGTACATGACCTCTCTATAAATATTTTTTTATATATATTATGAGATTGAACAAACGTATTTTGGATAAGCCTAATTATTGGAATGGATTATGTTAGACATCATTTATTATTGATTAAGGCTAGAGAATTTTTATATTTTTTCTGGACAGTTGGTATAGTATAGTTTTGGATGAATGAAACCCCTTAGGATGGGTGACAAACCGTCACGTCAGACAAGGCTGCAGGAATCGGAACCACAACCAAAGTAAGAAATGCCTTTATCACATACCACTGGCCTACATGAATTCCCTGGTTAGTACAAATTAGTTTTATTTTATTAAGAGGTATAATAGATGATGTATAAGTCCATTGTTTGGAATCTTATACGGTTAATCCCACCATAGATGTACTTATGTATATTTAATAACATTTGATAAAATTTAGTAGGATATAGATGGAATAACATATCATTCTATCACATGATCTGCTAATACATCAAAAATGACAATATCAACATTTTTTTCTTTAATTAATAGATGAAGTGGAAATTGTTCATTGAATGACCAAAAATGATATTAGACAGAAATAAAGTAATTATTTCTCCTTATGAAAAAATTTCTCAAATTTTGGGAAATGATCATGAAAACCAAAAATGTTTTCCTAGTACCCTCATATCCAATGAATCAAATGGTACCTTAGATCATCACAAATTTATGGATTTGTGATTGTTGGATTTTTCATATCCATGTTCTCTACCACTCTCCATCAGAACATTATGGTTAGATTTCTCTTCCATATTCATATTTTCACATATATTCTCCTATGTGGAATCCCTGTGATGAGTAAATATAGGAAACCATTATGTTTCATAATTTAGTTTTTAAAATTTAGTTTTAGTATTCTTTTTTATGATGTGGGTTTATATAAAAGAAACTTTTGAGTTGTAAAAAATTTATAACCCCGACGAATTTTGAGGAAGAAATTCATTTTAAGGGCGGTAAAAAGTAACACAACAAGATTTTATGAGAAATATTAATTATTATTTATTTGATGTCTTGTTTTTTAGGCTATAATAGGATTATATTATTCTATATGCAATACCATATGATCTTTTAGTTTTTGCAAACACTATTCGTGGCTTGTGTTGCACGCAAGAGCGACCTTTGTCAGTACCGTGTGTTATACACAATACCGAGTTTCACAAAATAATGATATTATATTCTATTATTGTTATGAACTAGATTTTATGAATAATATTAACCTCATTATTAATATTATATCATTATAATTAATCTTAATCATTTTTTAGAACAAGTTATGAGAACAAAATCAATTTTTCGTATGAAGGAAATATTTTTCGAAAAATACAGCTTTGTCAGCATTGGAAGGAGCACCCACATTAGATATAATTTTGGACAAGTTTATAAGTTAAATTCAACAAAATAGATTTATTCATTTCCATAAGGATATAAAAAACTATTTGGATAAATTTTAAATATTTTTCTGTTAGCATTTATATTTTGATGAATAGTAAAATACACTAAATTTTTCGTAAAAACCCACTTTTTAATCAAAATAATTTATATGGTAAAATTAAAAAATTTAATGGTCTTAATTTATAAATAGAATATATTCTTACCATTTAATATTATTTATGACTTTATCATTAATTTTACATTGAATTCATAGGTAAAAACATTTCAATATTTTCTAATGTTTTAACATTTAAAACATGTTTTTTCAACAGCGGGATTAGTTTTTATTTAAAATCTACAACATCTATAATTTTTATTGGAAAAAATGGATTCTATATTGGGAATATTTAGGTTCAAATTATGTTAATATGTTAATTTTTATTTTTAGACATTATGAATAACAACTACTGTAAATTTTATTTACCACCGTTAAAGGTAAATCAAGCAATTTAGATTAAAAATAGTATTATAAAATTGCTCTAACGCCTGCCAAAATATCATGGATGAAAAGAAGTCTATCTATATCACATAAGGATTGGAATATATTCATATCATGGAATTTTGACGATGAAAAATATGTAATTATTAATAAAACCAAAGAAAGTGACAACATGTCACACTCATATATCTTATAAGTTTAATAAATATAATTTAGTAATAAATGTCATAAAACATTGAAAACAAGTAGTCAAAAGAAACATAATAAAATTATCTACATCATGTGATTTTATTTAAAATTTTTTGGTATTAAATGATTATCATTACTGATTACACAACAGTGATGTAGAAATTATTTTATTGATTGAAATATCAAATAAATGGTTTTAAAAAATTTAAACTAATTATTATATAAACTCTTTAATGTTCTAAACATATTTCCTAGATACAAATGACATGTTATGAATCTATTTAATATTATTTTTTCGAATATATCCTCTTTTTGGATTTTATTTAAATTCAAATAAACGAATATTGTCAAAAGTGACACTATTGTGATTTTATAAAAATAACATATTATTAAATTGTATGAAAATCAAAAAAATATTTTAAAATTATAAATTGAATTTAATATGGTCTACACATAAGTAATTATTTATAACAATTAAAAATTTAGAATATTATTACTACAAATAAAATTAAATAGATTAAATAAGGATAACTGAAGTTGATAAGGTATAAAATAAATTTCCAACATGTATAGATTTTATTTTGTGATTAGATTAAAAACATATATCATCTCACAATGTAATTTGAGTAATTTTTGAAGTTTTTATGTGGGATTTGGGTTTATTATAATTTAATATTTTAGAGGATTCCAAAAGTTCCTCTCTCATCTATTAGAAAAGGGAACCTCCTCCATCTCCTCCTCACCTTTCAAGCTCGGCCAAAACCAGTCCATTTTCATTATAAACTTACCAAAAAACATACTAGAGGTCATGGTCTTCTTCAAAGACTAACATCAGTGACCTAAAATGATGTTTAGAAGCGGCATGTCGAAGAAGAGGTAATATCCTTTCTTGATTCTTTCAAAAAATATTTCTTCTTCTACATCCTCATCATTATTTGTTTCATTATAAAGTAATAACATCAGTATCAATAATATATTGATATGTTATTATAAATATGAAACAACACTTTTTCACCTTCTATCCATCCTACGGAAAATGAAATGACTGTGTGTGCGTACGTACAGAATACCGTCTCCAGGACATGGTGTAATCTGTTTTTCCACCACCACCTTACTTGTATGGATATAATGGTCGAAATAATAACTATATGTAAATATTATTACATGATTATGATTTTGAGATATTATATAATCCACTCAAATTCTATTCAGTAATTATGGGAATGATACCATCGCTTCTGCGTATGTACAGATTATCGTCTCTACGGTGCGATGAGATTCATTAACCATGTTAACCATTCAAGAATGATTATATTGAATATATAATAAGTAATAAAGAAATATATGACAAAATAATTCTACTGGATGTATGTATAAATATATTTCATTTACTTCCATTCAATTTAATAAGAAACGAAAACAGAATTCATGCATACTTTTGACTTCACGTCTCTATGAACAGTGTATTTCACTCTATTTATTGATCTATTTAATATATAATTTATATTCTGAATATATTATATATAAATCATGTTTTTAATTTTTGATGTATCCAATCATGATATATGTAATCATATTAACAATTATAAGTAAAAACATGTATGATAAATGGAATGATTTTAACCAAAACACTGCTTTAACATGGAATTGAAAAATTAATGGGTAACATAAAGTCACAAGTGAATCATATATGATATCATAAATCTTATTATTGTTTTATTACAAGTTTATAATATGTTTAATCCTTCTATATTAATGTCTCTGACACATATGGACGAAATTGGACATAAGGTAAGGGATAATTATTCCAATCTCGTTTTTATACAAGATTGTTTATTTGTATGTATTTACTAGGGTTATATTTATCATTCATGTCCATGTTTTCTAAAGATGTTTTCATGTATGTTAAATTTCCTTTTTAACAATTTTTTACTTTCACTACATGGTATGTAAGGAATCTATATTTTCTTTACCATATGATATACTTTTTGACTTTTTGGTCAAAAGTATGAGAAGAATGTTTTTTTAAATTTTACTGCATGCGTGTATTTTTACGATTTCATAACACCATATTTCCATGATAATTATTCTAAAATAATTCATGAGTATTTTAAATAGAAATAATTTCATTTCAAATTGTACGAAATTTGGAGAAAAAATATGATTTTGAAGAAGAAGGGATATTTTCTTCAAGAATTCATTTCAAGTGTTTATTCAAAACAACTTTTCATATAATATTACATTCTATAATATGTTTATGTTTCAAGAATAATATTCATATTATTTACATTGTTTTATTTTGTGTGTGATTAAATTATATCCATTATTTTATATGGATTATGTTATTATGGGATGATGTTTATGAAACCAAATTTATTCATTGGGTTATGATAAATGAAGTTTGTTCAATTTTTGAACACATAAAAATGATTTAATTATGAGATGGGTGGGACCTATATCTCCCTCCAATGCATTGGATAATAATTTATATCTCATGAGATAGACATGTCTATAATGAAAAGGGAATCTAGTTCAGTAATACAAGGCTGGAACGGCAAGTAACCCCGGTTCAGTAATGGTCTTCGTCCACTATGATGGTCTTGGCAGCAATGCCTGGGCTACTATGGAAATCATAACTTGTGATTAATGGTTTTCCACAATTACATGTTTTATCGCCATTCTAATTTAGAAGGATACAATTTTTTATGTTATTTTCCTTCTATAATTCCATGTTTTATGTCATTTCCCAATATTGTGATGTTTAGATTTTATGTTCATGTTTTTACGTTCAAATGTTTATGGATTGTTTTGTGTTTTCCATGTTTAACCTTTCTGAGCTTTTGAGCTCCCATTTTTTATATTTTATTTTCCCCAGGATATATAGAAAGGTTTTATTTAAGTAATTAAAAGGAGAAGATCATTATGAGAGATGTTGAAGATCATTAACCATGATTAGAAGAATATGTTCTATGTTTCCAAAGACACAAAACTATTACGGTACTTGGGTGTCTGTTTTTTTATTTATTAAGTATTTCGAAAAAGTAAAGTAACATCAATGTCTGTCAATCTTGGGGTCCCTAAAATTGAGTTTTTGAAATGAGAACCTTGGTCATTGATGATGAACCGAGGTAATCCAAAACAACAAAAAATAGTGGTTATAAATAACTCTTTAATTGTCTTTATATCATCAGGCCTTGTGGCACATGACTTTATCAATTTTTACACATAATTAACAGATAAAATATTTTATAATTTTTCTAATGAATTGTGAAATGTTCACAGAGAGTCAATTTCATAAAAATAAAAAAATTAAATAATTAGAAAGGATTATTGTGGCATTTAATTTCATTTTGAGACATTCCCCTTTATTTGAAAATTAGGAAAATCTTTACAAAATTTATAGAAATCTGAAAATATTGTTGTCCAAAAAAGACCATAATAGAGGACCTTGCGAGGAGACTATTGGGAAACAAACTATCCCGCACAAGAAAGCATGTGAAAAACATAAGGATATATTGAAAATCACTATTTGGAACACCAAACATGAGGAATTAATCACTACATGTGAAAAAATGGTAGGGGTCATCGATATGTACAAATGAGACTCGTGTTTCTAACAAACATCTAGGATTCGTTTTGAAATTAGAAGAAATTAAAGATGCTACCAAATAATATAAAATTTCTACATACAAAGGATTAACATATTTCACTCTGTAAAAAATAGTATATGGAAACATGCCATTTATGGGAATAAAAGTTACTGAGTCAATTTATGATGATAGAGGGATCCCAAAGATATGGGCATCCACGAAATTATCTGCTCCTTTTTTATCCCTAATTTAAAAATTAAATTCTTGAAGGAGGAGAATCTAGTGAATGAGATTTGGTTTGGATTATCATTTAATTAAGAGATACAATATGGATGCATGGTAAGAGAAAACAATTAATTTTTACCCTTAGAGTTATGTACTTTATTTATCCGAATAAAACACAATGTCCATAAATTCTTTTTTAGTTGTGGTGTAGTTTTCATGGCCAGGGTCTAGTGTGCCTGATGTATAGGCTTTGACATTTATAGATCGATCTAACTATTTTAAAAAGTCTACCTCAACCATATAGTTAGAGGTTTCAAACATAATATCAAATGGTAAATCCCATGATGGTGTTCATATTATCATGGATGATGTGAGATTCCATTTCAATTTTTCAAAAGCATCCAAACATTCATTATCAAAAATGAATTATTTTATTTCTTAGATTAATCTATATAGGAGAATTGTAATATTACAAATTTCACAAATGAAACTATGGTAAAAGATATCATGAAATATGAAATACAACACATCCCATTCATTTTTAGGGAATAGTATGTAAAAAATGATTCCATCTTTTGATTTATCTACTTGGATACCATCCCTAAAATGGCATGTACAAGTAATATACCATTTTACACCTTGAAAATTAATTTACCATAATTTTATAAATGATTGTTATCAATAAAAATACATATGAAATAACCAAGACAACTAAAACACTAATCTAGAGAGGATCCATAAATATTAAAATCAACCATGAATATATCAATGAAATTGTCCAGGTAATCTGAAAAAATACTAACCAGGCATCATTAGAAATTAGGTACAACATTATACTAAACAAATGACATCCTACTATATGAAAATTTTCTATTGGGGAAATTAATGGTTGACTTTTCTTGATCCTTGTAAGAAATATGGATCTGAAAGTATCCATAATACACATCTTGAAAACAGTAGTAATACTTCCCTAATATACTCTCTTGCATCTATTCAAAGAACGATAATGGGAAATGGTCCTTCCTAGTGTGTTGGTTTTGTCAATGATAGTATATACAAGACACCAATTATTATCTACATAAGTTTGAACCAATTCATTATTTAAATTTTTAATTATAGAATGACAAGATATCCTAGGAATTACTCGTACTAGACTCACCCATTAGATTTTATTGATGGGTTAAATGTTTCTAATAACCAATAATTTTTATACCTCATTTTTAACAACATCTATTATGTATGGTTTTATTCATCATTGTCCATGACTGACTAGTTTAGCTTTAACATATAATAATATGTTATTAGTAAAAATTGATGGTTTATTATTAAGAATGACCACATGTTTACAATCCAATTAATTTTTATATTCCCACCATGTTCATCCAATAAAAATTTATTCTATGAAGGGGGTGAATTGGAAATGATGATATACAAATAGATTTTTATCTACATATTAACATTTCAAAATGTTAGGTAGCGTTTGAAGTTCAAATTTAGGGTAATTTTGGATTAATTGGAGTGAATTTGAATGTGATAGGTAACTGATCTCATCTAACTACTCAATTGAACATCCATAATTGGGGAATATGCTTTTAAAAGAATAGGAATATCATCAATGGTCATGGGATCCACAGTGCTAAAAAATCATCATTTGATGAACAAGAATAAATTTTTTCTAAACTGGTATGACATTCATTGCAGGAATAATTGACTATAACTTCTATCAATGATGAAAAATTAGAATGGTTATCAGGGGAAATAATATAATTTTTTTCTAGGGAATGAAATTACATAAATGCAATTAATTGAATGTGAGGAATTCTCTTCTGAGGGGTTCTTTATGGAATCATAGATATTGAAGTAGAATGTTTCCCCACAAAAATCCATAAATAACGTACATTTATAAGCATTAATTACGATTTTGTTAGTTTTCAATAAAATCCTTACAAATATAATTGGCGAATATCCATTCATCATATAATCATCCATTTTAAACACATATAAATCAGTAAAAAAATTGAAATGTTCACCCTAGTAAGCACATAATATAACACACCAATGGAGTTTACTGTACTCCGATTTTCCATTTGAATAATACTTCCAGTCAGATTTATTTTCCCAACATTCAATAAGAAAAAATATATTGAGGCATCACATATATAAGGGAACCCAAATCAAGCGTAGCATTACAAAATAAATACTACATAATGGTCTTAGAATCGATAGCCTTCCATGATCATTTCATTTGGTTGGAATTTATTGCTCAAGATATTTTAATAAGTCACTTCCCAAACTCAAATTTTATTTAACAAGAGTTATCCTTCGTTGTGGACAAATATCCTTTAGAAATTTGGTGTATCATCTAATTTTCTTCATGACATCAATTGAGGGGATATTAACCTCAACTTTTTGAAACGATTACAAAATTTATTTATCAATTTATGTTACATTTTGTTTCCTTGGATGGTTATACCTTTGGGGAAATAGAAGATAGAGGGTTTGTATTGATGTTTCATCAATTGAAACTCCTTTTCAATTAACAGGGCTTCTCTCATGATGACGTTTTTCCTCATTTGAACCATTTTAATTGTTTGTGATGGTGGTTTCTTTAAGAGTCAATAACTCTAATAGAAGTGTTATTTTTTATTTTATGTTTTTTCCACTCTGAAGGGTGATAGAAATGAAATTTCTCTTATAACTAGGGTTTACATGTGGTTGTGAGGATAGTTTACCTAACTCATGAGTTTGGATCCCCCCATCCATTTCATGAGTTGACCTAATTGAGTTTTTAGGTATTTTACTAATGATTGGTTGGATTTTTGGAATTGGATATCACTTTAATCCTTATGTTTCATCGTGTGTTATAAACTATGATCATATTTTGGGGTTGTTGGAATGGATTTTGTGGTGGTTGAATATTTCATGGTGGTAGTGGTGGTGGAAGATAAGTCTTCCCCAATTGGTTCCTTGGTTAATGGGGTTGGGTTGAATGTACCTTTTCTTATAGACTTGGTTTTCTTTCCATGTAGTGTTGGATGAATATTACGGTTCATTACTAATGTGTTGGTTATAATCGTGGCCTTAAAATATTCCCTCACAGCTCTTAGAAGTTTCTCTTAGTTGAAGGAGTTTTCAAAATAGTTGGTGTTTAAAGAGTAGATATCATTATGGATTTGATGAGGAGATTTGTATTAACCATTGAAAAGATAATGTTGTCAAAGAAGGGTACTAATCTCTTTAAATTTCATGTCAAAATTATTCTTAGTCTCATAACATTTACACTCATAGACCCCTTGAATACATACACTAGACCTTAAATAAAATTTATGAGTGTTATGTGCAATGATATCAATGAGATTTCGTGCATTGATTGGGTTTTCATCAACTAGTTAACAACCTACATCATCATCTATCATGTTTCAGTCAATCCGAATTAATCCTTCATAAAAATACTATTTTAAAATATTATCACTTATTTTGATGGGTGGGAAACATAAAAAAATACATTTAAATCATTCCCAATATTCTAGAATTATTTTTCCTTTTTATTTTATTATCCCACAAATTTTTTTCTTAATGTTTTAGTTCAATATCCTAGGATATATTTTTCAAGAGAAGGTTATTTCATGTCCTCCCAAACTATAATTAGAGACTTAACATAATATAACCATTATTTTACAGTTTCTTCTAACAAGAATGGGAAAAACCTATGATTTACTTATCCTTTATAAATATTGGATAGTTTTAATGTTTAAAACACAGTATGAATTTTTTTTAAATTCATATGTGTGTCCTCACCAGCTAGTCCATTGAATCCTGTTAATAAGTGTGTTAAACCATATTTGATTATTATGTTTGGTGATATGAGTCGTTTTTTAATACATGAAGGTAGGTTATCAACATCAATATATTTAAGTTATTATAGTGTTTTTTATTTTCTACAATATTATATGTGTTGTGTTCATTTTCAATTTTGGTTCTAGAATAATAGGGTGTAAAAAAGTCGAATGGTATGGGGATTCCTCCTTCAATGTGTTGTCCAATGTGCCAGAGTGTCAATGAAGAATGATCCTCTCTGATTCATGTTTAAAATGAGGTTAATATCCTATAGTACAATGAATAATTATAATATATTACAAAATAAATAAATTATAACATAAAAATATATGTGAATATAGTATATAAAAAATTTAATATTCAAAAAAATAACAAATATCATTTCAAAATACACACAAAAAACAGAAGAACTCTCTGAAAAATGAGTAAAAATTTGACTGTGTTATCAGTAAATGACCAATTTATTACGATTGAAATATGATTTTATATTCAATGGAACAACATAGTCTATCAATCAATGATATTTGGGGTTTTAATGTGTATATTTTCAATAAAAAAGAAAAAATACTTTTGGTGTTTTTGAAATCATTTTAAAGAAAATTGCATAATTTAAAGAGTTTAATAGTTGTAAAACCAATTGTGTTCTGAAAAATATGTGATAAAGGGTCCATTTTAACTTCAATACACAAATTGAATGTAAATTTGTTTTGATATTAATTTTGGTTTGGAGTAAATCATTGGTTAAAATTAATTAGAATCCTGATTAATTCTTAATATTTTATATTAATGCTTGAGAAACCTAACATTAAAATCATATTTCAAAATTACAAAACTTATTAATTTAATAATAACATAAAAATAATATCTAAATATCAAAATATTGGTTCAGAAAAGTAGTCTTGTTTTTTCCTATCGAAACAACAAAAGTCAGGCACTCAAAACCACACACCGAGTAGTTAGAAATTAAGAGCATATTAATCAAATGAAAAAACCATTAAAATATGAAATAATATAAGATACATGTTATAATATGTATTAACACACAAGTTACTACAATATTTATAAGGCCCTATCCTTAAACCTTACTTAATCTTGAGTTATTACAAGATTACACATTGAGGATCTTTTCGGGTTTAGAGTTTTAGAGAATTAGATCATAAAACTTGCACTACATTCCACATATAAACAAAGTGGTTACATAAAGATAGTATTCTTCATTCCCATCAATGGAAACATATTTAAAATAAAACAAGGATTCTTTCTTGACACTTCCTTGACACTATCATCATATCATGTACCTTTCCCTTGACCTGTGAAAAACATTTCAAAAAAACTTGGGATGAGAATAAAAAGATCAGTAAGGGATATATAAATATGGAAAGGAAACATGGGTACACATATACATAATAATGAGATCATAATTTACCCATAAAACATAAGCACTTTATCATACCTCATCAAATCATGAATAAATCATAGAAATCATAAGACATAAAGGTAACTTGAGGCTTTCATAACATTCTTACGTAGGGAGTAACCCTCTTGGTTACTTTTGGAATACCCATCACAGTATATTCCCTAAATATCTTCGGAGAAACCTTAAAATTTCACTCCATCGTGTTACCCAATGCATTGGAGAGCTATATCGGGCTCACCCACCCTTAGTCTATCATGGAACCACCCGTCTTCGAAATAATGGTCAAGAACCTCAACATAATCGTATCACATAAAACATGCATAAAGGAAACATAAAATTTCCACCTTTCAATCACAGGATATCAATACAACACATTGATATAAAAACATCATTAAAACCATTTTCAATACCAAAATAAAAGAAAAGTAAAACATGGTATTTATTTTTCTTTTAAAAAGAAGGTATGGCTTGTAGAGGAAGCGAAACTCAAATAACGGTCACAACGGCGGAGAATCATTGTCGCTGCATACGTATGACAAAAACTTTCCCTTTTGACTCTTAGTAAACACCTCGTATAAAAAATATTACTTTTGGATAAACATAAATGTCAAAGGGGTTTATACACCGTATAAAAGAAAGTTGTGTATAAAATAAAATATGCCTCAATGAAAGGAGATTGAGACGAAGTCCCATACCTCGGGTCCGACTTGACTCGGCCATTCATTAATCACCTGAATAATAAACTTGAGTTAATTTATACTTGTTTAAGAACCTTTTTCAAATTCATTATTCCTTTTATATCACTTATTTCCATGTCGTGAACACTATGTAATTATTTGTGTTAATAACGGTCGTTTTATCGATCATTGGTACATGAGTCAAAAGTAAGCCCTTTATAATTACAAGTTTTTCATGTATCCATTATATCAAGAATGGTATTCATGATTTAGATATCATATATGTCATATATATCCTGTACATTCATGCATTTATAATATTACATAATCACTTAGAGGTAAGAAATGAAATGCACCGTTCATGGAGACGGTAAGCCGTACGTACGCATGAACGCTACTTTCATTTATATTATAGAATGGAATCATAATGATATAAAGGTATATTATAATTCCAGTGTAATATCATATATAATATCATAACCCCATCTTTTATACGTCCCACATATGGCATTAACGAAATCAAATCACTTTGAGGGGGTGGTAGTCCGCACTTCCTTAAATGAAGATATCGCGTTTACCCATAATGGAAACCATAAAGGTATGCCCAAAATGAAAAATAAAGAAGCTTAAGGAAAACATAAACATATTATATATCATATATAAATATAGTGTCATCTTAATGGCCACCATTGAAGGTGTTAATAGAATGTTGAACAATCATCGTTTCGGGAGGCAGAAATTCGCCATCCACGGAAACAGTATGTTCTTTAACCATTAGATGTAGGTGTGTGTAAGTGTAGCTCGAATCCTTCTTATAACAACATCCTATTATATTGAGGATACTAGAGTTTTTACCAAAGAACATAATAAATAGATTTTAGGGGGGTTGTAGATGCAAAATAAAACAGAAGGACTCAAAATATGACATTACCTTAAAATCAGGTAACTCTCTTTGTTTTGAGCTCCAAGGCTTCCATGAGAAGGCTTCTGCAAAAAGTGAGGCTTCAAGGTGTAAGAGAGGGATGTGGAGAGCCAAAATGGGCAGGGTTGGCCGAGCCAAAGGCTTTGGGAGTGTGGGTAAGGAGGTAGAGGTGGGGGCCTTTTATAAGAGGAGAGGAGGGGCACTCTTGGAAAGTAAAGATAAGTTACTTTATTTTAAAATGGTATTCGGATTCAAAAGGTCCCAAATTGATAAAATTCTAGTAAAAGGTGATAAAGGTTCTAAATCCACTCATCCAATTGGTTTTTTCCATGTGTAGGTCTTAGATTTTACATTATCTTTCCATTTTATTTAAATCGTTAAATAATGAGGTAATCGCTGCATCATCATGATGTCATAAATATTTTAATTTATTTAATGTCTAAAAATTATAAAAAAAATAGTATGATGTAGGAAATATTTTTATCTTTCTAATTAATATTTATAGTCAAAAATATGACTTCTATAACCCCATGTAAAAATTGTTTTAGTAAAATAACTTATGTTTGTTTCATTTTTACTTTAACATTAAATAAAAAGTTATTTATGTCATTGCCCAACCAAAGTGGCTCCATGGGGTCCCCAAGTTGACCCATGGATTTTCTAGGTCGGCCATGACACATCCAATAAGTTTAGGACATGTGTCTAGGTCATTTCATATTATTAAAGCATTATTTTTACCTTAAACTACACTAATTACCACTAATCGCGATTAAAAACTTAATAAGTTATTATTCACCAAAAAATTATTATAATATCATTGAACCACATTTTACTTCTTAATGAAAACCATGTATGTCAGATTTTTGAAATTCAAAACACAACGATGGAAAAATTTCATTTAAACGAAAAATCAGTTTTTATAAGTACCACTTAGTGGTTTCACTATTCATCAAAAATTGATGTTTCTCAGAAAATTACCAAAAATTCACCCTAAGCTACATTTGATACTCCGAATTCAAAAATGAAGTCTATTTTACAAAATTGAAAACATATAAGTCACATTAATTAATTTAATAATTAATTCCCGCTGTCATGACAAATAGCGTGTTTTTATGAAACAATAAGTATCAAAAGATTGACACCAGTTTAAGTCCATTTTCAAAGTGAAATTGATTCCAATGACCACCATTGGATTAAATGGAAAAAATGTATTCCAATTTCAGTTCAAAAACAATTCAAAAGGTAATCTAATCATGTAAATAAATTAGATTAAAAAGCAGTTTTGATGTAAAATGCAGTATTTTTCACTATTCATTAAAAAAATGAACATTGTCTGAAAAATACAAAAAATTCACACAAAGTAAATTTTTATGTCCCAATCATAAATAATAAGTTTATTTTGAAAAACATAGCGTATAAAATTTTCAAAAGATAGATTTAAAAATGTTTTTCCATCAAAAGGCAGTAAAACAATCTTTTAAAAATATTAGTGTATTCCATGCTTAAGATTGGACTTATTTTCATTTTAAGCCTCTAAAATACTATCTAGTTCATTAATAGACATAGATAAAAATATCTATTACTCTTTACTTACTTGGGATGTTACAAATTTGATTCTTAAAAAATCATTATAAATCTCTTTATAGTTTTGTAGCTCTCTTCCCACAAACACCCACTATTTAGCCCGATATAAATAGGAGGAGGAATCTCTGGTGCATCACCTTCTTCATTTCAGATCTCCCTACGAGGATAAAGATATCATGAACCTCCAATGTGATGTTAGGAATCCACTATAAGACAAGAAATTTGAATATATACACTCCTTTTTCAAACTTGAAAATGAGGTTCCCATTATGCGTTTTTATAGCCATAATGAAAAGTGGTTTTGGACACATAGTTTTATAGAAACCACATGTGTAAGGGTTTTAGGTTTTGTAATCGGAATTATCTTGATACCAAAAAAATAGATGTGTTTTTTATAGAATCATGACTATCACCATTTCAAATTTTTTATCGATTGAAAATAGATAATGAGTTATATATTAATAATATCATCCAACATTTTGACTTCATGCAGATTTGTTTCACTGGACAGATCAGTTTAGTTGGGAAACCAGATAGATGAATTGGGCTTAGGTGTCTTGATATTAAAAGTAAACCACATATTTTTGTAGAATATCAATGAACTTATTACTATTTGGATTCACAAATTATTTGAACTTGAATAAATGTGGATAAGTTTCTTTGTGCTTCCTTTTAGTTTGGACCATTTTTCTACAAATTCTTTCTAGATCCTATAAATCATCTCCTCTTATAAGGAATTGGTGGTTTAATGTCCCCAGAATATTATATGGAACCACTAATTCATTTTTTGTACTAATTCCCCCATTCTCTCATCATCTCACATTATCACTTTTCCATATTCCATTACACACTCAATTTATCCATGATTCCATCTCTTAATTCCACTACTGGTCAATCCTTTGGTTGGTGGCCTCTTTGGCCTTTCAGGTGAATGTAATAAGGGAAAATGGAAAATAGGAATTGATTTAATGATTTTTTAATACCTCGCCAATAGTGACTATATGAGGGAAATTTTTTATTCTATATTCTTTAACCTGGGCGTTTTATGACATGTGACTCAATAAATCATTAATGTTAACCAAAAACACTAAATTTTGGTCTCAAATTTTATGAAAAGGAATGATCTTCTAAGATAAAAACAGAACATCTCATCAATGTGGTAAACTGTAATAAAACAAAATAGAATAATGAATAATAGAGTATAATATTTAAAGTAAAACCCCATACCTCTATAGGAAAGAATAGTCTCCTCAGTCTATTTTTTAATTCATGCTTCTGTTTGGAAATATTATTACAGATATCACCTCTCTCCACTAATCTATTTCAGTTTATGTCAATGTCTGAATGCATTATTTCTCTCTATCTATATGGTTTATTTCATAAGAAATGAATATAAACCTATAGATAAATCCCAATATCGGTCTTTTAGGTGCATTTATGGGTGTCACAAATTAATATTTATTGTAATAAAAGAAAAAAAATTAAAAACTTCTATATGAACCCACCTCGAGGTACACTATTTGGAATTCAAATTACATCATTCCTATAGAAAATACCCCCCACCCATTCATGATAAAATTATCATGTTATTTTTACCCTACAATTCTCTATTTAGAGGTTATAATCGATTCATTACAAATGATCATGTGTGGAATGAAAATAATATAATATTTTTAATATATTATTATTAAGGCCCCGAAATGGATGGAACTCTATATCATTCCTTACTTGGGATATAAAGAACGCTCTATGATCAATAGACACACCATAATTTTTCATCCGTGGTCATCTTGTACTGAAAACATACGAATTTATTCATAGATATGTCCCTGGAATATGAATCACGAATCTACTGTAATTTTGGATTAGGAATAACCTACTCCACAATATCCACCACACCATTAAAAAATTTTATTCTGAAAAAAGAAATTAGAGGAGTTATTAACTAAGTAATATCATAAACATCCCCCCTTCCATTATATTTGGTGGTCTAAGACCAAAAAAACTTCGAACAAAAATTACTAGGGAGGAAACATCCATTTTCATATGAAATGATAGAACCTATAACCCATATGGATACTTGAACCACACATAAACAAAATTTTTTATCTAGTTTCACCTTTCTAATCCTTTTCATTCAAAACTGTTACTCCAATGGACTTCCTTTTTCATGGGATTAAATGAATCAAAAAAACCTATAACACCCATATTGGAATTGTTTACTTACAAGGTTACCTTTACTGGGAGTTCCTTATTTTCCACCATTAAAAAGTGATATGATTAGTATTTATATGGGAACAACCCATCCATAAAATTCTATAACATCTTTAATTTTCAACAGAAACTAAAAGAGTTTCAATATTGAATTCTCTACTGGGATGATTCAAGTTTCTATGTTATATATTTCTCACAAGATACATATAACGATGATCCTAGATCATGGAACACCATAAACATGGTATTCCACATAAACCTCACAATAAACACATTTTGGAATACTATATAGATATACCTGATCATCAACATGTTCTTCACGTACTATCAATTTCAGAGTGTTTATATTGACATCTCTCTTCCATGAAAAATTCTGACAAGCATGTCAGGAACCAAACCATCCCCCCTATAGTGACATGGTATTTTCATCATCAAATATTTAATCATAATAGATGAATATTCATTTTATTATACATATTCATGAAAAAGTAATGTAATAGTTTAGTTCATATAGAGAAATGGTTACAAAAAAACTAGGTCATAAAATAACTAAATTATATCCCACTTGGTTCATCATGAATAAAACCTTTTTAGCACATCATACATAATACATATCTGTATAACATGGGGAATGGATACATAAGAGAAGGTGATATAAAAGTATATGTAAGTGTAAGCAAGGTAGATACATGGTCTTAATCATGAGAATAGAATTATTAAAACACTATTATAACTACAGAAATCTATACAAAACATTCCAATGTTCATAAACATAAATCAGGGGATAAATAATAGCAGCTCCATAAGACATGAATCATAAATGAAGTAGTGAGCATAATCCATGTGAGCATAAAAAAGTTAAATAATAATTAATTTATGAAAGCATATTTGCATATAAAATAATTTCCATGTTAGTCAAGGATCACAATAAAGGCTATATTTGTGGAATGGGATCACTCCACAAACAATTTTAGTTGTGATGGATCAATATCAAGACCATATTAACTGATAAAGTACCCTTAGTAATCAGGTTCAACCCCATTCTATCTATTTTTATCTCATGATATATATATCATTATCAAATGCATTGGTTGGAGATATAGGTCACATCCATCACATAATGACATCATACATATATGTTCAACCTGATCATAAACATTCGTCATATCACAACCATTTAAATGAATTGGGTATCATAAACATTACATTATATCCTAACATGTGGAAAAGAGATAGATTTTATAATCATTTCACCATGGCATAAACCATGAAAAAGTATTTGGGTTCATAATAATATACCATGTGGAAGAGAATCCAAATTCATAAACATTTTTCCACAAAAAAAGTAACCACTCAAAGAATGAGTATGAATAGTACTCTTGCATCTTATTTTTAATGAGGCATAAGTAACACCAGTAAATGTCATATTATATGGAAAATAATTTTGAAATATCATTTAAAACATTTTTTAAGAAAATATCTTCTCCTCTTTGGAAAATAGTTTTTAAAACAAAATACATTTTTGAAATGATTTTTCTTATAACCACACATTAAAAATTATGAATTTTCGAATATTGGGAAAAAATTCATTTAAAAATATACTTATATACTTGAAAATGAATCTACAAATAATTTAAAGTCATTATGGCCTGTAAATCTGTATATGTCGTATATGTTAAACGAACATTCAATATACACTATAAAACGTTTAGAAAAGTGTCTTTATTGAAAAATTATAAGAATATTCCTCGGAATATAATATTTTAAAAAATAAATATTGGGTAATTTTTTTTAAATAAACCATTTTTTATATTTAGAAACACTTGTGAATTTTTTTTAGAAAACATGGCGTTGAATGAAAATATATTCTGACTAAAATGAGAAATAAAGTTGTATTTTCATTGAATAAATCTTAATTATCTTGGGAATAATTGAGTGTAAAATGGTACCATTACATTAATATATCAATAATAACAATAGGAAAATAAAATTCATTGTAATTTATGATATATGGATCATAATAATTCATTAATGGAATAATAATCATCAATAGTTCAGATAAACAATAAGATTGTAGCAATAAACTCTTTCCACATTGGTAACATTCAATGATATATAAATTGATGGAATAACATAAAATGATACATAAAATTTCATTAGGAATAATATATTCATTATATTACTTCTCAATTGGGATGTATATACACCTCATGAAATAATATAGGCACATAACATAACGTATGTATCAAAAATGAAATATTGAGAAAGAAATCCTTTTTGTGGTTTTAAAATATCAACCATACACCCCATGAATGATTTATTCTCATATGGATATGTAATCATAAAATATTATCATAATAATAATAAAATACATCCATGTGCATAATAAATGCCACATAAAAGAAATTCGTGCGGAATATGGCTTTTGGTTCAATGATAATAAAAATGAGACAGAAATCCCTTACATTATGTCTTGAATATCATCATACCCATTAAATATTCTTGTATAATAACATTTATCCTATTATAAATAAATTAAATAACAATATTCATATATATAATACCATATATTATTTACTTAGGCCTTTATATTGCCCATTTTTTTTTTATCAATTTCATGTTAAAGTTATGTCTTTGGTAATAATTGTTTTGATTTTCATACATGTTTTGACTTGTTATTATTCTTCCAATTATATATTTCATGATTTAATAATATCATTATTTATAAACATTAAATTAAAATCCCATATATTTATTTATATTAATCCATAAAATTAACTGATAAGGAATGAAATACACCTTTTATGGATGTGGTATTATATACATACGCAAGAACATTGTTTCTATTTCCTTTTCATATTGAATTAAAGAATATTAAATTATATAAATAAATATATTATATTTCCATTATAATTTTTATGTTATATATAACACATATTTTTTTAAACCTATCTTCAATACATTTTATGTAAACTGTGAAAGAATAACATCTATTTGCGTGGCGGTAGTTTGTCGTACATACAAATGATGTTATTGTATTACCAAAAATGGAAATCATGAAGCTATTTGTAATATAATATTTATATAATAATAAATAAATCATAAATATCATATATATCATATAAAAACAATATTTTTATCATGATTCTCACCCTCAAAATTTGTTAATGGAAAAATGAACAACATCGGTTCGCGATGCGGTAGTCCATCGTACACATGAAAGTGATTTAATAGTCCATTGGATGTGTGTGTGATTATAAGTAATACACATAACATAAAAAAATCTCACTATATTTATGATAATGAGGTTTTTATTTGAAAATTATATAAAAATAATTAAATGGGTTTGAGGAAGAGGTAAAACCAAAATGTTTGTTGATGAACATTACCTCTTCTTCAGGTATATCGTTTAGTTTTGCACTAAAAGACTTCATTGGATGTCATTATGAAAAATTAGGGATTTTAGGATGAGGGGAGATAATTTTTTAGGTGATTTGTTTAGTTTTTTTATGATACAAATTTCATGAGATGTGTGAAAATGTGGGGATAGTAAATGCCCTTTTATAATGGAGGAGGAGTGACATTATTGTAAATATCCAAAAGTATTAATTATTAGTTGGTCTCCCATACCTAATGTACAAAAAAAATAGAAAAATAATGGAGGTAATGGATGAATTGGCCTTAAAATACCTCCAAAAAATAGTTATTATCATGTAATTTCTTAGTCTTTATGTTTACTCAATATTATCCCTATAGTTTTTACAAACGTTACATGTATCTATTTATTTACCAATGTAATTTATTTAATTATATTATAAATAAAAAGAGTTTTATTAGAAAATTTATCCTCAATTATTCTAAATATTAATTCTAAATAATTAGATAAAAAATACATGTGTGTTTTTTTAAATATAATGCAAACACATGAAATGTGAAAAACCTCTTTTTAACCTTAACCGCATTAATTAATTTTAATTATATTCAATTATAATTATTGTAAAAAAATTAAGATGACCTTATTAGAAAATATATGTCGTGATTGATGAAAATATATAATCTATTTTTCAATATTAAATTCACATAATTCTCATAAATTAATTTTAAATTAATCTCACAGGCTTGTTGAGAAAGATAGTTTTTAAAGAAAAAATGATCAAAAAAGATTACAATGTTTAAAAATTAAATTTATACATGAAATTGATTCCAGTGACCTAAATTATATTAATTGATAAATACATTAAATAATTATACTTTAATTTCAATAAAAATATAATTTAATTACAAAAATAAATAATACTAAATAGAGTTTTTAAATTAAAATTCACTGTTTTAACTATTCATCAAAAACTAAATTATTTCAGTAAATTTTAAAACAATCCACCCTTAGATAACATTAAGATTATAAATTAAATAATGATGTTTATTTTTACAAATTAAATTTCTAAAAGTGTCAAAATTTTATTTTATTATTTTTATTGAAGGACATAAAAAGTAGTTCTTTTGAAAATATAAAATTTTCAAACCATTTAAAGACATTTTTAAAAATTATATATTTCATTTCCAATTTTATTAATTTATATAAATACATTATGAATCATATTTTAAAAGTGTCTCTTACTATCCATATTAATACATTTAACACTAGGTTATAACTTTTATGATTAAATAATTATAATAATTAAATTGTGTTTTGTATAAACATAGTGTCACATATAACACAAGGTATGTTGGTGTTTGGTGTACCACAAGATAAAATTAGTATTTTGTATAAATCAATATTAAGTAGTATTTTTATGAAACTCAATAAATCAATTTACTTTAATTTATTCAAAAAAACATCATAAATCTTTTGCACGTTACATTCTACCCCCATAAAATGAACTCCACCCTCAAAATTAATCATTTTAATACCAAAAAAAGGATTACTCTAACTCGTCATATCCTCATGTTCCCACATATATTCTTAAAACTTGTTATTTCACCAGAGTAATTTTACTATGTCAGTGTTCTAATTTTCTATACATTTATCAGTAAAATCATTAACCTCCACTAGTTATTCCTCATAAGAAATATTAGGCTCCAATAGTATGACCTATGATTTTAGTACATGTGAAGGGCTAGGTATGTACTTCTGTAGGAGGGATACACGGGACACTTCATGGACTTGATAGAGATTTTGTCGAATAGCCAAGTGATAAAAAACCATCACTACCGAATCAAGGATCTCAAATGGAATAATATATATAAGTTTCATCATACCTTTATTTTGAATCTATTAACCTTCTTCCATTGAGAAATTTGCATACAAACTTTATCACTAATATCAAATTATAGATCACACTGATGTATATCATCATAACTTTTCATCTGATTTTTAGCATTATTTTTTTTCTTATGAATGGATCTATCCTTCTCTAACATTCATTTATCCATCTCATGTCCTAATATATTTTTCTCACAAACAACATTCCAGAATGTCGGGGATCTACATTTCATTCCATAGAGGGCCTCATAGGGAGCCATCTAAATGCTTCAGTGAAAGTAGTTTTGTAAGAAAACAAAACTAAATAATGTTTTTGATCCCAAACACATTTAAAATTCAAATAAAAGGATCTCAAAATTTTCTCTAGGGTTTTAGTTTTTATTTTAGAATGATCATATGTTTGAGGATGATACGATATTCATAAACTCAATTCGATATCAAGATCTTGCGGAATACTTTTCCAAAACATTTAGGTGATCCTAAAGTCATGATTAAATACAATGGAATGTGGTACTCCATGAAACCTTACCATTTCATCAATTTGTATATTGGAAATCTAATATGAGAGATGTCTCCTCTAATAACAATGAAGTGTATTCACTATGTTAGGTGATCGACCACAAACCATTGAGAATTATTACCATATGAAATTTTGGGGAGTCTAGTGAAAAAATCCATGGTGATGTTCTCCTATTTTATGTTTTGGAAGGGTAATAGATGAAACAACCCCTTATAATTTTTTCTTTCAGTCTTAAATTTTTTGAGTATCAATCATCAATATAGAAAATTTATGATATATTTCATTATTCTATACGACTAGAATTGTTATTTTAAATCACTAAACAAATTTATACATCCATGATGAATAAATAATGATGAACTATGTGATTCCAATAACAACTCATTCTAAAAATATTTATAGATGAAACACCTACATGGTTCTCGAGCTTTATTATTACTTCATGGTCAATGATAAACTCATGATCATTTGTACCCGTCATTTATTACTCTATAACTCCACTCTACTCTTCATTAATCATCACATGGATAGATGGATGAATATTCTATTGAGAAAGAATTTTTTCCCCTAAATTAAGGATTTCTATATTTGTCCTTTGAAAGTGTAGGAATATTAGATCATTTGTTATCCCCATCATGGATAAGCTATCCTAATCCATTCAACATAAATCATCATCCACCTTGTTCACTTTTCAAGGTCAGTAATGTATTGATTGGTCATAATCCTCTATCATCTATCACCAACTTCTCTTGAGCTTTTTCAACTCCTTATATAACAATATATTAATGAAAATTTGGTGACCAATATATATATCGCACATTTATACATAAATATAATGACTCTATATATTTTATGAAAAATTTACCACGAATTACTCCAAAAAATGAGTTGGTTAAATTTTCTCATGAACCTTCATTTTTCATGAGGCATAAGACCTAACAATTCAATATTCATTGATAATGCATCTCAATCCGTTCTTGGAATTGTCACTATATATTACATGCCCTTCTCCACTAAAAGGTAATGTAATAACATGTGAACTAACTAATCTCCTCTTCAGTTTCTTGAAATATTCCACATATTCACATATCTAGAATAACGGGGCTCCTATCCAAGTTAACTTGTGTAGGGTGTTTTATATTCATGAATAATTCACAGAAAACTATCAGCAATATCTTACTAAACTAATAAAACCATGGATATGAATCACCAAGGTTTGTCTTAACTAACATTAAATAACCCCATTCTTGTATATATCTACTAATGTACCTTCTCTTGAGATTATGAGACCCAAAAAAGAATCCTTTTGTAGGTAAACCTCATACTTTATGTTTTTTACATACCATTTATCCTTCCTTAGGGTATTTATTAGAATTACCAATTTATCTTCATACACATACTTTCACTTTGAATAAACGAGAGTTTCATTTATAATGACTACCAAAAACAGATTGAGGTAATCTCTAAAGAATCAATTCATTAAATCTAAAATGATAGTTAGAGAATTTTTGATTCCAAGAGTCATAAATATATATTAATAGTGTACAAACCTTGTACTGAAATTTTTAATGAGTAATGCATCCCATTGACCCATAATTAATGAAATTTGTATTGAATTTACATCATGGAATATATTGATCATTGTGTAGTTAATCAAACAAGTCATTAATATGGGGTATAATATACTTTTTCTTGATGATTATCTTTTTGAGTTAACAATAATTAATAAAAATTTTCATTAATACATATTTCTTCTTATCAAACTAAATAGTTTCACCCCAACGTGAAACACATGTCTAAATGTATCCCTTATCATGGTTTTTTTAGATTTTATTCTTCAATTATTATAACTCAATTATTGAAATTCTATTGGGGGTATTTATAATTTTAGAGGCACCAGGTATGATTTCTATTGATATTTCCACTTCAAAATACGGTGGACAACTAGGCCACTATTCTGAAAAGACGTCAATATTTTCTCAAAAAATAGACATATAGTTAATATTTTGTTTCTATCAAACCATTAGAGATAAACACCCATTATAAAGAGGTATTAATACCCATAAACTATTTTCAATCTCTATAATATGTTCATACTTGTCTTCACATTGACAGATAATCATTGGTTAGTTTGTTATATCAAATGTAAATTTTCCTCCATGATAATTTACTGGGGATTTATGTTGAGAGGGATAATCCATGTCTATTATGAAAACAAATTAAATGTGATGAAGAATGAAAAAATTCATTCGAATCACATTCCCACCAATGTTAACTGGAGACGAATAATAGAATTTAGATGAAATCATCATATCATTAGATGTTTTTTCTACTAAATATATATCTAATCATTTGTGTGTTGTATTGGTACCCATAAAATTCTACTTAGATATGAATTAATGGGTAGATCAAGATTCAAATAATGAATTAGTTATTCTATAGTGGAAGTTATGTGTGTCTTTCCCCTCATAATTATCACACCTTTTTTTTTCAGAAATAGTGATACCATTAGATTTCCACTTTCCCATATTATTAATAGGTTAGTAACATTGATCATCATAATTAACCCTTGAGTTTCTGAATCAGTTATCATAATTCTCATTCTCCATACATTTAAAGAAATTAAGTGTTGGTGGTGCATTATATTGATAACTGTATCTATTCACATCATTAGCTATCTTTTTCCCTCCACATCGATAGTAAAATTCTCTATGGTAATCCATCCAATAGTTAAAAAATTTTCTCATCACATATTGAAAATTTAATTCATGATTATTTTCACACATTGAACATAAAAGAAAATCTAACATTATCTTCTCAATTGTTCTAATATTTCCCCTTGAATTTGATATTTCACTTATTATAAATCCCATGAGAATGATGTGTATCTCAATGCTCTATTACCACCTTAATGGCACAATGGAAAATTTCTTTATAGACACTCGTGTCTATTATGGATAACTCCTTTCTAGGACAAGGCTTTAATCTAATGAATAATCGATCAACCTTAGTTTTTAGGTTTGATGATTTTTCCAGAAATATACATGTCATTTCCTAAAAAATTTGATTTATTGGTACCAACAGATTGATCACCCTTTTTTAATATCTTGTAGATCTCCTTATATATCATAGTATAAATAATATGTGTAAATTACTTATTAAAAAATATGTTCTTGAACTATTCCCAATCCATGGAGTCAATTTCGTCCTATTTACTAATACTCTTGAAAATATTCCACCACAAGTCTATTTCACCTTATAAATGATAAACAACTAGAATGACTTTTTCATGTTCCAAACATTAGAGAATGAAAAATATATTGGATTTGGTTCAATTCCATTAGTCATTACATATTGCTAAAAGTCCGATTAAAATAAGGTTTCTGTTACCTCATAAAGGACTCAATAGAATGTTGGTACCTTTTTTCATATGGTATTCCGACATGATTCATAGGTTGAGAGAGTTTTGGGATTATAAAAACAAGATTTTGAACTCCATATCCCATATAATTCATTTATTCAATAGAAAAAATCAATACATTTTCCAACACATTTATCACTAATGTAGTTCCATAGGGTTCCATCCATTTACTAAAAAGAAAAATTGTAGAGTGATCAACCTTAATCATTGTGGCAAACCCACATAATTAAGAGGAATAACTTATAAAATACAAATATTTGACACCTCAGGTTTAATCTAGGTCAGTTATGAACATCGTTTATTAAAAATCCTTCATAACCATTCATAAAGATAACATGGATTAATAATATAATATCCTCGATGAGTGTCAAACTAGGTACATAGTAAACGATGTTATAATGCATCATTTTCTAATAAATTTTAGCTCAGTACTGTGTTTTTTTATTTGTTACCCCTAGGTACATCTGTTCCAGAACCACACACACATTTTTTATATAGATAGGGATGTATTATAAAAAAAACCTGATAATATATTCCATACCATAACATTAGATGTTTACATTTATATTGGTTTATCCTAAGTATTTATAGAATATTTTTTGAACCTAGTTTCTAAAGGATAACTTAACCTTTCTATAGATACCAACTATATAGACACATTCCATTCAATCAAAATTATTCCATCCTAATATATAAATAATATTTTATAACAAAAAAAATCCAAAGGATCGTAATAGATTAGTGCCTTTAGAAAAATGTTATCATAAACAACTATTTCATAAAAGAACAAAATTATCTCATAGTAGGTTCTTCGTGAAATGAACTCTTCATAGATACATCCTACATAACAAATATCATCAAAACCTACAAAAAGGAAACATAAAAAAAGTGATATATGATTCTCATTAATGATAAATAAGGGATATATGTAAGTATAATCCTATTCATAAGGGTATGAGAACATGGTAATAACATTGGAAAACCATACCCTACATATCAATGTACATAAACATGAATTATAGAATAAGGATAAGATGTTCATAATCCAACAATCAAAAATGAATCAAGTATCATAATCCATGTGATCAAAACATTGGTATAGGACAAGGAACTTTAGATTACACAAAAACATATAAATGGACTTCCAAAGTAGTCAAGGTTCATTAACAAAGATTTCATACATGAATGGGTTCACTACACGAACTATATTAGTAGACAAGGTTCACTTCCAAGATCATATTAGCCAAAAAAAGAGTCTCTTATTGAACCATATTAAATCCCCCATTAAATCCATGTATATCTCAGGATATATAAATAATTATCCAAGGCATTGTAAGGAGATAGACGTCCCCCCATCACATATTTAAATGATACATATGTATCCCAAAATATAAAAAACATTCATCGTATCATAACCCATGAAACGAAATGGGTATAAAAACACTTCAATATATCTTAACATGTTGAAAAATGATATATTTCATAATCATTTCAACGTATCATAACCCATGAAAAAAAGAATGATATATAATAATGTAACCCATGGAAGATAAAAGAGTTTTATAAATATAATTATATCAATATAATTTCCTTTCAGATAAATATTTTTAATGGTCAACATGGATTGTATTCATATTAAGGTAATATTTACTCCAACAAATTTCATCATAGATGGAAAACAATTTTGAAATGTCATTAAAAACATTTCTTTAGGAAATTATCTTTTCTTCATGGAAAATTTATTTTTAGAACATAAAAAATATTGATCCAAATTTAATTTGAAAACTAAAAACTAAAAATTATATTCTATGATATTAGGAATATCATTTTCATTAAAAATAACATTATAAACTTGTAAATGAATCTTTAAAGAAATTACGGTTGTAACTTTTGGTAAATCTGTAAAAGAAGTTATGAATCATAAATACCATGAAATAATAATATAAAATGAAACTTAAATATCATGTGGATAAAATATTGCATCATATTATATTTTAAATAGTCTTGATATACACCTCATGAAGGAATGTAGGTGTATAACATATTGTACGTCTCAAAGAAGGAAAATTGAGGCATCCCCCCTTACCTTGTTGGTAATGTTTTAAACATAAAACCCATGAAATAGAGATAATAAATTTGATATTTAAATCCAAATAATTATAATAATAATAATAATCATAAAATATATCCATGGTCATTATAAAAACCACATATAATAAATAGGTGGGGAACATGGAAGGTGTCTCACGAAAAATAAAAGTGAGATAGAAATCCCTTAACATAACTATTGACTCTTGTCATTGTAATTAGATAAACCATTATACTAAATATAAGTTTTTTATAAATATATAAAAAAACCATATTAATATATATAATACTATATATAGTTTACCTATGAATTTATATTACCCATTTATAAATAATTCCATGTTAATGTTATATTTTAGGTAATAACTGCTCTGTTTTCTTACATGTTTTAAATTGTTATTATTTTTCCTATAACCTAGATCGTGATTTCATAATATATATAATTAAATCCAAGATATTAACATAATATATATTTATTAAATATTTATTTATTGAAATCAATAAAATGTAATGATAAAAAATAAAATACACCATTCATGGAGAATGTAGAATGTATGTACGTATGGACGTTGTTTCCACTTTCATATCACACCAAAAGAAAGAAAAGTAAATTATGTGTTCGTGTATATATATAGTATTGTATTTTTGGAATATATATATATATATCACATATTTCTGTTAAACTAATCTTTAATACATTCTATGTAAATCGTGAACGAATCACATCACTTCGCAAGGCGTTAAACTGCCATACACTCTGAAAGTGTTATCATATTCACACAAAATGGAATGAATGAAGGTATGTGTTATATAATAATATTATAATCTTAAATTAATAATTAATATCATATTTTCCATATAATAATATTATACCCAGCATTATTCCCATGTTTTAAAACTGGTAATGGAAAAACAAATGACAATTGTTTGCAAGGTTGTAATTTGTTGTACTCATGAAAGATGACTTCGTAGTCCATTGAATGTTTGTTTAATTATAAGTAATTCCCTTAAAAAAAACATATTAGTATATTGAATTTAATTAGGATATTCTATAAAAATGATATAATAATAATTAAAGTGTTTTCATGATGAAATAAACCAAAAAACGTTTATTGATTAACGTTACCTCTTCCTAGGGTATCCCCATTTGGTTTGCACCAAATGACTTATTTGGTTGAATTTAAGCCCTAAATAAGGCTTCTATAATGTCAAGAGGTAATTTTTTTGTTTATTTTAGAATTTATTTTAATGATAATAATTTATTTATAGGTGTATATTATTGGTGATAGTGAATTATGTTTTATAATGGAGGAGAGTGACATTCTTGTAAATTTTATAATGTATTCAGTATTGGAAGGTCTCTCTTACCTCATGTTCTGTGAAATATAAAAATAATGAAGGTTATGAATTAATATTTTGACAAAAACCTCTAAATCACAAAATAAATTCATTTTTATCAAGTTATTAATTATTCTTCCAGTTTAATAAATTTATCTATATAGTCTTCACCAAGGAAACTTGTGAATTTTTATTAAACTAAATAAATTTTCAATTAAGATTATAATTAACTATATATTTTTATATAATATATCCCCACTAGTTATAAATATTATTACTAATTCATTAAATAAAAATTTTATATATGTGTATGTTTAAATTTAATAATAAATCATGAAATGCTCACATAAATGTTTTAACAATAATCTTGTTAATTAATGTTAACTATTTTCACAAATAAATATTACAAAAAATAATTTTAACTTATTAGATAATATATATTATTATATGAAAATGTGGTTTTCAATTAAAATTCATTATTTTCACTGTTCATCAAAAAATGAAATATTTGAAAAGAAACCACAATTTACCCTTAATAAAATTTTTATATTAGGAAATAATAAATTATGTTTATGTTATATTAAATTTCAAAAAATATCAAAATGTAGTTTTATTATTTTTTACAGATGAACATAAAAAGCAGTTTTTTTGAGAAAAAGTATTTTCAAAATATACAAATACATTTCCAAAATAATATAAATTTAATTATCAATATTTTTAATTTAAATTAATACAATATAATTAAAATTTAAAAATTATTTGTTACTATTCAAACTACTATAGTTTAACATTTAAGTTATAACATTCATGTTTTAATAATTATAATAATCAAATTTTATTTTTGTTGAAACTTAGTTTCTCGTGTAACATAAACTAAGATGGTGTTGTATATAGTGCAATATTATCATTTTTTTTGTATATGTTAAGTGTAACTTAGTGTTTAATAAAATTCATGACATTAAATAAATTAATTTTATTCATAAAATGGTTTTAAAAACTTAGAGTGTTACAATATCCATACTATTCAGCATCACACTACAACTCATCGAGTTTTCCAATCCACAAAAATTCCAAGAAAACTATTATATCCATTTAGAGTATCATGCTGTGTTATCTCCAAACCCTAGGAAAAATCCTTGAAAAAATAGAATTCTTATAACTATATATTTCTAACCATTCCTCCTCCTCAAATGTATTGAAATAGTTTCCATGTCATTGGTACAAATAAAAATATCTGAATGATATACATCACTAGGTTTTATACATTACTAGGATGTTCTCCTCTCATAATCTCCTTTCAGTAAATAGAATGAATATAAAAAAGAAAATAAATATCCACCTGTGGAATAGAATTATGTGACCTACACCTTTATAAAATCCCTTTATGTTACTCCATTGAGAAATTCAAATCACACAAGACCACAAAATTGAGAGCACCACAATATACCCCTATCACATATTATTGGAGCATGGTCTAAGAACCATTGACTAAAGGTGAGATATTTAACAGTATATATCCTTATGAAGTAATTTATAATCCAAATATATCATATCATGTGCCTCCTCTATCATCGAGACACAAAATCCACCTCTAGAAGCATGAACCACCGTGCTGTGGTTATATAACTCTGATCTAATAAAACTCCAAAAGTAAGATTTAATTAGATAAATACTACTCCCTAAATCATATTTCATACTATGAGTGGATACCACATTGATGATACTCCCATTGTGATAACATAGAATTTTTAAATTTCATAAAATATCCTCTTTCAACCCAAAAAAGGAATGATTCATCCCAAATTCTCCCCAAAAAACACAAGGTAATTCATTACTCCTCCCAAAAAAATAAACCCCATATCTAGAAAAAAATCATATGCATACATCATTTTCGTATAATGACAAGCTATAAGACCCCTTTAGTTGTATTCTTGAATTATTCATAATCAGAGTAAGTGAACTATCATCTAAGAATATAGTGGATATATTTATGCTTAGAGTATAATAGTTAGCTGATTTTAACTTCTTGAGGGTGTTCTATTCTCTACACACCAAATGTAATCCCACTCACTTCTAGTGGTGGAAATCACCTCAATTTCTAAATTACACATCAATATATAATAGTAGTACTATTACCCAATCTATACCATGATAGATAACCCTGGTTCTCATCCCCACATTGATGGAGTTTTATGAAATGCCTCTTACCTACTAATGATATCCTCACATTTCTGTGAGGGGTGACTGAAATACGATCACCATCAGTGGGAATTTTATAGTTGATAATGGAATCACTAGTTAAACCACCGGAATCTGAAATAATTTATAACATTGTATAGGATGATTAGGTTACACCAACATCACCTAGTATAGTGGGTGTTTGAAAAAATGACATGGATCATACTCTGAACTACACAAGTTGATTCTTGACTATAAATATCCTCTATGCACATTAGCTTGAAATGTTTACTATTAACACGACATGTTGGAATGTAAATAACCCAATGTTTTTATTTTAGGAGAGGAATCATGCATTTTCGTTTTCCAAATGTTTAAAAACATCATGATCCCCTACCAAAAAAACAAAAATATGCATTATATATTATTTTTACGTAAATTTAAGAATAATAAATCTTCTTGTAAATAAAATAAATTTTATTCATTATAAAATACAAAAAAAATTTGTGAAATCATATGTTTTTAAAATAAATTTATTAATAGAAGTTGTTATTAATTGAAAATATATATATATATATCATTAATTTAAATATGAATTAAAAAATATAATAAATTTAATTTTTAAAAATGAAATAAATATATTAATTCCAAAAAAAATAACTTAAAGTGAATTTTTTAAATTTTTCTATAATGACAAATATTTAGGTTAATAAATTTTTTTGTTTTTTTAATACCACAAATTTTATAACCTCAAAATAATAATTAAAATGACGTAAAATTGTTTAAAAACATTTTATATGAAAATATATAATAAATTATATAATTTTAAAACACCATTTTTAATTTATAAAACCTATGTTTAATTTTTTAGAATCATATGTAATATTTTATGCTCAAAAATATTTTTATCCACTTATATTAGAAATTAATTTTTTTCATAAAAAAATTTATTTATATAAATGGATTTCATATTTTAGATCAAAATTATCATTTTATGTTATAATTTTAATGTCATTCTTATGAAAACAAATATAATTACTAAGATTAAAGTTATTGATAATATTACAATGAAATCTATTATTTTCACGGAATTGTTTTATTAATATTGTGTAATTTATATATAATAAACAAATTAATCTCTTATAAAAATGATCTTAATGAATTTTATAAACCTATACAAAAATATTTTATGACTCATTCAATTGTCAATAAATACTAAATAGTATTTAGAATACTTAACTGTAGAACAAAAAATTCTTCAACAAAAAATTTCTAATAAATATTTTAATTTAAAAGATAATTTTATTCTATTTAGATATTTTAAATGGATTAAATATTTATTAAATTTAGTTTCAAAATTCCAAGTGTTTTTTGGATGTGTTAATTAATATTTTTAGTAAAACATATATTACCTAGTTAAAAAAATAGTTACCTAGGAAAAATGGTAAACTGTAAAAACCAAAGTGTAAATGACTCGAATAATGTTTAAAACATGAATTAAAAAGAGATTTAGGGAATTTATTTAAAATATTTTACCACAAAATCTATTATTTATCACATTTAGAGCCTTTGAACATGGGTTAGTTTCACTCCATTACTGAAAAAATAATGGGTGTTCCTAGAAGTTTCATTTTCATCACATATAAAATGGGACAATTATACCACTTCATGACACACACAATCCATAAAAAATTCCAAAAAATATAGAATTTTTATCATCCTAGAAGTATCTCTTAGTTTTATAAGCCTATGGTTTCAATTATTTATCATAAAATTTTTATTTTATGGAATTCATTTACAAGAATGATCAATGCCTTAATGTTAGTATTACTTAATCCTTTTGTTTTAATTTACAAGGATTATATTAAATATTTACTATAAATATTTTAATATAATGACATAATTATAATTAATATTCATATTTTTTAATATAATATTGTAAAACCCCATTATTTATTATTTCTAAACCACTTGGAAAAACAAAAGAACGTCGACCTTGTATTGTGAGAACTACTGATTTCACGAAACAACTTTATTTCATTATTTATAATGATTTTAATTATTTATCTAAAGCTATTAAAATATAATTAACCACATTATAAATATGTATATAGTAACATTATTCTATTTTAATAAGTATATTATTAAAAAAATATACTTATTTTATAACTGTAATGGTCTATTAATTATTGTATATGCATGTTTAGGTAAGTGTAAACACCCACATAGACTATACTATAAAATTATATCATGGATGAATATGGAAAAAATGTATTAATATTATGATACATTATTATGTAAATAGTTATTTTTTTATGTTTTTGGAAAGGTTGTATTATAAATTAAACAAATAAGATAATTGTCATCAATGATTCAAGAAATTAGTTAAATAAGATGGCACTAATTCCATTTTCACATAGCATAAATAAATTACTAATAGATTGGGATATAATATTTATAATGAAATGTAATGTATCTATTTAAATAAATTAAATAATCAAGGAATGGTGAATTTTTATAGAATTATAAAAAACAACACTGTTATTTTGAATGTAGTTAAAATCAATAAATATAACTAAAACCTAATATTGAATATAGATAATAACTATCTAATAGAAAAAGAGAACAATTATAAATGATGTTTCTACAAGGGTATATATGTGAATATTTTAGAAAACTAACTTATTAATATAGTTAATTTTTAAAAAGTATATTAGAGTGCATTCAACTATGGGGGAATATGAGGCATGGGTTTCATGTCTTCAATATTCACTTATGGAGACATATTCCATATTACACACAATTATTTATTTGGACTATTTTATATACATTCCCTTTAATATTTTTACCATTATCCTATATTTTTTCATGATATTTATTATTTTATTTGATATCATATTTTTTAATGGGTTTTTATTAGAATGTTTCTATTCATATACGGTTTTTTGACATTATAATATTCATGAGGCCAATTTGATACTTCACAACACCATTAATTTTATATGGTTTCATTATGGACTAAAGAATGTCTCATTCCATATTCATGAAATTTATTGTGATTAAAGGTTCATATCATGTTCTTTATTTAAATGGAATTTGATCCAAATGATAACAATGTTGTATGGATTTTTATTAACTCAACTCTCATCAACAATTTATAAATAATATCCTTTAATTTGATTCATAAAATATTGGATTTTTACACCCTAATATTTTATTTTATTGAAATTTATCTTCATATCTAGGGAGAATGTGTTTTAATTAAATTATGATAACGTAATTAATTTCTTCCTAAAAAAGTGTAACAATTGTTTGAATAATTCACATAATCTTTAATGACAGTTTCTCATCCTAATCCATATATTACATTACCTCAAATTTCCCCATTTACATATTGAAATACAATTAGGTTTATCTAATTTTACTATAATATTTCCCTTATTCTCTTTTAAAAATGTAGTTTTATTAAATTTTTTGTGATGTGGGTTTTCAAAAAATGTATTAAAGAATATTCAAATAGTTTTCCATACCATCATAATAAAATGTTTTATCATCAACATCAAATTGTTTTTTAAAAATTATTTTTGAATTTTTAAAGCTCTGTTATTTATTAATACTTTTAAAAGAAAATGATCTCAAAAGATTTCACTTCATTTTAATGAATCCTCTGTGTCATTCTTAAGGATCTATTATTATATAATCCTTTCAAAAGTAAAAATTTTCAATCTATTTTTAGATAAAATTTTTAAAACATTATATATTTTTTATGGATCCAATATTAAATTTTAGTATTAAAAATATATCATTTTAAAAAAATAATTTCTTTATTTGAAAAATTATTTTTCTCTGTGATTGTAACTTATTATTCTACATAAAATATAAAATCATATTATAAATATTGTTTTATGATCTCACCACCATTTACTCTTTATCTATAAATGATTTATTAATTTGGAAATGATTTTTCATGGATAACCATTTTAATTTTCATATAAGATACTATTTTGTGTGATTGACATTTTTGTATCAATTTTTTTACATTTTTTGGTCAATTTTGGTAATGCCAACTTGAAATGTTACAAAACTCATTTTCTATTCCATGGGTTCTTAATAATGTTTGTAATGATTTTTTTCAAGCCACACAGAAATGTATAAATGAATTATATTAAGTTTAATATATCACTATTTAATATATGAATTAGGTTATTTGGGGAACATTTACATTAAACACAAACCCCACACATAGGCTGGAAAGGCATGCCACATCCCCCCCAGGAATATCTCACCCATCAAAAATAATTTATTCAATACATTACTAATGGACCAGTGGACATGAACCCCATTACATATCCCAATGTCCCAATGCAATATCATGACTACATCATACTGCATGCTTTATGAGGTCTATGTAATGCATGTGTCCCTGATTTCATGTGTCAGGTATCATGCCAATGTCACCACCTGCCTACAAAAATTCACTCCAACCCATATTAGAAACCGATCCTAATACAGAATTGTGGTGACCCATTTCTGATTGGGTGAGCCCCCCACTTCAATGTTTTATTTGGGTAATGATGTATAGGTGGGTGCCACACCACACCTCTGCTGGGCTCAGCCCACCAACTGTATTCCACAAGCCTCCAGCTAATTTCGATTGTGGAAGGACTCAAACCTGATCTAGTTCTATTTTCAGGAAGTGTCTGTCTTAAACTATACAACTAAGACAACCATGGTAATCCCTATATCTCTATTTATTGTATTAATAAATATAAAATCATATGAGATCCAAATGGTAAACAATATGATTTATCCCCAAACAAAGGGTATACATGGGAAATTATCTCCAACATAAGATGTTAAATTGGGAGGATTTATCCAAATACAAAGGGTATATGAGAGGATTTAAACCAAGACAAAGGATATATGAGAGTATTTATCTGAAGCTGAATTGTACATATGGGGATTTATCCCATAGTAAACGGTACATTAGTGGATTTATCACAAGGAAAATGGGTACATGATATTTTTTATCCCAATCCCAAGGGTACATAGGATAACTATCCCAATGAAAGGAATCTACAAAAGTGATTATCATCGCCTTAATATATTATGGATTCCTCGATGGGTGACCTTGACATATGATTTATTTGATTATGTTTATGAAACACTCTTGTATCATAATATTATTCTAATGATTTTTCTCTATAACTAATGTATACTGTCTCACGATGCAATATTTTTTCTATGATATTTATCTCTTAATTTGAGATTACATGTTATTATATTAGGATGTATGGACCCATGGTTATGGTTCCATTCTATTTTAATTAAATATTTCTACCATGATCATTTTTACTCATATTCTTATAATCTAACCATTGATTACATGAGATTATTTTTCCCTTGACAATATTTTCCTATCAAACCATTATTATTTCTATCCATTTATTGTGAATAATATTATAACAACTGGGATTTCTAGAAGTTAGTTATGAGGAGTTCTATTTTGGGTAATTTTTCACATGTGTCATAAAATAAAATTCTTATGTAGCTAGTCCATAAAGACACTAAGAAAAAAATTATGATTTTTTTGAGATTTATGTATGATGAAATATTAATGGGATATTTTTCTAAGTTAATCTTGGTTAATATTTGTTAGTAAAATAATTATTTGGTAAAATCATGTATTATTAGCCTTATAGTTCAATTTTCTAGTTTGGGATGCCTCTATTAGGCCCACAAAAGTGCTTCCACGTCTCATTATCATCCCCAACATGGAGGTACATTCAAACAACTGAATTGAATGTCCTAATGTGAAAATATAACCAGCTCCCATAGAATAAGTGATTCTCCATCATTATTTTATCCACCAACCAATGGTCATTTGGGAGGATATGACATCACTGATTATATATAGAGAAACCGCCAAAACTCAGAATATATTCCTATAAATTCTCTACTTGAAACATTGAGATCAATATATTTCTTTATGAAACAGGTCTAGGGGAAGCCCTATGATTTATGTGGGTCTCAACACAACTGAAGCATGTATTTTACACCCTATAGAGTGTTTAAAATACTAATATGAAACTCTATCTTTGCTATTTAAATAAATTCTAGTTATCGTATATAAATTATGTACTGATTTTGAAAAACAAATCACTAACATAATGATAATTATTCCGTACATGGAGATTAACATGACAAGCCCAATTTGATTAGTAAAAGTCTAGGACAAATGGAAATGGGGGTCTCAAACTCATGGTAATCCACTTTCACCAGAGGATTATGATCAATAAATAAACCCCTAATACCTCAATCATTAGAATATTTTTAGCCTATCTAACCCATTTTCTCATCCCACAATGTGGGAACTATCAACTACTCTAAAAAAATTACCCCAACCGTGTTTCGTAAAACAATGCATCATTTCCCACAGACAAATGAAGAGAGGCCCAACTACATGCAAAATCTCATCATGACCCTACCTCCCCGTATATGTTGGTTCTCATTAGGCAGTACCTTACAATTTATAATATGTACCCATAAGGTTTAGTGAAAATCAGGATGAGTAGAAATAAAAAATGAATAAAGGATCATAAATGACCACTATATGATTCATATACAATGTTTAATGTAATATAAAATTGATGTCTTAGTGTTTTGGGCTGCATGACATGTTATCAATGTAATGGGAAAATTATATGTTTGACACTACACATATTTTGGTCCCCCTAGTCTGATAACTAAACCTAAGACCCATTTAATATTTTTGTCATAAAATGTCAATCTAGTCCCCACAGGACTACTATCTCCAATATCCATTCATAGGAAATCCCTACTCTGATAACACTATGGAAAAATAGGAAAAATTTCATCTCAAACTCTCGCATTATAATCTAACCAATAGAATATAAAGGAATTATATATATATATATACGATATGAATAGAATTCTCCAGAACATACAGAAGTCCCAATAATCTTATCTTTAGCCCATGAAGGTTGTACCTCACAATCATCTAGAAATGATTGCAGTACCAAAAATCACACATAATCTGTATTTAATATCCCAATTTTAGATCTAAATGATAAGGAAACCATTTGGTATCTTAAGAGTCACAAGACATGATGTTTCCAATCTTTTCAACATTTTAAAAATCCTTATTTCCATTGGAATTAATAAAGGGTGACCTTGTACCCAATAAATTCTTCATGTATTATTTTTGGTTATATAAAAAAATATCTTTCAGAAAACTCAATATCATTTCCCCATTTTAAAAAATGATGGGGAATCTCTTCCTTGAACATTAATAGATTTAATTTTATTTAAAAATAAACCTTACGACCATAACCAACTAGAATATAAGAAAACCCATATAATTATACAACAACTAGTTTAGAGGACCCACATCTCACTAAGGGAAATTCATTTGTTAATGGGATAAAAGAACCTAATGGAAGACCCACTCATAAAATGTAACATGAAAAATATTGTAAGGGAATTAATTCATACATTGATAGATATTACGCAATGTAGAAAAATAAAAAACCACACAATATTTGGGGGTATCATCCTGTAGGTAGGGGAAATTTATTCTAACAATTTTAGTAATATTTTGTACACATGCCTCATAAAAAAACTCTTAGTTGATGCTGGGGAAGTATATTAAAATAGAATGATATGATCATTATGTCTTAACCTCATCATTAGTCCTAGGGAGAAAAATTAAAAATATATCAATCTCACCTCAAAGACATAGTCAAATTTCTAAATAGACCATGCCACAATTTTCTATATATAAAAATACTTATGAAAATATATCAGTTTTTTAAAAATTGACTCATAGTGATTAATTTGTAAAAATACACAATGAAAGAGACATAGAGATACATGGTATCCCACAGTTGTGACACATAACATGTTGGGATGCAGATGGATTTCTTAGTCTAGCATGAAAAAACACAACGAAACATGGTATAAATGAATTCTATGAATTTTCTTCCATTGTCCTTCTTCCCAGAACACCAGAACTATTTTGACTACTTGCTTGGTTATACGGTCGGGTGTGCTCTCTCTATCTCAAACCCATCCCATGTGGTTTGGGCCACCTATCTTGTTTGGTCATCCACACTTCTTCCCACCACATGGAAAGTGATGAACTCTCTGATGTTGGTTGGATCATATGGTCATTTCTGTCTAAGATTACTCTCATGCCTCTTTCCCCTCATGTTCAACAAAAGAATACATGATTGTTTTCTCCAATATGCACTAGCTATTGATATGTCTGGCCCCATCTTGATAACCATCAATCATTTCGTTATATAACTGCTTTAACATCATTGTACCTCTACCAAGACACATTATGTACTATTTGGACAACTTCACACCATCATAACATTGATCCATTTGTCACTCTATCTATAGATATTTCCACTATCCAACACTAGTGTCGGTGGACTCATAGGTCTATTGTTTTAATAGTTGAAGGGAAGTTGTAAAATATGAATGAGGTTCCTGTTTGTCAATACTTTCATCTACAGTTCGAACACATTTCCAAAAATAAGGATTAAATTTTTTACCACAGGTCATTACTGAATCATGAATTAAAAAATAATGAATGATGAAAAAATCATCAAAATTGGGGTTTTTAAATTTTTTAACAAGGTAAACCATTAAAAATTCATCATGAATATACCAATAAAGCAGTTCAGTGAAAATAAAATAACATGAATCATAATAAATGATAAATATTATTCCAAATAATATGCCCAATTTCTATGGAAAATCATTATTGTTTCAATCCATTTTGAGTATTTCATTTCATCAGGATATTCCACCATAGATTCCATATCACTCGTGTAACACCCCAGGTAAATAAAGAATATTACATTTTTATATTTATCCAAATTTGTGAATAAAATATCAATATTACATTAAAGGGGATGCTATGAATGATGGCATACCCAATACGCAACAACAAGTTTCTTGGGAATCTTACGTTGCACTCTAATAATAAAATAATATTATTTTAAATGGTTGTTAATGCCGAGCCGTTGTAATGGCGGGAATGAATATAACTAACTACAAAATTATTAGATATTTTTTTCAAATATTTTTACTATTTACAATAAATGTTAGAGGATTAAAAATGAGAATGAATCCAATTTTAAGCGTAGACAGTCTAATATTCTTTAAAAGGTCGATTAACCGCCATTTGATGGAGAACCTCTTTTAAATCCACCTTCTGATAATTTTATGTGTTATATTTGAAAAAATAAAATTCTTTTTTATAATCGGCACATCATAATTTACTTTGTGTAAATTTTTGGTATTTTTCTGATAAAGTTCATATTTTTTAATGAATAGTGAAAAATGTTGTATTTTAATTGAAAACCTATTCCTAATATAATTTATTTATATGACTAGTTTAACATTCTAATTGATTTTAAAGTGTAAATAGAATATATTTTTACCATTTAATCCAATGGTGGTCATTGTATTTAATACCACATTAAGGTTTGACATAAACGAGTGTCAATCTTTTGAAAGATATTGTTTCTTAAAAAAACGCTATTTGTTTTAACAGTGGGGTTTAATTATAAAAATAATTAATGAAAATTCTATTTTATGAATTTAGTAAAATAGACATCATTTTTGAATTCAGAATATCAAATATATCTTAGGGTTAATTTTTGGTTTTTTTCTAAAAAACTTCAATTTTTTGATGAATAGTGAAACCACAAAGTGGTTGTTACAAAATTTGAATTTTACGTTTAAATGGGACATTACCACTTCTGTGATTTGAATTTCAAAAATACAATTTAAATGATTTTAATTGTTAAGTAAAATGTGGTTCAATGGGATGAAATTTTTTTTTGATGAAAAGTAACTTTTAAGTTTTATTAATCGCGATTAAAGGTAATTAGTGTGATTTAAGGTAAAAAAGATATTATAATAAAATGAAAATATCTTGACACATGTCCTAACACTATTGGATGAGTTAGGGACGACCATGACAACCAATGGGTCGATTTGTGTTACCCCATGGAGCCACTTGGGTTTGATAATGACATTAATGCCTTTTATTTAAAGTTAAAACAAAAATGTCACAAACATGATTTGTTTTACTAAAAAAAATTTTACTTGTGGTTATAAAAGTCATAATTTTGACTATAAATAGTAATTGTAAATCTTAAAAGATTTCCTACAGCATAGTATATTTTTTATAATTTTTAGACATTAAATAAATTAAATTCATTAAGACATCATGATGATGCAGCGATGAACTCATTATTTAATGATTTAAATAAAATGGAAAGATAATGCAAAATCTTGGCCTACACATGTCAAAAACATATAGGATGGGTGGATTTAGAACCCTTATCACCTTATCCTTGAAACAAATCAATTTGGGACCATTAAAATCCGAAAACCATTTGAAAATAAAGTAACATTTTATACTTTTCCAAGAGTGCCCCTCCTCTCCTCTTATAAAAGACCCCACCTCTACCACCTTACCCACACCTCTCAAGGCTTTGGTTCGGCCAATATCTTATCATTTTGTCTCTACAAATCCCTATCCTCATCCTAGAATCCTTAAAGTAGGCATGAATCTCTTCAAGAAACCCTTTTGGTTCAAACCAAAGGGAGTTACCCAATTTTAAGGTAATGTCTTCACTTGTGCTCTTTTGTTTTATTTTGCTTCTCCAACCCCCTAAATTCTTTTTATTCATTTATTTTGTAACAAATACAGTATCGTAAATATACTAGGATTTTGTTATAATAATTATTCGAGCTACACTTACACACACCTTCATCTAATGGTTAAAGAATATACAGTTTCTTTGGATGGTGAATTTCTACCTCACGAAACGATGATTGTTCAACACTCATATAACACCTTCAAAGGTGGCCATTAAGGTTTCACTATTTTTATATAAGATATATAATATTTTTATGTTTTACTTAAACTTCTTCATTTTTCATTTGTGGCATACCATTATGGCTTCCATTATGAGTATACGCGATATCTTCATTTTAGGAAGTGTGGACTACCACCCCCTCAAAGTGATTTGATTCGTTATTTCCATATGTGGGATATATAAAGGATCGATTCAAAGTTATTATATATGATGTTATACTGGAATTATAATATACCTTTATAAAATTATTGTTTTCTTTCCATTAAAGTATGAGATAGAAATGAAAGTAGGGTTCATGTGTACGTACGGCTTACCGTCTACATGAACGGTGAATTTCATTTCTTTTCCTCAAATGTAATGTAATATTATAAGTACATATAATGAATATATATGATGTATGATACATATAAAGGATTAATATATTTCTGGAATTAAAAATATACATATCACTCATTTATTTTTAATTCCATTAATATGCCATAGAAATGAAAGTAGCGTTCATGCGTACGTACGGCTTACCGTTTCCATGAACGGTGCATTTCATTTCTTACCTATAAATGATTATGTATAAATAAATTTATATGATGGATATATATGATATATATAATATCCAAATCATGAATATAATTATTGAGATAATGGATATTTGACTACGTGAACAAATTTTAAATATAAGAGGTTCACTTTTGACTTAATTACCAAATAACGACAAAACAATTGTTATTAACATAAATGATTACATAATGTTCATGACATGGTAATAAGTGATATAAAAGGAATAATAAACTCGAAAAACGTTCTTAAGGAAGTATAAATTAACTGAAGTTTATTATTCAGGAGATTAAAGAACGATCGAGTCAAGTCGGACCTGAGGTAAGGGATCCTACTTCTCTCTTTCTTTTTAAGTACACTCTTTTATGTCATTTCTTTTAAACCTCATATTTCTTGTTATTGGGATGTTATTTTATATTACATGTACTATAATTTTTATTTTCATATGATGAGAGACCCTATTCTCTCTCAACAATCCATTTTGGAAGTTTTGAGTGGCGCCGTTAGGCTGCCGAATTTTCATAAGGGATCCTACTCCTCTCTTTCTTTTTAAGTACACTCTTTTATGTCATTCCTTTTAAATCTAATAATTCTAGTTATTGGGATGTTATTTTATATTACTTTTACTATAATTTTTATGTTCATATGATGAGAGACCCTATTCTCTCTCATCAATCTATTTTGGAAGTTTTGAGTGGCGCCGTTAGGCTGCCGAATTTTCATAAGGGATCCTACTCCTCTCTTTCTTTTTAAGTACGCTCTTTTATGTCATTCCTTTCAATGATCATATTTCTTGTTATTGGGATGTTATTTTATATTACTATTACAGAAATTTCTATTTTCATAGGATTAGAGACCCTATTCTCTCTCATAAATACATTTTGGAAGGTTTTAGTGGCGCCGTTAGGCTGCCAAATTTTCTTAAGATATCTAACCACTCTCTTTCTTTCTAGGTACTCTCTTTTAAGTAACTTCTTTTAAGCTCCTCTTTGTTATGTTGGGGTATGTTCTTATATATTCCTCTTTCTATAAACATTATTTTAATATGATGAGATACCCTATTTGATCTCATCAATCCATTTTTGTATGTTTTATGTGGCGTTGTTAGGCAGCGGAGTTTTCGTAATGGAATTTTCATCTCACTTTTATTCCTGTGAGATTTATGCTACATTTTCCACAATTTCCTTTGATTGGTGTATGTACTTCCCATTATTTTACTCATTGTGTAATATAAATTCATTTATGAGTATTCACATTAATGTTGTATTGTACTTCTTTCACGGGGTGTGTGTTTCGAAAGATACCCATGTCGGTAAGGGAACCTTGCACCCTCCTTTTTTTAAAAGACTTATTTTGTTATGTCTTTTAATTCACATACTGTTTTGTTGGGATATGTTCTTCTACATCTTTATTGATTTAAATTTTATTTCCATGTGATGAGATACCCTTTTTATCTCTTATCAACTCATTTTCTGAATTTTGTAGTGACGCCATTAGACTGTCAAATTTTTGCAAGAAAACATCTTAACCCAAATTTGATTCTTTGGGATAAACTTATACTCATTGAATATGTCATTCTATGAATATGTGTGAATATCCTCTGATGGTTTTACTGTTAATATCCAATTATATTTTGTGTATTCGTTTGTCACACATAATTATGTAATTGATTTATCCTTAAACCAAGGATACCGTCTTTGTAAGGGACTTCGTCTCAATCTCCTTTCATTGAGGCATATTTCGTTTTATACATGACTTTCTTTTATACAGTGTATATACCCATTTGAATTTTACTTTTATACAAAAGGAATCTTTTTCTAAAAAGCGTTTTACTAAACGACAAAAAGGAATGATTCTTTTAATGTACGCGGTGACAACAACCTTTTCCGTCACCGCCAGTATTATTTGATCTTTGGCTTCCTCAACAAGCCATAATGTTTTTAAAATAAAATAAATACCATATACTATTTTATGTATTTTGGTATTGAAAATGGTTTTGATAAAGGATTATATTTTTTCAATATATTTAAATGATATATTGTGATTGAAATGTGGAAATGTTATCATTCCTTTATATTGGTTTTATGTGTTATAATTTAATAATGGTACTTGGACATTTTATGGGTGGTTACGTGATAAACCATATGACGGGTGGTGCCGTGAATACCAGGACGGGTGGTTATGTTATAACCTCTAATGCATTGGGTATGGAATTCGGTCGTATGGCTATTCCATTAAGTATGTATGGAAGTTGGCCGAATGGCTATTCCATTAAGTGATATGTGTGGAAGTCGACCTTATGGTTATTCCACTTAAATATGTTTATGTCCCAAGTTACCTTAATATGTTATGTGATATTTATATGGGTTTTATGGTAATCGTTTGGTTACAGAAGGGTAAGTAATGAACTTTTATTCAGTGAAGATTTTTTACTACTTCGAAATAGCGAGAAGAATTATTTTGATAAAGTATACATGGTTTACTTGTTGTTTTGAAAAACTAACAGTTTTCATTCTTTGTGTATCCCTTAATGAGATTTTTATGATCATCCCAAGTTTTTTAAATGTTTTTCCCAGGACGTAACGTGGAATAGGGTCAAGGATGGGATCAATGGAATATCATGCAACCTAAAACATGGAACTGGACATGTTTCTTTTTAAGATATTTTATTTTATGGAAACTTAGTAAAAGTTTCCACTTTATAATCTTTTGAGATGTAATAGTTATGTCCTAATTCTCTAAAACTCTAAACCTAAAAAGATCCTCAATGTGAATTATTCATTTAATTCAATATTAAGTAAGGTTTAAGGCTGGGGCCTTATAAATCCACTGATCCATTCTAATTTCCACCATGATCTAGTCCCATTTATTCCCCTCATATTTAAGGACTATGTTGACCCAAAATGTCTCTAACCATTGAGAGACATCGTAATAATCATTTTATATGTCTATGTGTAGTGTTTATACATTATATTTCACGGGAATATAAAAATTAATTAATTAGAAACACTTATGATAGTCTTTTATGAAGACCCATGATTCTAACTCAAATATCATCCCTAGTATAACCCCCCCCCCACACACAAAAATTTTATATGAAACCTGAGTTTTGTTTTATATGTCATTTTTATAGGATAAATGATGCATTTTTTCCTGAAGAGGTCCTTGGACATGTAAACTCAAAATTAAAAAAATTTCTAGATTAGAAAAACCTGGGGTAGTACATATTAAATAATTATGTATGAAGATGTATGAAAAATAGGATATCAAAGAAAATGTTGAAGTCTATATGATGTTATTTGCAAAAATAGATTATTGAAAAACGTTTTATATCCTTTAAAAAAATGTTCAGAATTGTTTTTCATATAAAATGGTATAAGTGATATAATAGGATATATAAGAAGAGAAAAGTTAAATTCAAAAGAAATGACAATCAAGAGAGAACCCAACTTATTTGAGATCAAATTTTTCTTTCTCACTCATAAGCCTATAGTATAAATATTTTCTATGAAAACATTACTATATATATATTATTACATATATTTATGTTATTTATAAACATTATGACATATATAATCAATTATTTACTTTCATATTTTCAAAATTTTATATTTCATGTCTGTTGTATTCCATGATAGTGTTAAAGGAAGTTTAAGTTGTAATAAAATTAATTATAAAATAAATTATAAATTATTTGCTACAACATTGCAATGGTAAAAAAATATTTAAAATTAAATATTTATCAATTTTTTTTAACAAACTGAATCCCCATCAAGGTAGTGATAATTAATGAATTGAAAAATTTATCATGGGTTGTATGTACAACCATCAATGCGACATGTTCAAAGGTAATTGAAAATTGAAAATTATAGTACATAAAATTAATATTATATAAATATCAGGACATAAATAATATTTATATATAGATTATTTATATTTTCATGGAGAGGTTGGGTAGTTTAAAATGTTAAAAGAAGAAAATAATAATTTTACATTATTATATATTTAATAATGAGAAATAATTTTGGAAGGGTTTAATACCTTGAAGGCTTGGGGTGAATTGGGACCAATATTACTCCAATTAACTATGAATACATAATAGGATATATATGAGTAGATCATCGGAAATGGTTTGAATTTGAGAAATTCATTTGAAAATTGTTCATGAAAGCGTAAATATACATGAAAGGGAGGGGTATTTTAGAATATAAAAAAGAATATAAAAATTTTATTCACTAAGACATCAAAATGTGGCCTTATAAATGAAAATGAATTGTATTCCACACTCTTTGGCTAATGATAAGGAATTATTAGACCATCCATGATATTTTTTCATTATAATGACATCTTTGTTCCATCATATTTACCGATTTATATATTTATTTTATTATTTTTCATTAAAAAATTCCAAAATTTCAACGTATCAAAACTTATATGTTCAAATACAATATATCAAACACATTTTATAAAAATGGAATTATAATTAGGATTATAACTAATTAATAATAAATATCATAATATGTTAAAATTCAGGATTATATTAATTAAAAAAATAACATACATTATTAAAATTACTATTATTGTTATAAGATATTATATGATAGATATTAGAGAACCAATTATTAAATTTAAAATATTTTATTTAATCAATATATCATAATTAGATTATTTAAAAATATTATTATTTCAATATCAAAATTAATTTTACTAGTAAAGTGAAAAATAAATTATTTCTGATATTTACTAAAAATCCAGTCTTGAAAAAATACTACATAAAAATTAAATAAATTCAATCATTTTGTTAAAATAATTTCTAAAATTATATAAAAAAATCTAATTAAATTTAAATTATAATTATTAAATAATAATTAAAAAACATATTATCTTAAATAATATCATTTTAATTTTTATATAAATTGAAAAATAAAATTCATTTCATTAAAAATCAATTTTTTATATTTTTATAGTTAAATTTTTTTATTTTGTAAAATATATAACTATTTAGATAGTTACCCTTAACGATCACTTTATATTCCAATGGTAAGGTTACAATTATATTGGTTATATTTATAATGGTAATACTACATTTCACTGCCCAATATATACCCCTTAAAAATTACACATTCCATTCAAATTTTTTCTATCATAGTGTTCTCTATTATTTTTTTATAATATTTATTATTTTTTAATAATATTTTTCTTAATATAAAAAATCTAATTGATATAGTACATATGTGAGAGGATAAACCTTTTAATTTAAAAATTCATAGTAATGCTGTTTTCTTGAATATATTTCCAAATTATACTAGTATTAATATTATTGAATATATTTATCCTTCACATATATGCTCTATATAGATGAAACAAAATATTATTTATTTTTGTTATGTAGTGTTTGTGATTTATATATATTATACCTTATATACTAATTTATCATGAAAATACATCTACAATATTAATATATTAATATATATATATACTTATATAATAAGTAGAAAGTATTCATATTTAAAATCCTATGATATTACATTCATCCCCCACTCTCGAATTATTCAACCCCAAAATTTTAATTTATAACCATGTTCAATAATATATGTGTGTAGTTTTTTTTAATTATAACATTATATAACCATGCTTTCATTTCGTTCTTATAGTTTTTCTAATGTACAACATATTGCGAATTATTTTGTTTCATTACATTTTTTATCTCTATTGAAAGAGCATCCTTGATTTCTAGTCATAAGTGAGTGTGTTATCAAGATATAGTACCATTGTATATATTAAAATTATGTAATCAAGTATGTATTTAATTACTATATATTCATGTAATACATTATGTAATTGAGTTATTTTTTATTGAAGTTTCAATAGAGAAGTTATAACTTATCTGAGATTAAAATTATTAATGCCGGTAATGTACCAATGGTCGAGGTTTCATATCATTCCAAATATCTTATCACTCTTCATAAGAAATATATAAAGTAATAAATTATCAATGACATATATCACTAGGACTCATTAATTATAATCACCATAAATTCTCTATTAGAAGTAAATATCATTAATGTGTTTTAGAATAGAGCGATCCTTCCCTATTATTCCCTATGTAACAAAACTCTTCATATTGTCTATTAATTTTCAATATTTTATATGATACTTTTGGAGTGATTCATAGAGTTTCCATGGTTTTCCGGTTCACAAGAAGGTGTTTAGTGTATTTTGTAGTTTTTGAGGCTTTTCAATGCCAAAAAATGCAACAAAGTGGTCAGGATTTTCCCCGAAAAACTTATAAGAAAACAAAAAATTTGAAATTGGGGCTAGGAAATGGCCATAGGAATGGAGTGTTAGGAAAAAAGTTGTGAGAAATTACCATAATATACCCACCATAACCATGGTGGTAAATGTGGTGAGGAACAATAATATTTTACTTAGAAACATAGCAAAGGGATTTTAGTTTTTCTCAGTGTGTTATTAAAAATTCATGGTGCACATCATTGTGACATTGGGATGTTTCAGAAAAAAAAGAATCCATCATCCATCATCTCTGATCCGAAAAATTTTAAAGGAGAAATGAATGCATCATTGATGAGTAGTATTTAATAATACATTAATCTATAGATATCCCTATTAAAATGTTTTTCCATCCTCCCTTGATGTTTCCATCTTCCTGATATAAAAATATTCGATTTTAGTGATTTACAAAAGCTCTGAACAAACATGGGTGAGAACATGATCTCGTTTATTATTTTTTCATAGGAAGGATTAACCAAAGTAGCTAAAAGATCAAATATAAGGACATGGATTCTTATTATAATTAAACATTGATGGATGCAATTTTGGATTCTTGGATATCACCTCATTTGAAATGAGTTCTTCTTATTCCACACTTCAAGAAATAATGTCCTCTACTAATTAATAAAAATAAATGTGGGGATTCTTTTTGTTAATTTATTCACCATTCATTATTTTCATGATAAATTCCAATATATTGAATTAATATTTAATTAAGGAATCATTAATCCTTTATTTATCCATTGAATGGTTCATTTTCAAAAAAATTATAATATTATATTTATTTTCTAAAATTTTTTATTCTCATTATTCTTTGGATTTCTATGATTTTGGACAATCATCCAAGACCATCATTGGATGAATACCAATTTTTTTAATTAATTTCTCCCTTAAATATGTTTTTTTAAATGTTTTTATATTTTCTATGGATTCAACAATGTCTAAGAACCCATTTCACAATGTGTTTGATTCAATGTATCTAAAACACTATGTGTGGGTCCATATATTGTGATTAGAGATGTGATAATGGAATAATGTTAATAATTATAATTCAATGTATTTGAAAATGATCGTCATTTTTTGAGTAGAATCATGAGGTTATTTCTCTCTGGAAGTGTGATGATTATGAATCTGGCATGGTCCACATAATGCACCAGATTTTTTAAACGAATCTATAGTGGATGTGAAGGAGATAACGAAAAGGGTAGAGACATGTGAAAATTCTGGTATTTCTCAAAAAAATTAACAAAATCAGTGTACAATTTAAAATAACTTCTACGATGTGAACCATTCCATGGGAAATCTATACTTTTGTTTTGATATTGTATCATATGTAAATGTACATCAAATAAATTCCATATAAATCTTATGATGGGTTTTGTATTTACATGAGTGTGTTTCCCCAAACAAACATAGTGTGGGAAAATTAAAATGAGTCTATCCCCATTAGGTTTTAGTGATGAATACATTAAAATATAGTTGATGGGAGGTCCAAAACATGGGTTAGTACTAGATAGAGTCTCGTATCCCTTGTAAGAACTAAGATGTAATTTTTTACCTCATTCTTCTCTTGGATGGGTCAGGTATACCATGTCTGACATCCAAGGCATGTGATCCTCTTTTTAGTGGGTTATTCTATATAGGGTTAGGTATCCCCTAGAGCTCGTGTTAATGATAACCTAACCATATATCTTTCTATTATGAGTTCCATCGGTTTTAGTGAGACGAGATGAGTGAGTTCTATCAAACAAGAATTATGTTGGAGCTTCGAGCCGAATCCCTAGCCTAACATTGAGGATGAACCATAAACATAGAATTTGATTTTTTTATCATATCTTGTTTTATCTTGTGTGTTAACCTTATATAGTGGTATATAAAAAGAATTATTTCTTATTAATTATTTTTGGTATTATCATGGTATCCTAAGGGGTTTGTTTTTGCTCACCCATTCAAGGGATTTTTTAGAATGATTCGTGTCATGTGTAGATGAAAATCCTTTTTATGGAGCACTAGGTGTATCGTGAGTAGGTGGAGCTTAGTTGGGAAACAAGACCACATAATGATCCTAACCTCTCTATTTTGTGGAAGTTTTATTTTTTCTAGTAGGTTAAACTCCTTTACAACTTCGGTTTCTTATTTCTTGACCTCAGTATCTTTCATGAATTTTTTTCATACTTTTATGTTAGATTATATGCTATGAATTCTTTAAATGTATCATCTATTTACAATAATCCATTATATTGGTCATTAGATATGTCTGTGTACATGCACATTAGGATAAATCCCCCCATGTGAATTATGTTCCTACTTAGTGCTTCCATTATTATGTAACCTATTAAAGGTGGGATTAGGGTTTAACATTTATCTTTATAGTATCTAGGAAGGACCAAGTGGGTGTGGTCATGATAATGTAGAATCAAAGTAGTTACTGTCATAATAAAATATTTTGGTGAAATTATAGTTGTAAGGAATGGCTTTGGAACTGGGGAAATAATGTTAAAGTTTCTAATGTTTGGCTCCTCTATTAGAGAAACCAGTGATGGTGTGGTGGCTAGTGTATCCCTTTATCAAGACATTGAAAAACTTCCTTTTGATTTAGAAAATATAGGCACTATTTTTTGAAAAAATATTGGTATATTCATCATATATGAATTAGTTATGGTTTCCCAAATTTCATGAGACAATTCCTCAAATATAGTCTTTTCAACATGGTGTGTCTTTTCTATTGTAGGATGCCTCTTTTATGAGACCAAACTAGGATAATGCAATGGTATTATGATTATGTACCACTAAGTGATAATTATTATATATATGTACTTATTAATTAGTTGTTTCATATAGGTGGACTATTGATATTACCTCCACCTATTGATAAAGTTGTTGTTATGAGGGTATGATCAGATGAAGCATCCAGGAATATAAATCATTGTGAGTTTTAGAGATAGACACAACTCTTGTTTTAGATCAATCAATACTACTATAAAAATAATAGTGGATAATGTTGGTCGATAATGTTTTCCAAATTATTAAGACCCATCATGGTGATATAGTGATCATTGAAGTGAGCCTACTACATATTCTATTTTGGAAATAATGATGATTAGTGATGCAGATGCATGAAGAGGAAAATTTAACTTAGAAGGAGTTATAGTGACTTTTCATGTCAGATTGTTATCTTGTAATATTGTGGGATGCTCATATCTATGAGAATCTGAATGTACGTAAGGTGAACAATATTGTCATAGAGTATTCCTCGAGGTTAACCAATCCATCATTGTATTCATTGAAAAATTATTATGATTGATACATTTGATCCTAGACCATTGATAATATACATCACTGAGATATCTAGAATTGAGTAATATACATTTTAATTCCTTGTTATGATGTGGTGATAGAGTGTACCTTGGTTTTATAGATCTTATAAATAGAGCATTCACTTAATATTGGATTTTGTAGTGGGAACCTTAGATCTGAGTCGTCAATAGTTGGTATTTGAAAATATACTCAATGATTTAGGAACATGGGGGATCCATGAAAAGTATTATGATATTGGGTTAGATGATTTGGTATTATAAATATATTCCAGTTAGTGTAGAGATGGTGAGTGATTCTATTGATATGGATGAATCCATATCATACTAGATTTCCTAACCCTCTTTTAAACTGATAGGGAGATAGTTCATTGGACACCATAGAAGAGGCATCATCCAGAGCAGGTTCATCCATAAGATAACAGATGATTCTGGAGATTTTTTATAGGAATTAGTGGTGGCCTACATTATGATATAAATCCACCACAACCACCACCAGGTTTCCTAGAATAGTCTTTTTTAGCTGGTGTTTAGGGACATGGAAAACTATAGGAAATTGAGGTTTATAACCTTGTAGATATTTGTATAATCCAAGGTATGATCAACATATACTCTCTATTAGATGAAATATTTATTGACATGGGTTCATGTTTTTACTTCCATACATTATTTATTATTTGGGATTTTGAGACTCTCGTGGAAATTTTAGTTCAACATTTTCACTTAGAGACTCATACAAGGGAATAGTTGATATTCAAAAACATCTACCTTAACTGTTCTGACTCTTCTAGGAGATATATTCATATGAGATATTTTAATAGGTGAGATGATAACCTATTATTTAATTCTAGTTATTTATCTTCACTCCATAGTATATGTGAAGATTGAATATTTTAGTTATAGTATGCGGTGTTACTAGATAAATGGTATGGGATTTTCCGTTATTGGTGACAAATAATATCATTTATAGAATTTTGGGATCATATATAGGAGGATAAAACTATTTTATCATTAATTGGATAGTATGACCCACGGAGTTATGGATGTCGTAAGATTTCAGTTTATTATATTAGTGCAGGAGTATGGATAATTTTCTTTAATGATTGTGTTCTGATAACCACTCCCAAAATATCTACCTATGTATAGACTTGCACCTAGAAAAAAAAAACAAATATTTGTTCTAGCATATCACTTGGTTTCAATATATTTGTGAGAGATGAAGGTGTAGCTAGTGGATTTTATGATTATTGGCATCTTTAGACCGAGTTGGTCCCCTAGGAATCCCTAGTATTGTTCACTAAGAAGTAAAATATGAGATTGAGGTTTTTCATGTATGATCATTAACTGAATTAGGTAAATATCAAGAATAGTTATCTACATTCATGAATAGAATGTCTCTTCGACCATCTATAATTGGGGATATAGAAAACATTGACCTCAGGATGGTTCATCACGAACATAGAGTTTTGAGAATATGATGTAATGAAGATGTTGTTATAGTTCAATTATAGTCATTATGAGTTCTTGGTGATTCCCATAACTATTTTAAATTTACATTTAGTGTTAATGGGACTTATAAACTAACTCCTTAAACGCGTATAGTATTAGTTGATGAATATATTCAAAAATGAAATCCTCACATACATAGTATCATATGACTATAATATAAGACATTTGTGGATTGTATTGGCCATACTATAAGAGAACCATCTAAGTGGAAAACTCTCTAAATGTTTTATTTATATTGAATTGATCTACATTTTTGGATATTTGATATCAATGTTGGGATTAGAAGTGTCCCCAATAATGATTGAGGTACTTCGATATTGGGATACCCCAATTGGACTACCTAAGGAATATAGATATCTTAGTTTGTTATCCTATTACTGGAGATTCATTACTAGTTTATCCTACATCTAGACACCAATGACTTCCATGACCAAAAATGGGAAACATTTTTGTGGATTGATAAGTTTCAATAGAATTTCCCATATCTATGACATAGGATAATCTACACCGTCATTTTCAAATTTTTAGAGGACGGAGTGAAGTACTTTTTCTTTGTGATTTTACCGGTTCTAGGCTTAAATATGTTTGGATGCAATGATAGGAGTTGTTATATTATAGGTCTTGATAACTAAGATCCCATGAGAATAATTACATGGCCCTTGATATGGATATGGTTTTAGTAGTTTTCACCCTTATTTCTTTGTGAAACTATTTCATTGGGGATTGGTTCATTGACCATATATCCATACAAGTCTCAATTATATATTCACATGAAATAAATTAACATGAGATAGAGTAATTAGCTATAATATCATTTCATGGGGGAAAACATGATTACCTCTTCGTGTTCCTACAATGGTAGGTTCATCTAGCACATTCATAAGATCAATGCTTGGTATAATGAGGTTGTTTCATTTTGAATTTTTATGGAAATAAATGTTGATCCTTACATTTGGAAGTGAGAAAATTTATATTTTTTTCTCAATGATTTGGGAAATTAATTTCTAACATGGTCGATCCAACTCGGGGTAGGGTTTATTTGTTTTCCTATTCCATGTTTTTTATTTTTTATGAAATTGAATTAATTTATTTAAAAATAATTCCATGAATCATTCCTTAATTATTTATACATTAAATATTTCATTTTCATAGAATTAATAACTCGATATTTACTTTTGAATGATTGTTTATTATCACTATTATTTTGATTTTTCCTATGATTTCTGACTAATTGTTTCTTTATTTTATACACACCTTTTTGTTTCATGAATTTATTACATCAATATAAATTCATTGTCAATATTCTATTGGATGGTAGTTTTCTTATATCTAGTAATTGGTTTCATAGTGTAGGTGATTCACTATTTCTACGGACTCTATATTTGGGTTTAGGTGTCAGGGTCAGAATTGTGATATATGTGTGATGGTTATGATGAAAATATTATAGTGGTATGGGTAGTGGTTGTTTTCTAGATTAATTATATATGTGTTTGACTCTGTATGTTTGATGATGATTAATCTAGAATGGATCACATAATCTAAAGGATTTTTTGATAAGATCCATGGTTTGAGAAAAGGAGACGATGATACAAGAAGTGACATAAGAAATACACCATGTTTTTGGAAAATTATAACAAATAATGAATGAAATTTTGAATAAATATCTCAATACGAACCCCTTTATATTGTCATGATCCTCTTAGTCTAGGAAAGTATCACATGTCCATTAACATTAGCTATATCCCATCAGCCTCCTGGGAGGGCTTCAGTATTAGAAGGGGAGTGCTTTATCAAACCATTTTAGTATTATTTTGTTCCCTTTATTGCATCATTGTGATGGTATAATAAGGGATCCATTCTTTTTTAATAGTTGAGTGATCACCTCAATGGGATAGTACAATATAGAGTCTTATATCCCACCTCATGGCAGAGGGTTTTATCCTCTTTCCCTTTTTCCTCTAGATTGGCCAAGGTTTCTAATGACCATGTTCCTAGGCATGTCATACCCTTTCTAGTTGGTTATTCCATATAGGTTCATGCATCCCCAATAGAATCTCATGTGATTCCCTACCTTTGTGTTTTTTGATTTACATCTATGATGGTGAGACTCGGTGAGTGAGTTCTCTCAGATGAGCATTACCTTGGAGCTCTAAGATGAATTGCATGGTTTGTAGTGAGGATGGATCTCAAAATGAGACTTTAAGTCTAACTAATAGAATATCTAGGATTTCTTACTTTTCCCCATGCATAGTGATATAAAGAGTAAAATTTCCATGATGCTTTACGTTTGGGGTTTTTAGGGTTTCATACTGGGTATTCTTACATACAATCTCACATGGTCTCTACCTACACATTTCATATCATATATATATGCTATGATATTCGATATAATCCTAGGTAGACTATAAGCAGGTGGAGCTTTGTTGGGCTAGATTGACCAAAGGCGGATCCCAAACATTCTGTATGGTAGTGGTTCTTATTTTTCTAGTAGGTCAGACTCCATTATAGTTTCAGTGTCTTTTATATGACTATTTATAATTATGTACAATTATCTCAAACTATAGTAAGGGATTAGATTTTATTCATGAAGTTATAGGATTAGTTATATAAATTTCATCATTATATTAAGAATTGGAAATTTTTTCTATCATACACGTACATTATATTAAGGCAACTCAAGTGGGTGAAATTCCTATTCGACACTAGTCTCGATCTTCTAGATTATTTTAGTTAGGATTGGGTGCCACTCTCATATTACCACCAGCCAGGTGGACCCAATGGGTTATGTCATAACACTATACACAAGTTTGAGTCTCTATATTTTATATGCACTAATTGTTATCCAACATGTTTGAGTTTTATATCTCCTCCAATATTTAGCATTATATTGGGAAATTTGTATACATTTGTGGATTCTATATATATTTGAGAATTAGAATACATGATGTTAATGAACTGAGCCTACAATGTAGTACATCAATAAAGAACTCAATATGCACTCAAATGATTGAAAGGTATATTTAGATAAACTATATTTCTAGTGAAGAGAAGCTATAGTGAAGTTTATATCTATGTTCAATGCATATAGAAGACTCTTCCAAAACATCTAGGTGAGTGAAAGATCTTATTCATGTATAATCATATATAATCCCCCATGCTACAAAACTACATCCCTTTCATATATCATTTTATGTTTATCACATACAAAATATTCTATATATTAAATTTAGTTAGGCTTAATAGTATGATGGTTCACCAAAACACATATGATATTATTTCCATTAATCGTATTTAGAAATCCTAAGAAAAACTAAATTATTATCTTCTCGTAATTCCATGATTATATTTGAAATAATTGTATCTTTCTCAAGGATATATAACATTGATCACAAAATTTCATTCATAACATTTATGTAGATGGGTATTCTACAATCAACATCCTATGTTTTCCCAAAAAATGCCCTCTTGAAAATATTAAATCATTTTTTTACATCCAGGTTGTATATAAGAGGATAATCTATGCACAATATCCCATTAGTCTTTTCTCTATAGTCTTTATGGAACATATAATAGGGTTCTAAACATAATTGATCTATATTTATTCATGAATTATTAATGAATATTACTTTAGTTTCATTCAACATATTTTTGTACCAAACCATTCATTAGTTATCCTTGGATTATCTATTGGATTAATTATTTGGTAATAATTTGGTTATGGTAGAATGCCTTACCTTTTATTATAAATTAAAATCAATCATTTAAACATTTATAAGGACTTAAAAATTCAAAATCCATGTTATCAATAGGTAATTCAGTATCATTATTCTAATAAAATCACTTTCCATGCTAGATTTACTAGTGGGATAATTTATTGAGTGGTCATAGACCCAAATTAACTCTTACCATGTTTATTGATGCATTTATTTATCCTTATATATGTATGTATATACATTAAATTATTATTATGAATATATATATCTCACTTCACTCTATATAGTTAGTTTTTGTAATATTCACTTGAAAGATTACTTCTTATGTCTTCATGTAATGAATTAGATAGTGTTTATCAAGGATAATCATATATCATGTGGGGTAGTCTATCACTTTATAAATTTGTACATGATCATAAGATAATATAATATTTATAACAACAATGTACATCCCAAAATCCTCTCTTCTTGTCGGTCATTTGATTTAAGATATAGTAAAATAATATTCTAGGGATCGTTCAATACATTGTTAGACATTTAATCCAATCAAAATTTTCTCCTCTTTATAATTACACAGTTTTTGTGATAAGAACAAGGGATTAATTCCATATATAATATCAATAGTAAAAATCTATTCATTGAAAACTATGGATCTCAGTTATAGTTATTATTCTTTGAAATTCCAATATCAATAATGAAATTGAAGTATCTATAAAAATTAACTTTCTTCTGATCCCATTTCACATGATTGAGTCATTAAAAATCCAAATTTTTAACATACTAATGATTAAAAAGAACATATCATTTACTAAAATATTTTGAAAAATAAATAGTTTATCATCATGTTCTTATTTTATTTGAAATTAATTTATTATATATAAAATAATTAACACTAAAAATGATCAATTATATCTATAAATAATATATTCATAACGTCTATGAAGACAAATCTAGAATTTGTATATCCTATTTGCATCACTATGAACTCATAGTTTCTATATCATATATGGATATCTATGTTTTAATTATATTATCTCTTAACATTAAATATATTATATTTATATAAATATCCTCTTAAATATGTATTTTGATCCAGGATGTTTACAAAGAACTAAATAAATTCATTGTGGATGATATTTGTTAATTATATTTATCCAATTGTTACCTCATTAAACCAAATAGATTTAAAATTTCCAATCAATTTTTATGAAAAATAACCCAAGAAAACACAAAGGTTACAAACATGTGCATAGAATCCTTTTTTCCTAATACACGTGGTGTTTCTTATTTGTTTTGAAATTTTTTATCTAGGTTATTCAACACATGATATTAAATATAGGTGTTTCTCAAGGTATAATATCAATTTCAAACTCTACCCCATGATCATGTTTTGAATAATAAAGAATTATTTTTTAAATACATTAGTATGTTACCCTATAAAATACATGTCTTCAGAAAAGTAATTTTCCTCAATATCAGTATTTTAACGATGATATTCATCATTCTTGGGTGTCAGTAACCATATAGGAAATGTATATAAGAAAACTATAAATTTATTTTGAATTATTAAGGGAAAATGGTATATTTCAAGATATACAAAAGAATTTTATTTTCCTAGTGGTTGATGTGATAAATATATAAATAGATTTAATCTGTGCCTGATATAGTGAAAAAATAATCTTAAGGATGAATCATGAGATATGATGAAATAATCATACCACAAAAATTAATTATAAATGATTCAAGTACCTTGGATATAATATTTTCACTATTAAATTTTTTTCATAAGTATCTTGAGAAAAAGATATCACTTAAACGATTAAATATATATATAATTTATTTTATAAAGGAAATCATGAAACCCTTATCAAATAATACTTTTTATATACATGAGTGAATATGTAGTGTACCTATCTTGACATTATTTCATTGTTTAATTTTTTTACTGAAAATATCATATGATAGAGAATATAATTTAATAAATCACTAATAAATAAAAATTTAACATGGATTATATCATTATATCCTAATATAAAATATCTTAGTCTTATTATGTTTCCCTTTATTATATAAGGTACTTAATAAATTATTTAAACTTCTCATTTTTACCATCATTATGATTTTTACATCACATAGATAATTATGAAATAATTAAAAAATAGGCACACTTTTATATATCCTCAAATGGAATGGTTTATGATATTTAAATATTAGGTTTATATATAATTAATATTAAAAATTAATTGACACACTATTTTAATACATAATTATTTCCCTAATAAAAACCATTAATGTTTGATAATGCATACAATTAACAAGTTATAGAGATCCGTGAAAAGGTGAGTTAAATCCAATCATGAAAAAGAATAATTTGAATGAAATAGATACATCAATAACAATAAAGGTCATTTTAATAATTTAATAATGGGTATTTAAATAAAATAATATGAAAATAAAAATCATGAGGCATATGATGTTGCTCATGCATAATAACTAAACAATAAAAACATTTTTAAATTATTACTTCTAAAAATTGATAAAATATTTAGGATTATATCTCTTCGTAACAACCCCAAATCTAGAAACCCTTAGTTGGTGAATACATTATTATGCTATTATAAGATACAAGGGAACACATTAAAAGGATAAATTTATTTAATAGTCATGAAAAACCAGATACATACATTATTTCCATATTACAATGGAAATATAAAATACCTATCATAAAAAAATCTTTCAACATTGATATTATCTATAATATAATTCTCAATATCTTAGGGAATTGAAAAATACAGTGAGCTCAGATGATCATAAACAATTTTGTGTATTTAAATATATCAAGTGTAAATAAATTATAATCAATATGAAAAGATGAATAATTGAAAATATATGATATTTGTTAAATAAATTGAGCATGAAAACAATCCATGTAAAATATCAATGCAATAGTTTCATGGATAATAACAATAATAACTATTTTATAAATAATGTAAATTCATAAAAACAGTCATCATGGTCTTATAAATCATGATATCTTTAATTTCGAGGCATTTCACCACCACGGTATATTATGTGTGTAAGCATACACCAAAAACAAATTTAATAAGGATTTATAATTGGTTTTACTCATGGGACTTGTTGATTAATTGAGGGGAAATATGATTCAATACTGGAGACATCAGTTCATGGCCAATGTATTCCTCCTATATTAAATGACCACTCTAATTCATAAACAATATTCCTTATGCCCAAATTTCTATATTAAGTAATGGATATGGATTATAAATATTTCCTTAGTCAATCAAATAACATTCATAATAAAAACACATATAATGAAATACAATATGATTTTTGAAGAATAAATATTCATGATATAATTAATTTGAATATTTAAAAATATTATAATGTAAAATTAATTTTCATAACATGAATATGAATCATTCAAGAGAATGTTAATGAAAAAAAATAATAGGAGTTATATAATACCCCTTAGATCATTAGAAATATAATTTTTAATAAAATCATGTCCACTGTATAAGTAAATAAAATGGAAGATAAATATTAAATAGACTTCAATTAATAATTTTTATTTGTAAAAAAATTGATTTTTTTTATGAATCAAAATATTTTAAAATTTTTATAATAGTGGGAATGTTTTTTAATTCCATATATCTTAAAAAGAATCATTTATTTTGACTTTTTTTAAAGAATGTTTAAAGGTTTATTTTTAGATAAAAATATAAATCTTCCATTTGAACCATTTAAAAATCCATGTATCACAAAATATATTCTTAATAAACAATTTCAATAAATTAAAATAATTTTTTAAAAATAATTTTGAAATATATGGTCATGTATGAAAATTATACGAGGCCAAAAAGAGAAATATGATCATATTTTATTTTAAACAATTTATTTCATGATTAAATTGAGAAAAATATAGAATGTTAGAAGAAAAATTTAAAAAAATTAAATATACAGACTATAATAAAATAAATGTATTTTATCAATGATATATTATAAGACCCTTCAATGAAAAATATATGTAATCCCATAAATATTATATTGCTAAATAAATTCTTATGTCTTTGGTAACCATCAAATTGTTACCCCTAAAAAGTATAAACATGAATTAAAACATTAATCCAAGTTAATTAATTTACATTCAGTATAAATACATCATTGGTGTATTATATGAACTATATAAAATGAAATAGTGTCAAAATGTCTAACATGTCTCAATCTGTGGAAAGTGAGATTAAATCCCTTACAATGAACATATCATTGAAGTAAGAGTTAATAAATGGAGTGATTTTGTTTACAAAATTTAAATGAAAAAACCTATGTATAAAAAATACAATTAGAAGTCATCTATACATAATCATGTAATAATATAGTTATTTATGGAGAAGTATGACCCAATGAATGGAAATTGAGTTGAGAAACCCCTTATCACATGCTTCCACTTTATAGAATTTGATTTAACAAACTTCATAATGGTTTTAAGTTTTTTTTTAATAAATTAAAGATCCAAAATCATATTTATATTATCATATATGACCCACTTATAATATTTCAACATCCATTTATTAATAATTCCTCTAAAAATATCATTTTCAAGTGCTAACTATTTTGTTTTATAGGGGTGTTTTAGTTCGGTTATTTTGGAACATATACTTTGATAATGGTTTTTTCACATAAATAAATAAAATTATGATATAAATATAATATATATTCATTATATACATATATATTGTCATTATTTAAAGGTATATATTGAAAATTTAATTGCACAGTTCATGGAGATGGTGGGATGAAAGTATTCTTGAACATTGTTTTCACTTGTTGATTAATGGAATTAACAAAACCTAGATTAGAATTAAAAATTCCAAAAAAAAACTTATTATATCATATATATATATATAATATATTCAATAAATTTTTATTATTACCATCCATGTAAATAACAAATAAAAAATAGATTGCATCACTTTGTTGAGGTGGTAATCCACGTGTATGCATGAACGACATTATCATTTTCGAATGGATTTGAAGGTAAGAATGAAAATGATAAATAATATTTAAATAATCATACTAATGTCATAAATATAATAAATAATCATTATTTCTTTCTTTATAACCATCTAAACAAAGTGGTGATGAATATTTAATTACCCTGATACGTGGAGACATTAAACCATACGTACCGTGAGTGATGTTTTATTGATTTTCATAGAAGAAAAATAAGTAAATATTGGTTATCATATAATAATAATAATAATAATATCTATTTATATTTATGATAAAACATTTATTATTTTAATATGTTCTCAATATATTTAGTGGAATTTGAAAAAAAATAAACATGAAAGAGTCAGAAAAAGACTATTACTTCTTCTTCAATAGACTTCCTTTTTGTCCCTTCGTAATGACACATGGAGTAGTATTTTAAGAATACCATCACCTATAGATGGAAAATGTTGAATATTATAATATAACTAGCCATTTATTGATTGATATTGATAGCTCAATATGGTATTAATAATAGAAAATAGGGGAGTCCTTTTGTAATTGATTTGAGTGGAACACATGTAGCTTTTCAACTTTTTCAAATATTATTAAGTCTCCTTCTTTGAAATGTTGATCCAAAACAGCTCATATATGAATTTTATAATTTGTTTTTTACAGTAAATCCTACCAGTGGTTTTTAAGATAGTTTTATAGTCATTTAAACACTTACCATTTGGTTTAACCCCTTTATTATTCATTTTTATCATTAATAGTGGAAAAATCATTTCCAATATTAAAAGGTTTTAATTTTATTTATATTGAAACAATTGAATATTAAATGGGAAATAGATTAGACTTTGTAACATTCCTTATAATACTTCTTCAATTTAAATATTTTTATTATTTGTATTTAAATTAAAGAAATATTTTGTTTCATAAAATATGAATATGATTTTAAAAACTATTCATTTAATTTTAATTTTATGACATAATAATTTAAAATTAATTTTGATATAAATTTTTTATCCATAAATTATAAATAATTATTAACTATAAAATTCATGTGTTTACATAATTAGTCTGAAAATTTATACATTTGATGTTCTAAAAATCATTTTATTGATTTTTCAATTGTATACCCAAGAACATTGTCAACATTTTTTAATAGTTAATGATTATAATATCATTAATAAGGATTAGAAAATAATTTTGTTTGAAATAATTTTTTTAATCATTAATTAAATATTTTTATCCTGATGTGAACATAAAAATGAAATAAAAAATTAGGAGTTTTATATTTTGGAATTTTCATTACTTAAAATAATATAGATTTTATTATGAAGAGAAAATGAAACCAAAACTGCATATATTTTAATTATTCATGGATATAATAGATGTTATCCCATAAATGATATATTATTAACTTTTGGGTTCAGTTTTTGACTTTATCTAATTGTTTTAACCTTTTTTACCAATTTACCCTTATCGAGGTGACAAATATTGTCCACATTTACTCTTCATATTGAAAAAAATTAAAGAGTCCTATTATTGAAATGTGATACACCATATTAAAAACATGGTAACCATTTTTCATGATTCAATATGTATAGTTTTTGTATATAAATTGTTTTATAATTTTGAAACAATCAATGTAATTTTTTTTAAGAAAATATGTTTTCAAGCATAAAAATTAACTTATATCGAAATCAAGAGTAATTCAAATTAAAATGTAATTAGTTAGATTTATATATTTCAAATGTAACATAATCCAATTTTAGAACAAATAAACTATTTTATTTTATTTTAATTACTTTATTTAATGAATAAAAAATAGAGTATTTGAAAAATTAGTATTTTTTACCATTTATTGAATAATTCAACCATTCCAGAAAAATATCAAAATATCACCCTTTGATAAAATTTATATCATAAATTCATATGATAATTTAAGAAAATATATTCATTTTAAATAATAAAATTTAAAATAATGGTATAAATTAATTATTATTTCCATGTAAAAAATTCAATAAAATCATTTTTGAAGAAAATACATTATCGGATCAGAAAATTACATCACTAACAATTGATTCCTGAATTATTATTAATCCATAGATTATATAAAATCATTATAAATAATTTTCAATATTTGGTTAACATTATCTATACCCACCAATACAATTTCTATGCAATAACAACCAAATTACTTAATAATATTTTAATAGTATATTGCGGGTCACTTAAAGTGTGGTGTTTCATGTTAAGAAATCTATCATGTATAATATTATAAATTTTTAGTGTATATAATTATATACCCTTATATAAAGTATTCCTTAATAATTTTATCATTGTTATCAAAGGTTCAATATTTTAAAATACTTTTACTGGAAACCCATATAATACCAAGGGATAATAAAACATCTTTTAAAAGGGGGAATATTGAAAAATAAAGGTTACCTAAAATAGCACATAATAAGATTCCCAGATATATAGAACATTGGTGGGAAGTTAAATTTTAGACATGGTGGATAAAAATAACATCCAAGGATGGTAATGGAGTTATATTCAAATATGGCGATGAGAAAGATAACAACCACAAAACCATAAATCATTGATTGCTGAAAGTACCAGCAATTCATCGGAAATTATGGTAAAAGAATAAATTTTTTATTACAAGTTTATTTTCTAAAATATGACGGATATTTAAATTTCAAGATATAGACCATGATAAAATAAACATCCTTGATATATTATTATTTAATAACCATAATTTGATGCTTTTTTGTGATAAGATGAATTCCCAATTTTTATTTTTTTTGAGAAATGAATATTCAAGATGATTTTTTATGCCTAAAGAACATAAATTAACTTTCAACCATTCACAATGTTGATAAAATAATGAAACTCTATTCTATATATCTCAAAATATTTAACAAAACTAAAATTGTTTTCCAAAATGATTCAATATGGATAAATGTAATAAATTAATCTATAAAACGATAACAATAAACCCTAAATTAGAACTTAATTTATTCCATAAGTAATTAACAACAAGACTCCAATAGATTATTTATAACCATCTTAAAAACCCAAAAATATGAAATCTGTAGTCATATATTCTTCTATGATAAATTTAACAATTATATCCAAAAACAATTAATCACTCATAATGTAATATACCTAAAATATATATTCCCTATCCTTTAATCTCTAAAATATTTTAATCACTCCATTACATTATATAAATCTCCATAAAGAAACAATAAAATATTTTATACAACTAAAATACAACTAAACATTTATTCCTAAAATTAAATCATTTGTTATTTAATATATTTTATTAATCCATAAAATTTCAATAAGAATCACCAAAGATGATATAAATTTACTTTCACATCTAATAAGTATAAAATTTAATTGTTACCAATACTAAACCATTAAATTATTCAATTTATATCATCTATTTATCCAAAAAAAATAATACTTTTACATAAAGAATATATTAATTGATATCTTTTCCATAATCATGTGTTATCAAATAATATCACCTATCGAGAAAATCAATTTTTGGTACAATTCAATATATGTATTCAAACCCTTAAAAACATCTGAAGAGTCCTATATTGATTCCTGATTATTATATCCATAATATCATAGGTATAACAATTCTACATAATAATTCTTGGATCCCTAGACATAAACACATAAATCCTTCCACTTCAAAGATTGGCATATAATAAGTCTTTTATAGGTCTGGGAATTAACCCCTAGATTAGAGCTTTGAATCAGATAATTCACATGTTTATCACAAATAAATCGTTAAAATAAAAATGGTAACATAAAATTAACTTCATATCCCTACCTCAGACTCTACAATTTTTCTCAAAAAACTTTTTGATCTAGGAGATTATTTTCCACATAAAATAATTATATCCCTTCGATAAATTTTATAGGGTGTCTCATTTTTATTTTCAGACTTGATAGAAATTGAGACTTCATTCCTCCACGGTCTGCATCACATAAAATATTAACAATATCTATTCTTCAATTCATTTATGATTTAAAGAGTTATTTTTTATGAATTTTATTAATTATATATCATGGAAATTGATTAGGCATGGTCTAAATATCATTCACTCTAGTCGTTATATTATTTTGTTACTCATAATCCCCAAATTTTCCCTCACGATGAATGTTAATAGGATTCATCATAGTTCTATCCCAAGACATAATCCAAAAACATAGTATGAGAAACAATAAGCATAATTGAATACTAAATAATCAGGAAATTCATTTATGGGTTTACATTATGACACCTTTTTTTATCTAAGACATTTTTGATTTAAACTAATTCATTCATGGTCGTCATCTATTCGAATCCTCCATAATAGATTACAATGAATATATGAATTTACACATGTATATCCTTCAAGATTATCAAATTCATGATCTATCCCAAAGCGACATTTGTTGTTACTACCCTAAGCATTGCTCCAATAGGCCAAGGGTTGGTGACTAGAAATATGTTGGCATATCCCACAAATGGGAGGAAATATCCTAAAGTACCTATATGCATGCACACATGTTTTTGCCACAGATGCTGAAATGTAAAAGAACTAAGTAAAAATTATTGGAACACACTATATCTCACAACTAGAGTATAACAATGAATGTATTGGAAAGTTATTAGCGCCAAAATAATCCAACAAAAAATATTTACAAACCAAAATTCCAACTTATATGAAAATAGGTACTGGGACTACTGTCCGAAAAGCTGTAAGAACACAGCTCATTCTATCCAGTCTCAGAAAGCACCACCTATATATGGTCTACCAAGGACTCATAAATGTTTATTATCTACACAAGACATGACCCCAATGTGAAAATACTCTATTGGGTTGAGTATAAAAATACTCATTTGGAAACCATGAACCCACAATGGAATACAACAACGAAATAAAAAATGGATTGTACACTGACCTCTAAAATACTATATATCTATGAAACATATAAAATAACATCCAGTTATAATCAATTTAAGACTGAGAATATAGTGGCAAGCCACAACCAACTTCACGACGTATGATTCTTCAAAAATCATGCTCATTTCCGGATAACTCACACCTTAGGCCATGATATCATTGAAGACACTCATGAAGAGTTCATGATAATTGGGTTATTTACCAATAAAAATGATTTATTCAAGGAAGAATATGATATAGAGATAGGAAATCCAACCTAAACACACTTGGTAATACCATGTAACAAATATTGATCAACCTAGAATATAGAGGATCATTCCCAGACACATTGGGGAATATGACTGACCTTATCAATGCAGCCCAATAGACTGAGGAACAATGCCCTAATCTCAGTGGTTATGAAAATTACATAAAAAATATAATAGTGGTGATATAGGATCACACTCAAGTTATAACATCCCATCTTTTTATCACATAAACTTTCATTACGTGTTATAAAACTGAGGATCATTAAGGTTTTGTGTCTTGGAAACCAGGAACATAAAACATTTTCCTTAAACACTTGAAAGGCTTCTCCTCATGTTCATCCTAGTTTCATTACTGCATCTCATAACCTGGGGACATACATCAAAAGAAAGGGTGAGCAGAAGTCCCGGTAAGGTAAACAAGAGAAACATTTAACAAATGAACTTGAGATACTTCAATAAGGTCATGAAAAGAACATTAAGGCATGAGAAAGAAATCATGAGGAATATCATAATAAAAATAACATTTTTCATAACTTGAAAATGTGGCTGCAACATTAAATATATATATTCATGAACATATCACCAAGGTCCATCCCCAAGGTGTAATTGAAAATTACCACGGTTATTCACCAAGATATCGTGAAAATTATAATCTCTAGTGGTTACATCATTACCCAATGCATTAGAGCCCTATCAGGGCGCACCCTTATATCTGCCTTTATTATCATGTGGTCCACATATATCATCATCAAACATTTCATAAATGACTCATATAGCATATAATAAATGGGTTTCATTTCATAATCATAACGTTTTAAAAACTACTTTAATGACATGATCTTTACGTCACTTTAAACCCATGAAAAGGGAATGTGGGTTTCATGTATGTAAATCCAAAAATTTAAAATAGAACATCTTGGTATATATGTGAATACCCTTATAGAAGCTAGAGCATTGATTATTCACTTAATAAAATAAAATATCGTTAAAAAAAGAGAGAGACATTTTGAGACGAAAATTCTGCAGCATAACGGCTATGTTACAAGGTTTTTTAGAAAACATTGAAAAGAGAGGGGACATGGGTCAAACATTCATAAATGACCCATAAAACAGTAGATGGACAGAATATAAGGGATTAATGAACATGGTAATGAAATTTGAAAATATACCATATGAAATGAAGAACAAGAAAGGAAGACAAAAATAAGATTTCTCTTATGAAAATTCGGCAGCCTAACAGCGTTACATAAACTTCAACCAAAAATGAATTTATGAGATAAAATAGGGTCTCTCGTAATATGAAAATAAAATATCAGTATGATAGATATAGAGATCATAACCCAACATAATAAAAAGGAACGTGCAAGACATGACATGGAATTAGAACTTTGAAAAGGGAGAAAGGTGCAAGGACCACATAAAAATTTAGCAGCCTAACGACGCCACATAAACTTCAAAATTCTAAATTGAAGAGATAAAATGGGGTATCTCATCATATGGTCATAAAAGATCATTATTATAGATATAGAGATCATACCCCAACATAACAAAAAGGAACTTGAAAGAATTGACATGAAAGTAGAACTTCAAAACGAGAAGGGTGAAGAACCACTTAAAAATTCGGCAGCCTAACGACGCCAGTTAAAACTTCAAAATTCTGAATTGAAGAGATAAAATGGGGTATCTCATCATATGATCATAAAAGATCATTATGATAAATATAGAGATCATACCACAACATAATAAAAAGGAACTTGAAATACTTTACATGAAAATAGATCTTGAAAAATGAGAAGGGAGAAAGAATCCGTTATAAAAATTTTGGCAGCCTAACGGCGCAACTTAAAACTTCATAAAACGAAATAATGAGAGTAATAGGGGATCTCTCATTATGTGAACAAGAAAAGGGAAGTAAGAGGAGTATAAAAATCACCCTTTAACATAAGATCATGGAACATAAAAGAAATTACATAAAATAGATTTCTTGAAAAGAAAGAGAGAGATCAGATCCCTTACCTTAAAACGTAACTCTTAAAACTCAATGGTTGGGACATTGAGGGCTTGGGGGCACCTTGGGAGGACTCCATGGTAGATAATGAGATCATAACATCGTTGGGGGAGAGTGGGAAGTCGAATGGATGAGAGGATGGCTTGGTATTTATAGGGAAAGTGAGGGGACAAGGCATTAATGGCCAAGGGACACCTCAAAAGTGGTTTTCTCAAAAGCATGGGCCCTCCCATGGTACTTCCCATGGAGTTAGGCCACATTGGGACCCCCACACAATAATTCATCCTCTTTAGAAGAAAATCCCTTAAAATATCTCATGACATCATCATGACACAGTTATGATGTCATTAAACATACCGAAACCCTAAAACTGTATTTTTACTATTCATTGAAAATTAACTTTCTCAGAAAAATCCCAAAATTTCACATTAACCAAATATCAGTGCCCTGTTTTCAAAAATTAACTCCATATTATAAAAATATTTTTCTAAATATTTTTTATATTATTTTTAAATAAATACACTATTCACTGAAAATTCATTTTTTTCTGAAAAATCCCCAAAAATTACCATAACATAATATGGATGCTCTGAGTTCAAAAATAATGTCCATTTTATAAAAATAATTTTCTAATTATTTTTAATTAAATCTTTTATTAAAAAACACTATTCACCTGAAAAAACTAATACTTGACTAATAATTTATGAAACCGTTATTTACCGATTTTATTGAATCTCATTACTTAATCAAGGTGTCTAAATTAGATTAAAAATTTCTTAAAATGAGATTACTAATACATTTGGACACATTACTAATCCTAATCATAAAATCACTATTCATAATTTACTATTCATCAAAAATCACGTTGATCTTATTAGACTCTAAATTTCATACTGAACAAAATTGTAGAAGACCATTTGTTGAAAGTCATTACACATTTTTAATTATTTAAGGTTTACATAAACATTTTTTAAAATATCCTTTCTCTAAAATTCACCAAAAATATGCATACTATATTTATCCGGACATTTAAAAAGTCATAAACATCATCATAGGAAGAAATCCCAATTTTTATTTAAAATAAAAGATCACACAAGGCAGTTACGGTCTCCTTACATAGCCCCTTATCACACTAGCATAGGACCTAAGTGTAAGGTGTGCTAAGGTGAGAGAATCCGAGGGAGGCTCGGCCAACATCGCACGAGTAGTAATTTCTATCAGTTTGAACTTCTCACGAAGGTGATTCTGTTCTAGCTTCACATGATGATGTTCGGCTTGGGTTTGGTCCATATCAAAGCCCAGTGGTGCTACCTCCTTCCCAAGTTCTGTTAGACGGGCTTCGATCTGTCCAAGACTGCTGGGTGAGGACATCGAATCTTCATTCTATAATAATTAACCAAGATTATTGTATTTAGAGATAATAATCAAAACGTTTAGTTTCTAGCGGTCATATTGACCAATGGTCATATAACAGTCAAAACCCAACGGTCTCATTTTAATTATACCCATTTTATCAAATTAAAAAGTTTTGTTCAGTAAAAAAATAAAATAACACATAAAATTAGGAAACAAGATTTATTCAAAATTTCGGGTCGTTACAATCTTCCCACCTTAAGAAATTGCGTCCTCGCAATTTTTAAAAAAAATTGGGTTTTGAAATTTCATTGAATGTCCCACATCTGAAAAGGAGTCAGTAAAACTATTACTTTAAAAGAAAGAAAGGGAAGTACAAAGGTCACCCGTGTTAACCCACACTAGGATTCCATGTAGGAAAACATGGACATGGAGGAGAAAACAAAGGGTCAAGTTCTGAGGTATTGTGATAGAAAACATGATTAGGAGAAAGTTAACCATAAGAAAATCCCAAACATATGATGTGTGTAAACGGTTCTTTGATTACCTAGTAGGAAACGTAAACCAACAACGTTTGTGTTTTACGTTTCTTTTCATAATTTTGAGCAATTCATTTACTACATAGAACAAAAATATAAGGAAATATACCTACCTTCATGTAGAGTTTCATCCTTTAATAAGTTGATACCAAAACTATTCTTTTCACCAAACGAACAACATTTAAAACTACTTGGTCTCATCAAAACACAAGAATAATCTTCTCGATAATCACATATTCCAGAAAAGAAAAACTATCTATCTTTAAACATTTATCCCAATAACATAAAGGGTAATATAAAACAACTATTCAAAAAGAAATATTCCCATAGGAAGGGAAACTACTTTTAAATCTTCAAAGTTCCACGGTACTAGACAGAGTTCATCATAGACCATTCCATAAGTTACTGTCCTTAAAATTCCTCAAAATAACCCAAACTAAGATTGAAACCCAAATACAAGAAGGAATTGATAACATAGTCTTCCAAGATAAACTTTATCGTTCATCTCCAAACAACATCAACCACTCCTAACATCTTATAACCAAAGTAACTAACCTAAACATATTTTCCCCAGATAGGTCAATCATTTCTTTAAGTAACCTATAATACCATAGGTTCACCTTAAAATCGTTGATTCATCAAAATTTAATTCAACCATAACTCCTCAAAGAAAATACCGTAGTAATCTATTTTCCTCAATCAAATAGAGTTCCCAAAGTAGTGAACGTCTTCCAAAATAATAATCATCTTTTAATCCCCTAATCATCTCTGTCATATTAATATGGAAATCATCACATTTTCTATCACATTGGTTTTTGGGACATGTTCTTCTATTTCCCACAATTAACTAAGAAGAGAAAGTATAATTAGAGGCTTAAACACTTATCCAATAATCATGAAAAGAAACTTAAATCATATAAGGATAACATGTAAAAGAAAAGTAAACCCTAACTTGTGATACCCTAGGTTTCAAACTAGGTTATCCATGATCATATATCCTTATGTGAATCTTTATTTTATCTTTGTTCCTTTAATAATGGTTCATACTAAGCTTATGAATTTACCAAATCATATCTCCCGGGAGTGTCGTAACCAAGAGTGCAGCAAGGCCCGTTGTCGTGTACAATTTCTCATTTGAGTCTAGCTCATAGCGATGTTTTCGGGTTTTACCCCTATGTACATTTGTGTCAGAGCCACCTCTACCTGCTCGTATCCAGACATGGATGTATTTGCATGGAAACCCCTTAATCAATACTCATCAAAATAACAAGATGATTTCCTATATATAAACATTTTTATAAGCTTCTTCCTACAGTTTTCATATCTTAATTTCCAAAAATAACTAAACCATCCTTTGATACCAACTATAACATCCCACCTTTTTATCACAAAAACTTTCATTACATGTTACAAAACCGAGGATCTTTAAGGTTTAGCGTCTTGGAAACCATGAACATAAAAAATGAAAACATAAACCATTCTTCTTAAACACTTGAAAGGATTCTCCTCATGTTCATCCTACTTTCATTACTGCATCTCATAACCTGGGTACATACATCAAATGAAAGGGTGAGCAGAAGTCCCAGTAAGGGAAACAAGAGAAACATTTAACAAGTGAACATGAGATACTTCAATAAGGTCATGAAAAGAACATTAAGGCATGAGAAAGAAATCATGAGGAATATAATAATAAAAATAAAATTTTCCATATCATGATGATGTGGCTGAAACATTTAATATAGACAATCATGAACATTTCACCAAGGTCCATCCCCAAGGTGTCATTTGAAAATTACCAAGGTTATTCACCAAGATATCGTGAAAATTGTAATCTCTAGTGGTTACATAATTACCCAATGCATTGAAGCGCTATCAGGGCGCACCCTTAAATTTGCCTTTATTATCATCTGAGCCACATATATCATCATAAAAAATTTCATAAATGACCCATATAGCATAAAATAAATGGGTTTCATTTCATAATCATAATGTTTTAAAAACTGCTTTAAAGACATGATCTTTACGTCACTTTAAACCCACGAAAAGGGAAAGCGGGTTTCATGTATGTAAATCCAAGAATTTAAAATAGAACATCTTGGTATATATGTGAATACCCATATAGAAGGTAGATCTTTGAGTATTCACTTAATAAAATAAAATATCTTTAAAAAAAGAGAGGCATTTTGAGACGAAAATTCTGCAGCATAACGGCTATGTTACATGGTTTTTTAGAAAACATTGAATAGAGCAGGGACATGGGTCAAACATTCATAAATGACCCATAAAACGGTATAGGGACAGAATATAAGGGATTTACGAACATTGTAATGAAATTTGAAAATATACCATATGAAATGAAGAACATGAAAGAAAGACAAAAATAAGATTTCTCTTATGAAAATTCGGCAGCCTGACATCGTTACATAAACTTCAACAAAAAATGAATTGATGAGATAAAATAGGGTCTCTCATCATATGAACATAAAAGAGCAGTATTATAGATATAAATATCATTCCCCAATATAATAAAAAGGAAATTTCAAGACTTGACATGGAATTAGAACTTTGTAAAGGGAGAAAGATGCAAGGACTACATAAAAAATTAGCATCCTAACGACGACACTTAAACTTCAAAATACTAAATTGAAGAGATCAAATGGGGTCTCTCATCATATGGTCATAAAAGATCAGTATGATAGATATAGATATCATAACACAACATAACAAAAAGTAACTTGAAAGAATTGACATGAAAGTAGAACTTCAAAACGATAAGGGTGAAGAACCACTTAAAAATTCGGCTGCCTAACGACGCCACTTAAAACTTCAAAATACTTAATTGAAGAGATCAAATGGGGTCTCTAAACATATGATCATAAAATATCAGAATGATAAATATAGATATCATACCCCAACATAATAAAAAGTAACTTGAAATAATTTACATGAAAATAGATCTTGAAAAATGAGAAGGGTGAAAGAATCCGTTAAAAAAAATTTGGCAGCCTAACAACGCCACTTAAACCTTCATAAAACGAAATAATGAGAGTAAGAGGGGATCTCTCATTATGTGAACATGAAAAGGGAATTAATATGAGTATAAAAGAACACTCTTTATCATAATAACATGGATCATAAAAGAAATTACATAAAATAGATTTCTTGAAAAGAAAGAGAGAGATCAGATCCCTTACCTTAAAACGTAACTCTTAAAACTCAAAGGTTGGGACCTTGAGGGCTTGGGGGCACCTTGGGAGGACTCCTCGGAAGGTAATGATACCAAAACATCGTTGGGGGAGTGTGGGAAGTCGAATGGATGAGAGGATGGCTTGGTATTTATAGGGAAAGTGAGGGGACAAGGCATTAATGGCCAAGGGACAACTCAAAAGTGGTTTTCTCAAAAGCATGGGCCCTCCCATGGTACTTACCATGGAGTTAGGCCACATGGGGACCCCACACAATAATTCAACCTCTTTAGTTGAATATCCCTTAAAATATCTCATGACATCATCATGACACAGTTATGATGTCATTAAACATACTGAAACCCTAAAACTGTATTTTTACTATTCATTGCAAATTCAACTTTCTCAGAAAAATCCCAAAATTTCACATTAACCAAATACCAATGCTCTGATTTAAAAAATTAATTCTTTTATATAAAAATAATTTTCTAAAAATTTTTAATTTTATTTTTAAATAAATACACTATTCACTGAAAATGCATCTTTTTCAGAAAAATCCCCAAAAATTACCATAACATAATATGGATGCTCTGAGTTCAAAAATAATGTCCATTTTATAAAAATAATTTTCTAATTATTTTTAATTAAATTTTTAATTAAAAACACTATTTACCCAAAAAAAACTAATACTTGACTAATAATTTATGAAACCGTTGTTTACCCATTTTATTGAATCTCATTACTAAATCAAGGTGTCTAAATTATATTTAAACATTTTTTAAGTGAGATTACTAATCCATTTGGACACATTACTAATCCTAATCATAAAATCACTATTCATAATTTACTATTCAACAAAAATCAAGTTGATCTTATTACACTCTAAATTTCATACTGAACATAATTATAATATACCATTTTTTGAAAATCATTAAACATTTCTAATTATTTAAGGTTTACATAAACATTTTTTAAAATATCCTTTCTCTAAAATTCACCAAAAATATGCATACTATATTTATCTAAACATTTGAAAAGTCATAAACATCATCATAGGAAGAAATCCCAATTTTTATTTAAAACAAAAGATTACACAGGGCAGTTACGGTCTCCTTATATAGCCCCTTATCACACCAGCATAGGGCCTAAGTGTAAGGTGTGCTAAGGTGAGAGAATTTGAGGGAGGCTCAGCCAACATCGCACGAGTAGTAATTTCTATCAGTTTGAACTTCTCGTGAAGGAGATTCCATTCTATATTCACACGATGAAGTTCGGCTTCGGTTTGGTCCAGAGCAAAGCCCAGTGGTGCTACCTCCTTCCCATGTTCTGTTAGATGGGCTTCGATCAGTCCAAGACTACTGGATGAGGACATTGAATCTTCATTCTATAATAATTAACCAAGATTACTTATATTTAGAGATAATAATCAAAACGTTTAGTTTCCAGCGGTTATATTGACCAGTGGTCATATAATAGTCAAAACCCAATTGTCTCATTTTAATTATACCCATTTTATCAAATGAAATTTTTTTCATGAGTATAAAAAAAATAACACATAAAATTATGAAACAAGATTTATTCAAAATTTCTGGTCGTTACACAAGTCCAATAGAGATATTCCATACTATATATAGGACTCGACCGTTATAGGGTATTATAATTCAATTATGTGGACGCAATGTTGTATTGAACCCTCAAGGAAAGGATCAAGGGAACACACTCACCCTATTCTATTCCAAACTTAAAACTCACCAGTTATATAATTAGAACCATCTTAATGTTAGGTTCTTAACTCCAGAGACAATTTATTGATTATTAACTCATTTAGAATTTATGGTCCTTTGATGTTTTAAAATGGGGTCACTAGGCCTGAGGATGGACCACATGGTCGGTCCACTGACCATGGAAGTTGATCACACCATGGAACATTCGTCATAGCCTGATAGAGGTAGTCGATCCACCTACTGTTTCCAACTTGTTGTGGTAGTTGACCATGGCATGGCTCTGCCCCAGTCGCCCCGAGTTTGACTGATGTCTGACCTAAACACTTAGCTGAACCTTCTTGTTCCCTCGGCCCAGCCTACTCACGTGCGAGCTACCTAGCCTTCCAATTCGATTGGCCCTCTCCACGCATCCACCACACATGACCCCCGTAGCCCCAATCACTGTTTATCATGCCCCCATCACTATTTCATGTGGCCCACCTCCTCCACATCATTGTCATTATCTCTTAGGGTTGTCGCCGCTGGTCGCCCACGGCTCCACCACCAATTATTGGTGGCTTTCCAACGGCCCCATAAAAATTTTATCAGGCCTCCTCCGATGCCCAGAGAATTCAATGGTTTTACATCCACCCGCCTCATGTCCCAATATACACAAATCTAGATTGTTTTATTGATTTTCATCCTATATGCGGGTATGATCATGTTCGGAGCCACCAGGAAAAGTTTATTAATGACCATAGGGATCCAATGGTGATTAACATAAGTAATAGAGGGAAAAAAATAAGAAAGATAATACCTAAGGAATACAATCTGGCATTTATTCCTCTTGGACTCAATTTATTTACATTAAAACGACAAATGGAGAAAAATAAGGATTCAACTACCGATAAACCTGTAGATAATATTTAATGCCACAAAAATGATTAATTCATGATCCAATATATTTATTGAATATTCATAATTCATCTTATAATTAAGGAATGACTAAAAAACTAAAAAATTATGCCCTACATTGATTTGGTTTGATTGATGATGAAGAAAAAAGCATCATGGTCATTGTTGGGAAGATTCCTTGAATCTGAGGTACATCATTCGATCGATCCATCGTTATTCAACAATGGTTTATCCAAATTTTATTTCATCAAATATCTAAATGAATTACGAGGTTATGATTCTGACACCGATTTCTTGAAAAATACATAAATATAAATAAATTCATTGTGTACAAATAATTTCTTTATAAAATATTTTTTCTATGGTTTCGTCCTCAGTTACTTTTTCAAGAGGCAAACCATGCCAACTAAATTTAAGTATCACCTAGGGTAATTCCACCATTATGAGATCTATAGTTCCATAATAATTCTAATATGGGAACCTGTAAGATTTATTCCACTTTTTTATTAAAGTCGTGCACACTTTCTATTCACAAGTTTAATATTTTTCAAACATTTGTTCTCGGCACACCATGCCTTGGAATTATATATAGTCTCAATGACTAGTCTCTAAATAAATCCACATAATGTCTAATAAAAATAAATGGAAAATAAAATATGTTTTAATATACCCACCTTGAGGCTTTATATCCCCGATATCCAAAACTAGGCTAATCAAATAGATAAGGGTACTGAGCACGAATATGAGCCTCTCACCCCCATGTTATTTACATGAGATTCTCATTCTTCCACAAGAAAATCACTAAATAAATCAATCACCAACAAAGGATCCCTCCTGCTAAACCATGATCTCCACTGAGCACTCAGTAAAATTAACTTTATGCTTGATGTCTTGATCACCCCCAATTGATGAAATATAGTGGGTCATGCACGTTTCTCTTCAGTTGTGACTTGTGGAAGACTTTGTGTACTAGCTCTAACTATGGAGGTAGATTCAAGTGGTACACCACATTATAACTCTACATAGTGTCTGTAAAGGTCCAGTGAACCTATATGATATCTTCTATCCTAGAAAAAATCTATATAATCCCCATTGAGGTGAAACTCAAAAGAACACATGGTCTCCTTCCTCGAACTCTAAAGGCCTCTTACACATGTAATCATATGACTTCTGAAAAATATATAGAGTATTCATCCACTTCTAGATGATCTATACCTTCTCTATAGAGTTTTCACCCACTCCGGGCCCATGAGTGTTGACTCACCATGGTCATTCTTTCAAAGGGGTAACCTATAGGGTCACCCATACAAGGCCTCAAATGGAGCCATTCCAATAGTGGAATGGTATGTGTTGTTTTATGTGAACTCTACCAATGTTAGTTGATCCTCCCAACTATGGCCAAATTCAAACATGCAATCCTGTAACAAGTCCTCTAGGGACTAAATAGTCCACTCAGTCTGACCATTCTTTTATGGATGGAACGATGTGATAAAGCATAATTATGCCCCAAAAACCTCCTACAATAACTTATAAAACTGGGAAGTAAAGATATAATATTTTTCTAAAACTATTCTTAATTTAACTCCATGGATTAGAAATATCTACCACATGTATATGTATCACAAGAACCTTACTAAACATTGCTCTCTGATAGCTTGGAATTGGGCTAACATGGTGAGTTCTTCAATGATCACCCAGATGGCCTCATGTCCCCTAGACATACATGGTAAAACCATCATGAATTCTATTTATGTCCCATACAAATTCCATCCACACATCTTGAGGGGTTGAGCCAAACCCGTTGGAACCTAGTGCTCAGCCTTTACTTGATGATAATAAGGCATTGAGAGAAAAAATATTCAATCCTTTTTCTATTCTTGGCCACCAAAACTAAGTTCATATTTCTTGGTACATATTTTCAACACCTAGATGTAATTCGAAATGGGATATATAAAAATAACTTAGAACACACTCCCACAATTCCACTGGTACTATTGTATGTCTTATGAAAAGTATGAAATTCTTGAAGCCTTTGTAATTTTCATCAAGAGAATTCCTTTTGAAATCTATAAATATACGGTCTCATAGTAGATATCCCCAGGTTGTGCCTCTATGACTCATTGTAAGAGTGTATGGGTGACAACATTGAACTAGAGATATGATTCTCCATCCCCATCAACAACATATGACTGCAATAAGGCTGACTACTCCAATTCCTTATTAAACAAATATTATATGGATTTCCTACTTAGAGAATTTTCCACCACATTTTCCTTTTCAAGTTTATAAAAAATATCAAATTCATAGCCCTAGAAAATCTCTATCCATATTCAATTTATCAATTTCAGATCATTCTAAAAGAAGATATACCTAAAAACCATTCGGTATGAGTATATGATAAATCGATCACCCATCAGGTAGTGCCTCCACATCTTCAATGGAAACAAAACCATTGCTAACTCAAGATAATGTATCATGTGGGTCGACTCATGTAGTATCAATTGATTTGAACCATAGTCCATAACTTCTTATCACTTCATTAGGATGCAACCAATCATGGTTCCTGATGCATCATATAACAATACATACTAGGCACCCCCCTCTGTAAACCTCAAGATGGGAGTGCTCGTCAATCACTATCTAAAAAACTAAAAACTATTCTATCAATTTTATATCAACATAACAAACTGACCCTTTCATTACATATCTATCAAAGATGATTCCAACCTAGCGAATTTGAGTGCAGACCTCATATAGTACCCTTCCCAACCCACAAAACTCCACACCTCAGTAACACTATTGGGTGGTCCCAAGAATACACCGCATCAATATTTAATTTATTCACTGCAAATCCAGCCTCCAAGATAAATTTTCCCATAAAATTGACCTCTAAAAGACATAAATGAACTTTTTTTATCTCCATTTAATATTGGTGCTCTCAAAGTGTGTCTGAGAACATCCTCATGTGGCTTGTGTTCTCCTCCTCGGACGATGAGTACACTAGGATGTCATCTATTAAGGCCACAAAGAACCGATCTAAGTTAGGTTTAATTATTTGGTTTGTGATCCCCATGAATACATCATGGGTATTATCCATGGAAAAAGGAATCACCATGTACTTATAGTGGTCATAATGAAATATGAAGGTTTTATTTGGTATATCGTCATACAATACTCATTGCTACTGATAGCCAGATCTGAGGTCAATTTTCGAGAACCAATGCACCCCTTTAAACTGATGAAAGAGGGAATTAATTCTTTGTAGTGGATACCTATTGATCATGGTTACCAGGATTATGCACCATAAATCAAAAAATAACGTCAAAATCATTTCTGACTTCTTGGCAAACAAAACTAGGGCAATCAAGGGTGAAATATTGGGTCTCATGAGGTCATTCCTCTCCATGTCCTCCAACTATATCCTCTAGTGACGAATTTCTAAAAGATCCATTTTATATGTAGGTGTAGATATCAATGTCATCCTAGGTTATAGATCAATGCAGATGCCTATCTACCTGCATGGAGGTAATCTTGAAACAGCCTTAATAAATATTTCCTCATACTCTACCACCACTACAGGAAACTGATGACTCATATCATCTATATCACCAAGGATTATTCTACAAAATTGATGAGTTATTGGTTTCACTCTCTGATGTGTGAGTTCATCCTATGATGTATGTGCTTCCTTTTCTCTAATAAAAAAATGAAAACCCGCTTCCATCACTATCGACAGACCATAATCTATCCCTAAAATAGTCAAATTGAGCATGAATTATGGATAACCAATCTATACACAGAATAATAATTTAAGGCCTTGACACCGCTACTGGGATATCCAAACCTAAACTATCAACACCAAGAGTTAGGTCACACAATCAGCACCATTTTGATGATCATATAATCTTCTCCCATTGGAGTCTTCAAGCATAAGGGTCGAGTCAATGGTTTGAACGAATTCTATGAATCTCAAAAAAGATTCATTGAAAGAAAGGAAGTAATAGAAGCTATGTCTATCAAAACTACATTTGAGGTGGAAAAAACAAAGACCATACCTTGACTCATCCCTGAAGCCTCTGTGTTATAAGACTCTATTTCTTGCAATTGGACTCATCACAGTCCTCCATATCCTTAATCCTGTCCTGGACCACATAGGGGGTGGTTGTTGTTATAATAGGTCAAAACTCTGGTCACATCCTACTTACCTTACTAATCCTCTTCCACATCTACCACACTATAGACCACCCTGGTCTTATATTCGCCTATGCCTCAGTATTACCTTTACTGTCTCCTGATCATCGATATGACGGGTTGGGAAATCTCATCCCAAATGTCCCCGACTACTGCATTAGTGACACAATCAATCCCTTGGATGATTCATGTCACCCATGGAGCCCTACACTACTGACCATGTGTCCTGGGATCACTTGATGAGGTGTCTGGCCTACTTGGATCCCTGTGACTACCATCATCTACCTGATGTTGTGGTCTCAGTTACCGGGTGCCCACTACTAGAACCCACTACCAGTGTCTACTCTTCCAGAAATCTATTCTCTACTAGGTCTTGCTCAACTACGCCATCATAGGTAGATATTCTAAGCAATACCACTAATACCCTAATATCATAAGGTGATCCCTTCATTAAATAATGATCCCTAAAGAACTGGTCTCACACCATATCCATGGATCAGTGTGAATGATCTGTAAACTTCTCTGAATACTCTTCCATAGTCATACTTCCCTACTACTGATATAGAATATCATATATGTATACCGATCAAAATGTGTATGGATTGAAATCCTCTCTGATGAGATGATATAAGTCTACATATGTGAAGTTTGTCTCATTGGGTGAAATTTCCACGAAACTCCACCATAACCCCTTAGTGCAAGAAAGATGATTTTCAACCATTATACCCTCTAGTCGAAAGGCGTCCTCACAAGGTTGAATACATGGGTGACTGCATCTGGCCAATCCCTAGACAACTAAAGACTGTGTCACCCCAAAAAATTGGAGGTTTTTGCATTGAAACACATGAAACATACTCATCTTTTGTTCATCCTCAACTGGTAGTGTTGGCAGTATCTACTGAACGACGGGTTGTATTATAGTGTGTAAACTACACAGAGGTGCTATCACAGGTATAGTGCCACTTAAGAATGCCTCCCAACTAGCAAAAAATCCTCATGATCACACGGTGGAATCCTATATGTGTTTCTATGTGGATGCATCCTATAATAAAACAAGATGTTCAATAGTCAATATACTATATTTGGAGAGATGAATCTAAAAATACAAGGAAAAACTACCATTCCTATATGATGTTGGTATCATTGCTTCTTACTGCCACCAGTGTTTTCATGTACTGATTTGAAAAGGGGATTAGAGTCTTGGTGTATAGATAGGTCATTTATCCCACATACAATAGATTCCATGTCCTAAAATCCAATCTTGAAACACTTAACAATATTTCCACAAACTAATCTCACAGACTTCTAATCATAAAATTACAACTAACTTCTTCTGATACCACTATATCGCGATCCATACTAGAGGGGCTTATGACGTGGCTACCCCATTCCTACCTCAAATAAGAATGAGGACGTTGACTAGCACCATGTAGTCAGATCCCACAAATGGGAGGAATTATCCTACTATATCAACACGCATGCACACATCACTACAACACAAATACTAAAATGTAAAAAGCTTCTGTAAACAATTCATGAAACCCAATATATTCCACCGCCAGAGTACAGTAGTGAATGTACAAGAATTTAAATAATGAAAAAACAAGCCCACCAAAAATAATTTGTATCGAAAATTCCAACTTGTAACAAAAATGGTATAGCGACTGGTTTCTAAAAATCCACCAGAACACACCTCAATCTATACAGTCACTCAAGGAATCTCCTGGTCCTGATCTTCCAATGACTCTGTAGAAAGGTCAATCCTATACCCATTAAATTATATGTGTTAGAAATTCTAGTGTTGGAGTGAGTATAACAATACTCTGTATGACACCTCAAAACCAAAAAGGGTTACCACAAAAGAAAGTGACAATCAGTTCTACACAAGTATATGTCTATAGCACATATAAGAAGAACATCCATATATACTCAATATAAGAAAAAAATTCTAGAGGTAATCCAAAAACAATTACCAGCCACAGGATTTTGACTAATTGATGATTTTTCTAGGATAAATCACTCTTAAATCCATTATATAATTGGAGAAACTCTCAAAGAGGTCTGGCTCATTTGGTCCATGGCTAAAGATAATGCATTGGTCAAATAATACTATGATAAATAGATACTGTATCCTTCCTAAACATAGTAGGGAATACCATATACCCAATGATGATCAACTCAAAACGTATAAAATCATGTAGTGACACAATGGGTAATTCCATTGACCATCCTGACGTGGACTTATAAATAGAAGACTGATTCCCTGCTCTTAGAGGTTATATCGAATCCACAAAACACTACTAGGGGTGATATACGATCTCACTCTAGTACCACATAGAGATTCCATAATGCCTCTAGGACTCAGACTCTAATGGGGATTAAAATCCAGTTACATGGATGTAATGTTGTACTAAATTCTCGAGGAAAGGACCAAGGGAATTCCCTCAACCTATAATGGCCCAAACTAAAAACTGACCAATTTTCTCAAATGGACCTCCTCAGTGTTATGGTCTCTATTCCACAAACATATCATCAATTCAATCTTTTTTTATTGTTTATATCCATTTAATGTCTTAAAACAGTGGTCAATGGGCTTAAGGACAAACTGCATGGTTGGTCCACTAACCATGTCGATCGATTGCTCCACAGACTGGCCATTTTAGACTAAGCATGCTAGTTGTTACACGTATCAGGGTTGACTAACTATGGGGGTCAACTGCGATGGTCGATATTCTGTGGTCGTGGATTAATGGCCACTACGCCTATGGATGTTAGAGCTTTCGGGGACCATAGTTGAGCATGTTGTGGATCTGCCCTGGTTTCCCCAGTTCTATCTCTGGTCAGACCCACCTTCTTGGCCCAACCCAGCCAACTGGGCATGACCTAGCCTATTCTCTAGGATCGGCCCACTCCATGGGGTAATTGGATACATCCCACACAATCATTGTTTCCATGTACAGTGGTCGCCTCCACGTCTCTATGCCTCTATGTCTCCATATTCATCACCATCTACCATGTTCGTCCCTTACTGCACCGCCGTATAGGGCTCCGCCACTGTGCACCACCGCCACCAAGGTCACACCAGTGGTATCTTTCGTAAACCACGAGGCATACTCCAGTTCTCTATAAACCCAATAGTTATACATCCAGGATCCTCAGGTCCCATATTCTATAGATATAGCATAATTAATTGATTTAGATTTAATCTCGTGGTCTGATAAGATTAGGAGCCACCTGGAAATGTTTATCTGTAGCAATGGGGATACAACAACAGAGAACACGGAGAAAAGAGGGAGAAAAAAACAAGGAGAAAATTTGAGGAATGAAGATAATCATTTGATTATGTAGTCCTTAATTCATTTCTTTTAGAATGATAAATGACATTTAATAAAAAATAGTATCCTAATGAAACCATGGATAATAACCCATCCTGCAATAGTGGTCGATTCATGGGACAATCTATTTATTGATTAGTTTTTGTTCATTGCGTAATTATAGAATAGGGAAAAAAACTCAAAATAACATGCCATACATTGATTTGGTTTAATTAATAACAATGAACGAAGCATTGTTGTCATCATTGTAAAGGTTCATCAAATCCTAAGAGAGTCGTTCGATCGATCTTCCCTAGTCTGCCAATAGTTTCCATAGAGATTCTTTCTCCATATCACTAGAAGAATTCTAGGATAATTATGCTAACCCAGAATTCCTTAAAAATACATAATAATAAAAATTTCATTAAAATTATTTATTTATTATATTTTTTTAAAATAGGATTATTTCCGTTTGGAAATTTTCTATAGATGACTTGTGCTAAATAAAGTTAAGTATCACCTAGAGTAAAGACACTATTATGGGGTCAACCATTCCCTTGGATTTTTAATCTGGGTACCTGTTTATGTGTATTCTATTTTTCAGGAAACCATTGTTAACCTTCTATTAAAAAGATTAATAATTTTCAAACATATCTTATAGGAACACTGGGCCGTACAATTTCACATCGTCTTAGTGCTTGGTCTCTAAATATATCCATATAATATCAAATAAATAATATATGTAATATCCTATATGTTATAGATAAACAATGTGCGATGTATTTTTACACATAACACACAACAAAATTATAGATTAAATATAATCAACCAACTCTTTTCAGGGTTAAAACCACTAGATGTGTCTATTTATAAAGAAAGAATACTTATAGTATCCAAAAAGATGTGAAATGATAGGAAAACCACATAATATCTAACATAACAAAACAATATTATTTTATTATATAATTAAACATATTCTGAAATTTAGTCATAGGGTTATGTTCCTCGTTATATGTTTTCCTAAATTGAGTTTCATAGGTTTATACATAATATTATATAATAAAAAAAATAATAACCCCAACTCTAGTTACCCAGAGTCGATGTCCACATTATTGCATTGTTTTACGATAAAAGGGTTCACGTTACCAAGAATTTTTCATTTTACTAGTCATGAATAACCAGATACATACATAATTCCCATATTACATTGGAAATATAAATTGAATATCATACAAAAAAATTATTGCATCCTTGATATTATTCATAACATCTTTCCTCATATCATGAGTAAGGGAAAAAAATAAATGGTGATTCCAATTTTCTAATAAGGGTTATTTAAATTGGTGGCTATGAAGATTAAATAATGAATAATAAAATAGAAATTTAAATAACTAAAAAATAATAGTTTTTAATCAATGACATAACACAAAAATAATTTATGGATATATCAATTAAAAATCTCATGGATAATATAAATAACTAAATTATCAATGAGTAAAATTCAAAATATTAGAATTCATGATTTTTAGGCAACATGATATATTTACCACGAAGGCCTAGCACTAGAATACATTAAATTATTTGATGGTATACACACAAAACCCAATTAATAATACTGGACATCTAGTTTGTCTCATGAGACATGTCGATGCATCAATGGATATAAATTTCAAGGTCAAACATATTACTATATGACCAATACATCTCCCATTTATATAATGATGGATTTAATTCATAAACAATATATTGTATCAAAAATACTAATATTGAGTTAGGGACACATTATTTCGCTATTTTATGAATTAATCAATTAATATTCATGATAATACACCATATGTAGAAATTGTATACGGTTAATCAAATAAGAATAACCATGATAAATATAATATAATAAATTAAGAGTATTTTTAATTCATAATTAATTATAATAATAATATATTTAATTTTTGAAGGGAAATATTATTATAAAAAACTATTAAGAGTTTAAATAAGACCATTAGTTCTTAAAAAATTAGTTTTGTTTAAAATCAAGTCATTTAGAAGATGAAGAAATAAATAGAATTGATATATTAAATTATCGTTTCATTAATGAGTTTTATTTTTAAAACCATTGAAATTTTATAGATAAAATTAAATATCATAATTTTATTATAGCCGTAAGAATATCCATTGACATTATATATAGTAAAAAGAAACATTCCCTTTGTATTTTTGTAAAGAAAATAAAATATGTTATTTTTGAAAAAAATTATAATTATTACATTAAAACATTGTAAAAATAAAAATATAACATAAAATGTACTTAATAAATAATTTTATTAAATAAGAAAATATTTTTTTAAAATAATATTAAAAAAATATAGTGATGGAATAAAAATATACTCGATTAAACATTGAAATAAGATTTATTTTTCCACTTACACATTTCTATTGTTAATTCAATTTAAAATTATATGAATAGTTTAAATAAGAAAATAAAAATCTCTAAATATTATTATGATATTAAAATATATGGAATTTTTGAAAGATATATTATTATATTCCTTTAATAACAAATATAATAAATCCTATAAAAATGGGATTCTAAAATAAATTATTACCTATTTGAAAACTATTAAATTGTATCCCCTTGATTGTGTAAAAAATAATTGAAAATTTAACAATATTGAATAAATATATATTCATTTAAAATATCTAAAAGGGATAGTATATAAACCTTGAAAATGTAAATAGGTGATTAATACCAAATATGACTCAGTGGGTGGAAGTTGTGAAGAAATCTCTTACAATAATGTTATCATAGAAGTAAGAATTAATCAATGAAGTTATTATGTGTAAAAAAATAAAAAAATAAAACAGGTGTATATATATATTAATAATATCATTGGTAATTTCAAAAATAATTAGGGTATAATATTTTCAATTAAGTATATGTATAATCCAATGAATGAAAATTAAGTTAATAATCTTTGTATCTCATGCTTCAGCTTTTTTTAATATTATTTAAACTAATGAATAATGGTTTGAAAAATTTTATTAATATATTACACAACCTTTTTAATATATATTGAAACATTTATGATCTTATTACAATATTCAATACCCATTAATTAATAATATATTTAATATTATTTTTTTTGTGTTAACTATTTCATTCTTTAAGGAAGACTTGGTTTGGATGATCCGGTCCTTCTACTTTGATAACGGTTCAATAATATAAAAAATTATAATAATTATTAAAATATCACATATGTTCATTATATATATATTTAAAATCATTCCTGAATGTTATATATAAAAAATAAATTACATTACTCTTGGAGAGATGGTAGGTTGTAAGTAAAATTGGACACTATCTTCACTTCTAAATGGATGAAAAAAATTAAGGTTAATAATAATTCAACATTCTATAATAATTATTATATCATATATAATGTATATATTAATTAATGTTATATTTAATACCCCTCATGTAATGAGTAAATGAAAAGAGGATTGCATTACTTCGTAGCGGTAGTACTCCCCACGTACACAAGACCAATGATATTGTTTTCCAGCAGATTACATAGTAATAAGATAAATGATATATTACACTTAAATAACTATAATTTTGTCATAAATATCATATAATATCATTATTTCAATCTATATACAAATCAAATAATATGGTGATGAAAAATTAATTACACAACTATGTGGATATGTTAGGCAGCAAGTATGCATGAGCAATGTTTTCATTTTTTATAGGATGGAAATAGTGATTAAATTGGTGGTAGAAGAATAATTATAAAATATAAATATATTTATAATATTTCAATTATTGTTTTATTATGTTCACAACAACTTTATAGGAAGTATAAGATGAAATGAACTTGAAAGGGTTGGTAAAGACAAATACCTCTTCTTTGGTATAATTCCTTTATATCCCATCTTAAGGACCATTGGAATGGTCTTTTAAGAAGACCAACACTTGTAAAAGATGTCTAGGTAACTTTATAAGAAACAATAGCTAGTTTTGGTCTATCTATATTGGTCAAATTTTTTTAAATAGGTTAAATATGGGGTGTTATTTTATAATGGAGTTAATTGACACATTTGTTATCTTTCAAAGGTCAAATGTATTACTATATAATATTTTTGGAAAAAGGGATCAAAAATTACAAATTATTCAATTTCATAAGGATATGGTTTAAAATGAAGAAACCATTTAGTTTATCAATGATTATAGGTCATTTTAACTCTTATCTTTTGGTTTAACCACATAACTATCCATTTCTAACCTTGAATATAGTAATAAATGTTTCAATATTTGTGGTTATAATTTTACTTATAAGAAAAAATTATATAATAAATAGTGAAGGAATAATATTTTATACTATTTCAGATCCTATTTTCCAATTGAAATAATTTTATGTTTTTCAAATAATATCATAAAATATTAATTCCTCAAAAAATATCATTAATGTCCTTCTGACCCTATCCATTTAATTTCACATCAAATGATTAAAGATTATAAATTAATTATAATATAAACACTTTAAACAATTATACATTATTAATAAGTATTAATTTTATGTTACAGATTAATTCATCCAAAAATATTACTTTTGAAGCATTTTATGTCATTTAATTTTATTTTTCTGTTTCTCACACAAGCATTGTGATAGTGTTGTGTAATAGTATACAGTAATTATATCATTACTAAAAATTTAAAATAAATTAAAATACTAAAAATAAATCAATAATTTTAAAATAATATTCAGTATTCATCCATAAATATTCTTATCCATAAGTGATATTATAAAATAACATAAAAACAATAGAGTTGTATTTTGGAATTTTCAGTAATGAAAATATTATAAAATCCATTATCAAGTAAAAATGGAAAAAAATAATATATTATAATTTTTTATTTATATTTCATAATTTATCAAATAAAATAAAATAATATTAAGTTTTTGGTTGGTTTTGAGGCCTTATCTCATTGGTTTAACACTATTTTACCCATTTTACCCTTACCGAGTTGCCAAATATTTACCAAGGTTACTATTTATATTGGAAAACATAAAACCAAACTTTTTATAAAATATTAATATCCTTATTCAAAATATGGTATCAATTTTTTGTGGTTCAATATATAGAATTGGAATTAAGCAATCTTATTATAATTTCAAAAAATACAATGAAAAACAGTTTTTAAATAAATGTATTTTATGCATAAAAGCTATCTTATATCAAAATAATGAATTTTTCTGATCAAATTAAATTAATTATATTATTATAAAAAAAATTATAACATATAAAATTTTTATGAAATACATAATATAATATGACCTTTAAAATATTTTATTGAAATAAAATGAATTAGTGTATTTGGAATAACTTTATTTTTTACAATTAACTTAAAAATCAATCGTTTATAAAAATTGAAAAAAATTACCCTATGTTATTTTTTATATTATAATTTGAAAATTTATATTAATTTTATGGAGTAATATTTCTAAAAGTGTCAGAAATAAATAATAATTTCCATTCAGAAAATGAAATTAAAACATTTTTTACGAAAATGAATTTTTGGAGAATAAAATGATATAAAAAAATTTGACTTCTTATTTATCATTAATTACTGAATTCTATAAAAAAAAATATACATATTTATAATAATTAAGTTAAACCAAGTATTACCCTCCAATCCAATTCCTAGGAGTTTAATTTCACATTAAATCATAATATTTTAATAGTATAACATAGTTTTGTAAAATATCAGTGTTGCATGTTAAACAAGATATCAAGTATAGTAATCTAACTTTTTTGGGGTCCTAAAATTTTTCCCTCCCACATATATACAATTAAATTTGATCATAAAAAATTAATTATAGAGATATAAAATTTTTATCACACCTATCACAACATAATATATTTTGAATAATGTGAACTTTAGATAGATGATTTATATAGTTATCATAAATAAATTAGAAATCTGGTGATGACGAGAACTCTGTGGGGGATTCTCTCTATAACACAAAATGGTGATTATGGTTTTATTATCATAATTTATTTTGGTCTATTTTCTAGGGTTGAATATTTCATCTCTCAAGGTCGATTTGACAATCATAGGGCTGTTGGGGTGGAACTTTCAAAATCTTCATGCTCTTGTCATCATTCGAAGATTTTAAATGATGTATATTTTTTGGTGTGAAGTGGGATTAGGATTAATAAATATATTAACAAGTGACATTTTTCTTTTCTAAAATAATATCTTCTATATATAGAGGTTTTTAAAGGACCTTTGGCTCATGTAGTGGTGAATAAAGATGAAATCAAAGATATGATTCAAGTTTTTCAATATTCCAACATAGCGCTTCTCATTCTATCCATTGGTGGGAAATCATGGAGAAATAATGGCCTTATAAGTCTGATTTAGAAAACCGTTAGATTTATAAACAGTAGGTTTACTCCCATTTGTAAAATATTCTTCCACGTTATGTTTCCTTCAAATGAATTAATGTGATGGGTTGGGGTTTAGTCCTGTTTCCATAAAACCTATAATGCTTTCCATCTAAGAATGGGATTTCATCTTTAATCATTTTAAACTCAATAAATCCTATGATCAAATATGTATTTAAATAATTGGAATGAATTTTATTTTATGTAACCCTTATAGTCAATTTAAAATAGCATCTACTATTGGAATACCTATTAAAATGGACACAGCCACCAAGGGTGCTTGATTTGGCTACTCTGTAAGAATACTGGATGAAGTTTTCCTTAGGTTAACCATTGCTGATATGGTTGTGATGTCTACTGATGAGTATAAAGTTTATATTCATATTTAGTATGATTATATTCCTTATTTCTACATTTATTCAATTTATAGTACCTGTACTGGTTGACTGCATAAGGTATCCATCTTTCTTGTTTATTCCTTAAAGGTTCACAATAAAATGTTCATTATGAGGAAGATTCTAGAAACAAATTATAATAATCAGATTCGTATTAATAAAAAATATAATTACCAGGTGGGTAATATCATTGATAGGGATTAGATACCTATAGTGGATACATATTTTGGGATTTCATTCCAAGGCTATAGGTTGAGTTCAGAACAATTTTCTTTAGGCGATCTTCTGGTCTCTAAACAAAACTCAATAAATATGTCCTGGGAGGACATGGTCTCATGATGAATCCTATAAGAGGTAGACTATTTTGATATAAAGTGATGTTTGAAAGATAAAAAATATCTATTCAATTCAGAAAAAGGATGGTAGATATTATCACAATCTCAGTCCTCTAAGTGGAGGTTCAAAGTTATGGGATGAAATTATTGAGGGAGATCAATCATATATGATGTGATTTATTTTTAAGGATGTTCATGTCAATGGATATAAGAGATATCCTTTTGAAATTTATGAAGGGGATGATTAAAATTAAAATGATTTTGATATAGAAGGGGTTGTAATAATATAAATTCAAAAGTGAGCATAAATTGAACTCAAAAAGTAAAGAGCATATGAAAATCATTTTTACATCATCTAAGAATGTGAAACTAATGAAGGGATCCCCCATTCCATTATCATTAAATAATCATGATACCAGATTTTTTTCTTATAAGGCTTTAAAATATTATTATATATATTTCTATAGAAAGACATTGAGACAGTCTGTGATTATGAGGTCTTGTGTACCAGAAATTAATTTTATAAAAAAATATTAAATATATTTTATATTACATGCACACTCATTCTTATAGAAATTGGATAAATATTAAATGGTAGTGTGTATTAGAAATTTGAGACCATGTATGAGTCTAGAAGAATTTTTATACCCTATGTGAAACATTAAATGGGTTAGTGTAGGACATTTAGAATCCCCACTAGTTGCAGGTATGATAAGTGGATTAATTAATTACTAAATTGATTAATTAACTTGTTTCAATGAAATGGATAATTTTATATGAATATCACCAGGTTGAATTCTCTAAGGTTTTCCACATAAACCTTTGTAGGATTCCAGAGCTTCTCTTTCGTTCTAAACTGTTGAATCGCCTTAGAAGATGATAAAAGTATAGATCCTAGAAGATTGGGAAGCTAAAAAAACACAATCCATTCAATCATTTTTGGCATGTATGTTCTTCATCAGTGAATGATCCAATCATGATGTAAAGCCTTTCTTTTTTGGTTTTATCCTTGTTCAAAATTTGAGATGAACACGAATTAATACCTTCCAAAATTAATTTTATTATCAGTCTTTCATTTTCTAATCCAACTTTTTTCATGGAATTTGAGTTATTCAACATTGAACTTATTGTCTTTATAACTCATCTAATTCTTTAATTATTTCAATGATTGCAAAGTGAACATGACCATCAATCAATACTTGTTTATGTTTCATTATTTTATCTCTTCCCCACACTACTTGTGGTCATAATCGTTATTTTTCTATTAGTTGATGATTAGACCAATACCCAGTGGGTGATGGTTGTGTAATAAACATTTGGATTAAAAAATGGTCATCGTGGGTTTATATTTGACTTCAAATACACACATGTGGTTTGTTGTGGTGAAATTAATTGTCGTTCGGATTTGGAAACCATTGATCAAAAATAGATACAAAGCATGTGATTGTTGTGTGACATGACTGATTTCCAGGAATATCGGATGGCCAGAATTTAGACCTAGTCATTAGTGAGCCTCAGTCACTTTAGATTAGCGATCTACTGGTGTAGATGGTGGATTCAATAGGGGATACAAGATAAATGGGTACTATTTTGTGTGGATGGTCTTTTAAAAAGAGGGGATACACATTATTTAGGGTTTCCTGGTTTAAACTCTTGGAAGAATAAAAAGGTATTAGAAAATAGAAAAAATTGAAAAATAATTGTAATAAAAAAGATAGAAAATGGGGGGTGGGGTCATGCGTTGGGTGTAGAGGAAAAGTGGGGTGGGGGGGAGAATCCACCAAGTATTATTCTCCTTTCTATGTAATTATTATTAAGGAAATGATAATAATAATAATAATAATAATAATAATATTACTATTATTATTAAGAAATCAGTGTTTCATACTTAAGTCCTCCATACGACATGCCTTTGAAAAAAACCATCTACAGTAGTGTGGCCTTGGCTCTAAGATAGTAAATTTCATGGCCAATGTTGGATACATAGATCTTCTCTATAGATCTGGTGAAAAATACATAAGGATAATAATTAAAATATTATTATTATTATTATGAAATATTGTATCTAACATATCTTCTTTATATTATGTGAGAATGAAGAACTCTATATTGTGTCATGACATTGTTCTTGATATGAATTTTTTAATACTAATATTATGTATTGTAATTTGAATCATGGGTGGGGACAATTAAGAAAATTTTTCATTAAATGGTGAAATGTAACTTTTTAACCGAGCATCTAATTTGGGCATGTAAATAGCCTATCCACGTAGAAATTGATGGTGCCCTAGTTGGTGGATTTTGAGATGTGATGTGGAATGTTCTATCCAGGATGATGGCTAAGAGATTATTTATGATGATAGAGATCTTTAAGGATCAGTAGTTATTATTAATTTGACCATCTAGTAATGCGTAGTGGTGTCCTTGACGATTACCGTGTTGACCCTCCAGTAGTACCGGGAATTGACATCCTCAATGACTACTGAGTTGACCCTCTAGTAGATATGGGAAATGGTGTCCCCAATGATTACTAAGTTTCCCATCAATTAGAACTATTTAGTGTCATACTTGATTACTTCATAGTGGAACCCCCCTTGTGTACTTCGGTATGGATCCCTTACATTGAGTTTTTCTCCACTCGACTGTGCAACAGAGTGATGAGGTGTGGTTTGACATGGATGAATGCATTTGGAAAGATTCATAGGGTAATGGGAATCATTGATGGAATTTTATAAAAATTGGATAATATTCTTCTTGGGCTGAGTTTTGAGGTTTATATCCCCTTACTCTCTCATTTAGGATTATTTTTACTAAGAATATATATATATATACATTCCTCTGTATCCACACCATAAATTATGGTTAGTATTCTTTAAAGGGAGGAGAAGACAAGAAGGGTATTCCAAGTGCTTTCTGTGTATAGCTTCTCATAGTTGGATGAGTCTACTCTTGTACTATATTTGGATAAGGATTAATGAGTTTTTCCTATAATCAACATGATGTGACCCTTCTGATTTTATGAGGTAACTTTTCTTCTTTGTTTGGGAAGATCTATTCTCTTTGACTGTATGTTGTATATATTGTCTTTCAATTCTATTGTGTCTCTTACTACTCATACTTCAACTTGTGAGGTCTCCTACTAGTTGTGTATATACTAACACATGTATGGGAATTTCCCACACATGTCATGTCTTATGCAGATGATGGAAAAAATGATTGTGAATTTAGAGCATAGGGATATTTGGTGTTTCAACCTCTTATGGTGGTTGTTGCTTGGGATATAAAAGATAGGATCTCTCATCTATTTACATTTTCCATTTTTGTCAAGTTGTATCATACATCTACCTGATCATGTATTTTTTTCAATTTAAATTTCAGTTTACACTATCGTACATATTTATTATATATTGGTTCATTCATTCATGGATTATATTATAGTTGTGTTGCATATTTTTATATTTCCCTCTACACATTTTCATGGATAAGGATATGTGTGTGCATATAGGTACATCAGAAATTCCTCAACGTGTTAGTTATTACTTCCCTTATTATCATCTCCATTTTCTTATATAGGAAGGCGTGGGGTAGTTTTGGCTCGATCCCCAACATGGGTTGGGTCGTGACATATTGGTATCGAAGATAGTTTATTCATTGGGATTTTTTCGATACTACCCTCATTAAGATTATTATGTTGGGTTTGGGTATATAGGGTCAAAGTGTCTCGAGATCAGCTCTTAGGATAAGGAATCTAGTTTTGTTGAAGAGGATGATGTATTCATTCAACAAGATGTTGATTACCTACTTCTCAACTATGCATGCCAACAAATGTTAATCAATGATTAATTGTACATGAATCATATAGGATTGAGTCTTTTACTATTATTCTTGAGTCAGATCCCAATTTTTTTGATATATATATATATATATATATTCTCACTCGGTGATGTTTTATCATGGTAAATTATTGGATGCCTCCATGATGACAGTCAGACAATATATCAACTCATATTCGTGACGAAAACCTAATTCGTGATGAGGCCTCAGTTTAGGGTCAATCCCGTGATCCCGTTATTCCATGTGGGTGGGAACTACCACCTCCACCTTTCGAGTACTATATCATAAAAATAGAGAATACTGAGGATGTTTATAGTCTTAGTTCACTCCATGGGTTATAGTATAAGAGGCTGCTGAGGTTTTACGATGACATAATCTTCTTTTAATAATGGATTGACAAGATTTAGTGGTATGTATTATCAGGGTTGTTCAAACACCAATGGATCAAGTGGTTTCACAAGTATTTATCCTCTTCCATGGAGTAGTTCGAAATTTATGGAGCCTTATTATGAATATTCATAATGAATAAAAACTCTCATGAACTGAAATTCATCATCTCTTTTGTGAGGTGTAATACCCCTCTTTCATGTGATCATTTTGGATTTAAGAACTTATGGATCAAGAGAAGGGATGAATAATGGTGGATGTGAACATAGTGTGGTTTGTAGACCAAACCCAATATTCCCTTGATGTGATTCGTGGTATATACTCCTGAGAATGAAATTTTGATAGTTACTCCGTAGATATATCCATGCATGTTTTGTGTCCTTATAAATACATGCCTATGTTGAGGTTCTAGATTAGCTTCTAGTGATACAGATAATTATGTAAGAGGGATAGTAGATAGCTTGAGCTGTAAGTGGTCATCATAGAGCTGAGTTAGGTGCAGTATCAAGAAAGAGACATTCAGTGTGAACTCAGTGTTGGTATTCCTTTCTCAATCATGATCAGGTGTGAGGTCTTGAAGTCCATGGAAAAAAATATCATAAGAGAACCTGGATAGTTTTTTGTGCTATGATTTTGATGGGCGATGTCACGTAGCATGTGACTGCCCAACTGGACATGTCGAGGAGAGTAGATTGAGAGCTGATGGAACACCATAGTAGAGGCAACACCGTGATCTGAGACCTCCCAGTGGAGGGCTGGGTGGTCCCGGGGGAGGCGGAGCTGGAAGAGGAGTAGGAGGAGTTATAGGTGGTGTAATCAATAATGAGATCCATCCATCACCGCCACCATGTATCCCATATCAGACTTGGGGGGATGGAAATCAGGGCTACAGAAAATTGTGTTCTTTGGAGGCTAATGACCCCATGGCATATTAGATGATCATGGGTATGATATGTGTGTTTTCTAATCTTGCTTCAGCATTAGTATAAATAGGATCCAATTATTCCTTTATCTATATACTAAAGTTTTATCTGATGGAGCTCCTAGTTGAGTCACTATCCAAGAAGCTTCATCTGGAGGTTCAAACATGGAATGCATCTTTTGTATCATTCATCTACAGGTAGTGCGAGTTATCACTTGGTGTGGAGAGGTTCAAGTGGTACCTTTTTTTCATCACTATGAAACCCTATGAGGTCTTATTGGGTATGGATTGTTTATACATGGTGTAAGAATATATTTATTTCCATCACAGACAAGTTAGATGTTTACATTCTAATGGGATGAGATTATATAAATCTGGTGATAGGTATCTGGTACGCGCGTCGCAGCGTGTCCAATTTGCAAATTTTATAAACGAATGGCTACTGTAAAAGTGGCGAGAAGGGTCGAACCACAGAGAGCACGAAATCTAGTTCACTAAAAATATTTCGTTGGACAATGTTTAGACGGACAAGGTTTGAGGGGATTCCTATTTTTGAGTTTTCTTTTTTTTCTTTTTAATTAAACTAAAAGGTGAGAAGAGAAAAGATAAAAAGAAAACAACAAATGAGAATGATGACGGACTCTACGTCAACAAAATGTGTCGGGGATGCTGGTGTCATAATTAAATTATCACGCAGACATGAAAAATATTCTTTAATGTGATTAAATATTTATTCTGTTTAGTTATCTCCAATTCCAAAAATATATGCATTTTTTAGATGCACAATTTAAAATTCCTAATTTATTTAAAGTCTTGTTCTCTGGTGTCATAAATAAATTAGGAAATTCGTTCAAGTCCTGAACTATACGGTGAAATGGCACAACCCGTTTCTCACAATGTTATGTCACCAATTTGCACTTACCATCGGTCAATGAGGATTACCTTCTCTGGCCGCCACGTCAACTTATAATTAAAAGGGCCAGTTTCAATTTCAGCAATTAATTCAGTGAAAAAATAATTTAAACAGATAAATATTCAATTAAAATAAATTTAATTGACAATTAATCATCAAACAATACGTTGTATGGCATGCACAATTATTTTTATGAATCAACCAATATCCCGACACCAATAAAATTACCCCAACATCACAACTGAAATAATAAACGTAGTAATAAAATTATATGTCATGTGAGATAACACTGAGTCATAGTTAAATGATTCTGTCCATCTTTATTTTCACCGCGCATAGCAACCATCAGCACGTGATGATGTCACGCACTCACTTCGCGGCCTCTGGAACAAAATACATTGGCGATGTAGTGGATGCTGGTCTGTTGTGGCGACCGTGGTCGGTGCTCGGACAGTTGGTGGCCGGTGCGATCAAAGGTGGTTGTTCGGACAATCGGTAGTCGTTGACCGGTGCGCTGCAAGAAAAAAAGAACATAAGTAGGGGGTAGCGGATGGGGGATGCGGGCTCTGCTGGGGAGAGGACAGCGGAGGAGAGGGGGTGCGAGTTAGGTCTGGGGTGAGTGGAGAGGGAGGCCGGTTAACGGGAGGAGAATAGGGAGAGGGAATGTGGGGCGGTAGGGAGATACATGAGGAGAGTGCAGTGGGGGCGGCGTGCATGGGGAGGGGAGGCGGCCAACGGGATGGAGAGGAGAGGCAGGGCGGTGGCGAGGTGCTGGGGATGAGGATGCGGTGGTGGGGTAGCAGGGAATAACTTGGGTGCGGGTGACAGGAGTGGGGTGAGTGGGAATGGAGGGAGGGGCGGGGTGCTGGAATGGAGTCGAGGCGCGACGTGCGTGAAGTAGGGGGCGGCAGGGGAGAGGGGCCTGAGGAGCTGGGGAAGGGAGCGGGGTAGTGGGGTCACCGAATACCGAGAGGAGAGGCCTCCGTGGAGAGGAGCCGGAAAAAAAAAAGAAAAAATGGCGAGAGATGGAGGGGGCGGCGAGTAGAGGAAAATTGGGGGATTGGAGAGAGAGAGTTCAAAAAAGAAAAAGGGTGTGGAATGGGTCCAAAAAAAGAAAAGGGGGGAGGGAAGTTGGGGAAATTCAAATTCAAATTAAATATAAAATAAAACTAATTATTTAAAAGGGTTAAATAATATTAATAATATAATTATATAAATATTTATATTTATAATTATTTAATAAACTAAAAGTAATATTAAAATAAAATAAAATATAAAATGTTAATAAAATAAAATTCTAAAAAATGCAAATAAATAACTAATATTAATATAATACTAACTAAAAACTATAAAAACAACTAAAATATTTAAAATACTACAATAATAACCTAAAAACACAATAAGCGGTTAGCAAATTAATTAAAACTAAAAGAAAATTGGAAACAAATGTCAGTAACATCCATGTACATCAAATCCCCCACACATAAGCATTTTCTCTCTTAGGAAAAACAATCTGAAATAAAACACAAGTGGACCTGTAGACAAATCCAAACATCAAAATTACAAGTTCAAAATCTTTCAGTCTCTTACCTCATAGAATATCATGCTTCATTTAAAACTCAAATTTTCAAAAACCATTTTTCTTAAACATGTATTCTTTGAAAAACAAGTACGTGCACTCATTTATCATGTGACCTACCTCACCATAACACTCATCTATCAAAAAAATTAGATCAAAGTTTTTCTTAGTTCTCATTCACATGAAGGCTTACCATAGTCTTGCCATGAATTCACATCTCCATTTGTGGAAATCAAAAGAATGCACCAATATCAAGGAATTTACATGAGGTTCTAATGTTTCTGAAGCTGTGGGACGGTGGGTAAAAAAATTGAAATCTTTTTGTTGAAAAGGAGGGTTGAATCTTGAAATAAATGCATGATATTTCAATCCAAATGTCTCCCTCAATATCTCACTCAAACTCTCGCTCCCCCACACTTAAAACATTTCTTGTCCCCAGGCATATGATAAGCCAATGTTTCGGTCTCTTTTTTTCAATTTTTTTAAACACAACTCACTCAAATAATATGGTCGGAAAAAACGTGTGAGTATCAACTCAAAAACCCCATAGAATAGGTGTCAGACAATAATCCCAAAGAATGTTACACAGGAAGCATATATGCTGTAACATCTCAATGAAGGTAGGTCATATAGAAAACTATCTAGTTCCTGGAGTAATGGGTCATCACTTTAATATGTATCCCCAAAGGTTAGGGCTACCGCGTAATGACCACCATTATACTCATTGTTGGAACCAAAAGGATTCTATATTCCCATATCAAAATACTATGAAATGAATGTGGCTACTGTGAAAAAGAACTCATATGATCAGGATGGGATAATGTCAATCCATGTACATCAAATGACTCACTACCCCTCGAAGAACCCTCTCCATGAGTAAGTCTCTCTCCCCCACACATAGATTGAAATCATCATTAAAAAAATTCAAGAAATTGGTAGGGAAGGGTATCTGCTTGGGCTCATCCTAAAAGGATCCTGCATGGCTTCTAAGGGATATACGATGGAAAAAATGTTTGGGTGGCTCAGTGGGTCAACAGGGCTAAAATATCAAACATATGCCTCGATCATTTTAGTACAACTTTCAAAAATTACAATCACTTTGATGGAAAAACAGGGCAAGTTATAGAAGACAAAACATAGTTGAGATTCCTTCAAGAAAAAGAGAAATAAGAGATGATTGTGAAATGGCTTAGAGTCTTCACGTGTATGGAAATATAATGTTGGACAACACAGATGCGAATGAGTGCAAATAAGTGTCTCAAAAATATTCATGTTTTTTAAAAATATTTTCGAAGCATGAAATATTATCAGCAATCATCTAAGTCATCAGATCAAGGATCAAAGAAATCAAGAACAAGAATCATGTGCTCAAACTGCATAGGGACACAAGTGGTATGTTCCCGACTGGGATGCGATAAAAATACAACACCTCTTATGTGGGTTCATTAAAGACAATAGTGTTAGTTTTTTCATATATATATATATATATATATTGTTTTTTTGTTAGTTTACATGGTGTTTTTTGAAGCATATAATATGGAAAAAAAAATTAGAACACTTCCCTGTGTATGTGCAGATAGACGCGGAGTGGTTTCCTGTATCCGATGAATTTCCAGAAATAATGTACCTGTAAAATCTACATATGGACAACACATACCCGCATCATATCATAAAGATAACACCAAGAATCATATAAATTGATGCAGAGATGCAGGAGAGTGACAAGTGCCTACAAATATCAGGAGTAGCTAAAAAACATTTCACACATGCCATGTTTTATTTTCTCAAACAATCTAGAACAGGTAAAAGAAGAAAGGGGGGAAAATGAAACTGGAACATGGGTTGCCTCCCAAGAAGCGCTATGTTTTACGTCTTCAGCCAGTCGGATGGACAATGTTCAGTCATATTGGTCCATCAGCTCAAAATTCCTCTTCCCCTTATGAGAACTAGTGGCTGTGTCATCGATCTCATGAGGACACTTAGTGGGTTTAACCACCTCCGGAGCATAGTGAGCATGAAGATGGTGAAGAAGGAACGTAATCTGTGCTCTTTGTGGTGGTTCCGGTGGCTGAGCACGAATCTCTAGTGAATGTTCCTCAAGCTGGCGCTCGATATCAGCCAGCTCTTGAGTCATCCGTCGTACCAAGTCAGAGGGAGACGGAACAAGCGCATCGAAGTGTGGTAAAATTTAAGGCATTGACCATTTACTTTGAATGGAGGCATCTTCCCATCAGAAATTTCGACAGCACCATGTGGATAAACAATTGTGACGGTGTAAGGACCTGACCACTTCGACTTGAGTTTTCCAGCCATGATTCGAAGTCGTGAGTTGAAGAGGAGAAATTTGTCGCCTACTGAAAATTTTCTTTGTTGGATCCTTTTGAAATTCCAGGCTAGAGTTTTCTCTTTTTAAATCAACGAATTGTCATATGCTTCTCTCCTCATCTCATCTAGTTCATTCATTTGTAGAAAACACTTCTCTTGGGCATTTTTGAAATCAAAATTCAGTTTCTTTATATCCCAATAAGCTTTATGATCCAATTCTACTGGTATGTGGAAGTTTTTTCCAAAGAACAACCTATATGGGTAGATTCCAATGGGTGTCTTCTAGGCAGTTTTGTAGGCCCACAGTGCATCATCATGTTTGTTGACCCAATCTTTCGAAGATGTATTTACAATTTTCTCCGAAATACCCTTAATTTCTCGGTTTGAAACCTCAGCTTGGCCATTGTTCTGTGGATGGTATGTGGTGATCATGTAGTGGTGACATCCATGGCGAGTCATTAGCTTCTAAAACAACGCATTATTGAAGTGGGTACCACAGTGACTGATGATGATCCTTGGAATTCCGAACCGGGTAAAAATGTGTTGCTTCAAAAATTTGATGATGACTCGAGCATTATTTTCCGAGAATGCTTCAGCTTACACCCATTTTGATACATAGTCCACACATACAAGGATATTGGATTTCCCAAAAGATTTAGGAAAAGGACCCATGAATTCAATTCCCCATATGTCAAAAATTTCAATTCCCATGATTGAGTGTTATGGTATTTCGCGCATTCAGCTTATACCCCCAGTTCTTTGGCATTTGTCACAATTCATGACGAATTCACGAATATCATGATTCATGGTCGGCTAGTATAAACCACATTGTAACACTTTTTTGATTGTTCGATGAACCTCATGGTGTCCCCCAGCTTCTCTGGTATGGCACAAGTTCAAAACACTATCAGCTTCTTCTCCAGGGATGCATCTTCTTATGATTCCATCCGCACAGTCTTTAAAAAGTAAAGGATCATCCCAGTAGTAAAGTCGTGCTTCATTCAAAAATATTTTCCTCTGTTGCTTTGATAAATCTGGATGTATCACACCTGAAGCTATGTAATTCACAAAATCAGCCTACCAAGGTGTGATTGTCTCAATGGCATAGAGTTGTTCATCAGGAAATGATTCATTGATTAGTTCAACATTGATTTCACATGTGTCATGGTCGAGGCGTGATAAATGATCAGAAACGACATTCTATGTTTCCTTTTTTTCCTTGACTTCAATGTCAAATTATTGAAGTAACGATATCCATCAAATAAGTCTAGGTTTTGAATCTTTCTTATTCATCAGATACCGATGTGTAGAGTGACCCGTATAGATAGTGAATTTTGAGAACAACAGATGGGATCAAAATTTATCAAAGGAAAATACAACTACTAGAAGCTCTTTTTCAGTTGTTTTGTAGTTATGTTGAGCCTCCTTCAATGTACGGCTAGCAATGTAGATTGTCCTAAAGATCTTTTCTTTTCATTGTCCCAAGGTAGCACCAACTGCCCAGTCACTAGCATCACACATTAACTTGAATGGATTCTCCCAATCAGGTGAAATAATTATTGGGGCTTCAACTAAATGTTGCCTTAATAATTTAAATGCTTCCTGAAATTCAGGGCCGAAGTGGAATGTGACTTCTTTTCCCAATAGGTTCGTAAGGGGTCGGGCAATAATAGATAAATCCGTAATGAAGCGTCTATATAATCTAACGTGCCCATGAAAACCTCGAATGGAACGTACTGAAGAATCTCCATACACAGGGAAGTCACCAATGAATATTTCCAAGAACTCTTCAATCATGACATGGAACATTTCCATCATGCATCGTTGAAATGTGGCTGGAGCATTGCACATTCCAAAAGGAATTCTCCTATAAGAAAATGTACCATATGGACAAGTGAACGTGCTTTTCTCTTGATCCTCTAGTGTCACTGATATTTGATTATAGCCTGAGTATCCATCAAGAAAACAATAGTAATCTCGTCCTACCAATCGTTCAAGGATTTGATCAATAATGGGCAATGGGAAGTGATCCTTTTTGGTGGCATCATTCAATTTCCGATAGTCGACGCACACTCTCCATCTAGTCACTGATCTTTTGGTTGTCAATTCTACTTTATCATTCTTAACCACTGTGGTTCCACCCTTTTTAGGTACTACTTGCAATGGGCTAACCCATTGACAATCGGAGATTGGAAATATTAAACAAGCATCAAGAAGTTTATTGACTTCTTTCTTGACTACTTCTTTCATGGGAGGTGTCAAGCATCGTTGTGGTTTCCTGGAAGGTTTTGAATTATCTTCCACATGTATTCTGTGAGTACAGATGGCAGGACATATACCTTTTAGATCAGAAATCGTCCAACCTATGGCTGGTTTCCTTTGTGACAGGACATTGAGAAATTTTATCTCTTGTTCACTCGAAATATTCGCATTGATGATGACTAGTAAGGTGTTTAAATCTCCCAAGTAACTATATCTCAGGATTGATGGAAGGTTTTTAAGCTCAAGTGTTGGAGGCTTTTCAAGTGATGGATTATTTGAAGTGAATTCATGTGTTTCTAAAGGCTCGACTATATTCTTGATTAATTCCACTACCTTTATTGATTCAGCAAACTCGTCATTTTCTTTGTGCAAATCTGCGAGATCCTTTGCATCGCTTGCTAACTTATCTAATTCTTCAATCGTATCCAGGAAATGACAGTCTACTACATATGGTTTTTCGATGGACTTTAGGACATCAAATTTTATGATCTCATCACCAATTCAAAAAATTAACTTTCCCTCTTGGACATCAACAAACGCTCTTCATGTTTCTAAGAAGGGTCTCCCGACGTCATTGTCTTCTTCCATATCAAGGACAATGAAATCAGCAGGGAAGTAATATTTATCAACCTTGACAAGTACATCCTCTAGAATCCCTCAAGGATTCTTCAATGATCGGTCAGCCATTTTCAAGGCAACTCTCATTGGATTTAATTTAGTGATACCCAGTTCTTCAATGATTCCAGACGGCATGAGATTGACACTAGCTCCGAGGTCGCACAAAGCTCTTCTGAATTGACATCCTCTAGTATTGCAAGGAATATTGAAACTCCTATGGTCTCTTAGTTTTGGAGGTATGGATCTGGGTATGACTGCTGAACATTCCACGTGCATTATGACTTTTCCCACATCATCTAATTTTCTTCTTTTTGACAGAAGTTCCTTGAGAAATTTGTCATAGTGGGGAATTTGTGTGATGGATTCCACAAAATGAATATTTATTTGATGCTTTTTGAACATCTCCATGAATTTTGAAAATTGAACATCCAACGTCATTTGCTTCAGTATTTGTGGAAATGGAGGAGGTGGTATGTGGGCTTTCGCTCTCTCGTTGAGTGCCTCGTTTTCCTTCTCCTTTATTGCCTTTTCATTTTTTACATGTTTGTTTTGATCTTCCTCCGCTTTGGTTTCATGTTGGATTGATTTTTTGTTGAGTCTCCATTCTCAGTGGAAGGTATATGCGTCTCATCTATTGGTTGAACATCAGGCCTTTGGTGCTTTGGTAACTGTGTACCACTTCTCAATGTGATGGCTTTTGCTTCTTCTCTTGGGTTGACTCTTGTGCTTCCCGGTAGAGTTCCTTGTTGTCGGTTTTGCATTTGTGCGGCTATCTGACCAACTTGATTTTCAATGTTATGCATAGAATCTTGTAGGTTTTGGGTGTTCTTCTGCAAATTTTGAGTTTCCATCTCTTGTAACTAAAACCATGATTGATTGAACATCATTAGTTTAGCAATAGTTACTCCCCAATCTTGTTGTCCGTTCATTACAGGAGGGGACAATTCTATTTTCTTTTTCACCTTATATTATTGTTGTTGTTAAAATGGTGGTCAGTATTTCTGTTGATATCCTTGCTCTTGCAATTTCATGGTGGGTCTGAAGGAAGATTGAGCAGGAAATCCAGTTGGACCAGCATTCTGGTTCATTGGATGAGTAGTTGATGGGTCATTCCAACCTTGATTTTGGTTATTTCCTTGCCAGTTTGTGTTGTAGTTGTTTCCATAATTTCCTTTGTTGTAGCTAACAAAGTTAGCTTCAGACATCTTGGTCTCCGATGTGTTATATGGACACATGTAATAATCATGAGGGCCACCACAGTGTGGACAATGTTCAGCTTGAACAACATGGACTAGAATAGGCGGGTTTATTGAAAAGTTTTCAATCCTCTTGTTGAGAGCTTCAAATTGTGCAGCCATGAATGTCTGGGCATCAACGTAATGCACTCCTGCCTTTCTTCTTGAAAAATCTTCTGGCCACTGGAAACTGTGTTCATCCATGTTTTGATTTGATAGGTATATATCTTCAGGATCCATTTCCATGAATGAATTGCCAGTAGCTGTGTTGGTTGTAGACTTACTCTCAGGTTGAAGTCCATAGTATAAAGATTGCAAATGGTTTTCCAACTTCATCCCATGAGGAGGACAACGTCTTAACAAGGACTTGAATATTTCCCAAGATTCTCCTAATGATTCGTATTCACTTTGACAAAAGGATTCGAGGTCTCTCTTGTTTTTCAAATATTGAGCTGTTGTGTAATATTGATCATGAAATTTCCTTCTCAGCACTTCCCAAGTGAAAACTATTTCTGAGTCGAGGCTTTCCAACCAGTCCTTTGCTTTCCCTTGCAATGAGAACGGAAACAGGCGCAGGATCAACGTATCATCCATCACTCCATTATATTTAAATGTGTTACAGACTTAAAGGAATATATTCACATGCATATAAGGGTCTTCGTTGCTCAATCCATGAAATTGTGCATGTTGTTGGAGTTGGTTGATCATGGACGGCTTCAATTCAAAGTGTGTTGCTTGGATTCTGGGTCTTGTTATGCCTGAGCTAACTCCGACTCCATTGGGTCGTAACTCCTGTCTCATAGTAGTTCGAGGACTTTGATTATCGAGACGGTTTTGGAAAAGTGGGTGGCCTTGTCCACTAGGAAGCATCGGAATGTGTGTTTCAATGCTTTCCTCTGGTGGATGCATTGCGTTTTTGGCTAAGGTGACGATTTTCTCCTTGCCCTTTTTTTGATGTTCAAGTTGTGGATCAAGGGGTGGGTTGCTCTTTGACGGATCAGAGTTATGAGTGTTCACCATTTAGGCGAACAGTGCCTAAAGCAAGGTCTACTAGAAATCATCTTAATGCTAGATGTGCGCGTGCTCCCCGGAAACGGCACCATAAATTTGGTGCGTGCGTCGCAGCGTGTCCAATTTGCAAATTTTATAACCGACTGGCTACTGTAAAAGTGGCAAGCAGGGTCAAACTACAGAGAGCAAAGAATCTAGTTCACTAAAAATATTTCATTGGACAATGTTTAGACTAACAATGTTTGAGGGGATTCCTATTTTTGAGTTTTCATTTTTTTTTATTAAACTAAAAGGTGAGAGGACAAAAGATAAAAATAAAATTACAAATGAGAATGATGATGGACTCTAAGTCAACAAAATGTGTCGAGGATGCTGGTGTCACAATTAAATTATCACACAGACATGCAAAATATTCTTTTATTTGATTAAATATTTATTCTGTTTAGTTATCTCCCATTCCAAAAATATAATCATTTTTTAGATGCTCAATTTAAAATTCCTAATTTATTTAAAGTCCCGTTCTCTGGTGTCATAAATAAATTAGTAAATTCGTTCATGTCCCGAACTATATGGTGAAATGACACAACCTGTTTCTCACAATGTTATGTCACCAATTTTCACTTACCATCGGTCAACGCGGTTTACCTTCTCGGACCGCCGCGTTAACTTATAATTAAAAGGGCCAGTTTCAATTTCATCAATTAATTCAGTGAAAAAATAATTTAATCAGATAAATATTCAATTAAAATAAATTTAATTGTCACTTAATCATCAAACAATACGTTGCATGGCATGCGCAATAATTTATATTAATCAACCAACATCCTGACAGTAAAAAAATTACCCCGACATCACAACTAAAATAATAAACGCAGTAATAAAATGATATGTCATGTGAAATAACACTGTGTTACTAAGAAATGATTCTTTCCGTCTTTATTTTCACTGTGCGCAGCAACCCTCGGCACGTGATGATGTCACGCACCAACTTCACAACCACCGAAACAAAAGACGTTGGTGATGTAGTGGATGCTGGTCTGCTGCGGCGACCGTGGTGGGTGCTCGGACAGTCGGTGGCTAGTGCGATCAAAGGTGGTTGTTCGGACAATTGGTAGCCAGTGACCGGTGCGCTGCAAAAAAAATAACATAAGCATGGGGTAGTAGATGGGGGATGCGGGCTCTGCTGGGGAGAGGACAGTGGAGGAGAGGGGGTGTGGGTTAGGCCGGGGGTGAGTGTAGAGGGAGGCTGGTTAACGGGAGGAGAATAGGGAGAGGGAAAGTGGGGCGGTAGGGAGATACATGAAGAGAGTGCAGTGGGGGCGGTGTGCATGGGGAGGGGAGGCAGCCAGCGGGATGGAGAGGAGAGGAGGGGCGGTGGCAAGGTGCTGGGGATGAGGATGCAGCGGTGGTGTAGCGGGGAATAGCTGGGGCGCGGGTGAGATGAGCGGGGTGAGTGGGAATGGAGGGAGGGGCGGGGTGCTAAAAAGGAGCTGGGGCGCGGCATGCGTGAAGCAGGGGTGGTAGGGGAGAGCAGCCTGGCGGAGCTGGGGAAGGGAGCGGGGTAGTGGGGCCGCTGGATACCGAGAGGAGAGGCCGCCAGGGATAGGAGCTGGAAAAAAAAGAAAAAATGGCGAGAGATGGAGGGGGCGGTGGGTAGAGGAAAATATGGGGATTGGAGAGAGAGAGTTCAAAAAAGAAAAAGGGTGTGTAATGGGTCAAAAAAAGAAAAGGGGGGAGGGAATTTTGGGAAATTCATATTCAAAATTAATATAAAATAAAACTAATTATCTAAAATGGTTAAATAATATTAATAATAGAATTATATAAATATTTATATTTATAAATAATTAATAAACTAAAAGTAATATTAAAATAAAATAAAATATGAAATGTTAATAAAATAAAATTCTAAAAAGTGAAAATAATTAATTAATATTAATATAATACTAACTAAAAACTATAAAAACAACTAAAATATTTAAAATACTACAAAAAGAACCTAAAAACACAATAAGAGGTTAGCAAATTAATTAAAACTAAATTAAAATAGGGAAAATAATGTCAGTAACATCCATGTACATCAGTATCTCATTATAGGGAAAGTGGTTTTTTCACGCAGGATTCTACATTTCATCACCCCTAAGTTACTGACTTTTTCACTAAGTGCAGTATGATATACAATCATATGAATTATTTTATTTGTGAATAATTATTTGGAAATCATCCCCAAATACCTACTGATACTACCTCTAAGACCGTAGATGGTGTTTTTCATTAGATTTCATCCTAAGAAAACTTTTTTATATTATACATCATATTTGATGGCCCCTCACAAGATTTAGGAGATGAATATATAATTGGAGTACCTTCTAGAGAATGGTTTGATCAGACCCAGTGTGTCCCTCTTGTATTCTCTAGTGTTGTTCATGAAAAATGTGGTTGGAATGTTGTGGCTTTGTTTGTATTATCATCACCTGACTGAGGCCATGATAAAGATCAAGTATCCCTTTCCAGGGTTTGAGGACATATATGACCAGTTTCAAGGTGTGCAATGGTTATGAATAATTGATATCGGGTTTTTCTTCCGCTAATTGAGGGTTCATGACGCTAATATTCTAATGTTAGCATTCCATTGTTATTGTCGACATTATGAGTTCTTAGTAAGACCCTTTAGTGTGAAAAATTCCCCCAATATTTTTATTTCTTCGATGAAACTTGTATTACAGTTTTACTTGGACTAGTTTTTTGTTTTCTTCATCAATGGAATACTCATCTACTATACATTAAAAGAATATCATGTAGAGAATTCGATATTGGTTTGTGATTTTCTTCATGTGAACCAACTTTAAAAAATGATATCGACGTGACAAGTCTATATTTATGATTTTCAATTTCTGGTTCATGTCATCTCTATGTATATTTTATACTTGGACCCATTAAAGATTTATTCAATTCTTTATTGGGATCCACCTATGTGATATTCAGATGTTTAGAGCTTTTTTTTGGTTTGGTGGGGTACTACAATATGTTTTTGGAAGACTTCACCAAGATTGTGTCACCTATTACATCCTTAATGAAAGGGGTACTTTTTTATTTGGTCTATGAAATTCATGTGGGTAATTTAGGAGTTTAGGAGGAGGGTAATGATTACACATTTATTGAGACTACTATATGATGGCATGGAGTTGGTAGTGTATTGCGATGCACGGAGTGTCGAGCTGATTTGTGTGTTGATGTAATAGTGTGAAGTTATCACATATTGGTCGATATAGTTGAGACCTCACAAAAATAACTTTGACAATGATGACCTAGTGCTGGTAGTAGTAGTAGTATTCATACAGAGGAAGTAGAGGAACTACATTATAGGATTATGGTTTGGACTTACACAGACCATCAAATTTGTAGTTACATCTCGACCAAGATAGACCTGAACATGAGACTCAATTGATTTCTATAGTTCCTATGTGACTATGAATTAGAAAATATATATACTCCATGGAAGGCCAATTTTTTATAGATTCCCTTAGAATTATGTCTCAGGATCAATTAGATTATGAATCTTCAAAGTAGTAATCTTCCATGTAGCTGACCCTAGTAGAGCATGAGGGCCCAAATTTTCATCATTTGATATCGTGGAATCCTTATCATCTTAAGTGTGTATGATATTCACAACTATGAGTCATTGAATGTAATGTCTTATGTGACAATATATCCATAGGTGACTCCCCATATGGATATACTAATGGATGGAATCATAACATATTATTCCATAGTGAATAGTGTTTCCAATCATGATGAGGGAGGAAGTGGTGCAAGAGTTCCACACGTATCCCCGTGTTTTTCATCAATTTTTGTGGAATATGTATATAGATAATTAGCAGATGTTTTATGGTAAATTAAGAGAGGTCGAATAACTGTGTTCATTTCTCAGTGCCTCACCTATCAGTAGGTGATGGTTGAGCACCATGTTTTGGTTTGCTTGCGGCGACCCCTTGAGATCTGAGTGGAAATGGGAGGACATATCCATGGAAATTGTCATAGGTATTCCACACATAGAAAAGGGACACAAATATATTTTGGTGATATTTTACTAAATTATAAATTCGGCACAATTTCATTCTATTACGGTGTAAAATTTGGTGGATATTTTAGTGTAGTTGTACTTATGGGAGATCATTCACCTGCATGGGGTTTCCTTGACTATTATTTCCAGTCGTGACATGGGGATTATATCATGATTGTGGTGAGCCATGCAAGAGTAATTTGAGATCCAATTAAGGATTATTGAAACATTTTCACCACCAAACCAATACACAAATAGAGTGAACTATCATCATGTTGGAAAATATGATGAGGGCTTATATGTTAGACTTCATCTGAATATGGGAGGATCAATTTCTATAAGTAGACATTTAATACAATAATAGATACTACTCAACCATCAACATTGAACCTTTTGAGATCCTATATGGAGGACCCTACATGTCACCCTTGTGCTAGATGGAGATCTGTGAAGCATATCTTGTGGGCCCAGAGATGGTGTCGGTGACAATGGGGAAAGTGTAGGTCATCCATGAGTGGATGAGTATGGTCTATAGTAGATAGAAATCATACATATATTATGGTCATTGTCCCTTTGAAGTTCATGAAGGGAGACCATGTTTTCATGGGAGTATCACCCTGATGATGATTCTAGAGGTTCAATCAGGGCGGGAAGTTATCTCTGAGGTTCATTGAGTTGTCAAATATCATACAGAGGGTGGGAGAGGTTGCATACCACCTCTCTCTACACACTAAGTTGGAGAGGGTTCACAATGACTTCTACATATCATAGCTGAGAAGTTACGTGCATGACCCCATGCACTTCATCGACTATGGAAACCTGGACACCAAGGATAGAGAAACCTTTGGGGATCATAGAGTGTCGAGATAAGATCAGCCTGAGAGGTCCCTGTATGGACCGACCATCCGCTTGGTCAGCATGTTGTTGTAGCCCAAGGATATGCAATAGAGATCCTTAATGTGGGAGATCCATGTGCGTATTCCTTATCCCAAGTTTAATGTGTAGTTTTTTCATTTCAGTAATTAGAATCTTGGAGGGAATTATATAGAGACATGGTTTTTTACATATAAAACATTGAAATATTTTTTTATATACTTTATGAGCTAGGTGATGAGACAATGTACAATTATGTGGACTAGTGTTCTCAGAATTAATTTCAAAAAAAATATTAAAAATATTTTCTATATTACATGTTCAGCTTCTTAAAAAAATAGGATAACTCTAAAATGGGATTTCCGAATAGAAATATGAATGAATAGTTGAGTCTAAAATGTGGGTTTCACCCAAGGAGTGTGGTAAAATGGGTCAGCACGGGGCATTCAGACTCCTTGCTCTATAGAGGTATGTAATGTGGATTAATTAATTATTAAATTAGTTAATTAACTCATTTCAAATCAATGGATTATTATAAAAGAACATCACTAGGATAAATTCTCTACGGTTATCCCCAAAAATCCTAGGATGATTCTAGAGCTTCTCCTTCCATCTTTTTTGATGAATCACCTCAGACGATAACTAAACATCATATCAGAGCATATCGGGACAAAAAAACTCAACTGACCATCTTCTTTCATTGGAATGAATGTTCTTCATTAGTGGATAATCGAATTTTAATGTAGGATTTTTTAATGCATTTATTACTATTCAAAATTTGAGACAAATTTTATTTAATTTCTTCCAAAATTATTTCAAAGATTGGTCTTTCGTTAGATTATCCAACGCCAATTTTCATGGAATTGGATTTGTTACATATTGAATTTATTGATTTGATAACTAATATCATTCTTAAATCCTATAAATGATATGAAAACGAACATGACCATTGATTAAGATTTATTTTTGTTTCGTTGTTTTATTTCATCTCCACCCTACATGTGATCTCCATCGGTATTTTCTATTTGGTTAGTGATTAGACCAATACCCAATGGGTAATGGTTGTGTGATCTCCCTTTGGCATAAATAATAGTCACCTCTAGTTCATATTTTTGTTTAGTGACACCCTTATGGTGCACAATAGTGATAGTGTTTGGTGTTCATATTTGGGAACCATAGATCGAAGGTAGTGGCTTGACTTGCGATGGTAGTGTGACAAGGACCAATTTTTTGAGCAGATAGTATGGAATGAATTTGGTCATAGTTCTTGGTGAGGCTGAGTGACCATTGATCCGAGATCCAAGGGTGTAGATAGTAGTTTCAAGGGGGCGGCATGATTTTCAGGTACTAGTGTATGAGAAGGACCCATTTGAAATTAGGTTGCACACACTTTAGTGTTAATTGTGTAAAACCCATTGAAGAAGAAGAAGAGATTGTAAAATAAAGAAAAACATAGAGATAAAACAAAATAAAAAAGATATGTTATAAAAAATAAAAGGGTCGTGAACTTACCATAGAGTAAAATGGGGGGATCCACAGTGTATTATTTTCATTTTTATTTAAATATTATTTTTTATTATTATTATGAAAATGTTATTTCTGATGTAAGTATTCCATGTGGCATCTATTTGATGAACCATATGTGCTATCCTGACAGTAGTTTTCAAATGGCCATTTCTAGCCCAATCTTGGATACTTATTTTGGGCTAATGGGTTAGGTGCTTAAAATTAATAATAATAAAAATATTATTATTGATATTTTTTTGTTGTAAAATATTGTGTCTGACATGTCATCATTGTACAACGTCAGATGGATGGACCATATGAGGCATCGTGACCCTGATATTGACATTAAACTTTTTAGACCAATATTGAGTATTTAATTATGGATCATGAGAGGGGACCAAAATGTTATTTTTTCTGCATTATATAGTGATATATAGCATTTTAACCAAACATCCTATTTGGGAAAGTAATTAACCTATCTTTAGTTTTTTCCATATAGAACACGTTTGTTCCCTAGTTTGTGGATTTCGAGATATGATTTGGAATATTCTATGCATGATGTTGGATATAAGACACTAGATGATGATAGTGATCATGTAAGATCTCCATATATTACCTATTTGACCCTCTAGTAGAGATAAGTAGTGTCATCCTCAATTATTACTCTTTTATCCCTACATTAATACCAGGAATTAGCATCGCTGATGGCTACTGAGTTGATGCTTCAATAGAGTAGGGAAGTGGTGTAATAAAAAATTCCTATGTTGACCCTCTAGTAGATCCAGATAGTGGCATCCTCGATGACATCAGAGTGCAACCCCCTGACATACTAGGGCACATTTCCTCTACTTTTAGTTTGTTCCCACTAGACTATGAGGCACAGTGATGAGCTGTGTCTTGATTTGGATTATTAGTTATTGGGTGATGTGTGAGCTGATAGTCATCATTACAGGATTGTGGAACTATTGGTTACACTTCTTCTTGTGTTGAGATGTGAGGTAGAGATCCCCTTACGCTATCATTTGGTCTTATTATGGTTTCACATATATATATATACACTACTTTGAATACACACCTTAGTTTTTTTACTCTCCTACCAAGGGTGTGGAATACACATGAGGTATGCCATGTAATTTTTGTGATTATCTTATCATGGTTGCATGAGTCTACTCTCCTCCTATTGGTGGTGAAGACTCAATGTGCAGTTCATATACTCACATTGTTGTTCCCCTTGTTCTTGTATGATGTTACTTCTACTATTTGTTTGGGTTGAGTTGTTCTCTTTGATTATATCTTCTGTTAACTGGCATTCTTTACTATTGTATCTCTTACTTCTCTTCCTTCATCTTTTGGGGTGTTCTACTTGGTATGTATATACCCACCTATGCATGGGATTTTATTTCAAATTTTATGTCTTATATAGATGATAGATAGGTCAACCATGACATCATAGGATTATAGGGATAGTTTATTATTAGACCATGTATGGTAGTCATATCTTGGGATTCGGGATCTAGGCTCTTTCAGGTGTTTAATTTTTCTAGTAATGTTAGGTTGGGCGTACTTCTACTAGGGTGGTAATTTTTCCACTTTACATTTTAGTTTAAAATATCGTACATTTATACTATGTAAATGTTCATGTATGATTTTTTACATTATTTGTTTTCATCTTTTACTCTTTCCTTATGCAAATTTTCTTCGAGATGGATATATGTGTGTGTGTGTACATGTACTTGGGATAAGGCCTACCCAAGTTAGTTATACCATTTGCATATTTTTTCCACCCTTGGTCTATAGAGGTAGGCATGGGGTAGATATGGCTCAAGCCCAAGCTTGAGTTAGGTCATGATAAATCACCACCCTAATCATAGTCTATAGTGACTCTCTTCGGTAATAATACTGTTACTAAAAATGATTCACTCAAAATATGTAGAGATTTATTACCCCACTCCAAGAAGGATGTAGTCTCTAAATATGATAGGAAGATATCTAAATCCATGGATGTTTCTGAAAATGGTGATATATATTCTAGAAAGAAGATAAAGGAGAATAGTATGATTTGAAATGAATTAGAAAAATCTAATCTAGAATGGGCAGTTAAAGGATCTTCTTTACTCTCTACTAGAGTAAAGCTGTTTGATCATGATGATACGATAAATGATAAGTACTCAATAGAGAAAGAAAATCAGGAGGAAATATCAACTAAAAGAAATTTTGATATATACAAGAAGAAGTATAGAATAACTAATAAAGAAGGGGTTGTTATCACATCTCATGGTAAATCAGCTGGCTAGATTATCTACACAGCTATGGAAAATGTTTATTTATGTAATTCATTTGCTTCAAATGGATCCTTATAACATATTATTGAGAAACCAAATTATTCTATGGTTAAAATCATTGGATCCCCAATTTTATTATTCTTCTACATAATTAAAATTTAATTTAGACCATGATCAACATGGTAATGTGATGATCCAGGAAGCTAATAACTATTTCATGGATTTTCATTATCCAATGGATAATCATACTTATCATGCTCAACCATTAAATTATATAAATTTCATTAATAACGATTCGGTCCTTTTAAAAAGGGTGTTCTGTCTACGACCAATGAGGTTGGATGTCAGGAATAATAATTATATAACCATAAAAACCTATTGAAATCTACTAAAACAAGGAGGTGAGGATGAAATACATGTGGTTTTAGAGGTAAAGTCTCTATTCATAATATGGGAACTCTCTCACATGATCATGGTAGATGATATGAATGGACAGGACATGATTATTCCTATTACAAGAATTGAATAATTTTTTTTATGATTTTTGATGGCTTTATCTATTTTAGGCAAGTTGGTGATGATTTTGTCTTGTATATTACAACCATTCTAAATGTTATAATTATTTTTCTTATCTTACTAGTTGATTATTATATCTTTTTCTTTTAGATTGATGATATTTTTCATTTAAATAAACATATTTTATTCTATTTACTTTTTAATAATAGGGGATGCATCTTGATTTTCTAGGTATTATGATTAAACTTTTTTAGTAAATAAAAAACAAATTATAAATAATAACATGGATAATCCCAGAAGAAATGAAAACTAGTTTACAAATAATATCATACATCATAAAATATCATCCATCCAAAATAAATTAACACCAATAGAGATATTTAATCGTGAAGGTAAAAAATAATTTATTATATATTCAATATAAATACATTTTCAAATTGAATCTCATATAGGATTGATATATGATCAAAAAGTTAATGCGGAAAAAAACAAAAATTTGTTATATGTCAATAAATGAATTGAGAATTATGCCCCTCATAATTTCATTACATGTGAAAAAAGAAGAAATAAATAGTCTAAGTAGTATTAATATATGTAAATTCCCTGAAAAATAAATTGGTAAATAATATTAGGGTATTAATGGAAATCATATATAGGGATTTTGGAAGATTATTGAAAAAAATTAATTTGAATTAATAGATAAATACGTTATTCATAATATTTTAGTAAAAAACAGTATATGATGAACACTAATATCTAGAAAAATATATATAACATAAATAATCATTTTCCATGGAGTGATATATATATATATATGTGTGTGTGTGTGTGTGTATTTAAAGAGGATATATAAGAAAATATAAATCAAATCCAAAATAGAAGACAACAGAGTGGGAATTCCCCTTACAATAGGTCATGTTATTCTTTGTAATGTTGAATACTCATATATAGAAAACATATATTAATTTAAAATTGTAAAAAAAATTATAATTATATTAATTAAACTTATTTTTAGTCAGTTAAGCCTTTTATAAATTACTTTCAACCAATTTTTAAATGTTAATATCTCTTATTTGCAGTAAGGAATTATCGTCTTAAGGTAGCTTAATTTTTAATAAAACAAGTTATTAAATATATTTTATATTCATATATATATTCAATTAAAATATATAATGAATAACTTAAATTACTAATTTATATACTATTCTTGATAAACATATAATTTTTGATGGAATATATAATTAAATAATTAAAAATGTTTTTCTATGTTGTAAAACAAATGCTTATTATGACATGTCAAATGAGATAACATAAGATAAATTATAATTCAAACAAGTATTATTATATAAATATTGTGACATATATTTTAAAATTAATTTGTGATTATTTAGATAAATTGTTGACGTAGGATAATAAAAAAAATGATAAATGATTGCAATACTTCTTGAATGTTGTTACATATTCCTTAATGAGAACTCATTTTCTAAATGACTTAATGCATTAATTTATTTTTATAGGTGGAGAAAAAAAATTTCTATGATGCATAGGATTCATAATATGAAGAATATGGGTAGATATTGGGAAATGAATCAATATTTTAAAGTGATTTTCAAAGTGGGTGATATGGGTCTTCATACATGGAATTGTGAAATAAAATAATGAATATAAATCTAATTAATGATCAACAAATCACATTGTGATATTTACTATGACAATTAATAGTATTAGAAACCCTTTTTCGTAACCTAATGCATGCATGATGCTTCATCATGTTGTTTCCGTCGTTATACTACTGTTACGTCATACTTACTCATTTATTTATTTATTTATGAAAAATTCCAGTCCCAAATTATAATCTTGATGTATTAATACCAAATATGCTAATTATTTAATAAAAATTAATTTCTAACTATAATAAAAAATGTTTAAAAAATACACTATAATAATAAATATTATGATTTATTAAGGAAAATATTTCCTACAAATTTTAACTCTTTTATTTTAGCCTTGGAAAAATGATTTTCAAAATTATGAAATATATTTAAACATTTTTATTTATATTATTTTAATAATAAAAATAGTTTACCTATTGATAAATTTTTTTTGATATATTTAATAAAATATTTTACTATTAATCTAAAAATTAATCGTTCTTGTGAGATTAATAAACATCCACTCATGATTTTTTTTAATATTATTATTGAAAATATATAATTTATTTTATCTGTATAAATTTCAAAATTATTTTAATTAGATATTTTTATTTAATTTAAAATACATATCCTAAATAAATATTTATACAACATATTACAAAAAATAATTACTTTTTAAGTGTAATTTTAATTTAAATGTTTTCTATTATATTGAAAACTCACTATAGATATTTTCATACACATATATTAGTATTTATTCTAATATATAGTTTTTAATGGTTTTTCATATAAAAACCAATTTATTATTTGAATGGTAATTGTGATATAACAACTATATTTTGAGTAGGAATATAGCCTTTAAAAATTCAATTTATAATCACAAAATGAAATATATTTCATTCACATGGTTTTATCTCAAGGTTCTCTATTATTATTTAAATAAATTTTTACACATTGTCTAATATTTTACTTTCTTATTACAGTTATGTTCCCGACTATGGTGTTAAGGAGGGACCATGAATCATCATATTTTTAATGTTTAATAATGTTGTTTACTTATTTTTATTATCCAATTATTGCATTATAAGTCCCATAAAATTTATTTTTCATTGGAACATAATGATATATATTAATGAAATAAGAAATTGTTTATTTTTTTATGTTTTTCCACTGTCGAATTTATACTACACTATATACTAGACATCATAATAAATATATATCTAGATATTACCCACATAAATGTTAAGAATGGAAATTTCCTATTGAAAAGACAATGTCATCCCACAAAAAAATATTCATGGAATACATTCTATATTGGCGATTGTGCCCACATATGTACTGAACATAACAAGTCTATATTTTTAGTCAATATTAAAAATAAACACAATATTTATAATGGTTCTCATGCACTGTGGCACTTCCCAGTAATGTATAATAGTCCAATGTCTAACATGGGTGAATACCCATAAAAAATTCATAAGTTGGGGGCATTTAATAACAACACTCTATGTATTGTGCACACTCTATATAGTCTTAAAAAATATAGGCTCCAATAAATTAATCCAATATATGTTAGTATGAAGTAGACTATCGACCAATTGAAATTTTTCATGTATTGGATAGATTTTAGTTTCTATTAATTTTTTATTATCTTCAACCTTTAAAAAAGTACACCTTTTGGAAGGAGGGACTCCACACTCATTTTCGTAGTGAAATATTTTGTTATAAGAGGATATGTGACCAATTATAGGTTTTTATAACCATGATGTTCATTAATATGTGAATTTCAATATAGTATTCAATGTTTTAAATTTCTAAATGTCATATTTCTATTGCATCATTTAAAAAACCATTTCTCCCTAAATAGAGAGATCATGTTTTTATAGGGGATGAAACCGATGATTTCCTTATACATAATAGTGCAACCATTATAGTGGAATGCGATAATTATTTTTATGGAATATCAATAATAACTCTTACTATGTAAATAAATTCAGTCAAATGATTAGTTAATATTATATTTATCATGTGATTATATTACCATTATAATGATTTAAACATTAGAATACTCATGATAATAATAATTAATTTAGTTCCATAAATAAAAATTCATTATTATTTAATTATCATCAATTGATTGAATTATATATGTTTTTATGTGTTAGTTTCTTCAAATACTAATTTAACACTTCTCCAGCTCTTGATCACTCTATTTGTTACATGACTGGTGATCAGAGTGTAATAATGACACAAATCATAATCTTACAAGAGATGGGAGTATGAGTCACTGATGGGGGAGCATTGGACTCACCTTTTATTATACACCATTCGTCCACAAAAATTTTTGAGGATGACAAATCTTTTGGTAGAGAGTTGTTCACATATGTTTACCTTCTTCCATGCAATTCACGTCTCTCTTTGTTTTGGTGTATTTGGGGACATTCGAGGATAGAGATAATTATCAAGGATAAATGATGTAAATTTCAGGGATTTATGGTTTTTTTAATTAATGGATTCTCAGTATGAATGTGTTAAGGGATTTATGGGGTTCTCTCTAAGTTTGATGAACAAAAGTGATAGTTTGTGATGTTGATAGGAATCTTGAATTTTCACTATTTTCAAGAGAAATACACATAGTGTAATGATCAAACATCATGAAATGGGTTTACATTCAATATAAATTTCACATGTCATGTTTTTGATGCTAGATAAACTTCATGAACTGGCATGAGATGTGAAAATATTACACACCGTGTAATGTTAACATGTTGTTTACTAGTCTATAGGATAATTTTGTGAACTAGTACAAGGCTTGAAAAGGTATTACATGGTTTGAATATATTAGACAATGTGAAATGGTAAAAAACATGATTTTTAATATTAGGTGACACATTTTTAAGATGGAATATTTTATCATGAATTACATGACATGAAAGGGTTTTATATGCCATGTATTTATCATAAAATAAATTCTTAGGGTATTGAAAGTGAGTTTTTTAATAAATTTTTCTGCAATGTCTCTTTTCTTTCAACCTGGGATCTCTTCAAGATTATTTTGGAGACCTATGATCTATTTGTATCATTTTGTTCCAAGACTGATCATCGTTTTGGTTTCAGTACATTTCTATGAGTGAGTAATACTTATGTTTCTTCATTTGTATTGACTTTGGTATCACTATTATGTTGTGATATTGGATATATTAATTTTTTATGATAATAATATTCATCCTTTCTATATATTCTATGTTTTCTTTTTCTAGGGGAAATATATTATTGGTTACGGTACGGATGATGAATTTTCATTGAGTTTTTTCATGATCTACCCTTTTCACTCATCTCCTTTGTATGAGGGATGTGATGTTAAGATATGGGAATCTATATCATGGACTCTTCTATTGAAATTATGTTCCCTTTTGGTTGGTAGACATTATTTGTGGTCATGTGTGATCCATTATTGAGGTTAGTGATTCCATATCTAGCCTTTATTGGTGGAAATGTATCGCTCTTATTTTTATTAATTATTTTATAAATAAATAATATTGATTGATTTAAATGTGTGATAATTGGGTTTTGAGAAATTTTGGATTTTCTCTTGTTTGGTTTAAAGAAATAATAATTTTTAAAAAATAAAAAAATTTATTTCTAAAATGATTTTTCAAGGACATTTATGATAAGGTTAGGAAAATGTAACCCATGGGAAAACATAGATACATTGGAGGAATGTGTATCATATAAACATTATCCACGTATTTTGGGGGGTTTTACTGATGGGGTGTTCATATAATCTTTAGGCATGTTGATCAAGGGAATCATTTGAAATTTTTGTGGTTCACCCATATGGAATTTTTTCTATTCATGAGCTCATGTTATAAGGAATTTAGTGCACACAAATCATTTAATGTGGTATGATTAGTTAGATACCCTAACATGAACTAATACTTTTCCTGATGTTACATATTATTTTGAATTATATTGGATTTTATATGATGTGTGATACATGAGTTGATTTTATTTGACTTCTAGATATATATCATATGCCTTAAAACAATATTACCTACTAAATTTAGAACTGTGGAAAATTTAGAATTTTTTTACCTTGATTTTTTGATAAAAATGTTAAATATTATATGATAATTTGTTTTCATTAATGTGTAGTAAGAATAAATTATTGTATATAGACTTTTTATGGAACGTCGAGGTGGGATCCCATTGATATTGTTAGATCACACCCTGTAAATCCCTTTATTTGTCCATATACCTTTATATATCTTTTGATGTAGGTAAAATAAAGTATCTATAGTTAGGTAGAAAGATTTTTATCTATAACGTATTAGTAGCTAGTGGGGAGATGGTGGCAGTTTCCAACACTATCCCCAGGAGTATTCAATTTCTATTTTAGCTTTACTTGTTGTTGTACTTTTACATTGGGATTTCATGACTTCTTTTGAGTAGCTTCATTTTTGTTTTCTTTATTCAATTGTAAATTATGTTTATCACTTACTCTATTTATATTTTTTGAATATATTCCATGTTGTTTCTTCTAGTTATGAGAAATAATTCCCTATAGTTTTATTTTGACTCCTTAGTGCCATTCGACAACCCATGGGGATTTAGAATGACCATCCGATATGCATGAATTTGGAATGGGTTCTATTTTGAAAGGGTATCTGGGTCAGGTTCTCTATAGTTTGTATATTATTTCATTGAAATAGTTCCTAAAAATTACATTTCAATTGATTTAATTGTAATATATTCATTTAGATGGTTAAAATAGTGATAACTGGGATGTTTTTAATTTGGAAGATTATTTTATAATACAATATCTAGGGTCTCTAAGTAAGGATGGTTGGGTAAATTAAAAGTGTTGAGGTTATGACCATATAAATGTTTTATGTAGTGAGATGTGTGTATGGATATATGTAACACCACTATTTTGTATCCATGTAAAAGATATCTTATTTTCCCTAAATGTGAATTTTTCATTACAATGGGATCCCTAGTTGACAATAGTTGTCGGTATGGAAACATAAGGACAATATTGATAATTCCCATCTGGTAGTGGAACCAGAGAACCTATTGGATATAGGATATAGAGAGGAAGAGGATATCTGGGATATATTTTTCCTATTTATGTAGTTTATAGTCTTCGATCCAGGATAGGCTATATTGAGTGTGTTTGAACTGATAGAGAGTTGCAACTGAATAATATTATAATATCTGTTGGAGTGGGTGGGACTAAGGTCGTTGAGTACTAGATTTAATCTATCAAGATTACTATGGATCACATAGATACTCATTTAGAGAATATGGTTAAAATAAAAGCTTATATATTGTAAATAATAGCAATGTATTTGTGGGATATTCCTTATTTGGTTGAGAAATTATAGTTCATGGTTTACCAATGATTCTTGGATAAGTTCCTCAAAAACATTCTCCCTGAGAAATCATGGAAAGAAAGAACTATCGAGTCTATTTGGTGAACCAGGGATGAAGTTGGTGAGGGATTATGATATCTATTTAATTGAATTTTTTTGTTTTCTTCCAACATCGATATGAGATAACGCAGTTGTAGAGAAATGATTCCAGGACAGACATAGATGGGAGATCAAGTATGAGGTGAATATATTTCATTTGTATAAGTTTGTGCAATTTGCTAATGAGGCTCTTATTTATAAGGGGAACATGAATGAGGATTATCATGGTTGATGGGTAGGATCAAATGGGTGATCTAGTTGTACATTGTCTAATTTTAGGAGGCTAAATTATGAGTAGTTTTATAAGGAAGTGGCAGGAAGAGTTCCCTATTGAGTGGAGTGGCCTATCATAGAGGTGGAAAGCCTCCTTCTCTTTGTGTGACAAGACTAGACACATATGAGGTCCATGTATTTTACTACTAATGGATTATTGAGATTGTGGAAGGATGGGATGATTAGATGCATTCTTTAGAAACACTCATCCAATGGATGGTGATTGGGGATATTGACTAATATAGAGCACCAATAGAAGATCTCAACCCCATATGAGTCTAATAGATTGAGTTATACTAGAAATAACATTTGGGGTGGAGGCTGAGGTCATCGTAGATAGGAGATTCCATATTAATAGCGTAGAACATTGTATGGGACATATATTGGAGCATATATTAAATGTACGTATTAGTTACATATAGTTTATCCCACCGTTGGGGGTTGCAAGGTTGGGTCGTCGACTGTTTGAGGTATACTTATTTTAGCTTCCATTGTTACGGGTGTTTTATTTCATAATTTTTCTTCAAATTATTTTTTCTATTCTCAATTGGTGAATAATTTGGGTGTAGTTTTGTATTTCTTGTGTCATATCATGTCAATCAACACACTATTGGTGGTGCGGTTAGAGTGCGTGTGTTTTTTAAGAGGTGTTGCCTTGAGTTTAGTGAGTGGTGTATCGTTTTGTATTTGAAAGTTCTTGAGTTGTCAAGTTTTTATTGATACTTATCCTGGAATAATCGGTATGATATCAATATCATATTGGTTGTAACCATACGAGAGTTATCATCACATATACCAATGGTTACATTTATGTCCATCATGAGGAATTCCATATCTAGATAGACCATGAAGGGTTAGTATGTAAGTAGTTTTCTATGCTCGCAACCTAGGATGTGAGTCTAATTATTGATGAAAAGGGAGTAGATAATAATGTATTCTCCCTAACAATGAATAGATTTAAAAAATATTATCCTAAGTAGTTAGCATAGAATCTATTAAAAGGATAGTTTGTGTTTATGATTTAGTGGATGTTATGTCCTAAGAAAATTTATATTCCCCTATAAAAAATGGAATGGGTACATAATTAGGATATTAAGACTCAGTTATATGAGTTAGTGGATAATGTATTATTTTGTATGAGTACATCACCATGTGGCTCCCAATATTGGTTTTCCAAAAAGGATGAATTAATTTTATGTTTGTGTGTTAGAAACAGATTATTAAATGAGAAGATGATTAAGATTCAGTATATACATCTTCTAATTAATGAACTATTATTCTTTTGGAGTGGTGAATTCATGTTCACCGAGTTTTATTTGATATTAGAGTATCATCAGCTGAGAGTGTGATCCTCTAATATACCACATACTGATTTTATAATTAGGTATGGATTTTATGAGTTCGTCTTGATACCACTTTTTCTTATGACTTCTTCTATTGTTTTTATGTCCTTTATAAAATTAATATTTCACTCATACATGGATTGGTTTTTCATTTTCTTCTTGGATGGAATTTGGTTTAGCCCATAATCTAGATGATCATTTCAAATATCCAGATAACTTACTAATTATAATGAGAGAGAGCATAAGATATTATCCAATATATCTAAGTCTCATTTTTTGATAAATGAAGTAAATTTTTTGGGCCACATATTCTTATAGGAGTGTTTGTTAGTGGACCTTTAAATGTTCTACAAAATTTTTTGTTGGGAACAACCAAATAATATTCCTTAAGTCCAAATAATTTTTTGTTTGGTAGGTTATTATTAAAGAATCATCAATTACTTTTCTAACATAGAAGTAGTGCACTTGGGCCTGACCAAGAAGAATATATTGCATGAATGGTATGGTGCATGTGAGAATGCCTTTCATGAGAAAATGAGGCATTTGAACATTACATTGATTCTGATTTTACCTTATTCGGGTGAGGAATAGAATTTCTATTTTTATGCAAAATTTCTCGAACATAGAGAAAAGTTGATATAGGGATATTTGGATTTGGAATATAAATCATAATTGTTGATTCCTAATGAACTAAATTATCTTACACATGATCTTTATTTGGATGTGGTAGTTTATGCCTAAAAATGTTATTGAAATTTTCTACTGGGAGAAATGTAAATTTTTTATTTTGATCACAAGATTTTCAAATATATTTTATCCTAATGTGATATAAATGTTTAGAAGCACATATTCATTAAATATATTCAATAACTTAATTTTGATCTAGATTATAAACATGGAAAAGGAAATAGTTTTTCTGATTCCTTGAGATTGAAGACACATACTCATTTGGTTATAGAGTCTAGTTCTATATGGAAAATGATGTCATTATTTTCTATGATGTGTGTAGGTGTTCAAGAGGAGTAGGATCAAATGAAATTCATGGATCTATCATTTTATCCCAAACATATATTTCTGGTCATGATAATATGTTTAAGGATCTAGAGTGTGTTGGACTAAGAGATAATCTGGATGGCGGGAAGATACCTCCTAGATAGACTATAGATGATGAGAGATTATTTATATTCATGGTAATTTTATTTTTCCTACGTGTATGTGGGGAGATGATGCATGATTTTTATGCTTCAAAGTGTGTAGTGCAAATTGATTTAACCAATATATATGATGATCATTATATAAAATATTTGTGTACAGGGATGAAGAATAAAATCATAGGTTTTTTACATGATGTTATAACTATTAGCATGATAATGGTGATAATTAGTAGTCTTTTAGTATTTTATAAACATATCTTATTCTATAATGGAGGCGGTATGATCTTACCATGGAAATAATTTCCAGTTTTGAAAGAAAAAATTAGAAGAGTGGTATAATGTGGTTGATTATGGAACACTTGAAGAAGGTATCTTATTTCTTAAAAATTCAAGAGGCATTATCAATCGAGCAGTTCACAGACATGTATGCTTCGAAGATAGTATATCATTATGTGATACCTGATATTATTGTTTCATATGGGAAAACTAATTTTACATTGGGATTTTGGAAAGGATTGCAAAATTATTTTGGTACATACGTGTTCTTGAGTGCATATTTACCCCTATAGAAGGATGGGAAATTAATGAATACTATACAAGTTATAGATTACAAACCTAGGAAAAGCATCCTAGATTGTTTTAGGACATAGGATAAGCACAAATAAGTTTTCCTGTTTTAAATTAAAATATTTTTAGGAGTATATAAATAAGGAACCATATGAGTTGAACTATTGTAGGTCATGTACATCACTATTGTGATTGATAGAAGTAGGGGAATCAATGTTATTGATGCTGAGTCTTATGCATAAGACATTAGAGTTGGTAAAATTGATCCTAAATCATTATTCTATGTTGTAGAGTAAATAGAAATTATATTTTGATCAACATCATTGACCTATTTAAAGTATATTGGATGGTCATGTGTTCCTTCATATTTTTCTGAGATTGGTTCACTATTTGATTCATAAGCTCGGTATTTTAGAACCTAGATATTCTAGGTAGTTTACAATTTAAAGAGGATCTGTATAGTATCATATATTTTTTATATTCAATCCCAATATAGTTCTATGAAAAATTATTTCTATGTGTCAATGCTTTAAAAAGTATCACCCTGTCCCTTATAATGTGATTTATTTTGATGATTTGGAGCTAGCGGCTGATATTTCATTTAAGGAGAATCCAATTCATCTTATAGATCATTATAAGAAAATTATTTGTGGTATGACTATGCAATTATTATAAGTTTTGTTGTATCATGGACATGATCTAGAAGAAACATGAAAGAGGGAAGTTGATAAACATGCCTAGTTTCCAAACCATTTAGTTGGGAAGCTTAGGGATTCCTTGGAGGGAATCTTGACGATGAGCTGATATAAGGTGTTGATGTTGGAAAATATCGACCATTAAACATGGTATATTTCATTATAATTATTTATTAAACTCATCATAAACTGGTTAATGGAATGGATCTTGGTATTAAAGAAGGTTTCGTAAGTATCCTAAGGGTTCATTACATGATTATGGTGGGAAAATATCCATTCTATGCATGATTCTCGGTTGGTGCATAGTGAGTACATTTCATAAACCATGAATATATATCTTGGAGAATGGAGAATAATGGTTTGTAAACCATGTAAGTTGCCCTAGGATATTTTGTACATTGATCCCCACATGGATATATGAAAAAAAATAACCCCCGCATGTTTTTTCAAACTTTTTGGGTGGCACATAAAAATAAGGTTACTCTGTTTCCCTCTGGATAGGGGAGATGACACAGTTAGTCCATAGTTGGAAAACCATGAATTCAAACCATGTGACTCATTAAAAGTGGCCACGTTTCCATTTTTCATTCCATATCTTATATCCAATTTTCTTGATTTTCTCACACATTTCTCTTCCAGTATCCAAATATGCAAACCACCTTCTCTTTAATCATCTATAGAGATATATCCATTTATTATTCATTTTTCATGTTGTAATATTCTATATTTTAATCTCCATGTATTTCAAAAAATTCATCTTTCTTCTATTTTCAAGAAAAAAACAAGTTAGTCATTTTTTTCTCTAAAATCTTGTGAAACCTATTTATATGGGTTACTTTGATTTTTGTTCTTTTTAATTATAGCTTGAATCAAGGGATTAATAATGATGAGTGGTTTGTAATGAGGATATGTTAGTTGGTCCACTAGAATACTCCCATAGTCTGTATGTTGTTTCATCTGTATGTGGGTTTTCTTTTGCGCTTCCTTGTTGCGTATTCCTGTTATTGACTATGAAAATTAAATTTTTCCTTAAATTGATATGTGAGACCCTTAAAAGACTCTATATAGAATATTTACGATGATAAGTCCAAAATTAAGGCCACCCATGGGGTGTATAAATCCCCTTTAAAATGGTAAAATGTGTTTTAATTTTTGAATTATATGGTTTAAGTGATTAAACTAGTTGTGATTGTCATATGGAAGGTTAAAATCAAATAAGGGGTTGTTTGGAATGATTTATAAATTAGCAGTGTAATGAAAATTAATATAAATAAATGGTCAGTGGATAAATGGGATTGATTATTTTTTCAAATGGTCTTAAAGAAACTAAATTGTTGTGTTAAATGAATAAATGGTTAAGTTTTTTGATAATGGAATTTAGAAAATTATGTTGAGTGAGATAGCATGATTGAATGATGATAAATGGAAGAGGTGAGCCCTTGATGTTTTGATATGTTGAAATGCCCATTTGGGTTGGACCATGGATATTTTGAATTTATAAAATGGTTATACATGATGTAAATGACATTTCCCACCCATGGATAGGAATGAAGTACATATAACTCTTTATCCATGATTTAGGATATTTATACATGACTCTCAACATCCTTGATGTCAAATTATAGAAATGGAATTCCATATTCTTATTTAGGGTTCCATCAGAATGATCTAGTCAGTAATGGAATTTTACATGATATAGATGATTTGAATAAGTAACCTTTGTCTTTATAATTTAAGTTGTTCAAATATGGACATTTTTTAGAGTGCTAAATCTTGTTTATTAATGGATCAAACACAATGGATATAAAATGTATGTTTGGTGGATTGGAGGTCTTAGGAAAACTGAAGGGCCCGACAGGTTAATTGCTAAAATGATAAATTGTGAAACTTTTTCGTTGCAACCCTTTTATTGAATTTCATATTCTAATCCGCAACTATTATTATATTTGTTGTTTCATTATAATACATTAGTGGTGGGAAACATTGTTTTAGTCACACCCTTCTTAGGCCTCTATGGTAACCTGGGCATATTTCAGGTTTTCAAGTTAGGATTATGGAAAGGATCCTATAATAGATAGATGATTCAGTATTTTGGGATAGATAATGGATTATGGGTGGGGATTTTTAGTGTGTCACTATTTTGGGATTCTATTGACACATAAAACTGCTATATCATGTCATGTTTATTGAATTTTTTGTGGGAGTTTTCCCAGTTTTGGGAATTAGTTATAAGATGTATGGTTTTAATCAGTATAGGATTACCTATTATTTATTATTATTATTACCATTTTATTACTCTGTTATGGAGGGTATAGTATCCCCTATACCACATTTGATCTGATATTCTAGTCTGAAACCTCAATCTTATAAGGAGGCATTCTTGACCACATTGGGGGAACTATTTTGGGGCACCAATTTAGTGGTACCCAATATGGTAAATTACATGTGAAGTGTATCATGATAAAAAACTATTTTTAATGAAAATTTATATTATTGAATAATAATTATACAACCATTTATTTAATCATATTTACTATTTTATATTATTAAAATTCTATTAGACACATAAATTTTTTAAAATATTTAGAAGAAATTATATGTTAAACACCTCATTTAATAGGAGGACATTCATAATATTCAATATCCACATAATATTTTAATGATTAAAATGTTTGAGAGTTTTTTATAGGATATTACACTATTGGTATTATTTTTAAAGTGGGTTAAATTAGATAAATTAGAAAAAATTGATGGAAATTTTGATTAATTAAAGGAGGCTAAAATTCATATTTTTTTAAAGAAAGTGATATGATATCATAGGGATGAATTGACATATTATGTTGGAGTTCACAATTGAATAGTTTTTTGAGGTAGAATTTGATGGCTGGTATAAAATACATGGGGATTTTCTTGGTAATTATGCAAAAAAAAATCTTAAAAAGAGATTAAAGAAAATCAAGTTGTTAGAACGTCAAATTTGAACAAGTGGTTTCAATCACATGGTTTTGAAGGATGAATATTTTTTAAAATGAATTAATTCATAGATACCATTCAAGATCTATTATTCTATACTTTGATAACTAATCAAATAAACATATGTTGATTCACGAGTAATTTTAATATACTTGGGTTTCATATATAATATTATTGTGATAACCAATGATACATTAAATTTCCAACAATACTAAATAGGGGAATATTGGAACTAAAGTTATTAAAATATTAGATTGGTGAAAGCCACACTTGAAGAGATGAATATATGGGAGGTAGTTTGGTCACTCATTCTAAATAGATCTCCCTGTCCAGTTGGATTACTGTGGTCTTTTTATAGGGCCTCTTGGATCATGGGTATGATTGATTAGACACAATCCATTAAACACTTCGTTCATTGTTTAACTTGCATCATGTAGCATGTTAAACAAAATTAATCATGTTTCCAAAATTTAAAAACCTAGACTCTATACAGAAATATCTCTATATATGCATATGTAATTTCCATTATGAACTATTGGAATTAATCTTTAACTGTTGAATTTTTTCCAACCATCCATGATGGATATTATCTAAATAGTATGGGATTATTAAGGGATGAAAAATTCAAGGTGAAAATAGATTGGAAGATGATTTTATAGGGGATAAAAATCAAAAAACAATTGGCTCAAACATTGAAATCAAGAAATAAATGAGGAAGTCTTAAGATCTAATAGAATGGAGCTACATCATTATGGTTTTATCTTGCATGAGATTTTAAACTTTTGTGACTAGTCTTCTATTTTGATGCTTTAGCTAATTATGGATGTCAACATATTTTTTAGGGTAAAAATATGTATTTTTTAGTGTTGTTCATGAATTAATGTAGGGATACCTGGTTTATCTAACCATCATTATTCTTATTCAGGACCCTTTAAGCTGTTGTATCAATAAACGATTGATGTCAGACACTATACCACCATTCAGTTTCAACCACCACTCAGGTAATAAATATCATCTTATATTTTCAAATGACATTGACATTTTTTTTGAATGGAAGTAATAGATCCATCCAAGGGATTAATATAATAGTTGAGGAATATTCTAAATGAATTGGCCAATTAATTAATCAGGAAAATATTTGTATTTATATTTCATGTCAGTGTTACAATAGGTGGGATAGATTTATAGAGTGAAACATGGAAATTCATAAAGGCACGTTCGCAAAGGAAACCATAGGATCCCTGATTTACCCATGAAGACTCTAAATCCACCATTTTAAAATGTTAACAGAAAAATTAACAGGATGAATATTAAATTGAAAAAATAGGTTACAATAATTTTGAGGTAAAATCACAGTTATTAATATTGTTCTCTCATCTATTCCCATTCATTTTTTCTACACCGATGGTACCTAATGTGGTAATTTACATATTGGAGAGGATCATGTCCACATTTCTTTTGGATGTATTGTTGGGAGGGAAACACCATTGGGTTTCTTGGAAAATGATGTACTAACCTTTATTAGAGGGTGGTATCAACGTGAGATGAATTTAAAACATTATGTAGGGATTTTCCATGAATGTATCATGGGTGGTAATAAAGGGTAATACCCTTTGGGGGATGTTTATCTATGAGTGGTATATTATTATTATGTACCGGTAAAGGGGGAGGCCTTCGGTAATACATCTCATGATTCAACTGTACATATTGACGTTTCACCAACACAATTACTAGATAGATGGAAGTGGGGATATCAAACTTTTTAAGCACAACTATATAGTAATTAGGTTGGCCTTCCCTAGATTCCACATCCTAGATATTACTTTTAGTTTGTCATCTGCTCATCCCTGATTTATGAAGGCTATTATTAGTGAATATCGGAAAAATTAAATATTTCATTGAGCTAAACTCATATCCATATATTTATAATTTGATAGGTGCATACTTTGTATTATTTTTAGCTAGATACTACCTAAAAAATCATGAAAAATCTAGTGACCATGATGTGATGGGTGATGAGGTTCTTTGGTGAAAAAATACTCTTTCAAAAATGATCTTCTTAGCTTGTTGGGTTATAAAAAGATCATTTCTGACCTATAAAAGCATCCAATGCTTGGAAATTGGTATGGATTCTAATGTTAATTGATATAGGGAACCACTAATTCAATCTAGAGATCACATTTTTTATGATGGTGAATGGGTGGAAGAGGCGTGGAACTATTTTGATGGCTACACCAGCTATACTCCACTGGAGTCAGGAGTGAAATGTTCAACAACCGGTAGTTCCATGGCATGGCGGAATGTATCATAGAATGGATGGTGAGAAAGCTATTATTATTGGTAGATTTTTTTGGGTCATTGTAGAAACATGAATGAGGCCGAAAATAAGAAACCCTCATATATGGGAATCAATCTCCTCTTGAAGACTAGGACAATGCAATCTGATCTAGGTCGCCCCATTAAAGGATTAGAGGCTACTCTGTCCCTTAAAGATATCCTTATAGAAGCCTCATCCCTCAACATTGTACCTAAAGGCTTGCGGTATGGATTTTAGTCACACATGGCATGAAGGGAACACTATTACTGATTTCCATGCTTCTAAGGTGGTGTAAGCTATGAAATGTTGTTTTTTTCAAGGCCTAGATGTTTCCCCTCAGTGGGGATGAAATTTTGTTCTGTAGATGCACATGTTCTATATTTTTAAAGACCCCATTGAACCCTGGATCCTTTTCTTTTCCTAATATCACTTGTACATTACTTTTAATAAACTAAATTTATATTTGTAGTCTAACCATTCTATATACACATTTATGGAGGTTGTGTGAGAGTAAATTGAATAGTCTTCCAATCGTTCACAATTAAATATTTGGAGTCCTTCCACGTGTGAAGAAATTAGGACACAATGTTGAATTTGTGATAATTTGTAATAGATATGGATATTTATATATAAATCCCTTTGATAAAGTATTTGTATTGTTCCATAATGGAGTATAGTATGAAGATAATGAATTCTAGATCCTGACACAAATATAGTCTCTCGATCGATTAACTATTTTAAAATCTCCATTACCATTGTGAAGAAATATAAATTAACAGAAATCACACATGAGTTATTACAATGTTCACCTCTAGTGTGGGTGAATTTTCCCTTTTGTCTTTAGGTTTAGTATGAAACCTATATTTTACACTGATATTAAAAATCAATACATGTTATGTTGGAAGGTATCACCCAATGCCAAAAAATATTTCTGAAAACATATATATATCAATAGTTATTTATAATGGATTACTCTAGATTATAATGTTATATATATATATATTATAACAAAAAATTATTACTTTATCAACCAGATTATTTTATTATACAATATGTTTTCTTACGAGCCATCTCAATTTATGTTTCAACACATATTTTATCTATTCAAAAACACAATATTTGAGGACATATACCATTCAATATTACAACATATATGAAATATGAACCTAACACCTACCCTCTACTAAATATAGGAAACTATTCAAAACATACATTATAAAAACATATATATTTTTACTCTGATAAAAGGAACTTTAATCATACATAATACCAACATATGGTATGTTCAAATTCATGAACTCTTAGTATCTGATATGATTAGCTTTCAAAACATTAAGTCCAGTTAAACTAACTTAACTAATCTATATAAATATCTTCAATAAAATTATATACTATATTAAAAACATCATATATATAAAAATTCTTCTGATGAAATAGAATGATTACATTTTTTCAAAACACTTCTTACATATTCTTGTGTAATTTCAATAATGATAGGGCGAGGACCTTTTTATAGGGATAACAAACCATCCTCTCAAATCAATGTAATCCTAAAAATCACATCACCTACTATTTGAAAAACAATCACGTGGAATTAGGTCCATGACACCTAAAATGAGTTATATTTTAAATTATCATACTAAAAAACATAGTGTAACAACCCAAGGAAAAGTGTCTTTCCTCTGTGTCAATGATCAATTCAAATTTCTTCATCACTCAACTCCTAAAACATAAACCATTTCCATTATTCTAGAAAAACATAGGTATTAACCCTATTGAAATATTAAGTAAATATATATTCCATTAAACTCATTTCTTTACTCTAACACAACCGTAAAATATTATCTTCTAGTATATAAAATTCTATATAATTCACACTTATAATTTCAGTTCATTATAAATTATGTTCATCTTCACTAATGATTGACTTTATCGCTTGATCACCATAGCTGCAAAACACAAGAACTTCATAAATTTTTCTTCATGGAATGCTCCTATTTGATATCTATTACAATATATTCTACTAAATTCTATTATACATATTCATGATTGGTCTTCATAAATTCTTTATGATATTATGATTCATATTACTTAAAATTTCATCATAGAATGATATATATTAACATACAAAATAAATTCAAAAATATATTCAATATACAAAAATTTTATTAATTGTAAAACCTTATCTATGAAATACAATTTCTTATAAATTACTTTTGTGATCTCATAAACCCTTATGTAAATATATATGTTTTTCCCTTTGAAAAGTCATCAATCCATTTTAAATTTGAGACATATCATCCAAATTTTTTCAAATAATAAATTAGTACTTTTTTAAAACACTTTTGTATTCCTATCCAAAAGTCACATAGTCTACATATGTTAACTTTTTTTAGCATATAATATATGAAATCATATTCTAAAACTCAACTTCTCACTATAACTCAAAATATGTTCATCATAAGATGTATTATATATTGTATAGATATGCAATTTCTCAAAAAAACATATAAAACTTTGTATAGATAACCTTTATAAATATTCCATTACCACAAATAAAACATTCTTATCTAAAAATAAATTCATTGAAAAGAAATTCAATATATATAAAATACTTCATCAATTAAATAGGTTCTTCAATATTCCCCATTTTATTTGTTGACTACACTAAAAACTACAAGAATAAAGATAAAATCTCTTATCATTTATCAAAGATAATTTTTATTATGCCAAAATAATTTATAAATTAATTTTTTATAGAGAAATTAATCCACCAGTGATACAAAATTTATGTCATGCGATTTTGATGTTACACCCTTTATCAAATCTCAAAACACTTTTTAACCGAGTTCTCAAAAATAGCCACACAAAATTTAAAAATTATTAAGTCATATATAATTTTATACTTCTCTCTCATTTTGATAATATATTATAAATAATTCATAGTGATTTAATATCTTCTTTATGTAATAGGGAATGTCTGAAGATGATGTTTCATTCTTAATTATATAAATATATCCATTGGTACTACTTTTTTCATCATATTAGTAATGTGATCCTTTCTTGAATATACCATAACACTACATCTCCATTATAAATAATTTTTAATTTTATTAAATGATTTTTAATATAAATATACATGGACCCGGGGTGTTCGATTAGATTTTTAAAAATATCAATTACTTTCAGATTATCAAATGTGACTTTCAATGGTTCATCAATATTCACATTCAAATATTCTCGCTTCATGTTCATTCATCATATCATTATACACAAAATTGTGGAAATAATTCCCTCATATTCATCTATAATAAAAGTCACACAACTATATTACTCACTATTCTAGCTCACACAATTTCCCCTAGTATGAATGTTCTTTATGATGTTGATTGCTGATCATTAAATTCTCTATCAAAAATCAAAATTAGTGAACCAAAAAATTTAAACTTATTACTATATTTCTACATTAGAACACAATTTTATGTTCCTTATTGATCTAAAAATTATTATAGAAACCAGAAAATAAAATAACAATATATCACTATGATATCTAGCATTAAAAATAATAGTAAAAACAATGTCTAGTTTAGATGATTTAAGAAAAAGAAATCTTATAACAAGTCTCCTATGTATTTTTGATTCATACTATTTACTAATTCATATTTTTTGTATATTCACACCAATATTTATTATGAAACCCATTAGGTCACTAGTTTATATTTATCTTTTATATATTTTCCATTATATTTAATATAAAATTTTACAGAGTATGGGGAGAAAATTTAATGAAAATTGGGAGGATTTTTTTGACACATTTCTTGCATGGTTAGTGATAGCCTTATAAAAATAATATAGAGGGGAGTGGTGAGGTAATCCACTAACAAATTTTACAGTTTCTATAGAGTTTAAAAAATATAGTATTAGTCACCAAGAAACTGTGCATCCTAAATTTAATAGAGGGGATGTCCAATAAAGTGAGCACATTTTTTTCCAAATTGTGTGGACTAATAGTGTAATTTATCTTGTGGACATAAAATTTTGATGTTATATTTTTTATCTTATGGATTTTAATGATCTTATCTCTAACACTTCTCTCTATTCATATGAGGAGCTTCTCCTAGGTTGTGGGAGCTCTTCATTCTTGAATTCATGGTATATTCCTTCAGTTTCAGAGTGAATTTATTCATGTTAAGGCTTCATTCCTAAAATTTATATCCCATCATCTACCTATAAACTCTTATTATCCATTATTATTTGGATTTTGGGACCCAAGGTGTCTTTGGGGGATAAACCAAGAGATACTGGTTTTTGTTTAATAGAATATCATAGTTCTCCTATTTTTTAATGATCCTTTCTACCCAATTCATATGGTTTTTAATGATGGTGAAGAGTTTAACATCAATTAAAAGGTATGTGTACATAATTAATGAGATATTATTATCATATACCTTATATTAATGCATTTTCATTTCATAAAAAATTTTCATTATTATTTAAATATTCTATTTTAGGATGTTGTGTGATTATGTTATGTAAGTATTGGTTTATTTTGGATTAACTGGTGTTCTCAAGTGGGTTTTCTAATAAAATGGAAAAAAAATTCAATGAAGGTGATTATACTAAAGTAGAAAATGTATTTTTTACTCTAGAATAATTTCATGATGGTTTGATATTAATTGGTTTTTTATGAAAACCATTTTACACATGGTGACCATAGATATGCAAGCCGACAGATGGGTCATTCCAATTAATTTTTCAGGATTGTATGTAAGGTTTGTTTTAAGTGTTTCCATGAGTGGTCCTGAGTTGTGTCACTTTTTTTGGATCAAATAACACGACTAGTATTATATATGGTAACTCAAGGGCCTTTGGAATAAATGGTTAGAGATCCCCAATGTTTCTCGTGGTATATTTATGATGAGGAAAACATTGATATTATTTGATATGTGTTTCTAATTATATATTATTTATTACAAATGGTATTTTTTACTATGATTACATTTGATTTATTTATGATTTTTTAGCATGATTTATTTATGAAAATTTTAATACTTAAAAAAATTACTTTATAAAACTATTTTAAGAATAAAAAATATATTTTTATTATTATTTCTAAATTGTAAGAACGTTTTATACAGATAATTTAATTACATATATTCATTGTGGTATCTTAATTTAATTTTTGAACCATGAATAGTATATTCTATTTGGTGTATGCGGATTTTTATTATATGATACATGTAAAATAGGGAGTGTTATGTGTATACTATATTCTTTTTATGACCATTATCCACTCTAGGTTTGTTTCAAATGGGGACAATTTTTCACTTGGAGGATAGGGTTATGTGAAGTGATATAAGATCCTTGGAATTTTGGGTTATTTCAATTGGACTTACTAGTCTTGTACATCTTGTTTATTTCATTGTATTTCATATATGATTTATTTCATGAATTTTTTATGTGAAGTTAGTTATTATTTTATTTATGTTATGGAATGTTTATTATTAGTTTTGGTTTCTCATTTAGTATTGTTATTCTTGTTTTAGATTAATTTTCATTGTGAAATATTTAATTTGATAGTAAACATACCAAACTTATGGTTGGGTCATTCCAAATCTTTTGTGGAATCCATCTGATGTGACTTTTTTATTTTGAGATGAGACCATTATTAAATTATTATGCTTTGATACACAAATTGATTTCTCCATCCAGTGGTGATTGGGAATACACCTCGAGCCATGTAGTGGATTAGTATGGATGAAAATTTGAGTAATATCTGGTTATTTTTTTTATAAATTTCGGTTACAAACCCTTCTTATTTGTGTTGATTCTTTGGAGAAATGAGAATGGTATTATCCAATCCGAAGAGGTAGATCATGAGTGTGTTAATTATCACCCCTAATGATGGAAATTGATTTACTAGGTATGTTTATATTACATTATTGGTTTTTTAATTATGTTATTTGTTGTTTCCTATACATCTTAATTTCAAATGAATTATCTTTTATCCTTATTTATTTTATATCGGTTTTCATGGTAATTTTCTATTTTTTGGATATAAATGGGGAACCAAGGATGTAAAATTACACCCATGGTATCAAGAACCATACATAACCTAGGAAAATTACTATAAAATCCATCTACATGTAGTTTTATAGTTTGTGAAAATTCCATAAAATCATGTATCCAAACTATACTCAACTCTGAATGAAGCAAATTATTTATTATTCTTCACATACATTCGATGTAATATTATAATGATGTTTACCAATGACTTTTTGTAACATACAGGACTTCTCATTATGGAATAGATGATATTATACTTATTCTAATTAATTTTATAATTGTATTTATGATTTAGAATTTATTTCATTGTGTTATTTTTCATTGAATCATGTTTGTGTATGATTTTCCAATGATTTTATATTTTTATAGAAATATTTAATAACCAATTTTGATTATTAAAACGGATATTAAAATGTATTTTAATATATAAACATGAGTTTTGGGGTAATTATAAGATTATTTTTTTCTGGGAGTTAGAATTTAATGTTAGAGGTTATTATGAAATGATTTTTTTTTTCATTTTCAGTTTTAATTTTAATATTGATAAATATCTGTATAGAAATATTAAATTTTTTTATAAAACGTATATTTTCATGTGTGTTCAATTTTATATAAGGTCTCATGGTTATCATTTATTTTATTTTATAGGTTTCATTTTGTGTTTTAAATCATAATGAATTATTTTAAGATGGATTATTCAATTTGATTTCATGAATATTAATATTTTCATTATAATTTTTTTAAAAGATTATAACATCTTAGTTTAAGGTGGAACTTATTTTTCTCAATGGCGTGGAAATTGAGATGAAATCTCAAGAAATGACCATATCATTGAAGTGATAATTAATCAATTAAGTGATAATGTTTCAGAAAATTAAATCCACAAAAAATAGAAATAAAATAAAGAATATTCATATTTTATTAAATTCATAAACATGGAATAACATAGATAATAAATCATAACAATAACCCAATAAAAAAATTGAGTTATGAAACTCTTTACCATAGGTCCAACTTACTTCATAATCACTTTGAATCACCAAATATAATAAATATAAATTTAATATATTTATATTCCATAAACATAATAAAACTTATAAAATAATATATTATCCACTTATAATATTTCATCACCCATTTATTAATAATTCATTTAAAATGATCTTTTTCGGGTCTTAATTGTTTCATTTTTCATGACAGATTTTTTTATGATGTTATGGTCCTTGTAGAGTTGTCATAGTTATATCATATTTACAATTTATTCATGATATAGATATCATATATATTGATTATATATATTCATATTAATATGTAAAAGGTATATATAGAAAAATGAATTTCACCATTCAGGGAGATGGTTTATCATTTCTACATCTGCATATTGTTTTCACGTTTCGACGGATGGAGTGAAAGAATGAAAAATAATAATTCACATTTACAAAAAATAATTGATAAATAATATATTTAAAATATATTCATTAAATATATCCTTATTAACATCAAAGTGATGAAAAAATAACAAACAAATCACATCATTTTCCGGTGGTGGTAGTCCACACATACACAAGAAACATTATCTTTTACAAAAATATTTGAATGTAAGAAGGTAGATATGATATTATCATTAAAGAAAAATAGTTATTATATAAAAATTTACACCATTATTAGTAACCATACATGGAATATGGTGATGTAAAATGAATTATATCTCAACGTGGAGGTGATAGTCCACCCATAGCAGGAGCGGTGCATTCCCTTCACAATAAAAAGAAAAGAGGGTGATTAATGGTGTTTACATAATAAAAAAACATTTAATTTTATTGAGTATAATAAATCAATAATTTTATGATGAATACCATAGAATTATTGGTGGTATAAAAAGTAATAAATTGGATGAATTCAGATAGAATGATTTACCACTTATCATATTGGCATCTTTTGGATCCACTGTAAATGACCCTTGGAATGATATATTAAGAATAAAATAACATGTAATTAAGGTATAAGAATGTTTATAATAGATTTTTTTAGGTTTTGGTTGATCTATAATTCTCTATTTTTTCTAAATAAGAGAAAATATAGGTATTCGTTTATCATTTGGGAGAGGACACACTTAGAATTTCATAAAAGAATAATATATAACAATGTCACCATCATCCCAAATCCTTAAAAATGGATAGAGTTTCAATTTTATTATAGGATGAGGCTAATATATGGCCATTTAAAATTTTCAATCTTAATGGGTTATAATTTTACTTAGAGACAAAAATTCGATCATAAGTGTCAAATGGTTGAATTTTTTGAAAAAAATCATCCAACTTTCTCTCATGAAATATTTTTATAATTTAGAAATATTTTAATAAAATATTTTTTTAATAAAATATCATTAATGAAATTTTGGATACAATTTATATAATTTTACATAAATAACATCTTGAAAACAAACTATTTCAAATATAAGCTATTTTAATATATATTATACATTATTAGTAACCAAAAAAATTACGTTAAACTATAATTATTCCAAAAAATATTACTTTTTATGAATTTAAAATCATATAATATGTTTTTTATAGTATTTTCACTAATGTTGTGTCGACATTGTGTAACCATTTAAGGTCATTATTCAATTACTAAATATTAAAAACAAATTATCATAAATAAATATATTTTTGTAGAAAATAATATTCTAAATTTATTTATTACAATACTTTTATCCCTATGTGATCATAAAAAATTAATTAAAAGGAAGAGAGTGACATTTTCAAATTTTCATTACTTAAAATAATATAAATGTAATTTTTAGAAAAAAAATGGAAATTAAATGCCATGTATTAGAATTTAGGATGTATATGGTCAAATTAATCCCATCCAATTACATAAATTCTCTTATTAGGTTAATTTTGAGATCGTACCTCCTTGTTTTAACAATGTTATACCTATTTTATCCTTACCGAAGACACAAATATTTACCATAAATACTATTAATAATGAAAAAAATAGTGATCTATTTAACAAATATGAACCACATGATTCAAAATATGGTAGCCATTTTTCAAGATGCAATATCTTGATGAGGTTGAAATTAATTTTAATCTAAATTCACACAACAAAACAAAAAAATAGTTAAAAATAGATTTTTATGCATAAATATTATCTTATATCAAAATTATGAATATTTCTGAATAAAATGAAATTAATTGTATTATTCAAAATCATGTATATAATATTTAAATATGTGGCCAAAATTATATTTTATTGTATTTTTAAATTATTTTATTTAATGAAATAAATGAATGTATTTGAAAAATAAGTATCTTCAACAGTGTGTGAAAAAAATTATTTCAGAAGAGTCCAACAAATTATATATGTGTTAATTTTGAAGTAGTGATATAAAAATTGATGTTCATTTCACTAAATAAAACCTCTATATGTGTATGAAATTTATTATAATTTCCACTCACAAAATGAAATAAAATAATTTCATTAAAAAATGTGTTCCTAAAGTATAAAATTACATTAAATAATTTTGAGTACTTATTTTTCAATGGATTTACATTATATTAAAACTTAAAACATTTCATTCATAATATTTTTATTTCTATCCATACAAAATAATTTAATGGACATGTTATAACTGTTACACTTAAATAATTTTATTTATATTGTGGTTTCTTTAAACTCGATGTTATGCAATAATAAAGTTATCAGATAGATAAAATTTATTTGAAGATAAATATATTCTATAATCTTGGTGTGTTACATTCTATCCCCCATAAATATATTTCACCCTAAGAATTTAATCATTTTCATCCAAGGATTAAAATGTGATAATATATTTTTTTTAAACCCATAATGTAGAATGGGATAATAAAACATAAAAAAATGGAATTGTGGAACACAAAGATTAACTAAAATAACACATAATCAGGATCCAAGATTAAGTCAACATTGATGTAATGTAAAATTTTAAACATGGAGGAGAAAAATAACATCAAATGAATAATAGATAGTGATATAGAACATGGGAAATAGAATCTTAACAACCCCCAAATCATAAATCAATGATGAGTGAAAAGACCATCGTTTCATAAGAAATGAATTCAAATGGATAAAAGTTTTATTTAAAGATCCTATTTCTGAATTTGAGGGATCCAGTTACTACTAAGATAGATAACACAATAAAATGTACGTACCTGATTTCCTTACATTTCAAAATCATAATTTCATCCTTTCGTTATGATTTTATAAATGTAATATTTATTAATTATTCCAAGAAATTAATATTCAAGATTAATTTTTCATGCATAAAGAACTGCAATTAACTTTTCATGAATTATTAGAACCATGAAATAATGGATAACCATTCAATTTTTCTATAAATAGTTTACAAAATAAAAATGGAATGAAGAAGTTATCCAATATGAATTAATATAATACATTAATCTTTAAAACCTCAAAAATAACACCAATGATTAACATAATCCATTCCATAAATAGTTAAACTTATGAATCATTAAACATATGTCAAAAAAATTCCAAACCCCAAAATCTATAAGATGTGATCACATATGTTTATTTTAATATTATCTTTAAAATTTACCTAAAAAATAAGAACTAACTCATATGGTCATATACTTAACACGTGAATATAAAAATGAGGGTTTTTAAAGGCATATTAAAACCTCTTTCAAAAATTAAAACTTATGAACTACAGTAAAGGATCGACTAAGGATGACTCATACTGAGATTCACTCAATAAGGGATATTTTTTCATGTCTATTTTATTTTTTACTTTTATTTTATAAAAAAAAATTATGTAAATTATTTTTTAAAAATTATACAAAACTAGGTACAAGTAACACTATGGAATTTAAATATAAATTAATCAGTTGATAACAAACTATAAACAAAGCTTTGTTGGAATTAACCGAAAGTATCAATACTAGTGATTCAAAGGTATCATCCTTCCTTCATCATTTCTAACAAATTATACGTTTATAATTATCTCAATTTATGACAGAAATAATATATAATTGATTTAATTAAATTAATTAATTTGGGACTGCAAGAAATATATAGAAATAAAAAATGAATTTTGAAGTAGTCGTTCAATGATCTCAATGATCATAAAAAATAGATATGATCGAAACTCATTGCACTCCCAATTATTCAATTGATGGTTGATAAATTTAAAAATAAAAAATTATCTTAAAAATAAAACTAGGCTTCAAATAATTATCCACATCAATAGATCATAGTACTCCAATCAGATATGTAGTGTACTCATATTGGTTAATTTTTTTTATCAAAATTATGGAATAATGAAACATCATGAAGCAATCAAATTTTAAAATTAAAAATTTCTAGATAAAATCAAAATTGAAAATATAATGAAATTTACACTCAATCACCTTCACCATGTGAGTCAACTGGTTTCGGTTACTAAAAATTCAGTTGGACATCTCCAAGGTGTAATTATGCACACTGATCTTCATATTCATCAACCTTTTGAGTAGAAGAATCTTCCAAAAATAAATATTGGTTTCCCTCAACTATTCTACACTTACAAAATCATCTAATATCTTCAAATGTCTTGTTTTATCCATCTATAAATGAATTATATTACCATTTTCCTCAATCTACCCCTTTATTCTTTTAAAATTAGACACTGACATAACTTTTCTAATATCAAATGTCTGACATCTCCATCCCCTTGCCCAGTAGAGCTTGATCGCAATTCAAAAGCTTCACAGGCTTAGGTCCAAGCTTTTTTATAATGCTACTACTAACCAACATCAGTTTATTTTTCTTCAACCTTGGTAATTTCTTTTTCGATCCTAGGCAAAAAGTCAACATCAATCTGCATTTAACACACAATTTGTTTCTAAAATTAAAGCACAGATACTTGAAAATGGTTTTAAACATATTCCTCACGATCTCAGATCTATTAAAGGGGAAAGTGGAACATGAATACTTCAGTTCTATACATCCACTTTAACTCAATTTGATCCCATGATTCCTTAGTATGCTTGGATTTTAGCTTCACCATGTTCATTTTGTCTTCTAAAAAGAAGTTTTGAACTCTGGTTCACATATTTGTGGTACGATCCCATTCTTAACCATGTTTCTGTGATTTTTTCATGTACATAGATGCTCTAATGAACTCTAGTAGAAAAAAACAGCCTCCGGTAGTTTGGTCGAGCATGTAAGATAATTTATCTTACCGGAAAAATTGAAAAATTATTTATGTAAACCCCTATAATCATTTTACGAGGTCATGTCATGATTGAAATATCTTTTGAAAAAAGATATTTATATTACTTATCTGATCCAATTTATCTTACATGAAACCCACCATCAAAATATCTTAAAGAGACATAAAAATATCCTACTTATTGTGCATCATAAAATGAATCAAGCTAAAATAAATTCATAATAACTATTTATTGTGTTAAAACAATAAAAGATGAATTATTAATATCAATTCACTTAAAATTAATTAATTTATTTAAAAAAAATTAATTAATTAATGTACTAAAAAATGAAATAAATATAAAGAACACAGAGAACAAAATCAAATTACAAAATAAAAATTTATAAAATCATTTTAAAAAGGGTTTATAATTTAAATAAAAATCAAACACTGATTTAAACTGGATAAAAAAAATTATTCTACCCAATTAAATATAATTTAATTATACATATTATGTGGAAGATATGTATCAAATACAGTTATATCAATTTCCCCCACCCTAAGGGTTTTTTTTCTCAAAAAAAGGAACAATTAATCATATTCAAAGTAATAAAATTAATCTTATGTTTATAATACTGGGTTACCCTGATAATATTTTATCTAAATGGTTTCCCCCATGGATTTTATCATGAAAAAAAACTAATTTACACACAAGAAATTTTTTTAGTGAATAATACATTCCTATTTTACAGAAATATTTGACAATAAAAATACGAATGTAAATTCAACTCATTTCAATTTTCATTCAACTAAAATTATAAACATATTTTTACCTCCATGAGAACTACCTCACATGAAATAGTAATCAAATAATATATACACTCTATTTGAATGAGAGAACATAATAAATTTAAAGGAGAATAAACTAATCATCCAACAATTGAATGAATAATGAAAAAATACACACTAGGATTAGGATTTCCATTTCATAAATCATTTGAATTCATATCTTTTGGGTTTGAAACTGAATGTAATGATTTAATGGAAAAAATCAATGTAAAACATTCTCACAATTCCTTACCAATTTCAACCACCTTTCAATAGGGGAAAAATAAAATACTAAATTATATATAATGTTTGATATTTAATTAACTTCCATAATGTATCCACACTACACTCAAACATGAATAAAAATTAAAATAAATGAAATTGATTTATTGTAACATGATAAATAACCTTGATTAGAAAATAATTAGGTGTTATTAGTGGTCTCACATTTTGGTCTAGTATGAAACAATTAAATTCTATCTCCCCTACACTAAATCTTACCATTATCTTCAATATTCAATCCAATGTAGCGAAAATAGTTTTATTCAATTTTAATTTCAAGATAGATTTAAAAATTCAATGTATAAAAATCTTATTTGAAGGGTTAAATGATAAATCAATGACATTTTCTACACAAATAAATATATAACATCAATTTCTAGTATGCGTAGAATATTAATTTTTTTTAACCACCTCAAAAAATTCATCTCAATAACAAAATATGTATATTGGTGCATGTTCAAGAAGTATATAGAAAAATTTCTAGAAAAGTACAAGATTATTCAACACGAATACAATGGTTAAAAAATCTATTTAATGTTGGCAAACTGCATGTTAAAGCATAGAATTTATCATGAAATAATTCATTAATTATAATTTTATCATCCATTTTATTTTAAATCGATTTCAATAGAAAGAAACATTAAAAGTCATAAAAATGAGTAGAATTTTAATTAAAATCTCTCTTGAAAAATATTTTTTACATCTCTTCACGTCCACTAAAGTTATCCCTCTTATTTACTTTTATAAAGTCTCTTTAGTCATCTTGAAAAAACCTAAAAATGTAAATAGATTAACAGTGGATTCTAAAAAATAAAACTCAAGAAAATTGAAATGAGAGTTAAGAAAATAATGGGAAAAATCATGTTGCTTCAACATGAAGCATCTTTTGATCATTGAAAATTGTAAGACAAATTCTCCATTGTAAAATAATTTGATGTGTATCGCTAAGTGGATTCTTCATGGTGAAAAATATGAATTGATATCCCATTAAGAACACTTTATTCAATGAAAAGAAATACTTTAAAACAAAAATTATATTTCTTAAAAAACATATGGCTAGTGTCTTCCCCAAACATATTAAAATAACCAAAAAGAGAAGAAATAGCATATTTATTCATATGTATTCATCTTATATAAAAATAAACAACCACTAGAGGTTTTTTATTTACTTCTCTAAAAAATCAATTGATGTCCATTAATAGTAAATGGGATATCCTTACCAGGAACATGAATATATACAACACCAATAGGGAAAACACGGGTTATAATAAAAGGTCTACCCCAATTGGAATGAAATTTACCTAAAAAAATATTTATCATGGATTTGTATAATAACGCGTTATCACTATTCTAAAACTCATTATTTAAAATTGCCTTTTCATGGAAACCTTCGTTTTCTATTCAGAAATCCTTTAATTTACAATAGATTTATTTCATATATCCTCCAACTCATTCAAATACAAATTTCTCTTTTGTCCAGCCTCAATCCTATTCACGTTACAAGATTTCACATCCCAAAATGAGTTATGTTCAACATATATAGAAAAATGGAAATTTCATCAAAAAACAATCACCTAATGTGAAATACCTATTAGTATTATATAAAAATTATTATACACCCAAGGAGCACCATGAAGCCTCAGTATCCAATCTTTTGTGTTAGGGTTAAAATTATTCTCATGAATATTTTTATTCTATCTATTTATAAACATCATCCATTACATTCGTTTATGTGTTATAGTGTGTATAAACATTATTAATTACCCATATATTTTTAAAAATTCTTCAAATGTCTTATTATAAAAATTATTTCCTTGTTCTGTGAGAATATATCATGGCTTTCCAAATCTAAAAAAAGATTTCTCTGGATAAACAAGTACACCACTCTAGCATCATCAGTTCTAGATGAAAGAGATTCAAAATATTATGGAATTTAATAAATAACAAGTTAGATGTAAAATTATCCAATGTAATTATAAATTTGACCTATAAAAATCATTCCCCAAATATCAAATACATCACAAAATAATAAATTTTATTATGAAAAAATGTATTTTTAGAATTTTTTCTTGGGAATTTACGGGAATCATAAGTCCTACAATACTCAGGATAATAGTTTAAAATGGGAGGCCAGTATAACCCAAAATATAACACTTTTCTTTCAGTCCTTTGTGGCCCAAAGTGGCCACCAAAGCTCAAATTATGGAAAATGTTTAGAACTGAAGGTATTATATAATACATATTATAGCTCCTAACAATCTGGTTACATCCCAAATTCCATAAGTAAGTATAATCCCAAAAAAAATTCCTGGACTAAAAAATAATTATAGCAACTTGATACTTGGAAAAATATTGTTGAACAATTTTAGAAGCAATCTAATTCATGATGTCTAAAAACCACTGCCTTTTTTCAATAGCAACCAAATAAAAATAATCCACAAGGAAAACCTCTCTAATAGGTTCAAAAAGTGATATATCTTGAAAAAATTCAGTAGGTATCCAACAGAAATTATCAACCATAGGGCTATAAATTTCATTTATATATTTTCTATTTATATTAAATTCATGAAGAAATAATATCAATCTATCAAGCATCGATTTTTATTCCATCTTCTCAAAGAGAAAAAAGATATCATAATGATCAGTGACGACCATAGTTTTAGATCCCAAAAGATAAATTCTAATATTATCATGATATAATAAGAATTATAGAAATTAAATCTCAGTTGTGGAGTAATTTAAATGTGGAGATTTTAGTGTCCTAAAATCATATGCAATGACATGTGATTTATATTACACTATTTTCCAAAAAACACCCATTGGAAACCTTGAATAATAGGTTATCAACACAAAAATTATACTCCAATAAGTTGGGTTACAATTTTTTGAGATAAAAGCTTCTATTTAATTTCATTAAGGTTTCATTATGATTCTCCTCAAATATAGAAGTATTTTATTTCTAATTTAACCTTGTCATGTAAAAATAAATCTAACTGAAATCTTTTATGATTATTTTATAGAACCCAGAATGGAAAAGAAGAGTTATAATATATTTATAGTATTAGGAAAATTAAATGAATAAATTTTTCAAATTTTTTATTTTTCAACCCAAATTCTATTATTACACACTTCATGACCAAGAATAATTTCACTCTCAACCATAAAATGTAATTTTTCAACGTTAAGAACAAATTTATTCTTAATGAAAACCCTAATTAAATCTTCTAAACTTCTCATACAGCTCTCAAAATATGTTACATGCACTGTAAATTCACCCATAAACACTTCCATTCATTCCTCAATAAATACCTAAAAAATTATAAAAATATGTCTTTGGAAGCTGGTAGGAGAATTACATTATCCAAATGGAATTAATCGCTTAGAAAAGGTATTGAGTAGATATTTGAAATTTGTTTTATCTTGGTCCTATAGATCTACATGAATACAAAAATATCCCAAAAATCAAATAAAGATAAATAATGGTATTGACCAGCTTACCATTCATGGTTTTGATCTAGAAAAGTCAAGGGAATGCGATCCTTCCTAGTGACTAGGTTCATCCACATATAATCGAAGAATAAACTCCAGTCATCAGATAACCTAGAAGGAAATGACTCTCTGAATTCAGTTTTCCCTACTATAAATCCACCTTTCTTATGAGTGACATGAACTGGCCTTACCCATCAACTATAAAAAATGGGTTAGATTATACACGCAACCAACAATCCAGTAACCTCTTTCATAACCACTTCAAGAAGGGTAGGATTCATTGTCCATTGAAATTTTTTTACAGGTTATTGATCATCCCATATAAGAATATTATGCATTCAAACAAAATCAAGAATACATTTAAATCATCTTAATATCGGCATATGTTCTTCTTATTCATCATAAGGACCTTTCAGAATTGATTTTCATGTTCATTGGAAAACCTAAATCAAATTATAACAATAAATTGTTGTTTTTTTTAGAAGTAGGCATATTTTAAATTTTCAGATTGAGGTATGAGTTCAAGTGTGGATTGGATGATTTCTTTAGACATTTTTTGTTTTTTTGTGTACCTTATCTTCACATTAAACCACTAAAATTCCCTAAAAATAAAAGGATTATAGACCTATGGACAAGAAGTACTTGTATTTTCAAGAATATTTTTTTCATCCCCAAAAACAATTTCCAGATTAATGTTCTCAAATATGTTGTGACTTTTGAATGATATTTTGAGAAAAATGTAATCCTTTTTCAGCATAATTTAAATCAATTTCACCCATTAATTTTTTTTCAGCTGGAGAACATGTTTCAAAAGTTTAAAAAAAACCACATCATTTTCAGTATCCATTATAGAAAAAAAAAATTCATTCATAACCTCTTCTAAAATTCCAAAATAATGATATATTTTACAAAAAATTAGATTCAATTTCCGATCCATCATTATAATATATTAAAAAATATTGATATTCAAACTAATCTTTCGTAGACAATGGTTCTTTTTCATCAGAATTTACATTTTTAAAATAATATAGAGGTTGGTGTATTGAATATAATTAGAGAAAATTATGTACAAAACATGTAAATCATGTTAACATGGTATGTGGAATGATATGCCACCAAGTATGTCATAGATAAATTTTTTTAAAAATTATTCATATTACATCCAAACTCTAAAGATAAAGTACTTTTATGAACATTGATTATTTCCATAGCAATTTTCAAGAATAGACTTCCTAAAATTTATCGTTCATGTGAACTCAATAAACCTTCCTCTTTATATAGCATAAAAAATCAATAAGGAAAACTAAATCTTTTATCATTATCAACACTACTTTAATAACTCAACCTAGATTAGTTAAAGTTCTATTAGCTAGTTGGTTAATAGTTCGGATTTCATGAGAAATTCAACGCACATAGATGAAAAGATTGAATAAGACATCACATTTATGAAGAATCCCAAATATAACATTACATTGTCAAAATGATGATGACCACTGACACATGGGATAGAAAACATACTTGGATACTTTCATTTTACATGGATAGTGTTTTAAAACATGGAAGAAACTTTTATTCCAAAATTAACATTCACTCCTCCATTGAATTTCTTCTTATTATTACACATCAATTTCTGAAATTTTTCATAATTATGGATTTGGTTCACAAAATATAACAAAGTAAGATAAAAATATACATTCCTAAAAGTATTAGGTATTTAATTTTCAATTTTAATTTTATCATTGTTCTTAACAGGAGGGCTTCACAATGGACAATACTATGTCTCCAAATATATATTTAAAATTTATCACCATCTTTTTTCCAATTGTTAGAGACCATAAAATTATTTAAATTCTTATATGTTCTTTCACTGTGAATTTATCTGTTATTTTTTTATATTCTACATGTTGATATATATAATGTTCATTATTAGTTTTAGTAGGTTTTCTAAAAACTTCTACATGTTGTAAAATAATTTTAGCAGGTGGTCTAACCCCATTTTCATTTGATTTGATATTAATTTCTGATTTTGGACCATTTTTTCAGGTTCTTGTTCAATTTTTTCAGCTCGTACATTATGAATTTCTATTTCACTTCTCAAAACTGTTTCACATCCATCCTCCCTTCCTCCCAGGTTAACGTTATTTTTGGATGGAAAATTAACAATTCATTGATTCATAAATCTACTAATTTTGGTTTCTATTGGACCCATTTTTGTAACCATGCTTTATAGAAATAACTATTGTTATTGTGAAATTAATTTTTTGTATCTTCCAATGTCTTCAAGATGTGATTCATTTCCTTATTTGAGTTCTTATTTTTAGTTATATTCATTCTCAAAATTTGTAATTTTTCCACCATAATTATTTCTGAATTGATATTGGTTATACCTAGGTTTTTGATAGAATGTTTCAAGCTATAAATTTATGTTTGACTGATTATTAGTCATAAACCTATTGATCTATTGGTTGTTCCAGTGATGGATGAAATTTATATTTGATTGAAATTTCTATGATCTATTGTTTCAGTTGGGGATTTGGATGTTTATTTTGTTTGAGAAGAGATTTCCATGAAAGATACCATAATAATATTAAAACATTTTTTACAGATGAAGAAATTAACCATTATAATTCGCAGAGAAATAAAAAATTCAACAATTCATTTGGATGGGAAAGACTAGTTCATGCTGGGATTGTGAAGGAGTAAATTTAGTCAAAAGTCTCTTTATTATGCTCACAAGTTCCCTTGATTTTTTCTCAATCCAGATATTATTATAATTGAAAGTAGCCACTTCCCAAACCATATTAACATGAATTATACCCATAATACTAAAAAACTGTGAATTTTTGGACATATTTGAAATAATGTTTCTTACATCCATTATAGTTTTTTCAACTAATGATCTTCTTGGAAAAACATTTATTACACTCATATCCACTAAATATTTTCCATTTTAAACATATTGGATTAGGAGTTCATTGTAAATTTAGATATGAGGGAAAATAAAAATGAGTTTCTTAAAAATATCACAATACTTGTGGAGAGTCTCACCATACCATTACCTAATTCAACATATATCCATCCTAAGGGAGGTAGTTCTACATTCTGGGAATTAATTCTCTAAAAATATCTTCTTTAACTAATTCCATCTACCTATGGTGGTGGTATGTGAGTAGTAAAACCACTCTTTAGAAAATCACAAGTGTAGAAATGATTTGTAACATTTTTTTAAATTTAGTTATATGATGTTGGTATTGAAGGTGATGTAGTAAATATGTATTTTTCATTTTGTTAAGAAAATAGACATTGTAAATGAGTAATCAAATTTCGTTTTTACATTATTAATTTTGTAATCAATGAAAAAATTTATTTAAAAGGTGGTTTTCACATCATTTATTCAATCACTGATGTGACAAAGGCTTTATCATGCATGTTATTTGATAACCGACATCAAAAACCATACATAAATGGTTTTAGATGTTGGTTATTTTATAACTAATGTGAAAAAAAATTAATTATTTCTTTTCAACCTTCCTCTCTATAACTGAACAAAATAAATATTTTATAAGTTGAAGCATAATGACTACCAACACATTTAGAAATAAAAAATTCAAAATTACTAAATTTAATAAAAAAAGCTAAAATCAATCCAAAACTATAATATGATTTTCTCATTACACTTGTATGTGCGTGAGATCATTTTCACTATAAGTGAGAGAGTCATCGAAAATATAAAAAATAAATGGGATTCATTTGACATGTATTTTGAATAAGACAAATGAAATATTAAGGAATAGTAAATAATGAAATCTAATCTGATTGTACTTTATAATTTTCCCAGTGGAAATTATTTCATACATAAATCTTAAAACATAATATCTGAATTTATTGATTCCATCTTGTTTATAAAAATTCTACTTAAATTATTTTTTCAATTCAAAATAACATTTTTTTATGTAATATATCTATAATTTAATAACTTTAAATGGAAAAGACCTTTAATTTTACATATTTAGTCTTGGAAGTCGTTTTATTTGTATCCTTTCAAAAGATATTACATCCCTTATTAAATAATATTAACAATGAAACCAATTTAAAATTTATTATAGTATAAAAATGTATTAATAAATTCAAACATTCATTTCCAATACTACCTTAATTGTTATTCAAAAATTTCGATGGATTGAGATAAACCAATAAAGTGTCTTATACATTGGATAAAAAACACCTAACATCCAAGGGCCAATGATACATAATAAAAGTTAATGCTAGTGGTTATTATATTGAAAAATATATAACACTTCGGAGATAAATGTTTCTTGCTATTGAAAATATAGAAACATCCAACACTGAATGATTAGATTATTTTTGAATCATCCAACAATCTAAATTCTTATATATGCTTCATTAATTTATCTTACTATATTTGAAATGAACTGTGGGTCCATAAATACAAAAATACCTATCATCTCATTATCTTACACATTTTATAATGATACATACTATAAGAATATAAGTATACATTTTTTATAAATTAAATGTCAGTGATGATATATGCTAAAAACTATGGGGGATAAAAATTTCATCATGTAGATTCCCAAAATATCTCCAATAACATGATCTGTGATATCATTTTTCAAAATCACCATATTCATTGCACACCTGCAAACATTATATTCATTTTTAATCTCATAATGTCCCGAAAAAAATTGTCAATATCTTAATAATCTATCATGACTACTATAATCTATACATGAAGACATAGATCATTGTAATTTTTTTACTATACAATATATCATCAACTTTAAATTAATTCTCTAAAAATGTTAAATATATAAATAATTAAATGTTAAATAAATTAAATTCAAAAAATAAATTAAAAAATATATATACTTTACACTATTATATTATTTCATTGATGCTCAGATAGACAAACTAAAAAGTGGTTGATACGTTGTCCATCTATATTCATGTCATATGCATGTACTGATAATCCAGATGATCTTTTTATAATATTCATTATAGAAACCCTATGATGCTCTATATCTCTCTACTAATGATGAATGATTTCAAAAATATAAAATATCATCAAATACGAAATTATATGATACCGAGGATCATCAACATATAACTCACACTAAATGGGAAGTTGTGTAAGAGGGGGTGTCACGGTTGTATAAGGAGTGGGTCTGCAGGTGGAGGTGGGGAAGAGGGAGATATTTCCAATGGAATATGAGTGGGAGTTTCTGTCTCAAAAACACTTTTAATGTTTGCAAACATCGACAATACCGAAGCTAGGGTATTATCATTTATATTCACTTTAATATTATAATCTTGAGACTCTTGAGATCCTATTTTATTTATAAATACCATCCATTTAAAAATTTGAAGAATGTTGAAACAATTTTCACACTAATACACCCATTGGGTATCCTCATACATGACCTCGTTGTTCGAGAATTCCGAATGATGAATAAAAAATATTTGTCCTACCCTCATCTACAAAGGCCTCATGTGTCCTTGTATCTTCTAGGGAATCCTGTAGGATATATTTGAAAAATTATGTAATTAATATAAATATAAAAGTAATTGAATTAAAATAAATAAATAAATAACTTACAATTTTTTCATCTACCACCCTCGACTCTTCAATAATATATTTTCCATTTTTTGTTTATTGGAACCCTCTTCGATTTTTCATCTCTAGCTGAGGGGTAGAGGGGAAACCTCTCTAGCGATTGAAGACTCAGGTACTATTTTTTAAAAATTTCTATCCATTGTTAATTATCACAATAATTTATACCATGCCTGAGATAAATAATGATGGCATATATATATATATTGTATCTCCTAATGATATTTCCTCTATTTCTATAAAATACGAATAAGAAATCATTAATAAGTTAATTAATATTAAAAAATTCTAAAATTTTACATTAAAAATAACAAAAATTATTTTAGTCTTCTATTTTTAACAAATCTAATCCATGTGTCTTCATATATAAATTTATATATATCGCTTGGATTATGATGTTTCTTATTCCCATAAATAAAATCAAATTTGATGGATTATTTGAAATCACACCATCTCCTAGAAGCTAATGATAACCATTTTACCCTAACTTCTCGAGTGTAAGGTATATCATATTTCATTTGATAAGAATTTGGAATATATATTATTATAAACATTTCATGATTAGTAAAAAATAAAAAAATATCATACCAAAATGGTCTCTCACAACTTAGATAGTGTCACTTTGTCAATGCTTCTCCAATCATCAATCAAAATACTGACAATGCATTTATCTTGATTTGATATAAAACTCTATCATTGTATTAAATTAGGACCTCATATAATATATTTTTCATTAAAGTATACATGTATCCTCTGGTCCTAGATATGATCATTTGATAATTTTTGTAAATGTGTGCTTCCACATTTACTAACCATTGAATAGTTCATTGCCTCTATGGGATTATATGACTTTTATAAAAATGGATGGGGATCATTAAGAGGATCATGTTCATATTTATCCCTAGTGCTATGATTATTCTCATCTCAAAAAGTATGTGTTTGATCAGTATATTGATCTATCATTATCATACAAATAAAAACAACAAACAATTTGTACACAAATATACAAATTCAACTATTAAAATTTTAGTGTTAATAAAAAATGAAAAGGTATGAAACAAAATAGTAACCTAAATTAAACTAAACACATTATTATTCATATTTATAAAAGTTAATAAATTATAATATCAGTAATGATATATGAAATTCCATCTAAATTTATCAAAACAAATCCAAATAATGGTGTGTGAATATTAAAAATAGTCCAACCAAATAAATAGTTTTTTTTACACAAGAATAATTTCTTTACAATATACTCTAATAAATTTAATTTATTTATCATATTATATTTACATTAATTATATTTTAATAAAATAAATAAATAGATATGTTATCTGAGGGTAAAAAGTATTAACTAAAAAAACTAAACTAATATAAATAAAATTTTTACATATTTGTTTTAATACATGTTTTAATAAATATTATAAAAATCACTTTTATAACATTGTATGAAATTTATAAATGTAAAGATGAATAAACATATGTTACCTGTATTATTAGGAATGTACAAAATGATTTTTTTCCTAAATTCCTTCATCTTGATCGTTCCTTATGGAAAAACCATTGCAATGAAATGATCATAATTATTATTTGTTAATACTTCCATGGAATAAGGGATCTCACATAAATCAACATCTTCTTCATGTTTATCATCACCAAGATATTGTTTTATTGTAAAACAATAAATAATACATATTATATCGATCAAGAACATATAATTTGGGTCTTGTCATTCCATTATAATAATATTAGGTATGTATTCCAATATATTCATATTATCAACTAACATTCCAAATTTGTGGTGTCTGACCATTTCTTATCGATAAATCATATTCTGTTAAACACTGGAACATTAAATTTAAGTTAATCAACATCCTATATTTCTTCAATGACTCTATAATATTCACATAATGTGTAAAATTGGGTTTTCTCTTTTGAAAATGAAAATTAAATTACTTCTGTGAACACTAATATACCATTATTTAAAAACTCAGTAATTCTATTATGATCTTTAATATGAAATGTATATCCATTAATTTTATACCTAGACCATGTTATCAAATTTAATCTCTGACCATCCACTAACTATTTCAATGTTTTTGATTCATCTGATGTACAAAGAACAGTCTCTTTATACAATATAAAAAATTGTATCTATACTCGATCAAAATGGACATATCTTCTTTAGATTACATTTTTTTCAATACTTTAATATAAAATGTATTATTTGATTGAACATCATCTAGATAATTAAAGATGTGTAAATGTACTTTATTTATCTGTTATCTTGAAAAAGAATTTAAATTCAATCAACGGATCCCATTTCCCCCATAATTAACTTGATCATGTTGAGATGAAGGAAAACCATTATACTCCACCATAGATATGTAGCTGGTACAAAACTCTACAAACTCTTCAGAAATACACATTTAAACAATGTAGGATTAAGGTTGATATGGATTCTTAACATACCCATTCAATATCATCATATAACATTCAAAAGGATACATACAAAATAGATATAACGGTCCCCAATGATTATTTTTGTGACCAAATGAACCATTGAATGTAAAATAATATCCAAAAAAATGGACAAAAATACATTTCCTATTTAAAATGTATAGAAATTACTATTTTTCCAAAATGTTAAAATCATTCAGTTTAATTACATTATTACAAATTGAATTGAAAAATAACACACTTTTATGACAGTGTTTCTGACACAAATTTTCAATATTCCAAAAATTTAAACTGGTAGAAGTTATTGCATCATAACGTGAAAATCAGTAGATTTCACCCCAATCATCTTTGAATCCTTTAAAGGCACAAAATTTTTTACATTTGAAGAATCACCATGGGACAATATGTTATCATGAAGACAATGAAAAACAACTAATTTAATCCCCCTTGGATAATGTATGACAAGACAAGAGAAGAAATGTTATCCTTCCAATGGAGTAGGAGTTAACTACAAACATATTCCCATTGACGGTAAGTCCAATATTGCATTCATACTATATTTAGTCTTTTCTTTTGTATCTAAGAATTTTCTATTTAAATCTTTCACATTTATTCTTCGACACATGGATGACATCAATGTTATATTTAACTTCATGATATCACCAATATGGTAGCTCAAAAAATATTGACAATTTCTACCAAATATTTCTATCATTACTATATTTAATTGTCTTTCCAAATGTCACGTCAATGTTTTTTTCACCATTAAAATACTGATTAATGGATAAAGGATTGAGAGAAAAATAAAATTTTTGGGACCCATTGGATGCCTTTTTTAATATTCTAAAAGAGTGATCCATTTATAAAAACATTAGATGACCCATGTATACTATTTTTCTCGCATGATTCAGTTGAAAATAGTGAGTTAGTTATTTTCTAATTGGCCCTGAATTATTCCCCTTAAAACACTATCCAAAAAAATTTACATACATTGGTACGTTATTTATAGTAAACATAATCATGGTATGTAGTTGAATAATTTCCATTTTATAAGGGTCATACAACCTAATACCATCCCTCACAAGAGTTTCAAATCAAAAATTAATGGTGATAATAAAAAATAAATATAACTTCAAGTTTTTTTTATCTAGAGATCATTAAACACAACATGAAATATTTGTGATTCATTGAATATTTAAGAGATAAGTTGTAAATTACCAGTAAACCAAGCCATGAAATATGTGTGCTACTCGTCCTTTGATATGAATTATTTTCATCTATTCATAGTCAAATTATGATATAAAAGACTTCATTTCTAAAAATAGAAAATTACTAAAAAAATTCATCCACCATTGATAATCTGATCGATATTGTAAATTTTCATCACATATCCACTCATCTACAAGTTATCTTAACATTTTTGCATCATGTGAATTTGAAAATAAACGTTTCAAATGAGGATTTATTGGAAGAAACAAAAATTCCTTTCCTAGGGTCTCCTTAACAGCTAAATTAACATGTATTTTTTATTTTAACATATATTGTGATGTACCATATTTAACATAATTAGATGAAATTTCATATTCCATATTATATAGAATGCATTAATTTGGGAATGCGTGTCTTTTTTTGTCACCTAATACCATATCTCATAGTATTTTATTCTCATTATAATTTGAATTTGGAAGATCTTTATCTATAAGAATAATATCCTTAAAAAATTATATAAAATCATTAAAACTAGTGTCACTCCAACAATGTTTCACCTTCATGTTAACCCATCATTACGCATAATATAAAACCATAAATATTGTACAATCAGGATACCATGGATTTTTAGCATCCCCATGTAGACGACCTATTATCGATTCTTTCTCATTTTCTGATGCTTTAATATCACGAATCACTTCTTCATTTTCATCTTAGTTATCATCTTTCAAACCATCATCATCAATAGATCGGAAATTATACTATGTTTCACCATGACAAATCCAAGGACTGTAACTCGGATGTAAACCAAGATATATTAAATGATATTTGATCTCTATACATTTCATCATATTCATATTTATGCATTTCATTTATATATAGAAAAACATATCACTGTTCCAGTACATTTCATTTTTCAAAATACAAAAAACCATCAACACCTTCCTCATATTCATCACTCATTTTATATTCATTAATTTTACGCCAAATCATTATTACCAGAAATAAATATCCAAAATATGTATCTTGTTTATATAAACAAATTTTAAATTTATATTAATTACAATATAATTTTAACGGAACACAATTTTGAAATATAGAACAAATATATACATATTCGAAAAATATAATAATAAATTCTATACAATAATAGAAGATAACCTTATATATAAATAGTATATTAGAAAAAGATTTGCATAGATGTAATCTACAATTGAAAATATACATGGACTATAAATTTTGACATCTAATATTCACATTCATTAAAATATTAGATATTCCCATTCATTAAGGTTGTAAGTTTTTTTTCAATGATGAATTCAGTTTGAGAAGCATGTAGAATAAAAAGGAAATTCACATGGGGATCAAAAATATATGGTAATTCTCATACATTTAATTATATTTCCCAATATGGAATAATTATTTTTAGGAAGGATTTAAAATAATAACCCATGATTAGTTGGTTATTGATCTATTCTTATACACCCAAATGGTTTTTAATTTAGCACGATAATAATTTTCAAATGACTATAAATCCATAACTAGTCCATCACTATATTGATTTGCATGATATATAAATATAATATTTTTAATATTGATAAGTTGAATACCAATCCATCAATTAATTTCCATTTATGATTCCACAATAAATTTCCAAACTCTTACTATAGTATATGATTCTCATATTAGAATGAGATATTTGATGATATATATTTATAATAAGGTTTCTAGATAGACCATATAGTTGATTTGAAGGGTGATTTCCCAATCCCAATTGATATAGTGAACCTCATTTTTTGTCATCCAATACCCACCCATAATTCCATGGATCTTGTTACTTGGGTAGATTAGGGGCATCATCGTCTTATTCTCTTTCCAGTTAAACATGATGACTAACATAGTTAATGTATATAAGATGATTGCAGTTCATTGGTTCATTTATTCACCCAATGAAATAAATTCATGAAAAATTATTACTCTAGTTATTGGATTAGTGCCCTTTGTATTATACCACATAGAAGATTTGGGAATGAAAAATTATAAATATATAAAAAACTATCCTCATGTAATAATATCCCCACCGTTGAAGATTGCTCCTACATATAAAGTCAATAAAATAAATTTATTAATTATAGATATCTATCTACTAATAATGTATAGAATATTTTGATTTTTCCAATGATAGATATCCTTAGTTATATAGATGATATCGTATAGACCTACTATATTGTGCTCATCATTAATCACTGGGTATAATTCTCTCACCTAGACTGGCTATTCATAATTCTCACAAAATCCCCTCCAAACAAAATATATTAATTCAACACCCATATTAGCCAATAATATTCCATATATTTATTCATGATGGTCAAGTAATTGTGAAACCATGTCTATTGGTATGTATCATACTTTTTTGATGTTAAGGGAATATATTCTAAGATATTCCCACTTGAGAAATAATCCACCATGATGAAAGAAGATGAAATATTATAATTATATGTGTGGATACATGTAAAGGAAATATATGAGATAACATGAGGAGAATAAAAAATATGGTGATGAGAGATTTTAGTAATTAAAAAAACAGAGAGTCAAGGAATCTATAACATTGAACAATTGTAACCGAGGCATGTGAGGCTTACTTGAGAGTTGTGAGTTGATCAGATAAAATGAACTGATAAAAAATGAGAATGTATGAATCTGGAAAATGAGGTTGGAGGCTGCTAGATGGAACAAATGAGGTTTGGGTTTCCATGTTAGAGATAACTGAGTATATCATCTCCTGATATAAAACCATCAAAATGACTCTAAATAGGAATTCATAAAATTTTAAATAACTTATCAAGTCAGTTTATATATAACTATAGTGATAAATAAATTTTTATTAGATTTATCACATCAGTTATATATATTCCAATGTGATCAATTGATTTAGCACATCAGTTATTTTATTACCAATGTAATAAAGCAATGAGATATTATTTATAACATCATTTATAGAATAAACAACATAAAAATGTTCTTTAGCATGTCAGTTATATAATAACTAACATGATATAGTGAGATACTTTATTAATATAGCTTCTTATATGATAACCGACGTGATAAATAAATATACAAATAATTGAACATTAGTTATAAATATCCAATGTGAAAGGTACAAAACAATAAATACTTTTTTCTCCTAGTGAATCTATACAAGGAACAAGGCAATTCTCTCATTTTTATTTGGTCATAAATTTTCCGTTGGGGATTGATGGTGATACACACCGTGTGAAATTCATGTAAGGTTTTTTGAGGGACCTCTTCTTACAGGATGAGATATTTTGGTAGATGATAGATTACTCTTGATCATAGTTAAAAACTAGGAGAAATATCAGTACTACCCTGACAATTATTTTGGTTTTTAACATCAAAATAAATGAGCTCTTTTATTGTTTGGTAGACAACCATTTTTTTACGTATTATAGATTTACATATTTCATGTGAATTGTTTTTAGTGATTATTTTTTGTATTGTTTCTATTTTTTCATTGTTTTAAAAATATAAAATCTGTTTCTTTTAAAAAATTTCGACTATTTTAATGGTTTTTTATTTATATTTTCTAATGTTATATTCTTAAGATTGTAAAAAATTTTGTTTTCTGAATTTTCTTGGTTGTCAGACATATAAAAAAATTGTTTCGAAACAAATATAAATTTCTATATGTTTTTTAGGATAGTATTTTTTTTCAAATTAACCCATTGGAAGACTCCTCGACAATGATTCCAATTGAAACATGGGTTTTTATAATCACTTAAAATCCTATTTCCAATAGTAAAACCTAATAATTTCATTAAATCAATTGCCATGGTTGTCTCATAGAAATATTTCTCTATAGGATTATTTTTCATGTGTATAATATATTATGATATTATGTTTTTAAATGTTTTCTATGGGAATTAGGAAAAATACTATAAATTAAACAAAACTAAATATAAGAAATAATATGGAATTTAAACATAAATTAAACTATTGAAAACAAATTGTAAATTATTCAGAAGAGGAATAATCTAAATGATGATGCAACATCATAACTAGTGATTCTTAAGGATCAGTCTTCCTTCATTATTTTGAATGGATTCCACAACTGTAATTATTCCAATGAAATACTGAAATTTCGAGTCATGCATCTGATTAAAATCAATAATTTGAGACAACAATTGAGATCCTATTAGAAGAACTTATTTTTTATGGATTCAGTTAATTCTCTCATCAATAATAGAAAATAAAGACATGATCAACACTTAGTGTACTCACAATTCATCAATTGATGATCGAGAAATATAGAATGTCAAAATTTTATTCAACTCCAACATGACTCAGATTAACGATTCACATCTATAGTATGCTATATTCCAATTAGATATGTTATAAACATGGAATGGAAGAATTTTTTTAAAAAAATTATAGAAGAATAATCCTTTAATAAGTGATCTCATATTAAAATTCGAAAATTATGATAAAAATTACAATTGTAAAATTTAAAGAAATGAAATCATAGAAATAATACACCAATAGAAACCACTAAAATCGACTACTAGCAATTTATCTAGACATATAGGAGGAAAAGCGGCACATGTTGATCTTCATCTTCATCAGCATTTTGAGTAGCAACATCTACCCAGAATATCTTCAATTTTCTCTCTCCTTTTCTCCAGTTTGGATGTCTCTGAATATCTTCATATGTATTAATCTATCTTTCTATGGATTAATTAGAGCCCAAATTTCTCCAATCTATACCTATTTATTCTTTTATAATGTAATATTGACATAACTTTTCAATTTACTCATGTTGGTTATCAGTGACATAATATTTTCCTCATTTACCTACAACTTCGACAAAATTTTAATGAAACTAATTCAACCAATTAATTAAAATTCCATAAGAAATCATTGCCCCAATTGTCCCTACAACCCTCAACATCCAAACAACCTCCTTCAAGCTAACATCTTTTACATGAAAACAATGAAATTCAAATGAACTGAATCTAGGTATTATTATTTAGAAGAAAAATGTGCCAGCACCAACCAACTCTCAAACACATTTGATATAGAAACTTATACACGCCAAAAAAACCATAACATTTGGTGTTTCCCTCAACATCGTTGCATTGATCCTGCACATTAAGAAATCAGTTAATAAATATTAGTGAAATAATTAGGTCATAAACATAAATAATTAATGACATGTGAACAAGAAATTATTGAAGAAATTTTCACTGGAAACTTAACACTAGAAAATCCTCCTTTCAAGAAATTTTTTTTACATGGAATCATTCCAGATCAAATAAATTTACTCTAGGTATTACTATTCCCAAGAAATCTGGGATGGCATTGACTAATTCTCCAAAAAAATTACTGAGAGACTTATACACATTAACAAAACTTTACCAATAAGTGCATCCTTCCTCAAAGTCGCATTTATCCTACACATAAAGCAAACAATGACAATATCTCAGTGAAATAATTTGGTTATCAACATCAGCAATCATCGAGTTACTTATAAGATACCTTTCCTAATTCATGGGTAATCAGGTCAAGTACTTCACATGAATGATCTTGGGGAAAATATTCCTAAGTGATAATAACTTTGATGATTAAAGAAAAAATAAATATTCATCTAGTACTAGTGACATCTTCATCAACCCTACTCAGTATCGACATGTTTCATCTTCCACTCAAAATTGTAACTCGAACATGGATCTAGAATATGACGACCTAAAATGGTAAAGGGGGATTTTTTCAACTTGATTATTTTCTATGGATTAGATTATTGACTTTTTAAATATCAGATAAAGTCTCATCCATTATATATTTTGAGTTTTCAAATGAAATTATTTATAGGAATAATTTATCAATCTCATTTGAATCGTGAAATCAAATATTTAAACCTCTATCGGTATGATGAGGTATTTATTCAATCATCATTCAATGAATATAAAAACATTGGTAATCTCCAACCCTCAGCACAGTGGAGTTCGATTGAAAATTAGAAGCATCACAGACTCTGGTCCCCGATTCTTTAAAAAGTTACTATTAGTCATCTTCAGTTTTAGCTTCTTCAAACCTTGTAAATTCTTGTATGAAGCTGGTCCAAAAGTGATATTCAATCCGAATTTAAACCTCAGTTCATTTCCCAAAGTGATTTATATATACATAAAAACGGGTTCAACTATATTCATCAAGAGCAGAGATCCCATCAAGAGGCATTTAGTGCTAGTAGAATTCAGTGCTCCATTGTAGCTTCAACGTGATTAAATCTCAAGCATCCCTGTTAAGCATGGATTTCAGCATTACAATGTTTGTGTTGTCATCTTCAAAGAAGTTCTATACACCATTTCACTTATTAGTTGTTAACATCCATTCTTATTTGTGGTTTTGTGATTTTATGTTGGAATTTAGTGATATGATGATTGTGAGGTAAAAATACACGGTCTCAGGTATTGCGACCAAGCTCATAATGGTTAATTATGAAAATAAGAATTAAAATATGAACACCTATTTGACTATCAAGCCATGTTTTAGCTATGGTCTCATTCACCACACACCATAATGATGGATGTTATATACTCATTTAACACTATTTTTTATTATCACCCCTGAATGAATCTATGATAAAACTACATGCATTTATAGTATCAAGATAAGGACGTGTTGCTGGGAAACCACACAATTATAACCTTTCCAATAATGAAGTTTACATACATTTAGACTTATCCTAAAAGTATATTATAAGTTTATATTTCATAATATATGTTTTACCAAATACAGTTCCCAAATATTTTTTGAATCTTCCTCTGAAATCAACTGTATAGTGCTCAACTCCCATAGCTCAAACCTGATAGTTAAATTATTACATTGGGATAAGATACCAGTGAACATATCCCAAATGGATGAATAATTTTATATTATTGATAAACATGACACATACATGAATATATATATATATTGGTAAATATATATATATATATAACATAGTGGAAGTAAAAATTATTTATCATTGAGATCATTCAATGATTTTTTATTAATATCCTATTTAAAAGAAATAAAATAAGGTTGATATTATATATTTAGTAAAAAATGTGAAGAACGAATGCTATCAATAGATAAATAATGCATAATAAATATAGAAAGGTAAATAACTAAAAATATAGTCCATTTAATCACAAAATTGTGCAAAATGAATAATATGGAATGAATAAATGATAATCTAAGAATTCAATTTAAATAAAAACATTTTCATGAAACGTATCGATGTATATCTTAACTAATAAAATAATCTCATGAAAATTAATAATTGATTTCATAATGTTAGAATGTATATTCCCAAATAACATATACATACCATCGAGGGATTTTTCCAATACATCTTACATAAATTAGAAATTCCTCACCCAAATTCTAAACCTGTTTTGCCTCAGGAGACTTATCGATGAATATAGGGGTGATAATTATCCCCACCCATAAGTTACTAAATCCAATGCATTAATTATATATTAAATGATCAATTTTATTTATAAATTGTATTTCATATTAATAAAAATCTATACTGATTAACTAATATGAAATACCTTGATTTTCCCTGGTCAATGAATTAACATTTAAATCAAACAATATATATATAAATTGTATACAATATATGAGTTAAGGATATTCATGACAAAAATAATTTTTATATTTAATAGAAATGTGATTTATAGTGAAACATGATCATAAGAAATTAAATGTTTAAGTAAGAAGTTAGTGACAAAAAAATAATACGAGAAAAAAGGTGACTATCTACTCCTCAAAAATCATGGTTTTGTAAAAAATAATGTCTTTTGTAGAATAAATTAAAATGTAATACAAATAATGAAATAAGATTTAATTAAATGTTTTTATTGTTATATTAATTGTAAACATGAATAAGAATCAAATTAGTTTCAATTTTTTATGACAATAGAAAAGTCCCTTAACTCTATATATTTTAAAAAGAAATGTTAATTTTGAATTTTTTAATTAATGTTAAAATTTACACATTCAGAAATGTTTCCATTAAAAATTTGAAAAAATTAATGGTCTGAATAAAATTCTAATAATAAATCAATTGCTAAAATAAAAAGGTCTATTTAAATTTCAGTTTTGAAAAAAATATGGACATTATTGAAAAATATTCCTAGTATAAAGAAAAATATGATTATATTTTAATTTAAATATATATTTATTTGATTTAATAAAAAAAGAGATAAATTTTTGAAATAAAATATTAAAAATCATTAAATATCCTATGGATATTAAAATTTAGTAATAATATAAATGATATATTATAAGAGTCCATCGATAAAAATATAAGTACTTTGAGATAAATGTGACCGTAAAATATATTCTTACCACTTTTTTATCATTCAATTTGAGATCCCGTGAATGTGAAAAATAGAATTGATATTATAATAATCATTATTATGTGGATATATTCTTGAAAAACAATTAAATATAAACAAACTAAAATTAAATTGGAACGAAATACTTCTCAATATGGTGAAAATGGAAATGAAATATCATACAGCGATCTGATCGTTGATGTGAGAATTAACCAAATAATTGATTATGTGTAAAAACTTAAAATCCACCTAAATAAGTGGAAATAAAACATAAAATTATGACATGTTATTACAATGATAAGAATGGAATAACATAGAAGATAAATAAATAGTATAAACCAAAGAAAAATAAATTGAGTTATGGAACCCCATAACTCTAGTCTGGCTTGCTTCTAAATTGATTTTATTCTCCTATATAATCATTTTAAATTTATTGTAGTTCTATACTAGAATCTTGTGAATATATATAATATCATATATGATATGATTATAAAATTTTCATAACATTTAGTTATATTTCCTTTTAAAAAAATTTCCAAGTTTTATCTAATTTGTTTTATTGAGAGTTTCAGTTTAGCAGTTCTATCTCTTGTACGTTTATCACAGTTCCATCATTTCCATAATTATTAATGATATGAATATATAATTTATTAACTATATATTTATATATTTAGAATTACAAATTAATGTTAGGGATAGAAAAGAATAACACCTTTCATGGAGATAATAGCCATTATATACCCATGAATGCTAATTTCACTTTTTTACGAATCGAGTGAAGGAAAGGTAAATAATTATTCAACATTATATAATCCTTATTATTTCAAATACATCATATATATATATATATTCATTAAATATATCCTTATGAAAATATATTTAAAGAGGAAATGAAAAATAAATTACATTTTTTCTTGAAGCTGTTAGTTAACACCTATGCATGAGGGATATTATTGTTTTCTAATAGATGGGAAGGTAAAAATTAATAAATTTAAAGAGTCCATGTAGGATGATTACCTCTTCATTAGTAGTCCTCATCTGTATCCTTTATTTTAGACTCTTGGAATGGTCATTCATGAATTAAAAAACCTATAATTCATGTGTACATATGATTAAGTGAGAATTAGTAATGAGCTTGTTAATCTAAATGGCTCTATGTGATGTAAAAAAAAGAAATAATGGGAATCCTTTTAAAACTGGGGGATATGAATCACTTTGAATTTCTTAAAATAATAAAATCTAATAATGTTGTACTCGTGAAAAATGATTAAAATGGATAGAGGTTCATATATACGATTTTATATGTTCTATATATGTCTATATAATAGGATTTATACATGTTTAATTGGAAAACGTACCCATAACTCTTAATATAACCCTTTATTTTCTATTTTTAACCTTAAAAATGATAACAACTTTTTCAATCATAAAGGGTTAAAATATTACATATAAGGAAATTATTGGATATAAATGTTCATGGGATGATATTTTGGACCATTTTTAATCCTACTTGGGCTCTTTCCTGATTTTAATGACATTTAAAAAAATTAAAAAATTTATTTAAAAAGAAATTCCTTTGTTTTATTTTTGACACAATTCATTATATCTGTTTGTAATGTTATCCAGATAACAAAAGAAATAGAATATAATTTATTTAAAAATAAATTATATTTTATTATTTACCATAAAAATTATGATAAATAATATTTTTAAAGAAAAACATAAATTTAATGTTTTCTACAATCATTTATTTATAATTTTCTACTCCATTTATAATCAATATATCAATGTTTTCTAACCATTTATGTTAATTATACACTTATTAAAACTAAAAAACAAATTTCTATAATAATATTAAATTAAAAATATGAAAAAAATATATTCATTTATAACAAATTTTTATCCTTATGGGAACATATAGATGGAATTAAAAGGAAGAGAGTGTGATTTTGGAATTTTCTTTGCATAAAATAATATAAATTCCATTGTCAATGACAAATGGCACAAAATGAAATCAATTCGAATTAAGGATACATATGGTCAAATTAATTCAATAAAGGATATAAAGGAATGTGATGGGTTGATTTTGTGACCTTATAACGTGTTTTTAACCCTGTTTTACCCGTTTTACACTTACTAATGTTACAAATATTTACCACGGTTACAATTCATAATGACTAAAACAAAAGGGACCTATATAGGGAATATGATCATTTTGATACCAAATATGTTATAAATTTTTCAATATTCAATCTCTATATGTGGAAGAATCTTATTTTTATATAAATGTGAAAAACGCAATGAAAAACAATTTTAATAAAAATGTGTTTTTAAGCATTGAAATTAACTTATATAAAAATAATGAAATTTTTTGATTTAAATGAAATTAATTAATTTAATATAAATTATATGATTATATTTCACAATAACACCGAATACAAAATAAACGAGATGAATAAATTAATTTATTTAATGAAAATAAAGTGGTGTATTTGAAGAATATATATTTTTCACTATTCGCTGAAAAATTATTTTTTTCTTAAAAACATAAAAATTTCAGTTTATGTAAATTTATATATTGTGGTTTTAAAAAATCATATTATTAAATAAAATTTCTTAATATTGAAGAAATTAATTATAATTTCCATGAAAAAAATATAATAAAATTATTTATAATGAATATGCATTTTTGAAGAATAATATAACCTTACTAAAATTTGAGAATTTATTTATCAATGAATTTACATTATATAATACCACTATGATTTTTTCATATTGTTATCATTACTATTCATAATTCCAATTCAAATTGCTTGGTTAAAATAGTTACATTTGAATAATTATAAAGACCTTGAAAATTCTATGTAATTTTTTAAATATTTTCGGATTATTACGATTCTGTAAAAATTGATGGTGTGTGATTCTGATGCCCGGTGTGTCCAAAATAAATTTTTTAACATTATTTATGATACGTTCAGTAATCGTGTGGGCGACATTTTTTAACTTTGGAACCGGTGCTCAGATTAAAAATCAGAGGACACCGTTGAATTCGTAGCTCTGGGATTCCTTTATGGGAGGCTTCACATTGACCACAGTAGGCCGGGATAAAAACTTAGTTTCTGTAATTTTTAAAGAAAAGTAAAAAAACATGTAATTTTATTTTATTTTCATTTTATCCAATGGATGAGCGGGGGTGGTGGGGCTAGTGACTTGTGAATCCATATAATGTCCTGACTTATCAACTGTGTAACTCCACCATTGTGAATTAAATGATATTCTTTCATTCATTTAATGACCTTCATTGATTTTCAATGTGTTACTCACCTTTTCCCCCTCATATTTAAATGGGGCTCAGGACGGATTTTTTTTCATGACTTCTTCAAATGAGGAAACTTAGGAAAAGTCCTATGACAATATCCACTTAGAGGATGAGACCAAATTCTTTGATTGGAGATGAGTGTCACCGAATCAAGAACCAAATACAATGATTAAGTAGGTTCTATCGATCGCCATAAACAAATGTCTCATCTACATAGGGGTTTTTGTATTTGATATTATAAAATTCCTCCTTCACCATTCTTGATTTAAACAAATAACGTAATGCAACTGGCCAACTTGTTGATCCGTAGATTGTTAATTAAACAATGGAGGTTGGTGTCGGGATACAAGTTGGGACTTATTTATAAATTATCTATTTGGTGTTAACACCCCTTGTTAAAACGCTAACGTGGAGAGTGCGGGCCAATCCTAACAAGGCCCCGACCCTCTGTTGATCTTTTTATTGTTGTCATTATCGTGCGTGGGTAGGAAATGTGACAGAAATGCAGAGAAAGGGGACACACATCGGTGGTGGTAACCCGAGAGGCTCGTACGTGCAGACAGGACCAAGAACGGACCACCAGAGCACGTCTGGTGGCCCACAAAAAGAACTCTCGGCATGCCATGTCGATAGTGGCTTGAGGAGGCCCGTTGAAACCGGCTGCGGGTAGTGGGAATGCAGCGAACCGTCATGCACCATGGAGGAAAAAACCAGTTGACCCGATCTAAACAAATGGGTGAATTTTGGTTCCCGTATGTTCCATTGGTGGTAGCAGTTGCGACAAGTGGGCTGTGACAGTAGGGGATGATGCAACCTCGCGCTGCATCAGCTAGAGATTAGTCGGCAACCTAAGCGACCATTGCGCGTGTTGGGGTAGTGCCCCACCAGCCATATGAAATGGATTTACATCCACAGGGATAGCTGGAGACACAGTATACCTTCATGATGATGCGGGCCGAGCACGGGTTGGATAAACGGGCTGGACGCGGGCCAGGCCGGAGCCACGACCAAGCAGGCCAGCGCATGTGCACCGAGCCCCACCTGGTAGGCTGAGCCAAATTCTACCAAGTCCCATGAACGAGTCGGGCCAACCCCAAAGTGCTAGACCATGTTAATCGGGCTGACTCTTAACGGGCCGGAACACTGAGGGGTCAGGTTGACCTCAGAACTTATTGCATCGATTTTCCCAGACCGAGTCGGACCGGGCCCAGACCCAATTGGCCTCGAATAAAAAAACTCATAACTGATGAAATGAGTGTCTATTTGAAACACTATCAATTGTTTTTTGACCCCTTTTTAAGAAACAATCCCTTTGTAATATTCTATTGGGCCCGACCAAGTCGTGCCTAACAGAGGTTTGATCACCTCCGTTTCACGGAAAGGGGTGTAACTAGGAGACCAGAAGTTTGATCGACGTGTCATATATTGCATAAGAACCCATGTGAAAAGGATATCCATTGGAGATAATATAATTTTGTTTTTAGATATTTTGATTTTCGACCTAGGTTGAATCAGACATGAATCCAACTGGGCCCTTTTTACAAAACTGCCCACATCTTACAGACTGGGCGTCTGATTGACTTGTAATCTTTCACGTTGGGACCTCTATGATAGGGTGGTCCCTTGGGTATGATTATTCTTTTACATCATACTGGTTGAAATATGACCAATATATTGAGAGTAGAATCATTCGGAAATAGGTGTACTACATGTGGGAATCCACTGGCTAGAAAGGACATGAAAAAATGTCCAATGAATACGGGTCCACATCAGAAACACAAGAGTGGGAGAATCTTGCAGTATGACAAATCTTACCAAACTCTATACCAAATACCAATACAGGTCAGCATCAACGACAAATACAGGTCAACACCAGGGACCAATACAGGTCAGTACAATGACCAATACAGGTCATCACCAGCGGCCAATACAGGTCATCATCTGGAGACCAATACGAGTCAACATACATTGACCTATATAGGCTAGTAGTAGAGTTACTTCAGATCATATAATCTAGGTTTACCACTAGTTACCATATCCAAGTAACCTTGATGTTATACCGTTATAGTGTGCCTTCTCTTTTTATTTGTGCTTCATGATTTACATCATTCTTTTGATATTACATTGGTGGTGTTTTACATTTTGGATTACTAAGAGGCCTTCAGGGGTCTCAAGGTCCCTTATGGAGTTGTTATATTCACCCTTGTATGGGAACCTCTCTTACATGTGTTTCTATTGCATAATACTGATGCTCCGAGGTAGAATTTGGAGGTTTTGGATTTGGTGGTGATTAGTTCGATGAGAGCAGTCGAGATCATCTTCATTGAATTCAAACATACAACTACTACTATCCAGGTAGATATCCACTACATATGTGATAGTTTTTTACTTTCTATTCAGTTTCTAGAGCATTTATTCTTTCCCACTATTTTAACTTTACAGTTTTAATTGAGGATGTACATTAATATTGTGGTTATACATTAATTTTGTTGGTTGTTTACTTCAATTTCTTTTTTTAACTATGTAAAGATCTCAAAGTCAATGCCTTCCCTATCTGGAAAGATCCTTCAGGTGCTAATCGCCAACCCCTGCCCTATGGAAGGTGAACGTGGGGCAGTCACGTCCGGGCCCCGTGGGATGGGTCATGACAAAGTGGTATCAATGGGTGGTTAGTTCTACCAAATGAACTAAGAGTATAATTTTAATGATCAATGGTGTAATGTTCCTTGAGTTTGGTTTTCAGTACAGGGAGTCTAGTGTTGGTGCAGCGGTCGACGTACCCATACATAAGAACCCTGAATTCTATTTTCTGAGTCGGTACATGAAAACTCTGATTGCTTGTGTTTTGAAATGTTTTCCTAATTTATATTGAGTCAGCACACTAGTTATAAATTATTGACCATTACATATCTATTTCATACAGGATGCCTCCATGTAGATAGAAAACCAATATTCAGGTTAGATATCATGAATGTGGACAATCGAGAAAACCAATATGCATGTTACATGAGTTCCAGAGATAGGGACCTCTGATTTCTCAATGCAAGATAGACCCATAGGCAGCATGGGACTGGTTTGTGGCAGTTTCTTAGGACATTCCCTCAGTAGAGACACCCACTAATCAGATGGGGATCTTAGATGCTATCCTTCTTTAGGGATCGTTAGGACGGTGGTGGAGCTCAACGCTATAGGTTTATGAATAGATGACCCTCCTCTGGCTGGCCATTTATAGCATTTTCATGGTGGAGTTTTTTTCCAGTGACACTATGCTCTGTGCGTATTAAGGAGATGGTGCATCTTCATAAGGGAAGCGAGACTTTGGATCAGTACTCAGTGAGATTTTCTAACCTCTCTCAATACTCCACTGACATGGTACGAGACCCATACATTAGGGCCCAAACATTTGACTAGGCGCTCCAATTAGAGATTCTAGCTGCAAATTTTTTTCTCAGAATCCCGAAACAGGTTGGGGTTCTAGAGATAGCATTGCTGATGTAGATCTTCCTTACTAAGCCGGAACAAATAGTATGAGCCCCTACCAGATGACAGGTAGAAGAGTCATCTGTAGCTGGATATAGATAGGCAACGTAGAAGCCCATGGGGGATAGACCTTAAAGAGGGTTACCCCATGACACAAGGATAGAGGTGTGAGGCTCAATAAGAATATGGATCCACTAATGAGGAATGATAAGTTTTAACTATGGGGGACATGATCACAGAGCATGCGACTAACCAACTCACCACATGGATGATCGACAGATGGTAGAGGGGCCACCGAGGCATAAGTAGCAGTATGACCATGAGATTAAGCCATGCGAAAAATGAGTAAGGGGAGTAGTATGTGTAGTAGGAGGTGGTCGGGGTCACCAGGCACTACCACCACTACCCTTAGGCAGTCCACCGCGAGGTTAGGGAGTATGTGGATTGTGACAGGACCAACTACAGGCAGTAGAGGATAATGAACTTGACTTCCCGGAGATGATACGAGGTACAATATATATCTTTTATACTTTAGTATAAGTGCTTATCGACATATATTCTTTCCATTATTTCCATGTTGTAGACATAGTTTGGGACTCAGAGATTCCGACAGTGATTCTGGCTCAACCTTCATGTTAGGATAATTCTATGAGATGATATTCTTCAGTTACACACTGGTGTTGACAGTGTGGTATTACTCTCGGATGAGATATTTTTATATGGTATATTCTAGTAGAGGCGTTGAAGACCTAAGATGCCATTCTAGGCATGGAATAGATACGAGTAGTTCATGCACAGATTGAATGCTTGAAACATACAGTGAGATATATATGATGAGATAGAGTCTAGTTTTACATTGTTGGTGAGAAAGAAAACAGAGTAGCGCGAGATGGACTTGTGCCCAGGGGTGGAGCTGATTACATATCAACCATCTTGCATAACATTCCACATAGTGGATGAGGTGAGTCCACAATTTTAAATGGTTGTTGATGAGTATGAGGACATATTTTTAGAAGATGTCACATGACTACCTCCTCGTAGATAGGTTGACTTCTTCATTGACTTGTACCCATGAACATCACCGATATCTACACCAGCATATCGGATGGCCCCTACGGAGCTCTGGGAGCTAAGTGTATAGTTGGAGGACATACAGAGGAAGGGATTCATAATGCTTAGTGTATCTCTTTGGGCATATCTAGTGTTTTCTTCTTCGATGCCAGATGAATGTTTGAGGCTATGCGTGGACATCTAGCAGCTAAAATAGGTGACCTCGAAGAACAAGTATTCTCTACTAAAGATTGATTATTTTTTTGATTAGTTGAGAGGAGAGAAGGGGTTCATGATAATAGACCTCATATCACGCAATCATCAGCTCAGGGTACGAGATGAGGACGTACTAAAGAAAGCTTTCAGATATTAGTATAACCATTATGAGTTCATGGTGATTTTTTTAGGAAGGACCAATTCTCCAACAGTATTTATGGGGATCATGAATAAGATCTTTCATCCATTCCTCAATCGAATTATGGTGGTATTATTCAACAACATATTGGTATACTCAGTGTCTGAGAAAGAGCATGGTGTACACTTGAATATAGTTCTGGACCAACTCCAGGAGCCCTAGTTATATGGTAAGATCATGAAGTTTGTGTTCTGGATACAAAAGGTCCACTTCATGGGACACGTCATCTTAGAGGCAAGAGTTGATGTGGATCCAATGATGATCGATGATGTAATTTCTTGGTGGCCACAAAGGAGTGTTACTGAGGTGTGGAGCTTCCTTGGACTAGTAGGCTACTATTATAGGTTTGTACCTGATTTCTCCAGAGTAGTAGAACCAATGACTGCCTTAAAGTAGAAGGGGGAACCCTTTATATTGTAAGAGAAATGAAATGATTGGTTATTGCTACAATCATAGGTTCATACCAAACTCGATTTCATCCTGATGCAAGATGATGCAGTGATTGGTTATGGTTCAGTATAGCTGAGTCCACATGGGATGAATTATAGGACTAACGACTTAGAGTTAGTAGATGTAGTCTTTGCACTGAATATTTGTAGAAATGACATGATGGGAGAGCGGTTTATTTTTTACTCAGACCACAATATTCATAGATATATCTACACACAAAAATGTCTGAATATGAGATAGTGACATTTTCTAGAGTTAATCCATGTCTATGACTTTGACATAGTTTATATACCTGGAAAGGGGAACGTTGTAGCTTATGCACTTAGCTGCCGATCAATTTCACAAATACTGAACAAGGCTTCAGTGAATTTATCCCCGCTTCAGATATACTAAGTGGAAAGAGATGATATGGTCTACCTCCAGTCATTGGTAATTTCTATTCCACTCCTTCAGCAATTTAGGGATGTGAAAATCATAGAAATCAGCTACGAGAAAACACGTGATCATATATCCTCAGGCAATCCAACTGACAGATATTTTGATGGTTAGGAGCACACTATTCTTTTCAGAGGACGTACAGTTATACTAGTGGTGCTACGAGAGGAGGTGATGAGGGAGTTCTATACATCCCCCTTTCCTATACATTTAAGCATGATAAAGATGAATCAGGACCTCCTGCATCAGTATTGGTGTCCAAGGATGAAGAAATATATGATAGAGTTTGTCACTAGTTTCCTTACATTCCAGCAAGTGAAGGCCGAGCACCAGGTACCAGCAGGGTTGACCCAACCCCTCGAGATACAAGAGCATAATTGGGAAGGTATATCAATGGACTTCGTGACGGGGTTACCACATACGTCTAGAGGGCATGATAGTATCTGGGTGATCATTGAATGACTCAACAAGTCATTGAACTATTATAATATTTTAGAGAAGGGTTCAATAGAGATCATGGGACATCTATACGTTTAGGAGATCATGTGACTTTATCAGGTACCTTCCACGATAGTCTCAGTCCATGACACATGCTTCATATCTTGGTTGCGGAAATGATTACTAGAGGCTTTCCGGTCTCAAGTTCGCTTGAGCACAACTTTTCACCTGTAGAATGATTATCAGTAAAAGTGAACCATCCAAACCATGAAGGACATGCTTCGTGCAAGTGGCCTAGATTTTGGTTGCAATTGGGTGGGAAACCTACCCATGATGGAGTTTCCATACAACAACAGTTATCACTCCACCAATAGTATGATAATTTATGAGGCATCGTATGGATGACCATGAAGATCACCTTTGGGCTAGACGGATCCAAGAGTGCTATCCCTCATGGGCCTAGAGATGGAACAAGCTACCACTGACAAGGTGCATGTCATACAATAGAGAATGAAGACTACACAGATCCAATAGAAGTCCAATGCTGATTGGCGACGAAGGCCACTAGAGTTCTTGGAGGGTGACCACCTATTCTTGTGAGTCTACCCTCGACCTGGACTATGGAGATTTGGCTGAGGTGGAAAACTCTCACCGAGGTTTATTAGACCATTCCAGGTACTTCGGAGGATTGGAAAGGTGGTGTACTACTTGGTACTACCACTGTAGTTGGAGATGGTGCACGATGTCTTCCACATATTCAAGAAGAAAACATATGTGCACGAATCATCTCAGGTCATCGACCATGATGAGTTGGAGATAGATGACGGGGAGACTTTTGCAGAGTAGCTAGTGGAGATAGTTGATTGACATAAGCATGTCCTTCTTCGGCTATCAATACCTATGGTGCATGTTCTATGGCAGCACGGGAATCTCTAGCAGAGCACATGGGAGGGAAATGCTCATATTCTTTCTGAGTTAACCTCTTATTTTTGTATCCCCGTTAGGATTTTGGGGACGTAAAGACCCAAGGTGGGGAGAATGTAAGGACCCGAAAAATTCCATGTATTTTTTATTATTATTTCAGATTATTATGTGTCTAAAATATTTAAAGGCACATGATTCTGAGAACCACTGTGCCTGAAATGGGTATTGAACTTTTTCTAAGGAATGTTCAGTAAACGTGCGGATGACATTTTATATCTTTTGAACTGATGCATAGAGTAAAAATATGGGGACACCATTGAATCTTCTGGGCTAGGATTTTCTTATGGGAGTGTTCTGTTCGACTGCTGTAGGTTGGTAGAAAATGTTAGTGTTTGGAATTTTTTAGATAAGTAAAATAACATGTAATTGTAATTTTATTTCCTTTTTTATCCAATGGATGGGCATCTGTGGCAGGACTAGTGAATTGTGAATCCATATAATTCTTTGACTCATCAAATGCATAACTCAAACATGGTGAATTAAATGTGGTTTATTAATTCATTTAGTAAACCTCATTAATTCCTCAATTCATTACTCACCATTTCCACCTCTTATTTATATGGAGCTTAGTGTTGGGATTTTGCATGGATTCTTTAAGAAATGAAACTACGGTGAAGTCCTCTAACAACATCTACCTAGAGGACAAGACCAAATTCAATGAGTGGTGATGATCACCACCGAATCACAACCCAAAGACTATGACAAAGGAGGTTTCATTGATCGACTCCAGTAGACATCTCATCCAAGTAGGGGTTTTTGTTTTTAATATTATAAAATAACTCTTGCTCTATTCTTTATTTATATGAACAACGTGGATCAACTGATCTACTTCTTCATCCCAGGATCGTTTTTTAAACATGAATGGTTGGTGAGGTTTTACAAGTTAGAAGTTATGTCTAAATTCTCTGTTTGTGGTTTATACCCCATGTTAAAATGCTAAAATAGAGGGTGAACGCCAATCTAACAAGGCCCTGACCTTCTGTCTATCTTATTGTTATGGTTATTACCATGCATAGCTAAGAAATGTGATAGAAAGAGAGATACAGGGTTCACCCAGTGGTGGTGGTGACCTGGAAGGCTCATTTTCCAAGATAGCACAACGAACGGACCACCTGGCAGACTGGGGCATGCGCATGGGCCGGATCCACAGACCAATGGGCCAGTGCACTTGGGAAAAAACCCACCCCGGGAACCATGCCAACCACGGCCTAGTCCCATGAACCAACTGGGCCGACCCTTAATGGGATGGATGCCGGTGGGGTCAAGAAGACCCCGGGATCCATAGAGCTAGGTCGGCATGACCGAGTCAGATCAGACCAATACCCACTTGTCCCCAAAATAAAGATATGACTGTAACGGACGAACATACTTTCCATTCAACACACTGTTAGTGGAATTGGGGACCCTTTTTGGGAAGTGATCCCTTGGGAATATTTCATCAGGCCCGACCGAACCGGGACTGGCTGAGGAACAATCACCCTTGTTATTGGGACTCTTATGACAGGGAAATCCATGGTTATGAGTTTTTTGGGACTTCATAATGATTGAAATATGTAAAATGTCTTGAAGAGAACAATATTCCAAAGATTAGGCATGCTACGTGTGTGAATCTTGTGGGAGGTTATGGAATGAATAAGAAGATAGAACAATACGAGTCGGCATCAACAGCTCCAGAGTGGGATGATCTAGTTGTATGACTAATCATCCCTACCTCTATAATAACAACCAATATAGATCAACACTCATGAACAAAACGAGTCATCACCAACGACTAATATGGGTCCGCACAAGCAAACAATACTGGTCATCACCAATAACCAATATCGGTCAGTATCTGGCGTCTAATACGGGTCAACATCTAGGGACCTATAAATGTCATCATTGGTGTAATTACAGATTGGATGATCTTGATTTACAACTATTTATCCCTATCAGAAAATCCATGATGTTTTATAGATATAGTGAGATTTATCCTTTTCTTTGTTCTTTATGATTTAGATCATGATTGTGATATTACATTTGTGGTATTTTTTGGTATTTTTTCCTTTGTGGATTTCTCAAAGACCTTAGTGGGTCTCAGGGTCTAATACTGGGTTTTTATACTCACCCTCGCATAGGATCAGCCCATACATGTGTGTCTGGTGCACATTACTGATGCTCCAAGGCACACTTGGGATGTTTGGGATTTGGTGGAGCTTGGTGTGAGGGGATAAGTCGAGATCCACTTATTTATCTCCAGACATACACTAATATACCTTTAGTTAGTGCTCCATGGTAGATGTGACAGCTGTTTACATTCTTATCAGTTTCTAGGGCTTGTATTCCATCCCACGATTTTAAGTTTTCAATTGTACTTGTGGTTGTAATTTACTCTCATGGTTATACTTTAATTTTATTGGTTGTAAAATTCAGTTTCCCTTTTTGATTGTGTACAGTTCTCTAAGGAAATGCCTTCCCTACTAAGGAAAAGATTACAGGTCCTAGTCTCCAACCCCTGGCCTATGGAGGTCGGGCTTAGGGTAGTCACGTACGGGCCCCGTGGGTTGTGTTGTGATAATAATATTATTTATATTGTTGTTTATTTGAGCTCAATGTTTTTAATAAATAAATCTATAAAAATTAAATTTATATAAAAGAAATATAATATAAAAATCATGGTGTTAAATTTTGTATCATGCTAGGGCTAGTGTCTCAACGACATATTATATTCTATTAAGGGGATTGTGCCTCTTGGTTAGGCCATTTATGATGATGTTGAGGGTTATGGTAGATTTCTTGACATTCATCATTAGTCTCTTTTTATAGTAGTTCTATAGACATGTACAAGTTTTTTCCCATGTTCCTATATTCTAATAATTATTTTTTCTGTTATTCATTGTATTGGGGTTTGTTTTCTTTGGATTTTTTGTTTTGTGATTCAATCAATATTCTACATTAATTTTTTTTTGAAAGGTGATATTAAAATAGATGTCTTAATAAAATAGTTGTAGGCTGTGAAAACATTTTTTTAGTTTTTTTAGATTATTAATATATGCGGGTGTTCCATAAGATGATTTTAATACAATGTTTTATTTCTCCGTGATCACCAAGAAACAATTTTCAAATGAATTTCAAACTAAAATTAAATGGGGTTTATTTATTAACAGTTATGAATGGTGTGTACCAATGAGGAATATTTTTTCTACCCCTTTCATATTATAGGTTTAACATGTATGCTAAGATGTAGCATATGATCTTAGTTTCATGGTTTAGGTTTATTAGAGGTGATATATTAATTCATATCACTTGCACATTTTAATTTGATTTGATTTTTCCTATTTATTATTTTACTTTTGGATTCATTGTTATATAGGACATATTAGTCTATTTTATTAGATATGTTTTATAATTATCTTTTTTCACTAGATCTATTTATTTTGTTTTAGTTTATCATTTTGTGAGGTTAATTCCCTAGTACTTTTCTTCGTTTCCATATTGGATTTTATTTTATCATTTCACGACATTTTTATATCTTATATATTGAGTGGAAATGATTGGATTTTGAAATGAACATCATTTGTTATATAATTGTTTAGTTGAAATTGTTCCCATTAGAGAATATTTTATGCCCTTTCACACTAGTTACCCAACTAGTGTGGTCAAGAACTCATATCATCATATGTCTTGGGCCAACATATATGTTTTATTTGGGGGATACCTAAGAAATTTTTTTGAAAATTGGTATTAGAGAATATGTTATTAAATTGGTTTAGGTTTTAGTGTCACCCATGTTATTTTGGGAGTCAGGATAGACATGAGTAATAATTGTTAGAAATCATGGTCCACATGAAAAAGAGTGTCTGAACAAATTTTCTTCAACTAAAGTATCTTATTTAAAGGGTGTTTTAGGATGGTTAAATATTGAATTCTATCATATTTATTTGTTTATTTTTAGATGTTGACTATGTATTTGATCCATTATAATTAACATTTGGAATTTATGAGCTGTTATTATAAAATTTCTTGTATTAGGTGAGTTTAAGATGAAATTTAGTGTTAAAAGGATTAGTAAACCATTCTCATATAATATAGAATAGTCTAGATAAACTCTAGTGAGAGTCACATGTTTTGAAAAAAAAAATTCTAGAGCATTCTCCCAAACCGTTTGTCAAAGTTTATTTTCCTTATTTTTCAGATGCTATTTTCTTGAGAATTTTATAATAAATTAATCTTTCTAGAAATTAATATAACATATGTTGTGATGATATATATGATATTTTGACGACATTAAATTTAAACTGAATTGAAATTATTATAATAATTTATATGGGTTTTTATACGAAATGGAATTCTATAAAATCATGGTATTTTTGTCTAATGTTTTAGAAAGTAAATATTTTTTTCCTGAATTTTTGTTTCTAATTTACAAATATTTGAGTCTGGTAAAATTATGTTTATTTAAATGTTTTGAGAAAATTTATGTGCATTTTTATAATCCATCTCATTTATTTTTCTTAATGGATTTTAATATGTTAATTGTTTCAAAGTTTGAGGTTTTAAATTTTAATCGTGAATTATACATGTATTGAAAATGGTTAAGAATTTTCCTTAAAATAAAAGTGAATGATTTATAAAAAATTTTGTAGCATTTCAAAAAGTATGAAGAGTTATAAATATTATATATATATTATTTTATATCTTGGATGAAATTATTTTATGTTTTAAAAATGATGAAACTTTATTATAACACATCTACATTTGGGAAACAAGTTTTCTAAAAACTCTTGTATTGTGAGATAGAGGGTTTTAGAGGGAAAATTTTAATTTTAGTAAACCAAATAGAAAACATGTTTTCCTATTTTTCTAGGAGTTTATTTTGGTTAATTTTGGATCATTATTATTTTAATTGTCAGGTATGATTTTTGGGTTATTCTAGATTCTTCATTGATTCTTAATCACAAGTAGGTATGAATGAAAATGGGTAAATATATCTCTATTTATATGACCCATAGAGTGTTTTAATTCACTATCCTTTTGTGTTTATACTCTATAATTAATATGGATTCATATTTTTGAGTCTCATTATTACTGAACCTATAGTAGTTGGGTTTGACAAAGTGGATCATGTAAGGTGTGAATCTCTAGTTTTTTCATTGACCAATTCGTGGTGGAAGTTTTATCAACATAGAGATATTATGACCTCCCTGATCTGTTGTGTCATTTATATAGAAGTTATGATATAATGATGGTGAGGTTTTACCTTAAGGTTCTATTTATGGGATATTTTGGGTATGATCATGGAATTATGGGACAAATATTTCCTTCACCTTTGGTTACTCCCTTATTGATGTAGATTGGTTCATCATGACTCAATGTTCTAAGTGTAGTGTCCTAGGATTCTTATTTTTTGCTTTTTCCTTTAGGTTTGAATTTACGATTCTATATTGGGAATGTTTTTTGGGGGTTTCCCTATTAGGTTTTATTTCCCAAACAATGATTTCTTGGATATCCTTATTTTAGGTGATGTTTATCTTCAGTTCGAGGATTTCTTGAATCGTTTTAAATTTGTTTGAGATGGATTTTAATTTTTATATTTCTAAATTTTTCAGTGTTTCCATATATGATTATTCTTTTTCCATAGAGATCCCATTCTCTATTATGGTGACCTTAATATTGAGTTTCTATATAACTTATTATGCATTTTGGAGAGTTTTTATATTAGTGAATTTCATAATATGTTAGGGAGAAAACCATAGGAGATCATCTTAAGAAATTCAATTTTTTTTGAACAGGTGCATTCATTTCAATATTTTTTTAAAAGTTCTGATGTGTGTTTGAAGACATGTTCTTTAATTGTATCTTGGACACTCAAACCCAATGAGATAGTATTGATCTTTGTGTGTCATCTACTATTGGGTTGATTCTTCAAGATATTTGATCCAGTCATGCAACTTTTCCAAATATTCCCTATTTTAATAGGGGTATTCCTTTTGAAGTTCTATTTATTGTGAAATTGAATATTTTTCCCCTTTGAGTAACTTTTTTCTAGTTTTAATATTTTTATGATCCCTTGTTGGGTGCTTTATAATTTATTGTAGATGGGTAATTGGATATTTTGGTGTGTTTTATTTTTTGGGTGATACTATAACCATATTATTATTAATTTTAATAGGTCTTAGTGTTTCAATTATTATCTCTTCAATATTGAAATTGAATCTTGTTACCTATTTTAATATCCATTTCATTCAAGTGTTATTGGGGGAATAAAATATTATGGTGGGAATAATTTTAACAACACAATTTTTTTTATTTTTTTTATTTATTTATTAAAGCTATACCTTAACATTGAATTAGGGGACAAACCCAAATGGATAAACATGTTTTTTGATTTTAAATTATAGTGTGTATGGTTGATGCATGTTTAGTATAAAATGTGTAATGACTGTGAATATGAATATTTTATTTTGACAGTGGTTTTTAAGATTGGTATTACACAGTTTTCCAAAACATAGGGACAAAACATGTGTTCAATCTATTTGATTTAATGTGTGATATTACCATTATTCTTGTATTTCCCCGATATTATAATATATATTTTCTATTAATGAAATAAAATTATCATGATACTCCATCATTGAAATAATAAAACTAAAATGATACAAATATTAATACATGAATATTTATAAGAATAATATATGAATAATAAAACATCTGTTAAATAAAAATATATTAACCAATAAAATTTTCTTATATTTAGAGGATACATAATTAACAAGATTTGATAATAAATATGACTTGTATTTCATAACTACATTTTTCCTTAAATTTTTAATATTTTATAAAAATAAATTAAATTATCAAATTTAAATATCTTATTTGGTATGTATGAAGTTTGTATCATGTTTCTAATTTTGAAATTTATATGGAGCAATATTAAGAACACTGAAAATTTTTATCTCCTTAATAAAAAAATTATATTTTTTCTCATTTTAGAAATAAAATATTAATTTTTGTATTATTAATTTTATAATATGTTATTAATTTTTGAGTTTTCTAGGTCAAAATCATATTAAGATAAATTATTTTTATATTTATAAAAACATTTATTTTTTGAATAGTATAAAAATTTAATGTTTGTAATTGCTGTTACATTTTTAACATTTTCATAATATAAGAACAATTTGAAAGTTTATGAGACCCTGTTTAAATACTTAATATATATTTATAATCGAAAATACACCATCTAAATATTTAATTTTTAATATATAAACCCAATGTTTATAATTTTAGAAACATAAGTAATATTTGACATTAATAAAAACCATTTTTGGACAATTTTTTTAACTAAGAATCCAAATGATGTAATTCCATTTTCGATTTTTTTAATACCAAATAAATATTTTTATATTTAATAATAAACTAATTACATCCATATAATTTAATATCCATGATAATTTTATATTATTCATTATTTTTATTCATGGAAAAGAAACATTTTAAAATATGGTTTTATACGTTATCTACAGAAATAAAATTTTTAATTTTGCTACTATAATAAATTTTAGTTTAAAAACATGGATTTCATATGTCGAATAATTAGGTAAAAATTATGTAATTAAGAAAATTTTATTTTTTTATTAATTAGAATTAAATAATTTAGATAGTAATTAGTTACCATAGTAAAAACTAAAAATTGATAAATTGATAAATATAAGATTAACTGACTTAATGAATGTTAAAAACATCTATAGAAATTAATGGTTAATGATTTATTTACATTAATCCATCCACAAATCCAATTTCTTCCATTATTATAAATACTTGAACTTTGAATAGGACATTATCATTTATATTCTTATAAAAAATCTACTCCCCTCCCTTATAAAAGAATCCATCACAACCCCACATCTTAAAACACACCAAGACTCATAGTTGTAGAAGAAATATTACTAAATATCTCCATAATAATTAATGATACATCATAGAGGATCTATTATTCTCAAAGTAATGGAACTTAAATCATTAATTATATTTCAAAATGATCTCTTCCAAAGAGTAAGGTAAAATTCTCAATTGCTTATTTTTAATTTATTTTCTATTAAGAATTATTCTATATTACCTAAATCTAAACCACCCAAATTGAAATAATTTCATCAATATTTTATGTATACTTTTTTATAATGTTATTGTACACACAATTCCATCATTCCTACAAAGTATCCAAAAAATGAAAACATTCGTTTGTTTTATATGCGGACTACCACCTCCATAGCTGTGATGATCTATTTCTCATTACTATATCAAATAAATGGCCCAAACAGGGTATTTAATGATTAAATATTATATTTTAAAAATTATTGAGATTTTAATTATCTAATCCAATTATTACCTTCTTTAACATCTATTGAAAATTAGAATCTTTCCCATATGAATGAGTTAACTACGACCTCCATGAAGTAACAAATTACGATTTTCATATATAATTTCAATTTTTTATTAAAATACCGTAAATATGATTCAAACCATATAAAATAGAAATAATATCATTTTAGTTTTTTAATAATGATATTATTCAAAAAAATCATTCCCTTAACCATATCCACCCTTTGATTATAACATGTTCTTAATTGGGTCGGTTTCACCACATAAGTAAAGCATGCTATAAATTTATCTCATCAATGACTTTGGGTACATATGAATATTATTATCCATAAATTTAGAAAACAATATTCCTATTAAGGGTATTAAGAATTTAAAATTTTTATATTATTTATTAATATATAACCATTTGTCATTAAAAATAAAAGAAACTAGTATGCCCTCAAATTCATCTCCCTAATTTGAAATAAAAACACCCAAGGAATGAAGTTGTAATGTTTTTAATAATTTTAAATCATATATTCCAATAAATTAAATAATATATGAATTATTAACATGGTATCAATGAAATGGTATGAAGGATGATATTACAAATCATGTGCAATAGAACTTGAATTACAAATATCAAATAATGAAAATAAACTATAACTGACATGAAAATGTATAATAATTAATTATTATTAAAATTTATAAAATGTAACATGTATGAATAAAGTTATTAATTAAGTGATATATAAATTTATTTCTATAATAAAGTATGTTTGAAAACATTTTACAATGTGGGAGTACAAGGTATGCATATTTTGTCTCAATTTTTTTTCTTATAACATGTTTTTATAAACCCAATTCCATTTAAATTTTTTATATACTACCCATTTGATTTATAATATCATGAATTATTTTTTATTCATGGTATTTTAAGTACACTTTTGAGATTTCACTTTCATAGGGTTTTAATTAAAATGTTTCTTCATCCATAAGGGATAGTAATCTTAATTTTCATCCTTTTAGACTAGTGTAATATTCACAACTTATTAATTTTTTGGTTTTGTATATACTTCCATTGAATACATTTTTATCAATTTATATATAAAATTATATTGATTTAAAATCTATCTTATGTTATACCATTCATGGGATTATTATTATTGTAATTATAACATTGTTGTAAGGGATTTTGGGAATTCGAACCATATTTCATCATGTTATAATGTTTCATAATAAAAATATTAATTTTATTCTTGGTTTATTTAACGCTAATATTAACTATTAAAAAATATATTTATCTTAATATAAAATGAAAATTTTCATTCAAATCTTACTCCATGATGAATTTCATCCCCATAATAGTGTAACATTGCTAAGAATAATTTCTCATTATCATTATTGATGAATTATCCTCCATGTTTACATTTTATCGGCCAACATCTTTTCTCATTTTGGGTGCCTAACTTTTTTTACCTGATTTTTCCTTCCTATTTCCCATTTCCTCTTGCTCAAAATGATGTTTTAAAACTCATTTATATTAAATTTTTAAAAATAAATGTATTGTAAAATATTAAAAAAATTCTTTTTATAATAATATATTATATCTCACAGTACACATTTCACAGAGATAATATTTTTATAATTTTAATGCTCAATTATACAAATTTATTTTAAAAAAAGTATGTTTTTCCAAAAGTTTCAATTAAATTTTTTGAAATAACTCTTCAATGTGCCCCGCAACGTATTCTTTTATGATATTGTAACTTTTTTTATAAAACATCCTTTTAGAATTATTCATATGGATACATTATCTTAAGTCTATTATTATTAATGAATATTCCTTTACATGGGTTAAAATGGTTTTAAAAATTAATTTAATTCTTAATGATTATGAAAACGAAAATAAACATTTTTATATTTTTCATAAGTAAATTTATGATTTTAAGAATAAAAAATATTGATTTTAGAAGGTATATTAATTGTTTGTGTCTTTAAAAATTAATCAATGATTTTAGATCATCTCAAATAATGTTTTTGACAAAATATTTTTTTTAAACAAATCAAAAAATATTTTGTTCTTTTAAAATTTAATTTCTAAAATGTCTTCTCAAGATAAATGTATTTCTCATTAATTAAATTTTTTAAAGAGTTTCAAGAATTATAAAATGGATACTTCTTATTTAATTTCAAATTAATTTTTCTAATTATTTTAAAAGGGTGTTTTATGTCTATGTCAAAATCATGGGATGTTCCTTATATTGTAATATAGATATTTTATTATAATACAATCCACACTATTTCTCTATATGGGTTACAAAATATTATTTGAATGTATTTATGAAACCCATCTATTTTATATGGATTATTTATGTAATATTTGAGGAATGAATGTTTTCATGTTCTAATGGACTAAATATTAATGGATAATTCTTATTAAGAAGTATCGTGTCTTATATATATCTTACATGAATTGGATATAGATTTAAAACTCATGGGATAAATACGGTTATGAATTATTAATGCTCGGTCAACTATGGTAATTATAAAGTTATGTGTCCTCTATAATATTATGGGGATTTGGTAGTGATGTTTCCTCTGCTATGTTCATGGGAATCAGGTATTGATGATTCCTCAACTATTTTTATTGTAATTAAGTAGAGATGTCTACTCCACTATGTAAATCGGTTAGTGATACTTGATCTAATTTAGGAATCATTATGGGATTCCATCTCCACCTGGTTATGGGAAACATGTAGTGATTATTAATCTAAAATTATATGATATCTTTGTATATATTAATTCTATATTTTATTATTTTGGTTCAATTTCATAACATTCCATATTTTTATGCCTATGATTTTGTTCCACTGATATTGTTTATTATCTCTTGTTTCTACTCTTATGACATGTTATATGTTTTCTCTTTTGAGATTATGAGTACAGTTATCATCGATTATTGATAACTCTTTTTATTCTATGATTTTTTTAATGATATATTTCTGTATTGATCAGGATTTCTAATAATATTGTTATATTACCCTTGATTTTGTATTTATAATTTTCCTTGAATAAGATTTTTATATCATAAAATTCTTATGTTGTTCTTCCTAAAGTTATAGGGATGTTTATTACTTATGAGTAGTCTAGAAGAAGGTATAGTATGGTTTGATTGTGAAAAAATGTTCAAATATATCATTAAATGAATTTATTATATAGATAGTCCTTAAAGACAATATTATATCTATTCATGGGTTCTTTGGGTAATTGTGAGATTAAAATTTTAATTTATTAAAATTATGTGATATAATAAAATGTTTACCTAGATTAATATAACTTTGTTCCAAATATAGTGTTTAAAGAAAGTGTTTTTAGTACTAGATCTATTGGGGTTCATGTATGGACCATCAGTTAAAATACCATCAAGTTTTTAATATTATTTTTTAAGATTTGTTTAGTAATTTTTTGACTTATAATGAAAAAGTTTTTTTAAAAATCCTATAAGAGATTCTATATAAGGATTATAGTGAGAGAACTTTTTTGAAAAGACATAATGATATGTCTATGTTTTAGATAATTTTTAAAATTTTGGAAATTTTGAGGCTATGTCGATTCATTGCAATGAAATACTTATCTGGATACCAACAATTTTATATATGATATTGTGAAGATATACCTATGGGTAATAAGTCTGAAAAGGATGGTTGGGTATTATCTCAATTTTCACATAGTGTACAATAAATAAGAATAATTGCACATCTAGTTTGAAATACATAGGGGATATGAATTACCGATTCAAATTTTATTTATAAACTATTATATCATATAAGAATATATTTTAGTCAAATAACATAATAATAAAATAATTCAAAAGTATTTATATTTAAATGATGGTATAAAAGGATGAGACATCTTAGAATTGATTCCTCATATAATTTTTTTACACTTATTTTATTGGATATTTTCATAAATATTTAGGTTATTTGTAATTGGATGGAAATAAGACAATGAAAATGAATTTTTGATTTTTTCCCTTAAAACTCCATTAACTAACTAAGGATGAATATTTTGTAGTTTTTTCATTAATGTAAAATCTCAATATATGATTACTATGAAATAATAAATGACTTTATAAGTTTTACCAAAGATGTAGAGGTTTAAATCTCTGTAAAAATATATATTTACTTCATTATAGACCCCATATAATCATTCATTATTTTAATGAAAATTAAAATTGGCAAGAAAAAATTTATTTATGGATGCGAGAATGTAATGCCTCAAGATGTTAGTATATATTTTCCTTTAATTAAATACTACTTTGAATTTCTTATTTCCCACACAGTACTTAAATAATATCATCTAAAAATCATTATATAAACATTATTATACAAAATAATAAAGAAATATAAATAATAAAAAATGAAATGATATTAACTAAACAAAACTTTCTTACAATTATATGATAAATAATTAGTAAGATTTAATAATAAAAAGTATGATTATTTCAGAAAAAAATTAATTTTCAAGTGTTGTATATTTTATCATAATATATTAAATATAATATTTTTAAAACATTATAAAATATGAAAGAAATATTTAACACTGTTTAATGTAGAAATTGATATAAAATAATATCAAGGATACTTAAAAATTCCATCTTTGTCATAAAAATAGTTTTGGTTAATATTTTTTACACTCATTTAAAAAATAATTTATAAATTTTTTTAATATTAAATTTATGAAATGAGATTCATTTTTGAGTTCATCATTTAAAAATATTCTTAGGTTTATTTTTGTCACATTTTCTACTAAGGTTGAATTTTTTGTGAATAGTTTAAAATACATATTTTGAAAAAGTCTATATTTTTTGAAATTATCATAACACAAGATTGATTTGAATGTTTTTTGGAATATTATACAATAGAAAATAAAAATTAATAAAATAAATTAAATATTTTAAAAAAACCATGTCAAATTTATTAAACCCTTGTTTAACATTTGGGAAACATATGTAATATTTTACTTTTATATAAACTATTTTTGGTCTATTTATGTTAACTAAATATCCACATGTTGGAATAATGTTTTTGTTGGTTTTTTTGAATCCAAATAATTATTATTTGGTTAATAATAAAACAATTAATTTTATATATGTCAACATCTTTGAGTATTTTATCTTAATTATAATTTTCAAAAATAAAAAGTAGTTGTTCTAAAGAACATTTATGCATTATGTTGTATAATATTATAATTATATATCACTACAATTATAATTTTTTTATAATAAATATTTAGATTATATTTGGAACCATTAGGTATAAGTTATTTAATAGTGAATTTTTATTATTTAAGAATTAAAAGAAAATTGGATTTATAATAATTTGTTACCATGGTAAAAATAAAATTGTTAAAAGTGAAAAATCGAAGCATAAAATAAAGAAAACATGTTAAAAAAATTACTGAAATTGTATGTATGAAAATTTATTTAACTAACCACTTACCCCACTCCATTATTTTCATTAATTGAATCCACTTGACCTTTATATATTGATTTTACCAGTTATATTATAACTTAAGTTCCTCTATCATTCATTATAAATGGAACAATCACCACCTCAATTATACACATACAACAAGATTCATAGATTCAATTAAAATATTCTATAAAAACTTATGAAAAATGATATACGCATGAAATATAATTTTTATTCTTAAAAGTGCACTTCTAAAAGAATTAATATAATTTTTAAATGATCTATTCTAAGATGTAGGGTAAAATACACAATTACACATTTTTCTTTTTCTTTTAGTTGTTCTCAATATAAATCATTTCAGTTTAATATACCTATGATGAAATATCTACATAAATATCATAGGTATAATGGTATTTTTTAATGAGAGAACATTTTTTACCTTCCTCCCAACTATTTGAAAAATGAAAACGTCCATTGTGTTATATGCAGACTACCACGTCCATAATCAATGTGATCTGTTTTTCATAATAAACATACTTGGATGGTAAAACGGTGTATTTGATATTTAAATATAACATTATCAACATTATTAATTTTTGGAAATATATATCATTTCGTTATTTACATTATTTAGAAAATGAGAATGTCACTCATGTGTACGTGCGATATACCACCTCCATAATGTGGCATATTTTTTCATCAATAATTTTATAAATTTTTAAAATTTTGTAAAATATGATTTAAAATATTTGTAAAATATATATATTATCATTATACCTATATACTAATGATATTTTACCGATGGAATCACTAATTTAACCATACTAACCTTTTCATTATAGTCTATTTTTGTTTGGATACGTTTAACCACCTATAGGGACAATAAAAAAATTTATAGCATGGATGAAAATGAATACATAAATATATGTATAATTAGAAATGAAGGATTAAATAAATTTATTTGATAGTATTAAAAAGTTATATTAATATTTACATTTTTATTAATATTTCACCCTTTGTTCATTGAAAATTATCAACACATGCACACCAACTATTTCATCTCCTAGAACTGTAATAAAAAATTACATGGAATAAAATTATTACATTATATGTCATAAAAATTATCTTATAAAACATTTAGTAATCTAGGGTTTTTGAAATTAGTATAAAATAGTGGGCATTGACATCAAAATTACGAAGCATGAGAAAAATAATTTAAATTGAAATCATCCAATGATGAAAATAAACTACAAATTACAAGATAATGTGTACTAATGAAATTTTAAATTAACAATATTAAAGTTAATAGATATGAAAAATATTATGAAATAATGGATTAATAAAGTTATTATTATAATACATGAAGATATATAACATTCCACTGGGTGAGAATACAAGGTATGGCTGTTTCATCTCAATTTCATTTGTTAAGGGATTTTTTATGCACTTAATTTCATTTACGTGGGGTTTAAATAAAAACATGAAATATATTATAATTTATTATCACTATTCTTGGTATTTTATATTTAATTAATTTATATATCATTCCAGGGATTTCATTTAAAATGTTTCATAATTTTTATGGTATTATCATATCAATTTTCTATCCTTGATGATCCTGGAATATTCACCAATTTTTTAATTTTGTGTGTTGTGTATAATACCCATGAATGTATATTTATCACGTTTTTCGTAAAAATATTTATATATAAATTAAAATATATTATTATATTATTCAGGATATTATAAATTGAATGATAATAATGTTGGAAGTAATTTTTTTTACTCAAAAAATCTTTCATTGTTTTGTAATGTTTTATCTTGAACTTACTAATGATATTATTTATTTATAACATCTAATTATTTAATATTAAAATTTTTCATGATCTTTAGGGAAAATTAAAATATTTAAAATCTTCATCCTTGATGAAATTTTTCCCCATAAAATTATGACTTTGTTACGAATAACTCAAATTCTTATTAATGTTTATTTCTCTTCAATGCCTATAATTTCTATTATCTTTAATGATAGCCTTTGAAAAACATAATTATATACCATCTTATATGGCCTTCATATTTTCCATTTCCACTTTTAAAAAAGCAGTATAATTATTCATTTTATCCTATGGGTTTCAAAAAATGGACATCTAAAATATTAATAATATTTTTTACTAATAATTATAGGTTTAATACTCAATTTCACATTAATTCAAGATTTATTGTATGCAATTTTTAAAGAATCAATATTGAATAATTTCTTAAATAATAATTTTTTTTCAAAATTATAGAGTTGTTTTTTTCAAAATATATTTTTAAACATAATTATAAATTATAATTTAATTAGAATATTTAAAATGTTTTATAAAATATAATTATAATGTTTTCAATATAAAGATGATGTTTTACAGCCATTACTATATAAAAAGATTATATTTAATAATTTAAAATGGCTGTAAAAATATTTTTAATTCGTAATGATATTGAAAATAAAAATATATTTTATATATATTTTTAAAAATTAGAACAATGATTAATAATATAATTTCCTTATATGAAAAGGTATATTAATGGATTATGTCGTTAAAAAAGTCTTAAGTGTTTTTATTTTATCTCATTTTTTTAAAATTAAACTAGATTTAATATTAAGATTTTTTAACCCTTTTCTAGTTTCCAAGTGAATATATAAAATATTTTATCAGTATCAGTTCATTTCGATTGAAAAAAAATTATAGAGTTTTCAATAATTAAAAAATGGTTATTTTGTCAAAGCAATTAGTCCAATTACTTTAATAGGGTGATTAAAATCTCTATCAATATCATTTTACATTAGATATCTTACATTAGTGACACATTCTTATAATAAAATCCACATTCCTTATTTGGATGTCTTATGAAATGTTCTATAAAGGCATTCAGGAATACCATCTATTTTCATTGTGTTGAATCAGTGATGCTTAAATTAAAAATATTTTCATTTTCTAATGACACACATATAAATTAATAATTATTATTACGAATGTTGGGTAGAGTTGTATTATTTTTCCAACCAATGAATTTGGTAATGATTTAAATAAAATTTGATAATTGTATGAAATAAATATTTATGGTCACTTTATTATTGGAATAAGAAATTTATTCTTACTCAAATATGATATGTGAATAATTTAGTGATGTTTACTCCATTATTTTTATGGGAATTAGGTAGTGTTTCATGCACTGATATGTTAATAGGGATCAAGTAGTAATTCATAATCCAATATAACAATCATGGAGAAATTATTACTACACTTTGGGAATCAGATATTTATTATTTCTCAACCGTATTATAGAAAATAAATAGTTATTATTTCAAAAGTATTCTATTATTTTAATCATATATTAGTGATGTTTTTTCATTATTTATATGAAATGCCATATCATTAACCCAGTTATAAAAATCCATGGATCATATTATTTTTCTCATGTTTACACACACTTTTTCTACGGTATTTGTTTACTCATTAAATATTATATGTTCTTTTTTAATGGATTTTCAAATACTGTTATTTTTACAAATTATTTTAAATATGACATTTCTGAATTGCTCATGTTTTCTTAATTTATTATGATATAACCCTTGATTTTATGTTTATATGTTTTACCATGTTGGTAATTTGAGAACACTCTTTTTTAATGTTTCCAGTACCTAGGATATAAAGATGATTAAAACCAAATATGAGTATGTAAAGGTGTTTCTTATGGTTCTATTATAGGGAAATTTTAACAAGTGTCATAAAATAAGATTCTTATACAGCTGATCTTCAATGACATTAAACCATGTTTTCATGTAATTATGTGATTACTATGATAAGTTGTTTCTAAATTTGGGAAATTATAAAAATACCAACATTTTTAGCATGGGTTTCCTAATATATTATCATATAATATATTTAAATAATTCCTTGTTATATCCTGATAAGGGTGTAAGGGTCCAGGGTGCATTAATTGTCACGAAATGATATTTTGGATGTTTTAATTTTAATACTATGTTCCATAACTATTTTCAAGTTATACAATGTAAAAAATCCAAACAATATTTATAATAAATTATCAAGACATACAGAATAAACATTTATATGGTATAAAATTAAAAGATAATCCTTTACTGGATAAAATATTGATTTTATTTAATATTGAAAAATGTTATAATAAAATCTATTTTCATTATATTCTAACAAATTTCAAAAATTGAAATTAAATTTTTTTGGAAGTACATTTTTCAAATAGAAATATATACTTGAACTCCTCTAATTATTATTTAATTATTCTAGAATTTCATAAATATTATTAAGATACATTTTAATTTGGAATTAATATTTTTTACAAAATAATAATTTTTATGATTTTATAAATATGTAAGAATATCATGGAAGACTAAAAATAAATTTATAAAAAATAGGTTTTCGTGGTATAAAATTGTTCATTTTAATATATTAATTTATCATATAAAACTATTATCAAATTTTTTTGATCTAAATAAAAATTTTATATTAATTAAATATTTTTTGTCTTTTCATTGAATTATGTATATTAAATGTGTTATTCAATTGTGGATTTACATTAATAACACATAAATTTAATTTTATTTACAATAATTCAATTTAAGTATTTAAAATAAAAAATAATTATAATTTTATATTATATATAAATTTAAATTTGGAAAACATAATTTTTCAATAAACTATTTTAACACAATAAATTTTGTTTATATTAAAATTAAATTTCTATACATTTTGAAATTTGGTATAATTTAGTTATAAATAATTTCCAAATAATAAGGTATATACGATGTATTAATGTATGTTAGAAATTAATTTTCAAAATTAATTACTGATGTTAAAAAATTGTTAATCTGGTAAAAAGAAAAATGGTAAAAGAATATTTACAAAGGATAAATAGAAAAAAAATGTTAAAAATGATTTCATTATAGTAATTGATATTATTTTCAATTTTAAATTTTCACAGTATTTAATTTTGTTTTTTTTGGAGCCAATAAACCATTAATAGTGTGAGGACATTATTGAAAAATAGTGGGTGTTTCCAAAAGTGACCATTTTCTTCCCTTCTAGAAAGATACCACTTACAATGTATCTTATATACACATTAAAATAAAATTTATCCATGATGATCTACATGTTTAATCTCGCAATAACCATATTTCATTAAAATATTCCCTTGTAAACTAATTTTTATCCTAATACTTTCAGTTTTAAGGGATCTTCCATATAAAAATTACATATCTAAAATTAGTATTATCTCATTACTATTCATTTATTCTTAATATTACACATAATAATATCAAAACAACATAATAATATGATGAATTAAGTATAATGATAATAATTATTTGATTTATATTAATCATTTAATGATATGTTTTTCTTTTCCATTAACATAGGAAAAAGAAACAGACATGGTTAGAGCGTTGTGTGGACAACTGCCTCCATGAGGCGACATTGTGTGTTTTTCATCACAGTCATTCATGGATGATATTAATGGATGAAATTATGAATAAATATGATATATATATATATATATATATATCATATGATTACATTTATTAAATTTTAATTTAATATCCACCTTCACCATTATCACACATAGAGAAATGTGAACGCTAATGGTACATATGTGCATATTATCGCCTCCATAACGATTTTTTTTATTTCTGCTAGATGTGGATACATTATATAAAAATAATACAATGAGGTTCAACTTGATAAATAATAAATAATATCATTATAATTATGATATAATAAAATTATGTCAAATGAAATGTCTACTTTACCATACTTATCTATTGAGATAAAGTGTGTTTATTCTTTGGATTATATTACAACCTACATGAAAGAAGCGTAAAAATCCTAGCTCGGAAGACTATACGAAATACAATAATGATATTATTATTTGTTAATAATATAAAATTACTATTATATGCTTATATAAATGTTATATAAATCAAATAATGGATATTTATCATATCATATTTGATCAATAAAAAATATTTCTAAAACAAGATGTCACCGATTTAGTTTTCACAATATGTATCCAAAACAATACTAGAAATATATAATATATTTATAAATAAGTAATTTATATATATTAATACATATTTCATTATATATTTTCAATTACTTTGGTATCAAATTATGGGTAACAATATCATCATTTTCTAACAAGCAAAAGGTTGTTAAAGTCATTAACACTTGATTGTAATAATACGTTATAAATAATAAATGTAATCATGATAAATAATTATAACAAAGATTATAAAAGGGTAATATTAATGAGTAATGTTAGTAAGTAGGCTATTATGTTAGCTTTGATTTTTTCCTGGATTTTAGAGTTTGAACCACAGAGAAATGAAACAATGTAATGGTTGTCGTCCCAAACTATCATCTTTGAGGAAAACATATGTTAGACACCATGTTTTATTATCAATTGTTTAAATACTACCCTTTTATCATATTTTTCAAGAATAATTTATCTTCATTATACTATGTGTTCAATTTACAGTTCAACCAATCATGGGGGTTTGATTCAAAAATTACTAAATACGTAAGGTTTTCTAGCCTCAACGTCTCTTCTTTGCGATATGTTTTAATGTTATGCACCAATATATTATATATACGATGTATAAACATCCCAAAATAAATATTTTAATAATATATGATTTAAATCATGTTATTTTTTGAATCATATGTTTTTTAATCTTCCAATGACTTCTTTTTTTTGAAATTTCTAAAGCCATAAGTTATTTTCATGACTCAATTCTCTTCATCTGGTCATAATCACTCTTATTTTTCTACTATCATTAATGGTTGATCTATTATAACCCTTAATTATTTTAAAAAGTAGTTAATTATATTTAATGAGGAAATATATTTTCACACCCTATTATTCTTTCTTAATTATTTTAATGTTTTATTAAAATTTATTTTTTGCAATGAAAAATTCCCATTAAATATAAGGAATTCTTCTTCTAAGTCCATGTTGTTAAATCTGAAAAATTAAATCCATTACCATGTGGAAAATGATTTTCTATCTACAATGATTCCTTTAATTCCATTGTTTCACTTTAAGGAAAATGATTTTCAATATTTTTTAACAATATGGGTTTAACCAAGGTTATTTTAAAATGGTCAAAAGGTTTTTTAATCCAATAAAAATAAAAAAAATAGCATCCACTTAACATTTTATTTTGAAATCATTATGTTTTTTTCAAGGATCCATTAATAATGAATATTTTTAAATTTTATAGTTTACAATTTATTTTTACCTCCCTTTTTATGAAAACATTATTCCTTTTAAATGTTCCACTTATTTGGGATTATTTTCAAAAATTAATATTTATAAAAGTATTTTCACTTTTACTTTTTGAATATAGTATATCATTTTCATGATTTCGTTAATAAATAGTAATTTAATAAGTGAATTTATTTAATATATTTTCACTTATTCTTTTTTAACCCTCACAAATTTTCATGGGAATGTTATTTAAAACTATTTATAATATAGTTGAAAAAACTATTCTTTTCCATTTATTTAGAATGTGATTTTTAAAATAATTGACACTACATCATTGGCATTAATTATTAAATGGATTTAAGAGAAAAATTATTTTCACTTATATTGATCCTCTAGGATTTATCTTTCATGAAGTAATGTCATGATAATCCTATATATTTTATTATGTTATGAATCATTTTGGGAAATGATATTTTAATATCATATGAAATATTATGTTAATTTTATGTGATGATTATTAATTATTTAAGAAACTCATTATTTATTACATGGGTTCTTATGAGATATTGAATGTTATATTTTTATGGGGCACATAAATATATGCATTATATGATAGGGAGAGATATATCTCAATCAAATTAATTGGTTAAAGGATTAAATATCCTGAGAAACAAATGATATGTTAATATGTTTAAGAGTTTCTAGTTTCATAATGAGTGAGGTTGATAGAATTATACCCTATTCATAATATTACATGTGAATAGGTTAGATAGTATATAGGTGTAAAGAGGGAGAATATAATAGAATTAAAATCTAGTGACAATTTTATGAGTGAATTTATTAGAATTTTCTTGGATTAAAAATGGAGAGAGTTATAGATTTTTGATATACTCATAATTTTATGAGTGAAAAACATTTCATGTTTCTAGGTTCACAATGGATGAGTGTGATAGAGTTAATATCTAATGAAAATTTTAGGAGTTGTCTTATTAAAAATCCACTTGATTTACAATGGTTTTGTGTTATGAAATTATTATTTACTAGTAATTTAACATGTGAATATTTTAGTGAGTAGCTATATACAGAAAGGGGGGGTGTGATATCATTTATCTCTACTCAAAATATAATGAGTGAATGTGTTGGTTAGTATCCATGTTCAAAAAGATAAGAAATCATGTTTTTTTGATTGTACGACTTTATTTTCTTTGTTCCATAACCCATGTTATATGATTCATATTTTATTATCTCATTCCATGGAAAAAAATTTATCATTTGAGATGATATTAATATCTTAAATGTTTTTAGTTAATACTCATTGTTTTATATTATTTTAAGCCATATAATTTTTCTTATTAAAACGTTTCCATATGATTATGATCTAACAATTTAGAACATTTTTCTATTATCCATTACTCAGTTTTTAAGAACACACCATTCATATTATTCTATTACCAAGATTATTAAGAATATTATATCATGTGTGAAATATGTATGAATGTTTCTAAATGAACATGATTATGGAGAAATTTTTTCAAGTGTAATAAAAAAGTATGCTTATGCAGCTAATCTGCAAGACACTAAAACTTTTCAACAGTTTTTCGTGTGAATGTTTATGAGATATATTATTTAAATAATCATATAAATTAAATATTTATGTTATGTTTAACATGTGTCACTTAGTAGAGTTTAATTAATTTTTGATATTATATTAGTTAACTTTGGTGTATGGGTAAGATATATTTATTTAAAACCATAGAGATAATTCTAGGTATAGGATGATATCCTATAATATTGGTAAATACTTGAGTAGATGGTTTTCATTTGAGGAACATCATTTTTTAGACACTACATGTGCACTTGTATTTAGAAAATATTAAACCATAGGAAACAACCCTCAAAATAGTTATCTAGTATATCCCAAACTTCATTTTGGTGCATGGTTAATATGCACTTACTACACACATAGTTAGACACTATAAAGGAGTGATATTTTGTTGATAATTAATTAATTATATACCACTATTAAGTATTAAATTCTTATTTACATTGAGGAATTAGGTTTTGAGTTATATGATCACCCAAATTATAGAATCCTAAGGTAAACTATGATATATATATATATATATGTTGAATTAAAGTAACTATTGAAGAATGATATAAATTAGAATAAATGTATTTTAATTTTTAATTCCTATTATGATTATGATAAATCTACTATATGGTTATGTATTAATCACTAATTTCATCATTCTTGGTTATAGGAATTACAATATTTAGGGGGAAGTATGGTAATAATTTACTTGATATTGAACACATTAAAATTACTAATGGGAGAACAAATGGGGTAGAATATGGTGTTGAAAATATATTTTTTTGGATTAGACAACTACCTAATTTTTTTATTAACAACATCAAATTTTATAAATATATGATCCCACCAAATGAAATAAGTATGGGAATTTATAAGATGTCATGTGATAATTATGACAATAGAAAAAAGTGTCAATTTCTTTCATGTAATATTTTTTGGATGATACACCCATGGGAATGTATCAAAGGAAATGAAATAACTTTTATATACAGCAAAGGATTACATTGAGAAACAATATTCCATGAAAATAGAAGAGTTTAGTTAACATGATGGATAAAACAAATATATTTCTACGGATCTTGTTGAATTTCAATATTTTATATGTGACAAATTTTGGAACTATGGGAACTAGTGAACTAATCATAAAGATTATTTTGAAAATCTACCCCCAACAACATCATATACAATGGGATCAAGGAAAATTTAATTTCATGATAGTTGGTGATGAGGATAGCAGTAATTATATTTCATATACTCTCAACCCTAAATTAACGATTTATTCAGGTTATATAAATTCTATTATATCTAGGGTGTTTTTTATGAGCATCAAGTCATCACCCTCAATGATTTTGGTTTTGAAGAAATCATTCATTATTCTGATTATTATATTTGTGGACATAATCTTTGTTGAATTCTTAATATCTATAGAAATTTGATTCTATTTTAAGAATAAGATGGTTATCTAATAGTTTAATCTAAATAAATTCCAAGAGTAAGGAAAAAACACAATCTAAATCAACTCTTACAAGCTATTATCACAAATCATTCTTTGAATTATCTTATAAGATAACTTAATCATTCACATGGCCTTTAATAACAATTTTTTAAAAACAGTTCCTTGAAAAAATGGGGAAAAAAGAATTTTATTAGTATTCCTATGATATTGAGGATTATTTATTAGTATAGATAATATCTTAAAACATTTAATTGTTTCCACCACCGTTATCATTCCCTGAAGGAAAATGATAATTTAATTTCAAGTATGTATGTTATTTAATGTGGTAGAATACAACGAAAAACATGTTGTATCCTTTAAATTAAGAAAAATATTTCATAAATTATTTCACTTAATAAAAATAAAATTAATAACAGAATATTAATAAGATATTATTAATAAATTTATAATAATCACCCACAATTGTAGACCATTAACAGACATTACCTTTTGTGGATAAATAATTAACCATAGTTATTATTTAAAAATATTGATATAAATTTCACTTTTATATATATTGTCACTACTTCAAAAATATTATTCTATAAATTATAAATATAACATTTATATAATGGAATTCATTTTTGAAGTCATGTCTGGAAAAATTTATAGAATATAAAATTTTGAAAATTTTATAAAATGAATGATTTTTAGTCAAAATTAAGGTTTTGGGGAAAATTATATTTTTCAAGATTTATCACTATGTAAGAATATTAAGTAAGTTTAAAAAACGATTATGTAATATTATATATATTTATAGAACAACATTAATAATTTTAATATATTATTTTTTCTTATAATGTCCATGTCCAATATTTTTTAAACTAACAAAAATTCTAGTTTTAAAAGAAATTCATCTTCTATTTTAATATTGTAATTTCATTGTAATATTTAGTTCTCAATTTCTAATAATGACTCATAAAATTAATTTTATTTATAATAAATCATTTTTTGTCACTAAAACTATTAATAATGAAAATTTTATCTTATATATAAATTTAAATATGAAAAAAAAAACTTTTAAAATTTTTTTACGCGATTCACTGTGTATTTGTAACATAAATTTTCACAGATTTAAAAATATTAGATGATAAAAATATTTTCAATTTTTTAATAATAAGGTTTAAATTTGGCACTAAGGTCAATTTTAATATTATTTATCAAAATTATTCACTAAGGTTAAAATATTTTCACACTTGTAAAATGAAAATAAATTAAAAAAGATTTTTCCTTTTGGAAAATACAAGAAATATGTTAAAAATATTTTATATTAAGTTTTTATGATGTGTTTTGACATTATATTGTCTCAAATTTCACTTTTTCCAACTTTTAATCCATTAAACCTTGAATAATGTCATACTATTTCTAAAAACGAGTAGTGTATTTATAATTTACATATTACTTTCTTTAAAAAAGATACCACTTCCTCTATTTCAATGTTACAATTCCTATTATAATTTATCATTCAAACTATACATTTTTAGCCTCCCTAGAGTACTCTTCCACAAACATACGACCATGGTCACTCATAGTTAGTCTAAGATGTTAAATTTGAAATGATCTTCCATAGAAAAATCAAGGCTCTGAAAAAAGTATTATTATCAGACATACTGTCATGACCTGTCCACGGGGCCCGTGTCGTGACTACCCCAAGCCCACCTTCCATAGGCCAGGGTCTGGAAACTATCACCAAAGGAGTAAATCCCGATAACTGGGATGGCATTTCCTTTATAAAAGTATAAAAAAATTCCACTGAGTACAAGCAGAAGTAATACAATAACTATAAAAGAAGTGATGAAAAGTAAATGGGCCATAATACAAACCCAATCGAAAGTTCAGCTACAATTGAATGAATGTACAATAGAAAAGACAAATAACTAGAAGAAAAGAAGCAGCTCTTGGGTCGTCCACCTCGGATCCTACTTGAAGGGCAGGTATGGATAGCACAGCTCCTGGATTGTCCACCACGGATCCTACCTGAAGGGAAGGTACAGATAGCACAGCTCCTTGATCGTCCACCACAATGCTCTCGCCCGTCAACCTCCTCCGAGTATCATCTTTTTTTGATGTCCACCTCCAGATACTGTCTCGTCGTGAGGTCTACCTCCGGGTACTATCCAGTCCTCGATCACTCGACCTCTGTCAGTGCCGCCCGTCGTCTGTAACCAACACAATGAGGTGGGGTAAAATACCATGCAGGGGTGAGTATACAATACTTAGTAGGGACCCCGAGACCCTCAAGGTCTCACTAAATCCAACAAGTATAACCACAAAGAAGGATCTCAATAGATAACCCTTACTTAGGTATAACCCATACTTATAGCTAAGTTATCAAGTAACCCATCTCAATCATGATGTAACACAATGGTTATGAAATCAACGGATAACCACTACCTAGGTATATGACCATACATATACTTATGTTATCAAGTGACCCATCTCAATCATGAGGTAAACACAAAGGTCAAAGACTCAGCTCAAACCAGGATTTTCATTATCAAAATTGTAACTACTGAAAGAGCCCTGTATCTAACGAGTACAATGATCATGTCACGACTCTGAGGTACTTCTCACTAACCCAATACTACTGAGGTACTCCTTCGGTCGAGTACCGTGGGTCAGCCACCCAAACACAGTAGTGCTTCCCACCGGGGTCTGCCACCCAAACACAATAGTGCACCCACCTAGTAGCCTGTAGAGATACTCCTTATGTTGAGTACCGTGGGTCTACACCCAAACACAGTAATGCTCCTTCCTCCTTGGGTCTAAACCCAAAAATAGTAGTGCTCTGTCCACTGGGCTAGTCGACTCACTCCAAGTCGAGTCGGTCAAGCAGTCGTCAGGTCTCAGCTGGCTACACGGTCTCCGTAATCCATACGCTTGTCTCCAGAAGGATCTGCACCATGAGCTACAGTTCGATACTCCATGTATCTCAATGTTCCAGAAAGAAGTATCTCAATGGACCGCCTCGTGATAGGGGTCTCAACGCAACAGATGGCGCGTCAATAAGGCGCCCGATCTGTGAGTTATTAACCTTTTCATCCCCAGGGCCCGATTGGTTTCCTGTACGAACCAACCTAAAAGTATCTAAACTGTAACCTGAACTCTCATAGGGTATACTCATAGGGAACTTTTCACAACTAGATCACCAACTCCACTGACGGTTCATCAAACAGACATCATCTCTGAAAGTTATCACCTTTTCTGTTAAAGGGGCCCGGCTGGATTTCGGGTAATATCCAACCCGGCCATACTCCAACTGCATCCAAACCTCAGTCGAAGTATGCCAAAAGTTTCTTATCATCAAGAGTAATCCAACAAAGTCTACAGAACATCAATCTGACGTCGGGAGCTCATGTTATAAGCGTTTCCACTCTGAGGGCCCGATTGGCATCGTGTCCGAACCAACCCGGTCGTACCCAAAGTTCATCGAAACCATGAATGTAATACACTGAAACAGATGTATCAATCCTAGGATCACATCTCAAAGTATGATGTGTTGGTTGGAGGTCCATAGCCCATGTTATGGGCGTTTGAACAAAAAACGCCCGAAAATAGGGGGTTCGGGCCCGGTCGGACCTGGCCCGAGACCCCCTAGGTCAGACCGAACCGGAGGGGGACCTCATGACGAGACAGTATCTGGAGGTGGACTTCACAACAATACGATACACGAAGGAGGCTGATGGGAGAGAGTGTTGTGGTGGACGATCTAGGAGTTGCGCTATCTGTACCTACCGTTCAGGTAGGATCCGTGGTTGACGATCCAGGAGATGTGCTATCTGTACATGCCCTTCAAGTAGGATCCAAGTTGGATGACCCGGGAGCTACTTTTTTTCATCCAACTATTTGTCTTTTCTGTTGTACTTTCATTCAGTTGTAGTTGTACTTTCGATTGGGTTTGTATTCAGGCCCATTTACATTTCAGCACTTTCTTTTGTACTCTGTGGTGTTTTGTTTTCTTTTATAAAGTCAATGCCTTCCCAGTTATTGGGATTTACACCTTTGGTGCAACTCACCAGCCCCTGGCCTATGAAAAGCTTTCTTTGGTTAGTCACGAAACAGGCCCCGAGGACAGGTCGTGACAAATTGAAAAAAAAATTCCTTGAAATTTCTGTGTCTTTACACATATGATTTTATTTTTAATATTTCCCTTCTAAAAAACATATGAACAAAATGATATTATAACAAACCAATTATTCTTACATGACTGTTATATACTTTTTACTATAAACCACATAATATTGATAAAGTCTAGGTTCAAAAAGTTTAGTAACTTTGGTAAATTAGGATCTCACATCACATGAAGTATAAAAGAATAAAAATTAATTAAATAATTTTTTCATTTCTAACTAAAGACTCTCACATTCTCGTTATAAAATTTAATCGAATAAGGAAACTATTTAATGAAATGTGTGAGCCTAAAACATTCTAATGGTAGGGATACTCATAGAGAAAATACAATTCATTAATAAATAGAACATGTGTGAGTATAACAATTATAATAATCATCATTTCATAATCATGGGATCATAATCATAATCAAGAGGGAAAATTTTTGATATGCATGAAATGTGGAATATAAACAACAACGAAATATGAAATCATAGTTGTAAAATATTGTGACACCTATAGATTTATGAAAAAATAATTTCAATTAAATTTAACCTTTTACATATTTTTTATTACATTAAATATCATGTATAAATTTTGTGACATGAAAACTAAGTTTATATTTTGTTATCTGCCACACTTAGTTTTTCTTAAGTTATATGAAAACACCATGTTTAAACAGAATGTGACATACAAATAAAATAATCTTTTTTAATAATATAATTATGGTCATTCTATTAAAATAGAGGGTATGAACATGATTAAATAAAATATAAAAATATAATGTTAATATATTTATTTATAATTAATTCATTTGTGAAAAATTAATTAGTAATTAAAATAAAACACATCTGAAAACAAAGAAAATATTTTTCTAGAAAACTATTTTATGGGGAAAATGATGTTTTAAGTTAGAAAACAAATAAAATAAAATTGGGTGATTTATTTTAATGAAATTTATAATTTATATTTTCAATATAATATATAATATTTCTATAATGAGTTTTCTATAAATGGGATGTAAATAAAATCAATTTAATTCATAAAAATTATTTCCTTCAAAAAATATATTTTTCACATTTTGCGTTGGTATATTTAATTGTTATCTAAATTTTAGAAACATTATTTGAGGAAATAAATTCTATTTTTTGAAATTATCTTATCAAAATTATATTAGCTGGTTGTTTTGTTAATGTTTTGAGAAAATAAATTTTTTAATTATTAATGACAATATAGGTTTTTATTAAAGAATTTCATTTCTTTTAATGAATTTAAAAACATCTAAAAAATATTAATACTTTTTAAAAATGTAAATTCAGTTAAGTTAGAAGTATATAAATCTAATGTATTTCATTAGAATAAACTTTCATATTAAATTTTTATATAAAATCTTTTTAAACTTTAGATTATTTTCACTTTGGAAAACCACTTTCTCATCGCAAGTGTGACATTAATTTTAAATTAAAATTTTACACATATATGATTTTCATTTATATAAATGGATTATATATTTTTAATCATGATAAAATATATTATATAATAATATTATGTTTCTTTCTAAATAATTAATATTAAATACAAAAAAAATCATTTACCAGGGTTATAGTAAAAAATGGGTTAACTGAGGATTAAACTAAACTGATAAGGTTTTAAAATGACCTAAAACATATCCATCAAAAATTTTAAGGCCATATTTATACATTATATATTCTAGGTATGATAATTTCACAATTTTGAGGCTTTGGGCATGTGAAAAACGTGGGTACTCATTCTTCTTTTCAAAAATTACATGTGTGCTACTTAACTCATTTATAAAAGCCCCTATCTTATCCTCTTCACACATAAAAATACATTTTTTCATCCAATAACTACCCAAATAACATCCTTACTTCCCTAATGTCATCCTATAATCATTATTCTGGTTATAAATCCATCCATGGAATAATTGTTTTGAAAACCTAAGGTGGTTTCCCGTAGAATGGGATACATTCTACAATGTTGTTATTTATTTCATTTATTACCCCAACTCATGAAATTATTATTAAATATTTATTAAATAATATTAATATTATTTTACACATATTACTATTTTTTATTTAAATTTTATATCCAAAAACCATCTCCACTTCCATAAAATGTTTTATGAAATCATCATTCGTTTGAACAGTGAATTACCACCTCACGAACTGATGTTCTTTTTTTCAATCACAAAATCTACATGATAGATATAATTATGGAATTATTGTTAATATATGATATTTTTATTCTTATTTAATCATTATATCACATATGATCTCATACCTTATATTATGTAAGAATATGATAATGTCATTTGTGTGTACGAGAGACTATCGCTTCCCTAAGCAATGAAATTTGTTAAATCATTACATGGAAGATAATTTGGAAGGGTTAATTGAAAAATTGTGATATATAAGGATTTAAAATTATTACTTAATGGTAATATATTATTTATAATCTATTATTTGGATAGTTAAAATTGAAAGATAGTTTATTCCTACGCACACATACCGTCTCCAAGAATAGTGAATTTCATTTTCTGTCTCTTACTTTTAATGATCTCTATAAACACATGTATACTGAATATATATTAATTTATATAATTTTTAATATTCTGGAAATGTTGGAACCATGATCAAAGTAAGAGGACCAAAAATAATGAATCAAAACACACATGAAAAAAAAGAAGTTATTGCCTGAAATATTTCTTTAACATTAGATTTTTTATAAAAGGGTAATAAAATATCAAAATTAAGAAATTTATTCTATGATATATATATATTTATGGTTATTTAATAAATTTATAATAAACTTATATTTTTTATATAAGAGGACTGAACATGTACGAAGGATGTTGAAACTTATGGAAAGGGATTTTGGTCTCACTTTTTTACATTTGTGAGACACATGCCATATTGACCATTTATATCATTTATGTGGTGTATATAATGACCATGAATGTATTTTCTATAAATTCACACTAATATTATTTTGAAATAAATATCCATTTTATGATATCTCTTTCAAGGGGATTACGATTCAAAATTTACAAAAGGAGTATGTGATTATTTCTATAATATATGTCATTTTAGACATATGTCATGTTATGAGCCTATATTATTTTATCCGGATTATATATATACAATTAGAAAATTAATACCAATAATTTATTTATATCATGATATTATATTTTTAATTAAATTTTATTATTACAAGGGTCTTATGATTCAAAGTTACCATAGTTGCAAGGGTTTTATGTTACAATCTCATCATTTGGTCAGATTATTCATGAATATTCTTTCCATGATGTAATATTATGATATATATATATATATAATGAATTATTTTATTCCCCTTTGGTAATTTCATTATAATATATGTTTTTCTCTCTTTTACATTTCGTTATGAACTGATTAGTTCAAGTGAATATTATTAAAGAAAATCATCATTATTTCACTCTTTAATCGAAAACCATTTTTCTTTAGAACTATATTGTCTAAACTTTTTTCAAAAAGTTTTTTAACATTATTATAATGATTTATTAATGTTAATTTTAGTGAATTAGTACAATATAAATATTTTGAAAGGAATCTCCATGTTTCTTTCAAAATAAGGCATGTTTGGATTTGACCAAAAATGTGAATTGAATCGTTGTTTTAAAGTGTAAGGAATGAATAATGGTTAATGAAATTAAAAAAATAATTTTTTTAAAATATTACAATACAGGTTTAAAATTTTAATTTAGAATAAATATATTTTGAAAATTTTTTATGATTTAATTTTTTTATGTGGAAATTATATTTTCCTCAAGAAAATTTTAATTGATTTTTAAATATTTCATTAAAGTTTGTTAAATAAAATTTCAAAGAAAATAATGTTAAAAATGTTTTATGACATAAATATTATTTTTTATGTATCAAAAGATACTTTTCACAAGTAAAATTTTTATTTCTTTAAAATATTACTTTATAAGTTTTCATGATTATTTTCATAGAAAATGATTTTGAAAATGTTTTAAATTAAAGTGTAATTCAATGAATAAGGTTTATTTTACTCAAAAAAATTAAAAATTATTTTTAATTATTACACTTTTAATTTTTATGTCTATTTTCAAAAAAAAATATTTCCAAATTGTTTTATGTTTTTTTTAATGATTTTAAATGCAAATTTATTCTCCTCAAGAAATGTTCGAAATAATATTTCAAAATAATTTTAAATCTAATATGTCATCCGTTGATGCAACATATTATTTACTAGGTATGTAATCCAATGATACCATTCTTATTCTTTATATATATAGTTTATGATTATGACGAAAATATTTTTGTGAAACATATTTCTCTTCCACATGTTATTCCTTCATAATATGCTAATGAATCATTCTTCGTTTTTCATGGGTTAGGTTTTGATGAAATGATGAAATGATTATTGAACATGTTTCTTTTGTAAATTTTATGATACGTTGAAATTTTTTCAATACCCATTTCTTTTAATGTGTTCTGAAATGATGATTTTTTAGGATCTAGTTGCAAACATTTTTATGATATTAATTTTGTGACGGTTGTTGTGTTATAATTAAGGATGGTGGTTATGATAAAACCAATATTTATGGTTTTATTATAAAAAAAATACATGAAGCCTATATGTATCTAAAATTTATAGGTTAAATATTTATATCTCATAATATATATAAGACTCTGATAGGTAGTGAACCTAGTTTAGTAGGAGACATTATTCACTATAATGGTCTTGAGAGTGAACCTTGACTTCAATGGTTGTTTATGGACTAAACCCATTCAACTATTATAGCCTTAGAAGTGGGCCTTGACTACTATAGAAAGTATTTTCTATTCTTATGCATAATAAATATTATTTAACTTATGTTAATGTTACTTTATCATGGAACATGTTCTTTTATTTCTTTAAGATTCATCCCTTATCAATTTGAAATATTTATTTCATGACTTAATATTTTTATATTTGATATGAAGTGTATGGTTTCCATATATTATTCTCATATTATAATACCTTTATTGTCATGTTATGTTTATATATTTTCCCTTGTTTACAATTACAGAGATCTTGAGATCGCTCTTTCTTATGTTTCATTTCAACTTGTTCTAAATAAAGTATTTAATTTTGTTATGTCTATCAAGAGTTCTCAATCGGAATATCATTCTAGTAAAAATTAAATATCATTCACAAAACAACATTCTTGAGAAACTAGTATCGAAATTACCTAAAACATTATTATCCTCGGTCATTTGATTGCAAAATTTAATATATATTCATCTAAAAAAGATGTAATATATCTGTATGAGAAGTTTGGTTCCCCACAGTTGGTATCAGATAAATTTTTAGTTAAAAATTTAAAAATAAGATGAGAAACAATTAGTTACATACATATGTATATTTCTATGGATATGTGTTGGGATGTATCTAAGGAAAATTCTATAGATGATTCAAATTATAGGAAATGGTCCTAGAATATTGGTAAAATATAATGTTAGTGGTTTCCATGAAACAACATCACTTTCTAGATTTTACAACTATATGGGGATGTAGTTTACAGTTACTATTGGGTAGTAAATCTAAAAATGTGATTAGAAAAGGACCCAATCATCACCCAGTGAATAACAACTGGACTTTATACACACCTTTTTTAATAATCCTATGGGAACTTTTTTTAATTTTAAGAACTATTTTCAAACCATCTTGAATGTTTTAAATAATGGCCAAGAATGACCTAGGTTAATCATAGACATTTGTATATTAATAAGAAGGTGTCACGATTTAGAAATCCTATAAGAATGATTATTTCTTTTCCCACTATGAATATTCTTTCACAAACAATGATTTTTGGTTTTACTGGATGTACGGAATGATAACTAACTAATTTAACAGGTAATGTGTTAGATAATGTGTTGATGAGAAACAAAATGTTATGATGATTAGAGTAAACAATATATTATTATTATTCATATTCGTTTATCATGATATACGATTAGAAACATTCACCTTTACAAACTGTTGGACTCAACAATGAACAGATTGATAGAGTTCATTGAGAGTTCAGGTGGAAAAGAACATAAATGAAAGAAGATTTAGCTTTCAATATTTCAAGAATGTGGGAAGATGAATTCAATTTAATTTATTAGATGAATGAGATGATTTTTTTGAGTGTGTAAAGGAATGTAATAATTAAATTAACTATAGACAAAAAATGAAATATTTAGTTATTGAAATGGATGAGAATAATGTCCTCCCAAATATATCATCAATTGTTGAATGTTTTAACGATGGAAAATATGGGCATTAAGAAAATCTATGTCCAAAGGGAAAATATAAAGAATAGGGTCCACAATGTGGTATAAGTAATGGTATTGATGTTGATTATGAAAAGTATAGAAATGAAATATGAATGGAAAGATGTGTAAGGAATAAGATGATGAAGCATTGTTAATGGTTGAAGAGTGAAGGATAATGATTAAAGTGTTTAATTATTATAATTTAATAATTATGAACTATAAAAGTATTTTTCAATATATTTTTCTCATCAATGATTGATAAGAATATGTAAAATATTTCTGAGGGCCTAAAAATGTGATTTATTGGAAATATAATATTTTTTCTAAAACAAATGATTAAGGTAAGATAGCCCTTAATATGTTTCAGATTTATGAAAACTTATATTTAGATTAGACATAAGTATGATATATATTGATAAATTAAATTGGATAATATTGATTACCTCTAGAACCGATTAAAGATTTATTTACAATGTAGAATATGTTTTCAATGATTTAGTTTAAATAATTTTTTTAATATTGGAATATATTTGAAATATGTGGTTTTATTCAAGTAATGTGAAAGAATGTATTTTTTCATTATATTTTTATGTTAATTTTTGATATTACAAATTTTTATGAAAATATATGATCAATGTATTCACATATTTAGTACGTGACATTAATAGTTACTTCATGTTATTTCGAGGAATTATGATAAGACTATTTTGGAAATTTTGTGACATTATTTATAATTATTTTATTTAAATTTTGGTTAGACATAGAGGAGCCTACAGGTTAACTATTCATAAAATGTACTATGATAGAATATTATTTTTATTAGATGACATGTGCTTATAATTATTATTTTTTCATAATAAATATGTAATAAGGAATAATTTATAATTTTTTTTGGATATTATAAACCACTAGTACTTCAGACGTACAAAAAGTCATCTAGTAATTTCAGAGATGAAGTGTAAATTGATCGAGGAACAACTGATGGATTAAATTTATCTTATTAAATGGAAGTAAATTTAGTATGTATATCTACTCACAAATAAATATTATTCTATAAGATAATTATTTTAAAATAAAATGTTAAAAAGTTAACATCATTTTTTATGATTGAATGGTATTTATCCTATAATATATTTGGGTATTTGATTCCACTAAAATTCTATTAACCGTGTTCTCTATCACTACCCATCAATATATGGGTGTTAGTTTTATCTTCTATGTCTATGTTTCCACTTCCTATCCATGTTATCATATTTGGAAGCCTAAATTTTTTTCCCAAATGAATTTTACACATCAATTTCTCTATTTTAATTAATAAGATTAATTAACACTTATTAATATTTGATTTTTAACAAAGGATTATCAAATGTTAAAACCTGGTTTTAGAAAAATTGTTAACATTTTGAGAAAAACTTTTTAGGCGGGTAGAATGTAACACCCCAAATATTGAGAAATATATTTATCTAATAAATTTAATTTTCTTTATATTTTATATTACAAGAAAAAACATTTTTATCTTGATATAAATGAATCTTTTAGTTTATTTTATGTTACATGTTACAATAAATTTATATTGCGTAATACACAACATCGAGTTTAGTCAAAAAATTTCATTTATAAAAATATTATTATTTAATATGTTAGTCATCACATAGCCATTAGAAAGGTTAATATTTAGAGGATTAAATAAATTATCAAAAAATATGTCTTAAATATGTTTCTATAATGATTTATTTTTTGACTCGTAAAATATAAATGAAATAAATTCCATTTAAAAAAATGATTTTTTTTTAAAAACTATATTAGGTGAACAAACGTGTTTTACCTTAATTAATTAAAGAAATATCTTTAGTAGAATGATTTTATCTAGAAAAAAGAATATTATATATTTAATCTACTGTGTAAATTTTATCAAATGTTCTTTCTTGACAAGAGATAAGAATAAAAGCTATATTATGCATAAATACTGTATTTTTTTAAATAGTTATTTCATTTCCTTTTGTACACTTATTTTAAAATTAATTTTTTACTATTTTAAAAAGTTTATCTGAAAAAATTAACAAAATTATGTAAATTAATATGTCAAAAATATATTAGGGTGATAATGTTAAGACTTTTTTAGAAGATATACTTTTTTATGAATAATGAATAATACTAGTTTTTATTATGAATTTTCATTTCATTTAACGCATTTAAAATATAAAAAATGTATTAAGATGGAATTAAAGGTAAAACTATTTGAATGATATAACTATTGAAAAAATTTATATTATTTTAATCAATTTCATATTTAATTTTGAAATAAAAAGTTTTAAACATTTGAATATTTACTCTTTTGAAAATCGCTTTCTCATCATGACCACATGGTTAATTTTAAATTAAAAATTTCCAATTATTTCAATATAATTTAGAAAAATGTATTCCATGTTTAGAATCATAATAATTTATATTATATAAAAAGATATAATTAATTTTTTACCATAATGAATAGTAAAATGAGTAAAAATTATTTAACTCGGTTACGGTAAAAATGGGGTTACTCGGTGTTAAACTAAAAATATAACTGCTAAAATGACCCAAAAAAATTCCAACATGCATTGAATGGCCATATTTCATCCCTATTACTTCTCAATTAAATAATGGCCCCTTTTGGGGCCTTTTGTCAAGTGAAAAATGTGGTTACACCTTGTTATTTTAAAAAATTACATGTTTCCACCTAACATATAAAAGGCCACCCATTCTCCTCTAATATTCAGACTTATAAAAATATATTTCAGCGAATAAATACACAAATAATATTTTTTATTATATTTTATCATCCTTTAATCCTTATTTTGGCAATAAATCCAATGTAGGAAGGCTTTTGATGCAAACCAATGGAGGTTACAGAAAGAAGAGGTAACATTCTTTGACGAGTGTTTTTATTTTATTTTTCACAACCTCCTTAAATTAATAATAAATCTTGATGATAGAGTAACATAAATATATTAAATATACTGATCTGATTTTATTTTAATGGAATGACCTACAACCATCTCTACTTGCATCAAATGTATTTCAAAATCATCATTCATTTATACGACATACTACTGCCTCCGAAACCGATTTTATTAGTTTTCCATCCCCAACTCTCATCGATGAATATAATGACAGATTTAATATTTATATATAATATATATGATATTATTATGCTTCTAGAATTGTAATATTACTAGTTATTTAATAGATTTTATTCTGTGGGAATACGATAATGTCATTCATGTGTATAGTGGAGTACTACCTTGTGAAATGATTAGAATCATTGATACTTCACATGGAGGATAATAAAGATTGTTTAAGTAAAATATTTAATATATATGAAATTAATTTATTCTATATTTTTATTATAATAATTTTCTTTCCTTCTTTCTTTCAATTGGGAAAATAGAAATAGTGTTCATGCCTTCGTACGAAATACTCTCTTCATAAATGTGGAAATTAATTTTCCAAATATAAATCTAATGGTTCACTATTAAATAATTTATATTTAATATATATAATATTATATTCTTGTTAAAATTTTGGATATGATGGTATCATTATAAAAGTAAGAGGTCATAAAATAAGATGTCAAAACCAACATGATAAACAAAGCAGTTTTTGCCCGAAACATTAATTTAAAATGGAATTTTTAATTTATGGTAAATAAAAGGTCTTAAGTAAATCATATATGGTATTATATATATGTGTGTGGTTATTTAATATATTTATAGTAAACATTTATTTATTAGTATGATGGGTGAGTTAACATTTTATTTAGTTGTCAAATTTCTCAAAAACTAGTAGGAACCTATATATACCAACATATGTATACCAATGATTTACTTAAAAAGTATGGATATGAAAACTCTAAAATTATAAGTACTCCAATCAGTACCTCAAATACAATTGATATTGATGACGTTGGGAGACCATTATATCAAACTTCATTTAGAGGTGCGATGGGATGTTTGTTATACTTAATAGCTAGTCATCTGGACATAATGTTTTCTATATGTATATGTGAAAGATATCAATCTAATTCAAAAGAATCTCATTTAACAGTAGTGAAATGGATTTTTCAATTCTTAAAGGAAAATATGGATTTATTACAATTTTAAACTTTTTGAAATGGTTTTGTTTTTGAAAATATTTTTGGATTCTAATTTTTGTGGATATAGAATGGATAGAAATAGTACATACGGAACATGTCATTTTTAAAGGGATTCATTAGTTTCTTGGTCATGAAAAGACATTCTATAGAACATTTCACTACTAAAGATGAATATATTGCAACTTTATGTTGTTGTGCTCATGTGATGTGGATGAAACACACACTCACTATGGAATGAGTTTTTCCAAAAATCAAATTTTATGTGATGATACTAGTGTCATTCCTATTAGTAAAAACCATCCACATCACTCAATTGAAAGGAAAATAGATTTTAGGAATCATTTTATTAGGGATCATACAAAAAATGAGATATTGTTTTACAATTTATTAGAACGCAGGAATAACTTACTGATATTTTCCCAAAACCATTATCATCATATATATTTGAATACACTAAAAAGAAGCTCAAAATTATCACTTTAATGTAAACATTCACATCTATTTATTATTTCAACCATCTCTTTAAACTGAGTTACTCATTTTAATTTGGGTAGTATACATTTAACTCTTTATTTTTACATTTTATTAATTTCACTTATTAATTTTTATGTTTATCGGTATTACCCATAATGATTTTAAAATTTTTTCCCTTTTGAATCGGTATCAGTTTTATTTTTATTTGTTTTAAATGTTTATTGGTTTCACTATAATTGGTATCAGAATTATTTTGATTAGTTTTTCATGTCGATCAGTTTGACTATAATCGATATCAGATTTATTTTTTATCAGTTTTACATGTTTATCAGTTTCACTTTAATCGGTTTCACAATTTAATCGGCATCACCTTTATCAGTTTCATGTTTAATGTCATCTGTAATATAATATCCATATTGAAATTTATTATTGTTTCAGGTTATTAGTTTTGATATATTTTATCAGTTCTAGATTATCAGTATTGGAATATTTTATCTGTACTAGATAATCATTTTTGAAGTAATCTATCATTACTAGAATATCGATACCAGGTTTATTTAATTTTATCAGTTTTAGAATTCTTATCAATCTTCGGTTTTTTTCTGTATTACATTTTTGTTTTTATTATTATCATAAGAACAATATACTGAAACCAATACATTTATCTTGATACACAGTCATATATAATTTTGATAACCTTATTTTGGTTTATCAAATAGTTGTTTCTGAATTCTTTCTTTTAACTTCTCATCAGTTTTTGTCTAATTTTTTTTTATTTTAATGAAAAAATCATGAGTTCAAAGTCATTCTCAACAATTGTATCTTTAATATATAATCCTCATGATCAATTTATTTTTTTTCAAAGAACCATTCCCTACCTATACCACATCGAACTCCTGTGTTTTTCTCTCAAGACCCGATGGTCTATATATATTCAGCATGGTTCGCAATCAAAGTCACCTCAGTTTTTGTAAACAGATATCTACTTGGCTTTCATAATCAGGGAAATATTCAATGGTTGAGATAGTCTTTCATGTCTGAGCCAACTGGTTCATCTCTAAAGAAAATTAATCAAAAATAAATCTCTTCAATGATCTTTCAAGGTGAAAGGTTTGTCTTCTTATACATTTATGAGACATTTTATTAATAATTGTAAAGGATAATTGGTTTCCAAGGGTTTGAATCAATTTGCGTTGATATAACCAGATTAAATCTGGATTTTTTCTATCATGAAGTAGTTTTATAATCTTTTTAAATCAATAGATAAAGGAAACCATCTCAAGATATCTTTTATAATGTTTGATAAGTAGTATACAACCTCCAAAAACAAGCTGCTACGATTCTAAGAGTACCATATGAGGGTGATTCCCTATTTCCTTTTAAAAAGTAACTAGAAAATTATGTGGATTTTGATAATATTAAAACTAAAGAATAACTTTTTCTGGATTCATGAGGATAAGAGAAAGGTAAGTAATTTATCAATAGATAATTGAATCATATCCCTCTAAATGAAAGACTTTCTATTGTCATAAAATAGTCACAATTAAAATTTGAGATTTTCATATGTATATTTTATTGATTACATAGTGAATATAAGGATGTTCAATCTAATGGGATTCATCTTCTTGGCAATTACGAAGCTCAAATCTGGTGCTAGAAAATCATACCTGATCAAGTTTCACACTATTTCCAGTATGTTTTGGAATTGATGCTTTATCTTCTGTAATAATTTAATTATTTCAGATCTGACATCCTTCAAATATCCCTTAATTAGTTAGAATACAATATTGAGGATCAAGATATGATTCAATCACGAATCAAAAAAGTTGGAAAAAGATCCAAAATATGAGAAATAAAGTGTGTAGTTTAAGGTAGTGATAAACCTTATATGTGATAAAGAACAACATTAAGAAAAATAAAGTTATTTAAGACAACAACTACAAAGGAATCGAAGAAACAAATGGATGCATGTCAAGAGATTGTGGATTAGTGGAGAAAGAAGAAAGAAGAAAGTATATAAGGGGATCCTCAATTTGGTTTGGATTCGGCTGATGATATGGATCTAAAAATAAGAGCAGAAGAGACTCTAAAACAGGAATATAGGAATATGATAATGATGAAGAGAAAGGCCTAGGCTATTGACATTAATAGCATTATCAAAATAACTAAGCAAGAGAAAACTGGTGTCATAATGAGGGATCACCCTGTTCAAACTCAATCAGATCCTTCACAGAATGGCATGAAAATTGAGGCATATGAACAATTGGATACACATTCTCTTATTAAATAATATGAAGAAAATGAATACCAACTACAATAATAAGGATAATATGAACAAGTATATGAAGAACAATCTCAAGAAAAAATAGATGTGAAAGGGAAAAATGATTCAAATAAGGGAAGTCATAGTGCATAATCCTCCAAAGTTTCATTTGGTTAATTTTCCATGTCCTAATCCTCATCCTTAAAAGATAGTTTCTCAAATGGTTTCTTCTAAGAAAGTCATTCAGATTTCAAATAAAGGAGAATTTGAGGAAGAATCCAATAAGAATTCATCTGGATCCATTGATCGACATTGAAACTTATTTCAGTGATCTCCTAGAATACATTGAAGAAACAGACTCTGAAAGGACAATCACTTTGAAAGGAATTTAGTACACCAAACTATCATTGAATAGATTTGAGAAGTATATACTATTCATTCCAAAGATTGAATCTAGATTATAAATACTTGAAAATTATCATTATGATAGAACATAATTTTTCAATAAAATTAAGGAAAGGATTATGAATGATGATGTTGATTTCAAGATATTCAAGGAACTAGATTCTGAGCACAACGAGGCTTGTAAAAACATTGTCAAGTGGTCATACAATGTTGAATATAGGCTCAAGAATAATCTGGACAAGTAGGATCAATTGGTGAATAAAATAAATCATCTCAATTATATCTATAAAAATTTGGTTATTGATCAAAATGATAAATTTAAAGTCATTGAAAGACACAATAACTCAAAAGAAATAGCCTCTGGAGAGCTTGATGGTCAAAATAAAAAATTATCTTATGAATATAATGAGGTTTTATTCTATCAAATAGAGTTGTAATTTTGGAGAATGCCTAAAGAGTTAGAAGGGTGGATTTCAATTATATGTAATAAAAACTAAAATATTAAGAATAAATAAACTGTATTATAAAAAAAGGATCTGAAATCAAGAAAAAATTATTTCTAAGTAGGATGTGAGGTTGATGTCTCGTCAAGAGTCTCTTGACAAACTGATGGAGGATAGAAAGGCATTCAATAAATTGAAGATTAAAATTTTCAATCATTTGTCAAAAACAAAAACGGAAAGAATTATTTTTTAACACATGATGTAATATAAAAATCTTTTATTTAATGAAATTTCTATAGTTTTGTAATAAATTTCGTTAAACATTTTGTAGGAACTTAATAGTTTCCCTTATTTTTTTTGGAAATCACAAAGTGGGGGAATAGAATGGAAAAGAATAAATTGATGAATTCCTTATAAAGTAGTAGAACTCACAAGTATATATGGAGATAATATTATCCCTTTTTATTTGATTTAATCTAGGGAGGAATTAGTCATTATTCAATATTACATTCATAAGGGTTATTAAACTCAGGGGGAGATAAGTCTTTATTGTTTATGTTGTTTTTTACATTATAAAAAGGGATAGATTGTTGAGTAAAAACGTGTTTTGACATTCCATTTATATTTTTGTCTCAGAAATCCAAAATTACATCATGTTTTATATGTTTTATTCACATCATAGTTACATATATCATAATCACATACAATCACAATCAATGACTATTTCCATTGTAACCATACATGTTTTGTTTCAACAACATAATCATATTGTGTTTGCTTTTAATTGTAATCACATATATTGTTTGTCATAGTAACCACATATGATGTTTTCATAACCATGTGCATCGTAACTAGGTTATGTATTGCATCATATTTATGCATCATAACCACATGCAACGAAACGAGGTCACAAATCGTAATCATGCATCCTAACCACATGCATCATAACCAGTTCATTTATTGTATTCATGTTATGAATCCATAACTTTTTCATCAAAACCAGGTCATAAATCATAATCATGTATATCGTATCCATAAATATATTTTCCATCTTAACTAGAAATGTTATTTTCCATCGTAACCAAAAATATAAATTTACTACCATATCTCGTAATGTTTCTTTTCATCATAACCATGACAAGAATCATAACTAAAATAATGATTCATAACCACAATATGAATTTTAACCATATAAATCTTTGTAACCATGTTATTCACTATAAACATGTAATGCATTGTATTCATGTATTATTCCAAAATCATTTACCTGTTTCTTATACCCATTGTTTCATTTTTTTCATACTATTTTCTAGCTAAAACAATGTTGTTGAGATGGTAATATACATATGAAAATGATTTCATGTATTTAATTTTTTCGACCGTTTTATTTTCAGGTGTACAAGTCCCTCCGATTTTTTCATAGAAATAAGACCGTTGGAGTAAATATGACGAACGGAACTCAAGGCCTATAAATAAGAGGTCAAATAGAATAAATGAATTTTACATCTATCAAGTTATATAGAGAGATAGTGTGAGTTTTTTATTGCTTCATGTGAAATCCTTGATGATACAAGAATTTAAGAGCTTGTTCAAAATTCTTGTATTTATATAAGAGCATTGTTTTACATTGTGCATCTGATCATTATGATAATAATCAAAAGATTCTGGGGATATGAAGAAGTGATGTTGATCATAGTATTGAGGGCTTTCATGTTTTTGAAAGATATAGGTGTATATTACCTTTTAAATCTAGGGCTTCTGGGGATAAGAAGACAGTGATGTTGATATTTGAATTGAGGGCTTACCAAGGTGGTGGTATGTAACACCCCGAGATTTTATGAAAAATATTATTTTTAATTTCATTAATTTCTTGTGTTTTATTCTACAACAAAAAAAGCTTTCACAACACACATCCTTGACTTGCCTTGCATTACACGCAATCGCGACGTTCCTCGATAGCGTGTGTAGTACGCAATACCGAGTTTCACTAAACAACTATATGCTATTAAAATTTTATTAAAACTAGCCGTTTTGAACAGTAATAACCGCTTTTTGCAATTTTTTAAATTTTATTTTCAAAATGGACTTCATTTTTGTATTCGGAATATCGAAATTAGTTTAGGGCGAAATTTTGGTACTTTTTGGATAAATTTTATTTTTTGATGAATAGTAAAAATTACTAAATTTTAATTAAAAACAACTTTTTTATCGAAATAATTAATAGTGATAAATTATTAATTTGAGTGGTTTTAAAGTATATTTAGAATATATTTTTACAATTTAATACAATTTTTTTCATTGGAAGTAATTTCACATTTAAACCAGAAATAAACAAGTGTCAATCTTTTGATAGTTATTATCTCTTAAGAACACGCTATTTGTTTTGATGATGGGAATTAATTATTAAATTAATTAATGCAACTGATATGTTTTGAATTTGGTAAAATAGACATCATTTTTGAGTTCATAATATCAAATATAGCATAGGCCTAATTTTTGGTATTTTTCAGGAAACTTTCATTTTTTGATGAATAGTGAAACCACTAAGTGGTAGTTAAGAAAAAAGAGTTTTTCATAAAACTAAATTTTACCGCTTCTATGAGTGGATTTTCAAAAATCCGAGAGACAAGGTTGATGTCAGTAAGTAAAATGTCATTCAATTTGATGAAAATATTTTTTTGGTGAATAGTAAGTTTTTACTTTTTTTTACAACGGTTAAAAGTAAATAGTGTAATTATGGGTACAAATGATATTATTATTACCCTAAAACATGTCCTAATTCTATTGGATATGTTTAATTCGACCAAAAACAACATTTGGAATAAAATATGAACATTTAGGCCCACATGGATTAGATTAGGACATTTATTATTAATTTATTTATTGAAGGGTTAAAATAGTTAAAATCAAAGTTTAATAAGTATATCATTCTTAATATAGGGTTATACATAAGATAAATTCGACTATAAATATTAATTATAAATTTAAAAATATTTCCTATATAATGATATTTTATTTGTAATTTTTAGACTTTAAATAAGTTAATTTATTTATGACCCAAAGATGATGCAGTAATTATCTTATTAATAAAATATTGACATAATTGATGTTATAAATATCCAAATAAATATAATTTGAGACTTTTTATGAATTACACTAATTTTTATGTTAATATTACATGTTATTAATGATTTAATTAACTTTTTTTGAACTAATCATTCTGTTTTTAGTTTTACAAAAATCAATTACTAAATAGTGTCAAAATTGACATAAAATAGTTTTTAAAACAAATATTATATTATTAATTGTTATCTTATTCCTAAAAATCTAAGGATCGGCCAAATGACTTATATAAGGTTATATATAATAATAATAAACAACTTGTGGTTCTTTTGTCTTGTTATATTATGTTTATTAACCTTATAGTGTAAGAACACAGAAAGACACGATAAAAGTAAAATTATCTAACATAAAGTTAAATATAAATGATAAGGTTAAAATATGAACCGAAACTTGTCTAAATTCTATTGTATTAGAGGTGTTCGACCCATACCCACCTTAGCTTCGAAATAAATCAATTTGGAGCTATTAAAAACTGAATTCGGCTTTATAATAAATTAATATTTTTTGTTATTCCAAAGGTTCCCCTCTCCTCCCTTATAAAAGGGCACCTCCTCCCTCTCTTCCTCACACCACTTTGAGCCTTCAAGCTCAGAAAACCCCTGCCAAATTCTCTTCTCCACTTCCCTAGAAACATACTAGAGGTTCTGGACTTCCTCAAACACCAATTTTAGTGCCCTAAAAGGTGATCACAAAAAGGCGCTTCAAGGAAGAGGTAATGTCTGATACCGATTCTTTCAACTTTATTTCTTCTTCCACTTCTTCTTATTAAGTTGTTTCATTATGAAGTAATAACATTAGTATCACTAATATAGTGATATGTTATTATAAGTATGAAACAACCCTATTTCACCATCTATCCATCCTACAGAAAACGAAATCACCGCGCGTGCGTACGTATGGAATACCGTCTCCACGCCGTTGTGTAATCTATTTTCCACCACCACCATACTTGGATGGGTATAATGGTGTACATAATAACTATATATTATTATTTTAAATTGATATTGATTCTTAAATAGTATACATACAATCCAATACAATTCCACGATCATGAGAACGATATCATTGCTCGTGCGTACGTACGCACTACCGTCTCCATGACGTGATGAGATTCATTCTCCACGTTAACCATTCATGAATGATGATATAGTATATATAATAAGTAATAATGAAATATATGACATAATAATGATACTGGATTTATGTGTATATATATGTATGTCATCTACTTAATTCCATTCATCTAAATAATGAAAAGAAAACAGCGTTCATGCGTACGTACGGTCTACCGTCTCCATGAACTGTGTATTTCATTCCATTTACTGATCTATGATATATATGTATATTATGAATATATATTATATATAAATCATTTTTTATATTCTGTAAATATGTAATCATGATCTAAGTCATCATATGAATAATTAATAGTCAAAACACGAACGACAAATGAAACGATTTTACCCAAAATGCTCTTTAACATGGAATTTACAAAAGAACGGGTAAAATAAAGTCATAAGTGAACCATATATGATATAAAAACAATTAGTATGATTTTGGATTAAGTCAATGACATTATTTAAATCATTATACAGGAGGTTTGGACACTTAAGAAGCAAATCGGACCTAAGGTAAGAGAAATATCACAATCTCAATTTTATATGAGATTGTTTATACTTTGGAATTTACTGGGGTGTATTTTATCATCCACATCCAAGTTTCCTAAATATGTAATATTATTTCCATCCACCTAAAATTGTTCAAATCCAATTTTACCCTTCGGTGAGTTTTTAGTAAAAGATATGAAATAAATCTTTTGTCGTTTTTCGTACGAGGTACTTTTTGACTTTTCCGAAAAAAAAGTACGAGAAGAATGTTTTTTTAACTTATACGGAATGAATGGATTTTTAAAACATTATTTCCAAGAAGATTACTTTACAAGTTTTCATGTTTATTTTTAATCAGTTTCTTTTAGTATAAAATTGTATGACATGTAAAGAAAGGAAAAAACATTTGAGGTAGAAATGATATTTTCCTTAAGAATGGAGTTCAAGTGTTTTATCAAAATTATTTTCCATATATGATAATAATGGGTTCAGTTTCTATCCCTATTTTTACATTGATTTGATTATGTTATGATGAAATTATTTTTATTATTTCCTTTTATCTTATATGGATTATGTTATGATGACATGATGTTTAAGATTCCCATTTTTATTACATGGGTTATGCAATGATGTATGATTTTTTGATTTTGTGGAACACATTAGAATGATATTATTATGAGATGGGGGTGACCTATATCTCCCTCCAATGCGTTGGGTAAAGATTTTATATCTCATGAGATAGACATGGATGGAACGACAGGTTAAACCTGTTCAGTGAAAGAGGACTGAAAAAAAGAGTGAACTCGATTCAGAAATGGACTTTGTCCACTAAGATAGTCTTGGCAATGAGTCTTGACTAATAAAAATGATTCTCTATGATAATGTGTGTATGACACAATGTTTCATGTTTTATGTTATGATTATTGGGATTACATTTCACTACTATGATTTATCCCATGTTATGATATTATGATCTGTTTTGCAGGTTATGATTTCCAAAATGTTATGTTCTTATGAATATGATGTGATTGATATTTCTTTTATTTACCCATACTGAGAATTTGATCTCACCGTTTTATGTTTTATTTTCCCCAGGATATAAAGAAAAGTTTTAGGTAAAAAAAGGGGAGATCTTTATGGGAGATGTTGAAGATATTTCACCACAATTAGAAGATTATATTCTAAGTTTCCAAAGACACTAAACTATTATGGTCCTTGTGTGTATGTGTTTTTGTTATGTAGTATGTATTCCAAAAAAGTAATGTAATGTCCATGTACGTTAAGCTTAGGGTCTCTACAGTTGGTATCAGAGGAAAGGTTTAGTCAACCTTTGGAAACTAGGATGCAATAACTTTAGTGAGATCCCTAGAGATATTTCTATGGTATGTATTGGGATGTCCCTAAGGTTAAGTATATGTTATTGTCCTAGAATTGAACTAACCATCTTAGAATTAAACCTATGATATTAGATATTGATGGTACTCCCCCTTTATTATATTGTTTTTTCCTAGTGTGATTTTTACCTTACGCACTATTCTTTTTGGGTTTTAGAATATGGCTGAAACCCGAAGGAATCGTGTAGATCAATGTAATGGAAAATTCAATGATTGTCCTCTTGAACAAACAAATGCTATGGGATATGGAGTGAAAAATCTTATTGATATACTTACACAAGCTATGAATCATTCTGGACATCCAAATGAGCAGAGAAGGGAACAATATTCTATTACGTCCTTCATGAGGCAACGTCCACCTTCTTTCAGTGGGTCTTCTGATCCACTTGTTTCTGAACAATGGATCAGTACCACTGAAAAGATATTTTCAGTTCATCAATGTTCTGAACATGATAAAGTCATCTTAGTAGTATATCGTTTTGAAGGTGAAACTGATAAATGGGGTAATTTTATCAAGAATACGAGGCCAAGATATGAAATTGAGTCCATGGAATGGGATGAGTTCAAGAACATATTTTTCAATAAGTACTTCCCTCGTATTCTTCGAACAAATATGCAGAAGGATTCTGTTGAACTAAAGAAAAAGGATGATGAATCTGTTGGTGTATACGAAGAAAATTTTACAAGGATTGCAAGGTATGCATCTGGCTTTATCATCCAACCTGAAAGTAAAGTTGATCGATTTTTCAGTGGCTTAAAACCAAATATTTGAAGAGAATTAGCTATAAGAGACTTCAGTAGCTATGAAGAAATTGTGCGCTGTGCTATTAAGGTTGAAATGGAAGTTGGTGTTACATATTCATCTCATGGTTTTGACAAGAAATGAACGATGGAATTCAAGGAGAAATCTCTGAATAATGGTGAAAAGAATATGAATGTTTCCTTATGCTAAAAGTGTGGAAAGAAGCATGGTGGAGATTGTCTTAAAGGGACTAGAAAATGTTTTAAGTGTGGAAAAGAAGGTCATCGAGCATCTGAGTGTCGAAGTAATGGAAAAAGGGTTGCTAATGGTGTGAATAAATAAATGACAGTAGAGAACGCACCAACAACACGTCAATGTTTCAAGTGCAATGAAATGGGGCATTATTCTAATCAATGCCCTATTCCAAGGGTTAATGATGATCGACATGAGCTACCACTTAAGGCAAAGGACATAGGGAAGTCACATGCGATCACTATTGGCAATGTTGAATATGACAACGATGTGGTGGAATGATTAAGTGTTTATGTAATAGGGTTCCAAAATAATGTTGTTTATAGTATCGTGGAATATTGGAATATTTATGTATTTGTTATTGTGGTTTTCAATAATTTTATGGTACCGGTAACCATGGAATGTGATTGAGATATATTTGGTAAGCAGATGATATGCGCATAATGAAGGGATAAGAAGATAATGAGATGTTTGATTGTATTCATGAGCTCATGATTGATATAAGGACTAAGTGATATCATGGTTTGAGTATATTGAATTTTGAGGATTTTGGTAAGTGGAAAGATCTAACATTTAACAGAATTCATGTTTTCAATAAGGTTCAATAGGTATTCATTCTTCAATAGAATACATTATTAAGGTATTCATATGTTTATGGGGGATAAATGATGGCATTCAGGTGATTGTTTTGTTACATTTCAAGTAATCATTTTTATACTATGAGCTTGGACCGAAGTATTTTGGATAAGCCTAAAGATTGGGATGTATTATGTTGGATATAAGTTAGTATTGTTTAAGGATAGAAGTTTTTTTGATATTATTTAAGGGATGTAATAGTAATTTAGTTTTAGAAAAAGGACAACCTCCAGGATGGGCGACAACCCATCACGTCAGACAAGGCTGTGGGAATCGAACCCACAACTAAAGTGCGACTGGCCTTTATCTCCTACCACTGGCCTACAGGAAGTCCCTGGTTAGTAGAAACTAGTTTTATTTTATTACGCGGTATGATATATGAAGTATATATTAATTTTTGGAATCGTATGCGATTAACCTCACCATAGATGGACTTATGTATATTTGATAACATTTTCTATCCTTTTGTTTGAAACAGATGAAATGACCCATCATTGTATCACATGATCTACTAACACTTCATGAATAAAAAATTCAACTTCATTTCTGTAAGAGATGAAGTGGAAATTGTTCAAAGCACAAACAACAGTGAGACTGTACCAAAATAAAGTAATTATTTATTCTATTTCAAAATCTTCAACTTTAGGGAAATGATCTTGAAAACCAAAAAATTTTCATCTTAGTGCCCTTATATCTGATGAATCAGATGGTACCCTAGATCGTCACAAATTTATGGCTTTGTGATTATTGGATTTTTCATAGCCATGTTCTCTACCACTCTCAATCAGGACATGATGATTAGATTTCTATCCCATATCCATATTTTCACCTATGTGGAAGCCCAGTGATTAGTTTATTTGGGTAACTATTACGTTTCATAATTTTGTTTTTAAAGATTGGTTTTGGTATTCCTTTTTACGATGTGGATTTCTATTAATGAAACTTTCAAGTAGTAAACCATTTATAAGCCCGACAAATTTCGAGGACGAAATTCATTTTTAGGGGGGTAGAATGTAACACCACGAGATTTTATGAAAAATATTCTCTTTAATTTCATTAATGTGTTGTGTTGTACGCTACACCAAAAGAAGCTTGCACAACACGCATCCTTAACTTGCCTTTCATTACACGTAATCACAACGTTCCTTGATAGCGTGTGTAGTACACAATACCGAGTTTCACTAAACAACGATATGCTATTAAAATATTATTAAAACTAGCCGTTATGAATAGTAATAACAACTTTTTGAAATTTTGTAAATTATATTTTCAAAATGGACTTCATTTTTGGATTTGGAATATCTAAATTAGTTTAGGGTGAAAATTTGGTACTTTTCGGATTACTTTCATTTTCTAATAAATAGTGAAAATACTAAATTTTAATTAAAAACAACCTTTTTAATAGAAATAATTAATAGTGATAAATTATTAATTTGAGTGGTTTTAAAGTATATTTAGAATATATTTTTACAATTTAATAAAATGTTCTTCATTGGATGTAATTTCACATTAAACCAGACATAAACAAGTGTCAATTTTTTGATACTTATTATCTCTTAAGAACATACTATTTGTTTTGACGATGAGAAATAATTTTTAAATTAATTAATGCAAATGATATGTTTTGAATTTGGTAAAATAGACATCATTTTTGAGTTCATAATATCAAATATATCTTAGGCCTAATTTTAGGTATTTTTCTGGAAACATTCATTTTTTTATGAATAGTGAAACCACTAAGTAGTAGTTAAGAAAAATGAATTATTCATAAAACATAATTTTACTGCTTCTGTGAGTGGAATTTCAAAAATCCAAGAGACATAGTTGATGTCAGTAAGTAAAATGTGATTCAATGAGATGAAAATTATTTTTGGTGAATAGTAACTTTTTACTTTTTTTAACCACTTTTAAAAGTAAATAGGGTAATACGGGTAAAATTGTTATTATTATTACCCTAACACATGTCATAATTCTATTAGACAAGTTTAATTCGACCCGAAGAACCCTTAGAAATAAAATAAGACCATTTATTCCCACTTGGAATAGATTAGGACATTTATTATTAATTTATTTAAACAACGGTTGAAATAGTTAAAATCAATGTTTAATAAGTATATCATTTTTAAAATAGGGTTATACATAAAATAAATTCGACTATAAATATTCATTAGAAATCTAAAAATATTTCCTACATAATGATATTTTATTTGTAATTTTTATACTTTATATATGTTAATTTATTTATGACACAATGATGATGCAGTAATTATCTTATTAATAAAATATTGACATAATTGATGTTATAAATACCCAAATAAATATAATATGAGACTTTTTATTAATTCCAATAATTTTCTAGGTTAATATGACATTTTATTATTGATTTAATTTACTTTTTGAGAACTAATAATTCTGTTATGTGTTTCAAAAAAATCAATTACTAAATAGTGTCAAAATTGACATAAAATAGTTTTTAAAACAAATATTATATTATTAATTGTTATTTTATTCCTAAAAATCTAAGGTTCAGCCAAATGACTTATATAAGGTTATATATATTAATAATAAACATCTTGGGGTTATTTTGTGTTTTTATAGTATGTTTATTAACTTTATAGCGTAATAACACAAAAAGACATGATAAAAGTAAAATTATCTAACTTAAAGTTAAATATAAATGATATGGTTAAAATATGAACCTAAACTTGTCTAAATTCTATTGTATGAGAGGATTTTTACTCGTAACCACCTTAGATTATAAATAAATCAATTTGGATCTATCTAAAACCGAATTTGTATTTATAATAAAATAATATTTTTAGTTATTCCAAAGGTGCCTCTCTCCTCCCTTATAAAATGGAACCTCCTCCCTCTCTTCCTCACACCACATTGAGCCTTCAAGCACGGCCAACCCCTGCCAAATTCTCTTCTCCACTTCCCTAGAACCATCCTAGAGGTTCTGGTCTTCCTCAAAGACCAATTTTAGTGCCCTAAAAGGAGATCTCAAATATGTGCTTCAAAGAAGAGGTAATGTCCGTTACCGATTCATTCAACTTTATTTATTCTTCAAATTATTCTTCTTAGTTTGTTTCATTATGAAGTAATAACATCAGTATCAATAATATACTGATATTTTATTATAAGTATGAAACAAACCTATTTCACCATCTATCCATCCTACGGAAAATGAAATCACCTCGCGTGCGTACGTACGGAATACAGTCTCCACGCCGTGGTGTAATCTATTTTCCACCACCACCTTACTTGGATGGGTATAATGGTGTACATAATAACTATATATGATTATTGTAAAGTGATATTGATTCTGAAATAGTATACATATACTCCAATACAATTCCACGATCATGAGAACGATATCATCGCTCGTGCGTACGTACGAACTACCGTCTCCACGACGTAATGAGATTCATTCTCCACGTTAACCATTCATGAATGATTATAAATTATATATAATAATTAATCATGAAATATATGACATAATAATGATACTTTATTTATGTGTATATATATGTATGTCATCTACTTAATTCCATTCAACTCAATAAGGAAACGAAAAAACGTTCATGCGTACGTACGACCTACCGTCTCCATGAATGGTGTATTTATTTCCATTAACTGATCTATTATATATATGTATATTCTGAATTTATATTATATATAAATGATGTTTTATATTCTGGAATTATGTAATCATGATATAAGTAAACATATGAATAATTACAAGTCAAAACACGGACGACAAATGAAACGATTTTACCCAAAACGCTCTTTAACATGAAATTTACAAAAGAACGGGTAAAATAAAGTCATAAGTGAACCATATATGATATCATAACAATGAGTATGATTCTGGAGTAAGTCAATGTCATTATTTAAATCATTATACAGGAGGTTCGGACACTTATGAAGCAAATCAGACCTAAGTTAAGGGAAATATCACAATCTCATTTTTATCCGAGATTGTTTATACTTTAGAATTTACTGTGGTGTATTTTATCATCCACATACAAGTTTCCTTAATATTTAATATTATTTTCATCCACCTAAAATTGTTTAAATCCAATTTTACCCTTTGGTGAGTTTTTAGTAATAGATATTAAAGGAATCTTTTGTCGTTTTTCGTACGAGGTACTTTTTGACTTTTCTGACAGAAGTACGAGAAGAATGTTTTTTTAACTTATACGGAATGAATGGATTTTTAAAAAATTATTTACAAGAAGATTACTTTACAAGTTTTCAAGTTCATTTTTAATCAAATTATTTTAGTTTAAAATTGTATGACATGTTAAGAAAGGAAGAATGTTTTTGAGGTAGAAATGATATTTTCCTTATGAATGGAGTTCAAGTGTTTTATCAAAATTATTTTCCATCTAAGATAATAAAGGGTTCCGTTTCTATCGCTATTTTTAAATTGATTCGATTATGTTATGATGGAATTATTTTTATTATGTCTTTTTATCTTATAAGGATTATGTTATGATGGCATGATGTTTAAGATTCCCATTTTTATTACATGGGTTATGCAATGATGTATTATTTTTTGATTTTGTGGCACACATAAGAATGGTATCATTATGAGATGGGTGGGACCTATATCTCCCTACAATTCATTGGGTAAAGATTTTATATCTCATGAGATAGACATGGCTGGAACGGCAGGTTAAACCGGTTTAGTGAAACAGGACGGAAACGAAGAGTGAACTCGGTTCAGAAATGGACTTTGTCCACTAAGATAGTATTGGAAATGAGTCTTGACTTATAAGAAATGATTCTATATGATTATGTGTGTATGCCACAAAGTTTCACGTTTTATGTTATGATTATTGGGATTACATTTCACTATTATGATTTATCCCATGTTATGATATTATGATCTGTTTTGCAGGTTAAGATTTAAAAAATGTTATGTTCTTATGAATATGATGTGATTGATATTTCTTTTGTTTACCCTTACTGAGCATTTGAGCTCACCCTTTTATGTTAAATTTTCCCCATGATATAAAGAAGGGTTTTAAGTAAAAATAGGGGAGATCTTTATTGGAGATATTAATGATCTTTCACCACGATTAGAAGATTGTATTCTGAGTTTCCAAAGACACTAAAGTATTACTGTCGTTGTGTGTGTTTGTTTTTGTTATGTACTATGTATTCCGCAAAAGTAATGTGATTTCCATGTACGTTAAGCTTAGGGTCTCTATAGTTGGTATCAGAGGAAAGGTTTAGTCAGCCTTTGGAAACTAGGATGCGAGAACTTTAGTGAGATCCCTAGAGATATTTCTAAGGTATGTCTAGTGATGTCCCTAAGGTTAAGTATACGTTATAGTAATAGAATTGTGCTAACCATATTAGAATTAAACCTTAGATGTTAGATATTGAAGGTAATCACCCTTTATTATATTGTTTTTCCTAGTGTTATTTTTACCTCTCACACTATTCTTTTTGGGTTTTAGATGACGTCTGGTACCCGAAGGAACCGTGTTGATCAAAGTAATGGACAATGCAATGATTGTCCTCCTGAACAAACAAATGTTATGGGAGATGGAGTGCAAAATCATATTGCTATACTTACAGAAGCTATGAATCATTCTGGACATCCAAATGAGCAGAGAAGGGAACAATATTCTATTGAGTCCTTCATGAGGCAACGTCCACCTTCTTTCAGTGGGTCATCTGATCCACTTATTGCTGAACAATGGATTAGTACCACTGAAATGATATTTTCATTTCATCAATGTTCTAAATATGATAAAGTCATCTTAGCAGTATATAGTTTTTAAGGTTAAGATGATAAATGGTGGAATCTTATCAAGAATATGAGACCAAGAGATGAAATTGAGTCCATGGAATGGGATGAGTTCAAGAACTTATTTTTCAAAAGTACTTCCCTCGTATTCTTCAAACAAATATGGTGAAGGAGTTTCTTGAACTAAAGAAAAATGATGATGAATCTGTTGGTGTATACGAAGTGAATTTTACAAGGCTTTCAAGGTATGCATCTGGCTTTGTCATCCAACCTGAATGTAATTTTGATCGATTCTTCAGTTTCTTAAAACCAAATCTTCGAAGGGAATTAGCTATAAGAGACGTCAGTAGCTATGAAGAAATTGTGCGTTGTGCTATTAAGGTAAAAATGGAAGTTGGTGTTACATATTCATCTCATGGTTTTGACAAGAAACAAAAGATGGAATTCAAGGAGAAATCTCAGAATAATGGTGAAAAGTAGATGAATGTTTCCTTATGCTCAAAGTGTGGAAAGAAGCATGGTGGATATTGTCTTAAAGGGACTAGAAAATGTTTTAAGTGTGGAAAAGAAGGTCATCGAGCAGCTGAGTGTCGAATTAATGGAAAAAGGGTTTCTAATGGTGTGAATAACGAAAATACTGCAGAGAACGTACCAACAACACTTCAATGCTTCAAGTGCAATGAAATGGGGCAATATGCTAATCAATTCCCTAATCCAAGGGTCAATGATGATCGACATGAGCAACCACTTAAGGCAAAGGACAATGGGAAGTCACATGCGATCACTATTGGCGATGTTGAATATGACAACGATGTGGTGGAATGATTATGTGTTTATGTAATGAGATTCCAATATAAAGTTGTATATAGTATCGTGGAATATTGGAATATTTTTGTATTGGTCTATTGTGGTTTTCAATAATTTTATGGTACTGGTAACCATGGAAAGTGATTTAGATATTTTTGATAAGCAGATGATATGCGCATAATGAAGGGATAAGAAGATAATGAGATGTTTGATTGTATTCATGAGCTCATGATTGATATAAGGACTAAGTGATATCATGGTTTGAGTTTATTGAATTTTGAGGATTTTAGTATGTGGAAAGAGTTAACTTTTAACAGCATTCATGTTTTAAATAAGGTTCAATGGGTATTCATTCTTCAAAAGAATGCATGATTAAGGTATTCATATGTTTATGGGGGATAAATGATGGCATTCACGTGATGGTTATGTGACATTTCAAGTAATCATTTTTATACTATGAGCTTGGACCGAAGTATTTTGGATAAGCCTACAGATTGGGATGGATTATGATGGACATAAGTTAGTATTGGTTAAGGATAGAATTTTTTTCGATATTATTTATGGGATGTTATAGTAATTTAGTTTTAGAAAAAGGACAACCTGTAGGATGGGCGACAACCCATTGCATCAGACAAGGTTGTGGGAATCGAACCCACAACCGAAGTGCGACTGGCCTTTATCGCCTACCATTGGCCTACATGAAGTCCCTAGTTAGTAGAAACTAGTTTTATTTTTTTATGCAGTATGATATATGAAATATATATGTTCATTTTTGGAATCGTATACGATTAACCTCACCATAGATGGAGTTATGTATATTTGATAACTTTTTCTAACCTTTTGTTTGAAACAGATGGAATGACCCGTCATTCAATCACATGATCTATTAACACTTCATGAATAACAAATTCAACTTAATTTATTTAAGAGATGAAGTGGAAATTGTTCAAAGCATGAAAAACTGTGATAATGTTCCAAAATAAAGTAAGTATTTATTCTAATTCAAAATCTTTAGCTTTAGGGAAATGATATTGAACACCAAAAAAATGTTATCCTAGTGCCCTTGTATCCAATGAATTAGATGGTACCCTAGATCATCACAAATTTATGGCTTTGGGATTGCTGGATTTTCTATATCCATGTTCTCTACCACTCTCTATCAGAACATGATGATTATATTTCTCTCCCATATCCACAATTTTACCTATGTGGAAAACCAGTCATTAGTTTATTTGGGTAACCGTTATGCTTCATACTTTTGTTTTTAAATATTTGTTTTGGTATTACTTTTTACGATGAGGGTTTCTATTAAAGAAACTTTCGAGTAGTAAACAATTTATAACCCCGACGAATTTTGAGGGAGAAATTCATTTTTAGTCGGGTAGAATGTAACACCCCGAGATTTTATGAAAAATATTCCTTTTAATTTCATTAATGTATTGTGTTGTACGCTACACCAAAAGAAGCTTGCACAACACGTATCCTTGACTTGCCTTGCATTACACGCAATCACGACGTTCCTCGATAGCGTGTGTAGTACCAAATACTGAGTTTCACTAAACCACAATATGCTATTAAAATATTATTAAAACTAGCCGTTATGAATAGTAATAACAACTTTTTGAAATTTCTTAAATTTTATTTTCAAAATGGACTTCATTTTTGGATTTTGAATATCAAAATTAGATTATGGTGAAATTTTGGTGCTTTTTGGATAATTATCATTTTCTGATGAATAGTGAAAATTACTAAATTTTATTTAAAAACAACCTTTTTAATCGAAATAATTAATAGTGATAAATTATTTATTTGAGTGGTTTTAAAGTATATTTAGAATATATTTTTACAATTTAATAAAATGTTGTTAATTGGATGTAATTTCAAATTTATACCAGACATAAACCACTGTCAATCTTTTGATAGTTATTATCTCTTAAGAACACGCTATTTGTTTGGACGTGGAGAATTAATTTTTAAATTAATTAATGCAACTGATATGTTTTAAATTTGGTAAAATAGACATCATTTTTGAGTTCATAATATCATATATAGCTTAGGCATAATTTTTGGTATTTTTCTGGAAGCTTTCATTTTTTTGATGAATAGTGAAACCACTTAGTGGTAGTTAAGAAAAATGAATTTTTCATAAAACATAATTTTTCCACTTCTGTGAGTGAAATTTCAAAAATCCGAGAGACACGGTTGATGTCAGTAAGTAAAATGTGATTCAATGAGATGAAAATAATTTTTGGTGAAAGTAACTTTTTACTTTTTTTTTCCACGGTTAAAAGTAAATAGGGTAATTACGGGTAAAAATGTTATTATTATTACCCTAACACATGCCCTAATTCTATTGGATAAGTTTAATTCGACCATAAACAACCTTAGGAATAAAATATGACCAATTAGGGCCACTTGGATTAGATTAGGACATTTATTATTAATTTATTTAAAGAAGGGTTAAAATAGTTAAAATCAATGTTTAATAAGTATATCATTTTTAATATAGGGTAATATATATGCTAAATTCGACTATAAATATTCATTAGAAAGATAATACGATTTCCTACATAATGATAGTTTATTTTTAATTTTTAGACTTTATATAAGTTCATTTATTTTTGACACAATGATGATGTAGTAATTATCTTATTAATAACATATTGACATAATTGATGTTATAAATACCCAAATAAATATAATTTGAGACTTTTTATGTATTATACTAATTTTATAGGTTAATATGACATGTTAGTATTTCTTTAATTAACTATTTTCGAACTAATCATTCTGTTATAAGTATAACAAAAATCAATTACTAAATACTGTCAAAATTGACATAAAATAGTTTTTAAAACTAATATTATATTATAAATTGTTATTTTATTCCTAAAAATCTTAGGTTCGGCCAAATGACTTAGATAAGGTTATATATATTAATAATAAACAACTTGGGGTTCGTTTTTCTTGTTATAGTATGTTTATTAACCTTATATTGTAAGAACACAAAAAGACACGATAAAAGTAAAATTATCGAACTTAAAGTTAAATATAAATGATAAGGTTAAAATAGGAACTGAAACGTGTCAAAATTCTATTGTATGAGAGGATTTCTACCCATACCCACCTTAGCTTCGAATTATATCAATATGGATCTATTTAAAACCGAATTAATTTTTATAATAAAATAATATTTTTTTGTTATTCCAAAGGTGCCCCTCCTCTCCCTTATAAATGGGTACCTCCTCCCTCTCTTCCTCACACCACATTGAGACTTCATGCTCGGAAAAACCCTGACAAATTCACTTCTCCACTTCCCTAGAAACATCTTAAAGGTTCTGGTCTTACTCAAAGACCAATTTTAGTGCCCTAAAAGGAGATCTCAAAGAGGCGCTTCAAAGAAGAGGTAATGTTTGTTACCGATTCTTTCAACTTTATTTCTTCTTCCAATTATTCTTCATAGGTTGTTTCATTATGAAGTAATAACATAAGTATCAATAATATACTGATATGTTATAATAAGTATGAAACAAACCTATTTCACTATCTATCCAACCTACGGAAAACAAAATCATCGCGTGTGCGTACATACGGAATACCGTCTCCACGCCATGGTGTAATCTATTTTCCACAACCACCATACTTGGATGGGTATAATGGTATAAATAATAACTATATATGATTATTTTAAAGTGATCTTGATTCTAAAATATTATAAATACACTCCAATACAATTCCACGATCATGAGAACGATATCATCGCTCGTGCGTACGTACGGACTACCGTCTCCACGACGTGATGAGATTCATTCTCCATGTTAACCATTCATGAATGATTATAAAGTATATATAATAAGTAATCATGAAATATATGACATAATAATGATACTGGATTTATGTGTATATATATGTATGTCATCTACTTAATTCCATTCAACTCAATAAGGAAATGAAAACAGCGTTCATGCGTACGTACGGCCTACCGTCTCCATGAACGGTGTATTTATTTCCATATACTGATCTATTATATATATGTATATCCTGAATATATATTATATATAAATCATGTTTTATATTCTGGAATTATGAAATCATGATCTAAGTAATCATATGAATAATTAAAACTCTCAACACGGACGACAAATGAAACGATTTTACCCATAACGCTCTTTAACATGGAATTTACAAAAGAACAGGTAAAATGAAGTCATTAGTGAACCATATATGATATCATAACAATGAGTATGATTCTGGAGTAAGTAAATGTCATTATTTAAATCATTATACAGGAGGTTTGGACACTTACGAAGCAAATCGGACCTAATGTAAGGGAAATATCACAATCTCATTTTTATCCAAGATTGTTTATACTTTGGAATTTATTGGGGTGTATTTTATCATCAACATCAAAGTTTCCATAATATGTAATATTATTTCCACCCACCTACAATTTTTTAAATCCAATTTTACCCTTCGGTGAGTTTTTAGTAATAGATATTAAAGGAATCTTTTGTAGTTTTTCGTATGAGGTACTTTTTGACTTTTCCGACCAAAGTACGAGAAAAATGTTTTTTTAACATATAAGGAATGAAAGGATTTTTAAAACATTATTTCCAAGAAGATTACTTTACATGTTTTCAAGTTTATTTTTAATCAACTTCTTTTAGTTTAAAATTGTATGACATGTTAAGAAAGGAAAAATATTTTTGAGGTAGAAAGGATATTTTCCTCAAGAATAGAGTTCAAGTGTTTTATCAAAATTATTTTCCATCTAAGATAATAAAGGGATCTGTTTCTATCCCTATTTTTACATTTATTTGATTATGTTATGATGTAATTATTTTTATTATGTCCTTTTATCTTATATGGATTATGTTATGATGGCATGATGTTTATGATTCCCATTTTTATTACATGGGTTATGCAATGATGTATGATTTTTTGATTTTGTGGCACACATATGAATAGTATCATTTTTAGATGGGTGGGACCTATATCTCCCTCCAATGCATTGGGTAACGATTTTATATCTCATGAGATAGACATGGCTGGAACAGCAGGTTAAACCGGTTCAGTGAAACAGGACTAAAATGAGGAGTGAACTCGGTTCAGAAATGGACATTGTCCACTAAGATTGTCTTGGAAATGAGTCTTGACTAATAAGAAATGATTCTCTATGATTATGTGTGTATGCCACATAGTTTCATGTTTTATGTTATGATTATTGGGATGACATTTCACTATTATGATTTATCCCATGTTATGATATTATGATCTGTTTTGCAGGTTAAGATTTACAAAATGGTATGTTCTTATGAATATGATGTGATTGATATTTCTTTTGTTTACCCTTAATGAGCATTTGAGGTCACCCTTTTATATTTTATTTTCCCCAGGATATAAAGAAAGTTTTTAGGTAAAAAAAGGGGAGATCTTTATGGGAGATATTGAAGATCTTTCACCACGATTAGAAGATTATATTCCGAGTTTCCAAAGACACTAAACTATTACGGTCCCTGTGTGTGTTTGTTTTTGTTATGTACTATGTATTCCGAAAAAAGTAATGTAATGTCCATGTACGTTAAGCTTAGGGTCTCTACAGTTGGTATCAGAGGAAAGGTTTAGTCAACCTTTGGAAACTAGGATGCGAGAACTTTAGTGAGATCCCTAGATATATTTCTAAGGTATGTATAGGGATGTCCCTAAGGATAAGTATACGTTATAGTCCTAGAATTGTGCTAACCATCTTAGAATTAAACCTAAGATGTTAGATATTTAAGTTACTCCCCCTTTATTATATTGTTTTTCCTAGTGTGATTTTTACCTCTCACACTATTTTTTTTGGGTTTTAGACGATGGCTAGAACCCGAAGGAACCGTGTTGATCAATGTAATGGACAATGCAATGATTGTCCTCCTGAACAAACAAATGTTATGGGAGATGGAGTGCAAAATCTTATTTCTATACTTACACAAGCTATGAATTATTCTGGACTTCCAAATGAGTAGAGAATGGAACAATATTCTATTGAGTCCTTCATGAGGCAACATCCACCTTCTTTCAGTGGGTCATCTGATCCACTTGTTGCTGAACAATGGATCAGTACCACTGAAAAGATATTTTCAGTTCTTCAATGCTCTGAACATGATCAAGTCATCTTAGCAGTATATCGTTTTGAAGGTGAAGCTGATAAATGGTGGAATCTTATCAAGATTACGAGGCCAAGAGATGAAATTGAGTACATGGAATGGGATGAGTTCAAGAACTTATTTTTCAAAAATTACTTCCCTCGTATTCTTCGAACAAATATGGAGAAAGAGTTTCTTGAACTAAAAAAATGATGATGAATCTGTTGGTGTATATGAAGTGAATTTTATAAGGCTTTCAAGGTATGCATCTGGCTTTATCATCCAACCTGAATGTAAAGTTGATCGATTCTTCAGTGGCTTAAAACCAAATCATCGAAGGGCATTAGCTATAAGAGACTTCTGTAGCTATGAAGAAATTTTGCGTTGTGATATTAAGGTAGAAATGGATGTTTGTGTTACATATTCATCTCATGGTTTTGACAAGAAATGAAAGATGGAATTCAAGGAGAAATCTCAGAATAATGGTGAAAAGAAGATGAATGTTTCATTATGCTCAAAGTGTGGAAATAAGCATGGTGGATATTGTCTTAAAGGGACTAGAAAATGTCTTAAGTATGGAAAATAAGGTCATCGAGTAGCTGAGTGTCGAAGTAATGGAAAAAGTGTTTCTAATGGTGTGAATAAAGAAAATACTGCAGAGAACTCACCAACAACACTTCAATGCTTCAAGTGCAATGAAATGGGGCATTATGCTTATCAATGCCCTAATCCAAGGGTCAATGATGATCGACATGAACAACCACTTGAGGAAATGGAAAAAGGGAAGTCACATGCGATCACTATTGGCGATGTTGAATATGACAATGGTGTGGTGGAATGATTAAGTGTTTATGCAATTGGATTCCAAAATAAAGATTTATATAGTATCGTGGAATATTGGAATATTTATGTATTGGTCTATTGTAGTTTTCAATAATTTTAGGGTACCAGTAACCATGGAAAGTGATTAAGATATTTTTGGAATGCAGATTATATGCGCATAATGATGGGATAAGATGATAATGAGATGTTTGATTGTATTTATGATCTCATGATTGATATAAGGACTAAGTGATATCATGGTTTGAGTATATTGAATTTTGAGGATTTTGGTATGTGGAAAGAGTTAAGTTTTAACAACATTCATGTTTTCAATAAGGTTCAATGGGTATTCATTCTTCAAGAGAATACATGATTAAGGTATGCATATATTTATGGGGGATAAATTATGGCATTCAAGTGATTGTTATGTGACATTTCAAGTAATCATTGTTATACTATGAGCTTGGACCGAAGTATTTTGGATAAGCCTAAAGATTGGGATGGATTATGTTGGACATAAGTTAGTATTGTTTAAGGATATAAGTTTTTTCGATATTATCTATGGGATGTTATAGTAATTTAGTTTTAGAAAAAGGACAACCTACAGGATGGGCGACATCTCATTGCATCGGACAAGGCTGTGGGAATAGAACCCACTACCGAAGTGCAACTGGCCTTTATCGTCTACCACTATCCTACATGAAGTCCCTAGTTAGTAGAAACTGGTTTTATTTTATTATGCGGTATGATATATGAAGTATATGTTCATTTTTGGAATCGTATATGATTAACCTCACCATAGATGGAGTTATCTATATTTGATAACTTTTTCTAACCTTTTGTTTGAAACAGATAGAATGACTCATCATTCTATCACATGATCTATTAACACTTCATGAATAACAAATTCTACTTTATTTCTTTAAGAGATGAAGTGGAAATTGTTCAAAGCATGAACAATAGTGTGATTGTACCAAAATAAAGTAAGTATTTATTCTAATTCAAAATCATCAGCTTTAGTGAAATGATCTTGAAAACCAAAAAAATGTTATCCTAGTGCCCTTATATCCGATGAATCAGATGGTACCCTAGATCATCACAAAATTATGGCTTTGTGATTGCTGAATTTTCTATAGCCATTTTCTCTACCACTCTCCACCAGAACATGATGATTATATTTCTCTCCCATATCCATATTTTCACCTATGTGGAAACCCATTGATTAGTTTATTTGGGTAACCGTTACGTTTCATACTTTTGTTTTTAAAGATTCTGTTTGTTATTCCTTTTTACGATGAGGGTTTCTATTAAAGAAACTTTTGAGTAGTAAACCATTTATAACCCTGACGAATTTCGAGGGAGAAATTCCATTTTTAGGGGGGTAGAATGTAACACCCTGAGATTTTATGAAAAATATTCTTTTTAATTTCATTAATGTCTTGTGTTGTACGCTACACCAAAAGAAGCTTGCATAACACGCATCCTTGACATGCATTTCATTACACGCAATCACAACATTCCTCTATAGCGTGTGTAGTACGCAATGCCGAGTTTCACTAAACCGCGATATGCTATTAAAATATTATTAAAAGTAGCCGTTATGAATAGTAATAACCACTTTTGGAAATTTATTAAATTTTATTTTCAAAATGGACTTCATTTTTGGATTTGGAATATTGAAATTAGCTTATGGTGAAATTTTGGTACTTTTCAGATAACTTTCATTTTCTGATGAATAGTGAAAATTACTAAATTTTAATTAAAAAGAACCTTTTTAATCGAATTAATTAACAGTGATAAATTATTAATTTGAGTGGTTTTAAAGTATATTTAGAATATATTTTTACAATTTAATACAATGTTGTTCATTGGATGTAATTTCACATTTAAAACAGACATAAACAAGTGTCAATCTTTTGATAGTTATTATCTCTTAAGAACACGCTATTTGTTTTGACGTCGAGAATTAATTTTTAAATTAATTAATGCAACTGATATGTTTTGAATTTGGTAAAATATAAATCATTTTTGAGTTCATAATATCAAATATATCTTAGGCATAATTTTTTGTATTTTTCTGGAAACATTCAATTTTTTTGATGAATAGTGAAACCACTAAGTGGTAGTTAAGAAAAATGAATTTTTCATAAAACATAATTTTTACGCTTCTGTGAGTGAAATTTAAAAAATCCAACAGACCCAGTTGATTCCAGTAAGTAAAATGTGATTCAATGAGATGAAAATAATTTTTGGTGAATTGTAACTTTTTACTTTTTTTTACCACGGTTAAAAGTAAATTGGGTAATTACGGGTAAAAATGATATTATTATTACCCTAACACATTTCCTAATTCTATTGGATAAGTTTAATTCGACCAAACACAACCTTAGGAATAACATATGAACATTTAGGCCCAGATGGATTAGATTAGGAAATTTATTATTAATTTATTTAAAGAAGGGTTAAAAGAGTTAAAATCAATGTTTAATAAGTATATCATTTTTAATCTATGGTTATAAATAAGATAAATTCGACTATAAATATTCACTAGAAATATAAAACGATTTCCTAAATAATGATATTTTATGTGTAATTTTTAGACTTTATATAAGTTAATTTATTTATGACACAAAGATGATACAGTAATTATCTTATTAATAAAATATTGACATAAATGATGTTATAAATACCCAAATAAAAATAATTTGAGACTTTTAATGAATTGCACTAATTTTATAGTTTAATATGACATGTTAGTATTTATTTAATTAACTGTTTTCTAACTAATCATTATGTTATGATTTTAACAAAAATCAATTACTAAATAGTGTAAAAATTGACATAAAATAGTTTTTAAAACAAATATTATATTATTAATTGTTATTTTTTTCCTAAAAATATATTGTTCGGCCAAATGACTTAGATAAGGTTATATATATTAATAATAAACAACTTGGGGTTATTTTCTCATGTTATAGTATGTTTATTTACCTTATAGTGTAAGAACACAAAAAGACACGATAAAATTATAATTATCTAATTAAAAGTTAAATATAAATGTTTAGATTAAAATAGGAACCGAATTTTTTTCTAAATTCTATTGGATGAGAGGATTTCGACCCATACCCACGTTATATTAGAAATAAATCAATTTTGAGCTATTTAAAACCGAATTTAGCATTATAATAAAATAATATTTTTGTTATTCCAAAGGTGCCCCTCTCCTCCCTTATAAAAGGGAACCCCCTCCCTCTCTTCCTCACACCACATTGAGCCTTCAAACTCGGCCAAACCCTGTCAAATTATCTTCTCAAATTCCCTAGAAACATCATAGAGGTTTTGGTCTTCCTCAAAGACCAATTTTAGTGCCCTAAAAAGATATCTCAAAGAGGCGCATCAAAGAAGAGGTAATGTCTGTTACCGATTCCTTCAACTTTATTTCTTCTTCCACTTCTTCTTATTAGGTTGTTTCATTATGATGTAATAAAATCAGTATCAATCATATACTAATATGTTATTATAAGTATGAAACAAACCTTTTTCAGCATCTATCCATCCTACAGAAAACGAAATCACCGCACGTGCATACGTACGGAATATCGTCTCCACAACGTGGTGTAAACTATTTTCCACCACCACCTTATTTGGATGGGTATAATGGTTTACATAATAACTATATATGATTATTGTAAAGTGATATTTATTTTTAAATAGTATACATACACTCCAATACAATTCCACGATCATGAGAACGATATCATCGCTCGTGCGTACGTACGGACTACCGTCTCCACGACGCGATGAGATTCATTCTCCATGTTAACCATACATGAATGATTATAATGTATATATAATAAGTAATCATTAAATATATGACATAATAATGATATTGGATTTATGTTCATATATATTTATGTCATCTACATAATTCCATTCAACTCAATAATGAAACGAAAACAGCGTTCATGCGTACGTATGACCTACCGTCTCCATGAACGGTGTAGTTATTTCCATTTACTGATCTATTATATATATTTATATTCTAAATATATATTATATATAAATCATGTTTTATATTCTAGAATTAAGTAATCATGATCTATGTAATAATATGAATAATTACAAGTCAAAACACGGATGACAAATGAAACGATTTTACCCAAAATGCTCTGTAACATGGAATTTACTAAAGAACGGGTAAAATAAAGTCATAAATGAACCATATATGATATCATAACAATGAGCATGATTCTGGAATAAGTAAATGACATTATTTAAATAATTATACAGGAGGTTCAGACACTTACGAAGCAAATCGGACCTAAGGTAAGGGAAATATCACAATCTCATTTTTATCCGAGATTGTTTATACATTGAAATTTACGGGGGTGTATTTTATCATCAACATAAAAGTTTCCTTAAATTTTAATATTATTTCAATCCACCTAAAATTGTTTAAATACAATTTTACCCTTCGGTGAGTTTTTATTAAAAGAAATGAAATGAATCTTTTGTCGTTTTCGTACGAGGTACTTTTTGACTTTTCTGACAAAAGTACGAGAAGAATGTTTTTTTAAATTATACGGAATGAATGGATTTTTAAAACATTATTTCCAAGAAAATTCATTTACAAGTTTTCAAATTAATTTTTAATCAACTTATTTTAGTTTATAATTGTATGACATGTTAAGAATGCAAAAATGATTTTGAGGTAGAAAGAATATTTTCCTCAAGAATGGAGTTCAAGTGTTTTATGAAAATTATTTTCCATATAAGATAATAAAGGGATCTATTATCTATCCCTATTTTTACATTGATTTGATTATTTTATGATGGAGTTATTTTTATTATGTCCTTTTATCTTATATGGATTATGTTATGATGGCATGAAGTTTAAGATTCCCATTTTTATTACATGGGTTATGCAATGATGTATGATTTTTTGATTTTTTGGCACACATAAGAATGGTATCATTATGATATGGGTGGGACCTATATCTTCTTCCAATGAATTGGGTAAAGATATTATATCTCATGATATAGAATGGCTAAAATGGCAGGTTAAACCGGTTCAGTGAAATAGGACTGAAACGAGGAGTGAACTCGGTTCAGAAATGGAATTTGTCCACTAAGATATTCTTGGAAGTGACTCTTGACTAATAAGAAATGATTCTCTATGATTATGTGTGTATGAAACAAAGTTTCATGTTTTAATTTATTATTATTTGGATTACATTTCACTACTATGATTTATCCCATGTTATGCTATTATGATCTATTTTGCAAGTTACGATTTCCAAAATGTTATGTTCTTATGAATATGATGTGATTGATATTTCTTTTGTTTACCCTTACTGAGAATTTGAGCTCACCATTTTATGTTTTCTTTTCCCCACCATATAAAGAAAGGTTTTAGGTAAAAAAATGGGGAGATATTTATGGGATATGTTGAAGATAATTCACCACGATTAGAAGATTATATTCCGAGTTTCCAAACAAACTAAACTATTACGGTCCTTGTGTGTGTGTGTTTTTGTTATGTACTATGTATTCCACAAAAGTAATGTAATGTCCTTGTATGTTATGCTTAGGGTCTCTACAATTGGTATCAGAGGAAAGGTTTAGTCAACCTTTGGAAACTAGGATGCGAGAACTTTAGTGAGATCCCTAGAGATATTTCTAAGGTATGTCTAGGGATGTCCCTAAGGTTAAGTATACGTTATAGTCCTAGAATTACGCTAACCATCTTAGAATTAAACCTACGATGTTAGATATTGCTGGAACTCCCCCTTTATTATATTGTTTTTCCTAGTGTGATTTTTACCTCTCACACTATTCTTTTTGGGTTTTAGATGATGGCTGGAACCCGAAGGAACCGTGTTGATCAATGTAATGGACAATGCACTGATTGTCCTCCTGAACAAACAAATGTTATAGAAGATGGTGTTCAAAATATAATTGCTATACTTACACAAGATATGAATTATTTTGGACTTCCAAATGAGCAGAGAAGGGAACAATATTCTATTGATTCCTTCATGAGGAAACTCCCACCTTCTTTCAGTGGGTCTTCTGATCCACTTGTTGCTAAACAATGGATCAGTACCACTGAAAAGATATTTTCAGTTCGTCAATGTTCTGAACATGATAAAGTCATCTTAGCAGTATATCATTTTGAAGGTGAAGTTGATAAATGGTCGAATCTTATCAAGAATACGAGGCAAAGAGATGAAATTGATTCCATGGAATGGGATGAGTTCAAGAACTTATTTTTCAATAAGTACTTACCTCATATTCTTCGAACTATGATGGAGAAGGGTTTTCTTGAACTAAAGAAAAAGGATGATGAATCGGTTGGTGTATACGAAGAAAATTTTACAAGGCTTTCAAGGTTTGTATCTGGCTTTATCATCCAACCTGAAAGTAAAGTTGATCGATTCTACAGTGGCTTAAAACCAAATCTTCGAAGGGAATTTTCTATAAGAGACTTCAATAGCTATGATGAAATTGTGCGTTGTGCTATTACGGTATAAATGGAAGTTGGTGTTACATATTCATCTCATGGTTTTGAGAAGAAACGAATGATGGAATTCAAGGAGAAATCTCATAATAATGGTGAAAAGAAGTTGAATGTTTCCTTATGCTCAAAGTGTGGAAAGAAGCATGGTGGAGATTGTCTTAAATGGACTAGAAAATTTTTTAAGTGTGGAAAAGAAGTTCATCGAGCAGCTGAGTGTCGAAGTAATGAAAAAAGGTTTACTAATGGTGTGAATAATGAAATGACTGTAGAGAACGCCCCAACAACACTTCAATGCTTCAAGTGCAATGAAATGGGGCATTATGCTAATCAATTCCCTAATCCAAGGGTTAATGATGATCGACATGGGAAACCACTTAAGGCAAAGGACACAGGGAAGTCACATGCGATCACTATTGGCGATGTTGAATATGACAACGATGTGGTGGAATGATTAAGTGTTTATGTAATGGGATTCCAAAATAAAGTTGTATATAGTATCGTGGAATATTGAAATATTTATGTATTGGTGTATTGTGGTTTTAAATAATTTTATTGTACCGGTAACCATGGAAAGTGATTGAGATATTTTTGGTAAGTAGAAGATATGCGCATAATGAAGGGATAAGAAGATAAATAGATGTTTGATTTTATTCATAAGCTCATGATTGATATAAGGACTAAGTGATATCATGGTTTGAGTATATTGAATTTTGAGGATTTTGGTATGTGGAAAGAGTTAACTTTTAACATCATTCATGTTTTCAATAAGGTTCAATGGGTATTCATTCTTCAAGAGAATACATTATTAAGGTATTCATATGTTTATGGGGGATAAATGATGGCATTCACGTGATTGTTATGTGACATTTCAAGTAATCATTTTTATACTATGAGCGTGGACCGAAGTATTTTGGATAAGCATAAAGATTGGGATGGATTATGTTGGACATAAGTTAGTATTGTTTAAGGATTGAAGTTTTTTCGATATAATTTATGGGATGTTATAGTAATTTAGTTTTAGAAAAAGGAAAACCTGCAGAATGGGTGACATCCCATCGTGTCGGACAAGGCTATGGGAATCGAACCCACAACCGAAGTGCGACTGGCCTTTATCGCCTACCACTGGCCTACAAAAAGTCCATGGTTAGTAGAAACTAGTTTTAATTTATTAAGCGTTGTGATATTTGAAGTATAAGTTTATTTTTGGAATCGTATACGATTAACCTCACCATAGATGGACTTATGTATATTTGATAACATTTGCTATCCTTTTGTTTGAAACAGATGGAATGACCCGTCACTCTATCACATGATCTATTAACACTTCATGAATAACAAATTCAACTTCATTTATTTATGAGATGAAGTAGAAATTGTTCAAAGCACGAAAAATAGTGAGATTGTACCAAAACAAAGTAAGTATTTATTCTAATTCAAAATCTTCAGCTTTAGGGAAATGATCATGAAAACCAAAAAAATGTTATCCTAGTGCCCTTATATCCAATGAATCATATGGTACCCTAGATCATCACAAATTTATGGCTTTGTGATTGCTGGATTTTTCATAGCCATGTTCTCTACCACTCTCCATCAGAACATGTTGATTAGATTTCACTCCCATATCCATATTTTCACCTATATGGAAACCCAGTGATTAGTTTATTTGGGTAACCGTTACGTTTCATACTTTTATTTTTAAAGATTGGTTTTGGTATTCCTTTTTACGATGTGGGTTTCTATTAATTAAACTTTCGAGTAGTAAACCATTTATAACCCCGACGAATTTCGAGGGCGAAATTCATTTTTAGGGGGGGTAGAATGTAACACCCCGAGATTTTATGAAAAATAATCTTTTTAATTTCATTAATGTATTGTGTTGTACGCTACACCAAAAGAATCTTGGACATCACACATCATTGACTTGCCTTGCATTACACGCAATCACGACGTTCCTTGATAGCCTGTGTAGTACGCAATATCGAGTTTCACTAAACAATGATATGCTATTAAAATATTATTAAAACTAGCCGTTATGAATAGTAATAAACACTTTTTCAAATTTTTTAAATTTTATTTTCAATATGGACTTCATTTTTGGATTCGGAACATCGAAATTAGCTTAGGCTGAAATTTTGGTACTTTTCAGATAACTTTCATTTTCTGATGAATAGTGAAAATTACTAAATTTTAATTAAAAACAACCTTTTTAATCGAAATAATTAATAGTGATAAATTATTAATTTGAGTGATTTTAAATTATATTTAGCATTTATTTTTAAAATTTAATTCAATGTTGTTCATTGGATGTAATTTCACATTTAAACCAGACATAAACAAGTGTTAATCTTTTGATAGTTATTATCTCTTAAGAACAGGATATTTGTTTTGACGACGGGAATTAATTATTAAATTAATTAATTCAATTGATATGGTTTGAATTTGGTAAAATAGACATCATTTTTTAGTTCATAATATCAAATATAGCTTAGGCCTAATTTTTGGTATTTTTCTGGAAACTTTCATTTTTTGATGAATAGTGAAACCACTAAGTGTTAGTTTAGAAAAATGAATTTTTCATAAAACTTAATTTTACCGCTTCTGTGAGTGAAATTTCAAAAATCCGAGAGACACGGTTGATGTCAGTAAGTAAAATGTGATTCAATTAGATGAAAATAATTTTTGGTGAATAGTAACTTTTTACTTTTTTTACCATGGTTAAAATTAAATAGGGTGATTACGGGTAAAAATGATATTATTATTACCCTAACACATGTCCTAATTCTATTGGATAAGTTTAATTCGACCAAAAACAACCTCAGGAATAAAATATGACCATTTAGGCCCACTTGGATTAGATTAGGACATTTATTATTAATTTATTTAATGAAGGGTTAAAATAGTTAAAATCAATGTTTAATAAGTATATCATTTTTAAGATAGGGTTATACATAAGATAAATTCAACAATAAATATTCAGTAGAAAGAGAAAAATATTTCCTACATAATTATATTTTATTTTTAATTTTTAGACTTTATATAAGTTAATTTAGTTATGAAACAAAGATGATGCAATAATTATCTTATAAATAAAATATTGACATAATTGAAGTTATAAATACCCAAATAAATATAATCTGAGACTTTTTATGAATTACACTAATTTTATAGGTTAATATGACATGTTATTATTTATTTAATTAACTTTTTTATATCTAATCATTCTGTTCTGATTTTTACAAAAATCAATTACGAAATAGTGTCAAAATTGACATAAAATTGTTTTTAAAACAAATATTATATTATTAATTGTTATTTTATTCCTAAAAATCTAAGGTTCGGCAAAATGACATAGATAAGGTTATATATATTAATAATAAACAACTTGGGGTTCTTTTGTCTTGTTATAGTATATTTATTAGCCTTATAGCGTAAGAACACAAAAAGACACGATAAAAGTAAAATTATCTAACTTAAAGTTAAATATAAATGATAAGGTTAAAATAGGACCCAAAACTTGTCTAAATTCTGTTGGATGAGATTATTTCGACCCATCCCCGCCTTAGCTTCTAAATAAATCAATTTGGAGCTATTTAAAACCGAATTTGGCTTTATAATAAAATAATAGTTTTAGTTATTCCAAAGGTTCCCCTCTCCTCCCTTATATAAGGGGACCTCCTCCCTCTCTTCCTCACTCCACATTGAGCCTTCAAGCTCGGCCAACCCCTACCAAATTATCTTATCCACTTCCCTAGAAACATCCTAGAGGTTTTGGTCTTCCTCAAAGACCAATTTTAGTGCCCTAAAAGGAGATCTCAAAGAGGTGCTTCAAAGAAGAGGTAATGTCCGTTACCGATTCTTTCAACATTATTTCTTCTTCCACTTCTTCTTATTAGGTTGTTTCATTATGAAGTAATAACATCTGTATCTATCATATACTGATATGTTATTATAAGTACGAAATAACCCTATTTCACCATCTATCCATCCTACAGAAAACGAAATCACCACGCGTGCGTACGTACAGAATACCGTCTCCACGCATGGTGTAATCTATTTTCCACCACCGCCTTACTTGGATGGGTATAATGGTGTACATAATCACTATATATGATTATGGTAAAGTGATATTGATTCTGAAATAGTATACATACACTCCAATACAATTCCATGATCATGAGAACGATATCATCGCTTGTGCGTACGTACGGACTACCGTCTCCACAACGTAATGAGAGTCATTCTCCATGTTAACCATTCATGAATGATTATAAAATATATATAATAAGTAATAATGAAATATATGACATAATAATGATACTGTATTTATGTGTATATATATGTATTTCATCTACTTAATTCCATTGAACTCAATAATGAAAAGAAAATAGCGTTCATGCGTACGTATGGCCTACCGTCTCCATGAACGGTGTATTTATTTCCATTTAATGATATATTATATATATGTATATTCTGAATATATATTATATATAAATCATGTTTTATATTCTGAAATTTATTAATATTGATCTAAGTAATCATATGAATAATTACAAGTCAAAACACGAACGACAAACGAAACGATTTTACCCAAAATGCTCTTTAACATGGAATTTACAAAAGAACGGGTAAAATAAAGTCATAAGTGAACCATATATGATATCATAACAATGAGTATGATTCTGGAATAAGTCAATGACATTATTTAAATCATTATACAGGAGTTTCAGACACTTAAGAAGCAAATCAGACCTAAGGTAAGGGAAATATCACAATCTCATTTTTATCCGAGATTGTTTATACTTTGGAATTTATTGTGGTGTATTTTATCAGTCACATACAAGTTTCCTTAATATTTAATATTATTTCCATCCACCTAAAATTGTTTAAATCCAATTTTACCCTTAGGTGAGTTTTTAGTTATATATATTAAAGGAATACTTTGTCGTTTTTCGTACGAGGTACTTTTTGACTTTTCCGACAAAAGTACGAGAAGAATGTTTTTTTATCTTATATGGAATGAATGGATTTTTAAAAACTTATTTACAAGAAGATTACTTTACATGTTTTCAAGTTAATTTTTAATCAAATTCTTTTAGTGTAAAATTGTATGACATGTTAAGAAAGGAAGAATGTTTTTGAGGTAGAAATGATATTTTCCTCAAGAACGGAGTTCAAGTGTTTTATCAAAATTATTTTCCATCTATGATAATAAAGGGTTCCGTTTCTATCCCTATTTTTACATTGATTTAATTATGTTATGATGGAATTATTTTTATTCTTTCCTTTTATCTTATATGTATTATGTTATGATGACATGATGTTTAAGATTCCCATTTTTATTACATGGGTTATGCAATGATGTATGATTTTTTGATTGTGTGGCACACATAAGAATGGTATCATTATGAGATGGGTGGGACCTATATCTCCCTCAAATGAATTTGGTAAAGATATTATATCTCATGATATAGAATGGCTAGAATGGCAGGTTAAACTAGTTTAGTGAAACAGGACTGAAACGAGGAGTGAACTCGGTTTCGAAATGGACTTTGTCCAGTAAGATAGTTTTTGCAATGACTCTTGACTAATAAGAAATGATTTTCTATGATTATGTGTGTATGCCACAAAGTTTCATGTTTTACGTTATGATTATTGTGATTACATTTCACTACTTTGATTTATCCCATGTTTTGATATTATGATATATTTTGCAAGTTAGGAGTTCCAAAATTTTATGTTCTTATGAATATGATGTGATTGATATTTCTTTTGTTTACCCTTACTGAGAATTTGAGCTCCCCATTTTATGTTTTCTTTTACCCAGGATATAAAGAAAGGTTTCAGGTAAAAAAAGGGGACATCTTCATGGGAGATGTTGAAGATCTTTCACCACGATTAGAAGATTATATTCCGAGTTTCCAAATACACTAAACTATTACGGTCCTTGTGTGTGTGTGTTTTTTTTATTTACTATGTATTCCGCAAAATTAATGTAACGTCCATGTACGTTATGCTTAGGGTCTCTACAGTTTGTATCAGAGGAATTGTTTAGTCCACCTTTGGAAACTAGGATGCAAGAACTTTAGTGAGATCCCAAGAGATATTTCTATGGTATGTCTAGGGATGTCCCTAAGGTTAAGTATATGTTATAGTCCTAGAATTGCACTAACCATCTTAGAATTAAACCTATGATGTTAGATATTGAAGGTACTCCCCCTTTATTATATTGTTTTTCCTAGTGTGATTTTTACCTCTCACACTATTCCTTTTGGGTTTTAGACGATGGCTGGAACCCGAAGGAACCGTGTTGATCAATGTAATGGAAAATGAAATGATTGTCCTTTTGAACAAACAAATGTTATGGGAGATGGAGTGAAAAATATTATTGATATATTTACACAACCTATGAATCATTCTGGACTTCCAAATGAGCAGAAAAGGGAACAATATTATATTACGTCCTTCATGAGGCAACATCCACCTTCTTTCAATGGGTCTTCTGATCCACTTGTTTCTGAAAAATGGATCAGTACCACTGAAAAGATATTTTCAGTTCATCAATGTTCTGAACATGATAATGTCATCTTAGCAGTATATCGTTTTGAAGGTGAAGCTGATAAATGGTGTAATTTTATCAAGAATACGAGGCCAAGAGATGAAATTGAGTCCATGGAATGGGATGTGTTCAAGAACATATTTTTCAATAAGTACTTCCCTCGTATTCTTCGAACAAAGATGGATAAGGATTTTCTTAAACTAAAGAAAAAGGATGATAAATATGTTGTTGTATATGAATAAAATTTTACAAGGCTTCCAAGGTATGCATCTGGCTTTATCATCCAACCTGAAAGTAAAGTCGATCGATTTTTCAGTGGCTTAAAACCAAATATTTGAAGAGAATTAGCTATAAGAGACTTCAGTAGCTATGATGAAATTGTGTTCTCTTCTATTATGGTAGAAATGGAAGTTGGTGTTACATATTCATCTTATGGTTTTGACAAGAAACGAACGATGGAATTCAAGGAGAAATCTCTGAATAATGGTGAAAAGAATATGAATGTTTCCTTATGCTCAAATTGTGGAATGAAGCATGGTGGAGATTGTCTTAAAGGGACTATAAAATGTTTTCAGTGTGGAAAAGAAGGTCATCGAGCAGCTGAGTGTCGAAGTAATGGAGAAAGGGTTGCTAATGGTGTGAATAAAGAAAAGACCGCAGAGAACGCACCAACAACACTTCAATGCTTCATGTGCAATGAAATGGGGCATTATGCTAATCAATGCCCTAATACAAGGGTTAATGATGATCGACATGAGCAACCACTTAAGGAAAAGAACATAGGGAAGTCACATGCGATCACTATTGGCGATGTTGAATATGACAACGATGTGGTGGAATGATTAAGTGTTTATGTAATAGGATTCCAAAATAAAGTTGTATATAGTATCGTAGCATATTGGAATATTTATGTATTGGTCTATTGTGGTTTTCAATAATTTTATGGTACCGGTAACCATGGAAAGTGATTGACATATCTTTGGTAAGCAGATGATATGCGCCTAATGAAGGGATAAGAAGATAATGAGATGTTTGATTGTATTCATGAGCTCATGATTGATATAAGGACTAAGTGGTATCATGGTTTGAGTATATTGAATTTTGAGGATTTTGGTATGTGGAATGAGTTAACTTTTAACAGCATTCATCTTTTCAATAAGGTTCAATGGGTATTCATTCTTCAAGAGAATACATGATTAAGGTATTCATATGTTTATGGGGGACAAATGATGGCATTCACATGATTGTTATGTGACATTTTAAGTAATCATTTTTTTACTATGAGCATGGACCGAAGTATTTTGGATAAGCCTAAAGATTGGGATGGATTATGTTGGACATAAGTTAGTATTGTTTAAGGATAGAATTTTTTTCGATATTATTTATGGGATGTTATAGTAATTGAGTTTTAGAAAAAGGACAACCTGCAGGATGGGCGATAGCCCATCATGTCGGACAAGGCTGTGGGCATCGAACCCACAACTGAAGTGCGACTGGCATTTATCACCTACCACTGGCCTACAAGAATTCCCTGGTTAGTAGAAACTAGTTTTATATTATTACGCGGTATGATATATGATGTATAAGTTCATTTTTGGAATCGTATACGGTTAACCTCGCCATAGATGGACTTATGTATATTTGATAACTTTTGCAAACCTTTTGTTTGAAATAGATGGAATGACCCGTCATTCTATCACATGATCTATTAACACATCATGAATAACAAATTAAACTTCATTTCTTTTTGAGATGAAGTGGAAATTGTTCAAAGCAAGAACAACAGTGAGATTGTACCAAAATAAAGTAAGTATTTATTCTAATTCAAAATACTCAGCTTTAGGGAAATGGTCATGAAAACCAAAAAAATGTTATCCAAGTGGCCTTATATCCGATGAATCAGATGGTACCTTAGATCATCACAAATTTATGGCTTTGCGATTGCTGGATTTTTCATAGCCATGTTCTCTACCACTCTCCATCAGAACATGATGATTAGATTTCTCTCCCATATCCATATTTCCACCTACGTGGAAACCCAGTGATTAGTTTATTAGGGTAACCGTTACGTTTAATAATTTTTTTTTAAATATTGGTTTTGGTATTCGTTTTTACGATGTGGGTTTCTATTAAAGAAATTTTCAAGTAGTAAACCATTTATAACCCCGACGAATTTCGAGGGCGAAATTGATTTTTAGGGGGGTAGAATGTAACACACCGAGATTTTATGAAAAATATTCTTTCTTAATTTCATCAATGTCTTGTGTTGTACGCTACACCAAAATAAGATTTCACAACACGCATCCTTGACTTTCCTTTCATTACATGCAATCGCGACGTTCCTCGATAGCGTGTGTAGTACGCAATACCGAGTTTCAGTAAACAACGATATGCTATTAAAATATTATAAAAACTATCTGTTATGAATAGTAATAACCCCTTTTTTAAATTTTTCAAATTTTATTTTCAAAATGGACTTCATTTTTGGATTTGGAATATCTAAATTAGCTTAGGGTGAAATTTTGGTACTTTTCGGATAACTTTCATTTTCAGATGAATAGTGAAATCACTAAATTTTAATTAAAAACAAGCTTTTTAATCGAAATAATTAATAGTGATAAATTATTAATTTGAGTGGTTTAAAAGTATATTTAGAATATATTTTTACAATTTAATAAAATTTTGTTCATTGGATATAATTTCACATTTAAACCAGACATAAACAAGTGTCAATCTTTTGATAGTCATTATCTCTTAAGAACACGCTATTTGTTTTGACGATGGAAATTAATTTTTAAAATAATTAATGCAACTGATTTGTTTTGAAATTGGTAAAATAGAAATCATTTTTGAGTTCATAATATCAAATATAGATTAGGCCTAATTTTTGGTATTTTTCAGGAAACATTCATTTTTTGATGAATAGTGAAACCACTAAGTGGTAGTGAAGAAAAATGAATTTTTCACAAAACATAATTTTACTACTTCTGTGAGTGGAATTTTAAAAATCCGAGAGACACGATTGATGTCAGTAAGTAAAATGTGATTCAATGAGATGAAAATAATTTTTGGGGAATAGTAACTTTTTAATTTTTTTTACCACGTTTAAAAGTAAAAAGGGTAATTACGGGTAAAAATGATATTATTAATACCCTAACACATGTCATAATTCTATTGGATAAGTTTAATTCGACCAAAAATAACCTTAGGAATAAAATATGACCATTTAGGCCATCTTGGATTAGATTAGGACATTTATTATTAATTTATTTAAAGAAGGGTTAAAATAGTTAAAATCAACATTTAATAAGTATATCATTTTTAATATAGGGTTATACATAAGATAAATTCGACTATAAATATTCATTATAAAGATAAAAAGATTTCCTACATAATGATATTTTATTTGTAATTTTTAGACTTTATATAAGTTAATTTATTTATGACACAAAGATGATGCAGTAATTATCTTATTAATAAAATATTAACATGATTGATGTTATAAATACCCAAATAAAAATAATTTGAGACTTTTTGTTAATTAAATTTATTTTATAGTTTAATATGATATGTTAATATTGATTAATGTAACTTTTTTTTAACTAATAATTCTTTTATGAGTTTCGCAAAAATCAATTACTAAATAGTGTCAAAATTGACATAAAATAGTTTTTAAAACAAATATTATATTATTAACTGTTATTTTATTTTAAAAATATATGGTTCGGCCAAATAACTTAGATAAGGTTATATATATTAATACTAAACAACTTGTGTTTTTTTTGTCTTGTTATAGTAATTTTATTAACCATATAGTGTAAGAACACAAAAAGACACGATAAAAGTAAAATTATCTAACTTAAAGTTAAATATAAATGATAAGGTTAAAATATGAACCTAAACTTCTCTAAATTCTATTGGATGAAAGGATTTCGACCCATACCCACCTTTCCTTCGTACTAAATCAATTTTGAGCTATTTAAAACCGAATTTGGCTTTATAATAAAATAATATTTTTAGTTATTCCAAAGGTGCCCCTCTCCTCCCTTATAAAAGGGCACCTCCTCCCTCTCTTCCTCACACCACTTTGAGCCTTCATGCTCGGCCAACCCCTGCAAAATTTTCTTCTCCACTTACCTAGAAACATCTTAGAGATTCTTCTCTTCCTCAAAGGCCAATTTTAGTGCCCTAAAAGGAGATCTCAAAGAGGCTCTTCAAAGAAGAGGTAATGTCTGTTCCCGATTCTTTCAACGTTATTTCGTCTTCCACGTATTCTTCATAGGTTCTTTCATTATGAAGTAATAACATCAGTATCAATCATATACTGATATGTTATTATATGTATGAAACAACCCTATTTCACCATCAATCCATCTTATGGAAAATGAAATCACCGCGCGTGCGTACGTACAGGATACCGTCTCCACGATGTGGTGTAATCTATTTTCCACCACCACCTTACTTGGATGGGTATAATGGTGTACATAATAACTATATATGATTATTGTAAAGTGATATTTATTCTGAAATAGTATACATACACTCAATACAATTCAAAGATCATGATAATGTTATCATCGCTCGTGCATATGTACGGACTACCGTCTCCACGACGTGATGAGATTCATTCTCCACGTTAACCATTCATGAATGATTATAAAGTATATATAATAAGTAATAATGAAATATATGACATAATAATGATACTGGATTTATGTGTATATATATGTATTTCACATACTTAATTCTATTCAACTCAATAAGGAAACGAAAACAACGTTCATGCGTACGTACGACCTACCGCCTCCATGAACGATGTATTTCATTCCATTTACTGATCTATTATATATATGTATATTCTGAATATATATTATATATAAATCATGTTTTATATGATGGAATTAAGTAATCATGATCTAAGTAATCATATGAATAATTACAAGTCAAAACACGGACGACAAATGAAACGATTTTACCCAAAACGATCATTAACATGGAATTTTCAAAAGAACAGGTAAAATAAAGTCATAAGTGAACCATATATGATATCATAACAATGAGTATGATTCTGTAGTAAGTCAATGTCATTATTTAAATCATTATACAGGAGGTTCAGACACTTACGAAGAAAATCAGACCTAATGGAAGGGAAATATCACAATTTCATTTTTATCTGAGATTGTTTATACTTTAGAATTTAATGGGGTGTATTTTATAATCCACATAAAATTTTCCTTAATATATAAAATTATTTACATCCAACTACAATTGTTTAAATTCTATTTTACCGTTCGGTGAGTTTTTAGTAAAATATATTAAAGGAATCTTTTGTCGTTTTTCGTATGAGGTACTTTTTGACTTTTCCGACAAAAGTAGGAGAAGAATGTTTTTTTAACTTATACGGAATGAATGGATTTTGAAAACATTATTTCCATGAAAATTCCTTTACAAGTTTTCAAGTTTATTTTTAATCAACTTCTTTTAGTTTAAAATTATATGACATGTTAAGAAAGGAATTTTTTTTGAGGTAGAAAGGATATTTTCCTCAAGAATGGAGTTCAAGTGTTTTATCAAAATTATTTTCCATCTAAGATAATAAAGGGTTCTGTTTCTATCCCTTTTTTTACATTTATATTATTATGTAATGATGGAATTATTTTTATTATGTCCTCTTATCTTATATGGATTATGTTATGATGGCATGATGTTTAAGAATCCCATTTTTATTACATGGGTTATGCAATGATGTGTGATTTTTTGATTTTGTGGAACACATAAGAATTGTATCATTATGAGATAGGTGGGACCTATATCTCCCTCCAATTCATTGGGTAAAGATTTTATATCTCATGATATATACATGGCTGGAACGGCAGGTTAAACCGGTTCAGTAAAACAGGACTGAAACGAGGAGTGAACTCGGTTTAGAAATGGACTTTGTCTACTAAGATAGTCTTGGAAATGAGTCTTGATTAATAAGAAATGATTCTATATGATTATGTGTGTATGCCAAAAAGTTTCATGTTTTACGTTATGATTATTGGGATAACATTTCACTCCTATGATTTATCCCATGTTATTCTATTATGATATGTTTTGCAGGTTAAGATTTCCAAAATTTTATGTTCTTATGAATATGATGCGATTGATATTTCTATTGTTTACCCTTACTAAGCATTTGAGCTCACCCTTTTATGTTTTCTTTTCCCCAGGATATAATGAAAGGTTTTAGGAAAAAAAAGGGGAGATCTCTATGGGATATGTTGAAGATCTTTCACCATGATTAGAATATTATATTCTATGTTTCCAAAGACACTAAACTGTTACAGTCCTTGTGTGTGTGTGTTTTTGTTATGTACTATGTATTCTGCAAAAGTAATGTAATTTTCATGTATGTTAAGCTTAGGGTCTCTACAGTTGGTATTAGAGGAAAGGTTTAGTCAACCATTGGAAACTAGGATGCGAGAACTTTAGTGAGATCCCTAGAGATATTTCTAAGGTATGTCTAGGTATGTCCCTAAGGTTAAGTATACGTTATAGGCCCAGAATTGTGCTAACCATCTTAGAATCAAACCTAAGATGTTATATATTGAAGTTACTCCTCCTTTATTATATTGTTTTTCCTAGTGTGATTTTTACCTCTCACACTATTCTTTTTGGGTCTAAGACGATTGCTGGAACCCGAAGGAACCGTGTTGATCAATGTAATGGACAGTGCAATGATTGTCCTCCTGAACAAATAATTTTATGGGAGATGGAGTGAAAAATCATATTGCTATACTTACACAAGCTATGAATCATTCTGGACTTCCAAATGAGAAGATAAGGGAACAATATTCAATTGATTCCTTTATGAGGGAACGTCCACCTTCTTTCAGTGGGTCTTCTGATCCACTTATTGCTGATCAATGGATCAGTACCACTGAAAAGATATTTTCAGTTCTTCAATGTTTTGAACATGATAAATACATCTTAGAAGTATATCGTTTTGATGGTGAAGCTGATCAATGGTGGAATCTTATCAAGAATACGAGGCTAAGAGATGAAATTGAGTCCATGGAATGGGATGAGTTCAAGAACTTATTTTTCAATAAGTACTTCCCTCGAATTCATCGAAAATAGATGGAGAAGGAGTTTCTTGAACTAATGAAAAACGATGATGAATCTGTTGGTGTATACGAAGAGGATTTTACAAGGCTTGCAAGGTATTCATCTGGCTTTATCATCCAACCTGAAATTAAAGTTGATCGATTATTCAGTGGCTTAAAACCAAATCTTCAAAGGTCATTAGCTATAAGAGACTTCAGTAGCTATGATGAAATTGTGCGTTGTGCTATTAAGGGACTAGAAAATGTTTTAAGTGTGGAAAAGAAGCATGGTGAAGATTGTCTTAAAGGGACTAGAAAATTGTTTAAGTGTGGAAAAGAAGGTCATTGAGCAGCTGAGTGTCGATGTAATGGAAAAAGGGTTGATAATGGTGTGAATAAAGAAAATACTGTAGATAACGCACCAACAACACTTCAATGCTTCAAGTGAAATTAAATGGGGCATTATGCTAATCAATTCCCAAATCCAAGGGTTAATGATGATCGACATGAGCAACAACTTAAGGCAAATGACAAAGGGAAGTCACATGCGATCACTATTGGCAATGTTGAATATGACAACGATGTGGTGGAATGATTAAGTGTTTATGTAATGGGATTCCAAAATAAAGTTGTATATAGTATCGTGGAATATTGGAATATTTATGTATTGGTCTATTGTCTTTTTCAATAATTTTATGGTACTGGTAACCATGGAATGTGATTGATATATTTTTGGTAAGTAGATGATATGCGCATAATGAAGGGATAAGAAGATAATGAGATGTTTGATTGTATTCATGAGATCATTATTGATATAAGGACTAAGTGATATCATGGTTTGAGTATATTGAATTTTGAGGATTTTGGTATGTGTAAAGAGTTAACTTTTAACAGAATTCATGTTTTCAATAAGGTTCAATGGGTATTCATTTTTCACGAGAATACATGATTAAGGTATTCATATGTTTATGGGGGAAAATGGTGGCATTCACGTGATTGTTATGTGACATTTCAAGTAATCATTTTTATACTATGAGCTTGGACCGAAGTATTTTGGATAATCCTAAAGATTGGGATGGATTATGTGGGACATAAGTTAGTTTTGTTTAAGGATAGATGTTTTTTTCGATATTATTTATGGGATGTTATAGTAATTTAGTTGTAGAAAAAGGACAACCTACAGGATGGGCGACATCTCATCGCGTCGAACAAGGCTGTGGGAATCGAACCCACAATCGAAGTGCGCCTGGCCTTTATCGCCTAACACTGGCCTACAAGAAGTCCCTGGTTAGTAGAAACTAATTTTATTTTATTACGCGGTATGATATATGAAGTATAAGTTCATTATTGGAATTGTATACGATTAACCTCACCATAGATGGACTTATGTATATTTGATAACTTTTGTTAACCATTTGTTTGAAACAGATGGAATGACCCATTATTCTATCACATGATCTATTAACACTTCATGAATAACAAATTAAACTTCATTTCTTTAAGAGATGAAGTGGAAATTGTTCAAACCACGAACAACAGTGAGATTGTACCAAAATAATGTAAATATTTATTCTAATTCAAAATCTTCACCTTTAGGGAAATGATCTTGAAAACCAAAAAATGTTATCATAGTGCCCTTATATCTGATGAATCAGATGGTACCCTAGATCATCAAAAATTTATGGCTTTGTGATTGCTGGATTTTCCATAGCCATGTTCTCTACCACTATCCTTTAGAACATGATGATTAGATTTCTCTCCCATATCCATATTTTCTCCTATGTGGAAACCCAGTGATTAGATTATTTGGGTAACCGTTACGTTTCATACATTTGTTTTTAATGATTGGTATTGGTATTCCTTTTTACGATGTGAGTTTCTATTAATGAAACTTTCGAGTAGTAAACCATTTATAACCCCGATGAATTTCGAGGGCGAAATTCATTTTTAGGGGGGTAGAATATAACACCCCAAGATTTTATGAAAAATATTCCTTTTAATTTCATTAATGTCTTTTGTTGTACGCTACACCAAAAGAAGCTTGCACAACATGCATCCTTTAATTTCCTTTCATTACACGCAATCGTGATGTTCCTCGATAGCGTTTGTAGTACGCAATACCGTGTTTCACTAAACAACGATATGCTATTAAAATATTATTAAAACTAGCCGTTATGAATAGTAATAACCATTTTTTGAAATTTTTTAAATTTTATTTTCAAAATGGACTTCATTTTTGGATTTGGAATATCAAAATTAGCTTAGGGTGAAATTTTGGTACTTTTCGGATAACTTTCATTTTCTGATTAATAGTGAAAATTAATAAATTTTAATTAAAAATAACCTTTTTAGTAGAAATAATTAATAGTGATAAATTATTAATTTGAGTGCTTTTAAAGTATATTTAGAATATATTTTTACAATTTAATACAATTTTGTTCATTGGATTTAATTTCACATTTAAACCAGACATAAACAATTGACAATCTTTTGATAGTTATTATCTCTTAAGAACACGCTATTTGTTTTGATGATGGGAATTAATTTTTCAATTAATTATTGTAACTGATATGTTTTTAATTTGGTAAAATAGACATTATTTTTGAGTTCATAACATCAAATATAGCTTAGGCCTAATTTTTGGTAATTTTCTGGAAACTTTCATTTTTTGATGAATAGTGAAACCACTAAGTGGTAGTTAAGAAAAATGAATTTTTCATAAAACATAATTTTACCACTGATATGGGTGAAATTTAAAAAATCCAAGATACACGGTTGATGTCAGTAAGTAAAATGTGATTCAATGACATGAAAATAATTTTTGGTGAATACTATCTTTTTACTTTTTTACCACGGTTAAAAGTAAATAGGGTAATTATGGGTAAAAATGATATTATTATTACCCTAACACATGTCCTAATTCTATTGGATAAGTTTAATTCAACTAAAAACAACCTTAGAAATAAAATATGACCATTTAGGCCCACATGGATTAGATTAGGACATTTATTATTAATTTATTTAAAGAATGGTTAAAATAGTTAAAATAAAAGTTTAATAAGTATATCATTTTTAATATAGGGTTATACATAAGATAAATTCGGATATAAATATTCATTAGAAAATTAAAAATATTTCCTACATAATGATATTTTATTTGTAATTTTTAGACTTTATATATGTTAATTTATTTATGACACAAAGATGATGCATTAATTATCTTATTAATAAAATATTGATATAATTGATGTTATAAATACCCAAATAAATATTATATGATACTTTTTATGAATTACACTAATTTTATAGGTTAATATGACATTTTAGTATTGATTTAATTAACTTTTTTCGAACTAATCATTCTGTTATGATTTTTAAAAAAAATCAATTACTAAATAGTGTCAAAATTGACATAAAATAGTTTTTAAAACAAACATTATATTATTAATTGTTATTTTTTTGCTAAAAATCTAAGGTTCTGACAAATGTCTTATATAAGGTTATATATATTAATAATAAACAACATGGGTTTCTTTTGTCTTCTTATAGTATGTTTATTAACGTTATAGTGTAAGAACACAAAAAAGACACGATAAAAGTAAAATTATCTAAATTAAAGTTAAATATAAATGATAATGTTAAAATAGGAACATAAACTTGTTTAGAATTCTATTGGATGAAATTATATCTACCCATACCCACCTTATCTTCTAAATAAATCAATTTACAGCAATTTAAAACCGAATTTGGCTTTATAATAAAATAATATTTTTCGTTATTCCAAAGGTGCCCCTCGCCTCTCTTATAAAAGGGAACCTCATCCCTATCTTCCTCACACCACTTTGAGCCTTCAAGATCGGCCAAACCCTTCCAAATTCTCTTCTAAACTTCCCTAAAAACATCCTAGAGGTTCTGGTCTTCTTCAAAGTCAAATTTTAGTGCCCTAAAAGGAGATCTCAAAGAGGCGCTTCAAAGAAGAGGTAATGTCTGTTACTGATTCTTTCAACTTTATTTCTTCTTCCACTCCTTCTTCTTAGGATGTTTCACTATGAAGTAATAACATCAGAATCAATCATATACTTATATGTTATTATAAGTAGAAAACAACTCTATTTAACCATCTATCCATCCTACGAGAAAAGAAATCACCGCGCGTGCGTACGTACGGAATACCATCTCCACGCCGTGGTGTAATCTATTTTCCACCACCACCATACTTGGATGGGTATAAAGGTGTAAATAATAACTACATATGATTATTGTAAAGTGATATTGATTCTGAAATATTATACATACACTCCAATACAATTCCACGATCATGAGAATGATATCATCGCTCGTGCGTACGTACGAACTACTGTCTCCACGACGTGATGAGATTCATTCTCCACGTTAACCATTCATGAATGATTATAAAGTATTTATAATAAGTAATCATTAAATATATTCCATAATAATGATACTGGTTTTATGTGTATATATATGTATGTCATCTACTTAATTCCATTCAACTCAATAAGGAAACGAAAACAGCGTTCATGTGTACGTATGGCCTACCGTCTCCATGAACGGTGTATTTCATTCCATTTACTGATCTATTATATATATGTATATTCTGAATATATATTATATATAAATCATGTTTTATATTCTACAATTAAGTAATCATGATCTATGTAATCATATGAATAATTACAAGTCAAAACACGGACAACAAATGAAACGATTTTACCCAAAACGGTATTTAACATCGAATTTACAAAAGAACGGGTAAAATAAAGTCATAAGTGAACCATATATGATATAATAACAATGAGTTTGATTTCGGAATAAGTCAATGACATTATTTAAATCATTATACAGGAGGATTGGACACTTACGAAGCAAATCAGACCTAAGGTAAGGGAAATATCACAATCTCATTTTTATCCAATATTGTTTATACATTGGAATTTACTGGGGTGTATTTTATCATCCACATACAAGATTCCTTAATATGTAATATTATTTACATCCACCTAAAATTGTTTAAATCCAATTTTACCCTTTGGTGAGTTTTTAGTAAAAGATATGAAAGGAATCTTTTGTCATTTTTTGTAAGAGGTACTTTTTGACTTTTCCGACAAAAGTACGAGAAGAATGTTTTTTTAACTTATATGGAATGAATGGATTTTTAAAACATTATTTCCAAGAAGATTCCTTTACAAGTTTTCAAGTTTATATTTAATCGACTTCTTTTAGTTTAAAATTGTATGACATGTTAAGAAAGGGAAAAACAATTTGAGGTAGAAAGGATATTTTCCTCAAGAATGGAGTTCAAGTGTTTTTTCAAAATTATTTTCCATCTAAGATAATAAAGGGTTCTATTTCTATCGCAATTTTTACATTTATTTGATTATGTTACGATGGAATTATTTTTATTATGTCCGTTTATCTTATATGGATTATGTTATGATGGCATGATGTTTAAGATTCCCATTTTTATTACATGGGTTATGCAATGATGTATAATTTTTTGATTTTGTGGGATACATAAGAATGGTATCATTATGAGATGGGTGGGACCCATATCTCCCTCTAATGCATTGGGTAATGATTTTATATCTCATGAGATAGACATGGCTGGAACAGCAGGTTAAACCAGTTCAGTGAAACAAGACTGAATCATGGAGTGAACTCGGTTCAGAAATGGCCTCTGTCCACTAAGATAGTCTTGTAAATGAGTCTTGACTAATAAGAAATGATTCTCTATTATTATGTGTGTATGACACAAAGTTTCATGTTTAATGTTATGATTATTGGGATTACATTTCAATACTATGATTTATCCCATGTTATGATATTATGATCTGTTTTGCAGGTTATGATTTCCAAAATGTTATGTTCTTATGAATATGATGTGATTTATATTTCTTTTGTTTACCCTTACTGAGCATTTGAGCTCACCCTTTTATGTTTTCTTTTCCCCAGTATATAAAGAAATGTTTTAGGTAAAAAAAAGGGGAGATCATTATGGGAGATGTTGAAGATCTTTCACCACGATTAGAAGATTATATTCCAAGTTTCCAAAGACACTAAACTATTATGGTCCTTGTGTGTGTGTGTTTTTGTTTTGTACTAAGTATTTCACAAAAGTAATGTAATGTCCATGTACGTTAAGCTTAGGGTCTCCACATGGTAATATAAATATTTTATACTAGGTGAATAGATAACCTACCATATTGGATAAAATTATTGTAGTAACTTTAAATTTCCAATATTATTAATAATAAAAAGGGAATTAATTTTGTTTCATATTTCTATTCGTAATATTTTCGATTGTAATTGTTTCATTTACAATTAATTTATTTCATATTGTAATATGTGATTCTATATGATTTATGAGTGAATCATTAAAACATTATTACTCTAATTATTGTATTCAATCTAAATACAATTTTTATTCATTAATCAAGGTATTATATTATATCATATCCATCAGATCCAAGACACATATGGTCATTTTTATTGGTTGGGAATTGTATTAGTTTAAGACCTATTAAACTATATTCTTTCATATGGTTTTAAATAAATTGTTTCTAAACCTAAAATTCAACGATTTTGTATTGTTCTATCTAATATTCATTTTCAACTATATTACAATCCAACAATATATTCTATTTTAGCCCTTATGATGAACCAACAGTTTTGATTATTGATAAAGACAACAATTCCCTTGATAAAAGGCCATATATGATCTCTCTTAAAGATAGATTTTTTATAGCTAGGGTGGATGAGGTAATCATCTTCAAGACTTATATAGCCCATCAATTTTCATATATTTTGGTTTCAACGAATGGTTTCCCCCCCTTTCCTTGGATGGCGTGTGGGGAGAGTGGAATCAATGTGCCATCTACCCATTTTGGATGATAAAGGCATCTGAATATACTATGGACATGATCGTACATCTACCTACTGATTCTCCCACCTTTCATGCCTAGGATTATGCCCAGGTTTGGATAACCACTTATCATGATGGTTTTCTTAGACATCTAGTATTTTATGTGGATAATTATTTTCCATACAAATTCTTCTGTTTGTGGTATTATTGGAATTTATTGAATACTTTAGAGAGATGTCATGTAACCACCCTTGTTCCTGGGATGACTACCTCAAAAGTATCGATACATAATATGATAATGAAAATTTTTCTCTGGCATAGTAGGTAGAAGATATTCCAATATAGAGAATAGCATATGAGTCCTCCTCCCTTTCTTATTTATCGGTTCAGATGTTCACTCATTCTCCTTCCACACATACTGTGTTAGTCATAGAGGACCATAAACAATGTAGGATAATCTAGAATAATATTCGTTCCTTGATTACTAATAATCTCCAGAAAAGATTTCATGATTAAGGGGACCACATTAATAAACTATTTCATGACTTGGGGACAAGAGGTTTTGATTTAAAACCACTATATGACATCATGGTACAAATTTTGTTGACTCAATGGGATTTGGTCATCGATGAGAGGGACTTTCAAGATTTCAAAGATGAGGCTCTTCTTGTGGAGTAGATTACTGGGGCATCAGAGGCATTAGAGTTGGGTCACTAGTTGATATATAAACAACAAGCTTGGATTGATCCATAGAATACACATATATGGATATGTGAGGAAATAAAAGCTATCGTAATGTTTGTCCTTTCATAATAATATTCATTATTGGAAACATCCAAAAATAGAGTTGATGAGATAACTACTTTGGTCAGGACTCACCTTCCAGTGGAATAAGAAGAAGAGGTGGGGAAGTGGCACTTCATTATTCGATTAAAGCCTTTATTTAGACTTATTCTAACATCTCCATCATAGATGGATGAATCTTATTATAGTTTTACCCCATGTATGCAACCTAGAAAAACATGTTAGTCCATTACAATGGGAACATTATCGGATAGATGATTCATGTAATCTAAGTCTTATGGATAACCATTTTGTGAGATCTTTCAGCATGTAGTGGTCTTGTCTGTGAACGATAGTTTACCATTTTTCCTCAAAATGGAATAATAAGAATTTAATTTTTGATGAAAAAAATTCCAATGAAAACCATCCATTTCGTAATATAAAGTAAACCTGAAGGTTTTGATCCTGATATTTAAATCCTAACAGATTATTTTTGGGAATTGCTCATGAATTCCTATTGACATGACATTAAATACTAATATATCTTCCCCAGTTATCTTAATAACACCAGATTCATTGATGAATTATTTTTTATATTATAGGTCCCAGTTGGAGAGTTATTTTCTTTTTTTATATTCAATAGGAATGGATAGAATCATGATTTTTATTAGGATATATAATAAAACTAAAATAAATTTCACCCTTGCAAGATAATTTTCTATTGTGCTTTAGTTTAGGGTCTTTTAACCATACTTGCTATGGATTTACTATAGGGGCTTTTATATCGTAATTGATATTTTATTATTTTAGGGGTTTTAGAATGAAAATCTTATTACTTATTTTATGGTATTTTAGTTCATAACATGCCCAACCCATCCCCCAGGGCCCATGCCATGACTAACCCATGCCCACTTTCCATATTCCTGGGGCTGGCAACTTGCATATAAAGGCGTAATCCCTATAACTGGGAAGGAATTTCCTTTACAACTTGTAAACACACACAACCAAAAAAACATCAAGATACAAACACATGTAAAATGAATAGTAAATATAGTGATTATAATAAGTAAAAAGGGTCCAGAATACAAGGCCAATTGGAAAGTACCAAAAACTGATTGTACAAGTGAACTGGTGAAAAAACGAAGAGAGGTGATGAGTCATCCTCTAAGGTTCCTACCTGAAGGGTAGTTACAGATCGCCTCCTCAGCACTCCATTTCTATCCATCTCGTTTGTGTACAGACTCGCTGTATGGTCCTCCTCTGGAAACCATCCAATCCTCGTTCCCTCAGCCTCGATCAGCGTTGCCCATCATCTACAGCAAACACAATGAGGTGTTGGCATAGCCCGTGTATGGGTGACTAAAACGATACTCATTGTGGACCCTGAGACCCACAAGTTCTCCCAACTCCACAAAGGATAAACCACATCCATGAAATGAACTTATAACCCTACTTAGATATATTACAAAACATATACCTAATTTATCAAGTATTTTCCATCTCAACCATGATAAAAATGTTGGGTCCAACCCAAAATCCAATGCTCAACTGTTCCACAAAATAAGGAATACTACAATGGTTTTACTACAAGGAAAGTACCACATAGGTATGAACTAATATCACACCAGGTATAACTTATGTACTATTGTAGATGTGTTTAGATGTAACTACTAAATCTTCTTACTTTGTAGAGAATCTGACCCACACTGGATCTCTATATGTTGACCCACACAAGATCGCCAGGAGATGACCCACACAGGATTGCAAGGAGATGACCCTCACGGGATCCCTAAGAGCTGACCCACACGGGATCCCTAAGAGCTGACCCACACATGATCACTAAGAGCTGACTCGTAGAGGATTTCTAGGTTATGATACACATATGATTACTAGAAGCCGACCCACCCAGGATCACTAGGAGCTGACTAACACAGGATCTCTAGGAGCTGACCCACACAGGATCACAAGGAACTGAACGACACAGGATCACTCTTCATTATTCTCATCACAGCCAACTACTGGGTTCTTGCACTAAGCCGAATCATCTCTGGGAGGATCCTCTTCACAATTAATGGTCGATACTCCAACTACTACTAAGTCCCACAATGTATTATCTCAAAGGTCCTCCATGTCATATGGGACTCAACTCAGCAGAGGGTGTGTTATTCGGATGCCCAGTCAGTGAGTTATTAGCCTTTTAGTCCCAGGGGCCCGGTTGGATTCATGCTTGATCCAACATGACCGTACCTCAAATTTACCCAAAACACCAGTAGGGTATTCCAAAAGTACTTTCTCGCTCCATGTATTGTGTCGCTAATTATGGTTTGTCAAATAGATTTTAGGAGCCAATGTTATTGCATAAGTAAATTAAAGGTTCATAACATGTCTAGGATCGGTCCAACCCGACCGGACCTGGTCTGGGATTACATGGTTCTTGTCGACCCGACCTGACTTCTGGGTCAAGCCCGGCCCATGGTACGGCTCATCCCGCTGGGCAGCCCAGCAGGCCGTGAGGGGCAGCGGTGGTCGGAGGTCTACTTGGCCGTGGAGGGCGGCTCGACCGCGGATGGTGGCGCGACCAAGGGGTGCCATGAGGGCATGGCCTTGGGGTGGCTCAGCCGTAGGGTGTTTCGAGGTTGCGGCCATAGGGCTGCTATACCATGGGGCGGCTCGGCAGGAGCGGCTTAGCCGCATGGCGGCAGCCCAACAATAGAGGGTGGCGGCTAGGCCGTGGGGCAGAGGAGGCTATGGGGCGGTGGTGGCCATAGGTCAGAATGGTTGCATTTGTCGCCTTCATTGCGATTAGTGGTGGTGTCGATGGTCATTCTCAGGGCACACCATGGTTCTTCATCATTCCTCCACCATGATCCACAATTAACCACAAGGTTTGTGAATAGGGTGTGCCATGTTTGTTTGGCTTGTAATCTCGGCGTTAGAGCGGTAGAAAGCACCGATAATTCCTTCATGAATTATGAAGAATTATCAATAACGAAAAGAGAGAATAATTTAAATAAACCACCCTACAACATCCCACAAATTATCAAACACAAATAATCCCCAACCTTGGATTGTTCATTGGTGTTGGCGAAAGAAGGATTTTAAAGAAGGTGAAGTCAGTGCCAATGATCATCACTTTCTAAACAATGCTTTGATGTTGGGCTTGATCATTTTCCTCATCCATTATTTCCAAAGAACTTTCTTTCATAGTATTCTTTGGTGGAGATGTCAAATGCTCATGATATTTCTCCTCTCCCCAAAATCCACCAAAAAGCGATGTTGCCAAAATGATATGTTTTCCCAAATATTAATTGTGGGCACAATTTGAAACTGGGTTTATTAATTTCATATGGTGGCATAATAAATCTAAGGGGATTGGTAATATTTAATTTTGTAAGTTTAAGAGGCTCCCCACACATATGAGTATGTTGAAAGTGTTTTAAACCTTGGGTGGTCCCCACCACCATAACCACTCATGAGAGGTTACACTCAGTTTTCCCCACCTCCATAACCTCTCATGGTAGGTTTTAGTTCTGGTGGTCCACACCTATGAAATATCCACATGGGTGGTTTCAAAATAAACTAAAAATAAAAAGGTACACCATTTTATTTTATTTATTACATTACTAATAAGTGACAAACTAACTTCCACCCTCATCCTACTACGGTCGAGGTGAAAGTATCCTTAAATGAATACTGGCACTATGAGTTCAACGGTGCCCTCATATTTCAATTCTGTGCAACGGTTCAAAATTTATAAAAACCCACTTGCATGATTACTGGACGTACACAAAAAAAAAAGATCAGAAATTTTTTTCGGGCACTTTGGGCCTCAGAATTACGCACTGTTATATTTCGAAGACTCTCAAAATTCCCATTTAATTAAGAAAATTTACATGGAAATTATGGGTCTTTAAATTCTCCCCACCTCAGGGATTTACGTCCATGTATTCCACAACTCAAAATAAGGGAACAAGTGGGGGTACTAAGCACACTTCAGAGCCTCCCACTCCCATGTTCTCTCCTAGATGTTCCCATGATGCCAACAGACATGCACCAGATGTATCGACTGCCTGCGAAGGACCCATTCTTGTCAATCCCCAATATCAACCAAAAACTTTGTAAATATCTCCCAATCATCGACATCCAACTCTCTATGGTCGATTATGTGAGATGGTTCGTGCACGTATCTACTCAACTGGGATACGTGGAAGACGTCATGCACCTAGTGCATTTGAGGTGGAAGAGCTAAGCTGTATGCCACCTAGCCAACTCTACTAAGGACCTGAAAAGGTATGATGAATCTCATAGATAACATGTCACGTCGGTCAAATATATTCAATATTCTTCAAGGTGAGACTCATAGAAAGATATGGTCTGCATCCATGAACTCCAGAGGTCTCCGTCTCTTGTCGGTATACGACTTCTTCCTGCTCTGTAATGTCTTCATCCGCTCCTAGATGATCTGCACTTTTTCTGTGTTATCCCATACCATCTTTAGTCTCACTAGTGTTGACTCCCCTAGGTCAGTCAAACAGAATGGTTCTCTACAAGGTCGCCCGTACAATTCCTCAAAAGGTTCCATATCAATGGTGGACTGATATTTGTTGTTGTATGAAAACTCCACCAAAGGAAAGTGATCCTCCCAGATACAACCGAAGTCTAGGACGTAAGCACGCATCATGTCCTCACGGGTATGAATGGACCGCTCGGTCTGGCCATCTATCTAATGATGGATGGTGGTGCTCAAACAAAGCTACGTCCAGAAAGCCTCTTAAAACTCCTTCAATAGACGGGATGTAAAACACACATCACGATTAGAGACAATCATCAATGGTACTCCATTTAGCCGCACAATATCTTGTATATAGAGGTGTCCCAAGATCTCTAATGAAACATGCTCTCTAATCAGTAGGAAGTGGGACGACTTGGTGAGCGGTCGACGATCACCCAAATTAAGTCATGACCCCTGGATGTACATGGATGTCCTGTCACTAAGTCCTTGGGAATCCCATTCCACTTCTACTCTAGGACCTCTAAAAGCTAAACCAATCCTACTGGTACCTAATTCTATGCCTTCACTTGCTGACAAGTGACGCAATGAGAGACAAACTCTGCAGCATATTTCTTCATTCTTGGCCACCTGTGCTGTCATATGAGATCCTGGTACATCTTCTCCACTCCTGTATGTACCGTTATAGGGGATGTGTGGGACTCCCTTAACAATTCCTCCCAAAGAGACACTGGTACCATGGTACATCGCTTGAAGAGGATGACGTTCTCCCCAACATTATAAAATCCATCAGCTGCATGTCCTATGGATATATGAGCACATCATGTTTCACAGTTATCATCCCCACGCATCACCTCCCATACTCGCTGAAGAATTATGTGAGTGATTGTCAGAGACTGAAGAAAAGTTTCTCCATCTTGATCCACAAAGGATATCTACAAAGCATCTAGCTGCTCCATCACCTCATCTAGCAGCTATATACCAGATCTATGGCTCAGTGCATATGCTTCAATGTTCCACTTATCATAACTATAAACTATCTCGAAGTCATAGTCCTGGTGGAAATCAAGAAAACTTTAATGTCTCAGATATAGGTCTTTCTAAAAGATGATATACCAGAGACTCTTTGGATTAGAGTACATTATAAAATATTCTCCCATAAGATAGAGTCACCATATCTTCAAGGCGAATACCACTTCTTCTAACTTTAGTTCATGGGTAGAATAGTTCAATTCATGTTGTCTGAGCTATCGAGAACCATTTGTGATCACTTCTTACTCTTGTATTAGGACACATCCAAGCCCGGTTCCTGATGTGTCATAGTAGACTACGTACCCTACGCCCTCCCCTGGAATCCTCAATATGGGGGAACTAGTCAGCGTCTGCCTCAGCTTCTAAAAACTCTGTTGGCTTCTCTCCGACCACACGAAGGGTTTCCCCTTCTTTGTCATGACTGAGAGTGGTGCTGCAAATATGGGGAAATATGGTACAAATCTACGGTAGTATCTAGACAAACCCTAAATACTACGTACCTCCGTCACACTCCTAGGTGGAAACTAAGAAATTATCTCCACAATATTCATTGGATCCACTACAACTCTGGCCTTTGAAAAGATATGTCCCAGAATGTTAATCTCTCGGATACCGAACTGGCACTTCAAGTGCTTAACCTAAAGTTAATGCTTTCGGAGTGTGTCCAAAACTACCTGAAAATGATAGGAATTCTCCTCCATAGTAGTTGTGTAGATCATAATATCATAGACAAAGACTACTACAAAGAGTTCAAGGTATGGATGAAAGAACATGTTCATGAGTCCCACTAACACTCTTGGAGGGTTGGTTACACTGAATGGCATAACCAAGAACTGGTAGTGATCGTACCGACATCTGTAGGCCATCTTCTGCACATCCTCATCTTGTACTCTAAGCTGGTGATAACTAGATCTGAAGTTAATCTTTCAGAACTACTTTTCTCCCTTTAGCTAATCAAATTAGTCATCAATCATCTGAAGTGAGTACTAGTTCATCACGGCCACCTGGATCAGGTGCCGATATTCAACACAAAGCCTTAATCTCCCATCCTTCTTCTTGGAGAACAATATTGGGGTTGCCCATGGTGAAACACTAAGCCGAATGAACCCTTTCCCCTTTAATTCTTCTAGCTATACATGCAGCTCACGAAGATCCATGGGATCCATCTTATATGACAGTGTAGATATCGCGGTCGTCCCAGGGTACAAGTCAATGTAAAATTCCACCTCTCTGTGAGGAGGTAGACTCTACAAATCATTAAGGAAGACATCCGTGTACCAGTCCACCACTATAAGATAACTCAGACTCCCCACATTAACTGCTCTGAGGGTATGTCAAGCCAACTGGTGAGTCATTGGCTGCACTCTCCTCCAGGTAAGTCCATCCTGCAATCTAAAGGCTCTTTTCTTACCGGTTAAGGTAAACCTAGTCCCATCTGTGCAGACACACCCCACATTGTTACTTATATTTTCTATTTGAGCATGTACTATAGATGACCATTCCATACCCATGATGACATCGTAAGGCCTTGATGCTGCTACAAGGAGATATCAGCCGAAGCTCTCACCTACTAGATTAAACTCAGAGTCCCGGAACAAGTGTCTAATTGTCAAATCTTCTTCTGTAGGAGTCTCTATCCATAAAGATCAAGCCAACATCTCCTTCGGAATCTCAGAGCTCTGAATGAGGGTAGTGGAAATAAAATAATGACTAGCACATGTTTCAATAAGTACTGCAACTAAGTTTTAGTAGACACAGATCGTACTCGAATCATCTTCGGAGCACCGTGCTCGTGGGCCTCAGCTGCCTAGAGCTGAGCTTTACCCTGTCCACCTGCTCCCTGCGGTCGGGGTGGACCTCATGGTGGGGGTGGGGGTAACATCTCGAATAGTCGCCACCACCATCTACATGGCCAGCTCCTCTGCCACGTCCACCTACTCCCTACAGACCTCCTCGACCAAATCTCTTTCTCTTCCTAGGAAGTCCCCTGACTGTCTTTTGATCATTTGTATGATGGTTCTGATAGTCATGAGCCATGTGACCCAGCCCACCGCCTGTGTAACATTACCCACTCCTGTAATGATTGGCTCTATCTTGGGTGCCCCATTCAACCGATCCTAAATCATATGGTTGTCTACTTGCAAGTCTAGTCCCTTTTCACCTCTGTGGCATATATCCGATGCCATATGTTGAAGACTCAGCTACATGATGACTGGTGGTGGGTATCATATCTGGTGACTTCTCAATAAAGAAATTCTACACTTGGATGGCTCTCTCTAACACCCCTTCCTATGTCGGGATGCGAAGTGTGATCATTGATTCTTGCATATCCCGCCAGAGTCCCTACTCAAAGGTATGGCCCTAAATAATGGGTCATGCACCATATCAGTAGAGTAGCATGAATGGTCAGTGAACCTCACTAAGTACTGGGCCATATTCATGTTTCCATGCTGCATCTGAAAAAGCTCTTATATGCGAACTACTTAAAGAGTCATTGACACAATCTCTGCTCGAAACAGGCTCTTGAAGTATACCCAGAGAAGCGTCACCTCTTCGTGATACTTGAGCATCAATATCCACTATCTACCTGTAACTTCCTATAGAAGGATGGAGGTAATGATCACCATGAGATTGGCTGGTGTCACTAAAAGTGGGAAGACACTCACTACTGCATCCAAACAACCCTCAGCTACTTGTGGGTTTTTATCCCCCCTAATCCTGGGTGGCCTCTGGGGCTAGAACTCATGTAACCCGCTCAGGCGGCGTGCACTGTCTGCTACTATGGCAGGTGGTATCTATGGGCCAATGGGTAATGGTACTGCTAGTGCCTCTGCTGGTGCATCTACTAGAAGAGGGCCCTGCACCGAGGCCTCGTCACTTGATGGGCTATCAGTGCGTACTACTCATGGAACCCTAGAGGGCTCTCTGCGTTGAGACATCCTGATAATAAACAGGGGTGCCACCGTCAAAAAGTTATACCTTGTGAGATGTCTTAAAGAGATAACAAATAAAACTCTTTAAAACACACACACAATCAGTGTTTTCGTGCACTGAGTCAGAAATCAGAAGTCAGAGACCTGATGTAGGGTTATGTTGGCTTCCGCAACAACACCTGATACCCTAAACTGATAACCACAATCACTACACTTAACACAATTTCTGTTAAAAAAATATCAGAGTCCATTGTTCTACAGTAGAACTTATGCCTCTGATACCAATTTATCTTGACATATCCCTCGGGGCCCATGTCGTGACTATCCCAGGCCTACCATACATAGGCCAGTGGCTGGAGACTAGCACTGAAAGGAATAATCTCTAAAACTTGTAATGCTTTGACATTATAACCAGTAAACAAACACAACCATGAACACATCAAGATACGAACACACGTAAACTGAACAGTAAATAGACTGAGTACATTATGTAAAAATGGGCAAGAATAGAAGCTCAACTAGGAAGTACTAGATTATAAATGTACAAGTAAACTGGAGAAAAAGAAAATACAACTGTTGGGTTATCCTCCGAGGATCCTACATTAAGGGTACTTGTAGATCACCTCCTCATCACTCCATGTCTCTCTGTCTCCTCCGTGTACTGCCTCATTTTAATGTCCTCCTTCAGGCACTATCCAGTCCTCGTACCATCATCCTTGAACTGCATTGTCCATCGTCAGCACCAAACACAATGAGGTGTAGGATTAACCCATGTAGGGGTGAGTATAATGATAATCAGTAGGGACCCCAAGACCCTCAAGGTCTTACAACTCCACAAAGGATAAACCATAAGCATGAAATCAACTAAAAAACCTACTTAGGTATATATTCATACATATACCTAAGTTATAAAGTATAACCATCTCAAATATGAGGAAAACCATTGGGTCCAACTAAAAAACAAAAGCTCAACTGATCCACAAAAGAGAAATACAACAATGGTTTTACCCCAAGGAAAGTACCACACAGGTACGAACTCAACTCACATAATATATAACATAATTATAGTAGTATATATGATTATATGTAACTACTAAATCATATTACTCTATAGAGAATATGAACCACATAGGATTGGTAGTAGATAACACACAGATGTTCTCGAGGAGATGAACCACACAGGATCGCTAGGTGTTGACCCACACATGATCGATAAGAGATGGCCCACATAAGATCTCTAGGAGCTCACCCACAATGTTTTTCTAGGATCTGACCCACACAGGATCACTAGGAGTTGACCCACATTGGATTTCTATTCATTCTTCTCATCACATCCAGCTACTCGGTTTCCACACTAAGCATGATTGTCTCTAGTAGGATCAGCTTCACAAGTCACTGGTCAAAACAAAAACTGCTATGAAGTCCCATGATGACCTATCTTAAAGGTTCACCACATCCTAGGGGCCTCAATGCAATAGACGATGCATCATTCAGATGCTTGATCTGTGAGTTATTATCCTTTTAGTCTCAGGGGCCTGGTTGGATTCGTGCTCTATCCAACCCGACTATACCTCAACTTTACCCAAAACTCCATTGGGGGTATACCAAAGGTATCTTCTTGCTCCATGGTTTCTAGCGACCATGACGGTTCATCAAACTACCGTATGGTGCCAATGTTATGGCACAAGTAAAGTAAAGGTTTGTATCAGGTCTGGGTTCGGCCCAACCCGGCCTGGCTTGGGTCAACTACGTTTCGGTCGACCCAACCCGACACACTGGGTCCAGCCCAGCCCGTGGTGTGGCCCGACATGCTAGGAGGTCTGGCTGGCCGTAAGGGGCTACGGAGGCCATAGGTCGGCTCGACCAGAGAGGGAGGCTTGGCCACGAGGTTCTGCGAGGGAACTTCTGCAGGGCTTATTGGCTGAAGCGGCTAGGCCGGGGTGCACCACGAGGGTGCTGCCATGGGGAAGCTCAGCTGGAGTGGCTCAGTCGTGAGGCGGTGACCCATCTGCGGAGGGTGGCAGTGTGGCGGCGGGGCGGGGGCCCACCAGCAGGGTGGGGGTGTCTCAGCCACGGGGAAGTAGCAGCTCGGCCACCGGACAGTGGCGGTTCAGCCGCAGGGTGGTGGAGGCCATGGGGTGGTGATGGCCATGGGGTGAAGCTATGGCGTTGTAGCCTTTGTTGCGACCGACGGTGGTCCCTGCCGCCGTTCCCATTCCCCACCATAGTTTGTATTCATTTCGCCATTGCAATCAACAATGAACCTCATGGTTTTTGTAGAGGAAGGGATATGTTTGTTTGGCCCACACTCTCCATGTTAGAGTAGTAGCAAGATTCTATAATTCCTTCTTTAATTATGATAAAATTTCATGAATAGAAAGAGTGAAAAATTTCAAACAACCACCCTACAACTTCCTGTAAATAATCATACACAAATAAAACCCTACCATGGATTGTTCATTGACGTTGGTATGAGAAGGAAGTCAAAGAAGGTGAAGAGAGTGATAATGATCATCACTTCTGAACCCACACTTCGATGTCGAGCTCGCTCGTCTCTCTCTTCCTTGATTTATGAATAACATTCTTTGATGGCATTCATCGTTGGAGAAGTGAAATCCTCCCAATATATCCCCTCTCCCCAAAATCCACCAAAAATACATGTATCCATAATGATATGTTTCCCTAATTTTAATTGATAGAACAATTTAAAATTGGGTTAATTAATTAGATAAGTAGGAATAATAAATTTAAGGGTGGGAGGCACCATTTATGTGTCGAATTTTAAGTGGATCCCCCAAAATTATGAGGAAGTTCAATGGGTTTTATTCCTCAGGTGTTCCCGACCACCATATCCTATCATGGGAGATTAGGCTAGGTGGTCTGCACCTCCATAACCTCTCATGAAAGGTTTTAGTTCAGGTGGTCCCTACCTATAAAATATCCACATGGATGGATTCAAAAATAAAATAAAATAAAATGTTGCATCATTTTATTTTATTTTATTACATCATGAATAAGTGAAAAACTAACTTCCACCCTCGTTTTATTGTGGTCAACGGGAAGGTTTCTTTAAGAAAATACTGGCATTGAGAGTTCAACAGTTTTCTCATATTTCAATTCTGATTACCTGTTCAAAGGTTATAAAAACCAACTTGCATATTTACAAAATGTACCTAGGAAAATTTTCAGATAATCATTTTGGGCACTTCAGGCCTCAAAATCACGTACCATCAATTTTCACAGACTTGCAAAATCCCCATTCAATTAAAAAATTTACATGGAAATTCTAGGTCTTTACATAACAAATTTTGATTTTGTTATTTGGATTCTTATCTCTATCCTTCAATTGCATTAGTTTATATTCTTTTACATTTATCCTTTCATTTATTTAGTTTAAGGTCTTTTATATCAGACCTTCTTCCACTTTATTTTAGGGTATTTGAGCTCATACCATCTATATATTTAGTTTATGGAATTTTAGCTCTTACCTTATATCACATTAGTTTAGGTTATTTTATCTTGGGCATGATATTTCATTGGGTTATGTTCTTTTATCTTGGACCATTAATTGCATTAGTTTAGGGTCTTTTATCTTTAGGATTTAGTCACATTAGTTTTTGGTCTTTTATCTTGGATATTTTATCAATTTTGATTTGGGTATTTTATCTGAAACCATTTATCACTTTATTTGAGGGTCTTTTATATTCAACCTTCAAATGATTTAATTTAGGGTCTTTAGCTTTGACTTGTAATTGCTTTAGTTCAGTTTCATTTATCTTAGACTGTCTATTACATTATATTAGGATCCATTAAATAATAACATTTATTTCTTTAGTTTTGAATTATTTTGCTTGGAATAAATCATTGATCATGGAATATTGTGAAAATGTGCTTGGAATGACCCTAAACACACTGGTTTTCTGGGTTTTCTGAGTTTTCTATGGTGTTTTCAAGGATCAATGGGATAAAAATCACTTTTTCTGATTGACACATTTTTGTGATGACCATAGGTGCATATGCTGGATCCATAGGAATGAATTCATAGTCAATAATATGGTATCTTGAAACTAGTTATAATTTTTATGGTTATAAAATATTTATATTTGTAATATCAGTTGAGGGTGAAATAATTGGGATACCAGGTCTTCATGGATAGATGGAATATGGGTGACGTAGGATAGAAACAAAAATTTTGAGTCCACAAATGTGATATGGGGCATACATTCTAGGTATGTCCCATGTTATTTTCAGATTCCAGGTTTTACAACGGTGTTTCTAGGGCTCGTAAGGATTGAAGTTTCTTTCTGGAAAAGAATAGATACCACTATTTGGTGGGTTAAGGACCCTATGTGTCGGAATCATCGTCAAGAAAAATGTGATCTCTACTAATTTTGAGGACTATATAAAATTTTTGAAGACCTGGAAATAAAAAACATGAGGTTGGGAATGGGATAAAAGATATCTAGGAATGGTTCTGGTACCCTTGGGAAGATCAACTCCTTATTTTGAATCTCAGGACCTATTCCCTATGGTTTCAAATCATGAGGTGTGGTCCATCAAAGGATCATGAACGGAGTGTCACATTTAGGCGTTAACAAAGGGTAAAAAACACAATGACATAACATCTAAGATATAAAATCTGCATGGATACATTGGTTAAAAGATTGTAAATCATGGTCCAAAGTGCTTGAGTCAATAATATTATATGGGATAGTCATACAAGCAGCAGTTCTGTTCATACTGAAGTGTTGAGTTCATCAATAGTGATATCAATTCTCATAATGATTGGAAATACCTTTTTGTATGGTGATGCATTTGGTTGACCCCATAATACCCTATTAAGGTGCCATAGGAATTGATAAATAATCAATAAAAGGGTCTCTAGATGTTCTGTATCCTTTCAATATTCCATTTAAGGTTTTGGTGATCCGAGTAACCAAAATCCAGAAGTTTGATTTGTGGAAAGTGTAATATCCAAGGATGTTTAAAGAACCCCAAAATTTGTGTCACCGCATAGAAAACTTATTCTCACACTAAGGATATATGAAAAATTATTACTCTAAATTTTTTATTAATCAGGTGTTCTAGTGATTATAACTTATCATTTAATTGGGTTACAATGTTGAACCATAAAAACCTACAGACATATTTATTTCTTCCCTAATTGTTTTCTAAAATATAGAGATGAAGAGTTTAGTAGTTGAAAACTTGATTTTTTCTCTAACAGCTCTTTTTGGGGATTCAACTTGACACATTTTATACCTCATTTGAAATCATTTTAAATTCATGAAGTTTTGAACATTATTGGTTAGTGTTTTGGATAATACCACTTTGACCAATGTACATGAATTTTATGGTCGTGATGTACAGGGACCTAATATATGGAATGATACTCTAGATCATAATTTGGATACCCAAGGTAAAGACTGCCCCAAATTTACTCTGAATGGGAGACATAAATATTTTTAAATCATGGATTGTGTTTCCAAGGACAGGAGTAATGATATGGGATGATCATATCAGGAGTATTCAATATCACACTAAGGTGTTCAGTTCAACCACGGTGATGTTAGGGCACACAAGGATCAAAATTTACTTTTTAGGGAGTGACACATTTTCTTGATGACCATAGGAATATTTTTAGGAGCCATAGGGTTAGAAGAATACTCCAAAAAATGGTCCTTTGAAGTAAGGTGGTCTTTTGAAGGGTCATGTATAGTTTTGGAGACCCAAGGTTCTTAAGACATGAAGTATGATTTATGGATTGAGGGGCTAAACAGATATTGGGAGAACCACATACTCTAGATATACAATATCAGGTTCACATGGTCCTTTATATAGAATAAAACATGGGTGATGGTCTACATAGATTATTTTCATGTATTGGGGACATATTCGATGTAATTTATTATCATGTGTGAAGGATTTTTTCCATGTAGTTTACTTTCAAGTGGTAAGGATGAATTTTTTCAGTTTATTGTCAAATGGTACAGATGATTTCCTTACAACTTGACATCGTGATGTAATTATTCACTTCTGTGTAGTTGAATGTCAGACCTTAATGTTGTGTGAGCCTACATGAATGATTTTGTAAGGAATACTATATGTTAAATCGGGTTATGAAAAGATGTTACTCATAAGTAAGAAAAGTGAGCTTGTGTGGCCCAATCCCTTATGAAACATGGGGTTAATTTTTTATTGGTTGTTTCATATGGTCCCATAAATAATGATCCAGACATCACTATATATCCTGTTATGTTCAGAATCAGTACACACATAGTTCTTGTGGAATCTCTCTATATTGCTATGACATGTACACAATGAAGGGAGAATATTTATGCTATTTTGTTATAATTGGGACTGAATTTCGAGATCTGGGTGTCAATACATATCCTGTGAGGATAGAAATAAATTCATACATAGTTATTGAACATGAAACTCTCAAGCAGGACTAAAAAATACATAGAGGTGGGCATTATTTTAGTTAATTTTTTTGGTCAGGCCCATGATTGGAGATCATGAAGTCAATATATATCTTATGATGAGATTAATGAATTTATATGTAGTTCATGATGAACATAGATGTTTAACATCATTCATAAATGATATATGGTATCAACATGAAAAGGTGGATTGTGGCTAGAAAATTGGACATAAAGCTAGGTGTTACTACGTATCCTATGGAAATATGAATCAATCCAAACATAGTTCTTCAAATCCCATGCAGTTTAACTTCATGTAGTGAGTATGAAGATAAATTTATGTCAATGAACAAAAATGTTGTGGATAGGTGCATGTCTGGAATTCTAGGAGTCACTATGTACCTCATAAAAATGAGAACCAAGCCACATATAGTTCTTTTAATGACCTTAATATACATGTCTGGCATATATTATGAGTGATGGGGGTTATATTTTTCATGATTGTACCCAGTATTGATTATCTAGGTGCCACTATGTGTCATGTGATGTCAGGAGTCAAGTCACACGTAGTTCTTGAAAGCAGGTGTGGATGGAGACCAACATCTGAAACGTTGGTCTGCTCGGGTGAGGTCCACCTCAATGTATAGTATTATGTAATGAAAGGGACATAAACCTTTAATCATAACATCATGCTCTGTAGAATCATGTAATTCATTTTATTTTATTTCATATAAGATCAATATGATCTTATATTAGGGTTTTGTGCCTTTTTTTCTCTAGGAATCCCTTACTAAAATTCCTAACCTCACGTGAGCTCTGATCAGTGTGAGAAACAAAGAATTAAATGGATTCCTTCCTCTATGTAGTGGAAATTAACGATAGGAAAGGGGTATTTTTCATAATTTGGGGTATATATATATCAATAAATACTATCATTGTGTCCATATATATCTCATTGAAATTGAGATTCAATCAATGTGTAGTTATAAAAAAAGTGCATGCATTTTAATTTCATGTGAAAAGGACATCATCCATGTAGTTTAACATCTTACAGTAAGATAATGGATTACCAATCGTGAAAGATATGGATGACTGTGATGGGGCCCAAAACTAAAAATTCAAGCATCTCAATATATCCTATAATGGTAGGAATCACTCAATACATAGTTCTAGAGGAATCATGTAGGTTAACATAATACAGCAAGGATGTGGGCCATTTAGTTTAATATCATGCGGTAAGAACATTGGCTACCCTGATGATTAAAGTCTTACAATTAGGAATTCATTGTATAGTTTAATGTCATGTTGTCAGAATGATCTTTTATAGTTCAGCATCATGTTTCCATGATGAATTGGCGGGAATTACACTTATGTGGATTCCAAAGTGATGATAACTACGAAAACATATTCTGGAGAAACCTTTCATTTGTGTGGTGTAACTCATTCCCCATCCATTATGGATAATGATGATGCTCCATTTTTATAGAACATATATATGATATAAGGTACCTCCAATTTGGTTTCCATATTTAGAATCTTCATTCCTAGTATCATTGGGGTTCTGAGTGCTAACACCAGTTCTCCTTGGAGTAATGAATGGAGGCCAACCATCATATTAATGTCCCCCATTATGCAATTATGATGAGCCTCCTGGTTGTGAAATGTGAAAAACTAATTCCCATTGATCCACTCCAATTCATATAGCTACCAATTTGATTTATCATCATCTAAAATCTGTCTGTAGATGGATACTGAGAGTGGATACTGCAAGACCTCTGTGGGTATAATTTCCTTGGTCCCATATAACAATTCATGTGGAGTTTTTTTATGTATAAGTATGTATAGTGTTATGGTATGCATATAAATCATGGAGGAGATTGTCTAGCCAGAACCTTTTATCCTTATTCACCATCTTCTGATGTATATTTGAAAGGTTCTTATTGAAGGCTTGTATCTATCCATTTTCCAATACTTGATAGCAAGATGAGTGATTATACTTGATATTGTACTCCTGGAAGAGTTTGATCAACTCTACAGAATATTTGGTTGTTTCATTTTCCATCAATATTGTGTGAGGGTCCTCGAAAAAAGTGATGAAATGATAATTTACAAAATTGATGATGTTATACATACTGAATTTCTTGAAGGGTATTTCCTCATTCCATTTGGAAATTAAATTTTTGGTAGTAAGGATATGCTAGAACTACATGGAAGAGGATGGGGGATATGGCCCCAAGACATCAATTCCCCAGATGGAAAATGTCCTGGAATATTTTGCTACATGTAGACATTCCAGGGATTGATGGATGAATTTTTCATGGATTTGGAATTTATGGAATTTCTCGGTGAATACCAAATAGTCATATATCATGCATTTCTAGTAAACCTCATTATTTGGTGGGAGAGGCTGATCCCAGAATGATGATTACTTCAAGAACCCACAAGATCTTCTTTCATGATGGTGAGAAACTCTAAATATGCTATGTATTTGATGAGAATACCATCAATATCTAGTTTTTAGAGTTCATTTTAGCATTTTTTCAATCCTGTCTAGAAAAATTCACCTCACAACACTATATATGATCTTCTTTAGCTCAATGTTTTAGAAGAGTCCCATTTTTTTGATAACCAATTATAAGCTCCATCTATAAAGGAGTGAAAGTTAGTTCATCTTTCCCTAGGGTGGTGTTGAAATGATTTATTTTCACCATATCAATACTTATTCTTACCAAGACAATTCATTGATGGGTGATATAGAATATTTTTTTCACACAAATCAAGGTTTTCCAGGATGGTGGCTACAATAGCTCGACTGTCGGATCAAGCATTATATGATTGGGGGAAATTATTTAACGTGTGATCAAAAGGTAACTCTTTCATCAATCCCCAAACATAGCCATTAATAAGGTATAATTAATACTTTTTGATGGCATATTCGCCATTGGTCTACTTTATCACTATCTACGATCCCCCATTGATATCAATGAAGGCTATTTACAGTTACAGGCCTAGTTCCAAGAAAACTCTGGGGGTTTGTTATTCGGCTTCATTATTTGTGTTGGCACTGAATAGTGAGAAATAGTAGGGCAAACATCTATATCTGGAGAGAAAAAAAAGTACCTAAGACAACCCAACTGAACTTTGGGTTTTATGTCCTTTTGACAATATGACTCTTGGGAGCACCATCAAAATACATCTCTGATGTCCAGAGAGTATCATGGGAATAGAATACCTCCTAATCTAGAATCTCAGTGTTATCTAGCGAATTTTTCATGGCATGATGTTCTCTAAAGAAATCATCAATGACTTTACCTTTCATTACTTTTTGTGATACAATAAAAATTCCATATTATTCTGTAATAACTACCCATCGATCCAAGTTACCATTAAATATAGGGTGACCAAGGATATACATGAGTGGATCAATAAGAGAGACCATATGAACATTGGATTGTTGCATGTAATGCCTCTGATTTGTCATTGTGGATATTAGTGTAAGGCATTTCTTCTCAACATTGTAGTATTGAGTATTAGTACCTATAATTGTTTGGATGAGGATATAGAGACTATTATTCCTCCCCACATAATTTTTTTGTGTGAGGGGGGTTCCCAATGAGTTTTCCATGGTGCCCACATAAATGATTTATGTCTTCTCTTCCACTAGAGGCATCAAGACCGATGGGTGTGGTTGGTAATACATTAGACATTTGAAGACATCTTAATAGTCATCATCCCATTAATATATACTTCCATTCTTCATTATCTTGGTGAATGGATGATATTTTCCAACTACATTAGTATTGAATCTCTAAATACAGGAAAGGTTTTCTTGGATTCCCCTCAGTTCATTGAGTTTTCTAGGGTTAAAATTTCAAAAATAGAACTAGTATTTTCTAATTCAACCTTGATGTCACAGTGGCATACTAAGAAGCCAAGGAACTTCACTCATGTTACATAAAAGGCTCATTTCAATGGATTCTTTTTCAAACACTGTGATCACAGCTTGTCAAATACTGTTTGAGTGTTTAGGAAATGATTCAATTTATATTGGGATTTGGCCAAAAAGTTGTCGATATAACATACATCTATCATTTCCAAGAATGGATTAATGAATTGATGTATAGTGTGTAGATATGAATTTACATAATTATTTATTTTCAAGGGAATGACCTAATTGAAAATGATCCCTTGGGGCACTCTGAATGTAGTAGATTTTTCATCTTCAGGCACCATCATTTTCTTATTGTACCCCAATTACCCATTCATGAAGTAAATGTATTGGAAGTTAGCGGTTTGGTCGATCTAGAGTTCTATGATCAGAAATGGAAAATTATCCTTTGGGCAGTGATGAATTAGGTCTCTAAAATTAAATCTTCATTTACTTTATCTTGATGGGGAGAATTGTAAGAACCCAATTCTTCTTTTGAGGTACGAGTTTCTTCTTTTCCCCTCTAATTATGTGTTTTTGAGAAAATATGGAAAATGGGGAAAAATACAAATTTTGGAAAGAACATGTCGTGTACTTTTCCACACGTTGTGTACTTTTGGCCGTGTGGAATGAGTACATAGGGCATGTGGCCATGCCAATGATGAAGGGTGTAGGAACCGACTACATGCCATGTAGTGGTACTTTACACGCCTTGTAGTCAGTCGGCATGCGAATAGTAATGTAGTGGCCAACTATGGAGAAGCACACTCCATGTACTCAGGAAGACACGTCATGTAGTCATGTCGGCAGTTGAACAGTGCCACACTGGTGGGACGCCGCCAGGGGAACATTTTACAAATGGGAATTACACGTCGTGTACTTGGAAGTACAGGCCGTGTACTTTGTTTTTTTCTCCTAAAATGGGAAGTAGCCTCCACTATTCATAGGGAAGGATTAGAACGGAAAAAGGGAGCTCGAGAGAGGATATTGAAGATTTGGAGATCCACTGAGCATTCTTCGGGAATCCCTCCACCTTGGATGATATCGTGGGAACCATGCGGGTATGCCCTCCCTCCTCCTTAAGCAATTCTTTCCAATTCTTCTCCTAACGGGAGTTACTTATGTATAAATGGAGATTCTTCTATGGTAGATATATGTCGTTCTTGGGTGTTTCTAGAATCTATGTTCACATATAATGTTCGTTGGAATTAAAGGTAGGTGGCTTGGTGTTTATTTTTAAAAACATTCATGTGTTTTGTGTGTTTTTGAGGTACAAACCCATATTTGTGGTATCATGTGGCTGAGTCCGGGGCTATTTAAAATACCTATAATTCTATAGGTAATTAAAATTGAAATTAAAATGCTGTTTGGTATCATTGCTTGGATCCAGGACCACCCCGAGGGTGGGTTCCTCTATTTAGCCATTTGGCAAGGATACCCGAGGGTATGCCTTTTTTACTTTATGCCTTAAATGAAATGATTGAAGAATTTCCTTGAGATTAATTGCTTGTTTACTTCTTTGTTACATGTTGGGATTGGCCCGGTTACCTGTTAGCTTAAGTTCAGTGTTGTGATTAGCATGTGGGCATTGTACTACTTAGCCTGTGGGCAACTTCTTCCGTGCCTGTGGAAAGATGATTCTATGCCTATGGGAGAAACTTCATGTGACTATGGGAAAAATCCGAATGCTTGTGGGAAGATTATTGTGTTTGGTTTCTATTTACTCGAGGGTAGGAGATTTATGTGTCGGAGGACATTGGCAGTTTTACATAGAATATTCACCGTGGTGATATTTTAAATAAATGATTAAATGAGTATTAAAATGGAAATATAACTGATTAGGTTAGTTACTTTTAGTACTGCTTACTTTATTGCATTTTACTACTGCACACTGTTGTTCCATGCTTTTACACAGTTGGGCACGGGCCTTTGGTGGGTGTCTACTAGGAATTTATTTCTCACACCCTGTTTAGGTCACACTTTTCGGCCCAAAAAAATTATGTTTCTGCATGTGTAGATAAGGGAAAGGGTCCCTATATAGGTACTTGATTGCTGCTAGGGTGTAGGATAGCATGGGACTGAGCATTGGCTCGCGATGCCGTGGGATATTCTATTTTTATTTTTCTGTACTTGTACTTTAGTTGTATTGTATTTCAGTGTAACATGTTTTGGTTGATTTATAGAATAGTGACCCGCTACATCTTCATATATATTACTGTCAGTATCCTTTTTGTTTTCAGTTGTCCATTTAAGTATATATATTGTTACTGCTTCCGCTGTTGTTGTATGTTTTATTTTATTCCGTTGCGCTACGCTTTGAAAAATGAGGGAATACATTCCCCAATATCAGACCTAGGCCCTCGGTGCAGGTCGGCAGCCTCTGGCGTTTGCGGAAATGCCCTTGAGGTCACGTGGCGAACTGGGTTCAGGGCACCAGTTGCATGGCACCCAGAATCAGGATGTTACAAAGTGGTATAAGAGGTAGGTTCTTTTCTTTGACTTACTATTTAGAGCCTTAGTCAGGGATAGGATGGGAACGGTAGTTGGTAATAACCTATGCCAGGGAGTAGCTAACCCATGTACCTGGAAAATCCAATTTACCTCGTATTGCAATTTTACTTATTTTTCAATTTATAGTTTATTTGACTTTCACTGTTGGGTGATGCACTTGTGATTGTGCTGGTTATATTTTATCTATGGGTTCTATTTTGTTACAACCCGATGAGATGATGGTATTCCATATCATGCATCATTTAGGCACATTCTAGAAATCAAATTCCATGAATAGTTCCATGCCATGTAGGTGCATTAGAAATTTCTTGTTGTTGTTATAGTTATTATGCTAGAAAATCATGTTGTTGTGATAGCCGCTTGATAAATACCTCCTGTGTGATAGGGTATTATTGTTTGAGCCTTTTAATAGAATGGATGCCAATCATCGGTTTTTAGTGAGTATGGGCCCCCATTTACCGGAATTTTGTGGATTATTGACAGTTTATTTTATTATAACATCGACAAGATGTCAAATGCTGATTCCTGGAAAGTATAGGCCCTCACGGATCAGAATTTGGCACTTAGGTGTTGTTTTTTATTGTTTTCTGGGTTCCAGAGAAGTTTTTGAGTCATACTATCGGGAAACCCTGTATACGCGCCAAGTATTACCATAGACACGCCGTGTATAGACTTCTGTTCAGGAATAAAAATAAACATTTTGAGTGCATGCTGTGTACCTAGAGTACATGTCATGTAGACTCTTGCAGTGTCAAAAACCGTGTGGGTGGCGACACGTGGAAGGCAAGATGCTTTGGGCGAACACGTTGTGTAGAGTTTTTACATGTTGTGTCGGGTAGACCCGGTGTCCGCCGTGTAACTACTAACATGGGCAGAGGAAACCTGAAGACATACACGCCGTGTCCATTATGGAACATGCCGTGTAGTCTCACCTAGGGACCCAGCCATGTAAAATAACAACACGGGTCAGTGTAATCCATTCGTGTACACGCCAAGTGTATATAGAACATGTCGTGTAGGTTGATCTGTATATCTGGCCGTGACACTAACAACACGGGGTGGCGGAGCTCGTCTAGAACACGCCGTGTACCTATGGGACATGCCGTGTAGTCTTGTCTGAGGACATATCGTGTTGACTTAGTCATGTGGCTGGGAAGTGGGGTGGAGTACACACCGTGTGCGGGTATAACACCTCGTGTAGTTTCAATTCGAGTAGTCAGCTGTGTCACAAGTGACACGGGCAGTTGGAAATAACACCATACACACCGTGTAGATGATATACACGCCGTGTAGTTTTTGTTCAACGGGAGCCGTGTGGATCAGCCGTGTAGAAGGACCCAGGCAGGGAAAGGAAGTCAAGTACACACCGTGAAGTTAGTATACGCATCGTGTAGTCTTGTTTTTTATATTTTTAATGCATTCTTCCTCTTGTTACCTTATGGTTCCTTCTCTTTCAGCCTTGATAAACTTCAATCTAAGTTGTGCATTTGACCTTGTAGTGTCATGACATCGAGACGACCGCACGTTGTTCACCAGGAGAGAGGCAATGTTTATACACCATAGATGGTGGGCCATGGGCTACCAGTGGATCCTCCAGCAGAGCCAGATGCGGTGCTAGATGCGGAGTAAGCTATTACACCAGACATAGGCATGAATGAACAGTTCTGTGAAGGCTTTATGCGGTTCATGAAGACCTTTCAAGGAGCACCGCAGGCTGCCACATCTATGGCCAAGATGACTCGTATCTTTCAGCATCATCATCCGCCTACATTTTCTGGGGATGGCAGACCACAGGCTATAGAGTCTTGGCTAGGATCGATGAAGACTATTTTCGACCATCTTGAGATGCCTCTAGGGTGGATGGTCAAGCTGGCGATGTATATTCTCCCTGATTCTGCCAAGAGGTGGCGGGATGTTACCACCTAGTCAGAGCATCACAGAGACATGGTGTGGGAAGATTGCTAGATAGCCTTCTATGACTTCTTCATCTTAGAGATTCTAAGGGTAGATAGATCTCGAGAGTTCATGAATCTACAGTGGGGTGTTATGTCGGTGATGGACTATTCTGCTCATTTTACCGAGCTTCAGTGTTTTTCACCTATGATGGTGGTTGTTGAGACGTTGAGAGCCAGACGTTTTGAGTATGGTCTTCGTTATGACATATGAGCACTGGTTAAGGTTTTCAAGTTGCCTTCAGTACATGCTATTGTGAACCAGGCACTGATTATAGAGTGTAACCTTCCGGAATCTAGTGGTGTGGGCCAGGGCGGTTCAGCACTAGTTATTGTTACTCTATCTGCTGGAAAGAAGAAGAGACAGATGGACTTCTCTCAGGGTGGCAGTACCAGTTAGAAGAATGCTTTAGGTGGCCAGGTCATGTGCTACCGGTGTGGTTGAGAGGGGCACAAGAGGCCATAGTGTCCATGATACCCAGTGGAGTGCTGAGTTTGCGGTAGGATGGGTCATCTGCAGTTCTTTTGCAGGGTGTTTCCACCAAAGGCTATTGGGAGGGGTTCTGTGCAGACTCCGCGTGCGAGAGTAGGACCAATGGATTCTTACTCGAAAGGGATCTAGAATACGTCGGGGCATGCAGGCAGGGATGGTGGTCATGACCATGGTATCTAGACACCATGATCTCTGAGGTAGTAGGGCGGGATAGCTCAGGGTAGTCAGGCTGTTTCATAGGGCCAAGGCACTGGGTAGAAATATGCGGTGCAATAGACCCAGTAGGAGCAGGATCCCAGACCTTCTTTAGTCAGAGGTACTTTTCTAGTTTCTTTTGTTTTATCATCAGTACTTTTCGATATAGGTGATATACATAGTTTCATATCTGTACCCGCTGTGGAGAGCCTTGGGCTATGTGTTTCTACTTCTTCTGATATCATGATGCTAGACACTCAGTTGCGGACTATAATGGTTGGTGTATGTCAGTGAAAGGAGTTCCCCCTTGAGGTTGGTGGGTGTCACTTTCTTTGGGACCACTATGTCTTAAAGATGACACCTTATGATGTCATTCTCGAATGGAGTGGTTGGTTCCCTTTCGTGCCTTTGTAGACTGCTATCGTCGCAGGTTGTGTTTTACATCACCAGAGGGCAGAGTTTCTATACAGGGGTGAATGGGATGTTCAGGAATGTCAAGCTGGACCAGACCATCATGGTAGAGGTGGAGTCACATCCCAGATTGTGAGTTTATATCTGGATGATCAGGCGACATGTCAGGAGGATTTAATTCCAACGATTGATCGTTTCAGGGATGTCTTCCCAGACGAATTTTTAGGTCTACCTCTAGAGCGAGAGGTGGATTTTTCTATTGAGCATGTTCCAGCAGCAGCATCAGTGTCCATTCCTCTTTATAGGATGGCTACACCTGAGTTGCAGGAGCTCAATATGTAGTTAGAGGAGTTATAGGAAAAGTGTTTCATCTGACCTAGTACTTCTCCTTGGGTTTCTCCGGTCCTTTTTGTGAAGAAGGTGGATGATACCCTCAGACACTGTGTGGATTGTAGGAAGCTAAAACAGATGATGGTCAAGAACTGATAACCATTTCCAAGGATTTATGATCTTTTTGATCAACATTGTGGAGCATGACTGTTCTCAAAAATTGGATTGAGATCAGGATATCATCATATGTGTGTGAGACCATCCGATATACCACTTAAATTTTTTTGGAGAAGGTATGGTCTGTACGAGTACATGGTCATGCCATTTGGACTCATAAACGCTCTATCAGTTTTCATGGCTCTGATGAATCGTGTGTTCCATCCTTATCTTTACTGTTTTGTGGTGGTATTCATGGACGATATCATGGTCTACTCACACACTCGACACGACCATCCCACCCATCTTGAGATCGTATTGAGTACACTGAGTGGCCATAAGCTATATGCTAAGCTCTCAAAGTGCCAATTTTGGATGGACCGGATTCACTTTTGGGTCATATCATCTCAGAGGCAGGAGTTGCAGTAGACCAAGAGAAGGTGAGAGCAGTAGTTTCTTGGGAGCAGCCTAAGAATGTGTTTGAGATACGGTGTTTCTTAGGGATGGATGGTTACTACAAACACTTCATCTAGGACTTCTCCTACTTAGCAGCGCTGTTGACGGGATTGAATAACATGGGTGTGAATTTCATTTGGTCAGAAGCTTGTGAGATAGCTTTTCAGGACCTAAAAAGAAGGTTGACATCAGAACCGATCATGATACTCATAGAGAAGGGGATGAGCTATACAGTTTACTGTGATGTATCAGGGATTGGGATAGGGGTAGTGTTGATGCAGGGCAATCGAGACGTTGATTACAGGTCTCGACAGTTGAGGCCACATGAGAGGAATTACCCAACGTATGATCTCAAGTTGGCTGCAGTTATTCAGGAGTTTCACTGTTGGATACATTATCTATTGGGAGAGAATTTTGTGGTTTTCACCAACCAAAAAAGTCTCAATTATATCTTTACTCAGCGTGACTTGAATTTGAGGCAGCAAAGGAGGGTTGAATACCTTCAATCCATCGACTTCAAGATTGCCTATACACCTGGTAATGGAAATGTAGTAGCCGATGCACTGAGCAGCAATACTCAGATACAGGAAGTGCATGAGGCCAGTAATGAGTGGCAGCTCATGGATTTGTTCTCTGAGATGCATTTGGAGGTGAATTAAAGTCAGGGACAGACTTATCATTCATCTTTATCTGTGACTTCTACCCTCCTTGATAGAGTGAGGATGAGACACATATCTGATTCATATGGACTAGTTCAATGGGATTCACTGGCATGTGAGGACCCTCCTCCTAGTTGGACAATAGGTGATGATGATGTTTTTTTCCATGGATGAGTGTGGATTCCAAGTGATAAATGTGAGGAGTTGATGCTGGAGTTTCATTTTTCAGCTTGGTCTATTCATCCCAGGGCTACCAAGATGTACTGAGACTTGAGACATCAATTCTAGTGGTTGGGTATGAAGATTAATGTAGATGGTTTTGTTACGAGGTGTTCTACCTGTCAGCAGGTGAAGGCAGAGCATCAGAGACCAGCTGGGCTATTACAGCAGTTACCCATCTCGAAGTGGAAATGGGATGATGTCTCAATGGATTTCGTGACTAGTTTTCCAAGGTCACCTCGAGGAAATGATGTCGTGTGGGTTTTTTGTGGACAGAATAATGAAGGTAGCTCACTTTTTTCCGATCAAGGAGACCTTTGTTGTTGACAAGCTCATAAGTTTGTATATCCATGAGATCATACGTCTTCATGGGGTCCCTTGTTCTATAATTTCAAATAGGTATGCCCATTTTACATCTCATTTATAGTAGTTTTTTCAAGGGGAACTAGGTTCACAGGTGCTTCTGAGCACAAGATACCACCGTCAGACAGATGGAAAGTCAGAGAGTACGATACAGGAGTTTGAGGACATGTTTTGTGCATGCGTCCTGGACTTTGAGGGCTCTTGGGAGAAGCATATACCCCTAGTCGATTTTTCCTATAACAATATTTTTCCGGTGAATATTGAGATGGAACTATATGAGGCTTTATATATTAGGACGTGCCGATCACCTTTATGCTGTTCAGAGGCAGGTGAGGTAGCTTTACTGGGACCACGTCTCGTGCAGGAGACTTCTGAGCAGGTCCAGTTGATTCAGAAGCGGATTGCTACCACGCAGTCTTTTCCAAAGTCTTATGATGATCGCTGTAGATGACCTTTGGAGTTTGTGGTCGGGGATCAGGTTTTCTTATGTGTCTCACCGAGGCTAGGACACAGGCCAATTACGAAATAGGGTAAAATTTCACCGAGTTATGTGGGCCATTGAGATTATAGAGAGATTCAGGCTGGTTTCTTATCGGTTGCAGTTACCTCAAAGGTACCGGGCCATGCACGACGTCTTCCATGTATCTCAGATGCGTCGCTATCATTCAGAATTGTCTCACACCTTTCAGCCCGAGGAGGTTGAGCTTCAGGTAGATGTGTCCTTTGAGGAGCATCTGATTCATATCATTGACAGGAGCATGATGGTTCTCTAAGGCTATTCAGTTCGTCTCATATGGTTATTATGGCAGCATGTCCGATTATAGGATGAAACCTGGGAGGGGTAGACCAATGTACGTGCTCTATGGCCAGAGTTATTCTCAGTTATATCTTCACCACCATTGGAAGGGAAATTCATGGGAGAATTGCTTTAAGGGGGGGAGTTTGTAAGAACCCAGTTCTTCTTTTGAGGTACGGGTTTCTTCTTTTCTCCTTTCCTTAAGTGTTTTTGAGAAAATATGGAAAATAGGGAAGAAAATTTAATTTTGGAAAGTACACGCCTTGTACTATTCCACACGCCATGTACTTTTGGCCGTGTGGGATGAGTACACAAGGCGTGTGGCCATGCCCGCAATGAAGGGTGTAAGAACCGACTACACGCCGTGTAGTGGTCCTTTACAGGCTGTGTAGTCAGTCGGCAGGTGAATATTAAGGTGGTGGCCGACTGTGGGGCAGCACACACCATGTACTAATGAAGAAACACCGTGTAGTCATGTCGGCAGGTGAACATTGTCATGCTGGCGGAAAGCTGCCAGAGGAATAGTTTAAAAATGGGAAGTACACGCCATTTACATGGAAAGACACACATTGTAATTTGTTTTTTCTCTTAAAATAGGCAGTATCGTCCCCTGTTCACAGGGAAGACTTAGAGTGGGATGAGGGAGCTTGGGAGAGGAGGTCGAAGCTTTGGAGATCCACCGAGCGTTCATCAGGAATCAGTTTCTTCCTCGGATGATCTCGTTGGAACCAGGCAGGTAATCCCTCCCTTCTCCTTAAGCAGTTCATTCCAATTCCTCCCCTAATGGGAGTTATTTATGTTTAAACGGAGTTTCTTCTACATTATTCTTGGGCCTTTCTGCAATCGATGTTCACGTATAACGTTCGTTGGCATTAAAGGTAGGTGGCTTGGTGTTTATTTTTCCAACGGTTGTCCATTTTGTGTGTTTCTGAGCTGGGAACCCATATTTGGGGTATCGTGTGGCTAAGGACGTGGATATTTTAAATACCTAGAATTGTATAGGTAATTAAATGTGATGTTAAAATGCTTCTTGGGATTGATGCTTGGATCCAGGAACACCCTGGGGGTGCGTTCATCTGTTTATCCTTTTGGACCGGATACCTGAGGGTATGCATTGTTTACTTTATGCCTTAAATGAAATCATTGAAGAATTACCTTGAGGGGAATTTCTTGTTTACTTCTTGTTTACATGTTGGGCTTGGCCCGGTTACCTATTTTCCTGAGGGTAGTGTTGCGATTAGCCTGTGGGCATTGTACTACTTAGCCAGAGGGAAACTTCTTCCGTGCCTGTGGGCAGATGATTTTGTGCCTATGGGCGACACTTATTATTCCTATGGGAAAAATCCTTATGCCTTTGGGAGGATTCTAGTGTTTGGTTTCTCTTTACCCGAGGGTCGGAGTTGTACGTGTCTGAGGACATTGGCTGTTTTACTTAGAATATTCACAGTGGTGACATTTAAAATAAATGATTAAATGAGTATTAAAATGGCAATATAACTGGTTAAGTTAGTTACATTCAGTACTGCTTACTTTTGTGCATTTTACTACTACCCACTGTTGTTTCATGCTTTCACCCAGTTGGGCACGAGCCTTTGGTGGGTGCCTACTAGAAATTTATTTCTCACACCCTATTTGGGTCATGCTTTTCGACACAAAAAGATTATGTTTCTACAGGTGTAGATAAGGGAAAGGGTCCCTATACAGGCACTTGATTGCTACTGGGGTGTAGGAGAGCATGGGACCAAGCATTGGCTCGTGATGCCACTGGTTGTACTGTGTCTCCTTTTCTGTATATGTACTTCAACTGTATTGTATCGCAGTGTAACATGTTCTAGTTGATTTATAGAATAGTGACATGATACATCTTCATATATATGATATTCGGTTTCCTTTTTGTTTTCAGTTGTCCATTTCAGTATATATATATTTTTACTGCTTCTTTTGTTATTGTATGTTTTATTTCATTCCATTGTGCTACACTTTGACAAATTAAGGCATAGTTTCCCAACTATCAGACCTGGTCCCTCGCTTCTAGTCAGCTTCCTCTGGAATTTAGGGAAATTTTCCTGAGGTCACGTGACAAACCGGGTTCGGGGCACCCGTTGCGTGGCCCACAGAACCGGGACGTTACAAGAATTTTGGAAATCCGTATTGGGAATCTCATTTCTTGGAAAAATGTGTCTTTGATCAATTTTTCAAAATCCACCAATACATTGGTGGCATGATAGGGGTGAAACCTCCTATATACCTACATGAAGCCACAATTGTTATTAATTATATTGAGATGGTGCATAAACACATCTTGATTCACTCCTAGAATTTATGTCATGTTCCCATATTGCACATTTCATGTTTTCCTCAGATATGTGATATACATCTCTTTATCTTCAAGGGGTATGCTGATTCTAATCAATGTTTTCTAAGAGTTTCCTTCTATTACTATCTTTATTTTTCTGAGAACATCAATGGAGGTGGAGACACCTTCATCAAATATGGGACGCCTGTTCCTATGGTCATTGTCATCTTCATCCATCTATGAGTCTATGGATATATTTCCAAAAAATGTTGGAAATATTAGGGAATCTTTATCACTAATAGGATGAGATAGGCCATGAGAAGAAAAATTATCATTTCCTACTACCTGAGTCATTGTAGAGTGATGTAAAAAATAATTTTATTTTACCCATTTACAAAGGGATGGGAGGATCTTCGAAATATGGGGTCAAGTCTATCAGCTCGACTAGATTTATGGGGTGTAAAAAGTCACTGTTGAACCTAATCTAATGATTTTAAGGGATTACACAAGCCATTGGGGTATGAAACCTATATATCCATATTCATTATTTGTTGTTTTTCATCCCCTATTAAAGAAATACACATTAAAATTTGTCATTATTCAAGTCCCAATGGGAGAACATTCACAGTGTAATATGCTGACCTTTCTATCAATGGGGTACTTCAAACACTGATGGGATGTTAAAGGTACCTCCATGTGGCTATGGACCCAGGTCCCTCTGAGTAAGACATTATAGGAAGTTTCTTTTATGGTAAACATAAAATTGGTGTCATATGTGAGCTCCCCGAATAGAGATTCAATTTTAATCTTCCCGATAGGTCCTTTCTCAGGATTATCATACCCTTGAATGTTCATTTATGTGGAAGATAAGTCACCTTCTCAATTTCCCAAAAAGTATAGTGTTGAAAATGGATGAGGTTGATCCTAGAACCAATATAAATCAATTCCCTTTAGAAATTGATATTATTTAGTCTTACCAAAAAAATTATATGTGCTTGATGTTCCCATGGAAGACCTATTATTGATACTGATCACCGAAAATTATTGAAACATGAAATTATTATGGCATAGTCTCTAATTGATAAACCTTGACTATACTATCTTTTTGAAAAATTACTATGTCTTCCAAGGGGCTTCAACATGTACTTATGTTAGTTTTTTTGATATATAGAGAGCATCAAGAACTGAGAATTTGGATGGGACATCTAACAGTTGTTTTAGAATATCGTATATTTGTGCCAATCGTCGGCTCTTCTGGATGTAGGGATAATCATAATCATGTGGCCAAGGATCTTAGGAATTTTATGTATAAATCCTTACGCATGTTCATGGTTGAGAGAGTATCCACTACCAGTGGTGTAGATCATGTCAACCTTCCCCATTTCCTATGTTGATCAGATAATCGGACCCCTTCTATGCGGTCGTGCAAGACAACTAGATTCGGGTGACCACTAGAGGGTTCAACGGAACCTCCATGCCCCTATTGAGAATGTTGGAGTATTTTACTATTGTTCATAGTTGTATACATATTCTCCATGGAGTCATGAAAGAATTATTATTTCTGACCGCATCTATGGTTTCCCTTATATCCTCAATTGTAGCACATGAAACCTCCCATTCCATAGTTATGTGTGAGAAAATCATATTCTAAGTCATATTCATCATCAAATCAATTGATCTTCGTGTGAATCACATTGGAATAGTCACAGATGAGATCCTCATCTGATGATCATTTGGGGGGGGCAGTGCCCATTCGACATATGTTATAGGGTATAAATCTGCAATAGTTAGTGCTTTCTTTGGAGAAACATATTATTCCCCCTCTTTTATTTGTTCTTTCTTATGATGGCCATTCCCAAAATTGGGAGGCCAACCTGATGTTTCCTCCATTGGAGGAAGATCTATTGTGCATATATGCATCTGTTATCTCGGGTGTCATGAGATAGGTCAACTATTTTTTGAGTCATATAGTTGTCAAACATTCATGAACACATAGCCAAAAAAATTTCCCAACCACCAACTTCATCTAACTGGAAAATATTAATGAAAACCACCATATCATAGGGGTTAACTAACATCACCTTTTTATAATTGATCATTCCTTGAATGATATCATTGAAGCTGATGTACTCTTGGATATTATAACATAGACTACAATAGAAAGGGTAGTAATTAGGATGGTCAATTAGGTTGAACTCATTGGGCTTCATGGGATATGATGGCATGAGCAGTTTATTATTCATGGTTTCAAAGAAATTTTCCAGAATTTGTTCATTTTAAAGGAAGTATTCTTTATTTATCAATTACTCAAATATCAGGTGACCCTGATTTCTCTATGCCTCTTTCCATGGGAGAATCTATTATTATCAACACTATAATGAAGGTGTTGGGTGGTTTTAGACCTTCATAGGTTCTTTGAAAAGAACAACTATTGTATTAATTGCGATATCTATGGATTTTACATTTTCCAACCTTCTCCCCTATGCTGAGGACATGAGTTACGGTGTGGATTGGGTTCACTGAGTGAAATCCTTGATACATTGTGTTTTTTCTATGAACTCATAAAACCAAACAAAATACATCATTAGAATCCCATGTTTTTCAACAGATATCATATATTTTCTTCACATAGGTTTACTAGTTATTCCTATGAGTTAGGGATGATGAGTAAATAGGTTTAACCCTTAAACATGGATATGAAGACAGAAACCCTCTCCATTTTACCTTTATTGAAGTTATTTAGGAGGAAAAGAACGGTATTCCTTATTGTAGAGTTGAAATGATAAAGTAACTAACGATTAATGCCTTCCCATCTTGTAATAGATCCTTCTGGAAAGATTTTGTACTAAACCAAAGATTTCTTATTCAGAGTCTATACAAAAAACCTCTGTTTTATTGCCTCCTATTGACCTCAAGGGCCAACCATTATCCCTCGTCAGGAAACAAAGTGTGTGGAATTCTATAAAGGGTAGCCTATACCATCAAAATAGATAAGTAAGGATTAATAAAATTGGGTAGAGGGGGGTTATCATCCACCCATTTGGGATATGGATTGATCTTATGCTGCACAGGTGAACATCACTATTCAATGGATACCATTTGAGTATCTAGGGACTCGATAATGTTAATTAGATTTGAGGGAACTACTATTTGGGCCACCTACCATCTACTGAGAGCATGTGGTTATTGATGAGGTGTCCCCACCTTTTTCCCATGCTGATTCACAATTCCCTCTAAGTCTAAAAGATCAACCTAGAGATAAAGAGACTATCACTAGAACGGAGGGAATTCATGGTCATTTTTGACATCCTCATTTATGTAGATAGGATCCCTAGAATTTGATCCAGTCTGGCGATCAGAAACCAGTCTTGTTGGTGGATCAACTATTGGAGGGAGAATATTATTCTTTATCTAAATATGATACCTGGTCTGAATATTTCCCCAAAGTATCTCCTCATTGAGTTATCTGAGATCATATATCTCACTCACGTATTTTAAAAAATATTCCCACATGGAAGGAATCTAAACTCTTCTAGGTTGTGATTGAGATGTATCCACAACATTCTCTTTTTCATTAGCACTGTTTTGGTATAGAGTTTGAAGCTCTGTATTCAAAGGTGCTCGATTTTGGAGCCTCGTTTGGTTCAAGGTGAGTGAATCCTAATTTAGTGCATCCAAATCACCCTCCTCCCAAGATATGTTCTCTATGTTGTGGTTTGAAATTTATTTGTTTTGATTTTCAATTTTTTCATACTATGATTGACACATTCATAGATATATATTAGGAAATTATGGTTATACCATTATTTTCATGAAAAATTCTGATTTTTCACTACCTTAGTCAGGTCATTATTCAATCACTTTTCTATATTTGGCCATTTTGATTTGTGACTATGGAGGGTTCGAATATCCTTTTCTGTATGCACCTCCTCTCTTGGTCATTTAATAGTGACCTTGAGGGAGATTCTAATCATGATTTTCCATATGGACACATACTAGAAGAGGGTTGTCTTTCGGTGGAAGGAAAAGCTTGGTTGTTGACCGTTGATCTTTATCTTGCAACCTATAGGAGATGATTCCCTTTATAGTGCTGATGATGATGAAAAAGCCCCCATCCTATCATGATGGGGGTTACTTGAAGACACAATTGGAATTGATTAGCCCCAATGTTGAGGATCCAATGATTCCAGTCGGGGATTTTATGATTGTATGGATGGAAATAAATGTATAAATACACAATGTTATTTAAATTAGATTTATATAGAATATGCATTAATTTCCCATGACCCTCTGGGGGGATGAGGAACCTGGAGATACGGGTTGAGATATAAATCCCCCCAGTATAATGGGTTGGGTTTTGTTTGTAGCTACTACCAGTGTGTCCTGAATCCTATCAGAAATGGATGATCCAATAGGCGGAGGTGATTATAGATATTCCGTTAGCCGGGTCTGATGGGTCCACTCTAAGATGGATGATATAACATCTTCTATTGATTCATGTTTGATGTGGCGGAGTTTTTCTCACATAAGATATTATTGAAATGGAATCCAGTGATGGAAATCATTCTTCACAGGAAGTTTCCTGGTTGACTGAAACTTCGGTATTTGTGACTGAGATGTATTCCAATTGAATTGATGGGACTAGTTTGATTTATTTTTGGGTATCCTCTCCCTTCATTTGTGATTTATGGGCACCTTGAATTGGGGGAATTCTATTTTAGTGACCATCTATCCCATGTGTTAGCTGGTTCCCTAATTTTCCGGAATGATATGAAATTAATGGACATTGTATATGAGGTATGATATAGTTATGGGGATATAGAAAAGTGTAACTATCCATATTATCCCTATACATGAATACATATTCTTGATGTGGCTTTAGAGATTATTTTTTGAAGGTTAATGATTCATCAGTGGAAAGAAAGTATCAAATTTTCACTATACTTTTCCAATTTTATATCCTGAGCCATTGAGATAGTAGCGAGGTTTAGTTGATAACAGAGTATCTTGATTTTATAAAGGTGGATCTCATATTTATGATAAAGAGGATTTGTATCCATCAATCCTTAATGATAAGACCTTGTATTTTTGTGTTTATAATCCCCGAATTTCACTTATAGATCATCTAGGATCTCATAATCATATGTAGTGAGGTCCTAGATCATAATGGGGATGTAATGTATGGATAAATATATCCATATAAAAATGTTGGTAACATCTTCATCATACTTACACCCCACTATTGGGTGAGACTATTAAAGATTCATCTTAAGGTCACCTAATGACTGGAGTTGAGTGCTCTTGGATGTTGATGGGGACCATTATACCATTGACCCCAATTTTTTGAGAACCTCTCTATATGAATTCATTAGAGTCATTGAATCCTATATATATGGAGGTGTCTAATAATGGGTAATATTTTATTGTATGTGGGATATATCACAATGGGGGGACTTACCATAGTGGATATCATGATTGGAGTCCCTGTGATCCATCTCCAAACTACCATGAAGAGGAATATCCCTATAATGACTATATTCTGCATTGGTGGAAGAGCTAAAAGACCCTTGTGATGATGTTAATGTGTCTCGAATGGCCTTAATGACACTAGAATTGATAATAATAAGAATATAGGGCATGTCCTCTAAGAGAGTCAAAATATTCCAACCTACATTTTGAAGCCATTTAGTGATATAATCCAATGGTATGATGGTTGTTAGAACAAGATTATAACATTATAATGATGTATAAGTTAGATGCCACTACTGAGAAGTTATTGTTTTATAGTAATGAGTTTCCTTATTATTGAAAAAAAATATGGGCTTTTCCCGAGTCAGGTTCCATTCTCAATTGGTGATACCCTATTAGGAATAGAATATGATCTCGATCATGATATTTTGGGATATGCCACAAGTCTTTATTGTTAGGAGTACGATCTTTTCTAGTGGTATGTGGAACTCGAACATAGTGAGCCTCAGTTGGAGTAGGAATATGAGTCTGGTCTGAATATGCATTCCCCAACATAATATGCATATGGATATCAGGAATGGGAGAATGGGTATGAGCCTCTATCTATATTTCCATAGAATTATGTTGGTGTAGTAATTCATTGGTAGAAGTTGGAAAATGTACCTAGATTCTATGTTCTTCTGGAATATTCTAGGTAGATTCAGTAATAGGAATATGTGACATTCTTAAGTCTTTTTCTATTATCACATGGTCACTCTAGCCAATATGGGAACATATGATCAATCATGGAACTTTTGAGTATGCTACTATAGTTATTTGATAGGAAGATGAACCTATCCTGATGCTTATTCCACCCTCAATTGGTGATCCCCATCCAATATGGGGATATGAGCCTGATCGTTGTCCTTTGGAATATGCCTCAAAAAAATTTCGATAGGTACATGCCCTTATCCCTTGGAATTTGTTGCTGTAACCTAGAGAGGGCCAGTTAGAACAAGGTTATCGACTCAATCTGATGCATAATCCTATATTAGAAAATGTTAATAATCCTCCTGGATGGGATAAACATTGTGTGATTTATCTGAATCATTCACTTGTTTATGATTATAGAGTGTTGAGATATCCTTTATGTAGGGATATGAATATGAAACTATATCTATATCTATAATAGTGTCAAAATATTCCAATACAGTTCATTAGTTTTTTCTAATATATATATTTTTATTTTATTAAAGTGTGTGGAGGGATATAAGCCGACACATTTTTCATTTTTACTATGTATTGGTAGATGTATTAGATTGAATTGCGGATATACAACCACCTCTTCCCTCCTGTCACCATTTAAATATTCCAATAAAATTCATACGCAGGGGTTGGGATATGCATCTCCACCACGCATGTTAGGTGAATATTCCCAGATACATGTTCTGAGTGTGAAGGGATTTGAGTCTAATTACTTGTTGTGGTAGGAATATGTCAATAGGTATCATCATCAGGGGTGGTGATATGATCCCTATGATAGATATCTAGTTTCAACTTCACCATATGAGCCTTCCTTGTTTCCCATGCATGTGTGTTAGAGGAAACAGTGTGTCTGGTGGTACCCTCAGCCAACGATTAGTGGGTACTGGTGGGATTATGTCGGTGATGATGATTGTCATGTGCACTCCTCAGTGGAACCTAAACCATATGAGAGCCATATATGGATTATTGATCCACCATAATTAGATATTTAGTGTGGAATATTTCATTACTCGGGGATAAGTTTCTATGTATGTTAGATATAGCGACAAGGGCTACTCGCTTAGTTGCAGATTTCCATGGGTGATGTGGAATCACCATTTTTCATACATACAGTTCTTCAGGGGTGGCTTCCATGGTCAGGATCATACAACATTGATGGTACTACTATACCATATTTTTCACCATTGGATTAAGTTTTTTTCATGTAGGTGATATCATTTTACGAACTGTGGGGGTTGCATTTATGGGTTCTTTACTGGAATGAGTGATGGATGTAAGGGATATTTTCTCATATCTGCATATTTTTTATGAGAGAAGTGTCTACAGTTATAAAAAAAAATATTGAATGAGGTTAATTATTAGTAAAATATTCTAGGAATAATTTTTGATCAATTATATATACATGGTTAACATAATTTTCCATTTATTCTTGATTCAGCCATTTTTCTCATGTGGACTTGTCAACATGAGGATGGACTTGTTTCATGTGAACCCCTGTTATAGAGGATCAACTATAATATGATGTCAGTCTTAATATTTTTTAGGGTATTAAAAAACATTTCTATAGGTATGATTAACTGATCATTGTATCAGTTCAGTGTTTCATGCCATATTTTCCATTTATTTTGTGTTGCAAACAAAATGTCTTGTTGGATAAGAACCCAATATTTTTTTAATAAATATATTCACGTCTAGTTCACCATTTATATTCTCATATATTCTGGAAACAAAATTTACAAACATATAATTACCTAATAATTTTTTTATTTTATAGATTCATGTTAGATTCAAAATTTATTTTTCGAAGGAATGAAATGACTAGGAGAAACCTCACTGAGGTGGGTTCGACTGGGCACGACATTTGATTTTGGGGGGTTAATGTCATTCAAAATCAATAATATCCAATCATAATTTTTATTATTAATGGAAACATCCAAAATTTTCCACATCCATAACTGGGTACAAACCAGATTTCCTAAGGTAGGTGGCCAATTGGGATTTCCAACTAAACAACACTTAGGGGCTCCAATTTGTTACGAGGAAGAAAGAATAGGCACATCACAGCCTTTTGAGGGGAATTTTTTCTTACTTAGGGACTCTCTTTTATATTTATGATATGTTCTATAATCTATTCCAAATCATTATATGGTACTAGTTACCCAAACAAAATGATTATATGTTAATTATCATTATATATAAAATAATGGGTGTCTCATCAATGAACAATGGAATGAGAATCTCAGTAGTGAATCAAATTGTATATATACGAGTTTATTTATAAATTCTTGAGTAATGGGTATATGCTTCACATGATAAATCCATATACCCAATTATTGGTGAATTTTCTGCCACGATGGGAGAGGGTTAATATTATGAGGAGTGGACTAAACCATTATGATGTGTCATACCTATCCTTGTCAGTACATGAATCTAAATGAACATAGTTTTTTAAACCCATGTTGTTTAATGTAATCTTGAGAATATACAAGTCTTGTAACTGATGCACCATATGTTCGAGGATGAGCCATTTGGAGACGCCATGTGTATCTAGTTTATACAAGGAATCCGAGTAACCCAAGTTCACTTGATTTCTCAATCTTATGATGGATGTGGTAGATTGATCAACCCTTGGGAATTTTTGGGTCATGATGGTTGAAATGTAAAATACATGAGTCCTACTTCATAATGGATGTTTATTTGAGATCAAACCATAGGAATGAAACCTATATATCCTAGTTATTATAAGAATTAGAGTCATTTTAGTTCACTAGATTTCTCATTCCACTAATGGATGAGGTAGAGTGATCATCCCAGGAGAATGATTTGTTCCTGATGGTTCAAATGTCAGAGACATGAGGCAAATATCAAAATGAATTTCTATTTGAGATCAGGACTTAGGTTGGTTTCCTACCTATCCTTGTTATGACCGGAATCAGAGTTCTCATAGTTCACTTGATAGGGGCATACATTCAAGTATTTCCCTTATAATTGGGCTTTACAAACTGAGGATGATCAAAATTATCATGTCCTAGGATTATATTTCCTTAGTAGATCCTTACGATGCAAATGATATAATCATTAAAACTACCTAATCCCATGTGATCTATGATTGGTGTGAGAAGCAAGGGATGAAAAATTATTAGACTCACTAATTTTGGATGTAGGATGTCCGTACTAAGATAGCCCTTTAAAACCATAACATGGATCTCAGGACATGGGGAGGCATCCGACATATCATACCAGTTACAAGAATTAGATTCCACATAGTTATTTATATTGGGGATTAAACACAAATGTTTACCTTTGGTTGGGTCTTATAAACCAGTGGTGGAAAAGTTATCTAACTATGACAACTAGGCCCCATTGAAAGCATAGAAACCCCTCTATAACATCATCGTCGGGTCATGGACCACTAGATACCATTAGTTTCCCCACACGCACGTGGTCCCCACCCTGGGGCCCACACACATTCCCAACCGGTAATCTGGCTAATTATAGTCCCCCCGCCCAACTCATGTCCTTTTTAATGTGATTTGTCCTCACTCACCCACACCCTTTGAATCTTCTTAGAAGGTCACCCATCCTGATCACTACTCCATGCCATCAACTCTTAACTCTAGAGTACTTATTAGGTCGGCTCCCAAAATTGATGGTACAACTTGCTGACATGAGTCATATCATTTAGTCATTTAACCCTTTTCTATTCATGGGTGTTACACAAGCCCTGTGATTCATTTATGAACTGGCCATATTTCTTCTCTATGTGCATTGTTTATCTACTTGACATGCCTTGATTATCTGGTTGACATGTTAGAGGAAGGCTACCTGGCATGTGTTAAAGAAATATTATATTCTAGTTGAGTATTTCAATAAACATCACATATCTTGGATGTAATGTGTATGGTTTGTTGGATGATCAAGGTAGACTCACTAAATGGACATCACAAGACTTGAATAGCCAACTTTAGAAGTAATAGAACATCCCCAATTCACATGTCTAGAGGGTTCCACACGATCCAGTAGACTTAACCTAGTTTCATCATGAGAGATGGATAACATGTTTGGAGGGCATCATAAGAGTCATCATGACATGCTTTAGAGGGTGTCTCATGTCCTTGAAAACATTTTTAGGGTATAATGATCCATGGAATATGATCCCGGAGGGTGTCGCAAGAGATTGTTGACATGTCCAAGTGCTACAATGAGACTCAACCAACATGAGTTGGTGTTGTTATATGAGTCAGGTGACATGTATGAAGGACATTGTGATACTTGAATGGAAAGCTCATAGGGTTTTATGAGACGGAAATGAAATGTTTTAGGAGAATCATGTGACTTTATTTGACATTTGTCGAGTACTTTCCATGACCCAAATGGTATACAAATAGAGTGTCACAAGATATGGGGTACATTTTATGGTGATTTTTCATTTGCAGATTTGATCATGCGATCTGTATGAGGGTCAATGTGTATTAACTTAACAAAAATCTCCAATATCTCATATTTTTTCTAGGATCTATATTTCAAATGACTTAGATAAGTTCATTGTTTGTTTAATTTATGTATCCTATTATCTGAAATATGTGCAATATTTTCTTCATCCATCCTTTCGGAAATCCTTAACATGATTAATGAGTGATCACATGTAGTTCATTATGTCTGGAGCATGATTTGTTTGGTTGTTCCCTAGAATTTTACCTAATAGGAATATTATCTTGATCGCAAACCCAACATATCTGATAAATATTCTCTAGCACCAGTACATCTTTTTTGGAGAAGACTAACTCTTTGTCTGTATAATAATTGTGGTCACCCTAGTAGCCATGTATTTTTTATAATGCAGTAGTCAATTTATAGAACTCACCACCCCCAATAATTTTTACTTTTTCATGGTGTGTATCAAGACAATCCATGATAGATTTGGTGAAGATCTTTAGCATCATGTGTCTTAACGATTCATAAAAGGTGGATCTCTATGAGGGCATCACTTGATATTCAGTTGTAGTGAGTCCCACCCATTAATGCTTCCTTTATTAGAGCATTTCTAAATAATGGTTACTCACTGAATCATATGAGTATGCTAAAAGACATATATATTTTTATATTGACATTCCCAATGTATTTTTCATGAATAGGGTGATTCTAAAAGGATATCACAATATATTAGGTGAATGTTCTATAAATTTCAATGAGAAAAGGATGGATTCTCAAGGGGCCTTCGTGGGATCAGGCTACCTTGCCAATGGGTTATTAAATACCATGCAATATATATCATTAGCATGTTGCGAGAGTTTTAAGAACATGAGAGGCTCCATCCTCCTTCACTTTTTAATTCCATTGTATTTTTTTCTAAGGATTGAGAGTTTGTGATGGTTCTTGAGTATTTTTGAAGACAAATACTCTACCTCTCTGTGATGAGTTGTGTGACATATGATGCTTCTTTTTGGGGGTGTGTGATAATATAATGGAAAAATCCAATGGTTTTTTCATAGGGATCTAAAGGGGGGGTGAGAGGTTGTCTAAACATACCTATGACTCTTCTCCTGATGGGGATGACATGATAGAGGTAATTCCACAAGATGAGTTAGACATGTCATCAGACTCTCATAGTGTGTTTTGGATCTCCTTGGGATTTCCATGTGAAATTTATGACCATTAGTGTATCCCAACACATACTCCATTATCTAATTTGTATTATTTTTCAAATTATTTCTATCTTATGAGTTTTCATGAATGTTGTTGTGGAAAATCATTCTCCCCACCAGTTATCCATAAAGTATGTTTTATGAAAGAAACAGGATCCCAAATTTTAGATATTTTCCCTTATTTCAGAAGGTTTTATGGATTGTTTGTTTGGTGATCACCTATGGAAAATCCCCATGGTATGAGGGATTTTTTTGGTTACCGCCGCATGACCACTGGTGTTCTGGGGCACCCTCACAAGAGTAAGAGGATTCATCAAAAGGGGATCTATAGGTTATATGGAAAGATATGTGCTAAACATGGTCCCTTTGCATGACCTCATTATGCTAACATTATCTTATATCTTTCATTGCCTTATGTGATCAGTAGGTCTTAGTCACCTTCTTCTTCCTTTTCTTTTGCGATGAAAATAATACACATATTCATGTATTTCATCCATTGAAAAAAATTTGATGCTCATTTGGTGGGTTTTAACAATATAATAATAATTTTATCCTTTTTTCATATCCCCAACACAACATATGATACATTATAGGATGTCTTCTTAGATGGAAAATTATTTTTAATGATAAATTACTTGGAATGGTTATTTAAGATTACAAAGTATCATGAAAATTCAATTTCTAAAATGAAAAAGTCATAAATTATTTTAGAAATACATTTATTTGTTAATAAAAATTAAATATTATAATTATATCTTCAATGAAAATAATGGTAAGAAATTATTTTCATGTTGTACGTGTTACAATTCTGATTCCATTCTTATTTTTGATAAAATACAAAAAGAACTCTTTAAAATAACATGGCGATTCATTTAATTTATTTTTTAAAAAAGTGAGACACGAATAAAAAATTATTTAATAAATCAATTAATTAATTTTGAAATATTTTTTTAAACATTTTTATTAAAACTAGTTTTGGAAGAAAAATGATTTTCAACCGAAGAGAGGAATTCAAAATTTTTTTCTTAAAAATTTTCTTTTGATGCCATGAGTAAACAAAGAGATTAAAAGTTTTTAAAAACATGTATTATAAAGATAAAAAATATGATATTAAAATCCATCAATTTGTTGTGATATGGATCATAATATTTTTTCATTAGAAACATAATCATAAACAGTACCGATAAAGAATGATATTATAGTATAAAATCATTACCACTTTGGTAACACTAAATTATAAGCCTCATGAAGAAATAAAATTAAATGAAACATAAAATATAATGATAAAAAATAAATTATTGATATTATAATTCATCGGTTATATATACACACAATATAAAAGGGGATAGGTACATAATAAAGCATCTTACTAAAGGAAGAAAAATTTCGACCAAAATCCATCACCACTTTGGTTACATTTGAACCATAGACCCCATGAAGATGGTATAATCAAATAGATAAATAAATAAAAATAATATTAAGGATTGGATTAAGAAAATAAAAAAATGTAATGTATATAAGCCTCATAAAATAAATAGGTTGTGACTATCATAAGTTTCTCACATAATTAAAAATTTAGACGAAAATCACTTACCTTAATTATTAAAATACTTCATTCACATTTGAATATCCTATATAATAAATTTATGTTTACTAGAAATGTATTTAAGAACAATAATTATATATATAATACCATATAATATTTTTTATGGCTTTTTATTACTCATCTATTAACGATTCCAAGTTAATGTCAGGATTCCGGGAATAACTACTTAGTTTTCCTTATATATTTTCAATTTTTTAGTCCTATTAAAATGATCATGGTTCCATATTATTAAATTTGTTAATAATCATAATAATATAATATATATATATAATATTATATATGTATTTACATTGACCCATAATGGTATGATATATCAAATTAAATACTCTATTCATGGAGATGGTAGGTAATGCCTATACATTGAAATTGTTTCCATTTTCCTAAAAGAAATAAAAAATGAAGTTAAATAATATATTAATATTAATAATTAATTTTAAGATAAAGTATATCACATTTTTTCCTTAAAATAATCCTTAATACCTTCCATTTAAATCATGTATGAATCAAGTTTCTTCGCAACGAGGTAGTTCACCGTATAAATGAACAATGTTATCGTATTCTCACAGAATGGAAATTAAGGAGTAACATACGATATAATGATTCCAAAACCATATTAATATAAAATATATCATATATAATCAATAAATACCTCGTTATATCTAGTTATTAGAGGTGGTTATAAAAAACAAATAACATTAGTCCGAAGGTAGTAGTATGTTATACACACATTTGATGATTTTATAACCCATTTGATGGAAGATTAAAAGAATTTAGGTAATTATATTAACATAATAAAATATCAGTATATTTAATATTTTGAGGATATTATTGAATTATATTTTAATAAAAATTTAAGGAGTTGGAAGGAGAAATAAAATAAAAAACATGATTGGGGAATTTACCGCTTCTTCACACTACTTATTTTAGATTGGAAAAATGAAATTTATTGATGGATTTATGAAAAATATAATATTTATAAGATGATATAAGATTATTAATTAATTTATTTGGGAATTTATTGTTGTATATAAATTTGTTTTAATGTGTGAAATGGGAGGATATGGGGTGGCTTTTTATATGTGATGTGGGTGGCACATTTGAAATTTTTGAAATAAAGAATGTGCACCCACATTATTCACATTTTAAAACCCTAATAATGGGTAATTATTGATCCATGAATATATAATTTATAAATAGTTCCATTAAATGAGTTTTTTTTTCAATTTTTGTTCCATTTTAACCCTGGTATTTTTATATTAACCCCATATAAACACATTTTTCCTTTAACAGTGGTAATTAATTTTTACAATGTTTTCTATTTATTATCGTAAGAAAAATATGTTGACCATATTATATAATATAGGTATTTATAATATAAAATATTTAATCCATTTTTATAAAATCAATTAAAATAAGTGGATAAATTTATTTAAAATTAATACCTAGATGCAACGAGAAATTGGGATTTCCTTGGGAAAATGTTAAAAAGTTTATAAAGATTTTATATAAAAATTAAATATTAAATTAATTACAATGAACAAAATTTGATTAATATATATATAATTTAACTAATATTACATTTAAAAATATATAAAATAGTTTTTATGTTTTTAAAGGCATAAAAATAAATGATAATTCTTTATAAAAACAATCATTTTAAATTAATAATTAAAAAATTTATATTTTCTGAATATTATAAAAAATTTACCCAAAGATAATTTTGACATGGTGATTTAAAATATTAATTTTATTTTAGAAAAATAAAAAAAATTTAAAAGTAAATTTTTTATAAGTGATCTAAAAGGGACAAAAATACTTTTTAAAAAGATAAGGTATTTAAGATTAAAATTGGATTTTTTTCTAATCTCATTTTAAAAAATAGATTATTTAACGTATAATATTTAAATATAATTATAATATTTCCATATATAGTTATTTAGTTAATTAATTAAAATAAAACACATTTTTGTGCATAAAAATTATTTTCTAGGAAGTGATTTACTATATTTTTCAATGGTTCTTATTTTCAATTATATATAATTAGTAATAAATTAATTATATATATATAACATATCATTTCCTTATTTATTTAATTTTATTAATACCATAAATTACAATGGCTAGGTTATGATTATTATATTAAATAGTAATATTTAACAGTACGTCACATTTCATTTAAACTATGTGTTTCATATAACACAAGATAAATTCAATGTTGTGTGCAGCACAAGAAAAAATTTGCGTCATTAGTAAAAAATCAAAAATCGGTGTTGTGTGTAATAAAATATTTTGAAAAGATTAAAATTATCTAAAAAAATATTTCACAACATCGTGGAGTGTTACATTCTACCACCTTGAAAAGAATTTCTCCCATGAAATTCATTATTGTTGTACTATCAACTAAGGATACTTCTATATCATTACATCCTTTGGTTCCCATATAGATTCATGAAGTTTTTAGGTTTTCTAAATAAACGTTGTACGTGTTATAATTCCTGTTTTGTAGAACATTATATATTTGATCCATAATTTCTACTGATTATTACACATAAGAAATATTATGCCTCTGCGGTATGACCTATATGTTTAGTAAATACGATGGATTTGGCATGTACATTCTCTAGAGAGATACATGGATAACATTTTAAATCAAATAGAAGTTAAGTGGAAGAACCAATCAATAGTGTACTATCCTAAACTGATCAATAATTTTGAATGGATCGATATACATAGAGTTTAGTTTTCCATTATATCAGAATCACAATTTCAACCTTTGGTTATGTTTTGATCAATTTCCTCTAAATCACTTAATCCTAGGAATGAAAAACAATTTTTATTATGGATAAACTAATGTATCACAAGATCTACAATAGAATGATAAGTCATTCCATCCATTTCTATTTATAAAAAAATGTTGAGAATTGCTAATCCAATATGCATAAATATGCATATGGAAAAGTAATACATTTATCTCTAAAACCTTACCCAATGATCAAATTAGAACATTTCATAAATGCTTAACCATATGAACCTTCCAAAAGGGTAAAATCTAAAACAAAATAAAAAAGTAAGTAAAATCTAAAAATTAACTTATTATTAATCCACCAAACAACATTAACTAGCCCTTAATTTTTACATACCAAACTTGTTGATACCTTCATCATGTATTTAATTAATACATGGTAATAACCAAAATTTATATAAATCTATAATGAAAACATTCATACCTACTTGTTAATTTAATAAATCCACATATTATTGAATATATTTCATAAATCCAATAATTCTATAAACTCTATCAATGATAGAATAAACGACATTTTCATGAATAGACAATATGTTCCATGATAATCAGTACTATCTAATTAAATTTATCCAGGTAAATCATTTATTTATCCCCAAATAACAACCTTTTTCTCAAAATAGAGAAAATATTAAGGTTTATCTTCCCATAATCATGTGTTTTCAATAAAATACCTCTTTGGAATTAAATCATAATGTTATCTTCTTAGTAATATTCAACATATTCTTGAAAATCCATAATGATAAACTTATACTAAAAACCATATATATTTAACGATTTATATAACATATTTCTTTAATTCCAACATATAAAATCTACAATCATTCTACTTTATTATTAATCCATTATATTGGCATAATCATTTTATTCCTTGATACCTATTTCGTAAAATATGAAATATTTGATACATATTAACATTCATAAACCAAAATTAATCATTATTCTAATGTTTAACATAAATAAACCAAGTAGAGGAGTATAAAAATTTAATATTTCATTTGTAGTCTCCTCAACATCAACAGTATAAAAATTACTCATACCTCCTTTGTGATCCCTTTCATGATCATTCCCTTTAGGAAACAATTTTCATAATTCCCATACTTTCTAAATTTAAAATATTCAGCCATCTATGATATATTGGGTAGACCATTATTATCATCATTTACATTAACCAATCTATTAATTTCCCTCTAAATTCACTTACATTTAATCCTTATTTTGACAATTAAAAAATCATCTTTTTCTTCTTGGACATTAACATAGGTTCTTTTTAAAGAATTATCAACATATAAGAAATTGAATCTTATTTTCTCTATGGTCTCTACCACGTGACCACATAGAAAACACTATCCTTCACATCATTGGTGTGTACAAGAGTTAGTTAAGGTGCATGTTGTTAATCAAATATCCTGATAATTGAATAGGAATAATCACAATATCCTTCACTCCATATTTCAACTCATTTAGTTTCTCGTCAACGCATTGTTTTATCACATTAAACATTGATCCAAGTCCTTTTGGTTCATACTATTGACTAAATAAAAAAAATCCTTGTGCTAGAAAAAATAATTATAGTGGGGAACCCCATAATCAATAAAAATAAATTATATGATATCTAAATCACAACACATTATGATTAATCTATATAAACATGGGTATATCCTAGGACATTCAAGGACATTATTTAAATCATTAATGATTGTGTAAAATCTCTTCCCAACTCACCTCTAAGACGGTGGCCAGACAGGTGGGTTACATTACCTCAGAACATCTCTCTGAATGCCAGGGGATACCGACTAGCAGCGAGGCCTTTTTTGTGTCAATGGGGAAGACTATGCCCTAATAGGTAATAGGTATTATCACAGTAGAAGTAAAAAAATTAAATAAAAAAATGGAATCATATAAATGAATAAACTGCAGAAGAAGCCATATAAATAATCCATCTGAATTAGAATCATGTGTGGAAGCTCACAAAATGATGTCATGCCATGATGTCTTTCGAAATAATCATGGAAAACATAAACCCAAGCATACTATCAACAAAAAGAAAAACGCACGTAGTGTAACAACTGCATCAAGAGAAAGTATTGATCCTCTTCCCCGGTCTCCATCCTAAGCAACATGAAACAATCAAGCAACAGAAGCAGCTCACTTCCCTTTGTCAGTACATTCAATCATATAATCTACTCGGGTGTCAACGACGCCCAAACAGAGTGTGAGATAAATCCCAGTAGGTTGGAACCCAATGCATATAAACCATTCTATTTTGTGTAATGATAAAAATAAATGTGACATTATATTATAATTTCAGGAAATTAATTAAGTGCAATGTAATAAATAACTAAACCTGAGTTCCAAGCTGCACCTGTGCCTTATCACCTACTTCAGCCTAAGGAAGAAGTCTGAAAAGAGTACCTATAAGCAGAATGTACATACACATATATGTAGAAACTTGAAAATTAAGGCAAAATAGTAAAGAGGCATACCCCAAGAATGTGCATTAACTTGGGGTCTATGTGAAGTTTCAACCAAGTACGCTTCAACATAATAGAAGAATATTTCAAATCTCAAGAGGCTCAAGAGGAATTAAAATAAACCATTAGTGCATCATTTATAAATTTTATATTGAGAGTTAGTGTCTGATCTCATCCCGAAGGTACCACTACAGAACATTGATCAAATTATCCAATACTACAGAGCCCATCCAAGAAATTCTTTCAAAAGACCAAGTATTACTCGAGGAATTATATTACACTAATTGTGTCCCGATTTCCCAAAAAGGGGTCGATCCCCATCCGAGGATTGCTTTGACACATTTCCAATGGATCCACCATGATGGGACCTTTTGGAACTAGTATCTCTAATAAGTATTAGAAATTTTGGCGAAGTCTCGGTCTGGCAAAGCCAAGAACACCCCCCCCCCCCAATAGAGAGAGGTAACCAGATAAGAATGGACGGTCTATGTGTGACCCTTAATATGGGACCCACATCCTTTCCTCACCCAGAATTTAATTAATGCTTTCAAATTAGGAGATATGACATAATAAACATATGAAATTTCATCTTGAAACCAAAACAGATATACTCGTTCATCACAGGGTATAAATTAAATATTGTAGTGTAACAATATTAACAACGTAAGATACCAAATCAACAAAGAATATAAATTTACAATTTAATAAATATATATTTCAGCATAAACAACTACCAAAGATCCATCAATTCAATGTTCACAATTAATCTATATTAATTATTTAAACTAAACACAATGGGTTGCACAACACAAGCAGATATAATCACTTTTTAATAATAAATATGAACGAATGTCCCGAAGGCCTTCATTTTTTATTCATTTTTGATAACCCCCCTTTCAAGGGATGAGGGGAACCCTTACAAGTCCTGTAGGCTCAGAGATTACATGGCCTGTAGGGTTTTGGATATTTCATGACCAGAAGGTATTAGGGAATTCAACCAGACTATATACAAAGAACAGCCCCTCCACAGCATCTGCATCTTGATAGTATCTCACCACCTTTTCATGACCATCTGGCTAGGCTTCCCGTGCAAGCACAGGTTGGTACTGATTTCATAGCCATACCCTCTCATTATGACAATCCATTTGGATCTTCTTTGGTGAGTGCACCTACTCTGAATCCTTATCTGGGGATGCCCCTTTTTTGTAGTCTGCCTGGGGCCTACATTCTTGTGGCCCAAAGGCCTTGGGGTAGCCCGAAGGCCTTAAGGTGGATCAAAGTCCTTGAAAATCAACTGGATCGAAGGCCTTGGGTGGCTCGAAAGCCTTACAGGACATGAGGACCAATTTAGTGGCCCGATGGAATAGATTGATGAATAGTTCTTGCTGATATAGTACCGAACAATTCTTGGTAACCACACTACGGTGCGTTTTTTTTAATCGCAATGAAATGTAGGGAAAGAGAGTAATATCCCTACCTTATGGTCATAGATGATCCTATGATTCACTGTAGGAATTGATTTGACCTTAAACAAAAGAAAACAGATGAGTTGAAGAAACCTCAAATAGGGTAAAATTATTCTTTGGTGAACAGGCAAAGGATAGAGAAAGAGATTTTACGATTCATGGTGCATGAGATAAGCCATACCAAGAGGTTCACAGTTCACCTGATGGTGATGAAAATAGACGATGAATGGAGGCTCAATGATCTTTCGAAGGGAGGAGAAGGTGGTGTGCTACCTAGGGAGAGGGGGAGGCGCGATGTGAGAGGGAGGGGAAGAAGAGAGGAGAGGAAAAAAAGAAATAAATAGAATGGGGAAAAAATAAATAAATAAATTAATTAATAAAAATTTGCTAGAATAAATGAAACATTTAATTAAAATGGGTTTACCCCATTTCAATTATTTTTAATTTCTCACCAATAATGTTTAATTATTATTTATTATATTTATTTTATCCCTATTTAAATTTCATTAATTTCATTTTATGCTTTTTAATTATTTTTCACTCGAACACTGTGATGTGGCATGACATAATATTTTACATAAAACCTAAGGAATAATATAATTAATTTTAATAACAATCAGGGACCCGCAATAGGGTGTGCAGGTGCGTATCCTAGGCCACTTTAAATATCTAGATTTAAAACATAAAAGTACACACCTTGATCTAAGTCGATATGTTAAATGAATATATGATCATAATTATTAATATTTTATCTATCCCAACAATAAATACTAACCCATGTATATAAATGTTATATATATATATACACATATGTATATTCATATATATAAAACTGAACATGTATATATAACTATATATGTATATTCAATCTCATATATAAATACCTCATATATAAATATAGATTAATGTTTTTGACTCAATCTAATAATAATAACTATAATTAAAATGATTATTATTTAATACCACCATCAATGACATCATATATATTTTAATGACAAAAACAACTACTAAAAAAGATAATGGTTATTAAATTAATGTTGATTGTGGATTTGTATTTAGTTGGAATAATGAATAATATAACATTTATTAAACTACCCAACTATTATTTACACCACGACACAATTTATTAATTGTGGTAGTTCATTTCCATTAATTTTCATCAACGCAAATAATAATATGAATAAAAAAATTATTATTATTATTTCTATTGACCAATTAAAATATTTATAACTGAAATAAATTATCTTCTATTGTGATATGACTAAATGTATGACACTCCTAAAGGGTATACCTTTCCAAGGGTAAACCCCACATCCCAGAACTATTCGTGGATTCAGATTTCTCATTCGACCCATCATTTGTGAGAAATAAATTATTTATTATATAAAAATAGAATAATTAATTAATTAACAATAAAGATAAAATTATCATGTGAAAGAGTTCCAAACACCCAATACTAATCAATGGTATACCCTACCTTGGGTAAACCTAGCGTTCTGGACATAACAGTGGTCTCATGGTTCTCATATGATGCATCGTTTGAGATTTATTTCAATTTTTTGAAAATAAACAAACACCGATAAGAATAAAATAAATTCAATATTTTTATTTTATCAACACTGAGAGTCTACAGAACTTGAAATCCCATTCAGACTCACCGTCAAACTCTAAAAATATTTCATATAATATTCCAATGTTTTATTAAGGCTTTTACACCTCATTCAATTGATTTTTTTAATTTGTCTCTAATTAATTTAATAAAAATTATTTAAAAGACACATCTCAATTTCAACTATTGTTGATAGAAGTTATAACACTATATTTTAAAATCGACCTTCCCAGTTAATGATAAAAAAATTTCCAGTGTTTTTACATCATATTCAAATTACAGAACATAACAACTTTCCCATATTAGATCATATCATCTTCGAGAAGCCTTTGGGAATAACCTATCTTTCATCCAATCCACAAAAATTGTGAAGTCTGGCATAAAAGGTTGTGTTGTGTCTCTAAATGACTAACAAATGTTCAAACATTGGTCAGGATAATGGCACAAAAAACATTATGATTCGAGTCAATGCTCATTTTCTAACTGAAATACTACGATGTTACATATCCACACACGTTAAGAAACAGACATGACCATATCATAATCTCAACAACTTCTAGCCAAAGTTACTTCCCATAATAGGTTTTAATGATTGAAAATAGAATATTCTGAGTCACGTAACCTTCAATTTTCATAATCACCTATCTGGCATGCCATTAAGTGTTCTAGAAATGCTACTTGTGTGATTTCTAAAAACATATAAAATTACTAAAATTCCATTGACCTATAATCCCATGTCAAGATTGGTTTTCATGAGGAACCCTGGCTGACCCAAACCACCCACGCCTCACTCTACGACATGCCATAAAATGTTACTTCAGTGATTCATTTATTGAACAAGAGAATGATATAGTCAAACCACTCGGACTGACCATTTATGAAAAATCTCGGCTTAGACGGTCATTGTTTTATGAACTGAATTGTGATGGCTTCTTCAATGGTTTCTCAAATTTACTATGAACACGTCCACCAAAGTTCATACCTGACCTCTGGTGACATTGTTTGATCTAGGCATCACCGAGTCAAAAAATTAGTCTTGGGTAACCTTATATTGGTAGAACATGAGTGAAACAAACAAACACAAGTTATCCTATACTCCATGTTTATGAGTGAGACCTTGGTATAAGGGAAAGATGCCCATATCAAAACATTAATCTATCCCAGAGCGACATCTTCCTAGCAGTCTAGTTAAAAGAAATAGATGGTGTACAAGAGTTCGTCCAATGAATTCCTACATAGAAATCTAAGGGTCACTAAAGACTAACCAAAGCCTTGATATGAATGACACATTAGTGTGAAACACTGACAAAACCACCCTAAACAATCCCATCAACTTTTAAGTCTTTAACATGGCATAATAATGATTATCTCTTACTGAATCAAGGATGAATGAAAGATATGGGACATGCTCCTCAATCAAGGAAGAGTACATTAAGAGGATTTAGATATTACTAGAAAGAAAATGTTTAAACAATTGGTATTAAATCCCAACCAAACTAGATGGTCTGTCAAAACACCAGAGTCTCATGAAGTCATCCCAAGCATTAGGGAGAATATTATTCCTTTAACACAGAAGTCGTTGTACTATGGAGATGACCTGAAATGTATTTAATAGTGCAAGACTTCAAAATTAAACTTAACTCAATCGATTCATCACAACGTTTAGAACATGACGGTACCGCATACGTGAATGCATACTACCCCTTAGTGATACTGAAGCAAGAAGACTTTTAACTTAGAGGAAAACCAACAGATTCATCTGTCACTGTGTAGAAGAGAAGGACAAATTACCTATGAAGAAACTGACCAATAATAAGGTATGACTAACCTGATGGAAATGAGAATTACCCGATGCTCAAGAACAAAACCAATGTTAAGTAAAACATGATCACCCGTCCAAAAAATGGTGTCATTTTAAGCATGGTGGTCTGACTAGGGACAACAACATGTGAAATATTCTATTTGAATGAAACTCAAAGAGAAACTAAAACAACACTTATACCAGGGTCTTAAATAGAGGAAATTTCTATAGGATCCATATCCATGTCTTTTTATGTTCAAGCACATTTAATCATTAATCATTAAAAGATATAATCAAAACATAAAGTACCATTTTTTTAGAAAAAATTGTATTTAATCTTAAGAAACACCTCACGGAAAAAAACAAACAAGTTTTATATAAATCCATTTTAAAACATTTACATTAATTGAAATATGGTCCTTAATTAGGAAATATTTCACATAAAAATCCATTTAAGAAGATAATGTGACCTTCAAGGATCCCATAAAGATGACATGGGGTCATTACAATGTAACCAAAATATAATTGCTTAATTATTAAGAGTCACAACAACTATTCGAGGTTATCTCATTGGGAACATAAATCAACTATCCTAGTTGGTCCTAGATGTTACTTTAGGTAATTAAACAATTTATATGAAATTATAACATGCACAAACAAATATCAACCTTGTTATATCGGTGTCTATCAACATATACAGAGACTATACACATTATAATTTTTGGAATTTGGATCTCATTTAAAGAAAAACAGAATTTTTAGCATTGAATAAAAGTACATAACAAACAAGATAGAAGGTCACTTCAAGAAGCTAACAGAGAGATACATGTTGTAATAAAAAAATCATAACATTTTAATCGCAGAGACACTGTAATAGGAACATAAGCATGATACGATGCAAACATGAAATTAAAGAGGCATTAGGGAAATAATCTAACATGAAAAATATATAACTATACATGGTATCTAAAAATGCTTGCTAAATAATTACAAGACAAGGCACACATTCAAGGAACACAATTTGAATCAACATGAATACTAAATTTAAACTACATCGCATAGAAATATGCTTGGAATGTGAATTCCTACATGCCTATTATGATGCATGAAATGCATCATCCTTAACTTAATAGGCCAGGGGTAAAATATCATAAACTCTATAAATTCATATGCAGCATAAATTACATGAATCACTCAAGGTGAAATCATTTCAACTATAACATCAAAAGGAATGAACAACAATCCAACCCTAGCCACATGGTCATTTCTTGTACGTGGGGTGATCAATCCTAGGAACAACTATTAACAAAGCACCGACACATTCCTAATCTCATATCTACCTACCCAATGAGTAAGAAAAATGAAGAAAATGCCACCTATGATACAACTTTGTAACGTCCCGACCCGTCTCACCTCTATGACGGTGGTCTGACCGGTGGGTTACATGACCTTAAGCGCATCTCCCCGAATTCTAGAGGCTACCAACTAGTTGTGAGGGACTCATTAATGACAGTGGGGGAGTGTATGCCCTCATATTTAATAGGTCATATCACTAAAAAAATAAAAACAATTAAATAATAAATAGATGAATCATATAAATGAATAAACTATAGTAGAAGGAATATAAATAATCCATATAAATAAGAATCAAGCGAGGAAGCTCACAAAACAATGTCATGCCATGATGTCTTTATAAACTGAAACATTGAAAACAGAATCTCAAGCGTAATATCAATAAACAAACATGTGTATTGTAACAACTGCATCACGAGCAAGGCTCAGTCCTCTGCCTTGGTCTCCATCCTAAGCAGCAAGATATAATAAATCATCAAAATAAGCACACTTACCATTATCAATACATGAAAGCATATAATCTACTCAGGTGTCAACGATGCTAAATCAGGGTGTAAGATATAATAACAGTAGGCCGACACCCAAGGCATCTAAACAATTCTATTTCATGCAATGATAAAATGATGTGTGCCATTATATAACAATTTCAGATAATTAATTATGTCGAATGGAATAAATAACTCGGACCAGGTTCATAGAGGTACCCATGCCTTATAACATACTTTAGCCTCTGAGGGATGTCTTAAAAGAGTACATGTAAGTTGAATGAACATACACATATATATACAACCTGGAAAAGCATGGTAAAAAAAGGGAGAGGCATACCCCAAGCTTGTTCTTTAACATGGGTTCTAAGTCAAGTGTCATCCAAGTGTACTTCAACATACCAAAAGAATATTGCAATTCTCAAGAGGCTCAAGTGGAATTAATATAAACCATTGGTGCATAATTTTTAAGTATCAAGTTAAGAGATGGAGTCCGAGCCCGTCCCAAAGGTATCGTTGGGGAACATCTATCAAATTATCCAAAACCATAGAGCTTATCCAAGGAAATTGTTCAAAAGACCAAGTATCGCTCGAGGCATGGATTTACCAAGAGTCTTCCCTGATAATGAAAAAGGGATCAAGAACCATCTGAGGATGGATTATCCACATTGCCAATAGATCCGTCCTGATGAGCCATTTTGGAACCGGTATCACTCATAAGTGTTAGAATGATTGGAAAAGTGTATGTCCGACAATGCTAATAACACACCCCCGACATCTAGAGGTATCTAGTTAGGAACAAAAGGTTTAAGTGTGACCCTTAATATGAGACCGACCTCCTTTCCATACCATGAATTTAATTAATGTTTTCATATAAGAAGATATGACATAATAAGCATATGAAATTGCAGCTTGAAACCTAAACAGATACAGCCATTCATCACATTATATAAATTAAATAGTCCAGTGTAACAATCATAACAATGAAAGATATAAAATCAACATAAGTAGATAAATGAAGCATATAATAAATAAATAATTCTGCATAAACAACTACCAAATATCCATCAATTCAATGTTCACAATTAATCTATATTAATTATTTAAACTAAACACAACAAAAAATATGTTGTGAAACACTAGCAGATAAAGGCAGGTTTTGATAATACATAAATCATCACAAACAACTCACAAAGATCCAATAATTCATGATTCATAATTAATATAAATAAAATTATTAAATAAAACTCATCAAAAATAGGTTACGCGACACATGCAGTTAAATAAATTAAATACTCAGCTAAAGGAAATTATACAAACCACATCGGTACGCCCAAAGGGCTTGTCCGACCACGTTATTAATATTCAAACAATTTAATTCAAGATATATAGGGATGCAACAGTTGGGTAAAATGAATTATTTAAAGAAATTAGTTGAATTTTCAAGGCCCGTTGGCACTAACTAATGGAACAACAGTGCATTTTTATAAATCAAAACGAACTAGAGGGAAAGAGGGTATACGCTCTACATTATGGCCGTAGATGATCCTATTATATGTTGTAGGATTTGATTTGACTAAAAAAGAAAGAACATATGATTTTAGAAAAACCCCAAAATAGTGTGAAATCCTTATGCGGTTAATGACCCAAAAGATAGAGAAGTAGATCGTATGATTTTTTGTGTGTGGGATAAGCCTTACCGAGAGGTTCAAAACACATCTAACAGCGAAGAAAATTGATGCTGAAGGTAGGTTCATCGTTCTTCCAATGGGAGGAGAATGTGGTATGCCACATAGGGAGAGGGGGAGGTGAAATATGAGATGTAGGAGAGGGAGAGAGGAAAGGAAAAAAGAAGAAATAAATATAATGGGAAAAAAGATAAAATTAATTAATTAATAAAAAAATGATGGATGAAATGAAACTATTAATTAAAATGGGTTTACACAATTTTTTTTAATTTCTCTCCAGCAATTTTTATTTTTATTATTTATTATACTTAATTTACCTCTATTAAAATTACAATAATTACTTTTAATCTTTTATAATTATTTTTTTCCCAAACGTTGCAGTATAGTGTGAAATAATTTTTTACATATATCCTGTGAAAAAATTTAATTTATTTTAATTGCTTTCTAGGACCAGCAATAGGGTGCACATGCACGCGCCACGGGTCGCTTTAAAGATCTGTATTAAAAAAACAAAATTTCAGACCATGATTTAATTTGATATGTTAACTGTATTTATGCAAGTAATTAATAATATTTTATCTAACCCAACAATAAATATTTATCCAAGTATATACGTGTTATATATATACACACACATCCTTATATTCAAATATATAAACCCAGACACATATATAACTATATATATATACCTCACATATAAATATAAATCAATTTTTTTCTCAATCTAATAATAATAACTATAATTAAAATTATTATTATTTTATATAGCCCATCAACAACACCATAAACATTTTAATGATAATGACCATTTATAAAAAGGATGATTCTTATTAAGTTAATATTGATTCTAAAGTTTTATTTATTTGGAACAATTAATAATATTATATTTATTACATTTCCCAGTTATAATTTACACCACACCCCAATTTATTAATTGTGGTAGTGCATTTCCATTTGATGTCACCAATGTGAGTAATTAATTTAATTAAAAAATTATTTTTATTATTTCTAACGACCAAAAAATATATATATATTTATAACCCAAATATATTATATTAGGGTGAGATACGATCAAATGTCTAATGCTCATAATGATAATAACATTCCTAGATTAAAATCTGGCATCCCAAAACTATTGGTTGTCTCAGATTTTTCATTTGACACACTGTTTGTGAGAAAATAAATATTTATTATATAAAAAATAGAATAACTAATTAATTATAAATAAATATTGAATTATCATGTTCGACGGTTCCAAACACCTGATGTGAATCAAGGTTATACCCTACCTAGGGTAAATCCGGTGTTACAGACCTAACAATGGTCTCAAATTTCTCGTACGACACACCGTTTGGGAGTTATATACATTTTTTATGGGACACCAACACGTGTATGAATAAAATAAATTTATTATATTTATTATATTTATTATATCAACATTGAGAGTCTATGGGTCTCAGAATCCTTCACTAACTCACCATCAAAGTCTAATAATATTTCATAGAATATTTTATAGTTTTATTAAAGATTTTACAACTGATATATTTTTTTAATTTAATCTATTTAATATAATGATAATTATTTAAAAGACACATTGTTGTGTCAAATATCAGAAATAAATGTTCTGACGCTTGATTTTAAAATCGACCTGCCTAGTTAATGGGAAAATTTTATTTCTTTTGTTTTTTCATCTAGTTCAAAACACGAGACATTACAGATTGATCATAAAGAGTTTGTGAATTTAAAAAAATTATCATTTTTGCATAGATTTCCCTAAATGAATTAAAGTCTGATTTTGGTATTTATGATGCTAGATTGAGCTATGTATCTAGCTAAATGAAATGTAGAACAATATTTATAGAAGCTAAAATCGGAATTTCAATATTTCAATTAGTGTGTAAAAATTTCCATCTGAAATATATTAGTAAATTAAAAGTGATTAAAAATAAAAAAAAATTACATTTTATCAATTATGCCTAAATTACATCTAAAATAAAAATTATGATAATTTCTCATAAAATAAAAATATATTTGGATTAATAACAATGAATTAAAATATAATTATTTTTAAAAATCTATTCTTATCACTCCCCACACATAACCACTGAAGTACAGAGAAATTATCAAATATCCAAATAAAAATCCACACATGAATAAAAAAATAAAAAACATCCACAATATATTCCAAAAAATTATTTAGTTATATATAATTCATTAAGATAAATTCACTTTATTTATCAATTGTCACATTTAAAATTTTTCAACCACAAAAATCCAAGAATCTCCAAATAAAAAATTTCTTCACATTTAATTTTATATCGTTATTCAATCAAGAGAAATTAAAACTAGAGGTATAATCATGTATAGATAATATTAAACCTTCATATGTTTTTTGGAAATTCTTTCTTCTCCACAACATGCTACATAAAAATTAATTTAATAATAATTCATTTACTAGGGAGTATCAATGGATTTGGATCGGTGCTTCAAATAATTTAAAATAAATAAGTCCTAAAAGTTGATGTAATACACGTACATACAATGCGTGATAATAAACTAGAAAACTGGGTAATTGATCTGTCAATTCACCTTAATAATATGAAACACAAACCACCCCATTTCAAAAAAAATATTAAACTGGTTTTTTAGTGATTAAAAATAATTATTTCATCTAAATCCTCCACTTTTTTATTTTTTATGTTTATTTAATTTTTTTATTTTTTTCATGGATGTTGATTTTAAAATTCAATAAAATGAATGAATTACAATTCAAGACCATGAATTTTGGGAGGGATATTTTCACAAAAGTAAAAACGTGAATAATTTAATATCATCTAATTTTTATAATTTATTTTCCTTTTATTTCAATTTTTTGGAAGTAAAACTAGATGAAACAAATAAAAAAATTTAAATGATGGACCATGCCCAATTATTACTATATAAACAAACCAAAATCTTGAAAAACAATTAACACCACCCTAAAATGAAATATAACCTAATAAAAACTCATGAAAGAAACATCCCCAAATTCATTGTTGAAATATCAATGAAAAATATATTAAGACTGATGGTATGTAAGGAAAAATCATCTTGTAATGCGGCTTAAATATCTATGAAAATTCATGGATTATTAGGGATAAATAAATAAAAGTATAAAGATATGTAACATGTTAAAATTTGGTGATCCAATCATGTTACTAAATTATATGAAAACATTTTTTGAACTCCAATGTTTCTAAATAAAAAACTCACATGTTATGGTTCTCAAAAAAATACAATTTTCTCCAAAAAAGGCTTGGTTGTGAGGAATAATATATTAAAATTGTTCATAATACCTCAAAGACCTATAATAATATTTGGATTTTATGATTCATGTGTATGTATTTCAAAAATTAGTAACTTCTAAATAATTTTGAAAATAAATTTCAGGTAAAATATTTTCACAACAACAATCCATTATGTTCCATTATTTTTAAAATCATATCAACTCAATAAAAATGAAATAAGGAAAAAATGATAATAAAATTATTTTAAGCCTTATTTTTATAAATGAACAAGAAAAATAAATAACACCCAAATAACTAAGTAGGTTGACACTCCCCCACACTCTGATTTTACAACACATCTGTTCAACTCAACAAAATAAACATATAAGGGTATAAAAAGTAGATATTGTGAAATATCTAAATTGAGATTGTTATCTGCTGGCATAATTAAGTTAATATAAAAACTAATTACACTATAGAACGAAAAACCTTGAAAAAACATAACATAAATAATGAAAAATTAAGTGGAATGTAAAAGGGGATAGAACATGGTTTGGACCCCCATGTTGATGTACCTTTTTTACTACCACTTGTGAACAAATTGGTGTTTTTTATCCACAATATGAAAGAGGATATGGTTTCTTTATAATGAAATGGTATATATTGTTTCTCCCAACATCCATTGGTAGATTTGATTAGTGATAACATTCCATGTAAAACAAAGCTTCCTCAACACCCAGATGATATGGAAGATAAATCATGATGTAGTGGGTGAGAGAAAATAAAATATGAGTGCTCCCTTTCATGCCTATCAAGAGGGAATTTTTCTACTGACCATGAAGACATAATAATAGTATGTATATTACATTTAGTTTTCCAATCCACAATTGAATCCATAATTATTTTCCTTTTTTGTTCCCTAATCCTGATATGAATCAATGTACAACTCAATTGGATCCTCCATTATCTTCCCAATAAAAGAAGCTTCTTCATCTTATTCAATCATAGACTATAGTAGTGGTACTATATTTACAAAATATTCATAAAGAAGATCATTTTTCAATTAAAAATTTTAAATTTTAAATAATAATAATCCATATAAATTTAACCACCCTTATAATGTTCAATTTTATTATCTTTTTCCTTAAGTTGGGCTTCTGGTAATTTAATTGGTGGAGATGGAAGTGGATATTTACTTATTTCTTCAATCTAAAATGTTTCATCATGATGTGTAGTTAGAACTTGAATTTCATTATCATCAAATTTTCATTGTTTTGTTTTTGTCCATATAACATTAACTTATTCAAATGCGTTGGACATTAATATGTTTTTTCATGCATCATGGAGAATTTTTAAATTATCGTAAATTAACAAATTATTTTTTCAATTTGATTCATTAATGTCTCTCCCATAACAGACTCAAAATCATGATAATAATATAAAACATCAATATATAAAATCTACTTTAATCTACAAGTTGAATGATATACAATAAAGAACTTTTTTGTTTTTTATTCTTTTTTTTTAAAATATTCTATGTAAGATATTGGACTAAGTATAAATGAAAAAAATCATAAGATCATATTCATGTGAATCAATATTAAATAAAATTATTATTTTTATAATAATGAATCATAGTGACACAACCCAAGGTTGATGTCAAGGTTGTCAAACACCACATTGTTTTTCTATTGGTGGAGGAAAACTATTTCTCTCAAGTGGTCAGTTTTATGTTATGATTGTTATTTAAAATATATGTCTCATTATTTGATTCAATTTTCAGGCTATGGACTATAAATATAATCCATGTAATTCAAATCGTACAACCCTACATCAATACCTCTTCATGTAGGTGTAATATCTTCAACTTCAATACCTAAGACAAACTACACAATTTTAAAGAAAAATATATCAATGAAAAGTAAAATGGTAGACATATGAAAAAAATTATAGTAGTAGAGAGAGTGGGATGACCGAAAGAAAATAATTTTAACCACTATGATACTAAAATACATTTAATACATTTAATGAATAATCAACTGATTACAAAACCACTTTCACCCTCATAAAACAACTGGTGTTAGTTCTCCACAAACATGGTGAAAAAATAACTATGGTGGGGGAACTATTGAGTATACCTCCAATTGTTGTGGAACTCAGGGCCCCAGTAAGGTAAAGGGGTTCCTTGTGGTGGAGCTTTTATCTCATGATCTCTAGGAGTATGATTCTTATCATAACCATTCTCTGGTGAAGTGATTTGGCTTCAAAATCCCTCTTAGGATGCATAAGGATTTTTGTGGATTCATGGGTCCTTCATCAACCCGCGATAGTTTTTGATCTCTCAAGGGTTTCTTTTTTCATCCACCTTTATCCTAGATATGACTTTGCAGTGGCTTGGATGCAAGAGGATAGGAGGTGTGGATCCTGGTGCTTTTCCCTAGCGTAGTGTTCATGGGGTTTCTAAATCAATCTTGAGTCTTCATTAGATGTGGTGTATATCTGTCTACTGGGTCTCCCCATCCCTTTTCAAAACCCATCAATCTTGAAGGCTGCGGGAGACTCATTTGGATTCTTCCTTTTTGCGGATATGAACACCAGGTGCCTCAGGAAGCAACCAATCCTCTCATTTTTTTGGAATTGGATCCCTTAGATAAATAACCCTCTCCAGTTCTATTAATGTCGAGTGACAATTTTATTTTGTGGTAACAAATCTTCTTTCAACCACTACCAATGTTTGGAGTTCTTTATAGTTTTTATGGATACCTATAGGTAAACTTCCATAAAATGGGGGGGGGGGAGGCTGGTCCTTCACGCTCTGGTTTGCAAGGAAATTTGGGCCAGGACCGACCCATCTAGGTGGGCAAGATGGAAGGTGTTATTGTGATTGATTATCATTCTTCGAATTCAAATCATTCAAATGGTCATCACGTAATAGTGTTAGAGAATCTAGGGGTCCCATGAAATTATTATACAATTTAGGGATTCTCTTTTGAATCCTAAGAACCTGATCATCTGGTCGCCTGGCCCAACATCTTCTGGATGGGATTACTCTATTGAGTGCCATCTCGTTGAAGGATCCATGTCTTGTTAGGATCCTGTTGTCTTCATGACCAGTTATATGACGTATCCTTCCAAAGCTTTGTCTCCTTCCCCTTCCTCAATTTTTATCTCATACCATCATTCACCAGATCATCTCCAAAAATCCCTGGTGAGCAACCTGAATCACTCTATAGATGGGCTGATGAAGATGGATCATAGGACTGATGGTTTCAAGAAGGAGTTGCATGCTTCTTGACGGTCCCAGAATCGTCTCATGTTTGAATCATTGTTGCATGTCGATCTGGTGTCCGGCTCTCAGGGACAACATCTGACCATTAGAAGGACACTTTTTGAAGAATTATATGGCTTTTTCAAAAGGTTGTTCAATCTCAAAAGTAGGATAACCGAGATATTTGGCCATCATGACCACTCACCCGCTCCAAATAAAATAAGACATGTTTTGATGACTCCTATACCTCATTCATTCTATTCAAGCAACAAATATCAAAAGGAAATAGTTTCGTACTCTCTCATATCATATGGAATGCACATGTCTTGGGGGGCCAAGCCATGCGTGCTTTTGATGCCTCAAATGCCAGGAAACAAAACTCTTCGCTTTTGGCTATTCATGAACATAAGAAGAATCGTAACAAGGTTTCATTGGTCCTAAAAAAAATTGGTTTCATGAATGCCTTTAATGGAGGCCCTATCAATTCTCATATTTGGATATTTTGGATAAATAATGTCTTAGAAGTGGTTGGGAGCCTCATGTCACAGTGCATCTCAACGATGATCTCTTACAGAGTATTTGAGGTCATGTTTACCTTCTACAATGCATGTACCAATTTGTAAGGGATGCTGGACATATGGCGGTACCTGGAGGCTTTCCAACTAGGTTTCATCCCATGGTTTGTTGGAGGATAATTCAACACTATATCATACTTATTATAGAAAATAAGTGGCTCTACATCTAGTCAAAAATTCATGCATGATTTTTGGGGTCTCATGGAGGCCGTAGGGCATCTAGATTTGGTTTTATCTTGATCTAGGATAACTTAGTCCCGCAATCGATGCTGAAAAAGCCACATCTGGAGCCATCAGGATATATGACATGAGAAGATCCAAGGATTAGAATTATTATCTAAGACATTGGATACTCATTATTACACATTCTCATTCAGGCCATGCACCACTTCATGTGGAAATCTAGTGCGATATAGTGGCAGGACCAATCTTCAGCTATTCCAGCACATGCAATTTAGATGAATCCTTCATGCAGTTACTTAAATAATCCAAGCGATAGGATAAAGTCATAAGTTCTTAAAGAGGATTGGTGAACGTCCCAAAAAGTCTCAAGCAGGACAATAGAAGCTTGCTTTTTAATTTGATAGACGATAGGGTAGGGGTGGAAAACATCCTGTCCAAGGTTGATAGGATAGAGGAATCTCTTCAGAATGTTTGGGATGATAATACCTTCATTATCATATGTGATAAGTGTACCACCCTCTATGAAATTCTTTTTTAAATTTGGAGAAATTATAAACAAATCTCCCGAATAAGATGGATAAGGGAAAGAGATCGTAATAATGCAATCTATCAAGCATGATGAAAGAGAAGAGGAGAATAAATATCATTCTGATTCTCTGCAATTGGACCTTCACTTGAAATGTGGATGTTTCTCAAAAAATGGTGTTGGAACACTTTGAAGGTCTCCCGATGGGGGAGGTATCTTTTAAATTTGTTCGGGAAGTAACAGATGGTGATGACTTCTTGAGTTGTCTCCGACAAGTTTTCATGGAGGTGAACAATACCTCCTTAAACAAATTACTAAGGGATAATGAGATAAATGAGTCGGTTTTGAGAATGCCGCATGAATGTGCACCCAAACCAGATGGATTTCCGGTATCCATTTATGTGCTAGCGTGGGATGTGGTTGGCCCTCAGGTGGTGGAAGCTGTGCATGATTTATTTGGGGGTGGGGCTTTTAATAGGGGAATATACTCCTTGTGGGATTTTCTTATTCCAAAGATCAACAATCCAAACCTCGTTATCCAATAAAGGCCTATTTTCCTTTACAACGTCTTCTATATGATTCTGTCCACAATTATCTCAAGAATGATATGTGGGTCAATCCCAAAGTTGGATTCCATAGAACCAAATGTGTTTATCTAGGGTCGAAGAACATAAGTGGTGGTTGTCTCCCTAGAGAGCTTGTGAATGACATTCATAGATGTTTAATGTGATACAACATCATCCTCCAAGTCAATGTGAAAAAGGCCAACAAAAATGTTGAATGATGTTTTATCATCTGTGTTATGAGGAGGTTTGGGATCCAGGAGAGGTTATGTGACCTCTATTTCAGGTTTTATTCCTCTCATTAGCTTTCTGACTCTTTCATGCTGAAGTGTTTAGGATACATGAAATCATTTCGGGGTGTCCTCTAGGGGGATCCACTGTCCCCAAACCACTTTTTATATTCCAAAGATGCACTATCATGGAACCTGAATCAATGTTTGGAGGTGGGTAGGATGAAACTATTATGTGGTATGAGGGGTATGGAAATAATTTTTGACATTATTTTTATTGATGATGTGTTGATTTAAATTAATTTCAGGCTCTAGTCCCTACTTCATCTTCTGGATATTTTTTCCAAGTACGGTCACATGAGCAGCCAGTGTATCAACCCCTTGAAATTTCATGTGTTCATTTCAGAAATATGCCCAGGTAGGTGGTGTAGAGGCTTTAAATAAATACATATTTTTCACAAGAAGAAATTAAAAATCCTCTATCTTGGTTTTTTTGGTTTCATGCAGCCCCATCAAGAAGCAACACTTCGATAATATCCTTGATCGGCTGCAGGGTAGGATAATCAGTTGGAAGAACAAGAAGTTGTCATTTGAAGGGAAGGATTATGCTAATTAACAGTCAGTTGGAACAACAAGTTGAAGTCATTTCAAGGGAAGTTTTATGCTGATTAATAGTGATTTAATATCTATTTAGATGCATATATTATCCATTATTAATCCCCTGAAAGGTGTTGTCAAAATAATGGAAATAACTTTCAACACTTTCATATGGGATGTGAAGCAGGAAGGGCATAGTCACTGGGCCTCTTGGCATCTCTTGGATAATCCAGTAGTCAAAGTGGGAGTTGGAATTTAGGATATCAATGATACTATCCTAGGCATGTAAGCTTGGTTAGCTTAGGATATTATAGATGGGGAGTCTCTATGGACATTGGTTTTTCAAGGAAATCTAGGACCTTCAATGGGAAGCGTATGGTTATCATGGTGCATCTGGTTTGGCGTGGTGAATGTTTTCGCAAATCAAGGTTCTGTGTGGTTACACACGGTGTGTCATTGGTAAAGGAGAGAATAACCTGTGGGAAACCAAATGGTCTGGGGAAAAGTTGGATTACCCAGGATGTCCCTCTCCAGACATTTTTTTCAGTAAAGCAAGTAACTGGTGTGATTTCATCCACACGGCACTGAATCATAGCCATATGAATATATTTGAATTTATTATTATGATTGATGAAAAAGACATATTCTTCATCACCAGATCGAGTACTGGAAGGTTCAATCTCCGATATTACAAGAGGATCTTCCATGCGGAGACCTCTTTGGATGATTTGGCTCCAATGGTATAGTGAAATGTGATACCAATGAGAATGTGTTTTCTGCTTTGGTGGATCATAAATAAGGCTATCCCAATTGAAGAGAACATTGAAAGAAAAAGAATCTCTATGGTTTCCGCTGCTACTACTGTGTGAACTTGAAGGCGTTTTTGATGCACCATTTTTCTTTTCAAAGTCACTAGGCCACTTACCTATGGTCGTTATTCACCCATCATCCAATAATTGATATCAACTCCCTCTCTATACAGAGATTATTGTCTTCCTAGATTCACAGTGATGAGAACAGAGCCATGTAGCATACAACTTAGACTATCATTCTTGTGTTTATATGTTGGACCATACATGAGGCTCTCAACTATGTTTGGTTGGGATCCAATCACTCAATTTTATTCATGTAGATGCCGTTAAGATCACCCATCATCAATATAGCTTCTTTGGTCTAAGCGGGAAAGTGTTGGGTAAAGTCTACAACCTCCTCAACCGGACCTCCATGCAGAACAGGGTGAGCAGTTTTTTTGATAGATAACAACCTCCTAACAGTAGACTCAAACAGAATATGGATGGTTCCTCCCTAGAGAGGGTCATTAGGTGTGGTGGGGTTCTGTAGGATTACAAAGGATCGGTTCAAATATGTTTTATTGTTTTTTATGGACTGGGAATCTCCTTGGGTGCGGATGTTCGGGCCCTTCTCTCCGGTCTGAGGGTATGTAAGAGGTAGGGCTTAAAGGTGGATGAGATCGAATCTGACCTAGAAGTCCTTGTGAAGGATTTACAGGGATTTCATGTTATACATTGGGAGTTGATTTACCTTATTTTCAGATGTAGGGTAGATACCAATCATGGAAATATGGTCCACAAAAGTTGGAGGGAGGCTAACTTCATGGCAGACTCGCTGGCTCATATGGATAGCCAGGATGAGGTGCTTATGATTTATGATGGTTTGGACTCTCTTACCATTGAGTGAAAGAGTGTACTGCAATGAGATTCCTTTGGTATTCACCGCTTTATCCCTTCTTTTAATTGTTTGTGTCTTATATGTTTTCATTATCAATAAGAAATAATTTTTAGTCAGTCACATAGTAGCTAACAGGAAAAATCAACCCAGATGAAGAACCTCCTCCAGAATACTATTGCCAATATATTACAACTCATATAGTAGAACAAAAATTCCAATAAGAGTGAAACCCATTCCACTAACCTAAATATATTTATGACGAAAATATTCCCTAATATCATGTTTTAAGAAAATTTGAAAAGTGGGTTGCATGAAAATTCAATTTTAGAGCTAACATTTCTTAATAGGATGGGTATTTGTGGTCATTTTAAAATTTATAATGGATATATACCATTTTATTGCAAGACAACCATTATAAATCAGGTCAACATAAATATATAAAGGGCTTCAAATGTTAACCCATTTATTTATGGTTATATTTGTTTCTTCAAAGCCTTAAAAAAGGGGATATCTCATGGTTTTTATGAAGATCATGGAATTAGTGTCCCCTATGAAGTTGAGATGGATGGAGTGATACTGATAATAATAATTATGATATTCCTCAACTAGATTAAGATTTGTCTTGAGTTTGACTTCTAAATTATTGCAAAGTCTATCATGTCAATAGTATCATCCCCCCATTTAAGGCTCCTAATGACATGGAAATATTTTCATTAACATTAATGTTGTATTAATATTTTTGTTTCAAACAATTATACAAAGGGAAAAAAAATTCCGACTCCTAAACGTCATAGTAGTTGGGATGGTGGGATTCATCAAGAATTGGTCTATGATGAAGCCGATAAAGGAAATGCTATTTTTTGGATATTTTTAAGAATTCATTCTTTCTATTTTTGAAATATTTTAAAGGAGAAATTGTATCAATCTCTGGAATCCAATTATCATTATTTTTATGAACCTATGAATTATTTTTGAATTTTCCCATTATAAATAAATGTTATAAAATTTTGATACTTCTATTGTGTTAATAGGGATACACTTTAATGAAATAATCATCCTTATTTCTGGAGATTTCTATTTGTTAGGTCTCATGAAAATTATTAAGTAGTCTATTTTATATCTATTGGTTTATGCGGTAATTTTTTAATGGATTATTTTCTTGTAAATATTTTTAACATATATATAATTATATAATTATATGATGTGTTGGTTTAAAATTATATATCCCTTTAAAAAATTTGGTAATACTTATTAATCATGAGTTTTTATGTTGTGAATCATTTGACGTTATCCAAGACTATCATGTTATTACAATTTTTTTTTCACAATATGATTGTTTTATTGGAAGAGATCTTTTACATATGCTATGATTTTTAATGATAATGTTTTAGCCACATTTTTATTTTATACAATAACTATATGTTTTGATTCAAGTTATGTTCTGGGTTTTTATTCCGTTTTGTATTATATTATTATTATATATTCATAACAATATGTTTACACTATGTATAATTATTTATGATATTCATTATTTTTACCTATGTTGATTCAAATGATACATGAAATGTTTTACTCATTAATGAGCATCTGGTTTCACCCATTTCATATTTTCCCATTATCTATGTAACGAAGAAAAAAAATTATATTTTATTAATCTAAAATAGAGCCCATTTTGATGCATTTATAAAATAAATACACACTACGTTTTCAAATATGTTATTTATATAGGTTTTTTTGGAAACTAATACTTCGTGTTCGGGGGATTAATTTTTATAAATTTATAATTTATAATAAAAAATAATGGTGTCTTATATATATATATGTTATAGTTGGTTGGTATGATTTGGACTCAATGTAGGGTTTAATTAAATTTTGGTATTAGGTTTTGGAGAATTATAGAAATAATTGTAAATCCACCAAGATTGAACTACAAGTATCATAGGATTAAATAAACATTTTATAGGTTTGAATATATTGGGAATTATTTTTTATTTTTATGTGGTTTTTTAATTTAGATATTACTTATCAATACTCATACAAATTGTGACACCCAGACCATGAACACCCAGATCTGATGCATAAAACACACATTTTACAAACTCACTTTGATTCTAGATGTAAAATCTTGGATATAAACATCCGTAATTTTGGAATAAAAAATAATTATTTCATCTCATACATTAAGAATAACTTTTTTTCTTTATAGAATTTTAGAGGGATTAAAATTATAAATTAATGAAACCCATGTTCTTTGCATCAGAATTATATTTTTTCCAATGTATATGAAACCAGATAATATATAATGAGTCTTAAACAACTCTAATAATTTTTCACACAATATATGTAATGGTGAAAATCATGTGTAATAACACTATTCATAAGAACCAGAAGTAGAAAAATATGAAGGGATGAAGAGAATAACTTAGTAGAGGAAAATATATTACTGAGGTAATCATGGAATAATAAATCATAAATATTAAGGAAGGAATATGTATATAAAATTAAGACATAAATAACTAAAAATATGTGCATTCCATATCAACGAATGTAAATTAAAATACGAATATAACTAATACTAATCTCATACAGATAAAATGAATAATTTCAATAATCAAAAATAGATTGTGCAGGTCATTTTTCTAATACAGTATCCCATTATTGGGAGATGTAGAAAACAATATTTTTTCTCATGATACCTATCGATGAATAGAGGGGATATATAATTTTTGGCCCCACTGATCACCGGATTAATTCTAATGTATTAGTTATAAGAGTCAACAATACTTTAAATAATTTTCCTTTTAGAACCTATTTTTGTGTAAAACATGGCTATCCATATAATTATAGATATTGAATTTTAATATATAATCCTCCTGTGTTAATAGTAAATAATCATAAAGAGTATCAATGCTTTTTCCCATGTTATTAAAATGGTTATTATGTCCATAACTCCTCTTGAGAAAAAAGGAAGATAATAAAATATATATATAATTAACCTTCAAAATATAATCCATATAAGGAATAAAAACATATCTAATGCCAATAATTCCTCATATCAATATAATAACTGAATTTATTAGTAATCATCATCTTATCTGAATTATGAAAAAAGTGATGTTCACACTGTATAATAAAGTGTGTGTATAACAATGTCTACCCTAAAATATCATTAACATAATATATCTTGATAAATAAGTTCGATTTCTTCAAAAAGGCATAACTATAGTGTAATAAATGATACATTGGAGGATGTGGACATAGATTAGAAACATCATTGAAAATGAATTCTTCGAACCATATCACAGAAGAAGGGACCAAGAATCAAATTGTTTGATACTGTGAGTTAAATCCCTGAAATAGTAGAATAAATATTTAATGAAACAAAAAGTATATTTGGATAAATTCTTTTGAACATTATTTGTGAAATTGAAGATAAAACACAAAATATATTTTAAAAATAATTTTAAACATTGATATAAAATTGAAATTTATATCCCTTGTTCAAAATTATCATTACAAAAGGTAATGTGAAATACTTTGAAAACCATTAATTTAAAAATAATTTATAATTATGGATCCTATAAAATACAAAAATATTATTTTTTATAAATTAATATAGGAATAAATAAATATAATAGTGAAAGAAAAAAAAAGTAGTTTTACTATTTTCAAAATACTAAAGTTCGAAACTCACATGATAAGGAGAGTACGAGAACCGTAATTTTTATTAAAATATAATTTTACAAAATAGAATTATAAAAATTTCATATATTAAAATATTACTTTTGGTGAACCCAAAAATTTAAAATAAAATTCCAAGATGACTTATATAACAAAAGGAAGATATATTACGGTTATCAACAAACCCTATAGGACACATAATCCATGAAGAATGATAGAATTTAAATTCATGGATGAAATATAAAAATTTAAAGAATACCATATGATACCATAAAATAATATAATTTAACTCGCTTATATGAAATATTTTCAATTGAATGATCATAACAAAATGAATGATTTTTTACAACAACTCTTAAAACTATGGAGACACTTGATTCCAAAGATATTTAAAGAAATGGAAATTCTTTAACTTATTTTATACAATTAATTAAAAAATTAAATTTATAGAAATTTAATGTCATAAAAAAATATAAAATACCATATAATGGAAACATGGTGCATAACATGAAACACGTCTCAATGAATTATAATCGAGAATCAAAACACATTCATCTTGAGTAACACACTAGTCAAAATCCCTAGAAATGGTGGGCTTTTAGTTGAACCTAAAATAACATAATTAAAATATAATTCATGATATGATATCTCAAATTGGCCATATATACACCAAAAAAATGAAATTAGGTATATAATACCAAATGGGTCCCAAAAAGTGAAATTTGATATTAAAACCCTTACCTCGATCCTGTTTCATTCTGTACGTGCATAAAAAACCATGAATAAATTATTTTAAATAAATACATACCCTAGAACAATATTCATAATTATAATCAATTATTTTTATAATTTATACTATATATATATTATAGATAGTGTTTACCTATTTTCAATATCTGTGTTGGTGCCAAAATCCTCCTCTCTCAAAACCAAAAGAGAAGGTCATCACAAAGCAAATGAAAATGGAAGTATCATAAGGGTTTCTCATGGAGAAGAGGCCCATTCCACACCTACCACAGAGCGAGCCCTTCTCCATGCCCGCTGCGAAGGAGGCTGATAGATGAAGACGCACCTTTGATGCAATGCACAACCCAACAGAGGGCCTCTCTCCACCCGCCACCAATCCAGCCCTTCTCCATGCCTACCATGGAGTTAGGCCTTCTCTACCTCTACCATATTGAGCAAAAACAGAACAATCCCCTGTTCTGAGAAACCTGACCACCTATCCCTCTGGTCGTGTAGTGTGAGTTAATTAGCATTGCATCCTCCTATCATCACATCCCCCTAAAGCCTATAAATACTTAGCTCCCACAACATCAAAAGAAACCAAACCCTGACCATTTGTCTTACAGTTCTCTAATTGTGTAGCACCCTTTTCACTAAAAACATCTGAAAAAATTGAATCCTCCAAGGTTCTTGAGCAATGTGAAATCCTCTTTTCCTTAGCTTAAAGTTTTCCCCTTTTCAAAAAGTGATTCCCTTCTCAATGCCTATCGGACATTGAAAAAGAAGGTGGCCACTTTGGTTACTATGAAATTTTCAAAGGATTCAAGATTTGTGAAGCACCCTCCAAAAAAATGTAAAATCCTTGGTAAATCTGGGTCATAGAGCTTTGTGAACACTAATGTTTTGTGAGCCACATCGCTCTACAAGCCGCAGTACTCTGCAAACCCAGGTGCTACACAAGCCACTCCACTCTACAGTCCCCGTTCCACCATGATTATGGGTTCTCCACAATCCTCTCCACTCCCCAAGGCCCATTGCTCCATGATCCCTTGTGCTTTTCGAGCCTCTGCACTATGCAAGCCCTAGAACATCATGATCCTAGATGCTCTACAAGAAGCTGCGCTCCATGAGCCCAAGTGATTTACTATCTCAGATTCCATGTGAGCCTCTTCTCTATACAATTCCCAATGAATGGCCACTCCTTTTTCCCTGTGAGGTGCTCTTCTCTGAATAAATAATTTTCTTTGTGACACCAAGTGCTTTGTATATCCTATCTATATGAGGATTCTTGCTTCATGAACCCTTCTTCCACATGGCCCTCAAGGCTTGCCAGGGATAATTTCAAAGTCCCTTGGGTGGTGGTTCATGTCACATTGCTGCGCCTCATGCTTCTTCGCATAGGCATTCTAACTACTATTGATTCTTCTCATGTCCATGCTAATGTGAACCCCTCTATATACCACTCTATAACACCGCCCCACAGTAGCACTTCTGATTCCTTCATTCTCCAAGGGTGGGTGTGTATCAGTTATGTAAGTCATAATGAGGTGGAGTGAACCTACATTGTTTGAGCTGTAGGATGTTAAACATCCATGAACCATCAATATCATTACATTACGTTAAACTATGGCATTTTCTCATGAAATATACACAAGGTTCTCCATCTAGGTCATTATACATGTCTGCTCTTCTCCTTGGGAGTGAGATCATCCTCTTATGTAATGAGATACTCTTAGATGGAATAACGTGAATCTATGAAAAAGGGTAACCATCTTGGTATAATCCCCTAGAATTTCTTACGAGAGGTACCATCCATGCTCCATGTAAGAACCCGGAGCTTTAGTTTCAGGTACGGATCCCATTTATGGGCTTTTTAAGGAAAAATGGAGAATCTGGAAACATTCAGAGTACACGCTGTGTACTTTATGAGCACACGTTGTGTACTCCTTGGCCACTCTAAGCTGTGTGTTGGCCGAGACCAGGCCACACATAGGGTGTGTATCTGGAATTTTCAGAGTACACGTCGTGTGCTTTATTAGAACACTCCGTGTATTCTGGGTCACTCGAAGTCATGTGTTACCCGAGACCGGGCAACACACATGGTGTGTAGGGGTGACGTGGAGGCTGATTTTGGCGGAGTAAGGAAAAACCCACTACACGTTGTGTAATTTAAGAGTACACGCCGTGTACTTTTTTATTTCATTAATTGACCCGGGGTCGCGGCTAATGACGGAAAACGTCTTCTTCTCTACCTAATTTCATCCAGAACATCCGAGGAGGCCGTTTCTTCTCCGAGCCACCGATCCGTCAACAGTTGTCTGAATCAAACTCTGTCAGTTGCAAAAGAATCACAGCGGTGAGTTCTTGGTTCTTCTTTAGCCTCATTTCCTGATTCTTCCTCTCATGTGAGTTGTCTGAGGTTGATCGTTTTAGACATTTTTGTAGATCTACTCTGTTCTAGGCCGATTCACGGGATGAGGTTCAAGTATATTGATCTCCTAGGATCGAGGTAGGTGGTTTGTTGTCCTACGTTAGATGTTATTTTAGTTTTGGTGGAAAAAATGCCGGATACCCATGTATCAGTTATCCCTTGTTAGGAATTTGATCCTATTTATTTATCTCGCTTAGATTGCATGTATGCTTGAGGTTAATAAATGATTGATAATTTCTTGTTATCACGTTTGAGGATCACCCCATGGGTGTTTAACCTTGTTTTTGATGTTGTTTGATGGTTGGCCTGGTTTGCCTACGAGGTATCCACTATTTCATTGCTAGTATGCCTGTTGGCTTGATTGCATGTTATGCCTACTGTTTATATTCTTGGGGATGCATTTTTTAGCATTTATCCAAGTTGTATTTTAACTTAATTAGGGATGCTAACAGTCGATTATGCACGACTGGAATGCTTAGGGCCATGAGAACCTGGTGTGGGAGATCAAAGAGGGAATAGACGATTAAGTGCTTCCCTAGAGGGTCTGATGGTTTTAGTTTCGTACGCATGACCAATGGTAATCGGACGTTTTGCTTCCCAAGAGTGTTCTTAGTTTACCCAAGCATCGATACCATAGGAGGAATTAGATGTAAATGCTTCCTCAGACAGTCTATAGCTATTATTTCAAGACCATAGGGGAATTGACGTAAGAGATTCCCAGAGTGTCTGTGCATTTTTTGATTACTGTACTATTGGGTTCTGCTAGTTTAAGCCACCCAGAGAGTCAGTGTGTTTTCTTGTTGGTTGGTTGTGATGAGTCCACCAAGCCATTGAAAAAGCATGGGTTTTTTACTGCTTATATTAGGTAGTTTTTTTAGATACATGTTGTGTTACTAGCTTATCCTGGAGTAAGAACCTTTGATGGTTTTTCCTGATTGAGTAATTGAATGAATGTGAATCGTAATTTGTAGAATTGTTTACTTCATTGTTTACCTTTACTTTTTCTATATCACTGACTGACAGTATGGAACAAATCTTGTGGGGGTTTCCTACTGGGATTAGTCTCACACCCTGTTTGGGTCCTGCTTTTCGGCCGAAACAGATTATATAGTTGTATGTTTTGGTAGGGATTGTGGGCCTTCCACCTTAGGTACTTGATTGCTGGTCGGAGCTGGAGAGCATGGGACTGGGTCTTGGCCCACGATGCTATTGGAGTTGCTGTTTACTTTTAGTACTTTGGTTTCAGTTTAATTTCAGCATGTTGCTGTCTTACTGCTTTCCATAGACACATGTACCATCCTGCATCATTGTTATATCAGACCTTGATTTTACTTTAAGTTCATTTGGTGCATGCTATTTACTACTTCCACTATTGTGTATGTTTAATTCTCCACTACATACTTTACCAAAGGAGGGCATAGTTTCCCCACTGACTCACCAAGGCCCTCGCTTCTAGTCGGTAGCCTCTGGCGTTTGGGGAAATTTGATTGAGGTCATGTGGCGAACCGGGTACGGGGCACCAATGGAAGGGCTCCGGATTCGGGTCGTTACAAGGTGGCATCAGAGGGAGGTTTCGATCCTCCGAGACCTTTGTTACCCCATCCCTCCCCATCTGGTCTTTATCATCATTGGGCCTCTATCCTAGAGTAAGTCCCAATCTCCATCTCCCTATGCCACTAACTACATGTAAGCCATGCTTTATCACTTAGTTATACACCATTCGCGATGTGATGGTCATTTCTTTATTTTATCTTTTTTCTCACACCAAGCATGTCTCGTGTTGGCATAGATTAAGGATTGACCATGGAATCCTCCTTGGTCTGCTCTAGAGTGTAAGTACCAAGCCCCCATACTAAACTACATGGACTTTGATCCTTTCCCCTATCCAAGCAAGGTACGTAGGACCCCTCCCCGAGGTTCAAGCCCAAAAACAATCTATCCAATCCACTTTAAGTCGTTTCACCCCCATCTAACATGACGTTAATATGTATTCCACCTTTTTATCCTGCATGACACTAAACAATATAACTTCAAACTATGAGGGTTTTGATCTATGTTTCATGGAAAGGGTACATAGAAAGCCTCTCTGAGTTTCAATCCCAACAAGTGGTAAGCCTTTTTAGGCCCCAACCAATGTTAAACTATTATAGCCCCCAACCAGTGGAAAGATGTTGTCATCCACAATTGATGGTAAGCCATTGAAGTCCCCATTCCATGGTAATTCGTTGTAGACCACTTTTTTCGAACCGACATCGTTGGACCGCCCCTCAGGCATCAGACCAACCAAGGCTTCTAACCACAGCTAATCCCTAGTATATTGTCAGGTCGTAGTCCAATGTGTACACCCTAACCTTATGCCCCCATCCCGAACTGTGTAGACATTGATCATTTCCCCTATCTGATCTAGGTATGTAGGAAGACTTATTGAGGTTCAATCCCATCACTTATGTCCCATCATGGTCTCTCCCTTGAAAACCTTGTGTTCTAGGAAGATCATTCCCCAACCCAATGGTTCTATTTCCTTCAGGTATCATCCATGTGTTCATTCTCATAGGCCGCCTCCCCAGGGTTCCCATCTCCCCACCGAACTATGTGGACATTGATTTATTGCAACAAGGAAACATGGGAAGTATATTCAAGGAATAAGAAGAATATCACCATTGTCCTCATGTTAGTTACGTCTCATTCCCCATCAATTTATTCCATCCTTCCATATCTATTTTGATTCTTAAATGGGCCGCCACACCCCTGTGAAATCATTTCACCCACCTTCTCACTTTTTCTAGTATAAATCAGGCATCTAATAATCCATATGCCCCACACGGTCCATATGCATCCTCCCAAGAGCTCTCCTCTTGAGATGTGCCACAATCCACGTATAAGCCCCAACATCATCTCTGGGTCACTGTCCTCTGAGCACACCCTGATTTATCACACCATTGAACTGTGTGGGTTTTGATCCCTATCTATAGAGATATGGTATATATAAAATCTCCCTAAGGTCCAACCCAATTCAATGGTATCCCATGGTGTCTCCTTTATAGGGACCCAAGAATCCACAAATCTATCTTCATTGGACATTGTGGTTTTCCTATCAAATAGGACTCTTAGGTGCTCCCCCAACGGGTTGCACCCATCTGATCCAATCTTATCCATGTTCTGATTAGTCCAATCTATCTCATCAAGACATTAATATCATAGTATACACTATGTTTAAAATGGGAAGATGAGGAAAACCATAGGAACTTACCCATGGAATATAATTCCCCATAAATTTTTTCGGAGGCCTTGGGATTCTGCTCCCTTAAGAAGCCCTATCATAAGAAGATGAAACCCAGACACATCAGTGTTCCAGCATCCAGAAATTCCATCAATGTCCAATGTGACTAATTACCCAATAAAAGGTTGCTTCCCTAACATGACCACTTGAAATATACAAATAGAAGCAATGAAATTAAAATACGTCCAAAAAGATATGGCACTATGAAGAGTTTCACCAACAATGTACGAATCATTAAGGGAGAATCAGAATAGGTAGTGAGTTTTAAGGAGGAATACACATAAGGAGAGACTGAAATATTATCATCTCATTCCATTAAGGAGAAAACGTCACTAAATAAGCGTTTGATTCCACCTACCTTTGGAAAGCGGGAATACAAGGCAACAATTAGCATGTCCTACGAAGGCAGATTTGTGTCCTGATGAAACTGTTAGAAACAGAATTCGAGAACCTGACATGAATTGCTTCTCCACAAGGTGGAGATATGTTGCATTTGATACATTAGTGGATCAGTATGTTACCCGATCCGGTTTTCTCATGCTAGGTTCTTCCAACAAAATTGTGGGCCTCAAGTGAAACTCACCAGAGATTGGGGAAATGAACATTGGACATCCCAGTCTATGATTTAGTCCACATGGATCCTTTTTACAAATCATGGAAGACGCAATTTCAATGGGGCACTAGAAGTCACTTTCCTTATTTTAGTATTAATGGTTGAATATCCCTACTTTGTAGGACTAAAGTTGTGATGACAAGAAAATGATCACCACACACTAATCTATGCAGTGTCTGGGAAACAAATCAGCATGAAAATCCCATGTGACCTCATGTTTTCTTTGAATGACCCCATATCCACAGCTACTGGGTTCCCATGCCATAGCTCTCCATCTGCACTCATTCAGAGAGGGCTGATTAACGACCTTGTTTGACAATACGAGGAAGAAGGGATTTTCCAAATCTGTGATATGGCCTGACAGGACCTCGAGGATTCTATTCCCTAATAATGCCATTTCCCCCAAGGGACACACAGGGAGCCACTTCTCATTAATATAACATACAACTGCTTTGGGAGCCTCTCTATAGAATAATTACATGAATCCCTCTCCTACACCAATGAGGTGAGGGGTGTATGGGCCATCCCAGCTATAATAACATCCCAGGGCCACTATGATGGACTCCCACCATGCTGATTCAGCACCGCCTCCTAGCCACATCACTCGAGGAGATGGTGATTTATGCACCTACACTACATGCCCTAGTCCGGTTAACCCGACTCCAGTATCAGGTGCAAGCTGGGGTAGACACCCGCTAAGGGTTTTCATCATCAATGACAACCATTTTCTGTTCCATATCCACACACATACCATAGTTAACCTATTTATGTTTAATAGGGGAATTCATATGCTTGACTCAGATCGAGGCCCCAACTTCCCCATGAGCAGGTTGGGATGACTCTCTTGGTTGCAAACACAAGCTGTACACATCAGAGGCCAACCTGAGGTGCTGACTTCAAACATGGATGTCCTACTTGTGTCCCCACCAATGAGACCAAAATCCATCCCTTATCCAAAGTTCAGTGTGGAGTTACATCTTCATGAATCCATCCATTCGAGCAATGGTCCTCCCCACCACACTAACATCTAGCACATAAGTCTCTTCTTTACCCATGACCTCATGTATGGAGTGGTTCCTCCTGTCACATATCATCGTTGTCATGATGCTACACTTCTAGTCAACCATCATCATGTGGCTCTTCCCCATGTTGTTAATGCAACTGATTGGGGTCCTCCTTATCCTAAAAATTAGATAAGTAGAGGTCTTCCTCGCTTCATTGTCACCCATCACGGAGGTCCTACCCGTGTTCATCTTGACCAGTATGAAGGCCCTCCTCGTACTATCACAACACATGTGAATAAGCATGGATGCACTTCCCATGCTCCCACTAGCTCCAGAAAAGTTCCTACCCACATTTTCACTTCCCGTATAGATTCCCTCCATACATGAGCTGGTGGACAAAGAGGTCCTCCCTGGGTTCCCATTGACATTGGACAAGGAGCTCCTCGCACCACAAATCACCAAGGATGAAGTCCTCTCTTCCTCAGCACCACTTTTGCTAATGGGCCACATCATACCAAAATCCTACCCTTCCATGAAGAAACAGTCCGGGGATGTATGGTGGGTAACGGATACCACAAGAAGAATACCAAGATGTTACAGACCAATATTAATCTTTTTTTATTCTTAGATTCTGAGGCGGAATGTGATTCAGTAATGTAATCTCCACCCTGATCTTTTGTGATATGGGGCGGGGTAGGAACAAGGCATTGAAGTCTTATCCTTCCAGAATGCGACGTCCATCGGATTCCCACCACCCACTAAGGGTACTTCCAAGAAAAGGAATATTTGGGAACTTTATAGGGCCTGGTCATGCAATCCACCCTATCATCGATTAGGTCATTCTCTACCTCAACCAATGATCACAAAGACATATTCTGGGGAATGATAGAGGATGAATAGAATGCTAGAACACCATCTTTAACTATAGCCCATGCCTGAGAAACTATGGTCTCTTGTCCATCTTACCAAGATGTGGGGGCACAATTATTACATTCTTCACAAGACAACCCAAGATGTGGTGGCTTGTCTGCCCATTTTACATATTCTCCACTAGCCAATCTACCATATTTGTGGTCTGATTAAATGCTCCTACAGGTATAACATCCTCCCCCAATTTATGAATGGGGTATGAAAGGGACGGATCCTGAGTATGAGGTGATGATCTGGGGGGACATCCTTACAATAGTCTATTTCCTAGAGATGTTCTGGATAGTCGCAACTGCAAACTTCAGTGCACTAGAATCCCTTACCTAGGAGGAGGTCACATTCCATCACCCAATTATTTGTGAAAAACTCTTCCTTCTTCGAAAACAGTGGGTGGATTACCCCAAGATTCTGGTAGACTTTAAATATATTGGCTAACAATGGCATGTGGTCGACTTGGCTTTGCTCCCTATGACCCGAATCCATGAGTCCCCTTCTCACCACTAGACCCTGCAACAATGTTGGGTTCAAGGATTTTATGTTCTTTGTAGAATTATACTAGAGGCTTCTCCCATGTCCAGGTCTATGGTTGGGAGTATTATGTTGTCCTCCATTTCAGTTCAATTCGGTTTCTACCCATCTTCCCAGACGATATTGAGAATATTACTCTACGTATAGCCACCGTTAACATGGAAGACCAATTAGAGGAAGAGAACAAGCTAGAAATCCTTGAAGAGAACATACCCTCAGGGGAGTTCCACACAATTTGGATCTTTTGGGAAGGGTTACTTTCCAAAAAAAATATTTAAGGGGCTTCCCTTACCTAATAAGTAAATATCCTATGGTCAGAATCCCAATAAGTGAAAAGGGCATCTTGGGGACATAAAGCCCTATGACCCACCCAGCTCAGTGCAGAAGATGGAGCATGATCCTAAAAAGTCCTCATTGTGACTACAGATTATAGAGCATAAGAAGATGGTCAATGACCTCCTTGATGAATGTGCTATGGAGCAGCGACAATACTATGATGATTCTCGACCGGGGCAGCAGCTAAAAGTTCAATTTCCCCCAGAAAAGTTGCCTCTAGGTAACTCTAACCATCCCGCAAACATAGACATGTTAGAAGCTGGAGCTTATATAAATATGTCATAGTATGTATCACCAAATACACCTGAGTGGTGCGATAATATTTGGGACCTAGCTTAGGTTTCCCTAACATTTGCACAGGTCATCCCACTAGCCACTTCATGAGCCATTGGGCCTATTTATCTTGTTAAAAAACTAGGCAACACAGTGTTGGTTAGACATCCTTATCATGATAAGAACCCGTGATATGATGATCCAATGGTGACACACATTTCCTATCTTGAGGATTTGAAAACTCAATAGGTTGAAATTCCGCCTGATGGTATGCCATGTCCAGCTTGGTTGGATGATATTCCATCACCAGGTAGTTATGGAAACCCTGACTTCTCCCCCTTTAATGGGACGGGACACCCGCTATAATATTTGGCCCACATCATCTCAAAGTGTGGACCCATGATGGGGACTCTATAACTATAAGATGACACTGAAATACGGTGTTTCATAAAATCGTTAGAAGGAACTGCATTTTTCTATTACAACCAGCTACCAATTATGTTAGTAGCCAGCTTGGAAGATCTTCATAAGAAATGTCTTTACCAGTTCAACTCTACTACCTAGTAGATGAGTATTGTAGACCGCTTCATGTTCATGTAGAGGCCTAAAGAGAATGTAGTGGTCTTCATCGCCTAGTGGAAAGGACTCACCTACTACCTTGATATGTCACTAACTCAGGATCAACTACTAACAATGTGTGTGGGGATAGTCAAAACAGAACTTGTCCCCACTTTCATCACCCAGAATTACCCTAGTGGGTTCCTAGATTTCTCTAATATGGCCCACTATCAAGAGGAAGCCTTGTAGTATGCCAATCAGGCACGTCTGTTGCCTCATGTTGTTTCAGTGTGAAGGGCCACTAAGGCCGATCCCATCATGGTTGCCCAAATAGAGGCCCCCCAAAAAAATAGAGTGATTACTAGTGGAGCCACCTCTATAGCCTCGCAGAGGCCCACCACCTCAGGCATAGCCTCTAGCCTAGCAGTAACCACCCCAGAACCGGTAGGCTCCCCTGTGTAACGTATCGTGACCAAATATGTGAGATAACTAGGTTCCACCTCCGTGAAAGGATTTTATATCCTCTCATAATACCCAAGATCCCAGAGCCCCCTTCTCAGATAGAAGGAATCAAACCTTATCATTCAATAAGTATCATCCCCTCTTGTATTTTCGAAGTGCATTTAAACATTGAATTATATGTTTACTAGAATGTTTGAGGCCCAAAGAAGTGGATATCGCTGATCTCCCTAATTACTTCCCCTATCACCAAATCCTGTGGAACACACTCAAGTTGTGATATGTGTTTAATGATTGGATTCAAATATATTTTTATTATAATAGAGTCAGTTTTGTTCCAACACTAGCAAAAGTAGCATGTGTATTCATACAACCCGATGGTGACAACAACAATAATGTTGAGTGGAAGTAGGTTCCTAACCATAGATCTGAAAAATATGATCATTGGATGGCTATTAAGGACGTAAAAAACTCCCACAGAATTATCCAGATAAATTTTAATCAACCAAAGCCTTCATAAGTCATTGTGTAATTCATAAATACTACTTCTGCATAAGCATCCCATCCTTACCCCTCCCAAAATGGCCAACATCGATATACCATAAAGAAACAAAGTCCCACACCGATGCCAACATCACCTCATACTCTTAATGAATTCATGCCTCTGGAGATGGGGAATACCCCTAGCATCAATCCAGTGGTGGATGATTATTCATGTGATGATCAAGGGTACACTTCAGTTAACACAATGTTACTAGTAAACCCTTACCTGATTCATAACAATGCGGGGTGCCAGACAGATCTTCACAACATCCCCAGCTTTTTCCAACGTCGACAGAGACGTGGCTATATGGGTTGTCAAAATTCTTTTGTCAACAGTTCAATCAAGGCTTTACATGACCCCGAAACTAGACAATAGGCCTGATGTGAATCTCAACACATACAACCTTCTCATCTTTTTTCAACAACTCTGCCTTCACCGCTGTTTGTGATACTTGATCAGGTGGAGCCACCCCAATCACACCGTGATCAGCCATGTTCTATTATAGAAAAGCCTCTTTAATTTATCCCTAATATTGTAGTATCTCCATGAGTTTTGACTAGCAAGAAAATGGACATTCCCAACATCAATCATCCACCGGTTCTGCTGGAAGGGCCCACTATACCTCATGCCATAGAAAGACCTCCTTTTAGAAGAAGTTCATTCTTGGAAAGAATGTTTTATGTTTTTTTAAAAAATATTCTATCATAAATTGAGGATATATATCCTAAATTATCTTTTTCTATCAGTATATATGTACAATTTCCTTAAAAAGTCATTAAGAAGCCCCACCAGTTTGAAACGTAGGTAGAAGGTGCATAAGCCTTCCATGTAGAGGTAGCTGAGCATGAAAAATAACAATCCATCATCTTTTTTTTTGAAGAAGATGAAGAATATCCCATACAAGGTCACATCTTCCCAATGTGAATCATTGTCCACTTCAATGGCGTGGATGTTTTTCATTGTCTTACCGACACGGGTTTTGGGATCAACCTCATCCTGACCCGAATGCTCCGAAGAAATGGGGATGTCCAAGGATGATCTGAGTCCCTATAACCTAAAAATTAAATTTCATTATAGGAAAAAACATCAATGGTCGACAAGATCCACCTGAAGAACAATTTTGGTGGTCTTGTTTCCAATATTGAGTTCATGGTTGTCTCGCAGGACACTGCCTACAACGCATTGATGGGTGGGCCATGGCTCCACCTACACATGGAGATCCCCTCTTTATATCAACAATTCCTAAAACACTTATTTAATGGTTGAGTAGGAATAATCCAAGGTGATGCATCTCCCTTTTACTCTTTTCAATCCATTTATGTGTATTCCGAATATTACAAGGGAAAGGAAAAGTAGATTCAGGAAAGAAATTTGAGCTTGCTACGGCTACAACTGACCCGTGGACATGCCTAGGTGATGCCTAAATCTTTTTCGATCGACCATTTGGAGGCCAAAAATTTGGATTTAGGAAATTCTTTTTTTTATTGAGAATAAGGGGGGAGAACATTTCAATGTTTATGGGGCACCAGGAGATGAACTCATATTTCTATGAAAATCATGCTCGGGTAATCCCTGAGCCCCCTACTCACATAAGGTATCAGAATGTCCATCCCATGGAAATAGTGATTTGTCACACTTTCTTGTTTCTCTGGGATGGTATAAACTGGCTCAATCCAACACACCACCATTTCTATGACATAATCAAGCATGAACCCTTGTACCAAAGACTAGACGTGATTGGGTTCACAACTTTCATCGATATGGTTACAGTAGTACATGATTCCCTTGATGCGAAGTCCACTACCACTCAGCCGAGCACAAGTGGCCCATTGGGATCTATTGACTTGGAAGAATTTCCTCTCATAGAGGATCCCTCCTCTATAAGTGAATAATAAGATTTAGAGGATGCTCCTCCCACATTCAATGAAGGTTCCTTCACCATTGTCGATGAATTTTTATAGGAGATCCTTGGTAGAGAAACGAATCTGAAACCCAAATTTATCAGTGCCGCTATGTCTGTCGAAAAGGAACAATGATACATGGACTTCCTGAAGCAACACTGTGATATATTTTCTTGTAGTTATGATAGTATTCTAGGACTATGTCCTTAGGTTTATATCCACTACCTAAGACTTCCATTAAAAATTGGGGTTCAAAAAACCTCCCATAAAAGGAACCCTTCTCATGATTCCATGGTTGAGGCCGAAGTGTATAAAGACATCAGATCCAAATTCGTCAAAGAGGCCCAATACCCCTTACGGTTAGCCGAAATTGTTCCTATCAGGAAGAAGAATGGACATATTAGAGTTTGCATTTACTTCTGGAATCTCAAACATCAATGTAAAAAGTTTGATTTTCCCCTTCATAAGACTAAACTATTGATTGATTCCACTGTGGGGTTCCACACTCTCTCCATCGTGGTTGGGTATTTTTTGTAAAACCAAATAAGAATGGACCATGAGGATGAAGACTATACGAACATCAAGACACCACAAGGTACTTTATGTTACCATGTGATGCCCTTTGGTCTAAATAATGTGATTGTCACTGATCATCATGCCATGAATCGCATATTTAAGTCGATCCTCGGGACATTGGTGGAATGCTACATGAGCGATCTGGTGGTCCAATCTCTCCAAGTCTAGGATTATCTCAAATATCTTGAGAAAGTGTTCAGATTCCTCTGATCCTGCCATCTTAAGATGAACTATTTGAAATGTGTCTTTGGGGTCACCTCCAAGAAGTTTCTCGGCATTGTTTCTAGATATTGTGGAATCAAAATCAATCCTGAGAAGATAAAGGCTATCCGCTAGATGTCTCCTCTGAGCAACATCTGCGAGATTCAAGGTTTTCAAGACCACATTACCTATATACACCAATTAATCCTTAATATTGTTGGAAATTTTATGCCCTTTTCCCAGATAATGAATAAAGGTGCTATTTATCACTAGGATGAGGAGTCCCAGACTTCCTTTGATGAAATCAAGTCGTACCTATTACAACCTCCAGTTCAGATACCAACCCTATCCAGAAATCCCATATTCCTTTATGTGACCTCTCTAGAATGATCTCTCAAAACCCTTTTCTCCCAGAAGAACAATGAGGGAATGGAGATTAGTGTATATTATCTTATCCACATGCTCCTCAATACAGAGACTAGATATTCCTCTATAGAGAAGAACTTCCTCGTGCTAGTATTCGAGGTGCAGAAATTGCGACACTACTTGCAGCATCATATGATATACCTAGTGTCCCGAGTGGATATCCTGAAGTAAATTATTAACTTCCCCATGTTGAAAGGCTGTCTATATAGGTGGGTAGTGATTCTGCAGTATTTCGGCATCCAGTTTCTCCCCCAAAAGGCAATCAATGGTTATGTGTTAACAGAATTCCTTACCGCCCATCCAATTCCTGCAAACCACTCTTGGGATCTTTATTTTCCCAATGAGGCAATCCTCTCAGTATACCAAGCTATTATGTGTTGCAAAATGCACTTTGATGGTGTTTTCAAATGTCCTATAGAAAAAAGACTCAATGAACTCTGAGTAAACAGGGTGGGATTGGGTATCATCTTCATCATGCCAACACTAGTTATACTGCCATATTCATTCCTATTGTCAATAGGTTGTACCATCAATGAGGTAGTGTACTAGGCTCTAACCACTGGTCTCAAGATGAACCTTAATATTAACATTCCCCACATGCATGTGAAAGCATGCTCTGAACTAGTCATCAACCATATCAATGGTGACTGTGTCATCTAGAGGCTAGAGCTCGTACCACTGTTGTAATGTCCCCTCTAGTTGTTGGCCCAGTTCCCATCTCATCGAAAGGTTAATCATGTCCTTCATTCATAGAAAGGTTCAGTAGACACCTTATCCAGCCTCACAAGATCCCTTCTAGAGCCGAAATAGGATGAGATAGTTATTAATGGGATGCACCAAAGAGTTATCACCCATGTCATTCCAGACAATAATGATAGCCCGTAGGTAGGCCAACTTACCACAAAAGTGTCCTGGGGATGACCCTCAGGTCCCCCTGCCATAGCTTTGGAGGTGACTCCTAACGAGAGTACTGCATTTTTCAAGTATCTTCAGAACAAAAATCACTCGGTATATTGAGCTTAGTGTGAGAGAATCCTAAGCCTCACATTACATTTAACTATCTAGAGTGTTCCTAATCTTCAAAATATCGTCTATAGACACGGGTTTGATGGGGTTCTCCTTCATTGCATTCAAGAAGATGATATTTCTCAGGTTATACAGGAGGTTCATTCCAATTCTGGCGAGGCTAATCAGACTGGACTGAAATTGTCTCACAAGATCTAGAAATTAGGGTATTTTTTTCCTCTATGATCCATAACTATATCGAGTTTTCCAAGAGGATCCATGTATTCAAAACCCATGCTAATTTTGTGCATAATTCACAAGAGTGTATAAACACAAACAAGTACTCTTGTCCCTTTGAGGTCTAGGGACTCGATGTCATGGGACCATATCCATCGGTGACTACCCGCCAATGAAGGTTAATCCTGACTGCTACATATTTCTTCTCCAAGTGGGGGAGGAAGCTCTTCTCAAGGTGGTCAAGGCCTATTTTATCATTGAAATATTGAGCTCCAATATCATCTACTTATTTGGAGTTCCTCACGCCGTCCTCACTGATAACAAAACCAACATATGGGTATCCAAACTAAATAAGTTGTACGCCAATTACCAAATCCATTATAACCATACCTTCCTATATCACGTGTATGAAAATGGGGAGATCAAGGTATTAAAAACCATCCCTAACATTCTGCATATGATTGTCGGTCAAATAAAGAATAGTTAGCTAGATAAACTCCCCAACACACTCAGGGATTATTGGTTGATGAATCCCAATTCCACTCTGGTGACCCCATACTCCCTGGTGTACGGAACCGAGGCAGTCTTTCCCATCAACATTCAGTTTCATTAATTACACACAACATTCTATGATCATCAAAGTCCGTATAAGGTAGTACAGATATGTCTGGATGAACTGTAAGTTCTTGTCGAGAATAGATATCTGTTCTACACAATATGGAGAGACATCAGAACAACATATCCATTTCTTTCAACAAGAAATTTTTCTTATTATCTTTCTTACAATGTGACATAGTGATTTCCTTGAGAACGCCGGCGATTCATGGAAGGAAACCACAAAAAGTGGTTCCTAAATGGGATGGACCATACATCATTCACATGGTTGGACCTAATGGAGAATACTCCCTAGTTACCATGGATGGTGAGTGTATCACTCCTCCCACCAATGCCATATTCCTCAAGAAATACTATTCTTAATTATATGGTCATACGTGAATTTTAACTGTTACATCTTTACCACATGACATTAAAATTTGTTATTTGTCTGAGCTGAATTATGTAAAACCACTTGGCACCTATCCCACATGACATTAAACTATATGTCATCCCACATGACATTAAACATTATGTGATCCTAGATGACCATAAATTATACCTTCCTCACCATACGATGTTAAACTATGTGATTAATCAAAGATGAAGGTCGTTAAACTACCTGTCACTCATCCTTCATATCTCTAAACTACAACATGGTCTAAGCTCTATGACAATAAACTTTGTTCTCCCCATGTCCTCTCCACATGATGTTAAACTACACAACATATTCAATAACAACATATTTCTTGATTTCCATCCTCATGGGATACATAATAATGCTCATGTACTTCACCTTAGAGTCTAGCCCAAAATTCTTCTCTTTGATTTCCCCTGGATATGGTTCTCCTAGAAGATCAGACATAGTTTATTATAAACATATTGTGATAAATTTATTTTGGGTTTATAAAGATCACACCATGTTACCCTGCCATTATTCTATCTGATATTCATCCATAAAAATTGATGTTAAACTGCACAACATCACTAGAACTACATGTGGATTGATTCCCATACTCATAGGATACAAAAGAACGCCTAGACATTTTTTCTTTAGGTCCAGCCCTATTTCATAGACACCTCCCCATCTCTCAGGAACCTTGGAATATGTCCTCTAAGAAGAGGGTATGTAGTGTTGAAGGAAATTATTCCCTAATTCACATCATGTTTGTAACAACCACACCACGTACCTATCCCTCTTGAATGCTCAAAATTCCTTTGATCTCCACTCATCTTTCTAAGTCTGCTAATCTTTAATTGGCCCCCTCGATCCTCTTTCAATGTTAAAAAATTTTCCCAAGATCACTCTGCTTGAGGATGTAGAGTTTTGGATCTAACATAGACATGTTATCACCCATTTTCATGTTTCATATTCCCCTTAATTAGGAATTTTATCATCTTTAGCATTCAAAAGGACCCCCGAATGGAACGGATTCGAGGACCCATTACTCTCCTACCACCTTGGTCAAACGTCCCTATCAATTTTGAACAACAAATTGATACATGTCCCGAGTTACAGATATTTTTAGTAGTCAAATCTCATTTATTGTTCCCATTTCAGGTAACACGATAAAGATGACATGTTTCAAACATGGTCAGTAGCTATCCTCTACCATCACACCACCCCTATTAATCACTAAATATTGGTTACATGATTCACATCATTTTCCACTCCATCATGTCCAATTGAAATTTATACACTCTTAGTGCTATTCCTCAGTGTGTGTTTTCATGTTAAGAGGACAAGGCCACAGTGTGGCATCATTCGAGGCTCCACACCAATTTACCCTTTTCTAATATTCCAAGTGATGAAAAGTCCTTCTCCTCCACTGTTTCCCACATCGGGCAGAACTCACCTGGGCATAGGGGTTTGGTCAAGGTTTTCTCTTGTTTGTAAGAGTCTCACTTCTCATGGAATGAGCTCTAAGACCTTAAACTATGATCTCTCTGCACCGGTTCCGCAAGATGATAAACTTTGTGATATCATCAAGATCACTATATAGCTTGATTCATATCCTTATGGGATACGTTGGAATGCCTAGGCATCTTGTCTTTGAGTCCATATCATATTCCACTAATTATATCATATGTTCATTCTTTTGGAAGTGAATTTTATAGGATTGTGTGGTGTGGTGTGTATTGGATTATGTCCTCATTCATGCCATGGGTGCAATAGCTGCACCATGTACACCCCTTTTACGAGCTAGACTCCCCAACCTCTTGTCCTACATGACATTAAACTTTACTCTCATAACTACATATGAATTGATTACCATCCTCATGGGATATACAAAAACACATAGAAATTTCATCCTCTATTTCAACCCCATATTCTCTAACCTTTTTTAGATCCTTGGCCTGCTGATTTTTCCTCAGAATTGCACGTGTGGTGGGGTGGACCTCATCCTCATTCACGTCGGGTGTGCTTTATCAATCCGTGTTCATTACTCTCTAAAATATTGTTTCATTTGTATGCATCCAAGAAATTTGACGTTAAACTATGCCTCATAGCCCCACATGACATTAAACTATTCCGCCTTTACTGCACAAAATTAAAATGCATGGGTTTGTCCTATCATACGACCTTAAACCATGAAATTACCGTCATAGCCGCATGATGAAAAATGATGTTGAATTATGATGTCCTCACTTGAGGGGACATCATATTTGGTATCATTTATCCACCATGCCATTTTTCAATTCCTAAATATGGATAGATTCTTATATTGATTCATGGATTCTCCATCCTAGGCTTGTTTCTTCACCAAAAAGAAAACACACACACATCCCTCCTCAAAAACAAATAATATCTATGAAATGCCTATTGTTTTTGTGCTTGGGCCAGACCCACACGACATTATTATACCTAGATTTGGTACCATATCATGACACTTATAGAACTATGTATGTTTTGAACCCCATCATAATGGGGTATGTAGGAATGCCCAATCACATTGCCTCAGCCCCATCCCATTTTTCACTTTTGGTCCCTCGACCAAAACCCTCCCTAGAGAGCACATGGTGTGTTATAGACTCCTACTAACCTCATTCACATTGGGTTTTGTAATTACCACACCTTATGTCTCCCTCCATCCTTTCCATCATGGTCTAAAATCTACGACCTCAAAACAATTATCCAACTTATCTTAACGAAGGATACTAAACTACACGATATTTTCCACAACTACGTGTGGCTTGATTCCCATCTTCATGGGATATGTAAGAATTCGTAGACATTCAATATGTGGGTCCAGCCCTAGGAATCTTAAATCCTACCCCGTTTTCAACCACTTGGCCCAAAAACTTTTGGTATAAGTTGGTGTGGTGAGTACTTATTGGGTTCTCATTAATATCATGTTTTTAAACAACCATACAATGTTCTACATTGTCTCTTCCCAACCTGGTCCATGTTCCATGACCCTAAACTATGTTCTCCATGTGGGAACTATGCATTGGGTTTGGCTGCATTTCCACCATGTGCACATTCGATTATGCTAGGTCCCCTATTAACGGGTCACAGTACGACCTTTTTCAAGGAGAAAAAACCCTAAGACCCATTTCCTTGGAATGAGATTCGACTTCCTCTATCTGACACATCTCATTGGAATACTCGAATTCATTGTGTTAATGATCCCAAAGTGTGGAATTTTCATATAAACATCACTTATTTTATGACCATGCATCATAATCCAATTATTTGGATTCCCAATATCTTTCATGTCTTAAGGGACCCCTTATACGGCCTGTTCATAGGCTGCATTGGATCACCAACCGTCTTGGGCCTACGCCCCTAAAGACCCCAGATAATATTTGTGACATGTCCTGCATTTCGAACATGTTCCACGGTTGACCCTCATTTGTCTATCCACATTCTAGGATAACACAAAATAGAAACTACGTTTAGAACATTTTTAGTAGTTATCCTCTACCATCATGCCACTATCATTGGGATCCATATCTCAGACATCATGATTCATATCCTTCCATTCCCAAATGGTTATGTGGAATTACAACACACTCAGTTTAACCCCTTCATGCATTTATGAGTGTTATGTAGGAATATGAGTAATATTTGGATGTCATTCACCTAGAATTCGATTTATCCTAATGTGTGGATCCTCATACAATGAAAATCTCATCACTACCGCTTGATTCCCACTCCAAGTACGACTCACATGGGATTAGTGGTTTTGGTGGAACACATACTATAGTAGTCATGACACACATATCATTTTCATTCTACATGACATTAAACAATAATTCCAAAACTATATATGGCTTGATTACAATACCAATGGGGTACGTAAGAATTCCTAAATACTTTTGTTTTGGTCTAGCCCCATGTTAGGCCACCTCTGGTCTATGAACTAAAGAATACCATCGGGAACACATGGTGTTGTGTGAACTGCTTATGTAGACATTCATTTCGGGATATTTACCACGTTGCACATTTATTTTCTAGGTATACATGTCCGCAATGCATGAATTTAAACTATGGTTCTCCCTTAACATGTTCAAGATTCCCCATGATAACTATGGGATGTGCCATCTTCCTCGCTAGAGAGGATTTCCCCTTCTATAATAGGTCTTTGACCACGCTGAGCTTAATAACTATGATTGGATTTATTCTCATCATTAGGGGATATGTAACAATGTCCAAGAATTTATCCTTAGGCCCAACCCTAGGGTCATTAAACCTTCTGGACCCTCCTTCTCAATTACGGTCCAGACTCTATGACATTAAACTAGGATCCTATAGTCTATGCAACATGACTTTAAATTGTTATCCTCGGTCCAGACAGTATGACCATACAAATATGTGAAACACCTTATTCATATGATATTATACTATTCCATTCATCTTCCTCATCTGTATTATATAAAAATGCAAGGCATTCTAGGTCATCACCAGAGAGGTCCTGTCTGGAAGTAGGTACGATCCCTAATTAGAACGAGGTTCTCACTTAATGTGTTTCAATAATGATAGTGTAATTTGATGAGTATTAGAGTCCATTAAAAAAACTCATCACTCCACCCTCCACACTTTTCGTGCCTTTATTTGGATCCCCATATTCTTCCATGCCTAAAGGAACCCCCTAATAGAAATATATTATTAGCCTATGGATCACCTACCGTCCTTGGAAAATGTTCTAAAGGACTAATGGATTAAATACTGAGTCATGCCCCATGTTTTGAACATGGAAAGTGGATGGCAATGATTTTTTATCCCCATATCAAGCTAAAACAATAGGGATACTGTGTTCAAACACAGTCAACAACTACCCTTTATTATCATACCACCCCTTTGGGGCTCCAAATTTTGGGTATAGCAATTCAAACTTCTACTACCCTCTATTTAGTTTGATTCTAATGCCCCTGACATTACCCCACTCTTGCACTAGAGAACATTTGGAAAATGGAAATTCAAATGTCCTGAGAACATCATTTTCTAGTCTGGCCTCCCTCTTTCTTCTCAAAAATCGGGGATAGTATCTTAGACCTCGGTTGCTCGAAGGTTGGTTAGAACTATCATTTTACTAAGAAATGAAGAAGCAGTAATCCATTGTTTCTCACAACGAGATTGACCCATGTGAGATTAAGAATCAACCAATGGATAATTCAGAGATGTGATGGAAATGCAATGATTAATATAGGTAATGGAATTCTTTCCCACAACTAGCTTAAACAAGAAAAGCATGAAAACAAGTTCATGAGTTCATGTAAATTTCAATACCCATGTAATGGTCTATAGAAAAAAATGGTTTGACCTCTTCAACAGATCATCCCATATCCACTTCTCTTTGGTGTGTGGAATCTAAAATTTTCTCCCTTTTTTCAAGCTCATTCTCTTATACACATGCCACTGGGTATATCAAATTATTCATGATCATTCCTCTAACTCTATTAGTTTGGATGAGATCCCTTTCACTGGTTTCCTTAAATATCTATTCTTGGGCTCCATCCAACTGAGCTAGTTGCTTAGAAATATGCTCCATTAGGGTGTTAATAAAATAAGAGCGCACATCTATCTGTGCTCCTAGTTGATGGATGTTCTGTTCAATCCCCCATAGCCTCTGTATAGACACTACCTTCCTCTGCTTTCATACCATTATAAGGCCACATGTGTACTCTCAGACTCTTTTGGTGAGGCAATATTGAATGATCATGTGAGGGTGTAGGGCATATACCCCTCCAATGCAAAGTTCATGTAGCCTCAGGTATTGTCTCACAACATGGATGACCCACTCAAATATAAGAGTTTTTTCAATGAAGCACTTGATAAATTTATTGGAACTACAATGAATTTCCCTACTATCCTCTTTATTGGATGTAGTATCATCCATGTACTCCGGATCATCAGATTCTTACTCAGGAAAAACTTCTTGGAATTTGGTAGAAGGATCTTTCTCTATGGGTTCATCCGGAAGGATGGGCTTCACGTCATCAGGGTAACCCCCACCATCATATTCCACCTTGAATATTTCAACTTTCGGGCCCCAGGTAGTTCGGTTAGGAATCAGAATTGCCATGGTCTGTTCTGTATGGTGTCCATTTACACATTAATTGGTGATCCATTAGGAAAAGAAGTTCTGGGAGCTCAGTTAAACCTTTCTAGTGAATCCCATGCCTTTTGGAGAACCGCTTGTGCAAGAATAAAAAAATGAAATCGGGTTGGGTCTGATAAACAACAGGAATTAATTATACAAAAGATAAGGACTTATAGAGGTCAAACAATGGAACCTGTTCCTGAGTCTCTACATCTGGGATACTTGGATGTTTCCCCCAAAATATATTATTGGGAACTACAAAGGCTCTGGGAGAACATCCTGGTGTATTGTAGCCCTGCCAGGCTCTATAATCACTCTCTCCGCTGATGAAGTCCCAATGCAATGGTCACTGTTTTTCGGGGGCAGGTTTACCATACAGGTCCCACCTATACCAAAAAAATTTCATAAAGACGAAATTTGGATTGTTCAACAAGAATATTCAATGGAGATATTTAGAGTTTAATTTTTGAGCTTCTATAATATCCTCTAGATCCATGTTTTAAACCTCACCTTCCTCCTAGGGGCCATCTAATGACATATTCCCCCCCAGGAGGACTTGTCTGACTCTTTAGGTAATGGGAAGAATTCTCATAGCTCAGTATAAGATAATTGCGGTGGGATATTGTGAATAAGAAGTAACCTCACTCATTCTATCATTGGATGTATATTACCTTGGGAGTGCCCATATTCTTCCAGCATGGTGACATATGACTCCCTTTCTTCCTAAGATACCAAAAATCCAGCCCAGACATGACCAATATCTGATTCATCCACCCCAAGGTTGTTGATGTGCTCCTAAATCTTTGACGGGGTGGAATAATTGCATCTTGACATCCTAGGTATCCCAATACATTGGACCAAAAACATCAAGATGAATTTCTATATGGCGTTGCCACTTCCCGGGGGGGCATGAATGGATATCATGTAGAACCCTCTAATGACCTTTCATTCCCTTTGACTCTGATCGGGTGGGGGCACCAGGTCCACTTTCACTACCAGAATTCCACTCCTCATAGCCCTAGGAATCATCATCCCATCAAAGACATCATCACTGTGATGTGCATTCGTTTGGCCACTGGGACATGTTATTGAAACATTATGACCCCGACTTCGAGATGGGGGAGTTACCCCTCCTTCGGTATGATTAGTTTTTCACCTCAAAATCTCCCCCTAGGTATGCTGACTCCCAACTCTTATCATATTCTTTCACCAGCCAAAAATAATCTGTGAATGGGGGAAGTTCATTCCGCATATTTCAATCCTCTTCTGTGTACATAATATATAACTGCTTTATCTTACATGGGTGTTCCTCATGGAATACCACCTTGTAAACTTTTGGGGTCAATAAATGCATGTACCAAAATTGCAACACAAAGAGGTTCAGGGTATATGGCTGGAAGATATGTTCTATGTCCACACGTGCTACCAAAATTCCACCCCGAAAAGCCAATATATAGGTCTTATATTCTTCACAACCCTATCTCTCATCAGTAAATGTACCCATGGGTAGTGGTAATGGATTATAGATGAATTCATCCACCTTGAAAACAATTTTTAGTACAATTGGAGATTTTAGATTGGATATGAAGCTCCGCATCAAATTCAAGATGGCCGGTAGAAAGTCTGACCCTGGAGGGGAGAAGGTGTTTGGATACTCATAGAAACCAATGTTCATCCCTATCTAACCATAAAAGATGTGAAACAGTCCTCCCACACAAAATGACTTCCTCCATTGGCTAATGTGCCCTAGCACTTTGTATTTCTTCACTAGAACCGTGCACTTGAGAGTGACATGTTCCCCCACTGCAATCATTGACACTATTATGAGTTTGCTTGACCTCATGCCCATGTTTGTATCTTAGACCGACATCATCCAACTATCGTTGAGTGTAGAAATAAAAATGGCCAGTCTGACTACCTGTTGTTCCCCGGTCTTGGTACTATACCCCCATAGTTTTCATTGGATTTCCTTTATTATTCACCAATAATCATTCTATTTTATAGGATCTGTTCCCTACTTGGGACTAGTCAATGACCTTTTCATTAGAATCTTATGTGCCTCCCCCCTTCGGTTGGGCACCCTAGTGGGAAATTAATTAAATACCCAAACCACCATTGAAATTCGACATCCCGGACCGACTGCTTGTCCTTATCTGGAACTAGGTCCAAAAACACCTTTTCCAACCAGGACATCTTCTCCGGATCTTCCCATACATTTTCCAAATGGAGGAATTAATGATACAACTTCCCCAAAAGTGGGATCCCAGAAATCAGGTGGAGATCCCAAAGGGTAATACATAATTCCCAATGATGGAGGTGAAAAGTGTTGGTTATAGATGACCTCATTCTCAGCAACATAGGAATGGTGATCTTTGGCGGATAGATATGAAATTGTGAAACCTGAACCGCTTTATATAAACCAACAAGTTAGAGTTTCACTCCAAAATCTTCACAGGATACACATACCCAGCAGGACCAAGACCAGTCATCCATGACATTACTGCCTTGATGTAGGTCAGACTCTTCCGCCCACCCCATTTTCGGGTTCCCCAAAGCAGCCTTCAAGATTGATTGGAATCGTGGGGTAGAAACCATGGGATAAATCACTTTTCCATCAATTTTGTTAATGCGATTATTTAAGAAATCAGCATTAACATACGTGCCATCCAATCAGGTGTGCCTGGACATAGCCCTAAACCTCTGGTGCTTCCATGGAGTTCTCCAGAACCAGTAAGATGGTTCGTCCCTACTTGTGTCGAGGATGCGGACATCATCTCTTAAGCTGATTCCATACAAGGGAGCCTTTTTCATAGTGGGTAGTTATCTTATCTCTCTAATAGTAGCTATTTCAAGGATTTTTGATCCATGTGGCATCGCATACACTCACTGATCCCAATATTGATTTCCATTTTTTCTCTTCTAGTGACATCTGTAAGAACCTCATGAGTAACTTCAAGGATGGAAATCCCATTTAAAATATTATCGATACTTTATTCACAGGTCGTGAAGCATGGTCATGGATCTCATCCATGATGTCCATCAATGGAGCACGATCGAAAAGATCCAACAAAAATCCTCAATGCAAACGAACAGTTCATAACTTAAGTCTTGCATATTTATTTTTCATCGGCTTTGGGGACACAATGCATGATGAAAAACAAATAATGATCGCATTAAGGGAAGCGTGGAGAGCAGCTTTGCAAAGAACCAGTCAATAGAATCCAATTCACAATGGGCGATCACAGAGCTGTGGAGTTTCTACAATTAAAGAGATCAGATGTGGATTGGAGGAAAGTGATGACATTATAGGGGTCTTCTGTAACACCCTAGTATTTCATATAAGGTTATCTCATTAATGACATTCAATAGCTTGTGCCACATGCCACAATGAGTTTGAGCGCACCACGACTTAACAAAATAGCCATTCAGAAAGTAGATTTAAATATTATTAACTATTTTTTTAATTTTATATACTCCATATATGTTTAACATCAATATTATTAAATATTATTAGAACACATTCAATTTCCATATAAAAGATGTATTTTTCAAAAAATGAAATTTTATCGCCGTTTAATGGAGAACCCTTTATAAATCCGATATTTGACACTTTTATATTTTTAATTTAAAAAAATAAACTTTTAATTTAGAAAAGGGACATAAAAATTAAGTTTGGATAATTTTTTTCTGATAACATTCATATTTTGATAAATAGGGAAAAATACTAAATTTTAATTGAAAACCAATTAAGCAATCAAAATAATTTATAATATTATATTACAAATTTGTGTATTTTTAAAATATATTTAGATTATATTTTTTCCATTTAAACCAATGTTGGTCATTGGAAGTAATTTAACTTTTTAATTATACATAAACTTATGTTTTTATTATATAAGTTTTTATGTGCTAAAAACCTACTTATTGGTTATGACAATGGGAATTTATTTGAAATTAATTTCTACAGCATCTGTGTTTTGAATTTCGAATAATGGATTCCATATTTTGAATTAGGCGGTCCAAATTGTGTAAATAGTTTACATTTATTTTCAGACATTATGAATAGTAACATTTGTAAATATTTTATTTACCATGGTTAATGGGAAAACATGATAAATAAGGGAAAAAAATAATATTATAATAATATTAAATTACCGTAACACGTTTCCTAAACCTATTATCTGATACATTTATGACCATGGTCATCTGTGGGTCAATTTTTTGACCCCATGGAGCCACTTGTATATGAAAATGACACTTTATAAAAATTAATTTATTGATAAAGAAAATGTAACATTATCATATAACTTTTAGTAAAACATTTTTTATATGAGGTTATATAATTGTTCTTGTAGACTATAAATATTCCTTAGAAAGATAAAAATATTCCCAAAATCATGTTACTTTATTTATTATTTTTATACGTTAAATAATTAAATTTATTTACGACACAATAATGATACAATATTTTTTTATTAATGAATAGATAAAAAAAGATATTATAAATATTAAATTAAATGTAAAGTCAAAAGTTTTATTCCCCACAATAATTTTCTTGGATAATATGACATGGAAATGATTAAAATTATTTTCTTTGAATTAATAAATTTGTTATAAATTTTGATAAAACTCAATACTAAATAGTGTCAAAATGGAGATAAATGAGTTTTTAAAACATATATTATTTTATTAAATGATATTTTATTCCTAAAAATAAAAGGATCAGAAAAAGGACTTAAATAATGTTTTATATTTCATTAATTAACCACTTGAGGTTCTCTTGTCTATTTTTAATAAGTTTACTAACAATTCAGTATATGAATACAACAAGACATGGTAAAATTTAAAGTATTTAACTGAGAGTTAACACTAAAAGATAATGTTAATATGGAGACATAAATTTGTCTAAAACCTATTGGTTGAGATGTTTTTGACCCATCCCCACATTATCCTAGAATTAAATTCATTTGGAAATATTATAAATATAAAATGATTTTAGAATAAATTAATATTTCAATATTTTCCAAAATTGCCCATCACCTCTCTTATAAAAAGGGTCCATCCCTTATGTTAAATTCACACCTACAATGACATTTGGATCCGAAAAAACCTACTCTAATATTCTCCCAACTACCATAAATTAAACCTATAGGACATAATTTGATCATAAATCCATCATAATGAGCAATATTTTTCAAATGAAATGAAAACATCTGAAGAAGAGATAAATATTTTATCACCTCTTTCAAAGTTATTTTCTTATTATACTCCCTATTTCATTGTTATTTCCATACTAAAATTAGAATCTAGTAACTTATACAAAATGAAATGTTATTATAAATATTTTAGAACAATATTCATTATTTAATCCATAATAAAAATGACAAAGCCACCACACGTGCCTACGTACAACTTACCGTCTCATCGTTGTGGTGTAGTTTTTTAATCAACACTTCATTAATTGGAAGGGTATAATAATGAGTATAGTTAATCTAGATAATGAATATAACATGGTAATTATTGCATATATGTCATATAACATCCAATTAAACACATTTTCACTATCAATAGAATGATATTAATGCTCGTGCGTACGTATAGACTACCGTCTCCACGACGCGATGAGATTCATCTTCAATGAACACCCATCATGATTTTTAATATATATGTATATATATATTAATTATGAGATATATGAAATAATATTGCTAGTGGAATATTATATATTAATGTAAATAAATATATGACATTTACTTACTTCCATACAATATGATAAGAAAACGGAAACAAAGTTCATGCGTACGTACAAACTACCATATCCATGAACGATGTTTCCATTTCATATATGTGTATGTTATACATATTTTTATTATGAGTATATATGAAATATAAATTCTTTTCAATATTATGTAAGTATTTAAATCATGATGTAATTTATCTAATCATGAATAACAAGTTAAAACACATACAATAAAGAAAGTTATTATTATCCGAAATATTACTTGAAAATGGAAATTATTATCAAATGCGAAATATAAAGTAATAAATGAATCATATATGATATAATAAATATTAATATGGGTTTGGTATAATTTACTAACATAATATGGTCATAATACATGAGCATAAAGTTACCCTCTAATAAAGGAAGGTAAAATGTATCAATTAACTTCTCAATCTCATTATTATCTGATATTGTTTATGAGAAAGTATTTATTGTGTCATATTTATCATCCATGTCCATGTATCTTAATTTTTTATTCAAAATGAATATTTATAAGGTTTTTTGAAGAGGCTCTTTAGCACTATCATCATTTTTAATGTTTTAATGGTTTATTTTACTAAATCTTTTTAATTAATGTCTATTTTTTAAAAATGATTTTATCGATATATTTATATGGACATGATTGTTTTAAAATGTGAATTCATTTCAGAATTTTCAATGTTTTATGGGACACTTTTATTCAATAATCTATTTTAATTTACATCCTTTATAAATTTATGACTTTTGAATTATTTAGAAAAAGGATATTTCTCTCAAAGTGTTTTACTGATCAATTTCAACATTTTCATCATCATTTACTAGATATTATTCTTGATAGGGGTAGATTTATTATAATTAAATCCTTCATATTACACTGAATGAGTAATGATATGTTTGATTTTGGATGTTATATTACTATACCATTCATGGTTTATGGTTAAATTATTTACATCTCGTATTCTAGTTTTAATAAGAATATTTATGTTCTATTTCAACATTGTCATATGGGGAATGAATTGGACTTATTAAGTGATGGGAGGGGCCCATTATAACCCCTAGATGAATTAGTTGGTTTTATGAGACAAACAATTGTCTTGGAATAAATCCTTGACACAATTTATATTTAGTGTCATGGAACGAGGCCATGAATTTGTGGTTAATATGTTCGGTATTATGCATTCCATCATTGTGAGATTAGTTATTAATGTTACATGTGATTATTCGTCTAGTATAATATCCATGTGAATATGTAAATAGAATTATGTTATTTATCTTTTCCGTATTATGCTGAAGTTTATGTTAAAATTTCTTTTCTTTCACTATTATACATTGCAATTAAAGATTATGATTATTTATGATAGCTTCCGTTATATTGTTAATCTTTACATAACATTCGAGCTCACAAATTTCTTTTGTTTTATTTTACTAGGATGATAAGAAGTATATTATGATTTATATATAGGTTTATGCTAAGGGAATAATGGATTTCTCAAATGACTATTTATGATATTTTTTATATTTTATAGTGTAATGTAATTTTCATGTATGTACTCTATTTCCAGGACTGCTAAACTGGCTGTTCCTTTATTACATGATTCCTTGTAATTATCCCAATGTTATGTAATAATTCATTGGCTCCAAGATTTTTCAGTTTTAGGTTCATAGATGGCATTAGAAGAATTTTATCCACAACCTTGAAAATTTATTTAGAAAACATAGAATTTGGATCATAACCCCAAGATAGACATTGATGATATGTATAGAAGAACACCATTAAATTTTTGTAATGATCATGGATAACAAATAATTAACAATAATATTTTATTGATTGATTAAAATTTTCTTGATTATATGGTTTTTTAATTATATGTCTTTCTCACCATATGCTTTCTGGTCTTAATTTTTGGAGGAAACCAGAAGGAATTGGATAAATGTTGGGTTTGTTGGAAAATATTGTGGTTTTGAGTAAATAAATTAGATAATGAATGGATAGAAAAATGTTGTGATTATTAAAAATCATTTATCAAGATATATGATTAACAATGTGATATTTTATGACATTCCTAACACATTGCATAAGAGGAATATGAACATTTATAAATGTTCAAATTTGAAGAATAATATAGGAATGACGATTCAACTTCTTATATGTCAAGAGGAAGGAAGGTGGAACCTTAAAAAATATCTCAAATGGAGGGGAAGATATTATCCTTGTGTGAAAAGGGTTATTGAGTGACCAATTGTTATTGAGTTCAATGTCTCATATGTGGAAATCATAGGCATTACACAACTCAATTCTGAAAAATAAGAATCTACATTTAAACCAATGAAGGAGTTATTCCATCCTAACCATTTAATTTGGAGGAATGATGTATTAATGTATTTAGATACTTGAATTATGAATTATTTAATTTTATAAATAAGATTCATTTTACGTTTTCACTTATAATTTATAAAAATTTGGTGAATAGTTATAACGGAGAAAAAAATTGATTTATGGGAATGAAAAATGTTTCCAATGTTCAATGATTAAACTATAAGAACATGGGACACTATGTGAATCAATTACATAATGGTAAAATTAAGATACCCAAAAATCAACTATTGTATCACAAACAACATTATTCTTCTACCACAGATGGAGAAGAATGATTAATGTCTTATGTTGGGATTGATGAATTATGTCATTTGAGAATTGTATCTACGATGTACTGGTTATATGAATTATGGAAATAAATAAAGATTATAATATATTATTATCATTGTGGATTTGAGATTTTGTTGTACTAATAATAGTTACTCAATAGTAAGTTAAACATTTTGGAAAATACATAGTTGAGGGAATGATAAAACTTAATATGGTTCTAATACCGAAGTAGTGACTTCGGTATAAGAGATGATTGATTTGGATAAATTATATTTAATATTATTTACTACCATTGAACTAATTAATTGTTTGTTTATTACATAATGGTTTGAGTTTACAACATTTTTTTATTTAAGGAGTATATTCGTTATTCTATAAAGAATAAGGGAGAATGAATGTATTTAATATGGTTTAATGGTAATTCAATGAGTTACCATGTTTTATGAAAATAGTTTATGAAGGTCTTCACATTTAATTATGTAGAAAAAATATCTTCATTATGTTTACAGCCCATATAAATTTTTAGACCGTGAGTTTAGACACAATTATTTTGGATAAGTCGAAAGGTTGTAATGGAGTAAGTTAAGAACATGATATTTTATATAAGGTTAAGGTATAATTTATTGGATACTCTGATATAACATTTTGGATTTCAGTAAACATATAAAGGGAAAAAATACTTTTGGACCTTATGATTTATCAAACATGATTTATGTAAAAAAATAATTTCAGACATTAATTTCCTAGTGTAAGGGATGAAGTGAAAATGGATCAATGTGCAACCAAATGATGAGATTCTGATTATGATAGGTAATTAAACGAAATATGTTTTATTGATTAATTATCTAGATAGTAAATTAATACATCCTCTTCAAAAAAATTGTATCTAAAAAAATGTGTTATCCTAATACCTTATGTTTTTTTAACAGATGATACTTTAAATCATCATAGATTGATGACTTTGAGGCCCAAAATTTTTCATATATTTTTTACTTGTTTGTGGTTTATGAAAACAATCACTCCCTAAAAATATTTATGTTTTTCATCTAATTATATGTCTATAATTTCCACAAATGTTTTCTTATTTGAAACCCTAATTTAGTGGTGGATTTTTCGTTTCCCTTTCCAACATATTAAGAGTATTTTTTTAGTAACTCTATTTTTGATGTGGGTTTTCCAAATAAGTATTTTCTATTTTCAAAAAATTATTTTGGAAGAACAATTAAAATTTGTGAGGATAAATTTTTTAAAGTATGGGATAATGTAACACCCCTTGATTTTATAGTATGTTATCTCATTAATATAATTCAATAGATTTCACAACACTCAATACCGAGTTCGAGCACCCCACGACTTACCAAACCAGTCATTCAAAAAGTGGTTATGAATATTATTAACTTAATTTTTAATTTTATATACTCTATATAATTTTAACATCAATATTATGACATAATATATCAACAAATTCGATTTTTCAGATAAAAGAAGAAATAAAAGAAATGCAATTTTACCTCATTTTAATGGTGAATCCTTTTTAAATAAATTATTTTACACTTTTATATATTCTAAATGACAAAATAAATTTATTATATTGAAGCGGGACATAAAAATTTTGTTTGGATAAATTTCTGGTGTTTTTCTGATAACATTGATATTTTTATGAATAATGAAAAATAATAAAATTTTAATTGAAAACAACTTTTTTAATAAATATAATTTATCGTGATAAATTAAAAATTTGAGTTTTTTAAAAGTATAATTATATTATATTTTTATCAATTAATATAATTTTGGTCATTGGAAGTAAATTCACTTTTAAATTAGATATAAACACATGTCAAACATTTGGATGTTTTTAATTCTTAAAGAAACCCGTTTTTGGGTTGGACAATGAGAATTAATTTTAAAATAATTTATTCAACATATGTGTTTTTAATTTTGAAAAATGCATTCCATATTTAGAATCAGGAGGTCTATATTCTGTTAATAGATAACTCTCTTTTTTAGACATTATGAATTATAACATCAAAAAATATATTATTTACCATGGTTAATGTGTAAATCTGGAAAATAAGTGTAATGAATAATATAATATTACTATTAAATTACCCTAACACATTTTCTACCCCAATTTTATGATACATTTCTGACCATGGGCATCCATGGGTCTATTTGGGTTCCCCATGAAGCCACTTGTAAGTGATCATGACACTTTATAAAAATTAATTTAATGATAACGAAAATTTAACAGAAACATATATCTCTTAGTAAAACAATTTTTATATGAGGTTATATAATTTATCGCTTCAACAATAAATATTATCTATAAACATAAAAATATTTCATACATCATTTTAGTTTATTTTTAAATTTTTAGACATTAAATAATTAAATTTATTTATGACAGAATAATGATACAATATTTTCTTTATTAATGAACAACCAAATAAATGTTATTATAAATATTTAAATAAATATAAAATTATTCTTTTGAGGCCATAAACTAATTTTATTGGTGAATATTAAATTCTATAAATGATTGAATGTATTTTTTTCTATATAATCAAGCATTTATAACTTTCAAAAAAACCAAATACTAAATAGTGCCAAAATTGACATAAATGAGTTTAAAAAAATACTATTTTATTAAATGATATAATATTTCTAAAAATAAATGGTTTGAAAAAAAACATAAATAATGATATATATTTCATTAATTAACCACTTTAGTTTCTCTAGTCAGTTTATAGTATATTTATTAAATATATAGTTTAAGAATACCAGAAGACATGGTAGAAGTTGATGTATTTAACTAAGTGTTTAATCTAAAATAAAAGGCTAATATAGTGATCTACACTTTTCAAATACATATTTTTTAAAGGTTTTGGACCCATATCCACCATAAATCACTAAATAAATCCATATAGAGTTATTATAAATTTAAAATAAATTTAGAATAATTTAATATTTCAAGATTTCTCTAAAGTGCACCTCACCTATCTGGAAAAAAGTGTACTTCTGTTATCTTATACTCACACCTCCAAAGCCATTTTTATCTACAAAAACCTTCTAAAAACTCCTCCCAACTACCCTTAATTCAAAATTTATGACTTAATTTGATAAAAAATCCACGCTATAGAGCCTTTTTGTTCAAATCAAAAAGAATCTCCCGAAGACAAGGTAATGTTTTCATCACCTCTTTGAAAGTTATTTTCTTCTCCTACATCCTATTTCATTGTTATATCCATAATAAAATAATAAATATAGTAACTTATTCATAATGAGATATTATAAATATATAGTACAAAAATATTGATTATTCTATCCATCCTATGAATGACATAGTCACCATACATGCGTACCTACAGCTTACCGTCTCCACGTCATAGTGTAGTTTGTTATTAAACAATTAATTTTGTCGATGGGTATAATAATTGTTATAGTTAAAGGAAATAATTAATATAAAATGGTAATTATTCTATATATATAATAAACCATCCAATAAAACACCTTTTCACCACCAATAGAATGATATTTTTGGCCGTGTGTACGTACAGATTATCGTCGCCACGACTCGATGAGATTCATCTTCATCAATCACCATTCGAATTTTTTTTAAAAATATATATATTATATATGAGGTATATGAAATAATATTTATACTGTAGAAATATATATTTATGTAGATAAATATATGCCATTTACTTACTTCCATACTCTATGATATGAAAAAGAAAACATAGTTTATCTATACGTACGGATTACCGTCTCCATGAACATTGTTTCCATTTCATATATCTATCTATTATACATATTTATATTTTAAATATATATTATATATAAATCATGATATATATTTTTTAAGTATGTAATCACGATCTAATTGATATGATGAAGAAAAAATTTAAAACCCGTATCATAAAGAAAGCAATTATTACCTGAAATGTTAGTTAAACATGGATATAATTTTTAAATGTGTAGTATCAAGTAAAATATGAATCATATATTCTATCATAAATATTAATATAGATTTTGGTATAATTTAATAACATAATGTGGTCATTATACATGAATTTAAACATACCCTCAACTAAAGGAATGTACAAGGTAAGGGTTGATTCATCAATCTCATTATTATACAAGATTGTTTTTGTGTAAGTATTTTCTTATAAATATTTATCATCCATGTCCACGTTTTATAAAATCGTTTTCAAAATGAATATTTTAACATTTTGATGATTTATATCTATATCACGATCAACATTTTAAATGTTTTAATGATATATTTTACTAAATCTTTTTAATTAATGTCCATGTTTAAAAAATTTATTTAAGGATTTATTTATATGTATATGATCGTTTTAAAATGTTAAGTATATTCAATAGTTTCAATGTGGTATGGGAAATATTGATGAAAAAATCAATTTTAGATGACTTTATAAATGTGTTACATTTAAATGATTTCACAAAAAATAGATATTTATCTCAATTATTTCTATTAATCGTTATCAACAATGTTGACATCCATTACTAGATATTATTCTTGATTGACTTCCATTTATTATAATAAAATATTTCATATTGAATTGAATGAGTTATGATATGCTTGACTATGGATGTGCTATTTTTAAACCATTAATGGTTTATGGTTAAAGTAATTACATTTCATATTCTAGTTTTAATATGACTGTTTATATTCTATTTCAACATCTTTATTTGTGGAATGCATTGGACTTAGTATGTGATGGGACAGGCCTGCTATGGCCCATCGATGCATTGGTAGCTCTGATTAGACAAAATAGTGTCTTGGAACAAGGCCATGAAAAAATAATATTTATTTTTTTGGTACAAGGCTTTAAATTTGTGGTTAAGATGTCTGACATTATGTATTACATCATTATGAGATTAGTTATTTCTATTTCATGTGAATATTTGACTAGTAGAATATCCATGTGAATAAGTAAATGAAATTATTTTATTTATCTTTTTCTATATTACGCTGATATTTTTGTTCACTGTGCTTGTGTTTCACTTTTATTCCATTCCATAAAATTTTATGATAGTTTATGATATCTTTTGCTATATTGTTTATCCTTACTAAGCATTTGTGCTCACCACTTATGTTTTATTTTCCAAGAATTACAAGATATATATTATGATATTTATTAGGGTTTATGATAATGGAATAATGGTGTTCTAAATGGATTTTTTATGTAGTGTTTTATATGTGAAATTGGTATGTAATGTTTATGTATGTAATCTGTTCTTAAGACTGCTAAACTGATCGGTCTTTTAGGACATGATTCCTCATAATCATTTCGATGTTATGAAATAATGCACTGGCTCTGGGTAACTGGGGTTGGGGAATTACATCATTTCCCATTATTTATAGGCTATTAACTTAGAATCTACGCGGGGTGTCTCAAATTAGTGGTGTGCCTCGGGCCGTGCTCCGCGGTGAACTCTGGCAGCTTCTAAAAAACTGCATTTCGTGCACATTCACATCGACTCTACTTCGCAACCACGCATTAATTATGAAAATTCTTTCCATTGGAATCCGACCCTCATTTCTCCTCATCTCCCATTATTAGGGGTAATTTCTTGTTTCAAAAATATTCCTCTCTCAAATGTGGAGGAGTATTTTATCATAAAGAGGATGAAAAGGGTGGAATCACAAAGGTTCCTTACGGAGCAGAGGACATCCCTACATCCGTTGCGATGTGAGACCTTATTTGTGCCCACTATAGAGGAGGATGTCTAATGAATCTACACCTCTGATGTAATGTTCCACCCAGTGGAGGCCCTCTCTATGCATGCCGTTGAGGTAGCCCCTCTCTGTACCTGCCATATGGGTGATGCCTTCTCTTCGTCTGCCACAAAGAATGTTAACAGACAAAGCCCTAGTTATGAGAAACATGATCACTAATCCCTCTAGTCACAGAGTGTGAGTTACTTCACACCACATCCCCCTACATTTACATCCCCATGGTGCCTATATGTACCTATATCCACCTACATCAAAAGAAAACCAATCCTTGGCCTTTCACATTCTGGCTCTCGAATCACAAATCACCCTTTTATATACGAACCTCTGAAAATGAAACGAATCATCCAAGGTACATGTACATTGATAAATAATTTTACATTTTCTAATATTTGTCCCCTTTTCATAAAAAGATTCCCTTCTCAAATCTTGTGGGCCATTGCAAAGGAGGGAGACCCCTTTGGTTACTCAGATCGTCACAAAGAATTATTGATTTCAGAATCACTGTCCAAAAGAACATAAACATCATGCTTAAACTGGGTCATAGACCTCTATGAACTCAGGTGATCTATGACCAACTTCTCTTTGTGAGCCCTAGTGATCTGAAAACCCATGTTCTACTCAAGCCTCTCTACAATGCGAGAACTAGTGATTAGTGAACCCCAGTACTCCACAAGACTCTCCTCTCCATGAGTCCTGGTACTTTGTGATCCTGGGTGCTCTGTGAGCCCTTGCACTCCAAGAGCCCCAGTGCTCTACTATCACAGATGCTCTGGAAGAAGTTGTTCCCCAAAATCACAATTAATTTAATATCCCATGTTCTCTATAATCCTCTATTCTTGGCAATCCTCGGTGCTTAGTTACATCATTTTCCTTGTGAGGCCCTATTCGCTGCCAACTCTTTTTCTATGAAACGCCATGAGATATGAAAATACCCTCTCTATTATGATTCTTTCTTTGTGGTACATTCTTCCTCCTAGACCTCATGGATTATGAGGGTTAATTTTGTTGTCCATTTGGTGGTTATTCATGTTACATTGCATAGCCTCATTCTTCTTCACAAAGAAACCATAACAGCTATTGATTCTTCACATATCCATGCTAATGTGATTCCCTCAATTGATCCCTCCATAACACCACACCAAATTGACATTGTTGCTACCTTACCTTCCCTAAGGGTGTGTGGGTATTATTTACGTATGTACTAGGGTTGTAGAGTGAACATGGATCATCTGTGTTGCAGGATGTTAAACTAACACACACCATAAACCTCAGCACATGACCTTACACTATGGCCTTCTTCCATTCAATATACATGAGTTTCCCTGTATCGATAATTCCCTATGCATGATCATCTATGAAAGAGTGATATATTCCTCACATGGAATGAGGACCTTTTTACTAGAACAAAATATGTCCACGGGGATGTTAATACATCTTGGTGTAATCCCCTATCTTTTCGTATGGGAGGTAGCATCCATCATCATCCACAATTTTTCCTTGACAAACAATAGAGGAGAAATGGCCACCAGTACCTTTGTTAACACATCCCTCTACCTCTAGGATTTGTTTCCATTGGGCCTCCATCCTGGAGTAAGTACCAATCTCTATCTCCTTGGGCTGCAAAACATGTGTAAAACATACTTCATCCATTATGTATACACCTTTCATGACATGATATTCAGGTCTTTGATGCCTCTGGTTTCTCAAACCGATCATGGATCACGTGGGATTAGAGTATGCATTGACCATGGAATCCTTCCTAGGCCTCCATAGTGTGTAAGTCCAAAGTCCCCCATAAAAAACAATGCAAACTTTGATCCTTACCCATATCCAAAAAATGTAGATTGGAATCCTCCCTGAGGTTCAAGACCAACACCCATCGGTCCTTACCCTTTTATGTTGCTTCACCCATATCCTACACGACATTAAACTATATTCCCCCATTTCATCTAGGACATAACTAAAATTTATAAATTTGATCTAAATTGATTTTGACACCTATTTCTTCGATAGAGTATGTAGGCAGCCTCCCTGAGGTTCAACCCCAACCCGTTGTATGTCTTTGATTCCCGTAACTAGTGGTAAGCTATTGTAGCCCCTAACCAATAGTAAGATGTTGAAGTTTTTATCAATGATAATCCATTGTACATCCCAATAGATGGTAAGCCATTGTAGTCCCCTTTTTTCGGACCCACATCTCTGGTCCACCCCTCAGGTGTCGGACAAACATTGGATACTAAAAACGAGTAAGCCCAAATATAATGTCAGATCATTTTCCTATGTGTGCAACCTAATCCTATGCCCCCTTCCCAAACTAAGTGGAACTTGATCCTTGAACCTATATGAGAAACATATGTAGTAAGCCTCCTAGAGGTTTAAGAACATCACTCATGTCCCATCGTGGTCTCTATCTCGAGCCCTTTTTGTTCTGGGAAGATCATGCCTCAACCTGAAGGTTATATTCCCTCCTGGTCCCATCCATTTGTTCATTCTCATGAGCCTCCTCATAAGGTGTCCCATCACCCCCACTGAACAACATGGACTTTTATTCTCTACCATGAGGATATTTAAGAATTAAACTAGAGTAAATTCCCCACATCGTCGTCATCCTTATGTCAGTTCCATCTCATTCCCCATGCACTTATTTCAACCATCCAGATCCATCCAAATTCTTACCGAGGCCACCACATCTCGGTGTGATCATGTCACCAACTTTGTCACTACTCCTAGTAGAAATATTGTTTCAAGACACTCATAATCCCCATAAAATTCATATTCATCCCCCAAGAGAATCCCTCTTGTGATGGGCCACAATTCATGTGTAAGACCCAACATCATCAATGGGATGTTGTCCTCTGAGTACACCCCAATTTATCCACCTTAGAATAGTGCGTGTTTTGATCCTTATCTCTTGAGATGGGGTACATAAAAAAGCAATATGAAGTACAATCCAAGCCATTGATAAACCCTAATGTCTCAATTATATGGACCCAAGAACCCTCAGATCCATCTTCATTAGATGGTGTCTTCAGCCAATCTAATATGACTCTTATGTTCTCCTTCCTGAGTTTGCACCCATCAGATCCACTCTTATCAGTGTTTAAATCAGTCTGATTCATCTACGTATGGTATTAAACTCATGACAAACCATATGTTAAGCATGGGAAACTGAGTAAAAACATAGAGACATGAACATGGAATATAATTCCTTGAATTCGACATGGGAGGCCTTTGTATTCCACGCCCTCAAGAAGCCCTATCATAAGGAGAAGAAACCTAGATTCATCATTGTTCCAGTGTCCAAGAACACCGGTGATGTCCAATGTGACTAATTACATGATCAAAGGTTGTTGACCTAACATAACCCCTTGGAAAATCTAGATAAAAGCAGTGTAATTAACCAGAATTCTCAATTATATGGCACTGAGAAGATATTCGCGAACAAAATATGAATCTTTTAGGGAGACCCATACTAAGTAGTGTGTTCTGAGATGGAATTCACAGAAGGAGATACCAACATATTATCTTCCTGTTTTGATAAAGGAGAAAAAATAAATGAATATGTAATAGATACCACCCAACTATGGCAAGTGATAATGCGGGGAAACAATCAGTATGTCCTCCAAAGACAGATACATGCCCCGACGAAAGCGTCCGACACAATCGAGTTATTTAATATTTATCGATTTGAATTTTTTTTCATGTGGTGTTGGTATATTTTATTTTCCCCAATTACATAACTATTATATAATCTTTGTAATAGTAATATAGGTAACAATTTATTTTTTAAATATAAAATATCAATTTTCATGTGCTCATGTAAGACCATTGTGGTTGAAATTGATGTAGATTGTATTTCGACGATTCCTTTGGACTGAAGTGTGTTTTTTAATTAATGAAATAAATAGTGAAATAAACACTCTAGAATAAAAAATAAATATATAAAAATTTATAACATATTTTAATAATAAATATGTTTCCATATTCAATCAGGATATAAATTCATAGTATTTTTCGACTAGCTGGTTAAACCAAACCTAATATGAACATACCCTTACTTAAAAAATGATTATGAGATGGTTTCAATGTATATTTTTATAATAGAAGAAAAATGATCATATTTTGATCTTATTAGTGTTATATATCATAATTTTATGGAATTATAAATATCATATATTTTGTAGAAATCCATTACATAGAATGAAGATATCATTTTAACATTAGTATGATCATTATAAATGATAGAATTAATAATGCTCTTTTAATTATCAGATCATATAAAATAATAAAAAAAATTCATTAGATAAATCAAATGATATAATAATCACAATATTTATCCTTTAATATCATCCTCATAGAAATCCATGTAATACAATAAGTAAAGTAAAAAAGTGAAATTAATCGTTCTATAAATGATGTAGTACACAAATACGGATGATTGACAATTTCATTTTATATATATGGTTAGAAAGGTGTAATATAGTTTGTTTTTATAACATAATAAAAATGATATTAATATAATAATTATTATTTAATTTTCATTTATACCAATATTTTATGGTGGTGATGTGAAATGAAATATGTTACATAGTGGAGGCGGTAGTACTTATTACAGATGATGGACTATTTCTTTTTTCATAATTGAAAAGAAAAAAACGTGGAAGATTATTATTACCATGTAATAATAAAATTCATTAAAAACCAATAATAATTTAATTATATAGGTATTTTAAAATTATAATAGAAAAATAAAAATATAACTGATAGACGTTAAGAAAAAATTATAACTCGCGTTGAGCACATCGAAATTTTATTCAAAAGGTATGTTAGAAAATGGATGGAATATATTAATTACTTGTTACATAACGTTAAATAGATTGAATTTTCATTATAGAGGAATGATAATGGTCCTTTTTTATGTGCTACCATGATTTTTATGTGTTCCTCGATTGGGCGGTGAAAGGCTATATTTAAAAGTGATGAGAATGAAGTTATTATAAGCATTCCATATTAATATAAATAGGGCACATGTAAAATGTGTAATGAGGATACAAAATTGATAATTAATGTAGTTGGGAATATAAAATATTTATATAAACCTCATTAACTCAATTATATATATATATTTTTATCATGTTTTAATCCCTTTACCTGTTTAATAATTACATTTAACATTTTATTATTAATGATGATAACTACTTTAAACCTTAGGTAAGATGATTATTATTCAAAAATATGATGTGGCCATTATAAGATAATTTATTCCAATTGAATATAAATTTTAAATAAATTTCATTATATACAATTGATTTTAAAAAAAAAATATATTTTCAATTAATAATGTTTAGTGCATTAATTACAGTTTGGAGAAAATATTAATTATGTCCTAAAATATCAAATATGATGTTTTATCATAAAACAAAAAATTTAAATTTATAAAGTCACATATAAAAATAATATTTGGTCTTATAATAAATGTTTCATGAAACAAATCAAAATTATATGTTAATAATTTCATTTATATCATATTATTCATAGAAAATAAATTTTCACCTAAAAAATAGTTTTTAGTAAATTACCCAAAATTAATATTATGAAAATATTTATATAATAAATCCAAAAACAATGTTTATTTTTAAAAATTAAAATTATAAATTTTTTCTATATAATAGTTTTATAAAATTTTGATATATTTAAAAGAATAATTTTTTTAATGAAAATAGATTTATAAGAATATTTACAATCCACATTTATATAACCTATAACTTATTAATTAAATTATTATAAACAAATTACTAAAATTAATTGTATTTTATCATAATAAATAATCTTTTTTTGGAAATATAAATCCAAATCACATTGAATGGTTTTTTTTTAGGAAAATGTATTTCTTAGTATAAGCCGATTGTATTAGTTATTTTACATATACTAATTGTTTTCTATTAATATTAAAATATTACTTTATATTAATTCAATAAATATTTCATATAACAATTAATTCTATTCAATCCTTATAATTCATTAGATAGGTTTTACTACTCAGACATTATATTATAATTTTAATTGAAATATATCATGATTACAATTTAGTTCTATTTTTTAGTGGCGAAATTTGTTGAATACTTTGACTTATTTAAAGGTAAAAATATATTAAAAATTTGTGGCTGTTGCATTATCCAAACATAACTAAATTAAACCCTCACAATTTCATTCTTAAGATCATATTAATTTTTATTTGGATGTTACAATTAATCATAGGCCTCATAATGATAATGTGTTTATTTAGGATTTTTTATGAGATTTATCTAAATGAAAAATTATCATAAGAACCTTATAAAAGAATCAAACAATTATTAATTTCTCAAAAAATTATACAAATGAAATAATAACTACATCTATATGAAATATCTTCTTACAAACCCTGATAATTGTTATTTTGAATATCACACCACTACAGTTTTTATTTATAACTCAATATCTAGTAGCTGGTGAAAGCTTACATGACACATGAAATTGGGAAATCATGATACAGAACTCATTATTTGATACATTAGTAGTATTTTCATAATACTTTCCTTGTTCTCATGGTTTTTTGTTAATATTTCCTTCATTGGACCTTGTATTAGTACATTGAGTCACATAATCTAAAAATCACTCTCAATTAATGAGTAAACTTTTTATAGATTCCCTATATCCCAAAAATAATCCGAGTCATGTTACCTTAATTTCCTCAATTATAATAATTAAATATCTTTTTACGGAAATTTTCTCCATGATTCTTCCAATATTTTTGAGATGTAAGAAATTGAATCATCATTCCTTCATCATAATGGCCACTAGAATTTCTATTAGATTCTATCATTATATTTTATGATGTGTTTGTGATTTCAAATATGTTGACATTATTAATCAAGATTCATGATAGTTGGATTGGAATATTCATAAAATTTCTCACTAAAATGGTATCATACTGTATTATTCATTTGGATGGTTTATACATATTATATGGAATCTATTGCTAACATGGTTTCTTCTGCCTTAAACAATAACTAAATTCAAAAATTTTGATACGATGGATTATCATTATAAGAGAACTATCATAAATAACTGTAGGATCATTTTATATGAATAATTAAAACAATATTACATAATAAATATAGCCAATTTTTCTTAATACTCAACATGTATCATAATTGGTTTATCCTTATCACTCACAGTTTAAAATATATCATTATTATTTCAACCCATGTTTCATTGAGATGGGTTATCTCTTAATTATTAACATAATAATCAAAATATAGATCCCAAATAATTTTAAACTATCTTAAAATATTCTAATCCAAAAAATCATTGAAATATAGGATTTAAAAATCCATATTCTCCTTTATTCATGAAAGTACTTGTCAATTAATATTTATATTAACTTATTGACCACAATATTTAAATATATTTTATCAATGGAATATTTAATATTATTTTATCTGACATAAACATATTTAAACCCATAATAATGAATCGTAAATATAATTTTATAGGAAAAATAATATATAACATGAGTGTCTAGAAATTCCTACTGTCTTAAGTGAATTCAATATGAAACAGAGTGATGACTAATTAAATGCTCAATCAGACCATTTCAGAGTGATTACCCTTATATGCATATGTGAAATAGAAGCATATAATTTTTTGTATCTATAAAATTATGTAATTTTTTGTGGAGTCACATAGTCATTATTGTTCCAAGACCTCGAGATGTTATACTATACATTGAAATATCGCTTACTCTTATCCCAAGGGTATTCACTAAAGTATACTTTTCGTAATCCCTAAATGAAAAGTTTATTACTAACTTATAATTAATTCATATTATATCCCAAAGTGTTATCAATAAAAATTAAATTATAATCAATCATTAAATTATCCAATAAAACATACATATCATTAATGTTATATAAAATCTCATTTGATACAAACTATGACACTAAGACCCACACTCATGAATAATGTTCCATAAACAAATAGTTTTTATAAATAGATTGATAGTGGACATAAAATCCTAGATATAAAAATCATTAACTAATAGGTCAAAAATGATTATTTAATCTCTTAAATTACATTGATCGATTTATGTTTATATATTTGAAGAATTAATACAAATATAAACTAAAAACCCATTTCATTGGACCAAATGAATTTTTTTCCATTACATATATAACTAATTAATCTATATTGATTACTTAAAATATCCCAAAAATTATCCAAACATGCTATCATGTTAAGAATATTATGTGTGAAACTGTTCTTTATAACTTTGATAAAATTGAAACATTAAAAGGGGTGAGTTAAAAATTCATAGAAATGGAAAAAAATTGAGGTTATCATGACATAAATATTATGGAAGAAAATCATAAACAACATGAATCCCTAATCAATAAAAGATAATATAATTATATATAAATATCAAAAAAATAAAATGTTTGAATCGATAATATTGATCTCATAAAGATAGAATTCATAATTATAGATATAATAAACATACAGTCAAGGATTTATACCATGATACAATTTATTATGGTAAGAGTTTTAAACAAAAACCAAAACTATTTTATTCCATGATAACATTCGATGCATCCAGGGGATATTAATGTATGGGAACCACCCATTACCTTATTAACTCTAAAGAATTAACCATATGAGTTAAAAAAAAATTCATTTTGTTACCTAAGGAAACTCTTATTGAATATAAAATGGTGATCTATATAATTAAAGATTCAGAATATCAATACATAATAAACATGTATTACATGTTAATAATAGATAATAATATCAATACATTTCCTCATGTTGATAAAAGGTATAACATAGTGATAACCCATTTAGATATGTTAGGTGGATGGTAAAACAATAAATAGTTAATTTAATAATAATAATCCATAATGGAATTAAAATATGTGAACTTAAAATTATATTTCCCTAATGTATTTGTAATAACATTCTTTATATATGAACATAATTTAATATAAATTAAGTAAAAGTTTAATGTTCACAATTTATAGAACAATGAGTATATGACTCAGTTAATAATATATGAATTTGATCATAATCCATCCAAATAAAAAAGGTGAATGGTTTTAGAATAATGAAACCCCAACCAAAAATTAAAAAATATGAGGATGTTTTAATAGTTAAAATACATCCTTAAATAGGAATCATTCAAATGGTACTACAAAAGAAGGTATCAATAACTGAATTCTTTGATACTGTGAGTTTAATTCCCAAAATGATAAAAAATTTATATCTTGAGTCATAAAACACATATGGGTGGATCTATTTTTTAAATATAAGTGAAATAGAAGAAAAATTTTAAAATTAGTTTTAAAAAACATTTTTAACATCAATATAAAAAAATTTACATATCATGTTGAAAGGTAACTCTTCAAAAGATGATATGGATGATTATTAAAACCATTACCTTAGAAAGGATCAATAATAAATGAAAGTATTAAAGAAATTGTTTTAATCTAGGAAGATAATATATGTATGGGAAAACATACAAAATGGAAAGAGAAACCCTTTTTAAATATTTTCATTGTACCATTCTTCAAAATCGACATTGTTAGATGAGTAAAAATAAAATAATTTGTTTTAAAGAACATTTCCCCAATGCGATTTATAAAAATATCATATAATAACATATTTCTGTGGTACAATGAAACAATGTAAAATAAATATTGAAGATGAACCATTATAACCCAAAGAAAAGAGATTTTTTATCCATATCCCTTAAAATAAACAAACACCATGAAGAAATAAATATTTAAATTATGTAATAAATAATGTAAATTAGGATATAATAACACATAATATAATAAAATGGTAGAGTTTTCCCAATTAATATAATATATTTTCAAGTGACTGAACATGAATCAATAAAATAAATTCAGTTTCCAAAAGTCTTATGATTGGGGAAATACATGATTCATAATTAATTTGAAGATAAACACATGATTTATATTAGGATATCTCATGAATTAAAAAATTTAAATTTATAAAACATTAATTTTATATACAATCAATATAACAATATTAATGTGAGACATTTTTTGTAACATGTAACATGTCTCAATAAATCAAAATTGATATTAAAAAAACTATTATGGATTTATCAACACATTAATAAAGACCCCTTTAAAGAGAGGGATTGTATCCAAACAAAAACAACCATGATTAAAATATAATTAATGATTTTATATCACTAATATTAATTATATGGAAATGAAAAATTAAATTATTGACATAATACCAATCATTTCCCAAATAATGGAATTTTAGTTGGAAGCCCAAACCCCAGTACAAATTCACTCCATACTTACACCAAACATACGAAATATATAAATTAATTTAAATTAATACACACCCAATAAAATTATTTTTAAATATATAAATGTATAATCATAATTTATAATCATTATATACAAATTAATATATGATTTGTTTACTTATTTTCTATACTAAGTCCATGTAATCCTTATCCCTTTGAGCTAATTTCATAAATGTAGTGTTGGTATATGTTATATTCACAAATTCCATCATTTTCAGATCATATTATTTATTGTAATATATGTTTAATGATATTTTATAAATCTAAAATCTAATTTCATCATATATAGTTTTAATATCCTCGAGGATAATATCAATGACTACCATTTTTTAGTAACTCTTTTATATCGAATAATGTTTTTAAATGATGAATTAAATAATTATAAAATAAATCCAAAATAAAAATAAAATCAATATGTAATAGTTTTATATTATATTATACTATTAATTATTTTCCAATATTCATTCATGATACAAATTTATACTATTTTTCTTATAGGTGGTTAAATCACCCTAAACATGAACATATCCTAATTTAATAAATGATTATAAAGTAGTTTTGAAGTAATATAATTTTTATAGAAGATTAATGATCATATTTTATTATTAGTTGTGTAGTATATCTTAATTTGAAATATTTTTAACGATTATATAATTAATATAACATAGTTTTTTAGAAATAAGAGATCATTTTCCTCTTATTATGCTCATTTTAAATGATTGAAATTATGATGATAGTTTTTTATATTATCATTAATATTTTCACCAATTTTTAATAAAGTATCACTAATTATATATTATAAACAATATTTATCCTTTCATAAAATCATTATTTCCGTCGATCTATTGTGGTTATGAAATAAAAAATAATAATCAATCATTTTTTGGAGGTGATAGTCCCCACATATGCTTGGTTGGTGATTTTATCTTCTATAAAATTAAATAAAAGAATAATATTGGGTTTTTATTCTGAAAAAATATGTATAAATATTATAATATTTCATTAAATATTATTTTTATACCATACTTTTAAGGTGGTGAAGTAAAATTCTACATGTTGTGTTGTGGAGGCGGTATCCACACCAAAAATGATGTCTCATTCATTTTAATTTTTATAAAATGGAAATGGTGCTTGATGTTTATTCCCAACAAATAATAAATTACATTATATAACAAAAAATTATTTCATTAAATTATTATATAAAAAATATATATTTCAAATGAAAATATAAAATAATGAATTTAAATAAAATTAAATACTCATGTTGAGAACTTTGATATTTTTCAAGAGATCCCTTAGAAATAGATAAAATAATCTAATATAGTGTGACCAAAATTTAACTATAGGAAATATTATTATATGGTAATGAATAAATGCACAGTTTCACTAGAAAACCCAAATTATTATGTGTTTCTAAAAGGGTTTTTGAGAGTCCACTTTTATAAGTGGTGAGAATGACATTATTCGAAATATTTCATGTAAATAAAAATGGGGCACATGTTCAACATGTTAGGTTTTTCTAAAACTGATAACTAATTAATTAGGGAATTGATAATGTAAATCCACATGTTATACATAAATTTTTAGTCATTTTTATATCATATTTCAAACATTTTTCTGCTTGAATTAATAATTTTACTAATATATCATTCACCGTGGTAACTAGTTTTTACCTAAGTTAACATAATATATATTTGAAAAAAATTGGTCCTTTTTATTTAATTTAAAATCAATGATTATAAATTTCAAATAAATTATATTTAATTTAATATATATTTTTAAATATAATTTAAAAAAAATGTATAATTTATTGAGAATAATTTTTGAGAAAATGTTTTTTATGTTTGAAATTTTCTAATTTTTTTATATATAATGAATAATAATATTAAAAATTATAAAATCACATATAAAATAAATATTTCTCTATATTATAAATATTCATTATTTTAAATTTTTTATATATAAAGTGATAATATCATAAAAGTCTTTTTATTTGTAAAAAAAGTATTTTCACCATCAAATAAATATTTTTAGAAAAATATAACAAAAATAAAATCATGAAAATATTACTATAATTAATAAAAAAAAATTTATTTTCAATGAATAATATCCTAAATTTTTAATTTTTTTTAGATAAAATGTTGAGATATAATGAAAACCTATTTTTATATGAAAATATCTTCTTAATAATATTTACCATTCTTATTCATATTTTTGTTAAATTACTAATTAAATTATTAATAATAAGTTATTCATATCAAATATATTTTATTATCATTAATAAAAGGTTTCTTAAAATAAAAATTCATATCACATAGAAATGAAATATTTAAAAAAATATCAAATTATTGAATGATTTTATTGAACATTTGATCAATACCAATTGAATTTTATTCCTATTTAAAGTAGACTTTATTTTAGTAATATATATACTTCATAAAGTGTTTACACATATTCATTATATATAATTATATTGCTACATTTTAGGGATCATACTTAGTATTTATATTTTTCTTATAAATATATAACAGTTTCATTTTAGTGCACTAATGCATGATGAGAAAGAAATCAAACACATTGACATATTCAATGATAATAATATATTAATATTTTAGGGGGTTACACTAATATGTTTTGTTTTATAAAAAGAATGGAAATAGGATGAATTGAGTGAAAAATAAATGAAACATATATGTAATGATTTTTCTAACATTAAAAATGGTATTAGAGAAGATGAGAAAACTTATTATAAATTTTCTTTAATTATTATCTAAAGTAATAAGGAATAAAATGAACCATGTCAAAATCAAAAATTCAAAAAATATGAAACATATTTTTATTCATTCATTCACTTATTACTATCATCATCCAATAATGTTTCAAATGATCCGTTATTTGTTGATCAGTAGATGAACAAATTAGATTTTTTGAATTGTTAAAATCATAGAATTATTAAATTAAATAACAATAATTTGTAATAAAAAGTATAAAATTGAAAGAAAAACAATTACACTATGAGAAAATATAAAGGAATCAACATCATATAATGTGAGGATAATAACATAATCTGTAATAAATGGAGGATAAATACTTAATATTCTGATGAAATAAAGCTAAAAAGACATTAAATGTAGTCATATTATTTTATAATTTACTCTTATTAGAAAATTAATCAATTTTTGTTGATTAAAACCAATATAAAAAAAGGGCATAATAATAGATTTTGATGACTTTGATTTTTTTCTATTGGGTACTCTTAGGTTTGAAAATAAAATTTTATACTATTATAATAGTCATAAAATTGGCGATAATATGTGAGAAAATTATATTTCATAGGATTTCAAATGATAATTCTCTTAGAATAAATAATATTCAACTTCCTATATATTTAAAAAATGGTAAGAATAACCTATTAAATTTTCTCAGATAGAAAAAATAAAATTAATCCAATATGTAAAATAATTAAATAAAGATAATGAATATTGGCCAGATATGTAGAATCTAATTAAAATAATGTTCAAGAAGACAGTTAACGATAATTAAACACCCTTATTGCAATATTTTAATTGTAAGGGGTTTGGATATTACAAAATCCATTGCAAAAATTAAAGGAATAACAAGGATAATTATTATAAAATCCTTCAATTGTAAAGGTGATAGGAAAATATAAGGAAATTTATAATATTAAAGAAGATCTTGATACTTTTTTAAATAGGTACACTTATGAACTACTAAAGATCTAAAAATGTATTTATTTATCCCAAATTTTAAAAATCATTCCTATATTTCATGTTTTATAAAATCATTTCTTCATCATCCAAATTATTGGATATTTAATTATTGGTGAAAACACATATGGGTATATACATTTTATCCCAATACTATAACTCTTCATTGATTGATATCTTTTGAAAGATAATTCATGAAAATCTTGTTGATCTTCAATTAGTCAAATTCAGGTAAATACTAGGCAGGGATTGGATCCCTTAATATATAGATCATAAAAATTATAATTATATTAAATATTATGTTATATATGAAATACTTTTATTATCATATATCAATGAATATATTATTATGAAATCATTATTGAAAATGATTCACATATATGGATCATAATACCCAAGAATAAGTCATATTTGTTTTGAAATGGCCTCAGAGAAGTCAACCGTAATGATAAAACAACAGTTATTGAATATATTCACATAATTGTAAAAGATTATTTATAGAATGATCCCAATTAAATTAATATAATATATGTATTAAATTCAATATAATTTATTCAAGGTACTTATATACTCAAGTAATTCTTTAGGGATTGATAAATATCTCCCTATTAGGAATAATTAGTTATTATATCTTTTAATTTTCAATCCAAGAATTAAAAATATCATGGTAAATAATTAGTATCCAGTACACTATATTAAATAATTGATCGATCAATAACATTGGGAATAATAATTTTAGAATTTTTAAATATGATCTAGGTATCATTAAATAAAATTTAATTGTGAGGATATAAATAATTAAAACTTTCATACAGGATATGGTACCGATTAATTCTTATTGATATAGCTACAACTAAAAAAACCCCAACTGTCATCATAGATTTTATGAATATAAAATTTTAGGATTATCACTATAAATTTGATATATTTATTATATATGACCATTACTTATATTTTATTGAATGTATGTACATGGAAAGTATCTATGGATTGTTTTAATTCCCTTCAAAAAAGCGAAACTATATGAAAAATATGGAAACTAAATTATGGTATTATTATGTATCATTATTTTTTCATTAAATACCAAGCGAGGGTATATATCAATATCCTTAAAAGATATTCTTTAATCATGAATATCATAAATAACTACAAAAGATATTATTAGTATTCATATAGTTTCTAGATACAATTGATTCTTTGTGAGAAATTCCTTTTTTTTGATAAACCATTAACTATTTTTATTCAAAAGGGAGTGATGTTTTGGTAAACCAAATAATGATGAGATTGATTCATGAAACATAATAAGATATTGATCACCGACCCTATACGCACACCACCCAATATTGGAGATGATTTTTGGATATACAATGATTCATAAAATAAGGTTTCATGCTGTTTCATTAGGAATATTGATTTGGTGGTAGATTATGAATAACATCAATTAAATATAGATGAGAAAATCTACATAAAACATTATTTGGAGCTAGAAAGAATGTTTTTCTTATTAACTATTTGTGTGAATTATTTCTATAAAGAGAAGAGTTATATAAAAAATGTTTATAAAATACTAAAAAAATATGATTACGAATAATTATTTGAATATGAACCATAGAAAATAGTAAAATTTTAATATAAATTGTTATTAAATAATTAATTACACCTTGCGAAGGAAAACAAGTTTGATAGTACACTCATTAGAATGAATCGTGCTCTGATAACCATGATGAGTAGAAAAGATACCTAATACCATCCCAATTTCAAAGGATATTAATTAAAATCATTATATAATGGGAAATTTTATAGAGAGAAAAAATTATTTGTTAACCGTCCATCATTGTATAGATCAAGGATGAATGAAATTATGATATGATGCTATAAAAATGTTATGAAAATATGATGTTAAAACATGAATAGTATAGAATAATATGATTATGAACCTGAATAGGTGTCTCACTTTTTTTTGAATATAAATAAGGGTCTCCTGTATGATACTTGTAGTATATCATTATTTATTTTTATTGAAGATAAAAAATGTATAGAAATCATAGAGTTTAAATTATGTTCGATAATATGAATAGGTTGATTTCATTGTACACAATATGACACTTTCCCTTCTAGAAATTTACTGATAAAATACAAATAACTAAGTGGATGATGAAACAATGAATTATAACTATATGGTAATGGGAGAACATCATAGTATATTTTTTTCAAAATTCATTATAAGTCCTATAAAATAAATAATTTATTTTGGATTGGGGTTAGTTGACTTAGTTTTTTGTCTTACATTAATACTATCTATGATGTTTTCATATTTGTCAACATTTAAAGAAATTCTTAGTGAAAGTTTTAATGAAACATTGTGTGCCACTATAATTTTTGTCTTATATAGATTTGTGATTCACTAAGAAATTATAGATGAGTATTAAATAAACAATTAGAATAGATATTACCTTTTTCACTTCTTTCCATATTAAAATTACTAGATTCTTCTAAGGAAGGATTATATCATAGGAATTATTACAACTATCTTATTTAATGAATTTAAAATATTTTTTGACCAATACCTTCCATTGATCATATACTCATATAATAATTTTTTCCCTCAAGCATTCAAACATCAATATATATAGTTATATACATTAAAAGATATGTAAAACCACAACATTCTAGGATAAATTTAGGGATTGAATATTCTTGTGACTATATATTTATCAGTAAGTGAATAATAATTTTAAAAAACAAATTGTGACAAATTAATGAAAAAATAATTCAATATCAGTGTTATGGTGATAATCAATGATGAGATTTGGAGATTTATTGTGGAGAAAAGGTATTCCATAAAACCTAACCTTGGAAGAGGGTCATAATATTTAGAATTAATGGAATATTTAACCATATTTATATTAGGATATTATAGAATAATCATCATATGGGGATTATTTCATTTCACCTTCTACTTAAACAGAACCTCTCATGAGCACATGATGTGCTCCATGTATCACTTTTGTTAAATTTCATACAAGATCCACCACATAATCTAAACTAATTGGTTATAAAATTGTAACTTGATCAAAATTATTATGAATAACCAGTAAAGAATGAAGAATAAGTAATTAATGTTATATGAATTAATCCCACTCACTAGGGAAATTTTTCTAGAATAATCAAAATTTTTAGGAACATATATAGAAGCATGAATATAATATAAGATAAATGTACCCGTTTATTACTTTATGTAATTAATTAAATATTGTTGTAATTTTTTTCATTGGGGTAGAATATAACACCCAACATTTTCATTCCATGAATATATAGAATAACATGTTTCACCTGTACCAAAAAGATAAAATTAACTATGATATATTTCATTAGGGAATCAAATAAGAACATTAAATTAAATAAAAACTAATAATACAAGGATAACAAATGACAAATAATTATGAAAATTACAGTATAAATAAAAAAATATGTATGCAAAAAATAGTGGGTCTGAAGTATTAATCATCATGGTCTTCCAAGAAAATAAAACCCCCATTAGTAACTTTAAAAATAAGGAAAATAATTTTCAATATATAATATACTTTTAGATATAAATTATAGAGTAGTATAAAATAATTATAGAGAAGTTTTTAAGGTTATATATTAGATGTAAATTGGTAAAATAGTTTCATAATGGTCATTGGGTATATATATGACCTTTAATAATAAATATATAGACTATTTAAATTAAAAATGTTTTACTAGGAATATGATGATTTTATAGAATTTAAGAATATATTATAAATAATATATTTAAATTGTTTAAAAATTTATTATAATTCCTAAAATAAATATAGAATGATATTAAATCAAAATATAATCACACATTCTTGAATGATATTTTTTCTATTCAAATAATTTTTATCTAAACAATAATATAATTTTATTTAAATGATAATATTTAACATATTTACAAGTTTAATTTGATAAAATAGTTTCAATATGTGGATTGAGGTATTAGAATTAGGAAATATGGTAAATTCAACATTTTTTTTGGAAAATTATAATATATTGGGGAGAATAATGAATTAATTAAGTAAATAATAATAAATAGTAAAATAAAATATATATTAAAAAATTTGAAATACATAAAAACATGTTGTAATCATTTTACGGAATCAATTCCTCCCCTTTTTTGTTTAAACAAATCTTGGGACATTTTCAAAATCAATACTACCATCCATAACCATTAATGAATAAATACTTTCCAATATGCCACTAAAACTCATCCATAAAAGGAACCCTATAATACCTATTCCATAAAATATTTCATGAATAGATTACTCATTTAAGATGTACTAAATTAACTCTTATAATTATTTATCTCACATTTTGGAGCTTTTGGTTGATATAGGGGGCCCAAATTCTCTATTGTAGTGGACATCATTATTAGAATAAGTGATTCCATCAATGAAAGTGATGATTATTATCTATATGGTCCATTTATTTTCTCATATAAACTCATATTAAATCATATTCACTACTATAAATATGTATTATTATAATTATTATTCTATTTGAAAAATTATATTACTATAATATAATATTATATTCTTTCTCACACATTCATGTAGATTGTTCTTGTTTGGATCAATTCGATTACATAGATGAATATTGTATTATAATCATCACCAATTTCAGTATGAATGAATATGAAAACACAAATAAATTTAATATATTATAATATGTATCAATTTAATTTTTGATTATGGATCTATAATGGTGAAACTAAAATTAATTATCATTATATAGTAACTCACTATTTGGAAAATCTTATATGAAACAATTGTGTTAGGAATTCTCTCTATAAAAATATATATCATTAAATACATCAAATAAACATTTGGATTCGAAAATAATTGAAATATATTTATTATATTACCATATATATTATATAGAAAATTTACATATTACTAAATTTTGATGATTAAAATATCTATTCAGAGTCATGTATTGAACAACCAAAACTACTCATACCAGAAGATAAAAACAAACTAAAACAATAGAATATATATATATAATTAAGGTATATAATTATTTTTTATAAAACTAAATATATACTTCTAATTTTTTAAATTTATATTTTTTCAATACAAATAGTTATATAATATATTAATAAGTTAAAATTAATTGTAAGGGGAATTGGCCTAATCTCTCTTTTCAATTAGAATATTTTCATCTATTTCCATGATATTTATATTGTTTAATGGATGTGTTATGTATCATTATATATACCTGAATTATTTTATAAGGTCACTTTCCTTTCAATTTTTCTTTCTTAAAAATATGTATAAGGGATATTTTTATGTTCCTTTACATTTTTTACTCAATCACATTCTCCTACCACATTCTTCTATATTATTTACGAATTATCCAGAAAACATATTCCTACAAAATTATTCCTTGAAATATTTTCTATTTCCTATATCCTTCCAATTTGAAATTATTTACTCATAATATTATTTAATGATATATAATATTAAAATTTAATAGATATTTTTTAAATTATTACATTATTTTATATAATATTAGAATGAATTTTTTAACATATAACAATTACCTTTTACGGTTTAATCCTTTAATAATTGTATTATTTCAATAAAAAATGGATAATATAATTATCCCTTATAGTTCTCTAGTTAATTGAATTTTATATATTCAGAAAACATCAATATTATCCATTTATTCCATGGGTTAATTGTGCATGGTTTTTATGGATTAGTTTTATATTATTTTAGGAGAAATATACATATTTTTATAATTATTTTATGGGTTATTACAAACGTATATATACTTATAATGAATTTTATAATTTTTGTATCTCTTAATATATTAGGTTGTTTTAAATAAGTGGTAATCCTTATACACTATGTTATGATTTCAAATTCTTATGAATATTCCCTTAGGAGATATGATTATGTTATGATTCTTTTTATGTTTCATTATTCTTTATTCCATAGTGTATAATTTTATAATTATGATCAAATAACTTGATGTTTTCTTCATTCTTAATATTTTATGATATTATTTATGATCTCCTCTAATTATTTCATTGATATTGACTATTTTTACCCCATTTTTATCACGTATGCTAAAAATTATATAATATTATTCATTACCCATGAAATATATATGAACATAACATATGATTATTATGATAGGACTCATTTGTGTTGTATTAATTGAAGAAATGTAATGTATTGTCTAAAATAATAAACTTATAGAGAAAAATCCAAAGACACTTACCCCTCGAGATCTGAGGGTGTTATTTATTTATGAATTTTACGGAATAATCCGGTATATTGTATATATGTTATTATTGATTGATCTAAAATTGGATACCATAAAGGGGTATTCAAAATTACACAACCCATCTTCTCTCAACCCACCCAATTTAGAACTATGAACACTATATTTTTCACTTTGTCTCTAATTTTTGGTTGAATTAGAAGAGAATTTAGTGTAAATTAATCTTTATTTTTAAATTGACATTTATGGTATACATTTAATGGTTATAAAAATTCATAATGAAGCCACTATGTAATTTATTTCAAAAATTTAATGAATATCTTCCTCAAAAGACACTGGTCACATATTTTAGAGAATGGAGGTAAACCAAATTGAACCCACAATTATTTTTCCACCACTAATGAATGATTTAGATATGTAAAGATAATTAATGTAGTATATTAATTAATAACATAAAAACACTATACATGTTTTTATTATATTCATATGACACTAGTAGAAAAATATAAGATCATAGTTTCATTTATTTGTAGCATAGATTCCTATAATTGATTATTAAATGTGATGTATAACACCCATAACATTTTTTTATTATACATATTATATTTTAATTACATGGAGGAAATAATAATTGTAATATCCACCTATGGATTCTAAATATATATATTTAATCTAATAATCCATTCCTTGGGAATATGAGTCAACTATTAAAGTTATCTTATTTAAATAATATTATTTTTATCTAAAAATGTACTAGTTTTATGAAATAATTATATTGTTAATAGTGAAGAAATATCAAATGACAAAATTATGTCTGATCATGTAAAAAAATAAATTATTACAAAATTACCAATTATTTATTTTATTTAGTAGACGAAATGATTTTATTTACATGGATAATTTTGTTTATGGGTTTTATTTTATTTTATTAAAATAAATTAACTATTAAAAAACATTCTATAAAATGATTCTAAAACTTATTTTTATTATTACTATTTTTTATCCTATGTGACAATAAAATAGAAGTTAGTGGATGTATTAGTAAATGTATATATAACCAAGAATTTCATTTTTTTCATTATGTATGATTTTACTAACTATATATTTGGATTTCTTTATAGAAAAAATTTTGATTGGATATTTATAAAAATTTACTATGGTAGAAAAATAAAACATTATTCTCAAAATAATTTGGAAAAAATGAAAATACAACATTAGAGATTAAATTGAATCATTTAGGTAATACCTACCAATTTAAAATGTTTTTTTCTATAATTATCACTCTGGATTGAAATAATTTATAAATAAAATACACAAAAATTCAAAAATAATCTAATGGGTGTTTTTACAATAATAATTTGGTCAAAATAAACTATATTAGAATACAATAGTGAACATCATCATATATCACTTATTAGGATTTGATTTCAATTTTTTGAATGTGTGAGTGAATGTATATTAATGGGAAATTTTCTAATGAAACATTATTTTAGAATTTTAAACAACATAAAACATTATTATATTAATAGTTTTAATATTTTTGCAATATTATTGGTGTATCAATGTATTACATTAAAAAACAATATAAATTCTTAAGAGGAGATAGAAACTAATTTTTGGATGATATTTTTTTAATTTTTTTATGTTGAGATTACATAATACAACAATTAATTTTATAACATGACATCAAAATACATTCTTTATTTAATATATTCATCTCGAACTAGTTATTATCATGTTCTAGATTATAAAATATTTAGTGTTCCAAAGAGCCAATTATATTAGTTGAGAATCCACTGAGATTTATGATGTTTATTATCATTTTATACAATATGAAATGGTTAATAAAATTTAAATCAATGAATAAATATATTGTAAATGATTATAAAAGTAGAAATTATTTACCCAAGGAATATTATTTTCCTCGGATAATTCCCATCATCTTATGTATTATTTTATACCATGGTTTTCTAATATTATATATCTTAGTGTGTATAAAATGTTGTGATCATTCATAACATGGCTATGGTGATTCCTTCATTAATTAAAATTTATATTTTTTCAAGAAACAATGCTTATAGAGTACCCATTACTTATAAATTCACTTTATTTGACAATTATTGTATGAGATAAATATTATGAAATTATAGAGTGAGGTATAACAAAAAAACACAATATCAACCCAAATTTAATGTATAGGTCATTGTATATAACAATTAATATAAATAGATTATGTGGAAAAATGTATTATCAATATGAAAAAATTGGATAGAGATTCTAGAAGATGGTATATGGGTCTAAATCATAGTTTTAAAAATAAGATTTGGCACGTCTCTTATCTTGTATATTTATAGGAAAATATTCCTATTATCATGACATATGGAAAAATAAATTTTATTATTTTTAGGAACAATATTTTTTTAGATTAGAAGCGATAGAGAGAAAAGGATGTTTAAATTAATTGAGTAAGGTATATACATAGGGAATAATATAAAATAAAATATATTTATAAGGATCAAACAAAGGCTATTAATGATTTAATTATTATTTAAAGAAATTCAAACCTGATGATAATTTTATATATGTTTGATAATGATTAAAATTATTTCTAAGGAAGGTAATTTGGATATAATCCTCCACATTTACTGCTTTATTAGTTTCCACTATAAATCTATGGAAATTGAGGGAGAAAATGATTTAACATTTACGGTATATGGGTAATGTCTCAAGTATTACGCTGAAAATTCCACTCTCTCATATTCATATCCACTATTTAAAAAAATAGAAGAATGGTATTGATATCAATATAGTAATAAAAATTCATTTATTGGGAGGTAACACATGGTTAAACAAAGAACTAATATTAAGGTGAAATTATAAATACCAAGTGGTGTTCGTATATATCGTTCATTATGTAATGATGTAGGGTTAATTAATTTTCATTATTTTTTCATTAATATACCCGTTCTCTAGAAATATTTCAGAAATTAATAAAAAAAAATTATTTATAAAATAATTGAAAAACCTAATTATAAAGGGACTCCTCACTACACTATTCAATGAAAATATTCACCGAAAAAAGATATTATGTTACTCATATATCTGTACATAGGGATATATTGATATGGACAATTCCACAACATGAGGTACTCCCATTGAAAACATATGTTTATAAATGATTATATTCAGAACCTAAAAATCTATTTTCATTAACCCTCACATTTTTAATAAATTTTGATTTAACTTACACAACCATCAACATTTTCATATTTCTGTAGTTTAACAATTTTCTTACATTAGAAAATGTTGGTAATTATATATCCTCATACTCATTATTCTCAAATTAATGGTAATAGTTTCATTTAACTTATAAATAAAATATTCCAGATATTTTATATTAATTTAATAAATTTATTTTATTTCTGTTATAAATTAAAATCTATTTCATTAAATTTATTTCATTTTTCAAAATTTGAATATAATTTAAAAAAAATCAACTGAATATTGTGTAATATTATTTTTAGAGACAAATTATATGTCAAATATTATTTGACACTTTTAATTAATATATATTGAATATTTATTTTAATTATTCATCAAATTTAATATAAAAAATATAAAATACACATAATAGAGATCATATATGTTTTTTTAATGTAAAACTAATTTATTGTCTCTTATCAAATGAAAAAAAATTATATCATATGTATAAATAATAAAAAATGAATAGATTTTTTCATTGAAATCTAATTTTATGATCAGAATTTCCCATAACCCTTTTTTCACTAAAATTAATTAATGATTGTGTTCTAATGGGGGGTATAAAATGTTATATTTTTGAATTATATGATCATGCTTTTTTTATGATGTAAAAATCCATTAATTTCTAGTTTAATCTTATATTTGGATGAGTTGTGTTGGTTTGGACCCTCAGAGAATATCCTTTATAGAATTTGGTGTGCTTTTGGGAGGAAGTGGAGGCTACATCAGATATATGACTGGAGAAAAATTTATGATGTAAATTAGTTTTTTTGTGACATAAATAGTTATTTTATGGCACAAACCCTTCTTACACCATAAATGGATTTGATATACCCTGTAAGAGATGGAATTAATGATGTAAATTACCCATTTATTTTTAAAACATATTAAGAATAATAACAAGTCGGGGAATTAACTTTTCACCCATTATGAAATATAAATTAAAAAATCTATTTTCCTCTTCATTTCACGCACAATAGTAGTGTAGTAGGGAGATCTCCCATACTACCTCACCTTGCCATTTTAATTACACTTTCATACATTATCCAACTCAATAATTGTCTATAACATTGGCTATGTACTGGTAATCTCTTCAATTATTTCCACATAATATCATTGATTATCTTACTATATAGAATTATATATCCATGTGTGCTAATATACCCTATTTTAATGGTGTTCATCTAGTTATTAGATATCCCCCATTCTTGAATAAATCAAATGTTGATATTAGATAGGGGATCAAAAAAAACTACGGTAGGTGGCCTTATTTTTTCCCATTGATTTTTAGTGGTATATATATTAAACTATTGTATCGGGTGCTAGAATTTCTTAGAATCACCTATTAAATGATTTTTTCCAAAATTAGTTGTATGGTACTATGTTTTTAAGAATCATGTGGCCCATAATCAATGATGAGGTTTTATGTCCCCATCTAGAACAACCCCATTCGACATGTTCCTAAACTAGAGAAAACAACAATGAGTTTCTTCATTATTTGAACTAACTTTTTGAGGTGTGTTATTTCCACTTTATATATGGTGGTTATGTTTAATTATCTAAGAATGATTAATTGATTTATATGTATGGATTCATCCCTTTTCCGGACTTCAAATCTTGGGATATGTACTTGAGGAACCTTATGTGGTGTGTTATTTTAAATTAAATTAAATTTCCATTATTAATTTATTTTTTTTATAAATCGTATTGGTAGATTGTGATCCATGACTATTCATTATACCACGCCACCGTTGAAGGATGGGTTCCACCTCAGAACACCAAGGATGGATGCATTGTGATTATTGAATTTAAATGAAATATAAATTGATTTATCTCTCTCCATAATCGATACAATGTTTATTATATGAATTCCAGTGATGGGAAAACTTGGTGGATTGATTATTTTATGTCAATAGTGACCCTTGACTTCCTAGTATTGAATTACAAAAAAATTAAGAAGGAATTTTACTATACTATTCCATGAATGACCCTTGAGTTTTGTTAATTGAACTCCATTGAAGGAATCAAATGGATCTGTATTTATACCATGCAGAGGGAAATACATGGAATCTAACAATAGATGACATGGATGGGATAATCGTATTTGGGTTCATAGCTCACCTAGAAAGATACCCAGGTTTCTCACATGAAATGCCTTAGATTCTCTCAGATTTCTAAAAAATGATTTGATGAATTTCTTTGAAAGAGCCATCTTCTTGGTCTAAGATAATATATTGATTCTATCATATCTTTACTTATATGAAAACTGTATTTTATTCTTTATAAATGTGTAAAATCCGTGGAATTTATTAATTTTTTATACTAATATGCTGCGCTTGGGAATAATTGTATATCAGATTGATAAAAACCCTTTATTATAAATAAGATTCATAACTATTAATCATTAAATGATATTTGAGCCAATTCCAAATTAGGAGGTATCAGTCGTATTCCCACTTCAAAACCTATTCCGACATGTGATTTATGTTTTTAATTTATTGTTTATATTAATAAATTAACAATAATTATTTATATATTCATGATCCAAATAAAAATAGATAATAGTGAATACAAAGTTTATCTCACACCCTATTCTTAATGTTGATTGGTTCTTAGAAAAACTTCACGGATATGGGCAAGGATAAGATAAATCAACCTTCTATGGATTCTTGACTTCTCTATAATAGGTTGGATGATAAGAGAAGAGGAATGAGCTTATTCTTGTGATAATATGGGGGATAAATTTTTATCTTTTTATATATTTTTGTATAGCATGTTGTATATTCATTCTCTTATGTATTCCATGTACTCCAATTTTGTGTACCATATAATAATTAAATCATTTTTATATGATATGTTTGCAACTTCTACGTGTTTTTTATCTTGATAGACTATGTTTTTGTGGTTTATCTATTATAATATTTTTCCCTTACATTTAATATATTCCATTTTTTCACTCTAATCATGAGTGAATATTCTTCCAATAATACCATAATAGAGCCTCACTGCTTGCTAGTAGTTTCATTCATATAGGGAGGTGTGTTTAAGGCCATGTGTCCAGATGGGTTTGGATACTTTTGAGTGAATCAGGTTTGAGATGTTAGAATGTAATATCATAGGGTCATTTAATTTATATCATACAATTTGGTTTATTAGACACGAGACTAGAAACATGTATAAATTTTTAATGAGCCTTTGATTTGGATTATATCGGCCACATATAAGGTGGATCCAAATTACATAGGGAGTGAATTACTAATTTTAGTTATCCTTATTACAATTGTATTGATTACACCATTTCCCGACACACAAGATTTGTGTATTTTTTATTATTATGGGTTTTCTTTTACCCTTAGAATAGTGAGGAAATAAGGGTCCTCTCTTGTGTTATAGAAGGAACTTGAGGATTCACCTTTTATTAATATTCTGTGCTAGATCTATTTTTACTAAATGCATTGGTTGCAACATGTTGTGATTCCATGACTTCCTAATTACATTCCATGTTTATCTATATACCATGTCAGGTAGATATTAAGTATATTTAGTTTTATATAATTTTTCCTTGATTATTTCCTTATTTACTAGAAATGTCATGTTTTGATAGTATTATATGTTTTGATTATGATATAATATTGGTTATTAAGATATCTTTGTCAACCTAGATTGTGTTTTCGTGTGTAGCATGATGGTGGATCCTTAATTAATCTAGAAGGACATGTTTGATCTTTGGACCATTGGTTAATGGGATGAAACATTCATGGTTATGGTTAAATGTGTTCAAATAAATATTTATAAGGTTCGAGGGCCTTTTTGAATTTGTAAAGGAGACCTATATAATCAAATCGTCACATATAGAATTTCTGCATTACAATGCCGAATCATAAATGTATTGTTCTAATTATAAGAAATTATAATTTAAACATTTATTTAATATCAATTTTTTAACATGGGAGTGTAGACTCATCACAATAGTCTATTATATGCATAAATGAGTAAAAACTGTTTATTTTAGAAGATTAGATGAAATGGTTATCAATAAATGGTGATGTAAATTTCAAAAAAAAAGGGAATTCTCCTCTATTACATGAAATTGAAACACTTTATTCTAGAACTGTTGATAAAAAATAGATAACATAATCTTTAACCAACCTTAGTAGTGAAAAGTATGTAGTATATCTTGTTATTCCTTATAGTATTATACATTTCCAAGATTAGAAATTAGATTATGAAATTAGTGTGACGCTTATATATGATGGATTTTACCTATAATATTATTATATCTATGATATATACCAATTTAATCATTATATAATGCATGAACATGGTATTTTTAGATATATTCCCCCATAACATTATCATGTCTTGTTCCAAGAGGGTGGAAATCAACATGCACTAGAGGTGGTGGGTCCTGATCCACTAGTATTACATCCTATAGTGATTCTTGAAGAACCTTATATTATATCTAACTAGGGAATAGATTCCATGTTTTTAGAGGGATTCATATGGATAATCCATGCTATGGAAGGAGCACCATGACCTACCCTTAATATGATAGAATTGATGTGGGAAATTCAACATCATCATCCTCCCATGTTTTTGGTGATGGTAGTACATGGGTTGTGGAGTCATGGATAGAGATGATGATAAGGATTTTTGAGTATCTTGAGAGTCCTATCAAGAAGTGAGGGTAGCTATATATGTGTATTCTATGAGATTTTGAAATTGATGGTGGGAAATTTTTACATTGGAAGATTGTCTTCAGAATATGTTTTTGAGGGATTTTTATATATCCATATATAATTATTTCTATCTGGATATGTGGAGGGATGAATGAAATAGAAAGTTTATGAACATAGTGAAGGGTCCTTTATCAGTTATGGATTACTCCATACTTTTTACAGATCTCTAGTGTTTCACTCTGGTCATTCTAGGTGATTATTTATACATGGATTGGTGATTTGAGGATGGTCACATATATGAAATATAATCATAGTTGAATATATTGTCATTGACTACCATGTCTGGAATAGTGAATCAGGAACACATTTTTTAGCATAACCGAAGAGAGACTAAAGGTGTGACCCATAGATATTTTCCTTATATAATTAAAACTATTATGTCTAAATTCAGAAAGAACCATTGTGAGCCTTCTTATGGGATTTGTAGCAACCCAAGTGGGTTGTTAGTTAGCAAGGTGTTATTCCATCAATGACGTATGAAATGGAATATGAGGACCCAATATTGTAATGACTCTATTGATTATCTGGCTTGAAGAAAGATGGGTCATTATTAGTACTTTTGTAATGTTTTACCATCAGTTGTCGGTGATAGAGGATTTTCACCAAATCAATATTTAGGAGTGGGGCATGATGTTCGTTTTCTTTCATGGAGATGAAGTACTATCGGTCGATCAGGACAAGGATGTGGTAACAACTAAGGGATTCATACAGAGTATTTAGAGTTCTAGGAGAGTAGTCCTACCCATGGTTGTTAATATATATCTTTAGCATGTTAATGGGTCCAATTATATATAGTACAACCTGTCCTAGAGGATCTAAATTCTGATCCATCTATCCTTAAAGGTATTATTATAGTATCCTCTATTGTAGTTTTATATTTATATGATACAGTTTCTTTACACTCCCATGTATCTTTTTCTAAAGTGGAGGAACTTATAATCACGATTCAGTACTTCTTTAGAGTAATGACACAAGATACATAAATGGGAATTTGATTGGAAAGTGTGCACCAATGCAATGAATTCCATCTTTTGGAAAGTTAGTATCATTTCTTATGGGACAGATTCATCCTAGTGATGAAAAAAATTGATATCATTCTTGGGAGGGACTAGTTGGTTCCATAAAATTAATATGTATATTTTTACCATAAGAGGGTATATTTTAAATAAGTATTAGGTTTTATTTATATTTCTATGGTTGAATTGGATGTTCATGTTGGTCGAGATGGACACAATAAGTTTTGTATGTGTTTGGTGAAAGGCCATATTACTAGTCTTTAAATGGACGATTAATGATTTTTCTGGCTGATTTCTCTCATGAATAAGTTCATTTTAGGGTTGATTTCACTGATATCTTTTTCCAACTATTTTTAGAGAGTTTTAGTATACTTTTGATCTACCTACAAGAGCATAACTGGTATCAATTCTTCCTTAAAATAAGGCTACTACAGAGTTCTAAGAGGTCATGAGGCATCTATAGGACATGGAATCTAAAGGTTTTATAAAAACCAATACACCCTAGGGTTCACAAGTAATTTATTCCATGATGTTTTTTGTAACCCCATGTATTTCATGGATTACTTTTAGTTGAACAAACATATGGTTAGGAATCGGTATCCACTTCCATGTATGAATGAACTATTTGACCGACTCCATGGAGAGGATTTCCTCCAATATTGATTTATGGTCAAGATATCATCATGTGTGGGTTACCCAATCATATATACAATTTACATAATTCCATAGTTGATACCTCATGTATGAGTATTCATCCATGATGTTTAATCATAAAAATAATCATTTCGTAATCATAGAATTTGATGAATCGGTTTTTCCTCCGATATGCACATTCATTTGGGGTAGTCTTCATTGATGACATCTTGGTGTACTCATATACTCTACATGAAGCTCCCAAATTTCATGATAACAATTTAAACACACTATGAAAGAACTATATATATACTTTTCAATTGATATGGTCAACAACTAGATAAAATCATCATAGAAACATGACTATTAGTTTACCAAGGGAAGGTGATGGCCATAGATTCCTTGGAGCATCCCTAGTGTTTCACCGACTTACCAAATTTATTGGGGATGGATGGATATTACAGGTTTGTTTATAAAATATTTCCCACATATTTCATCAGTTGTGACAATCTTGACTAAAAAATTTGTGATGTTTACATTTTTTGGAGTGTGTGAGAAATCATTTGAAGTGATGAAAGGGATATTTACATCTACAATGGTTATTATTTTACTAGATCCAAGTATATTCTACATAGTTTATTTTCATGAATTATATATTGAGTTAGATGCTATTTTAATTTAGGTATATCGATTCAATGAATATGTATCTATTTAGTTGAGGCCTCAAGAGAATATTTAGCTGAAACATGATATTTACATAGCAATGGTGGTTCATAACTTACATTGTCGGAGGCACGAGTTGATGGGATAGAATTTTTTGGTGTAAAAAAACTACAAAATGTTCATTTATATATTCATGCAACAGGAAATGATCCACATACATAGATATTGGGTTGAATTAATACAGTCCTTTGACATCAATATTTATACACACTGGGAAATGGAAATTTTATTTTTGATGCCCTGAGCTGGAAAACATAGACCCAGGTAGTTTGGGATGTTAGTAGCAAGTGACTATTGATGGACTTGTCTTCAGAGATGTGTTTGGAGGTTCAAGAATATCATGGATAGCCTATTTTCAAATCGTTATTAGTTCCCTCTTCACTTATGGATAGAGTGAATATGATCCCTCTTTCAAATATCAAGGTCTTGGTCCAATTGCAGATCATTTTAGATGAGGAACCACCATTTAGTCAGATTATTGATGAGGATTAGATTATGAACATTACAAGGAATTTATGAGTTCTAGAATACATAGGTTGGGAGTTTATATGAGAGTCTCACACCTATGATTGGCAGATTTATCCCGGACTTATGAAGACACACCATTAATTTTTCTGCTTATATTGAAAGCCTAGTATGAAAAGGTAGATACATAGATTTGTTACTCTATGTTCCATTGGTCAGTAGGTTAAGGAAAAACACCATCAACTAGTAGGACTCATATAGTCATTTTACAATACTGGTAGGAAATGGGATAATGTCACTATGTATTTTGTGATGTGATTACCTAGGTCACCTCAAGGCTGTGATGCATTATTGGTGATTATAGAACGATTGAAAAATATCAATCACTTCATATAAGACAGACCTTTTTAGTGGATGATCTAGGAAGGATTTATATAAAAGATATCATACACCTTGGGGGTGTTCCACACACTATTTTATCATAAAGATACACGTTCATTACATCTTGGTTCTGGTAGGGGTTGTAGAGTGAACTAGGTTCGTATGTATTTTTTTTAGTACGTTTTATAACCCATAGACCAACAGTCAGTCCAAGTATACAATATATATAATATAGTAAAAGCTCCAATCATGTTCACTTAATTTTGTAGGTTCTTGGGAGAGACACTTACCTATTGATTTGTTCTCTTATAGTAATAGTTTTCAAGAGATAATAAATATGGACACCAATGAGTAGTTATATAGTAGGACTAACATTTACACCATTGATATTTATTATTAGGCTAGATAGATCATATTGGATCTTATATCATTCAGGATACATTAGTGTTGGTAAACCTTATAACGAAGCATATGGCTATAGCTTAGTTTAGAGAGAAGTCTAAGGATAATCACTATTACCAACCACTAGAGTTTAATGTCAGGGACCATGTTATCTTATATGTTTCACCTATAAAAGGGAATAGATAGATTCAAATATAGGTTAATATTTTTCCTTATTATGTTTGGGGCTATGAAATTATGGAGACAGTTGGGATGGTTACCTATCGTTGGTAGTGCCGCTTCGGCAATGGTGTAGTGGTGAAGGAGAGGGGCATAACCAAACCGTTATTTAGGAAATACAGGGTTTGAAAACAAGGAGTATACTTTTAGGGAGAACTTCTCCCCCAATATCTAATTGCCTTTCTAGGTCACTCGGTTCCAGATTGGTTGTATAAAATGAGGCACGGACCACCTATGTTGGCAGATAACGGAGTTGAACCATCGGTGCTCGGGTTGTCACCCTCAATGATGCACATTAATTTTTTCTGGAAATAGCTCCTTCCTAGCTAGGTATCTCTCCAAAGTTATCCCTTCATGAGGAGGGGGGATCCTTGGTGTGTATGATTTTTAAAAGGCCACACAGAGGATATTATCTTCTCAAAATAGAAGCCTATTGGTTGAAGATACCTCAGTGGTACTGAGTCATGCATAAATTCTTCCACGTATATTAGTAACAAAATTATTATTCCTACCCATCACATATTAATTATCCTAATGAGTTTTAATTTGATTATGATGCATCCTTTGAAGTTAATTCTCTACGTATCATTTATTTGATAATAAAGGGTTTCCAAGGAATGATTTTTTCCTTTAGTACAGGTTATACGATGGAACAAATGAGTAGAAGAAGTGACCTAAGAGTGAGATGCTGATGCACATTCATAGTGTCTAGAGATAATCTCATGATACACACAACAAATATAATAAGGTAAACTTAGGTATGAGTTATTTTAAGGAGGGAATAATTTTTTATCTTTATTTTTCTCATGAGGTAATTATCCCATAAATTTTTGTTTAATCCACAACTTGTTTAAGTTGTGTTGTTTTGGACCATGTTTGATGATTCTATAGGGAATTTTTGGCACTTATGATAGGAAGTAATATCTAATTTAGAAGTATGACTACAAAAACAATTTATATTTTATATTATTGATTTACATTATAAATAGACAATTTAGAGCTTAAAAACTACTTCTTCTATGAATATATCATGCGTAGTCCATAAGAGATTAAATTTATGGCTTAAATCCCATATATGTGTTGTAAATATATGATGCGGTTTAAAAATAGTGGGAATTTTATTTTTAGCTATATTGAATTATAACATAAAAATGCATTCTACTCGTTATTTCATACACATCAGTACTGTAGTGGAGAGAGGGATCCCATCCACCCTCACATTGGCTTTGGGATCACTCCTTCATACATAGTCTGATTCAATCATCATTAGGCACATTGCATAAATTATGGTAATATCTTTAATCCACTTTCATATTTTATTCTATTATCATTCCATATGGAAAAATAATCCCATTCAATAAAATATGCACTATTTTTAGGGTGTCCATCGATTTCACTAATTTCATTAGAAATGGACTGAATCATAAGCTCATATCAAATAAATAAATTATATGAATCAATGGTAGCGGTATTTTTTACCTCAAGGTCTACTAGTATATAAATTGTGTTTAATGTTGCACACTAGAAATTATGAGTATTTCCTCTTAAATAAGGTTTTTATAAAATAAAGTGTGTGGTTATATGCTTATAAGGACCAGGAAACCCATAATCATTGATGAGGGTTAAGGAACCTATTTAGAACTACCCCATTGGGAGTGTTTCTAAACTAGGAAAAAGAACAATGACTTTCTTATGAATTTGAATTGAATTGTGAGGTGTGTTATTTCCACCTATAATAGGGATTCTATTTTTAATTAAATGAGATGTATTAAATGATTAATATGGATGGATTGATACCTTTAAAATACTTATAATACAAGTATATATATTTCAACCACCTTATGAGGTTTGTATTTGTACATTAAATGAAATTCATATTATTAGTTAAATGTGTCATTAAATGGAATGGGTAGATTTTGAATAATAACCATTCATTAATACATGTCATGATTGAAACTTTGGTTCCAACATTGAATAACATGGATAGATCCATCGGGATTATTATATAAAAAAGAAATATAACTGGATTTATCTCACACTACTAGGGATACATTGGTTTCTACATGAACACCATGGGTGGGCATACATAGTATATTGATTATGTTATTCCATTAATCTCCATTGGGTTCCTGGTATAGGATGACGAGTATAAAATTAGAGGTTAGTTCAATATATTATTCAATAAAGGACTTATGGGTTTCTAACATGGAATTCCAAGGATTGGATTAGAGGTATATGTGTTCATACCTTAGTGAATGTGATATGTGGATTCCTTCAAGGGACTCCATGTATAGGCTTGTTGGGTGATGAGTTCAGAGTATACATGGAGTGATAACTGGAATCCTCATAAAAAATTCCATGTATAGTATGAAGTGTCATGAAATAAAAATTTATTAATTATTATAAATGGTGTGTTATACAATTCATAGAACATGCATGTATTCTGTAAAATCTATACAAAAATAATGACCTTGTTTTACTCTTTTTAAATTTTTAAATTCCACGGGATGTGTTCAACCCTTATACTAATGTGTTTCATGTAGTATTCCTTTCCTATGATATGAGTCATGATCCTTTATTATAAATTTAAATCATAATTAGTAATCATTCGTAAATATTCAGACATAGGTCAAATTAGGTGGTATGGGATAGGTTCCCTTTTTGGAACCCATTCAGACAAGCGATTTATCTTTTTTATACATATTTTATATTATTAGATGAACATTTATTCTTTATATATTCACAATTTGGATAGCATTAGAAACCGTTGGTGGTGTCTTACTGATTATATCTAACACCCTTTTCAGGTCCCAAATTGGTACTTGGAAAAACATCATGGACATAGGTTGGGAAATGGAATAACAACTTACTAAAAATAATTTATTTATCTACACTATGTTATAGTATTTGAGTAGATAACTGAGCATATTCCCATGATTCTACTGGAGACTAATTTTAATATTTTATTCATTTTTATAGAATTTTATATAATACTTAACATTTGTATTCCATGTTTTCCTATTTTTTGTAGCTTATAGATATTTAAAAATTTTGTATATGATATTGGTTATTCTTCTACATATTATTTTATGTAGATAGATTATTTTTCTACATTTCATTTACTATACTATGTTTTTATATTATAGATATGGTATATCACTATATTCCTCCCTGATCATGACTGAATAGCCTCCCCATTGAACCATTACTAACACTAGATAATAGTCAACAACCTCTTGTGTAGGGAGAGGCATGCTTGAGGATATGTGGAAAATTTGGTTTGGTTACTTATGAGTGAATATGTTTAAAGATATTATAGTGATCAACATGAAAAAAATTATTTATAGGGAAGGAAGATAATATCCTTATATATTATGATTGTATTTTATTTTTCTAAAAGGAAACTATAGTTTTTACTAAATTTCAAAAGAAATTTGTTGATTTAAAAAATACCAATTAAGATTATAAAATACACAAACACACACACACACAAAATAAATTTATATAAATGAATAAGAATTTATTTTTTCGTATAAATAATTATATATTTATGGTCATTTTAGGGATAATGAGGAGAGTTTTGTTTTAAAAAAATAATCTTTTTTGAATAATATACTCATTTTCACAATTTAGTCTTGAAAAAAATTTCTTCCATCTATATACGATAGAGTTTATTCGTGAATTAATTATAATTTATTTATTTATAAAATAATTATAAGGAGAAATTTAAAAAAATGAAATCTTATAGGATCATTATTGATCAATTTCTTCATGAAATAATTTCATGTGAAACAGAATGATTGAAATTCTATCCATGAGATTTATACATTACACAAATTATTCTAAATAAAATAAATTTGAATTAATATATACAGGTTTTGAAAAATAGAAAACAATATATGTAAAAAACCCCGTTTTCAAAATTAATAATAGAAATATGGTTTTATAAAGAAGAAGTTAAACTTAAAATAGAATTTATATACCAGTGGGTTTATTTAAATACTATTTTCCACTGATAAACAGTTCTTGAAGAGTAGGAAATACAAAGAGACAGAGTTAATGTTAACCTTTAATGTAATTCATATTTCAAATAAGATAAATTTTAATGTTGATCTTGGTATTTCATGTATATTATAGTTAAAATCATAAAAATTGAAAATGTATTATTTTTCTAAAATGGGATAATAGCATGAGGAAAAATTTATGTTTGAATGAATGAAATAAATAATATAGAATCAATTATGAAAAAATTGTTGCTTATTTTCATGTTCACATAATAGGTATATTGGAGGGAACCCAACATCCTATTGAGGGACTATACATTGACATCAATTCCAATAATACACACTAACATGGTGGGGTCACAAAATTCATCTACTTAAATTAAAACATTGTTATTAGTTTTTGAGATAGATACTATAGAACTGGTTAATGGAGGAAGGTATTTTTTAAACCAATTGTCACAAAACACTAATGATTAATATTAAGAACATGGTGCTTGATTTTATGTAAATTTTTGAAGGGTTTAACTTGTTTAGTTGTAATATATATTCATCAAGGATTATGATATTGTAACATATGTATTTTTATTTTTTTATATGTTGTCAAATAAACTGAACATGAAATAAAAGGAACTATAAATAGAAATATTTTTGCGGTTTTGGTATAACACCCTATATATAATAAGGTTAGTGAGATACCATGCTTTGTTAGAGGGTATATGAACGATAAGAATTTAATGAACAAACAACCAATAGCTTCATTCCAAATTTAATGATTTTAAAATCATTGAGTATTGAAATTCAAAGTAAAAATTGATTTTTTGTTGACAAAAAATTACATCATCTCGAAATGCGAATCAATAAAAAATCTGACATTAATGTTTAAAGGTAAAACCCATTCAAAAAATTAATTAATCCAATGTGATGACTTTTTAAAATTGTTATTTCTGATGGTTTATTTTTGTATGAATCCCATGTTCTATTTCCATCAGTAACTTTTTGTTCCAAATGAACCATTCATTTATTGAGTTCTAGGTGGATAATGGAAATTTATTACATTATCTAACACATCTCTCAATAATATTAAATTCATAAAATAAGTCTAAAATAAATAAATTTTAATTTTTTCTCTTAAAATAAATTTATTCAGGTTTCTCCCCTTAGTTTTTTTATCATTAAAAATTTATTAGATCACAAAAATGGAACAATATTTCAAATCAACATCCATTTTCATAATATCAATTACATTAAATATTTCCTCAATCATTCCAAATTAAAAAGACCCATATTTCAACAATACCATAGTAAAATGATCATTTTACTATATATGATTCTTATATACGGAAATACATGATTTATTGGTTGATTTATGGCACTCAAATTTTTTGAATCGAATAAACACTCTCCTTTAACCATATGTAATTCCATAAATTAACTCTTTATCCATATATTATCTTTGATTTAAATAATAATATATACATATTCAATGTTAATAGTAGGAAACTCTAAAATTATTTTTAATCATGACACCAAACTCATTGTTATGCCAATAATAGTATACAAATAACATAACTAACTTGTTTTTTTATTTACAACATCACATAAGAATGAATAAATATATTCTAAATAATTAATTACTATTTTAAGTTTTAGAGATAGATATTTGGTGTATTTTATGTTTCTTTTAACCCATAATATAGTATCTGTGTTTTTCCATAATTGACATTCCATGTAACATCTATCATCTCCCAAACACATCCCATGTGAGGCCTAGTGAAATCCAATGAATTCATCATACATTATATTATTATTTTATACTGATTCATATCCATGTATTAGTTTCTATTGATAAAATATTTTAATGTTTCCATTGAAAACTTTAGGTGAAACCCATGGAGGATAAAAACTATCTTTTCATTGATAATAATTTAAATGGAAAAATAATCTACATATAGTTTGTTTACGGTAAAATTAATTTTATATAAACATGATCTAAAATATTTATCATCACAAGAATACTCTTTTTATATCCTATATAACATATTTCATATTATTTGGATAATTTATTCTTTAACAAATTATTCTTTCTCTTTGTACCTATCAATGAGATTATTATCATATAATATTTCATTATGATATAGAAATTTGTAAAAAAATTGAAATATAAATATTGAACCATGTCCCATGTATTATATTTAGTATTTTCCTCGAATATGTTATATTTTGGATTACACTAATTCAGTTCAAAATATAGTCCACAGACACTCTTGTTATGTTTACAAATATTATATTAGTTTATAAATTAAGAAAATATTTATGGTTACACGATATTAGTTTATTTCTCAAATTCTCGATCAATACGGGGAATCTTTGTAGTTTTCTATTTTAATAAATTCCCTTTGTGGATACAATTTCAAATAGATCACATTTAGTTGACAATTTAAGGAGAATAATTTTTTTGGTTGTTATCCACACCATTTATATTTTAAAACCCCAATATAATCATTCAATCCTTTTACCTTATAGTACCATATTATTCATCCATGACAAAGTATGACCATTTTTATAATTATTTCTCTACCTTTAATAATATAAAATTTTAAAAGTCATTATATCTAGAAAGTGATGAAATTTAATCATTTATTTCTAACTCCATTATGTTTGGATAATCTACCAATATTTTCTTAACATATTGGTTCCCCAACATCAATATAATACAATTAATGGAAAAAATTAATATATTTTTAAACCCATTTATTCCACAGTTAACATCTTAGAAAGTATCCATGTTCCATTGTTCTCTAATTTATTTTCATTCTATATAATCACACTTTCTATAATTATTTTCATCTTAACTTATTCATGGGAAATGGTTTCATTTTTTACAACATCATATTTAATAGTAAATTAACCATTATAATGAACATGTTAATTAAATATGTTATTCTTGATATTAATGAATATTTATTTCTCATCACCAAAGTGGTAAAAATAAAAAAAATCATTACCATAATAATTGATGAATCATTATTGGGGTTATACATATTCTACATCCCTATAGTCATATTTAACATGAATATTTGACTGAAAACCGAAGATATTTAAACGAAGTATTTTTTTTAATCTTCTCTGATCCATGCTACCTTAGAAATTTGTTCTCATAATGTTATATGCCTACCTTGATTTATATACCATGTACATATAATATCCCAATGCCAATGCATTGTCTTGGGAAAATAGATATAACACTAACCTTATGGTATTTCTCCTTAGACACAAAACGTATGAAATAAGTTCAATGTTCATAAGAAAATGTTTCGGGACAATTTTTCCTTATAGACATACTCAATCTATGAATGTAAATAGGGAAAATAATGAAAATAAACTATGTGATGCATAAAAATAAATATGAATACACAATATACAAACTAGATTAACAAAAATAGAGTAATAATAGAATATATTAAAAAATAAGAAACGACCAATTCAAATACATGAAAGACTTAATAAACCAATGTGACATCAATCAAGACACCAATACATGACCAAATCCCAAGATCTATCTCCCTTCATCCATAAATTTAAAATGATGGGGCTCCACTACTGAACTATAAGATATTATCCATATCTATATCATGATAAAAAATTTCTATATATATATATATATCATGTTAGATATGTAGTGGTAGAGTATATTAAATCCGTTTGTAGTCCCCACGTCTTCCCACACATGACACTCAGAGATGAGTAAGTAAGATGAATTTTTTATATAAATATATGAAGATATGGTTTCATAAATATTTTTTTGCAAAATTGAACTAAAAATATATTTAAAAAATTATTTTCATATCAAATAAAAAATATAGAACACAAAAAACCATGCATGATATCATACATTAAAAAATCATAACTCGTGATCAAAAACCCCACCCGTCTAGATAGAAGTCATCACATGGACATAGAATAATGTCTCCCTTAGATCTAGTGGCCATGTTTAAACAAAAATTCCACATATATATGAAATATAAATACATGACAACCATGTTTATTCCATGTTCCAAAACTAAATATTTTATTAATAATGTTATTTTCATTTTTAGAATTTAATCAATAACATTGTGGGAATTACCCATGATATTAATTTAATTCCAGGATGAAAAATGGTATTTCTAAAAATATATTAATCACATTTTTCCAAAAATAATATTTTTTAAAAAAAATCAAGGATTCACATTCTTAGAGAAACTGGTGAGTGAGAGAATCAACCTATATCTAAAAGGTTTCTCTAATTGAATAATTCCACAATCTCATAGATAGATATGAGTTTCTTATTTATTTAATTGAATTAATTACAAAGAACCCTCCTAGAAATATGATCCAAATCCTAGATCTAGGTTTAAAATCCCATGTTTGGGGTTTCTTTGAGTAGGAATGAGTAGATATAGATGAGGAAGGATGAATGAAATTCATAATTTTGATATTAAATATACAATGATCTTTGATTCATTGAAATTGGGATCCTAAAAAATAATATAACCAAAAATTAATATATGATTCTTGGGGTTTGAGAGCATAGGAAAAGGTAGGAAGAATTAGGTGTTTAAGGGAGTTTTTGGATTATAAATATGATTTCGGGATTTAATTAATGTCATCTCATGGTTATGTCACATGATTTATAGAACCATATACCAATAATGAAAATTCACACTATATTAAAAATTAATGATTCACATAGTTTATCTATGGTTTTCCCAAACATTATTCTAACCAAGTTTCTGTCAAGGGAACCCTTTATTAGGTTTTATGTTTTTTAATTGAAATCTTCAGGGTTTCCCATAACTATTCTCAAACCTTTAACCCTCATATAACTTTTCAAATCATATCCAAACCATTCATAAAAGTCCTGAGGCTAATCCAAAAAATTCAATAGAATAAAATACAAAATAAAACACTAGATTGCCTCAAACAAGAGGTATTACATTTTCCCCAACATTATTTCATCCATCATAATAGAGTTAGATATCATTAATGATATATAAATGTTTTTGTCCTTTCTTAGGTATGAGCTTTTCTTACTCCCAAATAACCACATGGATCTCACCATGTTTCAAAAATACCAGGACTAAAGGATTAAATTATCTATGTAAGAAATTTTTTTATTTTTAAATTATAGTGATTAGTTCATATATAAATGTATCTAGTGGCTCAATTTTGACCTGACTGCATCAAATCATGTGGCTAGAATCTAGCTAGTACATCCTCAATTGAGATACATAAAAAAATAAATAACATAGTTGAATTTAGGTGGTTGAAATGTCCTATAATACATATCATACATATATATATATCTCAAAAATGGTTTGAAGTATTAGGGAGACATCATTCATTATGTTCCAAAAACAATGATGCGTGATCTTAGGAAGGACATTCATGAATACATGACAACACAAAAAAATGTAAATTAATGAAGTTGTTGATATGTGTATGATTTCATAGGGATTTAGTCCATTAAAATAAATTTTCTAAAAACGTAAATATTATTTCACATCTCATAAATAATGATAGGTGTGATTTGTGAACTTTATCTTTCTTTTATCCAATGAATTATATATAGACATGTGAATCCATATAATTTCTTGAATGAAGATATAAATATATCATGTACATATAGCGATTATTATATGATAACTCCAATATGAATAAATTATCATCACATTTATATAAAATATATATAACATAATCCAAAAGGATGTTTTTTAGTGTTATGATAATACAATTAAGATATCCATCCATTTATGGATGATACATTATGCTAATGAATTACGTAGTTCAAAAGGATAGTGGAAAAAGCAACCAAAACCATTAGTTAAATTAATGTCCTCAATCAGATACTCTATAAACTAACACTTCATAAAAATTTACTACGTTTTTGATACATATTTCCACAATAATATTCTACCATATTAGGATATTAAATTTTAATGAAGTGTATTGATTTGGTGAGTAGAACAACAATTTCCCAAGTAGCATCATCCATGGAACACCTATGATAAAGCTCATGGAATTATGTTACCATTTGAATATATGTATATGAATAAATGGTACTGTCAATAAAAGTCATTGATTTTCATCCTTAAACACTTTTTTGTTGATACATCACATAAAAAAATCAACCATCGTTCAATTTATTAAAGACCATGAAAAGTAATCCTTCACTACATTTTACATTTTCTAAATACTTGGATGGATAGGCCATTTAGAAACGTGAAATGTGAAAATGATTTGTTCTTAATAGAAACAAGTAATGGAAATATGATATCAAAAGCACAATATTGAGTTTGTCTCCATTTTATTACAAACGGTTGTCTCCTAACCATTATGGTTTGACCTGGTGGTAATGAATTCATTATCTTACCATTGATCATGCTTTCCTTGGCCAATAAATCCAAGAACAAGTATGATTTATTAGAAAATAACATCTTTATTGTTTTATGTGTAATATAGATACATCTTATTTATTACACTTATTAACATATATTGGTCATCATATTTCAAAAAAATTCTTATATTAGTTTTTACCCAAGGAATCAGATTTTGAATTTACATTCCAATGAGTATGTACCAAACTGATATATAATATAGTGAGATAATTCATATGAAATTGTTTCCTTGTATTAATTTCCTTTTGAGAATAAATATTATTCAATATCATCTAATTAGGTAAGGCAATCAAATTTTCACTAATTTGATAATGACCAAATATCATCAAAGAAAGTACCACTATATCTAACTTTAGCAGACATGTCAAATAATCCTTTCCAGGTGTCCACATTTTCATAGATCCAAAATCTATGGCAAGGCCTCCTTGAATAATATCCCAACCTACCTGAGGAATAATTGTATCTAAAAATACCACATACATATGTTTTTATTCTATAATGATAAGGATATGTGAAGAGGTATCCGAGACTTAAGATACTGATTTTTTTTGGAAATAATCCCTCTATTTTATTAGAATTACTATCCTTTTCAATGTAACTAGAGATTAAGTGAGTCTTAAAAATCCTATAAAATGAATAAATAATAACATTATTGTCCTAAAAAATTTTGTATCTCAAAAGGATTTGTACGTTTTTTCCATGAAATTATTACATTAAATTCCATTTGGTAAACCTATAAGTATTTTTCAAAAATGAAATATTTGAGGAAGGAAAATTATTATATAAATAATTTTAACATAGTGACATCATCATAATTTCAGTGATCACAATATTACCTTACTAAAATCTTTATGTGCTTCTCATGGTCAATTTGTTTTGAAAATATAACAAGATATTAACAATAAATACCATTAAAAATGATCCAAGATACCCAAGGAAAATAGGATTCATCAAGGGCATAAAAAATATCATGTCCATTCATTAGATAAAATGGAATGACCATGTATTCATAATGACAATATAAACCTTGAAATTCCAATGAATAATATGTATTCAGGATATCCCCTTTCTTAATATAGAGTTGGTAATACCGTAATCATTGATCAGTTTCGATAACCACCTAAATCCCTTTGGTTGATGAAATATAACATCAATTTAATGAAGATTTTATTAATTCATTATTGTAACATGATTCTGCATACAATATTCTACACATATCCAAAGTGAACCATATTTATTTTTTATTTACTACACATGATCATCCAATGGTTTTGTACTTTTTCTAATTAATAATTTTCATTCACAATTCTTCTAGCTAGATTTTCTACTCTTATATTTCTTTTGGTTTATTTTTATATAATGAAATTGAAAAATAATTTTTCATTTGATGAAGACAAAATAAATAATCAAATTCTATTCTGGGTAGTAAAAATTTAATTTTCATAAAAAATCTCATGAAATTGTTCTACAATAGAAAAAATATCAACTCTTGATTTGGTTACTAGTCCCCAAGGTTACTACTATGAACTGATACATGATAGTTCCCAACCACTGGTTTTAATGGTCCTAATATTCCATATTTACCATCAAAATTCAATTTAAATTGATTTGATGTTACATCCATTGTTGTAAAACATGATCCCGAATAAAAAATAGATATGGGATTTTAGAGTTACTATAAAATATATTATTAGGATTAAAATAAATATGTCAATATGTTGACTATAAGTGTACCAAAGAACTATATTCAATTTATTATTTTTAAAAATTGTTCACATTTAAATAACTTACACACCCAATACCTAGATGTGTCAGAATAAAATATTATGGGTTATTATTTTAATATTCAGCTCTATTTGATTTAGCACATGAGAAAAAAATGAATAATTGAGACTCACCTATACAAAGAAAATACTTTGTTAATAGTATATTTCAGAATGATGGTGTATCATTCCATATAGGTTATTGGTTACTCCTCTATGACACAATAATCACCTCCATACATATTAATTATATAGAATTACTTGTAATCAATGATTTTGAACTATGTTTTTTTGGGTTATGGTGTCTAGATGTCTGGGAATCACCCTTACTCTCTCTATTTTTGGATATAGAATTAATTTTATGTGATCAACCTATAGGGTCCTGAAGGGCCTAATACATAAAGGATATATTCCGACTAATAGAACATAAAGTATTAGTTAGATAATATAATATATCTTCTATTTAACCACATCTTTGTTAGTAAAAATGTAGTGTTATGAATTTTATCATCTTGTTCTCTAGTGAACCATATTTGAATCATATTAGTTTTTACTATATTGTGGAAGAAAAGAAACTAACCCCATGGATTGATTTTCAAAAAACATTATTCCTTCAGAGTGGGTATCACTATTTATCTTATTTAAAATATTAGAGTTCCCATAAGTCCTTGGATAAATAATGAATTTCCTCCACCTTTCGTTTGAGGGATATCATTTTCTAACACTATCGCAATATTAATCATTTATGTATAATCATTAATAAGGAACAGAACTATCATGAAGTTAAATATTTTGTCATTGTATGGAATCTAATAAACATTTCTTTATGCACTCACTATAAGTAAATTCTAGACTGAAATAAAAAAATTTCAAAAACATTAATTCATATTATGGAATTGATAGGTTTTCATAATTCAGACTAATTTTTTTCTAGTTACTTATAGGTATGAACATATAATTTTTTATTAAAAAATTCTAAAATTTATTCTAGGATATTCCTTTTCCATGTTTAGTTTTTAAAATATAATCCCACTGTTTCCATAAAATATCATTCCACATGTATAATTTTGGTGCCCCTTAATGTTAAATAGATTTGGAATGAAATTTAAATTTCTATTCATTAAACCAAGACATGCATCCACATGTTCTTGTATAGAATCCTCCCAAAATATTTGTGTGTTCTGTATATAAAATTTCAAAAAATGGTTAACCTAATGATGTTCATTATATCAATTACCAATATCAAAAATTTTAATTCATATATAATTATTTGAATAATTATTTGGAGAAACATATATTGATGTTTTAAAAACAGCCTTTTATACCATGGCCACCAAGATAACATGAAGTTAACCATAAATAGGTTAAATCAACCTTTTTATTCAATACAATTCATATCCTAACACATAATATATTTAGTTTTTTTGTCCTGATTGAATGACTGAATAAAAAAATCTGATTTTTAACATTTGTCCTTGACCCATTATCTTGGCTATATCTAAGGTGACACTAAAATTTTGTGTCATTTCCTCACACACCAAAGGCATGAAATAAATTCAAATGGAAAAAAAATTGGGGAAATTATTTCCCTTATAAAAAATCCAAAATTCAAAGATATAGTATTAAAAATATTTAAAAGACACTATATGTTGGATTAATGTAAACCCAAACTACATAATATCCAAAATAATAGAATAAGTAGAAGTAGAATAATATGAAAAATATAAAAACAAACAATATAATAAAATCAAAGTATGTGGGTATCAAGGTGACAAAACATTATACACATGGAATGAACCAACTTCCACGCTATGTCTCTCATCACCCATGAATGTGTCATCAGGATGCTCCTTTAGTTATGTATGATATATCCCACTTAACCATGGATTGATAATTAAATTTATATATATACAAAATTGTGAATATATAGGGGGTGGGTATATTAACTAAGTGTGAAGTCCTCAAGACCTACCATGAATGACACTAGGACAAAAAAATCCTCCCCTGAAATTTTATACAAAAACATGGAGAATGATTAACATATAGATTTTAATAAAATTGTATAAAAAATCTACTATAAAAAATTAATTCTATATAATTTATCCAAACTGAAATTTGTCCACCCATGAATAAAAATATTATTTGAAATATCGTATCATGTGAAAAAATAACAATCCTTAAAAAAATTCATCACTTGGATATGTAATAATTTTCACCCACTTCACTAGTGACCAACTCTAAATAAAAAATACCCCGGATATATATACAACATTTACTCAATACAATGATTTTTATGCCAATTTATCACACCCAAACTTTTATAATGAAAATAATAAATTCTTTTAACATTTAATCAATCACGTTATTAGTTCTATCCATGATTTCCAATCTAAATCCATGGAACCAAAAAAAGAGTTTTAAAATTATATATTAAATAATTTTTTTCAATAATAATGAATAAAAAAATTAAAAATACATTTCTTCAACTTCAAGTAGAAATGAGAGAGAGAGAAACCACTAACATCCAACAGTTCTCATTTAATTTTTTTTATAATGGTCAACATAGATCTGGGTTCCCATATCTTTTAAATCAACAAATCAAAAATTTTGGACATCATAATATGGTCCAAACACTATGTCCAAACATGAAAACACTAATATAGTGTCATTTAATAAAAACTATGATATAAATAAAGATAAGATGGAATGAAAATTTTTCCTTCATGTTCATATATAAAATGTTTTCTAAATCACTTAAACCATTAATATTAAGGACACAGATCACATTTAATATCTAAAGGATTATTTAGGGTGAAGATCTAATTAAAATACAAGAATAATGAGGATTTGGGGGAATATTTGAATCAAAAATACAAAATTCAGATTTAATTAATTCCATCACTCTTCATAAAAAAGAATATTCCAATCATGTAAATTCTCACATCCATAAAATATTTCAGGTCACATGGTTACTTCATGGTGAATCTAAAATATTTTCTAATAATGCACTTCAATATATAACCCATCCTTACCTTTCATGTTTTCTTAGGAATGAATTATTTATATAACCAATCTAAAATCTTATACCCTCAAAAAGTCTAAGAAACAAACCAAAACCTTCTAGAAACATCCTTATTCTAAATACAAACATTATATACATTAAAAAGAATAGTAAAATATGAAATTACCATAATATATTGGTGTAATGAAGTAAATTTCAATTTATTTTACCCAAAACACCTTGCGTAATATATTACAAATCCTCAAACTCCTTTCATGTTCATCCAATGTTTTTTTCACGATTTCTTAAGACGATTTTTCTATAATGATTCTTAAACAATATTTTCCATACCAATTTCATCCAACACATATATATCCTTAAATTTTTAACTATATTACTCACCAAAATTTTTGGATCTTAGACACTTTAGCTTCATAAATTTATCATTTTTAAAATGTCACTTATAAATGTGAAAGGTGGTAGAACATTCATATTTAATTTTTCAATAAAATATTCATACATTGAGTGTTAACTCATCCATGAATGTGTCTCTAATAATGTGATTTACTAATGGAATGTACAATAATGGGTTCCCATATATTAATATTGAAAAAATCATATCATTACACATTCAGTTTTTTTATCCCTTCAAGATAGATACATTCTTATTCATTTTAATAAATCATTCATTACCAAATGTAATGTCAATAGATTTTTTATTTGTTCACATTTCTATCACAATTAGAAAATTCATTGATTTTTTAATCATTTTACAGGTTCCTTAATTCCATTTTTTAGAATCTAATTACTATTTCAACAATGTCACCACATGACTTAAATCATTACTCATTTAAAGTGTTCCATTTTTCAATGGATGTTCTGTAACCATATAATGTTTTTTTAATTTTCACTATTCCATAAAAAAGGTGGAATAATACATATTGTCACAAAAGTATACCATTAATTTTAAATTTCTAAAAAACATTAAAATAAAAATATTATTATTTAACATCCAAAAATATATTTTTATTTTAATTTCATAAAAACAATTTTTGAAATTATTAAGAGGATTTCTTTTTACATGATATTAGTTCATAATATTTCATGGAACATAATTTAATAAATTATTCTTCCATAAAGTTGAACGGAAGTAAGTGTTAGAATTTAATATTTCATAGAACATAATTTAATAAATTTTTCTATTATAATGTGAAAATTTTCTTAACATCACTAACATTTGGTATATTCTCCTTTTAATTTCTTGTAGATCCATTGTCTTGTTTAGACGTACCTCTATAGTCAAATTTTGGTCAATGATCTTCTCCTATATTCAATATTTCTATCATTAACAATAAATTTTCAATATTTTATTGTTTGACTATTAGAAAAAAAAAATTATGCCCCAAAACAAATTTAATTTCAATTGAAAACATCCATAATAACTAAAAAATATAGTTACCATCACATACCATATGTCAGATTATAATTATAGATGAATCTATTCACATATTTTATATAATAAATTAATATATAAGGGACTCAAATAGGTTATAATAATATTTATATATTTTTTATGATTAAATTTTGTTCAGTAATATTCAAGTGGAATGGTTTCTATATGGCATCCACTATGATTGGTATTGAAATAATTTCATATAAGTTTTGAAATAAAATTATTAAACCGATAATTGTTTCCACCACTTTTATATTGAATAATACATTTATCCCATATAGAAAGTGTATATTTCCCATAGTTAATCACTCAATAATATACAAATCTATATAAATTATTTATTTTACTTTCCCCCTGTTATAGTTCATACATTTTTTAGGATATAAATAATATTTAATTTATAGATTTTATTGTAATATCCTTGACTCAGATTCTTGTGTGACACCTAAATCATTATTATACAACACCAATGGTTATACCTGATACCTATAGGTTGGAAATGAGTGATACATTTTTTTAATTAATATTTGGTGAATGATTTAACCACATTATGAGTGTAAAAAATCAATGATAACAAACAAAAAACCTATTATGAAATGTCTACAGGTCAAAATTCTCAAGAATTATAAATGACATTAATAAATTTATGAGAGGAAAGGTGTATCTGTAGAATAACTGTAACATCTCTATCTATTTTAATAATAATGTAAAAAACATGAAGGCCACAGAACATAAATTGGATGAAATAAAATTTAATGAATAATAGTGCATAGGGAAAATTATATCAAACAAATGATATATGATGTTCGAAAAATAACAATTATCTATTACAAGATTAGAACTAATATACTTGTGGTATTTAGATATCACCACTGTATTTCCTAATAAATAACTATATACCTCCTTGGTTATAAAATTCTTGTAGGTAATTAAATTTAGTTGTCAATGCTAGATGTCTACTAAGGAATCCATGTAAGGCGATAGCATACATACACAGTAGTGAATTACCATTGTTGTATGAACCTAATAGTAATATTCTATGTGTATGAATGATCAAGAATATATATATATATATACTTAAAATGGATTCATCACTTAAACATCATAACTATATATCAATAGTGTGGAAAAAAAATAGATCAAGGCCAACTACTACTGATAGCTCCCCAAACCAAGAGGGTGTATACCAACACTAATAAGTTCAAGTGTTATCTCATGATCTAGGGAAATTATTAATGACATATTATGTTATTATATGTACTAGTACCTATAATATATTACACATTTACATATGTAACCCATTGAGTATAAATTAATTATGTGTGACCAGTCAAGTAAATCTTACATCCCGTATTAGGGAATAGGTTATTAGGTAAACGAGTTGTAGAATTGTGATACCATCTTGAAAGAATCCATCTATATAACTAGTCAAAGTCTAAAAGTATATAAAATGTGTTTATAATGTATATAAAAATCAAAATAATCTTATCATGTAGCCAATATCAATAATATAAAATTTCTAGGAAATACACATTCCCATTATCAAACCGACAAAACATTATGTTAATTTATGTACTATAAAAAACATTAGAGAAAATATAGAAGTAATTAAAGAGAGTAGTGTCAAAATTAAAAGTCTTAGGAGGTAGGAAAAAAAATATCCCCTAATATATACTAGTAAAAATAAACAATAGAAAATAAAAAATGAAATAAATTAGTTTTCAAATAAGTATTGATATGATAACTTTATCATAAACATGAACCTATAATTAGTATCGCTTAGACTAAAACAGGAATGGAAAATCCAACATCCATGGGTATATGATACTAATATACTATATACGAAAATGATAATTTCTTGGGTTATTTTATATTTTAATCATTACCTAATGAATTTAAAGTGTTAGTTTATTTAATTTATGACTTAGTTTTTATGTAAATATTGACAATATATTTAATAAAAATTAATATCATTCCTTAAAATGTGAAAACCCATGAAAAAAATATTGGAGACCCAGATAATGTTCTTCTTTTTTATAAAAGGATTGGAAAAAAATATATATACAAAAATACACCAAAATAATGAAATTATATGATAACGTGGTGAGTTTCATTGAAATAAGTTTTTTGTGATACATTTTAAATAAGAATGTAAGAGGGAAATTTATAAATATAAGTGCATCCCGAAAGGTTTCAATTTTTGAAATGCAGTTTTATTTGTTATATGAATCACTATTTATTAGAATGCATAAAATTGAAATTTTTGTAATATATATTTTTATGTTAATGATGGAATAAACATGAAATTTATGAAGAAATATGTTTTCTTACCTAATCAACCATGCCACCACATCACAAAGGAATAAATATCTTAATTGATATTTATTTCTGATAATACTAATGAAAATTTTTTAGGATAAGTGGAAAATATATTATTTAAAATTTAAAATAAACAAGTATTTAGTTTTTGAAGTTTATCAATGCTTTAAAAAATCAATAAAGTTAATTCAAAGGATAAAACTCAACATACAAGCTATCCAAAAGGTGGATTTTCATGAAATGAAAACCCTGTGTAGCGTATCTATCCCCAATAGCCCATACCCAATTTCTTCTTCATTAAATTAGAATAAAATAAAAGTAATCAAATTCTTAAGTACATAATATTTTATTAGTCTTAGTAAACTAGTTACATAGTTGAAATTATTATTAAAATTTAAAACAAAAAATACACAAAGTATTTTATTTGGGAATGACATTATTTCTTATAGAGTATCCATATATATCATTCAAAAAATAAATTCATTGTATCCCAGTTAAAATAAAACATAAGAATGGTGTGATCTTCTATTCTCATTAAGAGTATGCATACAATAGAATCTATGAATAAATAAAGAATAATCAACATGAAATGGTAAATAACAGGAACATATTCCATTTCATCAATAACATGATAATAATATTGAAGGAATAAATGATGATAGAAAAATTATATATAATAATCACATAATCGTGCAAAATTAAACATGGGTATTCAAACTAATATAATAAAAATAATAAATATCAATAACATAATTCATAATGATGAAATTAATAATGAAGGACATCTAAAAAATACCATTGAGGCCTTGTTGAAATACATTTAAAATTATTGAGATCTTATACTATGATATCTAATAACTTCAAGGCCTTATGAATCAAATATATATATAAATTGTTGTGGACTTAGAAAAAACCTAATTTTTCTTATCTCACACAACCAACCTATACATAAAGGGGCTATAACAGTCCCCAATCGTCATGTACTAAGTCCAATGCATTCCTCATATTAAAGGAGGGACACATAATCAATATAAACATTCATATTGAAAATATAACATAATAAATGTTAATACATACCCCCAATAAATATTCCAAACCTTAAAACATCATGAGTAAAATGGTGGACAGTAAAAAAGGTGTACATCCTCTGTCAAACCAATCATAACCCATCTAGAGAAATAATATGGATGATATCATTGGAATATATCCCCATTAAATAATATGTAAAAATATATTTTTTATTTAAAATTAATTTTAATGAACACATGGAAAATTCCTTGATAAAATATACTCTAATTTAAAACCATATTTTTATTTTAAAATTTTAAAATTCAAAAATATCATGAAACCCCATTTTGTTGAAAATAATTTTTAAAAACAATGAATTTCTATATCTTTATAAATGTAATCCTTAAAAATAACCTAATAATTATTCAAAATAATCATCAATGAAATTATGTTCATGTTAGTGGGTAATTCTATACATGCTATATAATTTTAAAAGAACATTCCATTGACATTGAAAAAGGATAGAAACGTTACTTCTTTTGAAATTGATAAGAAGATTAATATAAAAAAAATTTAAAAATTTTCTCAAATGGGATTTTTTTAATAAATAAATATGACAGTTTAATAATATATTGGAAAATATTTTTGGAAACATTGTTTTTAAAAATATGATATTTGACCTATGAGGAAAATAATGTTGAATTTTCTTAAAAACATTTTCATAATCATTTTATGTATCAAATAGATGAATAAATGGGACTATTATTTGAAAAGTATCATTAATAACCAAAGGAGAATAAAATATATTTATTTTAAATATAAATACAAAAACATCCCCTTAGGGAGACTTAAAAAAACAACATTAAAAAGTGATGAGATTATAAAAAAAACTCTTTCTACATTGATAACCATTGTATTATATTCCCTTTTAATGAAATAAAATTAAATTAAACCTTAAATACCATGATGATAAGTTATTTCTGGTTATAATATAAAAAATGGGAGGTATATACACTATATAAAAGAAATAAGTAGTGAGTATGGTGAATGGAATGTGAATGTAAAATTGAGATGAGAAACCCTTACGTTGAGTCTGACTCATCGCTTACGTTCCTTTTACTAAGGAATTATTAACTTATGATAATTATTTAGAGCATTAGTAATATATTTCATGTTTATTATTAAGTCTATTTCACATATTCCCAAATTATATATAATTAATCATTCAATTCATTTTATGTTGGTTTCATTAATTATATTTGCTTCTGTGTCCGAAAAATGTCTTTGGGAGGTTTAATATGGTCCATTTGGTTATTATTTAGACATGAATATAATAATAAAAATTAAATATTTATCATATTTATAAATTAATTATTCATTTAAAACTAATCATTAATGATGGGTATGAAAAATTGACTATATAAAAATCATGGAGACTGTAGGCTATATGTATACATGAGTATCATTTATATTTAAAATGATCATAATAGAAATAAGGTTATAAATCTTTTATCTCCCAAGAATGATAATTATATAATATATTCAATATTATTTATTTAAATTTACACATATATATATATATCATCTATGTGGTACAGAGTGTAAAATAAAGTCACATCGATTCATGAAGGCAGTAGTCCCATTGTACACGAAGGATGTTATCATCTTTATGTGGGTGACAAAATAAGAAAGAAAATGAAATATTATATTTTTATAATGATAAATATTTAACTAATATAATAATTATTTCATATATATATATAACATATATTCATTAACTTTATCCTTATCACCATCTATGTAAAGAGTTAGTGAATGAAAAATTACACTTCTTTGTGAAGCAGTAGTCTTCTATACACACAAATGAAATTATCGTATTCCACATAAAAGGGAAGGTAAACGAGGTATATATAATATAATTACATAAAAAGTAAGATTATTATATAAATATAATATATATACTTTATATCTATCATCATACATAACCGTGAGAGGTGGTAATTGAAAAATGAATGACATCAGTTTGTTGGGTGGTAGTTTGTGGTAAACACGAATGATGATTTAATAACTCATTTGATGATAGTAGAGATGGTTATAGGTTATTAACATAACATAAGAACAAATAAGTATTTGTATTATTATTATATTATTATATCATCCTAGTTTAATAATAATTTAAGGTGGTTGAGGAAGAAATAAAATAAATATTCTCATTGATGAACTCTACCTCTTCTCCGGGTATGCTCAATAGGTTTTCATGAAAAGCATTATTATGTTGGATTTATACCAAAAGTAAGGAAGATAGGATTATAGGATGGAATTTTAAACGTTATTTGATTATTTATTGGATTATTATAAATGTTTTAAAAGTGTAATGTAGAGACTAGTTGTGGGTCGATTTTTATAAGTGTGGTGAGAGACAGACATGTAATATTTGAAAAGAAAAAGGTGTACCCTTGTTTCACAAGGTAAAAAAGTCAAAACATGGTTATAATATTGGTGTAAAAATTATATGGAGTATTTATTTCTATAATATAAATTTTATAAAATTATTTAGGTTATTTTATCCCATTTCGTTTTAGTTTAACCACCGAAAAATCAAACTTTACCTTAACAACGGTAAATAATTTTCACTATCTTTACTATTAATTAAGATAATATAAATTAATATGGGATTATTATAAAATATAAATTAGTATTTATCTAAATATGGAATCCATATTCCAAATACAATTCATAAAATTAGAAAATTTTAATTTCAAATTAATTTCACATACATGATGAGAATGCAAGTTTTCAAAGAGAAAATATTACAAATTTTACAATGTTTTTATATCAATATTAAATTAGAAAATGATTCTAATTATTTAAATTGGATTGATAAATATGGAATTCTATTAATTTTTATTAATTAACTTTTTAAATATTCTATGAGTAAATTAACCTAAAAGGTATTTTTGATTTAAAATTCCATAATTTTCATAATTCATCAAAAAATGAAAATTTTCAAAAAAAACCCAACAAATCACCTTAATAGAATTTTTACATATATGTTAAAATATTTCTGTTTATTTTTTCTAATAAATATTCTAATAGTATTATAAATTAATTATATATAATTAGAGAAAAGTGGTATTTTACCGCCTTTAAGAAAAATAAATTTTTTCGGAAAACATTAATTTTTTGAAAATGCTTCTAAGTTTATCAATGATGAATAGATATTTATTTTATTTATTTTATACATGTGTTAAGAAGATAATTTTCACAATTTATTTATTATTTTTTATACCTTCCAGATTCATGGCTTGATTATAATGGTAGTGTTTAAATTATAATATTTTAATATAGTATCACATTTTGTTTAAGCACAGTGTTCCGTGAGTTGCATGCTATCAGATAGATTGAATTTATTTAAGAATAATTATATCATAATATCTCAGGTTGTTATATTCCATTATAATATCTGTGTTTCATTTCATAAATTCTATCAAATATGATGTTTATATTTTAATATATTGAGGTTTTACATTCTACAGCCTTTAAAAAATTGTTTCCACACAATTTAATCTTGATCTTGATATATAAGGTGTTTTATTTAAAAACACCCTTCTTGAAATCTCACAGTACGGAAAGAGTTAATAAAACATCCTCTTCAAAGGAACGAATGTAAATAAAAATATTATATGGAATAATGGATGACTTGGTTTCTTAGTAAGATAATAGTGGTAAGGAGTAAAGATATGGAAATTTATGATATGCAAAAAAAAAATTAAATATAGTGATACAGGTCATTGAGAAAGAGAAAGTGAATGATCAATATAATGTTAAGTACCACAAAACAATAAATATGTGATTATTTAAAATACCATAAAATTCATTGGATATAAAGGAAATAAGAATTGGTTTATAAATATCCATTTCATAAATTAGAGGAATTATTTTACTATGTATGAATATAAGGAAATATACTTAATTGACACATTTTTATTTTAAAAACATAATTTCTTCCTTTGGTTGTTCTATGATCAACTTCCAATTAATGATTTACTCTAACAAATGATTATTAAAAATTTAAAATTGTTATTCCTAAAGAACTAAAATATAAATTTAACCGATCAAAATATCCATAATATATTGATAAGTCATTACATAGATCTATATTAAATATTTAATAATGGTTAGTACTGGTTGTCCAATATGCATAAATCTGCATATGGTGATGTAATACATTAATCTCTAAAACCTCGTAAAAAATTTCAAATAAACCATTTCAAAAATAGTTAACCATATAAACAATAAAGAATATTATGATCCAATAATATATAAATTTTTTTAATAAATTCCTAGAATGAAATTATCATTAATATCTAAAACAACATGAAGTACCTCTTAATCACCACATACCAAACATATGAATTCATCCATCAAGTATTCTCTTAAAACATTTTAATAAAATGAATTAGGATAAAATCATACTGGAAACATTAATGATTATTTATTCCTTAAATAAAAAAATATTATTGGTAATATTCCATAAATGAGGTTTTAACTCTTTCAATGATAACATAAACCAACTTTTTAATAAATCATTAATTAGTTCGATGGCATTAAGTACTATGCAATTTAATTTATACATATTAATCGTCCCTTCATCCCAGCACCATTATCTATACATTAGGAATATATTAAGGGTTATATTCCCCTAAACCATATGTTTTCAATGATGTTAAAGTTTCAATATAATCATTTTTCTTTGTCCTTATTACCATTCAACATAAATATTCATATACTTAATAAAAAATTAGTCCAATACATTACCTATAAATATCATAATTCTTATAACTAAGATATCATTGATAGAATAATCAATTAGAATAATTATTGAATATGAAAACAATGAAATTAATCATTCCACTTTATATATGGTAATATCCTTAGATTTACCCAGATCTAGTTGCTACTTTTGAGTTGTATTCCATTTATGAATACAACATTCATTTTTTAGTGCCCCATATACTTAAGGTTGATGAATTGAATAATGGAAAACATTTTACTACCCTTTAAATAGTTATTATGTTTTCTTTTATCTCTAGTCATTTTTAAAACTCCTATCCCATTTATAAAAGTAATAGGGTGTTTCTTTTAATAATTATAATATATGAGAGAAATTAATCATTCCATTATTTCATTTATCAATATAATTCTGTATCATCATCTTCTTCCATTGATACCATTATAATCAATAATACTTATAGAATAAATTTGTCCAATTATTACATCATACTATGTCTCATGCGACGAGAAGGTTTTGGAGACAAGTTCCCTTTGAAATATTTTATTTTTCCCATCCAATAAATGATAATTCTTACTATTTGGATAATTTGAATTGATGTAGTTCCCATTATATCTTCTAAGAACCATTTAAAAATGACTAAATACACTCTATTAGATCCTATCATTATCAAACATCATGTATAATAAAAGAATGAGTGAAATACATAACATTAATTAAAAAATATATACACAGCTAATCTCATAACCATCACTAGGGTTTTTTGTAGATATCATTATTTTAAAGTCCATTATAATTGTCTATCAAAAATATGATTTAATTAAATTATATCCATCATGTGGTTCAAAACCATGTGAACTATAAGGTCTATTGGTATGTACAAGGTGACGACCTATTAATGACTAATGCACCCTTTTGGATATTATTTCCCATAGGTACATAATTTCTAGAACCACAAAAATGTGTAATAATAATAAATGGATGATTTTTTTAGTAAAAACAAAATAATATATTAATAAAATAATTTAGTATATTATTATATAGATACGCTCATTGTTTATCATAGTGATATATTTTCTAATGTATGTTTTCTTAAATCTAGTTCCTAAGGTTTCTAGAAAACAACCTCTGTTACCAATTGTAGTCACCCCAGCCCCACTATCACATACCCTATGTTATTACATCGGAATAATATACAAGTAATCATATCCCAATGGACGAAATATTTTTGTAGTCTTGGTAAAGTAGACAAATTCCTTAAATTCTTATTAAAATTGAAAACGTAAAATAAAAATTTTATTTCATATGAGGACACAACTTTTCCTTATAGGGTATGCATGCATATAAATCTCAAATCACATCTCAATATCCTATGGAAAATAAAACAAAACAAAGTTGCAAGATTAGTTGCTCAGTAAGGGTAATTATATTGCTGCATCAACGAATAAATAATTTATAATCAATATAAAACTGTAAAAAACTGAAACATATTTCATTTAACCAAAAACATGAAATGATATTTTAGGAATAAATAATGATAAAATAATTCCATAAAAAATAATCAAATATTGTTTTAAAAATAACCATGGATACTATACCTAATTGAGAAATCACATTGAATATCAATAAATTAATTTATAATGATAGAATTCATAATTATGGATATATAAGACTCACCGTCAAGGTCTTATTCCAAGACATATAGTACCATTGAGGAATTGATCATAGATATCAAATTAATTCTAGGCCTTGTTAAATACATTAACCCAAATGGGTATGACCTCATCCAAAACTAAATCAATTCTGTCTCATGAGACCTATCAATGAATCAATGGGATACAACTAGCCCAACCATGAAACATAATAAATCTACCTAATTCCCCATATAAACTTAGAGAAACATAATAAATATAAATATTTATATTGAAAATATAACATATGAAATGATAATACATAACCTAATCAATAGATATAGTCCCATACTATACCCCATAAAGTGTAGAATAATAGAAAAATTGTACATTTCTAGGTAAACTTATCATAAAATATGTAGTGAAATAATATGATTAGTGTCATGGGATTATATCCCATTAAATAATAAGTAACATAAAAGGACATATTCATAAGTGGAAAATGATTTTGAAATATCTCTTTGAAAATTCTTTCAGTAAAATAACATTTTTTTGAAAATCAACATTTTTATAATAAAACACTATAAATTTTATAAAATATTGGTCAAATTTATTTCGTTGAAAATATATTTTATCAAATAATAATTTATTGAATTCTAGGGAAATTTTTTTATTTGAAAAAAACCTTAAATTCTTTCCGAGGAATATTAAAAGAGAAGATGGTCATGATGGTGGGTAATTCTAAAAAAGTTGTATTATTTTTAAATAAGTATTTATTTTGAACTATAAATGATTTTAATAGTGAATTGGTTAGAAAATTAAAAAAAAATATTCCTTTCGAACCATTTTATAAAATGTAAAAATTCGGTATATTTTTTTAACAAATCATTTTAAGAATGTAAAAACATTTTTGAATTGTTCTTAGAAAGCGCGATTTTTGATGAAAAAAGATTTTCTACTGAAGAGTGAAATAAAATATTATTTTCATAAAAATATTTAATAATAATGTTATGTTCCAAAGAGTAGAAAAATGGAAAATATTACTTGTACAATTCATGAATATATATTGAAGATGGAAATAGATTTATTTGTAGATAAAAAGATCAAATAATTCACCCAAGGGAGACTTAAACAAAAATTATCTCCAAAAAGGAGGAGATTGTGAATAAGATGTAACCTATTTTTTGAATTAGGTATCATAAGACCCATGGAAGAAATATTTTTAAATGAATCATTAAATATTGTAATGACCTAAATGAGGTTCCAGAAACCAGTGCTTCAATCTAGTTCTCCACATGCTCTCAAGCACAACTCCTTCTACACCAAAAGTTATAGACTAGCAATGAGGGTCCAAAATGTTATGTGGATAGATTATAACCACTATAACAAAGTAATAAAACAATAGAAATGAAAATAAGAATAAAAAACAATAATAAAAAATAACCAATAAATACTAAGTATCACGTAAAGAATTCAAAAATTGGTAAAATGACCATAAAAAATTAGTAGATATGTAATAACATATATGTGTTAAATTTTGACTAGAAAACCAAAATGAAGACACACTAATAAATACCAATTGGGTCTTAACATCATGTATAGTTCCCTTATCCATGCTCTATCCAAATCACTACTCTTCCATATAATATAAGGCCTTTAAAATTATACTAACATCCAATCAATATGTTTACTTGAGTAACAATTAGTATAATGACTATAGTGTGAGAACATCTCTGTAGGACACCACCAATGATGTCCAAATAAATATATAGTATAAATCATTGTATTTGTTTTTATACAGAATAAAATTACAAAATTATACATTTAAAAGTGTTTCACATTTATTATTATTTATTTAACCATAATGGAACACATGTTAATGGTGAAACCCAAGTGGATGACACCAAATTCATCTTATGATGGATTTTGAATCAACTCTCATATGTTCACATGTTTAGTTATTATGGGTTTTCATTTTTATTCAATTTCAATTTACATTTCAAGTACGTGGAACATTAGTTTAGGAAACATTATTAAGGATTCATGGAGTGTCAATCCAACATCATTATCATGGGAACATAGAGTGTCATTCTAGAACCAAAATCTTGGGTACATAGATCATCATTTCAATAACAATTCACATGCATGCATTGTGGTCATAAAGCATCAGTCTGGCCACCCACAGATGAGACGAATATATCCAAACCCCACATCTCATTTTTCAATGATACATATCATGGTTAAAATTTAATAACCATTTTTATCAACCACTATGAACATGTTTCACCATTAAATTTAATAATAAAACCCCTTTAAATGACTCCAATACATAACCATTTAACCCAAATACTTTGAATGATCTAATAAATCATTATGCCTTCAAGGTTATTACAAATAATATTTATAAATTTATAACAGCTGAAAACATTTACAATTGGTTTAATTTCATTAACCCTATAATTCCCCATTCTCATTCAATAATTATCATTTGAAGTAAAATTGGCACACTGCATGGGTTTCCATCATACATGGACTCATAACCTCCAACATATCCAAGGGACTCCATGAAGGGTCTCTCAAATTCATGATATTCAATTCACTTTTTAAATTTAAAATTAAATTCCAAAAAAAGGAAAATAATGATATGAATAAAAACACAATATCATCATCATGACTATTTGGATTAACACATATAACACAACTATTGGGTCGTTGCTAAACATCCAAAATACCTTTGTTCATTATTTTTGGCATAATAGTCTAAATCACAATGTTTGGAAAAACAATGGATGAAATGTGGATCCTAAATATCCTTTCTTGGACCTCCATTCCTTCAAAAGATAAAAAAATGGAGAATAAAAATTCGTAGAAAGAAATATGGATCCATACAAAGTGGATTAGATCTATCGTTACATAAAAGGGAAGAAAGAAGAGATCTAGGAAGAACAGCCAATAATAAAGACTTACTGTTGAATCTGTATCATTAACAGGAAATGAATCACTTCCCAGATTGAAGGGGATCACCTCTCAAGACATAGGGGAAACAGAGTTTCAGAAATCAATGATATTAGAGGAATAAAGAACATATATTTTATGTGGATTATATCCATTAATTTCATGCTTTAAAATTTATTCCCCATTTGTTAGGCTATACATTTTTTAAAATCATGAACAAACAATGTTTTTCTACTATCTCAAGATAACCCATTTAATAGTTGGCTCACATGATTAAAAACCCATGTTTTAACCATGATAAAAGTCTAAAAAGCCTGAAAACCCCATTTAGAACCTCACTAAACATTACCTAATCATTATATATACATGAAATACATAAATTAGGGGTTTGGTAACTAAATAAGAAAATATAATGTCCTGAGAAAGGTCATGATTTTACAATCTCTCTACTTTATAACGGCTCATCGTCGATCTATACTCTCAATAACCACAAAATCCTAAGGTGAAATGGTCAGACCAATGGGCTCCTATATCTTGTTACCTCTATCAGGTTTCCTCCAGATAATATATATCTTTCCCCAGCAATTATACTATTTTCATGGTGTTTCCCCATAAAACATTGTCATTGTGATCCATAACATGAATTGGATGATCTTCAAAAGAGGTAACAAACTCAAGATCAATATCATCAAAATTATTCACATGAGATGGGTTAGGTTGATTCTAACATAGGTGAGACACTTTAAAAACAATACACATAGTGCTATACCTCTTTGGAAGAGCCAAATGATACACCACCAGTCTGATTTTCTCTATAATTTCAAATAGTTTGACAAACATTTGTGCCAAGATTCACAACTTAAAAATCTAATATTGACCCATTCTCAGTGATAACTGATGAAAAATATGGTCACTAACTATAATGGCCTGACCCCATAAGCCCAAATCTGGTTCATTATTTTAATATAATTGCATGATTACAAGGTATCAAGTCTTGAAGGACCGATCAGTTTAGATGTTTTGGAAAATAGATTACATACATGAACATAACATTACACATAAAAAAATAAAACCCAATATAAATACTCTTTTGAGAAATCTATTATTTCCCAAGGATAATCCGTCATATCAAACATAATACACTTCTTAGTGTCCTGGAAAAACAAAACATAATAGAAGGGGTGATCTCAAATGCTCAGTAAGGATAAATAATTTATTGGAAACATAAAACCATTATAAAAATATGTGTAATAAAAAGAACAGCCTTTTAAACATAAACTTGTACATAATATTGAGAAAATAAATCAAAAATTTCTATATAATCATTCACATGGATATTATATTAGTCGAATAATCACATGTAATAACTAATTTCATAAATACATAATGCTGAAAGACAGACATCATTACCACATAGTCAAAGCCTTACGCCAAGACTACAAATAAAAGTTTTGTCAAGGCCTTGTGCCAAGACAATAGTTTGTATCATGAGATCAACTGATGCATCAAGGGGCTATAGCGGACCCCAACCTTCACTTACTATGTCCATTGAATTCCTTAAATGAAAATATTGAAACATTACATAAACATTCATATTAAAACTAGCATACAAAATGTCAATACTTCAACCATAAATCATGAAGGGTATAAAAATATCTAATCTACAGTCAAACATATCATAACTCATATGATACAATATGGAATATTGTATTATAAAAAATCAAACTTAACCAAGAATAATATCCAATATTGAATGATGATGGAGTTTAAAATGACCAGTAAAACTTGTAGATAGAAATATCTCTTTTTGTGAAATCATTTAAAATTCACTCATTTATAAATGAATTAATTTAAAAGAGATATTTGAATCAAAGTGTCCCATTCCTTTTTGAAACTTTATAAATGAATTAACATTTAAATAAATCATGTCTATATAAATAAATTCTTAAAAAAAATTATACACATGGAAATTAATTAGAAATATTTAGAAGATTAAATATTTTAAGCATTAAAAATACCATTTAAGTTAAATTATATCTTAAAAGAATAATTTTGAAATGTATTTTATGTAACATGGACATGGTTAAAATATATTTCACAGAAATTAGATACACATAAACAATCTCAGATAATAATGAGATTGTATAATTAACCCATACCTTGCACTTTCCATTGGTCGAGGGTATGCTTAACCACCTGTATAATGACCATAGTATATTAATAAAAAATACCAGAACGAAATTAATATTTATTATATCATAATTGATTCATTTATGACTTTATAATAAACATTTATTAACGATTTCTATGTTAAATTAACATTTCAATTAATAATCTATTTCTTTATCGTAACTGTTTTAACTTGTTATTGTTGATCGTATCATTTAGATCATGGTTTAAATAGTTATATAATATAAAACATGATTTATATATAATATATATTTAAAATATAAATATATATAATAGATATATATATGAAAAGAAAAACACAGTTTATAGAGATGGTAGGTCGTATGTACGCATAAACAAAGTTTCTGTTTTCATATCATATTGAATGGAAGTAAGTGAAAAAGATATATGTAAGGACACACACACACACGCATATATATATATATCCAAAATCATAATTATGTAATATATTAGACACTTATTAATAATATATATTGTTATAATAATTGTTGAATGGTGAACCTGGATATGAATCTCATCACGTCGTGGAGACGGGAAGCCATTCGTACTCACAAGCGACAACCTTATTTAATTAATGATTAGAAGGTGTGGAATTGGATGGTATATTAATTTTACCGAGAAATTATAATGTTATGTTCATTATTTATAGATATATTACTCATCATTATATCCATCCAAATAACTTATTGTAGAATAACATATTACACCACGTTGTGGTGACGGTAAGTCATACGTACGCACGCATGATGACATTTTGATTGATAGGATGGATAGAATAATGAGTATGGTTATACCATATTTATAATATCATCACAATATTTAGAAGGTACTGGATTTATTATTTTGGAATGGAAATAACAAAGAAATAGAATGTATAAGAAGAAAAAACATTTAAAAGGGTGATAAAATAATTACCTGTCCTTTGGGTGTTTCCTTTTAATTTGACAAAAGGGCTCTATAAGATAGCTTCTTTTGCATAAAGGAGTAACTCTAGGATGAAGTGAGAAAAGATTTGAGGAGAATTTGGTATGGGTTGGCTGTGCCAAATGTCATTAGAGGATTGATTTTGAGAGAAGGGGATGTACCCTTTTATAAGAGTGGTGTGGGTCGTATTACGAAAAGATATAAATATTAATTTATTATAAAATTATTTTATATTTCTAATACCCCAAAATTAATGTATTTTAAATATAAAGAGGGGATGAGCCGAAATCCTTTGAACCAACAGGTTTTAGACCAGTATAGGTCACCATACTAACCCGATAATTTATATTTAAAACTTAGTTAAATATTTTAACTTTTATCATGTCCTCTGGTATTATTTTAAAAAATAGAAAATAAACTTAATATAAAAATCCAAGAGTTTCTCAAGTGGTTCATAATGGATATATATAACCTTATCTATGTCTTTTGGCCTATCCTTATAATTTTAGAAATATTATATCAATTAATAATATATTATTTGTTTTAAAAACTCATTTATGTCAATTTTGACTCTATTTGGTATTTTGATATTGTAAAAGTCATAAAAACATTATCACTTCAAAAATAATGTATTTAATCATCCCTAAAAAGTCATATTAACCTATAAATTTTGTGTATGAGATCAATATCCTCAATTTATTTTCATTTTTATATTTATATTATCAGTTATTTTAATCATTAATTTATAATGAAATCACTACATCATCATTGTGTTATAAATATATTTAATTATATAATCACTAAAAATTATAAATAAAATACAATTATGTAAGAAATTTTTTTATAATTCTAATAAAAATTTATAATCAAATATATCTTATGTATAACCCTATATAGTTTAGTTATTAATCATTGAATTTTACACTTTTAGCTATTCTTTAAATATAGTAATAATAAATTTCCTAATCTAATCCAATTGGAAAAAAATGATAATACATAATTCATAAGTTTTTTTTGGTCGAAATAAACATATCCAATAGAATTAGGACATGTGTTAGGGTAATTGTAATATCATTTTTAAATTTAATTACCCTATTTACTATTAACTGTGGTAAATAAAAGTCCAAAGTTAATATTCACCAAAAAAAATATTTTCATCATATTAAAAAAAATTACATCCTAATGTCAACCATGTACCTTATATTTTTTAAATTAAATTAATAGAAGTGGTAAAATTATGTTTTATGAAAATTTGTAAATGTGTCTGGAAGGTTGATAAAATCTGTTAAAAAGTTCAATAAAATATTAGACATATAATTTTATTATAAAATTAATCCAAAAATATACATTGAACTTTTATAGGTTTTATATATCTTGTTTTACCTAAAATAAATTTTAATAATATAATTTATTATTTAAATAAAAAGTCTATTTTAAAAAATTACACAATGTTTTTCACAATTCATCAAAAATTGAAAGCATTCAAAAAAATGCCAAAAATTCACCCTAAGATAAATTTGGTATTCTGAATTCATAAATGAATTCAATTTTACCAAATTCAAAACATAGAAGTTTCATTAATTAATTTAAAATTAAGTCTTGTTTCCAAAAATGAAAAGTGGGTTTAAAAAAAATGAAAACTATCAAAAGATTTACTTGTGTTTATGTCAAATTTAAATGTGAAATTACTTATAATGAACGAAATTTTATTAAATGATAAAAAAAAATCTAATTATACTTAATAACCAATTCAAATTTATAATTTAAAACTATAAATTATCTTGATTAAAAAATTAGTTTTCAATTAAATTTAGTATTTTTCAATATTCATCAAAATATGAAATTTATAAAAAAATTACACAAAAATAATCCAAAATAAATTTCTATTTCCTGCTTCTAAAGAAGAATTTAATTTCATTAAATTGAATATATAAATGTGTCAAATATTGGTTTTAAAAAGGGTTCTCAATTAAAAGGTGGTAAAATTGATTTTTTTATATATAAATCTTTTATCTGAAAAAAATGAATTTGTTTATATATAATGTATAATAAACACATAATATAGATTCTAAATTTATATGGAGTATATAAAATTAAAAATTCAGTTTTTTCTATTCCAAACCACTTTTTGAAAGACTAGTTTTGCAAGTTGGGGTGTGCTCGAACTCGGTGTTATGTGTAGTGCATGTTATTGAATTACATTGAAGAGATTAAGTACTATGAAATCTTGGGGTGTTACAATATCCCATACATCAATATATTTCATCCTCGCATTATGAAATTTTTCTTCGAATAAAATGATCAAAAATAGAAAAAATCAACTGTGGAAAACCCACATCGGAAATTGGTTTAATAAAATTTAGTCTTAATAAGAGGGAAAGGGAAATGAAAAAGTCACCACCAAATTATGATTTATATTAGGATAAAATTGGTGTAAATTAGAGACACATAAATTGAGAAAAAATTTAAATATTTATAGGGATTTACTGAGGACATCAATCACAAACATATGTAAAATTGAGGGCCATAAAGAAATCTATCTATGATGATTTAAAATATAATCGTTTCAATAAAAAATAATGTATTAGGATAAAAATTTGGTTTTATGATCCATACCATAATGTTTAAGAATTAATTTATTCATAGTATAAGAGGAAAAAAATATATTTATCAATTAGAGTTTCATCCTTCAACTAATTCCTACCACAAAATCATGATTCACTTCAAAAGATTGTAGAATTCAAAAATATTTTATTTATATAAATCTAATAGGGTTCCAAAAATAATGATTTTATAATTCATTTGATGAGATATTTAACAAAACTAAATTATACAAACTGGGATATCATGTTGTTCTCTGGTCAGTGATGCACCCTTATTTCCCTTCGGTTGCAGGTTCAAGTCTCACAGCCTTGCCGAACACGGTGGGTTGTCTCCCAACATCCGAGTTATCCTTTTTATAAAATTCCAAAAAAAATCTTTAGAAATTTTATAACCATCACAATAGTATCCAATGTCAAACATAATAAATTCCATCCTTTTGACGTATCCAAAATACTTTTGTCAAAAATCACAGTCCAAAATTTATAAGGAAGGTAAACATAATGAAGATCTATTTTTCCATGTAATAACAAGTGAACACCTTCATCATGTATTATTTTAAAACATGGTAACATCATAAATTACCATAAAACCTTACTGATTACATTCATGCTCCCTTATTCCTTATAGAAAACTTGATATACTATTTGAATCATAAATTATTGTAAAATCCAACAATAATGGAGTAAAAAATCTATATTTTTTTAAAAGTAGTCAATAATGTCGAATATAATTTATCCAAATCGATCAACTCTTATTCCAAAATCACTACATCACTATCAAAACCATATTAACGTTTATATTTCATTCAACTATATATTTTCCAAAAATTTTAACTTGTTATTGAGTCACTTTTCATAGAACCATATAATCTCAAATCCTCAATATAATAGTACCGTAATACAATCCTTATTTATTTCCATAATTCATATTAATAGTACATCAATGATAGAACATTCAAATGAAATAATTATTTAATAAAAACATAAGAACGCTAGTCATTCATCTTCATTTTTAGTAGTATCATAACTTGATTATTATCAAATAGCACCCTTTGGGACATACTCTGATGATTTGGACATTGAGCCATGTAGTGTCCCAACTCCCTGCAGATGAAGAATTGTATATTTGAATAATTTTTCTTACCCATGAAATCACATTGTTGCTTTCCTTTTTCTCCATAGTTATAATGAACTCCTATTCTCTTAAAAAATTACCAAGGTGATTCTTTCCACAGTTATAACATATGGGAAAATCCTTGTTTCCCCTTTCCCATTATCTACCTTTCTCTCTACCATTATTTTCATTTCTTTCTTCCCTTCAAAGACCTATGACTCATAGAATTCTTTCCATATCTTATTAACACATTATTCCATTTCATTATATGATGAGAATATTTGGTATACTATTTCCCTTCTAAATCTTAGCTTAATACCATAATAGATATAATCCTTCTTACACTTTGGATCATGCGTATTGTTGGAGTTTCCATTCCTTCTACTGGGAGCCATTTCATAAAAATATCATACACTATGTTCGTTTAGGAATCACAATGGATAATTCCAATCTTGTAAAATATCTACCTAAATTGAAAATATTATGCATATAATCTATAATCATGAAAAAATGTTTTCTCTGAGAAATTATTTACTTTTAAATTCCTCATTATGTCCTGTAATGTAAATGTGAATTATCCTAAGAATATCCCATGCGAGTTTCATAACCAAGAGTGACTCAAGGAATGTTGTCATGTCCTATGATACCTCGAGTAAAGCCTGAAACTCCTTATCAAAGTTTTCACTCCTTGGTACATCTGTGCCCAATCTGCCACTACCTGATCCTATCTAGAGATGGATGTATTTCATAAAAAATACACAAAATATCTACATTAACAAAATCCTAGGATGTTCTTCTATACTAATCCTCAAATTCTATCATGGGTAATGTTATCTAATCAGAGTTTTTCAAAATGTAGTTTCTATGGTTTGTACTAAACTTCCTCTGATACCAACATAACCGCTCACCCCAGAAGCCCAAAGTTGTCGCATTATTTTAATACATTTACATGATTACATGGAATAAATTCCCGAAGGGATGATCAGTTTAGTAGTATTGGAAAATAGATTAAATACCTGAACATTACATTACTCATTAAAACATAAAAAATAACATAAATAATCCATTGGGAATGCTATTATTTCCCTAGATTAACCCTATATATCAAACATTTTACACTTTTTGTAATCCTTGGAAAATAAAATATAAGAATGATATGAGCTCATATGCTCAGTAAAGGAAAACTATTTAGAAGAATCTATAAACATTTAAGGCATGATGTGTAATATAATCAATAGTCTTTTAAACATAATCATGTACATAATTTGGAAAAAAATTAAACATTACCCCATAAACAATCACATGGATATTATACTAGTTTAATAAACACATGTAATAATAAATTTTATAATGATGGAATGCATAACGCTAGACTTCATTACCACATAGTCAAGGCCTCAATCCAAGACACTAAATAAATTTTTTGTCAAGGATGTGTGTCAAGAAACTTGTTTGTCTCATTAGACCTACCGATGCATCGATGGGCTATAGTGGGTCCCACTGGTCACTTACTAATTCCACTGCATTCCTCATATTAAAATGTTGAAACAAATCAAAAAATTACATATTAAAACTAGCATAAGAAATATCAATACATCAACCATAAATTATGAATCTTATAAAAATAACACATCTAGAGTCAAAAATACCATACCTCAATCAATACAATCTAGAAGATTTAATTATAATAAATCAACCATAATCAAGATTAATATCCACTAATGAATGTTGACATAGTTGAACATGACCAGTAAAACATTTTGAGAGAAATATCCCTTTTTGTGAAATCATTTAAAAGTCACACATTTATAAATTAAGTCGTTTAAAAGAGATTTTTCAATAAAAGTGTCCCATACCACATTCATTATTTTGAATGGAATGAACATTTTAAAACGAGCATGTCCATATAAATAAATCCTTAAAACCATTTTGAAAACATGTACATTAATGAGAAATAATTAGAAGAATAAATATTTAAAAAAATTAAAAGGATGTTTTAGTATAAGACTACCTTAATAGAATCATTTAAAAATTTATGTTATGAAACATGTACATGGATAATAAATATTTCCCATAAAATAATTACACATAAACAACCTCGGATAATAAGGAGATTGAGGAATTAACCCTTACTGTGCACTTTCCTCTAGTCGAGGGTACTTTTATCCTCTTATATAATTACCATAGTATGTTATTTAGTTATTCCAGAACCATATTCATATTTATTATATCATACATGATTAATTTATGAATTTATACTAACAATTTAATAATTATATCCATATTAAATTAACATTTCAAGTAATAATCACTTTCTTTATTGTACATGATTTAACTTGTTATTATTGATCGTATCATTTAGATCATGATTTTAATAATTCCATAATATAAAATATTATTTCTATATAATATATATTTAGAATGTAAATGTGTATAAAAAACATAAATGAAATGAAAAACACAGTTTATGAAGATAGTAGGTTGTATGTACGCATAAACGTTTTTTATGTTTTCATATCGTATTGAACGAAAGTAAGTGAAAAAGATATATGTAAGTACATACATACATACATACATACATACATACATACATACATACATACATACATATATACATACATATATATATACATACATACATACACATATATGTATATCCAGTAGAATTATTATGTCATATATTACATACTTATTAATAATATATATTTCTATAATCATCGTAGAATGGTGAACCTGGAAATGAATCTCGTAGCGTTGTGGAGATGGTAACCCATACGTACTCACAGGCGACGATATCATTTCCTTAATATTTAGAAAGTGAGGAATTGGATTGAATATTAATTTTATAGATAATTGGTTTGTTATTTCCATTTTTTATATACATATTACTTATCTTTATATTCATCCAAATAACATAGTGTTGAATAACTAATTACACCACTATGTGGAGATGGTAAGTCGTACACATGCACGCATGGTGACATTATAATTCATAATATGGATAAAATAATGAGTATCATTGTATCATATTTGTAATATAAGCATAGTATTTATAAGGTACATGATTTGTTATTTTTTTAAGGAAATAACAATGAAATAGAAAGGTAGAGAAGAAAAAAAATATGAAAGAGGTGATAAAAAAAATTATCTATTCTTTGGGTGTTTTCTTTAGATTCGAACGAAATGGCTCCTTAGGATGGATTTTTGATCAAGGTATGACCTCTAGTTAGATTTAAGGGATGCTATGAGGAGATTCGGGCATGGGTAGGCTGAAAAAATTGTCACGACCCGCCCTCGGGGTCCGAGCCGTGACTACCCCAAGCCCGCCTTCCATAGGCCAGGGGCTGGCGACTAGCACCAAGGCGTAAATCCCGGTAAAAAGGGAAGGCATTGCCTTTGAAAAGAAAACACACACCACGGAGTAAACAAGCGGAAAGTAAACACTAAGCAAGCAGAGTACAACTGAAGTGCGGAAAAGTAAATGGGCCAGAATACAAACCCAAACTGAAAGTAAAGTACAACTCGAAAAGGGAAAAAAAACAGCAACTGAAAAGTAAAGGCCGCTACTCCGTGCTGTCCACTGGAAAATCCCACCTGAAGGGTGGATACAGATAGCTCCTCTGCTCCACGGGTCCCACCGTCCGCTCCGTGCTCGTCCCGCCCAGTGGTCCACCTCCGGGTACCGTCCCGCTCTGCAAGCCTCAGCTAAGGTCAACGCTGTCCGTCGTCTGCAACCAACACAACGAAGTGCGGGTAAAGCCCGTGCAGGGGTGAGTATAAGCTACTCAGTAGGGACCCCGAGACCCCTGAAGGTCTCTCAAATCCACAAAGGATAAACCACGAAGAAAAGTACAATCACGAAGTAACAACCGACACTGCTTAGGTATATGCCCATACATATACCTAAGTCATCAATTCAAATACACTCCAACCTCCGAGCCCAAGTACAACTCAGTCCACGCAGGAAAGTATACGTATTCCACATAGGAAAGCAAAATATAATCCACACAGGATTGCACAACACAATCCACACAGGAAAACAACAGGATTCAGCTCACACAGGTATACTTTTTCAAGGACGATAAAGATGATCACTGATCCATCTAAATCGTCGGACCCACGAAGGATCGATAGGTAACTAACCCCCGCAGAAGACCCACACAGGATCGGGCTCACACAGAACCTGTAGGCGCTGGCTCACACAGAACCGCTGAGCGCAAGGACCCACACAGGATCGGGCTCACACAGAACCTGTAGCACTGATCCACGTAGGATCGCTGAGTGCTGTAATCGTCGTCGTCGAATCCACACAGGATCTCTGTACTGTCGTCGTCGAATCCACACAGGATCTCTGTACTGTCGTCGTCGAATCCACACAGGATCTCTGTACTGTCGTCGTCGAATCCACACAGGATCTCTGTACTGTCGTCGTCTAATCCACACAGGATCTCTGTACTGTCGTCGTCTAATCCACACAGGATCTCTGTACTGTCGTCGTCTAATCCACACAGGATCTCTGTACTGTCGTCGTCACTGTCACAGTAGCAGTCGTAGCAGTAGTAGCAGTCGCACAGTAGCAGCCAGCACTAGGGTTCCCGCACACAGCAAACTCGTACGGAGGGTCCGCTCCACGAGCCGAGAGGCTGATACATCAACTGTCACGAAGACCGAAGTTGATGTATCCAAAAGTTCCGTATCGTCAACAGGAACTCAACGCAACAGACGGCGCGTCGATCGGACGCCCGGTCTGAGAGTTATTGGCATTTTCGTCTCCGGGGCCCGGTTAGTTTTTAAGGTAAAACCAACCCGACCGTACTCCACCTGCGTCCAAACCTCGGGCGGAGTGTGCCAAAAGATCCGTCTCACTAAGAGGGACACTACGCGACTGACGGCACGTCAATCGGACGTCCGTAGCTCAAGATATGAGCGTTTCCGCTCCGAAGGCCCGGTTAGTTTCGTGAACGAACCAACCCGGCCGAACTCAAAGTAAACCGAAACCTTGAGTGCGATATACCGAAACGACCGTCTCGATCCAAGGATCGCGTTGCCGCAGACGGTTCGTCATTCGGAGGTCTGAGGCTCAAGTTATGAGCCAAAAACCGAATCTGGTCCGAAACGGGGGGTCCGGGTCCGGGCCGACCCGGCCCGACCCCCCCCCTCTGGACGGCGCGGCGGCCGGCGGCGGCGGCGGACGGCGGCGGACGGCGGCGGCGGCTGGCCGCGTGGCGGCGGCGGCGGCGGGCCGCGTGGCGGCGGCGGCTGGCGAGCCGCGTGGCGGCGGCGGCTGGCGGGCCGCGTGGCGGCGGCGGCTGGCGGGCCGCGTGGCGGCGGCGGGCGGCGGGCCGCGGCGGCGGCGCTGGGCGCCGCACGTGGATCACGCGGGGGGCAATCAAGCCCCCCCTGCTTTGTGAGGGCGGCACGGCTTTGAGCCGTGCCTTTGCCCAAAAACGGCCCCCGCAAATGGGGGCCGGCTGGTCAAACCGGGGGGCTGTTGCCCCCCCCTCCTTAAATGAACCGCCCCCCCTCTTTAAGAGGGGGGTTTGATTATCCAGCCGGGGGATTTATTCCCCCGGTTTTATGACATCCGGCCGGCCCGCTGGCCGGCCGGTTTTTACCAACGGGACCGGAAATTTCCGGTCCCGCCCTCGACTTCCGATGCCGGCGGCCCGGCCGCCGGTCTTTCCTTGCGCCGCGGCCCGGAACCGGCCGCGGTCTCCTCGTCTCGCCGCGGCCCGGAACCGGCCGCGGTGTTCGTCGTCCGGCGCGGTGCGACGGCACCGCGCCCCTTTCGCCGTGTCATGAATCCTCCCAACGCGGCGCGACGGCGTCGCGTTCTTGAAGTCTCTCCTCGGCGAAGCGCGACGGCCTTGCGTAAATTAATCGCACGGCAAACCGCGTGGTGCGACGGCACCACGCCACCTTGCTTCCATCGCAAGAATTTAAACAAGAACGTTGGAGGGGGGGGTTCGGCCGTGTTCGTGCGGTCCGGCCCCCCCTCGCGTTAATCGTAATAACATAACTAAAGAATATCCAAAAGCCTCACATTTAGTCATGCTAAAATCCATGATTCAAGAAAGGAATAAAATAATCAATAAAAACATCCCCTACCTCTGGTTTGAGATTCAAAGAATCTTCTACGTTCCGCGGAAGACGGCGTCGCGGAAGTCGGGCGTCGCGGTCGTCGTTCGTCAAATCCGTTGACGAAGTGCTAAGCCCGAAGAGACACGACGTTGGCGGATCTTCGTTTGCCGACGAAGGAGGTTCGGGGGGAAGAAGAGGTCCGAAGATACCGGGTCGCCGAGTCGATGATCCTTGACGAAGAGTTCTCGTTCTTCGTTGAGGATGAAGACGTTCTTCGTTCTTCGTCAGAGCTTGGAGATGAAGGAGCTCTCCCAAGACAAACAAAGAACCCCCAATAAAATAAGAATACCACTTATTTTATTAACACATAACTCAAAGGGTTTTCAAATGTTTGAAATTCAAAAGAGGGGGTTTAACTCCCTTAATTAAATAAGGGTAACTTAAGCCATTAAAAGAGGGGTTAAGTATGTTGAGAGAAAATGAAAAGACTTAGGGGTTCGTGTGGGCCCCACCACACTTAATCCTCTCAAGGGAGGTTAAGTGGGTGTGGGTCCCACTTCCAACCCCCTTAGATAGGTTTTTAAATAAATTAAAATAAAATTTGTATTACACAAATTTTATTTAACTTAACTGAAAAACCCCAAAACGTAACTCTCAACCCGCAACAAACGCAACTCCCGAAAAGGTCTCATTAAGCGAAAACCGGCGCTGCGAGTTCATCGGTGCCCTCGGATTTCAATTCCGAGCACCGGATCAAAAGTTAGGAATTCCCGCTCGTTCGTTCACTGAACGTACCCGAGCCAAACTTCGGAAATTAATTCCGGGCAATCCGGGCCTCGGAATCAGGTGCCGTCTGAAACCGCGCTCTTGTAAAATTCTAAAGAAAATTAAGAAAAAATTTCCCTTGAATTTTACGGGTCTTTACATTACTCCCACCTCAGGGCTTTACGTCCCCGTAAAGCTACATCAAAAACTAGGGAAAACAAAGGAGAGTACTGAGCACGCATCTGAGCCTCCCGCTCCCATGTGTTCTCCTGGAGATTCCCGTGCTGCCATCTGATGCGCACAAGAGGAATCGATCGCCCACGTAGGACCCGCTCCTGGATGACATGGACCTTCTCTGTCGTGGTCTGGACCATCTCCGGTCCCATCAGAGCTGCAAGATTTCTCCTTTGCCGAAAAGAGAAATCTGGTCTCATCCCCTGGATGAACCACATTCTTTGCCTAAAACAGTCAATCCTAACATGGATGATACTAATCCATACTAAGGATGACGTCGTAAGGCCTCGACGCTACTACTAAGAGATTCAACCGTTACTCTCGCCTCCAAGGGTTGAGTCACACTGTCGGCATCAGTGTGTGGTAACTGGGCCTCCTCCAGTAGATGTCTCACAAGTGAGGGTCAAGTCAACAGCCAAAACTGGAACCTCTTAGTAACATTACGATAGAGGACAGGAACGAAAACATCACAAGGTATGCGTCTTTTATTATTGTAGCTCGTAATACAAGACGCTACACAAAAGCAACAAGGAACCAGAAGTACAAAGGATGTTCCACTAGTTCTGCTCCTGTCCATCGGCTCCCAGAGCTTCATGATCGAAGGCCTCGGCTGCCTGAAGCTGAGCTCTCCCCTGCGGTCGGGGTGGACCTCCTGGTGGTGGTGGTGGTAGAGCCTCAAAGCGTCGGCCACCACCAGCTGCTCGTCCAGCTCCCCTGCCTCGTCCGCCTTCTCCCTGCGGACCGCCACGGTCGAACCTCTGCCTCTGCCTAGGTGGTTCTTCAACCGTCTGCTGCTCCTCCGCATGGCGGGTCGGGCAGTCACGAGCCATGTGGCCTCGCCCGCCGCATGCATAGCACTGTCTTGCACTCGAAAGACTGGCCCCGCGTTGTGTGCCCTGCACTGCTGAGCCAGTGCCCTGAGGTCTGGTCTGTCTGGACCCCTGAGTCATTCGCCGACTGCCAGCTGCAGATGACTCTGCCACGTGCCGTCCTGCGGTGGGTCTCTGTGCTGGTGTAGACTCAGCAAGGAAGCTCTCGATCAGAAGGGCCCGCTCCAGTACTCCTGTCTGAGTCGGTATGCTGAGGGAGATCAGCGATGCCCTGATCTCGTGTCTCAAACCCTGCTCGAAGGTCCGGGCCCGGAAGAATGGGTCCCGTACCATGTCGGTCGAGTAGCGCGAGAGATCGGTAAATCTCGCCGAGTACTGTGCGACCGTCATGCTGCCCTGCCGCAGCTGTAGAAGCTCCTGGATACGCACCGCACGAAGGGTGGCTGGGACGAACTCCGAGCGGAAGAGGCTCTCGAAGTCCGTCCAGAGAAGAGATGCCTCATCGTGCACCTGGAGCATCAAGCTCCACCATCGTCCTGCTGCTGCGTGTAGTAGGCTCGCAGCGAGGATCACCATGAGGTCTGCTGGTGTCCTCACCAGCCTAAACACTCGAACCACTGCCTCCAGCCAGTCCTCTGCTGCCTGGGGATCCGTCTCCCCGCGAAACCTGGGCGGTCGCTGGCGCTGAAACTCATGCAGTGCGCTGAGGCGACGTGCATCGTCAGCGGCTGCTGCTGGAAGCATCGGGGGATCGGCGGGTAAAGCTACCGCCGGTGCCGCTACTGGAAAAGGGCCCTGCACCGAGGCCTCGTCGCTCGGTGGGCTGTCGTCTCGCTCGACTCTCGGAACCCTAGCTGGCTGCCGTCGTGGGGCCATCCTGAAAAGGAATAGGTGCACCACGGTTAGAACAGTATACCTGGTGAGCTGGCACAAGTAATCACAAGGAAAACTTGAGACTTTCATAAAGCAGATCAGTATACCCGGTGAGCTGACACAAGTAATCACAAAGAAAACTTGAAACACACACGCAATCAATGTTTTCGTGCATTAAGTCGGAAATCAGAAGTCAGGGTCCTGGTGTATGGATACGTCGGCCGCCGCACCAACACTGGACTCCCTGGACTGATAACCACACTCAATACGCTAAACATTATTGCTTCACATAGAAAAGATCAGAGTTCGCGGTAGAACCGAACTCCTCTGATACCAATTTGTCACGACCCGCCCTCGGGGTCCGAGCCGTGACTACCCCAAGCCCGCCTTCCATAGGCCAGGGGCTGGCGACTAGCACCAAGGCGTAAATCCCGGTAAAAAGGGAAGGCATTGCCTTTGAAAAGAAAACACACACCACGGAGTAAACAAGCGGAAAGTAAACACTAAGCAAGCAGAGTACAACTGAAGTGCGGAAAAGTAAATGGGCCAGAATACAAACCCAAACTGAAAGTAAAGTACAACTCGAAAAGGGAAAAAAAACAGCAACTGAAAAGTAAAGGCCGCTACTCCGTGCTGTCCACTGGAAAATCCCACCTGAAGGGTGGATACAGATAGCTCCTCTGCTCCACGGGTCCCACCGTCCGCTCCGTGCTCGTCCCGCCCAGTGGTCCACCTCCGGGTACCGTCCCGCTCTGCAAGCCTCAGCTAAGGTCAACGCTGTCCGTCGTCTGCAACCAACACAACGAAGTGCGGGCAAAGCCCGTGCAGGGGTGAGTATAAGCTACTCAGTAGGGACCCCGAGACCCCTGAAGGTCTCTCAAATCCACAAAGGATAAACCACGAAGAAAAGTACAATCACGAAGTAACAACCGACACTGCTTAGGTATATGCCCATACATATACCTAAGTCATCAATTCAAATACACTCCAACCTCCGAGCCCAAGTACAACTCAGTCCACGCAGGAAAGTATACGTATTCCACATAGGAAAGCAAAATATAATCCACACAGGATTGCACAACACAATCCACACAGGAAAACAACAGGATTCAGCTCACACAGGTATACTTTTTCAAGGACGATAAAGATGATCACTGATCCATCTAAATCGTCGGACCCACGAAGGATCGATAGGTAACTAACCCCCGCAGAAGACCCACACAGGATCGGGCTCACACAGAACCTGTAGGCGCTGGCTCACACAGAACCGCTGAGCGCAAGGACCCACACAGGATCGGGCTCACACAGAACCTGTAGCACTGATCCACGTAGGATCGCTGAGTGCTGTAATCGTCGTCGTCGAATCCACACAGGATCTCTGTACTGTCGTCGTCGAATCCACACAGGATCTCTGTACTGTCGTCGTCGAATCCACACAGGATCTCTGTACTGTCGTCGTCGAATCCACACAGGATCTCTGTACTGTCGTCGTCCAATCCACACAGGATCTCTGTACTGTCGTCGTCTAATCCACACAGGATCTCTGTACTGTCGTCGTCTAATCCACACAGGATCTCTGTACTGTCGTCGTCACTGTCACAGTAGCAGTCGTAGCAGTAGTAGCAGTCGCACAGTAGCAGCCAGCACTAGGGTTCCCGCACACAGCAAACTCGTACGGAGGGTCCGCTCCACGAGCCGAGAGGCTGATACATCAACTGTCACGAAGACCGAAGTTGATGTATCCAAAAGTTCCGTATCGTCAACAGGAACTCAACGCAACAGACGGCGCGTCGATCGGACGCCCGGTCTGAGAGTTATTGGCATTTTCGCCTCCGGGGCCCGGTTAGTTTTTAAGGTAAAACCAACCCGACCGTACTCCACCTGCGTCCAAACCTCGGGCGGAGTGTGCCAAAAGATCCGTCTCACTAAGAGGGACACTACGCGACTGACGGCACGTCAATCGGACGTCCGTAGCTCAAGATATGAGCGTTTCCGCTCCGAAGGCCCGGTTAGTTTCGTGAACGAACCAACCCGGCCGAACTCAAAGTAAACCGAAACCTTGAGTGCGATATACCGAAACGACCGTCTCGATCCAAGGATCGCGTTGCCGCAGACGGTTCGTCATTCGGAGGTCTGAGGCTCAAGTTATGAGCCAAAAACCGAATCTGGTCCGAAACGGGGGGTCCGGGTCCGGGCCGACCCGGCCCGACCCCCCCCCCTCTGGACGGCGCGGCGGCCGGCGGCGGCGGCGGACGGCGGCGGACGGCGGCGGCGGCTGGCCGCGTGGCGGCGGCGGCGGCGGGCCGCGTGGCGGCGGCGGCTGGCGAGCCGCGTGGCGGCGGCGGCTGGCGGGCCGCGTGGCGGCGGCGGCTGGCGGGCCGCGTGGCGGCGGCGGGCGGCGGGCCGCGTGGCGGCGGCGGACCGCGGCGGGCCGCGGCGGCGGCGCTGGGCGCCGCACGTGGATCACGCGGGGGGCAATCAAGCCCCCCCTGCTTTGTGAGGGCGGCACGGCTTTGAGCCGTGCCTTTGCCCAAAAACGGCCCCCGCAAATGGGGGCCGGCTGGTCAAACCGGGGGGCTGTTGCCCCCCCCTCCTTAAATGAACCGCCCCCCCTCTTTAAGAGGGGGGTTTGATTATCCAGCCGGGGGATTTATTCCCCCGGTTTTATGACATCCGGCCGGCCCGCTGGCCGGCCGGTTTTTACCAACGGGACCGGAAATTTCCGGTCCCGCCCTCGACTTCCGATGCCGGCGGCCCGGCCGCCGGTCTTTCCTTGCGCCGCGGCCCGGAACCGGCCGCGGTCTCCTCGTCTCGCCGCGGCCCGGAACCGGCCGCGGTGTTCGTCGTCCGGCGCGGTGCGACGGCACCGCGCCCCTTTCGCCGTGTCATGAATCCTCCCAACGCGGCGCGACGGCGTCGCGTTCTTGAAGTCTCTCCTCGGCGAAGCGCGACGGCCTTGCGTAAATTAATCGCACGGCAAACCGCGTGGTGCGACGGCACCACGCCACCTTGCTTCCATCGCAAGAATTTAAACAAGAACGTTGGAGGGGGGGGTTCGGCCGTGTTCGTGCGGTCCGGCCCCCCCTCGCGTTAATCGTAATAACATAACTAAAGAATATCCAAAAGCCTCACATTTAGTCATGCTAAAATCCATGATTCAAGAAAGGAATAAAATAATCAATAAAAACATCCCCTACCTCTGGTTTGAGATTCAAAGAATCTTCTACGTTCCGCGGAAGACGGCGTCGCGGAAGTCGGGCGTCGCGGTCGTCGTTCGTCAAATCCGTTGACGAAGTGCTAAGCCCGAAGAGACACGACGTTGGCGGATCTTCGTTTGCCGACGAAGGAGGTTCGGGGGGAAGAAGAGGTCCGAAGATACCGGGTCGCCGAGTCGATGATCCTTGACGAAGAGTTCTCGTTCTTCGTTGAGGATGAAGACGTTCTTCGTTCTTCGTCAGAGCTTGGAGATGAAGGAGCTCTCCCAAGACAAACAAAGAACCCCCAATAAAATAAGAATACCACTTATTTTATTAACACATAACTCAAAGGGTTTTCAAATGTTTGAAATTCAAAAGAGGGGGTTTAACTCCCTTAATTAAATAAGGGTAACTTAAGCCATTAAAAGAGGGGTTAAGTATGTTGAGAGAAAATGAAAAGACTTAGGGGTTCGTGTGGGCCCCACCACACTTAATCCTCTCAAGGGAGGTTAAGTGGGTGTGGGTCCCACTTCCAACCCCCTTAGATAGGTTTTTAAATAAATTAAAATAAAATTTGTATTACACAAATTTTATTTAACTTAACTGAAAAACCCCAAAACGTAACTCTCAACCCGCAACAAACGCAACTCCCGAAAAGGTCTCATTAAGCGAAAACCGGCGCTGCGAGTTCATCGGTGCCCTCGGATTTCAATTCCGAGCACCGGATCAAAAGTTAGGAATTCCCGCTCGTTCGTTCACTGAACGTACCCGAGCCAAACTTCGGAAATTAATTCCGGGCACTCCGGGCCTCGGAATCAGGTGCCGTCTGAAACCGCGCTCTTGTAAAATTCTAAAGAAAATTAAGAAAAAATTTCCCTTGAATTTTACGGGTCTTTACAAAAATGGCTTTGGAGTTGTGATTTTGATAGAAAAGGAAGTACCCTTTTATAAGAGAGGTGAGGGTCACTTTAGAAAATGCTTGAAATATTATTTTATTATAAAATTATTTTACATTTATAATGCCCTAAAATATATTTATTTTGTAGATAATTTGGGTATGAGTTGAAATCTTTTTAGCCAATAGGTTCTAGACATGTTTATGTCACCATATTAACAATATCTTTTAGATTTAACTCTTAGTTAAATAGTTTTACTTTTACCATGTCCTATTGTATTTTTATAATAAATGGTTAATAAACATACAATAAAAATAAAAGAGAATTTCTAGTGGTTTATTATTGATATATATAACCATATTTAATTCCTTTTACTGATCCATAGATTTATATAAATATTTTATCAATTAATATTATAGTATTTGTTTTGAAAACTCAGTTATGTCAATTTTGACACTATTTAGTATTTAGTTTTTTTAAGTCATAAAAACGTTATCACTTCAAAAAATATTTAATAAACACTAACATGTCATATTAACCTATAAGATTCTTGGATGGCATCAAAAGCCTTGTTTAATATTTATTTTATATTTATAATATCCATTATTTTAATCATTCATTGATAATGTAATTACTACATCATCATTGTGCTATAAATAAATTTAATTATTTAACCTCTAATAATTATAAATAAAATACCATTTTTATGAAAAAAAATTTATATTTATATTGCATATTTTCAGTCAAATATAACTTATGTATAACTCTATAATAAAAATGGTTTAGTTATTATGTATTGAATTTTACACTTTTAACTCTTCATTAAATAAAATTATAATAAATATCCTAATATAATCCAAGTGGAACAAAATGATCATATTTTATTCCTAAGGTTGGTTTTGGTCGAAGTTAACTTATGGAATTGAATAAGGGCATGTGTTAGGGTAATTATAATATCATTTTTACCCTTAATGATCCTATTTAATTTTAACCGTGGTAAATAAAAGTCAAAAGATACAATTCACCAAAAATTATTTTCATCTCATTGAACAAAATTTTACATACTTATGTCAACCATGTCTCTCATATTTTTGAAATTCAAATCATAGAAACAGAAAAATTACGTTTTAACCAAATTTGTAAATGTGCCTTGAAGGTTGGTAAAAGATGATAAAAAGTTCAATAAAATATTATATATCTAATTTTATTATAAAAAGACTCCATTAATTTACATTGACCATATATAGGTTTTTTATAACTATTTTAAAATAAAATAAATTTAAATAAAATAAATAATTATTCAAATAAAAAATCGGTTTTAAACAATAACTAAGTGTTTTTTAATATTTATCAAAAATTGAACGTTTTCAGAAAAATATAAAAAATTCACCCTAAGCTAGTTTTTTATATTCTGAATTCAAAAATGAAATCTATTTTACCAAATTCAAAACATATAAGTCGCATTTATTAATTTAATATTAATTCTCAATGTTAAAACCAAAAAGCGGGTTTTAAAAAAGATAAAACTATCTAAAGATTGACTTGAGTTTATTTCAAATTTAAATGTGAAATTACTTATAATTTACAACATTATATTAAATGATAAAATATAAACAAATTATAATTCAAATCCATTAAAATGAATAATTTAACACTATAAATTATTTCGACTAAAAAATATGGTTTTATTTAAAATTTATTATTTTTCACTATTCATCAAAATATGAATGTTATCAGAAAAGTACAAAAAAAATTATCAAAAAGAAATTTTTATGTCCCAATTATAATGATGAATTTAATTTCATTGAATTTAATATATAAGAGTGTCAAATATTGGTTCTAAAAGAGGTTCTCCCTTAAAAGGCAATAAAATTGAATTTTTTTTTGAAAAATACATCTTTTATCTAAAATAATGAAACTGTTATAATATTATGTCAAGTAAACACATAATATGAATTTTAAAATAATATGTAGTATATTAAATTAAAAATTCAATTAATTATATTCATAACTTCTTTTTGAACGGCTTGTTTGGTAAGTCGTCGGGCGCTCGAACTCGGTGTTACGTGTAGCACAAGTAATTTAATTTCTTTGAAGAGATAACATACTATGAAATATTTTGGGGTTAAATTCTCCCCTACTTCAATAAATTGGTCCCTCAAAATTTAAAATTGTTCTATGAAAATAAATGTTAAAAATAGAAAAATTCCTTTGTGGAAAACCCACATCGGAAATTAGGTTAATAAAATTTAGTCTTAATAAAGGGGAAAGGGAAATTGAAAATTAACCAAACAATTATGATATAAATTAATAGAAAAATGGTTGAAATTAGATACACATAATTGGAGGGAAAACATAAATATTTATATGGATTGACTGATTTCATAAATCTCAAACAAGTGTAAAATTAAGGGCCACATAGCCATTAATCTATGATGATTTAAAATATTATTGGTTGACCAAAAATAGGGTATCATGATAACACTTTGGTTTTAAGATCCCTTCTCTAAAGTTTAAGAATTAATTTATTCATATAATTAAGGGAAAAAATATACTTGAAATGTATAGTTTCATCTTTCAACTAATTCTTACCACAAACTCATCTTTCACTCCAAAAGATAAAACAATTTCAAAATATTTTATTAATACTAATCACATAGGGTTATAAAAATAATGTATTTATAATTAATTTGTTAGACTATTTAAAAAATAAATTATATAATCTAGGAAATCATGTAGGCTACTGGTAGGTTATGATCCCTTGTTTCCCTTCAGTTACGGGTTCAAGTCTCGCTCCCTTGCCGAACACTATAGGTTATCACACGACCTATGGGATGTCCGTTTTATAACAATCCAAAAATAATATAAAGAAATTATTTAACCATAAAAATAGTATCCAATGTCAAAATTAATACATTCCATCCATTAGACATATCCAACATAATTTTATCCAAACTAACAGTCCAAAATTTATCCAATGTCAAACTTAATAAATTCCAACCATGAGACATATCCAAAATAATTCTATCCAAACTATCAGTCCAAAATTTATAAGGATAGTAAACACAATACATATCTTTTTTTCCACATAATAACATGTGTATACCTTCATAATTTATTATTTTAAAACAAAGTAACATCCTGAATTGCTATAAAAACATACTGATTATATTCATTCTCCCTTATTCCGTATAGAAAACTGGATATACTACGTATATACAAAAAAATTTGTAAACTCCAATAATAACGAAACAAAAAAACAATTAATTAGTTAAAAAAAATACTAAAGATTATAGAATACAATTTATCTAATTCAATCATATCTTATTCCAAAATCAATACCTCATTATCAAAACCATATTAAGGTTTTTTTTCCGTCAACAGTTTATTTCCCCAAAATATTAACTTGCTATTGAGTAACATTTCATAGAACCATATAATCTCATATACTCAATGAACTAGTACTACAATATAATCCTTATTTATTTCAAAATTAGTATAACCAGTACATCGTTGACACAACACTCAAATAGAATAATTATTTAATAACAACATAAGAACACTAGTCATTGTTTTTCTCATGTGGTAGTATCATTACATGATTATTATCCAATAGCATCATTTGGGGCTTGCTATGATGATTTGGACATTTAGTTGCGTTGTGTCCCAACTCCTTGCTGTTGAATCATTATACATTTATAACCTTTTTTCATACCCAACAAATCATATATATGGTTTTAATTTTCTCCACACTTATAACAAACTCATATTTACATCAAGCATCTACCAAGGTGATTCTTTCCATAGTTATCACATATAGGAAAATCCATCTTTCCCATTTTCCATTTATCTATTTATCTCTCTACTATCATTTTCATCTATTTCTTCCCTTCAAATCCATAGAACTCAGAGAAATCATTACTTATCTTATTAACAGATGATACTATTTATTTATATGAATAGAATACATGGGTGACTATTCCCTCTATAAATTTTTCCATAATACCATATAAGATATGACCATTCTAAATATTTGGATCATGCTTATTTTTTGTGTTCTTATTCCTTTTACTGGGATCCATTTCGAAAAAATTATATACACTAAGTTAGTTTGTGAATCACAAAGCAAAATTCAAAACTTGTAAAATACCTAACAAAATTGAAAAGATTATTCATATTTTCAATAATCATGAAAAAATGTTTTCTTTGAGGAGGTATTTACTTCTATCTATTTTATAATGTATTCTAAAAAAATGTGAATTATCCTAAGCATATCCCCTGGGAGTGTCATAACCAAGAGTGCAGCAAAGCCCATTGTCGTGTACAAGGATACCCAAAGTCAGGCCCAATACACCATTTCAGAATTTTCACTCCTCGGTACATCTGTTACAGAGCCACATCTACCTTATCCTATCTAGACATAAATTTATTTCATGTAAAATACCCAAAATCTCTACATTACCAAAATCTGAGGATGATCTTCTATACAAATATACAATGCCTGTCTTATGGTAATGTTCTCTAATCCTAGTTATTCTAAATCTAGTATCCACGGTTTTTACTAAACATCATGTAATACCAATTGTAACCCCTGACCCAAGAATCCTAGAGTTTGTTCATTGTTTTAATACATTGGCATGATTACAAGGAATCAAGTCCCGAAGAAAGATCAGTTTAGTAGTATTTGAAAATATACTACACACATGAACATAACATTACACATTAAAACATAAAACACAACATAAATAATCCTTTGGGAACTCCATTACCCCCCAAGAATATCCATGCATATCGAACATAATAAACATTTTTGAAACCTAAAAAAACATAAGAAAAGGGTGAGCTCAGATTCTCATTAAGTGTAAATAATTTAGAAAAATCTATACAATTTTAAGGCAAGATGTGTAATATAAACAAAATACTTTTAAACATAAACTTGTACATAATATGGAGAAACAATGTCAAACATTACCATATAAACATGCCTATTAATATTATATTAGTTAAATAATCACATGAAATAATTAATTTCGTAATGAGGGAATGCATAATGCTGGACCTCATTTCCATATAGTCAAGGCCTCAAGAAAAGTCTACAAATAAAATTTTTGTCCAGGATGTGTGCTAAGATAGTTGTTTGTCTCATGTGACCTACAAATGTATCGAGCGACTTTAGCAGGCCCCACCTATCAATTACTATGTCCACTTCATTCCTCATATGAAAATGTTGAAACATAACATAAAAATTCGTATTAAAACTACCATAGGAAATGTCAATACTTCAACCAAAAAATTATAATGGTTATAAAAATAGCACATCCATAGTCAAACATATCATAACTCAATCAATACAATATGGAATATGTAATTATAATAAATCAACCTTAATCAAGAATAATATCCACATATGAATCTTGACATAGTTGAATAAGGCCTGTAAAACATTTTTTGAGAAATATCCCTTTTGTGAAATCATTTAAAAGTCACACATTTATAAAGAAATTAATTTAAATGAGAATTTTGAATCAAAGATTCCCATACAAATTTCAAATTTTTTAATGTAATTAATATTTTAAAATCATCATGCCCATATAAATAGATCAATAAAACCATTTTGAAAACATGGACCTTAATGAGAGTGAATTAGAAGAATAAACATTTAAAACATTTAAAGTAATGATTTAGTAAAAGTATACCTTGAAAGAATATTTTTAAAATTTCTTTTATGAAACATGGAAATGAATAATAAATATTTCCCAAAAAATACTTACACATAAACAACCTCTAAAAATAATGATATTGAGGAATTAACCCTTACCTTGATCTTTCCTGTAGTCTAGGGTACATTTAACCTCTTGTATAATGAAAATAGTATGTTATTAAATTATATCAGAACCATATTTAAATTAATTATATCTTAAATGATTTATTTATGACTTTATACTAACCATTTAATAATTATTTCCATTTTAAATTAATATTTCAGGTAATAATATCTATCTTTATCGTACATGTTTTAACTTATTATTCTTGATCGTATCTTTTAGATCAGGTATTAAATACCTCCAAATTATAAAACATGATTTATATATAATACATATTTAGAATATTAAAATTTATAATATATTGATATATGAAATGGAAAAAACTTTTTATGGAGAGGGTAGGTCATACGTATGAATAATCGTTGTTTCTGTTTTCATATCGTATTGAATAGATGTAAGTGAATAAATATATGTAAGTACATACACAAACATACATACGTATAAACACACACACACAGAGATATATATATATATACATATGAATTATTATTTCATATATTAAATACTTATTTATAATATGTATTTCTATAATCATCATTGAATGGTGAACCTCAAATGAATCTCATCACGTCGTGGAGATGATAAGTTGTACGTACTAACATGCAACGATATCATTTCTTTAATGATTAGAAGGTTTGGAATTGGATGGTTTTTTAATTATATAGAAAAGTTAACATGTTATTTTCACTATTTATATAAATATTACTCATCATTAAATAACATAGTGTTGAATAACAAATTACACCACGGCGTGGAGATGGCAAGTCTTACGTACGCACGCATGGTGACATTATCATTCATAAGATGGATAGAATAATGAGTATATTTACACCATAATTATTAAAAAATCTCATTATTTGTAAGGTACTAGTTTTATTATTTTTATAAGGTAATAAAAAAGAAATATAATGTCAAAGAAGATATGAACTTTGAATGAGGTGATAAAATAAGTACATCTTTTTGGGGGTTTCCTTTTGATTTGGACAAAAGGGCTTTGTAGGATAGTTTTTACACAAGGGAAGAAATCTAGGTTGAGTTGAGGGAAGTTGTGATGAGATTTGGGTAGGGGTTGAATGAACCAAATGGCATGGGAGGTGCGATTTTGAAAGAAGGGGAAGTGACTTTTTATAAGAGAGGTGAGAGTCATTTTAGGAAATGTATAAAATATCATTTTATTATAAAATCATTTTCATTTTCTAATGGCTCCAAATTTTTTTAATTAGAAGATAAGGAAGGTATGAGATAAATTATCTCATCCAATAGGTTTTAGACATATTTAGGTCACCATATTAACCATATCTTTTATATTTAACTCTTAGTTAAATAGTTTATGTTTTACCATGTCCTCTTGTATTATTATAATAAATGGTTAATAAACATTCTAAAAAAAAGCCAAAAGAATTCCAAGTTGTTAATTTTTTATATATAGACTTATCTATGTCCTTTGGCCAAACCATAGATTTTTAAAAATATTTTATCAATTAATAATATATAATTTTTTTTAAAACCCCATTTATGTCAATTTTGACACTATTTAGTATTTTGTTTTTGTAAAAGTCATAAAAACATTATAATTTAAAAAAATATTTAATGAACCCAAAAATTTTATTTTAACCTATAATATTAGAGGATGGAATCAAAATCATAAATTTATATTTATTTTATATTTATATTATCAATTATTTTAATCTTTCATTGATAAAGTAATTACTGCATCATTATTCTGTTATAACTAAAATTTAATTATTTAATCTCTAAAAATTATAAATAAAATACCATTACAAAGGATATACTTTTCTCTCTCTAATTAATATTAATTTTTGAATATTTCTTATGTATAACCCTATATTAGAAACTGTATAGTTATTAAGCTTTGAATTTTACAATCTTAACTCTTCTTTAAATAAAATAATAATAAATGCCTGAATATAATCAAAGTACACCAAAAGGATCATATATTATTCCTAATGATGGTTTTGTTATAAATACAATCATATAATAGAATAAATACATCTGTTAGAATAATTATAATATCATTTTTACCTTTAAATACCATATTTAATTTTAACCGTGGTAAATTAAAGTAAAAAGTTATTATTCACCGAAAAATTATTTTCATCTTACTGATCAAAATTTTACATAATAATATCAACGATATCTCTCATATTTCTGATATTCAATTCACTGAAATGGTAAAATTCTATTTTATCAAATTTTGAAAATGTGCCTAAAAGGTTGGTAAAAGATGTTAATATTTTAAATAAAATTTTATACATAAAATTTTATTATAAAAAGATTAAAATTAAATAAATTGAACTTTTATAGGTATTATATATATATTTTTACTTAAAATAAATTTTAAAAAATAGTTATTTAAATAAAATGTCGGGTTTAAACAATAACGCAATGTTTTTCACTATTCATCAAAAAATGAATGTTTTCAGAAAAATACAAAAAAATCACCCTAAACTTATTTTTTTATTACTAATTAAAAAATTAATTATATATTATCAAATTAAAAACATAGAATTTGAATTAATTAATTTAAAATTAATTACCATTTTCAAAACCAAAAAACATGATTTCAAAAAGTAAATATATAAAAATATTGACATGTGATTATGTCTAATTTAAATGTGAGTTTCTTATAATGAAATAATAATATTAAATTATAAAAATATAAACTAATTATTCTTCCAAACCATTAAAATGAATAATTTGACACCATAAATTATTTCGATTAAAAATGTTTTTGTCAATTAAAATTTAGTATTTTTCACTGTTCATCAAAATATGAAAGATATTAGAAATGTACCAAACAATTATCCAAAATAAATTTTTAATTCTGATGTCAAAAGAAGCTTTAAATTTAATTAAATTGAAATTATAAGTGTGAAATATTGGTTTTAAAAAAACTTCCATTAAAAGGTGGTAAAATTACATTTTTTTTAAAAATAGTTCATTTATCTAAAAAATGAATTTGTTCATATATTATATCTAATAAACACATAATATGGATTTTAAAATTATATAAAGAATATAAAATACAAAATTCAGTTAATACTATTCATAACAGATTTTTGAACGGCTAGTTTGGTTAGTTGTGGTGCACTCAAACTTGGTGTTATTTGTAGCGCAATTTATTGAATTACATTATAGAGATAACGTACTATGAAATCATGGGGTGTTACATTCTACCCCCATTCAATAAATTGTTTCCTCAAAATTTGAAATAGTTCTTCGAAAATAAATGGTTAAAAATAGAATAATACCGTAGTGGAAAACCAGCATCCAAAATTGGGTTAATAAAATTTAGTCTTAATAATATTGAAAGTGAAATGAAAAAGTCAAAACCAAATTGTGATCTCTATTAAGAGAAAATTGGTTCAAATTAGATGTACATAATTGGAGGAAAAACATAAATATTTATAGGGATTTATTGAGGTCATCAATCACAAACATGTGTAAAATAGTGATCCTCGAAGCCATCAATCTACGATGATTGCAAATATATTCAGTTCAACAAAAATAATCTATTAAGATAACACTTTGGATCTAAGATCCCTTCCCTAAATATTAAGGAAAAATTTATTCATATAATAAGAGGAAAAAATATACTTTACAAATAGAGTTTTATCCTTCAACTTGTTCCGACATCAAACTCATCATTCACTCCAATACATGATAGAATTAAAAAAAATATCATATTTATCCTAATCATACAAGGTTTTAAAAATAATGAATTTATAATTCGTTTGTTAGAATATTTATGAAACTTCATTATACAAACCATTACATCACATAGACCATTTTTTGTGATTCACCCATGTGGACCTTCGGTTACGGGTTCAAGTCGCATTACCTTGCTAGACGTGACAGGTTGTCTCCCGACCTCCAGGTTGTCCTTTTTATAAGAATCCAAAAATTATATTAAAAAATTATTTAACCTTAGAAATAGTATCCAATGTCAAACATTATATATTCCAACCATTAAACTTTTCCAAAATACTTCAATCCAAACTCACAGTCCAAAAATTATAAGGATGGTAAACATAATGAAGATCTTTTTTCTCACATAATAACATGTGAATACCGTCATCATGTATTCTTTTAAAACACAGTAACATCCTTAATTACCATAAAATGTTACTAATTACATTCATCCTCCCTTATTACTTATAGAATATTTGATATAATTCTTATAACCAAAAATGTTTTAAACTCCTACAATAATGGAATAAATAAACAGTTAATGAGTATCAAAGTAGTAATGAATATCAAATATAATTTATTCAAATCAATCAAATATTATTCCAAAATCACTAACTTGGTATCAGAACCATATTAAGGAGTATCATTCCTTAAACCAATTATTTTCCAAAAAATTTAACTTGCTATTGAGTCACTTTTCTTTGAACCATATAATATCAAATCCTCAATGAAATAGTACTGCAGTACAATCATTATTTATTTCTATAATTCATATAACCAGTACATCAACGACACAACACTAAAATAAAATAAGTCATTAATAACATCATAAGAACATTAGTCATTTCTCTTTGTTTGTGGTAGTATCATAACATGATTATTATCCAAAAACAAAATTTAGGGCATACTCTGATTATTTGGACATTGAGTCGTGTAGTGTCCCAACTCCTTGAAGATGAAACATTTTACATTTGAAACCTTTTTCCTACCCTTGAAATCAAATAAATTGTTTCCTTTTTCTCCACACTTACAATAAACTCTCATTATCTTCATTCATTTACCAAGGTGATTCTTTCCACAATTATCACATATGGGAAAATCCTTGATTCCCCTATCCCCTTTATCTATCTTTCTCTCTACAATTATTTTCTTCCCTTGATACCCTTTAAATCCAAAGGACTCCAAGAAGTATTTACTTATATTATTAAAACATGATACTATTTTTGTATATGATGAGAATAAGTGGGAGACTATTTTACTTCAAAATGTAGGCTTAATTCCATAAAAGATATGATATATTTTACACATTGGATCATGTGTGATATGGCTGTTCTAATTCCTTCTACTGGGGGCCATTTCTAAACAATGGCATACAATAGGTTATTTTATGAATAACAATTCATAATTTCAAACATTTAAAATAACTAAAATAAATTGAAATGATTATGCATGTAATATATAATCATGAAAAAAAATTCATTGAGGAAGTATTTACTTCTAAATCCTTTATAATGGCATATATTGAAAATATTAATTATCCAAATCATATCCTCAATGAGTGTCTTAACCAAGAGGGAAGAAAGGACCATTGTCATGCAGTGGGATACCCCGAGTCAATCCTAAAACACTTTGTCTGATTTTTCACTTTTAGGTACATCTGTGGTAGATCCGCCTCTACTTACTCATTTCCAGGGATGTATTTCTGGGAAAATAAACTAAATCTCTATATTACCAAAATCTTATTAAGTTCTTCTATATTAATCCCAAATGTCTATAATAGGGTAATGCTCTCTAATCTATGTTTTTCTAAATCTACTTTCCATGTTTGGTACTAAAATTCCTCTGATAATAGATGTAACCCTCGAACCCAGAAGCCCTGATCTAGTGCATTATTTCAATACATTGTCATGATTACAAGGAATAACGTCCCTAAGGACCGATCAAATTTTTAGTGTTGGAAAATATTTTACATACAAGAATATTACATTAATCATTCAATCATAAAACAAAACATAAATAATCTATTGAGAAAAACATTATTCCCCAATACTAACCCTAGATATCAAACATAATATAATTTTTGGAATCTTAGGAAAGCACAACATATGAAAGTGGTGAGCTCAGATGCTCAGTAAGAGTAAATAATTTAGCAGAAGCTGTAAAAATTTAACGAAAGATGTGTAATATAAAAAAATCCTTTTAAACATAAACATGTACCAAAGATGAAGAATATAAATCAAACAATACCATATAAACATGCACATGGATATTATAATAGTCAAATAATCACATATAATAATTAATTTCATAATATGGAAATGCATAACACCGGACTTCATTACCATATAGTTATGGCCTCATGCCAATACTAAAAATAAGATTTTTGTCATGGTCTTGGGACAATAAACATGTTTTTCTCATGAGTCCTATTGAGGTATCTTGGGAGATAGAGGCCCCCACCCATCACTTACTGAGTCCACGACATTCCTCATATGAAAATCTTGAAACATAAAATTAACATTCATATTAAAACTAGCATGTGAAATGTCAATAGATTGACCATAAACCACGAACTATATAAAAATAGCACATCTATAGTCGAACATATCATAAGTCATTCAATACAATAAGATTGATTGTATTATAATAAATCAATCGTTATCAATAATAATATCTAGTAAAGAATGTTGACTAATTTGAAAATGACATGTACAACATTTTGATAGAAATATCCCTTTTTGTGAAATCATTTCAAAGTCACAAAGTTATAAAGGAAGTCATTTAAAATAGATTTTTGAATCAAAGTGTCCCATAACATTAGAAACTTTTGCAATGAATTAGCATTTTAAAATAATCATGTCTATATAAAAAAATCCTTAAAACTATTTTGAAAACATGGAAATTAATGAGAAATAATTAGAAGAATAAATATTTTAAACATTTAGAATGGGGTTTTCATTAAATATTACCTTAAAATAATCATTTTGAAAGGAATTTTGTAAAACATGGATATGGATAATGAAAATTTTCACAAAAATACTTACACATAAACAATCTCGGATAATAATGAGATTGAGTAATTAACACTTACCTTGCCCTTTCCTTTGGTCGAGGGTACATTTAACCTCCTTTATAATGACCATAGTATGTTTTTAAATTATAGAAAAAACATATTCATATTTATTATATCTATAATGATTTATTTTCGACTTTATACTATACTTTTAATAATGATTTCCATGTTAAATTAACATTTTATTTAATAATCGCTTTTTATATCGTACGCGTTTTAACATGTTATTCTTGATCATATCATTTTTATCATGATTTAAATACTTTTAAAATATATAACATGATTTATATATAATATATATTTAGAATATAAGTACGTAAAATGGATATATATATATAAATATATGAAATAGAAAACACCATTTAGGGAGATAGTAGGCTATATGTATGCATAAAGGCTATTTCCGTTTTCATATCGTATTGAACGAAAATAAGTGAATAAGATATATGTAAGTACATAAATATATACATATATACATATATATATATATCCAGTAGCGTTATTATGTCATATATTACATACATATTAATAATATATATTTTTATAATCATCGTTGAATGGTGAACCTGGAAATAAATCACATCACGTCGTGGAAACTATAAGCCGAACATACTCACGAGGGATAATATCATTTCATTAATGAAAAGATGTTGTGGAATTGGATGGTATATTAATTATATAAGGAAATTATCATGTTATTTTCATTATTAATATACATATTACTCATCATTATATCAATCCAAATAACATAGTGCTGAATAACAAATTACACCACAGCTTGGAGGTAGTAAGCCATACGTAAGCACACATGGTGACATAATCATTAATAGGATGGATATAATAATGATTATGGTTGCACCATATTTATAATAACATCATTGTATTTATACTATACTGGATTTATTGGTTTTTTACAGAAATAACAAATAAAGAGAAAGTTGAAGTTGAAATAAACATTGAAAGATGTGATAAAATAATTACCTCTTCTTTGGGTGTTTCCTTTTGATATAAACAAAAGAGATCAATATGATGGATTTTGGATAAAGGGAAGGAAAGTAGTTTGAAGTGAGGGAAGTTTCGAGGATATTTGGGCAGTGGTTGGCCATGTATAATGGCTTTGGGGGTTTGATTTATAAAGAAGGTGAAGTACCCTATTATAAGAGAGGTGAGGGTCACTTTAGAAATTGTTTGAAATGTTATTTTATTGTAAAATAATTTTAGATTTATAATTTTCCAAAAATAATTTATTTAAATGATAAGGTGGAGATGAGGAGAAATACTTTCAACAAATAGGTTTTAGACATGTTTAGGTCACCATATTAACCATATGTCATAGATTTAACTATTAGTTAAATTGTTTAACTTTTACCATGTCCTCTTGTATTATTATAATAAATGGTTGAAAAAAATAAAATAAAAATCCTATAGAATCCCAAGTGGTTTATAATTTATATATCTAACCTTATCTCAGTCCTTCGGATGAATCTTATATTTTTTAAAATATTATATCAATTAATAATATAGTGTTTCTTCTAAAAACACATTTATGTCAATTTTGACACTAGTTGAGATTTTGTTTTTGTAAAAGTCATAAAAACATAATCACATCAGAAAAATATTTAATCATCCCTAAAATTACATATTAACCTATAAAATTCCTGTATGGAATCAAAAGACTCAATTTATATTTATTTTATATTTATAATATCTATTATTTTAATCGTTTATTGATATATTAATTATTTCATCATTATTTTGTTATAAATAAATTTAAATATTTAATATCTAAAAATTATAAATAAAATACCATTATGTAGGAAATATTTTTATTTTTATAAATAATATTTATTGTTGAATATTTCTTATGTATAACCCTATATTAAAAATGGTTTAGTTATTAAGCTTTGAATTTTACAATTTTAAGTATTCTTTAAATAAAATAATAATTAATGTCCAAACCTAGTCCAAGTGGGAAAAAAGGATCATATTTTATTCCTATGGTAGGTTTTTATCGAAATAAACATTTCAAACAAAGTTAGGACATGTGTTACGGTAATTATAATATCATTTTTACCTTCAATTTCCCTATTTACTTTTAATCGTGGTAAATAAAAGTCAAAAGTTACTATTCACTAATAATTGGTTTCATCTTATTGAAAAATAAATTAATTACTAATGTAAACCATACCTTGCTGATTTTTTAAATTCAATTCACATAATTAGTAAAATTATGGTTTATGTAAATTTGCAAATGTTCCTAGAATGTGGGTAAAAGACGTTAAAATGTTCAATAAACATTTATAAATGTAATTTTATTATAAAATGACTTCAATGAATTGCATTGAACATTTATATGTATTATATAACTACTTTTACTTAAAATAAATTTTAATAAAGTAAATAATTATATAAATAAAAAGTCTATTTTAAACAATGACGCAGTGTTTTTCAATATTCATCAACAAATTTAATGTTTTCAGAAAAATACCAAAAATTTTCCCTGTGATAATTTTGATATTCTGAATTATAAAATGTATTCTAATTTACCAAATTCAAAACATAGAAGTTTCATTAATTAATTTAAAATTAATTCCCATTATCAAATAAGAAAATGGGTTTCTATAAAGTAAATTTATATAAAGATTAACTTTTGTTTATGTCAAATTTAAATGAGAAATTACTTATAATGATTGAAATTGTATTAAATAATAAAAATATAATCTAATTATACTTCCAAACCATTCAAATTCTTAATTTAACACTCTACATTAATTCAATTAAAAAGATGTTTTCAATTAAAATTAGATATTTTCACTATTCATGAAAATAGGAATGTTATCTACCAATACATCATCCAAAATTTAAATTTTTGTTCTGCTTATAAATAAGAATTTAATTTCACTAAATTTAATATATAAAAGTGTCAAATATTGGTTTTAAAAATGGTTCTCCATTAAAATGCGGTAAAATTACATTTTTTAGAAAAATACTTATTTTATCTAAAAAAAGGAATTTCTTCTCATTGATGTCTAATAGACACTTAATAAAATCTAGTCTTAATAAGAGTGAAAGGGGAATGAAAAAGTTACCACCAAAATATGATCTTTATTAGGAGAAAATTGGTGGAAATTAGAGACACATAATTAGAGAAAAATGGTAATATTTATAGGAATTTATTGAGGTCATCAATCACAAAAACGTGTAAAATTGAGGGAATCAAATACATCAATATATAATTATTTAAAATATAATTGGTTCAACAAAAAATTATATATTAAGATAACATTGGTTATTATGATCCATTCTGTAATGTTTAAGAATTAATTTAATCTTAGTATACAAGGAAAAAACTATACATGACATGTATATTTTCTTCCTTCAAATAATTCCTACCACAAACTCATCTTGGACACCAAATGATAATAGAATTAAAAAATATTCTACTTATCCTAATCATATAGGGTCCCATAAATAATGAATTTATAATTTATTTGTTAGAATATTAAAGAAAACATAATTATACAAACAAGGACTTCATGTCGGCGACAGGTATGTGATTTACCTTTATTGCCCTTCAGTTTCGGGTTCTTGTCTCACAGCCTTACGGGACACGACAAATTGTCGCCCAACCATCGGGTTCTCCTTTTAATAACAAAAAAAAACTTAAGAATTTATTTATCCTTAAAAATAATATCCATTTTCAAACAAAATACAGTCCAACCTTTAGACTTTTCCAAAATACTTTTTTCCAAACTCACCGTCCAAACATTATAAGGAATTTAAACACAATGATGATCTTTTTATCCACGTAATAACATGTGAATACCTTAATCCTATATTCTATTAAAACATAGTATCTTCCTAAATTATCATAAAAACTTACTAATTTCATTCATACACTATTATTCCTTATATATTTTTGGATGTACTTCTTATATAAAAAAATGTGTTAAAAATCATTAATAATGGAAAAAACAATTAATTAGTTTTAATGTAGTTATGAATATAAAATATAATTTATCCAAATATGTCATATTGTATTCCAAAATCACTACCTCAGTAGCATAACCATATTAATGATTATATTTCCTTCAACTGTGTATTTTAAAAAACCTTTAACTTTCTATTGAGTAACTTTTCATAGAACAATATAATCTCAAATCCTCAATGAAAAAGTACTACAATAAAATCCTTATTTATTTTCACAAATCATAAAACTAGTAAATCATTAAGAAAACACTCAAATGAAATTAATATTTAATAAAAACTTAATAACACTATTCATTCCTATTTGTTTATGGTAGTATCATAACTTGATTATTATCCAATAACATCATTTTCAGAATAATCTGTTTAATTAGACATTGATTCATGTAGTTTCAAAACTCCTTATAGATAAAACATTGTCTAATTGAATCCTTTTTCTTACCATTTCAATAATGTACATGGTTTTCCTTTTCTCCACACTTATAACAAACTCCAATTCTCTTAAAGCATCTACCAAGGAGATTCTTTCTACAGTTATAAAAATAGAAAAATCCTTCTTTCCCCTCTTACCTTTATCTATCATTGTCTCTACCATCATTTTCTTCTCTTGCTTCCATTTAAATAAATAAGACTCAATGAATTCATTTCATATCATATTATCACATGATAATATTTCTTTATATGATAATAATACATGGGATACTATTCCCCTTTTAAATATTGGCTTCATACCATAAAATATATGATCATTTTTACACTTTGGATCATGTTTATTACAGGAGTTTTCATTTCATCTATTGGGCTCCATTTCAAAACAATGGCATACACTAGGTTAGTTTATGAATCACAATTCATAATTCCAAACTTGTTAAATAAATTATGTAAATTTAATAGATTATGCATATAATTTATCATCATGAAAAAAATTTTATTTAGGATGTATTTGCTTCTAAATCATTAATAATGGCTTGAAAAAAATGTGAATTATCCGAAGAATATCTCTCGAGAGTGTCGTAACAAAAAGTGAATCAAGGCATGTTGTCGAGTACTAGCATACCCTGAGTCAAGCCTGAATCTCCTTATGATAATTTTCTATTTTAGGTACATCTATACCAGAGCCGCCTCTACCTTCTTGTATTCAGGGATGTAATTAATGGAAATACACAAAATCTCTACATTAACAAAATCCTAGGATTTTTTTTCTATACTAATCCTCAATGTCTATCTTATGGTAATGTTTTCTAATTATATTTCTTATAAATATAGTTTGTAAAGTTTTCACTAAAATTCCTCTGATACCAACTGTAACCCCCAACCCCAAAATCCAGGAGTCGTTTCATTATTTTAATACATTGGTATGGTTACATGGAATCATGTCCCTAAAGATCGATATGTTTAGTAATATTGGAAAAACAATTATATACATGAATGTTACATTACCCATTCAAACATAAAACAAATCATAAATAATCCATTGATAACACCATTATTCCATTATCTTAACCCTGTATATTGAACATAATACACTTTTTGGAATCATGGGAAATAAAAACATAAGAAAGGGGTGAACTCAGTTGCTCTGTAAGGGTAAATAATTTATTGGAAGCTATAATCTTTTAAGGCAAGATGTGTAATATAAAATGCATCATTTTAAACCTAAACGTATACATAATATGGATAAAATAAATAAAACATTAATATATAAACATGAACATGGATATTATAATAGTCGAATAATCACATGTAATAATTAATTTTCTAATGATTGAATGCTTAATGATGGACATCATTACCATATAGTCAAGGCCTAATGCCAAGACCACAAATAATTATTTGTAAGGCCTTGTACCAAGAAAATAGTTTGTCTAATGAGACCTACTGATGCATTGAGGGGTATAGTGGTCCCCACCAATCACTAACTATGTCCACTGTATTCCTCATATGAAAATATTGAAACATAACATAAACATTCATATTAAAAATATCATATGGGATGTCAATACTTCAACCATAAACCATCTAGGGTATAAAAATAACACATCCACTATCAAACATATTGTAACTCATTCGATACAATATCGATGATTATATATTAAAAAATCAACCTTAATCATGAATAATATATAGTAAATAGTTTTGACGTAGTTGAAAATGATTAGTAAAACATTTTGAGAGAAATATCCCTTTTTTTGAAATCATTTAAAAGTCTCACATTTATAATGGAAGTCATTTAAAAGTGATTTTTGAATCAAAGTGTCCCATTCAACATTGAATATATTGAAATGAATTATCATTTTAAAACAATTATGTTCATATAAATAAATCCTTATAACCATCTTGAAAACATGGACATTAATGAGAATGATATAGAAGAATAAAAATTTAAAACATTTAAAATGATGTTTTAATTAAAGAGTGCCTTATAAGAATCATTTTGAAATATCTTTTATAAAACATGGACATGGATAATAAATATTTCCGAGAACATACATACACATAAAAAATCTCGAATATTAATGAGATTGAATAATTAACCCTTATCGGGCACTTTTCTTTGTTTGATGGTACGTTTAACCACGTATATAATGACCATAGTATGTTATTAAATTATACCAGAACCATATTCAAATTTATTTATCATACAAGATTCATTTATGAATTTATACTATTTATTTACTAATTATTTCCACGTTAAATTAACTATTCAGTTAATAGTCGCTTTCTTTATCTTATGTGTTTTAACTTTTTTTTCTTGATCGTATCATTTGGATCATGATTAAATAATTCAAGAATATAAAACAAGATTTATATAATATATATAGAATATAAATATTTATAATATATAGATATATGAAATGTAAATCACCATTTATTGATATGGTAGGTCGTACGTACACATAAACACCTTTTCCATTTTCAAATCGTATTGAACAGAAGTTACTAAATATGATATATGTATGTGCATACAGACACACAAACACACACACATATATATATATATCTTCATTAGCATTATTATTTCACATATTACATACTTCTTAATAATTTATGTTTTTATATTCATCGTTGAATGGTGAACCTGGAAATGAATCTCACCGCGTCGGGGAGACTGTAAGTCGTATAAACACACGAGCGATGATATCATTTATTTAATGACTAGAAGTTGTGGAATTTGATGGAAAATTAATTTTACCGAGAAATTATCAAGTAATTATTATTATTTATATACCAATTACTCATCATTATATCAATCCAAATAAAAGTTTTGAATAACATATTACATCATGATGTGGAGACATAAGTCGTACGTACGCACACATTGTGACATTATCACTCATAGGATTGATAGAATAATGAGTATGTTTGAAAAATATTTTTAACAATAGCACGGTATTAATAAAATAATATATATATTATTTTGTTATGGAAATAAAAAATAAATAGAATGAGGAAGAAGAAAATAACTTTGAAATAGGGGATAATATAATTACCTATTCTTTGGGTGTTTTCTTTTGAATTGAATAGAATGGATCCTTAGGTCAGCATTCAAATCAAGGTAAGGCATATATAATGAATTTAGGTAATTTGGGAAAAAACATTGGTGTGGTTTGTCCAAGAAAAATGGCTTTGATGGTGTGATTTTGAAAGAATGGGAAGTACCCTTTTATAAGATAGGTAAGAGTCACTTTAGAGAATGATTTAAATATTATTTTATTATGAAATCATATTTTGTTTCTAGTGGCTCAAAATTGATTTATTTCGAATATAATGTGGTGATGAGACGAAATTATCTCATCCAATAGGATTTAGACAAGCTTAGGTTACCATATTAACAGTATCTTTTATATTGAAATCTTAGATAAACAGATTAACTTTTACCATGTCCTCTTGTATAATTATAATAAATGGTTAATAATCATACTAAAAAATCCAAGTGAATCCCAAGTAGTTGAATATTGATATATATAACCTTATATATGTCTTTTATACGAAACATAGATTTTTTAAAAAATTATTTCAATTAATAATATTTTTTTTAAAACCCATTTAGGTCAATTTTGACACTATTTGTATTTGGTTTTTGTTAAAGTCATATTAACTTTATCACATAAAAAAATTCATTTTATCAACCATAAAATGTCATATTATCCTAGAAAATTAGTGGGTGGCATCAAAAGCCTCAATTATTATTTATTTTTATATTTATAATATCAAATATTTTAATCATTCATTGATAAAGTAATTATGTGTCATCATTGTGTTATAAATAAATATAATTATTTTATATCTAATAATTAGAAATAAAATAACATTATATAGTAAATATTTTTAGATTTATAATGAATATTTATTGTCGAATTTATATTATTTATTAGCATATATTAAAAATGGTTTAGTTATTAAGCTTTCAATTTTACACTTTTATCTCTTCTATAAATAAAATTATAATAAATGCCCTAATCTAATCCATGTGGACCAAAAGGATCATATTTTTTTCCTATGGTTTCTTTTTTTCTAAATTCACTTATCTAATATAATTAAGACATGTTTTAGGGTAATTATAATATCATTTTGATCTTTAATTTCCCTAGTTACTTTTAATCATAGTAAATAAATGTCAAAAGTTATAATTAAACAAAAATTATTTTCATCTTGTTGAAAAAAATTACTTACTTATGTCAATATCATCTCTAATATTTTTAAAATTCAATTTATGGAAGCGGTAAAATTACATTTTATATAAATTTTCAAATGTACATAGATGGTGGGTAAAAGACGTTAGAAAGTTCAATAAAATATTATACATGTACTTTTATTATAAAATGAATCCAATGAATAAATTTGAAATTATATAGGTATAATATATCTCTTTTTATTTGAAATAAATTTAAATAAAATAAATACATATTTAATTGAATATTCGGTTTTAAATAATAACGCAATGTTTTCCACTATTCATCAAAATTGAATGTTTTCAGGAAAAATCCAAAAATTAACCCTAATATAAATTCGATATTCCAATTTAAAAAATTAATTCTATTTTACAAAATTCAAAACATAGATGTGGAATTAATAAAATAATATTTATTCCCATTTTCAAAACCAAAAAATGGGTTTTCTAAAAGTAAATCTTTAAAAAATTGACTTGTGTTTATGTCACATTTAAATGTGAAATTACATATAATGACCTATATTGTACTAAATGATAAAAATATAATCTAATTATACTTAAAACACCTTAAAATCATAATTTAACAAAATAAATTATTTTGATTAAAAATGTTGCTTTCTGTTAATATTTTATGATTTTCACTATTCATCAAAATATTAAAGTTATCAGAAAAGTGCCAAAAATTAATCCAAAATTAATTTTTATGTCCCTCTTCTAAAGAAGAAATTAATTTCATTAAATTTAATATATAAGAGTTTCAAATATTTGTTTCCAATAAGGGTTCACCATTAAAAGGTGGTAAAATTTCATTTTTATGAAAAATACTTCCCTTATCTGAAAAATGAATTTATTGTTATATTATGACTAATAAACACAAAATATGGAATCTAAAATTATATGGAGTAAATAAAATTCAAAATTTTGTTAATACTATTCATAACTGCTTTTTGAACAGCTAGTTTGGTAAGTTGTGGTGCGCTAGAACTCGGTGTTGCGTGTAGCACAAGTTACTAAATTACATTAAAGAGATAACATACTATGAAATTATAGGGTGTTACACCAACAATAAAATAAAGTGGTTTATGGATTTGGTCACCATAACAATTCTATATACTCTACACTATATCGATACATTTTGAAATCAACAGATGTTGTTTCGACGTAAATTGCATGATACATAGTACTAATAACTCTGGCTCACCCACCTACACCCAATATAAAGGCAACATGTATGGAAAACTATTGAGTTCCTCGAATATATCCATATGAATAGTCACATAATAACTATTTTTATTGGAGAACTCAACCATTTCTAATTTCTTGTACAAATATCCACTAAAGTATAGTATACATGATCTTACCTTGTCATCAAACACAAAAATAGTACGATATGATTTTCCATATGTGTGTGGATGAAAATCTATAAATAGAAATAGTTGAGTACCCAATTCCTTCTATATGAATTGTCATATGTTTTATGTAAAAAATGAGTCATGATTTGTGACTATATTTCTGGAAACCCCATGAAAAATAACTATCTCATGAACACATATATCACCCACCTAATCAGCCATGAATTTCTTTCTAAATTGAAAGAATTGTGGTACTATCACAAACTATTAAAAAATCACCCATATTATGTAATATTTTCGGGAATCGATAGAATAACCACCAATGAATCCATTGTAACCTCATTCCCACAACCATTTTGGGATAGTAAATGGTTGCAACAAATAACTAGGTAGCTAATTCTCAATCCTCACCTGATGAAAGGTGTAGTGTGGTGTCATGATACCTTCAATATCCCTTTTCATTATTGAACACTAATATTTCCTATAATGGTCAAGATACATTTTTTTGAATCCAGGATTCTATACAAACATCAAGGTATGGATCTCATACATCAAAGCCTATTGCATATAATTAGGCTCAATGAAAAAACCACAATAATATATTATGTCATCATCATTGATAAACCAATGTTAAGGTAGATCCCCATATTTAAAAATATCTCTCAATACAAAACTGTCTAGGTTCTCATACTTCATCTCCTTGATCCAACACAAAAGTGTTCACTCAACTGATATGGATACAAGAGTTATATTACAGTGGACCTCTTGAGCATATATATGAATCTCAGAAAAGAAGGTTATCATAATCTTCTTAGAATTGGATGCCTAAACGACATAGGTCTATATCTTTTGGATCATAGATTCGATAATAGCATTTCATTTTTGAAGTGTATATTATATATCAATGTCAAATTTCTACATGTATTCATCTGGTATCCACTACTATAGATTTAAATATAACTTTGAAAAGATGTTATTCAGAATTTTATGGTTAGTATAAACAATAAACCTTTTCCCAAATAAGTAATGTTACCAACACTTAAGTCATAAACCATTGTGTAAATTTCATGATCATACATAGGGTAATTTTATTTATGTGAACTAAACTATCATGACCCACATTCCACAATATGACCTCCCTGCATCAACAATCATTGAATTCTAATTCTAGAAGCATCACAATATATGTTATACTCCTCACCCAACTCAGGTTGGTTCTTGTTCAGTGGGGTGGTCAAATACTCCTTTGTCTCCAAGAAGGTATTATCACATTCTCTTGACTATAAAACAAGACAACACTATTGGTTTGTTCTGAGAGTGTTGCTTCCAAAAAATAATAATCCATGATGAGTCTCTGATAATAATTAACAAAAACAAAAAATATATGGATATCAAACAAAACTTAGGGTTATCCCAAGAATAAATCAAGTAAACATTATTTGGATCCACCAACAAACCATCCACTGAGATTATGCAACCCACAATATTAGGAAATTAAATCTAGAAAATATACTTAAGTAGCATGGTGTATTTCCAATTCCCTCTCAGTGCACTCAATATGATGTCAAGATGTTGGGGATGATCATCAAGAGTCTAGGAGTACACTAATATTTTATCCACAGAAAAATACAAAATGATCTATCTTTTGGAGAAGAAATCAGTTCATCGGGGCCATAAAAACATCCTAAGAATTCATTAGTTAGAAATTAATCACAATGAACTTATCTAAGCCATACCTTATTCTAAAAGTATTATATGGTATATGAAAAGGTCACACTCTTAGTTGATGATACTGTGACCTAAAAATAATATCAGAATACACAAAATAACCACTCATCAAATAGATCATAAATATTTGTAATAGGATATATTCTCTTAACTGTATTCATACATAAAATCCTGTAATCGATGCATAATTCAATGATCTATAAAATTTCATGGAAAAAATACTAGAGAAACCCATGTTGACATACTCAGATGGATAAATGCCTTATCATTTAATTATTATATATATTTATTAATCTATTTATGCTCCAATTGTTACATTATGTAAATTGGAATGTAATGTGGTTCGACTATTGTTTTGTTCTCAAATATTAATGTAATCCACTATAAGAGTAAAGATATCATGATCCAAACCCCCATCATCCAAAAAACTCTCACAGCCTCGGTGGTGGGATCCACCAATTTCTAATGAATTGGCCCTGTACGACCAACATGGATATGAAATTCTCAATGATGAACATATTTTTCACCCTTAATAGATGTAAAAGAAACCATATTACTAGAAAAATCAATATGTTATTAGTCCTATATCATCAATCCCCTATGAAAAATCATGTATAAACCTAAATACTCATGTACATAAGAAACCTATGGAATATAATATACACTATAATTGAGAGAAAAACACACATATGTCCTTATAATCTAATCCCAATGGGGTTTTTATTGTCATAACCCCACACAAAAAATTCACTATCAGACAAAAAACATTCACATGTAGAGTATATATATAATAATACAAGGATACTATATCAAATAAATAACTAGATTGTGTAGAACATATAAGGATTATACGTCTGATTTTCAATAGAACAAACTTACTTTAAACAAGTAAAGGATAAACTACATGAATCTGACATATCCCTTTAACTTGTTCTCTGGTATGAGTCCCATTTCTTTCATTGATTTCCTAATACATTCTCTCTTTTCATGAAGTAACACTTTTGCCACACTAACCATCCTGGCTATTAGAACTCTAACTTCCTAATTGGTATGGGTTCGAAGATCCCATTTTGGCACTGTGTATCATCCTATAAACACCATAACTTACCATATATCTAGTGTTCCAATAGAACCTCTATAGGTTTCCTATCGTTTTGTATGATGGACACTCCAATAGTGGTCAAGGACAGTAGATACAAATGTGATCCAATATACTGCACTGATTTCAAAAAGCATGATTACTACACTGAGTAACTAATCCTTACCCATGGTTACTATATTTCTACCTGACATGGTAAAATTTATAATAAAAACACTTCCTACCCCTAGCAGACATACCTCGTAGTAGTCTGGCCAAAGCCACCTTTTCTACACTAGAATCCTCCTCCAGGTTCCCCTTAGAAATGAGATATTGATTCACAACCTCATAATTATTTTCAATTAGAAGATATTAAACAAGTATTTAATATAAAATTAATGTTACCTATTTAACACCCATCCATAGATTCATTATCTCCAACCAGTACTAATATTAAGCACTGAAAGTGAGTGATGTTTGTAGCACAGTCAATAACTTAATATCTTCCCTGTTTCAACCACGAAATTTATTCACCCACCCATGTGCAAGTGTGTCTTTGTCGAGGTGTTCTAGAAACCTCTCCTTGAAGTCCATCCATATCCTTACCTCTAATTAATTATCTAGAGCTTGAATATCCAACCAGCGCTTCACTGGTCCATGTAATATATAGGCTTTTGTTTGGAAGCTTTTCTCTACATGAGTCCCTAAATTATCTAGGATTTAATATATAAAATCAATCCATAACTCATATACCTTAGGTCCACCATCTCTAGTGTACCGAAAAGGGTGAGGAAATGGGAACTCTTGAGTTAGATCTTTCATATTCCATGCATTCTTCTACCATGTAACTCTCCATGAACTATATAAAATGAGAAAATCGATCTTTGAAATCCTATTCCACCCCTCACTTGGGACTATTTGGGCATTTTTTCCCACTATTGGAGATGCAATACAAAAAAATTAATCCTACCACTCTACTATAAATCATCACTAAAAATGTTTATCTCTGCAACTCACATCACCCATATCAGGACACATAACACATCATGTACACATTTGCACAAGATATTTTCACATAAATGCATTATAAATTATTCTGTATACACTACCCCATCGTAAAACCGACATTACTATCACTACCCTCAATTATCCATAACCTTGTAGATGGATAATGCAAGATAAAGAACATTCATATATATAGGTTTCTTATTACACACCTTTTTAACCATTTCAAATTACCACGTTTGGTCATATTTTAAAAATTATAAAAAAATTATTTTTCACAATTCCTTTTAAATTACAAAAATAAATAAGTTCATTTTCATATCACAGAACTCATTAATAGCCTTATTTTAATTTCCTTCCTAAAATGATTCTTGTCACACATATCCTTTAGTGAATATAATGATGAATACATAATCAAATTCCATTCCATTCGAGGCCATGGGTAAAATTTTCGAAAATAATAACATCATAAAACAAGTACATCACCCAAGGTTAATGAACATTCAATAGTAAAAATTAACAAAAAGAATGATAATAACCATCATGGTACTTAGATTTCCCTTACACATAATGTTAGCTACTCCCATGCATGGGCTCATAACCAAGGTCTGGCTCATCTTATCCTCTTGTACACCTTTCAAAATTAGTAAATTGGATAAAAGAAAACCTCTTTTGATGCCATGTTGTGACATCCCAATCTATGTAACACATACTGGTTCAACAACCAAGTTCACCACATGAACTCGAGTGTTTCTCCCCATATTCCAGAGTTGGGAAACTAGTAGAAAGGGCCTAATATGTTACATGGGGATACTATAACCACTTTATCAAAGTAGGAAAATAGTTAGAATGGATATAAAAATAAGAAAAATAAAAGAAATAGTCAATAAATGAAAATAATCACATGATGAATCACAAAACAAGGGAAATAACCACAAACAAAATTATCAAATATGTGCTTCAAAACATATATCATGTGTTGAATAAAAACCAAAAGTAAAGACAAACTGTAGACTCCCAAGTGAGTCCTGACATCATTTTTAATTCCCAAATATATATTCCTTATTACATCCAATAATATCCATATATTATAGTATATTTTCCCTCATCGTGGCCTATGAACATGATGTCTACTCAGGTAAGAGTTGGAATCCTTAGTATGGCATGAGTACAACCTAGAAGGACACCACCAATGATGTCTACAGAAATATCTAGCCTATATCAGTGTAAATATTTGTATAAATAAAAAAATAAAAAATTATAAAAGTAATAATGTTTCACATTTATTATTCTTTAGTTAACCATAACGACCCTCGTGTTCACACTGACACCCATGATGATCAAACATAGTACAGCCCATTCCAGATTCTAAACCATCTCTCATATCTTCACCACTTTAATTAATAGTTTTTTTCTTTTTAATTCATATTAAATTTCCATCTTGGAGATATGGAGTGTCAGTCTATATACCATTTTCATATATACATGGAGAATTAGTCCAAAATCCATATCATGGGTAGTTACAGCATTAATGTGGCACTAATATATTGGGTGCACATAGCATCATTCCAGCACCAATTCTAATCAAGAATTAGGCTCTGGAGTATTATTCTAGAAACCCATGAAAGAGGATCATCAGTCAAACACCCAAGTCTCATTATTCATATATGCATATCTAGTTTAAACTTTAATAAAAAAATATAAACAATTTTAATCATGATTTATAATTTCATTTATCATTAAAAGTATATAACATTATTTTAAAACATAACTATTTGACCCAATTACCATGAATGATATAATAACTCATTTACCTTTCATGGTTAAACCAAAAAAATATTTATAAAATCATAAAACACCAATCCATTAAAAAAAATATAATTTTATAAACCCAATAATTTAACTATTTCATTCCCTAATTATCATTTTATGGAAAAATGAGATAGCCCTCAGGTTCCCATAATTCCAGGCCTCATAATATCTTACAGATCCTGTGTAATTAGATACGCGTCTCTCAAATTATTGAAATTTAATTATAATTTTAAATTTTAAATTTTAAATAAATTTCACAATAAGGAAACACAATGATAGAACTAAAAACACAAGATCATCATTAAAGATATAGGGATTAACATGTAGACCTCATAACTTAGGTTCATTGATGAACATATTCCAAACTGTTATCCATAATTCAATGTATAATTGTAAAGATAAAAAACATTCTGAAAACGAAGGATGTCACTATAATCTTCATGTTCTAGTCTTGGATATCGTTTATATCAATATATCTTTCCATATAACATCACAGTTACTATCAAGGGGCATGGATCTATCCTTGTAAGAGTAGATCTAATGTTCCAGTAATGAGAAGGATAAGAGATCTAGGAATAATGGACATTAATAGAGACTTACTAGTAAAAATGGATCATCAAAGAGATTTGTATCACCTATATCATTCTTCTATATTGGAGGGGATCACAACTAAAGCCGTCAGAGAAAATTGAGTTCTAAAATCAATAAAATTAAGGAAAATGTGGCATTAATATTTTAATTTAGATTGGATCAACTAATTTCGGGCTTCCAACTATAAGCCACATGATTAGGATGCACGGGTTGGAAAACCAAGTGCCAATCGAGTGGTTATACTCTCTCAATACAACCCCAACCAATTTTTCACCATGTGGTCAAACAAACAGTGCATCATCTATTAATTTCCCCTTTGTTCAACACTTCATTGTTTCATATATGAATATTAATGGATTTTCCAATCTATGAACCAAAAATGTAGATCTAATAGATCTCTAACTACTACCATAAAATTTTCATGGATGGGGAGCACAATTTATACTAATCATTATGCAACATTTAATCTATAGAAAAAGCTCTAAATAATTCGAAAACCCTTCTGAACAATCTGAAACACAACTCAACCATTATATATACATAAAATACAAAATTAAAGGGTCAGGTATTTGAAAATGTAAATAGATGGTCCCATGAAATTTCAGGACCATAAAAATACCATAAAGATAAATTAATTCATGATATAACATAAAAAGGTGTAGTATTTACATCATTGAAAAGAAATAGGTGGTGCATATCGAATATGCCGCATAAATGTGAATCTGACATGAAAAACCCTTATATAGATCCCGACTCATCATATACATTCTTCATCTTCCTGAATAATAAACTTATGTTAACTATTTAATTAATTAATAACCCTTTTTAATATTAATATTCCTATTTTTTACATATTACCATGTTTTTTATGATTACATAATTAATTAAATTTACATCTGATGTTTCACATCTTATGTGCCAAAAAATGACTTTTGTGGGTTGACTTTGGTCAAAGTTGTTATCATTTAAAAAAATATAGAATAAATATCTTGAAATAATTATCATATTTATACATAAACTATACTTTTAAAACCAATAATGAAATATGGTTATGAAAAATGAACTATTTTACAATCATGGAGATGTCAGTCATATGTACACATGAGCATCATTTCCATTTTTCAACGATGATTATGGAAATAATATAACTAATGTTTTATCATTAAAGAATGATAATAAATCTAGATAATAAATATTATTCTTTTAAATTTATATAAATATATCATCCATGTTATTTGGTGATGAAAAGAGAGTGACATCTCTTTGTAGAGGTGGTAGTCTCCACATACACGAATGAGGTTACAAACATGATTTGAGTGAAAATGTAAGAAATAAAATTATATATTATGTCCTTAAAATGATAAATATGTCATTAATATAATAATTATATAATTTATATCAAATATATTCATTAAAATTATCCTTATCGACTTCCATGTAAGGTTTTAGTGAAAGATGAATCAAATCACTTCGTGAGGCGGTGGTCGGTCGTACACACGAGCGACAAGTTCATATTCCCCTTGAAATGGAATGTAAATAATGTATATATGATATAATGACTATAGGGGTATAATTATGTTATAAATATTATATATATATACTTTATATTAATTATCACATGAAATCATTAGAGTTGTTAATGGAAAAACAAATGATATAGGTTCATGAGGTGGTAGTTTGTTTTACTCACAAATGATTATTTTGTAACCCATTTTAAGAAAGTTGATATGGTTGTATATAATTACCTTCACATTAAAATAAAATTGTATATATAATATAATTAGGTTATTATAAAATCATATCTTTTGAAAAAATTTTGGTGGTGGAGGAAGAAATAATATAAAAAATCTCATCGAAGAACATTACATCTTTTTCAAGTATCCTCCTTAGGTTTTCACCTAAATAATTCCTAGGATTATTATCTTCCAATAAAACAATTTTTAGGATTATATTATTTATTTTGGGATATTATTTCTGAATATAATGGAATAAAAAATTGTTTTAATGTTTGACTAAGAGAGGATAGTGGGTAGATTTTATAGGATCGGTGAGTGCGACTCTTGTAATTTTTTTAAAGAAAAATGTTTTCACACATTTTTACAATACATAACTGAACAAAATAGAATATTTTAGATACTAATATATTATAAGTTATAAATATGGATATTTAGAAGATTTTTTATAAATTCTTTGGTCATTTAAAGCTTTATCTTATTAGTGTAAAAATCTAGTAAATATTTTTTTCCCATAACTATAGAAAATAAGTTTTATAATTTTTACTATTCAATATGGTAAAAAATTAAGATGAAATTATACGGAAAAAAAATTATTCTAATTTTAAATATTGATTTTTTTATAAAAAATATAATTTATATAATTGAAAATTTTTAATTTAATATTAAACCCGGTGGCTCGATGAAAAATGTGGGGTTTAAAAGAGGTAATTTTCAAAAGTATACAATGTTTTTATATAAAAATTAAAAATTAAAATGATCCCAATAAAATAAATTATGTTAATATAAATTTAATTGAAATAATTTTACATTAAAAAATTTGTAAAATATAAATTATCCTTATAAAAAATGTAAACAAAAAGGCTGTTTTTAATTAAAATTCATATATTTTCACTATTCATCAAGAAAAGAAACATTTTAAAAACAAAAAGCACCCTATGATAAATTTTTAAATTTTATTCAAAAAATTATGTATATATTTTTAAAATAAATATTTATAAGAGTTTTAAAAATTAATTATAAATTATTTTCACAAAGCGCACCCAAACCACCTTTTAGAAAAATACAATTCTTTAAGAAAATATTTCTTTATCTATAAATTTGTTATAATATTATTTATAATTAATTTATATCCATTTTATTAATTCTAAAAATGTTTAAAACATAAAATTTTTATAATTTATTTAGTAATATTCATGCCTACCAACATAATTCATAGGCTATAATGGAAATGATTAAATAATAATATTTTAATAGAGAAACATGTTTTTAAAAACCCAGTGTTGAATGCATTGAATGATATTGATGATATTAACATTATTTAAAAATAAATATTTCTAAAAGTGTTAGGATGTTATTTTCATTTCTACACTTGGTGTTTCATATCATATAAACTAGAAAATATGGTGTTCAAATTTTAAAATCTGGGGTTATCACAACTAGGGTTTCTAGTTCATCATATATTTAATAAAAAATAAGGTGTTGAATGTTTTAACATAATTAGATCATTTGAGATGACATTAATATAGGTTAAAATAAATATTTAAAATTATATTCGATGAAAATGTAATTCCTTATAATGTATTAATTAAATCCAATCCTATATAATAATTATAACTCCTTGAGATTTTTGTGAAATATATATATTTTGAAATAAATTTATCCTTTGAAATATTTTTAAATACATGAATCTCCATGTTTGTATTGAGTTACATTTAATACATAGTTTATCTTTCATTACATGAAAATGGAGTTTAAACAAATCGTGACAAACAACAAAAATATTATTATTTAATATTATTTTATAGATCTAGCCCTTAACATTACATAATCATGAATTAAGTTAATAATTCACATTGAGGGTATTTTCAATATTATAGATTTAGATAATTATGTAATAAATTATACATTACAAATTTAATATTACATGTAGACACTTCTACTCACTATCCATTTTTTCATAAAATAAAAATTCTAAAAAAAAGAAGCATGGCTTGTTCCATGTTTTAGACAACATGATGTTTTCTGGATCCCATACTTTACCCTATTCATCATTAATTCATACGGAAGAAATTCAAAAACATGGTTGAGAATAAAAATATCAGTAAGGGATATAAAATAACAAAAGAAAACATTATACCATGAATACATACAAATCAAAATAATCATACTTTTCAATCATAAAACATAATATCTTTAACATACCAATAAAATAAATAGATTTAGGAATATCACATTGAAATCATAATACATAATGGTAACATGTGCTATTCATATCATACATAAATTGTAGATATCATAGCTATATTTGGATTTGAATTTGGAATAACCATCACAGTATATTCCCTAAATCTCTTCGGAGAAACATTAGCGTTTACCTCTTTCACGTACCCTATTGCATTGGAGAGCTATCTCGGGGCTCACTATCCTAGGTTTATCACGGAACCACCCAAATATGTAATAAATTTTAAATAACCATAAAATAATAATAACACATAAAACAAGCACAATAAAAAGATAACATTTCCATATTTCAATAACAAGATATAATTTCACGATATTGACATAATCAGTTCATTTAAAACATTAAAAAAGTAGAGTTTTAAATGAAGGTGTCCCATTAAATTTATTAAAATTATTAAAGGATTTTAAACATTCAAACACCCATTTTCATATAAATAAATACATTAAATAATTTCTAAAACATGTAAATTAAATATTAATATTTATAAATTAAATTTATAAAACATTTAAAACGATGATTTAGTTAAATAATCCTTTACCACATGAGAAAATCTTGAAAAACAATCATTAATCAATAAGATAAAAGAATAATTTAAATATCATGAGAATATATACATTCATGATATAAAATTTCAAAATTTTTGTGTATACACCTTTTAGGATAGTAATGGTGCACAATATCAAGATATGTCCCAATGAAAGAATATTGAGACGTAGTCCCATACAATGATTGCATCGTTAAATTAAGGATAAATTAATGAATTATTTATGTGTGAAAAACAAAATACACCAAATAAGTATATTTTATGTGTAAAATAGTCATAGGTAATTCACACATATTCATATAATGACAATATCAAGATGTTTAATTTTAACTCAAAGAATTGAATTTGGGTTAGGAAGTTCCCATAAAATAATTGGCAGCCTAACAACATCCCATAAAATTTCATAAAATGAGATTATGAGAGAGAAAAAGGGTCTCTAATATCATTTTCATAAAATTTACCTCAATAAGGATATATAATAACATATCCCAAAATTTTATAACTGAAATTTATAAACATAACATAAAAGAAGTCTTTTACAAAAAGGGATGGGTGAAAGGTTCCCTTACCGATTTCGTAACATATGAATCATACACCACATGAATGAAATATCATAAAATGAATATATAAATACCCATAAATTAAATAATATTACCCAAATAATTCAATCATTGGTAGTAAATACACCACAAAAAAGGAAATAGTGTAAAATATAACATGAATCTCTCGGGAAAAAAGTGGGATGAAAACCCCTTACCTTGTGTCCCACTAGTCATGCTTGTTTCATTTCTTCCAGAATAATAAACATAAGTTCATTATACATACATAACAACCTTTTTATATTTTATTATTCCTTTTATATAACATATTACCTTCCTCTAATAATCATACAATTATTCAAGTTTATATCATTCTTTTTTATAGATGATCAGTACTTTAGTAAAAAATTAATTTGTTATAATTATAAATTGTCCAAGTGGTAAAAATTACATTATCTACAGAATTATATTCATGCTATAGATATCATATATTTCTAGGATATATGTATTTATAATAGTCTATATCATTTGGATATTAGAAATTAAATGCACTGTTCTTGGAGACAGTTTGTCTTTCGTACGCATGAATGCTACATTCATTTAATTTTTTTATTTTTAAGGTAATGAAAACAAAATGATACATAGGTATATTATTATACCATTATAATATGATTTTTTATATATATTTAATAATTTCTTTAACATCATTATTTATACATTCCATATATGGTAGTAACGAGTCATATCACATTGAGTGAGTGGTAGTCTGCACTTCCTTAATTGAAATTATCATATTTATCCATTATGGAAACAATAAAAATATGATATAAAAAATAAAGAAACATATAGATAATATATATATCATATATATAAAATTTCATCATAATGGCCCCCATGAGAGGTGATAGGATATAATTGAATAATCATCATTTCGTGAGGCCGTAATTTGTCGTCCACAGAAACAGTATGTTCGTATCCATTAGATTGAGGTGTGTGTATGTGTAGTGTGAATACATCTAATAAAAACAACATTGTATATTTAATATACTGGTTTTCTTATAAAATAATGTAATAAATAGTGTTTAGGGGGTTGGAGAAGGAATATAATAGAAATGGACATGAGAGAAGATGTTACCTTTAAATCGGGTAACTCCCTTTGGTTTGAACCAGAAGGCTTCCTTGAAGTGCCTTCCTTATAAGTTGATGCTCCTAGGTGGAATATAAGAATCTTGGGAGATTATTTGAGAATATTTTTTATGATCCAAGGGTCTTTATAAGTGTAAGGAATGGTCTATATGTGACGGATATTTATAAGGGGGAGGAGGGGTTCTTTAGGAATGTTTGAAAATAATATTTTATTATAAGCTGAATTTTGATTTCAAAAGGTCACCAACTGATTTATTTCTAATATAAGGTCATAATTGTTCATATACTCTCATACAATGGGTTTTAGAAATGTTTAGGGAATTAAATGAACCATATATTTTACCTTTAATCGTTAGTTAACTAATTTAACTTTTACTATGTCCTCATGTATATTCATTATATAAGGTAAATATATTTACTATAAAATGTCAAGATCCCAAAAATGGAACATTAATGTCATTTAAAACATCATATGTATCATTTTTTCGAATATTATATTTTTAGGACTAATTTAACATTTAATAAAATATTGATTGATTTAACAACTCATTTATGTCAATTGATAAAATATTCATATCAATAATTTTTACAAATATATAAAAACATGATTAATTAGAAAAAACCTACATTAACTCAAATAAAAAATGGTACAATCCTCAATAAAAGTTTTGTGTTGCATAAATAGTTTCAATAGAAATTTATTTTCATATTTATAATCTCATTTATTTAAAATATCTATTAATGAGGTAATCTTTTCTTCATCTTAGTGTCATAAAAAATTTTATATATTTGATGTCTAGAAATTAAAAGTAATATAACATGATATATGAAATATTTTAAGCTTTCTAATTAATATTTATATTCAAAGAGATAACTTTTATGACCCCATAATTTTTTTTACTAAATACAATCATGTTTATGATGTTTTTATTTTTACTTTAAAACGTTATTAATGTCATTATCTTACCCAAGTGGCTTCCAAAGGCCAAACATGTCACCAAAATATTTTCATGGCTATCCATTACTCATCCAATAAGGATAGGAAAAGTATTAAGGTAAATTTATATTATTATAACATTATTTTTACGTTGAATTACCCAATTTATCATTAACCGATGTAAATAAAAATCAAAAGTTATTATTCACCAAAAAATATTTTCATCTTATTGAACATCATTTTACTTACTAATTACAACCATGTATATTGGATTATTTATATTCAATTCACAGATATGATAATATTTCATTTAAATGAAAAAGTCGGATTTTAACTACGATGTAGTGTTTTTTCACTATTCATAAAAATTGAACATTTTCATAAAAATACCATAAAGTCCCCAAAAGCTAATTTTGATATTCAGAATTCAAAAATTATGACTATTTTAAAAAATTAAAAATATATATTTTTCATTAATTAATTTAAAATCATTTCGATTTTTCAAACAAAAAAAACTCTTTTTAATAAATAATATCTATCAAAAGTATGACACTTGTTTATGTCCAATTTCAAAGTGAAATTTCTTCTAATGACCATAATTTTATTAAATAAAAAAATATAATCCAATTACACTTTAAAACCAATAAAAAATCTATCTATATAATTAAATTATATTAAATGGAATTTTTGAATTAAATTATATTATTTTTCACTATTCATTAAAAAAATGAAACTTATAATAAAAATACCCGAATTTGTCCAAAGTAAGATTTGATGTCCCAATTCTAATGAATAGTATTATTATTTTTAAATTTAACATATTAAAGTGTAAAAAACAATATTTAAAAAGGGTTCTCCATCAAATGGTAGTTAATCCACCTTTTATAGAATATGAGACCATGTATGCTTAAAATTGGATTAATTCATATTATAAGACTTTAAATTTTGTTGGATAAATTTTAAAAAATTCCAAATACAATTGTAATCCTATTGACGTTAATTCTGTTCATTCCCACCAATACAATGACTATTCATTAACTACCATTTAAAATAATAATATTATATAATTATTTTTTAGTATTACTCAACGTTGTGTGCAACGTAAGATTTCAATGAAACTCATTGTTGTGTATTGAGTATGCCATAAAACAGAGCATCTTCATTAAAGTAAAATTAATATTTAATTCAAAAATATTAATAAATATGAAAATTTCATATCATATATTTACATGGGATGTTACATCCATCCCCATTTTGGTAATTGTGTCCTCACAATTTTAAAATTGGGCTCGATAACATCATTAAAAGTCCCACATCAGAAAAAAAATCAATAAAAATTACTTTTAAATAAAGAAAAATAAGTACAAAGGTCACCTCAGATAACATATACTAGGATTTCTTCTAGGAAAATATGGAAATGAAAGATTATCTAAGTTCCAAGTTCTGATGGAGAGTGATAGAAAACATGGTCAGATAATACCCAAAACGATCAGTATTCAATATGACTTGGTCACACCTAAAGCACTAGAATAAACTTCTAGAGAATCACTTAATACATTAATGATAAACTATATATTTTTTGTCTTTAGAAATTAAGCAAAACCAAAATGTTTATAACAAGATCAGATAATACCCAAAAAAGGATAATACTGTATAAAAAGGAATACTACTTGTAATCTCAAAAATTCAACAAAAAATACCGAAAGCTCAACAAAGACCTTTCAAGAAAATTTCCCATTAAATCATTCAATGTAATCAAAACATTGATTGAAACACAAAACTAAAAAAAATTTAATCAAATATTCTTCCACAGCCAATGATAACAATTATCATCAAATAACATAAACTACTCTTAATGGCTCTCACTAAAGTGTAATTAACCAAATCACATATTCTCTGTGATAGGATAATAATTTACTTAATAAACCAAATCCCCATATGTCCTCAATAAAAACGTATATTCTTAAAAAATAAAATTACATCAATTACTCCACAAATGAGATCACATATTTTTCTATTTTACATAAACAAATAGTGTTTCACCAAAAGAGAAAACATCTTTCAAAATAACATTTAACACTTAATCATAAAAATATTTTTTATACAAACGATATTCATTTGATAAAGTATAAGATCACAAATCAACCTATTTTTGATCTATATAATTATTTTACTAAAATTAATAAGCCATACTAACCATGGAATTCACGTAGGCCAATGGCAGGCGATGCAGTCTTGTTGCATTCAGTTGTGGGTTTGGTTCCCACAACCTTGTTAGATGTGATGGGTTGTCACCCTTACTGTGTGTTGTCCCTTTTCTAAAACCATATATTTTTATATCATTCCCAAAAATGAGATAAATTCTTCAAAAATAACCATAATATATATTAACTGCAAGACTACTCATTGCTGGTCTAATATCATTTTGTATCTCATTAATAATACCACCACAGTTGCCTTCACATCTATGGTTACATTGGTTCCGGATAGATCCATCCATTTAATAAAACCTAAAAGGTCAATGTGAGTATATCAGTAAAATCATCATATATTATCTTATGAGGAGGGTAAACACTAAGATATACTTATTCATGTCATCTTAAACACATTCTATTTATCCAAAATAACTATGACTCTTTCTAATATGCTAACCATTATTGTTATGTAACTTTTTCTAAAATAACACCCTAACCTCTAATGATATCTAATGCGACCTCTGATACCAACTATAAGTACCCATCCATGATAATTACATAATCCTGAATTACGTTAATAATACACATTGAGGATTTTTTCATGTTTAGATCTTTAGAGAATTATGTCATAACTTATACATAAAAACATTAATATTACATGTTGAAAATTCTACTCAGTATCTATTTTTTCATAAAATATTTTTTTAAAAAAGTAGCATGTCTAGTTCTATATTCTAGATATCGTGAATTTTTATTAATCCCATATTTTACCCTATTCATATTTAAGTCATGTAGTAAAAATTTCAAAAAATGGGATGAGAATAAAAATCTCAATAAGGGAATAAGATAAAAAAATAAAACATTAGAACATGAATACATACAAATCAAAATAATCATACTTTTCAGTCTTAAAACATAATATATTTAACATATCCCCCAAAATTATAAGTTTCATGAATAACAAAAAGAAATCATAAATAAAAAAGGTAACATGTGGCATCCATATCATACTTACATTGTAAATATCACAGCTACGTAGGGAGTTATGTTTGGATTACCCATCACAGTATATTCACTAAATCTCTTAGGAAATACCTTAACGTTTACCTCTGTCTCGTTACCTGATGCATTAGAGAGTTATCTCGGGCTCACCCACCCTAGGTTTATCAGGGAACCACCTGTATACGTAAAAAATTACCAAGAACCATAACATAATAAAAACAAATAAAGTAAGAATAAAATAAAGATAACATTTCCACATTGCAATCACATGATATCATTTCAAGATATTGACATAATCAGTTCATTAAAAACATTCAAAATTAAGAGTTTTTAAACACAGTGTCTCATACATTTTTGAAAATTTTGAATGGATTTTACACATTAAAATACTCATGTCCATAAAAATAAATCCTTTAAATAATTTCTAAGAAACGTACATGAAAGATATCGATTTATAAAATTAAATCATTAAAACATTTAAAATGATGTTTTAGTTAAAGAATATTTTACCACATGAGAAAATTTTGAATAAAAATATTTAATTAATAACATGAAAGAAAAGTGTAAATATAATTAAAATATATAAATTCATATTATTAAATTTAGAAACTGTTCTATATAAACCTTATAAGATAATAAAGGTGCACAATATTAATAAATGTCTTAATGAATGGAGATTGAGATGTAGTCCCTTACAATGGTTGTATCATTAAATTATGGATAAATAAATGACATAGTTATGTGTGAAGAATATAAAATCACACAAGTGGATATTATGTGTAAAAAAATAATAGTTCATTTACACATATTCATAGCACTACATAGTCATGAAGTAGAAGTTTAACCCAATGAATTGAATTTTGGTTAAGAGGTTCCCTTACAAAACATTTTGTAGCCTAACGGCATCCATTAAAAATAATGAAAATTAGTTGTTGATAGATAATAAGTGTCTCTCATCACATGGTCATAAGATTTACAATAATAAGTATATATAAGAACATATCCCAAACTTATAAAATTTAAATTTAATGAAATACTATAAATGAATTCTTTTATTAAAAGAAGTGGGTAGAAGGTTCCCTTACCAATTTGGTATCTTATGAAACATACACCACATGAAATAAAGATCATACAATGAAGATATAAAAACACATAAATTTATTTATATTAGACAAATAATAAAATAATAGGAATTATATACACCACACAAAATTAAATAGAGACAAATAGAGAATAAATCTCACGGGAATAAAAAGTGAGATGAAAACCCATTGCATTGTGTCTGACTTGTCTTGTTCATTCCTTATATCCATGAATAATAAACATAAGATATTTATACATACTTCAGAATATTTTTAATATTTATTAATCCTATTATATCACATATTAACCCACGATAATAATCATATATCTATTCAAGTTCATATCAGTCATTTGGTCGATGTTTGGTACATGTGTCAAAAATTAACTTGTTATAATTAAAAATTGTCCATGTGGTAAAAAGTATATTATCTGGAGAATTATATTAATGATATATATAGAATATATATGATATATATCTATTATATAGTTATTGATAATAGTCCATTTCATTTGGATATAAGAAATTAAATGCACCGTTAATGGAGACGATAAGTCGTACGTACGGATGAACAATATTATCATTTCATTTTTAAAGGAATGAAAACCAAATGATACATTGGTATATTATTATTAAATTATAATATAATATTATATATATATTACATAATTTAATTAACACCATCCTTTATATGTTCCATGTATGGTATTAATGATTCATATCACTTTGAGGGGGCGGTAGTCCGCACTTCCTCAAATAAAATTATCGTAATTAGCCATTACCAAAACCATAATGGTATGCTATAAAAAAATTCAAATAATAGATAAAATATAAATATTATATATATCACATATATAAATAGTTCCATCATAATGACCTGCATGATAGGTGGTAGAAGATAATGGAAAAATCATCGTTTCGTGAGGCAGTAGTTCGCCATCCACAGAAACAAAATGGTCATATCCATTAGTTGGAGATGTCTGTAAGGGTAGTTTGAATCCTTATCATAAAAAAACCTAGTATATTGAATATACTGATGTATTAATGAAATTATGTAATAAATAGAGTTTAGGTAGTTGGAAGAAGAAAATAAAAGGCAAGAACATGAGGGAAGACATTAACTTTAAATGGGGTAACTCCCTTAGGTTTGAACTAAAAGGCTTCCTTGAGGTACCTTCTTCCTAAGGTAAGGATCCTAGAAGGAATAAAGAGATCTTTAGAGATTATTGGAGCATATTGTTTATGATACAACTTATTTTATAGTAGTTCGTAATGCGTTAGATGTGATGTATTTTTATAAGGTGGAGGAGGGGATCTTAAGGAAGGTTTAAAAAAATTATTATATTATAAACTGAATATCAATTTAAAAAGGTCCCCAACTCGTTAAATTCAAGGGTAAGGTTATTATTGTTTGTAATACACTCATCCAATGGGTTTTAGACACATTGAAGGCATTAAATTAATCTTATTTTTGAGCTTTAACCGTTAGTAAAATAATTAAGCTTTTACCATGTCCTCAATTATATTCACCGTATATGGTTAATATATTTACAATTACATTTCAGGACACCCAAAACTAGATCATTAATGAAATTATTAATATCATATATGTAATATTTCTAAAAATTGTATTTTTAAAACTATTTTATCATTTAATAAAATATTAATTGATTTAAAAACTCATTTATCTCAGTTTATAAACTATTCATATCATGAAATTTAAAAAATCTATAAAAATTTGATTCTTTCAAACAACCTACATTAATTGATATATAACAAGCTATAAGTGTCCATTAAATTTTTGGATGGCATAAAAATTATCACAATTAATTTATTTTAATATTTATAATCTCATTTATTTAAAACAACTATTAATGAGATAATCATTACATCATCATTGTGTCATAAATAAATTTATTTATTTGATTTAAAATTTTTTAAATAAAATACCATGATATATGAAATATTTTTTATCTCTCTAATTAATATTTATCGTCAACGATATAACTTATATAACCACATATAAAAATGGTTTCACTAAAGTGATTCATTTTTATGATATTTTTATTTTTACATTAAAAAAAAGTTATTAATGTCATTATCTAACCCAGGTGGTATTCAGAGGCCTAAAGTGTCACTATAATATTTACATGGTCATCCATTAATCATACTATAAGGGCAGGTCAAGTGATTAGGTAATTTTATATTTTTATAATATTATTTTTACCTTAAATTAAACTATTTACCATTAACCGTGGTAAATAAAAATCAGCAGTTACTAATGAAAAAAAATTATTTACATCTTGTTGGAAAAAAATATACTTACTGGTGACAACCATGTATGTTGGTTTTTTGAAATTCAATTCAAATAAGTGGTTAAATTTTGTTTAAATTAAAAAGTTGGATTTTAACTACTATGTAATGTTTTTTCACTATTCATAAAAAATTGAAAGTTTTCAGAAAAATACCAAACATTCACCCAAAGATAATTTTGATAATATGAATTCAAAATTGATGTTTTTTTACCAAATTAAAAAAATATATGTTTCAATAATTTATTTGAAATTAATTTCTACTGTGAAAACCAAAAAACCGGTTTTTATGAAATAATATCTTTCAAAAGATTGACACTTTTTTATGTTCAATTTCATAGTGATATTATTTTCAATGGCCAAAATTGTATTAAATGGTAAAAATATATTCTAATTACACTTTAAAACAAATAAAAAGAACTATTTTAATATATAAATAAATTAGATTAAATGGAAGTTTGGAATTAAAATGTAGTATTTTTCACTATTCCTTAAAAATGAACATTATCAGAAAAATTCCAAACTATCATCCAAAATAAATTTTTATGTCCTGATTCTAAAGAAAATTATTATTTTTTGAAATCAAACATATAAAAGTTAAAAAAACTATATTTTAAAAGAATTCTTCATCAAAAGGTGGAAATCGTCTTTTTAAATAATATTAGAGTATTTCTGCTTAAAATTGTATTCATCCACATTTTAAGCCTCTAAATATTATTGGATAAATGTAAGACCATTTAAAAATCATGTGTAATCATTTTGTACTTCTATTAATTCCCACCAAATCAATCACTATGCGTTAACTAAAATTTAAAATAATATTATTATCTTATTATTTTTCAGTATGTAACGACCCGAATCCAGAGCCACTCAACCGGTGCCCTGTACCCGATTCGCCACATGAACTCAAGTGCATTTCCCCAAATGCTAGAGGCTTCCGACTAGCTGTAAGGTCCTTGGTGAGTCATTGGGGAAATTGTGCCCTCATTTGGTAAAGTTTACAAGGAAGAGGAAATAATAGTCGATAGCAAAAAAAGTAAACAACATACAATAACTAAAACTAAACAGCAAAAGAAATGAATATATAGTAATGATGATAATGATACAACAGGTACAAGAATCTAAGGAAATCATCAAACACAACAACGTTCTAAAATACAGCTGAGAAATGAAGTACGAAAGGTAAACAACAACTCCAGCAGCATCGCAATCCTAAGCTCCGTCCTATGCTCTCCAACTCCAACCAGAAATCATGTACCTGAAGTAGAAGGGACACAATCCATATCCACACATGCAACCATATTACCTGTTTGGGCCTAAAAGCAGGACACAAGCTGGGTGTGAGACTAGTCCCAGTTTGCTACAACCACAATATATGTGCCCTACTGTCAGTGAGCAATATAAAAAAAGTAAAGGAAATAACTACATCAGAGAAACAAAATTACACTGATGTAAACAATCCTACAAATATCCATTTACACTTATTTTTTTATCTTAATTCAATCATAATATTATCAACCAAGGAATCTAGAAAACATCTCTATATTCCAAAGGCATAGAATGTAACACAACAGGTATCTCCGTGGACTACCTAAACAGTAAGCAGTACAAAACCCAAGCTTGTTCTTTGGCTTGGTGGACTCATCACAACCAACCATACAATATTCACACTGACTCTCTGGGTGGCTCACACTAGAAGACCCCTATATTCATGTAATCATACAAAGGCACAAACACTCTGGGAAGCTCTCATTGTCCATTTCCCTGCGGTCTTATGCCGATAGCTATTGACTCATTGAGAAAGAACTTACGTCTAATTCCCATTGTAGTCTCGATATGTAACTAAGGACACTCTGAGGAAGAAAGAATTCCAATTCCTATAGGTCCTTCGAACGATAGCAATTTATTTCTGACTCTCTAGAGAATCCCTTAATCATCAATTCCCTATTTAGTCTACCACACCAGGTTCACACAGCCCTAAGTAGTCTAGTCGTGCGTAATCGACTATCTGCAGCACTAAATATGTTCAACAACTACTTGGCTAATAGCTATAATTCATGAAAATCATATAAATAGTACGCAAAACATGAAATCAATTATATGAAGGAAGGCAATCAAAGAAACAAAGTCTGCCTCACTGGAAACCTAGGCCAAACGGTGATAAAAAACCAAAACAAGGGAATCACCCATGGGGAAATCCTCAAATATGATAACAAGCAATCATTATTCTTCTTAAAGCCACTATTATTCAAGGAATCTAAGGTAGATAATAATTAAGGATCAAAACCCTATCCTAAGATACCTGATACATGGGTATCCGACACATTTGCACAAAAAAAATACAATATATTCAATGTAAGGAAACAAACCACATACCTCGATCCTAGAAGATCAATATACTTCAACCTCAGCCCGAGGATATGCTGATTTGAAAAAAAGTCATAAATTTTCAACCTGCGATAATTGTTATAAGAAAATAAATCAGGAAACGTGGCCTATTAAGAACCAAAAAAATCACCGATGTGATTCTATTACATCTAATGGGGTTCGATTCAGATAGCTGGTGACAGATCGGTGGCTCGGGGAAGATCTACGGTTGTACCATCTCTCTCAGTCGAAGAAGATGGAGAAGAAGAAGTTTCTATATTTAGGACACGACCCCGGTCTATTTAACAGAAAAACGAAAGTACATGGCTTTCATTTTTGAGTACACGACATGTACTAGGATTTTCAGTACTCCGCATTAAGGAGCCTCCACATCACCCCTACATGGCCGTGTGTATGGACATGACACGGCTAGTACACGGCCTTGAGAAGCATCAATGTACACGGCATGTACATATAAAGTACATGGAATATACTTAGAAAATTTCCAGATTCTCTTATTTTTTCCAAAAATGACCAGAAAAGGAAAAACAAACCAGAAATGAGGGTCGTGGTTCTTAAAAACATCCCCCCTTAAATAAATTCTCCCTTGAATTTCCCTAACAAGGTAGTGAAGAAGAAACCTTAAAAAACTCTGGCCATTGTGATTTTATATCGGCCTCCCTCTCCCAAGTCTCATCCTTTACACGGTCATGCTGCCATATCACCCATACGAGAGGAACAGACCATCCATGAAGTGCCTTTTAACTACGATCAACAATCCTGATAGGATTCTCCTCGAATGATGCATCTTTCTCCATCTCAACCTCCTTATGTTAAAAAAATGAGACGGGTCTGGAAATAGCATCAAAGCTGAAAACATGGAAGATGTCGTGCATAGCCTAGTACCTCTGTGGTAACTACAACCTATAAGAAACCATCCCGAATCTCTCCAAAATATCAAATGGCCCGACGTATCTCGGTGAAAGCTTACCCTATCTCCAGATCCTATTGCGTCCCAGCCTTAGGGTAACCCATAGGAAAACCTAATCTCCGACCTTGAATTCCAAATGTCATCTCTACTGATCAGCATAAGATATCTGTCATGACTGTGCAGTACCCATCCTTTTTTGAATCAACTCCACCTGTTTTGTGGTCTTCCAAACTAGACGAGGTCCTAGCATAGCTGCCTGTCCTCCCTCCAGCCAAAACATGGGTGATCGGTACGGACTATTGAACAATGCTTCATAAGGTGACATATGAATAGTTGATTGAAAACTATTACTATAGGCAAACTCCGCTACAGGTATATTTCTCCCCCAAGAACCTCCAAAATCAAGGATGCATGCTCGTAGCATGTCCTCTAGCACCTGAATCGTTAACTCTGACTGGCCATTTGTCTTGGGATGGAATGTTGTAGTCAGAAGTACCTGTGTACCCAATTCCCTCTGTATCCCTTGATAGAAATGCGACGTAAAGCAGGCGTCCCTATCGGAAATGATAGTACTCAGAACTCCATGCAAGAATAAAATATCACGGATGTACAACCATCCAAGCTCATCAACAACGAAGGACTCCTTAATCGGTAAGAAGTGAGAAACATTCATGAGCCTGTCAATGACAACACATACCATGTCATTCCCTCGAGGCGATATTAGTAACCCTGTCACAAAGTCTATCACGACATCATTCCACTTCCACTTGAGAATGGGTTGCTACTGTAAAATCTCTGCTGGTCGCCGGTGCTCTGCCTTCACCCGCTGACAGGTGGAACACCTCATGACAAAACCATAAACATCTCTCTTCATACATCGCCACCAATACTGGTGGTTTAGATCATGATACCTCTTGTTGATTCCAGGATGTAATGATTAAACTGAGGAATGAATGTCTCACATCATCACCTCATGTATATCAGCTGGAATCCATATGTGTCCCGGGAAACGCAAGATCTCACCCTCTCATAAGGTCTATTCGGGAAGAGGGTCATCTACTGACACGCTTTCCCATAGTACTAGGCCATTAGAATCTGATAGATGCCTCATTCGGACATGGCCAAGAAGGGAAAATTTAACAGCTACAGATGAAATAAAATTCTTACCCTGTCTATCATGCACCTCTAAATGCATTTCATAGAACAGAGACATACGCTTCCACTCGCTACTGGCCTCCTCAACTGCCCGTATCTGTGTCTTCATGCTCAGGGAATCTTCCATAGCGTTGCCTTTACCAAGCATATAAGCAAGATTAAAATCAAAATACTGTAGGTACAAACCCCACCTCAGTTGTTTCAGATTCAATTCACACTGTGTGAAGATGTACTTGAGGCTCTTGTGGTCAGTATATACCAAAAAATGCTATCCTAGAAGATAATGTCTCCAACAACGCAAATCATGAACAACTATAGCCAACTCCAGGTCATGTGTAGGATAGTTCCTCTCATGTGGCCTCAACTGCTGAGATCCATATGAAACATCATGATCCTCTTATATAAGCACTGCTCCATGCCCGATGCAAGATGAATCACAGAAAACTGTATAACTCTTTCCCGGTTCTGGAAAAACTAGAATCGGTGCAGAAGTCAATCTCCCCTTCAACTCTTGAAAGGATGAATCATAGTCTTCTGACCAAACATACTTCACCCCCTTCTTATTCAATCCTGTTAATGGCTTCACCAAGTATAGGAAGTCCTGTAAAAATTGCATGTAGTAACAAGCCAGCCCTATGAAACTTCATACCTCAAAGACATTCGTAGGTTTCTCCTAGGTAAACTACTTCTCTCACCATCTCTGGGTCTACTGATACTCCGGTCTCATCGATGACATGACCCAGGAAGCGAATCTCGTCCATCCAAAAGAGGCACTTTGAGAGCATAGAATATAACTGATGCTCCCTCAGTGTAAACAAAATGATCTCAAGATGGGTAACATGGTAGTGTCGAGTGTGAGAGTACACCAAGATATCATCCACGAAAACAACCATGATAGAATCCAAGTATGGATGGAACACTCTGTTCATCAGTTCCATGAAAACATCAGTCACGTTCGTGAGGCTGAACGGCATAACCATATACTCGTATAGACTATACCTGCTTCGGAAATATGTAAGAGGTATATCAGATGGTCTAACCCGCAACTAATGATAACTGGACAACAAATCGATCTTTGAGAACACCCGGGATCCTTGAATCTGATCAAATAGGTCATCAATCCTAGGCAAGAGATATCGGTTCTTGACTGTCAACTGGTTCATCTTCCGATAATCCACACAAAGCCTAAGGGTGTCTTCTACCTTCTTCGCAAATAGGACAGGCGAACCCCAAGGGAATGTTCTGAGTCAGATGAAAACCTTTTCTTGAAACTCCTCCAACTGCTTTTTGAGCTCCTACAACTCAGGTGTAGCCATCTTATAAGGAGTAATGGACATTGGTGCCACTTCTGGAATAGGCTCAATAGAAAATTCTACCACACACTCTGGAGGAAAACCTGAAAAATCCTCTGGAAAGACATCCCTGAAATGATCCACCACTAGAGGAAATTCTAACTGTGAATTCACCTGGTCATCCAGGTACAGACTGGAAATCTGGGTTGTGACTCTACCTAGCCCATGATGCTTTGGTACAGCTCTACTCTCCTGGACATCCCAATCTCCCTTGTGAAGAAACGATCCACCCTCTATTGATGTGAAAATCACCCTACGACGATAGCAATCGACAAAGGCCTAGAAGGGAACTAACCAGTCCATCATGAGAATGTCATCATAGCTTGTCATCTATAGGACATAGAGGTTCCATGAAAAACAACACCCACCAACCTCAAGGGTACAGTCTAATCACTGACGCACGCTAGTAGTTCTAATTCCCAAGGGAGTGTACAACATCATCATAATCTCAGATGTAAAAACAGTAAGTCTAAGGATTTCCATATTAGGCACAGAAATAAATCTATGAGAATCTTCAGTATCAAAATGTGTAGAGGATAAACCTGAGGCTACTAAAATCACACCTCGAACTGTAGAGGGTACAGGATCCTGCTCCTGATGAATTTTCTCTACCGAAAATGTCTGGCCTACACCGCAGACCTATTTACCAGGCTGAGATCCCTAAGCTAACCCTCCCTGAGCCTGACCACTGCGTCCACGAACCCTACCCTTGCCCGAGCGACCTGAAGAACTACATCCCCCAGTTTTCTGCATAACTGGTAATCCTGCTCCTGTACGAAGAGTCAAAACTGATCCTCCTTCACAAGCCACTGGAATAAGAACCTTTCAGAAACTCTGTATATGACCCATCTTTCCACATGATCAGCACTCCACTAGGTCTCTCGGGAACTGAGGATTATTATTCTTACCACACTAATAGCACACCACTTGGTTTCCGGAATCAATAACCCATCTACCATAAAGAATACCTTACTTCCTCGGGTCACCTCGTGTAGACTCTCAGTGGCGATTTCTGCTTTCTATCTGAAACAAATCATCCCTGGATGCTGAACAGCCCTGGTCCACAACTCCAGTATCTCTCAAATTTCTCTCCGTGATAAGCGGCTGGTTGACTATCATAGTAATATAAGTCAATTGAAAGATGTTCAACTATGATCTGATGTCTTGTATGAGGCCTTCCTCAAACTTCCTCTCTAAAAATAGCTCATAATTCCCCAGAATGGTAGAGAAACTCTGTAACCCTGTGAAGTGAGAGAAATACTACATAACTATGAGAGTACCCTATTATAGGTTTATGAACTCTCTGGCTCAGTCAGCCCTCAGCGTCATTGGGTAGAAGTAGTCATAAAACATACATTGGAACGAGCCCTAATCCATAACATTTTGGCGCCATACATGCAAAACCACATCCCACCATCTCTTGGTGGAATCTCGCAGCATATAAGTCGTGATATTCACTGTAACACCCTGAGATTTTATGAAAAATATTCTTTTTAATTTCATTAATGTCTTGTGTTGTATGCTACACCAAAAGGATCTTTTACAACACGCATCCTTGACTTTCCTTGCATTACACGAAGTTGCGACCTACCCCTATAGCATGTGTCGTACGCAATACCGAGTTTCACTAAACAACGATATGCTATTAAAATATTATTAAAACTTGTAGTTATGAATAGTAATAACCACTTTTTTGAAATTTTGTAATTTTTTTTTTCAAAATGGACTTAATTTTTGGATTCGGAATATCAAAATTAGCTTAGGGTGAAATTTGGTACTTTTCGGATAACTTTCACATTCTGATGAATAGTGAAAATTATTAAATTCTAATTAAAAACAACTTTTTTAATCGAAATAAATAATAGTGATAAATTATTAATTTGAGTGCTTTTAAAGTATATTTAGAATATATTTTTAGATTTTAATACAATTTTATTCATTGGATGTAATTTCACATTTAAACCAGACATAAACAAGTGTCAATCTTTTGATAGTTATTATCTTTTAAAAACACGCTATTTGTTTGGACGATGGAAATTAATTTTTAAATTAGTTAATTTAAATGATATGTATTTAATTTGGTAAAATAAACATCATTTTTGAATTCATAATATCAAATATAGCTTAGGCCTAATTTTTGTTATTTTTCTGGAAACATTCATTTTTTGATGAATAGTTAAACCACTAAGTGGTAGTTAAAAAAAACTGAATTTTTCATAAAACATAATTTTACTACTTCTGTGAGTATAATTTCGAAAATCCGAGAGACATGGTTAATATCAGGGACTAAAATGTGGTTCAATGAGATGACAATAATTTTTGATGAATAGTAACTTTTTACTTTTATTTTCCACGGTTAAAAGTAAATAGGGTAATTCAGGGTAAAAATGTTATTATTATTATCCTAAAACATGTTCTAATTCTATTGGATAAGTGTAATTCTACCAAAAACAACCTTAGGAATAAAATATGACCCTTTAGGCCCACTTGGATTAGATTAGGACATTTATTATTAATTTATTTAAAGAAGGGTTAAAATAGTTAAAATCAAAGTTTAATAAGTAAATCATTTTTAATATGGGGTTATACATACGATAAATTAGAATATAAATATTCATTAGAAAGATAAAAAGTTCCCCACATAATGATATTTTATTTGTAATTTTTAGACATTAAATAATTTAATTTATTTATGACACAACGATGATGCAGTAATTAATTTATTAATGAAATATTGACATAATTGATGTCCTATATACCCAAATAAATTTAATTTGAGACTTCTTTTGAATTAAACTAATTTTACAGGTTACTATGACATGTTATTATTGATTTAATTAACTTGGTTCGAACTAATAATTCTGTTATGATTTTCACAAAAATCAATTACTAAATAGTGTCAAAATTGACATAAAATAGTTTTTAAAAAACATATTATATTATTAATTGTATTTTATTCCTAAAAATCTATGTTTCGGCGAAATGACTTAGATAAGGTCATATATATTAATAACAAACAACTTGGGGTTCTTTTAGCTTGTTATAGGTTGTTTATTAACCTTATAGTGTAAGAACACAAGAAGACGCGGTAAAAGTAAAATTATTTAACTTAATGTTAAATATAAATGATAAGTTTAAAATAGGAACCTAATCTTTTCTAAATTATATTGGATGAGATTATTTCGACCCATCCCCACCTTAACTTTGAAATATATTAATTTGGAGCTATTTAAAACCAAATTTGGCTTTATAATAAAATAATGTTTTTAGTTTTTCCAAACTCCCTTATAAAAGGGCACCTCCCCCTCTCTTCCTCACACCACATTGAGCCTTCAAGCTCGGCCAAACCCTGCCAACATCTTTTCTCCCCTTCCCTAGAGACAACCTAGAGGTCCTGATCTTCTTCAAAGACCAATTTTAGTGCCCTAAAAGGAGGTCTCAAAGAGGTTCTTTAAAGAAGAGGTAATGTCCATTACCGATTCTTTCAACTTTATTTCTTCTGCCACTTCTTCTTCATGGGTTGTTTCATTATGAAGTAATAACATCAGTATCACTCAGACACTAATATGTTATTATAATTATGAAACAACCATATTTCATCATCTATCCATCCTACGGTAAATAAAATCACCGCGCGTGCGTACGTACGGAAAACCGTCTCCACGCCGTGGTGTAATCTATTTTCCACCACCACCTTACTTGGATGGGTATAATGGTGTACATAATAACTATATATGATTATTGTAAAGTGATATTGATTCTGATATAGTTTACATACACTCCAATACAATTCCATGATCATGAGAATGATATCATCGCTCAAGCGTACGTACGGACTACCGTCTCCACGACGCGATGAGATTCATTCTCCACGTTAACCATTCATGAATGATTATAAAGTATATATAATAAGTAATCATGAAATATATGAAATAATAATGACACTGGATTTATTTGTATATATATGTATGTCATCTACTTAATTATATTCAACTCAATAAGTAAAAGAAAACAGCGTTCATGCGTACGTACGGCCTACCGTTTCCATGAACGGTGTAATTCTTTCCATTTACCGATCTATTATATATATATATATATATTATGAATATATATAAATCATGTTTTATATTCTGTTATTAATTAATCATTATCTAAGTAATCATATGAATAATTACAAGTCCAAACACGGACGACAAATGAAACGATTTTACACAAAACACTCTTTAACATGGAATTTACAAAAGAACGGGTAATATAAAGACATAAGTGAACCATATATAATATCATAACAACGATTATGATTCTGGAATAATTCAATGACAATATTTAAATCATTATACAAGAGGTTCGGACACTTACGAAGCAAATCGGACCTAAGGTAATGGAAAATATCACAATCTCATTTTATCCGAGATTGTTTATACTTTGGTATTTACTGGGATGTATTTTATCATCCACATCCATGTTTACTCAATATGTAATATTATTTCCATCCACCTACAATTGTTTAAATCCAAGTTTACCCTTTGTCAAGTTTTTAGTAAAAGATATGATAGGAATCTTTTGTCGTTTTTCGTACGAGGTACTTTTTGACTTTTCCGACAAAAGTATGAGAAGAATGTTTTTTAACTTATATGGCAGGAATGGATTTTTAAAACATTAATTTCAAGAAGCTTCCTTTACAAGTTTTCAAGTTTATTTTTAATCAAATTCTTTTAGTTTAAAATTATATGACATATTATGAAAGGAAAAAATGTTTTTGATGTAGAAAGGATATTTTACTCAAGAATGGAGTTCAAGTGTTTTATCAAAATTATTTTCCATATAAGATAATATAGGGTTCTGTTTCTATCCCTATTATTACATTGATTTGATTATGTTGTGATGGAATTATTTTATGAATTCCTTTATCTTATATAAATTTTTTTATGATGGCATTTTGTTTAAGCATCCCATTTTTATTACATGGGTTATGCAATGATGTATGATTTATGATTTTGTGGTACCCATAAAAATAGTATCATTATGAGATGGGTGGGACTTATATCTCCCTTAAATACATTGGGTAAATATTTTATATCTCATCAGATAGACAAGGCTGGAACAGCAGGTTAAACTGGTTCAGTGAAACAGGACTGAAACGAGGAATGAACTCGGTTCAGAAATGGACTTTGTCCACTAAGATAGTCTTGGAAATGAGTCATGACTAATAAGAAATTATTCTCTATGATTATTTGTGTACACCAAAAAGTTTCATGTTTTAAGTTATGATTATTGGGATTACATTTCACTACTATGATTTATCCCATGTTATGATATTATGATCTCTTTTGCAGGATAAGATTTCCAAAATGTTATGTTCTTATGAATATGATGTGATTGATATTTCTTTTGTTTACCCTTACTAACCATTTGTGCTCAACGTTTTATGGTTTCTTTTCCCCAGGATATAAAAGAAATCTTTTTTAGGTATGAAAAAACGGAAGATATTTATGGGAGATGTTGATGATCTTTCACCACGAGTAGAAGATTATATTCCGAGTTTCCAAAGATTCTAAACTATTACGGTCCTTGTGTGTGTGTTTTTCTAATGTATTAAGTATTCTGCAAAAGTAATGTAATGTCCATGAACGTCAAGCTTCGGGTCTCTACAGTTGGTATCAGAGGAAAGGTTTAGTCAACCATTGGAAACTAGGATGCGAGAACTTTAGTGAGATCCCTAGAGATATTTTTAAGGTATGTCTAGGGATGTCCCTAAGGTTAAGTATACGTATAGGTTATAGTCCTACAATTATACTAACGATCTTAGAATTAAACCTACGATGTTAGATATTGAAGGTAATACCCATTTATTAGGTTGTTTTCCCTAGCATGATTTTTACCTCTCACACTATTCTTTTTGTGTTTTAGAAAATGGCTGAAAACAGGAAGATTCATGATAATGGAGGATACGAAAGACAATGGAATGATATTCTTCATGAGAAACCAAATGAAATGGGATTTGGAAGTCCAAAAATCGTTATTATTCCTAATCAGCAATCTCATAATATGATCAATAATCTTATCTTTGGTAAGTTTCCCGACTCAGATAATAAGAGAAAGATGGAGTTTCATGATGATCATAGAGGAAAGAAAGTTCAATTTCCCTCATGTAAATCATGGGGGATGAGGCATCGGGGAGATTGTTTCAAGGGAACTGGAAGATGCTTTGGGTGTGGAAAATAAGGATACAAAGCCAGTGAGTGCAAAGGAAAAGGTTTAGTTAACACCATGGATGAGGATAATGGTATTGCTACGACATCAACATTGGTTAAATGTTTTAAATGTTGAGTGTACGGGCATTATTCAAACCAATTCCCTGAGGTAAAGTCTCATGAAGAGAATCAGTACGGTCATATGGGTAGTATTTATGTTGATGATGATGATGAGACTACAAATGATATGTGAGATGAAAGAATTTTTTAAGCTCGGTCAATGGTTTAAGAAGGTAGTGGAATGATTACATGTTTATCAAGTGTAATGTTGTATAAGTAATCTCATGGTACTACGGAATAAAGAGACATCTAAGGATTGTTACATTGTTGTATTTCCTTGAGTTTTGAAAGTGTATGATTAATGGTACCAGTATCCATGAAAGGTTATTCAGATATTTTTTGAATGTAGATGATATGCGCATAATGAAGGGATAAGGAGAAAATTAAATGTTTGATAGTATTCATGAGCTCATGACTAATATAAGGAGAAGGTTATATCAGGGTTTGAGTATATAGAATTTTTGGATTTTGGTATGAGGAAAGAGTTAAATTTTCACAGCATTCATGTTTTCACAAAGGTTTAATGGGTATTCATTTTTCATGAGAATACATGATTAAGGTATTCACAGGATTGGAATGTGACCAACAAGATATATGGGGGATAAATGATGGTATTCACATGCTTGGTTGATGACATTTCAAGTAATCGTTTTCTTTATACTATGAGCTTGGACCGAAGTATTTTAGATAAGCCTAAAGATTGGAATGGATTATGTTGGACATAAGTTGGTATTGTTTAAGGATATAACTTTTTTTGATATTATTGATGTGATGATATAGTAATATAGCTTTAGAAAAAGGAAAACATGTAGGACGGGTGACAGCTCATCGCGTCAGACAAGGCTGTGGGAATCAAACCCACAACAGAAGTGCGACTGGCCTTTATCGCCAACCACTGGCCTAGACTAAGTCCCTGTTGAGTAGAAATTAGTTTTATTATATTAATAAATATGTTATATGAAGTATAAGTCCATTTTAAGAACCATATATGATTAATCTCACTATAGATTGACTTATGTATTTTTTGATAACTTTTCTAACCTTTTGTTTGAGACAGATGGAATGACCCATCATTCTATCACATGATCTACTAACAAATCATGAATGACAAATTCAACTTCATTTCTTTAAGAGATGAAGTGGAAATTGTCCAACGGTGAGACTATACCAAAATCACTAAATTATTTCTTTTAATTCCAAATTCATCAACTTTAGGGAAATGATCTTGAAAACCAAAAATGTTGTCATAGTGCTCTTATATCTGATGAATCAGATGGTACATTAGATAGTCACAAATTTATGGCTTTGTGATTGTTATATTTTTCATAGCCATGTTCTTTACCACTCTCCATCAGAACATGATGGTTAGATTTCTCTTCTATATCCATATTTTCACCTATGTGGAAACCTAGTGATTATTTTATTTGGGTAACCATTACGTTTCATACTTTTGGTTTTAAAGATTGGTTTTGGTATTCCTTTTTACAATGTGGGTTTCTATTAAATAATCTTTCGAGTAGTAAACCATTTATAACCCCCGACGAATTTCGATGGCGAAATTCATTTTAAGGGGTGTAGAATGTAACACCCCGAGATTTTATGAAAAATATTTTTTAAAATTTCCTTAATGTCTTGTGGTGTATGCTACACCAAAAGGAGCTTTCACAACACGCATCCTTGACTTTCCTTGCATTACACGCAATCACGACCTTCCTCAATAGCGTGTGTAGTATGCAATACCGAGTTTCACTAAGAAATGATATGCTATTAAAATATTATTATAACTAGCCGTTATGAATAGTAATAACCACTTTTTGAAAATTTGTAAATTTTATTTTTCACAATGGACTTCATCTTTGGATTCGTAATATCGAAATTAGGTTAGGGTAAAATTTTGGTACTTTTCGGATAACTTTCATATTCTGATGAACAGTGAAATTATTAAATTTTAATTAAAAAAAACTTTTTTTAATTGAAATAATTAATAGTGAAAAATTATTATATTGAGTGTTTTTAAAGTATATTTAGAATATATTTTTACAACTTAATTCAATTTTGTTCATTGGATGTAATTTCACATTTAAACCAGACATAAACAAGTGTCAATCTTTTGATAGTTATTATCTTTTAAAAACACGCTATTTATTTTGACGACGGGAATTAATTTTTAAATTAGTTAATGTAACTGATATGTATTGAATTTTGTAAAATAAAAATCATTTTTGAATTCATAATATCAAATATATCTTAGGCCTAATTTTTGTTAATTTTCTGGAAACTTTCATTTTTTGATGAATATTGAAACCACTAAGTGGTAGTTAAAAATAATGAATTTTTAATAAAACATAATTTTACCACTTCTGTGAGTAGAATTTCAAAAATCCGAGGGACATGGTTAATATATAGGACTAAAATGTGGTTCAATGGGATGACAATAATTTTTGGTGAATAGTAACTTTTTACTTTTATTTACCACGGTTAAAAGTAAATAGGGTAATTATGGGTAAAAATGATATTATTATTATCCTAACACAAGTCCTAATTCTATTGGATAAGTTTAATTAGACCAAAAACAACCTTAGGAATAAAATATGACCATTTAGGCCCACTTGGATTAGATTAGGACATTTATTATTAACTTATTTAAAGAAAGGCTAAAATAGTTAAAATCAATGTTTAATAAGTAAATCATTTTAAATATGGGGTTATACATAAAATAAATTGGACTAAAAATATTCATTAGAAAGATAACAAAATTTCCTATATAATGGTATTTTATTTGTAATTTTTAGAAATTAAATAATTTAATTTATTTATGACACAACGATGATGCAGTAATTATCTTATTAATGAAATATTGACATAATTGATGTCCTATATACCCAAATAAATCTATTTTTAGACTTTTTATGAATTAAACTAATTTTACAGGTTAATATGACATGTTATTATTTATTTAATTAACTTTGTTAGAACTAATCATTCTTTTATGATTTTCACAAAAAATCAATTACTAAATAGTGTCAAAATTGACATAAAATAGTTTTTAAAAAACATATTATATTATTAATTGTTATTTTATTCCTAAAAATCTAAGGTTCGGCAAAATGACTTAGATAAGGTTATATATATCAATAATAAACATCTTGGGTTTCGTTTGGCTTGTTATAGTATGTTTATTAACCTTATAGTGTAAGAACACAAGAAGACACGGAAAAATAAAATTATTTAACTTAATGTTAAATCTAAATGATAAGTTTAAAATAGGAACCTAAACCTGTCTAAATTATATTTTGCTTGATTATTTCGACCCCTCCCTACCTTAACTTCTAAATATATCAATTTGGATCTATTTAAAACCGAATTTGGCTTTATAATAAAATAAGATTTTTAGTTTTTCCAAAAGAGCCCCTCTCCTCCCTTATAAAAGGGCACCTCCCCCTCTCTTCCTCACAACACATTGAGCCTTCAAGCTCGGCCAACCCCTATCAAATTCTTCTCTCCACTTCCCTAGAGAAAACCTAGAGGTCCTGGTCTTCTTCAAAGACCAATTTTAGTGCCCTAAAAAGAGGTCTCAAAGAGGTGCTTTAAAGAAGATGTAATGTCCATTACCGATTCTTTCAACTTTATTTCTTCTGCCACTTCTTCTTCTTAGGTTGTTTCATTAGGAAGTAATAACATCAGTATCACTAATATACTGATATGTTATTATAATTATGAAACAACCATATTTCACATCTATCCATCCTATGGAAAACGAAATCACCGCGCGTGCATACGTATGGATGGTCGTCTCCATGCCGTGGTGTAATCTATTTTCCACCACCACCTTACTTGGATGGGTATATGGTGTACATAATAACTATATATGATTATTTTAAAGTGATATTGATTCTGAAATAGTATACAAACACTCCAATACAATTCCACAATCATGTGAATGATATCGTCGCTCATGCGTACGTATGGACTACTGTCTCCACGACGCGATTAGATTCATTCTCCACGTTAACCATTCATGAATGAATATAAATTATATATAATAAGTAATAATGAAATATATGACATAATAATGATACTATATTTATGTATATATATATATGTATGTCATCTACTTAATTCCATTCAACTCAATAAGTAAACGAAAACAGTGTTCATGCATACGTACGGCCTACCGTCTCCATGAACGGTGTATTTCTTTCCATTTAATGATCTATTATATATATGTATATTCTGAATATATATAAATCATATTTTATATTCTGTAATTAAGTAATCATGATCTAAGTAAACATATGAATAATTACAAGTCCAAACACGGACGACAAATGAAACGATTTTACACAAAACACTCTTTAACATGGAATTTACAAAACAACGGGTAATATAAAGTCATAAGTGAACCATATATATTATCATAAAAATGCGTATGATTCTGGAATAATTCAATGACATTATATAAATCATTATACAGGAGTTTAGGACACTTACGAAGAAAATCGGACCTAAGGTAAGGGAAAATATCACAATCTCATTTTATCCGAGATTGTTTATACTTTGGTATTTACTGGGGTGTATTTTATCATCCACATCCATGTTTCCTCAATATGTAATATTATTTCCATCCACCAACAATTGTTTAAATCCAATTTTACCCTTAGGAATGTTTTTATTAAAAGATATGAAAGGAATCTTTTGTCGTTTTTCTTACGAGGTACTTTTTGACTTTTCCGACAAAAGTAAGAGAAGATTTTTTTTTAACTTATACGGCATGAATGGATTTTTAAAACATTATTTCCAAGAAGCTTCCTTTACAAGATTTCAAGTTTATTTTAAATCAACTTATTTTAGTTTAAAATTGTATGACATGTTAAGAAAGTAAAAAAAAAATTTGAAGTAGAAAGGATATTTTCCTCAAGTATAGAGTTCAAGTGTTTTATCAAAATTATTTTCCACCAAAGATAATATAGGGTTCTGTTTCTATCCCTATTATTACATTGAATTTATTATGTTGTTATGGAATTATATTATGAATTCCTTTATCTTATATGAATTGTTTTATGATGACATTTTGTTTAAGAATCCCATTATTATTACATGGGTTATGCAATGATATATGATTTATGATTTTGTGGTACACATAAGAATGGTATCATTATGAGATGGGGGGACCTATATCTACCTCCAATTCATTGGGTAATTATTTTATATCTCATGAGATAGATATGGCTGGAACAGAAGGTTAAACCGGTTCAGTGAAACAGGACTGAAACGAGGAATGAACTCAGTTCAGAAATGGACTTTGTCCACTAGGATAGTCTTGGAAATGAGTCTTTACTAATAAGAAAAGATTATCTATGATTATGTGTGTACACCACAAAGTTTCATTTTTTAAGTTATTATTATTGGGATTGCATTTCACTACTATTATTTATCCCATGTTATGATATTATGATCTTATTTGCAGGATAAGATTTCCAAAATGTTATGTTCTTATGAATATGAAGTGATTGATATTTCTTTTGTTTACCCTTACTAACCATTTGATCTCACCGTTTTATGGTTTCTTTTCCCAAGGATATAAAAAAATGTTTTAAGGTAAGAAAAAAAGGGAAGATCTTTATGGGAGATGTTGAAGATCTTTCACCACGATTAGAAGAGTGTATTCCGAGTTTCCAAAGATACTAAACTATTACGGTACTTGTGTGTGTATTTTTGTAATGTTCTAAGTATTCCGAAAATGTAATGTAATGTCCATGTACATCAAGCTTCGGGTCTCAACAGTTGGTATAAGAGGAAAGGTTTATTCAACTTTTGGAAACTAGGATGCAAGAACTTTAGTGAGATCCCTAGAGATATTTCTAATGTATGTCTAGGGATGTCCCTAACGATAAGTATACATATAGGTTATATTCCTACAATTACGCTAAAGATCATATAATTAAACCTAAGATGTTAGATATTGAAGGTAATACACCTTTATTATGTTGTTTTCCCTAGCATGATTTTTACCTCTCACACTATTCTTTTTGGGTTTTAGAAAATGGTTGGAAACAGGAAGATTCATGATAATGGAGGATATGACGGAAAATGGAATGATATTCTTCATGAGAAACTAAATGAAATGGGATTTGGATGTCCAAACATCGTTATTATGCCTAATAAGCAATCTCATAATATGATCAATAATCTCAACTTTGGTTAGTTTTCCGACTCAGATAATAAGAGAAAGATGGAGTTTCATGATGATCATAGAGGAAAGAAAGTTCAATTTCCCTCATGTAAATCATGTGGGACGAGGCATCGGGGAGATTGTTTCAAGGGAACTGGAAGATGATTTGGGTGTGGAAAAGAAGGACACAAATCCAGTAAGTACAAAGGAAAAGGTTCAGTTAACACCATGGATGAGGATAATGGTATTGCTACGACATCAACAATGGTTAAATGTTTTAAATGTGGAATTTACGAGCATTATGAAAACCAATTCCCTAAGGGAAAGTCTCATGAAGAGAATTAGTATGGTCGTATGGATTGTATTTATGTTGATGATGATAAAGAGACTAATAATGATATGTGAGAAGAAATAATTGTTGTAGCTCGGTCAATGGTTTAAGAAGGTAGTGTAATGATTACATGTTTATCAAGTGTAATGTTGTATAAGTAATCTCATGGTACTATGGAATAAAGAGAAATCTAAGGATTATTACACTATTGTCTTCCCTTGAGTTTTGAAAGTGTATGATTAATGGTACCAGTATACATGAAAGGTTATTCATATATTTTTGGAATTTAGATGATATGTGCATAATGAAGGGATAAGGAGAAAATTAAATGTTTGATAGTATTCATGAGCTCATTACTGATATAAGGATACGGTTATATCATGGTTTGAGTATAAAGAATTTTTGGATTTTGGTATGAGGAAAGAGTTAACATTTCACAGCATTTATGTTTTCACTATGGTTTAATGGGTATTCATTTTTCAAGAGAATACATGATTAAGGTATTCACAGGATTGGAATGTGACCAACAAGATATATGGGGGATAAATGATGGTATTCACATGCTTGGTTGATGACATTTCTAGTAATCGTTTTCTTTATACTATGAACTTGGGAAAATGTATTTTAGATAAGCCTAATAATTGGAATGGATTATGTTGGGCATAAGTTAGTATTGTTTAAGGATAGAACTTTTTTTCGATATTATTGATGGGATGTTATAGTAATATAGCTTTAGAAGAAGGACAACCTGCAGGACAGGCGACAGCCCATCGCGTCGGACAAGGCTGTGGGAATCAAACCCACAACCGAAGTGCGACTGGCCTTTATCGCCTACCACTAGCCTACAGGAAATCCCTGTTGAGTAGAAATTATTTTTATTATATTAAGCAGTATGTTATATGAATTATAAGTCCATTTTAAGAACCATATATGATTAATCTTACTATAGATGGACTTATGTTTTTTTTGATATCATTTCTAACCTTTTGTTTGAGACAGATGGAATGACCCATCATTCTATCCAATGATCTACTAACAAATCATGAATGACAAATTCAACTTCATTTCTTTAAGAGATGAATTGGAAATTGTCCAAAGAACAACCAACGGTGAGACTCTACCAAAATCACAAAAGTATTTCCTCTAATTCCAATTTCATCAACATTAGAGAAATGATCTTCAAAACCAAAAATGTTGTCCTAGTGCTCTTATATCTGATGAATCAGATGGTACCTTAGATTTCACAAATTTATGGCTTTTTGATTGTTGTATTTCACATATCCATGTTCTTTACCACTCTCCATCAGAACATGATGGTTTGATTTCTCTTCCATATCCATATTTTCACCTATGTGGAAACCTAGTGATTAGTTTATTTGGGTAACCATTACGTTTCATACTTTTGTTTTTAAAGTTTTCTTTTCATATTCCTTTTAACGATGTGGGTTTCTATTAAATAAACTTTCGTGTAGTAGACCATTTATAACCCCCAATAGCGTATTTAGTACGCAATACCGAGTTTCACTAAGCAACGATATGCTATTAAAATATTATTAAAACTAGCCGTTATGAATTGTAATAACCACTTTTTGAAATTTTGTAAATTTTATTTTTCAAAATGGACTTCATTTTTGGATTTGGAATATCGAAATTAGCTTAGGGTGAAATTTTGGTACTTTTCGGATAACTTTCATATTTTGATGAACAGTGAAAATTATTAAATTTAAATTAAAAACAAATTTTATTAATCGAAATAATTAGAAGTGATACATTATTAATTTTAGTGGTTTTAAAGTATATTTAGAATATATTTTTACAATTTAATACAATGTTGTTCATTGGATGTAATTTCACATTTAAACCAGACATAAACAAGTGTCAATCTTTTGATAGATATTATCTTTTAAAAACAAGCTATTTGTTTGGATGACGGGAATTAATTTTTAAATTAGTTAATGTAACTGATATGTATTGAATTTGGTAAATTAAAAATCATTTTTAAATTCATGATATCAAATATATCTTAGGCCTAATTTTTTTTATTTTTCTGGAAACTTTCATTTTTTGATAAATAGTGAAACCACTCAGTGGTAGTTAAAAAAACTGAATTATTCATAAAACATAATTTTACCGCTTCTATGAGTATAATTTCGAAAATCTATGAGACACGGTTAATTTCATGGACTAAAATGTGGTTCAATGAGATGAAAATAATTTTTGGTGAATAGTAACTTTTAACTTTTATTTACCACGGTTAAAAGTAAATAGGGTAATTAGGGGTAAAATGATAATATTATTACCCTAACACATGTCCTAAATCTATTGGATAAGTGTAATTCGACCAAAAACAACCTTAGGAATAATATATGACCATTTAGGCCCACATGGATTAGATTAGGACATTTATTATTAATTTATTTAAAGATGAGTTAAAATAGTTAAAATCAAAGTTTAATAAGTAAATAATTTTTAATATGGGGTTATACATAAGATAAATTCAACTATAAATATTAATTAGAAATATAAAAAACTTCCCTACATAATGGTATATTATTTGTAATTTTTAAGCATTATATAATTTAATTAATTTATGACAGAACGATGATGCAGGAATTATCTTATTAATGAAATATTGGCATAATTGAAGTTATAAATACCCAAATAAGTGTAATTTGAGACTTTTATTGAATTCCACTAATTTTACAGGTTAATATTACATGTTATTATTGATTTAATTAACATCGTTTGAACTAATCATTCTGTTATAATTTTCAAAAAAACAATTACTAAATAGTGTCAAAATTGACATAAAATAGGTTTTAAAAAAATATTATATTATTAATTGTTATTTTATTCCTAAAAATCTAAAGTTCGGCCAAATGACTTAGATAAGGTTATATATATTAATAATAAACAACTTGGGGTTCGTTTGGCTTGTTATATTAAGTTTATTAACCTTATAGTGTAAGAACACAAGAAGACAAGGTAAAAGTAAAATTATTTAACTTAATGTTAAATCTAAATGATAAGGTTAAAATAAGAACCTAAACTTGTCTAAATTCTATTGTATGAGAGTATTTAGACCCATCCCCACCTTAAATTCTAAATAAATCAATTTGGAGCTATTTAAACCCGAATTTGACTTTATAATATAATAATATTTTTATTTTTTACAAAGGAGCCCCTCTCTCCCTTATAAAAGGGCACCTCCTCCCTCTCTTCCTCACACCACCTTGAGACTTCAAGCTCGGACAACCCCTGCCAATTTCTTCTCTCCACTTACCTAAAGACATCATAGAGGTCCTGGTCTTCTTCAAAGACCAATTTTAGTGCCCTAAAAGGAGGTCTCAAAGAGGTGCTTCAAAGAAGAGGTAATGTCTGTTACCGATTCATTCCACTTTATTTCTTCTGTCACTTCTTCTTCTTAGGTTGTTTCATTATGAAGTAATAACATCAGTATCACTCATATACTGATATGTTATTATAATTATGAAACACCCTATTTCACCATCTATCTATCCTACGGAAAACAAAATCACCGCGCGTGCGTACGTACGGAATACTGTCTCCATGCCGTGGTGTAATCTATTTTCCACCACCACCTTACATGGACTAGTATAATGGTACATAATAACTATATATGATTATTGTAAAGTGATTTTGATTCTTAAATAGTATACATACACTCCAATACAATTCCATGATCATGAGAATGATATCATCGCCCGTGCGTACTTACGGACTATCGTCTCCATGACTCAATGAGATTCATTCTCCACGTTAACCATTCATGAATGATTATAAAGTATATATAATAATTAATCATGAAATATATGAAATAATAATGATACTGGATTTATGTTTATATATATGTATGTCCTCTAATTAATTCCATTCAACTCAATAAGGAAACGAAAACAGTGTTCATGCATACGTACGGCCTACCATCTCCATGAACGGTGTATTTCTTTCCATTTACTGATCTATTATATATATGTATATTCTGAATATATATAAATCAGGTTTTATATTCTGTAATTATGTAATCATCATCTAAGTAATCATATGAATAATTACAAGTCCAAACACAGACGATAAATGAAACAATTTTACACAAAACGCTCTTTAACATGGAATTTACAAAAGAACGGGTAATATAAATTCATAAGTGAACCATATATTATATCATAACAATGTTTATGATTATGGAATAATTCAATGACATTATTTAAATCATTATACAGGAGTTCTGGACACATACGAAGCAAATCGGACCTAAGGTAAGGGAAAATATCACAATCTCATTTTATCCGAGATTGTTTATACTTTGGTATTTACTGGGGTGTATTTTATCATCCACATCCATGTTTCCTCAATATATAATATTATTTCCATCCACCTACAATTTTTTATATCCAAATTTACCCTTCAGTGAATTTTTAGTAAAAGATATGAAAGGAATCATTTGTGGTTTTTCGTACGAGGTACTTTTTGACTTTTCAGACAAAAGTACGAGAGGAATGTTTTTTAACTTATACTGAATGAATGGATTTTTAAAACATTATTTCCAAGAAGCTTCCTCTAAAAGTTTTCAAGTTTATTTTTAATCAACTTCTTTTAGTTTAAAATTGTATGACATGTTAAGAATGGAAAAAATATTTTTGAAGTGGAAAGGATATTTTACTCAAGATTGGAGTTCTAGTGTTATATCAAATTTATTTTCCATATAAGATAATATAGGGTACTGTTTCTATAGATATTATTACATTGAATTGATTATGTTGTGATGGAATTATTTTATAAATACCTTTATCTTATATGAATTGTTTTATGTTGACATTTTGTTTAAGAATCCCATTTTTATTACATGGGTTATGCAATGTTGTATGATTTTTGATTTTGTGGAACACATAAGAATGGTATCATTATGAGATGGGTGGGTCCTATATCTCCCTCCAATGCATTTGTTAAAGATTTAATATCTCATGAGATAGACATGGCTGGAACGGCAGGTTAAACTGGTTCAGTGAAACAAGACTAAAACAAGGAATGAACTCGGTTCAGAAATAGACTTTGTCCACTAAGATAGTCTTGGAAATGAGTCCTGACTAATAAGAAATGATTCTCTATTATTATGTGTGTACACCACAATGTTTCATGTTTTATGTTATGATTATTGGGATTACATTTCGCTTCTATGATTTATCACATGTTATGATATAATGATCTCTTTTGCAGGATAAGATTTCCAAAATGTTATGTTCCTATGAATATGATGTGATTGATATTTATTTTGTTTACCCTGACTGATCATTTGATCCCACCGTGTTATGGTTTCTTTTCCCCAGGATATAAATAAATGTTTTTAGGTAAGAAAAAAAAGGGAAGATCTTTGTGGGAGATGTTGAAGATCTTTCACCACGATTAGAAGATTATATTCTGAGTTTCCAAAGATACTAAACTATTATGGTCCTTGTGTGTGTGTGTTTGTAATGTACTAAGTATTCCGAAAAAGAAATGTAATGTCCATGTATGTCATGCTTTGGGTCTCTACAGTTGGTATCAGAGGAATGGTTTAGTCAACCTTTGGAAACTAGGATGCGAGAACTTTAGTGAGATCCCTAGAGATATTTCTAAGGTATGTCTAGGGATTTCCATAAGGTTAAGTATACGTAAAGGTTATAGTCCTACAATTATGCTAACGATCTTAGAATTAAACCTTAGATGTTAGATATTGAAGGTAATACCCGTTTATTTTTTTTCCCTAGAATGTTTTTACCTCTCACACTATTCTTTTTGGGTTTTAGAAAATGGCTGGAAACAGGAAGATTCATGATAATGGAGGATATGACCGAAAATGGAATGATATTCTTCATGAGAAACCAAATGAAATGGGATTTGGAAGTCCAAACATAGTTATTATTCCTAATAAGAAATCTCATAATATGATCAATAATCTCAACTTTGGTTAGTTTTCTGACTTAGATAATAAGAGAAAGATGGAGTTTCATGATGATGATAGAGGAAAGAAAGTTCAAATTCCCTCATGTAAATCATGTGGGACGATGCATCAGGGAGATTGTTTCAAGGGAACTGGAAGATTCTTTGGGTGTGGAAAAGAAGGACACAAATCCAGTAAGTGCAAAGGAAAAGGTTCAGTTAACACCATGGATGAGGATAATTGTATTGTTATGTCACGAACCACCCTCGGGGTCCATGCCGTGACTACCCCAAGCCCGCCTTCCATAGGCCAGGGGCTGGAGACTAGCACCAAGGCGTAAATCCAGGTAAAAAGGGAAGGCATTGACTTTGTAAAGTAAACAAACACCACAGAGTAAGCAAGCGGAAAGTAAACACTAAGTAAAAGCAGAGTACAATTGAAAGTGCGGAAAAGTAAATGGGCCAGTATACAAACCCAAACTGAAAGTAAAGTACAACTCGAAATGGAAAACAGCAACTGTAAGTAAAAGCCGCTACACCGAGCTGTCCACTGGAGATCCCACCTGAAGGATGGGTACAGATAGCTCCAATGTTCCACGGGTCCCGTCGTCCGCTCCGAACACGTCCCGCCTAGTGGTCCACCTCCAGGTAACGTCCTGCTCTGCAAGCCTCAGCCATGATCAATGATGTCCATCGTCTGCAACCAACACAACGTAGTGCGGGCATAGCCCGTGCAGGGGTGAGTATAAGCTACTCAGTATGGACCCCGAGACCCCTGAAGGTCTCTCAAAATCCACAAATGATAAATCACAAAGAAAGGTACAATCACGAAGTAACAACCAATGCTGCTTAGGTATATGCCCATACATATACCTAAGTCATCAATTTCAAATACGCTCCAACCTCCGAGCCCAAGTACTACTCAGTCCACACAGGAAAGTAAACGTATTCCATACAGGAAAGCAAAATGTAATCCACACAAGATAGCACAACACAATCCACATAGGAAAGCAACAGGATTCAGCTCACACAGGTATACTTCTTCAAAGGACGATAAAGATGATCTCTGATCCATCTAAGTCGTCGGACCCACGAAGGATCGATAGGTAACTAACCCCCGCAAGACCCACACAGGATCGGGCCCACACAGGACCTATAGGTGCTGGTTCACACAGGACCGCTGAGCGCAAAGACCCACACAGGATCGGACCCACACAGGATCGGGCCCACACAGGACCTGTAGCACTGATCCACATAGGATCGCTGAGTGTTGTAGTCGTCGTCGTCGAATCCACACAGGATCTCTGTACTGTCGTCGTCGCATTCACAGTAGCAGTAGCAGTAGCAGTAGTAGTCACAGTAACAGTCGCAGCCAGCACTAGGGTTCCCGCACACAGTAAGCTCGTACAGGAGGGTCCGCCTCTCGAGTCGAAAGGCTGATACATCAACTGTCACAAAGTCTAGAGTTGATGTATCCAAAAGTTCCGTATCTTCAACAGGAACTCAACGCAATAGACGGCACGTCGATACGACGCTCGGTCTGAGAGTTATTGGCTTTTTCGTCCCAGGGGCCCGGTTGGTTTCTAAGGCAAAACCAACCCGACCATACTCCACCTGCGTCCAAACCCCGGGCGTAGTATGTCAAAAGATCCGTCTCACTAAGAGGAACACAACAAAGCTGACGGCACGTCAATCGGACGTCCGTAGCTTAAGATATTAGTGTTTCCACTCCGAAGGCCCAGTTGGTTTCGTGTATGAACCAACCCGGCCGAACTAAAAGTGTTCCGAAACCCTGAGTGTAATATACCGAATCGACCGTCGTGATCCAAGGATCGCAATTCCGCTGACGGTTCGTCGATCGGAGGTCTGTGGCTCTAGTTATGGCCAAAAGACCGAAAACGATTCGAAACGGGGGGTCCGGGTCCGGGCCGACCCGGCCCGACCCGGCGCGGCCCGGCCTGGCGCCGCTGGGTGCCACGCGCGGGGGGAAAGGCCCCCACTTCTTTATGATTGCGGCGCGGCTTTTTGCTGCACCTTTGGAGAACCGGCCCCCTTCGTGGGGGCCTGCTTGTGGAAAACCAGGGGGCCGCCTGCCTCCCTCAAAGAAACTGCCCCCCACCCTCATAAATGGGGGGCATTTGAGTTGACCGGGGGAATTAAATTCCCCCTGTCATTGACCTTCCGGCCAGCCCACCTGGCCGGCCGGTTATTCTTCAACGGGACCGGCAAAGCCGGTCCCCTTCCGGTTTCCGACGCCGGCGGCCCAACGAGCCGCCGGTCCTCTCGTCCCGCCGCGGCCCGGAACCGGCCGCGGTGTTCGTCGACCAGCGCGGTGCGACGGCACCGTGCCCCTCCGCCACTGCCCTGCTCCGGCCGCGGCGCCTTCAGTTACCATCGACGCGGTGCGACTACGTCGCGTTCATGATAGTCCATCCACGGCGCGATGCGACGGCGTCGCGTAAATAAGTCGGGTGATTCCCGCGTGGTGCGACGGCACTGCGCCTTCTCGTTCATCACAATATTATATAAATAACCAAGAACAAAGGAGGGGGAATTCGGCCGTGTTTGTGCGGTCCGACCCCCCTCTCGTTAGACGATAACTCTTGAATATTTAATCACAAGATTACCATTCTAGAACCAAGAACGAGAGTAAAGAAATAAACCACAACAAACCCCTAACTTGGGTTCAAGTTCGAATATCGTCAACGACCCGCGGAAGACAACGTCGCAGAGGTCCGGCGTCGCGGTAATCGTTCGTCAAATCCGTTGACGAAGAGGTACGTCCGAAGAGGTACGTCGTTGACGAATCTTTGTAAGCCGATGAAGGAAGTCCGAGGAGGAAGCGGCGTTCCCTTTCGTTGACACGAAAGGCGACGTCGATCTTCGGATACAATCGGCTACGAAGAAGAGAGGAGCGGCGTTCTTCGTCGGAGCTCGAAGGTTCTTTGCGTTCTTCGTCAAGCTTGAAGAAGAAGAAGAAGAAGAAGAAGGAGAAGGAGAAGGCTTCAAAACTCTCGAGAGGCGAGAGAATTCTAACCAAATAAAATAAGCTAAGAGCTTATTTTATTTACTCAACCAAACCTTTTTGAATTTCAAAGGATTGAAAAAGTTTAAACAACTCAACCTAATTAATAAGCTAAGTTGTCAATTTCATTTAAAAGGGGAGTTAAGGGAGTTTTGAGAGGAGATGGAATGTTGGGTTTCATGTGGGCCCCACCTCACTTAATCCTCCCAAGGGAGGTTATGTGGATGTGGGTTCCACCTTTAACTTCCTTTGAGAGGAGTTAACCAACAAGTAAGAAAAATAAAAAGTGTTCCACATTTTTATTTAACTTTTTATAATTCTCCCAAAAACTAACATTCGTCCCACAATAAACGAAACTTCGGAAAAGGTCTCCTTAAGTGAATATCGGCGCTGCGAGTTCATCGGTGTCCTCGGATGTCAATTCTGAGCACCGAATCAAAAGTTAGAAATTCCCGCTCATTCGTTCACTGAACCTACCCGAGCCAAACTTCGGAAATTGATTCCGGGCACTCCGGGCCTCGAAATCAGGTGTCGTCAGAAACCGCGCTCTTGTAAAATTTCAAAGAAAATTAAGAAAAAAATTTCCTTGAATTCTACTGGTCTTTACATTACTCCCACCTCAGGGATTTATGTCCCCGTAAAGATACATCAAAAAAATAGGGAAACAAATGAGGGTACTGAGCACGCATCTGAGCCTCCCGCTCCCATGTGCTCTCCTGGAGGTTCCCGTGCTTCCATATGATGCGCACAAGAGGAATCGATCGCCCATGTAGGACCCGCTCCTGTCGATCCTCTATCTCCACTGGGACCTCCGTAAAAGTCGCCCCATCGTAGACCTCAAGCTCCCCATGGTCAATGATGTGCATCGGGTCGTGCACGTATCTCCTCAGCTAAGACACGTGGAAGACGCCGTGCACCCTGTGCAACTGAGGTGGTAGAGCCAGGCGATAAGCCACCTCACCAATCCTACTGAGGACTTGGAAGGGTCCGATGAAGCGTGGAGATAACTTGCCGTCTCGGCCAAATCTCCGAATACCACGTCGAGGTGAGACCCGCAAAAAGACGTGGTCTCAATCCTCGAACTCTAGTGGCCTCCGCCTCCTGTCAGCGTATGACTTCTGCCGGCTCTGAACTATCCTCATCCGCTCCTGGATAGCCTGGACCTTCTCTGTCGTGGCTTGGACCATCTCCGGTCCTAGAAGTGCGGACTCCCCAGGGTCTGTCCAGGACAAAGGAGATCTACAAGGTCGGCCGTACAACGCCTCGTACAGTGCCATCCCGATGGTGGAGTGGTAGCTGTTGTTGTACGAAAACTCCACCAAGGATATGTGGTCCTCCTAGCTATGACCAAAGTCGAGGACACATGCGTGGAGCATGTCCTCGAGAGTCTGAATGGTCCTCTCCGTCTGACCATCCGTCTGAGTGTGAAAGGCTGTGCTGAGACGTAGCTGCGTCCGAACGACTCCTGCAACCCCTTCCAAAGCCGGGAAGTAAAGAGAGCATCTCGATCAGAGATGATAGATGATGGGACGCCGTGGAGCCGCAAAATCTCTTGAACGTAGAGACGTCCCAAGCTCTCCACTGAGCCCTGCTCTCTGATGGGTAAGAAGTGTGCCGACTTGGTGAGTCGGTCAACAATCACCCAGATGGAGTCGTGACCTCTAGAAGTGCGTGGAAGTCCAGTCACGAAGACCATAGATATGTCGTCCCACTTCCACTCTGGAACCTCCAAGGGCTGTACTAAGCCTGCTGGTACCTGATGCTCTGCCTTTACCTGCTGGCAGGTGAGGCATCGGGAAACGAACTCTGCTACTGCCTTCTTCATGCCCGGCCACCAGTGCTGCCGTCTGAGGTCCTGGTACATCTTCGCCACTCCAGGATGTACCGCAAAAGGAGAAGTGTGAAACTCTCTTAGCACTTCCTCTCGCAAAGAGACTGGTACCATGGTACGTCCTCTGAAAAGGATGTCGTGCTCTGCTCCAAGGGAGAAACCATCAGGTGCCTGTCCCGAGGATATCTGTGCACGCCCTGTCTCACAGTCAGCGTCCTCACGTTGTGCCTCTCTGACTCGCTGCAGTAGTGGAGGGGTGACTATCATAGACTGGAGGAAGGCTGCTCCATCTCTATCCACGAAGGATATCTGCAAAGGGGCTAGCTGCTTCGTCGCCTCCTCAAGTAGCTGAATGCCCGTCCTCCTACTGAGGGCATCGGCTACTACGTTCCCCTTCCCAGGAGTATAGACTATCTCAAAGTCATAGTCCTGGAGGAACTCAAGCCATCGCCGCTGTCTCAGGTTCAGGTCCTTCTGCGAGAAGATATACCTGAGACTCTGATGATCGGAAAATACTGTAAAGCACTCGCCCATGAGATACTGTCGCAATGTCTTCAGAGCGAAGACCACTGCTGCTAACTCTAGGTCATGGGTAGCGTAGTTCGGCTCATGCGGCCTCAACTGACGTGATCCATAGGCGATCACTACCCTCTCCTGCATCATAGCCCATCCGAGTCCGGTCCCTGATGCATCGCAGTAGACTACATACCCTACTCCCTCCTCAGGCAACCTCAAGATAGGTGCGCTAGTCAATCTCTGTCTCAGCTCCTGGAAGCTCTGCTGACATCTGTCTGACCACACGAAGGGTTTCCCCTTCTTCGTAAATGTTGTCAGTGGTGCCGCAAATCTAGAGAAGTCCAGCACGAATCTACGATAGTATCCAGCTAGTCCTAAGAAACTCTGAACCTCAGTCACGCTCCTGGGTGTCTCCCATGCTAACACAGCCTCGATCTTCGCAGGATCCACTGCAACTCCCGCCTGAGAGATAACATGTCCCAAGAAGTGGAACTCACGTATCCAGAACTGGAACTTTGAGAGCTTACCATAAAGCTGGTGCTCTCGGAGTGTGTCTAGTACAACTCGCAAGTGATAGGCGTGCTCCTCCTCAGTCATAGAGTAAATCAGAATGTCGTCGATGAAGACTACGACAAACTGATCAAGGTATGGCTGAAAGATCCTGTTCATGAGGGCCATGAACACTGCTGGAGCATTGGTTACACCGAAAGGCATAACCAAGAACTCATAGTGGCCATACCGACATCTGAAGGCCGTCTTCTGCACATCCTCGTCTCTGACTCTGAGCTGATGATAGCCTGACCTGAGGTCTATCTTCGAGAACCACCGTGCTCCCTTGAGCTGATCAAAGAGGTCATCAATCCTAGGTAGCAGATACTTGTTCCTCACTGTCACCTGCTTCAGGCGATGATAGTCAACACAAAGTCGCAGGCTCCCGTCTTCCTTCTTGGCGAACAATATCGGGGAAGCCCAGGGTGAAACACTGGGTCAGATGAACCCTTTGCCCTACAAGTCCTCCAACTGTACCCGTAGCTCTCGAAGCTTGGCGGGGGCCATCCAATATGCTGGAGTGGATATCGGGGCTATCCCGGGGTACAAGTCAATATAAAAGTCTACCTCTCTGCGAGGAGGTAGCCTTGGAACGTCGTCGGGAAAAACGTCCGCAAACTGATCCACCACTACAGGAAAACCAGGACTCCGCACGTCAACTTCTCCAAGGATTAGGCTAGACAAATAATGAGTAATGGGATGTCCTCTCCTCTGCGGAAGTCCATCATGAGCTGCAAAGGCTCCCTTCTCACCGGTGAAGGTGAACCTGCTCCCTTCGGTGCGTACACATCGCACCTTGCGCCTAAAACAGTCAATCTGTGCATGGACCATAGATAGCCAATCCATGCCCAAGATGACGTCGTAAGGCCTCGACGATGCTACAAGAAGATCCCAGCCAAAGCTCTCGCCTCCTAGAGTAAGCTCACACTGCCGGCACCAGTGCGTAATCGCCGAGTCTGCTCCCGTAAGAGTCTCTAGCCGTAAGGATCGAGCCAACGGCTCTGTCGGAATCTCCGAGCTCCGAACAAGGGCATCGGCTATGAAAGAGTGACTCGCTCCTGTGTCTATAAGAACTGCAACAAGGGTTGAATAGACATCGATAGTACCTCGAATCATCTCAGGTGCGCCGTGGTCGTTGGCCTCTACTGCCTGGAGTTGTGCCTGTCTCTGCCCGCCAGCTCCCTGTGGTCGGGGTGGACCTCCTAGTGGTGGTGGTGGCAGAGCCTCAAAGCGTCGCCCGCCACCTGCTGCTCGGCCAGCTCCTCTGCCTCGTCCGCCTCCTCCCTGGGGACCGCCACGGTCGACCCTCTGCCTCTGCCTTGGTGGTCCCTCAACCGACTGCTGCTCCTCGGCACGGCTGGTCGGGTAGTCACGAGCCATGTGGCCTTGCCCGCCGCACGAGTAGCACTGTCTGCCTCTCGAAAGACTGGCTTCGCGCTGTGTGCCCCGCACTGCTGAGCCAGTGTCCTGAGGTCGTCTGCCCGAAGGTCTGGTCTGTCTGGACCCCTGAGTCATTCGTCGACTGCCTACTGCAGATGACTCTGCCACGTGCCGCCCTGCAGTGGCTCACTGCGCTGGTGTAGACTCAGCAAGGAAGCTCTCGATCAGAAGGGACCGCTCCAGTACTCCTGTCTGATTCGGTATGCTGAGGGAGATCAGCGATGCCCTGATCTCATGTCTCAAACCCTGCTCGAAGGTCCGGGCCCGGAAGAATGGGTCTCGTACCATGTCGGTCGAGTAGCGTGAGAGATAGGTAAATCTCCCCGAGTACTGAGCGACCGTCATGTTGCCCTGCCGCAGCTGAAGAATCTCTTAGATACGCACCGCACGAAGGGTGGCTCGGACGAACTCCAAGCGGAAGAGGCTCTCAAAGTCCATCCATAGAAGAGATGCCTCATCGTGCACCTGGAGCATCAAGCTCCACCATCGTCCTGCTGCTGCGTGTAGTAGGCTCGCAGCGAGGATCACCATGAGGTCTGCTGGTGTCCTCACTAGCCTAAAAAAATGTACCACTGCCTCCAGCCAGTCCTCGGCTGCCTGGGGACCCGTCTCCCCGCGAAACCTGGGTGGTCGCTGGCGCTGAAACTCATGCAGTGCGCTGAGGCGACGTGCATCGTCAGCGGCTGGTGCTGGAAGTGTCGGTGGCTCGACGGGTAGAACTACCGCCGGTGCCAGTACTGACAAAGGGCCCTGCACCGAGGCCTCGTCGCTCGGTGGGCTGTCGTCACACTCAACTCTCGGAACCCTAGCTGGCTGCCGTCGTGGGGCCATCCTGAAAAGGAAACAGGTGTGCCATGGTCAGAATAGTATACCTTGTGAGCTGGTATAAGTAATCACAAAGAAAACTTTGAAACACACACGCAATCAATGTTTTCGTGCATTAAGTCGGAAATCAGAAGTCTGGGTCCTGGTGTACGGATACGTCGGTCGCCGCACCAACACTGGACTCCCTGGACTGATAACCACACTCAATACGCTAAACATTATTGCTTCACATAGAAAAGATCAGAGTTCGCGGTAGAACCGAACTCCTCTGATACCAATTTTTCACGACCCACCCTCGGGATCCGTGTCGTGACTACCCCAAGCCCGCCTTCCATAGGCCAGGGGCTGGCGACTAGCACCAAGGCATAAATCCCGGTAAAAAGGGAAGGCATTTCCATTGTAAGGTAAACAAACACCACAGAGTAACCAAGCGGAATGTAAACACTAAGTAAAAGCAGAGTACAACTGAAAGTGCAGAAAAGTAAATGGGCCAGTATACAAACCCAAACTGAAAGTAATGTACAACTCGAAAGGGAAAACAACAACTGTAAGTAAAAGCCGCTACACCGAGCTGTCCACTGGAGATCCCTCCTGAAGGATGGGTACAGATAACTCCACTGCTCCACGGGTCCCGTCGTCCGCTCCAAACACGTCCCGCCTAGTGGTCCACCTCCAGGTACCATCCTTCTCTGCAAGCCTCAGCCAAGATCACCGTTGTCCATCGGCTGCAACCAACACAACGTAGTGCGGGCATAACCCGTGCAGGGGTGAGTATAATCTACTCAGTAGGGACCCCGAGACCCCTGAAGGTCTCTCAAAATCCACAAAGGATAAATCACAAAGAAATGTACAATCACGAAGTAACAACCGACACTACTTAGGTATATGCCCATACATATACCTAAGTCATCAATTTCAAATACGCTCCAACCTCCGAGACCAAGTACAACTCAGTCCACACAGGAAAGTAAATGTATTCCATACTGGAAAGAAAAACGTAATCCACACAGGATAGCACAACACAATCCACACAGGAAAGCAACAGGATTCAGCTCACACAGATATACTTCTTCAAAGGACGATACAGATGATCTTTGATCCATCTAAGTCGTCGGACCCACGAAGGATCGATAGGTAACTAACCCCCGCAAGACCCACACAGGATCGGGGCCACACAGGACCTGTAGGTGCTGGTTCACACAGGACCGCTGAGCGCAAAGACCCACACAGGATCGGACCCACACAGGATCGGGCCCACACAGGACCTGTAGCACTGATCCACGTAGGATCGCTGAGTGCTGTAGTCATCGTCATCGAATCCACACAGGATCTCTGTACTGTCGTCGTCGCAGTCACAGTAGCAGTAGCAGTAGTAGTAGTAGTCATAGTAACAGTCGCAGCCAGCACTAGGGTTCCCGCACACAGCAAGCTCGTATAGGAGGGTCCGCTCCTCGAGCCGAGAGGCTGATACATCAACTGTCACAAATTCCAGAGTTGATGTATCCAAATGTTCCGTATCCTTAACAGGAACTCAATGCAACAGACGGCACGTCGATCGGACGCCCGGTCTGAGAGTTATTGGCTTTTTCATCCCAGGGGCCCGGTTGGTTTCTAAGGCAAAACCAACCCGACCGTACTCCACCTGCATCCAATCTTCGGGCGGAGTATGCCAAAAGATCCGTCTCACTAATAGGAACACAACAAAGCTGACGGAACGTCAATCGGACGTCCGTAGCTCAAGATATGAGTGTTTTCGCTCCAAAGGCCCGGTTGGTTTCATGTACGAACCAACCCGGCCGAACTCTAAGTGTTCCTAAACACTAAGTGTAATATACCGAATCGACCGTCTCGATCCAAGGATCGCAATGCCGCTGACGGTTCGTCGATCGGAGGTCCGTGGCTCAAGTTATGGCTAAAAGACTGAAAGCGATTCGAAACGGGGGGTCCGGGTCCGGGCCGACCCGAACCGGGTCGACCCGACCCGGGTCCGACCCGGCCCTGCCGGCGGCGGTCCGGCGCGGCAGCGCGGTCTGGCGCGGCGGCGCGGCCTGGCGCTGCTGGGTGCCACACGCGGGGGGCAAGGCCCCCGCTTCTTTATGATGGCGGCGCGGCTTTTAGCCGCGCCTTTGGAGAATCGGCCCCCTTCGTGGGGGCCTACTTGTGGAAAACCGGGGGGCCGCCTGCCCCCCTCAAAGAAACCCCCCCCCCCCTCATAAATGGGGGGCATTTGAGTTGACCGGGGGAATTAAATTCTCCCAGTCTTTGACCTTCCGGCTGGCCCACCAGGCAGGCCGGTTATTCTTCAACGGGGCCGGCAAAGCCGGTCCCCTTCCGGTTTCCGACGTCGGCGGCCCGGCGAGCCGCCGGTCCTCTCGTCCCGCCGCGGCCTGGAACTGGCCGCGGTGTTCATCGTCCGGCGCGGTGCGACGGCACCGCGCCCCTCCGCCGCGGCCCCGCTCCGGCCGCGGCGCCTACGATTCCTTTCGACGCGGCGCGACAGCGTCGCGTTCATGATAGTCCATCCACGGCTTGACGCGACGACGTCGCGTAAATAAGCCGGGTGATTCCCGCGTGGTGCGACGGCAACACTCCTTCTCGTTCATCACATGATTATATAAATAACCAAGAACAAAGGAGGGGGAATTCGGCCGTGTTTGTGCGGTCTGACCCCCCTCTCGTTAGATGATAACACTTAAATATTTAATCACAAGATTATCATTCTAGAACCAAGAACGAGAGTAAAGAAATAAACCACAACAAACCACTACATTGGGTTCAAGTTCGAAGATCGTCAACGACCCGCGGAAGACAACGTCGCGGAGGTCTGGCGTCGCGGTAATCGTTCGTCAAATCCGATGACGAAGAGGTACGTCCGAAGAGGTGCGTCATTGGCGAATCATCGTAAGCCGACGAAGGAAGTCCGAGGAGGAAGCAGCGTTCCCTTTCGTTGACACGGAAGGCGTCGTCGATCTTCAGATACAATCGGCTACGAAGAAGAGAGGAGCAGCGTTCTTCGTCGGAGCTCGAAGGTTCTTCGCGTTCTTCGTCAAGCTTGAAGAAGAAGAAGAAGAAGAAGAATGAGAAGGATAAGGCTTCAAAACTCTCAAGAGGATAGAGAATTCTAACCAAATAAAATAAGCTAAGAGCTTATTTTATTTACTCAACCAAACCTTTTTGAATTTCAAAGGTTTGAAAAATTTTAAACAACTCAACCTAATTAATAAGCTAAGTTGCCAATTTCATTTAAAAGGGGAGTTAAGGGAGTTTTGAGAGGAGATGGAAAGTTGGGTTTCATGTGGGCCCCACCACACTTAATCCTCCCAAGGGAGGTTAAGTGGATGTGGGTTCCACCTTTAACTTCCTTTGAGAGGAGTTAACTAACAAGTAAGAAAAATAAAAAGTGTTCCACATTTTTATTTAACCTTTTATAATTCTCCCAAAAACTAACATTCGTCCCGCAATAAAAGCAACATCGGAAAAGGTCTCCTTAAGCAAATATCGGCGCTTCGAGTTCATAGGTGTCCTCAGATTTCAATTCTGAGCACCGGATCAAAAGTTAGAAATTCTCGCTCGTTCTTTCACTGAACGTACCCGAGCCAAACTTCGGAAAATGATTTCGGGCACTCCGGGCCTCGGAATCAGGTGCCGTTAGAAACCGCGCTATTGTAAAATTCCAAAGAAAATTAAGAAAAAATTTCCCATGAATTTTACGGGTCTTTACATGCTACGACATCAAAAATGGTTAAATTTTTTAAATGTGGAATGTACGGGCATTATGCAAACCAATTCCCTAAGGGAAAGTCTCATGAAGAGAATCCATACGGTCGTATGGGTAGTATTTATGTTGATGATGATGATGAGACTAAAAATGATATGTGAGATGAAAGAATTGTTGAAGCTCGGTCAATGGTTTAAGAAGGTAGTGGAATGATTACATGTTTATCAAGTGTAATGTTGTATAAGTAATCTCATGGTACTAGGGAATAAAGAGACATCTAAGGATTGTTAAACTGTTGTCTTCACTTGAGTTTTGAAAGTGTATGATTAATGGTACCAGTATCCATGAAAGGTTATTCAGATATTTTTGGAATGTAGATGATATGTTCATAATGAAGGGATAAGGAGAAAATTAAATGTTTGATAGTATTCCTGAGATCATTACTGATATAAGGATAATGTTATATCATGGTTTGAGTATGTAGAATTTTTGGATTTTGGTATGAGGAAAGAGTTAACTTTTCACAACATTTATGTTTTCACTAAGGTTTAATGGGTATTCATTTTTCAAGAAAATACATGATTAAGGTATTCACAGGATTGGAATGTGACCAACAATATATATGGGGGATAAATGATGGTATTCACATGCTTGGTTGATGATATTTCTAGTAATCATTTTCTTTATACTATGAGATTGGACAAAAGTATTTTAGATAAGCCTAATGATTGGAATGGATTATGTGGGACATAAATTATTATTGATTAAGGATAGAACTTTTTTTCGATATTATTGATGGGATGTTATAGTAATATAGCTTTAGAAAAAGGACAACCTACAGGATGGGCGGCAGCCCATCGCGTCGGACAAGGCTGTGGGAATCGAACCCACAACCTAAGTGTGACTGGCCTTTATTGCCTACCACTGGACTACAGGAAGTCCCTGTTGAGTAGAATATAGTTTTATTATATTAAGCAGTATGTTATATGAAGTATAAGTCCATTTTAGGAACCATATATGATTATTCTCTCTATAGATGGACTTATGAATTTTTTTGATAACTTTTATAACCTTTTGTTTGAGACAGATGGAATTACCCAACATTATATCAAATGATATACTAACAAAACATTAATGACAAATTCAACTTCATTTATTTAAGACATGAATTGGAAATTATCCAAAGAACAACCAACAGTGAGACTATACCAAAATCACGAAAGTATTTCTTCTAATTCCAATTTCATCAACTTTAGGGAAATGATCTTGAAAACCAAAAATTTTGACCTAGTGCTCTTATATCTGATGAATCAGATGGTACTATAGATCTTCACAAATTTATGGCTTTGTGATTGTTGGATTTTCCATAGCCATGTTCTTTACCACTCTCCATCATAACATGATGGTTAGATTTCTCTTCCATATCCATATTTTCACCTATGTGGAAACCTAGTGATTAGTTTATTTGGGTAACCATTAAGTTTCATACTTTTGTTTTTGATGATTGGTTTTGGTATTGCTTTTTACGATGTGGGTTTATATTAAAGAAACATTCGAGTAGTAAACCATTTATAACCCCTGACAAATTTCGAGGGTGAAATTCATTTTAAGGGGGGTAGAATGTAACACCCCAAGCTTTATTATGAAAAATATTCTTTTTAATTTCATTAATGTCTTGTGTTGTACGCTACACCAAAAGGATATTGCACAACACACATCCTTGACTTGCCTTTCATTACATGCAATCACAACCTTCCTCGATAGCGTGTGTAGTATGCAATACCGAGTTTCCCTAAGTAACGATATGCTATAAAAATACTATTAAAACTAGCCGTTATGAATTGTAATAACCACTTTTTGAAATTTTGTAAATTTTATTTTTCAAAATGGACTTCATTATTGGATTCGAAATATCGAAATTATCTTAAGGTGAAATTTCGGTACTTTTCAGATAACTTTCTTATTTTGATGAACAGTGAAAATTATTAAATTTTTATTAAAAACAAATTTTTTTAATCGAAATAATTAATTGTGATAAATTATTAATTTGAGTGGTTTTAAAGTTTATTTAGAATATATTTTTACAATTTAATAAAATGTTGTTCATTGGATGTAATTTCACATTTAAACCAGACATAAACAAGTATCAATCTTTTGATAGTTATTATCTTTTAAAAACACGCTATTTGTTTGGATGACGGGAATTGATTTTTAAATTAGTTATTTTAACTGATATTTATTGAATTTGGTAAAATAAACATCATTTTTAAATTCATGATATCAAACATAGCTTAGGCCTAATTTTTTGTATTTTTCTGGAAACATTCATTTTTTGATGAATAGTGAAACCACTCAGTGGTAGTTAAAAAAAATGAATTTTTCGTAAAACATAATTTTACCACTTCTGTGAGTAGAATATCGAAACTCTAAGAGACACGGTTAATATCATGGACTAAAATGTGGTTCAATGAGATGAAAATAATTTTTGGTGAATAGTAACTTTTAACTTTTATTTACAACGGTTAAAAGTAAATAGGGTAATTAAGGGTAAAATGATATTATTATTACCCTAACACATGTCCTAATTCTATTGGATAAGTGTAATTAGACCAAAAACAACCATAGGAATAATATATTTCCATTTAGGCCCACATGGATTAGATTACGACATTTATTATTAATTTATTTAAAGAAGGGTTAAAATAGTTAAAATCAAAGTTTAATAAGTAAATCATTTTTAATATGGAGTTATACATAATATAAATTCAACTATAAATATTAATTAGAAATATAAAAAACTTCCCTACATAATTTTTTTTTATTTGTAATTTTTAAGCATTATATAATTTAATTTATTTATGACAGAACGATGATGCAGGAATTATCTTATTAATGAAATATTGACATAATTGAAGTTATAAATACCCAAATAAATGTAATTTGAGACATTTAATGAAATTAACTAATTTTACAGGATAATATTACATGTTTTTATTGATTTAATTAACTTGTTTCGAACTAATCATTCGGTTATGATTTTCAAAAAAAATCAATTACAAAATAGTGTCAAAATTGACATAAAATAGGTTTTAAAACAAATATTATATTATTAATTGAAATTTTATTCCTAAAAATATAAGGTTCTTCCAAATGACTTAGATAAGGTTATATATATTATTAATAAACAACTTGGGTTTCGTTTGGCTTGTTATTGTATGTTTATTAACCTTATAGTGTAAGAACACAAGAAGACACGGTAAAAGTAAAATTATTTAACATAATGTTAAATCTAAATGATAAGGTTAAAATAGGAACCTAAACTTGTCTAAATTATATTTTATGAGATTATTTCGACCCATCCCCACCTTAACTTCGAAATAAATAAATTTGTAGCTATTTAGAACCGAATTTGTCTTTATAATATAATAATATTTTTAGTTTTTCCAAAGGAGCCCCACTCCTCCCTTATAAAAGGGCACCTCCTCCCTCTCTTCCTCACACCACTTTGAGACTTCAAGATCGGCCATCCCCTGACAATTTATTATCTCCACTTACCTAAAGACATCATAGAGGTCCTGGTCTTCTTCAAAGACCAATTTTAGTGCCCTAAAAGGAGGTCTCAAAGAGGTGCTTCAAAGAAGAGGTAATGTCTGTTACCGATTCATTCAACTTTATTTCTTCTGTCACTTCTTCTTCTTAGGTTGTTTCATTATGAAGTAATAACATCAGTATCACTCATATACTGATATGTTATTATAAGTATGAAACACCCTATTTCACCATCTATCCATCCTACGGAAAGCAAAATCATCGGGCGTGCGTACGTACGGAATATCGTCTCCACGCCGTGGTGTAATATATTTTCCACCACCACCTTACTTGGATGGGTATAATGGTACATAATAACTATATATAATTATTTTAAAGTGATATTGATTCTGAAATAGTATACATACACTCCAATACAATTCCATGATCATGAGAACGATATCATCGCTCGTGCGTACGTACGGACTATCGTCTCCACGACGTGATTAGATTCATTCTCCATGTTAACCATTCATGAATGATTATAAGGTATATATAATAAGTAATCATGAAATATATGACATAATAATGATACTGGATTTGTGTGTATATATATTTATGTCATCTACTTAATTCCATTCAACTCAATAAGGAAACGAAAACAGCGTTCATGCGTACGTACGGCCTACTGTCTCCATGAACGGTGTATTTCTTTCCATTTACTGATCTATTATATATATGTAAATTCTGAATATATATAAATCATGTTTTGTAATATGTAATTAAGTAAATATGATCTACGTAATCATATGAATAATTACAAGTCCAAACAGAGACGATAAATGAAACGATTTTACACAAAACGCTCTTTAACATGGAGTTTACAAAAGAATGGGTAATATAAAGTCATAAGTGAACCATATATAATATCATAATAATGTGTATGATTATGGAATAATTCAATGAAATTATATAAATCATTATACAGGAGGTTAGGAAACTTACGAAGCAAATCGGACCTAAGGTAAGGAAAAATATCACAATCTCATTTTATCCGAGATTGATTATACTTTGGTATTTACTGGGGTGTATTTTATCATCCACATCCATGTTTTCTCAATATGTAATATTATTTTCATCCACCTACAATTGTTTAAATCCAATTTTACCCTTCGGTGTGTTTTTAGTAAATGATATGAAAGGAATCATTTGATGTTTTTCATACGAGGTACTTTTTGACTTTTCTGACAAAAGTAAGAGAAGAATGTTTTTTTAACTTATACGGAATGAATGGATTTTTAAAACATTATTTCCAAGAAGCTTCCTTTAAAAGTCTTCATGTTTATTTTTAATCAACTTCTTTTAGTTTAAAATTGTATGACATGTTAAAGAATGGAACAAATGTTTTTGAAGTAGAAAGGATATTTTACTCAAGAATGGAGTTCAAGTGTTTTATCAAATTTATTTTCCATCTATGATAATATAGGGTTCTGTTTCTATCGCTATTATTAAATTGATTTTATTATGTTGTGATGGAATTATTTTATGAATTCCTTTATCTTATAAGAATTGTTTTATGATGACATTTTGTTTAAGAATCCCATTTTTATTACATGGGTTATGCAATGTTGTATGATTTATGATTTTGTGGAACACATAAGAATGGTATCATTATGAGATGGGTGAGACCTATATCTCCCTCCAATTCATTAGGTAAGATTTAATATCTCATGAGATAGACATGGCTGGAATGGCAGGTTAAACTGGTTCAGTGAAACAGGACTGAAATGAGGAATGAACTCCATTCAGAAATGGACTTTGTCCACTAAGATAGTCTTGGAAATGAGTCTTGACTAATAAGAAATGATTCTCTATGATTATGTGTGTACACCACAATGTTTCATGTTTTATGTTATGATTATTGGGATTACATTTCGCCACTATGATTTATCCCATGTTATGATATTATGATCTCTTTTGAAGGATAAGATTTCCAAAATGTTATGTTCTTATGAATATGATGTGATTGATATTTCTTTTGTTTACCATTACTGAGCATTTGAGATCACCGTTTTATGTTTTTTTTTTCCTAGGATATAAAGAATGTTTTTTAGGTAAGATAAAAAGGGAAGATCTTTATGGGCGATGTTGAAGATCTTTCACAACGATTTGAAGATTATATTCTGAGTTTCCAAAGACACTAAACTATTACGGTCCTTGTGTGTGTGTTTTTGTAATGTACTATGTATTGCACAAAAGTAATGTAATGTCCATGTACGCCAAGCTTCGGGTCTCTACATTCACTCTGCTATCCGGAGGTGTGTCCAGGTTCTCAAAGATGGATAGCATAGCCTCTAGCCATGATTCTGCCACCTGTGTTCCTCCATCTCCTATAAGCATTGGAGGATGTTGCTGCTGAAAATCCTGCGTCAACTCTTCCGAAGACGGGGTAGGATGCTGAGCTCCCTAGATGGTTTGAATGAATATCATGAAACCCTCTCTGAACTGAGCATTAGCACCAGTGTCTTGAATAATTAAATGTGCCATGACCGGAATGATAGGAAGATCTACTAGTAGCCCCTGATCTGTCATATCAGGCGTACAGTCATTGCCCGGTTCCTGACGTGTAACGGGAGGATGTCTTGGTGCCATAGCTCTGAATGGTCAAAAGCACACCTCATATTAAATTTTAATAAAGAGAGAAAAAACTAAAGCCACAAGAAGGAACATGGAAAATAAGGCATTAAAGTTGTGAAAAACATTACTACGCGACATGTTCTTTCCCTACACTATGTGTTCCCTTATGTCTTTCTCATGGGCATATACTTCCACCTAAACTAGTCGTGTAACACCCCAAATACAAGGCAAATTTTCCTAACACAAAACATGTACTTGAATCCTCTTCCCTGCCAGAGTCATTCTACACGGTTAAGCCACACGACTCCACTAAGACAAAAATATACGACGTGTTCAAGGAAGACACGACGTGTGTTAGACATGCCTTACCTGGCCCATGTTGTTAGCGAAACAGCATGACACAGGGCTGACACTACACGGTGTGTTCCAGATGGACATGGCGTGTACGAGGAAGGGTAACACTGACATGTGTTGTTCGTGACAAAGCCAGGTACCAAGATCAAACTACCTGGAATGTATAATTCAGACAGGGCATGTATGTGAAAAATAACATGACCCGTGTAGTTCGTGACATGGACGGGTACCTATTTCATACCACACGGCGTGCTAAACTAGTACACGGTGTGTTCCTACAATATTTTCAGGAAGCCCATATTTTTTCTCATACAGTTCATGCCACGGTTTAAAAACTACACGGCGTGTATTTTTAAAATACACGCCCTGTATTCTGGGTTTTTTCGGGCAGTAGCTCAAAAACTGCTCCAAAGCCCAGAAATCACAAAAAACAAGAGTTAAAGTTCTAAATTCAGATCCGTGAGAGCCCATACTCCTCACGAATCAAATATTGGTATAATAACAATGCATATAACATGTAAACAGTATAACAAACTCACGATCCACCAAATTCCGATCCTCGAGGGCCCATAACACCTCTAAGACAAAATTTTGGCGTCCATGATAAAGAAACTCTAAACAAAAAATACCCTATCAACATAGGATGTATTCTATCATAGTAGCTATCATAAAAACATGCATAGTAAATTTAAAATTCTATCACCATAGCAAGAAATTTCAAATATAATTTAGACGGCATGGGAAAATGCATGACATGTGATTTTCTAACAAGTGCCTATACGATGCAGGAGATGGCCTACCCTCATCTCACCGAGTTGCAACAAAATTGAATCACAATAATATAAACATTACATCACAAAACAAGTTCACCACCAAACGGTGAAGTCAATTAAACTATAACATTTTCAAAACTTGAAAACAGAAATATTCGAGGTAACCTGGATTTTTCCCTGTACACGGCTTCTAGAACTCATGAGCACAACTATTTACCATTTACCTATTCAATCATATCCCTGTCTAATGTTGCTAAATAGTAAGTGAATAGAAAAGAAAAAAATTATTATCTGATACCACATTGTAACAAACAGATTCCAGACCCACTCAACTGGTTCCATGTACTTGGTTCTCCACATGACCTCAAGTGCATTTTCCCAAATGGCAGAGGCTGTGGACTAGTAGCGAGGGACTTGGTGAGTCATTGGGGAAACTCTTCCCTCATTTAGTAAAGTATACAAGGGAGAGGAAATAACAGTCAATAACAGAAGCAGTAGACAACATATAACAACTAAAACTAAACAGTGGAAGCAATGAATATATAGTAATGATGATATTGATGCAACAGGTGAATTAATATAAGGAAAGAAGCAAACACAACAACGTGATTCAATAAAAATGAGAAACGATGTACGAATGGTAAACAGTAACTCCAACAGCATCGGAAGCCTAAGCTCGGTCCTATGCACTCCAGCTCCAACAAGGAATCATGTAACCGAAGTAGAAGGTCCACAATCACTATCCACACCTACAACCATATAACCTTTTTGGGCCGAAAAAGAGGACCCAAACAAGGTGTGAGACTAGTCCCAGTAGGCAACCACCACAAGATATGTGCCCTACTATCAGTGAGCAATAGCGAAAAAGTAATGGAAATAAATGAAGTAGAGAAACAAGATTACACTAAAGTAAACCATCATAAAAATCTACATATACATTTATTTATTACCTTAATTCAATTATTTAATTATCAACCATGGAATCTTGCAAACAGATTTATATTACCAAGGCATAGTAAGTAACAAAACAGGTATCTCAGCAGACTACCCAAATAGCAAGCAGTACAAAACCCAAGCTTGTTCTTTTTCTTGGTGGACTCGTCACAAACAACCAAACAATATTCACACTGACTCTTTGGGTGGATTACACTAGAAGACCCCTCTAGTCATGTAAACATACAAAGGCACAGACACTCTGGGAAGCTATCACCGTCCATTCCCCTGTGGTCTTGTAACAATAGCCATATACTCTTTGAGGAAGCACTTACGTCTAATTCCCCATGTATTGATGATACTAAAGTAAGGACACTCTGAGGAATCAGAAAGTCCAATTCTCGTAGGTCCTGCAAATGATACTAATTAATAACTGACTCTCTAGGAAATCCCTTAATCGTCAATTCCCTCTTTAGTCTACCGCACCTGGTTCACACAACCCTGAGCAGTCCAGTTGTGCATAATCGATAGTCAGTAGACCTATGTATGTTCAAAAACTACTTGGCTAATAACTGCAATGCATTAAATGAATATAAATAGTAGAAAATACATGAAATCAATTCTATCAAGGTAGGCAATCCAAGAAACAAGGTCTGCCTCATAGGCAACCTAGGCCAAACAGGGATAAACAGCCAAAACAAGGGAAACACCCATGGGGTAATCCTCAAACATGCTAACAAGAAATCATTATTCATCTAATTGCCACAATCATACAATCAATCTAATGAATATAATAATACAGGATCAAAACCCTAACATGAGATACCTGATACATGGGTATCCGACACATTTTCACAAAAACTCAAAGGCATTCAACAAAAGGAAACAAAATACCTACCTCAATCCTAGGATATCGATATAAAAGAACCTTGGCCTGTGAATAGGCCTAGAATGGAGTAGATCTACAAAAAAGTTTTAAAATTTCAACTTATGATAACTCTCATAATGGAAAGAATCTGGAAACGTGGCCAAAGAATAACCAAAATCTCATTGCTGTTATTCTAGTGCAACTAATGCGGTTCTATTCGGATAACCGGTGGCGGATCAGTGGCTTGGATAAGATCTGTTGTCGTACCCTCACTCTCGGTTGATGAAACGGGAGAAGAAGGTGTTTCTGGGGTTAAGATGTGACCCCAATCCGTTTAACTAAAAAAAAGTACATGATGTGTACTTTTGGAGTACACAAAGTGTACTAGTCTTTTCTATACTCCGCATTAAGCAGCCTCCACATCACCCCTACATGGCCATGTGTGTGGCCATGACACGGCCAGTACACGGCCTCGAGAAGCATCAAAGTACAGGGCATGTACATATAAAGTACACCACGTGGACTTAGAAAATTTCCAGATTCTCCTCTTTTTCCCAAAAACGACCAAAAAAGGAAAAAAATACCAGAAGGGACGGTCCATGTTCTTACACAGTGTAACTCAACCTTGTGTAAAACATAAGATTTCAAGGAAACCAGTTGTTGGGTATCGGGTACGCCATCGAACATAACATCCCATTTAATGATAAAATAATATTTAATTCACAAATATTAATAAATATAAAAATGTCAAATTCTTTATTTACCTAGGATGTTACAAATATACTAATCAATTGTCCATTCTAATAGTGGTTATGTATATGACTAACTAAATTTTAGAAATATATAATGCTTATTTAGTGGAAAATTAATTATAAATTAAAATAATACCCATATGGAAACAAAGGAAATAGTTTTCTAAAAAACTATTTTTATGAACCCAAATTCCTTTTATAACAATAAATTAAATAAATGTCCATTATTGAATGATATTGTTGATATATTATATTATATATTGAATAAATTATTTAAACATTCATCTTATTATTTTATGAAAAAGAGATGTGAATAAATCAATGTTTTAAATCAAAACCTTATTTTTCTAAAAGAAATATTTATCAAATTATGAACACTTATTTTAAAATGTATTTTCACTAATTTTTTAAAATATATTCATAAAATGATATTAATTTTACAAATAATCGTATAAAAATTTTATTAGGGCCAATCCTTTTAGAATATTCAATGTAGAAACATATTTTAATGAATAGTGAAAAATACTAATTTGTATTAAGAATTATAATAAATTTTTAAACATTTAAAAACATATAAAAAATTATGATGGTTTAAAAAGTAATGTAAGATAATTTTTATATCAATTAAAAAAATTTAGGTCAATTTAATCAAAATCTTGTTGAATTTTTAAATAATTGTTTAATCTTTTGACAATTTTATCTTTGAAAAACATTTTTGTCATCCCATCTAGGGGTTTGGTTTTAAATTTATTTTAACAACCTATGTAAATGGATTTTGAAAAAATTTATTCCATATTTATAGTTATAATAATTTATATTTCCTAATAAAGAAAACATAAATTTTTACAATTTTGAATAATAATATTAGTCAAAAAAATTATCGTTGTTAAGGTAAAAATGGGTTTACCTAGGGGTTAGATGATAAATATAATTGTAAAAAATGACCAAAAACTTTTAAAAAAACCCATTTAATAGACATATTATAATATTTTATCTTCTTTTATCTAGAATTTAACATTTTGAGCCTTTTTACTTTTGGAAAATGGGCGTACAACTTTTAAAAAATATATATATAATTGTGTAAATATACTCACTTATAAAGGCCAACCCAACCCTCTTGTCTTCACATATAGAAAAGTATTTACAAGGAACATAAATGACAAAATAACTTCCCAAATTACATATTCTCATCATAGAAGTATTATTATGTTCCAAAATCTAAATTATGATGTTTTTTCATGAAAACCAAAAGATGTTGTCTGAGGAAGAGGTAATATATTGAACTGAGTGTTTTAAATTTATTTTTCCCAGCACATCCAAAAAATGATACAAGAAAATGGTAATATAAAAAATTAAATATATTAAATATTCTTATATATCATTATATGAATATAGTTATCTATATTTATCTAATCTTCCATCAATTTGGATACAAAATCATTATTCGTTTGTATGGTGGACTGTGCATCGTGGATAGATGTTATTCTTTCCACCATCACCTATTTTTGATGGATATAATGATACATTAATTTTTTTTATATTATATTTAAGATATTATAATTCCAATATAATTATAATATGACATATACTTAATTACAACAAATATTTTTCTAGTAATAATTACATCGCTCATGTGTACAACAGATTATCACCCCAAAAACTAATGTGATGTGTTTTTCATTTATGATTCATTTTGTGGATAAAATGATAGATAAAATTAATATATATGATATTTAAAAAAAATTAAACATCATTAAATATAATATCATATTTAACTTCTTGTATTCTAATCCCCTGGGGATACGGTAACGTTATTTCATGTGTACAATAGACTACCGCAACGCGAGGCGATGTGATTCAATATTCGCATAAATTTTACATAGAAGGAAATAAATAAATATTTAAATATATATATGTTATATATATAAATTAATTATGATTTTAATGTAAATATATTATTTATATATCTTTCTTTCATCTGTTGATAAAATGGGATCACCAATCATGTGTATGTATGACCTACTTTCTCCATGAATGGATTATTTCATTTTCTATCTCTAACATTTAATGATTAATATACATACATATTATCTAAATATATATGATAATTGTTTCATTGCTAATATTATTCAAATTGTCTAACTGTTTTCTATGTAATAGGAATGAAAATAAAATGTCAAAATATACATGAAAAATAAAGCTTTTATTTTTCGAGACACAACATTAACATGAAACTTTTTATAAACAAGTAATAATAAGTCATAATTAAATCATATATGGAATAATATATATTATTTTGGGACATTAAATGATATATAATATAATTATATTTATTATAATTGATTTTTCAACATCTATGTAGGAAGTCAAGACTTAAGTTAATTGGTTTTTATCCCACTTTTTTGCTTATGTGATACACATTCTATATTGACAATGTTAGGTCCACAAGGTTGAATAACCAGAGAGTGGGTGAATCGGGGTGTGACTAATTTAAAATTTAAGACCATCTTGATCTTATTTCACTATTTATGAAATCACTCTTCTCTCTCATTCCAGTTTGAAAATATAAACAGGAAGTGATGAATACACACGACACAACAATTTTTACTTGGTTCACCCACACTGGGCTACGTTCAAGGAGAATACACATGCAATGTGCCGATGTACCAAATACACTATAAGCACAATAATTTTTACGTGGTTCGGGCTAGATAACTTCTATGCCCAGGCTCACTGCCTTTTCAAGGTTTAGGGTCAGCTCACTACTTTCCCAAGGGTAGCTCCATGTTTCTCTCTCTCTGGCTCACTCCCGCTGGAGAGGATCACCTTCTTTCTCATCCTTTGGTCAGTCCTCCAGAAAGGATCCAATCATAGTTTATAAACCTATATGTCTCTTCATTATCACTAATGAATACATCCTCTACTGTATGTGGATGATCTGTTGAAGTCCAACTTTCACCCGTAGATGAATCTCACGTTGCACCGAAGGTATCAGGAAATATTACAGCTTTCATGCAGCCCTAAATCACAGACATGAATCAACCTTACCTGGATCCCTTCATTAAAATGGTGCGCAGGTATCTGCGGACAATTCCAAACTGGCATGAAAGTCCACCTCAACCACTTGCACGACACAATCTTCTACAACTCCAAACTTTCACGACTCAATCCCTTTTACGCCCAAATCAATATTGGCATGCAACCACCAACTATCGCACTTCCTCAAAATCTGGAATGAAAGTCCACCTCAACCACTTGAACGACACCTCCTTATTTATCTTGAATCTTGGGAGACTCACTCCCTTTCTCTCCCATACCACGTTGGGTGCGCAACTATCACATGGCGCGCAACTTCCACTTGCGCGAACACACACCACTTGCGTGACCACCACACCTGCGTGACGGGAGCTCTGATTTTTCTATTTGTTAACTCTGCACTGAATGGGGAGGGGTCGACCTCTATTTATAGGCATTTGGACACCCTGCGCGACAGCGTACACGCCTCCCCTCAGTGCGCAAGTTTTGGCGCGCAATCCACTTAGGCGACCAAACAAAAAACTTTGGTACCCCTTATCCCTTTGTCATATTTTGATGTTCTGATCTTGAAAAACATTTGGTGCACAAGTTTTCTCTCCTTCAAGTACACGGCTCACATGTCCCTTTTCCAAAAACCACGTTTCTTCATTTGTCGATTTGCAGGCCCAAAAAATTGTCAAACACTAGAAAATGACGTCACCTTGTATCTGCTATTTTTGTACTGCCTCTAGATCATCCATTCCATTTTCGACGTTCTGGAGTCAAACATTGATCATTAACCACAATTCTTGAACTCAAAATGCCACCATGAAATCATCTTTTTCAACTAATTTATATGTCATGGTTTTCCTTGTCAATAATCACAACACATATGTCCACTTTTTCAACAAACACAATCACCTCAAAAATGCATCAATGATACCTTGAAAGATTTCTACACTACAATATCCCCCTTTGGGTTTGTTAACAACTCTTACATAAAAAGATAAAACATTAATTATTCAACCACCATTCTCCTATTGCAATTCCGATAGCGATCAAGGATTTACTGAACACAAACTCTAAGCCCACAGGAGGCATTCTCAGTGAGAGAAACAAGAGTAAATGAAAAGTTCATAAATGAATCACTTCATCTATGACACCAACTATTGACACCAAACTGATACTAATTTTTTGGAAATATTCTTACCATATTCCAACACCAGTATTCTGCTTTTATTACAATCCTCAGCTTTTGTGATATCTATTATTTGATCGATCACTTCTAGCATTGCCATATTTAATCTTTTTCCCCGGTATCATTGCTCTACCCCTATCTCGTTGCTCCACCAATCAGCTTCTCCCCATATCAATCATGATTTATCAAATAGCCACACTGTCTACCCCTTGAACAATCACTATTTTCTTCCACTTTTTCAACGAACCCAAAGGTCAATCCTTTGCATTTTGTAATATAGTAGAGAACACATATCAACACATTAGGGAAAACACATCATACCTCGGGGAGAGGGGGGGTTCCACATCCACTCTCTTTCATGTGTGGGGAGTCAAATGAACTCTAAGAGCCCATTGATGTCTCTCAAAAGCTTCTTTGGGTAAGGAATTTTTCATAATGTCTGTAACCTATACCTCTGTAGGCACATACTCCAACTTCACAATTCCCTGCTCAACATTCTCCTTAATAAAATGATACTTTATATCAATGTTCTTAGTCCTTTAATGATGGACATGATTTTTTTAATATTGATAGCACTTGAGTTATCACACTGGATTCCAATTGGAGAATTCACTTCAACTCCCATATCATCAAGCTGTTGCTTCATCCATAATAACTATGTGAAATATTGAGTCGTCACAATAAACCCAGCTTTTACTGTGTTTAATGAAATGCAATCCTGCTTCTTGCTTAACCAAGCAATACAAAGTCCACAAAGATAGAATACACCTCCAGATGTTGATTTCCTATCATCCGCTGAACCATCCAAATTTGCATCTGTGTAACCCAATAACACTAATTGAGATTTTTCATTTTACATCTGACCGAAATCCACACTACCTTTGATATACCGAAATATTATTTTCACTATGATCATGTGGATTTAATTTGGATTGCATTGGTATCGTGTTGATTAGCATGTGGTGAAAACTAGATCAGGTGTTGTTGTTGTTAGGTACAGTAAACTGCCGATAATCTGCCTGTATTCAGTGATATTTACTGCCCTCCCATCCTTATCATTGGACAGTTTCTTCCGTGTAGTAACTGGAGTCTTCATCTGCTTTAAATTTATCATTCCAAACCATCATTGAACCTCCTTAGAATATTCGTATTGAGAAATGAAAGTGACATTACTTCCTTGTGTCACCTATAAACCATGGGAAAATGTTAGCTCTCCAATAATTGATATTTCAAACTCAGTTTTCATGAAATCAGAAAATTTTCTGCACTTAGCTTCATCTGATCTGCCAAATATTATGTCATCGACATAATCCAACACCATCAAACTTTTATTACTATCATTTCTGAAATAATTGTTTTAGTAAACTCCCCCATGCTGGAAACCAAGCTTCGTAAAGTACTGATCAATCATTGAGTACCATGCTTTTGGTACTTGTTTCAGCCCATACAACGCCTTTTCACCCTGAAATCTTTGTTCTCATCCTCATGAATGAGAAAAACAAATGGCTACTCAATGTAAACCTCTTCTTCCATAACTCCATTTAGAAATGATGATTTGACGTCCATCTGGAACACATTGGACATTCTTTGCACTCCTATGGATAAAAATAATTTGATTGTCTCCAGCCTTGAAACTGGTGAAAATGCCTCATCAACATAAATACCCTTTATTTGGGAGTATCCTTTTCACACCAGTTGTGCTTTGTTTCAAATCACTATTCCATCTTAATTCATCTTATTGTGAAATACCCATTTAGTCCCAATGATGTTCTTATCTACTATCCTCAAAAAAATTTCCCATGTCTACTTCTTCTCAATCTGATCAAGCTCTTCATTCATTGCCTGAACCCATATTTCATCTTTAGCTACATCAGAAAAGAATTTCGGCTCTACCATATATAGGAAAGATGTCTGCTGTAGTGACTTCATTCTTCTTGTCTGAACTGGAGCTGCCTGATCACTAATGATATTTTGTCTATCAATTTCTACTTGGCTCTTTGGCTTCCTTGCAGACATAGACTTCACACATTCTTGTTCATCATCAGTGTCTTCTCCTGAATCAGCATCATCCACTTCTTCTCCTCCTGTGTTTCTTACCTCCTCTTCACATTCATCCAAAAACTGTTCACTGAGTCATTGAGTGTTGTGTTCATCATCTACTATAGTGACATCATTTCTCTCAACCATTTTTCCCTACCTTTTTGAAGCATTTATATGCTTTTATTTTAATTGAGTAGCCAAAGATTATCCCCTCATCTCCTATTGACTCAAACATCCTGTTATTTTCTTTGTTGATAATGGAACAATTACTTCTAAAGATTCAAAAATATTTCAATGTTGGCTTCTTTATGTACCACATTTCATTTGGATTCTTTCCTTCCTTCAGACACAACATACCCCTGTTCGAAATATAAACCGATGTCAAAACTACTTCCTTACAGAATATCTCTATTAGGACCTTTTCAATAAGCATAGTTCTGTCCATGTTGTTGATGATATGATTTCTCCTTTCAAAAACTCCATTCTATTGGGGTCTTATTACTGATGAAACCTGATGCCTTATCCCGTGTTTCTCAAGATAGTATTCCACTAGACTCTTTGTGTATTCTGTACCATTATCAGTACGAAACTTTAGAACTTTCTGCCCAAGCATCCTTTATTATTAACACTTATATTGCTTGATACAAATAAACACTTATGTCTTATGGGTAATGAAAAATACCAAAGACATTATCCTATAATCATAAATAAAAATTGAATAGTACCTTTTCCCCTTAATGGATGGTGGTGATATTGGTCCACAGACATCATCATGCACCAATTCGAGCACTCTAATTGATTTCTCTTCCTTTGCCTTGTATGTATTTCTAATGATCTTCCCTTGCTGGAAAGGATCACACGTATGATTTCGATCACGTGATAATGTAGGAAGGTCTCTAGCAGTATCACAGATTACATGATCTTCCATATATGTTTGACATAGATGACCAAGTCACTTTGGCCAAAGATGGTTTTCTTCTTATCTAGATAAGAGACACATATCTTCTTCCCCACAAATAAGGAAAATATTTCCTTTGTCATTTTCCCTATAGAACAAATGCTCCATCTTTTCCTTTCACCACACACATATTCTTCATAACTCGAATAGAGTTCCCAGAGTCACATAGTTTATTGACACAGATAAAGTTATGACTGAGGCCATCTAAGAACAAGATATCATCACGTCTCATCCCCCCCCCCAAATTTAGCTTTTCCATAACAAATAATATTTATCCCTTCATCATTAGCAAACTTGAAAACACCTTCTTTGTCGTATTTAATGCCTGTAATTAGATCCTTATTACCTATCATATGGGATTTTCATCCACTATCATGGATCCATACTTTTCAATAGCCTGATGCATTGAGGGAAATTTCTGCAACTACTACCATCTAATCCTTTTTCTTTTTGATCCATGTCTTCAACATCACACTTGGTGTGGTTAGGATAAATTTAGCTTCCTTATATTGTGACAGACCAGATTCATCCTATAGAGATTGAAATCAATTTTGTGTTTTCAGCTCACTTATCGATTCCCTAACTTGCTGCTTACGACAACTCGAGTTTTGTTTTGGCACATTTCATTGAATGATTGATGTGAAATATCTAGCCATGTGACCAAATCCTCCGCACCAAAAACATTGACCTTGAAATGATGTTCTATAATATTGAGATCTCTTTGGCTTCCACTGTTATTCTTGTTCCCTTCGGTATCTCTTGTCTATAGAACACACAATATGTGAGTGTCCCATCATTCCAAAGAAATAACACCTAATGTAAGAAGCATTCATGTGTGTCACTTCTTCACTACTAGTTTTACCTTGGGATCTGTAAATATTTTGATTATGTTTCATACCCAAATCAATCTTCATTCTCAGACAGGTTCATACAGTTTTTCTTTATCAATGACCACTTTCTGTTTTCGTTCATCTCCCATACCGGTCTTATATTTGGAACAAGACAATTTCTTCTTTTCCGGTGGAGGTATGTGGTCCACTTTTTTCTTTTCAAATTTTTCTATAATTTGTTTTTCTGGAAATGAACTAGGTTTCATGAGTTTTTCTTGATCCATAATCCTTGTCGCAGACTAAAAACATATTTTTCAAGTTCTTTGATATGTTTTACCTTCTCATTTCCAGTGTTAGTCAAACAATCGATTTCATTATTTTCTCTTCAATTTTAAGCTTATACTCAATAATATTTTCTGAGATCTCTAGTGTTGAAGATTTTATTTTTTCAATTTCATCTAACAGCTCAGACTTTTCTTCATCCTGTTATTTCATATAGAGTTTGGAATCACAAACCACTTTATTGGATTTATTGTTTTTGGCACTCTAAACGTCTATCTTCTCAAGAGATTCTTTCAATTCATCTTCCATATCAACTCTTCCTTCAACCTCTTCCTCTTCTTCTCCAGTGTCAGTTTCATCTTTTTCTTAATAAATTCTGACGATGACCACCATGGAATTTTCCCGATGATATTTTCATTTTTCTATCTCTTCAACCATTTCATCCTCAAACTCATCTGAACATTCATATTCTTGTGAAATAATATTCCTTTTATTGATGAAATTTCTCTTGAACCATTTCTTTCCATTCACATAGTATGAAGACTTCTTTTTGGTAATTTCAACTTCATCCTCTTCATCATCATGAGAATTATTTGGGCATCTTACTGCGATATTTCCATCACTTCCAGATCTAAAGCATGCAAGCGGAAGTTTCCCTTTAATCTTTCATTTTCCACTATGAAGGTTTGAGGGAAGGAATGGCATAACATCACCTATTTATTCATTATCCTAAGATTATTCAATGGTGAGATTCTTCATGGCCTTAACTGCCACCACCTTGGATTTCCCTTTTTCCATAGCATCATTGTCATCATTCCTCATTTCATACGCAATAAGGGTATTGTGCAGGTTATCCAACGTCCGCTCTTTTGGGTCTTTATCTTCCAAGACTGATACATTCGGATTAAACCGAGGTGGAATTTTCCTCAAGATACACTTCACAATCTTTATATCTTTGATGACTTCTCCAAGACCCTGCATTTCTTCCACAACAACACTTACCCTCTCGAAAAATCCATCAATAGATTCATTCGGGCTCATTCTTAGATATTCATACTTGTTCAACAGAACTTGCAGCTTTGCCTCTCTAACTTTTGTATCCCATTAATATATATTCAAAAGCTTTTCCCACATAGCATATGAAGTTTTTCATAACATCACCTTTGTATAGATAGAATTCTAAAGGGCTCGACCTAAAGCATTAATACCCTTCGCGTTAGCATCTAGCTCCCTTTTATCAGCTTCGGATTATGATCCACTGTTTATGTCAGCCGAAATACCATACATAGCTGCTGAAAAAACATCCATTCTCAAAGATCGAAAATAGTGTTGCATTCAATTCTTCTATATCTGAAAATTTCTTCTGTCGATGATCATAATCACTTTATGATTAGTGACCTCCATTGAGAGAAGTACTAATATCAACCATTCCCTTTGATACCAATTGTTTGGTCCACAAGGCTGAATACCCTGAGAGGGGTGGTGAATCAGTGTGTGACTAATTTAAAATTAAAGCGCGTTCTGATCTTGTTTCACTATTAATAAAAACACTCTTCTCTCTCTTTCTCATTTCACAATATTAATAGAAAGTAAAGCATGCACAAGACACATAAATTTTTACTTGGTTCACCCTCATTGGGATACGTCTAAGGATCATATACTGTCAATGTTCCAACGTACCAAATCCACTATAAGCGCACTGATGTTTACAAGGTTTGGGCTAGATCACTTCTATGCCCATGCTCACTGCCATTACAAGGTTTAGGATCAGCTCACGACTTTCCTAAGGGTCACTCCCTATTTCTCTCTCTCTGGATCACTGCCAGTGGAGATGGTCACCTTTTTCCTCTTCCTTTGTTCAAAGCTCTAGAAAGGATCCACTCATAGTTTATAGACCTATAGGTATCATCATTATCAGTAATGAATAAATCCTCTAATGTATGTGGATTCTCTTTTGAAGTCTAACTATCACCCGTAGATGAATATCTCATTGCACCGAAGGTATCGGCCAATCTTCCAGCATTCACGCAGCACCGTATCACTGCTCTGAATCAACCTTACCTGGAAGCCTTCTCTAAGCTGGCACGCAAGTCTCAGCACACAAGTACAAAGTGGTGCGCAAGTCCACCTCCACCAATTGTGAGACACAAGCTTTTGCAACTACAAACTTTCGCGTATCACTCCCTTTTACGCCCAAACAAATATTAGCATGCAACCACCAACATTCCTGATTCTTCAAAATCTGGTGCACAAGTCCACCTCAAACACTTGCACGACACCTCATTCTTCATCTCGAAACTTGGGCGACTCACTTCCTTCTCACCCAAACCACCTTGGCTGTGAAACTATCACCTGGCCTGCAACTTCCACTTGCACAGCCACACACCACTTGTGCGACCACCATACCTGCACAACGGGAGCTCTGATTTTTCTAGGAGTTTAAATCTTCACTGAATGAGGAGGGTTAAACCTCTATTTATAGGAAATTGGACACCATGCATGATGGCGTGTAAGTCTCCCCTCGGTGCGCATGTTTCAGCACGAAAGTCTCTGCAGCAAAAAGCCACGTGCACGACCAAACATAAAACATGGGCACCACTTATCCCTTTGAAATATTTTGATGTTATGATATTGAAAAAAATTATGCACGCAAGCTTCCTCTCCTTCAAGTAAACTACACACATGTCATTTTTCCAAAAACCACTTTTCTCCATTTGTCAATTTTCAGGTCCAATAATTTGGCAAACACTAGAAAACGACGCAACCTTGTATATGCACTTTTTATACCGCCTCCAAATCATCAATTCCTTTATCGACATTCTTGAATCATACATTGATCATTAACCATAGCTCTTGAAATCTACATGCCTCCATGAAATCCTCTTTTTCAAAAAAAATTTATGTCATGGTTTTCTTTGTCAACATTCACAACACAGATGTCCACATTGTCAATAAACACAATCACCTCAAAAATGCATCAACGATACCTTGGGGGATTTTTTCACAACACACCAACCACTTCATTTATGATATCTATATACTATAAATGAATATATTTTATGATTATAATCTTGAAAATTAGTTTTAGTTATATATATTCTTGATGATATACCTATATTTGGGTTTAATATTCTAAAGTTATTAAATCTATAGGGATTTCTGACTAAATTTTCTTACTTTGAGACATATGTTATGATATGAAAATACCTTATTTTATTAGGTGTATATGTTGATCATTTTAAGTGTAATAAATTATGTTATTTATTATCATGATATTCTATGATTCATTTAATTTTATTATTTCATGGTTCTTACAATTCGATGTTACAAATGTGGTAGGGTTTTATGTTACAATAACATAATATATAAAGATTATTCCTGATTACATTTTGAATATTAAAATATTAATATATATTATTCAGTCAACAAATGTATTTTCTAATCATATTTTTTCATGATATTAAATTATTTCCCTTCATTTTACTATCTTTATTTACTCAAGAGTACAAATTGATTTTTTAACAAAAACAAAATTTATTTCTCTCTTCGGTCGAATGTCCATTTTTCATCCAAAACCATTATTTATAAAAAAGATTTCAAAAATTTCATTTTTTAATTTTTATTGAATGTAATATACATGTAATTTTACAAACATTTCCTATATGTATTTTACTGAAAATGTAAATGGAATATCTGTTTTAAATTTTAGAGAATGAATCTTATTTTTCACTATCATGACCACTCAATGTTTTAAAATTTTCATTATATGTTTCAGAGGATATATTCAAAAAGAATGAATTTAAATGTTTTTATTATCTTTTTAAAAATTATTCTCAAATTATAAAGGTTTTTTACTGAAGAAATATTTTAAATTATCTTTATCTCTCCCTCTATAAGTTTCCAATGATATGTTCAAATAAATTTATTTTCAAAATATTTTTCATTTTAAAAATTATGTTCTTTGGAATAATGGTTATTTTACTCAAGAAATGTTCTACATAATATTTTGAAATCATTTTCTACCAAGGATGAAATACTTTGATTTAACCTATCCTTTAAAGGGGATATTGTCCATGGAGAACATTTCCATGGGTTATATGATGATAAAATAATTTTGAAACCCACTTCAATTTACAAGTATTATGTTATGGTGAAATGATGGAATGATTATGAAACCTATTTATTTTCCTCAGGTTATTCTATGTTTAATTTTTATGAAATCCATATCCTTTTACGATTTCTGTTATAATAAAATATTTATCAATCCCATTTCATTTCATGGGTTCTTTCAATACGAAAAGATCATGAAATCCAATTATTTTCATGATTTCTTTTGTGTTGAAATGTTTATGAAACCCATTTATTTTCATGGGTTATTTTATGATTACAAGATTAGGATTCCCATTTCATTTAATGGATTCTAATATCATGAATTATTTATGATATTAGGGCATAGATACTTTTGATTTTCAATATGTAGAGAGGGGACCTATATATTCGACCATTGCATTGGGTAAATATTTATATCTCATGGGACAACCAAGAAAAGAATGTGGAGTGAACCAAATATAGTAAAGGGATAATTCCACTATGATTGTATTGGGAGCGAACATTGACTATTATGATCATTGTGGAAGGGAACCCATTCAACTATGATAGATTTATAAATGATCTTTGACAACTATGGAAATGATTTTATATGATTCTGTGTATTCAACCAATCTATGTCTTATTATAATGTAATGTTCTCATGATTCATGTTCATTATTTCCATTATTATTCAGGTATAATGAAATTAAAAGATTTATTCTATAGACCAGGATTATGATCTATTCCATGTTGGGTGTGTTTTTCAAATATTGTACTCTTATGTGAATACCCACGTGATAATGCTATATTGACATATCCCTTGTTTACCGTTACTAATCATCTGAGCTCGCCATTTCTTATATTCTCGTTCCCTAGATTTTTAAGAAATGTTTTAGCAAGGGTATGTCTATGAATTGTAATATTTTGTAATATATTTTATTTATATATTGGATATCATTGAGGATATCACAATATTTTTTATATTCTAGGATAACCCTAAACCTATACCGTACACATTCATGTATTTGTGAAATGTATTTTATATTCATAAAAAAAGATGAAATATTTATTTATGAGAAGTTTGGTCTTTAAAGTTAGTATCATCAAAAATTATTTTTTAATCTTTGGAAACTAGGATGACATGACATTCGGGAGATCCCTAGAGATATTTCTTAGGACATTTCAAAGGATATATCTTGGGATATTATTATTTTTATCTAATAGTATTAAAAAATGTACTAGAATTTTTTTTAAAAGATTGGAAGAGTGGTTTCCATGAAATTACATCCCTATCGAGATACTAAAAGTGGATTCAGATATGTAATTGTGGTACCTAGTGGTAATAACATTGAAAAATGTGCATTTAGCTAGACTTGATCTTCACCTAGTGCCTAATAATGAACCTTTCTACACATCTAGTTTTATACTAATGAGGTATATGCTTTGTATATTCATAAAATCATTATGAACCATTATGAATAATTTTAATTTAAAATTAATATGAGTGAAATAGTATAAACGTAAGGGGTAATAGTTTAATAATTAGGTTTCCTGATTCAAAAATACTATAAGTTTTTTTCATGATCATGTTCTTCCTCACAATGATTATGTTTTATTACACTACGTTTATTGGAATTATAAAATGGGTATAAACCAATGGAATCATGTCAATGATAGGTTTAATGGAAAATGAAATTATTTTCCTCTTGAGTATCTAAATATTATGGGACAATGAAAAAAAAATCTTATTGATATGCTCACACAACATTCTCAGGTTATGAATCATGGAGAACATCTAAATGAATAAATAAGGGAACAAAATTATGTGGATTCATTCATGTGGAAACTACCACCTTCATATAAGTGGCACTAGTGATCCACTAGTAATTTTGATATGTATCATTATAATTGAAAATATATTTTTCATTATAGAGTGTTCAGAAGAAGGAATGGTCATTTTGACTCTCTACGGTTTGAAAAGAAAAGTACATTGATGGTGCACTCTTATAATGAATATAAGGGAACATAATGAAATTCTCTCCATTGACTGGGATGAGTTTAGGACCCTATTTTTCAATAATTAATTTCATTATATTCCTTTAAATGGAAATGGATAATGAATTCCTTGAGTTAAAGTACATAGATTATGAATCTGTTGGTACCAATTAGTTAGGAGACTTATGAGTTACAATTTTAATATCATCATAAAAATAAATGTAAGGTTTATCGATTATTTAGTTGATAAAAAACAAGTTTCCAATTTGAATTTTTGATAATGGATGTCAGTATATATGAGTAAAATGTTCTGTGTGATGTCATGGTAGAGAAGAAGTGTTAGAAACAAATCCAGAGTTCCATCCACCCCAACACCCGAACCAGCCCGAGACATGGTCCGAAAGGCATTGTTGATCCCCACGGGTGGGAAACTAGTCATGGTGGATGAAAAAAGGACTTTTGGGAATGATTTCACACTTTTATTTAACAAATAAACACAAAAAATAATAATGTATAATCACACAACTGATAACGACAACCAAAATGGGATCCATGAATTTATAGATTCATCATTTTACAAATTAGAAAAATACAAAATACAAGAATAGATAAGGGAAATAATTAAACCACAACTCAAAATCTCTATGCAATGATAGGGAAGTCACCCTAAATCCACCACCACCAACACCTATAGGAAGTGATACACTAGAAATTGGATCCACCATCACCACCACCATGGAACATCATTCTTTTACATCTGTTGTACACAAAAAATCCTATATAGAAAAAATGATGTGTCTATTGTGTGATCCAAATCCCAGTTGGATTCTACCCAAATAAATATTCTATTCCATAACATTAGAAGACAAATAATCATTAAAAATTTAATAAGTGAATTTGTAACATTTAATATAATAAAATTTTGAGAATATTTTTAAAAGAAACCCTTTCTGAAAAGAAAAATAATTTTTAATCACAGTATACACAAGGTCCTCCTATACCGATGGTTATCACCATATCAAAAAGTATTGATGTCATAAGAGGAAACCAAAGGAAAATACTTATAGGTATGTTTTCCATGTAGGACCATATGAACATTGTACCTCGGTGGTAAGATCATCTAACCAAAACTCACAACATCCTCATGAATGTGCCACTAGATGGGAATAAATCACAAGGTATAAGGTATGTAATTATAATCCAGAACCTATAGCATCCACCTAAACTAGAAACTAGAGGCGAATTATTTCCAAGGACTATTGGTCTCCGATGATATCACATGTCTAGTTAGTGTTGCATCGTCAATCCTTTTAGAAGAAACTGGACCTTGACCACCCCTATTCACCTAGTGTACTAGTTATAGTAAACTCAACTAGATACCCGATATCATATTTTTTTATCATTTTTCATTTCACATGTCATAAAAATCATCTCATTCATATACACATGCAAAGAATCATGATCACACATTAAAATATATTTTCTTCATAAGTATATTCATCCAACAATCATAACTCACATAGAAACCACCATTTTTCATAATCAACACATCTTTCAAATTCAAATGCTTGCAAAAGCAATTTGAAAACACATTTCTCACCAAATTCACAATTTAAAAAACCCATTTGAAAAAATAACATGAATAACATTCAAAAAATCGAACCATTTCTATAAACAAATACCCTTTCAAATCAATACAAACACCAAATCCATTTTTAAAATTTGATTTGCATTACATTCACAATTTTTATAACATATTTAAAAAATATTTCGCACCATTAAAACTCTCCATTGAAAAGATTTATAAATAAGAAAAAAGATACACTATTTAATCTTTATCAAATTATTTTATAAAACAATTTTCAAACACATACACACTTCAAAACACATTGAAGACACATTTTACACCTTACAAATAATCCATAGAAAATATTCATGAAACCAAGTAATCATATCAATATAATATAATAATGAAAAAACATGGAACCACCTTATTGAAGCTTAAAAACTTCTTGGATCTAGTTGAAAACCAGAACTGCATTATAATATGACCCTATAAAGTCAATATTGAACCGAAGGGATGAATATTTAACTAAAAACACAATATTGAGACCTTATTAGGTCAAAAAACCCAATTGAATAGAAAAACCAAAATCGGGAGGAAGGGAAACGCTACAAGAGTAATGAAATCAAGAGAAAATACAATATCCTGATGATTTATTGAGGAACCAATACCAAAACCAAAAAAGTATTGGAGTTCAGAGTGTCTAAGAAGGAGTGTAAGAAGCTCCAATGGCTAAAAATTCAATAGGACATGGATTAGGGATGACATAGGATTAAATTCATAAATAGAAAAATCGTAAATTACAAGTTTTTAATGACATAGATTGGTATTACACTTAGTCACCATGGTTTTCCAAATAGTGTGGAAATCGGGAAGCCCTCTCTCAAAAAAGAATGAGGCTTCATAGTTTCTAGGAGGGAGGGAACTTGCTCATGCGATTGGAAAAGTGACCTAAAAAGTTCTACTATCCAAGGCCTAAATTTTTCAATAGGTTGTCATACAGTTTCCCCCAACCATTTTCCACCTACTATACTATCCAAAAATTAAATTTTTCTTTAAAAACTCCGATGGATTCCACGAAATAGACACGAGACTAAATATTAAAAAAATAAATTACTCAAAATAAATTAATTTATGTGATTATTCCCCCAACCGAGATATTTTTTATCACTCACGAAGTCATTCAAAATCCTAATCAAAGAAATAGTTGAATACTCTTCCTCAACCGCTGAATTTTTCTCCCACATATCATTATCATCAATACCATAATGCCAAGGAACTCAGACTAATGATATAGAATTACAATGAGAAACTTTATCTTTATAATCCAGAATATATAATAGCCACTCAAACACTAACATATAGGGTTTCAATTCCAACTCTTCCAAATTAATCAAATGAGAAGGATCCAGTTTATAATTTTTTTTCTAAGACACATGGAACACATCATGAATTGATGTCAAATTATAAGACAAATATAACCAATATACCACCATGATAATCCACACTATAATCTTGGAAGCACTGATATACCTCGACATTCGCATCCCATGCATATACAAATTTATGGTGAACCAAGAGAGGTTCCAATCCCATAAACACCCAGTTAGCCACATAAAACTCTAGGTCTTGGAACCTTTGATTGACATAATAATTATATTGTCACTATGTTGTTGATAGATACATCGTCATTAACATGATTTTATTAGAAAATTCTTATAGACGGCTTGTCCCAAAATTGATGTCTCAACAACCTCATCCCAACCAAATGGACACCGAAACTATGAATGATAATGTTCCTAAAAGGGGACTATTCATATTTATGTTTTGTAACTATTATTATATGAAACTCTGAAAAAAATTCCCATATCATGCCTTTTAAAATCCTATTTTTCCGATATCTATGAAAAATCATTTGAGGGTGGTAATTTATACTGAAAATTTCATATAGAACCATTACCTTATGAAGGCACTACCATAACCAAAAGGTAAAAAGATGGTCCCTATTGAAAACAGTCACCAATGGAACACAATAAAATTCACTATTTCTCAAACATTAAATCTATCTCGCTCATCTACTTTTAATGAATCACTAAACAGAATTATGTGGGATGATTTGGGAAGATGGTAAATCAATACCAAAATATAATTCCATCCCCATTCCATATAGGGTAATCCAACAACAAATATATGGTGATCAAGTCCGAATTCTTGGAATTATAGGTTAGTGGATCTAGAAAACTAGAGGGCCTTTGCTGCTATGATTTAACCATCAGACATGTATAACACCACGATACAATGTCAGCAATATCCCACCTCAAACCTAGACATTGGGACTATATAAATTCACTATAAATCATCTTGGTGGGATAAGGATGAACAACCCACGGAGACTGGTGTCTATCCTATATCACCACTTCTGCAATGTCAATGGCAGCAATAAGCGACCCTTAAAGAACAAGACACACACATGAGATAAAAACCACTCATAAGGCACCTCACAACCATTGTGCAACTACAACGAATGCAGAACCTTCACTGATATTCTCTTGTTGAATCAACTCTCGAAGGAAAGGTGTCATCCAAATATTGGACAAGAATGCACGTCCACTTTTCAAATTTTTTTGACATGTAATTGGAATATAATACCCATCATGTTTCACTCGTCAATGGAATTTTTCAATACATGAACTGGCATATTCCTGGTCATGACATCCACAACAGTATTTCTATTTCCTAGGGTATTGATGACATCAAAATCGAACACTTGATGGTACTCAACCCAGCGTTAATGCCTCTTATTCATATCCTTCAAGGGAAAAATTTAGACAATTTTCTTATGATAAGAATAAAATATAAACATCACCCTGAAAAGATAGTGATTCCACATCTTTATGGAATGCATCAACAACATTAATTCCAAGTCATTTGTTGGTAATTTTTTTTATGTGGTCATAGTTGGTGCAATAAATACACCACAACATGCTCATCCTACCCCAATACACACCGAATACATGCACATGATTCATCAGAATAGACCACATATCCCTTTCTAGATTCTGGAATGATAAAAAAAGGGGATATGTTTAAACTTAATCACCTCAAAGCACTCATGAAATTCTGGTATCCACTCAAACTTTACCAAATTATGGGTAAGAATGGTCATTAATGAAGAAAGGCAAGAGAAATCCTAAAACAACTATATGTACTACCATTATTGGCCCAATAGATCAGGATTTTGATAACATTATTTTTCCATTCCAATGAAATAATTACACCGATCATCTCGGAGTCCACCAAAACCCCCCAATCTAAGATCACATGATCCAACAAAATTCATATCCTTGATCTATAAGGTACATTTTGAAAACAAATAATAGAGGAGATGGTCTCTAAGAGTGATCAATGTTTTCCTCATAGGCAACACATACTCCTCCTTGGAGTTGAAATGCACTGGGATTTCATCCACAAACACCACGCCAATGAAGTCAATATACTTATGGAACACCCAATTCATATGTTACATAAAAATTGTTGGAGAATTCATTCATGAAAAAGGCATGACCAAATTCTAAAAAAATTTATACCTACTTTGGATGGATGTTTTAAAAACATCATATACTCTATCTCTATCTTGGGGATGCCTCGAACACAAAATGGTCTTGGAGAACCACATTTCCCTCTAATGCTGATAAAAAATGCCATTAATAAGTGGAAAAGGGTCCTTGTTCTTGATCTTAACCTTATTCAACTTATGGTAATCCATACACAACTAGAGAAATCCATCATCCCTTTTCCAAAATAGAACATTGGCAGCCCTTGGTGAGACACATTGGAAAATTAATCATATGAAATAAAAATTGGTGAGGTCCATAAGGTATGAGGGAAGAGATTTTTTATTGGCCTGATCAATTATACATAAAATTTCTCCATAGATTTAATTAAATGTATTTCTATATAATATGGTTACAGAAAACAAATGTACTTATTTTTTTATTGTTATAACCAATTGGATTTTGTTGACCATTTAGAATATTTAATGTTCATAATATAGTTATTTAACCTTAATCCAGGACTATTATAAATATAGCATTCTATAAAATACAATTGACAAAGAGAAAGGATGTGATGGCCTCATCTAGAAGAATTGTACCTCATGAATCCAATTTATAGGAGCTTCCAAGAGAGATATAATCACCGTAACTTTTCATTGACTATGTACACATTGGCAGCCACCAACTGAAGTATGATTGATATTGTTTACAAGAGAAGTTCAAGATCATCAAGATGATGGCCCAAACTATGTTCACCTAAATGCCACATGGATGTCCCACCATCACACGCCTTACCAATATGGATTTTACTATATTATTAAAGGAAAATATATAAAAACACTAGAAATATGATTATATACACGATTTTTTATAAAATAATGAATATTTTTTCATTATAATAATGTTAAATTATAAAATATTTTTATATTGATTCAATAAGATAGAACTAGTATTTTTGTGTTATATTAAAACTCAATTAAATAAATTTATTTGGATGAATTGTTAGATTTCTGTAATAAATAATAATTTAATAAAAAAATTATTATTAATTTTATTTATTAAATTAAAATTATAATATACTTTTTATGAAGCCAAAATAATTTTTTATAAGGGTCAAAATATAGTCGTTTTTATGAAACCTATCATTTTTTAATAAATTATGTATTTTAAGAAAAAATTCACATATTTATAAAACAATTTTTATAAAATTATTGATATATTTTGAATCAAAACATCAGTATTATAGAATAGTGAATATTTAATTATTTTCCAAGATAGACAAATTTTTAGGTAAATTTAAATACAGTATAAATATACTTTGTTTATTATGACATCATAATGAACGAAAAATTATTTAATAATTATTATAAATAGGATCCAATACCAAATCAATGATTCCTATTTAAATTAATTTGATTTTATGTTTATTATATTTATATTTTTTATCCAGTATAAATCTTCCATAACTTATAATATATTAAATGGTTTTAACATATTTTCTTTCAGACTTTTACTCACGTCCACATAAACAAGGGAATTATTTTATTAATTTCACAGGTGTACTTATAAAATGTTGTGAATCACTCACCTTTGGAATAAATCGTGGGAAAAACCATGGTATGGTTTTTGGTTTTAGTTATATTATTATGTAGAGTCAAAAACCTAAGAAATAAATAAATCATCCTCTTTTCCTATATAAACCCAAAAAATATCTTATTTATCATCACTGAGACTATTTGGAAAAGGTCAATACACTACACTATAGTCAATAGATTTATTCCATGTTTTTTTAATGCTCTCAAGAATCCCCTCCAAATTATTTGGAGTCACACAGTAAAGTAAGGGGTCTTACACAATTCTTTTTATCGAAGAACATAATTTATATTATGATTATTAATTTATATTTTTTTAAGATGTAATATATTCATCCATATCACACATATTTTGCAGTTTATTTATAAATGATGAGAGAACTCATTACACTCACATTAATCCTTTAAATAAACAATTATGTACTCCTGTTACCCTTATAAAATTTAGTTAGGGATTTCTCCCTTCTCATTTCCATTCAAGCACTTTATATATGTTATGTATCCTAAATTACATTTTATTATATTGAGATATGTTATTAAATATTTCTATTACATTAAATTTAATTTATAAATTATTAAATCCCCCTTTTACTCTCATTAATCCTCCCATGATCTTTAATGTACATCTATTTCCATGCAGAAATATAGTAGGTATTATTTTTTATTCAAGCTTATTCATTAAAATATGACTTAATTTTATATTTTATAATGTAGGGATATTATTTTTCATTTTCTTTTTAATTAAATTTTATATCTATGTGATGATAGAATCTTTTGTTCTCATCATCCCATGTTTATAAATCTTTATGTGACACTATTATACTACTGAAATTGCACCATGATTTTCAATTCCAAAACAATTGTGTAGTGAATAACATACACATTTTCAATCAAATATGTTCACCTTTATTACCATATACTTTTTTATTAGGGACTTACACATATATATTCCACATAAACTGATCAAGGAATAAATTATTATGATGAATGGAAAAATTTCGTACTATCTATGTGGAACGCCTAAGAATGAGAATGAAATGAATTTGATGGGTTCACCCATAATTTTATATCGTGCCAATGAATTGGGAAATTCTTAGTTTCATGATTTTTCATGTTGGGATAGTGAATGAAAATGATTAATTTGTGTTAAATTTTCCACCATAATTTCTTGGTGGTTTAGCCTTGTCTTGTGTTTATGATTCAATATTTTAAGTTTTTGTCATATTTCCCATTTGGCATTTAGGAATATAATAATATATCTTCTCACATTATTCATGTTTATGATTTATAATATTTTATGACCAATTTTGTGCCTATTGAATAGAATTTATCAACTAATTCCATGTTTTTCCCATTCTAGGATTTATATCTCATCTCTTTCTTATGATATTCTCCATGTTATCTCGTGCATTTTTAAAATCCATATAATTTTTGAATCATGTGAAAGATGTTTCCAATAATGCTGTTTTATACCATGTTTGTGTCATTATATTATGTACACAATTACCAATGAGAAATATAATTTTAGATGTTTTAGGTGGTATTATGTGTATTTTTTAAATAAATCATGAATTAATGTCTAATAAAGAGTACGGTTGTCATAGTTGTAATCCGAGGAATTTTTAATTATTTTTGGGTCCAGGATTTAAGATGTCTAGGGAGAGCCATAGGGATAAGGATATTTATAAGATAACATACCTACATTTTCTTAAGTTCATAGTATATTGTTTATCAAGGAAATACATCCCTTTTGGGTACTATAAAGGAATTCTGCTTTGGCATAGATGTACATAGGGGTAATAACACTGAAATAGAATTCCAAGAATGAATTATTGTAACATGGTACATGATAACGTGTCTTACTATGCACCTAGTTTGACACCCCAATGGGGTATGATTTGGTAAATTAAAAATATCATTACAAACCATTAATAATGAAACAATAGAGGCCCATAATAATATATTTTAGGAAATAGATCATCAATAATTTTGATTGATGTTTAAAAATTCATATGTTAAGAAAATAAATGTATGTTATATGCTATCCATTTAATTTCACTAAATTATTCTTTATGAGTTTACTAGTTTTAAAGAAATCATCCCTAAGACTATATTGGATAATGTAGAACCAGAATAAAAAATCAGATGATGTGATTGACGTCCATAGTTAAATGCATTCATTTATATCACGAAAGTTCAGTATAACTATTCAAATACCACCACAAATCTTTGAATGGGACTTATTAGTAAAAATTAAAATGGGGAAATTATTGAAACAAAAGTATATAACCCTTACCCTATCAAATTTGGCGGCCAAACTTTCAAAAAAATATTTTCATACCCCCTTTGGTGGAATTTAATGCAATTATGGGCATGTATTGACTTTTCCTATATAGATCAAACATAAAAAAACTATGAAAAGAAAATCACATTGTATATATCAAATTGAACCCAGATTCTATACATGTGAAAGGAGGAAGGTGAATCTTTATTAGAAAAACAATCTCACACATAGATATTATATATGTATGAGGAAGGGTTCCTATCTCAAAATATTGAGTCTAGAGAAATAATAATCCTCGAATAGAAAAAGATTATTAAGGAAAACATTGATGTGTTTCTTAAGGAATTGTGTTTTCATCATTCCAGATGAGTGGTTGAATTTTCAATCAAGATTATACCTATGGAGTTAACAATATCAATGAATATTTATAGACTAAATGTTGTGGAACTTGAGGAGTTAAAGAAACAACTACTGGAGATTACTGAAAATGGATCCATACACCAAAGTTCTTCACTATGCATTGTAGTAGTTCTCTTTGTCAAGAATATGGATAGGTCAACATAGCATTTCATCGATTATCAGAAGCTCAAAAAAAGATAAAGAACATGTACCCTAGGACACAGAATGATGATATGTTCAATCTATTATGTGGATCACAATACAACTCAAAGGTATATCTTTGGTCGGTATATCTTTATGTTAGGGTGAATAAGGATGATATCTCAAAGAAATGTTTTTGTAAAAGGTATGTGTACTATGAGTTCATAGTGATGCATTTTGGGCTCACTAATTCTCTAAAAATAATCATAGAATTTATTTGTATAGTATTTAGAGATAACAATAAATTTTTCATTAGTATTTATAGATTATACACTAATATATTCCAAAACCAAGGAGGATCGTGATGACCATCTGGGAATTGTGTTAAATTACTTGTGAAATGAGAATGGTTATTCCATGTGTAACAAATGTGAGGTCTTGTTGAAGTATGTATTATTCATGGTGCATATCATAAATATAAATGGGATAGTTGTGGACCCTTAATATATATAAGAAATTGAAGTATGGATGAGACTAATATATATAAATTATATCCATAGTTTCCTTGGATTATCTTAGTTCTATCGTTGATTTGGGAAAAAATTATTATGATTATCAAGCTCTATTACAATGATAACATAGTATGGAGTCATGTTTTCATGGAATGATGAATGTGAAGAGAGATTCAAGAATATAAAAAGAATGATTATCACTTCACCTATGCTCACACTACCCATTAGTTGATAACATTTTGTGGTATTTACTGATGCCTCAATGAAGGGCTTGAGCTATGGGTTAATGCAGAATGAAAAAGTCATAGCCTATGTTTCTAGTTAGATGAAATTTCATGATGAAAACTACTCAAATCCTGATATGGAGTTGTATTTTGTGATATTATATTTTAAAATACGGTTTAATTATCTCTTTAAGGAGATGTGTGAAATATATATGTATCACAAAATCCTCAAGTAAATATTCAAAAAGAATCAGATGAATATGAACAAATGAATATGGTTTTAGATGATCAAGGGCTATGATTACTCAATCCACTACCACACTGGTAAAGTGAATAAAGTGGTGGACTATATGCCTATAAATGATCCAAAAATTGTATAATTAATGGGAATTAGGAGGGATTTGATATTCTTAGATTTAAAAATGTTGGATATGAGAACCATAAAGGATTGAAAGTCATAAATCCCATAATAATTATTTCTCAACTATCACATCTGGAGAGGTTAAAATATATTTAATGTGATGATGTGAGATTTCAGAAGAAAATAGAAACTATAAAAATTGGGAAATACTTGGAGTTTGGGGATAATGGAGAAGGAATTGTGAGATTTGGGTTAGGTCTATGTATACCATAAAATATTGAGTTAAATAAGAATCGATTGGATGATTCACGTAGATCAACATTTTTCATCCATCCAGGAAGAAAAATGATATATCAAGATTTCCTAGAACATTATTTGTGGGACAATATAAAGAAGTATATCACATATTAAACATGGGGATATCATTTATTCCAAAAAGCGGATGTTGAGAGGTAAAAATTAAAGGGGATGATTTATCTCCAACCCATAAAAATAGGGAAATGGGAAAACATCACCACAGTCTTTGCTAAGGGTCTTTGAAATAAATAATGATGGAATAATTCTATATAGGTTGTGTTGGATCATCTTATACAGACTGCAGACATCATTACAATTCAAGACAATTTATCACTAGAATAACTCGAATGGATATTCATCCTAGAAGTGGTAATGATTTATATAGTAAAAATATCTATTATATCTGATCGATATCCAAGAGTCATGTCAATGCTCAGGAAGAGTCTCCAACAGGCTCTGAATACTAAGTAGAAATTACATACATCTTATCATCCTGAAAATCATGTCCAGTCTTATCAAACTATTATCAAAATTGAGAAAATGTTGATAGAATTCTCAATTAACATCAATGGAATATGGGTACAATATCTTTCTATGGTCTAGTTCACTTATAGAAGCAGTTTCCAATCTAACATCCAAACAGATCCTTATGAATCTCTTTATAGGAATAGGGGTAGAACACCAATATAAGTGGATGATTTTTGGAAAGAAAATGAATAGGTTCTAAAACGGTCCAAGAAATGGTTGAAAATGTTAAGATCATCCTACAACACATTATGTTTTCTCGTAACCGACAAAATATATTTATTGACAATCATTGATGATCCCTAGAGTTTGATATTGGAGACATGGTATTCATCTGCATACCTAGGTGGAATAATGTGAAGATATTAGGGAATAAGGGAAAGCTATGTCGAAGATATATCATCTCCCTTATAATCCTTGATTTCTTTAGAGCAGTGGACTATTGACTTACACTCCCACCTAACATATATCAATTAAATGATATATTCCATGTTTCCCTTATGAGAAAGTACATACTATTCCCCTTATATGTACTCAATCCAATGGTTCTACTATTGTAGATCGATCTCTCATACATAACTCCATGAAACAAAACCATAAAACTTTTTAAAGTGTTGTGTAGAAATGAAAATTTTGAAGATGTGACATGGGAAGCAGTGGAAGTGATGAAATAGAGTTATCTTAATCTGTTTTTTGTGGGGAATGAATATTTCAAAGGCGAAATTTCAAAAGGGGGGATGATTATAATGAACCAAACTGTTATAAATAAAATTTCAATTTTGATATAATTAAATGTATTATAATATAATCTGGTTATATAAAACACATGCACTTATTTTGATTTATTATTTTTAATTGGATTTAATTGACTATTAATAATCATTGAATATGATTATATATCCATTGAGTAGTGAACACATGATTATTATAAATATGGGGATTTACTAAATCCAATAGATATAGAAAAAGGATGTGATTGCCTCAACTAGTAGGAGATTACCCTATAATGCCCATTTATCAGAGCGTGAAAGGGAGTAAACATCACTAGGATTTTATATTAATCAATCCCATGCTATGGTCCAATAACTTAATCATGAGATAATATTTTTATAATATATGTTTAATATAATCAATATCATGACCCAAATCATGTTCACCCAAACGCCCCATGAATGTCCCACCATCAAGAACCTTACCATTAGGGTGTTTACTGGTGTATTAAATAGAAATATATCAAGTCCCTAGAAATATGACTATGTAATTTTTTTTATAGAATAATGAAAATATTTTCATCTTATTATAGTTACATTATATTTTTTTGATTCTATAAGACATACATATTATTTTTGGGTAACATTAAAATTAAATTAATGAATTTATTTTGATGAATTTATGTATTTTTGAAATAAATAATTTTTAAATAAAATATTATAAGTAAATAATATTTATTAAATATATTTTATAAAATAAACTTATGATGTCAAATGTAATTTTTTTAACTGTTCAAAAATTGGTCATTATAAAAAACCCATGCATTTTTAAACAAATGTGGGTTTTATTTTAGAATTGATCATTAAAATAATTATAAAAATATTTATTTAAAATGAAAATAATTTTTAGATTCATAATGTTAAAACTTTCCAATGGTAAATGTTTCATAATTTTTAGATAATAATTAAATACCATATAAATATAATCTATATATCATCACATAATAATGACCGAAAAATAATTAAAAATTTAATATAAATTAGATCCAATACAAAATAATTTTTTTAAACTTTAATATACTATGATTTTACGTTTATTTTATTTATTTTTTACATCAATTATTAATCTTTAAAAACATATAATATATTTAATGATTTTAAAATCATTAATTTAAGAGTGTGACTCACCTCCACCTATGAAAGGAAGTTATTTTATTATCTTTGTAAATTGGACTTATAAAATAATTAAAAACCCTTCCATTTGACCGAAAACACGGGAAAACCCATTGGATGGTTTGTGGTTTTTGTTATTTTATTATTTAGAGTCCAAAACATAAATAATAAATAAATCCCCCTCTTTTCTTATATGAACCCAGCCGAGATCCCATTTCTCTTCACTCAAACTCATTGGAACACATCCATAATACTCCCTCCAATCTCTATATTCCTCCTTAGGTGCCCTAAATTTCTCAAGAGTCCATTTCTAAGCATTTGGAGTCACACAATCATGTAACGGATCTTCCATTATCAATTTTATTTGACCACTTATTTTATGTAATGCTGCCTAATTTCCATTTGATCATATTGGGATATGTTCTTCCATATCCCATACACTATCCTCTGATTTTATAAATTATAATATTCTCCTTAAAATTTCATTAATTCTTCCAATGAGCCACTATGTATAATCGTTACCATGATGAATTTTAGTAAGGGATTTATCACTATCATTTCCATTCAATAACTTATTTTATGTTATGTATCCTAAATTGAATTTTCATATGTTGGGATATATTATAACTTTTTCTCATTACCTTAGACATAAGGTATAAATTATTATATATCCATTTCACTCCCATTAATCAGCATATGATACTTTATATACATCTTTTACCATGCAAAAATATAGTTTAGAATATTTTTTTATTTAAGATTCTTCAATATCTGATGCCTTATATTTCCAATTTCTAATGCAGGTATATATTTTTCCATGTTCATATTACTAAAATATAATTTTTATGTGATTAGATACCAATTTATCTCTTATTAACCCATTTTATGTATCTTTAAGTGTCATTGTTATGCTACTGAAATTTCACCATGATTTTCCCTATCAAAAAAATATGTATTGGGTACCATAACATTTTTTTATTAGGAGTGTTCACCATTATGAAGATATATTTTTTGGGTGTTTTAACATATTTATTTCACACTCTATGATCTTGGAATAAATTCTGATAATGAATGAAATCATTCTATATGATTTGTGTGGAACAATTAAACGTGATAATGAAATGAATGTGATGGGTGCACCCATAATTATACAATGCTCCAATGAATTTGGTAATAATGAGAATCAAATTACCATATTATGGGATAGAAACATAAGGAGATTCAATTATTGTAATTTTTACGCCATTATTTTTTGATAGTTAATCCTTGACCTATGTTTATAATGAATTGTTTTATGTTGTTGTCACACTTCCAATGTTTTCTTTATGATTATCATGATATATCATCTCTCATTGTTCATTTTTATGATTCCTAGTATTTTTATGGAAAATTTAATTACCTATTATATAAAATGTATCATCTTATTTGATGTTTATTCCCTTACTAGGATTTATAGATCACCCCTTAATTGTTTTCCCCTAGGTTATCCCGTACAATTATAAAGGACATGGAATTTTAGAATCATGTTAAGGAAGTGTTCAACAATGATGTTATATCCCATGTTCAAGTTATTATCATATGTACATAATTCAAATATACACTAGGATTATTGATCATTTGAGTTTCATTATGTGTAATTTGATTAATTAATTTTTAATTAATGTGTAATAAACAGCAGGGTTGTTATGATATCAATTATGTTCCTTATTCCAAATAAATGGTGAACTCCACATCCTGATTCTAGGGAGAACCTAATAAATCCTCTAGAAATATATACGGAAACCCATCCAATGTGGGAGGTAACCTAGATCCCAGAAATCTAGAACCTTTCTCTAACATGAGCGATAATATCCAATAAATGAGATTTCCTAATTTTGGAAGTGGAGATCCAACACGTCCCGGTCGAGGATCCCATTCACCTTGAAATACCAATGTACTCCTATATGGTGCCACAAAAATTACTCACCACTGATAAAAAAATATTTATACCAGAAAATAAACCATCCAATCCATACCGAGAGTCATGTTAAATAGGTCCATCTCTAAAACTATGAAATCCCATTCCATCATAACCCCTAAAACGATAAGTGCACAAGATGGACACCTAAAATGTAACAACCCAAAATTTTATCAATGTAAATTCCATTATTATAATTATTTCATATAATATAAACCACATGATATTACTTTTAGAACACAATATAATCTTTATAAATGAATAATGAATAATATAAGATATCTTTTCAGAAATTAAGGACCATATCCTAATGGAAAAGTAACATGCCACATGAGATTAGAAAATGAATATTGGGAGTAGTAATTCAGCCAATAGAATAGTATCCCCATATATGAAAGTATAACTAATATTTATGGATATTATAAATAGTAATAAGATATAATTATAACATTGTGTAAGTAAATAAACTTTTTATATTATTAATTAAGTGTTGGTATATTTATAAAACATAAATGCTTATTTAAAATTTAATAATTATTATAATTTTTCAAAATACAATTTCTTTTCATAAGATAATTTAATGAATTATTTTTTTTTCTTATGATTATAAGATAATTCTGTGAGACCATAATTAGTTTTTCAAAGTATTATAAGAGAAGTTATAATTTTTAAATCGATATTTTTTGAGTAAATGGTGATTTTAATTTGAAATTAATTTTTGAAAATTTTGAAAATTATTTTCATATAATGGATTTCATTTTTAAATTATAAATGTTAAAAAATTATTATAGTTTTTGTTAGATTTTTTTGAAATAATTAAATATTTGGTGAATAGTAAAAAAATCAAAATATACAATATATATACATTATAAGTTCAATAAACTCTTCCTTGAGTCGTCACTGAAGTTAGAACAATAATCTCAAAATACATTTAATTATTTTATTATATTTAGTGATAAGGTTCAATCAATTCATTGTCTTGAGTGACATTAATAATCAAATGAAAAAAATAATAGGAAAACACCCCTCTCCTATATTATAAATACTACCTTTCACCACCTCCTCTCCTCACACATTCCAAGCCATGAGGCTTATAAAATTTCTAAACAATATTTTTCCCAATATCCTCTCCCAAATCTATGAGATATTGGTCATATCAAAAGACAAAATCCATTTACCTATCGATGTTCTTGTTGAAAAATTCAAGATGTAAAATTCTCTTTCTTTTTCTATTAATTTCATTTCAATTTCATTTATTCTTATTTTAAATCCTATCATAAAATTAACAAAGTTGATTATAACTATATTATATTGTGTGAACTAAAATTTAATAATTTTTATTGAATAATTCATCTCTAAATCCATTCCCTTTTCCTTTTATTCTAAAAATGATGATATTGTACGTAGTGTGTTGATTTACCACCACCATAGATAATGAGTTTTCATTTTTCACTAAAAACATCAAGAATGGTAATAAAATAATTATTATGGTTAAATAATATTTTATTATAAATATTTAGTTATATAATTTTCTCGAACCAATGTAAAAAATAAGATGTTAAATAAAATTATATAAGCTCATAATGGTCATAAAACCACGTAAGTAAATGAAATATTTTTCATCAAACTTATAGTTAATAATAAATCATCTTAACATATAAAAAATGATATACAAGACCAATTAAACATATGAATATTAAATAGTAACATATAATTTCTATTCTATAGAACCATTCTCATTTTACATTAACTTTCATACCTATAAAAAATCAAATTGACCATGGAAACCAAGAAAAGAAATGCTCTGACATGATGAAATTGATAAATATAAATCATAAAAAAGGACATAAATGATCTAATAAAAATATATAAATAATATAAATGTATAATTGTTTATTTATTTTTTTAATTAATGAATTAACTTTAATTATCAATAATATTAATGTGATGAAATAATTTAGACATAAGGTAAGAATAATTCTCAAATGCAACTCTCATATTTTGTTTTTCCCCTATCTCACTCCATTTTCAGTATGGTTGTTCTATTAATGTTTATTAAATATCATGTAATTTAATTACCTTTTACTTTCTAGGATATACATTCTTCCAATCTGGTTTTCTGACAAATTCAAGTATTTTTTTAAAAAAACTCATCCTTCTAAGAACGCATGATTAAGTTCTCTTGATATTGTTTATTCGTAACTCAAGATCGATGATTCCTATAAATAATGTTATTATTATTTTAGTTTAGTAAAAACATAGTTAATTAGTGATTTTATTCCTTATGATATTCTCAGGAAACTCATTTCCTTTCCATGGTATATTTTATATCCTTGGTTGATATTCAATATATGTCACATGCATGATTATGTAAAGGTTACAATGTGTTTTGTGCACCTAAAATTATATTTTTTTCTAATGTATTGGATAATGTGATGTACCTCATTATATAATATTCAATATGGGGGAACATGGTGCTGTAGTTTTTTTCATAGATATGATGTTATAATTATGAAAATATGTCATGAGTGAACGAGATGCTAGAATTATTCACAACTATGAATGGTTGTTAAACACTAAGACATGATGTTTAATTTTTATTAATAGCCCCATTGCATGAATTTATCTAGTGATTCCTCTCATTATAATGAAAATGATCCTTTTATTATGTTATGATGATGAGGATTATGATAACCCATTTTTAATGTCTTTTATTCACCCTCTTACTAGGATTCCAGATCAGCCTATATTTTGATATATATCCTTAGGAAAATACAAGTACTAAGGAGAACTAGAGGTCCAATAATTTAATAGAGAATAAGTAAATAAAATAGACATTTTTTATTTTAAAGTTAATACATGGTCATAAAATTCCCAAGATACTAATCCATGTGATCCTCTCTCTGTAAAATTATTTAGTTGTTATCTTTAAAATGATTTAATAATAATATAAAACAATAAGGGTTTCCATGTTGTTATTAGGCCATTATTTTGTTAATTATGAAATTAGGATTAAATAATCTATGTGAAAACACTTTGTATGAGAAAATGTTCATGTAATCACACATGAATCATTGTTTTAGAAAAATGATAAACATATAGATCCCACCTGACATGTATTTATAGTTAATTTCTCAATTAAAAAAACAATTTATAAATGAAATGTAGACTTAATTTTTTTCAAACCATTTCAATTTTTGAAAATGGTGGTTTCCAGGAGAAATCAATATAATATCCCTTATAAAGGATAATACAGTGATTACCCGAATGACATCCTCAATGACTTGGGATGTGGAACTAAAAATTTCTTGGCAATGCTTAAACATATTTCTTAGGATATGAAAAATAAACTAAAAAATGTGAAATTTCATCCTTTAAATAAGATAGACAAAAAGGCTATTTAGTATTTTATGTGGAAATGATCCCTAACATTTAATGGATTTTCTAATCTATTGGTCATGTAATAGTGTGTCAACTCGATAGAGAAGATATTTTATGTGATCCAATATTATGAGAAGGATATGGTGAATATGGATGTGTATCATCTTCTATGGGATTATGATCAATGGTGGGAGTTGACTAAGAAAACCTTGATCAAGGTAAAAATAGATGATATGATTTGGTATGACTTTAAGATAATATTTCTGAACAAGTATTTCCCTAGAAATATTTGATCAAATACGGAGAGATAATTAGTAGAATTGATGAAAAAGGAAGAAGAATAATTAATGGCCTTTGATGATAATGTCATAGGGCATACAAGATACCCTTTGGGTATTTTATCAATAATAGTAGAAATATTTACAGATTCTCTAAGGATCTAAAACTACATAATCAGAATGATCAATAAATTAGAGGCGTTAGGTTTTATGAAGATATTGTTAAATTTTATCTCAAAGTGGAGATGATTTTTGGAAAATAGTTCCATGTCTATGGTGAAAATAATCAAAATATGGGGTTTCATCATGGGGATTGTAATAATAAAGGAGGAAATAAATTTGATCCACACACATGCCAAAAATATTGGATAAATCATCAAGGGAACTAACATAAAATGATAATGAAATATTATGATTGTTTTAGATAAGTTTAGCATTATCTGGAATTTAGAAAATACATAAGGAAGTTGGAAAATATTATAGATGAAAGGAGAGAACCTCCTATGTTTCAATTATTCAATTATAGGGATCAATGGAACTATGCAATCCAGTGTAATAAACATTGATTTATCAAGGGTAATCAGTGTGAGGAATTACCAAATCCAAATGAGTAGCGGAAATTTTATTCCATAAATATAACTAAGGTGGATACCTAAAATGATGTGGTGATAGGTATGCTTGATATTCATTCCTGAATAAAAACATACTATTTTATTCTTCTTTTATAAATTATTTTATATCTTTCATGATTATTTGAACTATTAAAACACCACCATAAAATATAGAATTTGTGTTATGTTTATGAATAATAAATGGTGAAATTATTGCATCCAATGTATATAATTCCTCTTAAATACTGTTTTTGGAAAAAACCTACTAGGGAACATAGTATTTTATCCTTTTATATAGTTTTATGTTATTTTAGGAATAGATTGGATCTCTTTATTTGATACAAACAACAACTGTTGGGAAAAGGAGATCACTCATTACATCCCGAAGTAACCAATAATTCTATAATTTTTTAAGGAGGAGTTTGACTCTCTTTTAGATATATTGTCTCAAATATTGATATTATATTCTTCTGAGTAATAATATATAGCTCAAATGGTTGAGATAAAGGATATAATCATGATCGAAGATATTTCCATTGTAAGGGACTACAGAGATGTGTTCCATGAATAATATTTCATTCTTCCGGCTAGATGAGAAGTTGAGATCTAAATTAAACACAATCCAAGATCTCTTTCTATAATAAATACACTTTATATAATTGTAACCATTGATTTGGAAGAAAGAATGGCACAGTCACAAGAGAATATAGACAAGGGTTTTGTATTCCTAAGTTCTTCATCATGGGGGGCACTATTCATCTTCATCAAGAATTAGGATGGATCAATTAGCCTATGAATTGAGTATCAAGATCATAAAAAAATTCACAATTATGGACATGTAACCCCTTGTTCAATCAACTGTGTGGTTTCAAGTAGTTCTCTATGGTAGAACATCATTTGACATATCAACAATTAAGTCGAGGAAGGAAGATATTCTTATGATTGACTTTCAAATCAATTATAGACACTATGAGTTCATAGTGATACCCTTAAGACTCACTAATTCTACGGAAATATTGATGGACATATCGAATAGTGTTTTTAGATATTACCATGAATAATTTGTTGCTGTATCTATTGGTGATATTATAATATTCTCCATGAGTAATGGGAAGATGAGAAGTATTTGAATACTATGATAAAAAAAATTTAGATAGAATAAACATTATGATAAATACTTTTTAAATAGAGAAAAATTAGTAAAAGTACAATATATGTGAGTTTTGGATTGCAGAATTATCATTCTTGGGGCATGTTATCACTCAGAAAGGAATATCTATGGACCCTTCTAAGAAAACAACATTCACAGAGTTTCCCAAACCAATATATATCATGACAATCTACAATATCATTAGTCTATAAAGGTATCACCAGAGATTTGTGAATAACTTCTCATGATTTTCAAAAACAATATCCAAGAATAATCATAATAGAGAAAATAATTTCTGGACTGGGGGATGTGAAGATTTCCTCAAAGAGTTAAAAAAGAGGCTTATCACTGCACCAATACTCACACTTCTAACAAGTGGGGAAATAATTATGATATATAGAGATGACTCAATGAAAATATTTGGCTACATGATGATGAAAAATGATAATTGATAGCCTAAACCTCAATACAGTTGGAAATTATTGATAAAAACTATCTGACACATGATCTAGAGTTGGATGTTATGATCATTTCATTGAAAATTAAGTGGCATTATCTTTATTGGTAGAATAGATTAATATTAACTAATCATAGGATCCTAAAATCTGAATTCCAAAAGAATCAGATTAATATGGGAAACAATGATGGTTAGACATCATCATGTATTATTAATTCTTAATCCATTACCATCAAAGGAAAGTAAATAAATTTGATTATTGTCCATGTTAAAAGGATCCTGTAAAATTATCAATGATAAAAGTTGATATGGATCCAATCATCTTAGATTTTCAAATGATAGGTAAGGAAATAATTAAGGAAGAAACATCACAAATCCATTCTGAAATGATTTCTCAACCAACCATCATTAAGAAAATATTGGATTCACCAGAAAATTATGTGGAAATTCAGGAAAAAGTAGATGCAATCAGAAATGGAAAACCCTAAAATATCAATTTTGATGATGAATGAGTTGTTATATTTGGTTCACAACTAGGTGTACCATCTAATCCATCGATAAATATTGATCTTATGAATGATGAATATTATTCAAAAATATCTATTCGCACATGGGGCGTAATGATGTATCGATATATCTGATAGAAATATTGGTTTAAAAATATAAAAAATGATATCACTAAATATACAACAAATTTCATAATATACCACCATGTGAAAGGAAAAAAGAAAAACATTATAAAGGGATGAGGAGATTATTACCCATACAAACATGGAAATGGGAAAGCATCAAAATCAAATTTATCACTTAACATTCAAAGGAATCTATGCGGAAAATTCAATATGGGGTTTTCTTGAAAATATTACATGAATAACACACTTTATATCACATTGAGAGAAATTCTCATTGGATCAACGTGAATGGATATACATCAGAGATGTGGTAAAGATGCATGGAATACCATAATAAATTGTATCTACTTGAGATTTGAGATTCACCTCCATGTTTTGGAAAAGCCTCTAATATCCTCTAGACACTAAGATGAACATCAACATATAATGTCATCCTTAAACTTATGGAAAACAATAACAGACTATCATGACAATAGAAGATATGTTGAGAGCATGTTATATGGGATTTAATGGGGGATGTGACCACCATCTTCCTCAAGTAGAGTTCACATAAAAAAAATGTTTCCACTCTAGAATCCAAATGGATATATATGAATCCCTTTATGTTAAAAGATGATGAACACCAGTGTGTTGGGATGAAGTCATTGAATGTAAGATGATAGGACTTAAATGGTCAAAGAAATGATGGAAAAGGTGAAAACCATTCATTAGAACATCATTATAGCCCTATGTCTATATAAGATCAATGAATATAATTACCAATAGTACCTAGAGATTAAGTTTCATGATATTATATTCCTCTGAATATCTCCGTTGAAGAAGATCAGGATATTTGGGAAGAAGTAAAATCTATATCCCAAGTACATTGAACCCTTAATGATTTTTGATGAAGTTGGAGCTATGGCTTATCGATTGGAACTTCCACCTACCATGTCTCACTTACACGGTGTATTCCATATATCCCACATAAGATATTACCTACTAGAACACCCATATATACATAATCAATAGGTGTTATAGTTGGAAAAAGGTCATTGTTTGAGGATAATTTAACAAAGATATTGGATCATAGAGCTAATGTCCTATGAAACAAGACTACTCATCTGGTGAGGTTACTATGGTGGAGCCATAAGTATGATGTGGTAACATGGGAACTCGAGAAATTGATGAGGGATAATTACCCCCACTTGTTTCCACCAAAATATGTATAACGAAATTTTGAGGGAAAATTTCCATAAGGGGGGATGGATGTAATGACCCAAAATTTTATCAATGGAAATTCCTTTATTATAATTATTTCAAACAGTATTAACAACATAAAATCAAATTGATAACTGAATTCAAACTATATTAATTAATTGTTAATAAAATAAGAGGTATTTCATGAAATTAAGGAACATATACTAAAGGAATAGTAACTACTACCTTTGTGATAGTAACATGATTGTTATGAATAGTAATTAGGCCAATAAAATAGTAACCTTCTCTATGAATGTATAAATAATATTTAATCATGTTTAAATTATAATATGATATAATTATTTTATAATATTAATAATTATATATTTTAAATAATAAATCAAGTGTTTGTGTTTTTATATACATAAATTTTTGTTTATAATTTTATAATTAATATAATTATTTAAAAAAAATTTATTTTTATAAAATAGATTCATAAATTGAAATTTGTTCATCTGATTATAATATAATTTTATGATACCATAATAATGTTTTCAAAGTGTTATAAAATCAGTTATAATTTTTAAATATGTATTTTATGATTAAATGAGGAATTAAAATAAAAAGTATATTTATCATATTTAAAAAATTATTTGCATAAAATGGATTTCATTTCAGAATTCTACATATTGGAAAAATTTAGTGTTAATATTTGATATTTCTTTAAAATACATGAATTTTTAGTGATGAGTAAAATATAATAATTTACAGTGTATATACATTATAAGGTAAATACACTATTACCCGAGTCATCACTAATATAAGCCCCATAATCTAGAACTTCCCTTAATTATTTTAATATTTTTTTGTTTGGAGTAGAATACTCATGAGGGGTTAAATTGAGTATCTATAATAATTTATATTTAAAAATTATAATTTGAAACTCCCCAATATTTGAAATTTAATTTCCAAGTTACCTATTATTGAATTTATATGAGCTTGAATATTCAATTAATTTATCAAAAGCATGATTATTTCTCAGTTTTATAAGTTTGATCATTAATAAAACAAATGAAACTACTAAAATCAGTTTGTACTGTTATAAAAACATGTTATACTAACTATCAGCCATTGATTTTTCTTTATGAAATATGAGAATAACCGAGTAAAATTAAAATGTAAAAACATTATGGATGCAAAACAAGAGGTTCAGTCTCAAGTAAGGACTGAATCCTCTCTACATGGGGTCACCTTCCACCAAACAGTTTAAATTAATAAACAGTTTGATCCACACCCTCAATTGAGATTCACAATAGCTAAAAGGGTTGTCCCGGTCAACCATGACCTCTACAACGGTTCTTCATGGGTAAACAACAAATATTTCACACATAAACTCTTCCACAGTTCTACATGGGATAAAAATGGATAAAAAGAGTGTGGGATTGAGGATACTATGTATCCTCCGATTACGAACAGAAGTCAGTGTGTGTAACATAATGATAGACACGCTTATTATAAATGAAACTAAATGAACACAACAGTGCTAAATAAGTAGGGTTAGGTTTTGAAGGCTATATGTGTTATGAGGTGCATATTTGGAATCATTTAATGAAGTGTGTTTCAAGTTCGTGTCCTCTTCTGAATGTTTATAGCTAAATAGTGTCATAGCCTCAGTGTTCTGGATTCCCAATGTATGAGACGTTCAGTTTCTTGTTTATAATATGTTAATATTATCTTATAAGGTTTAGATTGACATCTTGGTCTCCCCGTATGTTCTTTTTTTTGAGTTATTTGTTTTTTGGAATTATGATCGAGAGTTGCAGGTGTTAATTTTCACATTGTCAATTATTTTGCAACCTCAAATTATCGAGCTGGTATTCTTTTATACTTTGAGTTCGAACATACATAATGATCTCCCTACATGCATGTACTGCTAATAGCCTCTAAATATCCCACAAAAAAATTTAGTAAAATCAGAAACATTAATATTTCTAAATATGATTATTTGATATAATATTAACAAATAATGATTTAAATAGTCTATTCATGACTCGTCTGTCAGTGTCTCATTCTATTGGTGTCTCCTTCAATCGGTGTCTCCTACTATCAGTGTCTCCTTATATTAGTGTCACCTTCTATAAGTGTGTAATTATTTAAGTCTTTCCATACGTAGATAGGTTATTACATAGGTTGATTGTTCCTTCTATCTGTGAGATAATTGGACTAACGGTCACATATTTCAATGGTGTCTTCTTTCTATTTTCTGTGAGACATTTGAACTAGTGGTGTATTATTTCAACTAACGGTGAGTCCTTGTGTTGGTATCACAATGAAACAGTGGGTCACTTGGACCGACGGAAGGTTGTCTACATCAGTGAGTAATATGAAACGATGAGTTTTCTGCATTGATGAGACATTTGATGTATCGAGGAATCATTCCAATGGTGAGATCTCCAAACGGTTCTATATTCACATAATTATAACATATACATATTTGAACTATCTATTAGTGACTCCTAGGACTTTTCGGTGAGTCATCTGTCTGTCGGTGTCAGTGAATCATACATAAATAAATTTAGATGTTTTTTTTGTCTTTCTATTCAACAAATTTAGAGAATGGAAATATCTAGAATTAAACATATATAATCAGTTATAATATTTTTTGGACTTAAAGACACATAAATAGTTATATGATTGAAATGATATGATATTCAAGATACTTCTTTGATGTAATTTAGAATATTTGACATAGGTTAATATATAGGTTAATATATTTCATGATTTGTGATATTTAAAACCATTATAGTCATAGATAATATTTTATAGTATCAAGGGGCCAACAATCTCCCCAATTTTAATGATCATAAATCAATGCATTATTAAGTACCATGTATAAAACAATTAATGTAAACAATCTGTTTAACAATTCCCATCATGGGAAGTGAAATTTATCAGAGATAATAATACATAAACACTAATAAATTCCTCCCCGTTTTAATAATGAATAATGTTCTCCTCCATTTGGTATTATAAAAAATCGAAGGTAATAGATGAAAAACATAAAAGGAGAGATAGTGAAATTTCATGCATTAGTAAAGTACACTAAATGAGAAAAAGTGAAAGGACTCCGCCCTATAAAAAATCATTCAACACTACATGGTATGGTCAAGGGGATCCTTTTCCGTATTAGAAGGATCAATCGATGGTTCATCCAGAGGCTTAGGATGAGAAGGAGTTGGGTCTAATAGGATTTTCAAAGGATGTAGAGGAACTCCTTCACGAACTGTAGAAGTTGGGGCAGGTCTGTATGGAAAAATATTTTGAGGGTAAATTGTTTCTGTAATGATGGGTCTGATCTGAGATAAATCTTATGAAATTTACATCTAATCATGAGTAAGCACTAAACCAACAACTCCCAGTGGAGAAGTAGGAGGCACCAAAATAGATTCACTTTGTACATGGAGATATGGTTTTAATACTTTTATAAAGTATTTGCTTTACTCTACACCATATATCAATGCCTTTTAAAATCATCTTCGTTTTCTATAAACATGTCCAACACGAGTGTAAATGCCTTTAGCTTCTAAATCAGATCATTAAAGCCTTTGTTGCTGGGGAGAAGTGTAGGATTGGTGGCCAAATACTTAAACAGACTGTTCATTTCATTCATGGTGATGAGTTTGGACAAAAAATCATTAATTTTTTTTGGGAATATATTCATGAGTGTGTGAAGAACTCCTCATATATTACATCACAAGATCATTTACATTGTCCTATGTGTCATAAACCATGGATATAATTGAAATTAATTATTTCAGTTCTTCATTCAAAACTAAACAGGTAGTAGTAAGATCTGTATATTTGGAGGAAAAAATTGTTGGAACAGAGGTTGTAGAAAGAGAAGAGGAGGAACATTCCATAACATATTTTCCTTTAATGAAAAAATTAATATCTCTAAAGTGAGAAACAATATTTTCAAGTCATTTCAAATCACTATCCACTATATTCTTATACCTAATGGTAAATGCATTGATGCTAGTGGTTAACTTATTCATTTCATTCCCAAGATTGATGTTTCATGTGAGAATTGTTTCTACAATTGTAATTAAATTTTTCTACATTTTATTTATCGTCATCTTTGAAACTGAAGAATCATAAGCTTGAGATATACTAGCCGAGGCAGGAGAAGAACTACATGCTTTATTTTTCTTTACACCATCAACCATAAACCAAATTGATTAGAAATTTTTAGTCAGCTCGATATTCTCTCTCCTAGATTCATCAATCTCATATCTCATTTGAGAATGCAACAAATGTATTATTGATGAACATGTGTCTTTCATTAATGTTTCAAAATAGGCCTTAGTTGAATAGTCACTAGAGGCGGTATCATGCACCGGTTTTCTCATATCAAGTACAAAGTCATCATCATCAAAATCATCATAATACAACGAAGGGACACATAACTAGGATTCTTTACCCATTCATCCTAAATATAAGAATCTAGAAGAGTAATAGTATGAACTCATACACTTCCAATTTTATCTTCTTCCTCAGGATGAGCTACTCTTCGTTGAGGCTCCCCCTCAGTGTTAGATTTCTTGGAATACCACCCCCCTCCATCACTACTTCCTATCTTGGTTTCTTATTCTGATGTAGATTTCTCTTTCTAGAGTATATAGCTTAAGAAACAAGTTTGGTTAGTGTGAAATTTTCATCTTTAATAGAAATCTAAACAGATGTAGCAGTATTAGCTTCAACAACATTCATAGTAACATCATCTTCATTTTCATTAGGATGAAAAAATTCACTATCACTACCACTTTCACAACATTATTCAATATCACCATGTTCATTATTTTTATTCCCAATTTCATCATCAACTAGATCATCTCTTTATTCCCTACATGATTATGAACCACATTCACCACTACCAACATCTTTTTATTCTTGATCTTCTTCTTTACTAGATTCACTGATCTATTCTACACTTCCTTCAGTATTAGTTTGTTCACTTCTAGTATATTTTAGAACAAGTTCATGAGAAGGTAAGTCCAGAGGTGGGCTCTTAGGTCCAATAGAGACTCTTTTACGTCTAGTAATGTCCGGGTCACTTCTATCAACAACTGGTGATCCCACTTCTCTGACAAGAGGAGCAGACTCCTCCTCCTCATCTTAAGAATATGTTACTTTTTAATTTGGATAAAGGCTAGGATATATTATATCCCTTTGTCTAGTTGGATAATCTATATGATTGAAATTATCATACAATATATCTTGATCACCAACCCATTCCTTTCTATATGGGTTACATTTAATCATCATTATCAAAGAGATGTGAGAACATAAATAGATTCCACTACATTCACTAACTACAATATAATCAAATTCACTTACATATAAATTATCCTATAGAATTTTTGAAATAATTTTAGAATAGATAATAGAATTTAACTTCATACTCAGATTTATCATCTCAGTTATGTGCACCATCAGATATGTAAATAAATCCTATTTAACTCCATTCTATAGAAAATACACCAAATATAGATATGGATACTTGAGAGAAGCAAAGTTACCTTTTTGAGACAAATCTGGTATTGAATAAAAAGAAATAGAATTCTACACTCAATAGTTAATTATGATAAAATTATACTACAATGTCTTCGTTTCCAATTATCTCTATCAGAACGATCTCATAACAAAATAATTCACATTCAAGAGGATAAGTATTTTGAAATAATAAAAAATTACATTCCAAGGTACCTTAATAAATTCATCTTAATGTCTTGTAGAGAAAGAGATTATCTTTGTATTAATGTTGTCTTGACCCAAGATGCATCACTTCCATCCAACAAAAGTTCCACATTCATATAAAATTCATGTACCTACTTCGGGTAGAAAACTTTGTCATTGTTTATAAAACAATAAAGCTATCATTGATGCTAAAAAACATTCAACAACAAATAAATTCTTTATAAGATCTATTCAACCAGTACTATATATATGGTTATAACACGATTTTCCAAAAAAATGATTTACAGGACCAGATGGTTTGCTTGATTCACGTTTTTGCCTCTTAGAATCATGAGACTCACTATGATTAGGTGCTTGTTTCACACATACCATTATAATAACTTCAGTCTGGAGATCAGAAGGTGAAAGGTCGGGGTAAATTAAGATAGTATAGATTGAGATAGAGAGAGAGTAGAGATGAAAGAGTAAAGTGTATCAAATAAAATTTATATCATTTAGTGACTTTGAAATTACTCAATCATGAAATCATGAACAGAGGTCATTGGAATTAATAAAATAGTTTCATTTTGAAAAAACCATAAAATGTATAGAAATAATGAGTCATCAATTTCACCACAACAAACATTATATAACACTAAAAGTGTCTTCTTGACAAAAGTATCTGGATAAAAATGGTGTCGGTATGATAAATGTATCGACATGAAAATGGTGTAGGTGTGACAACAAAGATAGTGGGACAAAATCATAGAAAATGATCAAAGGAATGGAAAACACATGGTCTTACTGATTGATCATTCCCAACTCATGTATGATTTAATTTTTTTTAGAGTTCCATGGCTTGTTGAATATTTCAGCATGATGATATTTAGTGCTAGAAAATTCTAAAGTGATATCACCCTTTTGATAACGATCTCTCAAAAAGAGATTTCTTATGTCAATATATTTTGTTATAGAATGAGAAACTAGGTTCAAAGATCTGTGAATAGAAATTATATTGTAACATTTTATAGGTACATGTCTAAATTGATATCCATAGTCTAGTAGACAATGTTTCATTCACAGAATATTAGCAAAATAGCTACCATTAGCTATGTATTCAGCTTCTTTAGTAGATAATGAAATATAATTTTGTTTCTTACTACACCATGAAACCAAATACTTTTCCAAAAAGTTTCATGTACAAGGGGTTCTCTTTCTATATAACTATCCACCAAAATTAGAATAAGAATAAGTAACTATATAAATTATTTTCCTTTTGGGTAAAAGAAACCTAAATTGATAGTATGTTTGATGTATTTGAAAATTCATTTAACATAATTTATGTGAGATTACTTGGGATTACCTTGAGAACTGGCACACATACCCACACTAAATATTATATCCAACCTAATACGAGTCATGTTGAGAAAACCTATAAACATTACTCTATAAGTGGTTTGATAAACACGATTACTGTCTTCATTAAGATCTATATTAAAAGTATAACTCATTGCAGTGTCACTACAATTAGCTCTATCAATGAAAAATCTTTTGAAATTTTTTTTTGTGTATTTACTTTGATTTATAATGATACCATCTTTATTTTGATAAATCTAACATTCAAGAATGAATTTGAGTTCACCCATAAAAGTCATTTCAAATTCACATTGCATCATCATTAAGAAATAAATACTTGAAGAATTTCTTAAAGATCCAAAAATAATATCATCAACATTGTTTTGATCCACTAAAACATATTTAGAAATTAGTTTCATAAAATTGTCAGGATCAACAATTCATTATGTAAAACAATTAAAAATAAATAAAAGTAAATAATCTATCATTACAATATCTTGAATCTTGTTTTAACTGATATAATGATTTTTTTAAACATGATTTTGAAAATGAGGATTTGTAAAACCAGGGAGAATTTCAACAAATACATCATCAAATATATACCCATTAAGGAATGCACTTTTACCTTCAATTTTATAGTGTTAGATATTAATATGGTCAACAAAAACAATCATGATTATGATGGATTCATATCTATAAACATTAGAAAATGTTTCTTCAAATTCAATGCCCTATTCTCAACTATAACCTTGAGCAACCAATCTAGCTTTATTTATAAATATATTACCAGATTTATCTACATCATTCCTAAACACCTACTTAGTTCCTATGGTAATGGTGTCTTTGGGACTTTCTAGATGTTTCCAAATATTATTTCTTTGAAATTGATTAAGTTCATCAGGCATATCCATCAACCAAAATTCATCATTAATTGCATAATTGTTGTTATAGTTTCATTCTAATATAATATAGCTTGATGTTTAACTAGATTTATAAGAGAAGCTCTTTTTTTGTGTCCATTAATCAATATATCTTACAATATAATTTAAAGGATATTTATGGAGAGTTCTAGTTGATATATAAATGGATTTTCTAGTAACTTAAGGATCATCAAGATGTTTGGGTTCATCATGTTAATAATATAAACAATTTATAGAAGAACATGATTTAATAGATTTCTTGACAAGAGGATTATATGATTTTTCAATTAGGTCCAGAATTGACGTACCATCTTCAAGGTTTTCTAGATAGGTCATAGGATCATGTGGATCTGTTTCATCCAATTTTATATGCATAGATTCTTCCACACACATGGTTCATTTATTGAAGACTCTATAGACTTTACAATAGGTTGAGTAACCTAAGAAGATTCCATAATCACTCTTGGAAGCTAATTTGTCATGATTTTTCTTTGTATTAAGGATTTATACATTCCATCTAAGAACATTGAAATAAATAACATTGGGTTTTCTATTTTCCCAAACATCAAAAGGATTCTTCTTGAGGATGGGCCTAATTAATACTTTTTTTTGTGGCAAGTTGTATTCACTGCCTCATACCAAATGTAAATAGGTAAATCAAATTCATTAATAATTGAGTGAGCTATCTCTTGTAAGGTTCTATTTTTTGATTCAACAACTCCATTTTGTGGAGGTTTCCTAGGGGAAAAGAAGTTAGGACTACATCCATTGTGTTAGAATAATGATTCAAAGTACTGATTTTCAAACACATGACCATGATCAGTTCTTAAAGATTTTATTCTAAGTCTACGTAGATTTTAAACTATTTTTTATTACTTGATGAATTAGGTACATTCATCAAATTGTTTTGCTAATAAATAATTCCATGTATACCTTAAATTGTAATCTAAAATAACATAAACATAGTGCTACCCATTTAAACTAGAAACTCATGATGATACAAAGAAATCCATGTGAACATACTCTAAAGGTTCAGAAGTTGAATATTATTTCTTTGATTTAAAATATATATTTTTATGTTTACAATTTTGACATGTATAAGCGAATTTTTAATTTGGAAACACAAGATTGGGTAGATCCTTGACTAGTACTCTTCATGTATTTTTTTATGAGAGTGTACATTATAGTTTCCTAATATTCTATTCCTAATCCAAGACATTATGTGAAATTCGCTTAAATAATAAAATTTTTAGAAGCTAAAGAATATTTGATAACAGAATATAATTTCACATTTATAAAAGAAAAAAATAGAAATTTATTTATAGAGTTGAAACTTTAAAATAATAAATTTAAAATTTAACATGAAGTCCATCCTATCATAGTTGTGAAATATTGTGAAAATTATACTTCAATGCATCAATAAAAAGTATGTTAGAAATTGAAACTGAGTTTCAGTTACCAATATGAAATAACCCAATTAGTTTTCCTTTATCATTATCACCAAAGGTGACATAACCACCATAAATATTGATTAGGTTATTCATGATTTAATAATATACTACCATGTGTCTTGTACATCCAATGTCCAAGTACCGTTTACTCTTAGTGGACCACTTTAAATAGATTTCCAATAAAATAATAAAAAAAAACTGATTTTGGTACCCATACAAGTTTGGGTTCAGTGACATTAGTAATCAATGCTTTAGGTACACACATTTTCCTTATGGGTATCCTATGATAATTATATAAAATATTTGAAAAATAGACTCTATTTAGTCCAGAAAATCTATAGGTAGTATAAAAAATTTTAGAAAAAGAACTAGAATTAGAATTATGATTTTTAGGTAGTAGAACAAGTTTTCTAGATTTAGTAAAAAAATTTGTTTTAGATAAGTTTATCTATCCAAGTTGATATCCTATGCCAGAAATGTACTTAGGATCTATCTGTTTACCAAAAATTTGAGTAATATTTTTTCCAATTGGTAAATCTTTTTAAACCCTTCTTCAATTTTTCATTAGAAAATTTTAACTCATTATTTAATTTGAGTATTTGAGCATTATTTTCCTTTTCAGTAGTAATTTTTAACATAATAGTAACAGTAAGAGCATATTTTTTTTAAAAAAGATTTATATTTATCTTTCAGTTCATTACATGTCTCTTAAAACATGTTATAGTATTCAAATAGTTCATCCCTTGTTGTATTTTCAGACTCACATTCATTTTCAGACTAATAAGACTTGTGTGTGGGGGAATCTAAGGTTACCTCAGATGTGTTTTTCATAAACCAAATACTTGAAATATCATCTTTTTCATCATGAGATGATACTGATTCACTGGAGTTAACCTTAGATGCACTCCAGGTGGCCCACATATCATTTTTATAATTCATTTCATTGTTGCATACTTATTTTCATATTTTAACTATGGACAGTCATCTTTGACATGTCCTCTCTTCATACATTCATATCAGATAATCTCCTCAGATTTTTCATTTTGTTTCCAGTCCTTTTTTGGATTTCTCTTATTATCATATCTTTCTTTATAATTGGGCTTCTCAAAAAACCACTTCTTCAAATATAATTTCATGAATCTTGTATTCTGCTAAGCCATATCATCATCACTATCTGATGTTGACTCATCATTTCCGAATCTTTCAATATAGGATAACACCTTCTCCTTTTTAGTATTCTTAGTGGTAGAAGTCTTGAAGTATAAAAAATTTCTATTAGGTTCATCTTATTCTTCTTTGTTCACATTTAGCTATTTCTCAAACATCATCAATTTTCTAATGGGTTCTTTGATAGGTAATTTGGTGATGCCACATGATTATATAATTTGGAGAGAAGTTCATCACCATCAATCAAGCAAGAATATTGGAATCCTCATAATTATTTCTTTGGAAGTAACATATCATCCCTTAGAGATCATTGTGTTCAAAATATCATTAAATCAATTATACAAGTTCCGAATAGGATCATCAGGCTTAATCAAAAAATTGAATTATTTAATAGTATATTTTTTATGTATAATTTCCATAACATTATAATTTACTTCATGTGAAACGTACAATGTATCCCAAATTTCATGGGTTGTTTTACATGATTAAATTATATTATATTCATCATTTCATAAAGAACAGTATAAGTCATTCATTGATTTGAAATTATTCTTATAATCATTCTTAGTTGGGTCATCCCAAGTAGTTATAAAATTCAGAGGGATCATATATTAATCTACAATTGAAGACCAAATTTTAAAACCCATACTTTCTATGTGAATGTTGATTTCAATTTTCCATTGGGAATACTTTGTTCCTTTAATGAATTATGGCATGCTTATAGTGGCACCTTCCAGTATAATATCCATAATAAATATTTCAGAACATTATTTTAAATAGATTAAAATTTAGCATTGATATAAATTTTATGATAATTAAAATTAAAGTAAAATCAATGTTGAAAAATATTGAAAAAACATTTAAAACTAAATATTCCTAAAACCTCTAACCCCAAATGTTGGTCGGAGTAGACTACTAATGGTGGGGTTGTGGTGAATTGATAATTTATAAAAATTTATATTTAAATTGTATAATTTTATTCCCCCCAAATATTCAAAATTAAATTTCAATGTTACTAAGTGGTGAATTTATAAGATCTTGATTGTTCAATTAATTACTCAAATGATTGATTAGTTCTCGATTGTTTTGATTTGATATTTAATACACATTTTGAAAATAACCTAACAAGTCAATATTGTTATAAAAATTTGATAACACTAACTATTAGAGTTAAATTTATTTTTATGGAATATGTTTTAAAACAGAGTAAAACAAAAATATAAAAACACAGCAGCTATAAAACTAGAGGTTTAGTCTCCATAATACACTTCATCTTCTCCACGTGGTGGTCCCCTTACACCAAGTTGTTAAAATTAATAAAAAGTTTTATCCACACTCTGGATCAAGATTCACAACACCACATATGGGCTATAAATGTCAACCTTGACCTCTACCTTAGATAATTGTTGGAAAAACAACAAACATGTCACACACAACCTCTTCCATTTTTTACGTGGGAGACAAATGGATAAAAATGGTCTGAGATTGAGGATATTATGTATCTTACCATTATTCACATGTGTTAGTGTGTAACATAAATATACAAACACTGCTCAAGAATGTTACTAAATGAACACAGTAGAGCTAAAGATGTGAAGTTAGGCTTAAAAGTTCTTTGAGTTAGGTGGTGCAGCTCTGGACTCATTTAATGAAGTGGATTTGATGTTTTAGTTTTCTTCTAGAAGTTTACACTAAAACATAGTGTCTTATCCTATGTGTTCTAGATTCCAGGAGTATGAGATGTTCAACTTATTGTTCAAACGATGTACAGATCAGCTCAGCATGTTTTTCTTAACTTCTCAATATCCCCATACGCTCTTCTTTTATAGTTCATCGATATTTGGAAGTATACTTGGGAGTTACAAGTGTTCTTCTACACTTTTTAATTTATTTTTATACCTCAAATGATCCAACTGGTAGTTATTTTATACTTTGAGGTCCATAAGATATAATTATCTCCCCACATGCATGTACTTCACACTGTCCACTAAATATCCTACAAAAACATTAGATAATGACATAAACATTAATTTTTCTAAATATGATTGTCAGATATAATATTAATAAATTTAGATTTAAGTTATATATCAGTGACCCATCTATCAGTGTATCTTTCTTTCAGTGTCCCTTATATTAGTGTATACTTCTATCAATGTCCCCTTTTATTAGTGTCTCCTTCTATTAGTCTCTCCTTCTATCAGGGACACCTTCTATCTGTTTTTCATTACATCTGTATCAGAATGTCATTCTGTCAGTCTTTGCGTATGTCAGTGACTCAGTACATCGGGGGATTGTTCCTTTTGTTGCTGAGATAGTAGAACTAATAGTGACTTATTTCAATGGTTAGTTATTTCTACTATTGTTGAGATATTTTAACTGAAGGTGACTCATTCAACTAATGGTGAGTCCCTGTGTTGGTAGCACCATGAAACAGTAGGTCACTTGGACTGAAGGTGGGTTGTCGTCGTTTGTGAGTCATATGCAAAAGTGAGTCATCTGCTTTAGTGAGACAATTGATGTATCAGTTAATAATTCTATAAGTGACATATTTCAATGGTTTCAACTTCACATTCATAGAACATATTCTTGTTTGAACTGTATGTCAGTGAGTCCTATGTTTGTGGGTGAGTCATCTATCTGTCGGTGTTAGTCGCTCATACATAGATAATTTTAGATATCTACATGTCTATAAATTAATAAAATTAATATTATTATAAAACTCATAATTACACATAGATAATTAGTTATAATCTATTTTATACTTAAACACACCTAAATAGTTATATTATTGAAATGGTCTGATATTCAAGATAATGCTTTGCCATAATTTAGAATCATTGACATAAGGTAAGACATATATCAATATATGAATTGATTTGTGATAATTAAAACCATTATTGTCATAGATAGTGGGAAATATTATCTATGGTCCCACATATTTAGTGATAAGGTTCAAATTATTCATAGTATTGAGACAAAATGTCAAACTAATGAATAATATAACAAAACCCACTCTCCTCACCTATAAATACAAACCTTCACCGCCTCATCACCACACAACTTCTAATCCATGAAGATTGTCCAATTAGTGATCAATAATCTTCTCAATCACCTACCACACGTCTATGATCTCTCGGTCTCATAGAATGACCAAAACCTTTCCTGTAAGGATTTTCTGAAGGTGGATAAATTCAAGAGGTAAAATCCTCTTTCTTTTTCTTTTAGTTTCTTTTCAATTTCAATTATTTTCTAATCTTATCATCAACTACACTTATAAAAGTGGAATAATAACTCTAATATATTTTATATTCTTAAAAATTATTATTTCAATGGAATAATTCATCTTCAAATCTTCTCCCTTTTCCTCATATTCTAAAAATGAATATATTTTCTATGGTGTGTTGATTTACCACCACTATAGATGATGAGTTTTCATATTTCACTAACAGCTTAAATAATGTTTATAAAACCATTATTATGGTTATGTAAGACTATATTATACATATTTTATGATATATAATGTTCTAGAACCAATATATAAATAATATTGTAAATAAAATGATATAATTTCATAATGGTCATAAAAAATACCCAAATAAATTAAATCATTTTGATTATCATTATATATAATAAATATTCCTCATACCAAAAAAAAATTATATATTTAACCAATTAAATTTTTTTTCATTAATAATATATAATTTAAATTTTGGATATTCATTCTCATTGTACATGAAAATCTATAGTTATAAACACATGAAGTTATCATCAAAACCAAGAAAACAAATTCAAGCACAAGATGAAATTGAACTCTATAATTCATCAAAAACAACATAAATGAACTTAATAAAACTTCTATAAATAAAAAATGTTGAATAGGTAATTTATTTGTTAATTAATTAATTTAGTTTTTTATTTAGGACATTAATGTGAAGTCAAAATTCAGACATGATGTAATGCGATTTCTCAAAACCAACACTCTTTATGTGGATTTTTCCTCTCTCACTCCATTTTCAGTGTGGATTTTCCATGAATTTTACAGAAATTTAATTCATTTTTTTTTTATTTTTTTTGGGATATACATTCTTAAAATTAATATTTATACAAAAAAGGGAAGGGATTTTTTCCAAGATAACAATTCATTCTAAAAACACATGTTTTATTTCCCTTAAATTGTTTCTTCTTCACATAGATTGATGATTCTTATAACAAGTATGTTGTTATCTTTTTATTTCTAGAACCCTATTTTTTATTCATGGATTATGTCCTATTGAATGTTTCATGAAACACATTCTCTTTCCATGGGATATTTTATATCTTATATTGATGTATAATATATGTAGAATGTATAATTATAAAAATGTTATGTTCTAACGGGTGGATAAGAGATTCTACAGAACACCAATGAAATGGTTAATATGATGTATCCCATAAAGTAATGTTAAATATTCCTGAAAATGATTTTATATTTTTTCATAACAATGATTTTATGATTATTCATTTATTTTATTTGTAAAGATTATACTAGCATTGTTTACAACTATTCATGGTAGTTTACCACTAAGAACTGATGTATCATTTTCATGCATTTCCTCATTCGATGAAATAATCTAAAGCAGCATCTCATGATTATTGTGATTATCCTTAAATTATTTCATGATTATGATGATTATGCTCGCACATGTTTCATTTCAATTATTCATCTTCTTAAATAGCTTTTAGCTCAACATTTTTTTATGTATATCCTTAGGTGAATACATGTTTTTTTAATGGTTGGGGAGAAGCCTGAATTTATTGTTTAAGTCCAAAACATATATAGACTGGGTAGAGGGTGACCCATTACATAGCCCAAATTCCCAAAGCCATGTGTCCTGAATACAAGGCTTTAAATCCCATTTTTGGCCAAATGACCCCTCAGTGAACAATACTACTACAATACCCACACTACTACAGTATCGTCACCACTACAGTACCTGCTATAGTCTATCTTCCGCTACAGTGTTTCCACTGCAATAGTTCAACTACTGAAACAGTACTACTGCAGTGCCCTACTATAGTACTACTATAGTACCTGGAAATTTTCCCCTGGTCGGATTTGATCCTAGGTATTTTGGATGCCAAGCATGACCCTATACCACTAGGGTACAACCTCATTGGGTAGGTGAATAAACATACTAAGGAAGGATCTAGGGAAAATAATAATCTGGAAAATAAGGAATTGAATACATATTTATGTTTTATTATGTTAAAGCTAATGTATGGTCCAATGTTTTCCATGATAGTAAACGTTTGGATCATTATTATGTAACCCTTTTGGTGGTTTATATTTAAAATTATGAAATAATCATATAAGAAAATATATGGATGTTATATGAACCTCTAATATCACTTCATAATATGTGAAATTAATAACTCCATTGATTAGGGAATAATATCAATTTAAAATTCTAAAACATTTATGACATGGGATGAAATGAAAGAAAGAGGCACAAGAATAAAAAAACAGATAATGATGATTCAAAATGACTGGTATCTCGAACACTCACATGCCCTGAATCTAATTCTATTGGATATCGATCCACAACATGAAGATGTTTCATCTCAGCCTAACCATAATAATGAATGTAGACATGTAGCTCTTCCCTATACTGGCACTTTCCAGATGAAGATCCATCCCTTCCATCACGAACTATGAACTGATAACCCACTATCCAAGATGATTCTGTCTTCGATGACATCCCTTTGAAGGATATATAACCTACATCACTCTCATTGGTGTATTTCCCCGTGAAGAATCATTTCATGGTCCCTATTGCACCACATATATAATAGGGTATGAGGGGATCTGAAAACACCAATCACATGTGACCCACCTTCACACAATGATGGAACACAACATAAGAAGAATCAGAACCCATAGCTGAAGAAAGTTGGGAATGGTGGAATAAAATGCTACCTCCCCGATTCTCTTTATAAATAATCATCCACTTCATCTCAGATAGAATACCACTATCATGACCTACTACTATCATTAATATAGGGACATAATACTTTCCAGTGTGACCAATCTCTTCCATAAAAGTGTTATCGTCCACCTAGAAATAATTACATAATTCGAAAAAAATGGGATTTGATCTGTCGTCACTTCACCCAAATTGAACTTTTGAGCCTTAGCATGCTAATCGAAAACTACCGAGGGTGAATACTAAACCAACTCTGCAAAGTGGTTAGCATACTCCCCCATGGCCTAGTCTCCCTACAAAGATCAAATCAATATTGGGTCTTCGAAAAGGCCAAGCTCTCTGGGAAATAAATATTATTAGAGTTGACCTTGAAATATTTCCAACCCATATTATCATGCTTTGTAGCATGAACCATTTTTTACCATCACAATCAAGTATAACCTTCAAACAATAATGAATCAAACTTCCCCCTAACACCCTCAGTAGTAATAAAAAACTCAAACTTCCCCTCTATTTTCTCAATCCAAACCTCTTCTTCATATTTATCCATACATCCCCATAAGGAAGAAGGATTTTTCTCAATAAACTCCTATTATACTTCCTTTCCAAGATATAGTTTGGATACTCAATCCTAAGTAGGACCAGATTCACCTTTATAATTTAATCATGGAGAACCTGAAATACTTCCTCCACAAGTCAATGATCAATTTTTGAGGTATTACTCTATACAGATTCTTCCTGTGGCCCCCATTGTGGACTCCAAGGAGGCATCTTTCTATATCAATCAACAATCATAAAGTTAACCACAAATAAATCATATTGAAAATTCTCATCAAGAATAACTTATTCCAAGCTTATCAATAAATCACAATCGTGAAAAATGGATAACTAAATAATCCAAACCAAAATAATGCACCCCTCCTGGTGTCCATATATAGTTTCTAGCCAATACATCTCAGTCAGAGGATAAGTCAAACTAAATTCTCATAATCCCATGGTGACTCAAGATCTGTCATGAGGTCTATCACCCAGATACCCCACCAGTAACCAGAACCTTAAGCATTAATAATAATTTCTCATTTCCAACAATACTATTCGGAAATAACTTGACCCAAAAGTGAGAAACCTATTTTGATAACATATTTTCACAAACCATGATGGATTTTAATATAACTCGACACTTAAACATTCCCAAGACATGGCTCAAATGAAATTCCTAATCCCTAGAGTCTGGAAACTAGTGTCTGGGAATCAGGAAAACATTTTTAGTGATTGATTTTACCATCATTTTTAACCATGAAAAACAAATACGAATAAGACATCATCAAACAAATAATCACCGTTACCAATAAGGGATGAAACAATTTTTAAATTATACATTTTTTATTTTAACTGATGAAAAAATACCACAACAGAAAGGGTAAACAACTAAACATCGACTCAAAATCATCATGAAATTATAGGGGAATCACTTTTAAGCCACCATAACCAACACCTATAGGAAGTGGAACACTAGAAACTAGATCCACTAACACCACCAACCCGAAAACGCATTCCTTTACCTGGGGAATAAATAATAATGTATACAAATAGACATGGGTATATGTAGGGTGTGAGGGAAATGCTTTTATGATTCCAACAATGAAGGATTTAATTCCATAACATTATAATACAAACAAACATGAAAATTTAAATACGAATATTTGAAACATTCAGAGGAAAACTTCTTTAGGAAAACACATTTAAATGAATCACTATTTGAAAATAAACATACATTAGAATAATAATGTACCCAAAGTTTACCATATACTAATAATTTTTACCCCATAACAGATGCATAATTTCACAAGATAGAACCATTGGTAAATACTTATTTGTAACTAACACTAGTGGGACCCTATGAACCTCTTACCTCTGTGATATACTCCTCCAACCAAAGCCTATAGTTTCCTCGTGTATGAGGCACTAGATGGAAATGAATCCAATATTCCTGTATGCTCTAAATATAATAAAAAACCCCACATTTCCCTCATAAATGAACTAAACTGGAGACCACATCTCAAATTACAATGGTATCCAATCATATCACATGTTTACTTGGTGTTATATCATCAAAACTACTAAAAGAAGTTGTAACTTGACATCACTGAGTCAGCTAGCATACTAGTTCTTGTCCTCCCACCTAGATACCCGATATTACATTTACAATTTATTTCCATTTCATCTATCACATAAATCACCACCTTCATAAAGTCATGGAAATAATCATGGTCACACTTCAAAAGAAACTTATTTCATAAAAATATTCATCCAACAATAAAAACTGAAATGGGATCCACTATTTTTTGTAATCAAATACACATTATAGTTCACATTCACACAAATTATAGTTAAGAAAACATTTCTAACCATGTGCACACATTATAAAAACCATTTGAAAAAATAAAAAGATGATAACAAATGAAATAAAACAATTATCAAAGGAAAATACCCTTTAAATTCAATACACACACTAAATCCACTTTTAATACATGATTTGAATTACATTCACAATTTGTTGAACATATTTAAAAGAACTTAACAATGAAGCATGCATGAAGGAAATTCCATTTCCATTATAAAAACAAATTCCAAAAGATACCTAGATCAGAACATCCTTAAAACATATTTCTCACCTTTCATACAATCCATTAGAAATATTTATAACCAAAAAAAGTGACACACATTAAACACATTAAAATTATATTAGAAATCATCATCTAACACATATGAAATTCAAATCACTTTGAAAACAAATCTTTCACCATAATCATAATCCTTAGAAGACAATCATGAAAAAATGAAATCATATGAAAATTATCTTATAATGTGAATCCATAGAAACACATACCAAATGCTTGGAATCTTCTGGAGTCTTCTAAAAACCACAACCTTGCTATTAGAGGACCCTATAAAGGAAATATCGAACCATAAAAGTCATTATTTAACTCCAAAACAAAATATTAAACCCTTATTGGACTAAAAACCTACTAGAAAAAAAGAAACCAAAGGGAGTGGAATAGAAACCCTATAATAAGGATGAAATTTAGAGAAAAAAGACTTAAAATATGATTTCACAAAGAACCAAGACCAAAACCACCTAATTATTGGAGTTCAAGGGGTCCATGAAGGAGTGGAAGGAGATCCTAGGGCTGGAAATCTAGGTTTTCATTAATTTGGGGTGATTTAGGGTTACATAAAAAATGGTAAATGAGTATATTAAGGGTTTTTAATGGTTGAGACATGTCACACAGTTATCCCATGTGGTCTGCTAAACTATGTGGCAACGTTGAATCCCTTTCTATTTAAGAGGAATGAGGCCACATGTTTTCCTAGGGGAGGGAGAATTATTGTGCATCTAGCCATGGGGATTACATAATTCCACAATCCAAGGAACACAATATTTTTAAGGATACTATATGGTTTCTTTAAAATAGGCTCCACCTTCACTAGGGTCCAAAAATTACATTTTTCTATAACAACTCCTTTGGAAATAATGGAATAATCATGATAACGAAAAAAAGTAATTAATCAAAATAAAATCATGGATTTGAGAGAGTTATTTTTAATACCCCTCAATCACATGGTTTAGAGAAGAAATTGATGATTGAAATCGAAGGAAACTCTAAAAATGTTTAGAAGAGAAGATGGAATGTACTTTTTGCTCAATATGTGGAAGGAATAATGTAGTAGATTTCCTTAATTGAAATTTTAGAAGATTTTATGTTTGTTAAGGAACTTCATCGAGATGTTTATTGACCATATAATGAGAAAAAAGATATATAATGAAGGAAATAGATTGAATTTTACACTGAAGACACCACCGACACACCAGTGTTTCAAATCCACATAGTATTGGAATTATGAGAATCAATTATCCAATACATGGGATAATGAGGAAAAAAGAGACATCAAACTTTTAAGGAAAAGAAAAAATAAATATTATCTAATCCCAATGGTTATTGTTAATCATTTTAAATAAAGAACACTTATCCTCCACTAAATATATGGTCAGTCCAATGTATCATAATGAAGTTATAGTAAGAAAGATATTGAGACCTGATCCAAATGATGAAATGAAAGAGAATATATGAACTATTCAAAAAAACGTAAGTGTGATATAATCTCGATATAAATCTGATGTTAATAACTGTGGACATTATTTAGAATTGGATGTTAGCAAAAAAGTGTTTTTATGAATATCTCCTTGGACGATTGAAAGATAAACTATAAACTAAGTAGATTAGTCACTTTCAAATTAAAGATTATATAAGAATATAAATTATCACTTTTATGTTCCACCTAACCACTCTCATGTCCAGGATGTGTTCCATGAATCTCTCTTAATGAATTATATTCATATTCCATTACATATACTAAACTTAGATGATTTACCCCTAAAGCATAATATTTCTTATAAGGAAAAATAAATGGAGACTATAGAATATAAAGAGAATGTTATATAAAACAAAACCACCCTACTGGTTATTTTTTTCTAGGGAAACATTTATCTTGAGAAGTAATTTGGGGACTTGAGGTTGCAATGAGTCAGAACTATCCTCACTTGTTGTTACCAATGTGATGAATTTTGAGGTAGAAATTAATTTAAGGGGGTTGAATGTATCACCTTGAAATTTTGTGAAATATTTTTCTTCGAATAAATTTAATATTTTTATATTTTAAATTAAAAAAACTGTGTCTAGCATGTGTTACATTCATGATTTATTTTAGCTTGAATTACACGAAACATTGAGATTAAACTAATAATAATGTTATATTCATATAATATTATTTAATAAGATATTTATCACCTAAACAAGGGATAGTGGTTATGAATAGAATTACCTAATTTATTTAAATATATTTTTAATGATATTGTGAAAAAAAATTAGAAATGAAAATAAAAACCTTTTGAAAACATTGAAAATATTTTTATCATAAATAATATTTCTGTACACAAATAGTGTTTATTTATATAGAAGTAGTATGAAACACAAATATTATTTTAATATAGCATTAAAAGTAATATTAGAACAATTAATTATCTATTAATTCTGTTTATTTAATTTTAATCAAATTATTATTTAATTTTGATAAAAAACAATTAATACATTTGAACATTTTAACATTGAAAATGCTTTCTCATCCAGTTTACCAATTTAATTTTAAATTAAAATTATCCACTTATCTAAATATAATTACAAAAAATATATTTATTATTTAGAATAATAATAATAAATAATTTTGAATAATCTCAACCCAATGTTTTACCATTCTAAATAGTTAATGCAATAAAAATTAATTACAGTAGCTAAGGTAATAACGGGTTTACCAAGGGGTAGTTAAACTTAATAGATAAGGGTTAGAAATGATGAAAACCCATTAAAACCCAATTTTAAGTAAATATTTAAATTTATTCCTTTTATTTTGGATAATAATCCATTTTTATCATTATAAATTTCAAAAACGATGGTATAAATTTTACTTTTACAAATTACAAGTCTCCCACTAACCTCACTTATAAAAGGCCATCCCATCTCCTCTTATTTTAGAATATACAAAACCCATAGTATCATCCCAGACCTACCCAATTAACTTCATTAATTTTCTATTCTTATATTAGAATCCTTACAGTGATTATTAACACAACCTATGATTCTTTTCAGTGAATACCAAATGAAGTTGTCTGAGGAAGGCGTAATGTCACGAAACAAGTGTTTTTATAATATTTCTTCCTTTACATCCTTAAATAATTAGTAATCCATTAATATATAACAAAATTATAATTATATATATATATAGTTTATTTATATTTATGTAATGACATATATCTCTATCATTTTCAATCCAATAGGATATAAAATCCGCATTCGTGTGTATGACGGACTACAGCCTCATGAACTGATGTTATTAAATTTCCATAACCACCTCTCATGGATAGATATAATGATGAATTTAATATTTATATATAATATTTATTATATTTTTACACATATTTAATTATCCTACCACATCTAACTACTTACATCAAAACCTATTAGGAAAAATAATGGCACTCATGTGTAAGATGAACTACCACTTCACGAACCAATGTGTTGTGTTTTTCATTTTTGATTTACTTGGATGGTAATTAGGACAGATAAAATTAAAATATAAGACATTTGCAACAGAATTATACTTAGTGAAATATAAAATCACATATTCCTTCTTAATTTCCATTCCATGGGGGAAATGATAACATCATTCATGTATAAAGAATATTGTCACCTTAAAAAGCGATGTGATTCGTTTTTCATGTATGTTTTACATGGGAGAAAATAAAGGATGGTTAAATAAAACTATTTGATAAAAATTTAATAAAAATTATTCTTTATAATTAATATAATATTCATCTTTTTTTCATTTCATCTATCATGAATATGAAAACATCGTTCGTGTATATGTACGGCCCACCATCTCCATTAATGGTGTATTTCATTTTGTATCTATAATTTTTATGGATTTATATGAAATATTATATAATAAATATATATTATATTTATTTAATACTTAAAATTATATATATCATTTAACAATGATCAAAGAAATAGAACTAAAAATAACAAATCAAACCCAACATGAAAAACAAAGTATTTATTGCCCCAAATGTAACATTGAAGTGAAGTTATTAGTAAATGTGTAATAAAAGGTCAAAATTAAATAATATATACATAAATATATATAAGTAATGATATGTATTAAAAATATAATAAAATTATTTCTTTATTTTGGAGTTTTGAATTTGTGAAAAATAAGTTAAGACATAAGGTAATGGATTACCTTCTAACTTTTTACTTCTGTGAGAAACATTTTATATTCATGAAAATATTATTTGTTGTTTTTATATAAATATCATGTTTTTTAATTATATATATAATAATTATTATTTAAATATCAATTTCTATTTCTATTTAATGGGTTTTAGGGTTCAATAGTAACCAAATCTATATTGAGTTTTGTCTCAATTTTTCTTCTTGGAAACATATGTTATGTTATGAAACTTTCTTCATTTATCATGTGAATATACATCCCCATTTAAATTTAATACTTGAATTTATTTAGACTCATTATATTTTATGTTATATTTAATGATAGTATTTGATAGTTCATATGATTCTATGTAACCAAATTGGTAAGGTTTTTATGTTACATTCTCATTGTTTATCAAGAGTATTTATGATTATAAATCCAGTGATAAAATAGTATAATCTATAAATCAAGATAATAATTTATTTTATTTTTTAATGGTTATTTAATGATAATAAATTGTTTGCCTTACTTTTCATCTCATTATTTTGAAATATGTTTAAAGAAATGTTTTTTATAAAATGTGACATAATTTCCCTCTTCGATAAAACAATCCATTTTCATCAAACACCGTGTATTTTGAAAATGTTTGTTTTTTCAAATCCAACAAATGATTTATTAAAAAAATTTGTATATATTTTTCATTTTCTATTTTTTAAAAATTAATATTTATGTATTTTCCAAAATAAATAGAGGTTGGGTTTTACCAAAAATGTGAATGTAATTTTTATTTTAAAGTATACGAATTGAATGATACTTTCCACCATTACAACCACTCAATTTTTTAAACCATTCATAATATGTTCAAAAGGTTAATTAAAAATTATTTATATTATCCTTTATTTTTAAAAAAATATTTTCAAAGTTGAATGGTTATTTTTATCAAGAAATGTATAAAACGATTCATTAATTTTCTCTTATAAGATTCAAAATTAATTTTAAATTAATAGTTTTTTGAAAAAAAATTATGTTTTAAAACTTATTTTCCAAAGTGGAAAGGCTATTTAATCAATCAGTGTTCTAATTAGTATTTAAATTCATTTTACCATGAATGATGACTTCCTTGGATGTATCCTTGGATTTACTAGTGATATGATCCAAGTACACCATTCTTTGTCTTTCGTTGAGTGGTTTTTGTTTATAATGATAATATATTTATGAAACCCATTATCATTCATTGGATATACCATGATAAAATTAATATAAATAATCATTATTTTTCCATGGGCTATGTTGTGATGAAATCATAAAATATTAATGAAACTGGTTTCTCTTCTATAGATTATTCTATGATAAAATTTTTATGAACCTTGTTTCTTTTCATGGGTTCTATTTTGATTAAATTCTTACAAATATTTTACTTTTAATGGTTCTGATATAATTAAATATTTATGAAACCTGTTTATTTTCATGTATTTATTATAATGAAATATTTATGAATCCCATTTATTTTCAGTGGTTCTAATATGTTGAATTATTAATGATCTTGAGGCACACATATTTATGATTTTCATTGTTTTTTTGTGAGACCTATATCTCCCAAAATTTTATTTTGTATAGATTTATATTCCATGTATAACCCCCCTAGCTTTTACGATATGCTTCTCTTTGAATAATACAGTAGCGTGTGTTTTACGGAACATCAAGTTCTAACACACACCACAACCATTCAAACTAGTCGTTATGAATAGTACTACCCAATTTTTAAAATTTTATAAATTTTATCTTTCAAAATGGAGATCATTTTTTGATTTGGATTATTGAAATTATCTTAAGGTGACTTTTTGGTATTTTTATGAAAACATTAATTTTTTATGAAAAGTGAAAAATCACTGAGTTACAGTTTAATACCGAATTTTTATTTAAATAATTATTTATTTTATTTATATTTAATTAAGGTAATTATAGATACATAATACCTATATAAGTTCAATGTAATTCATTGGAGTTAGTTTATATTAATAATTTTAGATATATAAAACTTTTGTTGAACTTTTCACCGTCTTTTACCCACCTCCTAGGAGACTTTAGATATTCACATAAAACGTAATTTTACCGCTTCTGTGAGTATAATTTGAAAAATCTGAGAGACACGGTTAATATCAAGGAGAAAAATGTGGTTCAATGAGATGAAAATTATTTTCGGTGAATAGTAAATTTTTTACTTATTTACCACAGTTAAAAGTAAATAGGGTAATTAAGGGTAAAAATGATATTAATATTACCTTAACACATGTCCTAATTCTATTGGAAACGTTTATCTCGACCAAAATAAACCTTAGGAATAACATATTATCATTTAGGTCCACTTGGATTAGATTAGGACATTTATTATTATTTAATTCAAAGAAGAGTTAAAAGAGATAAAATCAACATTTAATAACTAAAACATTTTTAATATAGGTTTATTCATAAGATAAATTCAACAATAAATATTCATTAGAAAAAAAAATAATTCTAACATAATGGTATTTTATTTATAATTTTTAGACATTAAATAATTTAATTTATTTATGACATAATAGTGATGCATTAATTACCAAATTAATGAAATATTAAAATAATTGATACTATAAATTTCAAAATAAATGAAATTTTAGACTTTTTATGAATTCCACTAATATTATAGTTTAATATGACATATTTGGATTGGTTATATAAATTTTTATTGAAGTAATAATACTGTTATGAAATTATCAAAAACAACATACCCAATTGTGTCAAAATTGACATAAAATAGTTTTTAAAACAAATATTATATTATTAATTAATATTCTATTCCTAAAAAGATAAGGATTAGACAGAGGACTTATATAATGATAGGTGTATCATTAATGGACCACTTGGGGGTCGTTTGGAGGTATATAGTAAGTTTATTAACAATATAATATTAAAATACAAAGAGATATGGTAAATGTCAAACTATATTACTAAGAGTTGAATACAAATGATAAGGTTAATATAGTGACCAAAACCTATCTATAATCTGTTGGGTTATTGGATTTTTACCCATTCCAACCTTAACCTTTAAATAATCCACATTTGAGCCAATAAAAACCGAATTTGAATTTATTATAAAATAATATTTCTAGCTTTTCCAAAGGTTCCCCTCACCCCTCTTATAAAAGGGCACTCCCCCTTCTCTCTAATTCACACCATCAATGCCTTTTGGATCGGCAAAACCCAACCCAAATATTCTCTCAACATCCCTAAATTCATCCTAGAGGCCATAGTTTGACCATAAAGCAATCCTACAGAGCCCTTTTGATCAAATCAAAAGGAAGAACCCTAAGAAGAGGTAATGTTTTCACAACCCTCTTTCTAGTTCCTTTATTCTTCAACATCATCTTTCTTTGATATTTCCATTCTAAAATAATAAATAAAGTATCTTTTATATACTGTGATATTATTATAAATATGGTACAACCATATTCAGTATTTTATCTTTTGAATGACATGTCACCATACGTGCGTACGTACGCCCTACCGTCTCCACTTCATTGTGTAACTGTTATTCAATACATTATTATTTGGATGAGTATAATAATGATTTCTAACTCATGTAAATAATAAGTATAACATGATAATGATTTTTTTTAAATGATATACCATCCAATTATATATGATTTTAATATCAAAAGAATGATATTATCGCTCATGCGTACGTACGAACTACTGTCTCCACGAACGCGATGAGATTCATTCCCTATCGTATCCATAAAAGCCTAATTCTCATTATATGATTTAAAATAGACTATAAGGACTTTATATAATTCTGTATATGAATAATATACAACCTATCCATAACAAACACGACTTTTGTAACAAAACATATAAAAGAAAATGAGTAAGTTAACACCCCAAATGATGATAATAACAAGATATTATTAACAAAGCAATGATAAAAGATAATATATGATATCATATTAATGTATATGATTATATTATAATTTAATAACAATTAATTATCCACTATACAGGAGAAAAACCAACCCTCGACCATGGAAAAAGTACAATGTAAGGGGTTTCTTATCTAACTTTTAATTCCGTGAGATTTCCATTGTTCACCATTCATTTGTTGCATGTGGTGTGTTTACAGGCCATGATTGTATTCATTGTATAATATACATTAATTCATGGATATTTAAATCATCATTGTATGATATGTCGTTTTTGGGTGTATGTTTTTTATGTTACCAAATCAATAAGGGAATTTGATATTTCAATTTCCACTCATTCGCCTTTACGCATACTTCATTGATTATTTTACTCCATGATTATGTGTGCAATAACTATTAATTTTGAATATGTCACAATTTCAACTCCCCTTTCTATGGATATACTTTTGATACACATAATCACTCAATTTATAAATTCTCAATTCATTGGTATGAACTTGATAAGAGTAATTTTTACTCAATCTCCATTTGTTGAGTTAAACATCCAATTCATGGGTGTTGTTTTTACAAGAATATGTTTGAATGTCCTTTTATTGTTTAACACTGAATATCCAATCATATTGAGTGAATTTATATTTGTGAAACATAATTATGTCGTTGATTTATCCTTAACCTAATGATACAGCCTTTATGAGAGATTTAATTTCAATTTACATTCCATTGAGACTCATTTGTTGTTATACACCAAATCACTTATATATGGTGCATATAATGTACTTTGACATAGTATATAATTAATCCATTTATACTCATGATATTTCAATGTTTTTATTACATAAATTATATGTATTCAAGTGTCTCTCTTTTGGTTAGGAACTATAACTAAAATATCATTTTAAAATGTTTTAAAGATTTATTATTCTAATTATTTATCATTAATTTCCATCTTTATAAAAATTGTTTTAAGGATTTATTTATATGGAAATTAAAGTTTTCAAATCAAAATTTCTTTTAAAAGTTTCCAAGTGGTATGGGAAAATTTGAATCGAAATTCTATTTTAATTGGCTTCTTGACAAATAGTTTGACGTTTAAATGTTTTCAAGAAAAAGGGGGAGATTTATCTCAATAGTTTGATGATTATTTTAATCTTTGCCAATATCCTTCATTATTCTCGATATAAGTTAATATGATACAATACAATCTTCGATATTGTATCGAATGAGTTATGTTTGACTGTCGATGTGCTATTTTTATACCATTCATGGTTTTTGGTAAAAGTATTGATAATCCGTATGCTAGTTTTAATACGAATGTTTATGTTATGTTTCAAACTTTTCAAATGAGGAATTCATTGGACATAGAATGTGATGTGTGGAGACCGCTATATCTCTTATATGCATCGGTAGGTCTCATGAGACAAACTAGTGTCTTGGAACAAGGCCTTGACAAAATATTATTTGTAGTCCTCGCAAAAGGTCTTGACTATGTTTTCATGATAGTCTGGAATTATGCATTCCATCATTAAGAAAGTGGTTATTGATATTGAATGTAGTTATTCCACTAGTAGAATATCCATTTAAATTAGTAAATTGGATTATTTCATTTTATCTTTTCCATATTATACTAATGATAAAGTTTAAAAGGCTTTTTTTTAATTTATACATTTACTTAAATGTTTATACCTAATTATGAATGTTTCTTCTATATTGTTATCCTTACTGAGAATCTGAGCTCACCCCTTTCAATGATTTATTTTTCCCAGTATGTGAAGAATTAATTTATGAATGGACTATAGGGATAGTATGAGGGGATATGAAGACAAGATGTTGTTGTATTTTTTTTACTTTATGATGTAATGTAAGACTTATGAATATATCTGGTGTTTCCAAGACTACTAAACTAATCGGTCTTTCGAGACTTGACCTTTTGTGATCATGCCAATGTTATTTGATAACGCACCGACTCTGGGTAATTGGAGTCGGGGTGTTACATCATGATATAAATTGTTGAGTATGTCGTAAACCCATTTTAGTAATAGTCTCTTTCAAATATATCTATCTTCGGACTAAATAACAACCACAATGATGGTTTGGGAAGTGAACCCATTAAACTATGATAGTTTTTGAAATGATTCTTGACTAGTAATGATATATTTTTCATTAATTAGATGTATTTAAAAAACTATATCTTATTCCAATTTTATGTTCTCATGGATCATGTTATTTTATTCTATTATTATTCATATCTTATGAACTGTCAATATTTATTCCATGACTCACATTTATGATCTATGATATGTAGTTTATGGTTTTCAAATGTTATTCTCATATTATCATACACATATTCTCATGTTACATTGATATCACCCCTGATTATCGTTATTAAAAATATGATCTCACCCATTATTATTTTTCATTTCCCCAAGTTGTGAAGAGAGTTTTTAAAAAGGGTATGCTAGAGAAGAGTACTATATGGTAGTATTTTTATTGTATATATTGATGATATTTCAAAAAATATAAAGATTTTATCTCTAGTCTACAAGTACACGAAACCTATACAGTCTTCGAAAAGGTATTTTTGAATCATATTGAATATTAATCTACAAAGATGTAATATCTAGGTCTGGAAGTTTCTATATTAACAATAATGTTTTTAAAATATTTAAAATGGAATAAATATCACATAATAAACCACATAATATTAATGAAATCATTTTCTTGTTATAAAGAAATAACAATTTTATATATAAGTTTTTATTTTAAATATATATATATTATTATATTTAAGGAAAAAATTTATATGCATGTTTTAAGTATACCTTGATAATGACATGGTGGGTTGAGACGACGTAAAAATACCATATTTAACACTTATAATTCCTAGAAATCTCATTGAATCACCTAGGAATTGTCAAAACGAATTTCATGAACAATGAATCTGAAAATAATCATCATAAACATGGAATAAAAAATCCTAGAGGAATCCCATTATATAAATCATTAAAATCAATTGACATATAAAATAAACTAAATACCCATAAAAATCTATAGAAACAATCCCAAAAATACTTCCAAAATTTAGAATCCCAATTCATAAATTGTACCGCGATATCCTTTATTAAAAATAGTGGTGAATTATGAGGAACCAAAATTATTTATACTACTTGAAGTAAGATAATAGAAATCACTACATATTTAGATGAGTCCCAAAATTATGTAGATGAATTTTCCTTATAAACCATATTGATCAGAATGAAATCAACAGAAAATGGTTGAAGGAATAACATGACTTAGTTTCAATATGATAATTTTCTATGAATCCTCTTTGAAGTAATCTCTATGTTGTGGTGTAATAGGATACCCATTGGATAACATAGACGAGATCTGATTGGTTTGGAGGAATTAATAATTGAATGGGATGAAGGTTGGATAAATAAGTGGTTAAAGGAGAAAAGGTTAAAGTGACCCTAGATAAAATTATCTAGCCATCGATCTAGGTACATAGTGGAACCCCAAGGACTCCCTAGATCCAAGCCTATATAGTTGTAAACATATAGAGATTAACTGAGGTACCTAGTTCCCTCTGTTGTTATATGATTTAAGTGGAACCTCATTATTGCTACCTTGAAACCCAAAACTAATAACTAAAACTAATACTACATGAAAAATGTTATCTAAAAATTCATTCCACAATGATTAAGGATGAACTGGAATCATAAAAAATGACCCCTCAACAAAGCCTGTGAATTCAAATGATCCTTCTATTTAAAGATATGAATTTCCCACATAGGGCCCCATAAACACGTTAATCTGGATATTTGGGACACATGTACTTACATCCACCCTATCTTATGACATATAATCCTAAATAATTCTAGGATCCTTATTATCAAAATACTCCCACCCTTAGTAATTTGATTGATAATTGAAATAAATCATTAAATTTATTATACCCAACACAAGAATCCAATACAAATATCCAAATCCAATCATTTTAACATTTCAAAATATATAAGGATGACCATATAATATATACATGGACTAAAACACACCTTAAAGCATAGATCAAATTATCAACCCCAATACAGATTCATAACTCCAATAAATAACCAATTTCATAAATAATTGTAAATCCCATGTCCATAAACATATAAAATTATAAATATATGATAATTCACATTGATAATTTCAACATCATTAAATTTAATAGTGAATCACACTACACTACATGGGGGAGGTAAAAGGATATTTTATGAAATTTTCCTCAAAATTGTAAACTATGTGGATAATAATGGAAACAATTCAGAAAGTTTAATTTCATGGAATTTGATAAATTATGATTTTTTCTATCAAGTCACTACTGGAGAAGTTATAAGGAGATATCTATAACATGTTGGATGAGATGTGAAGGAATATTTTGTATAGAAAATGTTCGGATTAAAAAAGAGAGGATTATATATATTATAAATTAGTGGATGTTTGGTTTATATAATTGAGGAATTATTAAATAATATGCATACAATGATGACCATGCACCAACCAAGGTTATTTATGTTGAGGTTGCCAACAATTTTGATTATAAAAATTAAAATAATTTTCATGTTTAGTGTTAAAAAATATATTCAGGGATACATATAAAGATTAATTGGATTTAAACACCAATAAAGATCATCTAATTAAATACTAATCATTTAATTGGAGGGTACCTTATTTGAATTCATAAAAACCACCATGGAAGCAATCAATGACTGGAAAAGTGACTCAAATGATCATTGTTATACTATGAAGTAATAGGAATTCCATGTCATGTTATTTTATATCCAACTCAAGTAGAGGCTGAGATGAGTGCTCTCAGGTGACAATGAGGTCAAATCTTGTGGGAAATTGATGAATTTTTCTTTGAGAAGATGAAATTCCATAATGGATTATTTTTAAGAAATGATAAAACCATAAGGGAAATATATAAAAAATTAAATGGAGAAAAATATAAAGAAGAATGGAATAATATACAAAGATTGATGGAGAAAAATCACTACCACTATAGAAACCACTAGTACCATTCTCTGAAGGGACGAAGCAATAAAATATAGAATATAATTTGATATTTTTTTGTAGAAATATTTAATTAACATCATATAAATATCCCTTATTCAAAAATTATTGAGTATACCTACATATATAATTTTAATGAATGTTTTTTATCCAATAAGATGGAAATTGAGGAAATGGTCATAATACCACCCATAGAAAAATTAATAGTTTTAGCTTTTATGAGTTCAACATATGGGGAAAAAGATACTAGTAGTTTAAAATTTTCTTTCTATGCAATGAATTTTATGTTTGTGAAGCTTTGTGTGGTCTAGAAGAGAGATTGAATATCATGGAATATTATAAATTTAAGTGATTTGGATATAGGTATATTAACAACACAAGTGTATCTATTCAATTTGATGACAAAATGTTGATATATACATCGATTCTGATAGAAAATATTTCTTTTTTTGGATTAATTCGATTATATAGTGGATCTCTTTGTACTAAATATAAATGACTAGAAAATACTCTATGTTCTAGGATGGAGTTTTTTTATAAATGTGAAATTCTTTGATTGATGGTTATAATTGAATTTTTTTTCATATTTAGTTATGAGCATGATAATTTTTATTTTCACTATGATATTATGAGTTTTAATGAAAATAATGTGTATTTGAAGGGGTAAAAAATTAAAAAATAGAATGTAACTTCCATTGATGAAATGGAATAAATTTCTATAATTGAGGGGAAATAAAAATTTGATATTTTGGAAAATAAGGAGAAAATAAGTCTTATTGAGAGTATTGTGGATTTCATGAATATATAATAAAATATAAGTTCAATTAAGGTCAAGAAGTTTTTTATGTCAATGAATTAAAATTTTATTTTTGTTAATGTCTAATAAATGGTTTATTAATCTGATATATGTGGAGAAAATAATACCTCATGGAAGAGTGAATCATTTTTTCAACGAAATAATGAATACTTATCCATTTGTAGGACACTCATCTTCGAATATTCATTGATTTAGACTGTGTAACACATGTTATATCATTTATTACAAGAATATGTGAGCTGGTTTCTGGATTAAATAAATTATAAAAAGATATTATGGGTTGAAATTGGTGTTATTTATGTTTCATTTGAAATTAATTTGAAGAATTTTTATTAGGATTTTTTTTTTGAATTTGATTCAATAACCCATATATTTTTAATAATTAATTCAAATGGACCCCTAAATTTCACATAGTTATAGTATTTTTTTAATTCTATTATCATGAAGGGACATGATAATAAGGATAGTAATTAAAGAGGATGATATACAATAGAAGGATGATTATTGTTTTTGAATTATTTATTACTCTTACATTCCAAATATATTTTCATATTATTTATTACTTTTTGTTAATTATCGTTGAACACTTTAATTTCATACTAAATTTAATTTCTATGATGCATTAATTTTCATAGGAATCCCATAATTCCATGTTTAAAATATCATTTTTGATAATATTGTTTGAGTCAGATAGGGTATGAAATTTTTACTTTAATAATGAGAATATTTATTTTATAAATACTAATATTTGGATATAAATTGATTTATATATTATATTTTACATTAATTTTCCTATGATACCCCCTGACCAGACATTTGAGTCAGCCAAGAAGGTTCCAAAGGTGAATTCTCAATTACAATATTGTAGTGACAAGCACCAAAAGAAAAAATGAAATAATTAGTGAATGATTTCACTAGATAAGCCAAATTAAATTAGTAGTAAAATATTTTGAGTAAATGAAAATGTTTTTTCAATTAGTTAGATTCCCACTGAAAAAAATAAATAGATATAAGTAGACGATAGACAAACTAAAGAATATCAATAATGAATAAACAATAATAAATATATAAATTAAATATATATAGAAAATATAAAATGCATGATAAAAAATAAAAAATACAAATGGTATGTTACATTCATGATACAAAATAATCAAAATAAAACTAACCTAAAATTTAACAATAGGGACATCCCCATGATATATGGTCACCAGCGAACACATATTATCTCTAAGTGACAAGAGCATCGAAGTCCACACAAATGAGATATACTGATGAGATTTAACCCAAAATAAGAAATTTTATAAATAAACGATGACAAATTCCCATTATGATTTCCAATCCACACAATATATATATAATAATAAAAAGTGAAATCCTCTCATGCTGTATTGGAATCCTAAATAAAAAAAAAATTCTTTTTTTATTTAAAACATACCAAATATATATAAGAAACATGGATACTATTTAAATTAAAAAAAATATTTTTTCCTTTTTAAAATCCAAAACCAATCATTAAGAATTTTTATAATAATGGAACAATTAATAAATGAAGCTGCCCAAATCATAAAATAAATCTCAACAATACCCATTGGTTGAATTGAATGAAAACAACTTATATTTAAATACACTTGTATAAAAGGGATAAAATAAACAATAATATAATGAACATTAATGGTATATTGTACGGGAATCTGAATGTAAATAAAAACTTACAATAAAAAATATCATAACTATTTAAAGGTAAAAAATAAATGCAAACTATCATCAGGGGATTTCCCCTAATAAAATATGGCCATGATGTCCAACGATCATAATAACTTTGTTAGTCATGCCATAAATAATAGTTCCTATGTGTGAGACACAATAGACGCTCGTGACTAATTTATAATCTCTAACCAGATCCTGGTCATAATTTTTAGTTAGTGTAGTGACATTGTATAAAAGCTATAAAAGGTAGAATATATCCCATTTATGCTTATTTTACTATTCCTACACTAAGCTCATTGGTTCCCAGGAATTATAAAAATGGGAGGTGTGTGAAAAAAACATTTCAACCATATAGAAAACTAATAAAAGGAAAAAATTATTGTCACCTCTTTTCCAACCAAAATATAACAAATCTCCTATTAATCAACACCTAATAGGTTAAAAAATTGAAATCAAAGATAAAATCTTATTCCACTTTTTTAAAGTTCCAACATGGCCTTGAAAATTATTTATGAAACCAAAAAATGAATATAAATTCAATTCTTCCAAATGTGACATTCAAACTAATTTAGAAACCAAAAAACAAATTAGGTTTTAGTATATAAATTCAATGATCGAATTAGTAATTTAATTAAATAAAAATCATGAATAATATTTTAAAAAATGTTGAAACAACATATTAAAATGTCAATCCTTTTCTATAATATAGAATCCTATGGAAACCAACTTATTGTTTCTAAAACTATTAAATAAATATTTTAAGGGTCATATAACATTAAAACTCATGTTAAAAAACTGCATGAAATAATGTTTCACATGTTTACAGAATAACGCATGGATGCAACTACCATTTTATGAAGATAAACCTTTTAACTGGGATAGAAATCTACCTAGGGATCTAAGAGGGATAATTAAAAGGCATGTAAAATAGAATAAGAAACCCAATCCATAATATTTAATCAAAACAATTATAGGTATCCTTTCATTAATGATGAAAAAACTCCAAAAGAAGTGAATAAGTATCTATGTGGAGTGAAGTAGAGGTAGTTACATGATAGAATATAGATTTATAACGATAAATACTTTTAAAATCACACCAATGAATGTGTGGTGAAGGGATTTCGGGTGTCATTAGAAAGATAAAGTAAAGTGGAAGATAGAAACTTGGGTAAAAAGATTCAAATTCATTAAGGGGAATGGTTGTAAAATTATATTATTGTATAGTATGGGTTTCAAGTTTTATATCATGAATGTATGGTTAATGCCTTGAATTATAAATCAATGTACAGTTAATGGCATGAAAAATGTAATCTTACAGAATTGATTCACCCATGAGAAACCAATCCAAATTATCCACATTTACTAGAGTACATCTCCCCATACCGAAGTGGTCACCGACTAGCATCGAGTGTCTATGATGGTATGGGGGAGAGGCTATATTGTTTTGATCAAAGTGTAACATAGTAGCATAATGAATAAAAATAAGAGACATAATAAATTACCATAAATAAATGTTTTACATCCAAATATAATAAATTGGTGTAAGAAACATTGAGGTTCAAAAACAAAATTTTGATAATTTCATGATACTACAAAAAAATAAAGGGACATGCAAGGAAAGATGCACCAAATACAGTTCATGTAAAAGAAGATAATTAAAGGAAAAATATATCATATGCATCATAGGTCAGGGATCAGTCGTATTCTCCTAAGCTCCAATTCTTTGTGAAAATCAAGAATTCATATTTGAGAGATTACACTTGCCCCTATATATATTCATAAAATTTATCTTAATACCGAATGGTAGCCCGAACAGGGTGTGTGATATAATGAGTATACCACTACAAACTATGTTTAAAACAAATAAATCATGTGTATAAAACTACAACAATGTATTTGTATAACATGAATAGTTGTGAAATTAGTTTCAAATCTAAATAATTCCAGGAATAGAATCTATAATTAGGATTATGCTAATAAATATGAAATTAATTATAGAAAATTGAAATAATAAGGTATCTACTAGAATCTGTAATGCCCCGACCCCAGTTACCCAGAGTCGGTGCCTTATTCAAATACATTTGCATGATTAAAAGGAATCACATCTCGAAGGACTGATCAGTTTATCAGTCTTGGAAAATAGATTACAAACATTAACTTTACATTAGAATTTCAAACATAAAACACTGCATGGATAGTTATTTGAGAACGGCATTATTCCCTTTAGCTTAACCCTGCATATCAATCATAATAAATTTCTTGGAATCCTTGGAATATAAAACATAAGAAAGGGGTGAGCTCAAATGCTCAGTAAGGGTAAGAAATATAGCGGAAGATAGCATAAATATTAGGTATGATGAATAATTGAAAACACATGCCTTTAAAAAAATAAACAAGAACACTTTTAAGGCCAGAATATGAGCTGAGTAAATAATGTCTTAATAAAACATAGTCATGGGTATTCTACTATTCAAATAACCACATGTACCATCAATATTATTTTCATAATTAGGGAATGTATAATTCAAGTGATTCTGAAACATTTTGTCAACGCCTCAGCGAAGATGTTAAAACATGATTAAGGCCTCGGACAAAACCATATATCAAATTGGGAGAAGCCTTGTCCAATTCCACATCAATTTGTCTCATGAGAACTACTAATTCATCGAGGATCTATAATGGGCTCCACCCGTCACTTACTATGTCTAATACAATCCTCATATGAAAATGTTGAAACATAACATAAACATTTGTATTAGAACTAGCATACGAAATTTTCATACATTAACCATATACCATGAATGGTATAAAAATAGAATATCTATAGTCAAACATATCATAACTCATTCAATACAATATGGAAGATTGAATTATAATAGATCAACCTCAACCAAAAATAATATCCAGTAAAGGATGCTGACATAGTTGAAAATGACGAGTAAAACTTTTTGAGAGAAATAACCTTTTTGTAAAATCATTTAATAGTCACACATATATAAAGGAAGTAATTTAATAGATATTTTTCAATCAATGTGTCCCATACCACTTTGAAGCTTTTGAAAAGAATTATCATTTTGAAACATTCATGTCAATATAAATAAATCCTTAAAATCATTTTGAAAACATGGACATTAATAAAAAATATTTAGAAAGACAAATCATTAAATCTTTTAAAATTATGATCTTGAAAAAGTGTACCTTTCAAAAATCCTTAAAATATTCATTTTGAAATAATTTTTACGAAAAATGGACATGGATGATAAAAATATGCCAGTAAATACTTACACATAAACAATCTCGGATAATAATGAGATTGAAGAATTAAATCTTACCAATTAGGTAACATACTAAACATACACCCCATGAAAGAAGTATCATAAAATGAATATGTAAATACACATAAAATAAAGTGTATTACTCAAAGAAATCAATTATAGGATGTACATACAACACACAAAAGGTAATAGTTGCAATATGGAATGAATCTCATGGGAATAAGGAGTGAGACTGAACCCCTTACCTTGCACATTACTTTAGTTGAGGGTACATTTATCTTTCTGTATGAAGATCGGAGTATGTTATTAAAGTATAACCGAATCATATTAGTATTTAGGATATCATACAAGATTCATTAATGACTTTATAATACACATTTAATAATAATTTCCATGTTAAATTAACATTTCATGTAATAATCGCTTTCATTATCGTACGTGTTTTAACTTGTTAGTCACGATTGTATCATGTAGATAAACATTTAAATACATCCAGAATATATAACATGAATTATATATCATATATATTTAGAATATAAAAATGTATAATAGACATATATATGAAATGAAAAACACCTTTTATGGAGATGGTAGTCTGTACGTATGCATAAATTACAACTAAAAATTCAGCCTTTAGCCACCACCATTGGCAGTCGCTATTGGCCTATAGAGACCACAGAGTGTCCTCCAATGGTAGTTAGTTTTGGCCTGACAATGTTGGCCTACAGCGACCGCCATTGGCGGTCAATGAAGCAGGCCGAATTTCGGCCTTCAACGACCGCCATTGGTGGTCGCTTAAGCTCGCCGAAATTCCAGCCTACAGCGACAGCCACTGGCGGTTGCTAAACTATATATTTTTTTTAATAAAAAACATCATATAAATCATAAAAAATGTAAAACAAATCTAAACACCAAAAATATCAAAATCATCATAAACAATAAATGATAGGCCTGCTTCAACGATCCACAACCATCTGTTTTAGAAACCTCCAATAAAATACAAAGAAAACAACTAAATAAAACAAACATAAATTTACATATTTATTCTGTTATTATACACATATAATTTAATGAAATATGACATCTCAAGGGTGCTATAATAATTTAAAACCAAAAATTTATGAAATGATATCATTTTTGAATTTGTATTTCTTATTTTGGATTCTTTGCTTTAGTTTCTGAAAGTGTTTTGTTGTCTAAAAAAGAATGTTTTCCAAGCACACCGCACGTCCGATGGATGTGACGTCTTCTCCTGCATGTCACGAATGTTATTCATATCGTTCTCGTGTGGTTTCAGGTCATTCAGAGCATGTTTTCTCTGAACTCGACCGTGACACGCTGTTTTGATCTTTTATGACTTCGAAAACACGTTTCTGGTCACCACGGTCAAACATAACCTCTGAATGATAGGCCTTCTTCCCAAACATTTCAAAATTCTCACTGCGGTTGTTTTCGTAATATTTCATGGCATTCCAATGTCATTTGGGTGGTTTTGACCACCCAGCGCGCACTTTTAGAGCCCACCGAATGGATGAAAATGACACATTCAGTCGTACCGCACGCACCGCACGTCTGATGGACGTGTCATATCCTCATGAATTTCATGAATAATATTCATATCGTTCTTGTGTAGTTTCAGGTCATTCAGAGCTGTTTTCTATGAAATCGAACGTGACACGCCGTTTTGGTCTTTTGTGACTCTAGAAACACATTTCCAGTCACCACGGACAAACAGAACCACCGATTGACATGATTTCTACCTAACCATTTCACAATTCACACCGCGGTTGTGTTTATAAGATTTCAAGGAATTCCGAGGTTGTTCGGGTGGTTTTAACCACCCAGTGCGCCCTTTTAGAGTGCGTCAAACTGCTAAAAATGAAACATTCGGTCTTATCGTGCTCAATGCATGTCCTATGGATGTTCTGTATCATCATGCATGTCACTAATAATATTTCTATCATTCTCATGTGGTTTCAAGTCATTTGGAGCTCATTTTCTCTGAATTCGACTGTAACACACTATTTTGGTCTTTTTTACTCCAGAAACGTGTTTCCAGTCACCGCGGTCAAATATCACCTTCGATTGATGTTTTTTCTTCCCGGCCATTTTATAATTCACACTGCGGTGGTTGTCGTATGATTTCATGGCCTTCCGAGGTTGTTCGGGTGGTTTTGACAACCCGTCGTGCCCTTTTAGAGCGCGTCGAACTACTGAAAACGTCACATTTAGTCCTACCTTGCGTACCACATGTCTGATGGGCGTGTCATCTCCTCCTGCATGTCACAATTAATATTCCTATCATTCTCATGTGGTTTCAGGTCATTTGGAGTACTTTTTTTTGATTTCTACCGTGACACGCCGTTTTGGTCTTTAATGACTCTGGAAACATGTTTTCGGTCACCGTGGTCAAACGGAACCAATGATTGATGTTCCGTCATCCCAATCATTTTACAATTCACACTAAGGTTGTTGTAGTATGATTTTATGGAATTATGAGGTCGTTTGGGTAGTTTTGACCACCCATCGCCCCCTTTTAAAGCACGACGAACTGCTAAAAACGTCACATTCAGTCGTACCGTGCACACCGCAGGTCTGATGGACATTTCATCTCCTCCTACATTTCAAGAATAATATTCCTATCATTCTAGTGTTGGTTCAGGTCATTCAGAGCACGTTTTCTCTGAATTTGATCGTGACACGCCGCTTTGGTCTTTTTTGACTCCAGAAATTAGTTTCTGGTCACCGCGGTCAAATGGAATGTCCACTTGATGTTCTATCTATCCGAACATTTCACAATTCACACCGTAGTTGTTGTCGTAAGATTTCATGGCATTCTGAGGTCGTTCAGGTGGTTTTGGCCACCCAGAGCGCCCATTAGAGCATTTCAAAATGCTGAAAACGACACATTTGGTCGTACCGTGTGCACCGCACGTCCGATTGATGTGCAGTATCCTCCTTCATGTCATGCATAATATTCGTGACATTCTCGTGTGGTTTTGGGTCATTTGGAGCACGTTTGTTCTAAATTCGACCGTGACATGCCGTTTTAGTTTTTTATGACTCCAGAAACGCGTTCCCAGTCACCATGGTCAAATAGCACCTTCGATTAATGTGTCATCTTCCCAAAAACTTTACAATTCACACCGCATTTGTTTTCGTAGTATTTAATGACATTCAGAGGATGTTCGGGTGGTTTTGACCAACCCAGTGCGCCCTTTTAGAGCACGCCAAACTGCTGAAAACGACACATTCGGTCGTAGCATGCGCACCGCACGTCTGATGGACATTTCTTCTCCTCCTGCATGTCACGAATAATATTCTTATCGTTCTCGTGTGTTTTCTACCCATTCGGATCACATTTTCTCTAAAATCGACCGTGACATTCCATTTTGGTCTTTTATGACTACGGAAATGCGTTTATGGGAACCATGGTCAAACAGAACCACCGATTGATATGTCACTTTCCCCAATATTTCACAATTCACTCTATGGTTGTTGTCGTATGATTTCATAGAATTCTAAGGTTGTTCGGTTGGTTTTGACCACCCAGCGCGCCCTTTTAGAGTGCGCCGAACAATTGAAAATGATACATTCAGACGTACTACATCCACTGAAAGTACGATGGGAATGTCGTCTCCTCCTGCATGTCACGAATAATAGTCCTATCATTATCTTGTGTTTCCAGGTCATTCAGAGCATGTTTGATGTGAATTCAATAGTGACACGGTGTTTTGATCTTTTATGACTCCGGAAAAGTGTTTCCAGTCACCTTAGTCTAATGGAACCTCCGATTGATGTTTCATCTGCTCGACCATTTCACAATTCACACCGTGGTTGTTCTCGTAATATTTCATGGCATTCCGAGGTCATTCGGATGGTTTTGACCACCCATCACGCCCTTTTAGAGCATACAAAACTGCTGAAAATGACACATTCGGTCATACCATGCGCACCGCACGTTCGATTGATGTGCTGTTTCCTAATTCATGTAAAGAATAATATTTATATCATTTTCATGTGGTTTCAGGTGATTCGGAGCAGGTTTGATCTAGATTCGACTGTTACACGCCGTTTTTTATTTTATGACTCCAGAAACGCATTTTCGATCACCACGGTCAAACGGCACCTCCGATTGACGTGTCGTCTACCTGACCATTTTACAATTCACACTGAGGTTGTTTTCGTTTTATTTCATGAAATTCTTAGATCATTCTTGTGGTTTTGACCAACCAGCGCACCTTTTTAGAGCGCGCTGAACTGCTGAAAACAACACAATCAGTCGTACCGCTCGCACCACACATCCGATGGATGTTCCTTCTCCTCCTGCATGTAATGAATAATATATTTATTATTCTCATGTGGATGAAGGTCATTCAGAGCATGTTTTTTCTGAATTCAATTGTGACACGCTGTTTTGGTCTTTTATGAATCTGAAAACGTGTTTCTAGCCACCGTAGTCAAACAGAACCTCTGATTGTCATGTAGTTTTCCCGACCATTTCAAAATTCACACCACAGTTGCTTTTGTAAGATTTAATGGCACTTCGAGGTCATTCGGGAGGTTTTGACCACCCAACGCTTCTTTTTATAGCCCACCGAACTGCAGAAAATGGCACATTCGGTCGTACCGTGCGCACTACATGTCCAATTGATGTGTCATCTCCTCTTACATATCTTGAATAATATTCCTATTGTTCTTGTGTGGTTTTAGGTCATTCAGAGCACGTTTTCTCTGAATTCGACCGTGACATGCTGTTTTGGTCCTCTATGACTCCAGAAATGCATTTCTGGTCACTACAGTCAAACAAAACCTATGATTGACGTGTCGTCTACCTGAAAATTTCTCAATTCACACCTCGGTTGTTGTCGTAAGATTTCATAGCATTCCAAGGTTGTTCGGGTGGTTTTGATCACCCAATGCGCCCTTTTAAAACACGTCGAACTGCTGAAAATGACACATTCAGTCGTACAGCTCGTACTGCACATCTGATGGATGTTCTGTCTCCTCCTGAAGGTCACGAATAATATTCTCATTGTTCTCGTGTGGTTTCAGGTCATTTGGAGCACGTTTTCTCTAAATTCGACTGCAACACGCAATTTTGGTATTTTATGACTCCAGAAACACGTTTTCGGTCACCGCGGTCAAACAACACCATTTATTGATGTGTCGTCTACCCGACCATTTCACAATTCACACCCCAGTTGTTGTTGTAAGATTTAATTTCATTACAAGGTTGTCCGGGAGGTTTTGACCACCCAGCGCGCCTTTTTAGAGTGCACCGAACTGCTGAAAATGACCCATTTGGTCGTACCGCGCGCACTGCATGTCCAATGGAAGTGTCATCTCCTCTTCCATGCCATGAATAATATTTCTATAGTTCTCGTGTGATTTCAGGTCATTCAGAGAATTATTCCTCTGAATTCTACAGTGTCATGCAGTTTTGGTCTTTTATGACTCTGGAAACGCGTTTCCAGTCACCGCGGTCAAGGGACACCTCTTATTTACATTCCATCTACCCAAAAATTTCACAATTCACGCCTCAGTTGTTTTCGTTTGATTTCACAGAATTCTGAGGTCGTTCAGGTGGTTTTGACCAACCAGTACGCCCTTTTAGTGCGCACCCAACTGCTGAAAACGACACATTCGGTCATACCGTGCGCACCACATGTCTGATGGATGTTCTGTATCCTCCAGCATGTCACGAATAATATTCCTATCATTCTCATGTGTTTTCAGGTCATTCATGGCACATTTTCTCTGAATTCGACTGTGACACGCCATTTGGTCTTATATGACTCCATAAACATGGTTCTGGTCATCGCGGACAAACTACACCCCCGAATGACATGCCGTCTACATGACCAATTCAAAATTAATACCACGGTTGTTTTTGTATGATTTCATGGTATTTCGAGGTCGTTTGGGTAGTTTTGACCACCCAACGCGCCCTTTTAGAGCGCGACGAACTACTGAAAACGACGCATTCGGTCTTACCATATGCACCGCACATCTGATGGATGTGCCGCATCCTCTTTCATGTCACGAATAATATTCCAATCATTATTGTGTGGTATCAGGTCTTTCGGAGCACTTTTGCTCTGAATTCGACCGTGACACACCGTTTTGGTCCTTTATGACTCTGGAAACACGTTTCTCATCACCGCGGTCAAAAGGCACCTCTGATTGATGTTCCATCTGCCCAGCCATTTCACAATTCACACTGCTGTTGTTGTCATATGATTTCATGGCATTTCGAGGTCGTTCGGGTGGTTTTGAGCACCCAGCGCACCCTTTTAGAGCGCGCCGAACTGCTAAAAACAACACATTCGGTCGTACCGCGCACACCGCACGTCCGATGGACATGTCATCTCTCTCTCCATGTCAAGAATAATATTCCTATCATTATCGTGTGGTTTCAAGTCATTCGGAGAACGTTTTCTCTAAATTCGACCATGACATGCTGTTTTGGTCTTTTTTGACTCCGGAAATGCGTTTCCGGTCACCGCGGTCAAACAACACCTCTGATTGACATGTCGTCTTCCTGACCAATTAAAAATTCACATCGTGGTTATTTTTAGATGATTTCATGCCATTATGAGGTCGTTTGGGTGATTTTGACCACCGAGTGCGCCATTTTAGGATTCCATGAGGGATTTTTCCACTAGCATACTCTTTATGAGGATCCCAATATGAATTCATCTTCATACATAGAGAAAATAAGGACTAGAGTGGGAACCCTCTTGATAGAATGATTCTGAGTGGGTGTGTGTGTTTGGGTAGTGATTCATGTGAATGTAACATTATAATATGAATCGATGTGGAATCCTTGTTTGGGATAAGATGTTGACGACAACTGTGGATGATTCTACAACCATTGTTTAATTTTTATTTCTGTTTATGCATGATTCTTGAGATTCACCAGAATTCTGGGGGTGGGACGGGAGGTTCGGGGGTGCGGGGGCTGTCCTAGGTGGGGGGTGATGTTCGGGGGTGGGGGGGCTGTCCGGGGGTGGGGCGGGCTATCCGGGGGGTGTGGGGGACTTTCCGGGGCGGTTGTCTGGGGGTGCGGTGGGGGGGGGGGTGTCTGGGATGGGGGGATGTCCGAGGGTGGGGTGGGCTATCAAGGGGGTGTGAGGGTGGGGGGAGTCTGTCCGAGGGTGCGGGGGGGGGGGGGGGGGGGTTTGGGGTGGGGGAGTGTTGTCCGGGGTTGGGGTGGTGTTTGGGGGTGGGGAGGATGTCTGGGGGTGGGGCGGCCAGTCCGGGGGTGTGGGGGGGGGGGGATGCCCGGGGTAGGGGTAGTCTGGAGTGGGGGGTGCTCAGGGTGTGGGGGGCTGTCCCAGGGTGGGGCGGGCTGTCAAGGGTATGGGGGGGGCTGTCCGGGGTTGGGGGGATGTCCGGGGGTGCGGGGGGGGGGTGTCCATGGACTATAAATAGGGATCCTAAGCTCAGTCATCAAAAAAATGTTTCATGGTTTATATTATGAATCCCATAGTTTTTTCAAAACTATTATAGATTATGAAATTTAAAACATTATAGAATTAAATGATCAAAAAATATCCAAATCATTAACTAGTTTCATGGTTACTTCTCAATTCGTGCACAAAAATATTGTGTCAGGCCAAAACACAGATGACACCCCCAAATCACAAAAAAATCTCATTAGAAACCCAACCTATACATCTATAACAACCCCAGCAGTAAAAACCGAAACCCACCTCGTGAATATGATGCATCATGAGTGGTCATCACTGCTACCTCCATCCGATGGGAATGGGGCCTACAACAAATTAACATTATGAACATTTTCATTAAAAAAATAATATAAATTAAATAAATAAATGTAGTATAAAACTGCGTTGTATGATCCCCTGCACCATCACCTGGATGTACATATTCCAGCAGTGCTCTAACCTGAGTGGTAAATTGCACATTTAACTCCTCAGAAGCGTGCATTCGTGCCTCGAACTCTGACAACTGATGTGTCTTCTGAGCAACAGTAGGACCGATAACCACAGTGTGTGACACTACAGAATGAGGAATCGATATTCCATAGGTCAAATAATATCCATGCCTCTCCCAACCAATAAGGTGATTAATTATCTCATCCCTTCGCAAGGGAAGCTGTCACTGGTCCTCTAGAAGATGTTCTAACTCAACTTCAAATTGATCCTATGAAATATTTAAATATCTATATATATATATATATATATATATATGTAAATATACAAATTTATGTAAGTATTGGTAAGTACAAGAATATACTATCAATGCTGCAGCCTCGGGATCATTGTGATCATGAGTCCTCATCCACACCGACATTTTTTCAGTCGATGCACCTTGCTCCCACAATTGTATATGAATAGAATAAAAACACGTAACCCAACAAATTAATAAATTAAAAAATGAATAATAAATACCTCATGTCAGATCTGAGACATGTGACGAGTCCCAAGCCTATTAGGTGGTCCCTGCAACGCTTGATTCTCAGAATGGAATGCGGACACTGCCTACTTTAAATTAATTAAAATTTCAAACAAATCACACATTGTGGAAAATATATATACCCAAAAAATAAATATACAAACCGCAACATCCTCATTAGAACAATATGCAACTATGTCGCGCCACTGAGCCAGGGGGATACCTCTCGGGACTTTTCCTAGAATGTCTGGGGCACCCACATTTGGTACCCAATGGTCCCTCTTCAGTTTGCCTTTATATTCATTCCACATCTTACGACATTTTCTCATACACATGGGATGAAAATAATTTGGTAATACCTTAAAATTTTACTATTAATGAAAAAAATCACACTTATTAGTATTTTTTATACATATAGAATAATGTAAAATGGTCTTCTTACTTGAACCTCCCTCCAAAGACGATCTAATGTGTCCTGAGAGATAGAATCCCAGTCATGTGTGGTCAATGGAAATCAATATGGGTCATGTATGATATGACCCTGATGATGAATAAATGCAGGGTCATTTGGTCCCATAGGATGAAACACATCAACAAAGGAAACAACAATTGACGTGTCATAATTTCCTGATAAAATGTCACGACCGGGGCCTCTATTGCGAGTGGAAGAAGCAATCGAGTCTGATCCTGTTTAAATTTGATATATAATTTAAATTTTGTTATAAATATATAAATATATATATATCTGTGTGTGTGTGTGTGTTTTTGTGTTTATCAATTACATAAAAAATAAGGACAATGACATTCGAACATACATCAACCATGGGACATAGATGCCTCAGATGGATGGTGTGGATCTACTCCCTCTTCCCCTGACATGCCTGATGTCATAGAAAACATTAGTAAGGGGACTATCCAAAGTGTCTAAGAGATAAATTGGATTGATCTTAAAGAAATAAAACTTTTACAATTTTTAATCAAACATAAATGGATTGAATAATTAACTGTAAATTAATTTTAAAAAATTAAAAAGTTAACAAAAAGATATAGAAATTATGTACAAAAGAAATCAATGCATAGCCAAATTTCATTTTGAATTAATAGAAATTCAACTAGTACATGAACCTGATGAAGAATACCTCAAAGGGAAGATACATGAAAAATAACATCAATATACTAAGAGTAAAATCGCCATAAATATTTATAACTGAATAAAATTAAAATAGTGAGGATTAAAAATTACAAGGTCTTATAAAATGGTTAGATAATTTATGATATCCTAGGACATTCAATACTAAATTGTGGGAAAATAATTATACCATTCATTAAGCATGCTAATCGACCGTTTCTCCTTCAAAAGCCGCTCTAACCCAATAAATATCTTCTTCATGTTGAATTACAGTATGTTGATCAAGCTATTGGGAAACAAATGGAACAGTCTCAAGTTCATCTTCTTCAAATAAAAACACTCCTCGCCGAGATATTTTGACAAAAACTTTCCAACTTCTATTTGAAGTAAAAGTAAAGAAGAATACATGGTCCACTTGTGATGTCAAAATGAAAGGTTCATTCTCAACTTGTTCATTTCTGAATAACATATAGTTAAAATTCACCAATGAAAACTGATATTGATCAACTTTACATCCACACACTGGAACAACCCAATTACAGTTTAACAATATGTACTTCAAACCATGTGTGTATACAACTTCAATGATCACTATCAATTGACCATAGTAATAACCAGAATCAACAAATGGACAACGGATGCCACTGGTTTGTGTTGCTCATTTTTCGGCAACATCTTTAATGCAAAATCGAAAACTATTAGCATTAATATCTTTATAACGACGAACCGTTATAGATAGACCCTCAACCAGTTGTAGAAATTATTTAGTTAGCATGCGGTCCCCTAACTCCCTTAGCTTATGAACCTACATAATTTATAAAATTCAATACTGATATATGCAGAGAGAAATTATTATAATACTTCACTCATAATGAAAATCAATTTATACATACATAATCCTTGAACCTATCATGAAATGATGCATAATGAAATTTTTGAATTTTCAACTCAGTCGCATGATACCTCCATTATTTTATCTCATTAAAGTGTTTTTTGTAAATGATAAGGTGATGTCTAAATGATCAACTTATTCAAATAAATCATGAAAAAGTTATAAAAGCGCGTTGATAAGATACTTACTGTATTAATGGTGCAACCGATGGAGTATTGATAAAGATATATCGATGTGCTTGTATCCACTCGATGTTGTCTATATCAAATGTGGTTCCTTATCCATATGGACTATCATGAATCTTAGAGGTCTTATCTTTTTTTGATTCAACATCCATAAGATATTCTGCACAAAATGTAGTACACTCATCCATAAAATAACTATTGGCTATTGATGCCTCTGAACGAGCTCTATTGTGTACAAATATTTTCAATGGACTCAAATACTGCTCAATAGGATACATCTACTAGAATTGCACTGGACCAACATCCATTACTTCATCAGTTAGGTGCACTGTCAATTTGACCATAACATCAAAAAATGAGGGGGGGTGTTTCTCAAAGTGACAAAGAGTAATTAAAATTTGGTACTACAAGCTTTTAAAATAACTCATTCGTTGATTTCATAAACCAAGATGTCTAAAAATCACTCCTCTCAATCATCAGCTGAACAACATTGGGGGACAAACAATAAAAAATTGCAATTGGAATAAACTGCGGAAGTAGTATGTGATTGCCATGAATTTTCAACCCTTGCAATGTCTTGCTCATCAGATTCACACACTTTTAAATATTATAAGAGTAACCATCAGGCACCTTGAGCATCATCAATATGTAAATAAATGTCTCTTTCTCCTTTGTAGTCATCGTATACTGTGCAGAAGGAATATAGGACTTCTTTCCCTTCAGCTAACTGTAAATGCCACTGTTTCCTTAAACCCATTTCTTCCAAATCACGGCGTGCATTAACATGGTCCTTTAATTTTCCACTGACACCTAAAATGGTCCACAATATGTTATAACAAATACTTTTTTCAATGTGCATGACATCCAAATTATACCTCATAATGTTATTTTCCCAATATGGAATACTATAATAAATACTTTTCTATTTTTCATTGTGACTGCACTGCCTACCCATAGCATGAATATTATGTACTGGAGGAGCCACCAAATCATGAATTCCATATGCCGTGTAGATGTTTTCTTCCTCAATCTGTGATAACATTTTGACTCTTGTCATGATCTTTGGTGTTGGGCTGAACTCTCTAGAACCATAAAATGCCACTTTGTACTTTGTGAACTTGTTCTGAGGGGGGATAAAATGTCTATGACCCATGTATTCCCATTTTTGTAATGTTTAATCCATACATATTTTTATATTTTTTTGCAACAATGGGAATACAATTCCCCTTTCGTACTCCTATGTCATAAATTTTCATAAGCTGGGAAGTCATTGATTATCCACAATAAAGTAGCCTGTAGTTTGAACATTTCATTCATTTCACAGTCATAAGTAATTACACCATCACCCGAAAATTCATTCAACACATCAATCAGTGGATGATAGTAAACATCAATCTTATCCCCCAGACATTTTGGTCCATCAATAAAAGTGGAATGTAATATAAATTGTTGCTTTATACAAAGCCATGGAGGATGATTATAAGGAACCAACACCACGGGCCTTATGCTATGAGTTTCACCAACCATAAACATGAATGGATTGATACCATATGCTTCCAATCCCAATAAGACATTACAAACATCTTTAGAAAAGTCGAGATGTCTCTTATCAAAATCCTTCCATGCATGAGAGTCCACCGGGTGGGTTAACATATCACTTTCATTAGCTCTTTATGCATGCCATGTCATTAAATTAGAAACTCTAGATGACATACATAATCTTTTCAACCTCGGTTTAAGGGGAAAGTAACGCATTTTATTTAAGAAAATCGGATTCCACTATATCGCAATCTGACTCTGATGAGTCTTCTTTCCCTGGTTCTATTTCCACCTGGAAGCACCACAAGCCATACAAATATCCAAATGGTAGTTTCCTTTATAAACAACATACAATTGTTTTCACATGCATCTATGGTCTCATATGTAAAACATATGTTTTCTATCTACTTATGATAATGGTAATATGACTCGGGAATCATAACATCGACAGGACGAACCTTTTTCAAAAACACCAAAATCATGTCGAATGATGTGTTTGGCCAATTATTCAAAGTCATCAAAATGAAACAACTCCACGATAAATGATATTTTATTGTAAGAAGTACATCCATGATATAATTCTGTTTTCGCATCATGAAGTTCTTCATAAAACATCCTTGAGTCACGATCTGCACCCGAGTAGAGATTTATCTCAATAGTCTCATGATTTTGGATGTCAATGACTTTAGGATCAAACCCACATACCATTTTAGTAAGTATTTCATACATTGGATCATTCATCCATGCATCAACATCCATCTGAACTGTTTCTGTATTTTGACAATGAACATATTCTTCTCCATGATGAGTCCAACTATTATAATTTTTCAGAAATCCTTTAAAGAATAGGTTCTCCCTTATAATATCTCAGGTGAATTGATATATGTTAGCACATTTTCTACATGGACAACTAATATAGACACTTTCAAATACTCAGGTGAAGTCAAAAAACTGCATAATTCCGTTGAAATAATTTCTAAATGTTCGATTTGGAAGATCAAACCATCTCTTATCCATAATAATATATGTATAAAAAACATTTAAAAAATACTTATTACATTTTCATTTTTCAAATCAACTATATTTAAAATAAATACTAATCAATTTTTTTATGAACCATTCTTAAAATAATAATGTGAGTGAATTCCCATGTCATATCTGATTGCGCTACAAACCTGGAAGGGAGGGGAGCAGAAGGTGGTGCTGTGAGGGAGAGGAGAGGCAATGAAGGGGAGCCAGAGCGAAAGGCGGTGCGGCGAGGGATGGGATGGGCGGCGGTGGTAGCAGGGACCCGGAGGAGAGGAGGTGGAGAGGATATGGGGGACGGGTAGTGGGGGGGTCTAAGGTGGGGGCTGTCCGGGGTGTGGGGAGGGATATTCGGGGTGCTGGTGGGGTGTTCTGGGTGTAGGGGGCTATCCGGAGTGGGGCGGAGCAGTTTGGGGTGTGGGGAGAGGGTGTGTTCCGAGAGCAGGGGGGTTTGCGGTGAGGGGGAGTGTCTGGGGTGTGCGGGGGCCTGTCCGGGGTGCGGGGGGTATGTTTGTGGTGCAGGGGGCTGTCCAGGGTGCGGGGGCTGTCTGGGGTGGGGGGGGGGTAACGGGGGAGGAGGGCCGAGCCCGGAGGGCAGAGGGGTAGAGGACGGAGGGGGCGGAGGCCGGAGGCTAGAGGGTGGAGGGATGCCGGAGGGGATAGAAGGAAGGGAGGAAGATGACCGGAGGGCGGAGGGAGGCCGGAGTCTGAGGGCAGAGGGCAGAGGGTGCGTGGGGGGTGGTGGCCGACAAGGGCAGATGGTGGAGGGCGGTGAGGGTGGCTAGGGCATGCGGCGAGGCGACGGGGGAGGGCACGCGGGGGTGGGCAGAGGAGGGAGTCGACGGGGGGGGAGGGGGGATAGGTCAAGGGATTGGGTGGGGGGGGGGGGCAAAGCCCTTTTTTTTGGAAAAACGCAGTGACCCCCCCCCTGGCGGTTTCCCATGTCAGGGAGCATCAAAGCCCAAAATTGTAGTAGTGAATACTGTTTATTTTTTCATATTTTATTTGACGGAAGTACGTGAATAAGATATATGCAAGTGCATATATATATATAACTCCCTAGTAGAATTATTATTTCATATATTACATAATTATTAGTAATATATATTTTTATAATTATTGATGAATGGTTAATGTGGAAAGGAATCTCATCGCATCGTAGAGACGGTAATCCATAGTTACGCACGAGTGACTATATCATTTCCTTAATGGTGTGGAATTGGATGGTATATTAATTTTAAAGAGACATTATAATGTTATTTTCATTATTTATATACATATTACTCATCATTATTTCCATCCAAATAAAATAGTTTTGAATAACAAATTACACCACGGTGTTGAGACGGTAAGCCGTACGTACGTACGCATGGTTGCATTATCATTCATAAGATGGATAGAATATTGAATATAGTTGTTCTATATTTATAATAACATTATAGTATATTGAAGACACTAGAGTAATTATTTTAGATTTGAAACAACAAAGAAAAAGTAAGTTGAATAATAAGAGAACGTGAAAGACGGTGGTGAAATCATTACCTGTTCTTTGGGATCTTCCTTTTGATTTTATCAAAAGGGCTCCTTAGGTCGGCTTTCTAACCAAAGGAAGGCCTCTTGTAAGAAGGGAGGAGATTTGAGAGGGTACTTGGGTAGGGTTTTTCCAAGAAAAATGGCTTAGAAGGTTTGAATTATAGTGAAGGGGGAGTGCCTTTTTATAAGAGGGGTGAGGGGAACCTTATGAAAAACATAATATATAATTTTATAATAAAGTCATCTTTATTTTCTAATGGCTCAAAAACGTATTATTTAAAGGATAAAGAGGGTATGGGTCAAAAACTACTCAACCAATAGGTTGTAGACATTATTGGGTAACCATATTAACCTTAACTTTTAGATTTAACTCTAAGTTAAATAGTTATATATTTACCATGTCTCATTGTATTTTTATATTATATGGTTAATAAACATACAATGAAATGCCAATCGAACACCAAATTGTTCATTAATGTCATATATATTATTATATAAGTCATTCAGCTAAACCATAGATTTTTAGGACTATTATATCAATTAATAATATAATATTTGTTTTAAAAAGTCTTTTATGTCAATTTTTACACTATTTGGTATTTTGTTTTTTCTAAATTCATAACAGCATTATTACTTCGAAAAAAATTAATTTAATCAACACTAATATGTATTATTAACCTATAAAATTATTGTAATTCATAAAAATCCTCAAAAATACATATATTTTGATATTTATAATATCAATTATTTTAAAAATTATATGTGAAATATAGTTCCTCAAGATGGCTGCCACTCCTTCTCCCGCTTCATCTCCCATCCCTTCACCGACGTCTTTCCCTGCTCTGGCCCTGGCTTTTTCTCCCGTTCAATCATATGAGAAGCCTTCCTACAAATCGGTTTTGTGTGGCTCTACCCCATCGGTGGTCACTTCTGGCCCTTCCTCTTCGGCCCCGGAGGTCCATCCTCTCTTGGCTCCTGTCCAGGTGGAGTCCCGGCCCCTCAGGCAGTTGGAGGGCTTCCCGGTGGTGGATCTTTCTACTCAGGAACTTCCGGAAGCGGCCTCCCTCCTTGACCTCTCTTTAGTGGCTCGCTTCGGCCGCAGCAAACCTTCTCTGAAGTTTTTTCAGGGTGTGGTGAACTCTTGGGGTCTCTCGTGCCCTTCGGCAGTCTCCGAGCTTTCCAGAACGGCCTTCAGCATGCACATTGGTTCCAGACCTGACTTTTGGAGGGCTTGGTCCAATGCTAGTAGAATGTGTGGCGCCTGGCGTTTCTCCCTTTCTCGTTGGTCTTGGGACTATCATTTTGGCCGAGAATCCTCCTCGGATGCGGTTTGGGTTTCCTTCCTAGGCCTCCCGCTGCCTTTCCAGAATCCTTCCACACTACAGTCTCTAGGAAACTCTTTGGGATCCTTTCTCTGCATGGACGTCTCAACTATGTCCCTCCTGTCCACGGTCTCCCCCCGCATCTGTGTGGAACTCGACCTGGCTAAGTGCCCGCCCTCCTCGGTTTTCATACAGGCCAGCGATAGTTTCTCTTGGAGACAAAGGGTTAGGTTTCATCACTCTTTGAAGTTCTGTGCGCATTGCAGACTTCATGGGCACTGGGTTGCGGACAGTAGGAGGTTGAAGGGTGGTGCGAGCTCGTCGTGGCATGCGTCTCCGATGGGACCAGGTCAGGGTTCGCCCGTCTGTAGACCCGAGGGGTCCACGGTTTGGCCTACTTCTTTTTCAAATTTTAATTCTCCCTCGTGTGACGGTGCGCCAGATGAGGTTTGCATGGGGGTGCGGTCTCCGGTGTCAGACCGATTGTCGGCTCACTCGGAGCCTCTTGATCTGATCGCCTAGTCTCCCTGTCCTGGGGCCGAGAGCCCTCCTCGACAGGATCTATGTGCGGGATTTGAGCGTGGATTTGTTTTGGATCTTCTGGGGAGCCCGCCTCGGCTTCTCGCTTCTCCGCCCTCGTCTTTCCGGGTCTCCTCCCTTCTGTCTCATGAGATAATCTGGAAGACTCTTGCGAGTAGCCTGATTCTGGATGTGGAGGGGTTGGGCAAGAAGGATCACCCTCCTCCTAGGATGGAGAACGAGCTGGTGCTCCCACGGCTCTCTCATCAACATCGTCTTCTCTCCTCCCCTTTACAGAGGGAGGTGGGCTTATTCTCTGTTAGTGATGCTAATGCTACAGGGATAGCTCCAGTGGACGAGGAGGTCTTCTCTTTCAAGAAGGTGGTCCTTACTCCCAAACCGGCGTCCCTCGGAGCAGTTGTATCTGGCCTTGTCACCCGTTCCAGATCCAAAGTCTATGGGCATTTCGAGCCGGCCCCCTTTTCCTTGTCCTCACCGGCTTGTGCCCGGAAGGGCCTATCGCGATGATCCCTATTCTTATCTGGAATGCTCGGGGCTTGGGGGCTCCAGCAAAGCGTGCCTTGCTGGCATCTGAGGCGAGGTCTTATCTTGTTCAAGTTGTTTCTATTTTGGAACCCAAGCAGGTTTCCAGCAAAGGCCTTTCTCTTTTTAGGAAAATTGGCTTCACCAATTTCTTCCAGGGCGGTGCTGAGAACCCACATATTTGGATTGGCTGGAAAAGTCATGATTTTGTTGACATCGGGAGTTTCTCGTCTCAATGCATCAACACCAAGATCACCACTTCAAATCATGTTTTGATGTTCTCCTTTGTCTATGCGGCCACTGAGGTTTCCAAGAGGAGGGAACTTTGGCAACTCCTAGGAAACCTACACACGGGCTCTCTCCCCTGGTTTGTTGGCGGTGACTTCAATGTCATTGCGGACATATCTGAGAAAAAGGGGGCGTTGGTTTGAACTTTAATGGCATAATGGATTTCAATGACTTCATGAGGAGCGCAGGGCTCTTGGACTTGGGTTTCTCTGGGCATAAGTTCTCCTGGTGAAATCACCGTAAAGGAGCAGAGCGCATTTGGTGTCGGCTGGACCGTTGTTTATACAATCTTCATGGGTTGGACTTATTTCCAAAGACGTCATTTTCTCATCTTCAGCGGGTGCTCTCTGATCACAGTCCAATTTTAATCAACATAAAGAAGGAGGAGGTTGTGAGGGCCTTCGTCGCCTAGTCGTCTGTATGGCTTGGGGACGATGATTTTTTAGATATTGTTAGGGAGTCTTGGGATAAAGGTGATGATACTAGATCATGGGGTGGCCTGGTGAACCATCTCAGATGTCTTATATTGGACTTGCAATGTTGGGTGAGCTCGAGACCTAATGTTGCACAAGGTATTGATAATCTCAGGAGTGAAGCTGACAGATTGGAAGATTCTCTTCAAAACAGTTGGGATGAGAATGTGTTCTTTTCTCTGTGTGATAAAAAGAATCTCTTGGGAGAGATGCTTATTTCGTGGGAGAGAGACTTCAAACAAAGGTCTCATATCTGATGGCTTAAGGAAGGGAATCAAAATAGCGCTTTCTTCCATGCTTGCATTAAAGAGAGGAGAAGTTCAAAGAATAATCTGAGAATGGAAAATGGGGACTTTACTTCAGATGTGAACACTGCGGGGATGATTGATCTGGATTACTTTGAGAAGATCTTGGAAGGGGAGTCTGCGTCTTCCTTCGTGAGGGGGTTTCATGCTTCAGAGGACTTTTTCAGCCTTATTCCTCCAATGGTTACACAGGAGGACAATTCTACTCTATCCTCCATTCCCTCGGCTGAGGAGATCCGGATGGCTCTCGGAAAATTTCCCCAGGACAGCACACCTGGTCCTGATGGATTCCTGGCTAGTTTCTTCAGCTTCTCCTGGGAGATTGTTGGCCAGCTTGTTGTGGAGTTGATCTAGGACTTTTTCAAGGGTGGTTAGCTCATTAGGGGCATCTCCGCATCCAGAATGGTTCTTATTCCAAAAATCAGGGACCCTTCTCTCATTATCCAATACATGCCTATTTGTCTTTGCAACGTTGCTTATAAAATTCATGTCTCTGTTATTGTTAGTAGGCTGGATAAGATTATCCCGCGTCTAGTCTCAATGGAGCAACATGCCTTCATCAAGGGCAGGAACATTCAGGGTGCGGTGGGCATTGCTAATGAACTGGTTCAGGACATAAACAGGAAATCGGTTGGTCATAATTTCATCTTCCAAGTTGATATGAACAAGCCGTATGACACGCTGGAGTAGAGCTTCATCATACGGGTCATGTAGAACTTTGGTTTCAGTGAGGTTTTTTGTGATATTTACTTTAGATGTTACTCTTCCCCATGGAATTCCATTGCTTTTATGGGCAAGACCTTTGGATTATTCAAGATGGTACGTGGTGTTCGTCAGGGGGATCCCTTGTCCCCAATTCTTTTTGTTATCGCCTAGGAAGCACTCTCAAGAAATTTGAAACATGGGATGGACACAGGTCTCATGATTCCCTTCCAGGGGAGGAATAGTGTTGTCATTTCTCATCTTATATTTGCGGATGATATTCTGGTTTTTATCAATTGCAGGAAGAAATCGTTGAAGTTTCTCATGGACTCCTTATCTTCTTACGACAGATGGAGCGGGCAGAGCGTCAATCCTGATAAATGTCATTTCTTCACCTCTGATAAATGCCTAGCCTCAAGAGTTAAGGCTTTCCAAAAAACTCTGGGTTGCTGCAGACGGCCATTCCCCATTTTCTCTCTTGGGGTTTCGATCTCCTATGGCCATGTTAAGAATATGCATTTCTCTACGATCCTTGATCGTATACTGGGTAGAATTTACAATTGGAAAAATAAGATTCTCTCCTTTGGCGGACGGATTACACTGATTAACAGTGTGCTCACGTCCATTCCCATGCACGTGTTTTCGGTGATCCACCCTCCTAAGGGTATGGTGGAGAGGATGGAAATCATCCTCAACTCCTTCTTGTGGGATGCCAAGGAGGAGGGAATGTTTCACTGGGCCTCTTGGAGGCGTCTATCCAGATCAGTTGAGGCAGGAGGTGTTGGATTACGTGATATACAGGGTACACTCCAAAGTCTTCAGGCACGCCTCGCTTGGGATATTATCATCGGGGATTCGTTGTGGGCGAAATTCTTTAAAGCATGTTACCCAGGGCATGAATCAAGGGCTCTATATAGTTCCACGAGGCTGGAAAGATGTATGTTTTCTCTCATTGACCCTTTGTCAGGTCATGCGAGGTGGATCATCGGCATTGGAAATATCAACTTTTGGGATGATAGCTGGTCGGGGGACCCCTTGCGTTACCCCGGTTGTCCCTCTCCTGATATTACCTTTAGTAATGCATGTGAGGATTTCGACTTGATAAGTACCTCTCAGAACGCTAATCAGATGTCTGTGTTCGTGAATATTGTCATGAGTGATGAACCCGCCAAATGTTGCTTCTTGACCTCTAGCTCAGGGAGGTTTACCGCACAAGGTTTTAGGAGTATCGTACAGGAAGGGAGCTGCATCAATGCTTGGGCTCCTGCGCTCTGGTGCAAAGATATTACCATCAGAATAAATTTCTTACTCTGGAGGATCAGAAACAGAGCGTTACCTACGGAGGACAGCGTTCAACTCCGGGGTGTTGCTTTAGCCTCGAGGTGCTTCGGTTGCACCAATCTCACGTTTGAAACGGTGAAACATCTATTTTTTCAAAGCCAATGGGCACTCCATCTTTGGTCCCTGTTCACATATAATCCATGCAATAGCGTTGGAGAGTACTTGTTACAGGATTATGTAGAGTGCTGGTTTTCTGGTGCTGGATCTTCTGATTAGGAGCGGCTGGTTAGAACGTTCATCCTTATGGATCTGTGTTGGGTGCTTTGGGAGGCATGCAATCAGGTTCAGAGAGGTGAGCTCCATACATTTCTGTTCCTCCAGGTTAGCCTCAAGTCCCTCATCATTGAGATCTCTTCTCAGATTAGAGGTGGAGTGACGTCTGCTGTGATTAACAACCTCCTTAATCGCCCCTGTTTTCGGAAAAAAGGTACTGGCCAGTGGGTTAAATGGCATCCACCAGTTGAGGGGCTCAAGCTTAATTTTGATGGTTCATTCATGGGAGGGATAATGAGGGGGGGAGGCGTGCTACAGATTCCTCTGGATCGGTTCTAATCGCCTTCAGTGTATTTTATGGTCCTGGCAATTCCCTATGTGTGGAAGTTCAGGCGTTGGCTTCGGGCCTTTTGGTGTGGAGAAGATAACAGCTGGTCGTGGCTGAAATAGAAACGGACTCGGAAATACTCGTGAAGATAATGAAAGGGTGGTGTGGGGTTCCGTGGGAACTCACGTACATTTTCAGAAAGTGCAGAATGGAAACCTCACTTGGGGATCGTTTGTCTCACCGCTGGAGGGAGGCTAATTTCGCAGCGGATTCACTTGCCCTCTTGGGTAGGAAGGACGAACCTCTCATTATCTATAACTCCCCCTCTCTCACCCTTCAGAATTCGCCTCTTTTGTGTTGGGGGATGCGCTCGGTCTGCACCATTTCCGTCCCCCTTGAGGGGTCTTGTTTTCCTTTCATTAATTCTTTTTGAATAAAAAATGAACTACTACTACTACTACTATTACTATGGTAATTAATGAATCATCATAGTGTCATAAATAAATTTAATTATTTAATGTCTAAAAACTATAAATAAAATTACATTATGTATGAAATATTATTATATTTCTAATGAATACTTATAGTTGAATTTATCTTTTGTGTAACCCTATATTCAAATTTTTTTGTTATTATACATTGAATTTAGCACTTTTATCACTTCTTTGAATTAAATAATAATAAAAGTACTAATCTAATCCATGTGGACCAAAAAGGTTTATATTTTATTACTAAAGATGTTTTTTGTCGAATTAAACTTAACCAATAGATTTAGGACATGTATTAGGGTATGGATAATATCATTTTTACCCTTAATTAACCTATTTACTTTTAACCGTGGTAAATAAAAGTAAAAGGTTACTATTCCCCAAAAATTATTTTCATCATATTGAACCACATTTTTATTTATGATATTAACCATGTTTCTCATATTTTTGAAATTCCACTCACAGAAGCGGTAAAAGTATGTTTTATGCGTATTTGTATATTCTCCTAGAAGGTGGGTAAAATACGGTGAAAATTTCAATAAAATTTTGTATATCTAATATTATTACAAAATGACTCCAATGAATTACATTTAACATATATAGGTATTATGTATCTATTTTAAACTAAAATAAATTTAAATAAAATAAATAATTTTTTAAATAAAATGTTGGTTTTAAATAATAACTTAGTGTTTTTCACTATTCATAAAAAATTGAATGTTTTCAGAATAATACCAAATATTCACCCTAAGATAACTTTTATATTCTGAATTCCAAAATTAGGTCTATTTTACCAAATTAAAAACATATAGGTTGTATTGGTTAATTAAATATTAATTCCCAATGTCAAAACCAATAGGCTTATTATTAAGAAACAATAACTATCAAAATATTGAAATTAGCTTCTGTCTAATCTCAAAGTGAAATTACATAAAATGAACAAAATTGGATTAAATGGTAAAAATATAATCTATTTATACTGCAAACAATTAAAATTTATAATTTAACACTGTAAATTATTTTGATAAAAAAAACTTTTTCAGTTAAAATATATTAGTTTTCAATATGCACCTAAATATGAAAGATATCAAAATAACACAAAAAATTTATTGAAACTAAGTAATTATGTCTTGATTCTAAATAAAATGTTTATTTTTTCAAATTGAATATATAAAATATTAAAATATTGGATTTAAAAATGGTTCACCATTAAAAGGTGGTAAAACTGCATTTTTTTTTAAAATACTTCTTTTATCTGAAAAGAATGAATTTGTTCTTACATTATTTCTAAGAAACTAATAATATGGATTTTAAAATTAAATTGATTATATATAGTTCAAAATTCAGTTAATAATTTTCATAACCACTTTTGAACGGCTAGTTTGGTTTGTGGTGGTGTGCTTGAACTTGTTGTTGCTTGTAGTGCAAGTTATTGAATTACATTGGAAAAATAATGTTCTGTGAAATCATGGGGTGTTACATTCTACCCTCCTTCAATAAAATGTGTCCTCTCAATTTTATATTGTTTATTGAAAATAAAATGTTGAAAATAGAATATACCATTGTGGATAACTCATATAAAAAATTGTGTAAATAGAATTTAGTCCTAATAAGATGGAAAGGGAAATGGCAAAGTCACCACCAAATTATGATCACGATTAGTAGAACATTGGTGGTAATTAGAAACACATAATTGTAGAAAAAAATTAATATTAACAGGGAGTTATTGAGGTTATCAGTCAAAAACAATTATAGAATTTAGGGCCTCAAAGCCATCAATCTATGATCATTTAAAATATCATCGGTTCAACAAAACATAAGGTATTAGGATTACACATTTTTAGTTATAAGATACCTTACCAAAAGGTTAGGAATTAATTTATTCTTAGAAGAAGATATGAAAAAAAATTACACACCCACACACATATATATACTTCACAAGTTGAGTTTCATCATTCAACTATTCCCTACCACAAACTCATCTTTCACTCCGAATGATTTCAAAATAAAATATTCTATTTATACTAATCAAATAGGGTAAAAAAATGAATTTATTATTCACCTATCATACCTTTAAAAAATTATATTATAAAATCTAGGGACTTCACGTAGTCCAGTGGTAGGAAATAAATCCCAATCGCACTATGGTTCTGGGTTCGATTCCCACAGCTTTGTCTGACACGACGGATTGTCACACAGTCTGCGTGTTGTCCTTTTTATTGCAATCCAAAAATAACATTAACAATAGTTTCCAAATACAAAATTAATCCATTCCAACCTTTAGACATATCCAAAATACTTCTATCAAACTCACAGTACAAAATTTATAAGGAAGATAAACACAATGAAGAGCCTTTTTTCATGTAATAACATGTGAACACCATCATCATGTATTATTTTAAAACGTGGTAACACCCTAAATTACCATAAAACCTTATTTATTACATTAATTCTCCCTTATTTTTTATATAATACTATATATATTACTTATATCTAAATGTTTTGAATATTCCAACAATGATGAAATAAACAAACTATTAATCATTTATATGTAAGTCAAGAATATCCAATATATTTATCCAAATCAACCATCTCTTATTCCAAAATCACTACCTCATTATCAGGATATTATAAAGGATTAATTTTCCTTCAACCATGTATTTTCCAAAAAGTGTATCTTACTATTAATTCACTTTTTATAGAACCATATAATCTCAAATCCTCAATAAAATAGTACTACAGTACAATCCTTATTTATCTCTATAATTTATATAACATGTATACTGTTGATACAAAACTTAAATGAAAAAATAATTTAATAACAACAAATGAACTCTTAATCATTCCTCTTCATCTTCAGTAGTATCATAACATGATTCTTGTCCAATATCACTATTTGAGGTATACTTTGATGATTTGGACATTGATTCGCGTAGTGTCACAACTCCTTATAGATGATGCATTGTACATTTGAAACTTTTTTCTTACCCTTGAAATCATGTACATGGTGACCTTTTTCTCCACACATATAGCAAACTCCCATTCCATTAAAGCATTTACCAAAGTGATTGTTTAAACAATTATCACATATGGGAAAATCATTCTTTTCCCTCTTCCTTTTATCCATATTTATCTCTTCCATCCTTTTCTTCTCTTGCTTCCCTTCAAACCCATAGGACTCATAGAATTATTTACTTATCTTATTAACACATGATACTATTTCATCATATGTTGCGTATACATGGGAGAATATTTCCATTCTAAATGGTGGCTTAATTCTATGAAATATTCGATCCTTATTACTCTTTGGATCATACATATTAATGTTGTTCTCATTACTTCTACTAGGCTCGATTTCTAAACAATGGCATACACTATGTCAGTTTATGAATTGCAGTGAATAATTCCAAATATGTAATATACCTAACTTAAATTTAATAATTTATGGATATAATCCATAAAATATTTGCATTAATGATGTATATACTCATAAATCCGTCATGATTATTTGTAAATAAAATGAGAATTATCCTACGCATATCTCCAGGGAGTTTAATAACCATGAGTGCAGCAACCCCATCATCATGCACCAGTTCCCATTCGAGTGTAGCTCAAAGTGGAGTTTTCGAGTTATAATCCTAGGTACATCTATGCCAGAGCAGCCTCTTCTTACTCGTATCTAGACATGGATATATTTTCTTGAAAAACTCAAAAAATCTATACATTACCAAAATCCTCGGAAGTTCTTATATACTAATCCCCAAGGTCTATCTTAGGGTAATGTGATCTAATCAGAGTTTTTCTAAATCTAGTTTCCAAGGTTGTTGATAAACATCCTATGATACCAACTATAATGCCATGACCCATGTTACCCAGATTCGGTGCATTATTTTAATAAATTTTCATGATTACAAGGAATCAAGTACCAATGGAATGATCAGTATAGTAGTCTTCAAAAATATATTACATACATTAACATTACATTACAATTTCAAAACATAAGACACATCATAGATAGTTCATTGAGAATGCCAGTATTCCCTTTAGCATAACCCAGCATATCAATCATAATACACTTCTTGGAATATAGGGAAAATAAAACATAAGAAATGGGTTAGCTCAGACGCTCAGTAAGGGTAAGCAATACATCGAAAGATAACATAAATATTTGGTATGCTGAATATTTGAAAACACATTCCTTTACAAATAATAAACATGACCGCTTTTATTTCCAGAATATGATCTGAGTAAATAATTCCATAATAAAACAAAGTCATGTGTATTCTACCAGTCGAATAACTAATGAACCATTAATATTATTTTCATAATGAGGGAATGTATAATGCCCGGCATTTTGAAACAATTTGTCAAGGTCTCGACCAAGATGTCTAAAAATGATTAAGGCCTCAGCCAAAACAATATATCAAATTGGGAAAGGTCTCTGCCAATTCCATGTCTAGTTGACTCATGAGACCTACCGAAGCATCAAGGATCTTTAGAGGGCTCCACCTGTCACTTACTATGTCCAATACATTCCTCATATAAAAAGGTTGAAACATAACAAATAAATTCATATCAGAACTAGAATACGAAATGTCAATACTTTAACCATAAACCATGAATGTTATGAAAATAGAACATCCATAGTCAAACATATCATAAATCATTCCATACAATATGTAATATTGTATTCTAATAGATCGACCTCAATAAAAAATAATATCCAGTAATGGATGTTAACATAGTTGAAAATGAAGAGAAAATCTATTTGGGAGAAATAACCTTTTTGTAAAATCATTTAAAAGTCACACATATATAAATTAATTAATTTAAAATAGATTTCTGAATCAAAGTGTCCCATACCACTTAGAAACTTTTGAAAAGAATTATCACTTTAAAACATTCATGTCCATATAAATAAATCCTTAAAATCATTTTGAAAACTTGGTGATTAATTAAAAATATTTAGAATGAAAAATCTTTAAAACATTTAAAATTATGATTTTGATAAAGTTTACCTTTCCAAAATCCTTAACATATTCATTTTGAAATCATTTTTATGAGAAATGGACATGGTTGATAAAAATATCCCAATAAATACTTACACATAAACAATCTCAGATAATAATGAGATTGAGGAATTAACCCTTGCCAATTTAGTAACTTATGAAACATACACCCCATAAAAGAAGTATTATACAATGAAAATGTAAATACACATAAATTAAAGTGTATTAAAGAAATAATACAATTGTGGGAAGTACAGACAACACAGAAAAGGTAATGGTGGCAATTTGGCATGAATCTCACGGGAATAAAGATTGAGATGAAAACCCCTTACCTTGCACCTTCCATTAGTCGAGGGTACGTTTAACCTACTATATGAAGATATAAGTAAGTTATTAATGTATAACAGAACCATATTATTATTTATTATATCATACATGTTTTGTTAATGACTTTATAAAACCCATCAAATAATAATTTCCATGTTAAATTATCATTTCGGGTAATAATCGCTTTCTGTTTTTGTACGTGTTTTAACTTGTTATTCATTCTTGTATCACTTAGATAAAGATTTAAATAATTTAAGAATATAAAACATGATTTATAGATCATATATATTAAGAATATAAATATTTATAATAGACATATATATGGAATGAAAAACACCGTTTATGGAGACGGTAGTCCGTACGTACGCATAAATGTTATTTCTGTTTTCGTATCGTATTGAACGGAACTAAACGAATAAGATATATGTAACTACATATATATATATATATATATCTAGTATAATTATTATTTCATATATTATATACTCATTAGTAATATAAATTTTTATAATCATCGATGAATGGTGAATGTTGAAATGAATCTTATCGCGTCGTGGAGACGGTAATTTGTATGTACGCACAAGCGACAATATCATTTCCCTAATGGTGTGGAATTATATGGTATATTAATATTAAAGAGAAATTATCATGTTATATTAATTATTTATATACATATTACTCATCATTATATCCATCCAGATAATATAGTGTTGAATAACAAATTACCCCACGACGTGTAGACAGTAAGCCGCACGTACGCATGCATGGTGACCCTATCATTAATAAGATTTATTGCGTAATGAATATATTCGTTCCATATTTATAATAACATCACATTATATAGAAGACATTGGAGTTGTTATTTTATAATTTAAACAACAAAGAAAGGGTAAGTGGAAGAATAACAGAACTTGAAAGAGGGTGGTTAAATCATTATCTCTTCTTCGAGTTCTTCCTTTTGATTTGATCAAAAGTTTTCCTTATGATGACGTTATGACCAAAGGGAGGCCTCTAGTATGAAGTTAGGATATAGTAGAGGGTATTTGGGTAGGGTTTGGTTGACCCAAATGGCTTATAAGGTGTTAATTAGAGTGAAGGGTGAGTGCCCTTTTATAAGAGGGGTGGGGGCACCTATTGAAAAACATAAAATATTATTTTATAATAAAATCTTTTTAGGTTTATAATGGATCCAAAATGTATTATTTAAAGGATAAGTAGTGGATGGGTCAAAAACTACCCATCAAATAGGTTTTATACTAGTTTGGGTCACCATATTAACATTATCATTTAGATTTAACTCTTAGTTATATAGTTTGACATTTACCAAGTCTCTTTTTATTTTTATATTATATGGTTAATAAACATACAATAAATTCCAATTGAACACCAATTGGTTCTATAATGTCATATATGTTATTATATAAGTATTTTTTCCGATTCTTAGATTTTAAGGACTATTATATCAGTTAATAATATTATATTTGTTTTAAAAACTCTTTTATCTCAATTTTGACAATATTTGTTATTTTGCTTTTGCTAAATTTATAACAGTATTTTATAATCAAAATAAATTATTATAATCAACTCTAATATGTCATATTAACCTTGAAAATTAGTTTAATTCATTAAAATTCTCAAATTAAATTTATTTGGATATTTATAATATCAATTATTTTAATCATTCATTAATAGGGTAATTACAGCATCACAATTGTGTCATAAATAAATATAATTATTTAATGTCTAAAAAATATAAATAAAATACAATTATTTATGAAATAGTATTATCATTCTAATGAATAATTATAGTCTGATTTATCTTATGTTTATCCCTATATTAAAAATAATTTAGTTATTAAACATTGAATTTAACACTTTTAACTCTTCTTTGAATTATATAATAATAAATGTCTTAATCATATACAAGTGGGCCAAAGAGGTTCATATTTTATTCCTAAGGTTTTTTTTGGTCTAATTAAACTTAACCAATAGAATTAGGACATGTGTTAGGGTAATAATAATAGCATTTTTACCCTTCATTACACAAATTTTTTTAACCGGGGTAAATGAAAGTACAATGTTACTATTCACCAAAAATTATTTTCAACTTATTGAACCAAATTTTTCCTAATGATATCAACCATGTCTCTTGGATTTTTGAAATTTTACTAACAGAATTAGTAAAATTATGTTTTATGCGAATTTGTAAATTTTCCTAGGAGATGGGTAAAAGACGATGAAAAGTTCAATAAAATTTTGTATATCTAATATTATTACAAAATTACTCCAATGAATTACATAAAACACATATAGGTATTATTTATCTATTTTTACCTAAAATAAATTTAAATAAAATAAATATTTATTTAAATAAATAGTCGGTTTTAATTAATAACTTAGTGTTTTTCACTATTCATCAAAATTGAATGTTTTTACAAAAATACCAAAAATTCACCCCAAGTTAATTTTGATATTCCAAATTCAAAAATGAAGTCTATTTTAACAAATTAATAACATAGATGTTTCATTTATTAATTTGAAATTAATTCCCGTCATCAAAACCAAAAGGCATATTTTTAACAAACAGTAACTATCAAAATATTGTCTCATTTTTATGTCCAATCTCAAAGTGAAAATACATACAATGACCAGCATTGGAATAAATGGTAAAAATATAATCTATTTGTACATTTCAAACCATTAAAATGTATAATTTAACACTATAAATTATTTTGATTAAAAAAAGTTATTTTCAGTTAAAATACAGTACTTTTCACTATGCACCCAAATTTGTACGTTATCATAAAAACACCAAAACATTATTGAAACTATATTATTATATCTCTATTCTATAGATGATGTTTATTTTTTAAAATTGAATATATAAAATTTCCAAATATTGGATTTAAAAATAGTTCACCACTAAAAGGCTGTAAAGGTGCATTTTTAGAAAAATACTTCTCTTATCTGAAAAACAATGAATTAGTTCTTACATTATGTATAAGAAACTCATAATATGGATTCTAAAATTATAAGGATTGTATATAGTTAAAAATTCAATTAATACTATTCATAACAGCTTTTGAACGGCTAGTTTGGTAAGTCATGGTGTGCTTGAAATCAGTGTTGCGTGTAGTGAATGTTATTGAATTACATTGAAGAAATAACGTATAATGAAATCATGGGGTGTTATAGCATTGTCCTGAGCCACATACATATGATGTGTCAGCCCAAAATACTCTAGGGCCCAATGAAAATGACCAAGGTGTACTCTTTGAGACTATGGAACTCAAGCAAAGTGAGTTTAGAATAATGAAAGCATACATAGGGTCAGAATCCTAGGCCCATGGCTGAAGAATCATAATATCATAAGATATTAATATAGGGGGTTTTAGTTTCCATACCATGATCCCCCTTCTCAGTGCCACACCAATAATCAAATTCAGTTCCATATAAAATTACTCATATTTGGTTTTGTACCTTGATTTCCAGTTCCAAATAATTCATATAAATGGTCTTAGGGAAATGATAGTGTCCATGATCAAGTACTACCATCTATATAAAAATTTACAATCCAAGAGATTGTCCACCTATTCACAATGTCGTCAATTACGAAATTCAACTAACAATTTTGTTTCCATTTAATGATTTCATATAGAGTTAATAAACCCTTCAGTAAATAATTTACATCCAAAAGGGAAACCATTCATAGGTTTCAAGATCACACAAAATAAATGGGATGGTTCTAGTTTAGGGGAAGATAAGAGAACCCACTTCAGAGGTGGTCTGGTTTGAGGTTGAAAACCTCTAACCAAGAAATGGTGCGATAAGTGATTCAATTTGACGGTCAATAATTATCTAAATTTATTACCTAGATTATGTGAAATGTATTGAAGGTCCATCATGTGGCACAATGAGAGATAGTTATTAAAATACATGAATTATATTGAAAACGTATAGACCACTTAACCTATGAAGTTTGATGAACCGTCATCCAGAATCTAGTTTTGATTTTGGCTAGAATAGAATTAATTAGCTAAAGAGATTAATACCATAAAAATGTGGAATATTTTTTGTAAAGTCCCAGAAATTACAAGCAATTTTATTAATTTTTTGGGATTTTTATGATTCTGTGAAAATTTATGGCGTGTGATTCTGAGGCATGGTGTGCCAGGAATGGATTTTTGAACTTTTTTAATGTACATTCAATAAATGAATGGGCAGGATTTTCTATCATTTGAACCGGTTCTCATAATTGAAATATGAGAGCACTGTTGAATCCGCAGTGCCAAGATTCGCTTAAGGTAATCTTCACTTCGAACGTAGTAAGTCAGGAGTAAATGTTTAATTTTGGGCAGTGTTGAAAAATAATAAAATGGCATAATGAGTTATTTTATTTTATTCTATAGCGAATTAGAGGTGTTGGTGGGATCTATGAGTCGTCCATCCTATTAATGGATTGACCCTCCAAATTTGTATCCTCAATGTCGCACATTAATTATAGTTCATAAATGAAGCACATTAATGATATGCAACACGGGTGGTTTCCACTTCTATTTAAATGGTGCTTGGGATGAGGTTTTGGAACAACATCATCATGAGTGAATCCTTTGGAAATGTGATGTGACGCCTTCCATAGACAAATGACGAATGCTTGGGCAGCGATGATCCAGGATCGACGAATGCCGACGACCTCACTCTGATGAGGACTCTCCTCCCGCCAATGACCATAATACATCCAACGAATAACAAAGTAGGGGGTTTATTTTATTCTATTTATCTATGATGAATTATTTTCCTTCCACTTGTTATCGTATTAATGTGTAGGGTGGAGGCCTAACGAAAAAGGCCCAGACCATCCGCCACTTTGTTCTTGTTGCGTTCTTAACGGGATAATTCTTCAACTCATCAGAATTTGGATTCCGGGAGCCGCTGAATGATGGAGACATCCCGAGGAGCCCATAGGAAAGAGTGGAAATGAAAACAATGATCTAGAGCATCAGAAGAGCCCCATGGAAGAAGTGTCAGCATGAAGGTGTCAGCTACTGGTGCCGACGGAGGACAACAGTTTTTGATAACTGCCAACAGAAGGAGGAGAGCGGCGCCACATGGAGCCATTGCGGTCAGACAGGTGGCTGGCAGCAGCCGGCTGTGGAGATGAAGGCGGCAGGCTATCGAATGCCACACTTAAGGATGTCTCATCTTCAAAGCATTGATGGTAATGTCAAGGGATCCACCTCTTTTGGGTCTCATAGTTGACGAGGTTACTCCATTGTGTCGTTCAAAAGTAACAGACCATGCGACCCTGGGTGGGTTGCGCCAGCAGGTGGGTTGAGCCCTCCATGGCCCCGCCCATCAAGGTCGTTCCGAGTCGGTCTGCGACACCGCCCAACTAATCTAGCTCAGGCTAGATCAGGCTGGGGTGGTTTGGGCCGACCAGTTGGACCAGACATGGACCCCTCTTGGGGCAGTTATGCTTATGTGACTGTATCTTGCGAACTAGACGTCCGTTTGAAAAACCGTCTACAATGCTAGGATCCATGGAGAGAGACTGTTATTTTGAGTTACTAAACAAGAGTTTTGGAGAGAATTGGAGTACATATGGGTTGGATCAACCTTGAATCCAATCTGTCCCTTGACACCATAATGGCAATAATGTTCAAACTGTGCGTCCGATTGATGCACAATCTACTTCATTGGGACCCTTATGAAATGATAAATCATGGTGTACATCTATATGGGACTTTTTTCTAGTTTAAAAATGACTGATGGATTGAATAGTGGTTCTACATAAATCAAGTATACTATGATCGGGATCCCATTATCTGGTTGTGAGGTAGTGGTTGGAGACAGATCATACGAAGGTTAGTACTAAGGGATCTTTTGTGGGTCAGCCCCTAGTGATCTTGTGTGGATCAACACCTAGAGATCCTCTCTGGATCGGCAGTCCGTGACCCGATGAGGACCATCCTTCGAGAGAACCACTGTGGATCAGCGACATACCAATCCTATGCGGGACATATCTTGTGTGGGTTAGCGCTTAGTGATCCTTTATGGGTCAGCGCATATTGATCCTGTGTAGGTCAGATCCTATGTGGGTGTTTCAGGCTTTAATACATATTGTCTCCAGGGGGTTTAGATCTAGTGTCGGTCTTGCGGGGGTTAGTACCTACCGATCCTATGTAGGCCAGACTCTGTATGGTCAGCAGTAGTGCCTCTCGATAGAATAATATGAACAAGCTTCTCGAATAATCATTTTTACTTCTTTTATTTACCTATACCTATCTTGAACTGTCATTAATAATTTTTTCTTAGTTATTTAGATCATGCATTGTGTTTTTTCATTTTGGAGTTTTGAGAGTCCTACGGGGGTCTTGGGTTCTGTACTAGGTATGGTTATTCTCACCCCTGCATGGGATTCACCAACACCTTGTTGTTTCTTGTGCAGACGATGAGTAAATTAGCTTAGAGAAGATGAAGCCAGGACCAGGTGGTACATGGAAGAGATTGTATTTTGTGGAGATCAGTGGAGATGACTTTTACCTACCCTTCAGGTAGGGTCCCCCGTAGACAATTCCCAGAGCTATTTTATATTTTTCAATTGTAGTTGTACCTTTCAATTGGGCTTGTATTCTAACCCATTTTTATTCATTACACACCTTTAAAACCTCATTTTTAATTTGTGGTTTCATCTTTTTGTGTTCACGGAATGTGTGTTTGTACAGGTTTAAAATCAATAACTACATGTTTTATGGATACACCTTTTGGGTGCTAGTCGCTAACCCCTAGCCTATAGAAGGCGGGCCCGGGGTAGTCACGGAATGGTCCCCAGGGGACAGGTCATGATATTTTCATTAAAAAATATAGAACTAATAGTTGTGAGATAAACTATTAATGGAAGGTAGTAAATTAATGAAATTACTGATAAACATCCAACGTTACGGGTGAAGGTTTGATCAATGAATGGATGAGAGATAAACATCAGGCTTTATCTTGATGTAGAAGAGGAACTCCTACCATATGAGTTGGGGATACGAGTGGAATATGAGTGAAAATTATTTTGGGTGTTAAAAATAAAGGAGAGAAAATTTAATTTTTACCCAACATTAATGAGAATAATGGTTTGCCCACACAGTTTTCCCAATGTACGCCTAAACAATGCAACAACACTAGTAAAGTGGCATTAACCATTCATCTAGGTGAATGAATTGGTTATTATGGGTGTCCCTCTACTATTTAATTTAATATCATTAATAATATAAACAATCCATGTAGTTTGGGATACACATTATTTAATTTTATAAAACGTTTTAATATCCAAATTAAATATTTTTTTAAAATTTTACTAAAATAGTTAAAGAATTATATAATTGAATTAAATTTACTTTAAAACCAATTTAAAATTTATTTTATCCTTTAGAGTTTTTTAAAAAAATGCATTTTTAAATAAAAATTGGTAATTTTCACAATTCATTGAATAATGATACATTGTTTTAAATTGAAAAAATTTACCATATGATTGTTTTTATATGAATATATAAAAAATTATGTTAATTTTATGAAATAATAATTAAATATGTGGTAAATAATAATTTTTAAGTAAGCACACAAAGCACGTCTAAACCAGCTTTTAGAAAAATGTAGTTTTTTCAGGAAAAGTTTCATTTTCTTTTTTATGATTCTTATTTTATATCTAATAAATACATAACATTTATTTCATTGATTTGGTTATTAATATTTATTCCATCCAATTTAAAATTGTGGATAAAATTTTATATTATATTACAATTCATCTAAACAAGGGTTTTCGTTTTTCTTAAGGTATCAAATAGATAAAATTTATTTAAAAATAAATATATCATAAAGTATAAAGGTGTAACAATATCATGTAAGATTTCTGTTTAAATTAATTTATTCAATTTAACCAAAATTTTTTATTTTAGAATCTTTTCCTATTAAATTATCTCCAACATCGGTAAATTGTATCCTCATAATTTAAAGTTGATCTTGGTAATCATGGGTTTTATATTTGAAAATTCCATTTTTAAAAAATCCCATATTGTTAAATAGTAAATATAAAACGTTCTTAATAATAATTAAAAGATTTATTATTGTCATCCAAAATAACACATTTCTAGATTTATGTGATTTTAAAATTAGTGGAATGTGAAGATATAGAAATGGATGGAATGGATAAATAATTACAGAGAGTGACATTGTTCATTGATCACAATAATGTGAATGATCAATGTAAAGTGCATGACCTCAAAACCATAAATATATGATGATTTAAAAGGCCATATGATTCATTGGATTTGAAGGTAATGATATATAATTTTTGATCCAAAATCCTTTTCCAAAAGATGTGGAATTCATTTACTGTATAATAATATAAAGACATAAATATACCTGATGTCTTTATATTTCAGAAGAACAATTGCATTCTTTAGTTCTACCTCAATCAATTTCTAATTAATCACTTACTCTATGAAGTTAATATCCAAAAATTAATTTTTCATTCCTAAATCACTATAATTTTATTTTAATGGATTGTAAGAAACATGAAAGGGACAAAAATAATTCTATCTATCTCTAACAATTTTCCAAAATCAATATATTTAGAAAAAGTTATCATAATCAATACATTTATCTCTAATCCAAAAGTGTAAATACAATAATTAATTATTATTATTTAACCTTAAAATATTTTATTTTAATCAATTAAATTTTACCATGAACATCATCTATTATAGTGGTATGAATTAAACCCTTACCACCCTTTGGTTAGGGGTTCAAACCCCACCTTGGCCCTGCCAAAAGCGATGGGTTCTCATCCATATTTAGGATTTTTCATCTTATAAAACCATATTAATTTAATTAATATAACGTAATAAAAGTGAAAAAACTCATAATTACATAAAAATTAAAGATAATTTAACCCTAATCGTAATTGATACCTTTAAATGTCACCAAAAATAGCTTTAATCATAGTATAATCCCATCACAAAAAAACATAGAAGGGTGTTTTAAAGACATTGAACATATAACCAATCATGAACTCATAATCCCATGATTGGATCCAAATGTTTTTATGTTAGGGAATACATACATGTTTCTTAAATTTATCATAATCCAATGTTGTTACATGATTTTTATAACTAAAATACTACAGGTATAAATACTTCCAAATTATAATAATAGAATCCCAATAGGAAAATACTGAAATAGTTTTACTTAAATATAATTCCAACCTAGGCCTAAGGGTTACCTTTAAAATATGGAATTGTCTTACATAATTCACATGTTCCTCATATTTAATGCAATTTACAATAAATGGATCCCTTTGATGAAATTTATTTCCATCTTTAGTAATCATCATTTTCCATTGTGAATTCATTGAATTATGCCCTTATTCTCCAAAAATTAATTTTTTTCTAGTACTTTGAGACACATTAAAAGGTATCCCTTAACAAACATCTTAAATGAGTAAAATAGGTATAAATTTCTTAAATTTTCTCCACCACTATATATCTTAGATAACATTATCCTTCTCTTCTTCATAGTGTTTTAGAGTATGTTAAGGTATATATTTTTAATCATATTTATGGATAACTTATTAGGAATAATCAGGATATATTCTACTCACATAATCATCCATTTAGTTTCTCATTGTCCCCATATTTCCATTTATATTCTATTCAATCCTGATTCCTTCATGTTCTAGTAATTGGATAAAAAAATAATATTGTGAGAAATAATATTCTTTGTGGGAAAACCATATAATATTTTGTAATATGTATAAATCAAAATGCCAACTTTTCAATATAATACACCATTGGTTTATCTTAATTCATCCATTTTCATCATGAATTCAAATCATTAATGATGTTTTGTATATAAAATGAGAATTATGTTATGAAAACCCAAATGGAGTGTCAAACCTAGTGTGTAGTTCATCTCATGGTATTGTTTCATATAATAATTTATCTACTATTGAATCTCCTTTTTAGAGTTACATCCAGTATCTAAATAAATTAAATAACCTTTTTTAGTTATAGAATATAGATAAAAATTAATTTATATAAAAACCCAAATTATATATATGTTACCAAAAAGTAAAGTTGTTACACTATACTTATCCTCAAAGACTATAACTGGGTTATGTTCCCTAATATACTGTTTCTAAAATCCAATTTTCAATTTTTTACTAAACATCCTCTCAAACAAACTATAATGACCCTGCACCTAGTTACCATGATAAAATTTATACATTATTACATTAGCATAAGATACGAGTGATTATATCCTAGAGGAAGAAAATTTTTTAAAGTGTTGGTAAATAAATACATACACAATTCAGAAATTTTGTTTGAGTTAAAAAAATAAAACATATTTTTTTTATGAATACAATTATTCCCTCTACAATATCTTTGGATATCATGAATAATAAACTTCATAGATTCATGGTAAGGTAAACAAATGTGGGTGACCTCAGATGTTTAGTAAGAGTTACGTGTAGTGGAAGATATCATTAAAAAACACAATCAAAATGTAAAGGAAATAATTGAACACACAATCCATTTAAACAACATGATTATCATAAATAGATAAGTATTAATAAATATGTAAGGTTAACTATTAGAAAACAAATTTCATTTAATCAATAACATAACTGTCATGATTATATAAGGAATAATAAAAATGAAAGGATTAATAACCTGACACACATGAGATTAAAATATTTCCACTATCATAAATAGATAATGCTCGATCAATATAAAAATGTAAATATCTAAAGACACATTTCATTTAATTAAAAACATTACTACACTAATTAGATAAAGAATAATTAATGTGGAATAGTAAAAAACTAAACAGAAATTTCATTTCAATAACTTGAATATCATGAATATATTATTCTTAATCTACATATAATTGTATGTTACAAAAAACAAATTCTATTTAATCAACAATCTAAGAATGAATTGCGTCAACAAAAAATTTCATTGTTCAAATTTTAGGGATAATAATAACTAAATTATTAATGATTAAAATTACTAATTATTGGAAATCATGATATTAAGAGTTAATATTAATTAACCATACTATCTTTTCCCAAGTAATTTTAAAACTACACAAAGAAACATGTCTACAGATGTCTTACTGATTCGCCTCATGAGTCTGTTGATACATCATGTGAAAATATAATTATGCACCCCACATACCCCTAAATATACAAAGAACTCTTCATATATCAAATAATTTATAAAATTAATGAATATATATCGTATCAAAAAAATATCCTCATTGTGTAAATAATAAGAAATTATTAATATTTCATTAGTTAGTCAAAGAACATTAAAATTAATCACCATTTGTACGAATTATATAAGATTTAAAAATACTCATATTTATGATTAATGGAATATGGATAACCATTTTTCTATCAATTATCCATCAGGAATTTATTTTTATCCATGTTAAATACATCAAGGGGTAGTGTTTACAAGTCATTAATGTGAATTGGTTCATTTTAACAAAAATGTCTCAATTAAATGGTAATTGAGAAAAAAATTGTGTATAATGATCATAATGTAGAAGTGAGAATTAACTATTAAATAGAATATATGAATAAAATATAATTCCACATAAAGTTAGTAAAAATATTACATAATATATTCTAAATTTGTTACACACTTAATCTTATAATTTCAAATATAATGATGATGTAATATAACACAATGAAAAGAAATTGAGTTATGAAACTCATTACCACTGGGTAATTTTGATGTTAGATTCCATTATATGAAATAATTCAAATTAAAACATAATATACCATTATGTCATAATTATTTTTTATATTTCATGAAAAATGGGAATTATATACACTATATAAAATAAATATTTTTTGTTACTTTACAATATTCCTCAATGATGGGAAATTGATGTGAAGTCTCGTACCTCACACATCCTTTTTGTTGAAAGTGATTTATCCTCATATATAATGTTTTTAAAAATGATATTAATTTATAAAAGAACCATATTCATATTTATAATATCAAATTTTCTTATCTTATATCATTTTACTACATGTTTGTTAATATTGTTTCATTATTTTCATTGTTTTGGTTATTAATTACCATTTTCCTCATGATTTTTTTGACATGATTGTTCCATTTTGTAACATATGATATTGTTAGCTAATATAAATAATTATATTATTTATATAAATTTTATATTTAATATTTTTATGATATTTTAGAATCATTCGATATGGTTGTGTGAGGAAAATGAATCACATCGCTTTACGGAGAAAGTTGGTCGTACGTACACACAAGTTATGATATCATACCATTAACAAGTGAAATGATCAATACGTGAGTGATATATTAAACATACATAATAAATATCATGTCATATAAATCACATATTTTCATTAATTTTATTCTTATTATATTCCATTAAAATCGTATTTGAATATCGAATATCATCGCTTTGTGATGTGGTAGTCTCCCATACACATGAGAGACATTATCATATAGTAATCATCATGTAAGGTAATAATTTATATATAATATTATATTTCCATAATAATAATAATATTAAAAATATAATATAAATGTGTTAAATACATAATTATATACAACATTGAAATGTGGTAATATAAAATGATTTTCATCGGTTTTCGAGGGGATAGTCCGTTGTACATATGATCGATGATTTTGTTTCCCATTTGACTGAATATGTGATAGATATAGGTTGTGATCAAAAAATAATATCATATAATTATATATATTATTCTTAGTTTATTATATAATCATGATTTAATTATATTTGTATGAGGTTGAAGAAGAAACAAAATAAAAACAATTGTTTAATAAAGTTACCCCTGGTTTAGAAAACATGTTTAGGTTTAAAAAAATAACCTCATATGGATTTATAATGATGAAATGATCTATAATGTAATTATTGAATTTAATATTTTGTTTTTTAGGTATAGGACCAAAAAATGGATTTTTATATGTGAATATGGGATGATAAGGCAGGCCTTTTATAAGTGAAGGAGAGGAAACACATAGATGTTTTCAACATATTTTGTTATAGACATGTTTTTATAATTCCGTAAGCATAAAATGTGTAATTATAAAACCATAGAGGTGATAAGTTCAAAATATGTCCATAAAATGGGTTTTGGAGAAGTTGTTAGGTCATTTTTATCCATTATCTTCTTAGTTTAACCACCTGGTGAATCATTGTTTACATTAACTGCAGTAATTAGTTATTACGTATTTTACTATTAAAATGGAAAAAAATTATCGTAAACTATTTAGAAAATATAAATTATTATTATTAAAAATATTGAGTCTTTTTTCCACAATGAATTCACAAAGTGGTAGATTCCAATTTATAACTATACTTGTAGACTCTAAAAAAAGTGTGTTTTCAAAGAGAAAATTATTATAAGTATAACATGTTTTAATTTCAAACATCAATATGAACCTGATTCCAATGTTTTAAAATAGTAAAATATTAATATAATTTAAATAACATTACTTAGTTACTATTTCAAAATTTATGCTAACCTAGTGAAATATTTTTTAAAAAGGTGATTTTCAATAAAAAGTAATTATTTTTCACTATTTATCGAAAAATGAACCACTTTTGATAAAATCCTAAAAATTAACCATAATATAATTTTGGTATTATTATATAATAAATTATTTCAATTTTATAAAATATATTTTTTAAATGTGGTAAAAATAAAATTACATTATCCGCACAAATCATGACTAAAATGTCTTTAAAAAAATTCAGAAAAATATCATTTGTAATTAAATGATTTTATTATTTTTAATCAAAATATAATAAAAATTTTTATACATTATATACTACTATTAATAACTTATAATTTAAAATCTAGGTTATAATAAAATACTATATTATTGATCCATTAGACTCAGAGTTTCATGGTCTCCAAGATGTTGATGATATCAAATTTATTTAAAAAGAAAAATATAATAATGAATTATGGTGTTACATTATCATCTAAGATAAATTTTACATGTTTAATACATTATTGAACCCAACATTCCCATTTTGAATTATTAGGTTGTTTTAAAGACTCTAGGGTCTATCACTACATGAACTAAAAATTAAATTTTTGAATAATAATAATAACTCAAATTCTATTAGACACCATGGTCGTGTGATTATGTATCATGATTTAAGATTACATTTATAGTGGAAAAAAATATTTTGGATGTGAAAATAAGTAATATTTGAGAGACTATATCTAAAAAATTTAAAGTAACCTATCCCTCTATAAACTTGTATTTTGAAAAAAAATAGAATTGAATATGTTAATAGATTTCCTAATAAATCCAAAAGGAATATTAAAGTTAGGGTTATTGTGAATCAATTTATATATTATTGACATTTCATAGTAACAAGGGGGGATATAAACCTTCATTATCCTGAAAAACTAGGTATTAATTATGTTTTTAGACTTCATGGTGAACCTATATATATATTTATCTGATTATTCCAATATAATAACATAAAATTATTCAAAAGCATTTATAATAGTTATACTATGGGCACATCTTATCAACCTCACAGTGATATGATGCTGGAAAGTATTATTAACAACTCATAATACATAATAATACAATTTTTTGTTAAATTTAATGTAACATGAGAACATTATTCAACTTTGATGGAATTTTATTTTAATAATAGCTTTTATTCATGCATTAAAATAGAACCATATGAATCCTTTTATGGGAAGTAGTACCATACTCTAAAATGTTATGATGGAGTTAATGAAAAAAATCTAGTTGATTTGGAATCATTGAGGATACAATTGAGACGGTTTGATAAATTAAATATCACATCATAGAACCCCATCAATGATTGACAACTAAGGGTGTGTAGGAGGAGTTGATCAGTTCATTAATTTTAATAATTATTTTATATTTATTATAAATCCTAAAATTGATGAGGAAATTGATCCTATAAAAAATATATCTACAACCTCACTTCATGTGAATTGGTCATAAAAAATAGATACACACACAATATTTACATGGATCATGATTTAGGTCTACTTTTTGACATATGGGTCAGACACCCCAAACAGATTCATTACTACATCAAAAACTGATTAAAACCATAGTTTATTAGACACCGTAACCATAATTCCCCCAAAACTGGTCATACAACCCCACTAAAATATGATTTTTCTCACATAAATCTATCATAATTGTATACCTATGAATGTTATTCCTATTTAAATGGTGAAATATAATAATTCAGTTTGACATAAATGACTGTAAAGGATACATAATGAAAATGGATAACAAATGAAAATCATGGGTGAAACATGATGCAAAGTAAAAGAACGTGATCAAGATGAACAGAGAAATAATAAAATCCAAATAATATGTTGAAAATAGGACCATAAGTACATGAGATATAATTTGATCATAATTACATGAGGAATAAAATTTTCGTAAGTAATGTGAAAAAAACATAATCATCAGTACATGATGCATGACATGAAAATTTGGCTATTATATAAACATGATGCATTAATAAACATATCACCATATATCTTATGTAGGGTCTTGTAAAATATATTACCAAGGACTTTAAACTAGTATCTTAAAACATAACCAATAAATATATCCATTATATCACAAACATGTCATCTCTTGAGATTTATACTTTTCCCAATGAATTAGAGAAAAATCATGGGGCATTATTAAAATATTTTAACTCATGTGTTGAAAATAATAAAAAAAAAATAATCCTTTAATAATAATATCACAAACCCATGGAAAGAAAAAAATTATCCAATTAATGTAATCATATCTCTAATGAAATACCCTTTAATCAATATGAATAATTATGGGGTATTTATAATATATAAATAAATTATATACAATTTATTCAATAATTTTCCAATTAAATTGATGCATGAGTTTCACAGTGAACAACATTTAATAAAAAAATTATTTATGGTTATATACCAGGGAAATTAATTGAATGAAAAGTTATTCATTGATGCGGATAAGTCAAGACAAATAATGTGATGGTATATTATAAATAATGATCTCTTTTTTCAATTAAATGTGTTCATAATGTCACAAACATGGAGTGGGAAGGTAAAATCCTTCTGAATTATGGTTAGTGACATATATAATGATCATTGGATATAAACGATCTTGTAAATAATCCCCTTAAAAGGACTAGTGTGCTTATCTTTTTGAGTTTCCAACAGTTAACTATTGAAGATTTAGTGCATTCACAATGTAATGGGTAATACCTCAATTGATATAACGATAAATAGTATGGATGGATGGAAAAATCATTTCATATGGTTATTTTTGTAATTTAAATCTCAATCCATATATTCTAATCTTATATTATGATAGATAATGTGCATGAAAATTATCCAAAAAAATATCTTAGGGGTGTCAGACCAGTTGTGATACAAGGCATCATTATCATGCAGTAGGTTATGACTTATTTAATTCCAAATTTTCCATTTTATTTTTAATTAACCTATTGTATATATATTAAAAATCCACCTCCACTTACAGTATCCAAATAGGGATGTCGTTTCTTGGAAAATCACAGACACTTTTATTTACCAAATATTGGATAGTTATATGGATATGGGAAACAATGATCATTACAAGGTGTTATGAAGTTATTATAATGAGATGGAATAATGATATCACATTTAAAACATAGTAATTAAATTATAAAAATTACAATGAATATATTTTACTATTGAAATTAAAATTAATTTTAAACAGATCAAAAATGTAATAAGAAAGGAAGGGAGATGAACTGTTAATTTGGTAGAGTAATGACATAGGAAAAGGATACAATGAGAGGGAATAAAAAGATATCGTAAAAATTATTTTGAATGTAAGATAATAATATGGAATTAAAATCATGGTAGCATGAAAACATATTATTTTAATAGATATTATAACAAATGTATTGTACATGAAAATAAAATATGAGGATTGAGGAAACCCTTACCATGATAGGATGCTTCTTAAAAATTGAGAGATTATTATTACAACATTATAAACACATTAAAAAGAATGTGGAGATGGATATTTATAGACTATTTGTACTCAATTGATTTGTAATAGAGAGTTATTATGCAATGTGTGGATAATTATAGTTAATGAGGGGTGGTTTTAAGGGATAAAATAAGCATTGGTTTGATAATAAGTTTAAAAAATTATACACGAATTAATATTAATGATTTTTTATAATAAATATTGAAATAATTTTTATTGGTATGGAACACCTCAACAACTCATTTAAAATTTCCTTTCATTATTTATTCATTTAACATTAATTTAATTTTTTAAAATTATTATATATATATTACGGTAAATATTTTTATGCCACATTAATTTTTTTTGTAAACCAACTAATATTTAACTTATTACCTAAATTGGAACTTATATTTACAAATATTAATTACCTTTTCCATGATTAAAATTATTAAACTGATAAATAATAAATATAATATGATACTCATTTAACTTATAAAAACAGTTTTTTAGTAAAGATAAAATTGCGGTTTGAAAATGAGAAGCATGTGGTTATTAAAATTATTCTTTATGTATTATGTTTATTTATGACATACATTTTGATAAATAAAAGTTTTTAGCAAATTTTCATTCATTATTTAATTATGATTGTATCATAAGAGTTATCATGATTCATAAAAATTGGAATTTTCATGTTTTATCCAAAGAGTCATCATTTTTCAAAAATTAAAATAAAATCACCCTATAGTAATTTAGATATGATGATTCCTAAAATTATAATTACATTATCAATATAATTTTCAAAAATAATAATTTTAATATTTGAAATAAAATCCATATTTTCTAAAAATCAATAGTTTTTATAACATAGTAAACCTTCGGACCATTAAAAAATTAAATATGACATTAATATTTTCATATTATCATTAATAAAATTTTTAATAACATTATATTATTAAAATAACATTTGTTTATAAATTCTATATTTTTTAAAAAATATCTTTTTATTGGAATTTAGTCTTATTTTTAGTTGCGAAAGATACAATTTTGGTTATATGGTAAAGAAATTCCCAATGATCACATATATCATCTACAAAATCAACAAAATAATGAAAAAAAACTCTTCTTGTCCAATGTTCAAAATACCTATCAACTATATTAAATTATATCCATAACGATGAATTGATATATTTTTATAAAAATACACCATAATGGACTCTTCATCATTCACTTGTTCACTTATAAAGGATCTTGATAATCATTTTATAATGTATAGTATTTTCATAATTCTTCTCATTCATTTTCATGTCATTATGATAGGAGTAATATTTATAGGGGAATTATGGGCAATTCATTTTCTTTATATTAATTTTACATTCATCTATGTCTATATCCCTTTACTATTATTAGTAGTGGTTGTACATATCAACACATAATGTGTAATGTTCTTATGAAATGTAAAATAAATTCTATTTTCTTAAAATAAAATATTCATTATAATCACAAAGATTACTTAAATTAATAATATAAATTATTTATTAGGTCATTACATTATACGACCTATAATAAAATACTTCTTCATAGTTTAAGAAACTGATAAACATATTTCAAAACCAAATATTCACATAAATGTTTACTTTATAAAGGAAACATTATGGATATCTATAATATTTTAATATTATAGGGTTATACTATTTATATAAAACATAGTACACTTTAGAAAATTTTTATCAATCTAAGCCTATATACTCGAATATATTGAATTCCAATTCCCAAAAAAAAAAACTATTCTCTAATACCAAATGAGACACCTCATACCCAAACATACAAAATTTTTATTAAACATAAATTTTTTATATATATTACTTTAATTAAAAAAATTCCCAAGATCAAGAGATTAGTTTTTTTGGAACTAAGTAAAATTATAACAAAACACATGGTAAAACCCACATTTCATCAAACAATATTCAATGCACATGTAACTCTTATATATATATCCCTTTAATTGTTTTACCTAGAGAAATGTGGAAACAAATGAATATAGATAAATGGAAATTTAAATAAATTATAAACAATTAAAATAGATCAGAAATGATCATCATGAGGAAAATATGTATCAAAATATATGAACATGAGCATGGGGATAAGAGTCAAAAGATGATCATAGGAAAAATAGGCATAACATGATAATAAGTATATGAAGCATAAAATGGTCATAAATACATGAGAAATAACATGATCTTAATTACATGAGGCATAACAAGGAAGTTTGTATACAACATAAACATGATATAATAAAAAAGTATAATTATATCCCATCACTAACGTGTTGTAAAACATATTACAAATGATTTTGATGAATGTTTCATAAAACAATACCATGGAATGGGGTGACGTTATCATGAATATTTCATCTCTAGATATTAAATCATTACCCAATTCACTGGATCACTATCAAGGTACCCCTTTCACAACAATAAATTCAGGTGTGCCAAAAAAGAAGAATATATATAAATCAACTAATAATCATTGCATGAACCGGTGGAAAATAAATTGGGAACAAATTAAAGTATGTATCTCAATATATACATTAAATTATTTAATGATATATAATTGACAAAAACTAGGATTCTATTAGTCTTGTGATGGTTGAGAGCTCTCTCTTCAGATCATATTGATTGTTTTATCCATAAGGTTTTTTCTGATTATTAGAATGATTTTTAGATTATGGGGAGGTAGATTATTAGTTTTTTTGGAAGCAGTATTATTTTGTATTATTTTGATAGAGTGAATATATAAGGACCACATCGACTGTATTTTATGATCTTATTCAGTGATTCATGGAAATATTGATTACATGGGGCATCTCATCTATAAAACAAATTTTTCAGTGTTTGGCTTAGGATATATATTCTTTACATGTTGAAACCTCCCTACATATGAGGGTTAGGAATATCATTTAGTTTTTTTTCATCCCCTATGGGTGTAAATTGGCCTCAAATGGGGTTATTGAGAAGAATATTTGGGTTGTGTCAATAGACTGAGATGATTTTGTGGCTTCTAGAAGGGTAATTGTGCGGACTAGCTAATGATGAATAATCATCCACAGGAACCGATGCATCATAAGGTGGAGTTTTAGGGTGGTTTGATATTTGGATGTATATCACAAGAGTGTGTAACTATTGTAGAAACATTTCGGGGCATTAACATGGAAAGAAACTAGGGGTTCGTTTTTCCAGAACATGATAGTAGTTGATATCATATTGCATGGTTGTTTGGTGGACTGCCGACCAGTGGCTTGATTTGTGATGATGACATAGGGAATAGAATTATTTACTTCCATGAGTTGGGTGAGACGGATCTAAAAGTCGTCATTGGTGTGGGATGACTTCTGTCAGAGTCAACATTGGGTGGCTGAAATTACCTTGGGGTATGAGACCTCACGTTGATGCTTTTTCCTAACATGGGGGAATCTCTACTAGAGTGGGAGGTGAACATGGGTCTTTTAATATACTCTAATGATAGATTTATTTTTTTGTTCATCATCAATAATTTCGAATTTCAATCAATCATAAAATATTAATTGTAATTATAACGTTGGATAATTTGTGGGCCTATAGGTCAATCGAGTGAGTAGAATGTTGTGTTTCATAAATACGGTGAATTTCTCAAAACATAACGAAAGTAGTGATTGTAGGCACTGTCGGTTGGGGGACAACACTTTCGTGGATTGGAATGATAAATCTTAACATCTGAATTCTATCCCATTGAACCATAGATATAGGATGGACAGGTTCTATTTCACGTAACTATATTAACTCTGCATCGATTTATGGTTTTAACGCATTATGAAGGTTATTAAAGTGTGTGAAATGAACACATAACCATGTTGGTGGATCCAAAGAGAGATAATTATGATGGAACCTTTAATCCATCTTTCCTCCCACACCATAGATATAGGGGATTCCATCCATGACGTTTTAGATTAGAATTATGTAATGATTTTTGGAAGGGTGTAATTAAACATTCCGAATGGGATCGTAGTGTGATGGATATAGATATACATCATCGTGACTTTTGACTGGTGGATTGACATGATGAAGACTGGTCACATAAATCCATAGGGCATGTTATGGTCTTCATTCTTCCAAGTCTTTGGGGATTATTGTTATTTTTCATTGGAAAGATTCTCCTTGAGGAAATGTTAGGGTTTCCAATCGACTAATTTTAAAAGAAGTGTTCTTTTTAAATTAAAAATGTCCTTGGTCTCATACTGCTAAAAAAGATAAATAAATAAGTTGTATTCACAACATATAGAAAACATTGTATAATTTTTAGTCAATAATATCACTTGTAAATTATTTACGGGTTTCAAGGTGAAAACCCTTCAGTTTGAATATCCGTTTAAGGGTATATATATAGGAAAAAAATTGGAATAAAAGTTATGAATATCTGAAGATATTAGAATTTAAATAATGTGATTATGCATTCTCGATATAAATACAACTTTCACTACAAAATGGGTTCATTGGGGAATTGACATAAAAGAATAAGGTAAAATAACTAGTAAATATAAAGAGAGATAGAGAACATGATCATTTGTTACAAATTAGGTAGGAATGAACACCCTTCAAATGATTAGAGTGGTTATTTGGGTGAATATCCAATAATAAACATTAGAAACTATATGACGTTTATAATGTTTAGTGTAGTACCCCAATTATTGGAATGATAATAATATATGAAGTAGAGTATGTTATTGCCATAGGCATATAAATTTAATTCAAATATCAAACCATATATTCTAAACATTGAAAATGGCTCATAAGGTACATGTGAATTATCCAAATCAGATCCATAAAAAGTACCAAACCAGCTGTGCAAGATGGACTACTTTTTATAGTTGGTGATGATTAAGATATTAAAAAATCCACCCTTTTTGGTTTACTTTATTATAAATATATATATTCTAGATCCAAATCCACTTATTAAATCAAAAAAATTTATGAGGAAAACCACACACACCTTTCTTTACCAATTTTTGGATGTTTTTATTAGCAAGTTAATTTTGAGAATTATTATAGATTATAAAGGTATTATAATTAGAGAGAAAAGTAATATATCATTGATATCATAGAATATAAATTATAAAAATATTCTATAATAAATCTTCTTATTTAAATTAATTGGAATTTAAAATGGTTCTCAAATGTAATGGGAAAGAAGGGATGATGAACCATTATTTTGGTAGAGTAATGACTCGGGAATAGGCTATCGTAGAGTAAATAAAAAAACTCTCTTAAAAAATGTCAAATGAGATATAATAAAATGTAATAAAAAATGGAAATATATAAATATTGAATATTAAAAGACGTTATAAAAATGAATTGTACTTGAATTGGAAAAGTGAGGATATGGTAAACCCTTACATTGAGAGGATGAGTCCTAAAGATAGATATAGAGAGACCATAGTACCATAGAAACAACATGGAGTGACTCTTGAGAGATATATAGTTAGATAATTAGTTATAAATGTATTGTATGATATAAAGACATTTGAATTTCATAAATAAATTTTGCATCCTTTTAGATGAATTTATAATACAATTCATAAACATTCACCCATGATCCATAAGTGATTAGTGTATTTGGAGACTATAAATACAATCTTTATATTTCATAAAAGATATTAAACATATCCTATGAAGATATTATTACATATTTCTCTTATAATTACCTTTCCCAATACTTTTTCTATTACATGTAGATGAAATCCTATGAGAGGGTAAGCTTAAATTCTCTTTAAGGGTAAACATATGAGATATCAATCTATGAGCATATAAAAGAATAAGTTAAAAATAAGGGTATTTTATCCTGAACACAAATTTGAAATTTTATAACCAACCTATAATTGATCATATAAATATTTTATGGAATAAAAAATAATCAATTTAACATATATGACCCATAAGAATGATAAATCATCATAAATAAATCACGAACCATAAGAACATGTCATTAAATTCTAGAACCAAAATTGATATAGAAAACCATATCATATGTCAAGGGTAACTAACAATATCATCAACATATTGGATCAAGACTTATAACCCATTTCCCATAAATGATCAAGACACACATGATTCCCATAGTGGATTTGGATTCATATTTTTGTCGTAGTAGATTATGCTTATCGAATTATTTCCCATTATTATCTCATGGGATATAAAGCTTTACCCAATACATTGGATGAAGATTTGTGTACCACCCATCTTATTATTAAAATAATACATATATGTGAAAAAATATCCAAAAAATTTCATAATAATATCACATCATAACACATGTAATGAAAATGTATTACAAAAAGATTTCCTCAATTCACCATAGCATTAACCATGAAAAATAAGTGGTCTTCAAAACCATTTCATCAATATAAATATTAACCATCTATTGAAATAATAAGGATGGAATTATTCAATATTATCCCTAGTATATCATATGTAACAACAAAAGATGCAATATTAGAAGGAAAGTGATATTGAATGATCACTTTTAACATTTTATTTGGAAAATAGTCGTTCCACTTTGAATTTTTTTGAAACATAATATATCTTTTAGATCATTTTATTTAAAAATAATCATTTATACTTATAAATGACTCATTAAAAATAAATTAGACACATTTCATGAGGAAAATTTCTTTTTAAAAAAAATAACTAAAATATTATAAAATATTTAAAAAAACATTGTATTTGAAAATAATGATATAATGTAATAATATAATGTCTAAAATATTAAGTGGTTTTGATGGTAGAAAATTTCATTCATGTTATAAATTTTGAAAATGATTCCTTTCACATTTTGAGTAGAAGCCAAAAGAACCACATTCAATAAATTATATGAATATTACATTTAAATAGTTTTGTGAAAATTCAAACAAGGGTATTAATGACATTAAGAAATCATTGTATATTTGTTTTAATTTAATGAATAACTTTTTTAAATACATGGATATAGAAGGAAAAAATATTTTGACCGATGGGAGAAAAAAATTCAAGTTTTCATAAAACTATTTATTTGAACTATTGAGTACATAATGGGAAGAAAATGTATGGGAAAAATTTATTCTCATGAAATGACTATAGTATAATAAAATTAATTAGTTTTTTGAGAGATGGTGTTTGGTATTTAATCATTGAAATCAAAAACATAAAAAATCTTGATAAATAATGATATTGCATCATAAAATCCATATCATCTTCACAACTTTAAATCATTATCCACATTGAAGAATAAAATTATCTAAAAAATAAAATATTATTAGAATATATAATTTTATTAAATTACATGTAATATGGGTTGTATATACACCACATAACATAAGATGTGTGATAAAACAACATAAGTCTCAAATAAAAAATTTAAATACAAAAATACCTTACCTTAAGTCTCAACTCCCATTGTACACATTTAAAGCTCCCGTATTATAAATTTATGATTATTAAAAATATATAATAGATCCATAATTATATATATCATACCATATATGATTTAATTATTAAATTTTATCACTTTTTTTAATAATTCCATCATAAAGTAACTTAGTTGGTAATAACTACTTTGCTTTTTTTGTATGTTTGGATTTAGTGTTTTTAGTCCTCTTACTTTGATCATGGATACATCATATAATGAATGTTAAAATTATTTTTAAATTATATTTTTCATTTTATATATACATTATTTAATCCATAATATTTATATATAGAGAATGAAATACACCATTTTGGAGATGGTTAACGAAACAAATAAATGATCATTGTTTCCATTTTCTTGACGAATGAAGGGAAATAAAGTTAAAGAATATATTAAAATTAAAGAATAATTACCATATAAAATATATAACATATATTAATTAAATTTATATTAATTACCCTCTACGAGAAGTGTTTGGTTAATAACTAATCACATTACTATGTGAGGTGGTAATTTGCAGTACACACAAACGACGTTTTTGTATCTCTCAATGAATTGAACATAAGAAGTTATATGTTATATAATAATTAAATATGTATTTATATGTTAAAAATTTTATATATATAAACATTGTATCCATCGCCATACCCAAATGAGATATTCTTTCCTGTAAAACATATCACATCACTTCTTTAGGTTGTAGTCCACTGTAAAGACAACTTGCATTATCATTTCCAATTTGAGGGAAGACTATATAGATATAGGTCATTACCATAGTATAATAAAATCAACGTATATGTAATATATTTATGTTATAATACTATCATTTTAAAATAATATTTGGAAGTATGTATGAATGAATAAAATAAAAAAGCTTGTTGAATAATGTTACAACATCTTCATGTAACCCCCTTGTGATTTCCTAAAAATCATTCCTAGGTCAGTTTCAGAATAAAAATAATTTTATTGTATAATATGATGGAATAAAAAAACATATTTGGGAGTTTCATGGTCAAACCAATTATTTATGGAAGAGTGAATAGGGGAGGAGAGGTGTGGCCTTTTATATGTGAGGTGAGTTGTACACTAGTAATTTTTGAAAAAAATTGTGCACACATGTTTTTCATACTCACTAGGATCCAATATGAACATTATCTATATTAGAAGATAAAAGGTCAAAATATGTGTATAATATTTGTTATGAAAAATTTTCCACATCAAATTACCACATAACATTTTAGTTTAACCCCTCACTAATCTTATTTTCACCTTAAACGTAGTGAGTAATTTTTAATAATTTTACTATTAATGATGTAAAATATTATTTTGACCATATTAGATTATATAAATTTTTTTGAATTAAAATATAGAATCCATTTTTTCCAAAATTTCATTCACAAATGTGGAAAAATTTAATTTAAAATTAATTTCACAAATAAGACGAAACAGTAGTTTTCTAAAGGGAAAATATTCACAAGAATAAAAAACCTTTATACCAAATTTCAATATAATATTTATTCAAATGACCTAAATTGGATTAATATATGTATAATTGAACGAAAATTACTTTTATAACCATACTAAAATACAAAATATCATTAAAATATTTTGAATGAAAATGAAACATTAAATAAAAACTAAAACTTTTCCCCATTCGTCAAAAAATTCATCTATTAAGATAAATCAAAAAACTTACCCCTAAGAAAATATAAGATTGTAGATTTAAAACCTGAATTTGTTTTTTCAAAAATAATTTTTCTAATTGAGGAAAAATTAAATATTATAATTTCGTCAAAAAATAAAATACAATGATTTTTTTAGAAAATTTATTTTCAAAACAAACTAATTAATTTATGAAATATAAGAAAATTTTATAAATATGTTTCCTTTATATAATTTATTTATAATTAATATTTAAAAATTTATAATATTTTATCCATACATCTATGTTAAACTACAGGTTTATAGTTTTTTTGTTTAAATAATAATATTATTATTATATCACAGTTTGTTAAAAATTTGTGTCAAATGAAACACAATCTAAAATCAGTGTTGAGTATAATGAAAGATATCAAAGAAATTTGATTTAATAAAATAAAATTCATAAAAACTCAAGCTTTGAAAATATGCATTCATTAAAATGAATCTCTACAAAAAAATCATCAATTCGATACGACCAAATGACGATACGTTTGTTGTCACAACCCAACCCAGTGTGTCCCGAGTTGCGACTACCCCAATCCCACTTCAAATAGTCTTGATAATGGATACTAGCTTTGAGTATGCATATCCCACACATGGGAGGCATTATCCTAATGTACCTATATACATGCACACATCATAAATCCCATATATTGTGGAAATGAAATTAAACTTAAACCAACTCATGCATACATCTATAATCCCACAATCAGAGTATAACAATAAAGTATTGAAAGTTATAATGGGTCCAAATATAAATCCAAAAAAACTATAGAGAACCAAACTGCTCAGAAGTTGTGGAATACTATCAAATAAAAACTCCGTGAAAAAATCAGTTTTTATCACTCAACATATTCTCCACTATCTCCCTTCCCTCTTAGGACACCATAAAATGGGTCATAGTCTACATCAGAAACAACCAATGTTTCTAGAGCCCATTCACGGGAGAGTATTAAAATACATAGAAGGACACATCTAAAACACTAATCATATAGAATCCAAAATAGTCATCTCACAAAATGGATAAAAAATCAATTCATAAACACCCACATATACTCAGGAAGGACACTACACCTCCAGGAAGTCTCAAAAAAAACTACAAGCCAAAGGATTTGGGTGAAGCATCAAAAAATTGAACATTCAATGAGAAACCACTCCATGAGCTATTCAATCCCCAGAGACACATATCCATGAGGTCATGATCATTGGGCCCTACCCCAAAAAACTCAATGGTGTATGAATACCTCACAAATCAAATAAGAGACTACACCCAGGAATGTAGGGGGCCACAAAAAGGGGATCAAAATCCAGGGATGTGGATAGAATGGTGAACTTTACCTCATAAGAGGAAATTGTCCAATACTACTAATATTAAGGGCCCCAAAAAACTTCAAATGGGTACGCTGTGCGTAATAGGGATACACGGTGTGTCTAGCTAACCCCTATTCTGCTCATGTGTCACAACCTTTTGTAGAATGTTGTCTTTAAAGTACACATAGTGTATGTAAGTATACACAACTTGTATAGGTTCGTCTATACATTACCCAAGTCATCTGTTTGAACTTGTGTTCTGCTAGTGGTCCCCATGTACAAACCCATGTACACATGGTCATTCCAGGAACAACTAGTCATGTATGTGTATCTCAGCATACATGTTCCCATTTATCATATGAGATTCATGTCAACACTCCATCATGGGTAAAAAGGTGTGTTATATTTTTCACATGGCATGTGATCTTTTTCTTCTCCATGAATACATATGTACCACATAGAGATTCCCAAAAAATATTCATCTCTTGATTACATGCTATGTAACCTGAGTTTTTCTAAAACCCATGTTTTCTTCTATGAACTACTATCCTCATCCTCTATACTAATATTTTAGTTAGGAATCACATATTCATGTCCATCCAGCCCCAGCCATCACTAATCACTAGGATCTGGGTTCTAATATTCTCAGAAATCATCATGGTCGATACATCAATCAAATTTGTTCATCAAAACCAAGATGAATAGGAAACCAATATATGATACGATCCACCTTCAATAATTATCATTTTCTTCACCTCAATCTCACATTCAATCATGAACCGAACTCATGTTAACAACCAATTTCACTGAATAACATTCACGAAACAATTGAGTACCGGTTATTTCATCGAACCACTAGGAATGGGAATTTCACATGATGGACGTGAGAAGTAACAAGGTAGAAATACATTAATAATAAAATGTGATGAATTAACCTGAACGATTCTTCATTTTTGAGAATGATTTTTTTAATATATTTAGATGAACAACGAAGGAAATATTCCTAGAACATTAACCAACCATTAATGCATGAATAAATTCGTGATCACGGAATTGATACACATTTGACTAACATAAAGAATAGGATAGAAAACATTCAAATTACACATCATGTATAGATTTCGGATCGATCATTAAAGAATAATGGTTCTTCATTTCCATTGTTGGTGATTCCGATAAACTTCGTTAGCACACAATCCTTAATATGATCTCGATCCAATTTTGTCTTCTAATAATCCTTCAATGTATCCTCTCCAAAATCTCATCTTAATCTCTAGGTTTTGAGGACAAAAATTGTCACGAACCGGGCCGGGTTGCCATCCGACCCGGAGCCTGACCCTTTCCGCGACATGGCCCGAAGGGCGTTCTCAATCCCCACGGGATGGCACAAGTTCCCGAGTATCAAAAATTACCTGGGAATGATTTACCCAAAATAAAAGATAGAAAAAAAACTAACCAGATAAATAAACTGAAACTATAAATAGACAATCAAAAAAACCTTTAAATTATGAACATGTTTAAAGTCTACAACTCGAACCAAAAACTAAAAAGAAAGGGAACCAGGCCGGGTCGCCATCCGACTCGGCAGCCGACCCGGTCCGTGACATGGCCCGAAGGGAGTTCCTCATCCCCACGGGCTGAAACAAGTGCCCATGTATCAAACATTACCTTGGAATGATTTACTTGAAATAAAAGACAGCAAAACAACTAACTAGATAAATAAACTGAAACTAGAAATAGATGACCAAACACACCTTTAAACTATGAACATGATTAATGTCTACAACTCGAACCAAAAACTAAAAACAAAAGACGATAGCGGAAATTAAAACTCTTACTCAAACCTCCCGGTTAAACAGAGGCCACATCAACACCACTCTACATGAAAAGGCCAACTGCAACCTGAACCACCATCACTGAGCACAATGTCACAACATATAATGCAGAAGAAACATAATCTATATAAACCCAAGGGTGTATGTAGGGTGTGAGCTAAAAGCCGAGTAGGATTCCGCTGAGAAAAGGTTCCACACATAATTATTAAAAGTCAAATACATTTTAAATTTAACAGAATAAAAAATAATAATTTCTTAAAGAATTTTAATGAAAAAGGGTTTTAAGGGGAAAATTCTCTAAAAAGGAAAACAACATAACTTAAATAACACACACGGTTGCACACTCACACAGACACACGCACACACACAGATGCATGCACACACGTACACACGCACACACACTTTTGTTGGTAACCCCAACGTCATACCGTGTGCCGACGGTGAGCAGAATAACAAGGAAGAGCACAATACATGGGAGAGACCCTAAAGATACTAGCGAGACGTGGGACCCTAGAACCTCACTTCTCGGTGAACCATATCATACATTCTCGTGAACGAGCCACTGGTAGGGAAACACCTCCTACCATAGTGGTATCTAGTCATCATCCAATGTTTAGTTAGTGTTGTAAGCGTGAATCTTGCTATGTGAAATTTGGTCGTGGCCACTCCCGTATCACTAGCATGCCAGCCTAGTCCACCCACCCTATACCCAGGCTTCCCATTTGTGCTCTAGTAATTAAATGTTCATGCCACTTGTCATAATCATACACTTAAACCCAATAAGATACTACACACGCAAAACAACCATTTTTGCACACAAAAACAATTTTAAATAATACACTCGCTGAATTTTTTTTCAAAACATGCTTCACAGTATTGACATAATTTAATAAACAATTTAAGAAGTTAATAAAACAATAGAAGAAGAGTGTCACATGGTTTTACACACATACAAAAAAACAAGACTATTTATAAATCCAAAACACATTCCAACATTTCACGCACTCAAATACAATTTAAAGTGTGACCTGCACCACACAAACAATTTGATGAAAAACACGACACCACATGTAAGATGCTTTTTCAAAAACTACACAACATAACAATCCAAAAATAAAATCTTATGAAACAACATTAAAGAAGTAACTAGGCATCACCCACTAACCCACTGAAGACCTTATTTTATGATAAGATGCACATGAAACTATATCGAAAACATACTTAACACTAATTGCATATCATGATAAGCTAACACTAAATGCGCAACATAATAATCCAACCACACAATTTAAAAAAATCACTAACAACTAGATATGAGTTTTTAGTAGAAAACACACACCTGATATGAACATGCTACCATGAGTTAAAATGGAAATCAAACATCAAAGATCAACTTCACACAAAATATATTAATTACATAATATGCTAAATTAATTAAATTTTCAAATTGATTAATCAGATAATAATTAAGAGCAGAACCACCTACCTCCTGTGTCAAAGACCCCAACACTCTGTGCGAAAATTAAATCTCTTGTCTTTCTCACCACAAAGAACCTAATGCTAACCCGCACACATGAATTCAAACCAAAAAATTCATGATAAAAATCCAAAATCAGAACATATACCCGCTGGAAATAAATGACCAAACTCATAAGAAATGAAAAAAACAGTAGAGGAAGACATAACCGGGGGGGTCGTCGTTGGAAAAGGGGACAAGAGGGAGGCCATTTGGGAGTTGCAGGGTGCACCGGCTGGATGTATGGGCGGCGTCAGACTAAAGTCGGGGGGCGCTGTGGTTTCACTGGACAGCAGGGTGTTGGGGTTCGGTGGAATATGAAAGGGGACCAGCTATGAGAGGTTGAGCGGCCAAAAAAAGGGGTGTGGCCAAGGTGTAGAGGAGGGGAATGGGAGTTTGGCGGCCAGCCATGGAGGGGCCGACGACGCTACAGGGAGTGGCGGATAGCTAGGTGCGGTCCAGGTGAGTCCAGGGGTGAGGAGTTTCAGTGAGACGGGAAATGGGGGAGGAGAATCGGTTGGTCTAACGGATATAAGGGGGGAGTAGAGGGAAGGGGTGAGGCATGACAGGGGGAGCGGCGCGAGCAGAACCGATGTGGGGGGGGGGGGCTTCGAAGGGGCGCGATGGGCTTCACCGGGTATGAGGGGAGGTCCGGTGTTATAGGGGCGGGTTGGTCGGACAGGGAGGGCGTGGCGCACATAGGGTTAGTGGGGGAGGCCGCACGGGACAAGGGGGTGGAGAGAAAGGGAGGGAGAGAAAAGAATAAAAAAAGGAAAGCAATGATAAAATAATAATAATAATAAATAAGTAATAAAATAAATAAAAGAAATACGTGGAATAATAATAATAATAATTTTAGTAATATCACATAATATTAACCATAGAATTTATTAATCCCAAATAATATTTTTTTTCATTAAAACAATTTCTAATAGTTTACTGAACTTCTTATTTTAATTTTATTTCTATTGAATAATTTTTTACTATTTCATTAACCCACTATGTTTCAATTCATTTGAAAGCCTGGCAGACCGTTTAGATCTCAAAACCAAGCCTCTCCCATGCGTTCGGTGACGTAAAACCAAAACACTCATAATAATAACAACAACAATAATAATAATAATAATAATAATAATAATAATAATAATAATAATAATGATAATAATAAGACAATAACATACATAATAACCTAAATAATAAACTATAAAATGATCAACCAAATAAAAAGCTATTAATAAAAAAGATAATACTTTCAATTAAATTTTTATCCAAGAAAATAATAATATTCTAAAGTTACATTAATATTATCATTATTATGAAAACTATTCTTAATTCGTTTTATTTCATTAGTCAACCATCGGGCATGACGTGTGTCAAGCTGGGTGAGGACGCGCGGCGACCCCGGTGAGGCCACGCGGCTTCGACCGCGGTGCGTTAGACACAACCAAGGGAAAAACATCCATTTTTAAATAAGAACTCAACAAATTTAACTTGTGCCTCGACATGAGCCACATAATTCCCATTAAAAACAATATAATAAATAATATAAAATGGACAAGTGTGACAATTCTCCCCACCATAAAGGTTTCCATCCCTGGAAGGCCACAACTAGAACCAAACGTCAAAGCAGAAAACCACCTCCCTTAAGGTTCAATGGGGATCCCTACAATCATCAAGCAAATAGAGGTAAAAAATATCATGCTCAGAGAAAGTGGCTCAAAGACAACTTCGAGAAACTCATATAAAGACTTTTTGATATGTGTTTCCCGCCCCGAAGAGCTATACTGCCTCTGGTTTACTGATCAAGGGTGGGAACTCTCGCATCTATGGGAACCAATGTTAGAAGCCGAAACATCTCAAGAACTATTAAACTAAAACCACAACATTTGGCTAGAATGAACAAATAAGGTCAAACCACATCCACGGAACATTCTTATCACTTATCACCAGACCATATTTAAAAACAGAAGTAAAAGATCAACATGGGGAGGCCCAAGGGGCTCCCCACCATTAAGAAGTCACTAATGCTCGAAACGAGACTGGAAACCGAAACGATGAGGTTCGAGCGGACTCCCTGCCATTAAATAAAATTCCAGCACTGATTCATTCTAGAGACATTTGTCCGAGACACAATGTGGGTCTCCACACCATTAAGAACCTACCAACGTGCAAGGAAAGACTATAAAACCATCATGGGGAGGTCCGGGCGGACTCCCCACCATTTAGGAATGGACAACACCAATTTATTCCAGAGACCTTTGTACGAGACCCATCGTGGGTCTCACCGCCACTAGAACCAACAAAGGATACAGAACATTGAAAAATTCTTGATGGTGACCAAACACCCCACCACAAGGGGCGGGGAGGGAGGGCCCGACTACCGGGGTGTCAAAAGCATGACCCAAAACAAGCCAACATTTCCAAATCTCTGGATGATTATTATTCAGATTTGAGAGAGATTTACTCAACAAACTCCCATAAGTACCACTATTGCTATTTCATCCAATGGCATGAAACCCCAAGACATTAAGGCAACAAGACGAACACGCCTCCACATGGTCGTGAAAACATTATGAAACCAGAAGGCTCATTCTGAGTGGAACAACCATAGAAACAATTCAAACTCCATCTACTTTTAACACCATTGACTTAAATAATGTTGGGCTCTCATAAACTCTCTGTGTTCTTGACCATGCGCCAGCTTCACTCTGAGGCCTATGTTCAGAGCCCTGATGTTTGAAGCATCTTATGCCTTGCAGTCAAGTATTGACGAATCCTGAATGGAGCTTCCCATTTTGGTGTCACATGAAACCACATTGCAACCGAGAAAACACCATCAAACCCACCACAATAAGACATCCAACTGATCATACATGGAACATTCTCCAACACCAGATCTGAAAGGGAGCATTCGCATCACACTTTTCACACTAGATGAGAACACAACACCACAAATCATCATCTGAACATGACCATTGCTGTTGAGAGGAGCATTATATGTAGAGGGACTCCAACTGAGTCTTAAACAACACGTGATTCCTTCAATCGACCATAGCATCCCCATGTGACTGGGTCTGCCACACTAGTGGCCTAACGTAGACCCTTTCTTCTTAAACGAAACCAACAAAGGACCAAAGGTAATTTAGAATAGTGGTCAGCACTGACCACTCCAGGCTGCTTTCACGTTTGCACCTCGAAGTGAACTCACAATGCAAAAGGTCACCAAACATGACCCTTTCAGCCGATGAAAACACTACAAACCATTCAAGACACCGGCAAGCACTGATAACTCTGAATCGCCTTCACCCTTCCCTGATGGAATTTCTTTCACTGATTCAAGGGGGAACCTTCAGAAGCAATGACGTCAAACATCATACCCGACGAATCATATAACTCAAATAGACCAAAAATCCCTTCAGCACCCCTCACATCTGTCATCCTGCTGTGAGAGGATCTGATTACATGTAAAAAGGAGAGGTGGGTTCAATTCTAGAATTCAAGAAGAGATTCCTCTGATCAACTATAGGGTCAGCCAACATCGAATTTCCTATGGCCACACTTCAATCACATGTCAACACTTTATGGGGGGCGTACACTACTCAAGAAAGAAAATATCATGGACCCAAATAAAACTAGACCAATTGTCAAGACATACTGCAGGAGAACACCAAATGTGCAGGGGAAACCACTACAAGGGATTCCTGAAGCACTTTTAAAAAGAGACCATTAACCACACGTTTTCACACCAACTGACCAACAAAAATTCAAACTCAAGACCAAAATCAGTCAAAAGGAACCACGGCTTGAAACGACTCACATCCAACCTTTCAAAAATATAAGGACACACCACACAATCACCGGTTATTTAAAAATACCAAATTTTCCTTTAACAAAACATTTTGAAAATAAGCAATGCCAGTGGGTCGCACAAACACCAATGGTGTCCCATGGGCCTCGCACATGCATGTTCCTATGCCACACAGGCACCCACCTCATATCCATCCAGGCACTCATCCGCTCGTTCCATTCGCCCTTTCTCATTCCATATACACTCTTGCATGTGGTTTCCCATGAGAACACCAAGGATCAAAACCAAACCTTTCTATTTTTCAAAACCAAAACATCCAAACCACAAATTTCAATCCTCATACCTCATTTTTTTATGTTCATTATTTCAAAACATTTTCCATAACCTTTTCCAAGACCAAATCATTTTTACATTAATTCTAAATGTCCACAATTCCAAAACAAAGAGATGAGCAACAGTGCAAGAGAAAACTAGTGTTAGCGGGTAACTGGAACATATGGTTAACGACCATACATCAATCACGCCACTGCAACGGAGGGTATTCTTGGACAGTGTCCTCAGCTCCACAAGGCTTTCCAGACCCTGCGAGCTCACTATGACCACTAACCCTACTCCATTTTGATTTCCAATAGACATGATTAACCACAAGGACCAAAACTCAGAAAAACCTCAACATAATCTGATAACTTGAGTCCTGCCGCGAGGTGTGCTGGCCAGACACCTTACTCGTAGCCAAGACGTCGAGTCTCGACAACCTTAATTGAAGTCTACCGTGACTCTTCCCTGAAAGAACATGACCCAAGAGAGCAAACCTGCTGCTCTGATACCATTTTGTCATGAAACAGACTGGGTCACCATCCGACACTGCGCCCAACCCAGTCCACGACATGGCCCGAAGGGCGTTCCAGATCTCCATGGGCTAGCACATGTGTCCGGGTATCAAATATTACCTGGGAACTATTTACCCGAAATAAAAGACAGCAAAACTGCTAACCAGATAAATAAACTGAAATTAGAAATAGACAACCAAACACGACTTTAAACTAGGATCATGTTTAATGTATACCAATCGAACCAAAAACTAAAAAGATATCACATAAATGACTTATTTTAAAGTTAACTTCCATTTAATTTCCATTCATGCTTTGTTTTGAGGGTTTCCCAAGCATTTATGGAGGAATGGGTGAGTTTTTATGAATTGGGCCAAACCGTGAGCCCAATTCCAGATTTAAAAATAAATTTTGATTCCTTTATAACATCTTAATTTTTCAACATCTTTCATCCATTCCAATTCCTAATTTTCATCTCCTGACATATTAACACCACCATATTTATTTGGACCATTTATAAATCCATAATCTTGGTGGATATGGGTTTTTAGTTAGGGAATTGGGCCTGCCCGAAAGCCCATTTTCTGCATTAAAAAGAAATTTTAATTCTTTAATATCTCCTTTAATATTTGCGTTTTTCTGCTGATTCGAACCCTCACCAGAGCCCACTTTCCTAAGGCGCGACCCCATGTCCTCCCCCCACAATTTTGAGCTCGATAGAATCTTGAAAAAAGGAGAAAAGTATATGGATTTCAGAAATCGTCCAGATTTTGGAGTGGTAAATTGATCCTTTCATAACTCCTTCAATTATTAATCTTTTTCCCCAATTCCAATTCCTACATGAACTTATCATTCTTGTTTGAATATAAATTAAATTTTTATCTGTTTTAAAATTCAGATTCTGGTCGATTTTGGTTCGTTTTATTCAGGATGTTTCAAATAAGTGTTTCTTTCCTTGATTTCCTCCCCTTCTTAAGGGTTTCTTTCACTCTTTCAATAAGTTCATCATGTCCAGAAATTGAGTTTCGAAACTAGGGATTGATTTGGGGTTTTTTTGGTCAAGTATTGTGGTCTAGGGCTGTATTTATATTCCTTGAGGTGCGGCGGTGGTGCGGTTGATGTTTCGCACCATGTTTTGAGAGTTTCGTCATAAAAGGTAGGTGATTCCATGTGTAAACATTTATAGATGAGTTAGTTTTTTTGAATTACTTATTATTCATGTTCCTAATATGCTATGTGTGGTGCGTGAACTGTTTATATTGGATTTAGTAAATCATTTGTTTTTATAGTTTTATTTTAGCTTTAAATTTGGTGTTTTCATGTGCAACCCTTTGGGTATTGTTTAGGATTGTTTTATAACATATAAATTTTGTTTAATAAATCTTGTTCGGGATGAAAATTCTGATTTGGTGGTGTATTGGTGTGCCACTAGGTCTTAGAGAGGTTTTTTAAGGGTTTAAGGTGTAAAACTTTATTGTACTTCTTGAATGTGATCTTGAAAACGTGTGCGTTTCATGTGGATCTTTCGTACTGTTGTTTGAGGTGGTTGTATAACACATGGGGGTTGTTTAATAAATGTTTTTGGAGCTTCAAATTTTGTTTTGAATTTGTATTGATGTGATTTTGTCCTTGAAATATGGTTTTGAAATTGGTTTTATTTGAAAAGCTTTGATACACTATTTAGAATTGTTTTATGAAAGTTTTGAGTGGTTTAATGATTTATGTAAGAGGTGAAACCATATTGGAAAACTATTTTGGATTGTTTATACATTCAAATGAACCATTTTAAATGTTAATAGTTCTGTTATGTGATGTTTATCATATTTGTAGGGACTTCATAAAATTGCTAAAGGATGTGTTGGATTGTGATTGTTATGAAAAAAGTTTTGTGGGCTATTTTGGTGTGAGATTGATTTCAAAAATGAATTTGAATGAACAATTAAATTTGTGACTTGTGTGATGTTCATGGGTCTGTTTGTATGATGTGTTATGTGGAAGTGATATTTTCATGTGAAAAGTACATTTCTTGGATTGTTGAACTTGTTTGAGCACAAAAGGAAAACCCGTGTATCTAGGTGTGTGGACGTGTACTAGTATGCTAGTGAATCTGTGAGGTTTGGCCTCAGTTTCACTTAGCAGGATTGACGCTTACAACTCTAACTAAACTATTATGATGATGATTGGGGACCACTAGGTTATGGGTATGTTCCCTACTATTTTCTCGTGCATGAGAACGGATAATGTTTGTGGTTACTCTCACCGAGATACGAGGTACCTGGGACCCACAGCTAGCTAGTGCCTAAGGGTTATTTCCTATTGGTTGTGCTCATTAGATCTTTTATACTTACCGTCAGCATACGGTATATTTGGCTGAAAAAATCAGTAGCTTTTGAATTTATTTTTAAAGTGTTGATTCTTTAAATTAGCCCACTTGAAAACTGTTTTTTTAAGTTTCATCTTTTAGAAATTGTAACTAGAAATTACATGTTCTTGAAAACTTGCAAGCTTTTCGTGTTTGAATGTTTATCACAGGGAATCTCTTGGTGGTGGTATCCTACTAGGCATTGGCTCACACCCTACTTACACCCTTGGGTGTAAGTAGACTTGGTTATTTTGTTTGTTGTCGTAGGTTTGGGTATAACATTTTTGCCAACAGTTCGGGTTTTCACCGGTCATTCATAATGCGGTGTTGTGGAGATGGCTTGAGGGAAATGCCTCTTGCCATGTTGAGGTTCTTGGGATGTTCATTTTTTTTTGTTTTGTTCCTTTTTTATAGTCTTGTTGAGTTGTTTTAGACTATGTAAATCAGTTCTGATTTTCTGCAAAACATTGTTTGGTTTGAAAAATCCAGATTTGTTTCATTGGAATCTTTTGTTGTTTTATGATTATAAACTCGAGTAAATTGTTCCCAATTTTCATTTTATGATACCCTGGAACTTGTGCCAACCCGTGGGGATCAGGAAATCCCTTCGGGTCTTTCCATGGACCGGGTCGGGTGCCGATTTTGAAGGCGACGAGATTCGGTTCGTGACAAAATGGTATCAAAGGAGGTTCTGGTTAACTCTTTGGGTCACGTTATTTGGGGAACAGTCGGGGCAGTATAAAGATAGGATTTTTGGGACTTGGTAGTTCGGTTATGGGTAGTGTTCCTGATCACCACACCTCATGACAGGATTCGAGTTGCCAGGGGATGTCAGGATTTATCTAATTCCTTTGGTTTTCTTGGTTTGAAGATGATTAGGGGATATGAAAAGAGAGTTGGGTTAATGGTCTCAGTGAGCTCGCAGGGCCTGGCAAGCCATGTGAAGCCGGGGATATTCCCTAAAACTCTCTCTGTGATAGTGAAGTTGTTGTAATATGGCTATCAACGATATTTCCAAGTCACCCATTGAAACTAGTTTCCTCTCAGATTGTTTTGTTCTTTAGTTTTGAAATCCGGCCACTTTGGTTTTCTGGTGACATGGTTTTAATAAGCGTAAAGTTTTTATGAAATGATTTTAAAATAAAGAGGGAATGGTTTGGTTTATGAAATTGAGGAATTGAATTTTCAGAATTGTTTTTAAATGTAAAATGGTGTGATTACACTTCTTTTGAAAGAAGGAACTATATTGATGTTGGTTTTGAAAAGTGTTTCCAATAGAGTTTTCTAAACAATAAAAGGGTGTTTTAATGGGATGAGATTTTTTGAAATTGATATGAATATCTTGAAATTGGGTTTTATTCAAAAAGGTTGTCTCTTTATGGAATGTTTTGTAAGATGTGAATTGGGATTTTGATCCCATTGTTAGCAGTTTTGAGAAAAAGGTTGGGATGGATGACCATTTTTTTTTTGAAAAGTGTAAAGAATTTTTATTTTAACCTTTGGTATTTCCGTGAGTGACCACATGCATGGGGTTATATGGGATGATGGATGGTTGATGGCATGACTGGATGAGTTCTGGGATGTATAGGAGGAGGGTGCCCAGTGTGGCACAAAAACATGCATGTGTGAGGCCCATGGGGTACCAATGGTGGATACGCTTACTATTATCCGTTTGTTTTAAAAGAATTGGTTTTAAAGAAAAACATGATATCTTGATTAATAGTTTGGTATGGTTTGTATTATGTGTTTTTGAAAATGTTGATATTGTGGGTTGATTTGTGTTCAATAACCCCTTCTGTTTGAACTGTGTTTTGGGTTTGTGTTTGGTTGGTAAGTTGTGTTGTAAGAAAGGTTAGTGGTCTCTTTTGAAAAATGTTTTGGGATGACTTTATGGTGGTTCCATTCATGTGTTTGGATCTGGTTTGAGGCATGTTTTGACTAATGTACCATCTTGTTTGGGTCCTTGGGTTCTCTCATTCAATAAGGTACGCCCCCATTAAGGGTTAATGCACAGCTGAAGTGAAACCCGTGTTGTTTCACCATTGGAAAATCCTTCAGTTGATCAATATAATGAATATTTTATCGATCATTGTTGATTGAGTCTACACCCATTCATTTCATTGATTTTTTGATCCTCTTGTAGTGGTAAAGTAATTGTGGAAGGTTGAAAGAAACCTTAGTTTCTTAAGTTTCATGATTCATCGAAGGTGGAAGTGTTCTTTGGTTGTTAGTGTGGATGAGTCTCTTGATGGTGTCTAAGAGGGCCTCTGGGTTCTTTATAGTTTCTTTAAAGAAAGAGTAATTATTAAACCACCAATTTTGAGATTTTGGTCATTATAGGATATTGTGTCCACTTTATGGACTTGTCTGTTGTTTAGAGACTTTGAATATGGTCTCGTTCCATGTATTGTTTCTATCAATCTCAAGGGTCATGTTCAGTGACGCATTGTGATGTTGTGTGCTCTTTTGACTATAAAGTTGAAGGTCACACAATCCTCTGAGGTTCTATGTTATGTTGGTAGTATGTCTCCCTTGGGAAAAACATCAAATATCTTATCTTAGAGGAAGGTGTTTATACGTGTCCTTCCCTTCTGTTGTTTCTCACCCAAAGAAACAATGTGTGATGTGTGTGCATCGTTTGATCCCTTGTTTCAGTGAAATGTATGGTTTTGGTAAAGTGTGTTATGGAGTGTGTTATGTCTTGATGAACCAATCGGGTTATGCGGTGTAGTTGTTTGTGGCACTGAAAGAATAAGTTCCACATAGGGGTTTCAACAGCCTAACTGTGTGGCCGAAGATGCTTAAATATTTTGAGCTCCAGCCATAGGTCCCAGAGAGAAGCTGGCGCGTAGTCATGGGAAACTCCAGTGTCATTTAAACCCTTGTACAAAGTCCTATCCTCAGTATGAAAGATAGGAAGAGTTTAAACCTATGGTTTCATCATATTTCTTCTATTGTTCCCATTCGGTGGAAATAGGTGGAGGGTCTTGTACCCATGTCATCACAAAATGTTATTACCTCCCCCTTTGGTTTCCATTGGGTCTTTGTAGAAGGGTTGGAAATTTTTCTAGACAAGTTGAGCACACCATTTTCACATGGTTAGTTCTAACCATGAACAAAAAAAATAACCATGCAGATATAAGGATCCACATAGTTATTGCACAATTTCCCCAAACTGTGTAGACTACCGTGCGACTGTCCCAACTCTTTAATTTTGGGGTCTTCTCGTTTCGGCCCACGCCGATCGGTTAAGATGGTTGTTTCTTATGGTGGGGAGACCCACTACGAGTCGTATATAAGTTCTTTTGTAAATTTCTGATGGAAGTATACCCTTTGTACTGGGGAGTCCATTCAGGCCTCCACCTGTTAGTGTCCTGATTCTTTCTCGAGGAAAAAAAATATAGGTTGTCTCTTATGGTGAGAAGGTAATTTTTGTTCCCCCATACTAGTAACTCAGACTTATCCATGGTCGTGGATTGGCGGTATGTAGTCTCATTCAGAGATATCAAGCTACCTACATCTTCATTTAGTAAACATTAGGATTGGGGAGTACCCAATGGTCTAGTTAAAGTAAGGTAAGTGTAACCTTCTTCGATGTTGTAGTTCATTTGGGTGAATTTCTTGAGTCTTGTTCAGATAGTGTTTAATGAATTTTATTTTGGGATAATGTATAAATGTGATTGATAATTTCAGTAAAGTAGTGTACGATTGGGTTATGAGATTAATCATTCCTTAATTGATCACTGGAGGTGTTTGGGACATTGGGGGTGAAACCTGGCAAAGGAGTACCTCTTGGTTTCTTAGTTGAGTTTGGTTGTTGCTTTGTCCTTGATGTGACTTTCCGGGGCAGAAAGTTTTAATGGTGGGATGAATTGTCACATATATTTCTTATTTTAAAGTTAATTTCCATTTAATTTCCATTCATGCTTTGTTTTTAAGGTTTCCCAAGCATTTATGGAGGAATGGGTGAGTTTTTATGAATTGGGCCAAACCGTGAGCCCAATTCCATATTTAAAAATAATTTTTGATTCCTTTATAACATCTTAATTTTTCAAAAAATTTCATCCATTCCAATTCCTAATTGTAATTCCCTGACATTTTAACACCACCATATTTATTTGGACCATTTATAAATCCATTATCTTGGTGGATATGGGTTTTTAGTTAGGGAATTGGGCCTGCCCAAAAGCCCATTTTCTACATTAAAAATAAATTTTAATTCTCTAATATCTCCTTTAATATTTGCATTTTTTCGGTGATTCCAACTCTCTCCCAAGCCCACGTACCTAATGCACGACCCCATGCCATCCTACTACAATTTGGAGCTCGATAGAATCACGAAAATAGTCGATACTACTCTAGATTTCAGAAATCGTCCAGATTTTGGAGAGGTAAATTGATCCTTTCATAACTCCTTCTATTCTTAATCTTTTTCCCCAATTAAAATTCATACATGACCTTATCATTATTGTTAGAATATCCATTAAATCTTTATTTTTTTTAAAATTTGGATTATGGTAGATTTTGTTTCATTTAATTCAGGATGTTTCAAGTAAGTGTTTCTTTCCTTGATTTCCTCCCCTTCCTAAGGGTTTCTTTCACCCTTTCAATAAGTTCTTAATGTCTAGAAATTGAGGTTCGAAACTAGGGTTTGCTTTGGTGTCTTTTTTTTCAAATATTGTGGTCTATGGCTGGATTTATATTCCTTGAGTTGCGGCGGTGGTGCGGTTGATGTTTCGCACCATGTTTTGTGGGTTTCGTCATAAAAGGTAGGTGATTCCATGTGTAAAAATTTATAGATGAGTTAGTTATATTTAATTACTTATTATTCATGTTCCTAATATGCTATTTGTGGTGCATGAACTTTTTATGTTGGATTTAGTAAAGCATTTGTTTTTATTGTTTCATTTTAGCTTTAAATTTGGTGTTTTCATGTGCAACCCTTTGGGTATTGTTTGGGTTTGTTTTATAACATATAAATTTTGTTTAATAAATATTGTTCGGGATGAAAATTCTGATTTGGTGGCGTATTGGTGTGCCACTAGGTCTTAAAGAGGTTTTTTAAGGGTTTAAAGTGTAAAACATTATTGTACTTCTTGAAAGTGATCTTGAAAATGTGTGTGTTTCATGTGGATCTTTCGTACTCTGGTTTGAGGTGGTTGTATAACACATGGGGGTTGTTTAATAAATGTTTTTGGAGCTTCCAATTCTGTTTTGAATTTGTATTGATGTGATTTTGTCCTTGAAATATGGTTTTGAAATGGGTTTTATTTGAAAATCTTTGGTACATTATTTAGAATTGTTTTATGAATGTTTTGAGTGGTTTAATGATTTATGTAAGATGTGAAACCATATTGGAAAACTGTTTTGGATTGTTTATACATTAAAATGAACCATTTTAAATGTGAATAGTTCTGTTATGTGATTTTTATCATATTTTTAGGGACTTCATAAAATTGTTAAAGGATGTGTTGGATTGTGAAAGTTATGAAAAAAGTGTTGTGGGCTATTTTGGTGTGAGTTTGATTTCAAAAATGATTTTGAATGAAAAGTTAAATTTGTGACTTGTGTGATGTTCATGGGATTGTTTGGATGATGTGTTATGTGGAAGTGATATTTTCATGTGAAAAGTATATTTCTTGGCTTCTTGAACATGTTTGAGCAAAAAGGGGAAACCCGGGTATCTAGTTGGGTGGACGTGTACTAGTATGCTAGTGAATCTGTGAGGTTTGGCCTCATTTTCACTTAGCAGGATTGACGCTTACAACTCTAACTAAACTATGATGATGATGATTGGGGACCACTAGGATATGGGTATGTTCCCTACTATTGGCTCGTGCACGAGAATGGATAATTTTTGTGGTTACTCTCACCGAGATACGAGGAACCTGGGACCCACATCTAGCTAGTGCCTAGGGGTTATTTCCTATTGGTTGTGCTCATTAGATCTTTTATACTTACCGTTGGCATACGGTATATTTGTCTGGAAAACTCAGTAGCCATTGAATTTATTTTAAAAGTGTTGATTCTTTAAATTATCCCACTTGAAAACTGTTTTTTATGTTGCATCTATTAGAAATTGGAACTAGAAATTACATGTTTTTGAAAACTTGCAAGGTTTGGGTATGACATTTGTGCCAACAGTTCGGGTTTTCACCGGTGATTCATAATGTGGTGTTGTGGAGATGGCTTGAGGGAAATGCCTCTTTCCATGTTGAGGTTCATGGGATTTTCATTTTTTTTTTGTTCCTTTTTTATAGTCTTGTTGAGTAGTTTTAGACTATGTAATTCAGTTCTGATTTTTTGTAAAACATTGTTTGGTTTGAAAAATCCAGATTTGTTTCATTGAATTCTTTTATTTTTTTTATGTTTATAAACTCGAGTAAATCGTTCCCAAATTTCATTTTATGATACCCGGGCACTTGTTCCCGCCCGTGGGGATTGGGAACGCCCTTCGGGTCTTGCCATGGACCGGGTCGGGTGACGATTTTGAAGGAAACTAGATTCGATTTTTGACAAAAGAAAAGATGACAGTGGAAAATAAAACTCTTACTCAAACCTCCTAGAAAAAGAGAGGCCACATCAACACCACTCTGCATGAAAAGACAAACTATAACCTGAACCACCATCACTGAGCACGAAGGCAGAACCTGGAATGCAGAAGAAACATAATCTACATACACCCAAGGGTGTATGCAGGGTGTGAGCTAAAATCCCAGTAGGATGCCACCAAGAAAAGGTTCTATGAATAATTTTTAAAATCAAAATACATTTGAATGTTACAACTGGGTCCCAGTGATAGCACAAACACCCCGCCTTTAAATGGCCGTCAGGTCCTGGCCCACCAGGTACAACCAGTTTCCCCGCAAACATGTGGGGCCCACCCCAGGGTCCACCCACATTCCTAAACGGGTCATATGACTAATGAGAGTCCCCAAATACCAACACATTTCCTTTATAGTGTGTTTTATTGTCACTCACACACACCCTAGGAAACATCGCAGAAGGTCACCCATCCTGATCACTACTCCAAGCCAAGCACGCTTAACTGTGGAGTTCTAATCAGACAGGATCCCAAAATGGAAGGATCACCTTGTCGACTTGAGTTATATCATTTAGTCATTTAACCCTTTTTCATTCGGGGGGGGGGGGTGTTACAATCACCCACCCCCCTTTAGATTAGAATGTCCTCATTGTGGGCCCTACATCTCAACCTAGGCAGTGCACCACACTTAAGGCTGAGTACCACCTCTGATACCAAATGTGACAAGTGGGTCCTAGTGACCACACAGACACCCCGCCATTACATAGTCATCAGGTCCTGGCCCACTGGGTACCACCAGTTGCCCCGCAGACACGTGGGGTCCAGCCCAGGGTCCACCCACATGCCTGAATGGGTCATGTGACTAATGATTGTCCCCACAGGACAACACATGTCATTTACAGTGTGATTTGTCCTTACTCACACACACCCTAGGAAACTTCCCAAAAGTTCATCCATCTTGATCACTACTCCAAGGCAAGCACACTTAATTGTGGAGTTCTAATCAGATAGGCTCCTGAAAAGGAAGCTTCACCTTTTCGACATGAGTCATATCATTTATCCATTTAACCATTTATCATTCGGGGGTGTAACAAAAATAGTGTAGATTCAAATACATGTATTTATATAAAAATGAGTCGTTGCATCAATATAATAAAATATATATTTTATTTTATTTTATAAATTTCGACAGTGAGTACACTTTATCAAAACACCCGATGTCTACAATGATTATGTCACACCTAGGGAAAATGCCTCACTCTAAACTAAAAGTAGCATTCATATTTCCAATTTCATCATCTATTTAATAAATATTCCGTCATTTTGGGAAGACTATGGTTGTGTGATAATAATTTTTTTAAAATTTCACAAATATTAATTTGAGGATCGTCGAGTAATGGTATCTCATGAGGACTATATTCCTTATCCATCCTCGTATCCCATATATAAGGAACGTGATTACAAAAAAATAGTATACAAAACATATCCCATTATATGGAGTAAATTTCATTGTCATGACTCATATTCTTAATAAGGTTCCACCATTGATCATATTCACCTTTCAAATGATTAAAATATAAGAAATTTTTTTATTTCCCAATAAATATAAAATTAAAGATATATTTTCAATTGTTTTGATCCATCTCCCATCTATTAGTTGAATTTATAACCCACTAAAAATTGTGGATGTTTACTTGTGATAGATTTTATGGAACATTCTTCCCTACATTGATTGTTTAGAAGCATATCGTGGTTTATGGATTGAGAATGGTGTCTATGCATAAAAACAATGTTCTGAATCCCACATCACATATCATTAGGTTGATCATGTGGATAATATTTTCATTTTCTATCATATTAATCATTAACAATGTTTTTTTGAGTTCCATCCATTGTCTAAAATAAAAATCATAATCTGATGATAACTAACCATAGTGTAGAACACGATAGTCATCAAAAATAATTTATAAGATGGCTAAATAATGACACAATAGTATCAATTTATAAAACTGTAGTCTTATAAAAGGTCATTCATTGTCATTATAAAATTCCTTAAAATGGTTCATAATGATTTTGTGAGGTCCCAAAACATTTCCCTTTGGAGTTTTAAACTGGGCATGTAACAAGTCCCATTGACCTCTACAATGTGATGATTGAGTCCATATCAATAATCCTTTTTCATAGTTATTAACCCTAGGTAAATATATGCCTAGGACACATCCAATTCTTGTATCTATTCAATGATATAATATCATATAATCCACTAACTCTATGATTTATTAAAATTCTAGGACATTTTCTAATACATTGACTTATCCATAGACATATCATTAGAGTAATCCCATAAAATGCCCATATAAATACACCCAATGTTCACTCTAAATGTAATCTTCCACGTTTTCAAAGGATAACCAAACCATCCCTTTGATAAATACTATAATGAACTAGGATTTTCATACATAAATATCACATTCATTTAGATTGATATTCAATATATTTCATAAAAAACAAACCCATGGAGCATAACAGTTTATTGAATTTAGAGACTATAATCACAATATTCTTATTTACTAAACAATCTACAACTTACCCCAAAAATATATTCTCACATATTACTCCTCATAGTCATACCCTACCGAAACAATTATTCATAACCTAGGGATAGAAACATAAGAGAACGTGTTCTTAGATACTCAGTATGAATAAAGACAGGATTTATATGTCTAAGAAAATATGAAATCATAAGATAATCATAATGGTATGTGATATTGAAAATAACATAAAATTTTTATACCACACGTATCATTGATCATAAATTTTATTCATGGAATAAAACGTTATCATTTCAAAAAAACATGGCACACAAGAATTAGAAATCAACACAAATCAATAGTATATATTTTTGTGCCTTCAGAATGTTGGAAACATAACCATTAAACATGGTTAAATATCTTCAACATGTCCCTTAAAAGACATCCCCTTTGATACTCTTCACACACATACCCTAATTAAAATAATTCTTAGTAACTTGTGGAAAGGAAACATAATAATAGTATATATTAGATTCTAAGTATGGGTAAACATGGTAGATATATAACCATAACATATACATAATGGTTTGAGGACATGATAATAGCATTTAAAAATGATTCCCTACAAATCAATGAATATAATCATGAGTTATGGAATAAATATAGGTAGTTCATAAGTCATGAATCAAAATTTAATCAAGAACATGATACATGAGATTGTAACATTGGAAGAAAACATATATTTCTGGCATACACATTACTATATAAATCATTATGTTATGGCTACCCATAATGATATTCATAAAATGATAAGATTGGTATGAAATCCATTTACCTTCTTCAGGCTTCAGACGACTACCCATGTACCGTCATCCATTTGATTAGGCTGACCACCCTTTTACACAAGTTTATGTTCTTGGAATGACCACCGAGGAACCCTATGCGATCATAATGAATTTATCCTTACCAAATTCATTATAGGGAGATAGAGGTCCTACTCATCCCATAATAAAAGTATTACGTATGTGTTCCACAATATCATAAAAAATCACCATTTCAAATCAAATGAAATAAATTGGGTATCATAAACGTTTCATCATTTCATAACCTGTGGAGAATAAAAAATTTTGATAATAATTTCAGTATATCATAACCTATGAAAATTAAAGGGTTTCATAATCATTTTACCAGGGTATATCCTATGGAAGAGAAACAGGTTTAATATACATCGTTTCATCAAAAACATCAACCATTTAATGAAAGAATTTGAATGTTTTCCTTGGATCATATCCCGAGTAAATCATAAATTAAATCAAAGGATGTTAACATATATAGAGACATATTTTAAAAGATCACATAAAATGATTCTTATGGAAAATAAAATTTATTTGAAGAACACTTAGTAAAATCACATCCAAAATAATTTTTAACTAAAAAAACATTGGAGACAAATAAATAAAACCTTAAAATATAATTTAAGAAATATATTGAGGAAAATAACATTTCATCTTTTAAAAAGGCATTTTTAAAATGTAAAACTATATGAAACCCTTATTCATTGACAATAAAGCTTAAAATATATAGATGAAGATTTGAAATTATATAAAATATATTTTGTTCATAAAAAAATTTCTAAATCCTTTTCATTAAATATTATCGTAAAATATCAATTAAAATATTTTTTGACACCCTTTTTTTAAAACATAGCTTTGGAAGAAAACTGATTTTTGACCAAAGATTGAAATGAATTCTATTTTTCTTTAAACAAATTATAAAATTAATAAAATACCAAGGATTAGAAAATGGAACCAATACATAAATAATTCCTTATCAACCATAGGAGAATATCATGAATATGATTTATTGAGAGATGGATCGAGATATTTTATCATTGGAATAATAATCAATAAAAATTTTGATAGATGATGAGATTATATCATAAAATCATCACCAAATTGGCATCCTTGATTAATAAGAACCATGATTTAATAACATAAAATTCAAAATAAAATATCATTATGATAAATAAATTCCAGATATTGAAAATCAATGGTGATGTATATACAACATGTAAAATAATAGAGGTGTATAACATAACATTTGTGTCAAAGAAGGCATATTGAGAAACGTTTATATCATCATCAAAAAGAAATAATAAAATAAATAGAAAATTTAATTATCATATAATGAGGTAGATTAGTTATATATTATATCATATCATAGAAAATACCCCACACAAAATAAATGAGTGGTGAATATGGAATAGGTCTCTCAAATATGAAAATGAAACTAGAAATATCATTACCATAAGTCTTCAATATCATCGTATATATTCATCCATATTGGATAATAAATATATGTTTATTATACATAAATTAAAGAATAGATATCATATATTTAATAACATATATTATTTTATTATGACCGTTTATTACCCATTTATTAAAAATTAAATATTATAGTTATGTTTCGAGTAATAAACGCTTTGTTTTTTATATATATTCTGACTTTTTATTTCTTGTCCTCTTACTTTGATAATGATTTAATAATCTATAAAATGTAAAACTTGATTCAAATATAATATGTAGAAATCATATATGTATTTATAGTAACCCATAAAATTTAGTGATAGGAAATAATATTCATTGTTTGTGAATATGGTGGGTCATACATATTCGTGAATGATATTTACATTTTAATACCATATTGAATGAAATAAAAGTAAATTATATATTAATATATTATGACCCAAATATAAATATTATGTCATCTATATCAGATGTTTTTATTAAAACACATCTTTAATATATTCTAGGTATGTCGTGAATGAATCACATTGCTTCACGAGGTGGTAGTCTACCATACATGCATGGAACATTTTTTAATTAACAGAAAATGGAAAACGCGATGTTATGAATTATATAATAATTATAGAATCATAGTAAATTAGTAAATATCATATATATCATATATAAACAATAAATCCCTCACTATTACTACCCTTAAAAGGTGGTAGTGGTAAAACTAACAAAATCCATTCATAAGGTAGTAGTATGATGTACACAAAACAATGATTTATTTATTGATTTTATGAATTTTTGTAAAGTTTTAGGTATTAAAAATAACATAACAACATATATGTGTATGTAATATAATAAAGTTATTATATCATCATTTTATAATATTAGTTTATGGAGGTGATTGATGATATAAAATAATAATGCATTTTGAAGAACATTATGTCTTCATTGGGTTTCCACCTTATTATTATACTAACTCCTTTCATTTCTTGAATTATACAAAAAATAAGGAAACTAGTATGAGAGGATAGAAATTAAAAAGTGATATTGGAAGATCATTAATGATACAAATGGCTTGAGCGGTGTTAATAATTGGGGAGAGTGAGTTCCCTCTTATTGTTGAGGAGGAGTTCTATTCTTATAAATAGTAAAATGTATTCCTTATTGGTATGTATATATTTCCTCAAGTGGATGTAAATTAGATAATTAATGGGTTTTTCAGATTAAATGATCGATCAAACTCTCCACCAGATAAGTAATTTGTTTTCTAACCTTAGTAACATAACCATTAAGTCTAAGTTAGAGTGATCCCTATTAGATAATTTTTACTCACTGATTATAAATATTTAACAAATTTATAAAATAAAAATCAAAAGAATTTTTTAAATTAATTTTAACACAATCACATGTAAAGCGAAAAAACACAAATTGAACCTTAACCATGCTAACTGAGTTTTTACTATTTAAGGATCAATATATTCATTATAATAAAAAAATTGGACCATGAATAAAACATAGTTTATTTTAATAACATTTTAAAAAAATTGAAAAAGATAGATTTTTTAGTAATTTTAAATGATTTAATATTATATTATTTATTATAAAATAACATTAATAACAATTTTTACACTATTAATTTAATTTAATTTATAAAATATCATGAAAGTAATTGAATTTGAATAAATTATGTTAAAACCTATATAATATGGTATATCAATCTACATAAATAATATAATACAATAAATCATTAAATTTAATTCACTGTTAAAATTTTTAATATCATTTATTTTATATTATTTTAAACTAAATAATTATTGAATATTTTTTAGAATTTTATGTAATTATTTAAACTCTATAAATAAAAGATAAATTATTATTATGAAAAATAAATTTATATTTAAAAACATTATCCATAATCGAAACTATGTTATTTTTTCCCTATTCCAAAGCATTATAGGTACTAAAAAGATGGTATGTTTCTTATTGTATTTTTGTTTACTTGAATTATTATATAGGTCAACTTCAATGAAACCAATCCCAAAAAATCATTAAACTATATCTTAATGTCATTATAGTCAAAATATGGCCATATAATATATTCTGGACATATTGATAGTTCAATTTAACCATTTTCATCATAGATTATACCCTAGTAATCCCATTTTAACCCTAACTAGAGTAATTAATTTTTTACTAGATTCACTATTTATTATGGTCAAAAAATATGTTGGCCTTATTTTACATTATAAATTATTCTAATTAAAAATATTGAATCCATTTTTTTCCAAATTCAAGTTCCAAAAGTGTAGTTTTTGAATTTAAAATTAATCCAGCATATGTGATGAAAAAATAAGCATTCCAAGAAAAAAATGCTCAAATCATTGAAGTGTTTTATATAAAAATTCAATTTGAAATTTTTTCCAATGAAATATGTTGGATCAATAGGTGTATAATTGAAATAATTTAACTTTAAACCCATTTTAATCTATAATTTAAAATTATAATATACTTAAATAAAAGGTAGTTTTCAATTGAAATCAACTATTTTCAACTATTCAATAAAAAATGAATTTCTCTAAAAAATTCAAAATTTTTAAATATAATATATTTTTGAAATTATGATCTAAAATTTAGTTAATTTATAAAATTCATCTTCCAATATTTATAAACTATAAAGTCATTAATTTTAACAAAAAGAAACAAGAATCATTTTTTGAGAAAATAATATTTCTGAAACATATAACAATATTACAAAAAACAAAAAAATTAATTTCAATGTGTTTTATTTATAAAAAAACATTAAATTTAATATTTAAACACTTGTTAATTCAATTTTGGATACAATGTTTAACGACTAAGTTAAATGATGATGTTTAAATAATATTAATAATATATTATGGTTTTATTAAACTTGGTATCATGTGTAACTCAATACAACCCATTGTTGGATGTAGTGATAGGTAACACAGGATTACAAATATCAAAATATTGAATTGTGTGTTTCATATAATGCAATCATAACATTGTATTTCATGTAACGTAATCCATTATGTAAATTTAATTTATTCAAAAAATAATAATGCATAAAAACTCATGGTGTTATAGTATATGTTAGATACTTTATTTATATTGGAATATTTAAAGATTGAATTAATATGTTAATAGAAGAATTAAAAAAATAAAGATATTAGTAAATAAAATAATCTTCTCTTAGAAAGACCCCTTTTGTATCTCTAGTTATATACCATATGGTTGGCCTTTTGGGAATTAAAACTAATCTTGAACAGGGATAAGGATGTTTTGGAGATATTTTTTAACGTTTGTTCGAGCCAAATAGCATAAATGTTGTGATGAAGTGATGGGAGGAGGTCCCTTTTATAATTGGGGAGGTGTGATATTTTATAAAAAAAATATTCAATAATGGTATGTCTCCCTAAACCCATGTTCCTCTAAAATTAATAAATAATTTATTTTAGGGATGTTATAGTCTGTAGAAACCATCAAATCAAAAAATAAACAAGATTTAATATTTTTTATTCTCTTATCGCCTATGTTTACTTATGTGTACTAATTTATTATTCACCATGGTAAGTAGTTTTTTATTTATATACCTTGGTAATTTATCCATTATGGATGAAAATAAATGAAATTTATTATATAATATAGACCCACTAATTCTAAATACAAAATAAAATTTATCAAATTAAAATCCTTTGTTTTTGAAAAATTATTCTCAACACAGGTGTTTGTAACATGCTACAACCCATTTTAACATTAACCATTGAAATATATGTTTTTTACTTAATATGGCCAAATAAAATCATGTAGAAGGAAAAAAAGTCCCATAAATAGACCAAGGTTGGTATTTACAACCATTTCTCATTCATCTAAATGAATATATAATTTGTCGGTATTTAAAATCCTTTAATAAAACCAATTTTATTATAGAATACAATGAATGTCAATTTTGAGAATATTTATTTGATTTGACCTTAAAAAATTCCATGGAATTATGGATATAATATATAAAATTTAATACCCCAATGAAAAATTTTAGTTATCGAATTTTTTTATAATAAAATAATTTATTCAATTCATATTACTTTTATTATTTATAAAATCATTAATTTTAATTATATTTTATTTAAATAATCACAAAGTCGGTGTTACATGAGCATATAAGGTAACTATTTCATCATGAAATGTTTGAAATAAATTACCATGGTAAATAAAAATTATCTATCTTTCAAATTAATATTTATAACTAATAAACCTCCATTTTATTACTTATTTGAAAACATAAGTGATTTTGAAAATCTAGAGGGATCAATTTTTTACTTTTCATTAGGTAAATTATTATAAAGGTCATAATAATGGAAATATGGATGAAATATGGAAAATTTCAAGGACACAGATGATATATGGTATAAATATGTCCATACAATAACAATTATACTAGTTTATATTGAAAATATGCACTTATATTTTGGTTGAACCACAAAGTAAAGTTGTATTACCATTAACCATGGGAACATATTTATATTGTTGTTACTATTGAATATGACCTATAACTAATATGAATATATTATAATATAATAATTTAGATGATGAAAATATATAATATATTTTACGAAATTCAATTCACATATGTGGTATAATTTAATATAAAATTAAATCTATATATGTAGTGAAAAGGTAGACTTCCAAAGAAAATGTTTTCATAAGTTATATTTTTTTTATATCAAATTAAACATGAAATAGATTTTGATGACATAAATTGGATAAATCAAAAATCTATTTTAGTAATTTTATATTTAGAAACATCTTAACAAGTTAAACTTGAAAAGGTGGTTTGTTATAAAAACAGTATTTTCACTATTCAACCAAAAATTAATTTATCCAAAAATTCCCAATAATTCACTCTATGACATTTTTAACACGTTGATTTTAAAAATGATTTTGAATTTTCCTATTATATATATAAGTGAGGGAAAATTATATTATTATTTGATAAAAAATCATGGAAAATAATTTTTCTATAAAAATAATTTTCAAAGAATATAAATACATTACAATAAATTAAGTAATTATTTATATATATATATTATGTTTTCAAAACCATCATAATGGATTTTTTGAACGTGATTATCATAGTCATAAAATTAAATTAATATTCATGGTATTAATGGTCGTGTTTAAAATTAATACTTTGAATTGTATAAAGCGGTTAGTCAAAAAAATGTTTCATGTAATGTAAAATATTGAAAAAATAAAATTTTCTTGAAAAAAACCTGAAAATTCAATTGTGTCATATTATCCCATACTTTAAAAAAGTTTTACCTCAAAATTTGAACTTCATATTGGTAATCAACCATTTTACCTTTGGAAATGACTTTTTTTGAAGCACATATCGTATAACGTTTTGATAAAACACCCTCTTTATATGAGTGAAAGGTAATTATAATGGTCATCTAAAATAAAACATTACAATGTTTCAAATTTCTAAAACATTAGTGGGAAGTGAAAATATGGACGTGGAAGAGACAACTAATGCCCATGGATTAATTGAGAGAGATAGTGAAAAATGTGAAGATAAATCTAATATACATAAATAAATAAAATTTATATGGGAAAAATTTCATTGATTCATCATAAATAACTATAAGAGTATATCATTTTATTTTAATATACTTTTCAAAAAAATTGGAGATTGTTTAACTATCCAGACAATGAGCACTAAAAGCCCAATTTTTACATTTTTTTCTTCAATTAATTTCAATTTCATTTCTTTCTCCAAAAATTTAATATCCAAGATGAATTTATTCAACTACTAAATAAACATAAATTATCTTTTAATATGTCATAAGATCCTAAATGAGTGATAATTATTTCATTTTGTCTATATATATTTACCAAAAATGGTTAGAAAAAGTTATCCAACATAATAACTTAATCATTAAAACCATAACAGTAACACCTAAAGCCTAACATAATCCAATATGTAAGTGTTTACATTAAAAACCCATAAAATATTTATTTGACCATAAGAAAAATTTAAATCTTAGTGAAGAAGGGCACTATAATTTCAAAATAATGTTAACATTAATCTCCTAATATTTATAAATTTAATCTTAATGTGTTATAAAAAATATTTTAGTGTATTTATCTCCATATAAAATCAATGGAAAAATAAATTATTTCAAAAACTAGTTGAATCCACATTGCTTAAAAAATAATGCATTACCACATATATTCCATGAATTTGAAAATTTTGTAAACTCTATATTAAATTTATTTGTCACCAAATCACAAATTATTTTTACCATTACTAATACTATAATTTATAATTCATCAATTAAAATCATCTATTAATCCCAAATAAACATTATAACCTTAATATCAGAAAGTTATTTTGGGTTACCATTCCCCCAAACTTGTTTTTTCAATAAAATATCACCCAACTTATAAATCACTATTCATGAGGATTTCTACCATTCAATATATAATTTCAAATATTTAGAGAAAAACTATTTTGGAATAATAGTTATATGTTACATGAATCTTATATCTCAAATATCTTATTATAAAACATCTAAAAAACATTTATCAAATCCCAAAACGTAAACACTCAATCATTTTACATACAAAATTATCATAATATAGGTCCTTTCTTGATCTGGGATTTTAATATTTTATTATGTAATTTAGTCTCACAATTCATAGGAACCCCACACACAGTACATTGATCTCCTCAAAACCCCATTTCTTTATGGTCAACATCTCTACACATTATTCACCGATTAAAATGATATATTCTCTTAAGAGTTTCGTCTATTACCCATAAAATCAATGAAATTCAGTCTTAATTCAGCAATTGCGTCATAAACCTTCATTAATTTCTAGCTTCCTGTTATTTAATACATTAGGAATATCAGTTAATTAAACAATGTTAAATCTACACCATGACAAATGGTTATAAATAATAAAAATATATTTCTCTCCTATCATCATCTAATTTTGTTCCTTATAATCATCACATTATCTATTACTTTCAGCGATAACACATTTCATCATGGTTCTATCCATTGTATGAAACCAAAAATCATAGTCTGAACAAAAAAATCATAGTGTAAAATCGCATAATAATTTTGTATAAATAAAAAAACCTTTTGTCAATATATGGAATATTTTGATTAACCTTGGCCATTAATGATCATCGTCTAATAAAATCACCCATGATTGTTGGTAAAGAGTCTGTAAATTTCCAAATCATATCTCCTAGTAGTGTAATACTTGGTGTGAAGCAAGGGAGATTGTTTTTCACTGCCATTTATTGAGTCAAATACAATTACTCTCTTTTAATGTTATTACACCTAAGAACAACTATTCTATATCCAAATCAACTTCTAATAACGAGATAGGGATGTAATATCATAGAAACCACTCACTCCATCCTTCACAAAAAATCCATTATATTATCATATAAGTAGAATTAACATTATCTTACTCACTAAAATTCACACATAATAATTGAAAAGGTTAAAAACCAACACTATTATATTATATAGTGACCTAGAACATTCAAACATATATATTACAATTTAATAAATTAATATTCAAATAATTTTAAAAAACCATTGTTGAACACTTTAAAGGTTTTGTGTCTTTTTAAATGTGGATAAATTAACACCATATTGATAAATGTGATGCAATATCCCACCCTATGTTCTTCATTACTATAACCCTACATAGAAATATCATTTTTCATGCTAACAAAATGCACAATGGAAAAATCAAAAAAGGAAGGAATACCTAAAAATGTGTATTATCTTCCCCATAAAAAATGGAAGAAGAAGGTGGCCAAACACTCATGGACCGAATGAGACCCTATGAGACACATTATTTCATGACCATTATGATGTCATGAGAAGGAACCATGAGTAAAATATCCAAAATGATGGATCATATAGGGAATTTAAATCACATAAAATTCAACACTATTGAGGAGAATTATTTTCCTTAAAAACAATCAAACAAACTCACGAGATCCCCTAGACTTTCTAAAAAATAAATTGAAATCATTATTGAGAAGGGAGCCTCTCTCAGCAATAAAAGTAATGTGATGTGCCCCTTGCATTTTTCAAGACACCACAAGCATCCAAAAATGTTCCCTCCTTATCCCACTAATGCCCTTTGTCTTATCATCATAGTCACTCAAAGGACTTCAGGTATGTCTAAGAAACTATGTTCTCCTTTGGATACGTAATGATAAGAAGATAGAAGGGTATATGAAATTCTCACACATCTTCCTATGACATTTTTTGGTCATTTGATGGATCACTAGGAGGTAAATATATTTTCCTCAAAACACCCAAACAACCTCACGTACTCAAAAATATTTTTGAAAATAAACAAAGTAAATACAAAAATAAATGGTGAAAAAATCATCTTGTGGTTCTAAAAGTCACATGATATGCCTATGATACCCAAAAAATGGCCTCACATGACTCCCTATTAAGTTGAAATTATCTCATGAAGGCCTCATGACAATACATCCTTGACATTGAGAAAAGTCTCACAAAGGTCACCTAAGATCGTGTGAATGCCTCTCAACCAACATCCTATTCGTGGAATAGAACTTGGAATGTCAAACTGGAAATATGAAAGTCCTTCATCATGTATTCTTGATCAAATAGGAGCCCATTTATTAGAAATATATCAATGAGGGAGGTAATTATTGATTTTTTATTACAATTGGGGAAAGACACATTATTTCCTTATAGTGGTCGATGAGAAGACCTTCTGAAGACCCATGATGCCAAATCTCAATGATGAATGAAACCTAGATTCACTGGATATGAACCATAGAAAGTGGTGAATAATAGGGGTATCGTGGCCAATAGGTCCCCCATCCCAGCCTCATAGAGTGTGTAAGAAATTTATGCATTTGGATGCACTGGCTCCCCCAATCAATAGAGTGGATTTATTGGAGCTGCTGATCTCGTGATCGAATAAAATTCATTCCAAGAAGGATTTGGGGAAGAACATGAGAGATCTTGAACCATGCATAATCACTTCACGTAATGACTATAGATCACGTGAAAAAATTATAACATGACATGAGAAGAAAATCTCACGCATCTTCTAGATCACATGAGTGTAAAAATAATCTAATAACTAAATATATATAAGTAATTTTATTTCTAAAGGCTAGAAAATGACTAAAAGATGTGGATCATCGTAGAGAACGTATATGATGATCCTCATGTGCTTCATGTGAGCCACCTAGGTCACGTGATAACACTAGGAAATTTCGCTCAGATCACCTAAAACACCTTTGGTATACCATATTTAACATGATATATCCTATGAACATGTCAAAGAAAGTTGCATAGTGCCCCATAGGGATGCCACTATAGTCCTACAAAGCCCTTCGAGCTCACCATCCATGTCTTTCGATGTCCTCCAGACATGCTTCCCAATCTATATGATGGCATCAATGCATGTTAGAAAAGTCTTACGGTATCACCCATACATGTCAAATGAATCTCATGCTGATATTTGGGCATGAAAATAAAATCATGAGATGTCCCTTGGATATTCTAGCTAGGATTTTAAATGTCCTCCAGACATGTCAAACAAGACATGAATCACTCTCTAATACATGTTTCATTAACTCTTGCAACACCCTCCATGAGATTTATCAATCTCTTGCAATGACACCAAGGAATGTCATCTAGAACACTTGACAACCTATGGACATGTCGATCGGGGTCATTCGATGGTTTCTATGACAAACCATCTGGGTCTTGCGATGACCTCTAGAACATTTTACCTCTATGACATGAAAACAATTTGAAATTACATCAAATAAATGTGAGGTCCTAAGAAACATTCTACTAAATCATGTAATAACATTATGATATGATAGGTCGACATCCTCTAACATGTCAGAAACAAAATTAATGGACACATTTCATAAAAAAAAAGAGGTCCATGTGACAAGGGAATCCTAGGACTTCATAACCTTGTCGATCCTCAGTTTTAAGCCTTGAATATCATGGCATTATCTGTGTGTAATCCCCATCCAATCAAGATATCATGACTCTATTTCCTACAATAACTAGGATACATATGATGCCTCTATAAAGACCATGCACCATATAATGTATCCTAAGGTTTCTCCCAAGGCATAAAGCTCACATACATAATCATTGAGAATGATTATTTTCAATCTCATTTTCCTCGTACCAAGCATATCTCATGTGGGTTCATGGTGTTTGAATAATCATATCATTTACACCACAAGCCCCTATCATGTTTTGGGAAACCTTAGAGTGTTATCCATGATTAGTTGAATAATGTGATAAGTCTCAAATATTTACCCAACATCAGTGTGTATTCCCAAACCAAATGGACTACAAGAACTCTAATTCCTTCTATATCTAAATACATAAGATTCCTTATTATGTCTTCATATATATACCAAACATCAAAAGTGATTTCCTAATAAATAATTCACACATCCATAAATAATGAAACATATTATTTTACATCTGTTATTTCTCACACTGAGAATCTATCATGTGTGATTTGTGAGTTGAAATAGTCATATAATTTATGTCATAATACTTCAAAAAATATTACCGTGACCTCAGTGTGTAATCCTTTAACATGTGAACTATGGGGAATCAGATTCCGACAATAACCAAGATACATATGACACATTCCTATGGCCTAAAGGTGAACTAGAATGGGAAAACACAATAGTGTAATTCCTACTATATTATTGATAGTTCATCCATTGGGACCCTATAATTACCATGGGTCAGTCACTCTACCACATCCATCATTTCACTAAGAAACAAATTGATCATTGGTAATATGACTCATGTGATAATTGGGATATATAGGATTCCTCTCAGAGGCATGGGCTCTATATTAACATATCATGGGATATAAAATTACATGTCCCCTCATATCCATATTAAAAGAGGATGATCACTTTCTATCCCTTGATTTTAACACTTATCAAAGCTCACATGGTCTTAGGAAATGGCAATTGACACATCATGGGACTCATGAATCTCCAAAAGCTGGATAAATCCTTGAATATAATATGCGATGAGTGGAATGCTATAAATATCCGCCATATAATGGTATCCACCCTGAAACCATTCTTAAGGGCCTGATCAAACTACAATAACATGGATTCGTAACATAAACAAGATACATATGATATTTCACAAGACTCAATATCAAATATTCAATGGTTTAGTTCAAACACATATTTCATCTAATCATGATGTTAAACACCATGGTTTTAAGGAACTAAAAGGGTTTTGATTCTTATAATAACCAGGATGAGTAGGATACCACATAATGGCTCACTCCCACTTTGGAATATTAATCACCTCATTGTATGTAAATAAATTCCAATATTCTTGGTTATACATCTTCAACATATATGGAACTACCCATCATTAGGAAATAGATTAAAAAATCATATATATATATATATGGAATCACTAATGAGATGCACTTCATTTGTATAAAAGGGTCTTATCCTATAATCATTTTGTTAGTGTAATTAGTCATGTATCTAGATTTGGAGAAGATTCATGAAAATATCTTAAATCTATAATAGATTATCGATGTTGGGAAAAAATATCCCAAAATGGTGTGATGAGACTGGCCTATATTCCTTCCGGCCAATGTGAGTCCCAAATATTAGTTGGGCCTAAAACCACAATTAACCACCCTAATTTCTAAAGAAGATCTGTACACAATTATGGATGATGGAACTTTGCAATTTTCCTTTAAGAAAAAAAATGTAACATGATGTTAATGATTAAGATATAAAGGAAACCCCCCACAATCAATCAGCAAGCCACATTGCATCCACCTTAGCGAGGGTTCACAGTCATTTCATTACCCATTGAAAAAAATGGTGAACCTGATGTGAATATATCAAATAACAAAATGATTGGATTATTATCTTTTATGCCATTTGTCACGCTATACACAAAAAGACATGGTGAACATGACAAGAATATATAAAATAAAAAATTTATTGGGTTATTATCCATCAGGTCAATTTTTTCATGCTATAGGAAAACATAAATGGTCAACCCAATGAGAATCTCTCAAATAACAAAATTATTGGTTTATAATTTTTCGCCCAATTTTTTCATGCTAGATGAAAAATGAAATGACAAACCTTCTGTGAATCACTCAAAAATAATTGGGTTATTATCTATCATTCCATTTTATCATTCTATACACCAACAAAAATGTTTAACCTAGTGTGAATCATTAAATAATATATTAATCATTTAAACTTATGTCAGGTCACATTGATCTATATATCATACACAAAAAAAAATCTCATATTTCTGACGTGAATCCTATAGTTGATCTTATGTTGGGAAGGTTCTAATGAAACATGTCCATCCTCACGTTGATAATTCCATGTGAGAAAAATTGACATATCACGAATAAATGAATGATTTGTGTTGAAAATACATATCTTATTGAGAAAATCATTCCTTTACAATTCAATAATATGTGACCTTGTTCTATGTTTTCTACATGATGGAAGATATTTTTCTCATCATCAAAATCCTGATCCGAGGTAATGACCTCATCCATCGATCATTCTCATTACTCAGTTTTCGATGAACCCACATTGGATGCTAAATGATATCACCTACATAAATTCTTCAACATATGGTGGTGATCATGATTGTCAGGATGTACCATAGATGTGTTACAATCCTAACCCTTGAGGCTACTCGTGTGGGTCTCTGTGCACTAAAGCAAAATATTCTGCATCCTCCTAGGAAAATTACAGCAAAATTATTGGTCGTTGTCTCCATATCCAACCACATAAAGAGCTTATTCCCAGAGTACGACAACCACTAACATAAATATCTAATGAAGGTGGAACCAGAATTCATATACGGATCATTTCCAACTCATGGATCACCCATGAGGGATTCTATCAACCACCATCAACAGAACCATCCCACCAGTAACCTCTAGTCATTTACTAAGGGTTCCCCTTGACAAAAAACCATCTTTTAAACCCTTGCACATGCAGCAGGGAAGACACGTCATACAAGAAGTGTTCTAGATAACCATGAGTGGGATCATATCCCTACTCCTACTATTGAAGTCATCCAGCATACCCCGGAAGTAACCATCTTGAAGTCTCATATAACTTCTCTCTCTAAAAAAGTATTTAGGTGTATTCTTATACTAGGTATAGCGGTGGTGCATATCCTTACCCCTATGTATAAATCCCATTAGTATATTCCTCTAGCACAAAGAAAAATGAAGTGGGCCCATATTACTACTTCAATCTATGATATATTCCATTATATCTTAGAGATGAAAAATCATAAGGCTTATGTCCCTACAATCACACTGTTTAAATGCCAATTCAACTAATAAAAGATTGAATAAAACAAACTATATATTAATATGATGGTACATATAAATAGACAGGCACATATTTATCTCCATACAACCAAGATAGATCAACAATTTGATCACATAGAATAAGTGGTTGATCCAGATCAATAACACGTTCCTTCTCTCATCGAGGAGGATAATCTCTCTTTTCAAATAAAGGATGAGTCATTGGATCAAGATCATATTCCTATTCCAACTATGGATCATCATGTTATAGAGGATCATTCTATTGGGAATGGGAACATTTCTATCAATAAATAACTTTATCATATTCCAATGGCCAAGGATCGGGCTAAAATTCTCATTCTGGTTGGGCCCCATCTTGTGAGAGGGGAAGATGCTTTGATATTGGATCATATTCCTATCAAAGATAACCAAAGATATACTACAAATGCATATAATTAGGTATAAATCCTCGTTACGACTAGATTTAACCATGTGAGAATGGAACATGCTTCATGATAGGCTCATATACATGTTAGTGAATCTTCTGGGAACATTCCTACAGATCATGGAAGCCAATATCATATTCATACTTCCGTCAATTAATGACTTCATCAACATCATTCCATGTCAATATAAGAGGAGGCTTATATTTTGTAACCCATTATGGAGTTCCAACATTATATTCCGACGGTGAATGCATATTCAGACCAATGTCTTATTGCTGCTCCAATAAGGGCTCACAAAGTGAGATGACACATACCTGAGGGTAGGCTCATATACTAGCTAGGAAATAAAATTGGCATATTCCAAAGGCTTGAGATTGGGATCATAGTCCCATTATGACCTAGGGTCACCAAGTAATAATGAAACATGACTCGAGACAGGCTCAAATTCCCATCAAGAATGATAAATATCATCATCATATTCTAGCAACTTTTCAACAGCTGGTGTAACACCCTCATATTTTGTGAATTATTATTTTGTGAATTAATTAATTCATTTTCATAATATTATTTCATGAAACACTAAAGATAGATTATTTAATATTAAATAACTATGTTTGGCTAGTTTTCTACTCAACATCATGTTAATCGTGAACTACACTCTATATAAAATTATGGATTATCTACATAGATCACTGAGTTTAGCTTGTGTTAAACACAATAATGACATTCCATTGTGCCTTCTATAACATAAATATAGAGTCTTACCATACGATAATATATTATTAAATTATGATTATTTTAATATACTATGATATAACATAGATGTTAAATATGATTTAATGAATAATATTAATTAATTTATGAAAATATATGTTTTTAAAAAATATAATATGAATTCATAGGTTACAAATTAATTATAAATGAATATGAAATCCCGTATAATAAGAAATGTCATATTATTATTTTTATGGTCAAAATGATGTTTTCCCTAATAAAATAATTTAAATTAAATTAGTGGGAGATATTATTGTAATATAAAAGTTATATATTCCATAAAATATTTTTTATACTGATTAATTATATTATATTTATAAATCTTAATGAACAAACCCTATGTTATGTTTAAAACATATATTTTTATAATGGTAGTTTTTCCTCGTTTTAATGGAAACCCCAATTTTAAATCCTATTTTGGACCATTTATATACTTAATATGTATAAATATACTACATATTTTATATAGAAGTATAAAAATTATATAATTAATTTTTTGTTATTTTTGTAAGGTTTAATATTTTAATGAATAGATAAAAATAAAAAATATTAGTTTGAAACTACTTTTTCATCTAGTTTATTTATAAGGTTATATTATTTTCTAAATTTGTTTTAAAATTTTAATTTTATAATATTTTTAGGAAATTATAATATTTTTATTATTTAGATCAATTTCACATATAAATTGAATAAAAAATTTTACTTATGTTTAGAATGTTTTTACTTTAGAAACTTATATTATCGACAAGATTGTCGGAATAAATATAAATTCATTTCTTCCACTTATGAGTTTAACTTTTTTTAAAAATAGATTCTATATTTTTAACTAAAATATTTTATAATTTGAAATAAGGTAAACTTATTTTTTTACCAAAATGGTTATTGAATGAGTTGAAAATTAATTACATCAATTATGGTTAGTTTAAGCTTAATAAGGTAATAAACAAAAAACCTTATGGCCCTAAAAAACTTATACACATGTCAAAAATACATTGGGTTTCCCCATTTTTACCCTATCAAACCCATTATCTCCATTTTAAAGTTATCAGATCTATATGAAGAATTTAAACCATGGGTGGAATTATCTCTTCAAATATTTACAAGAGTGCCACTCCTCTTTCCCTATAAAATGCCACCACTACTACCTCTTCTTCACACATCTAAAAAAATTATTATTTGTTAATATTTTCACAATACACATCAAAAAATATCTAACTTAATCCTTAAAGCCTAAATATGTTTATAACGACTTCCAAGAAACCATTTTAGTATAAACCAAAATGAGTTGTCAGATTAAGTGGTAATGCCTTCTCTCAAGCTCTGTACTTTTTTCCATTATCCACCACCGTATGTCTATTTATTCCGCGGTTTTTTAAAAGAAAATATTTTCGAAAATATTCTAGGATATTTTATGTTAATGGTTCTACATAAACATACACACACCTCTATCTAATAGGTAATGAGCATATTGTTTACTTAAATGGTGAACACCGCCTCCCTAAATTATGATTGTTCAATTTTCATTTGTCACCTCTCATGGAAGAGATTATGATGGACTATATATTTATATATGTTATATATTTTATTTATTATTTATTAATGATTCATTATTCCTTTTTCAAGACATATATTTTTTCTTTTCATTTGATGTAAATATAGTAGTTTTGTTTGAGGAATTGGGGCCTACCAACACCTCAATGCGATGATAATCATTCAATCACAACAAAAAATCTATTAATGATGAGTTTAGTTAACTTAGATGATATAGTTGATATAATAATGCTAGTATAATAATGATATATATACATATATATATATAAATTTACTTTTATTTCTTTCTTTTTATATAAAAATAAAAATGGAAACAACATTCATCTGTATATAAGACTTTCTGTCTCCATGAACAGTGCATTCTATTTCATACTTATAGATATTATATAGAATATTATAATAAAAATATATTGAATATAAATGATATTGATATAAATATTTACATTATTTAATAATGATTTATTTATAATAACCAATGATATAACAAAACAAGACACATGTGATGAACAAAACTAAATTACCCGCAGTGAACCCTTAACATAGGATTCTAAAGACCCAAAAAAAATTTAATGAAAATTCTTATTGATATAATTAAATGTATTATTATGTAATATGGTTTTATAAAATATTCACTTCCTGGGTTTTATGTTTTGGGTTTTCAAAATCCCATTAAAAATTGTTACCATTCCTAATATAGTCTTTGAATAGTGATCACATTATTAGTATAAATATAGGCTTTTAACACATCCTATTTATTCAGACAAAGGAAGAAATGGCCTCATCTAGTAGAATTATTCCACATGAAACACATTTTTCAGATCTCATAAATGAGGTGACATCATTGGGCTACACACTTGACCATGCCCAATCTGAGAATCCACGGGTTAAGCTCAAACAGAACTGCCTATGGGGGAAGTAGAAATTGATTATTGTTACCTCCTGAGTGGTGTTATCTGATCCACTCCAAGAGTCAGTCACCATCACACACCATACCCTTCATTTTTATATGGTTCTTATAATAGGTTATGTAAAAGACCTTACCACAATGATTATATGCATTATTTTTTTTATATAATAAATAATATAAATTCATTTTATTCTTGTTACTTTGTATAATGTTTGTAAACCAGAAATAGTATTTTTAGTTAATATTCCATTAAGAAATCTATTTTGATGAATAAATGGATTTTTTTAATTAAATAATATTTCAATAAAATATAATTAATAAATTAATTTTTATTAAATATAAATTATTGTATAATTTTTATGAATTCAATTGGAATTTTTATTGAGGTTTGAAACCAGTTTTTTTTTCAAAACCAATGAATATTTTATAAATTATGGTTTTTATTTTAAAGGTAAAAAATTCACATATTTATAAAATTATTTAGATAAAATGAATATTATTTTTGGAATCATGATGTGTAAATTATCCCATTGTGAATTTTTTATAATTTTTAGAGATAGTTTAATTTTTAGATAAAATTTAAATATCGTTTTAATATATAATATTTTTTTTGAAATCATAATGAACCAATAGGGATGTTATAAAATAATATAAAAGGAATTTTAGTAAAATATATATTTTATTATTAAAATTATGTTAATTTTGGATTGTTTGATTTATTTTACCAGGATTTAGTGGCCCCGCAAGGCTTATTAAATATTATAACCTTTTAAAATGTTTTTCGTGAGAGTGTGACTCACCAACACATAAGAAAGCCTAATATTTTAAAATTTTAGACCATTGGACTAATAAAACAATTTTTCCACCCCCCCCCCCTTTGGCCAAAACCATTGGAAAAAACCATGGGATGGTTTGTGGTTTTGATTAAATTAATGTGCGTTGTCCAAAACCTAAATATTAAAGAATTCCCACTACTTTTCTATAAGAACCCACCCCAACTCCCACTTACACTTCACTAAAAACATTTGTATCATGACTAAACTCAGCCCTAGTATCTTTATAATCCTACCAAGGCACCCCTATCTCCCAATATTCTCCCAATCTTTTGGGATCACAGTTCCAATTAAGGGACTTCTTCCTTTCTTATTTTGACCAAATTTTATTATATTGTTATACCCTTTTGTTTTCAATTAAAAATGTTGTGGTATTGTTTCACACCTCCCCACACGTCCCTATTTATTTTTAATGATTAGAGACACATTTAAATCTCATTAATTCATCCCATGTACACCTTTTAATATGCCTAAATTTTGTATGGGTTTTCTCTCCCCTCATTAACATTCATGCACTTATTTTATATTATGCATCTAAATTCCATTACATATGTTGGTATATGTATCTATATGAACCCCTTACATTCCATTTCATGTACATATGACGAGATAACCCTTTATCTCTTATCAACCATTTTTATGAACTCTTATGTCACGTCGTTATGCTGCTGAAAATACACCGCAATTTTCCAAGCCTATTTCATTGTGTAGTGAATACCCTTAACATTTCTCTATCAAGGGTATTCACCTTCATAGAAATTTACATATTGATTATAGTGTTTCATTTATTAATTCAACATTCCATTATCATGGATGAAATTATTATCTTTAATGAATCCATTTTATATGATCCACAAGGAACACTTATGCATTACATGAAATGATTAAGAAGGGTGCGCCCTAAAAGTGCTCCAATGCATTGGATAAAGATTAGTATCATGAAACGTAAAGTGAACTGAGTGTTTACTCATTAAAATTAAAGTTCAATTAGGGTTTACTCATATTCCATGTGAAATGATCCTTGGCTCATGCTAATATGATGTTAAGTGTTGATGCCACATTTCCATGTTATGACAATCATGCTATATCATTCCTTTATGTTCAGGTTTATATTATACACTATTGATATTGTTATTTCTTCACATGTATTATATCCATCATGTTATTCCATTCTTAATACCTTATTGGGCTTCATAAATCACCATTTTCTTATGCATTTCCTCAGGTTATCTCATGCAATGCAATGTACAAAAAAAATGTTGTGGTCTTATAAAAGTTGTTTTCAATAAACATGTTGTGTTTCATGTTTCAAGATGTTATATAATGTTCTTAAGCACCAAAGAATCTATACCTCTTGATATCCTTTGTTTTATGAAATGAAATGTTTATGTAACACAATATGTGTAAGTGTGGAATAAAGAGAAGGGTTTGTATAGTTGGTATCATAGGATAGGTTTAGTTATTTTGGGATTTGGATTAGAAAAACCTAGTGAATGCCTTAGGGGTATGACTAAGTATATGAAAAACATCCCTACATTTTTTTGAGTATTGAGTAAACTATTTCTCATGAAAATTCATCCCTATATAGATATGACATGGTAGAGGTGGCTCTAGAAGAGATTTATATATGGGTAAATCCCAAAACACTGCTTTGAGCTAGAAACGAATGGGAAATGGTGCATGAAAACGGGCCTTGATGCACTCTTTGTTATGACACTCCCAAGGTATATTCTTTGGTAAACTCCTAATCTTAGTACGAAACATTATTAAGTTAATAAATAAAATTCCCATAAGAATATATGTTGGGAATTATATCATGGGTAACATAGATTGAAGCCTATAAATTCATAAGTTAAGGAAATAATAGTAATTCACAAGTCATCTATTTTTTCATTTAGATTACCCTTTCTGTGTTACCCTTTACATTCCTTTTATTCAAACCAATGGCCGGTAATATGAGGACTTGTGCTAACAACTAATGCGAAGATCAATGTGAGGACTACTCTAATGAGATTCCCAATCTGTTGGGAGTAAGAATCAAAAAATCATTCATGATATACTCTCAGTTAACTCTATTTTTGAATAGAAATATGGGTCAATAGGAAAATTTGACTCACCCTAAGAATGAACAAGCCTCAATCGTGAGATTCATGAGACATATGCCTACTACTTTTAATGGATCTTTTGATCCCTCAATCGCCAAACAATAGATCAAATTTATTGATAGGATCTTCTCCATATTTAAATTTTCTAAAAAAGATAAGCTAGATTTGGTTACATATTGAATTGTGGGTGAAGCTGATCAATGGTGGAAATTGATGAAAAATACAATTCCTGATGAGGATTTCGAGTGGTTATAATAGAATGATTTCTAGAAATTGTTTTTTTGAATAATATTTTTCTCACACCCTCTGACATAATATAGAAAGGTACGTACTTTCCCTAAAGAAAAAAAGACAAATAATCCATTAGAGCATAAGAGGAAAACGTCACTAGGGTTTACTGATACACTTGTAGCATTTTCGTTACACCGGATTGAAATTTTGACCGCTCATTGTCATGATAAAACCTATCCTATGAATATATATGGTGATCCATTACTTCGATATCCATGAGGTAATGTTTATTGTGCCAACAAATTTGAAATGGAGAACGGAAAATCTCTAGGGTATCATTGGGATAAGAAGCATGAGGTGGACATCAATTCTGGAAGTCCGATGGATAAATCCAATGGTTAAAAGAAAATATAGTACCCCACTTACCAAGGTAAGGAAATTAGAACCTCGTAAATTTACTAAATGGGGTGAGGAAATTCTTTAGGTTTGGAAGATACAGGAACCTAGCCATTAACTACCTACACGCAAACCCTGTGGTTGCGTCAGAGGAGGGGGGCGCTCAGTTCGACACTCAACTCATTGTTCATTTCATCAACTTCCAATAACCAAGGAACATTCAAAATCAGTTCCCTAAGCGATGGGTTTTCAGAGGCAACAAACAACCTCCAATGTAGCAAGTGAAAGCTTTTTCCATCACTACTACCGAAGTTTACCAATTCAATAAAGTGGTGATAGGTACACTAGTTATCCATTAATGAATAGTGAATGTACCTTTTATTCTAGTTCTACACATTATTTTATATCCAAAATTATTAGTAGAACAATCCCAAAAACCCCACAGGTCGTGGATGTAATGATGTCAGTGAGAATGGAAAATGGGGAAATCATTGCAACCAATGAATATAATTCCTCCCCTATCATTATTTGAGGATTCAACTTCTCGAAGAACCTCATCAATCTACATTAGGGGAAATTTATAGCAATTTATGGCAGAGATTGTCATTCCAAATATAGAGACAACATAATATGTCATGACAGTGAAATTCCTATTCATTTAAAGAATCTACCCCTGATTTTGTACAAGTTCAAGGAATAGGATCAATTTTCGTTAGAACCATCATCTCAAGAAACAATATTACTGCATTATGAGCATGTGGATCTAGCTTAGATGATTGATTCTAAGGATGAATCCATCATTGAATACATTCTTATTGAGACAGAATTCACTGAAGTATTTCCTAAGGAATATCCTGGTCATCCTCCTAGAAGAGTCATTGAATTATTGATTTATTTATATCTGGGGAGTTTCCAATATCCAAGACTCTATATAGATTGTATGTTGTAGAGATTGAAGATCTAGAGAAAAAACTGCAAGAGAATATTTATAAAGGTTTTATACAACCATGTGCATCCCCATAGGGTGATTTAGTCACCTTTTTCAAGAATAAGGATGGTTCAATGCACCTTTTTATTGATTATCATGAGCTCATGAAAATCACAATAAAGATCAAGTATTCTCTACCATGAAGTGAGGACTTGTTGGATCCGCTACATGAAACATAATACTTCTCCATGGTGGATTTGTGGTTGGGATATTACCAAATATTGGTGAATAAGGAGGATATCACTAAGACTGCTTTTTGTAAAAGATAGGGGCACTATGAATTCATATTAATTCCATTCAGACTGACTAATGCTCCAACAATATTTATGGACTTGATTAATAGAATCATTAGATATTTTCTCTACAAATTTGGGGTTTTATTTATAGATGATATTCTAATATATTCTAAAGCCATAGACGAGCCTGAGGAGCATCTAGGAATTGTACTAGAGACCTTGATAAAGGAGAGGCTTTATGAAATGTACAATAAGTGTGACTTTTGGTTCTTGAAGATCTCATTTTTGGGTCATATCATCACATGTAATCAGATATTTGCGTATCCCTCCATGAAAACTGCAATTGAGGGATATTCAAGGCCAACATTGGTGATAAATATCATTATCTTCCTAGGGTTATCTGGATATTATCGACAATTTGTGAGTAATTTTACACAATTTTTTATCCCTATTACCAAGCTAGCTCGAAATAGGGTAATGTTTTCTTGGAGTGATGAATGAGAAGAGTGTTTCAAGGAGTTGAAATGGCAGATTATCATTGGGATCGTGCTCACACTACCCAAAAGTGGAGGTCATTTTGTGGTATTCATTGATGCTTCGAAGAAGGGCATGGGTAGTGTGTTGATGAAAAATGACAAAGTCAATGCCTATGATTCAACGAAATTTTAATGTTCATGAGAAAAAAAAGCCAACACATGACCTAGATTTCATTGTAATAATCATCACATTGAAAATTTTGTGAGATTACTTCTTTGGGGAGAAGTGTGAAATATATATAGATCACAAAACCCTCAAGTATATATTCACATAGTATGAGTTGAACAAGCGCCAAAGAAGATGGTTAGAAGTGATCAAAGACTATGAAACCTCATTCGATTTCCACGCTAGGAAAGAGAAATAGGTGGTTAATCCTCTATGTTGAAAATACCTAAAAATTATATCATTTTTATCAATTGAAAAGGACCAGTATTACCATATTTGATGAAGATGGACATGAGAATCATAAATAATAAAACATCATCAATCCTTTCACAAATTATTTCTCAACCATCATTTTTGGAATGGTTAAGGGATGATCAAAAGGATGATATGGAAATTTTTTTGAATATAGAAACTATCAAAATAGAAAAATCCATCGAGTTCAGTGTTAATAAATAAGGAATTGTGAGATTTGGGAAACAACTATGTGTTCCATCACGTCTGGAGTTAATGATAGAACTTTTTAATGTTTCAAATAATTCAAATTTCTTCAATAACCCAAGTAACACAAACATGTTTTGAGAAATCTGAGAGAATTATTGGTGGGATAACACAAATAAAGAGATCGCTGAGTATACCTCATAGTGTCTGGTATGTCAGCAAGTGAAGGCTGAGAGATAGAAGTCTAAGGGGATGATGCAACCATTACTCACACTAGTATGGAAATTGGAGAACACCACCATAGACTTTGTCACCAGTATTTTGGAGACATCCAAAAGAAACAATTCTCTCTAGGTTTTTATGGATCGTATTCGAAAGACATCAAACTTCATTGCAATTTGAGAGGATTTCTCAATGGATAAACTGGAAGAGATATATATTAGAAAAGTGGTATATCATCTTGGATTACCACTATCAATTTTTTCTAATCATGATCCAAGATTCATATGTATGTTTTTGAAGAGTCATTAACATGCTCTGGATAAGGAGCTGAAAATCAATTAGGCTAAACATCCTTAAATTGATGTCCAATTTGAGAGGACTATCAAAACACATGGGGACATGTTGAGATCATTCTCAATAGACTAAAAAGGTGGATGATATCAAAATCATCCTCTAGTTGAGTTGTTATACAACAATAGTTTCCACTCAAGAATCCAAATGTATCCTTATGAATCCCATTATGGGAAGAGTTTAAAAACACCAACATGTTGGGATTAAGTCATGGAGTGAAAACTCTTAGTTCTAGAAATGGTCAATGAAATATTGGAGAAGGTTAAGACCATCCAATACCACATTAAAGCTGCTCAGAGTCAAAAAAATGATTTATTCTGATAATAATCGATGAGACTTAGTGTTTTATGGAAGAGACATGGTATTCCTCCACATATCACCATGGATGAGGGTTATGATATTTGGGAAGAAGGGAAAGTTTATTCCAACGTAAATCGTTCATTTTGGGATCCTTTATCACATTGGAGGAGTGACCTATCGACTAGCACTCCCACCAAAACTATCTCAAGTACCTGATATATTCAATGTATCAATCTTAAATAAGTACATACCTGACCAATCACATGTACTCTATACAGAGGTTGTACCATTAGAAAATGACTTCTATTATGAAGAGAAGCCGATGAATATCTTAGATCATTGGTAAAAATTTAAACTAAATAAGACAATTCTCCTCATTATGATGTTGGGGGAAACCACATGTTTGAAGAAGCAATGTGGGAATCAGAGGAAGTGATAAAACAGAGTTACCCATATCAATTTTATTGTGGGAAAAGAAAATTTTTAGGTAGAAATTTCTTAATGGGGGAAGATTATAATGATCCAACATGTTATTAATGTAAATTTAACTTGATAAAATTAAATGTATTATTATGATAAATGGTTATATAAAATATATGCTTCCTCAGATATTTGTTTTATGATTTCAAAATACTGTTAAGAATTTTTCAATTGAAAATATAGCTGTTGAACAGTGATCCCATGATTAGTATAGATATAGGGATTTAAAAAATCCAATTTACTCAGACAAAGGAATGATGGTCTCATCCAATAGAATTTCTACATACAAATCCCATTTTTTAGAGCTTGGAAAGGAGGTGACACCAATGGGAATCTCTCTTGACCACGTCCATGTTTAGCTTCGACTTGTTAAGCTCGAAAAGAACCACCTACTGTAGAAGTGGATGTTGATAGAGATTACCACCCAAGAGATGTTATCCGAGCCACCCCAAGAGTCTGTCACCATCGCACACATTACCCTTTGGCCGTATGTGGGTTTTATATGGGGTGAGGTAACAAGACCATAGAACTATTATTAGGTGCATTTATTTTTTACATAATGAAAATATACATTCATTTTATTATTATTTCTTTGTAAATTGTTTTTAAAGAAAATAATAGTATTTTTAGTTATTATTTAATTAAGAAATATATTTTGATGAATTAATGGATTTTTTAATTACATATTATTTTAATAAAATATTACTAAAAAATTAATTTATATTAATTATAAGTTATCATATAATTTTTCAAATACAATTGTAATTTTTATTAATGTTTGAAACCACTTTTTGTCAAAACCGACGAATTTGTCATAAATATTTGATTTTACATTAAAATTAAAAATTAACATATTTAGAACGTTATTTTGATATAATGAATGTTATATTGGGAATCTGTATGTTGAAATTATTCAATGGTGTATTTTATTAATTTTTTGAGGTAGTAGAATTTTTGGGTAATAATTAAAAGTCGTTTTGATATATAATATATTTTATAATATCATAATGATGCAATTATGATGTAATAAAATAACAGTAATGGGATTTTCAGCCAATATATGATTTAAAATTAAAATAATGTGATTTTTTGGATTTATTTTACAATGATCTTATGGACCCTACAAGGGTTATAATCAAATTTATCCTTTTATAATGTGTTCCTTGAGAGTGTGACTCACCTCCACATAAAAAAGACCAATATTTTAATAAGTTCGGAAATTGTACATATAAAATAATTTCTTCCACTCCCCTTTGGAAAATAACCTTGTAAAAACCATGGTATGGGTTGTGGTATTGACTGTTTTAATGTGTGGTGTCCAAAACATAAATAATAAAGAATTCCCTCTCCATTCATATATAAACCCACACAAGATCCCACTTCATCGTCGATAAAACCCCTTTAAGATTTACTAACGCTTGAACTACTCTCTCTATAATCCTCCAAAGGATCCCCAATCTCGGAATAATCCTCTCTCAAGCCTCTGCCAATCCGTTGGTATCAAATTTCAAAGTAAGGGACTTATTCCATTTTCATTTTTTCCAAATTTTATTATATTGTTATACCCTTTTTTTCAGTTACAAAATGTTCGGCTATGAATTATCACCTCTTCCATACATCCCTCATTATGTTTGTATGATGATAGACCCCTTTCTCTCTCATTAATTCCTCTAAAGTACACCTATTACTATACCGAAATTCTGTAAGGGTTTTTCTCCCCTCATTTACATTCAAGAACTTATTATATAGTATGTATATAAATTCTATTTCATATGTTGGGACATGTATCTATATGAACAATTAATATTCATTTAATTCATATATGATGAGATACCCCTTTCTCTCTTATCAACCATTTTTATGAACATTTATGTCACGTCGTTATGCTGCCGAAATAGCACTGCAATTTCCCAACCCAATGTCATTGTGTAGTGGATACCAAGCTCATTTCTCTATCAATAGTATTCACCTTCACTAAAATTTTCATATTTATTATAGAGTTTCATATATTAATTCCACATCCCTTTTTCATGGAATAAATGATGGTGTATAATGAATCCATGTTATATGATCCATATGGAACACTTATGCATGAATTGAAATGCATACGAAGGGTTCGCCCTGATATCACTCAAATACATTGTTCAAAAATTAGTATCAGGAGACGTAACGTGAACTAAGGGTTTACTCAGTCCAATTCAAGTTAAATGAGGGTTTACTCATGCTCTATATGAAACGATCCTTGGATAATGCTAATATAATGTTACGTGTTGTTACCATATTTCAATGTTATGATAATCATTCTATATTAATCCTTCATGTTCAAGATTCATTAAATGATCCATTTATAAGCCTATTTCCTAAAATGTACTATATCATTCATTTTATTCCTTGTTTACTCCCTTACTCGGCGTTATATCTCGCCCTATTCGTATCCATGTGCTCATGTTATCCCATTCAATGCAAAATATGAATGAATGTTGTTGTAATGTAAAAAGAGTTTCAAATAATGATGTCATGTTTCAAGTTTTAAGTTTTTATGTAATGTTACAAATCCACAAATACACTAGACCTATCGATCATCTATGTTGTATCAGGTGAAGATTTAATGTAATAAATTAATTTTATGTGTGGAATAAAGAGAAGGGTTGTTATAAGGATTGTCAAAAAAAGGTTAATATAAGGATAAGATCAAACAAATTATTGTATAATATATAAGAATATGGGTCTATAAAATATTTATAACAAATTTATATTTTTTATACTAGTGGTTTGAATGAGTACAACAAGAGTCATGTTATAATGAAAGGATATTTCATCTCACTTTTTATGTCCTTGAAATACATGTTATGTTCGCCAAAATTTTCTTTTGTGGGGTGTAGGTAATTACCATGATTTTATTATATATATATTATTCTTAAATGTATGGGTATTAAAATATAATTTCTATTATCTTTCTTTTGTGGGATTTTTGTTTCAGAAGATACAAAATTTCTAAAACAATTGTGTCTTAATTTTCCTTCTTTGAGACTCATGCTTCGTTATGTACCTAAATACTTTTTATAGGTGTATATACAATCATTTAAAAAGTTATATAATTATCATCCTTATTTTAATATTAATTTATTCTTCATTTAATTTTATTTTTTACATAAAGAGTGTGATCCTATGATATCATTTTATAAGAGATTATTGAGACATTCTCATCGATTTTCAGGATTGTTTATTTTAATGATTCCATTGATGAAATATTATGATCCATGTCTCAAGAAAACTCATGAATCTTATTATCATCATTTTATTCAATATATCACTTTATTAGTACCATTTCTCATTATTTTTTACTAATATATCATTTTTTATGTATAATAATAGTGTCCCTATCTTAGAATAGATATCATTTTTATTCAGAAACCATGTTTTCAAAAAACATTTTCATTTTTTTCAAAAGATAATTGATCACCATAATCTGTGAAAAATGATTTTAAAAACGTTTTATATACATAAATTATTCCATTATATGTATTAAAATATATTTTCAAAGAAAATTTATTACAAATGTGATCAAGATTCTTCTATATGTTGTTATAGAAAATGGTTTTCAAATGGTTTTCAATATTCTTCTATATGTTTTAGGGAAAAAAGGATTCAAAAGGTTTTATGTTTTAAAATGACATTTTGAAACAATAAAAGATATTTACCAAAATAAATGTTTTTCAAAATATCCTTCAAAGTTATTTTCCATCTAATATAACATCCATTTGGGATTCTCATTCCCTTTACTGAAATGATCCAAATTATCTATTCATATAATATATTAAATGTTATATATTTTGATGGAATGATTATTAGGACCCAAATTTCACTTATAATTGATTTTATACTATTGAAACCTTTTTATTTTAATGGTTTATTCTTTCCTAATATTATTAAGAAACCTATAAATTTTCATAGGTTATGATGTGAACAAATTTTAATTATATCCATTTCCCTTCATGGGTTATGAATTGATGTTTATAAAACCTGTCTCTTTTTATGGGTCAATATATAATGAATGTTTTATTATCATATAGAACATTTATGAATGATTTTATTATGATATGGGTGGGACCTATATCTCCCTCCAATAAATTGGGTAATGATTATATGTATATGTTGTCAAAGGGTACACTGGTTGTAGCCCAAGCCCAAAAAAATAAGGTACATGGGTTATAGCCAAATCCTTAAAGATAGTGGCTTCACATTTTAATTGCCATGTCTGAAAATAATAAGGTACAAGGGTTGTAGACCGAGACTAAAATTAAGAGGTTAAATGGGTTGTATCTAAATCTCCAAAAAAAATAAGTTACATGGGTTATAGTCCAAGCATAAATGTAAGAGAGTATATGGGGTTTTAGCCTAAACCCAAAGCAGGTACATGGTTCATATCACAATCTTAACATGTTATAAAGGCCTTGGTAGGTATCCATGATGTAAGTTTTTATAATTTTATGTACATGCCACAAATTTAATGTCTTCTTCCAATGTTACACATTCATGATATAAGATAATAATTCTCTTATAATCAATTTCTTATGAACTTTACATCATTATTATGATCTCTAATATATAGAGTATGATAATAAAATGTTATTCTCATGTTCCATATACTTTTCTCGTGTTAAGATTACACATTTAATTTATTTACCCTTACTGATCATATGGGCTCACACCATTCTTCTATTTCCTTTCCCTAGATTATGAATAATAGTTTTAGGTACATGAACTATAGGTGTAGATCATTATAGGAGATGTTGAAGATATTTAATCATGATAGACGATTTTGTTTCCACATTTCCAAAGAAACTAAAATATTACGGTCCTTAGATTTATATTTCTGTAATGACCTAAATATCCTTTTAAAATAATGAAATATCCATGTTTTTTAATCCTAGGACATTATAGTTAGTACCCAAGGAAAGGGTTAGTACACATTTGGAAATTAGGATGTGAAAATAGTATAGGTATCACTAAGTACGGTTTTATGGATATTTATAGGTATGTATCTATGGATAAGTATAAGGATGAGTCAACATTTTGGAATATGTCCTTGAATTTTGGTAAATGATAGATTGAGTGTTTTTTATAAAATACATCAATGTAAGGATACTAAATATTGATATTTATATTCTCTCAGATTTACCTAGAGGTAAAAACTCTGACAAGATGACCCAGTCCTGACTCAGGGTAATATAGTACACAACAAACATCCTTACTGTACACGTAGTTTTACTCCCATTGGTGACTTCATTGGGAATTTATAAACTCCTTACAAACCATCATGAATGATTTAAATAGAGGATTCATATGAATGACATTGGATAAATTTAATGTATTGTAGATTAAAGATGTAGGTTCAATGACTCAAGAACTATAATAGTAAATTTTTAGAATTATATGGTATCCAAATATGATAAATTAATCACAGAAAATTATTTATAGTCTTATTAATTAAATAGAACTAGAAAGAACATAGATATTATTTAATGTTTTATATGTTGAAATTATGATAATTATGTGAATATATTTCCTAACTGGAAATCTTATAATAGGAATCAAGAGGGTGGTATATGTTTTGTATATATTTATGAACATAAGGAGACAACAAAAAAAAGTAAAAGGTATGTGATGTTCTTCCAGTATTGTATACATTAAACATAAGAAGCATGATTAGATTGAGGTTGAGGAACATTATGAAATAAATTATATTTCATATTCTATGAAAGTGGTTTTAAGGAATAAGTTTACAAATCCTATGTAATGGTTTGGTAATAATGTTTGATGAATAAATTATTTTTTGGAATTCAGCTATTATGTTATGTCAATCATGAATTATATATTTATTTTCAGAATAATTTTTCATTCTTGATTGAAAAGGACATGTTCAATGGTGATGAATATATGCAAGATTGATTTCATAGAAATGTAAGTTTTTGACTTAGGTAAGGTTACCCTTAATTAATGTCTCAAGTTTGGATAACTATGGATGGATAAAGATATGGTGGATATGAATAAGTAAAAAATAGCACAAATTACCCTAAAACTGATTATTGAAAAATATTTCTATGTCATGAAGGACGATGTTTAAAACATTATTTATTTAAAATATATATCCAGTAATCATTAAAATAAGGAATCATTCTTGTTTTACAAAAATATTTATAGTAATTAAAGTTGTTACTATATTTTAGGGGAATATAGTATGACGGTATTGACATGTATGGAATGTGACAACCAAGTGATATATTGGATTTTATGGGGGAATCAATGTTATTTTCTTCATAATATCATTTCCAAGCATTGAATATTCATATTTTGGAAGGGTTAAAAGGTTAACCTTGTATGCGATGATTATGATAAACATTAGAAAAGATTATTAAGATTAAACTATTATCTTTTAATATATGGATTTATCGATATTGGACATCATGTTAAAACTACTATGTGTTCGTCAAAACTGATGAAAAATGTTATAGAATATCATGTATCTCATGATTTTTTACTACTTTAGGATTAAAAAATTCACCTTCTTTTTTAGAGAAAGAGGTGATGTAGATCATCTAACAACAAATGATGGTGGTATCTTGAAATCATGAAAGTATATATTTTTATAAAAATCAATAAAATTTAAAAAAGGATCTAGAAGAAAAAAAAGTTATCCATGAACCTCCATTTCAGATTATTTATATTTTCCCTTAGTTTGTCACAGATTTACGGGTTTTTAATTTTTAACATTCTCTCGACCTTATTCTATATCACTATCCATAAGAACGTGATAGTTATATTTTTTTAAACCTCTATTTTTTAACATACCACCTATGTTCCCCTATGTGGAAACCCATTTATTTTTTACTTTTGGTGACCTTTATGGTTCTAACATTCCCTTTTTATGGTATGTTTTAATATTCATTTTTATGATGTGGGATACTATGAATGAAACATTCTAGTATTAATCCTTTGATAATCAGACATATTTTAAGGGAGAAATTAATTTTAGGGGGTGTAGAATGTAACACTCTGAGATTTTTGAATTATTAATTTTTTAATTAATTTAATCATGTTGATATTTTGAACATCACACAACATAGAAGATATTTAATTTTATACTAAAACAAAAAGTTTTAATTGTATTATACGTATCACCTAGTTAATCACACAATATATACAACACAAAAATTATCTTTCTCTACATGCAACACTATGGTTAGCTTGAATTATATGAAATAATGAATCTACTCAATGGCTTGCATAACAAGAAACACAGAGGTTTACTAAATGATAATATAATAGTACAATATGATTATTAAACATAATATGACATAACCTAGACATTATATTAGTGTCTATGAACAGTATTAAATAATTTATAAAAATATATGGTTTACCCAATATAATATGTATTCATAGTTTACAAAATAATTATAAATGAATATGAAAACTGATTAAATAAAAAAGGGAATATTATTATTTTTATAGTCACAAAGTTGTTTAACCTAATAAATGAAATTAAATAAAACTATTGAGTGATATTAATGTAATATATATTTTTTATATTTAGATAATATTATTATATTATTTTAATATATTTGATAAACAAAATATAAATAACAAGAACAATTTTATGCTTCAAAACATATATTTTTATTAATGTAGTTTTAACACCTTTTAATGGAGAACCAATTTTGAATCCAAATTTTTAAAATTTTATATACTTATTATATAAAAATAACCATCATCTTTGAAAAATAAAAATAAAAAATGGGCAAGGATATTTTTTTGGTATTTCTCTGTAAATTTCCATTTTTTAATGAATAGTTAAAAATATGGAATTTTAGTTCAAAACATATTTTTATTATAATTTACTTTTAAGGATTATTAATATATTAAATTGGTTTAAAAGTTTAATTATATGATATTTTTAACAATTAATTAAATTTAGGGTATTTAGATAAATTTTACATTTAAAATTTGATATAGAAACATAGAAAACTTTTGAATTTTTATCTATAAAACCCTTTATCGTCGACCCAATTATGGGAATAATTCAAAATTAATTTCTTCCTCTTACATGTTTACAATATATAAAAATAGATTCTATATTTTTAGTAACCATAATTAATAATTTCTAATATCGTAAACATAGTTTCTGACAACAAAATATTAGTGAATGTGACTATAGATAATTATATCGATTAAGGTTAATTAAACAATGATATGGGACTAAAACAAAACATTATAGACCAAAAAGTCCTATAAATATATCCAAAATCCATTTGATTGAAATATTTCGACTATATTATCAATTATATATACTTTTAATAATTGTTGGATTCACTTTCTACTTGGAAAACATGGGCAGAATTCTCAATTCAAATATTTACTAGTGTTCCACTCCATCCATATAAAGGTCCACCAACACTCCCCCTTCTTCAAAACTCTAATCCCAGTGGGGATAAAAAATTATATGTCAAATAAAATTCCCAAAATCCATATTTTAATCCTTTATTACTCCATTTGATCACAAGGTCTTTCACAAAATCCTTTTCCATAAACCAAAAGGAGTCACCCATTTAATAGGTATCACCTTCTCTCAAGCTCCTTTCATTTTTTTACTTCTACACCCCTCTACTCAATTTATTCCATGATTGTATAAAAATATATATATTAAATATTATATTATTATTTGAATAGAATTTTGAGACCATACATACTCACACCTCCATCTAATGGGTAACGAACATATTGTTTATGTGCATGGGGAACTACCACCTCACTAAACTATGAGTGTTCATTTATCTATTACCGACCCTCATGGTGGATATTATGATGTGTTATATATTTATATATGTTATATATATATTTATTAAATAATTATTATTTTTTATTCATTTCACAACACATAAACTTTTTACTTTCCATTTGGTTTAAATGCAACAATTTTGTTTGAGAAAGTGTGGACTGCTGCCACCTCAAAGTGATGAGATTTGTTCAAAAAATAAACGGATTGTACTAAGAATATTTTTAGTGAAATTATAAGATATATATGATATAAAAATTCTAATATAATAATTATATATACACATATAAATATACATATTTTATTTTCATTCATTCTTTCGATAAGATAATAAAAAAATAAACAACATTTTGGTGTACTTACAACTTATCATCCACAAAAATTGTGTATTAAATTGTGTAATTCTATATTAAATAGATTATTATAATAAAAAATATATTGAATATAAATTGTATTTATATCATAGTATACATTATAGAATCATTGTATAAGTCTCAGGACCAATGATATAACAAATTAATATACATGAAAAGAACAATGCTAATATTACCTGAACCGAAACCTTAACTTAATATTGATAGCAGGAGGGTAATATAAGGTAATTATAAAAACCAATATGGTATTATATATAATATTATGGTCATATAAAATATTTATAAAATATTTATATTTATTATATTGTTTTTTTGAATGAGTATGTTGAGATTCAAGATAAAAGGTAAGGAGATTTCATCTCACTTTTTTTTTCCATGAGATACATGAAACGTTCAACACTCATTCCTTTTATGTGGTGAATTTAATAAACATGAATTTAATATGTATATCTTATAATTAAATTTATGGGTGTTCACAAATCCGTTTTAGGATAATTATTTCATGATATTTATGTTTCGAATGATACCAAATCGGTAAAATAGTTTTCTCTCCACTTTCCTTCATTGAGAAACTTGTTTTGTTGTGAAAATAAATTCTTTTTCTTGTTGTATATTCATCCAGTTTACATGTTATATCGTGAAATTAATTATTTTAATGACATTTCTTAATTAATTTAATTTCATCTTTTTACATAGATATTGTGATCCCATGTTTACATGTTATAATAGATTATTGATAGAATCACATTACATTTCATCATTGGTGATGTTTATTCTTCCATTGATTAAATATTATGATCCATATCTCAGGATAACTCTTAGGTTTCCTTATAATCTATTTATTAAATATATATCCATGAATTAGTACCATTTTTTCAATCTTGGGATCAAAAGATAATGTTTTAGCTAAAATGTTACCATTATAATCTCTGGTTGGATATCTATTGTGTTAAAACAAATTGTATTCAAAGAAATTTTTCAAAAACGATTTCAAAAGATCATATAATCCAATTTTCTAGGAAAAGATATTTTAATAATGTTTTGTGGTTTTCAAAGCTTCCTTTATATGTTATCACATCTATTTTAAAAGAAAATGGGTTTCAAAAGTTTTTCTTGTCCTTTTATATGTTCTTAGAAAAAATTCAACTGGTTTTAAAGATTAATTTATCTGTTTTAAGGTAAATGGTTATCAAAAGGTTTTATGCCTTAAAGATCATTTTTCAAAGAAGAAAGAAAATTTACTTTAGTAATTTTTTTAAATAACCTTCCAAATTATTTTCCATATAATATAACATCTATTGATGTTACTCAATCCTTTATAGGATTTTATCTAATGGTTCCATTAATATTATTTCCCAAATGGGTTTTTTGATGGAATGATCCTTAAGTCACCCATTACACTTCCATGGGTTTTATGATTTTAAAAACAACTTCTTTTAATGGGTTATGATTTCAAAAAGTTATCATGAAACATATATCTTTTAATAGGTTATTATGTGATGTAATTTTAATGATACCTATTTCATTTCATAGGAAATGATTTGATGTTTAAAAAACATATCATTTTTAATGGTATTGATATTATGATTCATTTGTAATCTTGAGGAAAATGTATAAATGATATTATTCTGAGATGAGTGGGACATATATCTACCTCTAATTCAGTGGGTATTGTTATGTTGTAAATGAGATCAAAATGTACACATGATGTATCCCTTGAACAAAAAAAATATGGTTCATGGGTTTTAGTCCAAGACTAAATGTAAGAGGGTACATGAGTTATAGTTGAAGCCCAAAATAAATAGGTATATGGGTTGTTTCATAAGACTAAAATTAAGGGGTTACAGGTTGTAGACCAACCCTTGAAACAATATGGTATTTTTGTTCTATAACAAGTCCAAAAGAAAGAGTTTACATTGGTATTTAAACCAAGACCTAAGCTGGTACATGGGTTATAACACAATATTAACACGTCATAACCGTCTTGGTAGGTTGTCTGGACTTGTGATTTTCTATTATTATGTGCATTCTGAAAGTTTCATGTCTTACTCATAAGATATAATTTCATGACATATTCTCTTAATTATCATATCACATATGTCTTAATAAATTCAAATATTTATTGTGATCTATAATATGTAGGGTATGATCTTTTAATGTTATACTCAAGTTCCATACGTCCTATTTATCTAATGCTTGAATTTTTTCCTTTAGATACCCTTACGGAGCGTCTAATATCACTCCATTATTATGATTATTTTCCCAATGATATGAAGAATGGTATTATGTATATGTAATAAAGGTGGATGTCTTTATGGGAGGTGTTGACGATCTTTCATCAAGATAGAAGATTTTGTTTCTATGTTTCCAAAGACACTAAACTGTTCTGGTAAGTGGTCATATATTTTTGTAATGTATAGAATATTCATCTCAAATGATAAAATATCAATGTATGGAATATTTTGGTCAGTATAAGCAATTTTTCATAACCATCACAAAACATGCCCATATTCTGGAACAATTCCAATAGGATGGTGGACATATTTTGGTTGTGACATATATTGATACCAATATTATTAATATTTTCAATGTAAATGTCCATGAGGTTGTTAGAGACATATTATCAACACCATTAGAGTATGTTACCACTTCAACTGATGTAGAAGTCCATGATTACCTCAATAGCCCTCCTTGTGGTTGTGTGGATATGGATAAAATAGACTCTACTCCTAACATCTACCATGGCCAAACTCAACATGGTGAAATCTCCCTTGGACATGGAGGTCCTCCCCTTCCCTAGAACAACCTTATATATACTATTTTAATACTCTGACACCTTTGTATAAATAGGTTCCCTAAACAACAGGGTCAACAACATATAGTTCCCTATTAACTTATAGGAAGCACACCACTCCGGCTAGCTGTAGACCTTTAGAATCATCTTCAATGGTCTAAACAGATATAGGTCTATATTTCTCATGAAGAGGAAGAAAAAATTTACATATAGAGGTAGTTATCTATAAAAACCTACCCATCATGTTTCTACACCTTTCCACTTCAGACAATGAGATCTCAGATGATCTAAAAAATGATTCCATTCAATATCAATACCAAAATCTGTTGGATACTCATCAGTGAATAATGAATATACATCTCTCTTATCCATGATATGGGGGTCATCTGCCGACAATAATGAAAACTATTTATAGAAAGACCGGGATGTTATCTCTACTGCTTGTGATTCAAAATAAGAAAAGGACAATGCAAATCTACATGATGCTTGCTTCCATTGCATCACAAATCTTCGGTAGCTAATCTATGAAGCCATGTTATTCATATGTATCCCAGGATAGAGATGGTAAACAGGGTCACACATTTTTGCAATCTAAGAAAACAATAACCCCTTTATATATGATTTATTTTAGTATCATGGCCTATTGATAAATCAGGGGACCTGGAAATGCTCAGGCTAGTCGCTCACTATAATAGAATTCTCCCACATAAAATGTGATAATAAATCTTGAATAGAGGGTTAGTATGAAAACTATATCATTTAAAATGACTCCTCAAATAAATATAAATGCATTTCAGACATATTAACCAAATTTGGGATCAACCAAAGAAATTCTTGTAAATAATGGTTCATAATATGGGATTATATTGCATCTGGCTCCTTTGTGAGAATAGTTGTGCCACATCAAAAATGTTGTAGTATATTCTTCCATATAATCCATCTAAGTGAGTACCTAGCTCTTTTGGAAAGGGTAATATCTACCCTCACCTCCCCCTCTCAGATTTTCAATTCCTAATAGGATTCAAGACACATCAGTAACAGCTTCAAGAAAACCCCATCCTACTAGGGTAGGGGAAAATGAATACTAATAACCATATCTATGTTTATTATCCACAAATAGGATCCTAGTGAAATAAATATTGATTCTAGATCAAATCCATCCCACTTGTATGGGGGTATTTATATCTTAATGTTTATTATAATAGTCATCAAATCCCTGAATATAATCATTAGATACTAAACAACATGACCAGTCAATATAAATTTTGGACGTAAATAACCCCTATCTCATAGTGATCTGGGTATTTTCATCAACATCAATAACACATATGGGATAAAACATCTCTATGATTGATGGTAAAAATCGACGATGGATATCTCATCTATTCTTACTACTACAACATAAGCCTCTATTATTAGAGGCACTTCCAGAAAACACGGCTACAAAATCACTTGTATTCACTATTTTTATACCATGACAAAAGGAATATATGGAGAAGGAGATCAGACCCCCATAGGGTCGCAATCGAAAATTGACCAATATGGCCAGGGGATCAAATAATGACCCTGATGAAGGTAGTTATGAATCATCATATTCAGTTGAATGTAATGGGACTGAACAATTATCTGATACGCCTCTATGATTATAGTCACTATCCATATGAAAAAATTTGTGTATCAAGACACAAAGGTAGAGGTACACAACATAGAAAAATCTACCTCAATAGGAGGGTGATTTGGATGCAGCAATTGAGGTTTTACACACCCAGAACCAATAAAGGATCCCAAATCTAAAACCTCCAAATATTGGGATGCCACATCTCTAGTGGTACATTGCTATAGTGAAAAATAATTGTTTTATCACATACTAATCACCACGTAAAAGTGTTGAGGTTTCTCCAATGGAGGAACAACATTCACAATATGAGAGTGATATAAAAAAATCTCAGATTAATCAATAAGGATCATCTTAAGGGAAATATCCATTTCAGTTATAGTCTTGAGGCAGAGATGAATACTCTCCATTCCATGGATGATCCAATAGTAAAAGAGTAATTTGAGTGTCAAACATAATCTAGTTATAATATGTCATTCTATATAAATGTGGAATTAAAAATGATCCTGACATCCCTCTATTGTAGAAAAAAACTCTCCCTCGACATGGAGATAATTAATTAATAGAAATAATTGATAATCAATGGGATATGAAGGTAGGTCCATATCATTAATACCTTCGCAATCCATATAAATAGGAGGTGAATCAAATAGTGGTGCCCCTAAAGCTACTTAATTTCATCATGTCCCTGTCTACATTAATGGAATAAATGTAATGGTGACACACACCTATAAAGCCATGTAGGAATCCAAATTTCGATATGGTGGATGACAGATAACCACTAACAAATTTTAGAAATCATAACTTATCTAACATTAATGAAATAGGGGACCCCGAAAAAGATCTCAGACACTTCGTACCCTTATGTGGGATAAAATATAAGCTATTACTTACAGAATCTAATAGGGCTATCCATTTTTTGGTACATTAGTCTTCTAGTAGGATCTGTTGGAGGATGGTGAGACATTCATCATCAGTTATATTATCAGTTCTGCACAACTATGAGAAAAACAAAAATCGACAACATAAATAATTAAAAAAATTAAAAAATGGGATGGTGAATAAATTCATCACATGTGGAAGGTTTTAACATAATCACTCATCATCCTTCTCTGACATGAGAAACTATTGATATTCTATGCTAAAAATAATCATGATTAGTTGTAAAAACTTATGATTAAAATGAATTATAGGTCTGGATTTGGTGAATTTGAGGAAATTGAAAAACATTATGAGGATTTCATTAAACTAACCCCATAAAAAACTTGAATCATACACTCATCACAGTGGATAAGGATAATCAAAGAAGATGTTATAGTTTCCTCTCTCATAAGAGTAACAGTTCCCATCCAAGAACTTCAGATGGTCCAAAACCACCCAGCATAACCTGATGATTAGTGACATCCATATAATCACCCTTATCTAGAAGCAAAAAAGATACCAGGGTAACTGGGGAATTGAAGAAAATATGAATATTGTATACTAAATAGGATTTTAATAATACCCCATTTATTTTTTGGGAGATATGGATAATAACCTTCTACAACTACCATAGGCCAGGAAAACCTATGATGTAAACCAAACCATCCATCCAAACAATTTTCTTTTCAATAGTTGGATGGGTCATGATATGAAGGATTGTTTCATCTTTTAATAAATAATTCAAGGAATGGTTGATTTCGATCATCTGTTTCTAGATAGATCCTCAGAACAGATTTCCAACATAATTCTTTCCGTGTCAGAAGAAGGGGGTCGTTGGAAAAAAAGTTATGTCTAGGCAAGAAGGGATGATTAAAAACTGGATGAATCAAAAAATAGATGACTGAGCTTATGCCCCTCTAAGAGAAAAACTATACAGACCATCAATTTCTCCAATGCCTAAAAATGAAACATAAAATATTCCTCCCAAATGTGTGAATAACAACCAGAAGCTAGAATAATCATAATTACAGGAGTAATATTCTATTCTGATACAAACTCTAGCTCATGCAGATTTATTTCCTACAACATATATTGCATGGGCACCGCCCCATAATATATATCCGTAATCAGATGAAGAGATCATATTTGTAAATTTAATTGTTCTATACATGGAATAACCTTCTCCAATAATGAATATTCTACATAATATGAGTTTCCTACACATAACTAGGGAACAAGAGGTCGTATGCCTTGGAACTGAGGATACAGGGGGCTACACAATAATGGTATGAAACAATATTTCTCTCATGTCCCCATATAGGGATGATATGTAGTTGATACCTTATGGGAAAGTACATCATCAGGCTTAAAATAGATATAAAGGTGTCCTGGAACCATCCAGTGTTCATCCACTCCATGTTATCATTGACGACTTCCTAGCGGGTGTTCAATTACCTAATAATCTCAAACACTTGGAAGTAAAAACCCCCTACCACTAGAAGATGATTCTCCATCGACGTCATCACACACACAAGTTCCATAAACCTCAAATTACTCGGCTTTTTATCCACATGTATAGTAGTAAACCCACATTAGGAAACATCATCCTCTAGAATAAAAGTAGGAGGTTGTAAAATAGCTGGTAGTTTCCCTATCCAAACTCTAAATCTTGGATGTGCTCCATATCTTAAGAAAACTCTGGGAGGCAGTCATTGAATCCATCTAGAGCCCACAATAATTTTGGATATAATTTATTTTGGATAAGATCTATATAATTGTTATCATGCCATCATAATGTAATGTTTTTATATTGTTCCCTAACTATGATTAAGAAGAGGTCATCCACAGTCACATCAGACCACTATATGTTTTGGGAAAAATAAAAAATGTTGTTGTCTGAAGGAATTTTATTGATGATGGTTATAGAATAAGCCTCACCTAGATTCAAACACTGTGATTCTTGGGATATATTGAAGGGAATTTTTCCCCAACAAATATGACCATTATAGGGTATGATAATCTTGAGAAAATACATATTGGGATGATCATAATCAAATGCATATTTGGTTATGTCTCATTTGATGCTGATATCATGGTTATCTTACATAAAACCACATACATTTTTTTTCATGGAATTCCCTAGCATGATATCCATTTCAAGGAACATTCAACATTCCATCGGTGTATGAAATACCCCATAAATGGAAAAATCAGTATACTACATGGTGATAGTTCCCCCCTTGAGACTTTATGATCCAAATAGTCTTAATCTTATTTCTATATGGGGGTATTTCAACTAATAGAAAATGATTATATACCGGTTGCAACCCCCAATGGATTTGGGACAACCACTGTAAATCCCTAGTCTGTTCTTGACATTGACTTGGTGCTCATCATAGATATGGTTGATGTAACAGATATAGTCCTAGAGGTTTGGGCCCCTTATATCCCTAGTTAAAGGGTAAAATTAAATTATCTATGTCATCTCCCTACAACAACTCATATTGTGGGGGATGATAATGTCTCTTATCAAGGGATTTGTCACCTAGATAGTGATAGAGATGTCCCCAAACATCCAACTTGTTATGAAAATTTTTCAATAGATTCAGAGATGGATGGTGAAGAGGATGACCTTTGAAATTTTACTCCCACATTCAAGGAAGGTGTCTCTACCACCATCAATGATATCACATTGATAATTCTGGGAACATAAGAAGACCCACAACATATATTGATTAGTACTTCTATTCTCTTTGAATAGAAAGAGAAGTATAATTCATTTCTAAAGAAACATAGATAATTTTTTTCATGTAAATATACAGAAAATCATTGATAGAATCTATATGGGGGTACACAACATTTGGGATTACATGATGAGAATTGAGGCTTCAAGAAGGAAGCCAAGAAGACTAAACCCTCTCATGACACCAATGTGGAGGTAGAATGGGATAATTTATTCAAAAAAATCTTTTTTAAAACACTGAAATACCAAATATGTCTTGATAACATCATCTTTATCAAGAAAAAGAATTGAAAAAATTTGGCTCTTCATCAATTTTAGATATATCAATTTGTATTTACCAAATGGTGATTTCCCTTATCTGATAATAGAACTCTTGATAGATCCAACTAATAGATTCTAATTCCTTCCCTTCATAAATTTTTATTTTGGGTATAATGAAATAAATATTTTCCTTGAAGATGAATAATTAGTTGCCTTCAGATCACCTTAAAGGATCTTATGCTCTCAAGTCATCCCCGTTGGGTTAAATAAAACTAGCATTATATATCTACATGCCATAAAACATATAAATAATCCATTATTGTTAATAATAGTATAATTAAATGTTGATGACCTAGTTGTCAAATCCTAATATAAATGTGACCACTTCATGGGTCTTCAAATAATATTTGAAAAGCTATGACAACACAGCCTGAAGATGAATCAACTGAAATTTAATTTTGGGGTAACATCACATAATTTATTTTTCATTGTGTTATGCCACTATCGCACCAAGATCGACATAAATAATACTAGTCCTATTTTAGAAATTTCACCCTCTCATAAATGTAAAATAACTACGGTTTATCTATGGGGAACATAACATACATTCAGTGTTTTATATCAAACATATTTGAAAAATATCTCCCCTTTATCAGGATAATAATGAAGGGAATCCCCAATAAATGGGAAGATAACTACCAAGAATCAATTTAATGTATCAATATGTTTTTTCTACACCCAGTGGTTCTGATGCCTCCAATGGATGGGATCCCACTCATCATATATGTGTATACCATGGAACAATCACTAGGTTCCCTCTTTTCATAGAAAAATTATCCGGAGAAATAGAAAAATCACTACTACCTCAGCCAAAAAAAGTTTTTTATTAGGACTTGATAATATAAATTTGAGAAGAACTCCCTTGCACTCATATTCACAGTGAGAAATATGAGGCATTTAATGTGTCACCAAAAATTTCATATGGACTTTCATATTGACCCTCTCATGTACTTCCTTGATATTCCCATGATGAATAGGTTCTTGGTTTGATGGGAAGTCATTCTAGAGTAATATGATATTCATTTTTCATCACAGAAATTGATGAATGGGAATGACCTAGATAATTTTTTTATAGTATATCATTTACCAGAGAATACACTGGTTCACACCAATCCTCCGTGTGAGGAGTTATTCTATTCCCATGAAACACATAAATCATGGAAAATGTATATTGGTGGTGTCTCCTGATGTCCTGTAGAAAAAAATGATTAAAAACTCAACACTCAATCAGGTTTGTGTTGGGATCATATTTTTCTCTCCAAAAAAATAAATTTTCCTTACTCTTTTATGATATCTAATAGATACAAAAATAACAAGGGTGAATTCCAAGACATCATCACTGGTTTGAAAGTAGCCCTATAACTATATATATCTAACCTGAATATCAAAAAGGATTTAGAGATAGTGATAAAGTATACCAGGGGTGAATATTCATTTAATAGTGAATAAGTGGACCCTTTCACTTGTTATGTTAGGGGACTGATAGAAGAATTACCTTTTGAATACTCATATCACCATGTTCCCCAATCATAAAATTATCGTCCCAATGCATTTCCTAATGGTTCCATAGTCCTAGATCACCTTGATAAGGAGTAATCAAGAATCTATATCAGACACCATCGAATGGTATCAGAAATCCTAATATATGATATATAATAAATTAATTATGTGAACCACTCCCTAGAGAGTAATGAATTAATATACACCCCTAGATGAATGGAGCCCAGAATCGGTTATCTCAAAATTAGATATCTCAAAAAAAAACTGAGCTGGGATGGAACATATTCGATGCCATGAAAAGAACATTACCCTAAAGAGTTGTCTAAATGACCAGAAGGCCCTCTATAAGTGTTTCTCTAACAAAATCCACCTCATATTAATAATAATGGGAGCCATTATCAGTATCCTAGAAGAAGTATATGTGGCTCCTGTGACAATCATTGGTCTAGAACTAGGCTCTGACCCAAAATCAGGTGGTTGGGTTACTTGTAAAAAACATGAAACATGATATAAGGAATCCAACATAAAATAGAATGAGTTCCAGATCTATGGGAACTTCTCTTATCAACCCCCCAAATTTATAGATACAACTAAATACTTCATGTAAATTATTTTATTTTGGAATGTTTGTCATGGGGTTATATCCCCCATCCAAATCTAATAACCCTTAGCACATCCTTGATGCTACTGACTTATTTTTTCAAATGGGCGGAGGCAATATCTCTAAAAAAAGTTAGGAAAAATAATACCACCAGCTTCAGAATTTATAATATCATCACTATGATTGGGGTCTCTCAAACAATATAGAAATAATAAAACCCTAGATTTTATTCTATGGTGTTGAATAATGTGGACCAAGATTAAAATATTGAGTCTAATCACTCATCTCACTATCACATAGAGTAAAATGGATAAATAGAGGTCTTTATTAAGAATATATAAAATATACACTAGAAGATGGTGAATTGGGATAATAATTCATGGTTAGAAAATCTATTTCATCATTTATGGACCAACAGTAACACCATGTGTACTACATCAAATGAAATTTCATACTCATTAGTATACGGGATAGAGTCATTGTTACCCATATTTGTTCAGCTACCTTCAATCTGAATATCCAATTTCAGAAAAATGATATATGATGAAGAAATGAAAAATTGGATAAATGAAATGAAATGGCTTGATGAGAACATTTTTTACACATTATACACCCTTGATGTCAATCAAAATCGAATTATATGGGATTTTTATAAAAATATTTACCTCCATTCATTCGTTGAGGAGAAATGGTTGTGGCTATATGGGTCCCAATTATAGTAGGTAAAAAACCTACAAGGATGGAACATAAATGGAATGGGACTTAGATTATTCACAAGTAATTTTATAATGGATCATACTAATTGGCCATAATGGATAAGAAGCTGTCATACCCACCACTAAGGCAAGATATCTCAAGAAATAATTTGGGTGGCTGTCTCTAATCACTGTTTTCTAATTAAATTACATTAAACTATGAAATATTTTCCCTAGAAAAATATGCCAAATTGAGGAACACCTTAATTATTAATAGCAAGACATTAAACATCTTAATACCTATGATCATAGTAGATAGATGTTAAACTCCATAACAACTCAAGTCCAAGAAGTATTACATTAAACTACATAGCATTTCATGTCCTAAGTACATGAAAATAAACATTACTGAGCACATCCACAATGTATGATCTTAATGTTCATGAAAAGAACCATCTCACTATTGAATTTCTATATATGATCCTGATCTGTGTTAAGGAAGGATGAGTTCCCCCCCCCCCATGTTGGAGATAGCTCCACATAGGGAGTCTCTTTATCCAAGTACAAAATGTGGATTGATTCTTGTCCTTATGAGATACATAGTGATGCCCGAACCTCTAGTATTGGTCCCAACTATAACCTTCCTTTTCTTTCTCATCTTGTGATCCATGTCCTTACTTAAAGAATTCAATCTATATGATTAATGTTTTTTCCAGACAACATAAACCTACATGAGTTTTGAAGAATTATGTATGGACTGATTCTGATTATCAATGAGATATGCAGGGACACCTAAATCTAATATCCTAGTCATGCCACTACATAATACAAAATTCCCCTATCCTATCCATAATTTCATTTAAATTTTGAGATGAACCCAATCCACCCCTTGTTTATCACACCAAACATAGCTCATGTGATGTTAGAAATTTCATCAGGGGATTCCATGTAGTAGAAAGACATGAAAGCTCATAAAAACTCATCATTTTCGAGAATTCAAGGCCATATAATAAATACCATATGTTCTTGATTCATGAAGATAAAAAAAATGGTTGATGTCATTTGCATGACATAAAACTACACATTCCTACGGAAATCACCCGAGAGGACCACTATTGTTGGTGTTGGTCTTCGAACGTACCTCCACTCAAGGACTATAAGTGACATGATTCCTACCATCATGGGGTTGATAGTAATGCATAGATCTCTAATCATGGTCCCAACTATAACCATTAATGAGAATAATTTCAACCTCTATCTATTGGATGAACCTACGAAGAGTGTTTCCCATTCATGAACTATGTGTGTCATGATTCATTCAATGACATGATGCACGATGATGCCATGACATTCAATAATGGGCCCAACTACGACCATCAATGGATACAATTACAAGTACTTTGTATGGGTTAGACTTACATATAACATTTCCCTTTCAATAAAAATGTGTGAGTTGATTATTCTCCTCGCATGATACATAGTGACACCTAGATCCCCAACTCATGATCCAGTCACAACAAACAAGTATAAAAATGACCCCTCTCTATGTATGGGTTAGACCTACATAGGGATATTTCTTAATAACTTAATGTGGATTGATTCATATCACCATGAGATAAGTAGTGATACCCAATATATTGTTCATCGGCCTAGCCATAAGATTGTCATTAAATTCTAGGGATCCCACATCCTTACTACATGTCATTAAACTGTATAACCCTTTAGGAGCTACTTGTGGATTGATTCCTACCATCACAAGATATGAACTGATGCCTAGATATACAGTCTTATCCCAATCTACAAAACCCGAAAAATGAACCCCAATTTAATAAGGTTTGAGTTAAACAAAGACATTTTTTCCTATGTATGATCCATATGAATATACTAATTTCTTCTAAATGCAATATATCATGAAAAAATATTTCATGTTGTTACCTACATACTCCCATAATTATATTAAATTTCATGTAAATTTCCAGGCCAGAGGATAGTAAAACATCACAACCAAAATATCCTTACCACATGATGAAAAACTACTCGGAGACTGAACATATCGTGTGATGTAAAATTTCCTAGAAAACATCCCAAATACTTGATAATAAACTATATAGATCATCAACTATTTTTCATGGACTATTAAATGATCATAAGAAACTTACCTTGGTCTACTAGTGTACGATGTGCTACTATGAACTTTTAATGAACTTAAATTCATAAGCCATATATAAATCCATGAGTTCTCTAGAAAAATGTAACCTTCCACATCCTTGGAAAAAGATACATGACTTCAAGGGGCCCTCAGATTCAAAATACAAGAATTATTATGGCTGATAAATATGTTCTAATGGTCATCAACCAAATGAGTCACACTGAAAAAAGGGATTTACATTCCTTGTGAGACCTAAAAATATCACAGTAGAACTCATTACCTTAGTGTTCTCTAAACTACTTATAGCAAGATTGTCTCATATAATTACTCATGACCAATGAACCACAATCTATGATTTTAAACATTATTGTCTCCCCCACAGAATGATGTTGGGTGACACTTGACCCTAGTTATCCTGAATGAGATATTGTTCACAATCCTCTATATTAGGTACATGTGTGTCACAAGAAATTAATATTCTAGTGAAATAGAAAAAATATAATTTGGCCAAAAACTCAAAATCTATGTGTTGGGAAAATGTCATTTTTTGCACACAAAACATATCATATCTAATGTTTATAAAAAAATTAGGGATAAAATAAATAAGATACAAATATAAAGGGGCCTACTTTTAAGCCCTATTAAATTTCAATCTATACTCGTTGGACCCCTTAGTTCATTAAAAAGATAGACTAATTATTTTTCACCACTCTTGGCCATGTAGATATGTTTTATATATGGTGACACAACATTTAGGGTTCTCAAACCCTACTTGGATATTACGCACTCCACAAATCACACATCATGATTTGAGGAACCTAATATCACTATAACATTCCATGGTCATCGAAATAGATACCCATCTTCAAGGTACCATTTTCATGACTATACATGTATGCTTATGGATCTTGCATTTATGGCTATGGTCATTAACCAAATTTGTGACTATGCAAAAAGTGATTTCCGAATCTTATGATCCCAAAAATTGCTCTGAAATAGCTCAACACCTCAATGTTTTTTGGGTCATTCATGATATGATTTCCCCATATCATCTTTTGACCCAATCACATTAGACCATGATATAAAATATCCATGCTAAACTATACAATTAGATTCAAAATCTTCAATGTTACATCATTGTGTTTTATAGTTTTTCAAAATGACATACTGCAACACTTCATTCATGAACTATTGATGGTACAGACAATGTGTTTTTAAACCATAGGGAGTATGGTTGAGGCTTTATAATAAAAATATGAACTTACATATGGTGAATAATCCTTTCTAGATAGCTTTACACCCATACCAAACCTCATCATATAGAATCTTGAGCCTTTAAAATATTTTATGGCCTTTAGGAAGGAGTGGAAATCATATTTTTCCTGACCATTCAATTGAAGTATAATGGTCTTGACATACAAACTAATGTAACATTTTTCTTTCATGAAATGATATTTAATACCTACTATACCTAACAACTCCCCAATGTATCCTAGAACCTCGTGGTTTTACAGGTCAAACATAGCATGTCTTACCCATTATATCCTCCTTGTCTCAAACTTTTGGGTTATGATTTACATTTTCCACATTCAAATAATCCAGGTGAACCTACCATCCCAACTATTTCTCTGTCTATTTACATTACAACCATAAACATTCTATTTCCCCTATAAAAGATAACATGCCTCAAGAGCCCATCCGATTGACTATGTATGTATACCCATGACTCTTTTAATTTAAACCTAAGGTATTATGTAAAATGTTTCACTATTAAAAAGGTATTTCTATACCTTCAATGACCTGGAAACACCATGGTAGAACCCCACATCCAGGAATGATTTGGTTTATTACTGGAAGGTATTCACCATTTTCCATGATCATTGATCAAGTCCAAAATAAAATACCACAAACTAAATCCATATATGATCCAATCTAAAATAAATTAAACAACATCAATATCATTTCTGAGATAAAATAATGCAAACTACAACAACACAAGATCCAAGCTAAAAGACCCTGAACAAAAAAAGGACCAACCTAAAAAAATCTGTAACTATAGTAGTAGAAGGTATGAGAAAAAAAATACCCTAAACTAATGGGATACATGGTCCAAGATAAAATACCCTAAAATAAACCCATATAAGGTCAAAGATGGAAGATCAAAATTAATGGAATAGAAGGTCCATGCTAAAATACCATAAACTATAGAGATAGAAGTTATAAGCTAAATGACCCTAAATTACATCACATCAATGATTTAGTCTGAAGAAATGGAAATGCATGGAAGTCCCACCATATGGACTTGATAGAAAAACATCTCCTCTCACCAATCATATCTACATTAGAAAAAGAAATAGAGATCTCTATTCCGGTCATGTATTCTACATAATTATCCATATATGAATCAGGTCATTGCAATATAACAACAAAAGATATATCAGTAAGTAATATGATGTTACTAGGAATTCATGAGTTATTCCCAAAAAGAATCTACTATGATTTAAATATCTAGATCAATAAATATTTATTTACAAGATATTATTCAAAGGATGGGTACCATTATAAATTCATATAATATTGGATTAGTGATATATCATGTAAATCATGAAAGAAATAAAAATTGAAAAAATTATATAATGATATAATGTTCAGAAAATCTATTAATTAATAGAATAAAATAGGTGTTAAATTGAAATTTTTTTATTCTCCAAAAATATTTTATAAGAAAAATACAATTCATTTCGATGATTGAACTATAATAATATTTCTCTGCTTAGAATGCCAGGTCAGCAAGAGACTTGTGAGAAGCATCAATCGAACATTAATATTCTACCATTCTTCTTCATTTACATCTAACATAGGATATAAATTCCGGAGTAGAGTATTATGCCACTAAACCATATTTTTAGATGTTTATAATGAGGATGATGATGTTAAAAGATCAATCCTCAACTGAGCTTTGATTTCCTCACATCTCCATATTTTCACAGACCAAGTGTCACGAACCGAATTGGGTTTCCATAAAAACAGACCCCAAACCCAACCCAAGACAAGTTATGAAGGGTATTCCCAATCCCTACTAGATGGGAAAATAGCCAGAGTATCATATAAAAAAATTGGAAATGATTTACTCGAGTTTATAAACATACAACAATAACAAAATCCAATGAAACCAATCTGGATAATTTAAAAGAACTATCTTTAAAAAAAATTCATAACGAAATTACATGGTTTAAAACAATGTTTAAGGACAATTAAAATATATTATAACGAAAAAATAGGAGCCCAAGAACCACCACATGGAAAGAGGCACCACCCTCAAGCCATCTGAACAACACTTTATAACGATTGACCGCTAAAAATCCAAACCAGTGGCACAAAATCTATACCCAAACCTGCGAAAAAATAACCAAGTCTTCTTACACAAAAAGGGGTAAGTAGGGTGTGAGTCATATCCCAGTAGGATCCCTCCACTAATATATTCCATGTGAAAAATATTTTAATATGAAAAGGTTGAAATTATTGTAAAAATGAAATGCTAGTTACAATTTCTAAAAGAAGATTCTTTAAATAAAAATATTTTTCAAGTGGGCGATTTTAATGAATAATCATGTTTAAAAATAATGCCAATGCTACTGAATTTTTCATCCAACAATAACATATCTAGATAGTAAGAACAGTGTAACTAATGAGCATAAGCAATAACGAAATAACTTCTAGCAACTAGCTCAATGTGGGTGCCAAGAACCATCATATCTCAGTGAAGGTAATCATCACAATATTTGTTCTCATGTACAAGAGCCACTTGTAGGGATCATACCCATAACCTAGTTTTCCACCAGAATCATCATCATCATAATAGTTTAGTTATTGTTTTCACTGTCAATAATTCTACCTGAAACTAAGGAAATAACCAACGGGATCACTAGAATACTAATACATGTCCACCCTCCTAGAGTCCCAGGTTTCCCACATGTGCTCAAACAAGTTCGACAAGCCATAAAATATAATTTTCACATGAAAATACCTTTTTTCAATCACACACTTACCAAACATACTTAATTTATATCAAAGAAGTCACAAATTCCACATTTTCATTCAAATGTAGTTTTAAATCATTTTCACACAAAAATAACCCACATCACCTTTCTAATCACTTTAACATGTGAAGAAATCCCTTCAACAAATTGTCTAAAACCTTTACAAGATATTCCAAATCACATTATGGCCCACACACATTTCACATAATACCATGTTTACCTTAGAATTAATTTCCTCATCAAACTCATATGAAATATCCTGCAAACATGTCTAGCACCGACATCACAATTTAATAAAATACTTCATCAATTTAAAAAACATTCTAATAAATTTTGACATCATAAATCACCACTTTACCTTTCAAAATCCAATATTAAGTGAATAAAATCATCAAAAAGTACATGTAAATCATATTCCCATATTTTTTTAACTCACTAAATCATTTTCAATTTTCATAAAACAATCCCAAGAGGCATAACCATGTTGTGCACACAAAACCTATTTCCAAAGCCTCTTTTAGGGCTAAAATCACACTAATACCACTCAAAAACCTAAATGGAAGTCTTGGAAACATATATTAGAAAACTCTCATGTGTTATAAAATTACTTCAATTAATTCAACAAATCAAACACATGAAATGTACACATTTCCAAAAAACCCTTTCAAGAAGTATATCATTGTTGACACATAAAACAATTCAAAAAACCCATTTCAAGGCCCAAATGACAGTAAATAGTTAGCAAACCAGAATTTGAATCCCATTTTACAACTAATAAATCACTTTAACATTTTATAATACTACCTCAACAGATATCACCTGAGTTACAGTATAAAAACACACTACTGCAAACAAAATTGTAACATTAATACTGAATGCTTTTTTAATGATAACAAAAATTATTTTTGCACCATACAAAATATATTAGGAACATGATAAATTAATAAAACAAGAATTTGAACTCACCAATAATTTCTTACACATGTAATCACTTACCTTTTGTGTTTAATCCATAAAATAATGGTGTGAAACATAATCCACACCGCCACCGCACCCTAATAAAGATAAATTTATCCCTAGAACACAAGATTTAATAAAAAAGAATAATTGTTAAACACTAGTTTTGAACCCTATACTTTTCACACTTTTGAACTCAAGAAATGCGGAATTAAACCCTAAAAAAATTGATTAAATAAAAAATAGAAAGACTTTAATGCATAATTTTTACATTTCCCCCATCAAATATCCCTTGAAAATTGACTTCTAATGTAGGGAGGTAGAGATTGGAGGCTTTCCAAGGAGTTTTGGAATGAAATAAATAGGAAATGGGTGGATTTTGGTTTATTCATTAAGGGAAATTTTGAATTAAATAATTGTTTAATTACCTAGACACCCAGGCAAGGTTTGGCTGCCCGGTTTAGTAAATTGTGCCACCAAACCATGCAGTCTGTTATGGGCACCAAAAAAATGATTTTTTGCCTCCAATTTCAAGGGGGAGAAAGGGGATACCTAGAAGGATATATAATCCATGTATATGGGTGAAAAAATCCAAAAAGAGATAATCCTTTTCATCCCAAAGTTCATCCAACTCAAGGGTACACACCACCTCAACAACTTACCCCACAGGTGTTGCCACTATGAGTGTCACTAATCTAACTCTAAAACACCACAACCTCAGACCAACAATTTGACAAAAGTGGAGGCCATGTATCATAAAATACCCCCAAGACCAGTGTCATAGATCAAGAACATAAGAGAAACCAAAATTTCATTCCCGGTACACCCAAAACCCAAGAGAAACATAAAAACTAAAATAGGATTTGAATCAAATCATGCAATCAAAATTCCAGGTGTGAAATTTCTACCCTCTATAAAGAATTATACCACTATAAAGTAACAATAAGGCCATAAGAAAATCCAAACCCAACACATTATCCACTATGTTCCCCTTTTTTCATGATTGTTTCTCCCATGAAAGGCCAAAACAACTCCTGTGATCAATTAATAAAAAAATACTCTCAAAAACCAAATTATAAACCACTTCCTTAAAATGATCAATCACATTTAGATATTGTCCCAAAACAAAACTCATCCAACACATTCCGAACAAGACTAAAGAAACATCCCCAAATGAACAACAACATCGAAAAAGGTTGCACATACCTTACTTTAACTAAACTATTTGGCACTCTCCAATCCCAATGTTTACGCATGGAGGATGTTAGTAGATAGATATCTTTGAAGGTGACCACCTTTATTCAAGCCAAGACAATGGAATTTTTTTTCTAGTATGGGGGGACACAAATGGGCTCCCCACCATAAGAGAAAACATAAATCACTTCTAATATATAATCAGGTCACTAATAGGGGAGGCCCGAATGGAATCCCTAATATAAGGGTTATAATCCCATTAGACCATTCCAAAAACAAATTACATAAAACTTTTAGTGACTCTCCCCACCATAAGAACCAACCATCTTAGTCAAATATCACATGCTGACACAAAATGACCAATAATATTAAAGGAGTTGGGACAACTGCACAGTTAGTCTGCATGGTTTGGGAAATTGTACGCTAACTGTGTGGATCCTTCAATATGCAGGGTTTTCTATGGAACATTTACAAATAAACATCCACATACCGTGGACTCAACCTATCTAACCAAATTTTAATCCTTTCGCTAAAAACACAATGGAAACCAAATGGGAAATGATTGACATTGGGCAATAACCAGGGCAAGAGTTCCTCCCCCTCTTTCCATCAAACAAGAACATAAAAACAAGATGAACACAGAAAATATTTAAACTATTCTTACATTTCATAAAGAGAATAAGACATTTTACAAGGATTTCAATGACCATTGTATTTCCTCTGACTACGTTCTAGCTTAACATCGAGACCTATGGCTGGAGCACAAATGATTGAAGCATCTTCAGCCTCGTAGTTAGACTTGAGAAAACCTGGAATGGAATTTCATCCTCTGGTGCTACAAAAACTACACTGTAGATATAGATGGGTTTAACAAGACATAACACATTCCCAACTCACTTTACCCTAACTCGGAATTTCACTGAAATATGGGATTTGGAGATTCACACACATCAATCCTTGTTTCTTTGGGTGGGAAACAATAGAAGGAAATGAAAAATATACACAACTTCCTCTAAAACAATGGATTTTCTCATTTTTTTACAAGAGATAAATACTCCCATAATGGAAGATAATATCATAGGATTTCACTACCTTCAAATTTATATTCAAGTGAGCACACAACATTCCAAGTCATCATTGAACGTGACCATTTTGACAGACAGAAACAATACATGGAGAGTGACCTTATACAAGTCCCTAAACATCACTCAAATCCAGAAAGTGGCCATAATAGCCTCTCAGGACAAGATTTAACACATTGGTTTTTTAACATGAAATTCGGCTTCAAAGAGACAACTGAGGACCTGGAGTCTCTCTAAGACACCATCCACACTAACAACCCCAGACTACATTCACTATTGATGAATCAGGTAACTTAAGTAACTAAGGAATCATTCAACCTTCTGTGAGAACTCAAATATTACAAAAGTGTCCTAAAAACAAATAAAGGAAATAGAGTAAACTCAGTCTCCAAAACTCGAGAAAATTATTCCATGAATTGATCACCTAGAGGATTTTCCAATGGTTAAACTAACGAGTTTGTACATCAGTTGTGCACTAACCCATAATATGGGAATAAATTATCCAATAAGAGAACTCAAGGACCTAAAAAATCTGGTCTATTAGTCAAAATGTTCATAAAAAAAACTAAACTAATGATGCGAACCACCATAAAGACTTCCTGAGCTTTTCTCCGAAGAGACCACTGATTGGCCCTTCAACCTTGCTTACCAACCAAACACAAACCCAACACAATGTTCAAACCAGAGGACTCCATAGACTCAAAACATCCCACGACATCAAAATTTTCAACAAAAAATAATACAAACCTTCCCAAACTAGGAATTAGAAACATCATGTTTTACTTTAAAAACATTTCATTGAAAAGAAACAATGCAATGATTAGCGTATCCACCAATGGTACCCCATGGGCCTGACAGTTGCAAGTTTCTGTGCCACACTAGTGACCCTCCTCATATCCATATTAGATCTCATCCAATAAATCCATAAATAATCCATAATCATATACAAACCCATTCATGTGGTCTCTCATGGATGTACCAAATGTTAAAATAAGAATTATTTACACTTTCCAAAACCAAAACAGTTAACCAATACATTTTATTCTCAAGATCACTAACCATGAGATCAAAATCTTTGTTTACAGTTTATAGAAAATTTCAGAAAGGCACAACCATTCATATAGGAACTCACTTTAAATTCATTCAAATTAATTACAAAACATCTCATTCCATTAAAACACTATTTGATGGTTTAAAAAAGTATCTTGGGAAGACTTTTTGAAAACCAACTTTAACATAGTACTTACTTTCAAAAGAGTTGAAAGCACACCATTTTCCATTTCGAAACAATTTTTAATATTTAGTTCAATCATTTCTAAAATCAAATCGTTCCATCTTTATTATAAAACCATCTCATAAAAGAGTACTCTTCTTAAAACCAATTCATTGTTTCATTAAAACTAAACATCCCAAATCCATAAACTAATGGAGACAAGACACTGTGAGAGGAAACTAGTTTTGGTAGGTGACATGGAATTTTTTTTGGCAGCCATATGCCAATCACTTTACCATCATAGAGGGTATTATAGGGAAATATATCTAGGGCCACATTGTTATCTAGGCCCTACGATCCCACTGTGACCATTAACCCATATCTCTTTTCATTTCCCCGAACCAACATTAAACCAAGAAAATGAAATGACTCAAAAAGATCACAACATCCCAATGAGACTTGAGTCCCATCATGAAGTGTTCTTTATATGAACACTACCAATAACCAGAATCTCAATTCCAAAATATCATATCTCTAGACTACCTAGACTACACCCCAGATAACATAACCAAAATAGAGAGAATCTCATTTGATACCATTTTGTCATGAACCAAATCTTGTCTCCATCAAAACTGGAACCAAACCCAGCCTGCGACAAGGCTTGAAGGGCTTTCCCAATCCCCATAGGTTGGAAGATGTTCCCATTTTTTATATTGAGAAAATTGGGAATGATTTAAAATAGTTTATATACATAATGCTACAAACAAATCCATTAAAACCAATCTGGTTTTTTCAAACAAAACCATTTTTTAAAAAATTTCAGAACTGAATTACATGGATTAAGACATTTTATAATGACCATTAATAAAGGAATAAAACCAGAATGGACTGCCCCAAACCTCCACATGGCAAGAGGATCCTCCCTCAATCCATCACCATAACACCACATCAGGATGGACCTCTAAAAATCCGAACCAGTGGCACAAAATATATACCCAAACCTACGACAAAAAAAACATGTAAACAAACACCCAAAGGTGTAAGTATGGTGTCATCCAAATCTCAGTAGGATACATCCACTAATAGATTCCATGAGATAAAAATGAAAAGATGGAAATATTTTATGTTTTGTAAACAAGATATGATATTCACAATTTATAAATGATGCAACTTTAAATAAAAACAGTTTTCAACAAAGATATTCTTAAGAATAAAAACTTCTAAAAATTATTCCAACGCTACTAAATTCTCCATCCAAACAAACCATATTACGAAGTTATACACAAAGTAACAAATGGGAGCAGTAAATGGGAAAATAAACTATAGGCAGTAGCTCAATGTGGGTCCCATGTACCTTGTATCTCGGTGAGAGTAACCATCACTATATCTGTAATCGTGCACAGGAGACACAAATAGGTATCATAACCATATCCTATTGGTAACCTAATATAATTATCATTATCATAGTTTAGTTAGTGTTGTCATCATTAATCTTTCTACGTGAAACTGAGGCCAACCCCCGTAGGATCACGAGAATACTTGTACACATCTACCCACCTAGATACAATGGTATCCTTCTTGTGCTCAAACATGTTCAACAATCTCTGAAATATAATTTTCACATACAAATACCAATTCCACATCACACCCTTACCAAACAACCCTCATCTATATTACCGAAGTCACATAATCCTCTTTTTCATTCATATTCATTTTGAAATCATACTCACACCAAAATTGCCGAAAAAACTTTTCAAATCTATTTAACAATTCAACAAATCCCTTTAATATTTTTTGTAAAACCATTCCAAGATAGTTCAAATCACATAACTTACCAAAAATATTTCACATAATACCATTTTCACCTTCAAATTTATTTTATCATCAATCTCACATGAAATAGCCTGGCAACTTGTTTCGCACCTACATCAAAATTTAATAAAACACTTCAGCAATTTATAAAACATTTATAAAATGTTTGAAAACTTAAATAACTTATTTACCATTAAAAACACATCTTTTGTTAATACAATCACAAAATAGTACATTTACATCATTTTCCGATAATGTTTAACTCACTAAATCATTTTCAATTTTCATAAAACAATCCCAAGAGGTGTAACCACGTTTTCACACAAAACCAATTTCAAAACCCTCTTTCAAGGACAAAATCACACCAATACCACACAAAAAACGACTTTTCAGCCCTTGAAACATTTATTAGGCTACAATCAAGTGTTATAAAATTACCTAAATTAGTACCACCAAACACCCACATGAAGAACACACATTTCCATAAAACACTTTCATGAATCATAACTATGTTTTACACATTAACCATTTCATAACCCCCATTTTGAGTTCCACAAGACACAAAATCTTTAGAAAACCAGAATTCGCAGCCACATTCATCAACTAATAAATAAATTAAATATTTTATAAAACTACCACAAATGATATCACATGTGTTACATTTGAAAACACTCAATATCAAACAAAAATGTAACATCAATACTAAATTCATTATTAATGCTACCAAATTTTGTTTACGCACCACACAAAACAAATTAGGAACATGCTAAATTAATAAACCAATAATTCTAACTCATCAATTATTTCCTACACATGGAATCACTTAACTTTTGTGTCAAAACCCTCTAATCTAGGTGTGAAACATCAACTGCACCACTACCACACCACAAGAAAGATAAATTGAACATTAGACTACAAGATTTCACAAGAAAAGACTCATGGTTAAACCCTAGGAATGAATCCTATATTTTGGTTACTTTAGAGATCATGAAAGGGTGAATAAAACCCTTAGGAAAGGGAATATATCAGAAATAGAAATACATACTTTCATAATTTTTATGTTTTCCCCAACAAATATCCCTTCAGAATTGAGTTACAAGGGAGGGAGAGAGAGCTAGGAGGCTTTCCATGGAGGTTTGGCATGAAATGAAGAAGAAATGGGAGGATTTGGGTTTATTTTGGAAGAGAAATGATGGAATTAAAAAAAATTATTAACCTGGACACCCTTGCACGGTGTGGCTAGATAGTTTAGTAAACTGTGCGACCAAACTATGTGACTTGTTCAGGACACCGGAAATGTTTTCTTTTTCTTCCAACATTAGGGGTGGTCTATGGGGGAAACCTATAGGGAATGGTAGGACAAGGATAAAGGAAAAATGTCCCAAAATAAAGCAACATTTTCACCCAAAAATTCATCCATCTCAATGGTACAAACCACCTCAACAACTTAACCCAAAATTGGTGCCACTAGGAGTGTCACTAATCGAACTCCAAAACACCACAACCTCACACCATCCCATTTAATAAAGTGCAGGAAAATTATCATACAATACCCCCATGACCATGGACATAGATCCAGAACACAAGAGATGCCAAAATTTCAAACTCAGTACACCTAGAACCTTTGAGAAAGCTATGGACCAAATGAGGATTTGAAACAAACCATGGATTCAAAAATTTGGGTGTGACACCAAGAATCCATTTGAGATTTTTATTTAGATAATAACCGGTAAGTCTTCTCAAATGTTTTAGACACCTCCTTCATCTGCTCACAAAGGGGAACCTCCTCTACAAAATTATTAAATTCCTACTCATTGGTGTCCAAATCTCTTCGGGTTAGGAAAATTTTCATCATGATTTCATATAGTTCATAGGGTTCAAAACCACCCACCCCATACTCATTAAACAATCGATAAAGGAGATAAACTTGTTTATGAAGTGTTTTCAATGGAGTTTAAATAATTAAGGCATATATCTAATTCTAGATTCTCCTACATTATGTCATATCTTATGTTACTTATTGGATGGTTACGCTAAAAAATGGAATAGTCTGCTATGTTAATTGGGAAATATAAAATTATTCCACATATAAACTCTTATTAATAGGATAATTTCCCATTTTCTATATTATAGGGATGATTTCCTCATAAGATTCACTCCCCCTATCAGGATGGTAAGCGTTGTGGTAATGACACTTCCTTTAAGTATTGTCGGAACCCTGAATTAAATCCATTTCTCCTATGAAAATATGTTTTAGTGAGGTAAATGGAATGTCCACATGACAGACCAATAAGCTTAGCACACATTCCTAACAAGATTCTACACATGATTGTGCTTAACTTTGGGTTAGAAATAAGGTAGCACTAGTTAAAGGAAGAACGATCTTAGCATCAGTATCTTTACGTGCCAACATCATCCAAAATTGGAAGATGATACTAGGATGTATCTCTCCACATACACTAGCTAAAGTTATAGGGGAGACCGTTGGGTTATATTTAATGTGATGAAAAAAATGATATTGTATATATGGGTCAAATATTGTTATCTAGTCCATCGTAGCAATAAGAACCTCATTCCAAAGAGAGATCATGTTTGATCTTTTGATAGGGGTCCCACTATTTATTTCAATAATTGGACTCATTAGTACATAGTACGGGTAAAATAAATTTTATCAGACCAATGAAACACATTAATTACCTTGTCATAGATTAATGAAATTTCCCCAACCCAATATTTGTTCAGAAAATGTGGATGAGATAAGGCATTAGGGATCTTTATGGTGTTGTATTATTCATAGCAATTTAAGTCCCACCCTATCCAGAGAAATAGAAATTTTAAAGGTTCGCTAATATTTTATAGGATGATACCTCGCTTAATATGGCCCACGAGTTAAAAAATTCATGTACGGATTGCTGATTTCCTTCAACTAGACGCATCACTGTCACCAGCGTGCTGACACGAATCCTTGAATGTGCATTCCCAATTGTGAATAGTTATCCATTAAAAAAAGGACATAAAGAATTCCATTTTAATCCTTTGATAGATATCCAATTTCACTTGGTATCCCCTCAATGTATAATCATCATCTTCCAAAATGGAATAATATGATCTTTTACTATCATGAACCTGCTGGGAAGTGCACCAGTGGGGGAGTATGGCAGTTGAACTGACACCACTGCGAGAAAGGAAAATATTGATATAGAAATTAAATTTGATGAGTGATCAAATCATTAGATCCTTCATCAGCTTCTCCCTCATATTGTTGAGCATCTCCCTTACTAGTACTAGAGTCTACAAGGGTTCATTAAAAACATTAGTGGATGGGGGATCCTCAACATACAACTCTACGAAAGGGGGGATCCCACCTAGTAGGTAGATGTCCCACAGGATAATGCATACTTGACCATTAAAATATTAGAATGTGTAGGTTCTAGGGAACCATTGACTGATTATTTATCATATAATATCGTGCTGATAATAGAAAATGAATTGAAAAATTCACATGAAATTATAAAGATGGACCATGTATAACTAGTTAACAAACTATATGAATCTTTGGGTAGACCAAAAATGACATTCCCATTCATTTGAAAATTTACCACCAGGAAAATAATATTATTTTAAGTAGCATCCATCTATTGGATTGTTTATAAAAGATATGACTATATAAAAGTAACTCTGAGCACCACTTTTGTGAGAAAAATCACAACCATTCGGACCCAAGGGAGATTATTCCAACATATAAGAAAACCACTAAGATTGAGCTTCCACTAGACGACCATGAATTAAATCTATAATATGAATTCAATAAAGAGAAATTGATACCCATCATGATGGAAAATTGATGTTTAAAAAAGGAATTAAAACATCATCTATTAGGTCGAACTCCTATAGAGGAAGCTAGTGAGATACTGGGTTTACCAATCAATCGAATATAGGAAGCAATTTCAAATTCATGTTATCAGAGTCCACACAATATCAGGGCTTAATATTGTGATTTCTAGAGACCATGGACCTTTTATTAACTATAGTAGAGGGTCCTTGAAGAGAATATGAATCCATCTGATCAAAATTAATTCAACTATGTCAGACAGATAAAATAAAAAGTTTTCAAAGGAAAGGCATTAAACTAGCATCATCATGCACATCACATGAATAAGAAAATGCATTCCTAAATTTTCTAAATGAATTTAAAATTTCATAACTCTAAAAGGTCTCTTGGTTTTCATACACTAATATGGAATCCCGTAACTGCAATAAGCCTCTAAAACATTGATCGCGTGACACGAAAATGGTTAGGAGAGCGGTAATATTTCTAGAGGATCATGAGATCAAGTCAAGACACCCCACAAAACCCTCACGATGATGTCAAACACATGGTTATATTTATAATTAAAACCAATGAATGGTTCATAGTTAATTAGAATAAGCGTATGATAGAAATTAGTCTTGTGGATGTGTTCTCATGAAACAGGCTCATAACAAGGGTTAGTGAACAAATGATATGATCATTCCTTGGGGAATGGTCTTATGTAAATCACACATGATAGAATCAATGAAGGATATATCTAGAAGATCGAGTAGCTAGTGAATAAGGACACTCATCGAAACCCTATATATTACGAAATAACAAGAATACAAAAGATCTATTGGAATACCAAGCATTTCCCACGACATTGATTCATGATATCCATATAGACTTACATGGGAATTTAATATCCTAAGAATTTAACACTGGTCCTCATAGAAATCACTCATTTGGGGGGAATTTTTCGACACCAACCAAATGGGAATTAGAAAAATCACAATAGAAAGAATTGAAGAATATAGTTATTATCATACTTAAAAATAAATGAAAGTATAATTTGGAAAAGTACACTTGGACCACATTTTCCTTTAAGAGACACATAATCTCTTGACCATTATGAGGTCATTTAGTGGATCCATGAGTAGTTTAGAAACTGTAGATGGCCCCATGAAGTCACTTCAATAAGTATTTTTGTCTTTTGTGAGGGCACCATAGAAAATTTGTGGTAACAGATCAAAAGAAAAATAATATAACCCAAAACACGAATTTTCATCATACGGACACCTGAAAAACGATCATAAAATCGTTATAAAATAGAAAGAAAATATGAAAAAAGCAAGATCTTCTTATGGTACTAAAGATCATATGACACATCACAAATGATGATAATGATTGTACATGAAATCATTCAAACAAACTCACGAGACCCCCTATACTTTGTAAAATAAATAAAGAAAATATCAAGATTGGTTGTAGGAACATCTTGTTTTTGAAAATTCATGTGGCGCACCACTTACAGTTCGCAAGACACTACATGAACGTGAAAAAATTCCCACCTTGTCTTGTGAATTCCATTTTTCCTTTCATCCTAGATGAACAAAGGGTGTCAGGTATGTACAAGAATCCTTTTTATACCCCTTTATATTCTTATGTATATTCCAAGGGAATTTTCTATGAAATGATTGTGCATCTCTAAAGAAACTTTTGTGCTAATGTGACACATTCACTGGAGATAAGTTGATTGTCCTTGAGAACTCCCAAACAACATTGAGAACATCCCAAATATTGTAAAATAAATAATGTAAATAAAGAGGGGATAGAGGCAGAAGCTTCTTACAGTCGTAAAATTCATTCTACATGTCTAGGTTTCCCACAACATGGTCTCTCAAGTTCCATCATCTATTTTTATTGATCTCTTAAATCCCCCTGACAACCCATCCTTATTTTGTAAAAATTCAAATACAATTCAACTGAGTCCTGGTGAAGTCCTCTCAACAGGCATCTTAGTCTCATGATGAAACCTAGACATGTCATCCTAAGTATTTGAATATATCTAGGAATGTAAAAAAGATGAACTAGGACCCCATTAATTTGAAATAATCTAATAAATGATGTAATAACAGGATGGTCTAGCTATGTATGGATGAAATTTGATTCCCAAGCATGATTCAAAAAAACACCTAACGAAGACACATGATGTAGAATCCCTTTATTAACACCAGATTAGATTTTTATGATACACACTGTTCCAAGTGGCGAATTACATGGGTGGTGAGGAATATAACCCACCACTACACCATTAAATAGGGGGTGGGACTTTTGGAATCTAGATGCACCGGTGCACACAAACACCTTAGTAAATTTCTCAAAGCAATAGATCTCTCAACCGTAATATTTTTCAAGCATGTATTATCCTCAGAAAAACCAGAGATATCATACACCATGCATAATCTCTTCATGTGATGACTATAGATCAAATGAAAGACTTCTATAATGATACAAGAAGAACATCCCACACATCAATAAATCTAAGTAATTCACAATATAAAGGCTGGAATAATGACTAAAAGATGGGGGACTTTGTGAAGAACATATATGTCGATCCTCATGTGCTTCACATGAACCATATTTGAAAAGGGAAATTAAAAAAAGGCATGTCACCCAAATATTATGATTCTCTTTTGGTATACTATTTCGATCATGTGAGGTCCCTTAAACTTGTAAAATAATGTCACATGGAGCCCCACAAGCATGACACCCCAATCTCACAAACCCTCTGGTCTCACCATCTATGTTGTATGATATCATTCTAAAATGAGTCCCAATCAATATGGTGGCACGAATTCGGTTCATTAATGTCTTACGGTAGCACATGTGAATTTCAACTAACTATTATGACACCCACCGAACATCCCACTCAGTTCTTGCAACATCCCTTGGATAGGCCAGCCGAGCCTCACGATGTCCTCTTGATATTTCATATAGGACATGCATCAACCTCTGAGACATGTCACATTGAATCTTTATATGCCATCCTGGAGTGTTAGACATCTCTTAAGATTGACACTAGGGATTGCAGGATGAATCATGCCTTACAGTTTAAGATGTAATCCAGGGGAATGCATTGTATTCTACGACATACTATTTGGGTCTTCCGATGACCTCCGAACAAGTCAACATCAATCACATGACCACCCTCATACATTGAATCTATGTTATGCGATGTACCTTGGAAAAGTAAATTTGATCATGTGATTTCAATAGGATATTGTATGCAGGCATCCTCTAACATGTCAGAAAAAAATCAAGGCACTCCAAGTGAACAACAAATACATGGCAGACATACAAGAAGGCATGGTCACAAGGGAATCCAATTACTTAATAACCTTGTTCATCCTTAGTGTTCAATCCTTAAATATCATTGTAATTCCAACTAATATGACAATGATTCGAAGAATATCCAAGATACAAAGGACACCTATTTAAGGGTCATGATCTTTATCAAGTAACCCAAGTGTTGTCCGAGTGCATAAGTCCCACATTGATAAGGAATGAGAGCTATCATTTGATTTCCCTCATTCCTCACACATAAAATAGATCACTTGGGATCAGGAGATGTAATAATCCTATCATTTTCACCATAAGTGTAACATCCCATGTAAATAACGAGTAACAAAATTTTTTATTTATTAATATTTTTGATTAAAATATTAATTTTACTTTATGGTTGATTCTATGTTTGATGTCATACCCAATACACAACAACGTGTTTCTTTGAAATCTTCCATTGCACACAATTTTGAGTTATGCCAAAAAATAATAATATAATATTATTATTTTCAATGGTAGTTAATGCATAGAAATTGAATTGGAAGGAACGAACCAAACAAACTAAAATATTATTATACATGTTTTTTAAATTCCTTTAAATTTATCCAATAAATGTTACAGGCATAAAATGTGAATGAATCCAATTTTAAGCATAAATACTCTAATATTCTTTAAAAGGTTGATTTACATCCTTTTAATGGAGAACCCTTTTTAAATATATATTTTGTACTTATTATATGTTCTATTTGATAAAAATAACTTTTTCTTTAGAAGTAGGAAATCAAAATTTAGTATGGGTAAAATTATGCAATTTTTCTTATAACTGTCATTTTTTAATGAATAATGAAAAATGAAACATTTATATTCAAAACTGCCTTTTATTAAAATTTATTTATATGGATAGATTATTATTTTTAATTTTTTTTAAAGTGTAATTATATTATATTTTAATTATTTAATCCAATTTCGGTCATTGTATGTAATTTCCCTTTCAAATTGGATATAAAAAAGGATATTATTTTCATAGTTATTATTTCATTAAAACACTCTTTCTGGTTTTGAAAATGATAATTAATTTTCAATTATTTAATACAAATTCTATATTTCTAATTTGTAAAAATATACATCATTCAGGGATTCAGATTACAAAATTTATCATATGGTGATTTTTGGGTATTTTGCACATAACCTTCAATTTTTTATGTATAGTGAAAAACAGTTCTTAGTAGTTAAAAAATTGAAATTTTAATTTAAATGAAATTATACCACTTATGAGAATTGAATTTAAAAAATCGGACATAAATTATTTTCATCATTAAGTAAAATTTGGTTCAGTGGGACGAAAAAAACTTTTAGTGAATAATAACTTTTGATTTTTATTTACTGCGATTAAAGGTAAATAAGGTAATTCATGGTAAAAAATATTATAATAAAATAAAATTACATTAACACTCATCTTAAAATTATTTTATGATTAATTTCCAGCCAAAAAATTATTTCGGTGAAAATTATTTCCTTTGAATGCCACTTGGGTATAATAATTACTTTAATAGCTTTTTATTGAAAGTAAAAATAAAAATATCATAAACATGTGTTGTTTTGCTAAAAAGATTCTAATATGGGGTTATATAATTGATATATTTTACTATGAATATTCATTATAAATAAATAAAATATTTCCTACATCATGGTATTTCGTTTATAAATTTTAGACCTGAAAAAAAATTAGTTTATTTATAACACAATGATGATGTAATGATTACCTCAATAAATAATGTTTAAAATAAATGATAATATAATTAAAAAATAAATTTATATTTAAATATTCATTACATTAATGAATTTTGGGAATGAATATGACTTATTGTCTTTGAATTTTTGTAGGTTTTCCAAAAGAATAATTTTTTTATTAATTTTTTAAAAGTCTTAAATTTACATAAATGAGTATTTAAATCAATCAATATTTTATTAAATGATATAATTATCATTAAAAAAGCTAATATTCAGCCAAATTACTTAGATAAATTTGATAATTTAATTAATGAACCACTTGTGGTATGATTTTCATTTTATGGTAACTATATTAACCATATGGTAAGAATATATAAGAGAACATGGTGAATGTTAAATAAGACAACAATGGGTTAAATAAAAACTATAAGGATTAAAAATTATCCAAAACGTATCCAATTATTTTTAAATGATTATATTATGACAAATATACACTTTATCTTTGAATTAAATATGATATTTACCTTTTGAAACTGACAATAATTTAATAATAATATAATATTTTCAAACATTCCTAAAGAGCCCATCCTGCCCCTTATAAATGCCATCACCTCTAACCCATTACTCACACCTCTCAAACCCCTTTCCTCATCCAACCTCTTCCAAAATAAGCTCTCAAGGTCCATTACTTCTACCTAGATGCCATACCTGAGGCAGAAGGCACATTAATAAAGCCTTCTGGTTCAAACAAAAGGATGTTACCTGATTTAATGGTTACATCTTCCCTCAAGTTATATTCTTTTATTTTACATCTTCACTCCCTATGCCCTTTTTATTATTTGTTTATATAACAAAAAAAAGTATACTAAGTATAGTAGGTTGTTTTTATGAGAATAATTCTTACAAAACTTACTAACACCACCATCTAATGGGAATAGATCATAATTTTTATGTGGATGATGAACTGCTGTCTCACGAAACAATGATTGTTCAATATTCTCCTACCTCCTCTTATGGTGGCCATTATTATGGCACTTTAATTTTATAAGATATTTATGAAAATTATTTTATCTCTATTATTTGGTAATTCTCATTTATAACATACCTTTACGATTTTATTGTTGTATATATATGATAATTTCATTTGAGGAAGTATAGAATACCACCCCCACTAAGTGATATGACTCATTAATACAATACATGGAACTTATAAAGGATGGTGTTAATTAACATATGAAATTTATACAAAATAATATATTTTAATTTAATAATAATATACCTATGTGTAATTTGGTTTTCATTACTTTAAAAAAAATTAATTTAATTATCGATCATGCATACCAACAACTTACTGTCTCCTTGAACGGTGAATTTCATTTTCATATATGAAAATGATATGGAATATTATAAATACATATATACTGGAGAAAATATTTCAGGCTTTGGGGAGTAGTGAAAGGGAAAAAGTTACCATGGCAGTTTACCGCCACACTGGAGATGCTGATCAATGGTGGTCATTGATTCAAAACATGAAGGAAGATGATGAAGTATCAAACATGGAATGGAGGGAGTTTAAAGATCTGTTTTTAGAAAAATACTTTCCTCGCGACCATCGAGCAGATATGGAAAGACAATTTCTGAGTCTGAGACAAAAGGAGGATGAGAATGTCACAAAGTATGAGGCTAACTTTACAAGGTTAGCGAGGTACACTGGTGATTATATTCGCAACCCAAGAAGTAAGATTGATCGTTTCTTTGATGGGTTAAAACCATTTATCCATCGAGCATTAGTCTCACAATCCTTTTCATCGTACGAAGACATTGTCTCATGTGCTATCAAGACCGAAAAGGAATTCTCTAAGTCTTATGACTTTAAAGCAAAGCAAGAGAAGAAGAGACCTGCTGATCAATCTGGGAATGGAAATAAGGGGAAGAAGGGAAAGGTTGAATATCCATCTTGTGGTAAGTGCGGGAAGAAACACCCCGGTGCTTTCCTGAAGGGAATGGGAGTCTGTTACAAGTGTGGTGAAAAAGGCCACCAAGCTCATGATTGCAAGGGGAAGAAGGAAGCTACCAACGTTCAGTGCTACAATTGCAGGGAGATGGGGCATTATGCAAATGCATGTCCTAAGCGACAGGAGAACTTACCTCAGAAAAGGCCAAGTGATCAAGGCCAGGCTTATGCTATCACTACTGCTGAGGTAGAAGCTCCGAAAGACGTGGTGGCAGGTAATTTAATGGTTTCCTCAAGTTTAGCAAATGCATTATTTGATTCTGGATCATCGCATTGTTTCATATCTTCCCAGTTTGCTAAGAAAATTAGATATTTCCAATTTGATTTAATAAGGGAGTTGTCAGTTAAAACTCCTAAGGGAAGTATCGTTGCAACAAAGTTTTGTGAATCAGTCCCCATTAGAGCACATAAATTTTCTTTATCTGCTGATCTCATCGTCATACCTATGATTGAGTTTGATATAATCCTCGGTATGGACTGGATTTCGGACTATGATGCGAAGATTTATTGTAAGAAGAAAGAGGTTACGATTCTTGATGATAATGATAAGGAACACCTTATTTTTAGAGCAGAATCGTCACCACCTAATTCTTATTTAGATCCACCCCCTGTAGCTCAACTTAATTCAATTATCGGGGAGGAAGAGAATGAAATAATTGTCGGTGAGGAAAGGAATGTTCAAATAGAGGATGAACCTATTGTGAAAGAATTTGTAGATGTATTTCCGGAAGATTTACCTGGACATCCTCCAGAACGAGAAGTTGAGTTTTCTATTGATTTGATTCCTGGATCAAGGCCTATATCGAAGACCCCTTATAGAATGGCCACTGTAGAGCTAGTCGAACTAAAGAAACAACTAGAGGAATTGAGTAATAAGGGATTTATTCGCCCTAGTGTTTCTCCATGGGGAGCCCCTGTACTTTTTGTTAAAAAGAAAGATGGATCTATGAGGTTATGTATCGATTACAGGGAGATCAATGCTATAACGATAAAGAACAAGTATCCCCTACCTCGTATTGATGATTTATTTGACCAACTGCATGGAGCTCAATACTTTTCAAAGATTGACCTTCGATCTGGATACCATCAGTTGTGTGTAAAGAAGGAAGACATTCCGAAAACAGCATTTCGAACCAGGTACGGGCATTACGAGTTTACTGTAATGCCGTTTGGATTGACTAATGCACCCTCTGTATTCATGGATCTGATGAATAGAGTTTTCAAGGAGTATCTCGATGAATTTGTGGTGGTATTTATTGATGATATCTTGGTATACTCCAAAACCTACAAAGATCATGAAAATCACTTGCGCATTATCTTGAAGACTCTGAGGAGGCATGAATTATATGGAATGTTTAGCAAGTGTGAATTCTGGCTTCAGGAGATTTCTTTTCTTGGCCATATTGTCTCTAAAGATGGAATCTCTGTTGATCCTTCTAAGACCAAGGCAATCCAAGAATGGCCAGCACCTACGAGTATAACTGAGGTACGTAGTTTTATTGGTTTGGCAGGTTATTATCGACGTTTCGTCCAGAATTTTTCCCGATTGGCTAACCCATTAACGAAGCTCACACGTAAAGGGGTTAAATTTGTTTGGACAAAAGAGTGTGAAGAATGTTTCGAAGAACTGAAGAGAAGATTAGTCAATGCTCCTATATTGACTCTACCATCGGGGAATGATGGGTTCGTTATTTATAGTGATGCATCGAAGAAAGGACTTGACTGTGTCCTTATGCAGAATGATAGAGTTATTGCCTATGCATCACGACAGTTGAAAATTCATGAACAAAACTATCCTACTCATGATCTCGAGTTAGCAGCAGTGATCTTTGCTTTGAAGATATGGAGGCACTACCTCTATGGTGAAAAATGTGAGATTTATACTGATCACAAGAGTTTGAAGTATATTTTCTCACAAAAAGAACTCAACATGAGGCAAAGGAGATGGCTTGAATTACTCAAGGATTATGATTGTACGATACACTACCACCCAGGGAAGGCAAACAAGGTGGCAGATGCTTTGAGTAGAAAAGACCATGGAGTTTTGAACATGATGAGAATTGAAAGGGATCCAATTTTCATGGATCTAGTGAAGATGGACATGGGAATAACCAGGGAAGGTGAAACATCAATGCTTTTTCAAATGGTTGCCAAACCATCTTTACTAGAAAGGATTAAGAGTTCTCAGACCGATGATGAAGAATTTCAGAAGAAGATTAAAGCTGTGAATGATGGGAGATTGAGAGACTTTGTGTATGAAGATGGAACTTTGAAATTTGGAAAGAGACTTTGTGTTCCCGATTTACCTGATCTGAAAAGGGAATTACTGGATGATGCTCATAGTTCCAATTTCTCTATACACCCTGGGAGCACCAAAATGTATAGAGATTTGAAGGAACATTTTTGGTGGGACAACATGAAGAGGGAGATTGCTGATTTTGTATCAAGATGTATGGATTGTCAACAAGTGAAAGCTGGAAGGCAACAGCCTGGAGGAGTCATGCAACCTCTTCCCATACCGGAGTGGAAATGGGACAATATTACGATGGACCTTGTCATGGGGCTACCAAAGACTCCTAGAAGGAACGATGCAATATGGGTTAGTGTTGATCGTCTTACCAAGTCAGCACATTTTCTTGCTATAAGAGAAGATCTACCCCTGGAACGTCTAGAAAGACTATATATTAATGAAGTTGTGAGACTTCATGGAGTACCCCTATCGATTGTTTCTGATCGTGATCCCCGTTTTACTTCAAGATTCTAGAAAAGTCTTCAGAAATCCCTGGATACTGAACTTCATTTGAGCACTGCTTACCACCCTCAGACAGACGGACAATCAGAACGGACTATTCAGACCTTAGAAGACATGTTGAGATCTTTCTCACTTGACTTTCAGGGTATGTGGGATCACTATTTACCTCTGGTAGAATTTTCCTATAACAATAGCTTCCATTCGAGTATTCAGATGGCACCATATGAAGCGTTATATGGAAAGAGATGTCGTACACCAACCTGTTGGGATGACGTTGGTGAAAGAAAACTTGTAGGCCCAGAACTGGTGGAGGAAACGGTGGAAAAGGTGAAGGTAATCCAAAATCACATCAAAGCAGCTCAAAGTAGGCAGAAGAGCTATGCTGATAATCGAAGGAAGGATTTGGAATTTCAAGTCGGTGATCATGTTTTCCTAAAGGTATCTCCGTGGAAGGGAGTCATACGTTTTGGTAAGAAAGGTAAATTGAGTCCCAGGTACATTGGACCTTTCGAAATTCTAGAACGAATTGGGGCTGTAGCTTACCGATTGGCAACGCCGCCAAGTCTCTCCAAAGTTCACGATGTGTTCCACGTATCTCTATTGAGGAAATACATGCCTGACCCAACGCATGTACTCACCTATGAAGATTTAGAACTGGAACCCGATATGTCTTATTGCGAAGAGCCCATCAAGATTCTTGATACGAGAGAACAAGTGCTGAGAAAACGGACGACGCGTCTGGTAAAAGTTTTGTGGAGGAATCATAAGATAGAAGAGGCAACGTGGGAACCCGAGGAAATTATGATGAAGAACCACCCGAGTCTTTTTATACAGTAATACCCTAGAAATTGCGAGGACGCAATTATTTGAAGGAGGGGAGAATGTAACACCCCAAGCTTCCACGGTACGTTTCCCTTCGAATAATGCGATAGCGTGTGTTGTACGCAACCTCGAGTTCTAACACACACTGCAACTAATTAAACTAGCCGTTGTGAATAGTTATACCTACTTTTTGAAATCATATATATTTTATATTTCAAAATGGACTTCATTTTTGGATTCGGAATATCGAAATTATCCTAGGGTGAAATTTTGGTACTTTTCGGATAACTTTTATATTTTGATGAATAGTGAAAATTACTAAATTTTAATTAAAAACAACTTTTTTTAATCAAAATAATTAATAGTGATAAATTATGAATTTTAGTAGTTTTAAATTATATTTAGAATATATTTTTACCATTTAATATAATTTTGGTCATTGGACATAATTTTACAATTAAACCGAACATAAACAAGTGTCAATCTTTTGATAGTTATTATCTCTTAAAAACACGCTTTTTGTTTTGACAGCGGGAATTAATTTTAAATTAATTTCTGCCACTTCTGTGTTTTGAATTTATAAAAATGGATTCCATATTTGGAATCAGGATGTTCAAATTGTGTAAATAGGTAACTTTTATTTTTAGACATTTTGAATAATTACTACGGTAAATATTTTATTTACCATGGTTAAGGGTAAATCCGGTAAATAAGGGTTAAACAAATAATATTATAATAATACTAAATTACCCTAAAACGTGTCTTAACCCTATTGGTTGATACATGGTCGACCATGGGAATCTTTGGGTCTATTTTGGGACCCCATGGATCCACTTGTAAGTGAAAATGACACTTTATTTTAATTAAGTCAAAATGAATACAAAAATGACACAAGCATATATCTTTTGGCAAAACAATTGTTACATAGGGATATATATGTTGGATTTTAGATTATAAACATTCATTAGAAAGCTAAAAATATTTCCTACATAATGATATTTTATTTATAATTTTTAGACATTTAATAATTTATTTTATTTATGATACAATGATGATGCTGTAATTACTATAATAGTGAAAAATTAAAATAATTGATATTATAAATACCCAAATAAATATAATATGAAACTTTTAATGAATTAAACTAATTTTATAGGCTAATATGATATATTAGGATTGATTTCATGGACTTTGTTCGAAGTAATCAATCTGTTATGAGTTTCACAAAAATCAACTATTGAATAGTGTCAAAATTGACATAAAAGAGTTCTTAAAACAAATATTATATTATTAATTGATATTAAATTCCTAAAAATCTAAGGGTCGGCCAAGAGACTTATATTATGATAGGTTAATCATTAATGGACCACTTGGGGGTCTCTTGGATGTATATAGTAAGTTTATTAACCATATTATATAAAAATACAAAGAGACATTGTAAATGTGAAACTAATTAACTTAGAGTTAATACTTAAAGATAAGGTTAATATAAGTACCCAAACCTGTCTAAATTCTATTGGATGAGTTGTTTTCGACCTATCCCCACCTCATCCTTTGAATAGTCAACTTTGGAGCCTTTAGAAACCTAATATAAATTTATTATAAATTAATATTTCTAGCTTTTCCAAAGGTTCCCCTCACCCCTCTTATAAAAAGGGCACTCCTCCTTCTCATTTCTTCACACCTTCAAAGCCTTTTGGTTCGGCCAAACTCTGCCCAAATACTCTCCCAACATCCCTCACTACAACTTAGAGGCCTTAGTTTGATCAGAAAGCCAACCTAAGGAGCCCTTTTGATCAAATCAAAAGGAAGAACCCGAAGAAGAGGTAATGATTTCACCACCCTTTTCTAAGTTCATTTCTTCTTCCACTTCTTCTTCCTTTGTTCTTACCATTCTAAAATAATAACTCCAGTATCTCACATATACTGTGATGTTATTATAAGTATGGTACAACCATATTCAGTATTCTATCCACCCTTTGAATAACATGTCACCATACGTGCGTACGTACAGCTTACCGTCTCCACGTCGTGGTGTAATTGTTATTCAATATAATATTATTTGGATGGGTATAATAATGATGTGTAACTCATGTAAATAATAAATATAACATGTTAATGATTCTGTATATATGATATACCATTCATTTATATATTATTTTAATATCAAAAGAATGATATTGTCGCTCGTGCGTACGTACGGACTACCGTCTCCACGAACGCGATGAGATTCATTCTCCATCGTATCCATTCAAGTATAATTATCATTTTATGATTTAAAAATGATGTTTAAGGACTTGATATCATTCTGGATATGAATAAGATACAACAAACATGGCTTATGTAACAAAACATATAAAAGAAAATGAGTAAGTTAACACCCGAAACGATGATAATTCTAAGATATTATTAATAAATCAATGTTAAAAGATCATATATGATATCATATTAATATATATGATTCTTGTATAATTTAATAACAATTATTTCACCATTATACAGGAGGTTAACCTACCCCAACCAAGGAAAAGTACAAGGTAAGGGTTATTTCACAATCTCTTCATTATCCGAGGTTGTTTATATGTAATAATCTACTGGGATCTCTTTATCATCCTCATCCATGTTTCTTAAAAATGTATTTCAAAACATTTTTACTATTTACAAGAATATGGGTTAAAGTCATTTATACCCTTTTTTGACTTTTTATAAGAGGTTTATAAAGGAATCTTTCCGTCGTTTTCAAAACAAGGTCCTTTTTAACCTTTTCGACAGAATTGAGGTAAGAATGTTTTTTTTAACTTATACGGCAGGTGTGGTTATTTTACGCCGTTATAAAATCTTCAAAGCTTTCCTTACAAGATTATAAGAATATTTTCAAAGAAAATGTTTTATTTTATATGGATCTTAAATGATTTCAAAATAAAGGAGATATTTCTTTAAAAAGAATTTTGATTTCATCTATGTCAACATCCTTTGATGGATTTTAAGATTATTTGAAGTTGATTTATTATGATACAAAACTTCTATATTGTATTGAAGGTTTTGTGATATGTTTGACTGTGGATGTGCTATTTTTATACCATTCATTGTTTATTGTGAAAGTATTGACATTTGGTATGCTAGTTTTAATACGAATGTTTATGTTATGTTTAAACCTTTTCATATGGGAATGCATTGGACTTAATAAGTGACGGGTGGAGCCCGCTATAGCTCCTCGATGCATCGGTAGGTCTCATGAGACAAACTAGTGTCTGGGCACAAGGCCTTGACAAAATCTTATTTGTAGTCTTGGCACGAGGCCTTGACTATGTGGTTATGATAGTCTGGCATTATGCATTCCAACATTATGAAAGTGGTTATTGATTTTTGCATGTGATTATTCGATTAGTAGAATATCCATGTGAATAAGTAAATGGCATTATTTCATTTTATTTATGCCATACCATGTTGAAAGTTCATATTTAAAAGGATTTTGTTTTAGTTATACATTGCCTTAAATGTTTATTCTTATTTATGAAAGTTTCCGCTATATTGTTATCCTTACTGGGCATTTGAGCTCACCCCTTTTCTATGTTTTATTTTTCCCAGGAAGTGAAGAAGTATATTATGAATGACCTGCAGGGATTTTATGAGGGGATAATAGTGTGGTCTATTGAGACATTATGTTGTTGTATTAGTTTTTCATTTTATAATGTAATGTAAAACTTATGAATATATCTGGCATTTTCCAAGGCTACTAAACCAATCGGTCTTTCGAGATTTGATCTTTCTTATGATCATGCCAATGTTACGAAGTAATGCACCGACTCTGGGTAGCTGGGGTCGGGGCGTTACACTAGGTGGCCTATAGCCCAGACTAAGAAGCATGTGAACCGTTATCCCCTAAAAAGGTATCAGGATGTTACTACCGTAACTCATGTTTCACATAATACATCATAGGTGCAGGTCGAAGAGAACCCTGAATATAATTCATCAAAAATAGGAAACACTCACAAAGCAGAGCATTAGTGACCCGAATAGGTATAAAAGTAAGTGCCTAATGTGAATCCCCTAGAGTTAAAAATGGTGGTTCAGGGTCCACTACATTTGGAGCGTCAGCGTCACCACCCTCCTAGTATATGAAACAATGATTTTATTGTTTTATTGGTCTACAAATTCCAAGCACAGAGCTTAGAACAATCTAAATGAAGATAATAGATCTTGTGAAAGTAAAACATAAATTGGAAGGGTTTGCTACGCATGGTATTCTAAACCAACTAGATAATTATAATTCCATGTATTAGTAAGAGTTCATGATTAAATTAACAAGGTTCTAGATGATGAAGTGTTAACTATACCCTGACTTTTCATTTATTAGAAACCATTAGACGTTAAGTCATGATTTATGATGTCGATTTCATTTGTTTATAATCATTTTTTAGGGTCTGATTTTAAATGGATTTCCAGTCCTTGTGAATTGGGTCTCATACACATTATCCCAAAGAATGAAACCCATATAAATTATTATTAACATAATCTACATTTTTTCTTATAATTTAATGGGTTATACACGATGGATTGAATCGGTGAACTACTCATTCCAACCAACGGGGTCCCACATACCTCATGAATTTAAAAAATAAATCACTAAATCGCAGCCAATGGAAAACATAATAATAATTGTTTATCTAACATAGCATAATTCAACAATAACAAAAAAAACAAGCAATGCATGCAGTGAAATTAAAATATATGGCACAGAATATGAATGGAATGTAAATTACAGGTGCTTATAATGATGAATTGAATAATTCTCATTGACCCCATGTCATCTATCCAATGATAAGATAATTTTGTCAATAATAATAATAATAAAATAATTACAATAACAATGAAATATCATGTGCATCACCAAATGGTGAAATGATATCAAATTTAGTAAGAAAAATCATAACAAAAGACATTATTTAGCTAAGTTAGTATTTACCGTGAACAAGGATTATCTATAAGAAGACATTGAATAAAACCAAATTCCATAAATTTATAATATTATTTCTCTATTCTCCAATTTGTAAATAATACATGGAACCACTGTGATAAAACATTATGATGTCCCAAACCCAGGTGTAACTCAATGGTGTCTCGAGCTTGGTTGGCCATATGGTCTCAATAACATCTTCCAGAATGCAAGAGGTTGCTACCTAGATGTGAGGTCCTAGGGTGTGTCCATGAAGAGACTATTCCCTCGATACTATAGTGTATCACAATAGATAAATATGAAAGAACTGGTAAACAGAGAAAGAAGTATAAACATATGACATAATAGAAGTTGAAAAAATAATAAATAATGGAAGAAACTGATAATAGTATAAAAAATATGTTGAGGATATATGTTGTGTCTCTATAAAAATGGAAAAAAATAAATATAAGGATTCAAGCATAATGTTATTTACAAATGAAGTAAAATGAATCCAAAATCTATCCCAACATCCTGAGTTATAGCTTAGTCATCTTTTTCCAAGCACTATCCTAAATAAAGTAAGTAATAAAGTATCCATAGAAGGAAACATCCCTTTGTCAACACGTGCATAAATGTAATCTGCACTGGTTATTATGGGGGTCTAGATAGGGTGTGAAATAAATCATATTCCATCACCACCAATGTTGTATATAACATCAATTCTGTTTGATATAAACAGAATAACTGAGAGAGAATTATATACAAAATTAATGCAACATAAATACCCAATACCAACTTCAGTCTTATATTGTTTCTAAACATGTATCCTTTTCATTAATTGATTATATTCCAATTTAACAATTCGTGTGAGTTATTACTAGAACTGAAAACCTTACATGATATTAAAATTTGGGGGGTCTAATATATAATAAGGAATCTATTGAGGATGATAATAATAATAAAGACCCATGGTAATAACCAAGGAAACATTGACCAAAAGAGTTGATCCAAATCATTATTAATCAATACCAAAGATAAATGGTAAGAGTGTAATCCTAGGGACATCACTCAAGTTGTTCCGTAATAATGATCTTAACTAAGTACAAGTGATTATTTTGAGGTAAAATGAGAATAAGAATTGACTGGGTCCAATGGTTTTTTTAGGGTAGAACATGTCCATAGATATCATGCAAGATCCAATAATTGTATCTAAGGATTCCTATAAAATGAAGGGATGGGTCATACACTGTTTTATCGAGAATCCATAATTAGACATGGATCGGGTTCCAAGGTGGGTATCGTCCATGGAAATCAGCATCCCCGAATCAGAATGGTTTCCATGACTTCTTGTGGAATTCCCTTAGGAATCTATAGATAGAAAAATTCTAAATACTCTTATATTAATGAATAGGTCTATATGAAATAGACACCATATACAACATTCATTTAATTAATTATGTCCATGTAATATTAATAAAATTCAATAAGTCCAAGGTTTCCTTCCATACCATTCATTAGTGTGACAAGGATAAAGTAGCTTCAACCATTTACAAATTCATATAATCCTTATTAAATTCATCAGGTTCTCTAAACTACATTATATTAATAACGGAATGTTGTGCTATGAATGTAAAACAAATTCATTCTAATAAATTCAATTAGGAAAAGTCATATACAAAGAATATGATTTCGATTTCAATTAATGATTGATTTTTCAAGTTGAAGAAGTTAACATAGGTAGTTCAAGAGATAAAAATACATGTTCATGTAATTTACAATCCATTATATTATTAAATAAATACCTTTATCAATGTCATGTCAAGGCACACACAAACAGTGGCACATATAATATTAATAATACACTAAAAAAATATAAGGGAAACACCTGACATGGGGTGGTTAGTGTTTTATTAAAAACATCCAGAGATGGTAAACATATATTTGAATAGTTTTTGAACAAAATTATATTTATTACAGCAAAGGTAAATGAATTAATGTTTCCCAACCTAATGAAATCGGTATGCACAGATGAAAGATTTTATAATAATGAAACTTATGGGATGAGTTTTGGACTGCCTAACATAGACTTATACAACACTCCTCATCTAGTATCATCCTTTAATGTTTCATTTACCAAAAGATATTTGAATAAGGGTTCAATAAATCTATAATAATAAATATGAGCCTAAATCACAATAACTATATCATGGAGAATAAAAATGAAGAATGGATAAAATGGAATAAAGATCTTACTGATGCACATCCAACATGTTTAACGGTTCCCAAATAAAACAATCGATTAGAGATCAAGAGGAAAAAATATGAAAGAGATTAAATGGGGGAAAGGGGGAGAGGAGAACCTTTTTTCCTATTGGAATGAGAAAACTAGGAATGAGGGTGCGTTAAAACATTTAATTAAGTGAATAATAGTAATTTCACACAAAAAATAGTGTTTTTTAGTTTGAAAACATTATTGGAAAAAACATTCACCAACCTTGAACCGTTTTCCTTATTAATGGAGAACCATCATCATTAGGAATCACGATTCAAAAAAACTATGCAGAAATAATGGGGTTTTTTCTAATAAAAAATACATCACATTCACACAGTCATCCATCCCATGGTGCATGATTAGGAAAAACAATTTGTGATGCCTCACCCCATTATCCCGCCTCACATGGTTTGGAAAATAATATAGCTTTCCTCACATGGTCTCTACATACCATTATACCAATGTATTTCTCCAACAAAGGTCTGTTATGGGCTCCAAACAAGCCCTAGAAACCCACGACACCCATGAGTGCATTATAAATCTGTATTAGGTCCAAAGTAATGAATACTACTGAATTTAAATGGATCTATACATAAGCTAAAAATGTGATCTTACAAAGACCAATGTTTAATTTTTATATCATTTTATTCCTCAAGATGCATTTTCAATATACTTATATAGATAATGTCTTTGAATCATATATATTTTTCACTCCTAAATCCCATCCTAAGTGTTTTGTCAAGTGATAAAGTGAGGTAAGGGTTACTAGTAACCATATCTACATTTCCATTTAATGATTCCAAACTCAAAGAACATGAAGAGGCTATTTTCAGTATTTTTGAATGTACATTTATAGGTATCAGGTTTTATACCTCTATGTTCATGTATCCTTTAAAATTCATTTGAATTCCATTAGATAACCATATGAAACGATTCTAGGTTATAGTGTTAGACACTCATTGTTGAATTTTCAATATTAAATTTCTATAACCTCTTATTATGATAGAATTATAAAATATAAAATTCCATAAATTTCATTTTACCAAGATTATATTTTTCTTTAATTTCATTGGAATATAACTATTTCATCCATTGATTCATATCAACAGCTCTATATCATATATGTATCACACCACACTACCCAATTATTAATAATATTTCCAATTTTATTCTGAATATGTTTTAAATAATAGAAGATTGATCAATATTAACTAATATATCCACGTAATTTAATTGAATAGGGATTCATTAATAATTATTGTACATTTTAATTGTATATGAAATCGTAGTATGCGTTTCCTTTTGGGACATTATTAGTTGTATTTTTAGGAATACTCTTTTATTTTATGGATACATTACAATTAATATGTAATGATCACGGATTGGAATTATATAATCCCTTAGTGCATCGATATGTCCCATGAGACATACTATTTTGAGGTAATTTATTTATTCCTTCTCTATTTTGTGTGATTTCATAAAGCATTTCCTTGATAATAATGTTACTATTTCTCACTCAAGGCCTTGATGATTTTATGCCTAACATTATGCATTCCAACAATATGAGTTTATTTATTACAATAATTATTTATTCCTTTTTTTATGAGGTCTATTGAAATATTTTACCATATTGAATCATTCTGATCATATATTTACTATATATTATTTATTTCAATATTATGTTATGGTTGTTTCCACTATACACTACCTCTTACCAAATGTATGAGCTCACCCCCATTTTTTGTGTTCTCTGTTTTGGAAATAACGAAGAGTAATATGCATGATATAATGATAGTATTTAAAGAATTTTTTTTGGTTGAATTTTATCTTGTTTTTTTGTTTGTAATGTAATGTATGGTTAACGTAAGTAACTAGTCTCCTAAAACTACTAAACTATTGGATATATTTTATTATCAACCCATGTTTTTCATACCAATGTAATAAAATATCCACCATATCCTGGTTATTGGATTTATTGGTTTATATGTTTCTTGTACTATTATCATATATATCATGATAAAAAATTTACATTATAATTTAGTTTTTTTATTAATTCTTAATAAAATCTATTTTATTAACTTTCAATAAATTTTTTAATTTATGTTGTGAAATTTTATAAAAAACTCGAAAATTCCACCTCTATTCAAAAACTTATTAGAAAATTATTTATGTTTATAAGATTATGATCATATATCTAATTATTTATTATAAATAACTATCTTATTATTCATTCTCTATATGTTCCAAATTTTATTATTTCTTTTATATTTCATTTTAAATATATTTTTATTCAAAATTTATTTAAAAATCGTTATCTAGTTTCGAAATATATATATATCAATTATGAAAAATATTGATTCGTAGATGTATTTAAAATTTTCCATCTAAATATACATAAATAGTTTTTGAATATATTAAACATTTGCACCCTCTATCGTCGAAGTCAATGATTACTTGATATGTTTTATATTTTGGATGTCACTACATGAAGTGTTTTTTATACAGTATTCTTGTTATCCAATTCTTCTTATTGAAGTAATATATGGAATTATCTCATGAAAACAAACTTTAATAGAAATAAATTTAATGATTTTATAGGTATAATAACATTTAAATCATAATTATGATGACATTTTTTGAATATATAAATTACTTTTTTAATTTCCATATAAAGGATCTTTTATTTGTCACATGAAAAAATAAGTCGTTGATTGTGAAAAACATGGGATAATGAAGGATTTGAATGATTTGGTAGGTTTTTAAAAAATAATGAATATGTTTCACAAAATAAATATTCATCTAATATTTATTTGGATTTTTATATTATATATTATATATTTTTAATACTATAGTTTTAATTTTTTTAATTTTTTTTGTATATAATGCCTTAATATAATGAGTAATGAAATAAAATAAATAATAAAAACATTACATTATTTAATTATGTAGCTATAATTTATTTAAATTCATTTCATGTTATTATAATACTATTTGTATATAATATATTCTATGTGATAATAATGTAACAGTATTTATACAGTGTACCACACTTAACTATATCATATGTTTTGGTCTATCATGTCCAAATAATACAATATTTCTATAAGTGTTATGTCTCAGTATATATATTATTTAAGGTTGATTATTAATTATATTTCAATTTCACGACTCTCATTAAAAATTAAAAGACAATGTTTTTTCATTAAATAAATTCCTCAAGTATGACCCTCTATATCAAAATACTTCTATATAATACAACATCTTACTCTAAAAGTATCCCTTTATACGAATTTTTTTGTGAAATCAAAATTATATATGTCATCAATTACACTGAAAATCACATCATTTTTATTGTATATTTTTGAAATAATATTAAACAATATCTTCAATCATCAAATTGTATCTAAGGAAATTATTTATTTTATTTTATATTCTTTTTACATGAATAAATTTAAGTGATATTACAGATTAATGATGAATTTGAGTTAAAATAATAAATAATTTTTTTTAAACATAAAAAACATGATCAAATGTTTGTTTTACTCAAAAAAATTAGGAAGAAAACAAATTATAGTAATATATTAAGACTCTACTATAGAAATAAAAGTTGTATTATGTTTCATTTTTTGTAATAAAATTAATTATATTCAATTAAATTGAAGCCTAATACACATATTTTTTCAATAAATTTTAAGCCCTCAAACATTAACATTGAAATTTTATTAAAAATAAAAAGGACAAAAATAATTAATAAGGGATAATGATGTGTATGCTAAAGGTATATTCCCATGAAAAATGATTACCTAGGGATATGAAGGAACCACTATCAATAATCATAGAGCGATCCTATAGACTCCACATTAAGGTATAAATAAAATCCCTAACCCCATATCATACGTTATAAAAATGAATTAAATAAATCTCACAAGAAATAAGGTAGTGATAGTGTCAAATATTTTTAGTAAATTTCTTTTAAAATGAATAATAATTAATTTAACATTTCATGATCAAGGATATGTTTATTTTACTAAACGTGATAAGAAGACATAGAATAATGTAATGTTAGATCGCTTGGGTAAGGGATTTGGTTTTTTAAAAATATTTGTAACTTGTCCCCCTGGATATATTTAATAGAAAATAACATTCCCTTCCTTACTATAAAAAATTCCACACCCTCTATAAAACCATAGTTATAGGAGTCATCTAGGTTATGAATTAAATCATTTGTAAGATAAATTAAATCCATCATTCAGGATGGGTAACTCACCTCTAATCCATAATCAATAGAGAACTTTATCTAATCAATTCCATGAAGATTAACTTTTCTTGATTGTTGAGAATATTTTTATGATCCTATGATATTTAAATGACATGAAACATGATATAATATGGGGAGGATAAATCTAAATTGGAGAATATGTCATTAAAAAACTAGTAATTTGTTACAAATATGACCCAAAAATTAATAGTGATTGAACAGACCCTAAAAATTGACTAGTTGTGTCAAAAACCTGGATCATCCACCATCTCTAATTATAATAATGTTAAATTATAGGATTCCAGCTATTAAATTTCGGTTTAGTGTAATATTTTGAATAAAAAATATATTAAAATACACTTTTTGAAGAAATATAGTTTAGATTACATGACCCCATCAAAGTATTGGTCATAGAGAGAGAGAACATTTAAAATAAATTACTACAGGGATGATTCATCTAGGAATTATTATAAACATTAGACAATTGATAAAGTTAGTGACAATAGTATAAAGGAAATTTATTTTTCCTTTCTCATTTTTGAACATCATAAGATGTGGCTATTAGTGCCTTTACAATTATACATTGAAAATAGGTCCTTCCCATCAGACATAATATATAATGTGTTTTCAATAATTGCGAACATTTATCACAAAAATCATTTCTATATATTATATGGTTGTGATTCCATACTCAAGTGCATAAATTTATTGAGATTACCATAGTAATTGAACATAATCATTTCCCTAATCATTATTCAATACACAACCACCAATAAAATTCTACCATTTAGACCATATAGGTTTTTGGAGAAAAATTTTATGTTGATACATACTCCAATTTTGGAACAGATTTCTATTTTAGTCCACCCTATGGTATATTGATTTATTCTATGCATCCCAATGGACATTAAGGAATATATTTATAATGGATTCATGGACTATCTTATGAAATTAATACATTGATAAGATATCTATCAATAATAAATAATTATTCCTTAATGAAGTGTTCACTTAAAAACAAATGAGACAATGAAATTTTGTGGATGTATATGTGAACAAGAAATCTTCCCATAAGCACATAAAAATGTAATATCTAAACCTAACCATTAATGAGGTAGATTAAAGATAATAAAAAGTTATTTTAACATAAAAAAATCAAAAAAAAAACTCTTAATGTAGTTTCAGCATATTAGATAGTGCATTATAAAAGTGTAAAAATATACTCTTCAAAGGTTCATTGATATAAAAAACTACAGAGAGAAGATATAAAAAAATATCTCAACCAAATTTCTGGAAACCATAGAACATAAGAACTATTAAAATAAACTCTTACTCTATCATGTATTATTCCATTTCATTTGAAACCATCAATAACCAATTTACTATTTTAAAAAGTATGATCCAAATATATCATAATTTATTGAGTGATTCCCACCACCCCCTAGATTCTCCTACCATAGATAAACAATTATTTTTCATTATAAATAATCTATTGAATAAATAGAATAAAAATATATAAGAATCATATATAACATTTTATAATAGTAGTTTCAAAATATGATAAAAAATAAATTTTTTGAATAAGAATTTGATGTAGATTTTTTCAATTAGAATATATGATGTTGTGATAAAATATATTTAAAGACAACCCCATATAAATTTTTTTATAAATGTTGAATTTCCATATTGTCTAATAATTTTTCATGGAATAAAACAAAACTATACATGAAACCCAATTGGACTAGATCATTCTATGAATATAAAACATTAACCTCTATATAAATATCATATTTTTTAGGAATTTACCAATAATATTTATAATATATGGGGTTATTGTATATGAGTTAAAATTATAGAAATCGTTGTTCTTGGGATTACAAGGGAACATTCTTGAAGATGAGGGAATAAAGCCTCTACATTGGGAAGAGATGATAAATGATTATAATCTATTTATCACAGATAATAATTATTATTCGTAGAATCAATCTAATAAAACTTCATATTATTATTTAAAAATCACATTTGTTCCATTATCATATTATTGGGAAATGATTTAAGTTTTTACCCAAAAATGGGTGGACCATCGTAGCATGGTTACATTTTAACATGGATGTTCTCAGGGAATATAATAATGACTATTGAATTGAACACATTATAATGGAATGAATTATTTGAGGGTATACTTGGGTAATATGTAGTGGGTTGTGATGATTATTCAGATCATACCTATGCATAAAAATTTAAAACGGTCTAGTGGACTTACCTGTGCTAGAGAAATGGAGAGATTACCATGTTACCCAGCTAGGATTTTCAACCTTGATACATCTTTAAGACACCCATTAGCTATGTGGATAACTCTTCTTATGAATTTATTTAATAATTTTTAACATTGATTTGTTGAATGTATGATCTAGGATCATGGTAGATTCTTTAGCATATGGTAAATATTCATATGTTTTGATTTCATACTTTCAAATTTTCAATTATCATGGAATTAAAATATTATAATTGTACACTCACGTTAAAGATTAATTGGGGATGTCATATTGTGTTTCATTATATATGCACTATATTGTAATCTTGATGATTGCAAATAATTTAGGATTAGGTATATAGGTAATGAAAAGGGAACCACAATAGATAGCTAAGTAGAAGAGTATTATTTTTTAGAGTACTGAGATGGATTTAAAAGAATTTTTATAATGTTTAATTTATTTATAAACTTACACTTTATATCATATTGTTCAACAAGTCACACTGGAATCTTTTTTTATTTAAATGTATGACATTGATGAAATTTGATACAACACTTTTTTATTTATTTTCCATTGTGATATTTTTTGTTATATTATTTATTTATGATTTAAGGTATATATATATAATTACAATGGGTATATTATCCCCACTATACTGTTAGACCCTTACCACTAGTTGGATGTCTCATATACATGGATAGGCTTAATTAGGTCTTCAAACATATCTACAAATGAGTTTTCTAGGAAACTGTAGTTGGGGTGTTAGAAAATGGAATCAGAGGCTATGGTTTTATCCATTAATTATTTTAATTTTGTTTTTTCATAGAATTGAGATAGGCTATATAAGTCCCCAGCCTTAAACCTTACATAATATTGAGTTATTACATGATTACACATTGATGATCTTTTCAGGTTTAGAGTTTTAGAGAATTAGATCATAAAACTTGCATTACATTCCACATAGAAACAAAGTGGTTACATAAAGATAGTATTATTCATTCCCATCAATGGACACATATTTAAAATAAAACAAGGATTCATTCTTGACACTTCCTTGACACTATCATAATATCATGTACCTTTCCCTTGACCTGTGAAAAACATTTCAAAAAAACTTGGGATGAACATAAAAAGCTCAGTAAGGGATATAAAAATATGGAAAGGAAACATGGGTACACATATACATAATAATGAGATCATAATTTACCCATAAAACATAAGCACTTTATCATACCTCATCAAATCATGAATAAATCATACAAATCATAAGACATAAAGGTAACTTGAGGAATTCATAACATTCTTACGTAGGGAGTAACCCTCTTGGTTACGTTTGGAATACCCATCACAGTATATTCCCTAAATCTCTTCGGAGAAACCTTAACGTTTCACTCCTTCGCGTAACCCAATGCATTGGAGATCTATATCGGGCTCGCCCGCCCTTATTCTATCACGGAACAACCCGTCTTCATAATAATTCCCAATAACCTCAACATAATCGTATCACATAAAACATGCATAAAGGAAACTTAACATTTCCACCTTTCAATCACAAGATATCAATACAAAACATTGATATAAAAACATCATGAAAACCATTTTCAATACCAAAATAAAATAAAAGTAAAAAATGGTATTTATTTTTCTTTTAAAAAGAAGGTATGGCTTGTAGAGGAAGCCGAAACTCAAATAACGGTCACGACGATGGAGAAGTCGTTGTCGCCACATACGTATGACAAAAACATTCACTTTTGTCGTTTAGTAAACTCTATGTATAAAAAGGATTCCTTTTGGATAAACATAAAAGTCAAAGGGGTTTATACACTGTATAAAAGAAAGTTGTGTATAAAATAAAAAATTCCTCAATGAAAGGAGATTGAGACGAAGTCCCATACCTCGGGTCCGACTTGACTCGGTCATTCTTTAATCTCCTGAATAATAAACTTGAGTTAATTTTTACTTGTTTAAGAACCTTTTTCAAGTTCATTATTCCTTTTATATCACTTATTTCCCTGTCATGAACAATATGTAATTATTTAAGTTAACAACGGTCGTTTTAACGATCATTGGTACTTGAGTCAAAAATAAGCCCTTTATAATTACAAGTTGTTCATGTATCCATTATATATAGAATGGTATTCATGATGTAGATATTATATATGTCATATATATCCAGTACATGCATGCATTTATAATATTACATAATCATTTAGAGGTAAGAAATGAAATGCACCGTTCATAGAGACGGTAAGCCGTACGTACCCATGAACGCTACTTTCATTTCTATTTTGTATTTTATAGAATGGAATCATAATGATATAAAGGTGTATTATAATTCCAGTATAATATCATATATAATATCATAGTTCTATCCTTTATACGTCCCACATATGGTATTTAACGAATCAACTCACATTGAGGGGGCGGTAGTCCGCACATCCTTAAATGAAGATATCGCGTTTACCCATAATGGAAACCATAATGGTATACCCAAAATAAAAAATACAGAAGCTTAAGAAAAACATAAACATATTATATATCATATATAAATATAGTGTCATCTTAATGTCCACCTTTTAAGGTGTTAAAGGAATGTTGAACAATCATCGTTTCGGGAGGCATAAATTCACCATCCACGGAAACCGTATGTTCTTTAACCATTAGATGTAGGTGTGTGTAAGTGTAGCTCGAAGACTTCTTATAACGACAACCTAGTATATTGAGGATACTGGAGTTGTTACAAAAGAAAAGAATAAAAAGAGTTTAGAGGGTTGGAGAAGCAAAATAAAACAAAAGGACTCAAAAGAAGACATTACCTTAAAATTGGGTAACTCCCTTTGGTTTGAGCTCAAAGGCTTCCTTGGGAAGTATTCAGCCCAATGTGAGGCTTCAAGGAGTAAAATAAGGAAGTGGAGAGACAAAATGGGCAGGGGTTGGCCGAGCCATATGCTTTGTGAGTGTGGGTAAGGAGGTAGAGGTGGGGGCCTTTTATAAGAGGAGAGGAGGGGAACTCTTGGAAAGTAAAGATAAGTTACTCTATTTTAAAATGGTATTCGGATTTAAAAGGTCCCACATTGATATAATTCGAGGATAACGTGATAAGGGTTATAAATCCACTCATCCAATTGGTTTTGGCGATGTGTAGGTCTTAGAGTTTACATTATCATTCCATTTTATTTAAATCGTTAAATAATGAGGTCATCGCTGCATCATCATGAAGTCATAAATAATTTACTTAATTTAATGTCTAAAAATTATAAAAAAATACTATGATGTATTAAATCTTTTTATCGTTCTAATGAATACTTTTGTATAACCCCATGTAAAAATTGTTTTAGTAAAATAACTTATGTTTGTTTCATTTTTACATTAACATTAAATAAAACGTTATTTATGTCATTTCCCAACCAAAGTTGCTCGATGGGGTCCCCAAGTTTACCCATGGCTTTTCTTGGTCGGCCATGACAGATACAATAAGGTTAGTACATGTTTCTAGGTCATTTAATATTATTAAAGCATTATTTTTACCTTAAACTACACTAATTACGACTAATCGCGATTAAAAACTTAATAAGTTACTATTCACCAAATAACTATTTTAATCTCATTGAACCACATTTTACTTCTTAATGACAACCATGTATGTAGTATTTTTGAAATTCAAATCACAGAAGTGACAAAGTTTCATTTAAATGAAAAATCATTTTCTTTAACTACCACTTAGTGATTTCACTATTCATCAAAAATTGAAGTTTTTCAGAAAAATACCAAAACTTCATTCTAAGCTATATTTGATATTATGAATTAAAAAATGAAGTATATTTTACAAAATTCAAAAACATATAAGTCACATTAATTAATTTAATAATTAATTCCTGTTGTCATGACAACTAGCGTGTTTTTATGAAACAATAAGTATCAAAAGATTGAAACCAGTTTAAGTCCAATTTCAAAGTGAAATTGATTCCAACGACCACTATTGGATTTAATGGTAAAAATATATTCTAATTTCACATTAAAACCAATTCAAAAGAAAATCTAATCATATAAATAAATTAGATTAAAAAGAGGTTTTGAATTAAAATACAACATTTTACACTATTCATTAAAAAATGAACTTTATCAGAAAGATACCAAAAATTTACACAAAGTAAATTTTGATGCCCCAATCTTAAAGAATAAGTTTATTTTGACAAACATAGCTTATAAAATTGTCAAAAGATATATTTAAAAATGTTTTTCCATCAAAAGGCAGTAAAACAATCTTTTAAAAATATTAGTGTATTCCATGCTAAAGATTGGATTTATTTTCATTTTAAGCCTCTAAAACACAATCTAGTTCATTAAAAGACATAGATAAAAATATCTATTATTCATTACTTACATGGTATGTTACATCCTTCCCCCCTTTCGAAAATTGCGTCCCTGTAATTTACTTACTTATCGAATAAATGGGGGTACTTATCCCTCATTGCATTTTCAGATTCCCATGTTGCATCTTCCATCATGTGGTTTTTCCACAAAACCTTTACCTAATTAATCACCTTATTCCATAAAAATTGCTCCCTGTGGTCCAGAATCTGGACCGGTTGTTCCTCATAAGATAGGTTCTCTTCCAGCTGAACTACCTCTGGACTCAAAACATGAGATAGATCTGGCATATACTTTCTCAACATCGAAACGTGAAAAACATTATGTACCTGAGATAAACTCTGAGGTAAAGCCACTCGGTAAGCAACTAATCCAACTCTCTCCATAATTTCATATGGTCCAATAAACCATGGACTCATATTTCCTTTCTTACCAAATCTCATCACACTTTTCCAAGGAGAAACCTTGAGAAAAACATGATCACCTACCTCGAAAGATAGATCCTTCCTCCGGTTATCTGCATAACTCTTCTGCCTGCTCTGAGATATTCTCATGTGCTTCTGAATCAGCTGAACTTTTTTTGCCATCTCTTCTACCAATTCTAGTCCAATCAACTTCTTTTCACCCACTTCATCCCAGAAAGCTGGAGTTCGATACCGCTTCCCATATAATGACTGAAATGGTGCCATCTGTATACTAGAATGAAAACTGTTATTATATGAAAATTCAACCAAAGAAAGATGTTGGTCCCAACTTCCCTGATAATCCATCGAACAAGCTCGTAGAATATCCTCCAAGGTCTGAATTGTTCATTCTGACTGCCCATCTTATTGAGGATGAAAAGCTGTACTAAAATTTAATTCAGTACCAAACGACTTCTGAAGTCCGTTCCAAAAGTTAGAAGTGAACCTGGGATCACGATCAGATACAATGGAGAGAGGAACTTCATGTAACCTGACTATCTCTTTAAGATACAATCGTGAAAGTTGATCTAGGGAAAAAGTATCTCGTATAGCAAGGAAATTAGCAGATTTAGTCAAGCGATTAACAATAACCCAGATTGAATTATTACCTCGAGATGTATTTGGTAATCCCACAACAAAGTCCCGGAATATATTCTCCCATATCCACTCTGGCACTGGTAAAGGCTGAAGCAACCCTTTGGGTAACTGCCACTCTACATTAACCTGTTGACAAGTCAAACACTTCACAGTAAAGTCAGCAATATCTCTTTTCATTCCATCCCACTAGTAATACTCCCACAGATCTCTGTACATCTTAGTACTACCAGGATGAACTGAAAACGGAGAACTATGAGCTTCACATAACAACTCTCTCTTCAACTGTGAATCACAAGGCACACACAATCTCTTCCCAAATCTCAAAACACAATCATTATCAATGTTGAATTCAGGCAACTTAACCTTCTAAACCAGCTCTACCTTTTTCTGCAACTCACTGTCTTGCTTCTGTGCTTGCTTGATTCTATTTGATAAAGATGATCTCACTGATACCTCAAACAAAACAGAAGAACTTCCTGCACCAACAACTTCTATGCCAAAGTTCATCCAATCCTTAACCAAAGGATCACGTTCCAAACGCAACATTGCTAATGAAGCATTATTTTTTCGACTCAAAGCATCGGCCACTTATTTTCTTTTCCTGGATGGTAATGAATTGTACAATCATAATCCTTGATTAATTCTAGCCATCTCCTTTGTCTCATGTTCAATTATATCTGAGTGAATATATACTTTAAACTTTTGTGATCGGTATATATTTCACACTTTACTCCATACAAATGATGCCTCCAAATTTTTAATGTGAAAACAACAGCAGCTAATTCCAAATCATGTGTAGGGTAATTTACCTCATGAGTTTTCAACTGTCGTGAAGCATAAGCAATTACCTGATCATTCTACATTAGGATGCAACCAAGTCCATTCAATGAAGCATCACTGTATATAACAAACTCACCGTTCCTGGAAGGAAGTGCCAAAACTGAAGCATTCACCAATCTTCTTTTCAATTCATGAAAACAATCATCACATTCTTTTGTCCAGATAAACTTAACACTCTTCCGAGTTAGCTTAGTCATTGGACTAGACAACTGTGAAAAGTTTCTAACAAACCTTCGGTAATAGCCTGCCAAACCAAAGAAGCTATGAATCTTGATTACATTTTTGGGTCTTAGCCATTCATCCACAACTTTTGTTTTTGCAGGATCAACAGTTATTCCATCTTTTGAAACATTATGACCAAGGAAAGAAATTTGTTGCAACCAAAACTCACACTTGCGGAATTTTCCATACAGTTTCTTTCCTTTTAAGGTTTGCAAGATAACCCTTAAATTTCTTTCATTCTCCTCTTTACTTTTAGAAAACACCAAAATATCATCAATGAAAACCACCACAAACATATCCAAGAACTCATGGAAAAATCTTTTCATTAAGTCCATGAATACAGTAGGTGAATTGGTTAGCTGAAAAGTCATTACTACAAATTCATAATGGCCATATCTTGTACGAAACGCCGTCTTCGGAACATCTTCTTCCTTTACCTTCAGCTGATGGTACCCCGATCTCAGGTCAATCCTTGAAAAATACTGAGCTCCCTGGAGCTGATCAAACAAATCATCGATATGAGGCAAAGGATATTTGTTCTTAATTGTGATGTTATTTAAGGCTCTATAATCAATGAAAAGTATCATAGAACCATCTTTATTTTTAACAAATAAAACAGGAGCACCCCACAGTGATGTGCTAGGTCGAATGAAACCTTTCTCTAATAAATCTTGCAATTGCTCCTTCAACTCTAAAAGTTCAATTTGAGCCTTTCGATAAGGGGGTTTTGAAATTGGCTTAGCATCAGGAACTAAGTCAACAGTAAACTCAACTTCCTGATCTGGTATTATTCCAGGAAACTCATCAAGAAAAACATCAGGATACTCATTTTCCACTGGCACATCATTAATCTGAACAGTTCCTTTATTTTCAACGATGTGTGCAAGGTAACATTCATTTCCATATTTTACATGTTTCTTGGCCTCTTGATAAGTTATCAACAGTAAGGTTTCATTCTTGTACACAAACTGAAAGTCTTTCTGAAAAGAAACTTCTATAGCTCTACAGTCAATATTAGCATGGTAAATAGAGAGCCAATCCATACCCAGGATAAAATCAAACTCTACTAGAGGTAGAACAGTAAGGTTTTCAAGTAGGTTCTTTCCACAGATAAGGATAAGAATATTCTTATAAATTCTTTTTTCCTCAACATTTCCCACAGGTGTTTTTACCACAAGTTCAGGAGTCATTTCTTGATATGGTATTCATATTTTACTATAAAAGGTTTCAGAGATGAATTAATGTGTAGACCTCGAATCAAACAACACACTGGAATAATCTGAAAAAACAAACAAAGTACCTGATACAACTTCATTTGATGGCCCGACATCTGCTGAAGTAGTTGCAAAGGATTTCACCACCCCTTTTTGCTTGTAGTCTAACTGCTTCACATCACTCAAGCTCTTTTTCAGACACTCGTTTGCATAGTGACTCATCTCATTGCACTTATACCATTTCACTAACTGTAAATCAAATTTGGTCTTACCATCACCCTGATATTTTTCAGTGCAATCACGAGCCTTATTTCCCATATTACCACATCGGTATCACCTTCAAGAATTCAGAATACATTCCCCAGCATGCCTTTTTCTACATTTATCACAAACTAGAAACTTAGATTTCTTACCATCAGACTTTTTTGAAGAATTCTTACCTTTCTCCTACCACCTCGGTCTCTTCTTCTGTTGATTGTTATAGAATACTTCGTCATCGGAAAACTCCATTTCCACCTTCTCAGCACATCGAACAAGCTTTTCATAACTTTTAAACTCACGAGAAGCTAATTCCCTTCGATATTTTGGATTTAATCCGGAGTAAAAACGACTGATTTTACTATCAAGGTCTCGGATAAAATTTGGATCATACCTTGCCAATCAAGTGAACCTTTCTTCATAGGTAGCCACTGAGTCTTCCTCTTGCCTCAATTCTAAGAATTGCTTTTCCATCCTAAGTCGAGCAGCCTTAGGAAAATACTTCTCAAGAAACATACCTTTTAATTCATCCTAGTCGAGAGCATCAATCTCATCAGCGTCCCTGATATTTTTAACCATCGACCACCACTGATCTGCCTCACCCTCCAAACGGTAAATAGCACGACTAACATTTTGATTGTCTGAACACCCCATGAAATCGAAAATCTTCTCCAGTGCTTTAATCCACCCTTCAGCTAACACAGGGTCAGATGATCCTCTAAATGAGGGGGGATGTTGCCTCATGAAATGTTCCACCACTAACATGTTCCTCTGCGGTTGATCTGGCTGATCTTGTACATGGATACCACCACCATTTATAGCCTGAGTCAACTATGCCATCACCGCAACAAACTGTTCAGTTCCAATTCCGATCATCTCGGGATGCTGATTCAGAAGGTTATTTCCTTCTGTATACCTTCCTAGCACTGCTTCCCTGTTTCCTCTGTGGAAAACCATTCTGATCAAGCATGTCTTAGATAAAGAAACATGGTAATCTTCAAATGCTATATCATTTCAAAAAAAAATTAGGATAATCATTTAATAGAATTCTAACTCCTAAAGTTATCTAAACCGACCTCTGATACCAACTATAAGGCCCCAGCCTTAAACCTTACTTAATCTTGAGTTATTACAAGATTACACATTGAGGATCTTTTCGGATTTAGAGTTTTAGGGAATTTGATCATAAAACATGCATTACATTCCACATATAAACAAAGTGGTTACATAAAGATAGTATTCTTCATTCCCATCAATGGATACATATTTAAAATAAAACAAGGATTCTTTCTTGACACTTCCTTGACATTATCATCATATCATGTACCTTTCCCTTGACCTGTGAAAAACATTTCAAAAAAACATGGGATGAACATAAAAAGCTCAGTAAGGGATATAAAAATATGGAAAGGAAACATTGGTACACATATACATAAGAATGAGATCATACTTTACCCATAAAACATAAGCACTTTATCATACCTCATCAAATCATGAATAAATCAAAGAAATTATAAGACATAAAGGTAACTTGAGGCATTCATAACATTCTTACGTATGGAGTAACCATCTTGGTTACGTTTGGAATACCCATCACAGTATATTCCTTAAATCTCTTCGGAGAAACCTTAACGTTTCACTCCTTCGCGTTACCCCATGCATTGGAGAGCTATATCGGGCTCACCCGCCCTTAGTCTATCACAGAACCACCTGTCTTCATAATAATTCCCAAGAACCTCAACATAATCGTATCACATAAAACATGCAAAAAGGAAACATAACATTTCCACCTTTCAATCACAAGATATCAATACAACACATTGATATGAAAACATCATGAAAACCATTTTCAATACCAAAATAAAAGAAAATTAAAACATGGTATTTATTTTTCTTTTAAAAAAGAAGGTATGACTTGTAGAGGAAGCCGAAACTCAAATAACGTTCACGATGGCAGAGAAGTCGTTGTCGCCTTATACGTACGACAAAAACATTCCCTTTTGTCGTTTAGTAAACGCTTTGTATAAAAAGGATTCCATTTGGATAAACATAAAAGTTAAAGGGGTTTATACACCGTATAAAAGAAAGTTGTGTATAAAATAAAATATGCCTCAATGAAAGGAGATTGAGACGAAGTCCCACACCTCGGGTCCGACTTGACTCGGTCGTTCTTTAATCTCCTGAATAATAAACTTGAGTTAATTTATACTTGTTTAAGAACATTTTTCAAGTTCATTATTCCTTTTATATCACTTATTTCCATTTCATGAACACTATGTAATTATTTAATTTAATAACAGTCGTTTTAACGATCATTGGTACTTGAGTCAAAAATAAGCCCTTTATAATTACAAGTTGTTCATGTATCCATTATATCCAGAATGGTATTGATGATGTAGATATTATATATGTTATATATATCCAGTACATGAATGCATTTATAATATTACATAATCATTTAGAGGTAAGAAATAAAATGCACCGTTCATGGAGACGGTAAGCCGTACGTACGCATAAACACTACTTTTATTTATATTTTATATTTTATAGAATGGAATCATAATGATATAAAGGTATATTATAATTCCAGTATAATATCATGTATAATATCATAGTTCCATCCTTTATATGTCCCGCATGTGGTATTTAACGAATCAACTCACTTTGAGGGGGCGGTAGTCCGCACTTCCTTAAATGAAGATATCGCGTTTACCCATAATGGAAACCATAAAGGTATACCCAAAATGAAAAATAAAGAATTTTAAGGAAAACATAAACATATTATATATCATATATAAATATATTGTCATCTTAATGTCCACCTTTGAAGGTGTTAAAGGAATGTTGAACAATCATCGTTTTGTGAGGCATAAATTCACCATCCACCGAAACTGTATGTTCTTTAACCATTAGATGTTGGTTTGTGTAAGTGTAGCTCGAATCCTTATTATAAAAACATCCTAGTATATTTAGTATACTGGATTTTTTACAAAAGAAAAGAATAAAAAGAGTTTAGGGGGTTGGAGAAGAAAAATAAAACAAAAGGACTCAAAAGAAGACATTACCTTAAAATCGGGTAAATCCCTTTCGTTTGAGCTCAAAGGCTTCCTTGGGAAGTCTTCTGCCCAAAGTGAGGATTCAAGGAGTAATATAGGGAAGTGGAGAGACAAAATGGGCAGGGGTTGGCTGATCCAAATTCTTTGGGAGTGTGGGTAAGGAGGTAGAGGTGGGGGCCTTTTATAAGAGGAGAGGGGGGGCACTCTTGGAAAGTAAAGATAAGTTACTTTATTTTAAAATGGTATTCGGATTAAAAAGGTCCCACATTGATATAAATCTAGGATAAGGTGATAAGGGTTCTAAATAAACTCATACAATTGGTTTTGGCCATGTTTAGGTCATAGATTTGTCATTATCTTTCCATTTTATTTAAACCGTTAAATAATGAGGTCATCGTTGCATCATCATGATGTCATAAATAATTTACTTTATTTAATTTCTTAAAATTATAAAAAAAACTACTATGATGTAGGAAATATTTTTATCTTTCTAATGAATATTTATATTCAAAAATATGACTTGTATGACCCCATGTAAAAATTGTTTTAGTAAAATAACTTATGTTTGTGTCATTTTTACTTTAACATTAAATAAAAAGTTATTTATGTCATTTCCCAAACACAGTGGCTCTATAGGGTCCCCAAGTTTACCTATGGCTTGTCTTGGTCGGCCATGACACATCCAATAAGGTTAGGACATGTTTCTAGGTCATATAATATTATTAAAGCATTATTTTTACCTTAAACTACACTAATTACCACTAATAGCGATTAAAAACATAATAAGTTACTATTCACCAAAAAATTATTTTAATCTCATTGAACCGCATTTTACTTCCTAATGACAACCATGTATGTCGGATTTTTTAAATTCAAATCACAGAAGGGAAAAAGTTTCATTTAAACGAAAAATTAGTTTCTTTAACTACCACTTAGTGATTTCACTATTCATCAAAAATTGAGGTTTTTCAGAAAAATACCAAAACTTCACCCTAAGATATATTTGATATTCTAAATTCAAAAATGAAGTCTATTTTATAAAATTCAAAACATATAAGTCACATTAATTAATTTAATAATTAATTCCCGCTGTCATGACAAATAGCGTGTTTTTATGAAACAATAAGTATCAAAATATTGACACCAGTTTAAGTCCAATTTCAAAGTGAAATTGATTCCAACGACCACTATTGAATTTAATGGTAAAAATATATTCTAATTTAACTTTAAATCCAATTCAAAAGATAATCTAATCATATAAATAAATTAGATTAAAAGGAGGTTTTGAATTAAAATACAACATTTTACATTATTCATTAAAAAATGAACTTTATCAGAAAGATACCAAAAATTTACGCAACGTAAATTTTGATGTCCCAATCATAAATAATAAGTTTATTTTGACAAACATAGCTTATAAAATTGTCAAAATATAGTTTTAAAAATGGTTTTCCATCAAAAGGCAGTAAAACAATCTTTTTAAAATATTAGTGTATTCCATGCTTAAGATTGGATTAATTTTCATTTTAAGCCTCTAAAACACTATCTAGTTCATTAATAGACATAGATAAAAATGTCTATTATTCATTACTTACTTGGGATGTTACAGGCTATATGGATCTTTTACTGGGGAGTGTCCAGGTTTCTAGCCCGCATATATCTAAAAATCCTTTATGTTACCAATGATCATATTATTGTTATGTTTTCCTAGTACTATGGTGTGTTTGGGAATCATGTGTTCGAACATAGGATAACCTTCCTTATATATTCCTATTGAGTTTTTCATGTTCATTATTTAATTAAATGTCTTATCTTTTGATAAATTTTGATTAATAAATTGATAGGGATTATTTAGTTGAGATTGACTATGATGTTACATTTTCTATATATCCGAACATGAATACTGTGTCGGTATAGAAGACAAGTGTAATGTGTTTTTTAGAAAAATTATGTTATACTATATTTTGTGACCCTGTAGGATAGGTATTGAAATAAAAATCCCCTATGTGTACCTCTATTTTTTTGAAGATTTTCACTTAAGAATGTTATTCGTGACATTCTAAAAGAATATTTAGAATATAAAAAAATGATGGCTCATATTTGTTTCATTGGAATTATTTTTGAAATTGGATAGAATAATATTGCTAGGGTGGACAAGATAGTTCCCCCAAAATATTTGAAATAAGATTAACTAGTCCATACTCCCACACCATCTCGGGTGTTTTTTGCATTCTATATACTATAACCCAAAGTACTTCTGATTGTACCCATGAAAGGTGGAGGGGTACATAGAGATAGGGTAAACTATACCTACGATTTCTTCCTCCAACATCTATCATCATTTAAGGTTACTAGAGGACTACATGGTTTTGATGAGAAGATTGAAATCCTAGAGGGTATACTTGACATTTTTGAAAAACAATAGAAACTAAATTTAAATCTAGTAGTCGTCATGCTTAAAATTCTATCCAAGAGATGGTGGGGAATCGTTGGACAAATAAAAAGACATGACCGTCATTATTATGAGGCCTTCAGGAACCTATTAATTATAGAATTATTTCTTGACTTGTACATATTTTATTTTTTTAGGAATTCATGTAGAATCAGTAAGGATCCAGTATTGGTTTGGTGTTTTCTAATCGTTTTACAAATTCTTTTCATTTTCCTCTACTAATGGGTGGAAATGAGACCCAAAAGGATATGAAGTTTGATATTATTCATCAATATGATATTAGATGATAGGTTATTATACTTTACCTAATTATGTACTGAAATGTTTTTCTCAATACATTCACAATTGAGAAATTTCTGGAGGGGGATCAGTCATATTGTTTTCATCCATACTTTATTAATTAGGTGGGTGGACCTCTTACATCCATGGTTTGAGTCATTTTACATAGTAGAAATATGAAGAAAAAAGATATGAAATTTTTTTATTGTATGTATATTTATTAGATTATATATTATTAATATACCTTTGGAGGAGTTACTAAGTGTTTCAATGGAGGAATGGTTAGACAATATCATAATTTCTACCTAGTACCTCAGAGAATGTCTCGGTACTATGAAATGATTATGAAAAATCAGTTGTACTTTTCTAGATCTTGGTTATAATGTTTTAGAGGGGTGAAATATTAGTTTTAACTTTTAATTCGGGATTTAGATGAGGTCATTAGTAGTAGTTTCAAACTCCCCAAAATAAGTTGAATTAAGATATCCATGTCCATTAGTATCAGGATCATGGGGCTAAGGAATTGTGGGTGTATGATATCGACTAGGTTCTACATGAATATAGATAGGTACCGTAGACCATTTTAGGTATGGCCTCGATCAAATCTTCCCTTTATACCTCTCATTTTTATATTGGTAATTCCCATTTGATTATATCTACTCATGTTTTTGTTGGTATCGACGTGCTGATTAAAATGTATTCTGAGTCACATTCTCTTGACACACCCTTGGGGAATAAATTTCATCATATATATATATATATTCATACTGTTTTTATGACTATATGATTATATTTTATTTTATAACCCTTAAAATGTCTATTATTGATGTGATCCTTGGAATGGACTCAATAGAATGCTTTTGTGACCATATCAACTATTATTGGAGTTGGAAATACTTTTTTCTCTATGGGGAGATATTTTTATGGTGATCGGTTAGTGGGATGTCAATTCTAGTAGTGTGATAATTTATTTGAGGCATATTTTAGATTTTATGGCATATGTAGTAGGATAATACCTTACAGAAAAACAAGTTATTTGGTCCTCTTTCATTACACCCTTTGGAAATATGTTTGATATATTATGGGAGACAAGGGGTTCTATAAGATTTATTTTCATTGCAACTACGATCAGTTAAAGGCAAGATAGTATGATATCCTTATGATTAAATTCATGAGTATATATAGATTTTATAACTACCTCTTCATGCCTTTTGATTTGACTAATTCCTTATAAGTGTTCATGGATCTCATGAAGAAGATCATCCAAACATATATCAAATCTTCTATCATGGTCTACATTGAAGATATCTTTATATATTAATGAACTTTTTGGTCACATTAGAAATAACAAGGTACTTTTTTTACTACACTCTGAACGCATAGGGTTTAAAAAAATCTTTTGAAGTGTAATTAATATATCTGAGTAGTGCATTTTGGTAATTAATTGACATGTTAGAGTTTTAAATATTTTAAATAATATTTTCAAATATAGGTGATATGTAATCATAGAATAATAGAGAAAAAATATACTTCATCTGGTGATATTAGAAATATTAAATAAACCATTTCCAGTGTGAGATGTTTTTCTTAAATAATATAAGAACACCTAAACAATGTTATAGATGGGTATTTAGATACCACTAATGATTATGGAGTTCAGTTTTCACCTATAGAATGAAATAACACTTTTCTTCCTCAGTTGGTTAAATTATGAATGTCATAGTAGAATGTAATAATAAAATAAATAAATTATTTAATGTATCTGAAATTTATTATCCATGAATTTATTATCAAATTTATAAACTCTCTTATAGAGGATTTCTTGATAATTTCTACATAAACCATGAGAAATTGAGAGAATGGACAAATCATATAGAGATCATGTTGTGCGATGATCACATGATCGAGAATTAGGTTATGTGAGAATCCCCATCAATGTAGGAGCTCAATGAACTTCTCAAATATAATGATTTAGAATAAATATTTTTCATTGATCAATCAAAATCATTTTAGTTTTTTTGTAGACTTAATGCCAATCATTCTATACTATTTCAAATGTCACTCAGTTCTTCAAACAAGATTTATTCACTGATTGATGGATGGTTTGGGGAATTGATTTATCTTCCATTAATTTGGAATTATTTATTTTGGAATATAATTTTTTAATATTAATCTTTATTAATTAATTATATATAATGTTATTGATAAAAATATAATGAACAGTTAATGATAATTCCTCACAATTATGTATTGTGGTTTCTTCTCACCGTTATTCCTGGGTTCATCATCAGTGTTCCTTTGAATGGTGTATCCAAAATTTCCCAATGAATGATCATTGTGAAATTGATCATTGGAATAAAAAATCATTATGTTGGGTTTAGAATCCAGAGAAATGATAAGATCATGGTCTGTGAGGATGGTGGATGATGGGGTTTGGAAATGGAGATTCGTGGTTAACAGTTTTTAGTGTTCAGAAAACACCATGAGATAATGGAGATTCCCTATCACATTTATTTTCTAGATTCTTTTCACTGGTGAAAAACAAGTTTGAACCTAGTTCCATATTTGATGGTGGTTTCAGAAGTATAAACATTGTTGATGAGACAAGACTCATATAACGGTCTGTATTTTATGTGAAACTCCGATGGCATGTCATTTATCAGAAAAAACAGATACAGTGTAGTCCCTTATATATACCGAATAGGTTTTTCACAAGGAGATAAATATTACATGTTGTGTGGTGGTTCCACACATCATTCAACAATTTCTAGCTAGATCGACATGTACATTGAGTACATAGCTAGGAAACAATGTAGTGGCGCATGACATGTGCGTCTAGACACACACCATGTAATAGCTGATGAATGGCTTGGTGTGTACATGGATTACATGACTCCGTGACCATGTGGAACTACATGATATGTATGGAGTGATAGATTCCATGTAATTCAAAATATACATGGCCTTATGAATAAATAATATTCCATGTTTCGTCCCAACCCCTACACACCTTGTGATATGGAGTACAACACGTGAAAATTGAATTGTACTCAAAGATTTTAAAGTACACATCTTTGACTAGAGTACATATGAATTTCCTATGAAAATGGAAAGGACCATACTACATAGGATTTAGATGATATAAAACTAAGTGTTGCAATTGTTTATACATGTTTTATAACATATAGTTAATGTCATTTATTTTAGATAAATGTTTTTTGTGTGAGAATGAGACATGGGAAGTTTGATGATTAGTGGTATAAATAATGTACCCTCAAAGAACACACTATTTATAGCTTAAATGGTTTGGGGGGTCCCAGGTTCATCTCATTTAATATTTTTTGGGATTTTTGGTGAGATCCATTGGACCGTTTTAGAGTGGGTTTATTACTTTGGGAAATCTCTATGAGGGTACATTGCATCATTAAATCTCAAGCACATGATGTGATACCCTATATTAGATTTGTCTCAGAAAAACTTCAGGAATCCCTCTATATGACATGGGGTGTGATACCTATGTTTCCTTCTTCTTCCCTATGTGGATTTGGAGGAATCATCATGACCAACCAATGAGGTTGTAAGCTCCTCTACATAGTATGTTGTTCTAGTTAGGGTTTTGTATACCCTAAAGACCCTAGGTGATATCTTGTATATGTGTATCTAGATATTCATTATTCCTGTTAGGGTTAGGTATACCCCTTAGGATAGGGGTGTTATCCAAAATCATTATATTGAAAATTATTTATCTTTTGATGAGGATTATTTCAATTCTATTTGATATCTCTAATTAGGCACATCAGTATATTAATTCCTAACGAGTGAGAGAACTCAGATAACATCCATTAAGGTTGGAAAGATTTTTGATGTTATTTCACCTAGATGATGGTTTCCCTGGGCCTCTAGTTGAATCCTAGGATGGTAGTGTAGTCTTGTCCCCACCTTGATAATTGGTTTCTACCATTGAGTTGATCGCGGTAATTATTGTTTTTATATAATTCTTCATATGATATCTTGAATGGAATACCTTCATGGTGTGGAGCTGACTACTCTCTTGTTGCATTGTGTTTTTTGATTATAGGGACCCCTACTATGTATGTATATAGTAACCCACAAATGGGATATTCTATCAAACATCGTGTATAATACAGATGAAAATATTTTCTTTAGATTCCATGGTGGACTAAGAGTAGATATAACTCAATTATATTAGAAATAAAAAAAATGATCCCATGAGTTGAATTTGGGTTGTTCCCCCCATGTTGTCAACAGGTTAGGTTATTTTGATATTTTAGTGGGATTTTATTTGGACATATATTCATCAACTATACTTCTTTTATTACTATGATGATGGAATTATTTTATTCCATCATTTATAGAATTTGTTTATTACCATTCAGGATTATACTAGTGTATAGAGTTACGTGTGTGTATAAATGTCTTTTAGGCTAAGCCCTCCATTGTGTGTGATATTCTATTTTTGTTCTAGTTTTCATTACATGACCAATGTGACGTAGTATTGTGGTGTTATTCTCATATTACCACTATTCACGAGGGTCCTAGTTGGCTGAGTCATGAAAAATATGTCCAATATGTGGTCATCTTAGAACCATATTTTCATGATTGACTAGCTATGGGGTTTGGTTTCGGAACTAGGGAATGTTTTTAAAAGTTTTTCAAATTTTTATTTTATTTTAGTAAACCAGGTGTTTTTGTTAAATATCTACCTACTAGAAAATTTATAGGAATATTTTTTACTCATCACATGAAGGCATTGGGTTCAAGGAAGATATTGGCACATGCAACATATAATATTATTTGTGGTATTATATCTTTGATTCATCTCCCAAAAATAATATTATGACCATGTTGCTTCTCGTCATTCACCGAATGATTCAATGATGATATCAAGATAGTATTATGTAGTGACATTTTGGTTATAATCCACATCACAATGAGGATTCAGTTTTGGATATGTGCAGGAGACAGTTTCTCAGAGTAGATAGAGAGTGATGTCTGCACCCATTCAATATCATACTATGCCACATATGACAGTTTAGGTGGATTATTCCCATACTTTTAAGAATAATTTAGTTTCGGTAGTACCAACATATGAAGATAAATAATATTAATTCATCAAAAATTTTAAAGATAAAGGTCAGACAATATTCATGGTGAACCTGAACACCTCATTGGGTGGTTGAGGCCTAGCATGATCTAGTGGTGAAAATGTCACTCATATTAGACCCCACCATTATAGTGGTCCTAGAAGTGATACTTCTCAATGGAAACACAAGGAGTTAATAGATCACTATGTTAGCGATGATTGTCATAGCTTCATGAATACATAGAAGTGGGATGCTTCCCCCACTAATACTCATCCTTATGACATAATCCTAATCCTTGAATGTGATATGGTATTTCAAAATGTGGATATGCTTTAGGTATGATGGATGATTCTCTTTTACATTTATGTTTTATTTTTTTCTCATGTGATAATGTATTACAAAAATCCAGGTTAGTGGATGAAAAACAGGTAAGGGAATGGGTAGATTTTGGTAGTAGAAGATTATGGATCACAAAATTTGAGTGTGGGTTGTGGCAATAAACTTTTCTTATCTATTCTATCAATGGTTTATGTGTGGAGTCTCTTTCCTAATTTCTGTAAAAATAACACCTATTAAGTCCTATAGATTATAGTGACGCCTTTTAGCTCGACCCTTGTGTTGGAGGCTTCAAAAAATATGATCAATGATCGTAAAATTCTATAAATGTTGTGACCTAGATAACAGTTGATAGAGGGCCTCATGTAAAATATGTGTACAATGTAAGTGAGACCCTATGATTTTTTCCATAATATGGAATATTTTATTACTATAAATTCTTTTATGAATGTTACCAACGAGGGTGTAATTTTACACGAGATTGAAGAATATAATACTCCTTCATTGTTTAGAAGGACTCCCATGTAGGAAAGCAAAATCTCATGTGGTGAAGGATACACCTAATTTCATATCAGTTTTCTAGTTTGACAGATATGAAAATGGATTCTATGAGCTTTTAGTTTCCTATGATATTTTAGGAGTATTATGATGCCTTAACATAGGATTTTCTAGGAATTAATCCCCCTAAAATGTTTTTTTATGCATATACCTACACAAAATGATGGACAATTATATTACTAGAATATCAGAAGATAACATGTAAGTGTGAGTGATGAAGGATGGGTTGGAGAAATATTTAATGAAGGGGAATTTTTAGTCTTATTTTTCATGTGGGAATATATATATTCTTTCCTAGGAGGCATATGAGATCTTTAGCATTGGTGTGGTCTAAACTCACATGAACTAGGTGAATTTCATAAATGAGAATTCATCCTTGAGAATCAATGACTTTTTTACCTAGTGAATGGAGGAAATGTGCTTGTCAGAGTTTAACCTCAGGATGGGGTTTTAGATGTTTCATATCGAATGTGGCTTTCTAAGGTCACAAATATCACTTTGATTTCATGGTGCTGCCTCTTAGAATGTTGATGCACAAGAAATGTTTGTGTGCCATAAAATTATAGTACTTCAACCCTTATTAGATAGGGTAACAGTTTTCTTCTTTGGAGAAAACCTAGTGTTCTCAAAAATATAGGAGGATCACACAAGATATTTTATGATGGTTTGGACATGCTCTAAGAGTACCCAATTTATGGTAATTTCAAAAAGTATCGATTCATGATCTGGAGGTCTACTTCATATTATATGCCTTCTCAAACATCATAATGATAGTGAAAACATTTAAGTATGAGGAAGTGATAGCTTCTGTGTCACCCAAGAGTGTGTTTGTAGTAGAAGTTTCTTATATAAAGGTTTTATGTCCTCTATTTTTGAGTGATAAAAGGGAGATGTTTGCAACATTATTACTGAAACTTGAGAATATGGACAGCGTAGTGTACCTCTAGTCAATAGTTGTTTCCCATTCACTTTTCCAGTGAGTCAAGGAGGAAAAATTTAGGGATATTTATCTTGAGATCAATCATAAACACACATCCCCTAAACATGTTATTTATGTATTTTACGATTTTTGGGAGAATTATATCCTTGTTCGAGGACTAGTGATTACACCAGTCATGCTTTGAGATGATGTGATGAGAAATATTCATTATTTCAACTGTCATTATATCATATAGACGTGATAATGTTCCCAGATAATTTCTAATATGGTTGGGTTTCCAAGGATATTTTTCCATTATTATTTATTTTAACTCTCTATGTATTACTTTTTTGAAGTTGAAGACCAATGTGCCTCAATGGAAGCTGAAATTGGATGGAATAATTTTTATTCTTATGATAGGGATTCCAAAATAATATATAGGGAACCACTCTATCTTCATGATCATAGAAAAACATCCCAAGTTATACAATATTCAAACCATGTGCAAGTAGATCTTAGTAGAGTGTTTTGGATGCCAATACATGCAGGAGGTAGTCTAGGTTCATGTAATTACCTCTATGATCATTTTAGATAGTGATTTATACTTTTCTTTATGATTATACAGAGGATTATAGCAGCCTTTTATATTCAGTATAAGTTGAGAATGGTGTTTCTACCCCAAAATATGGAGAGTTAAATAAAATAATTCATGTTCTTGTGATCATACTTTAGGATTGTATGATAGTTATGAGCCATAGTTGGGAAGATCAACTAACCTAGTTGGATTCTTAATAAAAAATTATTAATCCCCCCACCATCAGTGTAGCACCATTAAAGGTCATGAATGAGAGACCCTTCATATCACCATGGTGTTGGTTAAAGATGGTGGTGGAAAACATGTCTGGGTCTAAAATTGTTTCAAACGATTGTTATAAAATATAATGTTTATCTAGGGAATGATAACTGCATCCTAGATCCATTTTTGGTATTTTAAAGACTAATGAAGAAGGAATTTAATGTTCAATAATAAGATCATGTGTTTGGAGTGACCTCTCCTCATCAAGGGTTACCCAGATTTGAATGATTTGATTGGATATCTCTTAGGTTCTTCGGCCATTTTTCTGATACAATGTTGGGTTATCGATGTAGTTAACCTCTTAACCCTATGACCATAGTTATACTGGGTGTACGATGAATTCCATATGTTGCAACCAATGAGATATGTTCATAAAAGGATTTAAGATATCGATTAGTGATATATTAATTTTTGGGGGGGGGGGTGAAGTTACCTTTTGGGGTGCCTTTGGTGGTATAGGATTAGTAAAATAATGCATATCATGGTAATGTGTTCCCTGTGGGTACGTGAATGTTGGTATCATATGAACCTTTATGATATCTCATGTGAGTGGGAGACCCCAAAAATATTTTAGTATCCTCACATATCATTTTTTTTACTTTTTATAATGAAATTCTATTATTTTTTAAAAAATAATTTAATAATTTTCCCATGTAGTAATCTGAAATACTTATTTGGAGTATTTTTTAATCTAGGTATAGACTCATTTTGAAATAATGGGTCTCAAAGATTCTTTTTGTAGCGATATTAATAATTTTAAATATATAATATCATGTGTGAGTTGTTTTTAGTAATAATAATATAAATCTGAAATAGTGTCATAGATGGGGATTTTGGGACACCATTGAATCTGGAATGTGAGTATTACACTATGAATGATATAGTACTTTTCATTGATGGGTGGTTCATTTACATGTGTTGCAAGAAAAAATAATAATAAAATAACCATTTTTAAAAATTAATTTATTATGCATTTTCCATAACCCAATCCTCATCTCTGTAAACCTTGTGATAGAGGATTCCCTAGAGTAATAAATATAACTATATTTTGAATGAGAGGATGTAGATATTAGGTGTAGAGTTCGGGTGGAGATGGATTTGGTAGGAAATCATGATAACAATTATCAGGTACTATGAGGATCATAATCAATAGAATAGCACTTGGATCTCACCAAAGACAATTATTTAGAATTTTTATTCCTTAGAGATCAAACTAAACATGGTGTATGATTCTGAATTGTGGACATTATCCTTGTTTTTTTATCTAAAGATGAACATGATTCAATATTCCTAACAAGATTGATTCATAGATCGATTATTGAATTTCATGAATTATTTTATCATCCTAGAATTAAGAATTTGATAATTTTTTGATAACATTGTTTAATTCATATTTTTCATCGATTAGAAATAAATGGATTGAGTAAAATATGAACAAGGGATAAGGTTTATTTCTCATGTTTATGTTTTTTGCATTCCCTGTACTACATGCATACCTCACCTGGGATCATTTTACAGTTGGATCTGTATATTACTAATGATATATAATTGAAAAACAATTCATTGGAATAACCAATAATTAACACATGTATGGGATTTGTTTAGATAGAAAGATTATTGTTTTACGGTGAAGGTAGATGATCTGGATCAGTTTTGGGATACCATGTTCATAGGTTTCATTTCTCATATTACACATAGTAACATAGGTGATTCAATATCATAATAGATGGATGAAATCTAGTAACTAGTGACAATTAAGATAAGTAGATCAAGGATTCTTGTTTATTGGTGTGTCAAGTGGAATAACTGAAGGTGGTAGCAGTTTAGGAGATATGTGAGTAATAGTGTAGAATTTATGTGAAAATCATAACAACATGGTGTGTACTCTGATAGAACAGGCACAGTGTAGTACCCTCTATGTGGAAAATAGATTTCCCCAAGTGAATAAATATATTACATGCCATGTGGTGGATCCACCAATTTTGTAACCCTTAGATAACCATATCAGTATCTATAAGAAGAACATGACTAGCAATCATGGAAGTGATACACAATGTGTGTGTCTAGTCACATGTCATGTAACACTTGGCAAACACATCAATGTGTAGAGGGAGTACATTCTTAGGAGATCATGTGTCCACACATGCCCTGTGTAGATGGTCAAACACCATGTACATTGGTAGGCACTTGAGCATGGAAGATAACACAGATTGAGTTCCAGATTTGAGCTATACACTATGTGATGTGGATTACACCCCATGTACTTAGAAAATTACTCTGATATGGTTAAGTACATAGGCATGGACAAAGTACATATGAAAACCCAGAGTACCTGGGCATGGTCCATACTATAAGGGCTTGAGAAAATAGAACCTCGATTGATGACCTGACATCTACATTTTGTATACCCATAGAAACACACTAGGTATTTTGTAGAATGTCTTATTGTGTGAACATGAAACACTGGTAATTACATTATTATTGAGACACAACATGAACCCATAGGGTAACACTATATACTCTTCAAAGTGTAGGTTGAATACCATGTTATCAGTTGTTCTTCACTTCTGTGATCATGTTTGAGTACCCTTAAACCATTTTATTGTGGCCTCATTCCCTTGGTCCATCCACATGATATTATAATGAGGCATTACATCTTTTACATTGGTTGAGAAACCTTCAACAAGAGTAGCCTCGTATAGATTTCTAGAATCTCTACATGTTATGTTGGGTGGGATCCTATATCATTTCATGGTATTTTGTTGATGAGGATTGAGTAATAAAGATGGCTAACATATGTGGGTGTAGGATACCCTATATAAAATGTTGTTCTATGTAGGATCTTCTTATACTAGAGGCCCTGGGTGAAATCACCTATCTATGTATCGAGTTCATCAGTGTTCCAGTTAGGGTCTGGTATACCACATATATCCTAGGTGTGATCCCCTCTCTATGTATTGAAATTGGTTGACATATGATGAGGTGTAGTTTTATCGAGTTTGATATCTCATATGAGTACCATCTGTATTATATGACGTTATGAGTGACACCTCTCAGATTATTTCAATTAGATATGGATAGGATTCAGGATTCAGTTATCTTAGATGAGTGTTACCATAAGACTCAAATGTATTTCTAGTATGGCAGAGAGGTTATGACCTCACCATGAGACATGTTTTCTACTACAGCTCATATATATAATATTATTGTTGTTATATGTTTCTATTTATTATATCATGATTGAGATACCTTCATGGTTGTGATCTAAGTACTCTATTGAAGATTTGTGTTTGGTGATTTTGGGGTTTTTTACTATGTAGGTATATACTAACCATTGCATGAGTTCTACCCACACATGTCCTATGTTATTTAGATGATAGTATTTTCATTGAATTCCTTTGTGGAATAAGGTTATGTGGAGCTTAGTTATGATAGAAGAAATTCAAATAGATCATGCAGTTTATTTAGGGTAGCATATCATATGTTTTCAGCATGATGGGTTATTTTAATGTTATGGTGGACTTGTAATTTGAATTTTATGGTTCTTTTATACTTCATTTGGTGCTATGATGTGGGATATATGTAACACATGCATTTATATTATATGTTTTTTTTACTTTTCTACATTATACTTGTGCATGGTTATGTCTGTGTGTACATGAACATTAGGCAAAGTCCCCCCATGAGTGTGAAATGGATATTCAATTCTAGTTTCCCATCCCTAGTCTTTTGTGGAATAATTGGGGTTTCATTCATTGATTATCACTATTGAGGAGAGCCCTAATGGGTCAGTTCATGGCAACATTCCTTGTAATCTTGTCCTCGAGGAAGAAAGTGTTATGGATCTGATTAATGTGGAATTGGTGATGTCTCTTTATCACCCTCAAAAAAAATTTAGATGAAATTTTTCCATGGTATTTGATTGATACTCTCAATGATTCATTGAATACTTCTACCACTTATCAAAATTTATGATTAGGCTTACTAAGAATGGTGTATAGTATGGATAGATTATTCAATGTAAGGAGACATTTTTAGTGTTGAAGAGGATATTTTTGTTAGATCATGATTTGATTCTTCTAAATTCAGGGATAGAATACACAATGCACTTTGATGGAAAAGGTGTTTTCTTAAGAGTTGAGTTGATTTAATGAGATATTTTCATATCCTATTAGTCACTAGAAATTATATCCCATGAGTGTAACTCCTCAATGCATGATATAGAGGGGGAACCTGTGATCTATGCCTTAATGTAGTGGTAATATTTTCTCATTAGTGAGAGATTTATTATTCACAAAGATGAAAAGAGAATATAATATATATCTTCTCTTAGATAGATCTATATTTCATGTATATGAATTTTTTTGAGTATCTATAGACAATTAAAATTCAAAATACCTTTGCTCTATGGAAATGTAATTTCACAAAACAATCTCTTAGAAATTAAACACTAGATATGTAGGATTTTAGTGAGTGTCCATCATAGGAGGAATTTATTCCTATGAGTCTAATAGTTAAATGTATTGTGAATTAATTTGAGTATTTTGGAGTAATGAAATGTGAGACATTGTTTATCATTCCTCAAATGGTGGACCATTTGAATGTGATCCAAGAGTTGGGTCCCAAGTGTGTGTTGATATGGGAAAACATGGATGGGGATGATTTGATTTTAGGGTAGCCCTTACATTATGATAGAATGATCTATGTCAATGGGAGGAATTTCAATCAATCTTGATTGAAGAAGTATCTAATGATATTCTATCATGCTTCAAAATGCGGGAAAATATAGTTTTTTTGACAATATACCTTGAAATATGACATCATTTCTAGTAGCCTAGTGTGAAAATGGAAATCACTGGTTTTGTTTCATTATTACTTACCAATAACAGTGTAATGGCTGAGTATCAACATCTTGGTGGTTTGCATCAGCCACTTTTGATGTAGATAATGAAGTGGGATGACATGATGATGGACATGTTGATTGGTTTGCCTTGAACCCTAAGGGGTCATAATGTAGTTTGGGTGATAGTTGTTTAGAATATACAATTTCCTCATATAATATTCATCCATGAGACTCACTTCTTCAAAGAGTGTAAAAAAATATATGTATTGGAAATCATATGCCTGGTTGGAGTTATGTAATGAATTTTAATTTAAATTTATGCTTGTTTTACATCATATATTTTGATTGGAATGCAAATGGAATTTGGTACTCATTGGAAACTGATTACATATAGTCATCCTAATAATGATGGTCTATCAAATATAGGAAGTTATGTTGTGTTATTTCATCATGTATTTCGGTAGAGCCTAGTATAATCACTTATAATTGGATTAGTTTTCATGAAAAAAAATCATGCTTCATTCAAGATAGGTCATTTTAAGGATCTAAATGAATGTAAATTTTAATCACCTAAATTTCTGAATGATGGAGGAGAGGAAGTGGTTGTGGGTATTGGCATGGTTTAAGAAAACTCTAAGAGAATGCAGTTTATGTGGAAGTAGGTAACCATTACATATATTTTGAATAATTATATGTCAATCAAATCAGATGACATGTGGAGTTAACTTTTGATGATATTGTTTTATTATAGGTGGATCATAGGATATAGAATAAAATGTTATATTAGAAAGTAATTATTACACAAACATTTATTGGGTTGCTCAATATTTACATGTGTATCAAGATTGTGGTTTGTAGTCTATACCTTCATCCTTTCTACCACTGTATGAATAATGTCATTATATGACTCTACTCTATAGGTACATGAATATCTCATAAATGTGACTGACTATAAGTTTGACGATTTTGAAACTGATGTATAGTATGTGCAATTTCTATTTTAGATTGGTTTCTATAGATATAATTTATTATATGGAAGGGAAGTGCCACATTTCTAGATCCAATAGTGGCATGGATGCATTTAATAGTTATCTTGGGAGTGTTGGATTGATATTTAGTCTTTTTTTCCTATTATTTTTTAGCAAGGGGATTAATGACACTTCTAGATGATTGGAATTAATTAGAGGGGGGAATGTATTGGCCTTAGATTTTATAGGTGCATTATGGGATAATTTGTATCTGTATTCATGATATTTATAAACTAATAATTACATGGGTTTGGTTTTTAGGGGTAATATTATATTTGGAGTGTTTTGATGCCTTTTAAGGTTTCATGGTTGTGGAATGATTTACCTAAACCATGCTGATTTTCCATAAAACCATGCAGACTATTGTAGAGGCACTTGGGGTGGAGATCATTTAGGGCACACATTTTCTATTAATTATAGATATTTTTTCCAGCAAATAATGAATACAATCATGGTTATGGTGGTAGGATTAAAAAATAGTGTCTCCAATCCATGAAATATTACAACTCTCTCATAAGGTATAATAATGGTTGAAGAACAATTTAATAAAACATGTGACTAAATTATATTGTTGCATCTTAGATGAAGTGAACCTCAGTTGGATAATGCCCAGTTTTCTAAACATAGAAACAAAACTATGTGGGAATGAATTATTGATCTGAATATTTTTTTAATGATCATAAATGACCCAAAATAACCCATTATTCGTCCTCCCTATATCCCTACCTAATCAGGATACTCTACATGAATCAATAAATTATTTTATTCCCATCCACGTTCAATTTTGTTGGATCTATGAGTTATAAGAAACATGGAATTGCGGGTTGTGATCCCAAAACCTAGTATCCTTATGTTTCTTCTAGATCTACCCTTCATCCCTTATGAAAATTCATAGATATGGAAATTTTTCTCTATATAGATGGATTTTAATGTAATCTAATAATGATTATCAGATCATTTCTAGAATGGTTATGAAACAAAAACACCCATGGTACCTCATTTTATTGATCTATGACCAAGCATCATTGGAAGAACTAATGTGGTTTGTAAGTGTTGATAAATTCGTGTATGCTAATAATATTATTAAATATCATTATAGAACCATGATAAGAATGAATATGAATTGGATATTAAGGGTTCTTTGTGTGAGGGATCAATTCAGTTAGAGCTCAGGTGTAACATGTGTATCTATGCTTAATGGGATTCAAATATTTATATCACCACACATATGGAACGATTTCCATTACCATTATGGGAATGTGTATAATTTTGATAGCTAAACAGTATTATTGAATTAGCTCAGCTTGATTGGCTATTCTATATTGTGGTTTCATTTTTGTGCGTGTGTAACCTATGAAATGAATATATGATTCTTAATTCCATGAATATCTTTATGTATCTAGGTGGACTATGTTTGATTTTGATCATATATTCCTTTATGTTTCTAATTATTCTCATGAGGATTTGTTATGTTCTGGATTAAAATTTTCTCGTCCCAATTATGTGTGATTATCATGCTTTCTAAGTATTGAAACTAGTACATGAAATTGTTTCCAAGTCATAGTATGGTTATCCCATTGAGGGGAAGTGGTAATGGCATAAGATAATGAGTATAATGAACCTGAATATAGGGTATGGGAATTAATGTCTTGAGGTCCCATCCATAGAAAAAACAGTGGGGTGTGATGGTTGTATGTCTCAATCATAAGCATAAACGAGGAATGATAAACTTGTGGCTTGACTAATGATACATAGAGGCTTCGATATCCATGTTTACTAACATTCATTTATAGTCATTCAATTTATCATAGATACTAATTATCATTGTGGCTAACTACAGTCATGATTTTTTTTCAAATAATAATTTCTACATGAAGATGAGATATGTACATCCAGGGATAATGGTAGCTTGTTTGACACTTGAATGGTCAAAATATTTAAAGATTTATTTCATATGAATTAAAATTTATTATGGTAAACACATGTTATATATTTTCACTCTTGTTAGGGATGGATTTTTGGTGTCATACCAAATTTCAATACTCACACCAAACAAGGTCATCATGTTTCATGAGTAGACATTATGATTAGGGTCCAGGTAAGAAAAAAGGGACCAGTGGTAAATAATTTATATGTGGAGTATGGAGTTGGTTGTGGTACCAAGTTATTTTCCAAAGGATTTCAATAGTGTTTTCCTTATTTAGATTCTTAAACATTATATACACTTGATTAAAATACTACTTTGGGATCCTAGTTAATTTTCATTTACATCATGGGTGAAATTGGTTACTACACCTTGTTCCATTACTTTCAAATATGATATTATGTGATGTTTAATTTTTTTATGTCTTATAGTGTATGGATATTATAATAGAGGGTATAGTGTCCCTACTTTGCCCTTTACTCCACACTTCTTGTTGGAATCATGTTGTGTATGAGGAGGCAACCATTAGTTCTTGAATCATCACAATATATGTTCTTTCAAGGAAATCAAATTTGTTGAATTACACCACTACTATAATGATTCCCTATAAAAATGATTTTAAATAATTTTTATCATATACATTACCCCAGAAATCAATTTTATATACTATACCAATGGTTTTATGAAATATTTATAATACAACCATCAATGGTAGTATATGGTAATATTTCTTTCAATTAGTTTTATAGATGTATATAAAAATTGTTTTAAAAAAATCGGTTTATTGTTATCTACAAAATTCAATTGAATTATGTTCATAAGTTCCCAAATCACTACACCTACCAAAAACACAATTAAAATAGTCTAAATATTTGACTTCAGTATCAATGTAAGTCACAAAACATTATCAATGTTGGAAATATTAAATATAATTTTTATTCAAAATGTTAATATCATGAAGGTCTAATGCCAATATACTTATATTTAGAGTTTTTTATGAATATCTATATGTCCCAAGAACCAATGTGTCATAAAAATGATTTAATAATTAAATAATATTATTATATCACTATAAAAAATCACCAAAATGGTTACCACTACAATCATGTAAAATAATTATATAATTTGTGTCATGATCCCCATCACTAAGATCAATATTTCTAACACCATTATCACTAATAGTACCTGAAAGTTAATCGCCCAATAAATACATAGATCACCATCTCTAATAAATAAATCAATGAAAAAATTAGTGAATAATTTAAATAATATTATCAATAACTATAAAACACTCTAAAATAAGTGAATGATTGATTTCAATCATAAATTTGTTGAACAGATCAATGATCTTTTGAAATATTTGATTCTCGCAGACTTTTATTTTCTACTTTCTGTGAAATATAATATTTTTTACTTTTAACTATTGATTGACACTGTAATATTTTATTGAATTATCTATAGTAGAACTATATCTAGGGAAATTATAGTCTTCTTGGCTCAATCAAAAACAATTTCAAGGTGACCTTAACCTAATTCATGTCCCAAATTACTATTTGGGATGAATTTTTAGCATCCTTTATCATATATATCCTCTAGAGCATACTATTGAAAATATAAATAAGACATAAATTAATTAATTATGTATTTAGATTTTAATGTATTAGAAAAATTCATAAAATATTATTTTTAATTTTAGCATTAACAAATCATATGTCTTTCATTTTTATTCATCAGTGAAATATTTTTTTAATGGTACACAGAATTTAATGTTCAACACCACCCATTATAAATAATTAAAAACATTAATGTACGAAATAAATATCCATAAATATTGTATTAATGGTATAATCACAATAAAAATCAAATTTAGTTGAAACAAATTTTCCACTTTTCATTAAATATTAATTCCTAGTAAACAAAATAAAAACCTTCTATACACGAACAAATAATTATTTTTTTCAGGTAATTATGTATTATCCTATCCCAAAGTGTTCAATACTTCATATAATTCATATTTAATATGTTCTTCTAAAAATAATTCATAAAAAATAAATAAAATGTATTTCAAAATAGATACTAATCATGTTCATTTTCAATACAATGGGTTAAATTTCATTAATACCACAAACACCTCATTGTACTAGTAGGAAATCAAATCCTTGTAATGTGTAACTCAACAATAATTATGGGTAGTCATAACCTCTAACTCTGTATTAACTCTACTAATCTATACAAAATATAAAACATTCTTATATAATCTGTATAGTTCATATAAATTAATTACAATCTAACTTTTGTAGATTGACCATTGGGGGAATCAATGAGAGGTTAAATACAAAATATTATTTTATAGAATATAACTACAATGTTACTTTTAATATTTAAAATTCCCTAGGAAATATCTATAGCCATGTATAATTCTTTATTTGATCACTGACTTATCTCTAGGGTATTGGTTACATGGGATCGATATCACAATATTTTGTAAATATTCTAATAAAACATCTACATTATATGATATGTTTTAAAATAATTTGGTTATTTCTATTTTTATTAACAATTACTGAAATATATATATTACATATATAACAGAAATTTCTATGAACACACCTCTTTATATTATATCCATATATGAAAGATAAGATACAAATATAAAATTAATAAAAAATATAATTTAAATAAAATTAATATGGAAAAATATAAATTTTTTTAAGCATATACCTGATATAGGAAAATCATTGGGCATTTATGGATTAGTTAGTTGTATAGGATTAGTGTCTTATGATGGGTTAATAGGATATCATGTAATCTTTATATTGTCAGTATAATTTTTATGTTCATAAGATATAGATTATAAATATAAGGTAATGAGCATAATATCACATATAGATTCAAGAACATGTTGTTATTTTATAAAAGTGGGTAAATATAGATAGTATGGGTTACGAAGAATCATCACATATAAAAAATTTATATGTGAGTTAGGGATTAATTGAAATGGTGCTAACATAATAGGTGGTATAAACATCTGTAGTGTCTTGATAATAATTATAGAATAAAAATTGTGGATATTCATAGAAGGGTTATAGTGTGATCGAGTATGGATGTTGATCGAAGAACCTCTACTTCCCTCCTCGATCGATAGACCATACTCGAAAAATTATCAAATGTATTATTGGAGAAGCATTGTAATGTAAATGGTGTTTCTTAATAAAATAATAAAAATTAATAATAATGTTAAAATTTTAGTTATGAAAGTGATATATAAATTTTGAATAAAATACCAATTATTGGAATCATAGGATGTAATAAAAAATATAACATTTAGATATCTTTATCAGGTAATACATTCCAGTATTCCCCTAAAATATTTTTTATATTTTTCATATGAAAATAAAATTTACATTTCACTAGAAAGCCAATGTAAATATAAAAATCTTATTAATGAATATGAAGTGGTCAAAATAGTCAAGGAGTAGCATTTTATGCTCTAGACAAGGATTAATATATAGAATAAGGAATAATAATTTTGATGGAAAACATTCTATATGGTGTGAAATAAGATAATCACAGTGTACTAATTATTATACTAAACCTGATATAATATGCACGGTAATAAAATAAATGTATATTTAAAAACCCTTCAAATACCACACCTTATGAATGTAAATATATTTATTTTAAATAAAATTAATTCTCTTCTTTAAAACCAATCCCGTACTCTCCACATTATTATAAATAAATTATATGTCAGTACGTTTAATATTATCATAATCCTTTTTCAATGGAATATCTTTAATACATTATTTTTGGAAAAATTTGAATAAAAATATGATCTAATAGTAAACCTCCATTTTTATTTAATATATCCACATATATTATTTAATATATGTTTAACCAGATATCATTATTGTCATATAGAATTAATTATTCGCATAAAAATATATGAACCTTTATGTAATATTCAATGTAATAACAGTATTATTATAAATAATAAAATTAATCAATTGAAATATCTCATTATATTTCCCTAAATATATTGATTATCATTTATTAATTTGTTAATAAATAGTTCCTACAACTATTTTTTCATTATTCAAATAAAAAATAAAACAGAGTTTTAAGAGAATATATGATTTCCCTTATATCTTTTAGAGATATACTTTTGGTTTGGAACCAATATTAAAAATGTATGTATTTAAATTACCATGTGTGTTGTTATGGTAATAATAATTATTAAATTATTTATATAAATTTCATCTATAAAATCACCAAAAATATATCCTAGGATTACATTATTAATTAATCTATACTGAGTTTTTAGCGGATCATTTATAAATAGTGATTATTTTTCCAATGATGTCGAAATATTTCAATAATTTATAGGTCGGTATAGATTCATGTTCATAAACATAAATAAAAAATTATGTAAATATTATTCCAAATATAACATTGAAAAAATCCAAATTATTTTAATCAAACAGACTCGACCATGAGAGTTATAATCAAATATGATTATTTTCATTAAATATAAAAAATAACATAAAATTTTATTTAGAGAATAACTGTCTACATTAAAATAATATTCCATTATTATAGTTAACATAACATTAGAATGTTATTTTTCATATTTAATAATTTATTAGTTATTAGAACATTATTCCAGTGGATTAATTGTTAATGAAAATGATGAAACACATTTTTCAGACCAATATTCATCACTCTAATTTATAGAGATATATCATATGAAATTAAACAATCTACCTAAATTATATTATAATATTAAATCATGGAATAACTATTATCTATATATTTTATAAAAATTATGGCCTTGCCTTTGATTTCATGTATCCATAGAACTCTTTAATATGAAAAATCTTTAGCATTCTCAAAGATACTAAATGATAAATTCTAAATTTAATTTTTTAATATCTTTAAAAGATTACGATAAAAAAATTATATATATATAATTAAAAAATATCTAATAAATAGATATTGAAATTATGGCCTAGATATAGTCATCAAGAAAATAATAGTGGAACATTTCTATATGACGTGTTATTTCTTACTCATTGTGGCTCAATGTATATAATGTATTTAGCCAAAGAAGATTCAATATTTTGGGAGGAGATGGAAATGTGTGATCAATCGACTTATATTTCACAAAATGATTATTTATATTTATATGTATCTCATTCTCACATCACTAAAAAAATTAACTAAAATCCATACATTTAAAACTAAATAAAATTTTAAAATTAATCATTTTGGATGACTAATATTATAAATATAAGAAAACATTGCAATCATATTTTTCATAGTTTGATGTTTTGAAGTAGAATAATTGAAATATTAAATAAAAAATTTAGTATACAAATTGATGGGTTGATATAGAATGAAATTAATAAACAATGGGTGAAATTATTTTCTCACCATAAATATTATTATTAGGGACACTTTAAATATTTCAATCATTAATATCATGAAAATAATTTTAGAAAAATTACATTAATAAATATTATATAATCCATCCACCATCAATAAATTATTATCTACCCCTAAATTTGTTATGTCAATTGTAGTCAACTCATATAGAATTATGTGATAATAGTTGTATTTATAGTTTTTAGTTCTATCACTCTTCTGAAAAACCCATTTCTACATTGTGAAAAACAAACATGATTAACAATATATCTAGAACCCAAACGATTCTTGACATGTCCTTAAGGGTTTTCCTAGTCCCCATGGACTGCTGATAGGTGCATGGTAATCAAATAAATACCTTTGGGAACCATTTCCCACAAAAACAACATGAAGTAAGATTATTTGAAAAAACATTATGTATTCCAATATATTAAAACAGTGTAAAACATATAAAAGTATTGGAAAATATGTTCCAATAACCAAAAAACTAAATAGAAAACACAAAATAGCAAAAATGAATCTCCAAATGATATGATATCACCTATCAAATCCCACACCCTACCAAAGAACTAACTTACTTCCACATTGTATTAAATTTTCATTACCTTCATCCGACAGAGCATTATCTACATAAACAAAATAGTGTATAAACTAAGTGAACACAATTATACAACTAGGATCCATCAATGTTTTTGGTATAGAGAAATTATAAAATAAAATAAATATGATCATGTAAATAATTATATGAAATTGATAAATTTTTCCATATTAATATAGAAAATGGAAAACCACCCATTTACATAGTTTTTAAAACAAACCAATAATACCAATTATCAAATAATTTCAATAACATTGTAAATTTTCATTTAATGTGGAAAACATTTAAAACATTAATATAGGATATCATTATTCCATTTTATTTTGGATACTCAAAGGAAATTCATTATCACTAAGCCACATATTCTAGATGTTAACCATAAAAAATGGGCCAATTGGGTCAGGATTCTGTCAAGAGATTATCTCCCAGGAAAACATTAGGCTAGATAGTACTCATACCACAGAAGTAGAACACATATAAGGGTAATAGGTCAACCTTGAGGATGTATATTTTCATCATCATATATCATGGTGGTATTTACCATAATAAAATAATTCAAAAGAATTGTTATTTTTGAAACCTTTGAAGTCGTTATTTAAAACCATTTACATTAAAAACACAAAATATAAAAATACATTTTTAAAACCATAATCAAGACTATGAGATTTAAAAAATCATTCCATAAATAATTTTAAAACAATTTCATTGGTAAACCAAGAAAGGATTCTAAACTTAATCCATTTCAATTAAACACCTACTTTAGAACACATAGAATATCAACAATGACAATGTTCCTAGAGCCCATGAGGAACAAAAAAATCTAGGGATCATGTTGTGAACCAAAACCATGTATTCGAAATCATGAATCTCCAAGTTATTATTTTCTATTAAAAGTAATAAAAATCAATCATTAGACACCATAATTCTAAAACAACACAACCCATTGACTGGAGAACCAGAAAAGAACCCCAAATTATGTGATGGGTATAAATTGAATGTGATTAAAGAACCAGATCCACCAAATAACATTTTATGTAATAGATTTTGGTAAATAGGTAGAATATTGGAATTGATATCAAATATCAAAATTAAATTATACAAACGAATATATATTCATGGATTTCATTCAGTCAAGGATCAACAAAAATGAATATTGGAAGGGACAGAAAAGCATGAGTGTACTCATGTTCAAATAGAGTGATATTTGATTAGGGGGTATAGATAAAAATGAAATCGAGGTTTTATTTATATAAAAATAAGATAACACTCTTATTAAAACAGAATTGATCGAAGCTAGTAGAGGTCCAATTCCTATAGTGGAATGTCATAGCCACTATAGGCCACCACTAGTTGAACAATGTCCCTTACCTATTATCTAGTGGACCACCTACAGGTTTACTAGCAGTATATTCAATAAAAATATCCATTTTACCTTCAATAAACACCTCTATCCCCTCTCTACAAAGTAGAACAACCACTAATAATATGGAAATGATACAAATAATAAATAAACAAAAATGAAAGGTCTTACATGAATGAAATATTGACATGTTAGAATTATCTCCACTATATTGATTTCTACCACTATAATTCTATGTTTTATAAGGATATCCCATAATGTATTGAGGAAATTTCATACTCATTAAATACTCCCACTCCCTTTTCTGCAGATAATTAAAAACCATATGAACACAAAACTTAGATAAATGGAATAGGTTTTACATATAGAACCATTACATTTGAATTAACTATTGGAAATGTTTTCTCAATCACTGACATATGTGGTTATATATCAAGGTATTATAAATTAATAACTACTGATAGGTCAGGATAATTCATCATTATTTTGGGTACATGGACAACAATATGAATCAGAGACAATTAATGTAGTAAATCCTTGAGATAAACCACCTTCCAATGTAATTGAATGACTGATATGAGTGGTAAATTAATATATTTTAATTTTTTATTTATTTTAAAAACCTCTAATTATAGTTTAATTCATAGGTAAATATTTATTTCTGAGGAATTTCTTTACATAAGATGTAGTTTTTAAATGGATTCAAATATGGTATTTATTGATAAATTCATATTTTGAATTAAATTTTAAAGATAATTATTATTTTAGGGTAGATTCTAACACATCACTGAGGAAGTATGTACACATTTACATATGGAACTTGTAAAGTCCAAGACATACCATAATATCCATAGTCACTAGGCTTACCTTATTATTGATTGTATTATACCACATGTTTTAACCTTATGTATCTCAGTATGCATGTTGACCATTCCCTTAGCCTACCGTGACCACTTCTCATGGAATCCTAACAAACATACCACACCCTCTTGTCATGGTAGCCATAACTAATGTGAGTTTCAATAGTGGACCATGTGTGCTAAAATATATAAAGTAAATAATATATGAATTAAACAATGATATTATTAATAATTCCCCCTAATCATTATAAGTGTACATACCATAATCCCCCCTCTCAAAAACACATTTTGAGGCCAGGACACTTGTCACGACTCATCCTCGGGGCCCGTGTCGTGACTACCCCAAGCCCACCTTCCATAGGCTAGGGGCTGGCGACTAGTACCATAGGCGTAAATCCTGATAAAAGGGAAGGCATTTCCTTTATAAAGTAAACAAACATCACAGAGAACACAGGATGAAGTAAAAACTAAGTAAACTGATTAAAAAAGAGATGGAAAGTATATGGGCCAAAATACAAAACCAACTGAAAGTAAAGTTCAAGTGAAAATAAAATACAGCAGAAGAAAAGTAAAGCAGCAACACCGAGCCATCCATGGGAAATCCCACATAAAGGCTGGGTGCAGATAGTCTCCTCAGATCCTCGGGTCTAGCCGTCAGCTCTGTGTATGTCTTGTCCAGTGATCCACCTCCAAGTACATTCTAGCTCCACGAGCCTCCACCTCGATCAGTGCTTTCCGTCGTCTGCATCTAACACAACGTAGTGCGGGCATAGCCCGTGCAGGGGTGAGTATACGATACACAGTAGGGACGCCGTGACCCCCGTAGGTCTTCCAGAATCCACGAAGGATAAACTAAAAAGGATATATACAAACATGAGATAACAATAAACCCTACTTAGGCATATTCCCATACATATACCTAAGTCATCATCCCCAGTTCAGCTCCATCTTCTGAGCCCAAGTTCAACCCAGTCCACACAAGAAAGTACAACCCAATCCACATAGGAAAGAACAACCCAATCCATACTGGAAAGAAAGTCAATCATATCAATGAAAATGATTGAAATTCAAGACTCAGCTCACACATGAATACTTTTCACAAAGAGGGGTGGAGATGATTGACGTAGCCTCTGAATCATCTCCTCTGTCGAACCCATGTAGGATCCAAGTACAGATATCATCGATGTCAGACCGACGTAGGTTCCACGTACAGTACCCAATGATGTCGAACCCACGTAGGATCCAAGTACATTCGTCCTCGCTGCCAAACCCATATAGGATCCAAGTACAGTCGTCATCGCTGCCGAACCCACAGAGGATCCAAGTACAGTCATCATTGTCATCGCAACCACATCCAGCTCTAGGGTTCCCGCACACAGCACGCTCGATTCCGGGAGGGTCCGCTCCATGATCCAAGGGGTCGATACATCAACTGTCATGATTTCCAGACTTGATGTATCACAAAGTTCCATATCGTCAATAGGAACTCAACGTGATAGACGGCACGTCAATCGGACGCCCGGTTTGAGAGTTATTGGCCTTTTCATCCCAGGGTCCCGGATGGTTTTTAAGCTAAAACCATCCCGAATATACACCAGATATGTCCAATACTCTAGCGGAGTATTCCAAAACAACCGTCTTACTAAGACGATACCAAAAAAGTCGACGACACGTCAATCGGACGTACGGAGATCAAGTTATAAGTGTTTCCACTATGAGGGCTGGTTGGTTTCGTGTTAGAACCAACTCGAACATTCACAAAGTTCTTTGAAAACATGAGTGTAATATAAAAAACGATCGTCTCGATCCAAAGATCACTACGCAACTGATGGTGCGTCGATCGGACGTCTGTATCCCATGTTATGCACGTTTGAACGAATCTGTCTGAAAGTAGGGGGTTCGGGCCCGGTCCAACATGGCCCGATACCCCCTGGGTCGGCACGAACTGGGTCGACCCGACTCGGGTCCGAGTCTGGCCCAATTGGGCGTGGCCCGACCAATCCAGCAGGGCCCGACCCGGCCCGACACTAGCACCCCGACCCGGCGTGGCGGGCCCGGCCCGACATGAGCGGTCCGGCCTGCGTGGCCAACAGCTCGGCTCTCGGCCGAGCGGGATGCGAAGAGGGAGCTACCCCCCATGATTGATGAAACTACCAGCCATTAAGGCCGGCCTTTATTGTAACCATAGGACCCAAGGGGGTCCCGCCTCCAGCTTGTGTCGACCGCTCCTCTGAACCGCCGTGGCCATAGGCCGCGACTCCTGCTCGTACAGCGTGGTGCGATTGCGCCGCGCCCCTCCACTGCAGGCCACCCCAGCCACAACCCCCATGGTGCTCTGGCATGGCACGACGGTGCCCCGCCCCTCCACCATGTTTCACACATGGTCACGGCCTTTTTCAGCCTCACCAGCGTCGCGCAACGGTGCTGCACACCTTCTCTGCGGCCCTCCTTGTCTACGGCCCTTTTTCATTCCTACACGGTGCAACGACACAGCGTCGCCTTCATCTCAAGCTTCAATGATAAACAATAAGGTAAGAGGAGGAGATTCGATGGTTTTTGTGTGGTCCGACCTCCTCCCATTATGTTGATAACAAGCGTACAAAGGAACGAGAATTCTCAACGACAAACAAAGTGAAATATTAATTAAATAAAATTAAACTTAACCCCTACCTCAATTCATAGAGTTTGATCACTTGAAGAAGGATGGTGATACATTCGTTGTTCCATTGACGTTTTCGTGGAATGATGGAATCGCTCCGTCAATGTTGAGAAGAAATATTTCGAGGTTGGCACCAACGTTCTTGGCATTCTTTTATGAGAGAAAGAAGTGGAGACGTTCTTCACGGGAAGAATGAAGTTCTTTCTCCTCCAATCCCTAACACAACGAGTCATCCCCCAAATAAAATATGTCTAACCTAATTTTATTAATGCATGGAATGCATTTAAAAATAAAAAATTCAAAAACAACTCACTTAATTAATTAAACTTATGTTTTCTAATTTATTAGGTGTTTAGTTGGGAAGAATTAATGTGGGGGAGTTACATAACTCATGAAAGGTTTAGAGGAGTTAGGGAATGTGAGGGGTTTAACTAGTGTGGGACCCACCTCACCTTTAAACACTCAAGGGTGGTTAGTATCTAGCGGGTCCCACCCCAACATCCACACCTAGGATTTAAACCACTTAGAAAAGAAATAAAATTGTAACACAATTTTATTTTACTCTTCATTTAATCCAAATTTTTTACAGCTCCTCCCAAGAAAACGCAACTCCAGTGAAGATCTTCTTAAGAAATTATCGGTGATGTGGTTTCATCCATACCCTCGAATTTTGATTCTAAGCATCGTTTCAAAAGTTAGAAAAACCCACTCGTTCGTTCACTGAATGTACCCGAGCTAGACTTCGGAAATTGATTCCGGGCACACCGGGCCTCAGAATCAGGTTCCGTCAGAAACTGTGAACTCGTAAAATCCCAAATAATTTAAGAAAAACTTTTCCTTGAAATTTACGGGTCATTACAATACTCCACCTCAGGTATTTATGTCCCTGTAAAGATACATCACAAACTAGGGAAACAAAAGAGGGTATTGTGCACGCATCTGAGCCTCCCACTCCCATGTGCTCTCCTGGAGGTTCATGTGCTGCCACCTGATGCCTACTAGAGGAATAGACCATCCATGTAAGACCCACTACTGTCGATCCTAGATCTCCACTAGAACATCTACAAAAGTCGCTCTGTTATCGATTTACAACACCCCATGGTCGATGATATGTGTTGGCTCGTGCACATATCTCATCAGCTGAGATATGTGGAAGACGTCGTGCACCTGGTGCAACTGAGGTGGAAGAGCCAGGCGATAAGCCACCTCGCCTATCCTGATGAGAACCTGGAATGGTCCAATAAAGCGCAGAGATAACATTCCGCCCTACCCAAATCTCCATAATCCACGTCGAGCTAAGACCCATAAGAAAACATGGACGCCATCCTCGAACTCAAGTGGTATTTGCCTCCTATTAGCATAAGACTTATGTTAGCTCTGAGCTGTCCACATCCGCTCCAAGATGACCTATACCTTCTCCATCGTGGCATGGACCATCTCTGGTCCTACGAGTGCTGGCTCCCTAGGGTCAGTCCAGCACAGAGGTGATCTGCAAGGTCGGCCATATAATGCATCATATAGTGCCATCCCTAGGGTGGTATGGTAGATTTTGATGTACTCAAACTCCACCAATGGTAAGTGATCCTCCCAGTTGTGACCAATTTCGAGGTCACATGCACGAAGCATGTCCTCGAGAGTCTGGATTCTCCTCTCCGTCTGACTATCCGTTAGAGGGTGAAAGGTGGTGCTCAGGCATAGTTGTGTCACAAATGCTTCCTACAACCCCTTCCAAAGCCAGGAAGTAAATTGAGCATCTTTATCGGAGATGATAGATGATGGTACACCATGAATCCATATGATCTCCTGAATGTAGAGGCTTTACAAGATCTCCAATGAGACCTGCTCTCTGATAGGTACAAAGTGGGCAGACTTGGTGATTCGATCTACAATCACCCAAATGGAGTGGTGTCCTCTGGGAGTATGTGGAAGCCCAGTCACGAAGTCCATGGATATCCCATCCCATTTCTTCTCCGGGACCTCTAGGGGTTGTACCATGCCTGCTGGTACCTGGTGCTCTGCCTTCACTTGCAGGCACGTGTGGCATCGTGAAATGAACTCTGCCACAACCTTCTTCATACCTGGCCACCAGGGCTGTTGTCTGAGATCATGGTACATCTTCGCCACTCCTGAATGTACCGCTAATGGGGAAGTGTGAAAATCTCTCAACACCTGCTCCTGTAACTCAACTAATACCATGGTACGTCCTCTAAAAAGTCGGACGTACTCTCCTCCTACATAGAATCCATTAGGTGCATGTCCTGAGGATATATGTGCACGTCGCATGTCACAGTCAACGTACCCATTATGTGCCTCTCTGACCCACTGAAGAAGTGGTGGAGTGACTGTGAGAGACTGTAGAAATGTTGCCCCATCTCTATCCACGAAGGATATCTGCAACATGGCTATCTGATCTGTCGCCTCTCCACGTAGCTGGAAGCCCGTCCTCCTGCTGAGAGCATCAGCTACTACGTTCCCCTTTCTCGGAGTATAGACTATCTCAAAGTCAGAGTCCTGGAGGAACTCGAGCCATCGCCGCTGTCTCTGGTTCAGGTCCTTCTGCGAGAAGATATACCTGAGACTTTGGTGGTCAGAATACACTGTAAAGTGCACTCCCATAAGATAGTGTTTCCATATCTTCAGGGAGAAGACCAATGCTACTAACTCCATGTCATGGGTAGTGTTTTTTATGATCATTATATCTCAACTTCCATGATCCAAAGGCGATCACTACCCGCTCCTACATCAGGACACACCTGAGTCCAGTCCCTGATGCATCACAATAAACTACGTACCCTACACCCTCCTCCAGTAGCCTCAATATGGGTGCACTGTTCAATCTCTATCTCAGATCCTGGAAGCTCTACTGACATCTATCCGACGACATGAAGGGTTGCCCCTTCTTCGTCAAAGATAAGAGTGGTGATGCAACTCTGGAGAAGTCTGGAACAAATATTCGATAGTACCCTTCCAAACCTAGGAAACTCCACACCTCCATCACCCTCCAGGGTGGCACCCAAGCTAGCACTGCCTCGATCTTCACAGGATCCATCGCAAGTCCCTCCTCAGAGATAACATTCCCCATGAAGTGGACCTCTTGAATCTAGAACTATAACTTTGAGAGGTTACAATAAATATGGTGCTCTCGGATTGTATCTAGTACAACCCAGAAGTGGTAGGCGTGATCCTCCCCAGTAGTCGAGTAAATAAATATGTCGTCGATGAAGACTACCACAAATCGATCAAGGAAAGACTGGAAGATCCTATTCATGAGACTCAAGAACACTGTTGTAAAATTGGTTACGCCGAAAGGCATAACCAAGAACTCATTGTGGCCATACCAAAACTTGAAGGTCGTCTTCTGCACATCCTCATCTCGAAATCTGAGCTGAGGATAGCCTTACATGAGGTCTATCTTCAAGAACCATCATGCTCCCTTGAGCTGAGCGAAGATGTCATCAATTTTCGGTAGCGGATACTTGTTCTTCATGGTCACCTGGTTCAGGAGACAGTAATTGGCACACAGTCTCAAGATCTCATCCGCCTTCTTGGTGAACAAAATCAGGGAAGCCCAGAGTGAAACACTGGGTCGGAAGAATCCCTTTCCCTGCAAGTCCTCCAGCTGTACCCGTAGCTCTCAAAGCTCAGCGGGAGCCATCTGATATTATGTGGTAGATATCGGGACTCTCTCGGGGTACATTTCAATATAAAAGTGTACCTCTCTTCAATGAGGTAGTCTTGGAATGTCATCAGAAAAAACGTCCGTATACTGATCCACCACAATAGAAAAACTCATACTCCGCACATCAACTGCTCCTAGGATGAGACTAGCTAACTGATGGTTGATCGGTTGCCCTCTCCTCTGCATGAGTCCATACTACACTGCAATGGATCCCTTCTAACCGGTGAAGGGGAACTTGCACCCATCGGTGTAGAAACATCGCAACATGGGCCTAATACAATCGATCTGATCATGGACCATACATATCCAATCCATGCCCAAGATGACATCGTAAGGACTCAACATCACTACAAGAATATCTCAGCCGAAGCTCTCACCTCCTAGAGTATGCTCACACTGCCGGAACCAGTGCGTAATCGTCGAGTCTCCTCCTGTAAGAGTCTCTAGCCGTTAGGATCGAGCCAACGGCTCTGCCGGAATCTCCAAGCTCCGAACAAGGGCAGCAAAAATGAAATAATTACTCGCTCATGTGTCTATAAGAACTGCATTAAGGGTGGAGTAGACAAAGATAGTACCTTGAATCATCTCAGGTATGCCATGGTGATAGGATTCCACTGCCTAAAGCTAAGCCTGCCTCTGTCCGCCAACTCCCTGTGGTTGGGGTGGACCTCCTTGTGGTGGTGGTGGTAGAGCCTTCAATCATCATCAACCACCTGTCGCTCGGCCACCTCCTCAACCTTGTCCGCCTGCTCCCTAAGGATCACCACGGTCGAACCTCTGCCTCTACCTGGGTGGTCCCTCAACCGTCTACTACTCCTCTGCATGGCGGGTCGGGCAGTCATGAGCAATGCGGCCCTGCCAGCCGCATGCATAGCACTATCTACCTCTCGTATGACTGGATCCGCTACGTGTTCCCCACACCTATGAGATAGTATCCTGAGGTCACCCGCCTGATGGTCTGGTCTGCTTGGACCCCTATGACATCCATCGACTGCAAGCTGCAGAAGACTCTTCTAGGTATCGCCCTACGGTAGGTCTCGCTGCTGGTGTAGGCTCAGCAAGAAATCAATCTACAAGAAGGGCTTGCTCTAGTACTTCTTTCGGCATCAGAATACTGAGGGAGATCATCAAATCCCTGATATCATGCCTCAGTCCCTGCTTGAAGGTTTGGGCCCAGAACAATGGGTCGCATACCATGTCTGTGGAGTAGCGTGAGAGATCGTTAAATCTCGACGAGTACTAGGGTACCATCATATTGTCATGTCGCAGCTATAGTAGCTCATGAATGCACACCACACAGAGGGTGGATGGAATGAACTCTGAGTGGAAGAGGCTCTCGAAGTCCGTCCAAAGAATTGGTGCCTCGTCGTGCACCTGGAGCATCAGGCTCCACTATCTTCCTGCTGCCACGTGCAGGAGACTCGCTGCAAGGATCACCATTAGATCTGCTGGTGTCCCTAACAACATGAAAACTCGAACTAAATCCTCCAGCCAATCCACGTCTGCCTTAGGGTCTATCTCTCCATGGATCTTGGGTGGTCTCCAATGCTGAAACATGGGAAGTGCACTTAGGCGATGTGCACTCTCACTTGCTGGGGCTGGTGGCATTGGTGTCTCATCGGGTAGAGGTACCACTGGTGCCTTTGCTGTAAGAGGGCCCTGCACCGAGGCCTCGTCACTTAGTGGGTAGCCGTCTCACACAAATGTATGAACCCTAGTATGATGCCGTCGTGGGGCCATCCTGAAAAGAAACAGGTGCCCCACGGTCTGTACAGTATACCTGGTGAGTTGACACAAGTAATCACAAATAAAACTCTGAAACACACATGAAATCAATTTTTATGTGCACTTAGTCGAAAATCAGAAGTCAGGGTATTGGTGTATGGATATGTCGGATGCCACACCAAAAATGGGCTCCCTGGACTGACAACCAAACTCAAATACCCTTAACACTATTGCTTCATATAAAAGAATGATCAGAGTCCTGAGTTATATAGTAGAACTGAACTCCTCTGATACCAATTTGTCACGACCCGTGCTTAGGGTCCGTGTCGTGACTACCCCAAACCCGCCTTCCATCGACCAGGGGCTGGCGACTAACACCAAAGGAGTAAATCCTGATAAAAGGGAATGTATTGCCTTTATAAAGTAAACAAACACCATAGAGTACGCAAGATAATGTAAACACTATGTAAACTGAGTACAAAAGTGCTGGAATGTAAATGGTCCAGAATACAAACCCAACTGAAAGTAAAGTACAACTGAAAACAAAATACAATAGAAAAAAAGTAAAGCAGCAACACCAAGCTATCCATTGGAAATCAAACCTAAAGGGTGGGTACTGATAGTATCCTTATCTCCTCGGGTCTAGCCGTCTACTCTATGTACATCCCGTCCAGTGATCCACCTCCAGGTACCATCTAGCTCCATGTGCCTCCACCTCGATCAGTGATGTCCATCGTCTGCATCCAACACAACATAGTGCGGTCATAGCCCATGTAGGGGTGAGTATAAGAAACTCAGTAGGGACCCTGAGACCCCCGTAGGTCTTCTAGAATTCATGAAGGATAAACCAAAAAGTATAGATGAAAAAACGAGATAACAATCAACCCTACTTAGGTATATTCCCATACATATACCTAAGTCATCAAACCCATTTCGGCTCCAACTTCCAAAAACAAGTTCATCCCAGTCCACACAGGAAAGCACAACCCAATCCACATAGGAAAGCAAGTCAATCATATCAAATACAGTGATTGAAAGTCAAGAATCAGCTCACATAGGTATAATATTCACGAAGAGGGGTGGAGATGATTGATGTAGCCTCTGAATCATCTCCTCTGTCGAACCCACGTAGGATCCATATACAGATGTTGTCACTACCAGACCCACACAGGATCCTTGTACAGTAACCAATGTTGTCGAACCCACATAGGATCCAAGTACAGTCTCCATCACTGCCAAACCCATGTAGGATCCATGTACAGTCATCATCACTTCCAAACCCACGGAGGATCCAAGTACAGTCGTCATCGTCATCGCAGTTGCAGCCAGCTCTAGGGTACCCGCACACAGCATGCTCGATTCTGGGATGGTCTGCTCCATGAACCAGGGGTTCGATACATTAGCTATCACGAAGTCCATATTTGATGTATCACAATGTTCCGTCTCTTAAATAAGAACTCAATGCGACAGACGGTGCGTCAATCGGACGCCCGGTCTGAGAGTTATTGGCTTTTTCGTCCTAGGGGCCCGGTTGGTGTTTAAGTTAAAACCACCCGACCATACTCCAAATCCATCCAAACCTTGAGCGGAGTAAGCCGAAAGAATCGTATCACTAAGAGGAAACCAAAAAAGTCGAAGGAACATCTATCGGACGTCCAAAGCTCGAGTTATAAGTGTTTCCGCTCCGAGGCCCCAGTTGGTTTTGTGTTCGAACCAACCTGGCCACACCCAAAGTCCTCCTAAACCATGAGTGTAATATAATGAATCGACTGTATCGATCCAGTGCTCACTACACAACTGACGGTGCATCGATCAGAGGTCTGTAGCCCATGTTATGACTGTTTGAACGAATCTGTCCAAATGTAGGGGGTTCGGGCCCGGTCCAACCCTGCCCGATACACCCTGGGTGGGCCCGAACCGGGTCGACCCAACCTGGGTCAGGGTCTGGAATAGTTTTCCCTGACACGGCCTACTGGCATTGCACAACATGGCCCTGGAGGCCCGGCCCGGCGCGGGCGGCCCGGCCCGAGTGGCCGACGGCTTGGCTCTCGGCCGAGCAGGATGCGAAGGGGGGCGCAGCCCCCCTTGATTGAGGAAATGGTCGGCCATTAAGGTCGAGCTTTATTGTAAATGTGGGACCCGAGGGGATCCCGCCTCTAGCTGGTGCCAGCGGCAAGATCACCCAGATTCTCCTCTGATCTGCTGCAGCCATAGGGCGTGACTCCTGCTAGTCCGGCGCGGCGCAACAGCACCGCGGACCCCTTTGTGCTCAGGCGCAGCGCGACAGCGCCGCGCACCCTCACCGCGGCCCGCCTCGGCCGCGGACCTTTTTTGTTCTCACATGGGGCGACGGCACTGCGCCTCCATCATCTCATTATTCAACGATAAGCAACAATATAAGGGGAGGAGATTCGGCCGTGTTTGTGCGCTCCGACCTCCTCCCATTATGTTGATAACAAGCGGCCAAAGGAATGAGAAATCTCAGTGACAAACAAAGCACAATCTTAATTAGATAAAATTGAACATAACCCCTAAATCAATTCAAGAATTTTGATCTCTTGATGAAGGATGGAGATGCTTTGGTTGTTCCGTTGACGTTGTCGCGGAATGACATCGTCACTTCATCACCATCGAGAAGAAAGATGTCGAGGTTGGCACTGGCGTTCTTGGCATTCTTCGATGAGATAAATAAGTGGAAACATTCATCGCATGAAGAATGAAGTTCTTTCTCCTACAATCCCCAACACAAATAGCCAAACCCCAAATAAAATAAGTCTACCTTTATTTTATTAATTCATAGCATAAATTTCAAATTACAAAATTCCAGAACAACTCACTTAATTAATTAAACTTAAGTTGTCTAATTAATTAGGTGTTTAGTTGGCAAGAATTAATGTTGGAGAGTTACATAACTTATGAGGGGTTTATAGGAGTTTGAGAATGGTAGGGGATGAGCTCGTTTGAGCCCCACCTCACCTTTAACCACTCAAGCATGGTTAGTATCTAGTGGGTCCCACCCCAACTTCCACACCTAGGATTTAAACCACTTAAAAATGAAATAAAATCATAACACAATTTCATTTTACTCTTCATTTAATCCAAATTTTTTAAAACTCCTCCAAATCAAATGAAACTCCAGTAAAGATCTTCTAAAGTAATTACCGGTGATGCAGTTTCATCGGTGCCGTCAGATTTAAATTCCAAGCACCGGTTCAAAAGTTAGAAAAACCCGCTTGTTCGTTCACTGAACGTACCCGGGCTAATCTTCGGAAATTGATTCCAGGATCACCGGGCCTCAAAATCAGGTTCCATCAGAAACTACATACTCGTAAAATCCCAAAGAATTTAAGAAAAAATTTTCCTTCAAATTTAAAGCTCTTTACAACACTAATCATGACATTTATAGTAAGCATGCTTACCATAATAAAAAAACACACTATAATTCCTCTTCCATATCCATGACCATATACAAAACATGGGCCTCTTACTATCCTAAAGATCACATACCCTTATATGCATAATTTCAAAGGTCCTGAGTCCAGGAGGTGATCCAAAAATAAGGAGATACTAACCCCATTTATACAAATCCAACACGAGTAAGAACTGGGAGACACCAACCCTGATGATGTGACCTTTATCCACCACCAATGATTTTGGAATTTATATAGAGTGTATATATATTCATATTATATTCATGAAAATACTATAATCACATTATAACTCCACATTGACTGATGGAGAGATCCAGTTGGGTGTGCCATGAGTGAATCTACCCTATCCTAGTAACTTTTGAAGGATCCCTAGTAATTCATTAAATCATGAAATAAAAAATAAGTATTTATAATCCAGAAGAACATATAAATGAACCATTCACCACTTTAAACGTAAAAAAAATATTAGATAGTATTTTACATTCCATTTAAAGAAAACAATCTTTACCATTAAATAAAACTATTTTTGGGTGTGACCACTGACTTCGAGGTGAGTATATTGAACCAGTCAAAGGGGTTGTTACAACGCCGCTAACAAGGAAATGTTTGGTCTTATCAATAAACTGATGTATGAATGAATGATTAAATTATTCCTTAAGTGAGGTTTCAAGGGTGAAATAATTCTACCCCCGAACTATGTGGAATAATAAAGCCTACAATTCAAATCTCATGCACACATTCCATTACCCACTACTGCGAATCATCATATTTTGTCACCCCCAAAAGGAAATTTGAGCTAGGCCTAGGAATGTGGACCTAATCCATAACATTATATAAATCCATGAATATGCTCCTTCCATTCACATTGAAAATGTTATTCCATCATCTATAAAACAAACTCAAGAAGGAGGAGACCAGGTAGGGGGTAGAATGTGATGATAGGGAAGCACTTACTCTGAAGGCCTTCCATTTGAAACACTTTTTTTATTATGAATTAATTTTTTAATTCCCCTGTGATAGAAAATTAAACCCTTATGGTTCATCCAAAATAAAATCATGACCCCCTATTGATTAATTACACTATTTTAATGTTTTAACTCCTCTATAGAATACTACTGGTACTGAATGTTAAAGCCTCTTCTGAATCATTACCTTTACATTCTTCTTAATTCATTACGGATTGCATAAAAAAGAAACATGTTTTTAATTCACTAATATTAATAGATTATAGTGGAGTTAATTCATGTGAAATTGGGGATATCCAAATATTATGCTAGGTTATGGTGTGGAATACAATGATCACTGTGTTTCTTTATTTGAACAGAAATTTTATAATATGATGTAATTAGTAGGATTAAAATGATGAGAGGATATTTTGAAATCAATAGAATATTAATTCAATATTATTATGAGGAGATAACCCAAGGATGGACCATAAAATTTAATAATTTTATTTCCAATAAAACCTATTTCAATTTATATTTATTGAAAAACTGAACCCCAAAAATAGAATTTAAACAGATATCTAACAATGAATTCCATAAAAATAATTAAAGTCACTCTTTTTATTACATTTATCTATGGTTCAAATTTTAATTTTCTAAAAACCCCCTTATAGGATATGATCCAACATGGTAGGGATGATGGATATCACTACTCCTTTCTTTTAATTTTCATTAAAATCTGTTTTCAAATGACCACATCAACTCCTTCCCACCTCATTGGTATTTATATAAAGGTTTTGAGAACTATTTTGACCAAAATTTGGACTTACTATAATACAGAATAAGTGTAAGGAGAGTTTATATGTATTGTCATGACCCATCCTCAGGGCCTGTGTTGTGACTACCCATGCCCACCTTCCATAGGCTTGGGGATGGCGACTAGAACCAAAGGTGTAAATCCCAATAATAAGAGAAAGAAATTTCCTTTATAAAAGTAAACAACACAATAGAGTACAAGAGGAAACAAACACTACGTAAAGAAGTAAACAAGTGTGATGGAAATACAAGGGGGCCAGAAATACAAGCCCAACAGAAAGGTACAACTATAACTGAAAGTAAAGTACAACTCAAAGGACAACATCTGAAAGCTGAAAAGAAGCTCCTGGATCGTCCACCATGGATCCTACCTGAAGGGTAGGTACAGATGTCCTCCTCAACATACTGTGTGTGACCGTCCATCTGTTTGTCTCCTTCGGGAACCACCTCATCATGAAATCCACCTTTGGGTGTCGTCCAGTTCAACAAGCCTCAACCACGATCAGTGTTGTCCGTCGTATGAAACAAACACAACGAGGGGCAGGCATAGCCCATTCTGGGGTGAGTATAACGATACTCAGTAGGGACCCCGAGAACCTCAAGGTCTCACTAAAATCCAACAAGTATAAACCACAAAAAAAGATCTCAATAGATAACCTTTACTTAGGTATATGCCCATACATATACCTAAGTTATCAAGTAACCCATCTCAATCATAAGGTAAACAAAAAGGTTATTGACTATGCTCAAACCAGGATTTATGCATGATGTCGAAACCACAACTACTCGAGAACTCCTCCTCTGTCGAGCACAGCAGTCCTGTCATGACACCGAGGTTCTACTCACTAACCTTAGACTGCTGAAGTACCCCACCTTTCATGTACTGTGGGCCTACTGCTACAACAAAGCGCTTCCCACCATGGGTCTGCCGCTACAACCAAGCGCACCCCCTCACAGCCTACAAAGGTTCTCCTTCTGTTGAGTACCGCTGGTCTGCCACTACAACCAAGCACTCCTCAATCGTGGGTCTACCTCTAAAACCAAGCGCACCCCACTGGGCTATCCGAATCACTCAGAGACTATCGATCAGTAGTTGTTAAGTCTCAACCAGCTACTAGGTCTCTGTACTCTGTTAGCTCGTCACCAGGAGGGTCCGCCCCACGAGCTACTGGTCGATACTCCAAGTATCACAATGTTCCATGAAGAAGTACACTGAATGTTTTCCACGTCTTAGGAAACTCAACACAACAGACGGTGCGTCAATCGGACTCCTGGTCTGTGTGTTATTAGCCATTTTGTCCTGGGGGCCTTGTTAGTTTCGTGTACGAACCACCCCGTCCATATCTCAACTGTTCTCCAAACTATCATAGGGTATACTCAAAGGGACCATTTCTCAACGTGATCAACAACTCCACTGGTGGTTTGCCAAATGGACGTTCGGTCTGAATGTTATCGGCTTTTATGTTCCAGGTGTCTGGTTTGATTTCGGGAACAATACAACCCGGAACTACTCCAAATGCGTCCAAAACTCAGGTGAAGTATGCCAAAAGAACTGTCTCATCAAGAGGAATCCAACAATGTCGACGGCACATCCATCGGACGTCCAGTCCTTATGTTATAAGTGTTTCCGCTCCGAGGGCCCGGTTAGTTTCGGGTTCGAACCAACCTGGTCGTACTTCAAATGACACAGGTTAACCAAACTGATCACTCAATTGCGATCCATATGGAAAAACACATGAGATGGACTACACATTCCTCCAAAACAGATATCCGGTGAAAAACATGCATTTCTCTGCAACACATGCGAACCGGGCCTCGTGGGGCCCGCACATTGACCTCAACTTAAATATCAAAAATTGGTCTTGAAATATCCATCTAAATTCCAGGGCCGCAACCTTGCAGACAGTTCGACTTTCCGACATTGTATGAGAGAGATATGTCCAATACAAATCCAATAATAATAATAATATTATTATTATTATTTGGTGTTTCAGGGGCCCAATCCATGAACCTAAATTTAGTATTCAACATTATACATGAATTTACCGTATTGATGTCAGGATTACATCGCCACTGATAGTATGACAATTGGACGTCGCACGCATAAGTTATGGCGGGTCAAATATTTAATAATAATATTAAATATATTATTTTCCGAGTGCTTCGAGTACCCGATCCAAAAACCTGAAAAAAGACATACAATATTAGACTCATATATTCCAACTCGAATTCAGGGTCACACTTCCGCAGACGGTTCGTGAAACTGAGGTCACACGAAGAAGATACAGTCAAAACAGTGTTTTGTCAATAAAATTAATAATAACAATATTTTATTATTATTATTAATTATTTACTTATTTATATTTATAACTCCAAAATCAATCACGATTTTGGACTCCTTTGCGTGCTATAATTCATCCCCATAACCCCCATTTATCATTTATTTATCTTTTGATTTTATCCCCACTATTATCTTATAAATCATATCTCTCTCCAATCTCATTTACTCTTCCACGATTATGTTCTCCCAATTAGCGCCCCAATCACCCGACCTCCTTCCACACAGCCAGAACCACCACCACCATCACCTGCCTGCCGCGCCGCCGCACCACCACCGGCGACCCGTGCCGGCGCGCCTCAAACCGGCCGCATCACCTGGCCCCCAGTATGCTCGTCGTGCCACCTCTCGTTACCACGCACCTGACCCCATACCGCTGCACATCAAGAACTAGTTGGTGGTGGGTCCGGACTTCTGTGTAGTCCGTACCCACTGCGTTAGTAGTTTGAATAAACACCCAATAGAATAGTCTTCCATGCTCGAGGGAATGAATCATGTAAACTTAAAAATCAAAAAAAAAAAACCCTCCCTCGAAATTGACGTCGCATGTCATCGAGTCGCGGAAGAAGGACGTCACGGTAGTCGGGCGTTGCGGAAGAACGGTGGCGTCCCATCAACATTGGAGGAAGAGTTGTTCATGTAGTCGACGCTTTCCCATGGCAGTGTCTCCTCTGTTAACATGGAGGAAGAATAAGGTTGGAGAAAGGAATGATTCACGTTCTTCCAGTCATGGAGCGTTCTTCGCGTTCTTCATGGAAGACCTCTCCCATTCAATATCTCCAATGTGCTCCCAATACCGCAACTGCCAAAACAAAATAATATCCTAAGCTATTATTTTATTCTCCCATGATATAACATTGCAATCAAATTTAAATTAATTCAAAAAGATTATTGAATTAATTATGGAATTTGAGTTGGCAACTTTAATGGAAGGGATATGGAAAGGCTCCACATAATTAATGGGAGGTGTTGTCAAAATAAATAAAGGGAGTGTTAAAGGGGGGTTTAAGGGAGGTGAAGGGTTAGGCCTCGTTTGGGCCCCACCTCACAAATATCCTCCCATAAGAGGTTATGTGAGGTGTGGGATCCACCCCTAACTTCCTCTTAGAGGATATAACCACCCAAATAAATAAAATGGTGCACAACAATTTTATTTATTTATTTTACAAATCCCAAAAAATTATCATTCAACCCGCATAAAATGCAACTACGGTAATGTTCCCCTTAAATGAATACCGGCACCGTGAGTTCATCGGTGTCCTCAGATTTCAATTCTGAACACCAGTTCAGAAGTTATAGAATATCGAATGTACGTTTACTGAATGTACCCAAAAAAATATTTGGAAAATTAATATCAGTCACCCTCGACCGATTGCGGTCAAGGTTTGGCTCTTCCTAGGTGAAACACGCCCCAATGAACCCAACGGTACTCTCGGATTTTCAATCAGAGTTACCGTTTAGATGTTATGAATTTTACAATAAAATAATTGTCATTTAATTATTTTATTTGTGGACATTAACTAACTTTTTCTAGTGGCTCGCGCCGGCCAAAGTTAGTATCTGCTTAAATAAATAATGACCTCACGATTTCAGCGGTGGTCTTGAATTTTTAATCTGACCTACCATTTTTGAGTTATAATCATTTGAAAAATAAAATAATTTTTTTAATTATTTTATTTAAGGTTAAGCCATTTTGGGATTTCTCATAGGATGCATGTGCCGACTAAACATAAGTCGTTCCTACAGTAATCCCTCCATCCTGAGTGCAATAGTGCCCTCAGATTTCTGATCTGAGCAACCATTCAAGAGTTATTCCACTTTTTCATGAAAACTTCTTATGCGCGTTAATTTAATCTTAACAAAGCATCGACGGATCATTTTGAGCACTCTAGGCATCGGAATCAGGCACCGTCAGAAACCATAGACACATAATATTTCAAAGTATTAAAGAAAAAATTTACATGAAATTTCTTGGATTTTACATGTATTCAATTGGCTGATTCTATCTATTCATAATCTTCCTCAAAATCATTAATATAATGTGAAGAGATTAACTGAAATATAGATAAAGATAATATAAATTTGAGTGATTTTTATGCACCGAATTTCAACATCATCAATAAAGAATTTCAATTAAATGATCAACAAGACTATGAATTAAAAAATACATTGACGGTAACACTATCTATTTTTCATGGGTTATCATGATAAGACACCAATATGAACTTATGATCATTTATGAAAATATTTAATGGATTCATAACTATAGGGGTCCCTGAGTATCAAATTATTTTTAATGAATTATCATTCCCACATGAAGGATCATCAATGGAGTGGATTTACAACATGAATCCCAGAGAAGTCAACTCATGGGAACAACTACGAAAAAAATTCATCCATAAATTATTTTATACATCAAGAAGTTCCCAACAGGGAAAATAATTTTACGGAATAATCCATGAAATGAGAGAGACATTTTATGATTTTTGGGAAATATTAAGGATGCTAACTACCTCCTACCTACACCATCCATATGATGAACAACAAATAATGGTATTTTTTTACCATGTGGTAATGGATAATGACGGAAGCCTACATGATACTTTTATAATAGGGGTTACTAATTGAAAATTCAGCAAGTTAGTTTTAAGAACTCATTAATAAGATCCCAAAAAAATCCCAATAGGTTGGTACAAGAATTGAAACTATACTTTTTCATGAGGAAAAAATTTCTAACTCAAATTTTTAGACAATATAATTTTTGAACTAACTTCTTTTGAAATATTTTTATATATGAACATAGTGCAGAAATCATCATCTACCATTCTACTAAGGGCAAACCAATTATGATACTCCCAGGAATATTCCATGGATGGATGCTCTCAAATCCATGTAACTGAATGTTGTGATTAAATATTCCAATGGATGTTCCAGAATTAAACACATAGAAACCATGGATTTAGAGAATTCCCCACAGAAAAACTTTTGTTGGTAACCAGCAAGATCAATACCACCATTTTAATAGACTCCCAAATAGCCTATAAAACACCCAATTTACAAATATATAATTTTGAATCATTTACAATATATCATCACGTACAACCATGACTACAAACCATGAAATAAATTTTGAGGCAAGTTTCAGAATATCAAAATTAATCAATACACTACCCTTACCACTCATGTGTCAGAAATAAAATAATTGAAAAAAAAATTCTACTAGATAATGAAAACTGTAAATAATAGGGTAATCCATGGTATAAGTATGATTATTTTTCAAAATATTCTTAATAGTAGAGGGAATTTATGTTCCATTAACTTGATAATTTGAATAGAACTGAAAATAGAAAAAGATCACCACTAGGAAATTGAAATTGAAAGTATATAGTATCAAAAATTTATAGAATATCCCCAAGGAAGAGAATTTAAGAAAGAGTCCATTAAGGTACCATAAAATTAAAAAATATAGATCCTAGAAGATCCAAAACCACCCACACATATATTTAATAACGGATTAACCATGAAAAAAAGGTGAATCACTACATCATTTGATGTTGGATGTATAAAAAAAATTAGAAATCAATATCCCTGTACTGGAATCTATTCAACAATTCTATGGTATATAGAATTAATTACAGATATGTTCACTTATAAAACTATAATAAAATTAAATAAAGAGGTGCACCTAGGTAAGAAGTTTTCATCTTGTATTAATCCTCAAATTCTGAAGAAATTAATGGATCCATGTACTTTTACTATTCCATACACAATTGGTAAAATTAGTTTTCTCAAATTATTGTGTTACTTGGGAGCATAAATTAATGTAATTCCTTACTAAATCTATTCTTATTTAAAAATTAGCTAACATAAACCCACCAATGTGTTCGTACAACTTTCTAACAGAACCAATTCCAACCTAGTAGGGGTCATTGGAGATATCCTAGTATTGTACAAGGTTACTCATTTCATGTTGACGTCTACATTCTCATCATGGAAAAGGATAAAGGTACATATTAATATCCTATAATTCTACTATGAACCTTTCTAAAAATATCTAAACCCATCATAAATTTAAATTAAGGCACCCCATACATGACATTTGGGGAGGAATCGATATATTTCAATATAATCATTTCTATGGCACTTTCTCATAATGAACATTCTATTTTCACATTAAATCATTTTAACTCACTTATTCATATAAGGAATAAATTTAAATGATTGATTATATAATTATAGTAAGTGGATATTTGGAAACAATGATCTTTTTGACACATACCTATTTGAAAATGAACTAAACATATAGAATAATTCAAATGTTGATCAATTTGAAAAAATTAATGAATTTTTTTGATGAGGTTCTAAAATTTGATACAAACTTTCCATTATTGAATGTATACATATTCATCATTGAAAAGAGTGAAATGAAAACATATCTATATAATCCCATTGAATTGGAAATAATGTTAGTTCCCTAGAATTAAAAATTTTATATTATAAAGTAGGATAAGAAACTACCAGTCATAATTTATAATAATTTAGAACCTAACCATGAGTCCCAACTTTTGAGAATCCTGGTAAATAATTTTAAAAATATTGTATAGATATTGGAGGTTATTATAGGGATACAACCTAAAACTTGTATTCAACAAATTTTATTAGAAGAAGGATCATAGTTAGTAAAAAAATTAGAGGATACTTACCCCAACTCACCAATAGTTATCCAAACAAATTAGAAATACTTTTGAAGGCTCAAATAATTAATCCCATCACTATCTCACAATCGGTGACCTCATTTGAATTGTTCCAAATAAAACTAGCTAAAAATTGTAAAACAATAATGAATTAGTACCCACCAAAATCCAAAATAGCTAGGGACATTGTATAGACTACATGAAACCAAACCATGTAATTAAATAATACCAATTCCCACTACAATTTATAGTCCAAATTCCAAAAAGATTATTTGGGAAAAGAAAATTATTGCTTCTTGGATAGTTTATCTAGATATATTATTGTTTCAATAGTCCCCAATGACCATAAAATAAAACATTTACATGACCATTTAATACATTTTACTATCGAATAATTTATTTTGTTCTCTAGAATTCCCTAGGTAGCTTTCAATGTTTCATGGTAATGGCCTTTTAAGATATAATTAAAACTTGATTATAAGTATTCCTTGATGATTTATCTTCTGATAAGACTAGTTTTCAAAATTGTTTTAATGTTTGAAAAATGTTTTACAAATACGTTTTGAGAAATGACTGGTTTTTAATTTTGAAAAATTCCATTTTATAGTTGAAAATGTTAATATCCTCGGACAATAAATTTATAAGGAAGGAATTGATTTCGGAAAAGAAAAGGTGGATCTTATCTTTACATTATGTTACCATACCAATGTTAGGAATATTAGATGATTTTTGGTACATGATGGGTTTTAAAAATGATTTATTAGTGACTTTAAAAAATAGGTTTACCCCTACCTAATTTACTAAAAATGAAACCGACATTATATTATATTAATCATGAAGGGAAAAAATGAAAAATTGAAATAATGTTTAGCAACTACCCCATCATCTTCCCAGAATATTTGATTTACCCATTTGATATATTTTTTAATGCAACCAATAGTTCTAAAATGGTGGTTTGGTCTAAAATGATAGGCATGCTTCCACAAGTTATAGCCTACATCTCAAAAACCCTAGACACATCCCAGATAAAACACACAAAAATAGAGAAGGATTAATAATATATTATTATATCTTTTGAAAAATAAAGTTCTTACCCTTTTGGAAGAAAGGAAATTGTTTATTTGGATCATGAAATGTTATGATATTTAATCAATAATATTTTTTTCCAATCCTGTAATGGTATGATGGATGTTTTTTATCCAAGATTTTATCCTTGCGGTCAAATAAAAGATGGGGATTAAATATATAGTGGATGAAAAAATGATTATACTTCCTCAAACTATCATGATATAACCACTCCCAAGGACTACCACGGATGATTCCTTACGTAGTGAGAAGTTTTATAGTTTAATACCAGTACCATGGCATGCTGATATAATGAATTTTCTGGTCGCATCCAAGGTACATTCCTTCTTCTTTATGAACCAAACTTCTAAACTAAAATCGACATCGAAGATTTATTTTTGATATTACCTTTTCTATAAAATATATGTAATGATAAAATCATTTGAATATGTATTCCTGAGGAAGAAATAAATTATGTACATTCTTTTTGTCACACACATTCATATGGAGGCCATTTTGGAACATAATGAACTAATAGAAATATTTTGGATGTTGGGTAGTTTTGGTGTTCTATTTTAAAATAATAATATTATTTTTCTAAAAAATTCTAAAATTTCAGTTTACGGGTGGAATTTCTAAAAGAATGTAAATTCACTAAGACACCTTGATTTTTTGTGATATATTTATTATCTCAATAATTGATAATAAGGTTCCATTTACCATATCATTTGGATTTTATTATATACTACTGGCAATAGACTGTGTTCCCAAATGGATTGTGGTAAAGTCCACTCTGGCTGATAAATAAATAAAAGAAAATTCATTTATTAAATCAACATTATTTGTGGAATTTGAATGCCATAATATTTGATATATGTCCAAGGAACCCATTTATATAACAATAATATGCAATCACTGATTATAAAATAAGGTGTAAACCATAAAACATCAACTTTCTACCACCAAAACGTGAATGGGCCTGAATAGGTGTCCAATAAAGAGATAAAAAGGATCCTAGAGAAAAATATACCACTGAACTGTAATGAGTAGAGTAAGAAGCTAGGAAATGCACTATGGGAATACATAACTACATTCAAAACCCTATTACTTATGCCTCCTTTCTTAATTGATTATATTAAACAGAACCACATTATTATTGAGCTACATCATAGAGCATATTAGGTTTTCAAATATGTTAAAATTGAATTTAGAAATGGATGAGAACAAATTAATATAATATTAATGGAGATTTAGGATTTAAGAAGATACTAAAATGACAACTTGATTCTTTATAAGGAGAAACCCATATCATTTAATGAAAATTTTATCTAAAAAATATAATTTCATGTTGGAGATAATGTAATACTACTTTATTTTTGGCATTAATCTATTCTCATGTAAGCTCTGTTCCATATATACTGGTCCATGTAGAATAATTAACTCCTTCCATTTTGGGGAAGTTGTTATTTTATAAAGTGGTTCAAAAAACCATTCAATGTGAAAACCCAACAATTTAAAATATAATATGCGGGAAATTTGGAAATATCCTATATAGGATTTCTAACCAATCTATACTATTGAAAAATAAGCACAATCAGGTTGTATCTTTCCCCCATTTTGGTATTGATGTTTATTTTACTAAAATACCTTCTTAAAAAAATGTATACTAAATTTGAAATAGGAAATTATTCAAAAAATGCGTGGGAGAAGATAATAGCCAAATTTTTTAAATAAATAAAGACTCTAAAATATATTATGATACAATACAATTTTTTAAAGTTTATTGTTTTATTTTTCATCCATTCCAAATATTTAATGTCTACCCTTGCAAGTTAAAAAATTACCATGATAGGGTTGGTATAATTCCTGATTAATGATAACTATGAGACTTCACATGATTTCAATGTGAATTTCCCCCTACATTTATAAACATTCGGCCTTATAATTAAGGTATAGAGTGTGAGTGAATTAGTGGTATCAATTTTATAACATTAAGTCACTACAATTTTAAACTTTATCTAACTAACATGGCATTTTTTGATAAAACACATTAGATAGACAACTTAACTAAAAATGAACTAATCCCTTTGAACATGGAATATAAATAGTAAATTAGAAACCCATAATGGATCTATGAGACAGTGGAATTCATTGTGTTTATGTATTTCAAAAAATACATTTCAATAAGTTCTTTGCATGGTTCTTTTCACATAATTATGGCTGGGAAAAAATAGTTTTAAATAAATGGGCTTCTAAAAAATGTGTCGATTTTTTTGTAGGGGAATATTGATCCTATAGAAAAATGTGTAATTTTCTTATAACACATTCAATTTGGTTGTCCCAATAATGTTTGAAATCAAAATATAGATTAAGAAATTTAATAAAGTGGGATGAATATAAGTTCTTTTTGTTAAAATTATAGTCAAATATAATTTGATCTACTATTGAACTGAGCCATTACCTAAATTTGTGTGAGGAAGTTACACGATTCACATATGTGGAATGATAATTTTACCTATTGAAGAACATATCTTTTCTTTCAACTCTGGATGGTAAATATAGATTTAGGAAAGGCGAACTTTATTTATTTTTTATTTTTAAAAAATATGAATTCAAGGATAAATTTATGAGGAGTGAAGAAAATTATGTATGGGGGAGTGGTGTGAATTGTAAATTTCCATATTTGTTTTTGTTATTCATTTAAAATACCCATAATTGAAGTTTAATTCATCTGTAAATAAAAATTGCTTTTGGATTACTTAATAAAAGTGTTATTTTATCTTTCATTTAAATATTGTTTTTGTTGATAAATTTATTTGTTGATTTAAATAGTGATTCAAATTATTTATTTAAGGTTAAATTATAATATTTAACTAATAATTATTTTGAACATTTATAGGTGAAAATTGAAAAGTCCAAGATTAGCCCTCACATCCATAGTCACTAAGATTATCCCCGAGATGACCATATTTTTCACTCTTCCTGAACCTACTATCTCATGGTAGGTATTTTTACCATGACGTATTCCAACTTTGAGAACTACTCCCTATCACATGAACAACATAATGCGCCCTATTATCATGATAGGAATACCTAATATGAGATTAAACCAATAACAATGTGTGATAATGAAAATCTACAAATGTAAGAAGATATGAACGAATGATATGTATTATTAATTATTCTACCACTCTCAAGGTAGGACTACGTACCATGATACCCCTCTCTCAAAACACATTTTTTGGTTAGTACACATACTTTGAAAATTAATATAATCATTCAAACCCCTATCTTTAATCTCCCTACCGTGCCTCTCTATTCCTTATATCCATCTATAGAACATGATCCTCCTCTTCAAATAAAGATCATGAACACTTTGATGAATAATTTTTAAGATACATAGGTTATTATATGCTCTAAAATTAGGGAGATACTAAACCCATTTACATGAATGCACCCTAAGAATGAATATGATAAAACCTTTCCTATGGATACCACATTCATCTACCACCCTAGAGATAAAGATTTTTATAGTGTAGCTACTTTATCAGGATATTCACTATAGTACACTTCTCCTTTTTCATCTCCAATTTTATTGAGGGAGAGATCCAACCGATATCACCATAAAAAATGTGTCACTGTCCTTGGAAATTTTGAGGATTCCATTGTACACAATTAATTCATGATGTAAAAATGATGTTTTTCTACACCATTCCCACATTAAAATGAACCAATAACCCCTATAAAATTAATTAAAATGTGTGAAAAAATATTAACTCCATTTAAAGAATATATTTTTATAATGAAATAGAACTATTGTTATGTGTGAGCTATGTGTTTGTGGTGAGTATATCAAACAAGTGTGTGAAGAATATGTAATGCCAAAAATAAAGAAATCCTTGGAAATCACTTTTCAATTTTGGAAGAATAAAAAATTATATTCTAGATGAAATGACTTATCTTGTAAAAGATAATTCATCCCAGATACTGTGGAAACTATCAAGGGAAATTATTTACAGTCTAGGGGCACATTACATTATTCACTCCTACAAGGCATCACACTATTCTACCTCCAAAATGAAAAATGGGATAGACTATAGAAATTATAATTGCTTCCTAACTTTCATGATATCAACAAAGATGATCATACCTATCACGTGGAGATAGTTTTTCAATCCTCTATAAAAGAAACTCAAGGATTAGACATGGAGTCTAATTTTAAGAAGTTATATAACATACTCATTAGGGTTTCCATCCATAAATAAATGTGACATTGATTTATTTTCATGATACACCTATGATATAACATTAATACCCTTTAGGAATATCCATCGAGATGATCCCACCCCTCCGTATTGATTAACTACACCCTTTGAATGATTCAACTCAGCTGTAAATTTTTACATGAATTGATTGTTGATCTATCTTTTGAATCATTACCTTTATATTCTTCATCTTGATTTAGGTATTTCACACAGTATACACTTGTATTAAATCCATTGATATAAATAGTGTACAATAGAGGTAATTAGTAGATAATTTGAGATTTCCAAATACTAGGATTGGTAATGGCCAAGAATACAACTATCATTATGTTCCTTTATCTAAATTGAAATTTCATAGTTTAAGTAATAATTTGGATTCAATTGATTATTGGATAATTAGAAATATATTTAATATTAATTCCAAATGTGATTGATGAAATAATTCAAGGAAAGACAATTATTTTAAAATTTTGATTTCAAATCCCACCATGTTTTAGTTACAGCCCTGTCAAAAAATGAACCAAAAAATTAGAATTTAAATAAACATTTAAAACTAACATCCTTAAAGAAAATAGATGTACAAAATTATACTAAATTTTATGGTGGTTAAATTTTTCCCTATACATAACCCCGTGATAGGTTCTTATTAATGGCACAAAATTCTCCCACATATCTAAGAGAATGTATTCCTTGTTTTCTATGTCATCAGTAATGAAATAAATCCATGACTTTTTATAATCACCTGGATACCGAATGAAAACTCCATAGGATGAAAATAGATATCCACATAAGGCTTGTACCGGTATTTATCAATCACAAAATGATGAGCACTCGTCAAGAGCGTTGTTGGTGTTTTCGAAACCATGCTTCCTCTAATAAAGAAAGCCTAGAAAACCTCCCACTAATAAATATATGAGTAATAGGGATAACCCTATAAGGCTTTAAATGATTACATATGTATGTATGATTGGTGTGGTAATTATAAGAAAACTCAACTATCAAAAGGTATATATCCCATGTTTCTAAGAATTCTAATACATCAGTTCAAGTAATATTATCTAGAATTTGAATAATCAATTCTATCTACCACTCAATCTGAGGATGATATGTTGTGTCTAACTTGACCAATGTTCCCATTTCCTCCATGAACCCCTTTAAAAATTTAGAGGTAAAGATAAGATCCCTTTAATATTAATTGCTCATAAAAAGTCCCGAAAACATTATCTTCTCTTGAACTTACTACATACTAATGTATTACACTTTAGTGGTGTCATGGATCATTAACACATGAGCTGACATGGTCAACTAATAATTAACCACCCAAATAGCATTAAAATTTTAGGCAGTCAGAGGTTTCTAATGATGAATTAATTTTATATTTCATTCGATTTCCATTAAATAATAGTATTAGTCAAAATAAAATCATAATTATTTTGAGGATTAGGATTAAAATGTTGGCAAGTATATTATTAGCATAAAAAGTAATCTATGTCTCATTTATTGATAGGTAGAAGACCCAATGCTTTATGTCATAAAATATCATTCTTATTCTATGGTGGAAACCTAGAAATTAATGATGGAAATGTCCCAACCTGGTATTCCTCACTGTCAATGGGACAACATAGCAATTTTGGATGAAAATACCACCATACAAGGAGAGATTAAATTCATGGATGGTCTCTATAGAATATAATGAATATTTGATTTTAAATAACTCATATTCATTTTTATCTTCACGATATTCAGCACCATTATGGGGGATATGAAATTTACACTTTCTATATCATTATCATCCACTTCTTCTCTAAATCCCAAGTGAATATGAGGAAAGAGTCTAATCAAGTTATCTTAACCTTTTAACCCCTTCACAATGTGAGAAGGTATATTTTAGAAAAGACCATCATTATGAAAATTATACCTTATTAGAGTATAATAATTTTCCATGCTAAAACAAATATAGGTATTCAACCCATTTTCTCTACTCAAGGTTAAAATATATTTGTGAATATTTATAACCCAAACATGTATGTTGAGAGTAAATGGCAAAATTTTCCTTCAAAAGGTTTTGACACCATCATTTCATGTGATTCACATTATTTTCAACACCTAAAAATGAGTTGGTATTTAGTATTTTGATTTTGAAGTTGATGTGAGCCATAAGTCACCACTTAATATCCTTTCATAAAAACATAAATTGAATCATCACCCAAAGAATTATAATAACCGACATATCCCTATCTACCCATTGGCAATATTAAAATTTGTGATGATGTTAAAAGCCACATTAATATATTGATGGATACATGGAACATTGAATCCCATAAGAACATGACCCTATTACAGGTGAAATTTGTCACATGTGACGTGATATTTGATAAATACATTACATACCTATGATAATATTCAGTAAAACACTTGAGTGAATGTCAGACCAAACATTTTCACAAGGTACTCAAAATGTCTATACATTTTCCTAAAGGTGATATTTGGAATATATGACTCTCAGATTCAGATCAACTGATTGAAAAATCAATGAAAAGTATTATAAAATCAATTATACACATTAATTTGGTCAAACAAATCACTAATATGGGTAATGAGATATTTAGTTTTTAACATTACTAGTTGAATATTCCATTAATCAAGGAATATGTAAATACTTCCATTAGTTTTCTTAGGTATGATATTTTGGGTTGTATAGGGTTATACACTCTAGCATATAATTTCCTTGACTCTAAAATAATTCAACAAAATTATCGTCTCATTCAAATTATATATACATATAATGTAAGATTTCGTCTATTTGGGATGAGTTCATAGAATTAATTTTATCAAATAATCCACCTATATTTATATTGGAATAACTAAAAAAGTAATAAAGAATAGCGTTATAAATTTCACTAACTACAAGAGAAATCCCACCACTGAAATATTCCTTTCCTTGTTCATGAAAAAATGACGTTAATGTACCTTGATATGGAGTAGTAATGTTATCTCAATTGGACCTTAGGTCTCATTATCCATGAAATATATATTAGTGTCTATAAGGGGATATAAATGATACTTTCCTGTAATATCAATTTATTCATGTTTTTTGAGAAAGCAGCCAATAAATTCCATTAATAATGATTAATGGGTACTAATCATGAACCAAAATATCCTAAAACATCTCTATGTTGATCTAAAATATAGGGAATACGGGACATCTTAAAAACTCATATACCTTTATTCCGAGAGTTATCACCAATTCTATAGTGAATGGCATGAGTTTTATTGGATTTTTTAATAGATTCACCATATTAGTTGATACAATGGAGTAAGAGGAACATACATTAGATAAACCAGTCTATATGGTTAATGAAATATAAAGGGTAGCTCTTATACTTGGGAGACCCACATTAAAATCTATTAATGACTCATTCATTACATGAAACATCATTATTCTGTAATCTAGTGCCTATTACCATATTTTTAATGAATCATATGACAATATTGTATATTATATATGTAACGACCCCAAAATTAATTAATAGAAAGTCCTCCTGATATAATTAAATGTCTTATTATAGTTATATAAAATATTAACATCACTAGTTTAATGTTTCTGGATTTTAAAATACCGTTAGTAATTGTCACCATTGGTAATACAGTCATTGAACAGTGATCAAGTGATTAATAAATATATAGGTCTTTAACAAATCCAATTTACTCATACAAAGGAATTGATTGCCTCATCTAGTGGACTTTCCCTATATGAAGCCCATTTCTCAGAGCTCAAAAAGGTGGTGGCATCATTGGGATTTTCTCTTGACCAATACCAAGCTGAGCTTGAACACGTTAAGCTTGAGTAGAACTGACTATGGGATAAGTGGAAGTTATTAGAGATTACAAACGGAGCAATATTATCTGAGCCACCCCAAAAGTCTGTCACCAACACACACCTTACTCTTCAGTGTTATGATAGTTTTATAAAGGGTTTTGTAATAATTCACAAGCGCTATGACTATGTACATTATTTCTAAATAAAAAATGTGCATTTATTTTATTATTGTTACTTGGTAAATTGTTTTTAAAGCACAATTAGTTTTTTTAGTTAATATTAAACTAAGAAATCTATTTTGATAAATTAATGTATTTTTGAATTAAATAGGATTTTAATAAAATTTTATTATTTTAAAATTACTTTTTATTAATGATTATATAATTTTATGAATGCAGTTGTAATTTTTATTAAGGTTTGAAAGTTGTTTTTGTCAAAACCCATGAATTATCAGTAAATGACAGTTTTTATTTTAAAAGTAAAATATCACAAACATATAAAATTATTTAAAAAAATGAATATTATTTTGGGAATTAGGATGTTTAAATTATCCAATGGTGAATTTATCCTAATTTTCATTGACAGTCAAATTTTTGGGTAAAAATTAAATACCGTTTAAATATATAATGTGTATTATGACATCATGATGAACCAATAGTGATGTAATAAAATAAAATAAACATTATGTTCTGAAAATATGTGTTTTCCAATTAAAATAATGTAATTTTGGGTTTGATTTATTTATTTTAAAAAGATTTATTGGACCCTTCAGGGCTTATAAAACATTTTGTCTTTTTAAATTGTTTTCTTTGAGAGTGTGACTCATCTCCACATAAGGAACACTATTATTTTACAGAATTCAGACATCAGACGTATAACATATTTTTTTCCTCTCCCCTTTCAAAAAAAACATGGGAAATAAGAATGGTCTGGATTGGGGTTTTGATTACTTTAATGTGAGGTGATCCAAACCTAAAAAATAAAGAATTTCCTCTCCTTTCCTATATAAACCCACCCAAGGTCCCACTTCCTCTTCAGTCATTACTTTTTGAGTTCTACCAACCCCTGGACTACTATCTTTATAATCCTCCCAAGGTTCCCCAATATCCCAAGAAGCCTCTCTCAAGCCTCTCCCAAGCCTTTGGGATCACACTTCTATGTAAGGTATTTCTTCATTTCTAATTTTTTTCAAATATTCATTAAGTTGTTATGCTATTTTGTTTTAAATTAAAATTGTTGGGGTATGATTTCTCACCTAAGAATACTTCCCTCATTATTTTTTGATTATGGGAGACCCCGTTATCTCTAGTTAATGCCTCCCATGTACAGCTGTTACCATGCTGAAATTCGGTGAGGTATTTTTCTCTCCTCTTTTACATCCATGTATTTATTTTGTATTATGCATCTAAATTCCATTACATTTTTTTGTAAATGTATCTATATGAACCTCTTACTGTCCATTTCATGAAAATATGATACAGCACACTTTTATCTCCGACCAACCATTTTCATGAATTCTTATGTCACGTCGTTATGCTGCCCAAATTACACCGCGTTTTTTCAAGCCAAGATCATTGTGTAGTGAATACCAAACCGATGTGTCTATCAAGGGTATTAATCTTTATTCACATATACATATTCAATAGCACTTTCATGTATTTATTCTTAATTACTTAATCGTGGAATAACTTATGATGTTGATTGATTCAATGTTATATGATCCTTGTGGCACACATATTAATGAAATTAAATGTTTAAGAATAGTGCGCCCTGATTGTGCTCCAATGCATTGGCTAAAGTATATTATCATGATACGTCATGTGTAATGTGTTTTGACTCAATCTAATTCATGTTCAATGAGGGTTTACTTTGTCTTCTATTGCAATGTGGTTTTACTAATGCTCCTTGTGCAATGAGCCATAGGTCATGCTAATTCAATGTTTAAGTGTCATATCCACATTTCCATGTTAAGATTATCATACATTATCATGCATTTATGTTCATGTTCCTCTTGTGCTCCATTGATATCCTTATTGTCTAAAATTTATTGTATTACTCATGTTATTTTATGTTTATTCCATTACTGGGATTTATAGCTGACCCTTTTCTTATGCACATCCTCAGGTTATCCCATGAAATGATAAGTACAAGCGAATGTAGTGGTCATGTAAAGGATTTTTTCAATAATGATGTTATATTTCATGTTTTATATTTTTATTTAATGATCCAAATAAAAAAATCCCCAAAGAAACTAGACCACTTGATCTTCTATTTTGTATCAACTGATGATTATGTAATAAATCATGTTTATGATTTTACTAAATAAACAGAGTTGTTGTAGTTGATATGATGGGATATGTTTAGTTATTTTTGGGATTAGGATTAGAAAAAACTAGTAATGACTTTGAGAAAATAATATGTATAATAAAAACTTCCCTAAGTATTGGTTAGTTTTGAGTATGTCTTTTATCAAAAAAATACATCAATGTTTGGATACGATCAGGTAGAGGCGGCTCTGGCACAGATGTATCCAAAGGGAAAAACCAAAAAACAAAATTTCAAGCTAGACTCAAATGGGAACTGGTGTATGACAACTGGCCTTGCTTCACTCTTGGTTACAACACTCCCAGGGGATATTCTTTGGTAAAGTCTAAATATTATTTTGAACATTTTATTTGGGAATTAAAAAAATTCCCCTAAGAATACATGTTAGAAAGTAGATCATGAATTGCATAGATTGAATCTAATGGATTCATAAGTTAAGTAAATAAAAGTTATTTGTTAGTCATATATTTTTTTCATTGATTAGCCATTATGTGTTACCCCTGTCATTCCTTTTATTCCAGCTAATGGCTAGTAATAAGAGGAGTCGGGCTAACAAATGATGTGAATATCAAGGTGATGACTATGATAATGAGATGCCCAATTTGATAGGATCGTGAATCATGAACTTTTTCACGCTTCTCTCCTAGTTAACTAATTCGTTGAATAGAAACATGGGTCATGTTGAATGTTTAACCCCCCCCCCCCCAGGAAAAAAAGTCACTATCAAGATGATCATGAGACAAATGATACCTACTTTTAATGGATTGTCTGACCCGTCTATCACCGAACAATGGATCTACTCAATTGAAATGATCTTATCATACTTCAATGTTCTGAACATGAAAAGGTTCTTTTGGATGAATATCATATGGAGGGTGTAGCCGATCAATGTTGTACATTAATAAGAAATATGAAACCTATGGAGGATAATGATGCATTGGAATAGAAGGATTTCCAAAAGATCAGTTTTGATAAATATTTTCCACACACCCTTTGGTTTAAGATAGAGAGGGACTTTGTTTCCCTAAAGAAAAAAAAGGATGAATATGTCAGAGCGTATGTGGGATATTTTTTAAGGATTGCATGATATTCCATCATCATTGTCATTACCCTCGAATGCAAGGTTGGACGCTTCTTCAGTGGGGTGAAACTCAGCTTATAGAAAGTGATGACGATCCGTGACTTTGAAATATATGAGAAAGTGGTCTGATTTGGCCTCAAAGTTGAAATGATGATTGAAGAATCATAGGGGAATCATGGGGATAATAATCATATAGTGGACTTCAATACTGGTAGTCTGATGGGTAAATCTAATGGTTCTATGAAAATAGTGCACCCCACATTCCAAATGTGCGGAATGAAACACCCTAAAAATTTTGTGAATTGGAAATGGAAATGATTTTTGTGTGGAAGTGATGGGTGCCTAGCAATAAATTCTGATAAAAAATACACACTGCTGCAATATGGGAAAGGAACGCTTCGGTCGAACCTCAATATGTTTTTCATTTCAACAACTGTAATGAACCAGAGTATCATGAAAATCAGTGCTCTAATCCATGGGTTTTAAGAGGCAACCAACAAACTCCAAAGTAGCAAGGTAGAGATTTTTCCCACACTACTGCCAATGTGAACCCCGACTAAGATGTAGTTATACGTATGCAAGTTATTCATTCAAGAATGGTGAAATTATTTTTTTATTCAGGTTTTAGGAATTATTTTGTATCCCAAATGTTTAGTAGAACAATACCTGCACCACCAAAACTCATGGAAGTAAAGATACTGGTGAGTATGAAAGATGGGTAAATCATTTCATCCCATGAATATAACACCTCCCCAATCATAATACTTGGATTTAATTTCTTATATAACCTCATCATACTCCCTATGGTGGATTTTGAAACAATTCATGGCATGTATTTGATTTCATTATATAGAGCCAACATAAATTTATGTGAGGGGGAAATCACTATCCATGTGGAGAATCGACCCTTAATTATATACAAGTGCAATGATGAAGATGAATATTATTTAGCTCCATCATCTCTTGCATTAATATTTCTTCACTATGAGCATATGAATCTGGCTCTGAGGATTGAGTCTAAAGAGGAAACCATCTTTGAAGACATTCCTATTGTGAGGGAATTCGCTGAAGTCTTTTTCGAGGAATTTCCCAGTCTTCCTCCAAGACGAGATGTTGAATTATCAATTTATCTTATACCCAGGGCATTTCCAATATCCAAGAATCTATATAGTATGGTTGTTTTGGAGCTTGAGAAGACGAAGAAACAAATGCAGGATAATTTCGATAAAGGGTTATACACCTAAGTGCTTCACCATGGGGTGCACCTGTCCTCTTTATCACAAAGAAGGATGGATCAATGCACCTTTGAATCGATTATCATGAGCATAACATAATCATAATAATAAACTATTGTCCTCTCCCACTATTTGAGGACTTGTGAGATCAATTTCATGGAGCACAATAATTCTCCAAGGTGGATTTTCGGTCGGGATATTATCAAGTAAGGGTGAATAAGGAAGTTATCCCCAATACCATTTTTTGTACAAGATGCATGCACTATGAATTCATAGAAATGACTTTCGGAATCACTAATTCTGCAAAAATCATAATGTACTTGATGAATATAGTATTTAAATATTACCTAGAAAATTTTTTGGTTGTCTATATTGATGATGTTCTGATATACTTCAAAACCAATGAGGATCATGAGGGGAATTTATGATCTGTACTAGAGACCTTGTAGAAGGAGAATCTCTATGCAACGTAAAACATGTGTGAGTTCTGGTTGAGGGTGTTCTCATTCTTTGGCCATATCATCAAATGCAATGGGGTATCAATGGATCCCTCCATGCCAGCTTCAATAGAGGGATGGTCGAGGACAACATTGGTAACAGATATTTATATATTATTGGGGTTATCTGGATATTATCGACGATTAGTGAGAAATTTCTCATGATTTTCCAACCCTCTGACCAAGATAACTCGAAAGAGAATAATGTTTTCCTGGATTGATAAATGTAAAGAAAGCTTCATGGAGTTGAATATGAGGAATATCACTATGCTCGTGCTCTAATAACCAACATGTGGAAACAATTTTGTGGTATTTAGTGATGCGTTGAAGAAGGTCATGGGATGTGTGTTGATGCAAAATGAAAATTCATTGCCTATAAATCAAGGCAATTGAAAGTTCATGATCAGAATTATCCAACACATGATCTAGAGATGGCTGCGGTGATCTTTTATTTAAAAATTTTCCGACATTATCTCTTTGGGGAGGAATGTAAAATATATACAGACTACAAAAGTCTCCTGTATATATTCACACAGAAATATTTGAACTTGCGCCAATGAATATTTTTAGAGAAGATCAAAGAATAAGACTTCTCAATCCATTACAACCCTAGGAAATCGAACAAGGTGGAGGATGCTCTAAGTAGAAATTACCCAGAGATTCTATCACTGATAAGAATTGAGAAGGATCCAATCTTCTTTGATTTGATGAATATGGACATGGGATTCATAAATAAGTGAATATCATGAATACATTCACAAAGGATTGCTCAACGATCTCTTTTGGAATGTTTTAAGGATTTTAAAAAAGATGACGTGGGAATTCAGAAAAAACTAGAAGATATTAGAAAAGAGAAATCCTCATAGTTCAATGTTAATGAAGAAGGAATTTTGAGATTTGGGAAAACACTATGTGTTCCATCATGTCCAGAGCTGGGGAATGAACTATTGGATGATGCACATAGTTCAAATTTCTCTATTCACCCATGAAACACAAATATGTATCTAGATATCTGAGTGAATTATTGATGGGATAATATGAATAAGGAGATTTTTGAGTATACATCAATGTGCCTAGTGTGTCAGCAAGTGCTACAAAGCGGCAGATGTCTAAGGGGATGAAGCAACTATTGCCCATAGCATTATGGAAATAGGAAAACATCATCGTGGAATTTGTCACCAGACATCGGAAGACATCCAAAGTCGACAATGCAATATGGGTTGTTGTGGATCATCTTACAAAGTCTGCACACTTCATTTTAATTTAGGAGGATTTATCATTGGATCAACTGTAATGGATATATATCAAGAAAGTTATAAGTCTTTATGGAGAACCATTATCAATTGTGTCTGATCGAGATCCAATATTTACCTTTATGTTTTGGAATATTCTTCAACATGCTTTGGGTACTGACTTGAAATTCAGTACGACCTATCATCCTCAAACAGATGGCCAATACGAGTGAACTATTGAGACATTGGATGATTTGTTATGATCATGATCCATATATTTCAAAGGAGTGAGGGACTAACATCTTCAACTAATTGAATTCTCTAAGAATAATAGTTTCCACTTCAGCATTCTAATGTCATATAATGCAGACCTTTATGGGAAGAGGTGTAGTACACTATCATGTTTCGTTGATGTCAGTGAGCATAGGCATCAAGGACCAGAAATAGTTGAAGAAATGGTGGAGAAGGTGAAAACCATTCAATAGAATATCATTTTATCCCATAGTAGATAATAGATTTATGCCGATAATTGTCGACAAGAAATTTAATTTCAAGATGGAGACTTGGTATTTCTACGCATATCTCTGTGGAAGAAGGTTATAAGGAATGTAAAGAAATGGAAGTTCAGTGCAAGGTACATCATCCCCTTCATGATTATTTACCATGTTGGGGTTGTGGCCTATCGACTAGCACATCCACCTTCCATGGCCAAAGTACATGATTTCATTTAAGTAACCCTCTTAAATAAGTACATTCCAGACCCTTCACATGTACTCTTTTCAATGGTAGTAAAGCTAGAGGATGATCTTTCTTACGAGGAGCAACCAGTGAATATCTTAGATTTTGGAGAAAATGTTCTACAAATTAAGATAATTTACATCATCAATGTGTTTTGGAGAAAACAAATGTTTAAAGAAGAAATGTGGGAATTGGAGGAAATGATGAAGTAGAGTTACCCACATCTTGTTATTGTGGGAAAATGAAATTTGGAGGACGAAATTTCTGAATGGGTGAATATTGTAACGACCCAAAAATTTATTAATCGAAATTCATCTTGATATAATTAAATGTCTTATTATGGTTATATAAAATGTGAATATCATTGGTTTTATGTTTCTAGATTTTAAAATACCATTATAAATTGTGACCATTGCAAATATATCCGTTGAATAGTGATCACTTGATTAGTATAAATATAAGGCTTTAACAAATTCAATTTAATCATACAAAGGAAGCTATGGCCTCATCTAGTAGACGATCCCCATACGAAGCCCATTTTCCGGAGCTCGGAATCGAGGTGGAGTCATTGGGCTTCACTCTTGACCAAGCCCAATCCTTTCTTGAACACTTTAAGCTTGTGCAGAACCGACTACGGGAGAAGTGGAAGTTAATTGATATTACCACTCTTGCAATGTTATCCGAGCCAACCCAATAGTTGGTTACCATCACACACCCTACCCTTCGGACTTATGCGGTTGTTATAAGGGGTTATTTAACAAGAATCAAGCACTATGAATATATACACTATTATTGTATATATAATGTTCATTCATTTTATTATTGTTACTTTGTAATTAGTTTTTAAACCAAAAATACTATTTTTAGTTTATATTCAACTAAGAAATATATTTTTATGAATTAATTGTTTTTTGAATTTAATAATAATTTAATAAAATATTATTATTGATAAAATACATTTTATTAATGATCGTATAATTTTATGAATGCAATTTTAATTTTTATTAAGGTATGAAAGAAGTTTTTGTCAAACCCCATAAATATTTTGTAAATGTCGGTTTTTATTTTAAAATTAAAAATTCACAATTTATAGAATTTATTTTGATAAAATGAATATTAATTTTTGGAATCAGGACATCAAAATTATGCAATGGTGAATTTTTAATACTTTTCGGAGATATTCGTATTTTTGGGTAAGAATTAAAAATTATTTAAATATATAATGTGTTTTATAACATTATAATGACCCAAATAGTGATGTAATTATATAATATAAAAATTATTCAATGCCAATATATGTTTTACAACAAAAATAAGGTGATTTTTGGTTTTTTTTTATTTTTTTACAAAGCATTAATGGACACTTCATGGCTTATAAAACATTTTGTGTTTTTAAATTGTTTTCCTTTAGAGTGTGACTCACCTCCACATAGGAAACCCCCTAATATTAAGATTTTTGGACATTGGAATTATAAAATATGGTTTTCCACTTCCCTTTGGAAAAAACCATGGGAAAATCCCATGGTCTGGTTCGTGGTTTTGATTAGTTTAATTAGAGGTGTCCCAAACCGAAATTATAATGTATTACCTCTCCTTTTCTATATAAACCCACCCAAGCACCCACTTCCTCTTCACTCAAACCCTTAAGAGTTTGACCAAGCCCTGGCCTCATCTATCTAGAATCCTACCATGGTTCCCCAAGCACCCACAAAGCCACTCTCAAGCCTTTCCCAAGCCATTGGGATCACACATCCACGTAATGGATTTATTCCTTTCTCATTTTTGTCCAATTTTTTAAAGTTATTATACCCTTTTTTCAATTAAAAATGTTGGGGTATGATGTTACACATCCCCCTGAATTCACTTTTTATTTTTGGCTGATGGGAGACTCCTTTCTCTCTCATTAATTCCTCCCATGTGCACATATTACCATGCCAAAATTCCTTGAGGGATTTCTCTCTTTCCAATTTTACATCCAAGTAATTCTTTTGTATTATGAAAATAAATTCCGTTAAGTTTGTTGAGACATGTATCTATATGACCACCATACTTTTCATTTCATGTACATATGATGAGACACCATTTTCTATCTCATCAACCATTTTCATGAATCCTTATGTCACATTGTTATGCTTCCGAAATTACAATGCGTTCTTTCAAGCCATATCATTGTGTAGTGAATACCATACCCATGTATCTATCAAGGTTATTCAAATTTGTGAACATATGAATATTGAATGGTACATTCATGTATTTATTCCACATTTCATAATCATGGAATAACATATGATTTTGATTTATTCCATGTTATATGATCCATGTGGCACACTTATTTATGAAATGAAATGTCTAGAAAGGGTATGGCATGATAATGCACTAATGAATTGGGTAAAGTATAGTATCTTTATACTTGATAATCCATGAGTGTGGACTCATTATAATTCTAGTGAAATTAGGATTTACTTTTGATTCATGGGAAATGAGGGTTTACTCATGCTCTATGTCTAATGAGCCTTTGCTCGTGATAATTACATGTTTAGTGTTGTTGCCACATTTCCATGTTATGATTATCATACTTTTTCATGATTTCATGTTCATATTTTTATTTTTATCCCTTGATTTGTCTATTGTCTAACATGTATTGAATTCGTCATGTTATTCCATGTTTATTCATATATTTGTCTTTATAGATCACCCTTTTCTTTTGCAAGTCCAAAGGTTATCCCATGAAATGCTAACTACATGGGAATGTAGTGGTCATGAAAATGAATTTTTCAATAATGATTTTGAATTTCATGTTTTAAGTTGTTATGTAACGATCCTAAACCCAAAAGACACTAGACATATTGATCTTATATAATGTATCATGTGAATTTAATGTAATAAATCATGTTTATGTTTTTAATAAAAGAACATGGTTGTTGTAATATAGTTTCTAGTAAGCATGTTGTAGATTGTAGAAAAAAATCACGATAACATCTTTTCAAGATACCATGATGACTACATGAGTTTTAGACCATTTGAGGAATGAAAAAAGTCTGTCATGTCCCCCATCATACCAAATCGATAACATATCATACCACTAAATCTTTATGATGGTGTAAAAAAGGATTTTGAGATTACCCAACACAATTTCTTCTATGAAAATCTATATGAACCCCTTTCACCTAGAATAATAACTAATTTTACAAATAGAGGTACGATGAACTCCAGTCAACATTGATTTACCAACCATATCAATTTCAACCATCAACACCATATCCACCACCTTAGTATAGGTAAAAATATTAATCACAAAAGCCTATTACAATATATCTAGTTGAAGACACTTCTAAATCCATTCACCCTTCATTTTCTCATTAGTCACAACCTAATTTGAAAATAGTGTATGCTCAGTGAGGTGACTAGATAAATCCACCATTATCTAAGTCTTGTGATAAATGTGAGGAAATCCATTGATTTTTTCAACAAAATAGAGTACGGGTAAAATTTATCAATGATGATTTCCTTAATGTATTTATAATCCAAACCATCATGTTTGTTTTTTAAAAAAGATTTTTCCAACCACCATTAATCACGGATTAATGTTTCTAAATGACACACGATGAATTTAAAGAATTATGGGCCTCTATAAATTTTATGAATTCATTAAATATATCATATACAATCCTTTCCCTCTTGGTTATTTTTCTTCCATTAAAATTTTTGTGGCATCTTCTGTAGAATATTATGATCTCAATTATATTCCTTATAATAAACTAGTATTTTCAGATATAGATATTGCAAAAAATTTATTATGAAATTTCATTTCATTATAGAAAGACAAAAATAAGGATCCTAAGGAGATAGTTACTTTGGAATCATTGAAACCTAAACAATTGGGTCAAATGTAAACTAAATCGTCTCCGACTATGTTCTTAATAACTGGAACCCTTTTTATAAAAATCATTCCTAATAAATTTCTTTATAATGAGGGTATAATGTAAGAAAGGGTGGGGTGAAATGTTTAGGGAGTGTAAACCAGAACGATATGTCAACATTAAATGATAATTAGGGTAATATAACATGATAATAACATTTTAAAAACATAAATATTATAGAAAAGATAATAATATTGGTTTTTGAAATAAATATTTAAAGTTAATAATAAATAAATAAAATAGGAATCCAACAACATGAGATATGAGAGCATAATAATTTCACAAGAAAAGGAATTTTATCATATATATAAGCATGGAAACCCATTTAATTTGAAGTTTAAGGATCATTTCCAAGACTATAATAGTGAAATGAGTTCACTCCAAAATCCATAATAGTATTCATGGCTCACTCATAAGAATATAATATTGTATAGAGTCCCATATTGAACTGGTTTCATTCCCATTTAACTCATGTTTATATCATGATAAATCAATCATTACATAATTCATTTGGAGGGAGATATAGGTCCCAACCGCTGCATAATGAAAATCATACACATGTGTTCCACAAGGTCATAAAATATTCATCATAGTTTCATAAAAATTTCATTTTAACCTAACATATTGAAAATAAACTGGTTTCATAATCATTTCATTATTTCATCATTTCATATCTCATTGAAAAAAAGTGGGTTTGATAAACATTTTATCAAGATATAATACATGTAAGAGAAATGAGTTTCATAAACATATTTTCATTATAAACATAAAATATTCATATATATAATTACAATGGTATCAATGGATCAAATACAAAATATAAAATATGTACAGCAAAGTATTTCATCATGGATGGAAAAGGATTTTGAAAGAAAAATCATTTGATATGGTTATCGAAGAAAAGAAAATTTCATTGAAGGCCACTTTTTAAAAATTTAAAAAATATAACATATTGTGAAAACTTTTTTCTTTGAAAATAACCTTGAAAACATATAATGGAATATTAAAATAAATTAATGGTTATATTGTAGGGAAATTATATTCCAATCATGAATGGTAAAAAGAATATTCCTTTTACATTTTCATAAAAAAATAAACCGTATTTGGAAAATGAAATGAAATTTTATTTAATTTTCTCAAAATAATACTTGGTTAAAATTGTTTTTAATAAATAATTTTTATAATGAAATAAATTTATTTGAAAACAATTTTATTAATATTATTTCTGGAAGAAAACGTGTTTTTGACCGAAGAGTGTAATGAGGATAATTTTTAATTAAATCATTATATTAAACTAATTAGAACATAAATAGAATAATATAAATGTAAAAAAACTTATTATAGTAAAATAACTATAATTGAAAAAAATTAATGAATTTATTTGGAGATATATTCATACATTTCATCATTAGAAGCATAATTATAAACAATCCGGATAATTTATGGGCATGTATCATAAAACAATAATAGATTTGGTATAATTTTAATCTTAAGAATAATTAAGGAATATTTATAAAATGAAACCTTTAATATCATGAAACAAATAATATTCACAATATAACATGTAAAAGGGGGATTATTTGCACCACATAGAATAATATAGGTTCTTGAAATAACATATGTCCAAAAGAATATAATTGAGACAAAAATCCCTTACCATAAGTTTTGGAATTCTCATGGACATGTAAAAACCTATTATAAAATAAATATAAATTTATTTTAGGTCAATCATATTAACATAAATACATATATATAATACCTTATATGATTAATTTATGACCATTTATTCACTATTTATTAACAACTCTATGCCAATGTCATGTTTTGTGCAATAACTTCTTGTTTATCATGTATGTTTTGATTTGTTATGATTGGTTATTTTAATTTAATGGTCATTGTATAATATTTCTACTGTTATAGATGATATGAATATAATGTATATTCATTATATACAAATTTTGGGTAAACTATAAAATTCAGAGATATAAAATCAATTACACTATTCTTGGAGAAGATAAGCCATACGTACGCATGAACGATGATTACATTATATCAACTAATTGAATTAATGAAAGTTAAATAATATATTAACTTTTCAGAATCATTTTAATTTCATATATATCACATATTTTTTAAAATATTTCTTATTACCTTCCTTGTAGAGCATGAATAAATTACATCGCTCTGTGAGATAGTAGACTGTCATACACATGCATGGCGATATCGTATTCCCATATAAAGGAATTTATGAAGTTATAGATGATATAATAATTCAAAAATAATAATAATAAACTAAATATAATATATAAAATTTTAATAAATCATTATATCTAGATGTGATAGTTATTGATCGAATAATAATAACAGCAGTTCGGTAGATGATATTCCATCGTACACATGAATGATGATTTCATATTCCATTTGATAAAAGTGGAGATAGTTGAATGAAATTAACATAACATAAAAACATTTAAGTGTATGAAATATATTGGTATTATTATTTTATCACATATATATATATATAATAATTTAGGTGTGCGGAGAAAGAATTAAAAAACCCTTGGTTAGGGATGTTACTTATTCCTCAAACTACTACATAGTAATTTCACCAAAACAATTACAAGGATGAATTTATGAACATACTATATAATTCATGATGAGGGAAGTGAATTATGTAATTTATTTGTGTAGTTATTGGAATAAATATAATTATTTTAAAACATTAAATAAGATATGAGAGTGTGTGGACTTTTATATGTCACATGGGCAGCACAATTGTAATTTTTAAAAAGAAAAATGTATACCCACATTTTATCCCAGAAAATATATCCAAAATAGTCCTTTATAGATCCTAAATAATATAAGGCCTAAAAATTTTCATCCATTTTATGTTGGAAGAACTTTTTTTCCCATTCTTGACACCTATATTTTTATTTTAACCCCCTATAAACTCATTATTACCTAAACTGTGGTAAATAATTGTTATTCTTTAACACTCATTATCAAAAAATGTAATGATTAATTTATGAGAGAATATAAATTATTATCATTAAAAATATTAATTCATTTTTTTTCAAATTCCTTTCATAGAAGTGAAAAAAAATTAAATTAAGATTATACCTGCAGTTGCGATGAGAAACAAGTTTCCCAAAGAGAAAATGTTAGAAGGCTTAAATGAGTTTATATCAAAATTAAATTTGAAGATGATTACATTGAATTAAATTAAATTAATATATATATATGATATTATTATTTATAAATCAAAATACAATTTAAATGAAAATTTTACATTGTAAATTCGTTAAAAAAATTAATTTTTCAATAAAAACCATTATTCATCACTATTCAGACAAAAAATAATCATTTAATAAAAATCCAAAATATTCATAATAGGATAGTTTTGTGATAATTTATTGAAAAATGAAGTTACTTTTCTAAAATTTATTTTATAAATGTTTCAAATATTTATTTATTATTTTTCACATAATAAATAAATAAACATTTTTTGAGAAAGTTATATTTTCGGAACATAAAATGGCTTTACAAATAATAAATTAAATTTTCTAAATATTTTTTTTATTTATATAAAAAATTATACTAAATATTTAAAATTATGTTATTCTTACTCATACCACCAGTTTGAATGGTTATGTAATAATATTCATGTTTAAAAAATAATATTAATAGTTTTTTATGGTTTGTTAAAACTCAAGGTTCCATGTTATGAAATCTGTCAACTAAATTTAATTTATTAGAAAAATATTAGAAAATCATGGTGTGTTTCATTCCAAATATATTTTAGGTTAATAATATCTATTATGAGAATTAGATGTTTCCACACCTTGGACCATATCTTGGACCATGTGCAAAACTGATTTGATGATATTTTGATCAACCAAAGTGTTTCCCTTCTATTGGTTATTGGATTCCCCCTACTATAGATTCCCAAGAATTATTATATGGGTAATGGTACTACACCTCATCATTAAAGAGGCACAAGAAAATGAGATCCATGAATCAATTCTGATTTTAAAGAAAATAAGTCAACCATCATTATAAAGATACACAAAATAACGAAAAAAACTAGGAATAACACAGAATCCTAGAAGACACATTTCCTAACCACTAGTAGTTTCATAATGCTTTTCATGATGGGATATATCCATGTACACAGTAACAATATATCCCTTATTTCCCCACATTACTCTCTATTTTCGACCAAGACATCCAAAAATACATATTGAAAATAAAAATAAGGAAGCCTTCATATGAAACCATTTTTTCATTATCCAACACAGATTACCCAACTATCCAGAACCTAATTCATTCTTAACATGTCCCAAAATCAATTCTGTATCCCAAAGGGTCGAGAATAAGTTTGTAGGCTTCATATAACTTTTGTTTGGATAATTTTTTTAAAAAAATTCATAAATTATGAGACATAAATAAAAAAAAGTCATTATGTAATTAAAATAAAACAATAAAAAGGTAATTTTAATAACCCAGATCATTTTATTAGGTATGTCTTTCTTTTCTGGTTTTTTTATAGAAAGGGGTTTTTCTCTAAATATTTGAAGTACACATCAAGTACTTTATGAATACACGTCATGTACTCAGTTGTCGCAGGCACCCATCTGTTGTCCAAGTAATGGCCACAAACACATCAGTGTGGGGGTGACGTGGACACCGCCTAAGGAAAAGTACAAAAATGGCATGTACATTCCATGTACTTTTAAATTACACGCAGTGTACATTATTTTTTTAATAAACTCACTAGGGTCGCCTTTGATGGACCGAATTATCTACTTCTTGACCTATTTTGTCTGAGAGCATCCAGGCTACCGATATCTTCCTTTCAGCCCCTGATCAAGCATCTGTTCTCTAAATCGATCAATGTTGGTAGATTTTCTATCAACATGGTAAGTTCTTCCTTATTCTTGTGCTTCATTTATTGATTTCTTCTCTTTATCAAGTTATCTCTGGTTGAATGTTTTTGCTGTTTTTTAGATCTTTGGCGTTCTATGGTGATTCATTCCCTGAGATTCTAGTATATCGATCTCCCAATGCCAATATAGGTGAAATGTGCATTTCTGTTGAGTGTCATTGAGTTATATGTGGAAAATCACCAATACCCATGAAATTGGTATTGTGTGTTTATTGTTTTAGAATTATTATTTTCCTACTATGTTTGTCTACCTGAGTAGAGGATAATTGAATATGAATATGTTTAATTTCTATGCTTTGGAACTGTTTTCTGATGCATGTCTGTTTGTTTTGACTGTTTGGTCTAGTTTTCCTATTAGGCTATAGTTTACATCTGATGCCTAGTGTTATAGGATGGAGTGTTTGTTCTAACTTGTTGAGAAGATGAATAAAATTTAGCCAAGTAGTTATGGAGTTTTATATTAGTTAATACATGATTCTATGCTTTCTTGACATACACGGGACCATGATAACCTGGTGTATAGTCCATAGGAAGGATGGACGTAAGGGATTCTCCAGAGCGTCTTTATAACTTACGATGCAATACCATATGGGGAATTTCCATTGAGTTATTTTTCAGAGTGTCTATAGTTTTTCAATGTGGGCCACAGGGGGAATTGACATTGAGTGATTCCCCAGAGAGCCTTTAGTACAGATACAAGACTATAAGGGAAATTTAAGGTGAGTGTAGGACCCCGGGACACCCTGAGAGGGGAGGGGTGAATAAGGGTGTCAAATTTTTCTTCATAAAGTTGTGGATCTTGTTCCCACGTTGGTAGGAACTGATTAAACCTATATGATGGATATGATCAGTAATGAAACATTCACATGCAATGTGATAACACAGCAATTTTACTTGGTTCACCACAAAGGGCTACGTCCAAGGAGCATACACCGACAGGTTGTCGGTCATACCAAAAGACACTATGCTTCACTAGTGGTAGATTACAATCAATTGGGCATAGTCACTCTGTCCCAGGCACACTGCCTTTTCAAAGGTTTAGGGATAGCTCACTACTTCCCTCGGGTCACTCCCATTGACTCCCCCTGGCTCACTGTCGTTGATGAAGTCACACTCAGTTTATAGACGTGAAGGTCTCTTCAATAGATTTGCATTGAAGTCTTTGTCTCCTGTTCAGCATGAGACTTTTCTTGCATCAGAGTCCTGAGTTGATTCTCTTTTGTATTCAACCTAATACTTTAGTGCAATAACTGAATTCACTATATCTTCTTCTTCTCTTACATTGATTCTCAATATGAACACCTGTGTGTATTGATATATTTCCCTATTTCTGTATAGATCTGATTTTAGTTGCATGAACTATTCTTCTTCTCATCGCAAATCACAATGAGGATGTTAAACACTAGTCATGTGTGTGCAGTACCACTTCTCTTAAAAGAACTAAATGGTTCATTATTCTTCCATCTTCGCAAAGCAAATTTGAGAGTGCTAAGCACCTGTAAAAGGCATGTGGGACCCCCAACTTTTCGCGTACCCTTCCCGGCGCCTTGCGCATAAAATTTAATTCTTGCGCGTAAAAAAATAACTTTTGGTGCATAAAAGGCTTTTCGCACAACACTTATTTTTCGCACAAATTTTCCTTTTTTCGTGAAACCCTTCTTCTATTCACGCACCACTCTATACATTGTTTTTTCCACGCATCAGAGCTCATGATTTGTCTAAGTGTCGTGCATGTCCCAATGAGAGGGGATCACCTCATATTTATAGGAGTTTTTGATCCTGCATGTAAAACCCCTTCTTGCGCGTAAAATTGTCTCTCAGTTCATTGAGTTACGCGCATCTTCCTTTAATCTCACGCACCGCCTTGGTTTTTCGCGTATCTCATTACTTCTACATTTTTCATCATTCTGAACTTGAATCCTCTCTTGTGCGTAAGACTTCAAACCCACCTTTTTCGCACAACCAACTTTACGTGCAGCAGTTTGATTTTCCACGCACATAGTGCAAACATCTCCGATTTTTCGCGCACCCCTTGCCTTTTACGATTTTCTGTATTTCTGATTCACTACACTGCTTGCGCGAAAAATTCACCCGACTATTTTGCGCACAACATTTTCACGCACATTCCCATTTTTCTGCGCCCAACTCTGTTTTTTCATGCAGCCCATGCCATTACCATTTTTCAACATTCGGATTCTGAAACACTGTTTGCGCGAAAAACGTCGCTCCACTTATTTCGCGCACCACGCTGTTTTTCGCACCCAAATCAAGAATTTCGCGCACAACCCTTATTTTCTGCGCAACCCATGCCTTTTCCATTTTTCACCAATCTGATTTCGAAACACTATTTGTCTGAAAAACTATTTCGCACATCCCACTGTTTTCCGTGCCCAACTTAAGTATTTCGCGCAAGCCTCTTATATTTCGTGCACCACTTCATTTTTTTGCGAACCGCCTTTTGCAGACAATCCATGTCTTCATTTTCAGATTTTGAGGCCCAAAAATTTGGCAAACACTGGGAATTAGCGCCACCTTGTATCTGCTCTTTTTGTACCGCCTCCAGATCATCCATTCCTTTTTCGACGTTCTCTGACCAAACTTGGATCATTATCCACATCCCTTGAACTCGACATACCACAATGGAATCTCCTTTTTCAACAATTTTTTATGTCATTTGTTTGTTTTGTCAACAAGCATGATCACCTCAAAAACACTTCTTCTCAGGGATCTGTATCCTTCAGCAACTCTTCTACATTCATCAAAAACTCCACTATCGTGATATGTATTCCTTGAAGGAACATCATTAGCATCATCATCTTCTATGACAATGTGACGTGCATGGACATATCAGAATTCCAATCACGTGCACATTGTCTTCTTCTTAAAACATCATTCTCCTCATATGGATTATCCATCACTTCTTCATTGTTGTAAACAATGTGTCACCTTTGACACATGTTCATTGAACTTATGATCAGTACAACAATAATCTGAATTTTCATTCCTCCATTTCATTGGAGTACTTCTTGATCTCCTTCATTTTGATCTTCATTGACAACTATTGACAAAAAATACAACCTTATACACAAAGTGGTTCCAACAGTGAGTGCATTCATAGAGAGTCTATACTAAATCTGAACTTGAGGGGTTAGACTGTGGGAGCTTCACAGAGGGTTGCTTGTGTTGCTAGGTAGGACCAGAGGGGATAGGCTGTTAGTACTTCTCAGAGTGTTACCTGTTTGTATTTATCTTCTTACTTGATATGTGGTTATTTTGAATGCTAGAAACTGTGAGAATTTTTAATGTGTGTACTTCCTTTTTTACTACACTTACATGCTTATAACCCGCCATATATTTACTGACTATTGGGCACATATCTCATGGTGGTTTCTTACTAGCATTTAGTATCATACCTTATTTGGGCCATGCTTTTGGGCCCAAAGATATTATGTTGTTTTTGGTATAGATAATGTCAAGCACCCTTCTACTTCCGGTGTTTGACTGTCTTAGAACTGGAGAGCATGGGACTAATCATAGTCTTGAGATTATATGGCGTTATTTATTGCTTATATTTTGTACGTGGATTAGTATTGTATTCATTATTGTGACTTGTTTTGATATTTTCCTAGACATCTGTTTCATGCATCATTTATATTTGTGCTCCGGTTGGAAATTATTTCAGTCTTCTGATGTTTACTGTTGTTGGATATTACATATTACTCTATTGTATATTTATTTCTCTTCTGGTATGTTACTCTTCTAATGAGGGTATAGTTTCCCCACTATCACACCCAATGACCTCACTGCTAGTTGGAAGCCTCTGGAATTTGTGGAAATGCGCTTGAGGCATGTGACCAACCAGGTACGGGGCGTGTCTAGGCGGCTTCCGGAAGCCGGACATTACAAAGTAGTATTAGAGGTTTTATTTTCCCTTGTCTTATTATTTTGAACCGTATCAAGGGATAATAAGAAATAAGTAGTTGGTAATAAGCTATGCTCGAGAGTAGCTAACTTGTGTACAGCGAAAATCCAATTTACATCATATATTACAAGTTTTCTGGTTTTGCAATTTCACAGTTGATTTGATTTTCCCCATTGGGAGTCTCACATGTATTGTGATTTTTTTTAATATTATTGAGGTTATATTTCTTTCAATAGATATTGATATTAGGGTATTCCATCACATGCATCATATAATCACTTTCTAGGAATCACATGTCCTGCATTCACTCCATTCTATTTTGGGTGCATTAGCGATTTCATGTTGTTGGGATAGATATTGTGCAAGATATTCATGATTTTGTGATAAATGCCTTGATAGAATACATGTTGTTGATAGGGTATGGTTTTTTGTAAGGTTTTTCTTTATTTAACAGCAATATTTGGTTCTTGAGGTGTTATGGGCCCTCATGTATCAGAATATGGTGGATCATTGTACTATTATTCTTGTTTATAACTTGTATATGAAGCCAAACTTTGATTTGCGGGGAGTACGAGCCCTCACAGATCAAAATTCGGGACATTAATGTTTGTTTCGGTTCTTTTCTGGTCTCCAGGGCAGTTTTTGAGGCATGCTGTCTGGAAAAACCTAGAATACATGATTTGTAGTTTTGACTACACACCATGTGTTCTTCTATTCGGGAACAAACAATTTTTCATAACTACATGTCATGTACCATATGTACACATAGTGTAATCACTAATCGTGTCATAAGCTGAATATGTGCAGAAGCACGGGGTAAGGAAATTCTTGTAGAAACACGCTGTGTACAGGTTGTACATGTTGTGTAGTGAAATATTAGAATCTGGCCTTGTAACTAACAACACGGGTCAGTGAAATCCTCAAAGTACACACTGTGTCCATATGGAACATGTCGTGTAGTGTCAGCCGTGTAACCGACCATGTATCTAAAAACACAGGTTGGAAAGGTTCTTCAAGTAAATGATGTGTTTGGAACTAACAAATTTTGTAGTCTCGTTCTAAGGAGAACCATGTAGATTATCTTTGTAAGAGAACTCGGGCAGGGAAAATGAGTTTTGGTACATGCCGTGTAGTGGAAATACACACTGTGTATCCATGTTTTGTTAAATGTGAAAGCTTCCTTTATCCTATTCACTTATTATGATTCTAGTTTTCAGTCATTGATGATATTGATCTATGGTGTGTGTTTTACCTTGGAGAGTCATGCTACCATGACATCCTACGGTTGCATGCAATTTTCCAGGAGGTTGTCAGACACGAGACATGGCTGATCTGAAAGTGTCTACAGATCCTCCAGTTATGCCAGTCTTGGAACCAACAGTTATTCCAGACACATGTGACGATAAAATGTTTAGGGAGGGCTTTATGAGAAAGATGTAGACCTTTCTGGGGGCACTGCCACTTGCCCCTCGATGGCTAAATTGATATGGGTCTTTCAACAGTAGCCTCCTCCCACATTTTTAATGGATGGAGGACCCTAGGCTGCAGAGTTAGGGCTAGAATCCATGATAACGATTTTCAAGTATTTGGTGATTCCTCTAGAGAGAAGGGCCAAGCTTTCTATGTAAATGTTGTGGGATTATTCCAATAGATTGTATGATGTGATCTCATAGGTGGATCATCAGTAGGATATTACTTGGGAGGAGTTCCATCGTATCTTCTATGAAAACATCTATCTGGATACCTTGAGGGCCGATCGACCCTGAGAGTTCATGAGTTTAGAGCAGGGAACTCTTTCTGTTATATAGTATTCCTCATTCTTCACCGAGCTTCAGTGCTTTACACTCTTCCTAGGGGGTGATGAGTGATTACTAGAAATAATGTTTGAGGATGGTCTCAGAAAGGACATCTATTCACATGTGAATATCTTTAGTTTGAATCTATAACTTCTATAGTCAACCAGGCACTGGTCAAGGAGATCATCCTAAGGGATTCTAGAGCTATGGTACAGGGTGGTTCAGCATCTAGAGTTAGTGCTTCTCTGGATAACAATAGGAAGAACCGCAGGGAGACTACACGCGGAGACCCGAGTAGGCGGTATGCACTATTAGGTAGCCTTGTGGTATGCAACCTATGTGGGAAGGGAGGGAATAAGAGGCCACATTTCCCTAGAGACCTATTAAAGTGCTGGTCCTGCTGAAATATGGGTCATATTCAGCTTTTCTATCAGATCTCTTCACCAGTTTCTGGTGACAAAGGTTATTCTATGACCCCACATTCAAAATCCGCACCACAAGTTTCTCACCAGTCAAGGAAATGGAGTTCTTCCGGCCGTTTAGGCCAACGTAGAGGACTTCGTCGTGGTAGTGAGACGCCAATATTTCAATGATAGCAAGTTGGATCAATTCATGGTGGATAGTCAGGGTTACAGGGTTGTGATATAGATCTGACTTTTGTAGTGGAGAAGACCCAACATGAGCAGGATCCCAATCCTTCCAATGTTCGAGGTACGATCTTAGTTTCCTCATTTTTATATTCTCATATTTTCAATAAATGGGCCTCCAAAAACTTTATATATTTTTCTTTTGTGAAGAGCCTTGGGATTTGTATCTTTTCATATGCTGATGTCTTGAAACTAGACACTCTGTTGGGGACAAGAAAGAATAATGTGTGTCAGTGTTAGGAGTGCCCTCTTGTAGTTGGTGGGTGTAACTTCATTTGGGATCTCTATGTCCTAGAGATGATAGGTTGTGATGTCATTCTTAGGATGGATGAGTTAGTTCCCTATCATCCGGTCTTCGACTGGTATTTCCGCAGGTTGAGTTTCACATCACCAGAGGGTGAATCGTTCCTTCATAATGGTGAATGGGATGTCCAAGATAGCAGAGCGGGACCCAATCATCATGGGTTGGGAGGGGTTACATCCAAGATTTCTAGTATATATCTGGATGACCAGGGGACCTCATAATTAGGCTTTCCTATATTGGTGGATTGCTTCAGAGATGCCTTTCCAGATGACTTTTCAGGATTTCATCCAGAGCGAGAGGTGGACATTTTGATTTAGCTGATTCCAGGGGAGGCACTGGTGTCCATTCCACCTTATAAGATGACTAAACTAGAGTTACATGAGCTCAAGAATTATTTTTAGGAGTTTCAAGCAAGGGTTTTCATTTGAACCAGTACTTATCTTTGGGGTTCGCCCATCCTATTTGTAAAGAAGGCAAACAGTTCCCTCAGGATTTGTGTGGATTATCAGAAGTTAAACCAGTTGACCATCAAGAACTGATATCCCTTGTAGAGGATTGATGATCACTTTGATCAGGTTCGGGGAGCTCAGGTGTTCTCAAAGATTGAATTAAGATATGGTTACCATCAGTTGCGCGTTATACTGTCTGATATACATCTTATAGACTTTTGGAGCAGGTATGGTCTATACAAGTATATAGTTATGTTGTTTGGTCTCACAAATGCTCCTACAGTTTTCAAGGCACTGATGAACCAAGTGTTCCATCCCTACCTGGATTTTTTCGTGGTGGTCTTGGTGGACGATATCTTTGTGTACTATCGCACTTGATACAACCATGCCACCCATCTTGAGATCGTTCTGAGTACACTGAGAGAGCATTAGTTATATTCTAAGCAAACAAAACTCCAATTTTGGATGGACAAGATTCAATTCTTGTGTCATGTTATCTCAGAGGAAGAAGTATCAGTGGACCCAGAGAAAGTGAGAGCAGTAGTTTCCCAGGAGCAGCCGAAAAATTTCATTGAGGTGCAATGTATTCTTGGGCTCCTGGGATACTATAAACATTTCACACAAGAATTTTCATGCTTAGCAGCACCATTGACGACTCTAACTAAAAAGGGTGAATAGATATTGTGGTCATATTCTTTTGAGTCAGCCTTTCTGGAGATGAAAGGGAGGTTGACTTCAGTATCAATACAAGTATTTCTAGAGTCGGGCAAGAGATATACCAGTTACTGTAATGTTTTCGGTATCAGGCTGGGAGTTGTGATTATGTAGTGAGATGGATTCGTTGCATACGAGTTTTTGTAGTTGAGGCCACATGAGGGGAATTACCAAACGCATGATCTTGATTTGGTGGTAGTTGTTCATGCCTTTTGTTTTTGGAGACACTATCTGTTGGGAAAGAATTTTGTGGTTTTCATGGACCAAAAGAGTCTCAAGTATATCTTCCCTTAGTGTGTCCAGGATTTGAGGCATCAAAGGTGGGTTGAGTACCTTCATTATTTTGATGTTGAGCTTGCATATACGTCGAGGAAGGGAAATGTTATAGCTAATGTTTTGAGCATGGGGACTCAGATACATGTATTTTAGGAGGCCAGCTTTGATTGGATGCTTATGGATATATTCTATGAGACACATTTAGAGGTTCAATACAGACAGGGACAAACATTTCTTTCTTTTGTAGCTGTTATCTCTACTCTTCTTGATCGAGTGCGAATGAGAAGCTATCTAAATCTAAAGGCTGAGTCCTATGGAAAAATGTGTCAGGAGATGACCATATTACAAGGTGAACCATAGGCGAGGATGAGATCTTGCATTTCTAGTGGTGCATATGGGTGCCATCAAATATAAAAGAGGAGCTAATGTGGGACTTGCATTCCTCAGTTTGTGTAGTTCATCCTGGAGTCACAATAATGTATCATGATCTACACCACCAGTATTGATTGTCAGGTATGAAGAAGGATATTGCAGGTTTATTCATGAGGAGTTATACCTGTCAGCAGGTGAAGGAAGAGCATCAATGACCGGTAGGGATTTTAAAGTAGTTTCACATTCCCAAGTGGAAGTGGAATGATATCATGAGGGATTTCATGACAGGGTTGTTGAGGTCGCCCATAGGGAATGATGTTGTATGGGTTATCATTGAATGTCTCAAGAAGGTTTATCACTTCTTGCCGATCAAGGAGACCTTTAATGTTGTTAAGTTGGGACAGTTGAACATCCATGAGATTGTATGTCTACAAGTGGTTCCACAAACCATTGATTCAGATAGGGATTCACATTTTACTTATCGGGTCTAGAAGGGGCTATATAAAGCTTTGGGTACATTGGTACTTTTGAGTACAGATTACCGCCCCCAGACTAATGGCCATTTTGAGCATACAATTTAGGTGCTTGAGGAAATTCATTGGGCATTCATTTTGGATTTTGGAGGTTCGTGGGTGAAACGCATACCTCTTTTGGAGGTTTCCTATAATAATAGTTTCAAGAAACTATTCAGATGGCACCTTTTGAGGATTTGTACGGAAGGCCATGCCGATCACCCATATAATGGATGGAGGCAGGAGAGAAAGCAATGTTGGGACCCCGTCTTGTACAAGAAACCACAAAGAAGATAGTGTTGATTCTAAAGTGTATGGCTACTTCAAAATCTTGATCGAAGTCTTATGTTGATCAGTGGAGATGACCTCTAGAGTTCTAGGTTAGGGATCAGGTTTTCTTGTAGTTCACACCGAGGTTGGGACACAGAAGGATTAGTAGATAGTGTATGATTTCACCTAGATATGTCAGTCTGTTTGAGGTGTTGGAGAGAGATGAGATGGTTTCCTATTGGTTGTAGTTACATCATTTGTATCGGGATATGCATGATGTTTTCCATGTTTATCATCCTTGACATTATTTATCATTCCCATATCATGTCTTCCAACCTGAGGAGGTTGAATTGGAAGTGGATTCATCATTTGAGGAGCATCCTATCCAGTTCATTGGTTGTAGTATGAATTTTTTCCATTGGCAGTATGTTCTTCTGGTATGAGTTCTATGGTAGAATAGTTGAGTACAAGATGAGACATGCGAGATGGAGGCTGATGTACTATCATAGTGACTGGAGCTGTTCGGAGATTCTTCTTCTACACTGCCTTTCTAGGAAATTTGGGGTAAAATTTCTATAAGGGGGGATGTTTTTAAATACCCATATCTTCTTTTTCAGGTATGTTATTATTTTCTGGTCATTTTTGCGAAAAATGGTTTCATTGAAATTTCTGAAGTACACGCCGTGTATTTTATGAATACACGTTGTGTACTCAATTAATGTAGGCAGCCATGTGCTGGCCATGTAACAACCACACACAAGACTGTGGGGTGGTGACATGGAGGAGGCCTAAAGATGATTATAGAAATAGAATGCACACATCGTTTACTTCTAAAGTACATACCATGTACATTAATTTTTTTATTAAACACATCAGGGTCCCGTCTGATGGAAAAAATCGTCTACTTCTCGACCTAGTTCATTTGAGAGAATCCAAGCGTCCACGATCATCCTTTGATCCCCAAATAAATCTTTGGTTGCATTGGGATTGCCTCGGTAAGCTCTTCCTTCTGGTTGGGCTTCGTTTCTTGATTCATCCTCTTTCTCAAGTTATCTCCAGATGAACGTTTTATATGTTTTTTGTAGATCATAGGAGTTCTAAGGTGATTAAATCCCTAATATTCAAGTATATCGATATCCCAATGCTGAGGTAGGTGGTTTGTTCCTTTATGTTGAATGAAAAAGAGTTATATGTGAAAAATCATTAATACCCATGAATGGGGTATTGCATGTTTTCTGTTTTATCCCTATTGTTGTCCTGCAAAGTTTGTATTCTTTAGTAGAGGTTAATTGAATATGAATAGGGTTAATTTCTATACTTTTGATGTTTTATCCCATGAAATTTGATTGTTTGGACTGTTTTTTCTAGTTTTCTTATTAGGTTGATGTTAACATCCCATGCGTGTTATTATAGGATGGTGTGTTGGTTCTAATGTACTGATATGATGTAGATAGTTTAGCCAAGTTGTCAATGTGGTTTAAATTGGTGGATACGCGATGCTATTCTTGATTCACATTCACAGGGCCATGAGAACCTGGTGTATAGATGATAATAAGGATTGAAGTAAGGGGCTTATCTAGAGTGTCTTTATAACTTAATATGCAAAACCATATGAGGAATTGACGTTGAGTACTTCTTCAGAGTGTCTATAGTTCCTCGACACGGGCCACAGAGGGAATTGATGTTCAGTGCTTCCCCGGAGTGCCTTTAGTACCAATATGAGACTATTGTGGAAATTTATAGTGTGTGCTTTCCCAAAGAATCTATACATAAGCTAAACTAGAGGGGTTAGACTGTGGGTTTATCCCCTAGGGTCGCTTGGGTTGCTATGTAGAACCATAGGGGATAAGTTGTGAGTACTTCCCAAAGGGTTACCTATTTATATTAATATGCTTACTTGATATATAGTTATTTGAATGCTAGATACCGTGGGAATTTTATACCTTGGGTACTTCCTTGTTTATGACATTTACATGATTATTACCTACCATATATTAATTGACTGTTAGGAACAGATCTCATGGTGGTTGCCTACTGGGATTTAGTCTCTCACCCTGTTTGGGGCATGCTTTTGGACGCAAACTGATTATATTGTTGCATATATAGATTTGGGAAAGTGCAATTTTACTTTAGGTGTTTCACTATTTTGGAGCTGAAGAGCATGGGACCAAGCATAGGCTTGTGATACTATGGAGTTATTTATTACTTTTCTTTTGTACTTGGATTGGTATTGTATTCAAAAATTTTACTTGTTTGGATGTTTTCCTAGACATATGTATCTTGCCTCATTTATATATGTGATCTATTTGGTTATTATTTCAGTATTTCATTTTTACTATGGTTTGATATTACTGCTTCCACAATTGTAGACTTTTTCTTCTTCCGCAGTGTTACTCTTCCAAAGAGGGAATAGTTTCCCCACTATCACACCCAAATCCCTCACTGCTAGACGACAGCCTTTGGAATTATGGGAAATGTGCTCGAGGCATTTGACCAAACGGGTATAGGGTGTCTCTGGGAGGATTTCAGAAAAAAGACGTTATAGTAATTAGTTAAGGTGAAAAACATACTCCAATAATCTAAAATAAATAAATTGACAGTAAAAAATATCTAAAAAACATCTCCACATGGCTTGTTTGTCACATACAGACACCCAACCCCTACAATTTAACAAACTCGCCACCACCATGTGGTTCATTTCCCTTAACAACATCAGAAAAATCAAGATCTACAAATACTCAATGGTTTATTCAACATTTTACCAAAAAAATACACTTCAATATCCAACCAAATGTACATTATGTAATAATTATAAATTAAAAATTTATTATCATGTAAATAAAGTTAAGGTACCATAATTAATTTTTCACAGTTTAGTAAAAAATATTGGAAACATCCATTTTAATATTTTATAAATAATTACCAATAAACCAATTTTAATAAATTTCCACAAAAAGTTATAATAAAAATTTCAATAAATAACAATAAGGGAAACTATCCCTTCAGGTAAAATTTCGTCAGTGTTAGTGAGAAGACTGATAATTTTTTTTTTAATTATAGGTCTCCTCGTGTGAAATTTACACTATAACAACATTACTATGGGGTAAGGGTTCACTATCAAGAGGGGATTATAGCCACACATTAGGCCACCTAGTGCACACATCACCATAGAACAACATTCATAGAGTTAAAATCTATTCCCTGAAAATATATCCCGACTTCATTGATGTATTTAGTTGGTTTTTCCATATTAAAATAATTAAAAATCCATTCCATAGGTCTCATAAATTTAATATATAGAAAACATGATTTAAAAAAAATTATCAACACTAAATAGAGAAATCCATATTAATAAACATAAAAACCATATTTTAACAAAACATTCCTCATGCCTTTAAATAATTTTAGAAACAAATTTTATATAGGAAGAACATAAGGATCGTAACATTAATAAATTTCTTAAGAAAATCTACCTTTAAACACAAATAATATCAATAGTCTTATGTTGTCTAGAAGACAACAATAACCATAGAATCCACAATTATAAGAAGGATAATAAATATTGTATTACAAATCAAGAATATCTAAATTATCAATTTCTAGAATAAATGAATTGAAATGAATCACTTACCACTATAATTATCCAACAATTCATAAATATGATTAGAGATATATAAAATAACCATAAAACACTTGACTGATCTAAAAAGAATACATTTAGAAACCTAGATCCACAATATTCTCAACAATCTTAATGACATGAGGAAAGAGGTACATGAGTGAAAAAGAGATCAAAGATAAAAATATGGATATACTAACCTTGAGATATTTTTGGCTTTGATCAACACATTTACATGCCAAAAATCATGTTGGAAGAGGGAAAAAAATTATGGATTGAACCCATGTTTTAGTAGATTTATATTTTTTAGGGGATAATGATTAAGTAATAAAACATGGGTTTTTTGGAATCTAACTATGATAATACCCGTAATAATCTTGCGTAGATTGGTTCTACTAGATATCCAATATGTATCCATTGGTAGGGTTGTAGATATAAAAGAATTTTATATATTCTATCAACTTATACTATTAGGTAAGAGGACCACCAGTAGATTATTAGCTTAATTATTGTTACCACAGTCCATTGAATCAATGAGACACACCCCGACCCCTATCAACAAACTAAAAATAATATAAGAATACAGGAAATGATTAAAATAATAATTAAATTAAATAAGTGAATGATCATAAATTAATGAAATATATGGAGTTTATATATATGATTCATAAATTATTCATCATATCCTTATTAGTTACTTGTCCATTTATAAAAACTTATTGTAATTTGTATTACATAAGATGTACATAGAAAATTGCTATTATTCTGAATGGAAAAAAAATTATGTAGTTCAAGTCTATTAAAACTATGAATCAGGTCACACTAAGATAAAAAACCATCTTTAGATTTCAACTAGACATTTAAATTATCAGTAAGAAATATTTAACATACATTTTTTTAATGTGTATTTCATTTTAGAAATGGTGTAGAAAATTAATTAACCTTTAAGAAAAATAAAAGAAGAATTTTTTCCCAATAATTAAAATTTCATTCCTAAGATACATTTAGATTATCTGTACATTTTACTATATCATTTTCTTATATAATATTAACTACATTCTACTCATTAATTACATTAGTTCATGGATTTCTCTATGCTGAGTTCACCATATCAACTATATTATCAAAATTCTGTATACATTTTTAGATAGAAAATTTATTTGAATGATTTATTAGAAGACCATAAATCAAAAATAAAATATGATATATATTAATTTTGGATAATATATACTTCGTAAAAATAAATCATTATAGTTTACCCTTCAAATAAAAAAATGTATTCTTCCACAAGTCGAAAAATAAATTCTCTCCAACAAAAGAAAAAATATATACAATTGTTATTTTATTATAGAATTATTAATGTGAAAAACCTCATTACTATGATATTTGAAATATTTTATAAATAATTTAAAGTGCATACATATATCATTTTTAGGATCAACTGGTCTAAATATGAGTTTATTTTCAAAGGCTTTTTATTTTAAAAAATTCCATGGAAAAGGTTATAATAATTATTGAAATAATTCTATGTACTATATTAATAAAGAATATATAAAATTATTAGAATCCTCACTAGAAAATATCATCTTCAAATTACCTTCATTAGATGGAAAATCAGGATTGGATGCAACAAATTTATACCTTGATAGTTCATCAGTAGGATGAACCAATTAACTATTATCTTTATTTTTCTTACAATACTTCCTTCACATATTTGACATCATTTAAATATATATGAAAATATTTTAAATATATGAAGTCTATGGAAATTGTTACATAAGTTTATTTCATATAAGATGGTGTCTCTTCCTAATTTGGATTTCATTATGATATACAACACTTTTTTCTTTCATTTAGGTCCTTGGTTATCTTGTAAAATAAGTAGTAATATTTTATTAATGAATGAATATTAGTAGTTCTTAATCAAATAAAATAAATAAAACCCATTTAAATATAATAATTTTTTGGGAAATACACACCAATGTAATGTAATTCCTTCAAAATAAAGATAAGATAATCAATCATAGTACTAAAATTTTCATGCATAGTTTTCACAATAAATAATATCATAAAAAATTATATCTCTAATATTTTACAACAATATCCATATAAGAATAACCATTAATTTTCAATTAAATTTTACTCTCTCAAAGTCACCATTCTTAGTAGTAATATAATGTTTACTCAATGGTAAATTCTTATATAATCCATTGTATTTCTCATGTTATTAAATAAATGAAAAAAATATGATTTTCTATATTGCACAGATTCCAATTATTTAAAATAAAATATAAACATTATTTTGACACTATACATAATATTATTTTGAAAAATATATTTTTCATAGGGTTACATTGTTATTCATCACTAAGACATTATCATCTAGCATTATTAGTATAGGGGTGTGTAATAAGCCCTCAAATAAAAAAATATTAAATGAAAAAAACCAAATACAAATACAAAAAATTAACCATCTCAATTGATATAATATTATTATCATACATAAAATTTTCAATTATGAATCAAAAAGTTTATTTTATTTTCAAAAAAAACATTGTATGGTATAAATATATAATTAATATAAAATAATTATTTTTTGTGATATGAATGATGATAATAATATATTTCTATATCTTTTGATATGTATATATAGATTTAGTTTGTAACTATGTTTCTTTGTTTTTGGTTCAATTTATACATTGGAGACACAACTAATTCATACTATTTAATTTTAATGATAAAATTTATGATAAAATAATAATATAAGAGAATTATGTCCTTAATGTATTTGATTTCAAATGAGATATGAAATTTACTATATCAGATTACTAATTTGATTTTGTAAATACTTTTAATAAATAATAATTTAAATGTAATAATTTGAAGCTATTCCAGAAAATTATATTAAAAACTCGTGTGACGCCACAACATTCCCTCCCATACAAAACCAAATAAACATCACAGTGAAATTTAATTTATATCTATCAAAATTATATTTGACCTATTTATCTATCCTAAAATAGTCATGGGTGATCTAAATGAGTATAAAAGTATGAAATTTAAATTTCATTAAATGGGAAATCATTAACATTAACATGACATAAAACATTTTCATATATTTTAGTTGAATTAATTACCATCATACATTTCAAAAAAAATAATATCCAACTTAAAAAATTAATCTCAAAAAATTAAATATTCTATAAGTAACTCAATTAAAACCCAACACCCATAAAAGAAAAAATAACTAATTTAATTCATATTTTAATTATCTATAAATTATGACCATAATATAAATTAGATTTATTTTATCATTATCACCATATGAATAAAAAAACAGTATAATGTGAAATTAAAAATTGATATTAATGTTATCATTCCAATAAATAAGATATTCACACAATTATTATAAAGAGCCTAAAGAAATAACTAAATATAAACAAAAACATACTAACATATAAAAATTAAAAATCATTATGTTAATAATACATTTAAAAATCAACATGTATAGACCCATACATACAATATTCTCATATATAATATTTTTTTTAAAAACCCCATATATCATCATGCAAAAATTGAAAATTTACCCATCCATGTGAATTTTTTTACACAAGCTGTAATATTTCATTTTGACTATTATCAATTACAAATTTTAATTTAATCAAAAATAGTAAATAAATTCATTCAACCCATCAATATCATTATCATAATTCATATCCAACTAAAATAATGGTTAATTATTTTAAATAAATCGAAAAATATCATCTTTTTTAATTTATCTTAATTTTATATAATACCCTTACAATTTCCAACATTATAATTGAAACATTAATGACCATATTATGTTAATAATAAATATATTAAATGTTTAATCCTATATTAATTTAAATAATACTTCTAAATTAAGAATTCCAAAACACATAAAAATTAATAAAACAATCAATTGAAAAGATGATCAATTCAACCGAATTATATTTAAAATAAATTTTTTATTCGATTATATTATATATAATGAGAGAATAAGAATAACACAATACATATACTATAATAATATTTATTAATAATTATTATAAAAATATATAATCAAACCTCAATTCATAGAAAATGGATATAGTCCTAACAAAATGGGATCATGGGTACCATTTTATACATAGATATGTAGGAATGTAATAAAGATCTAGATAAATGATTGATCTAGAATCATGGGTTTTGTTTATGATGGGGTATTAAATGAGAAATGGATTAATGGGTGGGGGATTTAATTTCCCAGTTGGGGGATTGGGTGATGCAAAAATAGTGAGGGGAAAAAATGAGGGATCCTTGGTAGAGGATACCAGAAATAATGTATTAGTGGAATGGTAATAATTTTTTTAAAATCATTTAGAATAAAATAATATATACTATGATTTTAAAATGATTTTTATATATTAATAGTTACTATTGTATAAAAATAGTATCCATAAACAATTATAATCATATAATTTATACACAGTTTTTTAGAAAACAATGTCTAAATAAGTGTGCATATAAATATGATTTCAAGTATTGAATAAGGAAGTAATCATCCAATAAAAATTAACTACATTGAAACATCACACAATTTAAAAAATAATATAATCATGCATGTAACATATTATAAGAACAAATTAATTAATTTTTTCATGAAAATTCTATAAGATTATCCTTTTACAGAAGCATCAAAACTAACTGAAGTTCATATCATGATCTAGTAGTCCCCTACCCGAATATCATGATTTTTCTACAAATCTAGAAACATATTTTATAAAAGTAGTAGTGAGAATAAAAGTACAATAACTTGTATCCTTACCCAAAATTCTTCTTCCAATGTATATGAAACATAGTAAACCCTCAAATAATAAAATTGATTAATTGACTAATTAACTATCTTGGCTTTATTACCATCTATTTAACTCAAGATTTCATAAAAAACACCTAATATGTTATTTAATGGTAATCCAAAAAATATATCATGACTAGAAAAAATCACCTAATACCCCACTAATCAAATCACCCACAAGTCATTATAGTATAAATATTATTACCCACTTAACTTCCATATCGACATCTCTAAAATACTTACAATATCTACATACAATATCTACATAATATAAGCACATATTTTATATGTAATGACATTATTCTTGATTTCCTGAACGTACATTAATTGGGATCCCAACTACATCATAAGCATTAACAAATGACCAGGTAATGTAAAAAATGCCTTGAATGTTAAGAAAACATTGATAAATTATTTTTATACATTTATTAAATTGATAAAAATAGTGATTTGTAATTATATAGAGATATCATGAATCATCCATAAGTTAGAAATTACAAGAACAATGAGACAACTATTAGCCATAACTAAATATAAAATATAAAATATTTATATTTATATATGTATGAAATTAAATACTTATAAAACACTAGATGTAATCGTACACAAATATCATGTCAAAATAAATAGTGTATAAACTATTCACTATAATATGAGATATTCCAACACCACACAATCCATTTCAGAAAAAATTTTATAATATGAAATGGAATCTAAATGAATGAAACCAATGAAACATTTATCATTTTATATAGAATCAAATAGCCACTTGTATTCCCATTATATGTGAAATGACTCAATTAATGTTTTATGGACAATTAGGTGTCCATCCTAGGTACAGAAACCCACATATTCAATACAAAACCACTAAATTATCTCCACACAATAGTGAATAAATAAGTGCATTCATAACTACTCCTTCTCAATTATAGAAATAAAATATATTCATTTAAAAACAGTTATAAATCAATGTATGGAAATGTTAACCAGTGAGTAAATACATTGATCATTTTTTATGATGAAACACATATGTGCTATATGATTAATTGTTTGGGTTTCATTTTTTGCATTCAGTCACATCTGGTGTATTATTCTTTAACAATATCATTAATGATTCATTCATGGATCCAAAATACACAATGGCTCTATTATCCATGATGAATCATTGACATACTTTACAAAGGAATTCATTATTTGGGTATTTTTTGAAGGAAAAATTAGAACTATCATTGTTTGGTTGTATTTGAATTCAGGCTCATCACACCCTTATAGGTGGAAATATTTCCTATTATAGGGCCCTCTTATAGATTTATGATACATTCATGAATCTTTTATTCATTTACATGTGTGTAAAAAATAGATTACCATGATGTAATGACCAATTACAAATATTCATGGGTTAATAATCATTTCATTGTATCCAGTATTCTCCATCAATAAAAGGATCTAACTATATAAGATTTTCTCCATCAATAGAACCATTTTTTATCGGGATCATAGATTATTTGTTCCCTTATTATGATGATGTTGGTATTAAGCCATACTGTAGATAAATATAGAGTTTATCATCATCTAGGGAGATGGATGTTATTTTGATGTTGGTATAGAACCCATATATTGGTATTTCTATGTATCATCATGAAAGGAATCAAACCCCATGTAGTTTGGTATCATAGAATATGGTAAATCAACTGTTAATGCCATGTCAAAGGACCCAATCATCCAATTTATCATATTTTAGCATGGATTTCTAGGTGGAAGGTGCCTAATAAATGTTTGGTCTGGGACTTATGTTGAGAAAATCCAAGGGACATGAAAAAATATGTGATCTCCTAGGTGGATATTACCCTACCATGAATGTGGCCAAGAGAATCATCGAGTGAATTTGGTTATTGGGTTTGGACCTCAGTGTGGATTCATATGTAGTTCGATTACTTTGGAATCAATGTCTACATATTTCGGTAGGTTTAGTATTACACGTTTGGGGATACCCACTTGAGGTGACATGACTTTCTCTTACACTCTGATGGATGCCCATATAGATAGAGGTCGGGGCTTACATCTATGTAGATGGACCAAGGGGAATTTGGTTAGGGATTACAAATGGAATTATTTGAATTGAATAGAGGTTGTGTATTATATCTATGAAGAATCACAATTTGAGTTGGGACCATGTGGATGTAATGATCTCCACAAGACTCTAATCCCAAGTTACTCATGCTTGGTGTGAGAGACAAGAGGATGTAACAGATCAGAATATTGTATAATCCACTATATTCACTGGTGGATGAGGTGATGAGGCCCAGATGTAGAGGGAGAGGTATTTGAGTGTGCTCGTATCCTCTTTTACTTTGGTATCAAGGATTTTCATATATGGTGATCTATCAATAAATAACCTGAGATGGTGAATAGGAGAAGACATTCTATTTCTCACATGAAATACTAGGGTCCTACTATAGGAGGGTTCCTCTAAAATTAGTTTGAGGGGGAGGATATCTGTCTTTATTGATTGGAAAGGCAGTCATGATCTTCATCCCACCCCCACTGCCTAGAACTTGGAGGATCACATGAGCACCATAAGGTCAGAACCTTCAATATAATTGGAATGTTGACCGGAATAAATATTGAGTGTCTACCTTGTTTCTTAGGTTACACACATGACTCCACCTACCTTGGGTATGTAAGCTCAATAGGGTACAACTATGTGCGTGATGATCTAATCATACATGTCAGGATACCATGGAAGTGGAATTGTAATGTTTTCATTGGAATAGTTCATGGAGAGGCCAATATGGGGCCTGGTAAGGTAATGGATCAGAGTTATGGGACATAGAGATTAGAACATTGTAAGATTCCCTATTCTGTGTAGTACGTTCTTATGTGAGATGGGATTCCATCTTCATATCATGTTGATATGCGGGTGAGCTTACCGTCTGCATAATGATGTGCTATGCATAACTAGTTTCGGCCCCCATAACATGTTTCCATGTGGGGTAAGGTTCTACTAGAATAATTTTTCTTATACATGGTCATTTTACACCCTTTTTGTCTTTTTATATATTAATCTTGGTTCATCCCCCATAGTATTTTTTCTATGTGGGGAAGGGTTCTTCCTGCATTTCACTTTCCATGATGATGTGCTCCACTATAAAGGGGCCTCTATTTGTGCCTCATGAAATGGTATCTACAAAGAGTGTTGACGTTGGTGGATTTCTATATGATTTATTATTTCCACTTAAATGAAATATAGAATATTTTTATGCATTGCGAATAGAATGCCCTATGTTTGATATCTCATTCGGTATCTCCTCTTTTGATATCCATTTCTCCATCTTTTCTTTCCATCACCCCTCCACCGTTCCCCTCAGGGTTCTTTTATATGGGAATGAAGAGACCTGATATCGTTGTGGATGGTCATCCATATTGGGCCACAAGGATTATTTTGATGAATCCCATGAAGGAGGCCCCCACCCATGAATGACTTTGTCTGTGGGGAGGGGTCATACTAGTAGACCAAAATCACTATTCAACTCCACAAATGATTTTATTTCTTTTTTGTAGGCTGGTGGTACTACCTCATTATGTGACCTATTTTTTCACATCGATGGCCATTTATGTGGATGTAAATCACTTTCAGGCCCCCACAAACAACTTGTTTTTGTGCTCAAGTTTTGGGGGTGCCACATCATCTCGTGAATATTTTTTTTGTGGGGATAGTTTTTTTGGGGGACCAAAATCAATGTCTATCCCTAAAAACCACATTGTTTCAATGTTGGGTCCATTGGTAGCACGTTTTCTTGAAGTATATTCCATTTACAAGATTATTTTTTAATTGGTGGGACACTATACAGAGTAGCAGTCCATGACGTGATTAGTATTTTGCAGGATCAATGCATTCGTCATGGGTTTATCCCCTTTAAACTTTTTTTATCAATATTTTTTATTTATACCATTTAACATCCATTATGTAATATAATTCTTATTTTATGTGTAATTTTTTTGACCAAAAAAATTCCCTCATTAGAATGGGTTCTGATATTGAAAGTTATCCTATTTTGTACTAGTTTGTGGAATACAAGTGGAGCAACATGAGGGGAACATGCTTATAAATATGGCCCCCACTCATTTTTACACTACCTAATTTCTCGATGAACTAAATTATCTTCAAACACTCTGATATCCTTTGATTCCATGTAGAATTTAATTTGTGGATTCCCTTTCTGAAAATAGATCTTCAATTCACAGGAATCATAATTTTAACTTTATACTATAGTCTAGATGATTTTCTAATGGATCATCAATTGAATTGAATTCCTCATTTTTCAAAACATTAGGGGTCAATGACTTTGTGAGTTGATGGTTCACATGCTAGTTCTTCAATGGATGTTGGTTTACTAACTAATAGTTCGAGAGGTTTCATACTTTTTTTAGTTTTATAAAAATAATTCATTTATATTCGGATTTTGATGATGCCAATAGGATGGATCATTCATAGTTTTCTTCCACTAATGATTCTACTCTATTGGTTGTGGATGAAATGGGGAATGCTATGATTTATTGTATTGAAAATAATGATAAAATTTTCATCAACCAACATCTACAACTCCTTGTGGGACATATTCATGCTTGTCAAACGATGGTATCTAATCTCAGATAGGCAATCCCATTATGGATTCTAGCTACCATCTAATGTTGATATTCAGAAACCGAATACAATAAAGCTACCTATATATTGGATAATTGAAAATAGTTATATCACACTAGTGAACATCTCAATGAGGGGATATTCATCTTAGTAACCCATTATAATTGGTAACTTTTGGACTACACTCCCCAATTATCGGAGGAATCAAAGTGGGTGCTTGATGTGAAAATAAATTACTATCCCTACATCACGCAGAAGGGAACAAAAAAATGAGATAATGGTTTTGTCATCAAAATGGGACTAGCACCCTGGGGGCGCATTCAAATAAGACTAAGGGTGACCTTTTTGGATCCTCTAGACTTGTGAGGAATTTAATACTGAGTTAATGAATGTGGGTACGTACGAGGTGGTATGGATTTCACAGATGTACACTGACTGAAACCAAAATATTATCACGTAGTTACATAGCATAGTCATCATGGAGACTAACACCTTCCACATAGTTCATGGTGTGGTTGGCATTACTCGCTATTATTTTTAGTTGATTTCGGGGATTCCCATCATGGTTAATATGTATGATGTGATTTCGTAACCCCCTTTGGTCTGAGTGGACATAGAGAGGACCCCCCTCTCTTTCCACAAATCTTATTGGAAATGAGAAGAACCCATTAAAGAGTTAACCCCACTCGAAAAAAGACTTCCATTTTTTGACTGGATTGTGGCCTTTCAAATTCAATATAACTAGGATCCCAATGCACATAGGCTGAGGCCTTTCATGATTTTTGAGACCCGAAGACATATTCTTCTATACTGGCCTAGGCATGAGGTATTCACTTAAATAATTTGTTCTATAAGAAAATTACTAATAAAAAATGATACGACTGGAAAACATTATTCTCATGTTTTTAGTGTCTAGATGTTGTTGGGGTGTGATTATTCTACCATGGTCGGATTCAATACCTTATTAGAGGTGGATTAATTTTCCAATGGTAGGTGTATTAACTTTTTTATCCTATTGATGGTGAATATTGATTGTTTCTAAGAAATATCAATGTGGGGAGGTCACTATAGAAGTTAGTGGATCCCTTCCAGGTTATCTGGGGTTGGGTATCATCCCATATTAGAGTCTAAAGAAATTTCAAAACTCAACAGATCTGAAGGTCAAACATCAGTCCATACATTAAAAGAATAAGTGGGTTAATTCCTTTAGTCTTGAGTGAGTATTAAAAAACTGATGCGCTCAACAATAAAGATCATTTTAGAAAAGATCCTTGTGGTCCCTCTTCTAATACATTTGGAAATGGTCGATCTAGGAACCTCTCTAGGTGAGGATATACTATGTATTTAATGGAAGGAGTCCTAGTTGATAGCATTGAAGAGGAGACTATATGAGATTGGTAAGTGCACTATAGATTCCCAAAAAAATTCAACTATGTCCATATTAGGTGTCATCTATCTCTTAATTATAAATTCTAATAGAAACACGTAATAATTTCAAGGAATCTATGGTTGATGTTTTCTCAAGATCACACACTATGTCAAATTGGGATTCTTCATTTCATGGTTTACCATCCTACACATACTAGATCCTATGATGATGTATGAAACCAATCATACCTTAATGATCAAGTGGAAAACCCAGTTCCTATTTTCGAATCCCAAATGGTTCCTATGGTCAGTGGGAAAAAAGGAAAATAGTTGTACATTACAGGCTCAAGAATCATCCAAGACATTCATTGGTTTCTAATACCACATTGACATTGATGAAGGTTTGGGGTTCAACCTCACATGTTGTTTTTAATTCCCTTCAAGGTCATGTATCTATCCCTCCATATGTCACTTTAATTTCATCATATAAGCAATGTGATTCATTGATGAGTTCCTATTCAATTAGTGATCTATGGAACTTTTTATATTATAACAATGTTTCATTGACCAGGTATGGCTATGTATTAGAACACGCCACTATTTAATATAATGATTCTCATGAATGAGTGGATTCCTACCTTCGAGACCATGATAAATCAATCCATTCCCTGTAGAACCCACATATATTTTCAGGGTGTGTGCCATCCATGGTGTGGCCTTTGGTTAATTAGGATGATTGGGATAATATCCATGCCTCTAGGAGTGTTGAAGATGTTGACCCCTAGCACAAATGGAGTTGGTAAAATTCATATTTCTTGTTCAGGGTCTGGAATGAACCCATCCCTAGAGGGTTCATGGGTGGATGAGGTGCCTAAAAAGAAGATGTGGAAATTAGAACTCACCTCACTTCCCAGGTTGGATATTCTAGGACTAACCATTCCCATAACTACAGTCTTCCCAAAGGCTTATAAATTTTAGGATACTGTGAGATCAAGTGAATATGCTGTTGAAATTTTGGAAACACTTTAGGAAGCTCCACTTGGGCTTGTAGCCATTGTATTTATCACCACACCCTTCTGGATCTCCTATCATGAAGATCCTCTTCAGGTTGCTATATATCTAGATGAAATGGATACTTGTATCCACTCCTACATGGGAAGACCATACTAGCATGTATGAGTAGAGGACATTGTAGTAATCATTATGGTGCAAGATGATATCAATGAAGATGTAATTTTCTACCAACTCATTTTATTTTTAATATCATGACAATGAACCGCTAATCCTACTACCTGTCACATAATAGTGAGATTTTTGAGTTTTTTTTCTTTCAAAAAATACACCCCAAAGGTTTCTACTGCTTGGAAGAATATCCATTAGGATGTGGGAACCACTAGATAGAGTTCCCCGGAGACAATGGAGAATATGGACGCTATAATTTCGTATATGCTTGATCATTTTAACCTATCACCTCACCCTTTATTCCATATAGAGGGTCACCTCCTTGGCATACCACGATGAATCTAATGGCTCAAAAAATATTGATACTACTAATGTTGGGTATAACATGTGACACTCACATTTTCTTGATTAGTTTTCTTTTTATGTTTCTTTATTTTCTAACTAATAATATTTCATATTAAGTGGCGCATGTTCAGTGAGTAATCAGTAATCTATCGCCTAGGGGCCTTTATCCGCAACTCTTTCGCAGATGAAGGTGATAACACCTCTTGTGATTTCTTAACATGATATGGATGTTTGGACAATTGAGGCCATTGGGGGATCCAAATCCCCAGGTGGGTCATCATTTCACAATCAAATGATTTATTTACATGTAATGGAGGAGACTCCAGAGTTTGAATCTTTTGACAATAATACTAAAAGTGTTTTTCAAAGAGAACCTCACGGAAGATGTTGTTACTCTACTTCAACATGAGTCAGACTTGATTGATTCTCCACATCCCATGGTCATTATTCCTATGATCATAGTTTTAGTGAGAGACCATTGGGATATCCCAACACAACTGGTAATTATCCTACACCATAGCTTGCTATGGAAGAACCTTATGTACTAATTATTGAAATATGTAGCATCTATTTTACCATGTGATGATGTGACAACTGTTGTTAGGAACAATTATGATCTTAAGAGTAATGTTCTTTATTCATTCTTCTAAATATTCCCTAAATTGTTTAATATCATTAGAAATGATTTCTTTAGATTTTAGATTTTTGAATTATGGCCACAGGTTTCTCCAACTATAGATGATGTTCTGAACGTTCCACATACTAATACTTCAATGGAATTAGATTCTATATAATCAATCCATGTTGTGAATCATGAATTAAAAACCCCTCTAGTGTCACTTATTCATGAATATATTTATTCTTGTGAGATTAACTCTGTGGTGGACTAGTTGGGTCTATATTAACATTGTGTATCCTATTGGGAAATATAGAAGGATGTTTGTAAGTTGATTTTTCAGGACACCATGAAAATATAATGAAATAATTTATTAAATTATACCACATATTTTAATTTCTTGTGTATGCGGCATTTGGTAATCATTCCATGCATTACAAAAAAAGTGATTACTACTCTGGAGAAAACAAACACACTCCAATATCAGCATTTCACTATAGATTCCATGGCATACCTTTACATAGAAAGGTAGATCCTACTTATGGAGGATATTATGAAACATGGGATAGCTTCATGGTTATATGGAAATGTTACAGATCAGTGGATCTCAGTAGAGAGACTTTATCAATAGGTGTACGGTCTTAGTCTGGAACTCGAGTGTCTTATGCAACAATTAGCTCCCAACTATGAAATATTTCATTAATGGAAATAGTTTGTAGATGATGAAAATGAGGGATTGGATGTGGCTGAGAGGGCAGAAGAATTACAAGTTAGTGCTAATGCATTGTTTTCAAACATGTTAGAGGTCCAGAAAGGCCTAGATTATTTGGACTGGACACTGCTTCAACATTGTGAATCTTTTGAGCTTGATATTTAATTGTAATATCACAATTTTATGGAGAGTCTCCAGTATATGGATGTTCCTCGATTCTCATTCAATAAAATTACATTTTCCATCAAATGCATATCTTTTATCATTTCTTGAAATGTGCATCAATCACAATTTTCATTGTGTTTTGAAGGATATTCTCTTAGATTACTTGAATAGCTTCGTCACTGGTTATCATTTTCAATCCCAATCTAGGATAGCCAATTTGACATGATCATGTAATGCTCTACTTTTTCATCATCTAAGGGGCTCAACAGGCATAGTTTTGAGTTTTGTTTTGTGGTTACATGAAAAAATCAACCAAAATCGTGTATTTTTTTACTACTCTAATATTTTCTTAATCCCATATGGTATGTTCTTATCTAGAACAACATGAATTATACACAAGCCACCAATTCTAGGTTTTCAACCAAATATGTTTTGTGCCTTTTTTAATTTTATTTTGATTGATCAATATTTATTATACTATGAAACACATAGGTTTGTAATTTGAGAAATATAAATTTACACCGGGATACATATAAGGGTTTTCCATTTGTTGATTTTTTTGTCTCCTTTTATAGGATGTTTCGACTCTTTCATATGGGACTAATGCAAGTAATGTTTTTAGTTAAAAAACCATGACCATGAATTATGGGGGGACGACCCCAATAAGACTTACTGGCTAAGAATTTTCACATCACGTTTAGACATCAATAATGGATTTTTAGACATTTTTTTTTCAATTCCCAAATCATGGACATGATATGGTGAATGTACATGATTTTTATATATAATTTTTTTTCCATAAACATTTTGTTGAGGCATACAATGATATAAGAAGCCTCTCTTGGGAAAAAATGTTCCTTTGGTTGATAGTCCTTTTTTATGGGAATCTTATTTAGAGCCATATGACAAATATTGTGCATAGTAAAATAATGGTATCCTTGATACATTAACCCTCCATTTCTGTTGGCCAAGTATATTATGAAATTTCATATATCCCAAGACTATGATGGGGGTAAAATTAATGGAATTACATCTCAATAAATGAAGCGGTAATATTTATGGAACTGGATATGAATGAGAAAACACTACTACCTGAAATTTTTAATTTTTTATGAAATGGTAGAATCATGGTGCAGTTTAATGTCATTCATTAATGATATGGACCATTTTATTTTGTTTCGTACATCGAGGAAATTTTAGGGTTAATATTTAAGGTCACTTACCTTTGAATAAAGAAAAAACGATTTTATAATTTCATGGTAATTTGATCAGGAATATTCCACCATCTTCAAAAATGAGGTGGAAATGGTTTTAATCTATTATATGGGGGTTTAAAAATACATGGAGTGATGCAAGACATTAAATTAATTAGGTAATATAGAGACATAAAAAGCATCTCATGGTGATTGATTTTCCATTGGTAGATTGGCAATTTTTAGTGTGACATATGTCGTGCTAACTGGGGAATATTTTTCATAGTCAAAAAATGTTTTCACCTAGCACTAAACCCCTATTTAAAATGGATTGGTATGTTTATGGAAATTTAGACATCCATAGGCCCAACATTTGGTTTGGAAAAGGAATGTTCTGGAATAATAAAGGATAATTTTATGTCACAATTTCTTGAGATTGGGTAGACATTTTTACCTTATTTATGTATGACCCATCATTGGAAGGATGTATTTTTTTCTTTAATACAAGGACCAAATTATAAGAATTGTGTATCACTGTAAATATCTGCTAAATGAGATTCAATCCATACACAGTTTTAGGATGGTTCCCCCTTCATGTCTAATTTTCACATTGGAAGGGGAATTTTTTTATCATTTTTTATTGATGTACGTAGGATCAATGATTTAGGTGTCACTATGTATCATGTAATGGAAATAATAAAACTAATTTTATTTCTTGTAATTTTATCCTAATACATAGATCAAACACTATAGTGGGTATGTGTAATTTTCTTTCGAATAAGATCTCACAAGTGTGTCGATATGCATACCAGACCCTCTTATGAAAATCAACCTCACACATTAGAGTGTGGTGGAATTTTTAATTTTGTCTAGAAACAACTTGTGTAGTACTAACTCATATAATGAAAAAGGGGAGGAATTTTTATCTCATGGATGGACCTATACTTGAGGATTTTGATTTCACAACGTATCACCTGATAATTAGAATCAATCTTTATGATGTTCTTGGAAGTTACCCAGCTCTCATTTCATGAAACTAAGACAAAAACAATACCGTTTAAAATCATATGCTGAGGACATCATGTGATATTACATTTTTAGGTTATACAACTAGAATGATCTATTGTAGAAATTATTAGAAATTGGAGGATCATATGTGTTGTATTTTCTGACATTTCTTAGATGCGAGGGAGAAAAAGGGTTAACCCATGATTATTGTGATTTTCTGATCAAGATAAATGATAAGGTGTGTAAATTTTGTTGTGGGATTACAAAGATAGAGGTGGTATTTTCCCAATACAAAATTTTCTTTGTTTGAGTGGCCATTTTTTTGGTCAAATTATGTAGATCCAACTGGGGAATATTATGCATAGTAAAAAATGGTGTCCATAGGACATTGGTTGTCCATTCGTGATGCATAGAGTAATTATGTGAAGATCCAAAAATTTTCAATGCATAATGTATGAAGAATTGAAGGATTTTTTATTGGTATATGAGAAACATGCATACCATTATTAGACATGGAATTTTAGATTCCCTACATAGGCCTGACTCATATACAGGGGGGGTGATTTGTTTTTCATTGGTAGATCACTATATGATGAAACTAAACTTGATATCTCTTATATAGATCATTTTTTGTATGCAATATATGAGAACTTTTATCTTTTTTATTTAACACATGATTGGGACTAGGAAAAAGGTCTATGAATTACTATATATTTTTGTTAAAATGTGAATAGAGCCACATGTAGTTCTTGAGGTACCGTACAATTTATCATCTTGTGGTAAGTATTTTATCTAGAAAATATGATGTTATGAGGTAAGGACTTAGGATCCCCAATATATAGATGAAATATTATGGATATAACTAAGATTAAATATTTGGGTGTCACTACATATCTCATAAAAATGGCAATAAAGACACATGATGTTCTAGAAAACCAATGATGTTAAATTCATTCAGTATAGAAATTATCCATGCAGTTTAATGAGTTATTTTGAATATGATAGTTCAATTGACGTGAATGAAGACAAATATCATTGATCTGTTTTCTTTTAAATCATGTGGTATGAAAAATTGGTCTTTATTTTAAGGTCATTATTTCAGGACCATGAAAACATGATGTAGATTGATATGCCATTATCATGTTCGAATCCCCCATCGAAACTCCTAATCCCACATGAGTTATGCTCGAGGTGAGAAACAAGGGGTGAAAAATGGATTATTCTTACAAACATATGTGATATAATGATGGATATTTGAATTTGAATCTTTGTTGGATGGACTAGGATGTAAAATCTAGGCATCATAATGTATCTCATAATAGTGAGAATCAAGCCTTATGTATTTATTGAACTGGAAACATGTGCAGTTCTAACATGTGCACTACGTAGAGGTATTATTCCCTTTGATTATTTTGATTGTTATAGATAGACCAAGGATTGGATGCCTGATAATTAATATATATCCTATGTGACTAGGATTAATCAAAATATAGTTTCGAGACCCTTTGTATTTTATCATCATGCAGTGATAACAAAGGTGACCAAATGTAAAAGTGGGATCTTGTTTTGTTAGTATTTCGAATTAGATTTCTGGGATTCATTAAATATCTTTTTGAAACATGAATAAAGTCACACATAGTTTATGAAAAAGAGAATCCCTTCATAGACTTTACACTCATGTGATGACCGAGGAATTTCTTCTTTATCCCGCGCATATTTATGTCATGGGTAGGGAATCATCTACTAAAATCATGATTCACATATATTTTAACATTATACAGGTTGGATTTTTGTATCTTGTAGTCATGGGAAATACGGACCACTTTGGAGTCCCCTATATTGATCTAATTTGAATACAAGTGCGATGTAATTTTCTATATGACATGGTTGGGCCTAGGACATGTGGTCTAAACATCTAAACATATCCCATAGAATGAGAGTCAAGTCACATATTATTCTTGATGAAATATATAGTTGAAGAGATTTTGGTAAGGACGGGGGTAGTCTATGTAGAAAAATTAATATCATGCTTGGCCCCATAAATAGAGATCTAAACACCACTACATTTCCTGTAAGTGTAGGAATCAGGCCACACATAGTACTTTAGGGAAACCTCCCACTGTGGTTTGACCCACATACAAGGAGGGGGCATTTTTTGGAGTGGCTAGACGATGATGTAAAATCTAGGAATCAATATGTATCTTATGTGGATATGAATCATGTTGTACATAGTTCTTGAATACTGTATGGTAGATAACTGATGGCAGGGGAAATTTCCTCTCATGTGAGAGAAATGAGGCATCCCAAAATCATTATGAGGAATCCAATGTACACATTATGGGGTATGAGTTATCTCTTATATGGTTAAGTGACATCCAAAACATTTTCTGGGTATGATTTCAGTTTAATGTCGTATGTTGAGGATGTTAAATCCTAGTTTAATGTTATAGTGGTTAGAAAAATATGAGACAACCTCAAAAAGTGATGTGCATAATGTAGTGGCATAAAACCCCATTTGAATGTAGAAAGTAGAGGCACACAAAACTCATATGAAATCATAAGGAGTCTATCATACATATTTATGTTATGATTCTTGGACATGGGTTTCCAATTTATGGTAATGTACGTTGGACAAAGTGTATAGTTTAATGATTTATTCTCAAGACATGATCATTAATTCTATTGTCATGAAACTAAGACACTGGTTCCATCCAGTTTATCATCATGCATCTAGAAAATAAGTTGTTATGATTTTTAAAATCATGCATCTAGGATGATGTATCATGAAATTATATTTCATACAGTTAAGATGACATACCCTAGAGTTTAACATCATGTGATTAGAACCGTGTACCTTGTGATTATAAGAACAACTTATTTGGGTACCTTGAATTCGTGGGAGATGTGATTAGATGGACATCCATTGATGTTATGGAATAGTCTCCATTGATTTAGACCTTATGTTTGGAATATTTTCACTCCCATTACATCTCTAACATATGAGGTTTCATTCTAGGTATCATCAGAGTCCTGAAGAGAAACACCACATCTCTTTGGAGGAATGATCAGTGGAAAAACGTTTTGTTAATGGTTCTTGGGATCAGGTATTGGTGGACATCCCGACGATGTAAGGAATGTAATAGTCAAAATATTCAGGTAGAGCCCTCTTTTTGAAAAATAAAAATCAGTACAATAAGGAGGTGGAAGGGGAGAGACGAGCATCTTGAAATCATGCCAATAAACTATGGAACACCATAAGTCATAATAAATCTGATAGGAATAATCATAATCATCATACCAGTAAGAGTCAACTAAGGGACCATGAGACCTAGTAACCATAGTCAGCTTGAGATATGAATAGTCCTTCATGTGTCTAGCTTTCCTAGGAGGAACAGGTTGGAAACATTCATTATCCACAACCGCAGCCTTCCCTTTCGATAATACCAGACTATATGATGAGTTTTTTGGGGAATCATCCTTCATATCATCCCACCTTCCATAGATCCCCTAAGTTTCCCATGACTTATTGATTTCCTCTCAAATCCTTGAAATGTTCCCATCACCCAAATTTTGTTGCCCTTCAATTTCATGATCATATTTTTTCTCCGAAGACACAATTCCTCCCTCATTCATTTGGATCTCTGGGGCTATCCCCCCTGACGTATGAGTCTCCTATGTCAACTCCATACTCACCCCATCTATAATCTGCACATTACCTTGTATTGAATGTAATATATTCTCATCTAATCACTTTTATTCATTTATACATATATTTTCTTTCTCATCTATGGATAACTAATTTAACATGGTAATGTAGAGAGAGGGAAGTTGAACCAAGATGGTTATGACCGCCTATGTATTTTATCCTAATAGATTTGGTGTCTTATGTGTGGTAGTGCAGGTCATGGTACGGTAATCCCACAAGGTGTGTATAATCTTTTCTATATAAAATTTTTTATTTGTATCTACCATCTTATAGTTTATATTTTATAGGGTCTTGTGGAAGGCCTCTATCTTTTCATCAGTTGATGTATAGTAGTGTGATGAACAGTTGAACTTGAGGCCATACGTTTGATATAGTTCCTCCAATTAAGTCGAACTAAAATTGTTGTTGTTTTTCATTAGAATTGTATGGGGGACACAAAATATTGTTAATATTTTTTCTTCCATAAACATAAATATTTTAATTTCCACACCATCTGTGAGGGGTATAGTTTTGGACCACATGGAGAAGGTCAAGTGTAATAAGAATGTACTCGAACGGCTTAGACATAGTGGGAGGATATGATCACATAAAATTCATTCCCCATATTGAAAATGTTTCAGTGTGTTTGGATGTTTTCAGTATCTTTAGGATTTGGTGAATGATGATTTCATGAACATGTAAGGAATGTAACTTTTTGGTGAATGTAGTGATTTCATTAATTTTAGTGGGCCATCATTACCTAATCCTTTGGATTTGGTGGGAAAGCTTGAGTTATAAATAGTGACCTATGTAGGCTCTAGTGTGAAACAAGTTCTTGAAAGATTTAGTATCATCTCTATAAATGCAACTAAGAATTACCTCATCATGGTTCTTCTTATATAATGCCTTTTGAGGGTTTGTACCATCATAAAAAACATTTTTTAATTTATTGTTTTCATATTTTCTCTCTCTCAGATTTTTCCACTGGGAGTTCTCCATTTTAATGGTATCCCAAAATAGGTATCATTAATATTGTGGGAGTGTTATACAGATCAAGTATGGGGATAATCTCATTGATCTATTCCCTATTGGCTTTAATTAAATGTGATTCCATCTAATGATGCACAAAAATTATGACTGTTTCATCCCAGTCTAGATTAGCTAGAGACGTGGCTTCATTTTTTAAGGTGTCTTCCTAGGAATATAATGATCATTAACCACGATTCAAGGTTGTATTCAATGGGAATTATACAATTTAATCCCCAAAAATGATTATCTGGGGGACTATATCTTACTTTTTTATTACATATGCAGTGTTAACATGCTTAATGACCAGTTCGAAATCCCGTTTTATCTTCAAATGACTAAATTGTACATAAATTTATAGATCTATCCCTGTAATGGTAACATGATATTAAACTTAATTGTTTATCTACCCCACTGAAAATAGATAAGAGTAATGAAATATTTCCTTTACTATAGATATGATCATAACTCCTAGGCTCATGTTTTTTAGCTAGCGGTCTTTCATCCTATTCCCTTATGGGATTCTATATGCACATTCAAAATACATCACCCATGTCTAGTGGAATTCCTTAATAGATAAAACTATTTCATTAGTTTGTTTAGTGTAAAGTGAAGTCAATTCTTTTGAGGGGTTATTTTCCTTATATATTAAAATTATTATAATTTTACCACTTTCTTAAAGAAGTAACAGAATACAAAACAACTATTAGATGATTTACCACAATGAAATATGATTGGTGAGCATCACATGGATGAAAATGTAATTAACTAGATTTCTATGAGAGGCCAAACAAACATTATAATGATGTACGTAGTAATTCGTCTTCTAGAAAGAAAATGTTAGTTCCAGAAAAATCTTCTCAATGACTAAATAATGAATCTCAGTATCTATCATGGTTTGACTGAGATACTAAGGGATGTTTTTTCTAAAAAATTATTCCTTTTGTTTGAGTATGTTTCTTAGTGATCGATACAGGGCTATAAAAAACAAAATAAGTTTCCTTCATTTGATAGATAGCATCAGGGTTATAAGGAAGAAGAGATATTTCTTGATACTTTCAAATGCTTCTGGAGAATAATCAATCCCTTAATATGTATCCCCCCTTTTTGTCATCCTGTTGAAGGGAATACATTTTCATGTAGGGAAAGGAATGAAGCATTAAATGTTTTCCATTTTTCCTTGGATTCCTCTCAACTATGTTAGGTTTGGAGAAGGATACATTCCAAGGATATCATTTTCATTGTTGGGGTAGACTTCAGATCTATGATCGCGTATGAAAACGTAGAGTAATTTCCTTGATGTAATACCAAAAAGAAATTTTTGGGGTTTCATTTAAAATTTTTGTTGTCATAGATTGTTGAATAAAGTGTTAATATCCACCAAGTGTCCAATTCATTGTCATGATTTAACGACTGGTTCATTGACATATCATTTGAAAAATATTCCCAATAAGGGTTTGAATATGTACTTCCTGGCACATTGGTACATTATACTAACATTATTCAAGATAATGGGCATTAAATAATATAAAACTACTCCACGGGGGGTCATAAATTTGGTGGAATATTCATTGTTATAGGCAATTATGTTTCGATTTTATCCCAAATAGAATTCCATGAATGATATATCTTGATACCTATCTTTTTGGTCGATCATTTGTTATGTGATTTGGACTGGGAAATCATCCATTAGATAGTGTCGGATCCTAAAATCGATGTAGGCTCCCATATACCTATTATTTTTATTGACGGGGATAATTTTAGAGACCCATTCTTGAAATTATACCTTCTTTGTGAAATTTTATCTGATGATATTGTCAAATTAACCCTCAATTTTTCCAACACATGTCGGGTGTATGCTTCTAGCTATTTGTTTACAGACTCAAAGGTCCTCTGACAGGGCTACATGTTTAGTGTCCACCTCAGGATCAAGGCCTATTATATTGGTGTAGTTCAAGGTGAATACAACTCGATACTGCTTCATAAAAGAGGTATACACCACTTTCTCTTCAGAATACATGACTACACTACTCAAGGCGGGCCATAGGTCTTTTTCTCTAACCATATATTTTTATCTGGGTTTATAAATATGGTTACAGATACCCTCCTCAAATACCATAGGGGTGTGCAAAAGGTCCTTGTTCTCTTATTATTCATCCTCTCCGTATGATTTCTCTTTTTATATTGGGGAATAATTCCATGGGATATGTTATATTTAGTTATGATTGGATACAACATGTTGGTATTCAAAAGATGAAGGGACTTCCCCTGAACCAGCTTACCATCAGGGGTTTCTTATGAAACTCTATAGGGGATGAAGTGATGGATAACAAAGGGGTTTCTTCATCTTATTTGATTGATGATACAACATATTCTCTCTCAAATATTGAGGGAGTGATTTATTGGATCTCTAAGTGTGAACTGAATGTACTTCCATCCAATCTATCAAAATTATATAGTGATTCAATAAACATTTGGACATTGCTAGACACATTGGTCTTGAATGAAGTCATTAGGATTATTGAATTTTCATCAAAATTTGGACACATTTTATATATATAGTTTATTATTAAAAAATACTCTTTCCTAAAATATTTGAAGGGGTTGGCCAATATCATTTCTAGAAAGGTTGTGGTAGTGACCAAAGAAACACCATTAATCATTGTTTATTTCACTCTCCTATGATAGAATACTATATTGATACAATGAGAATCATAAAATTTGAATGGGCTCGTAATGGTGTGAAACACCCGGGTATTTCCATTAATTTATTTTTTTATGAATTGATGGTATGAGGATGGGATCAATGTGTGTGCATGTAACCAGGGCCTTCAATGAAATATGTTGCTGGTTTCATTTTTTCGAACCCCCAAAAATTCAAAGTTATCTATGTGGTCTGCAAACATAGTCTTGAGTTTTGTTTTTCTCAATTTATTCATTCCACATTTTTCATAGCCATGTAGTGTTATGGGTGAGGGAACTATGTTATAATCATTATATCCCATCCAAAAAAGTGTTCATACTAAAATGAGGTTAACTCAAGATCCATAGTCAATGATTACTTTTTAGACATCAACACTACCTTTTATACCATACACATACAAGGGTCTCATGTTTCCATGTATAAAGACATCTTCATCTTGATATTTAAAGGGGATAAATATATAGAGTTCTATAAGATCACTATCTATATGATAATCCACGGTAGTAGGAACCACCGGTTCAAACAAATAAGGTATGAGAAAATCCTTTATGAGTGTATCCTAGAAGACATTTGCCAAAATTTTGGAATCCATGAACTATATCTTATCTAGTACCAAGGATACCTACATTAGGATGTCATAATTAATGTCTAATTTAATACTCTTCTAAATGGTAGGATTATCCTTTACATGATCTTTTGGGGATTGAGTATTTGAGGTATATGTATTAGTACTTAAGAAAGTACCTTGATGTACTTTTGTCCTTGGTGGGATGGGCTGAGCAGGTACGTCTGTAACACCCTGAGATTTTATAAAAAATATTCTTTTTAATTTATTTAATTTCTTGTGTTGTAAGCTACACCAAATGGAGATTAAACAACACACATCCTTGACTTTCCTTTCATTACACGCAATCGCGGCCTTCCTCGATAGCGTGTGTAGTACGCAATACCGAGTTTCACTAAACAACGATATGATATTAAAATATTATTAAAACTAGCTCTTATGAATAGTAATAACCACTTTTTGAAATTTAGTAAATTTTATTTTTCAAAATGGACTTCATTTTTGGATTCGGAATATCGAAATTAACTTAGGGTGAAATTTTGGTACTTTTCAGATAACTTTCATATTCTGATGAATAGTGAAAATTACTAAATTTTAATTAAAAACAACTTTTTTAATCGAATCAATTAATAGTGATAAATTAAAAATTTGAGTGGTTTTAAAGTATATTTAGAATATATTTTTACAGTTAAATACAATGTTGGTCATTGGATGTAATTTCACATTTAAACCAAATATAAACAAGTGTCAATCTTTTGATAGTTATTATCTCTTAAGAACACGCTATTTGTTTTGACGACGGAAATTAATTTTTAAATTAGTTAATGTAACTGATATGTTTTTAATTTGATAAAATAGAAATCATTTTTGAATTCATAATATCAAATATATCTTAGGCCTAAGTTTTTTTATTTTTCTAGAAACTTTCATTTTTTGAGGAATAGTGAAACCACTAAGTGGTAGTTAAAAAAACTGAATTTTTCATAAAACATAATTTTACTGCTTCTGTGAGTGGAATTTCAAAAATATGAGAGACATGGTTAATGTTAAGGACTAAAATGTGGTTCAATGAGATGAAAATAATTTTTGGTGAATAGTAACTTTTTACTTTTTTTACAACGGTTAAAAGTAAATAGGGTAATTAAGGGTAAAAGTGTTATTATTATTACCCTAACACATGTCATAATTCTATTGGATAAGTTTAATTCGACCAAAAACAAACCTAGGAATAAACTATGACCATTTAGGCCCACTTGGATAAGATTAGGACATTTATTATCAATTTATTTAAAGAAGGGTTAAAATAGTTAAAATCAAAGCTTAATAACTAAATAATTTTTAATATAGCGTTATACATAAGATTAATTCGACTATAAATATTCATTTGAAATATAAAAAAATTTCCAACATAATGGTATTTTATTTTTAATTTTTAGACTTAAAATTATTTAATTTATTTATGATACAATAACGATGCAGTAATTATCCTATTAATGAAATATTTACATAATTGATGTTATAAATACCCAAATAAATGTAATTTGAGACATTTTATGAATTAAAATAATTTTATAGGTTAATATGACATGTTAGTATTTATTTAATTAACCTTTTTTCAAATAATCATTCTGTTATGATTTTCAAAAATATCAATTACTAAATAGTGTCAAAATTGACATAAAATAGTTTTTAAAACAAATATTATATTATTGATTGTTATTTTATTCCTAAAAATATAAGGTTCGGCCAAGATACTTATATCATGATATATGTATCATTAATGGACCACATGGGGGTCTCTTGGATTTATACGGTATGTTTACTAACTATATAATATAAAAATACAAAGTGACATGGTAAATGTCAATATAATTAACTAAGAGTTAAAACTAAAATATATGGTTAATATAATGACCTAAACTTGTCTAAATTCTATTGGATGAGAGGATTTAGTCCCATCCCCACCTTAGCATCTAAATATATAAATTTGGAGCTATTAAAAACCGAATTTGACTTTATAATAAAATAATAGTTTTGGTAATTCCAAAGGTGCCCTTCTCCTCCCTTATAAAAGGGCACCTCCACCTCTCTTCCTCACACCACTTTGAGGAATGTCCGTTACTGATTCTTTCAACCTTATTTAATCTTCCACTTATTCTTCTTAGGTTGTTTCATTATTAATTAATGACATCAGTATCACTCATATACTGATATGTTATTATATGTATGAAACAACCCTATTTCACCATCTATCCATCCTACAGACAACGAAATCACCGCCCGTGCGTACGTACAGAATACTGTCTCCACGCCGTGGTGTAATCTATTTTCCACCACCACCTTACTTGGATGGGTATAATGGTGTAAATAATAACTATATATGATTATTGTAAAGTTATATTGATTCTGAAATAGTATAAATACACTCCAATACAATTCTGTGATCATGAGAACGATATCATCGCTCGTGCGTACGTACGGACTACCGTCTCCACGACGCGATGAGATTCATTCTCCACGTTAACCATTCATGAATGATTATAAAGTATATATAATAAGTAATAATGAAATATATTACATAATAATGATACTGTATTTATGTTTATATATATGAATGTCATCTACTTAATTTCATTCAACTCAATAAGGAAACGAAAACAGTGTTCATGCGTACTTACGGCCTACCGTCTCCATGAACGGTGTATTTCATTCCATTTACTGATTTGTTATACATATTTATATTCTGAATATATATTATAAATAAATCATGTTTTATATTCTAGAATTAATTAATCATGATCTAAGTAATCAAATGAATAATTACAAGTCAAAACACGGACGACAAATGAAATGATTTTACCCAAAATGCTCTTTAACATTGAATTTACAAAAGAACGAGTAATATAATGTCATATGTGAACCATATATGATATCATAACAATGATTATTATTATGGAATCATTTAATAACATTATTTAAATCATTATACAGGAGGTTCGGACACTTACGAAGCAAATCATACCTAAGGTAAGGGAAAATATCACAATCTCATTTTATCCGAGATTGTTTATACTTTGGTATTTACTGGGGTGTATTTTATCATCCAAATCCATGTTTCCTAAATATGTAATATTATTTCAATACACCTACAATTTTTTAAATCCAATTTTACCCTTTGGTGAGTTTTTAGTAAAAGATATGAACAAAATCATTTGTCATTTTTCGTACGAGGTACTTTTTCACTTTTCCGACAAAAGTACGATAAGAATGTTTTTTTAACATATATGGCATGAATGGATTTTTAAAAAATTATTTACAAGAAGATTAATTTACAAGTTTTCATTTTTATTTTTAATCAACTTCCTTTTATTTTAAAATTGTATGACATGTTAAGAAATGAAAAAATGTTTTTGAAGTAGAAACGATATTTTTCTCAAGAATGGATTTCAAGTGTTTTATCAAAATTATTTTCCATATAAGATAATATAGGGTTATGTTTCTATCCATATTATTAAATTTATTTGATTATGTTGTGATGGAATTATTTTATGAATTCCTTTATCTTATATGAATTGTTTTATGATGACATTTTTTTTAACAATTCCATTTTTATTACATGAGTTATGCAATGTTGTATGATTTATGATTTTGTGGCACACATAAAGAATGATATCATTATGAGATGGGTGGGACCTATATATCCCTCCTATTCATTGGGTAAAGATTTTATATCTCATGAGATAGACATGGCTGGAACGGAAGGTTAAACCGGTTCAGTGAAACGGGACTAAAACGAGGAATGAACTCGGTTCAGAAATGGACTTTGTCCACTAAGACAGTCTTGGCAATGAGTCTTGACTAATAAGAAATGATTCTCTATGATTATGTGTGTACACCAAAAAGTATCATGTTTTATGTTATGATTATTGGGATTACATTTCACTACTATGATTTATCACATGTTATGATATTATGATCTCTTTTGCAGGTTATGATTTCCAAAATGTTATGTTCTTATGAATATGATGTGATTCATATTTCTTTTGTTTACCCTTACTGAGCATTTGTGCTCACCCTTTTATGTTTTATTTTCCCCAGGATATAAATAAAGGTTTTAGGTTGAAAAAAAATGAAGATATTTATGGGAGATGTTGAAGATCTTTCACCATGATTAGAAGATTACATTCCAAGTTTCCAAAGACACTAAACTATTACGGTCATTGTGTGTCCGTTTTTGTTATGTATTAAGTATTCCACAAAAGTAATGTAATGTCCATGTACTTCAGGCTTCGGGTCTCTACAGTTTGTATCAGAGGAAAGGTTTAGTCAACCTTTGGAAACTAGGATGCGAGAAATTTAGTGAGATCCCAAGAGATATTTCTAAGGTATGTATATGGATGTCCCTAAGGTTAAGTATAAGTATAGGTTATAGTCCTAGAATTGCGCTAATGATATTAGAATTAATCAAAAAATGTTAGATATTAAAGGTACTCCCCCTTTATTATGTTGTTTTCCCTAGCGTGATTTTTGCCTCTCACACTATTCTTTTTGGGTTTTAGACGATGGCTGGAACCCAAAGTAACCATGTTGATCAATGAAATGGACAATGCAATGATTGTCCTCTTGAACAAACAAATGTTATGGGAGATGGAGTGAAATGTCTTATTTCTATACTTACACAAGCTATGAATCATTCTGGACTTCCAAATGAGCAAATAAGGGAACAATATTCTATTGAGTCCTTCATGAGGCAACGTCCACCTTCTTTCAGTGGGTCTTCTGATCCACTTGTTGCTGAACAATGGATCCGTACCACTGAAAAGATATTTTCAGTTCTTCAATGTTCTGAACATGATAAAGTCATCTTAACAGTATATCGTTTGGAAGGTGAAGCTGATCAATGGTGGAATCTTATCAAGAATACGAGTCCAAGAGATGAAATTGAGTCCGTGGAATAGGACGAGTTCAAGAACCTATTTTTCAATAAGTAATTCCCTCGTATTCTTCATACAAAGATGGAGAAGGAGTTTCTTGAACTAAAGCAAAAGGATGGTGAATATGTTGGTATATACGAAGCGAATTTTACAAGGCTTTCATGGTATGCATCTGGATTTATCATCCAACCTAAAAGTAATGTTGATCGATTCTTCAGTGGCTTAAAACCAAGTCTATGAAGGGCATTAGCTGTAAGAGACTTCAGTAGCTATGATGAAATTGTGTGTTGTGCTATCAAGGTAGAAATGGAAGTTGGTGTTACATATCAATCTCATGGTTTTGACAAGAAATGAAAGATGGAGTTCAAGGAGAAATCTAAGAATAATGGTGAAAAGAAGATGAATGTTTCCTTATGCTCAAAGTGTGGAAAGAAGCATGGTGGAGATTGTCTTAAAGGGACTAGAAAATGTTTTACGTGTGGAAAAGAAGGTCATAGAGCAGCTAAGTTTCGAAGTAATGGAAAAAGGGTTGCTAATGATGTGAATAAAGAAAAGACTGAAGAGAACGCCCCACCAACACTTCAATGCTTCAAGTGCAAGGAAATGGGGCATTATGCTAATAAATTCCCTAATCCAAGGGTTAGTGGTGATCGACATGAGCAACCACTTAAGGCAAAGGACAAAGGAAAGTCACATGCGATCACTATTGGCGATGTTGAATATGAAAACGATGTGGTGGAATAATTAAGTGTTTATGTAATGGGATTCCAAAATAATGTTGTATATAGTATTGTGGAATATTGGAATATTTATGTATTGGTTTATTGTGGCTTTCAATAATTTTATGGTACCGGTAACAATGGAAAGTGATTGGGATATTTTTGGAAAAAAAGATGAGATGCGCATAATGAAGGGAAAACGAGAAAATGAAATGTTTGAAAGTATTCATGAGCTCATGATTGATATAAGGACTAAGTGATATCATGGTTTGAAAATATAGAATTTTGAGGACTTTGGTATGTGTAAAGAGTTAACTTTTAACAAAATTCATGTTTTCAATAATGTTCAATGGGTAATCATTTTTTTTCAAGAGAATACTTGATTAAGGCCTTTGAATGTTTGGAATTTAACCAACAAGACATATCTCATGATATATGGGGATCAAAAATGGTATTAACATGCTAGTTGTATGAACTCTTTGGTAATCATTTTCACTATAATATGAGATTAGACAACATTATTTTGGATAAGCCTAAAGATTGGAATGGATTATGTTGTACATAAGTTAGTATTGTTTAAGGATAGAATTTTTTTCGATATTATTTATGGGATGTTATAGTAATGTAGTTTTAGAAAAAGGACAACCTGCAAGATGGGCGACCGCCCATCGCGTCGGACAGGGCTCTGGGAATCGAACCAACAACCGAAGTGCGACTGGCCTTTATCGCCTACCAATGGCCTACAGGATGTCCCTATTTATTAGAAACAAGTTTTATTATATTAAGCAATATCATATAAGAAGTATAAGTCCATTTTAGGAACCATATATGATTAATCTCACTATAGATGGAATTATGTATTTTTTTGATAACTTTTCTAACCTTTTGTTTTAGACTAATGGAATGACCCATCATTCTATCACATGATCTGCTAACACATCATGAATTACAAATTCAACTTCATTTCTTTAAGAGATGAAGTGTAAATTGTCCAAAGAATGACCAACGGTGAGACTATACCATAATCACGAAATTATTTCTTCTATTTCCAATTTCATCAACTTTAGGGAAATGATCTTGAAAAACAAAAATCTTGTCCTAGTGCTCTTATATCTGATGAATCAGATGGTTCCATAGTTCTTCACAAATTTATGGCTTTGTGATTTCTGGATTTTCCATAGCCATGTTCTCTACCACTCTCCATCAGAACATGATGGTTAGATTTCTCTTCCATATCCATATTTTCACCTATGTGGAAACCCAGTGATTAGTTTATTTGGGTAACCGTTACGTTTCATAATTTTTTTTAAAGATATGTTTTGGTATTCCTTTTTACGATGTGGGTTTCTATTAATGAAACTTTCGAGTAGTAAACCATTTATAACCCCGAAGAATTTCGAGGGAGAAATTCATTTTAAGGGGGGTAGAATGTAACACCCCGAGATTTTATGAAAAATATTCTTTTAAATTTCATTAATGTCTTGTGTTGTACGCTACACCAAAAGGAGCTTGCACAACACGCATCCTTGAATTTCCTTTCATTACATGCAATCGCGACCTTCCTCGATAGCGTGTGTAGTAGGCAATACCGAGTTTCACTAAACAACAATATACTATTAAAATATTATTAAAACTAGCTGTTATGAATAGTAATAAACACTTTCTGAAATTTTGTAAATTTTATTTTCCAAAATGGACTTAATTTTTGGATTCGGAATATCAAAATTATCTTAGGGTGAAATTTTGGTACTTTTCGGATAACTTTCATATTCTGATGAATAGTGAAAATTACTAAATTTTAATTAAAAACAACTTTTTTAATCAAATTAATTAGTAGTGATAAATTATTAATTTGAGTGGTTTTAAAGTATATTTAGAATATATTTTTATATTTTAATACAATATTTTTCCTTGGATGTAATTTCACATTTAAACCAGATAAAAACAAGTGTCAATCTTTTGATAGTTATTATCTCTTAAAAACACGCTATTTGTTTTGACGATGGGAATTAGTTTTTAAATTACTTAATGTAACTGATATGTTTTGAATTTGATAAAATATACATCATTTTTGAATTCATAATATCAAATATAGCTTAGACCTAATTTTTGGTATTTTTCTAGAAACTTTCATTTTTTGATGAATAGTAAAACCACTAAGTGGTTGTTAAAAAAACTGAATTTTTCATAAAACGTAATTTGACCGCTTCTGTGAGTGGAATATAGAAAATTCGAGAGACATGGTTAATATCAAGGACTAAAACGTGGTTCAATGAGATGAAAATAATTTTGGGTGAATAGTAACTTTTTACTTTTTTCCCACGGTTAAAAGTAAATAGGGTAATTAAGGGTAAAAGTGTTATTATTATTACCATGAAACATGTCCTAATTCTATTGGATAAGTTTAATTAGACCAAAAAAACCCTATGAATAAAATATGACCATTTAGGCCCACTTGGATTAGATTAGGACATTTATTATCAATTTATTTAAAGAAGGGTTAAAATAGTTAAAATCAAAGCTTAATAACTAAATCATTTTTAATATAGGGTTATGCATAAGATAAATTCAACTATAAATATTAATTATAATGCTAAAAATATTTCCAACATAATGGTATTTTATTTGTAATTTTTAGACTTAAAATAATTTAATTTAATTATGATACAATGATGATGATGTAATTATCCTATTAATGAAATATTGACATAATTGATGTTATAAATACCCAAATAAATGTAATTTGAGACTTTTTATAAATTCCACTAATATTAAAGGTTAATATGACATGTTATTATTGATTTAATTGACATTTTTCGAACTAATCATTCTGTTATGATTTTCACAAAAATCCATTACTAAATAGTGTCAAAATTGACATAAAATAGTTTTTAAAACAAATATTATATTATTGCTTGTTATTTTATTCCTAAAAATATAAGGATCGGCCAATATACTTATATCATCATAGGTGTATATTTCATGGACCACATGTGGGTTTCTTGGATGTATATGGTATGTTTATTAACTATATAATATAAAAATACAAAGTGACATGGTAAATGTCAATATAATTAACTAAGAGTTAAAACTAAAAGAAAAGGTTAATATAATGACCTAAACTTGTCTAAATTAAATTGGATGAGATGCTTTCTACCAATACCCACCATATCTTAGAAATATATCAATTTAGAATTATTAAAAAACTGAATTTGACTTTATAATAAAATAATAGTTTTAGTTATTCCAAAGATGCCCCTCTCCTCCCTTATAAAAGGGCACCTCCTCCCTCTCTTCCTCACACCACTTTGATCCATCATGCTCGGCCAACCACTGAAAAATTCTCCTCTCCACTTCCCTAGAAACATCTTAGAGGTCCTGGGTTTCTTCAAAGACAATTTTTAGTTCCCTAAGAGGAGGTCTCAAAGAGGCGCTTCAAAGAAGAGGTAATGTCCGTTACCGATTCTTTCAACCTTATTTCTTCTTCCACGTATTCTTCTTAGGTTGTTTCATTATAAAGTAATATCATAAGTATCACTCATATACTGGTATGTTATTATAAGTATTAAACAACCCTATTTCACAATCTATCCATCCTACGGAAAATGAAATCATTATGCGTGCGTACTTACGGAATACCGTCTCCACGCCGTGGTGTAATCTATTTTCCACCACCACCTTACTTGGATGGGTATAATGGTGTAAATAATAACTATATATGATTATTGTAAAGTGATATTGATTCTGAAATAGAATACATACACTCCAATACAATTCCACGATCATGATAACAATATCATCGCTCGTGCGTACATACAGTCTACTGTCTCCACGACGCAATGAGATTCATTCTCCACGTTAACCATTCATGAATGATTATAAAGTATATATAATAAGTAATCATGAAATATATGACATAATAATGATACTGGATTTATTTATATATATATATATTAATGTCATCTACTTAATTCCATTCAACTCAATAAGGAAACGAAAATAACCTTCATGCGTACGTACGGCCAACCGTCTCCATGAATGGTGTATTTCTTTCCACTTACTGATTTATGATATATATGTATATTCTGAATATATATTATATATAAATCATGTTTTATATTTTGGAGTTATGTAATCATGTTCTAATTAATCATATGAATAATTACAAGTCAAAACACGGACGGCAAATGAAACGATTTTACCCAAAACGCTCTTTAACATAGAATTTACAAAACAACGGGTAATATAAAGTCATCAGTGAACCATATATGATATCATAACAATGATTATGATTCTATAATCATTCAATGACATTATTTAAATCATTATACAGGAGGTTTGGACAATTACGAAGCAAATCGGACCTAAGGTATGGGAAAATATCACAATCTCATTTTATCCAAGATTGTTTATACATTGGTATTTACTGGGGTGTATTTTATTATCCACATCCATGTTTCCTCAATATGTAATATTATTTCCATCCACATACAATTGTTTAAATATAATTTTACCCTTCGGTGAGTTTTTAGTAAAAGATATGAAAGGAATCTTTTGTCATTTTTCGTACGAGGTACTTTTTGACTTTTCTGACAAAAGTATGAGAAGAATGTTTTTCTAACTTATACAGCATGAATGGATTTTTAAAACATTGTTTCCAAGAAGCTTCCTTTACAAGATTTCACGTTTATTTTTAATCAACTTCTTTTAGTTTAAAATTGTATGACATGTTAAGAAAGGAAAAAATGTTTTTGAAGTAGAAAGGATATTTTCCTCAAGAATGGATTTCAAGTGTTTTATCAAAATTATTTTACATCTAAGATAATATAGGGTTCTGTTTCTATCCGTATTATTACATTGAATTTATTATGTTGTAATTGAATTATTTTATGAATTCCTTTATCTTATATGAATTGGTTTCTGATGACATTTTGGGTAAGAATCCCATTTTTATTACATGGGTTATGGAATGATGTATGATTTATGATTTTGTGGCACACATAATAATGGTATCATTATAGGATGGGTGGGACCTTTATCTCCCTCCAATGCATTGGGTAAAGATTTTATATCTCATGAGATAGACATGGCTGGAACGACATGTTAAACCGGTTTAGTGAAACAGGACTGAAACGAGGAATGTACTCGGTTCAAAAATGGACTTTGTCCACTAAGATAGTCTTGGCAATGAGTCTTGACTAATAAGAAATGATTATCTATGATTATGTGTGTACGCCAAAATGTTTCATGTTTTATGTAATGATTATTGGGATTACAATTCACTACTATTATTTATCCCATTTTATGATATTATGATCTCTTTTGCAGGTTAAGATTTCCAAAATGTTATGTTATTATGAATATGATGTGATTGATATTTTTTTTGTTTACCCTTACTGAGCATTTGAGCTCACCCTTTTATGTTTTCTTTTCCCCTGGATATAAATAAAGGTTTTAGGTAGAAAAAAAGGAAGATATTTATGGGAGATGTTGAAGATCTTTCACCACGATTAGAATATTACGTTCCAAGATTCCAAAGTCACTACACTATTACGGTCCTTGTGTGTCTATTTTTGTTATGTATTAAGTATTCCGCAAAAGTAATGTATTGTCCATGTACGTCAGGCTTTGGGTCTCTACAACATCAACATGACAATGGTCATTGGACACCTATTTATCTTATGATTGATATTCAATAGTGATCAGTTAAAAGTGGACTCTAGTATGTGAAGGGGATTTTATTGATTAGGTTGAACCAATAGACGGCCTATTCTTTGAGTTTCAGCCATATTAAATGTCTGAGTAGGTACATTGCTAGAATTAGTGTTCCCTCCAAGACTGCATCTTCCCCGGTATCCTTGGACCATGATCCTCTGCCTCTGGTTCCCCAACCGCGTGTAGGGAACTCAGTTTTTAACCATACTCATCATTTGAGAAGGGGAATATTAATTAAATAACATTAATGGAATAAAAGATGAACTCATCTTTCATTGAGGACTATTCTTGGAATAATATTTTTTTTGGTGTCATTCAGAGTGGTAGTTCCCTTTGTTTTAGATGTGAGGGAATAAAAACTATGAGTGTAAAATTATAATTTAGTATCTATGTAGATTAATCCTTATAAATTTCTATTTTGCGTATCATTTAGGCCTATTTTTTAAAGGAGGGCCTATGGATATTTGTGTTGTTGATAGAATTGGCATTGTTACAATAGAATCAGTTGGGGGTATAGTCTGTTAATTCATATATGTATTGAGAATATCATTAGTTTAGATAATTTTATTTTGAGTCAAAAAACTATAAAAATTCTATCCCCTTAAGAATGAAACATTTTTCAAATCACCTTTTTCCTCAGATGAAGTAGTGGAAATCTGTTCCACTTCTTTTTGTGGCCTTACCAATATTACTTACCCAAAATCCACCATTTTTTATAGGTGTTAATCATAGATGAATTATTCATGAATAATGTGTCCTAGTATCTAGTGAAAGGCATAATATTATGTCTAGTAATTGATACCTCCCATGTTGTGCCTATTTGGTTAGTGTTTGTGGAGTAAATTAATGTCCAGAGAGGATATAATATAGTCATAGACATGATCATCTCAGAATAAGTATACTTTTTTCATTCACTCCACGAATTGATTTTTCTGGGGTCCCCTCCATTCATCCTGTCATGGTGGTGGTTACTATTGAATATCAAGGTGTTCTACACAAAACGGTGGAGGAATCTAAGTTATAGCTAGCACAAAGGCTGGATTATGTTTGACAGATGTTGCATCAATCTTTTGTAATCATTTTCCCTTGACTGGTGGAGCTATCTGGGACTTGAGTTTAGTACTCTATATAGTGTCTTACATTATTTGGGAAGAAAACATGAAAACCACCTGTATATTTCACCAGGATGATTGGTGTTCACACCTCATTGGTAACATTATCAATAAAGAGAGCGAGTGTATCCTCCTCAGGGAGTGATCTGTTCTGAGATTAGGTCATCCATTCCATCTAGAAATAAAATATGAGACTCTCTCATTTTCTCATTGTTTTCAAATCAAGAGGTCACATATTTTTTATATTGAAACATTTATTTAAACTAGATGATGAACTGATGAAGGAGGTCATCCCATCCAGTGATCGACTGAGCTAGAAATTTATTTTACCATATGAAGGCTGACCATTTAAAGGATCGCACAAAGCATTTGAGTTTTACTTTCTATTGTGTCTGCAAAGTTCCCATTATTGGAACAAAATGGGAAACATAGTGGGTTATATGTTATTCTGAGTTACCTAATCTATTGAATATTAGAAATTTTGGAATCCCGAAGTTTAATGGTGGTGGGGAATTAGTCACCTAGTCAGGGTATGGTTTTTGTTCTAGATGCACTAGTGCATGCCACTCCCCCACAGACATTAATTGAGCTGCCAATGACTCAATGGTGTTGATAAGCCATTCAGGATTGTTTGCATGAACATGAAATTGGATACAAACACAAATCAATAAGGTCTAAAATGTTGGTTCATCCATTATATGAGGTTGATATTTGACTGGGGATACCTATTGGGGATTCTCTTGAATTCCCTATGGTTTTCTTCATAATGGAGGTAAATCTCGAAATCTATTCATAAACAGGTCCATGTAAATAGATGGCCCTGGTGTAGAGTTGGAAATATGTTATAGACTTTCCTATATTGATATAATTAATCAATTTTGTTGAGGTACACCTGATAAATTATATTTTGAGGTTATTACTACGGACCATACTCGATTGGAATGCTACATGGGTGTAACTTATCATTGTTTCTTCTCAACACTTTCATTTCATCCCTCCATTGGTTGAATATTTATTTAATATAGGGAGATCTTCATCATTTATTATAGGTTGAGGGTTATATTTGACATTTACTTTCTCCATTTTATAGATTTAATGAAGAGGTAGTATTGGGTTCATTGAGGGAGCAACCATATTTAAGGAAATTTTATGGTTCTATGTATGCACACATTCATTCTCAATATAGACCATATACTAGATGGAACCATCTTCTCATTTCACTTATTTATATTCCCCATTTTTGTTTGTTTATTTTAGGATTGATGTCCATGATATTCACCAATGAATAATGCATTATGGGCATCATACTAGCTACTAAATGGTAGGAGGGTTGTTTGTGATCATTGTAGTACTTTTACCTTCTCTTATAAGATGCACTTTGGGCTTCTTAGAGAAGTGTGGCTTGAAGAGAAACTTCAAGGCATCCTGGTAATATGCCTCCCTTATAGAGTAAATGGGTCACAAAATGAGACAAAATGGGAGACTTCACTACTTGTTGGCATATATAAATGGGAAAAGACTAATTTCTGTTGAGGGGGGGGGGGATGATGTAATACTTCTTCCATCCTTTCATTTTGGGGTTGACCCCCTTCTATTATTATTATGCCTCATTCTTAACATTATAGTCTTATAGGGTAATTTTGTGATTAAAATTATCCAAACCCAATGGGATGGGGATGATCTTGTACTACAGAAACTATTATTATTGTTTCCAACCTATTTATCATGCTCATAATTATTCATGATTAAGTTAGATAAGATGTCATGTTTGCTTGAAAACTACTTTCTTCGAAGTACATTAGAAGTTCTTTATGATTATATTCTCTTAATACATAATTTTTTTTAATGTTCTCAGTTTTATTATTCAGTATTTTTTTCAATGGAAATGTTTCATTAGACCTAATGATTTGGTGTTTCATTCAGGGATAATTCTTGATTATCACACCACCTTTACTAGGTAAGGGTTCTTCATGATATTTTCCCTAGAGTAATGAAATTATCAGATGTCATAACCACTGTATTGTTTCTTAATGGGATGTGAGGTGATATATAAAGATCAATGTTCCTCCAACCCCCAAATATGAACATCAGGCAGGGTGTCAATAATTAGATGGTGTAATATATGGAATTCATTGAGGAATTTAAATTGAAAACTTTTCTATAACTTCTATAATCTTTGTTTCATATTAGATGGAATAGATTACAAGTCAATTTCATGATGAATATCTCTTAATATTCTAGAATGGTCTATATAACCGTCATAGGGATTGAATTTTTCTTTTAGGTGGCTAAGGGTTGTCTCGTGATTTAGATGGATAATTTGTATACATTCTTCCTACAATGCCTATGTATGTCTAACAGAGAAGTGGATGAGGGCCAAAACATGATGATCTTTTCATCCCTATCCAATTTCTTTCTCATGAGCAACATTTACTTTGGTTCATATATGATAGTTTCATCAACATGATCTTCCCAAAAATAGTCCTTCTTGACTATTTGGTCACATTTAATGGGGCTAGTGAAGAACATGTGGCTATTGGAATGGTCCATTAGTGGCTTGAAGTACGAGTGTTTTTCTAGGCCATCTCCTAGTTGTGATATTATATTTCTTGTCATTAATAGGGTATCTTTCATGTCTACCTCATATTTCCAATGACATAAGTGTATGGGTGATTTCTTTTATTTAAATAAATAAGGGAAAGAGCTTCTTGCAAACATGAAATATTACTAAAGGGGGGAAATCCACAATAGGTATAATCATAGAGAGTACTAACATTGTAGCTCGATGTCCAACTACTAGTAAAATTCTGTACTATATAACCTAGGGTGGAGCTTTAGATGTGTTATTAACAATTTCACAGGAAGGACCATCACAACAACAACTACTAACCACATAAATTGGTAACACTTTTTCAAGATCATGGGCCACTTTTGATAGTTACCTGATGGCATAAAAAACTCTAGCCTCCAATAGAGTAGGGTTATGAATTGCCACTTTATTTTCTAGTTTATTTTGGCGTGATTTTCTTATAAGATCTATCTTACAAGTGACTAGGTCCTATTTTTGTATGTGAAACCCTTAATATATTGGTTCCTATTCATGTGTCTCCCACAATGATATTGGGATATGTTAGTAAGCTTTCGGGATTTGTTCTTCGATATATGCCTACAATGGAGTAGCCAACAATGTGGACTTGTGTTTCCCTTAGTTGGAACATGTTTTTTTAATTGATAATGATTTCCATTTATCATAGAATATTTTTAACGATTCTTCTAGATATGATAAGTGATGAATATATTACTATGAGTGGTGTCATCATTGGGTTCTGACTTCTTATTATTTATGTGGACCTAAATAAATTTTGGAAAGTATATAAGATATGTAATGTAATGTTTGTATGATCCTCCAGAATTTATAATTTCTTTTGGGATGTGTATTTGGTGGGTATGGGAATATATCACCATTCTGGTGTCAAATAACGAATATGATCCTACCTCGGTCTTCCATCTCCTACCATTAGGTTCTGAAAGTCCTCATGTGTGGAGGAAGCGATATGAGACTTCTTCTAATTCATAACTAGAATATTCCATATCCATTCCCTAATTTTCTTTGTATTCTCTGGGTGAGCATTATATTAATGTTTATGAATTTTTATCTACTCATTTACTGATGCAGTATTTGACAGATGGGCTAGATATGCATCTGTAAGAATTTGAAACTTCCAGTAATTTACCACCATATTTTCATAGTGTATGATATGGATGTGTAATAATATTATTTTATTTTTAGTTTTCCTCCATATTTTACTGGTGGTCTTCATAATTACAAGAATTTATTTTCGTCTACTAATTTTACATTGTAGTTTTTGGGTAGACACGATTTCAATTAATAGAGATATGATTCTACAAATAATTTTCCACCATATTTGACTGGTAGGCATCATATTGACAACCAAGGATTGGTATCTTCAAATTATCCATCATATTTTGATGATGGGATTTGTGAGAGTGATCAGAGATATGTATTTTCTCATGGGTCATAACTGCAATATTTTAATGGAAGGATTGATGAGAATGATTATAAAATTGGGTTTCCTCGTGGTTTGAGTTGTATTTGACTGATGAGATTTATGTGATGCTAAAGGAATATGACTCTTAAAATAATTTAACCCTTATTTTAATGGTGGGATTTAGGAGTAGAAGAAGAAATATGTGCCAGCTCATAATTTTTGATCAAATTTGACTCGAAAGATTCATATTTTGAGTAGGGATATACATCTACTCATTTATCTCTATATATTCATTGGGGTCATGATATGAACGAGAAGGAATTTTCAACTTTTTATAATTTTCCTACATATTATAATGAAAGGATTTGTATGAGGTAGATAGAATATTTGTCTTCCTATATAGTACATCCACATTTACATGGTGGACTTCTTTAGTAAGAATGATGATGATGGCCCCCTTTTGATTTTCTGATTATCCCCCTTTGAAGGCCTCCCTGGGGACCTATGTCCAGTTGACTAAAGCTGGGTCCCATGTGTCGGTATCATTTGAATGGTATGGATATTGATCCAAATGTTTTTGATGTTGATGATTTAAAGCACGGGCCCTTAGGAAGGACTTGAAAGCATTTGGGACAAAGTCATAAGTGATGAATTCATTAACCTACCTAAGGTATAGAAGGAACTTCTTATCGAATTCAGTGGCTAGGTTCCTATAATAGTTTGAAATGAAAATTCGATCCACTTGATTCTATACTGTCAATCATCACTAGGTGGATGGATGGCTAGGATTTTTGGACTGGAGGGCCTATCTAACATCCTCTAGGGTGGGGGAGTTCCATTATAGTGGCACCAACTAACCAATGGATTTGAAATGAACTGTTAATGATTCAAGGTTGGAGATAGAATCCATTAATTGGTTGGGTACCTGACCATTATAGTGGATGATGCTCATGACCATGAAAACATGGGAGACACCATTAGATTGAAGAGAGAGAGAACAATTGCCTACAATTTATGTGACAAGTACAGAATGAAAAACCTCATAAATGTGTAATCTCATTACCACATCTGTAATTTATGGTATTGTTTAGACCTCTTCAATTTTTTATGTGAAAATGGTTCTGATGTGGGTTAACATCATCACCTTTGTTAAGGATTCATGTTGGGTTCACTATTTTTTGTGAAGAAAACCATTTTCAGATGATGATTGATTGTAGGGGTTGAATAATATCAAATGAGTCACGTTGGGTACATTTTTTAAAAAAATTATCCAATCAATTTCATTCATGGTTCTAAAATTCTCAGTGGCTTCTATTTCCATGATGGTTCATGGAACTATGATGTAAAACTATGTGTGTGTTTGGTTACATTTCTAATGACACTTAATAACTCACATTGGATGAGAGGATAGAAATACGAGATCATCCAAACTTTTTTAGGGGAAATAATTCATATTATGGGACACTCTTATATATTTAATATATTTTTATGAATTCTTTTTCATACCCAAGTATTTATAATATGGATTAATATGTGGTAGTAATCAATTATCAATATTTAGTAGTTCATAATCATCTATATGTATCTGAGGTTCTCTTTCAATGGAAGTATCTATATGTATATGATGTTCTCCATCAATGGAACCCTTTTTGTACTAGGATCATTGATTATTTGGTCCCTTTTTAGAAAAATTATGGTTTTATTCGATATGATGGGGTACTCTAGAGATTATCGTTATCCAGAGAGATGAAGGTTATTTTGATGTCGGGATCGAACATATATAATGGAATTCCTATAAACCCTCATAGAGGGAATCATAACCCATATAGTTATGTTCTAATTAACAACGAATATCATCTTTTAAGTCCTTGTGATAAGGACCCAACCATTCATCTAACGTCCTGCAACAAGGATGTATAGGTGGTAGCTTTCATGTCAGTGTCGGGTGTAATGAATTATGGAGAGACAACCTATGGGACTCAGAAAAGACGTGGTGTCATGGGTGGATATGAACCTATTGTGAGTTTTTCTTAGATAACAGTAAGATGAATTTGGGTGTTGGTTTTGGATCTCATGGAGGCTTCCTACGTATCCAGTTAGTTGGGATTCAATGTCCACATTGTTCAGTATGTTTTGGTTTAATCCATTGGGGATGCCCAATTGAGGTTTCATGAATGGAGATTACACATGGTAGGATTCTGATATGAGAGAGCTTATTGATTACATATACGGATAAAGACTAAGGATGATGTGGTTGGGGCTTACACATGGATGTGGAATATCCAAATAGAGTTTGGGACTTATATCTGTGAAATAAGGCACATTTGAGTTGGGAAAATGTGGATTTCATGATATACTCTATCCATTAAGCCCACACAAGTCATGATACTTGTGATAAACCATAATAATAAGGGTATATGATGATCAAACAATTCAATACTTCCATTGGTGGATGAGCTGAGAAAACCCAATGAGTGAGTCTGAGGTCATTGAGTGTGCTAGTATCCTCTTTTATTTTGGTAGCCATAATATTTGCATCTGGCCATACATCTAAAAACAACCAAAGCTAGAGAGGAGGAGAAAAACATCCAACTCCCATATGAAATACTAGGGATTAATCAATGAGGGATTCTCTGAATTTGGATATGGGGAGTGGTTCTCATTCACTGTATAAGGGAAAGGAAATTGTGATCCTCACCTTCATTTCCTTGAACATGGAGGTTCACTTGATCCCCCTAAATGGTAGAACCCTCATTACCATGGGAATACATTCTTGATTACATTTGGAAGCCCCGACTTGTTGTTTATGGTACACAAATAAGCTAACTTATTGTAACCCGCCAATATATCATAGTACGTTATTTCCTCAAAGTAATTCAATAGCATGCACTACAGGCAACCCTGAGTTCAAGCGCACCACTACTTACCAAACTGGCCATTCAAAAGTGGTTATTAATAGTATTAACTAAATTTTTAACATTATATAATCCTTATAATTTTAGAATCCATATTATTAGTTTCATATACACAATTTAAGAATAAATTCATTTTTTCAGATAAAAGAAGTATTTTTCAAAAAAAATCCAATTTTACCAACTTTTAAAGGAAAACCCTTTTTAAATCCAATATTTGAAACATTTATATATTCAATTTGAAAAAAATAAACATATTCTTTAGAATCGGGACATAATAAATTAGTTTCAAAATTTTTTCTGATGTTTTTCTAAAAACATTCATATTTGGGCGAATAATGAAAAATAATATATTTTAACTGAAAACAACTTTTTTATTAAAAATAATTTATAGTGTTAAATTGTAAATTTTAACAATTTGGAAGTATAAATAGATCATATATTAACCATTTCATCCAATGTTATTCATTGTAAATAATTTCAGTTCCAAATTGAACATAAACAAGTATCAATCTTTTGTTAGTTGTTATTTCTTGAAAACTTGATTTTTGGTTTTGACAACCGAAATTAATATCAATGTAATAAATAAAACTTCTATGTTTTGAATTTTTTAAAATACACTTAATTTTATTACTAAAAATTTCAAAATTATCTTCGGGTGAAATTTTCGGAATTTTTCTGAAAACTTTCAATTATTGATGAATAATGAAAAACACCGAGTTATTGGTTAAAATCGACTTTATATTTAAATAATTATTGATTTTATTTTATTTTATTTTCGGTGAAAATAGATACATAATACCTATATAAGTTCAATATAATTAATTGGAGTCATTTTATAATAATTTTTTATATATAAAAATTTTATTGGACTTTTTACCGTCTTTTACCCACCTCTGTGGAGTATTGTCAAATTTTTATAAAACATAATGTTATCACTTATATGAGTTAAATTTAAAAAATTAAAGAGACATGGTTAATATTAGTAAGTAAAATGTGGTTTAATAAGATTAAAATAATTTTTGTTGAATAGTAACTTTTTACTTTATTTACCACGGTTAAAAGTAAATAGGGTAATTACGGGTAAAAATGATATTATTATTACCCTAACACATGTCCTAATTCTATTGGAGAATTATAATTCTACCAAAAAACCTTAGGAATAAAATATAAACCTATTTGGTCCACATGTATTAGATTAAAACATTTATTAATATTTAATTTACAGAAGTGTTAGAAGTGTTAAATTCATGTTTTAATAACTAAAATAGTTTTAATATAGGGTTATACAGAAGATAAATTCAACTATAAATATTAATTAGAAATTAAAAATTATTTTCTACATAATGGTATTTTATTTAAATTTTTAGACATTAAATAATTAAATTTATTAATGACACAATGATGATGCAGTAATTACCCTATTAATAAAAGATTAAAATAATAGATATTATAAATACCCAAATAAATTTAATTTGAGACTTAGGATAAATTAAACTAAATTTATATGTTTTTAGAACATTTTAGGGTTGATTAAATTAATTTTTTTCTACGAATTCATGTTTGATGATTTTATCAAAAAAACAAATACCAAATAGTGTAAAAATTGATATAAAATAGTTTTTTTAAAAATATTATATTATTAATTTATATAATAGTAATAAAAATATAAGGATCATCCAAAAGGCATGTACAATAATATATATGAAATTAATTAACAAATAGGGGTTATATTGGAATTTTATAGTGTGTTTGTTAACCATATAATATAAAAATACAAATAGATGTGGTAAATGTCAAACTATTTATCTAAGAGTTAAATCTAAAAGTTAAGGTGAATATGGTGACACAAACATATCTAAAACGTATTTGATGAGTGTGTTTCGACCCATTCAAACCTTATCATCTAAATAAATCATTTTTGATCCATTTCAAACAGAAATTGATTTTATTATAAAATAATATTTCATTCTTTTTTCTAAACTGACCCTCGTCTCTCTTATGAAAGGGCACTTCCCTATCTCTTAATTTAACACATCCAAAGCCATTTTGATCAGCCAAACCCTACCCAAATATCCTATAAAATCTCCTACCTTAATAATAGAGGCCTTAATATGGTCATAAATCCAACCTATGGATCCCTTTTGATCAAATCCAAAGGAATAACCTGAAGAAGAGGTAATGATTCCACCACCCTCTTTCAAGTTCTTTTCTTAATCCACTTACTATTTCTTTGTTTTTATCATACATAAATAATAACTCTAGTACATTATATATATATACTATGATATGATTATAAATATGGTACAACCATATTCATTATTCTATCCATCCTATTAAATATAATGTCCCCATGTGTGCGTACGTACGACTTACCATCTCTAAGTCGTGGTGTAATTTTTTATTCAACACTATGTTATTTGGATGGATATAATGATGAGAAATATGTATATAAATAATAAATATAACATGATAATGACACTTTAAAATGAATATTACTTCAAATTCCACACCTTTAAGGAAATGATATTGTCACTCGTGTGTACGTACGGATTACCGTCTCCACGACATGATGAGATTCATTTCCAAGTTCACCATTAAATGATGATTATAAAAATATATATTATTAATTAGTATTTAATATACTACATAAAAATTCTAATATATATATAAATATATATATATGTGTGTGTATATTTGTATTTACATATATCTCAATCACTTACTTCTGTTCAATACGACATTAAAACGGAAATGACGTTTATGCGTACGTACGGCCTACCGTCTCCATAAACGGTTTTTCCATTTATTAAATATATCTATTATAAATATTTATATTCTGAATATATATGCTATGTAAATCATGTTTTATATTCTGGATGTATGAAAATCATGATCTAAGGGATACGATCAAGAATAACAAGTTAAAACACGTACGATAAATAAAGCGATAATTTCCCAAAATGTAACTTTAACAAAGAAATTATTATTAAATGGAGAGTATAATGCCATAAATGAATCATATATGATATCATAAATATTAATATGGTTATGTTATAATTTAATAACTTACCATGGTCATTATATAGGAGCTTAAATGTACCCTCGACCAAAGGAAAGTGCAAGGTAAGGGTTAATTCCTCAATCTCATTATTATCCGAGATTGTGTATGTGTAAGTATTTACTGGGAAATTTTAATCATCCATGTCCATTTTTAATTATAATGATTTCAAAATTAATATTTTTTTTATTTGTGAAAGGTACTCTTTATTAAGATCATAATTCTAAATGTTTTAAGGATTTATCATTCTAAATATTATTAATTAATGTCTATGTTTTCAAAATTGATTTAATTGATTTTTTATATGGACATGAATGTTTTGAAATAATAACTATTTTCAAAGGTTTCGAAGTGGTATGGGACAATTTGATTCAAGGAACTCCTTTAAATTACTTCCTTTATAAATTCATTACATTTAAATGATTTCACAATGATTGATATTTTTATCAAATATTTTTATTGATTATTTTCAACTATGTCAATATCCTTTTTGGATATTATTCTGGATTTAGGTTGATATTATTATAAATAAAATCTTCAATATTGTATTGAATGAGCTACGATATGCTTGACTCTGAATGTGCTATTTTTATACCATTCATTTTTTATAGTTAATGTATTTACATTTCGTATGCTAGTTTTAATATGATTGTTTATATTATGTTTCTACATTTTCTAATGAGGAATTCAGTGGGCTTATTATGCGACAGATGGAGCCCACTATAGATTCTTGACGAATCAGTAGGTTTCATGAGTCAAAATAGTGTCTTGGCCTAAGGCCTTGACAAAAATATTATTTTTAGTCTTGGCACGAGGCCTTGACTATGTGGTAATGATGTTCGGTTTTAGGCATTCCCCCATTATGAAATTAGATATTACATGTTATTATTCGACTAGTAGAATATCCATGTGCATGTTTATATGGTATTTTTTTATTTAATTTTTCCCTATTATGTTCATGTTTATTTTCTAAATTGATGTTGTTTTTATGAAATATCTTGCCTTAAATATTTATAGCCTTTTCTAAATTGTTTACACTTACTCGGAATCTGAGCTCACCCCTTTCTTATGTTTTATTTTCCCAGGATTACAAGAAGTGTATTATGATTGATATGCATGGATAAGCTAAAGGGAATAATAGCATTCTCAAATTATAATTTATGTTGTGTTTTATTTTCTAATTTGTAATGTAATGTTAATTTATGTAATCTATTTTCCAAGACTACTAAACTAATTTGTCTTTTAGGACTCGATTCTTTGTAATCATGCCAACGTATTAAAATAATACACCAGCTCTGGGTAACTGGGGTTGGGGCTTTACAGTTGGTATCATAGAAATTTTATAAATAACCTTGGAAACTAGATTTAGATAATCTCTAATTAAATCACATTACCCTATGATAGACTTTGAGGATTATTAAAGAAGAAATTCATAGAATTTTGGTAATGTAGAGATTTTGTGAGTTTGAAAAGAATGTATATCTTTGTCTATATATAATCAGGTAGAGGCGGCTCTTAAACAGATGTACCTTGGAGTAAAACCTGAAAACACCTCTTTTAGCTAGACTCAAACGAGAACTGGTGCACGAAAACAAGCCCTGTTTCACTCTTGGTTATAACACTCCCGGGGGAAATGCTTAAGAAAATTATCATTTTCATTACAAATAATTATAAAGGATTTATGAGTATATATATATTTAATGAAAATATTTATATGATTACTGATTATATCCATTAACTGTTCTATTTACATTAGGTATTTTAAATGTTGGGAATTATTCATTATGATTCATAAACTGACCTAGTGTATGCCATTGTATATAAATGGTGCACAATAAAAGGAATGAGAACTCCAACAATACGTATGATCCAAAGAGTAAAAAGGATCATATTATTCATGATATTAATCCAACAATTAGAAGGAAAATATTCTTCGATGTATTTTAAACATATAATGAAATAATATCATGTGTTAATAAGATAATTAATGGATTCTCTGAGACCTTTGTCTTTGAAGGGAAGCATGAAAAGAAAAGGATGGAAGAGATAAAGATGGATAACGGGATGAGGGAAAAGAAGAATTTTTCCATATGTGATAAATGTAGAAAGAATCACCTTAGTAAATGCTTGAAGGAAATGTGAGTTTTTTATAAGTGTGGAGAATAAGGACACCAATTTCGTGATTTCAAGTGTAAAAAAAGCTTTCAAATGTAAAATTCTTCATCTGCAAGGCGTTGGGACACTACGCGAATCAATGTCCCAGTCATCAGAGTGTATCGCAAATGATGTTATTGGATAATAATCAAGTTATGATACTACCTCAAATGAAGAGGAATGACTAGTGTTCTAATTTATTTATTATATAATTACATCATTTGAGTATTGTATTAACAATATACTGGATATAAGAATTATGGAGATAAAAAAGGATTATATGACAGTACTATTTTATTGGGTATTTGAGATTATATGGTTCTATGAAAAGTGACTTAATATTAAGCTAATATTTTTAGAAAATACCAGGTTTATGTATATGTAATCCTTAATACGGTCATGATAATGTGGTAGTGATTTTGAAATAATATATGTTTGGTTTGGATAAATTATATAGGATATTCTTGACTTCCTTGGAACTGATTAATAGTTTGTTCATTTCAACATCATTGCAATATTCAAAAATTTTGGATTTAAGGAATATATACAGTATTATATAATGAATAAGGGAGCATGAATGTAATCAATAAGATTTTTTGGTAATTAAGGTTGTTACCACCTTAATGATGAAGGTGTTCACATGTTATTACGTGGAAAAATGAATCTTCATTATGTTTAACTTCCTTATAAATTTTGGACTGTGAATTTGGATAGAAGTATTTTGGATATGTATAAAGGTTGGAATGGATTAAGTTTGAAATTGTATACTATTGTTAAGGTTATATTTGTATTTTCATTAAAAGGACAACCCAGAGGTCGGGCGACAACCAGTCCTATCCGGTAAGGCTACGAGACTAGACCCGCAGCCGAAGGGCGACAAGGGTGCATCACCAACCACTGGCCGATGTGATTTCCTAGATTGTATAATATTCTTTATTTTTTAAAAGGTCTGATAGGTGAATTATAAATTCATTATTTTTGGAACCCTATATTATTAGGATAAATAGAATATTTTTTTAATATTTTTGAGTGAATGATGAGATTGTGGTAGGAATTAGTTAAAATATGCAACTCTACATGTCATGTGTATATATATATATTCCCCTCTTATTATATTACTAAATTAATTCTAAAACATTATTTAAGGGTCTTTGTCTCACACTCCTTTCATTAAGGCATCCTTCGATTTCTAAACGACTTTCTTTTATACAGTGTATAAAACCCTTTGAATATTCATTTCAAGGGGAAAATTTTCTATGAAGTTTTCTACTAAACGACAAAAAAGGAATGTATTTTAATGTAAATGGTGAAACCGACCTTTATGACACCACATGTATTATTTGATCTTTGGATTCCTTAAAAGCGAATATGTTTTTTTAAAAGAAAATTAATACCATATACTCATTTTATGTATTTTGATATTGAAAATGGTTTTGACAATGGATTTGTTATGTCAATATATTTAAATGATATATTGTGATTGATGACCTCAATAACTCCCTATAAATATTTAAATTTTTAATCCTATTATGTGTCTCTAATTTCCACCAATGTTCTTCTAGTCAAGATCATAATTTGTTGGTGACCCTTTCATTTCCCTTTTCCTCTTATTAGGACTAAATTTTATTAACCCAATTTCTGATGTGGGTTTTCCAAAAAGGTATTTTTTTTATTTTTTAACCATTTATTTTCGAAGAACAATTTAAAATTGCGAGGACACAATTTTTTGAAGGAGGGATGAATGTAACACCCCAAGATTTCATAGTACGTTATTTCTTCAAAGTAATTTTATAACTTTTGCTATAGGCAACACTGAGTTCAAGCGCACTACAACTTACCATAGTAGCCGTTTAAAAAAAGTTATGAATATTATTAACTAAATTTTGAACTTTTCATAATCCTTATAATTTTAGAATCCATATTATGATTTTATTATACATAATTTATGAATAAAATCATTTTTTTATATAAAAGAATTATTTGTCCAAAAATTCAATTTTACCGCCTTTTAGAGGCAAACCCCTTTTAAATCAAATATTTGAAACATTTATATATTAAATTTGACAAAAATAAACTTCATCTTCATAATTGGGATATAAGTATTTAGTTTCAATAATTTTTTTGTGTTTTTCAAAAAACTTTCATATTTTGGTGAATAGTGAATAATACTATATTTTAACTGAAAAAAACTTTTTTAATCAAAATTATTTATAGTGTTCAATTATAAATTTTAATATTTTCGAAGTATAAATAGATTATATTTTTCCCGTTTAATCCATTGTTATTAATTGGTAATAATTTCACTTTGAAATTGAACATAAATAAGAATCATTCTTTTGTAAGTTATTATTTCTCACAAACACGCTTTTTGTTTTTGACCACAGGAAATAATTTTAATATAATAAATGAAACTTCTATGTTGTGAATTTCGTAAAATAGACACAATTTTTTAATTCAGAATATCAAAATTAACATAGTGAGAAATTTTGGTTTTTTTTCAGAAAACATTCAATTTTTTATGAATAGTGAAAAGCACTGAGTTATTGGTTAAAACTGAATTTTTATTTTAAATAATTATTTATTCTATTTAAATTTATTTTAGGTCAAAATAGATACATAATACCTATATAAGTTCAATATAATTTATTGAAGTCATTTTATAATAACTTTACATTTATAAAAATTTTGTTAAACATTTCACCATCTTTTACCCACCTCTTAGGAGCTTTTGCAAATTTTCATAAAACATAATTTTACTGCTTCTATGAGTTGAATTTAAAGAATCTGAGAGACATGGTTAATATTAGAAAGTAAAATGTGGTTTAATAAGATGAAAATGATTTTTGGTGAATAATAATTTTTTACTTTTATTTACCAAGGTTAAAAGTAAATAGGGTAAATTATGGTAAAAATGATATTATTATTACCCTAAAAAATGTCTTAATTCTATTAGATAAATATAATTCAACCAAAACTAGCTTAGGAATAAAATATGAACTTCTTTGGTCCACATGGATTAGATTAGACCATTTATTTTTATGTAATTTAAAGAATCGTTAAAAGTGTTGAATTCAAGTTTTCAAAACTAAAACATTTTTAATATAGGGTTATACATAACACAAATTCTACAATAAATATTTATTAGGAACAAAAAAAATATTTCCTACATAATTGTATTTTATTTATAATTTTTAGACATTAAATCATCAAATTTATTTATGACACAATGATGGTGCGTTAATTACCTTACTAATAAAATATTAAAATAATTAATATTATAAATACCCAAATAAATATAATTTGAGAATTATGATGAATTAAAACAATTTTATAGGTTAATATGACATGTTAGGGTTGATTAAATCAATTTTTTAGAAGTAATTATTTCGTTATGATTTTAACAAAAAACAAATACCAAATAGTGTCAAAATTGGCATAAAATGGTTTTTAAAACAAATATTATATTCATAATTGATATAGTAGTCCTAAAAATATAAGGCTCAGCAAAAATATTTATATAATAATATATATGACCTTAATGAACCAATAGCAGTTAGATTGGAATTTTATTATATGTTTATTAACAAAATAATATAAAAATATAGAGGGACATGGTAAATGTCAAACTATTTAACTAATAGTTAAAACTAAAAATAAATGTTAATATGGAGACATAAACCTATCTAAAACGTATTGGTTGAGAGTTTTTTGACCCATTCCCACGTTATAATATAAATAAATCATTTTTGAGACACTAGTAACCAAAAATGATTTTATTATAAAATAATATTTCAAACGCTCCATAAAGTGACCCTCACCTCTCTTATAAAAGGGCACTTTCCCTTCTCTTAATTTCACACCTCCAAAGACATTTGGATTGGAAAACCCCTACCCAATTATCTTCTCAACTATCATCCCTTAATCCTAGAGGCCTTCCATTGGTCAGAAAGCCATCCTATGGATCCCTTTGGATCAAATCAAATGGAAGAACCTGAAGAAGAGGTAATGATTTCACCACCCTCTTTCAAGTTCTTTTCTTCTTCCACTTACTCTATGTTTGTTATTACCATACAAAAATAATAAATATAGTAAATTATATATATACTATGATATTATTATTAATATGGGACAACCATATTCATTATTCTTTTTATCCTATGAATGTTAATGTCACCCTGTGTGCGTACGTACGGCTTACCGACTCCACGTCGTGGTGTAATTTGATATTCAACACTATGTTATTTGGATGGATATAATGATGAGGAATATGTATATAAATAATAAAAATAACATGATAATGTATCTTTAAAATTAATATACCATCCAATTCCACATCTTTAAGGAAGTGATATTGTCGTCTGTGGATACGTACGGATTACCATCTCCATGATGCGATGAGATTCATTTCCACATTCACCATAAAACAATGATAATAGAAATATATATTATTAATTAGTATTTAATATATGACATAAAAATTATACTATATATATACATATATATGTGTGTGTGTGTATGTGTTTGTGTGTGTCTGTACTTATATATATCTCAATCACTTACTTTCATTCAATAGGACATTAAAACGGAAACAACATTTATTCGTACGTACGTCCTACCATCCCCATAAATGGTGTTTCCATTTAATAAATCTATCTATTATAAATATTTACATTCTGAATATATATGATATATAAATAATGTTATATATTATGGAAGTATTAAAATCATGATCTACGTGATACGATCATGAATAAAAAGATAAAACACATACGATAATGAAAGCGATTATTACACAAAATGTTACTTTAACAAAAACATTATTATTAAATGGGTAGTATAAAGTCATAAATGAATCATATATGATATAATAATTATTAATATGCTTATTTTATAATTTAATAACATACCATGGTCATTATACATGAGGTTAAACGTAGCCTCGACCAAAGGAAAGTGCAAGGAAAGGGTTAATTCCTCAATCTCATTATTATCTGAGATTGTGTATATGTGAGTATTTTCTAAGAAATTTTTATCATCAATGCCCAGCTTTCATAAAAATAATTTCAAAATTAATATTTTAAACATTTGTGAAAGATACTCTTTATCAAGATCAGAATTTTAAATGTTTTAAGGATTTATCATTCTAAATCTTTTTAATTAATGTCCATGTTTTCAAAATGGTTTTATGTATTTATTTATATGGACATGAATGTTTTGAAATAATAATTATTTTAAAAATTTTAAAGGTGGTATGAGACCCTTTGATCTAATTTTTTTAAATGACTTCCTTTATAAATTCATTACATTTAAATGATTTCACTAAAATGGATATTTTTCTCAAAGGTTTTTAATGATTATTTTAAAATATGTCAACATAATTTTTGGATATTATTCTTGATTGAGGTTGATTTATTATAAATAAAATCTTCAATATTTTATTGAATCAGCTATGATATGTTTGAACGTGAATGTGCTATTTTTATACCATTAATGGTTTCTGGTTAATGTATTGACATTTCATATGCTAGTTTTAATATGAATGTTTATGTTATGTTGCTACATTTTCTTATGAGGAATGAAATGGACAAAGTATGTGATGGGTGGAGCATGCCATAGCTCCTCGATGCATCGGTAGGTCTCATGAGACAAACTAGTGTCTTGGTATAAGGCCATGAAAAAAAATTTAGTCTTGGTACGATGCCTTGACTATATGGTAATGATGTCCGGCGTTAGGCATTCCCTCATTATGAAATTAGTTATTACATGTGATTATTCGACAAGTAGAATATCCATGTGCATGTTTATGTGGTAATTTTTAATTTAGTTTTTTCATATTATGTTCAGTTTTATGTTAAAAAAGGCTATTGTTTTTATCACACAACTTGCTTTAAATGTTTATAGCTTCCACTAAATTATTTACCCTTACTTGGAATCTGATCTCACCCCTTTCTTATGTTTTATTTTTCCAGGATTCTGAGATGTTTATAATGATTTATATTTAGGGCTAAGTTAAAGGGAATAACAGTGTTCTAAAATTATCATCTGTGTTGTGTTTTATTTTCTAATGTGTATTGTAAAGTTAATGTATTAATCTATTTTCCAAGACTGCTAAATAGATCGGTCCTTCAGGACTTGATTCCCTGTAATCATGAATCTTTATTAAAATAACGCACCAACTTTGGGTAACTGGGGTCGGGGTGTTACACATATAGTGATTTTATATACTCATGATGGGACACTGATTAACCTGATGATCTGATCAAACTCATCAGTTGGATTTGGAAGATGACTTGTATTGATGTCAATGGACTAGTTCACATAAAGGACAATATAGGGCCGATTGAGATGATTAAAATGAGTAATGAAATGTGGTGAGTATAATTTCCTAGTATTAACCATTCCTTATAGTATGTTCTTATGTGTAATTGGGTTACGTTCACATAATAAGTTTTTATGTGAGTAAGGTTATTGTTCACGTCACATTGTGCTATGTGGAACTAGGATGGACATGCATAGTGTGTTACTATGTGAATCCAACTTTGGACCATGTAATATTTTTATAATTTTTATCATGTTCCACCTACACATAATTTTTCTACACATAGTCGGGTTCCTCCCATGTACTATTTTTCGATGCAGGGTAGGGTTCTGCCAACATATCATTTGTCTATATAGGGTGTTAGGTTACAAAGGGGCTATCCATTTGACCCTCAAGGAATGGTATTTGAAAAAGGGGTTTAAGTTCACAGATAGTTAAATGATGTAATATTTCCTCTTTATGGTTATTTGGTATATTTTTACCTGTTGAGAATTTAATTCCTTGTGCTTCAACTCTCATATGGGCACTCCTCCCATGATCATTGTTTTTCCTTGTTACATTTCATCATCCCTCCCCTGTCCCCCTTTGGGTTCTTTTATAAAGGAATAAAGGGACTGGATAACGACAAGGATGGTTATCCATGGTGGTCTATGATGTTTCTTTTAAATAAACCCATAATGGATTCCACAATCACGAATGAATTCTTCTATGGGGAGTGGTCATTTATATAACCTTAAATTACTATCTTTCTCCACAACCTATTTTTTTCAGGGGACAACAGTACTACCTCATCATATGAACTATTTTTTATGTGGGTGTCTGTTAAAAAAGGTGAAAATCACTGTCCTATCCTAAAATTAATTTTTTTTCATTTTTGGGGCCCAATTATATCACATCATCCCACAAACTATTTTTTTTTTGGTGTATGGTCCGTCATGGGGATAGAAATCACCATTCAAGCATGAAAAATAAATTTTTTTATTTGTAGTGACTTAAAATACCAGGATTTCATGTGAACTATTTTTTTTCATGGTGTGATTTGGATGAATCATAATTTCATCTGGAGTGGCAGTCCATAAATAGACTATTGTTTTGAGTGATCAATCCATCCTCCATGGACTCATTCCCTTTTAAACGTTTCTTTAATATACTTTTGGGATTATTTTTACCCTTTTTGCTTCAATGAAATCATTTTATTCTTTTAAGGGAAGTTTCCAGGACTGAATAATCATTATCAACTCTAATCCCTAAATTACTATACATGGAGGATCCTTACCTATCATACCTACTTAAATATTATCACATAATATCTGAGAAGACCTAGTTAGTGAACCCATGATGCTCATCCTAGATAATGTAGAACAAGGAATTACAGATGTAAAACCCATCATGTAAAGTGGATAAGGTGTATACCAGATTATGGGTACTAAGGTCATATCCAAATGAAAGAATAAACATGAACACTAATTTAGGGAATTAAAAAAACCACTTAATGAAAATTATTAATAAATTAATAACACAAATAAATGAAACATAACAGAATGAGTTGAATTAGTCAATAATTATAACACACTGAGGAAATAATATGCTCGATATATTATAGTTGAATCATACATAGTAATATTCATATTAAAAAATCATTATTCTAAATGTACCACATGATAGGTATGCCACTGTACGCTATATTTACAAACACATCAACAGAATATAATTCAATGTTCAGTAAAACATTTCATATAACATGATCAATATTTGAGAGCTATATTATGAAAACAAAACAAAATCTTATATCATTCATCCAATCATGGAAAAAATAAAATCCCAAGATACAATAAGTAAAAATAAAGGCAATTGAATTGAATAATTAATTTTATACAATGATATTTCAAACGTACATTTAATACAGTCTATAAAACAAAATACATTTAACATAATTAATAATTATATACACATGAGTAGTTGAATATGTATTTTATTATAACAATACATAGTTATTTAAAATATTTGTGGAATATTTTTTATATAGAAGGATTTTATTTTAAGTAATGTATGATAAATTTTTAGTGAAATGATTTTTAAAGGAATATACGGGTTGAATGTATATTTGATGTGTATATTTAAATAATTATTAAACTATGAATGATGGTTTATATAAAATATTTTTCAATAAAAAAAAGTCAACAAAAGAATTTTCGAAATGATTTACTTTAAAAAGTAATATTCCTTTCCTATGTTTGGACTAAACTATATATTTTATAAAAAATCATATTTTTAAAAAATCGTAGGTTATTTTTTTAATGTGTATGTCTTAAACCATTTCTCTCTACATGTATAACCCATCCATTAATTAGAAAGGATCATTCAATTAAATAGATGTTTGAAATGAATCCTGAATTATAATTAGTCTATGTTATAGTGGGACGTACTGGTAATTTTTTTTATAAATTATCAAAAAATAAAGAATATATGTTTTTCTATTATATTAAAATTACTTAAAATATGTCTGTATAATGTTTGATTCTATTCCTACTAGAATACTTCCATTTTCATAATTAGTGGGAGAAACCCATTACTAAGGGATAATATATTAATACCAATACACGTTAAAATATATTTACAGAGAAAACAAATTCCTACTATATGATCTTTATAAATAGAAACAATTTCAAATTTTCATTTGTAACATTTTAGAAATTTTTTATAAAGAAAATATTTAAGAAACTGAATGGAATATTTAACAACACTCATTCAAATTTTACTATATAATGAATAGCTAGTTATTTTAAAAAAACATTTATACAGTAATACATATAAGAAATTATACCAGGTAAGGTATAACTGAAAAATGTTTCACCGTTGTTTGAAAGAAAACATTTAGATAATGATTTAAATAGTTTTAAAATAATGTTATTTAATAAATCTTAATTCTTATCTTAAAAAATATTCTTTAGAACTTTTTATTATTATTTAAAAAGATTAAAAGACATTTCAAAATAATTTCATAGTAATTAAGTAAATTTTTCGATACCACTGAATATAACAACATGAAAGCTTCTTAAATAAAAACTATATCTAATACATACCCTATAAATATCACTTGAAAACTAATATCCATTAATAATTTTCCTTAAAAATTTATCAAAACTAAACTTACCCTACAATTGGTGATTTATAAATAACAAATGATACCTCATTTGGTAAATCCTAATATAGACTCGAGATAATAGAATCTAAAATCATCAGTTAAAACCCAAAAATCACATTGAAAATTAATAACTAATATTTTTAACATCTAGAATAAATAATATCATAATCACATTGTATGAAAATATAAATAAAAAAACTAATTTGGATATATACAACATCATTTACATAATGTATCATTTTTAATATGATGATAAGATATATGGATCACGCAGTTCACGATCACCAACATCTATAAAGAGAGATAACTTTACAGAAGTAAATTTAATGGAATATTTTTTATCACCTATGATAATATCAATCCAATTTACTTTGAATAAAACAACTGAAAAATGAGCATGGTAGTTTAATTAAATAATATCTATCATCATTCAATAGTATCCCACTTCCAAAAATGTAAATATACCACTGTTATGTGTTTTCAAACCCCCTCCTCGATCGAATCTATGAAATCTAAAGTCATTCGTGTAGTAAGATTCATACTTTCTAACTTGTTTTAGAGGTACTCGTGCAAGAAACATCAATTCTTCTGACAACTAAGCCCGAGTAACAGTATTCCAATCTGAAAAAAGAAATATACATTATTAGAATTTCAAAAAATATGTGTCAACCTAATATTCATTTTTATTGTATTATTTATAAACATACACATCATACAACCCATTCTAAAAGATCTTTATTAATACTTTTCATTATATCATTCTAAATTCATGTTTGGACTCTCATCCACCTCTTTGTTTGTTTCCCTAACTCTTCAATTAATGGATATGTAATTTCACTATTCAGGTGCTCAAATCTATGTGCCTGTAATAATTCCATTTCTGTCAGTGTAACATTTGAGGTCCTCCAAACTAATTAGCCAATAGCAAGAAATATTTTTTATTTCCCACGTCCTTGAGATTGAGTCGATGTGTCTTCAACACATCCAACTCAAATTAATCTTGTCTAAATATCATCCAAGCCTCTAGAACCAAATTTAAGACACTCTTCATAAAAATAGTCTTCATAAATAGAGCCTTCTGGTTGAGCTTTATTTCTCACGTATGATTTCAAATGCCCATGATATTTGTGAAATAAACAAACAAACAAATTTATGCATTTAATTAAGTGCCAATATTTTTACTTAAATGAAAAACATATAAAAAAGTTATCTCAATTGGAAAAATTCATCGTTAATGGATGGGGAATCCTAATTTATCTTCCTCAAATAAATGCATAGATAAATGTATCGTGGAAGAAAAAAAACGGAAGAAAGATCATCTCAATTGAACAATGTCAATACAAACCTCTCCTGAATTTTGTTAATGTCAAATGGATGTATATATTTCTCACATAGTTTCCTGAAAAATGTGTATAATTGGATTACAACCATAGTAACTTTTTCAGTTATTAATGTATCAAAATCCCAATGGTAGTAATTAATATAACAAAATATGTGAATCAATACTTTTTAATCCATGTAATTTATGATCCTTTAAGTAAACACACCTCGGGATGTCACTTGAATACCAAAAAGATACTTTCTCATGATTTAAAATTTTAAGTAATGTATCTTTATCACCAATTTTCATTGAAAAAATTTTCAGAGCATACTTTTCATTGTCCTCTGGCAATAGATCACGTTTTATATTCATTACATGTAAGTCTTTCTAAGAATTGAGATGTTCTGTTGACATTCCATGCTTATTATGCAATGTGAAGATAAAACTGTCCCATAAAATCTTTTCAATATTCCTCACATCAAGATTATTCTACTACAAATTAAATTCCGAATATGGGTGTTTGAAGGATATACTTTTTTTCTTCTCCTGTTGCATTCCGATTTCACTTGATGATTCACTTCGTACCCATTTCTTGCAATCATTAAAATGATAAACCTTCCCAAATTATATTTCATCTTCTTCAAGATGTTTCAATATATCATATCTAGTTAATAACATTGGTGGTGGTCTAAGATTAATGAAACCATTAAATTTTGATTTGTTCAGCAGAAATCTATGAGATGCATCGAGAAATCATCAATGGAACTAGAAGAACCATTTTCTACTGTGAGGTAGCCATTTGGGCTCAAAATAAAAGATACAAATAGGACAATACTAACCCATGTAAGTGTTCCAACTAGAGAAATTCCCCATCCCAGGGAAGTAATTAATGGTCTCCATTAAAGTAGCATCCATTGTGAACATTGTTTTAGAAGAAGCATCAAATGACTCAACATCATTGCTCCTTAACACCAATAATTCTTCTATTAAAGGCCACAATTATACATAGATATCACTTCCATGAATTGTTTTTCATGAATAATAATCGAAATGATAAAAGAAATTTGTTGCATACATATCCACAAAGGCAAATTTTAAGTGATCAAAACAACTGGCCAAATGCTATAATCGTTACTCAATGTCCAAAATGGGTTGAATCCATCAGAAATCAATCCCAATGGAACATTCCTATGATCAGATAAGAAATAATGGTGTAATGAATCTAATGTCTGACATTATTTTTCATCTTGTGGATGTCGCATTAACTTATCAATGTTATTATTTAAAGAATGCCAATTTATTTTATTGGCGGTTTTCATTGACATGAATAATCATTGCAATTGAGTCATTAATTGAATCTATTGAAAATCCTTTGAAATTTTGTTCGTTTTCTTCATCATCACTATAGTATGTTGATTCAGACTTCAAACATCACCCATTGTCTTCCATCTAGAAGAAAAACATTTTTTCTATCATGTCCACTTCAATCCTTTCTCCAATAAATCATACAATCATTGGGGGCACACATGTATTTTTGTATAATTAAAAACAGGTATGTTAACATATTTTTTCATATCATAAAAATACTTGGGGATGTTTTCATCAGGAAATACATTAAACAATAATTCTAATATCATGAACATTGTCTTATTTTTAATTCCACATAGACATTTGATATGGTACAACTTCAAAAAAAAAGAATGTTTTCAATATTTCAATCATCCACTATACAACTCCTAAATTCAATCGTCAATTATATCCTGAAACATATTTTCCTTAGTGGAATTTTCTCTTACATTAATCTCTATACAATCAAGAGGAGGATCCACTAATATGTTACAATCTTCATATGGTTTTCCCAAAGATTCAAAGACATCACTTGTCACGTTTAAATTTTTAGCACCCAAATTTAGTTGTTCTGATATGTTTTCATGTCTATGGCGGTGTCTTGCAGTGCCAAATGCATCATTTATAAGGTTTATCATTTCATTTCCCATTGTCGATAACATTGGGAGCTCATTCTATGGATTAAAATCAATGCTCAACATTTCTGTAACGTTTGATTCCTCATGCCCAATCAGACTCAAATATTGATTAGGGAATTGGTTCAATATTAAATGTTCAAAAACTTCATCTCTCTTTAACCATATTCTAAATTTTCATTTATTACATGGATATATTATTCACCCTCCAACGAATCTATTAGAAATAAAAAATTCTAAAAACTCCTCCAAAGCCTTAAAATGCTGAGGTGTGTTCCTCGATAATGTGATCCAACATGTGTCCATGTATATCACAATTTTCCTACACAATATTGAAAAAAATTAAAATGCATAAGTATCAATAAAGAGGTAATGAGATTCATATATACAAGTTAAAAAATATAAACATACGTTAATGATATGGGAAATTTCTAAGATTATATCAAAAAAATCCTCAAAGAAAAGTTTTCCCAATAGCTCATGGTAAATTAAGGCACATTAAGATGATATATATCCAAGAAATTTATCAGAATATACCTATTAAGTCTCAAAAATTCTATATCACGTCTACCAAGAAATCCCAAACCATATTTCAATTTTAATGAACACTACATGCGTCTAATAGAGGATGAGCTCATGTGGGTGGTGGAAAATAATTAAAATCAGAAATTAATTTCCATGTAGAAGATTTTTGGTTTTTTTATTTTCACTAAAATGCGAAGTTAAAAGAAATAATTGGATAGAGTTTCACCAGATATAGTTTTTTCAATTGGGATCATCATAAAATGATGATCGGATGGTGGTTATCAGGTAGAAATAACCAGATAGAGGAATAGAATATCTAATGGAATTGATCGATCCAAAAAACACATCATAAGAAATGAGTGGAATGCCACATAAAATCACTGATATACAATGGACATAAATTTTTATGGTGAACCTCATCATGTATAGTGGAAATCTCTATAATCTTATTGAATAAAGGTTTGTCTAATAATTTCCTCCAATGAGCCTATGCATTTTTTCTAGTAGGTGATATCACCAAATTACTACAAAAAACTCTATTAACGCACTTCACACAAAATAAAACTAAATAGAAAAAAATATTTATGTGGCTTAGATAATTCAATACATCTACAGGGGAATACTAAAAACATTTTCATTTTAAAAGATACCAGTAAATACAGAACTCATCACTCACATCCAATCTACAATAAAGTCTCAAAAAATTAATTTAGAAACATAATATATTCAGCATAATTTTACATACAATATAATTTGGATGGAGCAATTTGATAAACTATTATAGATGGTATAATAACCACAAATAGGATTGTTGATATATAAATCCATTATATCATCAATTTAAATTAAAAAACCATAAGTAATTAATATAAATGTTCGATATGGAGTAAGAGTTAGGATATTAAACCATGGTATATAATAGATAAAAGTAAAAGTAGAAAAAACTACCTCCATGATTCAAGATCTTATGTAAGAAGAAAAGTACATGTGGTGTTGTGTTGATGGCTGAGATACCTAAATATTACTATGATAGAGCACTACATGACCACATTTTCACCTCTCGATCTTCCAAGGCTGGAGAATAACATCATGTTTTTAAGATGACCAGTGGGATTTGGCATACCCAATTTTATTAATTAACTAAAATACAAGAAAACGAACATGATCCAAATAGAGTGAATTCCATATAATAAATATTTACAAATCATATAAAGGTCAATAGTATAAAATGATCCCTTAATCCTAAGGCTAAATGAAAAAACCAATCTCTTGTCTCCATTTATAACACAAAATGGAACACGAGTCATACAAAATTCAACCATGCTAAGAAAAAACAATACATCTGAATATGTACAAATACCTATAGGTACCTGAAAAATAGACTATGAAATTCCATGTCCCCCTAAGTGTATATTATATATGTGAGCATATAATACACTATAATAAACCACCTAGTTTTTAACTTATATGTAATATACATACATATGTTCTTTATATCAATATAAACATTTATATATATCTATTTTAAAATGACATTACAAATGGTTATCTATAAAAACATGGAAGCAATAGATAATGGAAAACATCTTAAAATTGAATCAATTATAAGCAACAAGTCCCTATAATTGGAGGGTATTTACCTAACATAATTTTGTTGATCATAGACCTGGATATGATACATCCGGTCAACGAATCCATGATGCCATTCCCATCAAACTGAGATCAAAGAAGTCCTTTCCATGGTTGAGTCAAGGGAAAATCCTTGAATGTTTTAAAGCATAAGTTGTATACAAGAATCAAGGAACTATCATCGCATGAATTTAGGGATATGTGAAATAGGTATAAAAAATTTAAGTCATTGTGATCCCATCCCATTCATCAATATCTATATAATACATACCAAAACACATGTTATACAATAGAACAATACCCCTTCTAAAATACTCCTTATTCATCAAAGCAATATCCATGGTCAAAGTAGCATTATTATTTATACTAATCCACATGCATGGTATAAAAAATAAAAACAAGCTCAACATATCTAATTAATAGTTAGGATTAATAAATAATTACATTATAATGAATCTCATTCTCAACAAATCAAAAGGTAAATATGCTTGAATATAACATATTATCTATAATATCAATAAAACATAATTCTATGTCACACATAATAACAACAAAAAATATGAATAAATTATGGATATTTTATTATAGAATCCAAATAGGTATGAAAATATATTGAAAAAAATAAATCATATAATAAGGATACATTCTCTTCATGCTACTCTAAATTACAATTATACTAGTTATAAATTATTGGATGAGGAGTAATTCATTGTTCACTAAAATATATCCTAAAATGGATCTAGCTTTACTGTGGGATGTTACTAGTGTGCTGTAGTAAAATACTAAATAAGATAAAATATTTTATTTTTTTATAACAAATTTGATAAAATACCTATGGAAAGGTCGAGGATGCGAGGTGGCGAGGCGTGGTGAGGCGGTGAGGCGGTGAGGGGAGAGGGGGTGAGGCGGCGAGGCGGAGAGGCGGCAAGGGTTTTTGGGGTCACCAGAGGGTGGGGTGGGGTCTTCTGGTTATTTGGGAGATAAGTGGTTTGCGTGGGGTGAGGGGAAGTATTGGGGTTAAAAAAATGTTTTAGTGGCAGTGTATAAAAAACAACCTCTAAATAATTAATAAAATATTGGCAGTGGTTTAGTAAACTGCCGCTAAAAACCACCACTAAAAGATATTAATGTTGTAGTGATTGAAAATTTGTTTTATAACCTCTACACTATAATACGTTTCAACTGTGAAAATCCAAATTGTCCATTCATTCAAAACTTACTACATTACTAAATGATCGTGTAATAAAATGGAAACGATTAAATATAATAAGGAATCTAATATTACACATAATACACAAGATCCAAATTCAGATTAAGTCACCCAAATCACATAATCATATTCCCTACAAGGCACACCAACAACTAACACACCCAGACATATCCTGTATTATAAATCAGCAATCCATTTCATGAGTCCTAAAAATAACACTAAACAACATTATACAACACCATCCTAATTACCATCCAGAACAGTAACATTTAACATAGAAATACACATCATAAAACTATTATAATAAATAATATTAACGATTCGATAAACCATTATAAATCACAAATAACCACAATTAATTAACAATGGAATATGTTCAGAGAACCTAATAATTCTCTAATTACCAACCACCAATTAAACATGATAAATGGTGAACCCCACCAAATTAGTTTCATATCTTCTTCATCTATATATAATAAACCTAAATTTTTATTTAATAAAAATATTTTATTTTTAAAACAATTAAACATAAAAACAATATCCCATTTCTAAATCATATTTTAACTCCAACATAAAAAACAAATATATTTGTTATCAATCATCTCACACTATAAATAATTGTTACAAAAAGAATTGTATTCTATAATTTAATAATATATATATCTTTTCCAATAAGAATAATCTCTCACAATCATTTCCCATTTAATAGATATAAAGATAAATCAATTTTCTCCACTTATAAAAATACCATTCTGGAGAAAATTGAAAAATATCTATTTTAATATACACTTTATGAACGGATCACAGTTAAAAAAACAATTAGCATTCTGAATTTTTTATAGGAAAAACCAAACAATAAAATACCAAAAGTGAACATATAGAATTCTGGATTATATAATCTAATACAATTATACAATTTACTACTAATGATGAAACATTTTGTACAATTGTGTATATAAATTATTTAATTGACATCAAAAAATTTCTAAATAATGTATAGATGGAGGAATTTAAAATATAGACTACAAAGAACTAATCATATTCATCCATCCATCCAATACTCAAACCAATCTGAGACAAACTAGAGGTTCATTCTCAAGTATTTGGGATGGAATATAGTAATATAGTGAAAAAAAATATTGTTGGGAATGTTTTCTCCCTTGAATAAACAACGAGATCAATAAATAAATATCCAAATAAAAGTAACTAGAATTAATTAAAGGACGAAACATAATTCTAAACAATAGAAGGTTGGATCTAAAAAAACAAAACATATATATAAATGAATAAATATCAAATCTTCATAATCATAAAGTCCATAGTATATTTGACACATTATCAAAAAATTATGATAAAATAAAACTACAGCCCATAATCTCCATGTAACCCAAAGACACACTCCATATCATGATACTAGAATATTTCATAACCCATATCCCAACTCAAGTGAGACCCATACTGAGGCATTGTAATTGAAGTCATAATAACTACAAATACAAAAAAAATATGGTAAAATAAAATGACTACCCATAATCTCCATGTAACCCATAGTCACACTCTCTATCATGTTACAAGAATCTTTCATAACCCACTTCCCATCTCAAGAGACACCGATGTTGAGTCACTGTAAATTAAGTCATAATAACTACATATACAAAGATTTATATGCGTGGATGGAGTGAAAACATTACTGATAGGTACAATTTTTTAATTTCTTATAAAAAATCCATAGTATGTTAGTTTAGATTTATAATGGAAATTTTTTTTTCTATCCAAAATTATGGAATATTCAAGTTACAAAAACACATATCAGAGAATGATTTTATTTTTATTAACCAAAAGAAATAATTTGTGACCCACATTTCCAAGGCCTTTTTCCTTTTTTATAAAAAATTTCCCCATTATTCCTAAATAATGGAGGTTAGAATGAAACTATTTTCAAAGAAACATTAAAACATCAAAATATGGACTTTATCTAAAACCCATAAAAAAATTTAAAACTAAATTTTTCATCTTTCTTAACATTTCTCTTAATATAATCTGAAAAGTATTAAAATTTTATTTTAAAACCAACTTTCTAAATCATTTTCACAAAATAATTTGAAATTGAATAAGTTGAACACTTAGATAAGAGAAAACGAAATGGAACCTAAAATAGAACAAATATTATAAAAAATCCAATCAGAAAAAAGTCCCATAGAAAATAAACAATAAGAAATATAAAAATAAATGAAAAAATGAATCCCCTTTATGAGTGTATATTGTAAATTATTGAATCAAGGGAAACATCATAGAACACTTGTAAAATAGTATTGTTTGGAGAAAAGGAACAAAAATCAACACTATTAAACCTATCACATCTTCGATATTCTAAAGAAACAATCCAATATTAAATTAAATTGGAACAACATAGTTCTTGGGATCAATTAATGAATCTATCTCACATAGACAGTTAAACCTTTTTGTTTAACCATTATCCAATACCTATAAAACACTCCCTGGTCAATTCACTATTAATACTATTTTTCACTTCTATAGAGCTATAATAGGTCCCCTAGGTCTCTAATAAAAATTTAATTATATGTGATAAATTACATGCATCAATTGTTTAAAGACACTTTAATTTTCACATATAATTACATGATTTGAAGTAAAATTATACATGAGAGTACAAGCCATGGATCATAAAGTCTAGTGTCTTTAATGACTAGGTAGATAAAACTAAAAACATGGGACTAAAAACTCTTCATTATTTAATCTCAAAATTGAGCTCCTAACTTCCATTGAGCTGAATAGTCTTCATAGGGTACCCTGGGGAACACATTATCAAAGGGATTAGCTAAATAGCCTGATAAGGGAATATCCATAAGAATGAAATCATTAGCACAAGGAAATGAAGGCATGACCTGATGATATAAAAAGGCATGTAACATATGGAACCATAGAATATGAAAATTTAATCATATAAACATGGAGTCATTTAAATGTGTATGCAACATAAAACATTAATTTAGTATGAGTCAAGGCTAATCTCTAAGATCATTTCGCATAGTAGCACAATCCAAGGCTAATTTCATGGGTTGTCACAAATTACATCTCATGATACATAACATTACCCAATTCATTGGAGCACTATTTGGGTGCACCCATCTTAATTTTTCATTAATATGTTTTCCACATAATTAATCATACATAAAATATCTTACATAAACACATTTATTACCCACGGAAGGGCTTGGGTACCATAATCATGTCATAAAGCATAATAAATGGTCATATAAAAAAAGTGTCCATGAATGAAAGGAACAAAAATATAAATGGGAATTCATAAGATAAAATATGAATGTATCATGGTATGTTATTTCAAGAAGAATTTATGACATGTAAGAAAATTATTCAAAAAAATTTAGTATAAAAATATTTTTGGGCGGTTTTAAGGAAAATTATATAGACCCTTTAAAATAAACAAGAGAAAAATCCTTTATAAAAACCCATAATTTAACCAAAAAGGGTTTAAAATAAAAATACATATTTTATAAATAAAATTTTGGATTAAAATAGAAGATAGAGTGCACTTGAAATTGGGAATGAATTTGGGATGTTCCCTCAAAATAAGTTTACTTATTATGATGTCTTGAGGAGGGAATCACTTAAAAACATGTATATCCCCAAAATATAATGATGAATGGAACATGATACATGAGTTTGGAACATTATAATATAATTTATATGTTTAACATAATAATAATAGAAAACCTCATTTAGGTAAAAAGAAACCTAAATAAACCTAATTGAATAAAGGATGTTTTGGTTGAATCCCTTACGGAATATCGTCATGGTATCATGTATACTTAAGAGAGATTAATGAGAGATAATTTTGGTTATCATAATTTAAAAATAATGAGTAATGTACGGGAGTTCTTAATCATACCCCATCAATAATAATTACACATAAAATGTCATAACATAGAGGACAATCTTGAATAAAAGTGAAATAGAGAGAATCCCATACATTAATTATGATGGTGTTCATCAGTTGATAATAAATACATAAATTATCAAATTACATTCATTAATTAATAATTAAATAATTTATTATATATTTATTATAACTTTTTTAATATCATTCATTACCTTTTCGATGAGTTAAGTGGTTCAATTTCATTGTTTGGGTCCATTTGTTTTCTTGGTTTTTATGATCGGTTTAATTATTTTCTTGAATGGATAGACATTTAATATGAATGTGGTTGTATAGAATTAATGTAATATTACATTATGACAAACCCATGAGATTAGTGGTAATAAAATTCATTTTTTTATTTATATTCATGGTGAATCATCATATAAAATATAAATGATAAATGCTAGAATTAATTTCAGTTATTTCAGTCAAAATTTACTGGTTTTGTATTATTATATTACATAATGTGATAAAAAAGTATTAAAGTACAATAAATAATATAAAATATATTTTTAATAGTCTGGTTCAACCATAAATTTTTTTTCATGACCATACTTGAAGATAACAATAGAAATTGATTATTCCTCGTCCTTGAAAGATCTAAATTTACACATCTCAAACAGGGTTTTCATTTCTTTTAAATAAAATGTGGGGAATGGAGGGATGATAATTAATTATCCCATTAGAATTGAAAAACTTCCATTAAAGTTATGTTAATGAAGTTTTCATACCATTTGGATGAGTATAGGTTAGGAAATAAAAGTGAACAAAAGAACATAAAAATGAAAGAAAAGAAAAGAGGAATTTTACTTCTTGAATCAACCTTCCATGAGAACCTCCAAAGGGAAAAAGTGTTGGTATTTTTTGGATAAAAATGGATGTTTTAAGTGGGGAGAGAGCATGGTGAGTGATTTGGTCATAATTTAGGGAAGGCAAAAGGCTTTAGAGGGCTGAAGAGAATTTTTAAGGAAGGGTGGTATTTATAGTGGAGGAGAGGAGGGTTTTCATAATATTTAATTATATAGTTTATTATTTTCCATCAAGACCAGAAATAACGATTATTGAAAGACCAAAATTAGTAATATGTGCATGTGAGTTAGATATTTGGGTTCCCACATAACTAATGATATTAAGAAAAGCAGATTTGATTTACAATGTATTTATACGGTAAATTAATGTATTTTACTATTTACCAAAAGTTCATGTATCTTAGAAAAATCCAAAAAATTCACCCTAAACATTTTTCGACGTGCGAAATCCAATAATTAAATCAGTTTTTGAAAAATAATTTTCTAAATATTTGTAATTTAATATTTAATTATATTCATAATTTATTTAAAAATATAGTTTTAAAACATTAATTTACTAATTCTATCGGACTTTCACATAAATATTAATTATATAATTTCATAGGAAAGGTTACTATTAATTAGGGTATATCACTATTCAAAGGTGCAATAGTAGTGTTCACAATGGTATGTTACTATTGAAAAAAATTAGGTTTGTCTTATTGGACTCCAAACATCTTACAAATCACAACAGTGAATGTTAGATTTTCAGAATTCAAAACATTGAATGGTGAATATTATTTTTAAAGGTAACATAATAAATAATAGTACATTATGTTGTGATTTTGAGTGATTATATGATACAATCAGAAGAAGAAAACTTCCATTGAAAAAAATTGGGCTGTTACCTTTTCCCCCTTATGAAATTTCACCCTCGATTTGTTTTACATTATAGGACATAAAGAGGTGTCAGTACATTACCATCATTGTTTCCCCTAATTCCCATGTTTCATCTTCATATATATGGTTATTCCACCTTACTTTGACTAGGTGAGTTATATTTTTAAATAGAACAATATCTTTGTGATCGAATATCTTTATTGTCTACTCCTCATAAGAAAGATCATCCTCCAACTGTACCACCTTTGAAAAGAGTACATCTAAATGATCTGCTATGTAATTCCTTAAGAAAAATACAGGGAATACATCTTGTACTTTCGAAATGGTAGGGTTATGTTCTAGGTGATAGTCCATAACCCCAATACAATCAATAATCTTGAAGAGGTCGACGTACATGGGGCTTATCTTATTTTTCTTCTCAAAACTTGTGACCTTCTTCCATTGATATATATATAGAAATAACATGTCTTCATCATTGACCTCAAGATCACATCAATGATTTTCCTCATTACTCTTTTGTCTATTTTCGGATACTTTTATGTTTTTATGAATGATTTTCACCTTATCCACCATTTCTTCAAACATTTGAGGTCTTAGCCGCATATTCTCATTGACTTCTTCCCAACATACCAGTGTTCTACACCTTTTCCCATAAAAATATTTCATATAGTTCCATTCAGATTCTCATGTGAAATTAGTTATTATAGAAGAATTTAACAACTGAAAGATATTGTTCCCATAATTTTATGATGTCCATAGAACATGTTTTCAACATATCGTCTAGTGTGTGAATATTTTTCTCAGATTGTCCATCAGTTTGAGGATGATAGTTTGTACTGAAGTCTAGTTCAGTTCCTATAGCTTGTTAGAGGCTTTTCCAAACCATCAAGGTGAATCAAAAATCCTGATCAGATAAAATAGATAGTGGTACACCATGTATCCTTATAAATTCTTTTATGTATATCCATGCTATTTGATCTAATTAGATGTCCTATGAAATTGCAATTAAGTGAGCTGTCTTTGTAAAATGATCCATAATTACCCATATAGTATTATTTACTCTGGATGTCCTTATATGTCTAGTTAAAAAGACCAAGTTAATTTTCTCCCACATCCATGTTTGTGTGGGTAGTGGTTGGATCATCACCTTAGATTTTTGTATTTCAGATATCACTTCTTTAAAAAACAAGGAACATTGATGTATACTCAGTGATATCCTTCTTCGTATTGTCCAACCAAAAGTCTTATCGGAGTTCTAGATACGTCATTTGTGTTCTATAGGTGAATAGAGATGGTCGAGCTATATGAATCATTAAAAGTCTATTTCATCATCGTTAGATCAGATGGTAGACATATTCGTCCCCCAAATTTTACAAATCCATGCATATCAATTTTGAAATTGGAGGATTACCCATTTCTAATAGCATTTATGATTTTCCAAATTTCGACATTTTTTACATGAGGATCCTTTATTTTCTCTATGAGGGATGGTAGAGAAGTCATTTTAGATAGGATATTTGATTTTCCTCAACAATGATAAAGATTCAAGATCCTTTCTTCATTGATCATATGCCACCTTATTAGCCTTACTAGGACGGTAGTGGATTGAGAAGTCATAATCCTTGATGGGATCTATCTATCTTAGATGGTGCATAATAATCTCTTTTTCTTTGAATATATATTTGAGACTATTTTGGTCAGTGTATATCTCACACATTCCACCATTGAGATAATCCCATATAAATTATAACGAAAATATCACTTCCGCCAACTCCAGATCATGCGTAGGATAGTTTTCTCATGGATTTTTAGATACCATAAAGAATAGGCTATCACATTTTCATTTTGATTTATCACACAACCTAATCCATTCATTGAAGTATCATTGTACAACACAAAGAGTTCTCCACTTGTTGGAAGTGTGAGTAATAACTTAGTTATAAGCCTTCATTTCAACATTTTGAAACAATCTTCACATTCATGAGCCCCAACAGACATTAATCCCTTCCATGTCAGCTTCTTCATTGGGTTTTAAAATCATGAAATGTTCTTCAAAAAATTTCGATAATACCCAAATAAACCAATTTTTCTAAATATCTCTATTATAGGTGTTGGAATTGGCCACTCTTCAATCGCCATTGCATTAGAAGCGTCCATAGATATCCCTTTGTAGGAGATAACATGCCCCATGAATGATACTTCCTCCATCCAAAACTCACATTTTCTATACTTTTCTTTCAGCTTTTCCATTTCTAATGTATTTAGCACAGTATTAAAATACTCTTCGTGTTCCTCCCTAATCTTTACGTATATCATAATATCATCAATAAAGACTAAAAAAAAATTTCTGATATAATCTCTAATGACTGTATTCATTAAATCTATAAAAATTTATAGAACATTAGTGAGTCCTAAAGGAATAACTATGAAATAATTGTGTAGATACCTTGTTCAAAAGGTAGTCTTGGGAATATCTTTCTTTCTCACCACTAATTGGCGATATCACGATCAAATGTCAACCTTAGATAAATAACTGAACCCATAAAAATGATCAAATAAGTCATATATCTGAGGCAACGGATACATATTTTTTATTGTGATTTTATTGATATCATGATAATCAATTAAGTGGTTCATTGATACCTCATTATTTTAGACAAAGAGGACCAGAACACCCCATGGGGAAGCACTCGAGCATATAAAACCCTTAACTAGATTCTCTTGTAACTACTTTTCTAGTTCATCCAACTCTACAGTGGTCATTATATAAGGTTTATTTGATATAGACGGAGATCCAAGAATACGATCAACTGAGAACTCAACCTCTCAATCAAGAGGAATTTCAGGAAAATGATTAAGGAATACATCAGTGTAATACCTCATGATGGGCATTACCTCAAGCAAGATTCTCTCCTTTGTCTCAACTATTTGAGATAGAAATGTTTTCTCATAAAGAATTAATATCCACACCTCAGAAACTAGTTCTAATGTAGATTCATCATCCTCATTAATCATTTAATGAATTGGAGGATTCTACAGGATGTGGAGAGTGATATCTGTTTCTCGACAATGGATATTGGATTTGTATAGTGATAAGAAATCTATGCTCGATATAACATCGAAATCCACTAAAGTATGAAAATATTTTCTGGGAGGTTCAGTCAACATATATTTACCAGGGAGGTGTTTTAAAACATGGATACAATAATTTCTCGATTCTTTGCTCTCATAGATAACATATCCTACAAATTTTGAGGTGGTGTATTAATAGTTCTACTAAAGTGCAAGATATTAAAGAATGTGTAGAACTAGAATCAAATAGTACATTTGATATTTTTAAATGAATAACTAGAATACCTTTCATCACATAGTTTTCTGGCTCCACCTCAGCTATATTGATATCACATTCCCTTCCATGATTCCTTCGAGGTTATTGTTGATTTTCTCCAACAACTAGTTCCTTAGTAAATTTATTCTCATATTGCATATGCTACTTACAGTTTTAGCATTGCACTATAGGATGAGTATGGATCTGAACCTTTCTTTCTTCTTCTACATTAACGGTATTTTTCATATCTCATTAGAATTAATTGGATAGATGTCTCATTATTCAACATTGGAAGTAATTATTTGTTTCTTTTAGAGATCTCTCAATATGCTTCTTCCCATAAAATTTACAAGTGTGATAGTCAGGCTTCTTTTAGTCGTCAGATTTGTTTTTTGAACCACCTATGTTGTTCTCTATTTTATTCTTCTTGTTAGTGACCCCACGAGACCATTTAAATTTTCCAATATCTATTTCAACATTCAGAAAACAAAAGAAAATCTCCCAATAACTCTTAATGTCTAAAATCTCCAACACATTTCAAAGACATCACTTTAGTCCACTAAAGAAGTGATCCACAATGATTTCATTATTCAAGAAAAATACTATGGAATACCATGAATGCATTGTGATGTTATCTTCATACGCCGCAATGGACCCATCCTCCTTTTTTTATTCTGAAGAAATATTTTTCCATATTGAGATGGAGGGTTAGGGGAATTTTTTTAAAAAACATTTTATTGAATTCCTTCAATTCCATGGAATTAATATCTTCTTGGGACTTTGTATTCTTAATCAGTTTCCACCACTGATCAGCTTCCCCATCGAATTGAAAGATTTCTAGAACATATTTATATTATTATGAGAACTATAGGATGAATAATATCATTTAAATAGAGTTAATTGACTATTACCTAAGGAGAGTATCATAAGATCTGATAAACATGGGATGCATTTTCTATATGGAGGATTATACAACAAAAATCTCTTTTTTTAACGGAGGAGGGTGTTCCACATGATTCATTTTATTATTCATAAATTACGCGATCTGATCATGTACTTTATTTATGATTTTATCACCCATTCTCATCATATTACACATATCATTTGGGAAATATTCACATTACATATCACATTGATTATTGGAACATGTTCATATATTTCCTTCCAATAACTAAGATAAATATTTTACATTTAGAGGGATTTAATACATTGTAATTTATCATAAAAAAGAAAAATTTAACATAAGAGGATGAAATTTTAAAGGAGAAGTTTATCCTAACTTGTGATTCAATATGTTTCAATATATGTCATCCATGATCTATTTCCTAACATATATTATAATGGGGTTTTTATTCTATTAATAATGGGTCATACTATTCTCATGAATTTACCAATGAATATCCCATAAGCATTTCAAACCAATAGTGCAGAAAGGACCATTGGCATGTATCAGGATAACACAGATTAGTCCTGAAACGCCCTGTTTGAGTTTTCACTCTTTGGTACATCTGTGGAAAAGCCTCATCTACCTGTTGGTATCCAGAAATGGTTGTATTTTATTGATAAACTATGTAATATATACTAACACAAATTTATGGATATTTTCTTATACATCATCTCATCATTAAGGTTTTTATAAAAGTTATCTATTATGAATCTAAAAAAATTAATAGACCATCTACTAATACAAACTATAGAGACCCTATGATTTTCACATAACATTAAATGATTTTATGAATAACTATACATCAATGTACAATCCAAGGATCATGATGTCTAGTGTCTTTGAAAACTAGGTACATTAAATTAGAAACATTTTTCTTAAAAATTATTTATTTAATCTTAAAATTGAGATCCTAACTTCCCTTTTGGTTAAACATCTTCATTTGGTATCCGGGGGAACACATGAACAAATGGATTAACTAAATATCCTAGTAAAGGAATAATCATAAAAAAAATCATTAGAACAAGGAATAGACGGCCTCACATGATGATATAAAAAGGAATGTAACATATTTAACCTTATCATATAATCATGGAATCATATAAAAAAGGGGTCATATAAATGTGGAAGCAACATAAAACATGACTTTTGTATGACTCAATGATATCCTCCTTGAATGGTTCAGATAGTAGCACATGCTATGGATAACCGATAAGACCATTGTGCATAACATATCATGAGACTTAACATTACCCAATGAATTGGAGAGTTATTTGGGTGCAACAAAATGTTTTTCATGAATATTTTTTACAAATAATTAATCATATGTAATCAATCTTACATAAATGTAAGGGTTACCCATGGAATGAATTTGGTACAACAATCATGTCATAAATCATAACAAATGGTCATATCATAAAGGTTTCCATGAAAGAAAGGAAAAAATTATACATGGAAATTAATAATGGAAAATATTAATTTATACTGGTATTTTATTTCATGTATAAGTGACCACATGTATGAAAATTATTCATGAAAATTATTCATTAATTTTTTTTGAGCAGTTAAGAGGAAAATTTTATAGAGGATTTAAAATAGAAAATTGGAAAATCATTTATATAAAATAAGAAGTGAACTAAGAAATATTCCACAATAAAAATGATTATTATATATTGACAATGGAGGTGTAAAATAGAATATATATTTCACTTGAAATCTTGTTAAAATTCGTGAAGTTACCCTAAAATAGGTTTTCTTATCAGAAAGTATTGAGGATTGAATCACTTAAAAGCATGCATATCCCAAGAAGAAAATGATGAATGAACCATGATACATTAATTTATAAAATTCACATAAAATTTATATGATGAAAATAATAAGAATAGATTACATAATTTGGGTAATAATATTTATAATTAAACTGAAAGGAATAAAGAAGGTTTAGGGGGAATCCCTTACGAAATATCAACATTTAATCTTGTGTACTTAAGAGGGTTTAATGCAATATAAATGGGTTTATCATCATTTAGAAATAATTAGGATATTATGGGGTTAAAAAATCATACCCAATCACTATAAATTACAAATAAATTGGCATTACATAGAGGAAAATCTTTAATAAAAGTGGAATAGAGAGGATCCCTTACCTTAAGTCTAATGATGTTCTCTACTTGATATTAATGACATGAATAATAAAAGTATGATAATTAATTAATTAAAACCCATCCTCTATAAATATATTATTTTGTATATAATTTTTGATATCATTTATGATCTTTTTGATGAGTTATGTGGTTCAATTCCACTGTTTGGTTCTGTTTGTTTTCTTCATTTTTAGGATCGGTTTACTTATTTACCGAAACAAATAAACATATATGATTAAAGTGGATGTTCAAAATTGAATTTATATGAAATTAGTTATCATATAAGAGATTACATGGTTATAAAATTCATTTGGTTATTTTGAGTGAAGGTGAATCATTATATAAAACATTAATGATAAATGCTTGAAATAATTTTAGAGAGTTTGGGGACAATTTAAATGTTTTGTGTTATTATTTTAAATCATGTGAGAAAAAAATAATCTAAAAAATCACATAAGATAAAATAGATATTTAACAGTATGGTTCATCCGTAAAATGGTTTCCTAACCAGAATTGAAGATAACAATATAAATATATAATCTTTCGTCATTGAATGTGCTAAATTAACACATCCCAAATAGTGTTTTCATTTTTTTCATATAAAAGGTTGTGAAAGGTGAGATGATAATGAATTATCTCATTAGAAAAAACATTCCATTATATTTATGATACTGGAGTATTCTTACCATTAGGATGAGTGTATGTTAGAAAAGAAACAGGAAAAAAATAACATAACATTGAAAGAAAAGAAAAGAAAAATTTTACATCTTGAATCAACCTTCCTTGAGAGCCTCTTAAGGGGAAAGGATTTTGTCTTTTTAGAATAATAATTGATGTTAGATGTGGGGAGGTATCCTGGGGAGAGATTTGGAAAGAATTTAGTAAAGCAACAAGGCTTGAGTGGAGTATAAAGAAGAGGTAAGGGGGTAGTATTTATAATGGAGGAGAGGATGGTTTTCATAATATTTAATACCTTAGTTTATTAATTTCCATCACAACTAGAAATAGTGATGATTCCATGACCAAAAATCATAATATGTTCATGTTTTTTATATATTTGGGTGCTTACATCTCTTATAATGTTAGTAATAATGGATTTAAATTATAATATATATATATGGTAAATTAATGTATTTTATTATTCACAAAAACATCATGTATCTCTGAAAAAACCCAAAAATATACCGTATACAATTTTAAAAATGTAGAAACCAAAAAATGAATAGATTTTTTCAAAAAAAATATGATTCATTTAATAATTAATTAAAATAAACATTTATTCTAAAAATCATTTTTAGTGGATTTATTTACTTATTACATCATACATTCAGATAAATCTTATTTATATACTATACTAGGTAAGGTTACATTTCATTAAGGTATATCAACCTTGATAATAGAAACATTAATATTCATAAGGGTATGTTAATATTCACCCAAAATTATGTTTGTCTTATCAGACTCCAAACATCTTACTGATCACAAACGTGAATGTCAGATTTTCGAATTTCAAGTCACAGAAGTGTTAAAAAAATGTTTAATGGTCACATAGTCATTAGTAGTTAATTGTGTTGTGATATCATGTTATAATATTACATAATAATAAGATCTAAATTTACATTGAAAACGTTAGGTCGTTACAAATTAAACAAAATCGGTAAACCAAACCTCAATAAAACACACTCATAATAAAAAAACTCATCATAATTAATTCCTAACATTTAAAAAATAAAACATATCCCATGGTAGATTTTAAATCTTTGGAAATAAATAATATCCTCCTAAGATGTCATAATTTAACAATGGTATCAAAAGGATCTCACAATCATCCATATAATTAGGAAATCACACAATGTTCCAAAAAAGATATTATAAAAACCTAGATTATTAAGTAGCTTTTAAATGGTTTAGTGGCCCAATGTAACCCTATTAAAACCCAATATCTAGAAAGCCAATTTAAAAAACCTATTAAATGACTCACTCAAATTAATTTTTAATAATAGTTTGAAGGACCGTCACATTTTTCATTAAAATCGCTAATGTTATTAAAATACCTTTCATAAGTTCAAGTCAAAAATCAAACATAGTCAATGAAATTTAAAATAGAACACTCTATTTAAAATAAATCGCCAAATAATTTCAAAAATAAATTATTGTTATAAAATTCTACTTAAATTCCAAATGAAAATATACATATTTTAAAAAAACAAAACCCTAACATGATTCTATGACTCAAAAGATATAAAAAAATATAGAATTACAAATTTAACTTAAAACCTATTGGTACATGTTATCACTATGTTCCATTAGAAATTCCACATAAATACCATTTTTCCATGAAGAATCCACTTTAATTATTTTTGAAATCCAAAATTAAAATAATTTTTTTTCAAATTTTAAAATTATAGAATATAATGCAATTAGGAACTCAATGACATCAAAATGTAAGAAAAATCACCAAAACATACACCTCATATTAATGGAAATTATGCCACAAGTCATAGCATATGACTGTGAGTGCTCTAAAATGCATCAAGGGACCTCCATAAACATCATGAAATAGAAAATTTTAAATTACCATCATGAACCCCTAAAATCCAACATGATATCCCCTAGGTTATTTTAAATAAGGGAAAATAAATGTAAGAAAAGCTAGAGGGGGAGATAAGAAGAGTAAAATAAAATAAGAGAGAATAAATTTCCTCAAGAATATGAAGGGAGAAGGATTAGGATATATTAAAATAGAAAGAGTGGGATGGATAAGAATCTCGTGGTTTATCCTTGGTCCAAACAAATTTGAGGGGAAAAAAATAATCCCCTTAGGTAATTAAAAACCAAGGTTTTTTAAAAAAAATTATCTTTTATATGAATTTGGGAATCTCATAAGGGTTGGATCCAGAATTTTTCAAACCATGACCCAACCATGATGTTCCACATGATTATGTAAAATTAATCACTTTATTTTTTTCAGTCGACTAATAAGTTTTATCAACATTGGAAAACCATTATAGACTGAATTACTCAAACAAAAATTTATATTCCATAACTGTCTAATGGTTTTCCGAACAGTTCTCAATTAGTGTGAGGGGAATCCTAAATAACTGAAGGGCATAATAGTCATTATAAAGAGTCACCCTAACTATATAATACCAATTAAGATTAAACTTTTCATTTTTAAAAATATTTTAAATATTATCCACATAATAGTATACACATCGTTACTCATTAATAATGTTCCATAAATACGTGAGTTGAAAAAATAACATCCAATATTAAAAAAATATCCAAAATATTGTAAAATTTGAGAATACATAAATATTAATTATAATATTTAATTATAATCCATAATAGAATGAAATTTGTTTTTATAGTCTTTCCACCCTTCCACTTTCTTCCCCCATAATTTCATTAGTCAAAATAAAAATAACCAGAAAAAACTAAAAATTACACCCTTAGGTAATGAGGTGAAATAGATTTAAATAATTTATATGATATATTAGCATGGAAATAAAAAACATCAATGTAGTCTCTATACTAAACCATCATGTACAAAAAACACTAGATGTCACCATCCTTGAGAACAACCATAATAATATGAAAAAAAAATCCATACGAGATAGAGACTAAGCAGTGGACTGCCAACCAATTAGAAATTTCATAAATGGTTCCTTATTTAAGAACACACCCATATATAATCATCTATTATGGGAATTATTATCCAATAATATTATTACCAAAAATAAAATACATTATATAACGAATGGTAACTAAATTAATCTCTCTAACACAAAAGGTGGTAATAATTTTATGGAAACCCAACTTTAATGGTTTCAATGCTCATAAGTGTCAATCTCCTATAAAAATTTATATATATAGCTTTCCCAAAGGATAAATCATGATCATGTAATTATAATAAATGACCTAGTATGCCTATCTAGGTCATTGTGCTATGTGAATATAATAGGAATTAAACCTTAGATCATTTCCCAATGGTGAATAACATAAATATAAAACTAAAAAGTGATCAACCTCCTAAGGGAAAAATATATCATAATTACCATATAACTGATCCAATGGTCACTCAAACTCATTCAAAAAAACATTAAATGGTTATTAAATAATAAAACACTAAAAACCCCAAATGAAATTAAATCATGTAATAAGTAATGTAAAAAACCAAATACCCAAAGTTATTTACACTAGCTAAAAGGTTCCGTGTAACGGCCCAAATCTAGAGCCACTCAACTGGTGCCCCATACCCGATTCGCCACATGACCTCAAGCATATTTCTTAAAATTCCAGAGGCTGCCGACTAGCAGTGATGTCCTTGGTGAGTCATTGGGGAATCTATGCCCTCATTTGGCAAGGTATACAAGGGAAAAGTAATAACGGTCAACAAAGGAAGTAGTAAACAACATAAAATAACGGAAATTAAATAGAGGAAGCAATGGATATATAGTAATGATGATAATGATGCAGCAGGTACAAGTATCTAAGGAAAGTAGCAAGCAAAATAATGTGGTGAAATACAATTGAGAAACAAAGTACGAAAGGTAAACAACAACTCCAGCATCATCGCAAGCCTAAGCTCGGTCCTATGATCTCCATCTTCAACCAACAATAATGTACCTGACGTACAAGGGCCACAATCCATATCCTCACATGCAACCATATAACCTGTTTGGGATGAAAATTAGGACCCAAACAGGGTGTGAGACTAATCCCAGAAGGCAACCACCACAAGATCTGTTCCCTACTATCAGTGAGCAACATAACAAAAGTAATGGAAATAATTAAAGCATAGAAACAATATTACAATAAATAAAACAGTACTAAAAATATCCATTGACATTCTTTTATTAATTTAATCCAATCATTATATTATCAAACAAGGAATCTATCAAATAACCATATATTTCCAAGGCATAGCAAGTAATACAACATGCATCTCAATAGACTACATAAAAAACAAGCAGTAAAAACCCAAGATTTTTCATTGGCATGGTGGACTCATCACAACCAAACAAACGATATTCCCACTAACTCTCTTAGTGGCTCATACTTGTAGACCCCACTAGTAAAAAAATCATACAAAAGAACAGACACTCTGGGAAGCTCTCACTGTTGATTCCCCTATAGTCTTGCAAGAATAGCTATTGACTCTCTAAGGAAGAACATACATCTAATTCACCATGTAGTCTCGATACGTAACTATAGAAACTATGAGGAAGAACAAAGTTCAATTCCTATAGGTCCTGTGAAGGATACTAATTTATAACTGACTCTCTGGGGAATCCCTTGGTCAATTCCCTCTTTATTCTACCACACAAGGTTCACATAGCCCTAAGCAGTCCAGTAATTCATAATCGACTGTCATCAGCACTAAGTAAGTTCAACATCTACTTTAATAATAGTTACAATGCATCAAAATCATATAAACAGTAGGAAATATGTGCAATCAATTATATCAAGGCAGGCAATCAATGCAACATGGTCTGCCTCACAGGCAACCTAAGTCGAATGACAATAAACAGCCAAAACAAGGGAAACACTGATGGGGTGATCCTCAAACATGCTAACAAAAAATATTTATTCATCTAATAACCACAAGAATACAAAAAATCTATGGCAGATAATAATAAAAGATCAAAACCCTAACTCGAGATACCCGATACATGGGAATCCGACACTTTTGCACACAAAATCAAAGACATTCAACGTAAGTAAACAAACCACCTACCACGATCCTAGGAGATCGATGTACTTGATCTTTGGCCCATGAATTGGCCTAGAAAGGAGTATATCTGTAAAAACGTCTAAAACCGTCAACCTCATACAACCCTCATAAGAGAAAGAATCATGAAGCATGGCCAAAGAAGCACCAAGAAATCACCGATATGATTCTATTGCAACTGATGGTGTTCGATTCGGATTACTGGTGATAAATCAGTGGATCGGAGAAGATCTATTATCGTACCCTCACTCTTGGTCGAAGAAGCTAGAGAAGAAGACGTTTATGGGGTTAAGACATGACCCCGGTCCATTTAATGAAGAAAAGAAAGTACACGACCTGTACTTTTGGAGTACAAAACATGTACTAGGCTTTTCCGCACTCCACATTAAGCGGCCTCCACCTCACCCCTACATGGTCATGTGGGTGGCCATGACACGGCCATCACACGGCCTCTAGCCGCATCAATGTACATGGCATGTACTTCAAAATTTTTTAGAAACTCCTCTTATCTAAATAACTCCAGAAAAAAGAAAAACACACTTGAAACGAAGGTCCGGGTTCTTACAAACATGCCCCCTTAAATTAATTCAACCCTGAATTTCCTAGAGAGGCATGGATAAAGAAACCCTGAATAGATCTAGAAACTGTGATCATACGTCAGCCTCCCTCTCCCATGTCTCGTCCTGTACACAGCCGTGCTACCATAACACCCGTATTAGAGGAAAAAACTGGCCACAATGTGCGATTGAACAACGATAAAAAATCCTGATAGTATTCTCCTTCAATGATGAATCCTTCTCTATCTCAACCTACTCGGGATGTAAAACATGAGATGAGTCTGAGGAATAGTGTCGAAGTTGAGAAACATGGAAGACGTCATACATAGCCTGGTACCTCAAAGGTAACTGCAACCTACAAACAACCACCCCGACTCTCTCCAGAATCTCAAACCACCCGACGTGTCTCGGTGAAAGCTTTCCCTATATCCTGATCCTCTTATGTCCCATCCTCAGGATAACATGTAGGAAAACCTGATCTCCTACCTTGAACTCCAAAGGTCATCTCCACTAATCAGTTGAAGATTTCTGCTGAGACTGTGCATTAACCATCCTTTTCCGAATCAACTCCACCTTTGATGTTATCTCTTGAACAAGATGAGGTCCCAACATAGTTGCCTCTCCTGCCTCGAGCCAACACAAGGGTTACCGACATGACCTACCGTACAAAGACTCATAAGGTGCCATCTGAATAGTTGATTGAAAATTATTATTTTAGGGAAACTCCAATAGAGGTATATGTCTATCCCATGAACCTAGAAAATCAAGGATGCATGCTCATATCATTTCCTCTAGCACCTAAATCATGCGCTCTGACTGGACATCTGCCTAGGTATGGTAAGCTGTACTCAGATGTACCTGTGTACCCAAAGCCCTCTGTAGCCCTTGCTAGAAATGAAATGTGAGGTGGGTGTCCCTATCTAAAATGATAGTACTCAGAACCCCTTGCATGTGTACAATCTCACGAATGTACAACCATCCAAGGTCATCAACACCAAAGGTCTCCCTAATCATCAAGAAGTGAGCATCCTTCATGATCCTTTCAATGAACACCCATACCGCATCATTCCCTTGAGGTGATCTCAATAACCCTATCACGATGTCCATCACGACATCATTCCACTTCCACTCGGGAATGGGTAGCTGCTGTAAAAGCCCTTCTGGTCGCTGGTTATCCACCTTCACCTGCTGACAGGTGGAACACCTCATGAAAAAACTAGGAACATCTCTTTTCATACCTAGCCACCAATACCGGTGGTGTAAATAACGATAGATATTGGTGATGCCAGCATGAACTTCCCAAACTGTGGAATGAAATTCACACATCAGCTCCTCGCATATATCTGATGGCACCTATACAAGTCCCTAGAAACAACAAATCTCACCCTCACCTATTATCCATCCGGGAAGAGGGTCGTCTCCTAACATGCTTTCCTGTAGGACTAAGACTTTAGAATCTGATAAAATCCTCATTCAAACTCATCCAAGAAGGGTAGAGGTAATAGGTGTATAAGAAATAAAAGTCTAACCTTGTCTGTCATGCACCTCCAAATTCATTTCAAAGAACAGAGACATATGCTACCACTCACTACTGGCCTCCTAAACTACCTGTATCTATATCCTCCTACTCAGTGTGTCTTCCACATCATTGCCTTTCCCATACATATAAGCAAGATCGAAATCAAATGACTATTGGTACTCAACCCACATCCACTGTCTCAAATTCAAGTCACACAGCGTGAATATATACTTGAGTCTCTTGTGGTCACTATATACTGAAAAATTATCTCCTAAAAGATAATGTCTCCAACAACGCAATGCATAAACAACTACACCCTACTTCAGGTCGTTTATAGGGTAGTTACTCTCATGTGGCCTCAACTGCCAAGATCCATATCCAACAACACGATCCTCCTGCATAAGCACTAATCCAAGTCTGACGCAAGAGGCACCATAGAAAACTGTATAACTCTTGACCAGTTTTAGAAAAACTAGAATCAGTGGTGAAGTCAATCTACACTTCAGCTCCTGAAAGGCTGAATCGCCGGCTTCTGACCAAACATAATTCACCCCCTTCTAAGTCAAGCCTGTTAATGGAGATTCTAAGAATTATAAGTCATATATAAACTGCCTGTAGTAAACATCCATCCCTAAGAAACTTCATAACTGGAATACTTTCTTCAGCTTCTCCCAGGTAACTGATGCTCTAACATTCTCTGGGTCTACTGATACTTTTGTCTCTGACATGACATTGCTCGGGAAGTGAATCTTTTCCATCCAAAAGTGGAACTTTTAGAGCATTTCATATAAATGATGCTATCTTAGTGTACTCAAAACAGTCTCAATATGGGTAGAATGGTCGTGTCTTGTGTGAGAGTACACCAAGATATAATCCATGAAAACCACCACGATAGAATCCATGTATGTATGGAAAACAATGTTTATCAGCACCATGAAAACTGATGGCGTGTTTGTGAGACCAAACGGAATAACCAAATACTTATACAGACCATAACTACTATGGAAGGCTGTAAGAGGTATATCAGATGGTCTAATATGCAACTGATGGTATCCAAATCTCAATTTGATCTTTGAGAATAGTCTGGCTCATCAAAGCTGATCAAAGAGACCGTCTATCCACAGAAAAGGATATCGGTTTTGGACCATCAACTAGTTCAGCTTATGATAATCCACATAAAGCCTAAGGGTGTCATCTGCCTTCTTCACAAACAGGACAGGCGAACCCTAAGAAGATGCACTGGGATGGATGACACCCTTTTCCTGCAACTCCTCCAACTGCTTCTTGAGCTCCTGAAACATAGGTGTAGACATCCTATAAAGAGGAATGAACAAAGGTGCCGCTCCTGGAACAAGATCAATACAAAAGTATACCTCATGATCTAGAGTAAAACCTGAAAAGTCCTCTAGAAAGACATTAGTGAAATGATCCACCACTAGAGGAAAGTCAATCATTCAAGTCCCCTGGTCATCCAAATATAAGCTAGCAATCTGGGTTGTATCTCTGCCCAACCCATGATGATCTGGTCCGGATCTACTTGCCTGGACATCCCATTCGCCCTTGTGAAGATAAGATCTTCCCTCCAGTGATGTGAAACTCACCCTATGGTGATAGAAATCGACAAAGGCTTTGACGGGATCTAACCAGTCCATCCCAAAAATGACATCATAGCCTATCATATATTATACCTAGAGGTTCCACAAAAAAACTTCACCCACCAACCCCAAGGGGGAAGTCTAAGCACTGACGCACGCTTGCAGTTCTAATTCCCAAGGTACTATCTAGCATCATCATATCCTCAGAAGTATAAACTTTAAGTCTAAGGCTTTCCACAATATGCACAGAAATAAAGTTATGAGAATCTCTTGTATCAAAATGTGTGGATGATAAAACTGAGTCTACTAAAATCATACCCCGAACTGTATAATGTCCAGAATCCTGCTCCTGATGAATCTGCTCAACTGCAAAGGTCTATCCTGCACCGTGGCCTAGTGTAGCAACCTGAGATCCCTGAGCTGACCCTCCCTGAGCATGACCACTATGTCCACGACCTCTACCGCAGCCTGAACTACCTAAGGAACTCCATCCACCAGTCTACTTCAGAAATGGTAATCCTGCTCCTATACGCGAAGTCGATCCTGGTCATCCATCACTAGTTTCTAGAAAAAGAACCTTGTAGAAACACTGCAGATGGCCCATCTTGCTACAAGAATAGCACTCCACTCGGTCTCTCGGTCACTTAGGCTTCTTATGCCCTCTTTTTTCACATTGATAGCACACCACTTGGTCTCTAGAAGGAAGATACCATATACCAGAAGGAATACCTCACTTCCTCAGGTCACCTCATGTTGACTCTCAGTGGATCTTCCTGCTGTCTATCTAAAATAAATCAACCCTGGATGCTAAACAGCCCTAGTCCATAGCTCTAGTATCCTTCATATTTCTCTCTGTGATAAGTTCCTGGTTTATTATCAGAGTTATATAAGTCAAATGAAATATGTGAACCTGTTATTTGATGTCCAGTATGAGGCCTTCCTCGAACTTCCTCACTAAAAACAGCTCATCATTCCCTAGAACGGGAGTGAAATGCCATAACTCTGTGAAGCGAGAGGAATAATCCATAACTCTGAGAGTACCATGTTATAGGTTCATGAACTCCCTAGATCCGTTAGCCCTCCGCATCACTGGGTAGAAGTTGTCATAAAATGTATGCTGAAACTCGTCCCAAGCCATAACCTATTGGCACCCTGCCTGCGAAACCATATCCCACAATCTCTTGGCGGAGTCTCACTGCATATAAGGTGTGAGCTTCACTCCCCTCTCTGGAGGTGTATCTAGGTGCTCGAAGATGGATAACATGGATTCTAGGCATGATTATGCAGCCTGGGGTCCTCCATCCCCTATGAACGTGGTAGGAAGCTGCTGCTGAAAAACCCGTGTTAGCTCTGCCATGGACAGGGCCGGATGCTGAGCTCCCTGGAAGGTTTACATGAATCTCATGAAACCCTCTCTGAACTGAGCGTCAACACCAGTGTCTATAATCACAACAAGTGCCATATCCGGAACTATAATAGGAATTGCTGGTAGTCCTTGATCTGTCATATCAAGTGTACCGTCTCTACCTTGCAACTGATGGTCAACTGGAGGAGGCCTCGGTGCCATAGCTCTGAAAGGTCAAAAGCACACCTCATTTTCAGGATTAAAAAAGATATAAAAAATTGAACTCACAAGAAGGAATAAGGAAAATAATGCATTCAAGTTGTGCAAAAAAAGACTACTTGGCGTGTTCTTTCCCTACACAGTGTGTTCCCTTAGGTCTTTGAAATGGGTGTGTACTTCCACCTAAACAGGTCGTGTAACACCCCAAATACATGGTGTGTTGTCCTAACTAACAGCATGTACTTGAATCATCTTCCCTACACGAGTACTTCTACACAGTTAAGTCACACGGCTCCTATAAGACAAAACTCCACAGCATGTTCAAGGAAGAAACGACGAGTATTAGACATGCCTTACCTGGCCCATGTTGTTAGCGACACGACCTGACACATGGCCAACACTACACGATGTTATCCGGACTGGCACAACGTGTACGAGGAAGGGTACCACGGACCTGTGTTGTTCGTGACATGGCCTGGTACATAGATCAAACTACACTGCATGTAAGATTTGTACACGGTGTGTATGTGAAAAGATAACATGGCCCGTGTTGTTCATGACATGGCTGGGGTACCTATTTCATACTACATGGCGTGCTAAACTAGTACACGGCATGTTCCTACCAGATTTTTTAGAACCAGATGTTTCTGCTCACACATTCAGTGACACAGTTTAAAAACTACACGATGTGTATTTATAAAATACACATAGTTTATTCTGGGTTTTTTTTGGGAAGTAGCTCAAAAACTACTCTGAAGTCTAGAAAACATAGAAAACAAGAGTTAAGGTGCCAAATTATGATCCATGAGGGCCCATATGCCTTGCGAACCAATGCTTGGCATCATAACAATGCATATAAAAAGTAAACAGTATAAAAAACTCACAATCCACCAAATTCTGATTATCTAGGGCCCATAACACCTCTATGACCAGTGTTTGGAATCCATGATAAATCATATCTAAACAAACAATACCCTATCAACATAGCAGGTATTCTATCACAGCAGCTATCACAACAACATGCATAGTCTATTAAAAATTTTATAACAACAGCATGAAATTTCTAATGAAATTTAGATGGCATTGAAAAATTAATGACATGTAATTTTCTTAAAAGTTACCATATGATGCATGAGATGGCATACCCTCATCTCATCAGGTTGCAAAAAAATACAACCACAATCATATAAATAGTAACAACACAAAACAAGTGCACCACCCAATGGTTAAGGAAATTAAATTGTGTCATTTTCAAAACTCGAAAAATGAAATATTCGAAGTAATCTAGATTTTTCCGTGTACACGGGTTCTATAATTCCAGGGAACAGCTATTTACAAATTACATATTCCGTCCTATACATATCTAATGTCCCTAAACATTAATTCAATAGAAATAAAAGAAACCTCCTTTGATACCACTTTGTAACGACCCGAATCCGGAGCCACTAAACTGGTGGTCCGTACCTGGTTCGCCACACGACCTCAAGAGAATTTCCCCAAATTCTATAGGCTACAGACTAGTAGCGATGGCCTTTGTGAGTAATTGGGGAAACTATTCCCTCATTTAGTAAGGTATACAAGGGAAGAGAAATATTGGTCAATAACGAAAGTAGTAAACAACATAAAATAACGGAAATTAAACAGTGGAAGCAATAGATATATAGTAATGATGATAATGTTACAGATGGTTCAAGTATCTAAAGAATTTATAAAACACAACAACATACTGAAATAGAACTAAGAAACTATGTATAAAAGATATACATCAACTCCAGTAGCATCGCAAGCCTAGGCTTGGTCCTATGCTCTCCAGCTCCGACCAGAAATCATGTACCTGAAGTAGAAGGGCCGCAATCCCTATCCACACATGTAACCATATAACCTATTAGGGCAAAAAAGCAGGACCCAAAAAGGGTGTGAGATAATCACAGTAGTCAACACCACAAGATCTATGCCCTAATGTCTGTGAAAAATATAGAAAAAGTAATGAAAATAAATGTAGCAGAGAAACATGAGTAAACTAAAGTAAACAATCCTACAAATCTCCAATCACATTAATTTATTAATTTAATCCAATAATTAAATTATCAACCAAGGAATATAGAAAACAAATCTATATTCCCAAGGAATAGCAAGTAACACAACAGGAATCTCAGTACACTTCCTAAACAACAAGAAGTACAAAACCCAAGCTTGTTCTTTTTCTTGGTGGACTCATCACAACCAAACAGACAATATTCACATTGACTCTTTGGGTGTCTCATACTGGAAGACCCCTCTATTCAAGTAATCATATAAAGGAACAGACACTATGGGAAGCTCTCACCATCAATTCCCCCGTGGTCTTGAAAAAATAACTATAGACTCTCTAAGGAAGAACTTACCCCTAATTCCCCATGTAGTCTTGATACGTAACTAAGGACACTCTGAGTAAGCACAATGTCCTATTATTTTGGGTCCTATGAATGATACTAATTTATAAATGACTCTCTTGGGAAGCCTTTTATCATCAATTCCCTATTTAGTCTACATGTTATCACAGCCCTGAGTAGTCCAGTCGTGTGTAATCGATGGTCAGTATCCCTAAGAAAGTTTAATAACTAATTTTATAATAGCTACAATGCATCAAAAGCATATAAACAGTAGGAAATAAATTCAATCAATTATTTCATGGTAGGAAATCAATGCAACATGGTCTTCCTCATAGGCAACCTTAGCCAAACGGTGATAAACAACCAAAATAAGGGAAACACCCATGGTGTGATCCTCAAACATGATAACAATTAATCATTATTCATCTAATAGCATAAAGCATACAAACAATCTAAGGCTGATAATAATACATGATCAAAACCCTAACCTGCGATACCTGATACATGGGAATCTGAAACTTTTACACAAAAAATCAAAGACATTCAACGTAAGTCAACAAACCACCTACCTCAATCCTAGGAGATCAATATACTTGAACCTCATCCCATGAATTGGAAAAGAATAGAGTTCATCTTTAAAAACATCTAAAATGTTCATCCTCAGATAACTCTCATAAGAGAAAGAATCGGGAAACATAGCCAATGAAGAAGCAAGAACTCACCGCTGCGATTCTATTGCAACCGATGGTGTTCGGTTCATATAACCAATGACTGATCGGTGGCTCAAAGAAGATCTGTGGTTGTACCCTCTCTCTTGATCGATGTAGCCAGAGATGAAGATGTTTCTGGGGTTCAGAATCTACCCCAGCCCATTTAATGAAAAAAAGAATGTACACGACGTGTACTTTTGGAGTGCAGGGTGTGTACTAGGCTTTTCCGCACTCCGCATTAAGCAACCTCCTCATCACCCCTACATGGCCATGTGTGTGCCTATGACACGACCTGAAAATGGCCTTAAGGTGAATCAATGTACAGGGCGTGTAATAAAAAAATTTCCATAAACTATTCTTTTCTCAAAAACACCAGAAAAAGGAGAAACATACCTGAAACGAAGGATCGGGTCCTACATTAAGAACCTGGTAGAAAATACACGATCATTACTAAGAGAATGATTCATTAATCTTCAATACATTCCCAAATTAATTTCTCCAAAGTGATCGAACATCTTTGAAAACCAACAATAATTCCCCAAAATCTGCCATAAGGTCTCACTGATATGACACATTCCAAATCAACCCTACTAGATTGAAAATCCAATCATTCATAACTGAACCATAAAAAATAGGGTAAATTAACTAACCTATGAATAAAATAACACAATGAAGCTATATATTTTTCCGAAATCCATATATTCTCGGTGGAGTTATTGATATAAAGGGTAAAATAAAAAATTATGGAAGAAACAATATAAGTAGAACACATTACAAAAATAATCTAACATCCAATAAAACCATTCCTATAAATACATAATGACCAACATAAGATATTATCCTACTAGATTATTCTCATTTTGTATATTATCTATTTCAATTCCAATTATTTTAAAGAATTAACTTTTTAGAAAATATAATGAAAAACAATATCCAAACCTATATTAACAACTCAATTATAACCCCAAATTTTTTCTATAGACCCATTTATATTTCATTTTAAACCATTTTTGTGACCCATATATAATAAAATCATTTAATCTACGTTATTAAAATATATTTACCCAAAAAAATTCACATCTTTTCATAAAAATTGAATATCAATTTCCTTTACAAAAAATGTCTTCATCTATTTTAAAATACACCACCGTTAAAAAATTTCACCAGTCATCTGACGAACTTCCAAATCAATTAAACATCAAACACCTATTCATTTCTAGAAAATTTTCTGAAATCCATTTAAAATCAATCACACATTCAAAATAATCAAATTAGACAAATATTAAGACCCCCCTTTAAGAATTAAATCCTTCCCAAAATTATACCCTTTAGGTTTAAACATTTTTTCACAATTGTTTCATATATTTATTTTTAATATAAAAAATTGATTGGTTTTTAAGGAAAATCAATAAAAAATTCTATCCCTAAAGAATTCTTTTTAAAAAAAAATCACCCCCTGCAATCCATCTCCACCATTCCATAAACAATTTTCCATTATATAACACAATTTTACACACATAAAAACCAAACACATAAGCATTAAAATAATATCTAACCACATTCAACCACATCTAATGCATTGAATCCTTCGGAAAACATCTTTATATGATAACTTTATAATAAACAACACCATCAGACTCTATCGATGGATTAGGGGAGGGAAAATAGATCTAAATGAAAAAATACACTAAGTATTGTTTATCTGTATTAGATAGGAAACTATATACCAATCATGTAGTAAGAGTTTACATGGTTATAGATCCATTTTTCATGGAACCAAATATTTTAACAAACCATCTGAAAAACAATATGACCTTGATTCATTCAGTAATTCAACCTATAAAACTCACTCTAACCCCCAAAATCACTTATAAAATTAGTAGTAATCAAATTCTCATCTCAATAAATCTAATTCCGTGAATGATAACTAATTCCAAAACTCAAATTCATGACTCAAGCCTAATACACCCTAGAAAACATAAGGATTAGTGGGGAAAATAGTAGACAAAGCACTTACCACAAACACCACCAATACCTAATTGTGATCATAGTCTGTATACTACCTACACGCAAACAAAATAATAATAAGGTGCCACTGAGATAATTTTTTTATGAAACATCCTGATTCATCCATATGTTTGGTACACATATTAGTCGAAGGAATACATAATGCATATTCCAAACCATATCAAGATGAAAACTTGTACAAGTATCTCAAAATAATGTTTTCGGTAAATATTTTACCCTTGAAAGAAAAATAATATCAATTTATAAACATCTACTTAAATGAAAGTTTGAAAGATTAATCATAAAAACTAAATAAGGTAGAATAAAAAACCCATAGATACATAAATTAATAAAAAATTGACCCCTCATGTGAATAAAAAATATAACATATCATATATATAAATAACCAAAAGGGAAAACATAATAAAACTACTACAAATAATATCATCGTGATGATAGGTCATGCTCTATATCTAATTCCAAACATATAGAATAACCCACATCTCAAGTAATTATAGTCCCATGAAAAGGAACTAGATGTAAATAAATAATTACTACATATACCAAGTTGAATATGTCTGGTTTTAGTGAAAAAAATCCCAGTATTAATGCACCACTATATTTCTGTAAATTTTAAAAATGGAAATCCACTTAACGATAGTGTTAAAATACAGATTAAAATGGTTATTTATTATTCAATTACACAAATACTTAATCACACACACACAAATTTTAAAAAATTAATTTATGTTTTGTTATGGAAAACTATTATTTGAAAACCAATTTTCACAAGCCCCATCCCATAATTTATTATACATTTTTCCCTTATTCAGAAATAAGAGAGAATAGATTCAAGACATTTTTCTAATTCTTTAAAATAATGTAAGAAGAAATTTATCTAGAGACCATAAAGATGGTGAAAAATAATTTTGTTAACTTGAGATTTTTATTACATACACTTTACCAAATTTAAGAAAATTTATATTAAAAACAAAATTTTAGAATAATTTTAACCAATATATTTTATTATGACCAAAAGCATAACTCCAAATTGAGTTAACAAATGGATTCATAAAATTTATAAAAAAGTCGGTGAAGCCGGATAGATTAAATGGAAACATAACCAATAAAAAATAGAATACAAATACTTCCTGAATATGATAACCCACTTATTAATCAAATGATGGTTATCAAAGAATTTTATAAAACCACATATGGATCAATTATAAAATGTAAAAATGGATACACGGAATATAGATTGATGCTAATAAAAAAGGCATGTCTTTTGTGGTCCTAATGAACAATCAAAAAATAAATAACTATTGAATGCCTCCATCCATTGGATCAATGAATGATGTTATCCCATAAGGCCAACTACACATTCTTTTCAAATCCTTTAAGAGTCTCTGGACATCACTTTTTAGTCAACACACTATCTATACTGTGATTTAAACTTATCAATAACTATATTAATTCCCCTACGAATCACATGACCTATATTAAATCGAGGCCATCAAACACATACATCAATAAAAAAATAAAAACACGCCTCCCACCCTCACAATCTATATCTCCCTTTACAAATCATTTATATCACTTGAAATTCAAATCTAACCCTAATAGCCATATTACACATTATAAAATTAAAAATATCCCCCTCAAGGGTCTAAATATTATAATGGATCCCTAGAAGATCTCACACTCTATTACACCATTCAGAAATATCCTAAGGATCCAAAGTGTCCTTTATCAAAAAATTTAAACTACTATGGAGATTCTTAATGTTCTAATATCCCACTCCAACAAAATCATTAAAAACCAATTTCTGGAAATCCATTTTAAGGAACCTTCTAAAATACTCCATGAAATTCAACTTGAAAAACAATTTCTAGAACAAATGATTTTTTCATTTAAATCCCTAATCATATTAAATTACAATTTTCAGTTCAAATAATGACCCAAATAAGGTTAAATTATTTTAAAATAACACATTCTTTTAAAAATGATTTTCTGAAAAATTTCAAAACATTTAACAATATAAAACACTTCACGAATTCCTAATAATAATGTCCAAAAGTATAAATAAACCTCATGCTTCATTCCATGAATTAAATGGGGTCAAAACCTATTTAAAATTTCCTATTTTACATTAAATAAATATTAAAAAAATATCCATAATTGTAAATATAAATCTAAAATGAAATTATAGGTGAAAACTATTTTTTCATAAGAAAATCCACTTTAATCATGTTAAAATTCCAAATAGTTCATCAAACATAGATCTTATTTGAAATTTGGAAATTTAAAAATATAAAAAACTCAATGGAATGTTAATTTATGTAAAATAGTTCCTACCATCTTCCTAGGTTCATGGGATCGGGGAAATAATATGAAAAGGGTGGAGGGAAAAATAGTAGTTGGAATCAATGATACATGAGAAGAAATTAATTTTGATTCATAAAGGGAAAAATCATGGGAAGCCTCAAAATCAATGGATATGGTGATAAAAGCCTTCCTTGGGTGATCCTTGGATTTTATGAATGAGATGGGAAAGAATGTAATTCTATTAGGAACACTATGTTAAAGGGGCGAGAATAGAATTTTATTTTTTAGTGAATTTTGGAAATCACATGATTTGGCACCATGGATTAGTAAAAAATGAACAAACATTATTGTTGTCACTCAATAAGAGAAACCCATATACATGTTTGTTTCTAGAGAATCACACAATGCATCTACATTTGAAAAAATTATTCTAGATAGAACATACCAAATAGATATCCATATACCATGCTTGTCAAATAGTTTTTTAACTACTTCAAAGTTATGATCTATGCAATCAAAATAATGTTAGAGATGCATGGTCACTACCATGAGTCTACCAAACTATTTGATACCCATTTACTTCAAACCATGAATGATAAAAAAACAACTATAATTTTCTACATGTAAGGGTAACGACCTAGTTACTCCTAATCCATGCACCCTAAACTATACAAAAATAAATAAAATCTACAAATTAAAATTTTATTGAAAATCCGAAATAATAAAAAATTTCCTCCAAAATTAAAAATAATTATCAATATTTACCCATTCTACTATGACACAAGTTATTACATAGGACAAAATATGTTTTAAAATAAATGAATTAATAGAAAACAATGTTAACATACTCTATAGAAAAACATCAATCAAAAAATATGATTCAGACATAAGGATAAAATTTGTATACACATTTAATATTACATTATTAAACAAGGAGTAGTTTACCAATATTAATAATTTCTTTTTTTAGAGTGGCTATAGATAATTTGATAACACATTATAAGGAATTTAATTTTTTTTGAATGTCTTATTAGTTTTTAATTAATTAATTAGGTTGTATCATTTATAATAAATATAATATAAATGAAATTTAAAGGAAAAAATGTGTTATATGAAAATATTATGCATGTGACGATGCAATGAGTGGATCCCAACTAAGCTCTACAACATTATTCCAATTTTGTTTTTAAAATTTACATTCTGAAATACATTGAACAATGTTTCATCGATATTTATATTGTACAAACTAATCAGTTTGATTCTATTGGTATCTAGGGTTTCCGTCTACAACTATGCCTTTTGTAAATATTTATGGATCATATATAGTGTTCTGAAATCCCAATCTAGTTTCAACTTATATACTACTTCGTAATGATCAAGAGTAGAGTTCCCAAATGGATATTGAATTAGTAATAACACAACACAACACTAGAAGAAACTATCAATCCTCTAATGTTTAAAATAATAACATTTAGTGTTATGTTAAAATTTGAGAATGAATTTCCATATTTGATATATTTGATAGAAGTAATTATCTGATATTCTAAGTAGCTTACATGGACCATACATAAGTTTTTCATTCTAATAAACAAATAAAAAACCATTATTAATAACTAAAAATATATAGAAATAATGATATTTCAATCTATATGCAATAAAAAACATATACCAAAATTGATGCACCAATGCATTTATATGTTATTAATCTATACTCACTTGATACCATAAACATGAATATGTGATATGACAACACTAAACCTATCAGTCACCAACTCAGATTACCCTTAAATTAATAACTAAACAAAATTGGGACCCAATGCCATAAAATAAAAAAGGTGATATACCAACACCACACCCACGATGAACAAACTCGGGCTACCCCTGAATTGGTAACTAATTAATTTTTTTTTATAGACCCCGCTAGTTTATGGGAATTAAGAACAAACCATAAGAATGATTTATTTATTTGATCCAATAAAACATGTAGTGTTTATTCTTATAATTGGGCATGACACACACCAAAATTAGTGTGCCATGTGTCCTAATAAGTAATGAAACATACAAAATACGAAAAAAAATGGAACAAATAAAAATTACCATGCGCAAATATAATAAAAAAATATAATATAATAGACATTAGAAACCATTAAATAGAACATGGAAGATAATCAAAGTAATAAAATTCAAAAATACATTCAAAATGGAAATGAGATCAGAGGAAAATAAGGAGATACAAGAGAAATATTATACTACAAAACTACAAGAAAAAATAAACCAAAATAGCTTCTTCCATCACCATGTGACATGAGAGATAACAACCACCATTAAATCTCTTATAAAACATAATAAATATAACATAAATACATGTCACATATAATTGGTACCATGACTAAATTATATCTATTATAATTTGGTTTAAATACATCCAAATAGGTTAAGTAGGGTGTAAGAATAATTATCCAGGTAGGACCACAAAAATGTTCCTGGAGAAATAAATTTAGATAGTACAACCTTGCAAGATTGAAAATTAATATAGTAAAATAACCTATTAATTTGGAATAATATATAACATCAACATGAAAAAATAAAAAAATATAGTAAATAAATGAAGGAAAATAATCTTCTAGATAAACAAGAATTATCATCCATGAATCAATGCATGTTCCCTACTGGAATATGATTATTTCTCTTGAATATCATTATATAATATCATAAACAATACAATCATATAAAATTGATCACATAACACTAACAAGATTCAAATCCTAAACCATATAATAAATAACCACATAGAGTGAAATCCATTACTAGTAATGTAATCTAGAATTAACAATGTCAAGTCGAATGAAAATCTAGTGAGGCACGTATACTAGTTTACCAATCAAAACATAAAATATTTTGATGGCACATAACCATTAATAATGGATTCTAGTTTCACCGTAAACCCATTTCCATATAATGGGGGTTTATATTACATAATCCACATTTTTCAATGATTTATATCACAATTTATTTTCTCAAAGAAAATTTAATTATTATTAAGTAATAATTAGTAATCTAGGTGTGGGATTATATAGAAAAATTGTAGGAATCATAAAATTCCATTTGTAAGTCATGAAATAGTGAGAAACATAATTGTTCATATCCAAAAGCGGATTGTTAAAAAAATTAAAATATATATTTGAGGCTTGAATGATGAAATATAATACTCTTAAATAATTGGAATATTCAAATTAAGCAATAAAACATATATAATTATTCAAACAAAGGTCACACATGAATATACCTATATTTACTCAAAGAAATTGATAGATATAAATATAAAAAAAATATATGAGGAATGTCACTATACATATTATTTTAATTTCATAACATCAAACTCTTATAATTGAATTCATCCAACATGAAATCATTGTTCACTATGGATTTAGGACTAGAAGAAATATTTATTAATATAGAATAATTGATGGAAGAGAGGGATATAATCTACATACACGGTGAAAATTGGGGATGTACACTATAATAAAACTGTAGATTAACAACAATTTTTTAGAGGAGGTTATGAAAAAAACCCACACGAAATTCATTTTTGAAGGTTTTGTCCACAAACACTTCTAATTGTCAAATTTAGAGATGGTTAAAAACCCCTCCCCCACCCCAATTTAAGCATTTTTTCATTATAATATATGGTTGGATGTTGGATTTTAGTGGTAGTTATGTCAAAACCACAAGGAATTTAATCATTAGTGACTCTATGAGTTGGGTTGGATTTTAATGGAACAATATATATATATTATTTGTTTGGGTATATATTAGATTCAATATATATAATCAGGTAAAAAAGTAAATTAAATAGGGTATTCACAACACCCTCTAATCTCATAAATTAGATGGGGTCCATGAATTTCCTTTAATCCCGTATATTAGTGGGGGTTTGGAACCCCTTCTAATTAAATAAATTACAGTGGGTTGTAAACCCCCTATAATTTATGACATTAGTGGGGGGTTTTAGTATGACACAAATTCTAGAAATTAGGGGGATATCATGCACTTCCACTTATCCCATTCATTAGAGTGAGTATTTAACGACATCTAAATTTTAATTTTTTTAAAATAAATAACATATAAATTATAATTTTATAATACATATGCGGGTGTGTGTGTGTGTGTGTTTAAACACAAATATATATATATATATATATATATATTACATAAAAATATTATATAAATGTGTAAGAACTCGGACCTTCTTTTCAGGTATGTTTCCCTTTTCTGGTTGATTTTGAGAAAAAGAGATAAATTCGGGAAATTTTCATTGTACACACCATGTACATTGTGAGTACATGCCATGTACTCGGTTACCACAGGTAGCTAGGTGATGGCTGTGTAGCGGTAGTGCCCACATCCATGTGGGGGTGACCTAGAGACCACTTAAATTGGAGTACAGAAATGAAATGTACACACCATGTACTTCAAAAGTACACGTTGTGTAGTTTTTATTTTTTTCATTGAACACACCAGGTTCACATCTAATGGACAGAAACGCCCCCTTCTATGTTCATCTCATCCAATAGCGTCGTATAGCAGCATATCTTTGACAAACCCCCAAGAGGGATTCTGTCCTCCAAATCAAACTCTATCAGATGCATTGGAATCGCATCAGTGAGTTGTCTATTCTCCTATAGCACCATCATCGGATTTCTTCTCTCTCGTGAGATATCATGGGATGAAATTTTTAGTGATTTTGTATATCTACCTCATTCTAGGTCTATCCAAGGTCTTACACTAGAGTATTTTGATCTCCCAACACTGAGGTAGGTGGTTTGTGCCTTTTCGTAGAATGTCTTTTAGTTATATGTGAAAATTTTCCCAATACCCCTAAACAGGGTATTGCACATTTACGGTTTTAGCCCTATTATTTTCCTTTTTTCTTGTATGCTTGAGTAGAGGTTAGTAAATGTAAATAGGGTAAATTACTATGATTTTTAAGTGTTTTTCTATGCATGTTTTCTTTTTTTTTTGACCATTTGGAATAGTTTTCCTCTTAGGCTGTTGTTTACTTTCTCATGCCTAGTTGTAGGATGGTGTGACTACTGTTCTGACATTCTGATATGTTGTAGACTTCTAGCCAAGTATTTATTGAGGTTTTATTTGGCCGATACACACTGTTATGATTTCTTGACTTACACAGGGCCATGATAACCTTGTGTAGTAATCCATAGGGAGAATGGACACTGAGGGATTCTCTAGAGTGTATGTTTTACTTACGACGTGAGACCATAAGAGGAACTGTGGTTGAGTGCTTCCTTAGAGTGAATATAGTTCCTCTACATGGGACACAGAGGGAATGAGGTGTATGTACCTCCCTAGAGCACATTTAGTAACAGATATGAGACTATAGGAGGAATTGATGGTGAGTGCTTCTTCAATGAGTTTATGCTTAAGCTGAACCAGAGGGGTTAGACTGAGTGTACTGCCTAGAGGGTTGCTTGTACTTGTAAGGAAGGACTAGAGGGGATAGGTTGTGAGTACTTCCCATAAGGTAACCTTTGTGTTTAACTGCTTGATTTGGTTACTAGGTTGGACCATAGGGGATAGGGTTTGGGTACTTTCTTTATGGTTACCTATTTGTGTTTATCTGCTAGATAAGTTGTGGCTTGATACTGAAACTCTGGATTGTTTACTACTGAGTAATTCCTTGTTAAGAACATTTATTTACTTACTGCCAGCAATATATTCATTGACTATTCGACACAAATATTGTGGTGTTTGACTATTGGGATTTAGTCTCACACCAATATTAGGCATTACTTTTGGGTCCAAAAATATTATATTGTGGTAGATATAGATAAGAGAAATCTCCCTTCTACTTTAGGTACATCATTTGCTGTGGATCTTGAGAGCATGGGACCAAGCTTTGTCTTGTGATGATGAGTTGTTCACTTTTTTCTTTTGTACTTTTTTAGTACTGTTGTATTCCATCATTGTGATTTGTTTGGATGTCCTTCAATACATTTGTGTCATGAAACATTCATATATATATATGTGTACTCTAGTTTATCATTTACAGTTTTCCACTCTTTACATTGTATGGATTATTCATGATTCCATAATACCTATTAGTTTTACCTCCACTATTTTACACTGCCAATGAGGGCATAGTTTCCCCACTATCACACCCAAGGCCCTTGTTGCTAGTTGGCAGCCTCTGGAATTCCGGGAAATGCAATTGAGGCCATGTGAGCCAATGGGTATGGGGCACCTTGGGATGGCTTCCAGAACCGGGATGTAACAAAGTAGTATCAAAGGAATTATTTTCCCTTGACATACTGTTTGGAGCCTTTATCCAGAGATTGGAAAGAATAGTTACTTGGTAATATGTTGTGCCTGGGAGTAGCTAACCCATGTACAGAAAAAATCCAATCTACATCATTTATTTAAATATTTATCGTTTTTCATGTTTATGGTTGCATTGATTCTCACTGTTGGGTGACTCGCATGTTTTTGTTGTTACTGTTGATGTTATTGAGTTTCTATTTCTGTTGCAACCTGATTAGATGAGGGTATTCCATCTCATCCATCATATAGGAACTTTCTATAAATCGCATGTTATGCATTCATTCCATGCTATTTAGGGTAAATAAGAAATTTCATGTTGGTGTGATAGATTTTGTGTAGAATATTTATGCTACTATGATAGTTGCCTTGATATAATACCTTTTATTGATAGGGTATCGTTTGTATATGGTTTTCTTTAAATGAACGCCAAATTTTGGTTATTGAGGTGTTATGGGCCCTCATGGACAAGAACTTGGTGGATTATTTCCTTGCCTTTTCTTTTATATAACATGTGTAAGATGCCATTAATTAATTAACGGTGAGTATGGGCCCTCATAGATCGTAATTTGGAACTTTAATGTTCATTTCTGTGTTTTTCTGGGCATCATAATTATTTATGAGGCATACTATATGGAAAAACGAAGAATACACACCATGTATATTTCACTACATGCCTTGTGTTATTCTGTTCAAGAAGAAACCATTTTTATTAAGTTTGTGCTATGTACCGTATGTACAGGTTGGGTTGTCTATAACCTTCTCTCAGACTATATGGGAAGGGACAATGTGTTTGGAATGTTTTATAAGACATGTCATGTACAGGATGTACATGCCTTGTCATAGAACTATGTAACCGGTCATGTCACTAACAACATCGCTCGACAAAATATTCTTAGTACATGCCATGTGTTCCTGGAACATGTCGTTTAGAGTGAGCAGTGTAACTGGCCATGTATCTAACAAAACGGGTCGGTGAGGTTTGTTTATTACACAATGTGTTTGGCACTAACATGCCATGTAGTCTCATTCTAAGGAGAACCGCGTGTATGAGCCATGTAGAAGGACTCGGGTAGGGGAAGAGTATTCAAGTACACTCTGTGTGTTAGGTTAACACGTCATGTGTTTGGTGTGTTACACGAACAGTTTTTGTAGGAGTACAAACCCATGTGTTTGGCTTAAGGGAAACGTCGTTTATGGGATGTAGACGTCATGTAGTCATGTTCTACAATAATTGAATGTATTACCTCTCCTGTTCCATTCTTATACTTTCAGTTATCAGTCGTTGTTAATCCTGATCAAAGGTGTGTGTTTGACCTAGAGAGTAATGTTGTCGAGACTTCCTTCAGTTGTATGACAGTTTCAAGGTAGTTATTAGACACTGAGTATGGCTGATCAGGGGATAACTGTAGATCCTCCTGTTCTGCCAGTCTTAGCCCCAGTCGTTATACCAGACTTAGGTGTTGATGCACAGTTCAGGGAAGTCTTTATGAGGATGATGCGGACCTTTTAGGGAACCTCGCCTCCTACCCCGTCAATGGAATATTTGATGTGGGTCTCTCGAGAAGTAGTGCATCACGCCTATTTTAGCAGGTGATCAGTTATTCCTAGAATGGATGTTCATGTATGGCCTAAGGCATGACATCCTATCACATGTGAACATCTTCTGGTTGAATTATATCACTTCTATAAATAAATAGGTGCTGATCACAAAGCGCAATGTAAGGGATGCTGGAGTTGTTAGCCAGGGCGGCTTGACATATGGAGTTATTATCCCTCATACTGACAAAATAAAGAACTATGGGTAGTCTTTTGTGCAGTGATCCAAGGAGGAAATCCACTTCTTCTGGTTGCTAGGTGGTGTTATACTAGTGCAGGAAGAGCCGACATACGATGCCACATTTCCCGATAGACCCATTGGAGTGCCGAACCTGCAGAAATTTGGGACATCTTCAGTACTTCTATCAGATCTTCTCACCATTTGCTGGTGACAGGAGTTCTTCTATGACTCCTCATTCTGGAGCAGCACAACCAGTTTTTCACCAGTCTGGAAACTGGAGTTCTTCAAGCCGTTTATGTCATGGTGGAGGTCGTGGATGTGGTATCCAGTCACCTGGTTTTTAGTGACAACAGGGTGTTCATACTTTTACAGTGGAGTAGACCCAACACAAGCAGGATTCCATAGCTTCTGTAGTTCGAGGTAAGATAATAGTTGCCTCAGTTTTAGCATATACTATTTTCTATACATGGGCTTCACATAGCTTTATATTTGTTACTGTTGTAGAGATCCCTGGTCTCTGCATCTTTTCTTTTGTTGATATCATGACACTAGACACTCCATTGGGGACTAGAACGGATATTGTACATTAGTTCAATGAGTTCCATCTAAAGGTTGGTGGGTGTCACTTTTTACGGGCCCTATAAGTCCTATAGATTACCGGCTATGTTGTCAATCTCAGAATGGATTGTCTTGTTCCCTTCCAGGCAGTCATCGATTTCTATCACTATAATGTGAGTTTCACATTACTAGAGGATGGATAATTTATCCATAAGGGAGAGTGGGTTGTCTATGAAAGCATAGTGGGACCCGAGCATCATAGGTTGGGAGGAGTTACAGCCCAGATTGCAAGTCTATATCTAGATGACCAGGGGACTTCACAATTAGACTTTCATCATGTGTTAGATAATTTTAGGGATGTCTTTTAGAGTTTTTTTCAGGTTTACCTCCAGAAAGATAGGATGATTTTTCTATTGAACTTTTTCCTAGAGGGACACCGGTGTCAATTCATACTTATAGGATGGATACAGCAGAGTTGCAGGAGCTCAAGAAGTAGTTGTAGGAGTTGCAGGAAAAGGGTTTCATCATACACAGTACATCTCCTTGGGGTCCGCCTATCCTGTTTGTGAAGAAGGGAGATGGTAACCTCAGGAATTGTGTGGATTATTGGAAGATGAACCAGTTGACGGTTATAAACCGATATCCTTTTCCAAGGATTGATAATCTTTTCGATCACCTTCGAGGAGCCTGGGTGTTCTCAAATATTTACCTGAGGTCCAATTTTCATCATTTGCATGTTAGACCATCAAATTTACCTCCTATATACTTTCATAGTAGGTACAGTCTATACGAGTATATAGTAATTTCGTTCGGTTTCCTGAATGCACCTGCAGTTTGTATGGAACTGATAAACTGAGTGTTCCATCCATACATGGATTCTTTCGTGGTGGTTTTCATTGACCATATCATGGTGTACTATCACACTCAACACGAACATTCCACACATCTTGATATAAATTTGTGTACACTAAGAGGGCATCAGTTATATGCTATGCTCTCAAAACGCCAATTTTGGATGGACCAGATTCACATCTTGGGTCATGTTATCTCAGAGACAGAAGTATCAGTAGACCCAGAGAAAGTGAGAGCAGTAGTTTCTTTGGAGCATCCGAAGAACATCTTTGAGGTTCCATGTTTTTTTAAAGCTATATGGATAATACAGTCGCTTCATTCCAAACTTCTCACGCATAGCAGCGCCACATACATGACTGACTAAGAAGGGTGCAATGTTCTTGTGGATAGATTCTTGTGAGTCATCCATTTAGGAGCTGAAAGGTAGGTTGACTTCAGCACTGATACTCATATTTCTAGAGCCAAGCAAGAGCTATACTGTTTACTATGATGCATCTAGTATCAGACTGGGTGATATGCTTATGTAGGGGAAAATGTCATTGTGTACAGGTCTTGGCTGTTGAGGCCACATGAAAGGAATTACCTGACACACGATCTTGAGTTGGAAGCATTTTTCATGCCTTACACTATTGGAGACATTATCTTCTCGAAGATCATTTTGTGTTTTTCACTGACCATAGGAGTCTCAAGTACATCTACACTCAGTGTGATCTGAATTTGGGACAGCAAAGGTGGGTTGTGTACCATATGTATTTTGATATTGATCTTGCCTATACACCTGGGAAAGGAAATGCAGTGGCTGATGCATTGAGCAGGAGTACTCAGATATAGGCATTTTAGGATTCCACTAGTGAGTGTAAGCTCATGGTTATGTTCTCTAAGTTCCATTTGAAGGTGCACGATAGACAGGAGAAGACATTTCTTTCTTCTGTAGCTATTACCTCTACTTTTATAGATAGTGTGCAAATGAGGTAGCTATCTGATTCAGAAGGCCCAGTCCTCTGAGAGAGCATGTCCAGAGAGGACTCTATTATGGGATGAACCATAGGTGAGGATGAGATCTTGTGTTTCCAGTGGCATGAATCAGTGCATGCAGACTTATGCGAGGAGATGATGTGGGATTTTCATTCCTTAGTTTGAGATGTTCATCATGTTGTCACCAAGATGTATCATGATCTACACCATTGGTATTGGTGGCCAGGGATTAGGAGATAAGTTGATAGTTTCTTCATGAGGTGTTCCACCTATCCGCGGGTGAAGGTGAAGCATCAGTGACCAGCAGGGCTTTTATAGTAGTTACCCTTTCTCGAGTGGAAGTGGAATGATGTCATGATAGATTTTGAGACTGGTTTACAGAGGTCTCCTCTAGGGAATGATGTAGTTTAGGTTGTCATTGACAGACTCACGAAGGTTTCTCACATCATTCCGATCAAGGAGACCATAAATGTTAATGAGATGTGATGGTTGTACATCCATGAAATTGTGCGCTTACATGGAGTTCAGAACTCATTCATTTCATAACGAGATACATGTTTTACTTCTCGGGTCTACCAGGAGCTTCAAAAGGCTTTGGGAATATAGTTTCCTTTGAGTACTGCTTACCGCCCCCAGACATATGGCCAATCCAAGCATACGATTTAGGTGCGTGAGGACATTCTTCGAGCATGTATTATGGTTTTTGGAGGTTCTTGGGAGAATCTCATACCTCTTGTGGAGTTTCCTACAATAATAGTTTTCATGAAACTATTTAGATGGCTCCTTATGAGGCTTTGTATAGAAAGGCATACCGATCATCCTTATGTTGGTTGGAGGTAGGAGAGGTAGCTATGTTGGGACCTAGTCTTGTCCAAGAGACCACATAGTAGATAGAGATGATTTGTAAGAGGATAGATATTGCACAGTCTCAAAAGAAGTCTTATGTTGATCAGTAGAGATGACCTCTGAAGTTTGAGGTTAGGGATCATGATTTCCTACATGTCACACCAAGGATGAGACACAAGAGGATCAAGAGATAGGGTAAGATTTCTCCAAGATACATCAAGACATTTGAGGTGTTGGAGGGGGTTGGGCATGTTTCCTATCGATTACAGATACCTCAGAGGTACCGGGCTATGCACGATGTTTTTCATGTTTCTCATCTCCGACGTTACTTTCCAAACCCATCCCATGTTTTCCAACCCAAGGAGGTTTAGTTAGAAGTGGAAACATCTTTAAAGAATCATCTTATCCATATTGTCGATCATAGTACAAAGTTTCTCCTTGGATGTTTTGGTCCTTTGGTACAAGTGCTATGACATCATGGGCGAGTACGGGACGAGTCTTGGGAGAGGGAGACTGATGAACGCTCATAGTGGACGGAGTTGTTCGGGGTTTCTTCTTCTATGCCACCATGCTAGAGAAATTAGAAGATTAATATCTTTAAGGGGGGATGTTTATAAGAAACCAGACCTTCTTTTCCAGGATATTTTCCTTTTCTGGTCATTTTTTAGAAAAAGAGGAAATTATAAAAAATTTCATTGTACACGCCATGTACATTGTGTGTACACGCCGTGTACTCGGTTATTGCAGGTAGTTGGGTACTGGTCGTGTAGCGTCCATGCACATGACCATGTGGTGGTTACCTGAGGACTGCTTAAAGCTGAGTATGGAAATGGAAATTACACACCATGTATTTTTTTATTTTTTCATTAAACACATTGTGGCCATGTCTAATCAACAGAAACACCCCATTCTTTGTTTGTCTCATCCAGGAGCATTGTACAGCCACAGATCTTTGAAGTACCACTGAGCAAGCATCTTCCCTCTGAATCGAACATAGTCAGTTGCATTGAAATTACATTGGTGAGTTTTATTTTCTCCTATATCACCATATTCTAATTTTTTTTCTCTCGTGAGATATTTTGGGTTGAACGTTTTAAGAGTATTATAGATCTAATCCATTCTATCTCGATACAAGGGCCAACACTGGAGTATATAGATCTCCCAACACTGAGATAGGTTTTTTGTGCCATTCCGTAGAAATTCATTCAGTTATATGGGAAAATTTTCCCAATACATATGAACGGGGTATTTCACATTTAAAGTTTTCTCCCAATTGTTTGTCTACTTTTCCTGTATTCTTTAGTAGTGGTTATTGAAATTGAATAGGGTTAATTGTTATGCTCTGGAAGAGTTTTCCCATGTGTTTTTTCCTATTTTTACCATTGGGTCTGTTTTTCATGTTAGGCGGCTATCTACATTCCCATGCCAAATTGTAGGATGGTGTGACTATTGTTCTGACCTGCTGATAAGCTGTAGACTACTAGCCAGGTAGTTCTTGAGGTTTACTTTGGCCTATATGCACTGATATTCTTGCCTCAGTTACACAGGGCCATGAAAACATCGTGTAGTCGACCAAAGGGAGAATAGATGTTGAGGACTTCTCTATAGTGTCTGTTTTACTTACGATGCAAGACCACATGGGGAATTGACATTGAGTACTTACTAAGAGTGTCTGTAGTTCCTCGACGTAGACCATAGAGGGAATGAGATGTAAGTGCTTCCCTGGAGCGCCATTAGTTACCGATACAAGACTATTGGAGGAATTTACAATGGGTTCTTCCTTAGGGTGTCTATGCTTAAGCTGAACCATATGGGTTAGACTGAGTGTACTGACCATAGGGTTGCTTGTACTTGTTAGGTAGGGCCAGAGGGGATGGGCTGTGAGTACTTCTCAGAGGGTTCCCTTTGTGTTTAGCTGCATGATTGTGTTACTAGGTAGGACCCTAGGGGATAGGATATTGTTACATATTAGAGGGTTACATGTTTGTGTTTATCTGGTTAATTATCTATTTCTTGATATTGAAACTATGGATTCTTTTCTCCTAAGTACAGCCTTATTTACTACATTTATTTACTTACCGCCAACCATATATTCATTGACAATTCGACACATATCTTATAGTGGTTGCCTACTGGTAATTATTCTCACACCCTGTTTGGGCCATTCTTTTGGGCCAAAAAAGATTATATTTTTGTAGGTACAGATATGGGAAATCCCCCTTCTACTTCAAGTACATGATTTACTGTGGAGCTGGAGAGCATGGGACCAAGCTTTGGCTTGTGATGCTGAGGATTAACTCACTTTCTTTCTTTTGTACTTTGGTTTAGTACTGTTGTATTCCATCATTGTGATTTGTTTGTCTTATTTCCTAGACATTTGTGTCATGCATCATTCATATATATATTCATATATCTGTGATCATGTTTATCACTTATAATTTTCAACTATTTACATTGTATGGATTATTCCTACTTCCGCTACTGCTATTTGGTTTACTTTTGATGTGTTACTCTGGCAATGAGGAAATAGTTTTCCTACTATCACACCCAAGGCTCTCGCTGCTAGTTGGCAACCTCTGGCATTCAGGGAAATCCACTTTAGGCCATGTCACCAACAAAGTACAGTGTGCCTCTAGGTGGATTCCGGAACCGGGACGTTACAAAATGTATTTAAATGCATTATAATCACACACACATATATATACATATATAAGAAATTGAATAAATAAGTTAAATAAATACATATACATAAATAAAAATGTATACATATATAAATATTGGAATACATAATAGAAATGTAATTATAAATATATTAATTCAAATATATAAAATTTAAATATGGTTTTATAAAAACAATAGATTAATATTATGATTTATTTTTTACAAATATTATATTAAATACATCTTTATTTTATATTTGTGTATAAATATATTGATAATATATTATGTATTCTAATAAATATTATATAGGCAAAATTAAAATTAAATATAAATATATATTACATATTACCATTACATATATTAAATTATATATATTTATATATATTTTATAATTATTATATATATATTTCAGTATATCGTAATAATTATAATTTGATTTAATATATATATATACATATATATATATCATTTAATTATAATATATATTTTCAAATATATGATTGTATTTAATTGTATTTATAGGTATACATAAATATAATTGTATAATTTGATGTACATTTATATATATATTAATTTTTTAAATTGTATTTCAAACAGTATTAATTATATATTAAAATATTTGTAAACATATTATATAAATATATACATATATATAATAAATTTAAAAAATAAATCATATAAAAATTCAAGCATTTATTTTATATAATATTTATTTCAACAATAATAAATATATTTTAAATAATATTTTTATGATTTTATATTATATATAATTAATATTATATGATACAAAATTTATTAATATATATATATATATTTATACAAAATTATACATCTATATTTATTTCATTACATATATATTATTGTACATCATATTACACAATTATATTTATTGAAATACATATATATTGATGTCAATAATAACGAATATATGTATTGAAAAACATTTTATAATTATTTTTATAAATTTTTTTAATATATTATTTATTATATATTTGTATAAATTATATTTCATATAACATTATATAAATATTTGTACTAATTTTAATTTATATATAATATTTTTCTAAATTATATTTCATGAAATATTAATTTTATATAATATAATACAATTTATTCAAATAAATATATATTAATTTACATAATAACAAATATATTTATTGAAATACATTATATAAAAATATTTTTAAACACATATTATAAATATATGAAATTAATACTTATATATATATTGTATAAATAATCATGTAGGTAATACATAAATATGTATTTTGGTATATAAGTAATTTACATAAATTTATTTATAAATATATAATAATATCAGTATATACATAACATGAATAGAATTACAAAATATATACTAAAATATATATGTATAAATACAAAAATTTATAAATACATAAATTTAAAATTTAAAATTTATATATTAATTCAAAAATATATATTTGTATTTAAATCCTATTGATATAATATTTATTTTCATAAATTTCTTATTATAAATAAATACTATGATATGTATATATAATAATAGAAACCAAATGCCATATTGGTAAATTCAGTGCTTGTGTATCTGGGAGGTCGGGGCTTCGAAAGCCTCTAAGTAAACAAATTAAAACATGCATCGTGGAGGGGTCCTCTGGTTAATTAGATAAGATGTGGGCGCTGAAGAACCGGACATGGAGTGAGGTTCACGTGGGGGGCACCTAATTGTGAGTGTTGTGGGGGTTTAGCGAGGGGACCAGATGGTGGGGACATCAGGCGGTGTGGGGACAACGGCAGGGGGTCACGCTTGGGGACCAGTGGAGAATCGGATGGTGGTGGGTCACATGGTGGAGAACCGAAATGGAACTGTAGGGAGCATAGGGATGGGGGTGAATGGGAGAGGGATGGCTTTATGTGAACTGGATGGGTAGGGGCGTGAACATGAGGGTGTGTTGTGGGTACATGAGATTTAAATATGTCAAATAATATTTAGAGGAAATTCCTTCAACTATCTCAAAATTGATTCATTTAGAAGGGATTTTAACCCCTCTAAATAAGAGCATTAAATAGAGGTGGTTGTAATAACCACCTCTTATATTGATCATGTACTCATTTAGCGGTGGTTTCAAACTACCTCTAGATTGATCAAAAAATTATAATTGGGTTAAATTACCCTCTAAACTGAGATTATGTGGTGAAATTAGAGGGTGTTTTAACCACCTCTAAATGAACTATCCCTAATATTTAAACCACTTTACCAACAGTTCCTAAAAACTGCGTCTAATTTGAGTTGGTGGGCACATTAGTGGAAATTTTTTATTACCACCGCTAACCAATTTAGAAGGGGTTATAACCCATTCTAATAAATACAATAACCACTTATAATCATGTATTTTTTGTAGTGATTTTTTGATAAGTCCATAATAAATAAATATTAAATAGAGTAAATGAGTGGGTCAATGCCTCATGGACTATGAGAGTTTATTATAGGAGAAGGGAGAGAAATTTTTGTTAAATATTTGTACTGATAGTGTTTTAATTTTATAATTTTAATTTCTTGGTGGTACATATTCTTTGGAAAACCATACTCCAACCATATGAATGGTTATCAAACCAATTTTAAGGCCCCATAGATTTTCTTAACTTTGTATAATTAATAGACATAGATTCACCAGGTAGTGTACCACACACAACCATTGGATCAACATGTATATGATTAATCCTCACAGTTACTACTAACAATTTTCTAGCCATGATGATCCCCCAAACTCCAATATTTCTAATATTAAGGAAAATAATCCCAAAACATATTAAACAACTTTAATAATCAATAAATAATAAATTACATACCTTAAAATGGAAAATTGGGTCTGAAAAATCTCAATGTTATATCCCTGTACACCCTAAGAAAAATAACTTCAATCTAGATGATTAGGAAACAAATGATCTCATATATCCCACAAGGGTGAATCTCACTTAGAGGTCTCATGTGAATATAGCCTAAATGACTTTATTATTTAAACTATCTTATATACTTCCCAATGTATCACTATATTTTACGAATCAATATTCCATTTAGGTTGCTTAATCACTGGGAGATTAGGATCCTAGTACAACTCATCATAACTGAACACAAGGGAGAGAGCATAGTGGTACTTAAATAATTCATAAAAATAGAATATTTCATGAATAATTATCATTCTAGAGTAAACACCAATCAAAATGAAACCATACATTCTTTTTTATTATTTTTTTGTTAACCATATAACTTATTGTCATATTCTCTTACATAAGAATCAATTTGTTACATGAATAAGTCAATAATTTTAATAAACACAAGGTCCCTTTTAAAAGCTCACAAGGATGGTGATGTCGATCCAAATATTATTTTTGGTGGATATCAACGATTTATTTTTATTTATATATAATCTAGATCTTTCATATCATATCTTAAATGATGCTCTACCCCCACTAAGTATATTTCTCTCGACTAATTCCAGTATAGAGAAGATGAGTGGATAAACAATATAAAAATTTAAAATGATTTATTATAACACAAGATTGATAATTAATTATTTAATAAAATTCACAAAACTAAAAATGGTTATACAATGATACAAAAAAAGTCAATGACATAATAATGAAGTATTTTATCTAATATTTTTATATTCTTCTTCATCCATGCACAGGATAGTCAATGTGATATCATTTTTAATTTATCATATGATCCCATGCACATTTTAATAAAACTTCAAAATCATAATGTAATATATTGATATTTATTATACATTATAGAATATGGTAATCAGTGAACATACATGACCACATACTTGTAAAACATCCTAAGTCCTCCATTCAACTATTATATTTTATTGGGTTGAAATAATATAGCATAGTCAAGTAATCAATAACAAACCTTATAGATATCTTATCTTGAGTTGTATGAGGTATCATAATCATAAATTCCATATATATCTCATCCCATTTAAATGTTGGAAAATGTTGAGACAAAATCAAATTAGATATATTCTAATTCACTAATTCTACCTACAAAGAATGAAATCCTTACGATACAAAAAATGATATGTCATATATCATATGACACCACAAATATTATCATTTCATATCAAAATAATTCATGGATGATCATGGATATTGTACAAATATAGGTTGATTATAATATTTAATTATTTATTAAAACAATAATATCATAACAACAAAATGGTTCCTGAAATATACAAACTAATCAAGAGAAAAATGCCACAACTAGTGGTATCTCTACCATATATAATTCCTCATATATTAAATGAATCATCAAACATTGGATTATCTTAATGAAGAATATCATGGAGATATGGTGTCAACTAGAAATTAGATCAAAACATCCATTTATTGTCTTCATTCTATATTTTGTGCATCTTAAAAAAGATGATCATTATGATCAAATCCAATCTAGATTCTATGAAGGATTACTTCTACAACTTTTTTCTATGAGGATTAGTGAAAAGCTTCCAATTATATAATATATAGTTGAGATCAAAATCAAAGTATTTATAATATTATAATTATTTCTTTTGATCCATATTAATTCATTGTGGTAGATTATATAACACAAAAATTATTTCAACTATAAACTTTGAATTATCGACAAAAAATATTTTTTATCTTAGAATTTGAAGAATAAATAATAACTGTAATAAAAATATCATTGGATGGGTAATAATTTTCTTTTTGATGATGTAACAACCTGAACCACAGTAACTTGAAGTCAATGGTTACATTATTACATTGGTAAAAGAGACAAGTGATCATATCTCAAATGATCAAATAACATAGTAGCCTTGGTAAAAACTATATAATTTTTACAATTGATTTGTTTCATTAGACCAATCCATTCATTGAGGGGATATGTAATTTATACCCAGTCCCGTCTCGGCATTTACCATGAAATCTTCATGCATTGAATAATTTATTTAATCTATGAATAATATTCTTTTTTGATAAATCTATGTATTGAGTAAATAAAAAAATTATCAATAACTCTTCTGTCATTCAAATGAAATTCATGGTAAATAACATTACATGGAAATTATTTATAGTCTACTAAATAATAATATTCATGATAAAGAATATTCATATTTAAGGGAATATAATGCCCAATGATTATAAGAAATTTAATGTTTTGGGAGGAAGTTAATGAAGAAAAAATTAATCATGAATGGGAATATAAATACTTTCCTTAGTCAAACTGAGCATAATCCATCCAAATAATGAATAAGGATTTTATCATTAAAACATATACCAAGTTGAGTAATAGTAAAATAAAGGGTTTTTTTCATTGATGAACATAAATACCGTAAATATATATTTAAAATAAATTTGTGAAAAATATATATCTAGATTTAAAAATCCATTTATAACCACAATAATTATATGGAATATTAGGATAAAAACATTTTCCTTAACAAATAAACAATCAAACATGTAATAAAATATTCAAATAATTTAGTGGTAATGAAATTGGATATGCTATGATCTTACTGAGTACACAAAAAATGATTACTTTCACATTTTTATAAGAGAAGTCAAAAGTTCATGGTTTAGAAAATGGCCAAAATATTCCTTTTAAAACATTTATTAAAAAAATTTGCCAAAAAATTAATTTATCCAGTCATGGTAAAAGACTTTTTGAAATTTTTTTGAATACATGTATTTTTAAGAAAATGTAAATTCAAATGAAGAGATAAATGAAGACAGATTTATTTTAAAAAAATCCCAATCATCATAGTTACCAAAGAGAGTAAAAAGGTTGTATTCCTTGGAAGAAATCATGAATAACTATAGGGTAAAAGATGAATTGGTATTATTATATAATTATTATATAATTTACATTAATGTAAATTCATTTATAAACAAACTTTAATAAAATTACATTGTGAAATAAATCATTATAAATATCCCAATACGTTGAGGTGAGAATAAATCAAAGAAGTTATTATGTTTTTCAAATTTTAATAAAAATAAAACAACTCTAAATGAAACATAAAATAATAATATATCGTTACAAAAATAATATTATAATATAAAATACATATAATAATTAATATAACACAATGAAAAGAAATTGTGTTATGAAATTCTTTACCACATGCTTACTTTAATGTCAAATCCCATTTGATGAGATAATAAAAATTAAAATATAAAATATGATTATTTTTGAAATATTCATGATATTACATGTCAAAGGAGTAGTATAAACTCCACCAAAAACAAATTCTGTTCAAAACATTATATTATGCCTCCTAGAAATAAAATCAGTCAAAATCCTTTAACTCGCACATTTTAGGTTGAACATTATTTAAAATCTTATATAATTGTTTGAAACATGTTATTAATTTATAATAGAATCACATAAATATTTATAATATAATCACATAAATATTTATAATATAATATATGATCCCATTATAAAATTATAAAACTAGTTCATTAATAAATTTTCATTTTTAATATTGTTTGGGGTGTTTATTTCCATTATTTCTCATGCATGTTTCTCACAGAATCCCTCGTTCTTATGAATAAGTCTTGTATCCATCATCTAAAAAGTTAATTAATTTTATAAATATCATATTTAATCAATATATAATTTTTTTAACCATTTTATAATGTTTTCATGGAAAATGAAACACATTGCTCTGTGCAGTTGGTAGGACATACATGCACCCAATCAATTATATCATTCCTTAATAGGTTAATGGGGTAAGTAAGTACGTAATATATTAAATTTAGAAAAATATATTTAATTTAATATATATCACAAATATTCATTAAATTTTTCTTTTATACCAAACCAATAAAATTAAAGTGAGAAAAAAATCACATCACTTTCTGTGGTGTTCGTCTGCCATACACCCGAGTGATGTTATAATATTTAAAACAAAATGAAAAGTCATAAGGTATCAAAGGTATTATAATACCATAAGTATAATAATATCATAATATCATAATGATTATATATATATATATATATTAAATTCATCATTATATCCAACTATGATTAGTGTTGATGGAATACAAGTTGCATCGATTCGTAATGTGGTAGTCTTATGTACTTAGTAATGAAGGATTGGTTTCCAAATTTATGGATGAGTATATGGGTGACTGTTATATCATATATATAATTATATATCATTATAAACTAGATAATTTTTTAATATAATTTCATTGTTAATATATAATTAAATATGTTAAACGATGAAATGAAAAAGAAATAGCTTAATGATGATGATTACCTTATGTTAGTAAAACACATTATGGATTTACTATTAAAGACACTATTATTGGTATTTTTCTAATTAAATAATCCCCATATTGTAGATATGGATATTTTAGAAAGATTTTTTTAGGAGTTCTTACCCAAATTTCTTGTGATATTTGAATAAGTGTTGGATGTGAGTGCCCATTTATAATTGAGGAGGTGGGGGGGTTTTGTAAATACCTAAAAAATTCAATAATGGGAAGTAAATATAACATCATTTGACTTATATATTTTTGAATAATCTATTTTATTTACTATAATTTGGATGTATAACTCTACACAAAAAATGACACATGTTTTAAACATTTTGTTTCTTAACTTCAATGTATCCATAATTTGACCATTTTAGCTTTCACAATTGTAACTAGCCTCTTTTTATTTGACACAGTAATTTATCATTTATGAATCAAATAAAAAATGAATTATATAATAATTTGTACCCAATGATTATAAATATGATCTAAAATTTATCAAATATAATTTATATATGTTCAAAAGATTAATTTTAATACAACATCATGTGATGCACAAAACCACATTTAAGGCTTAACCAAGGTAATTAATTTTTCATGTCATTATATATCAATATGAACAAATTTTAATTTGACCATATTATATAATATAAATTATTATAATTAAAAATATGGAATCTGTTCTATCATGTTCAGTTAACATAATGAGCGTAATTTAATTTTAAAATAAACACCTAATTTGTGTCCAAAAATTATTTTTTAAATGTTAGGGCTGAAGCCAAATTTTTTTATTAAATCAAAGACAATTTTCTTACTGGGTAGAGGGAGAACCATTACATATCTCTAAGGCCCATGTCTATGTGTCTTGAATACTAGGTTTGAAAGCCCATTTTTAGGGCCTAATGGACCCATTAGTGAATAGTACTACTACAATACTCTGGCTGCTACAGTACCGATGCCGCTAAAGCTCTAGCGGCAGTACCTCTGCCACTATAGTGTCGTTGATGCTACAGTTACTCCGTTACTATATTAATACTATAGTGCCTGATGATAACACTGCTATAGAACCATATATGGAGAAACATTATGCATTAAAAACATTTTTCATAATAATGAATTTTTAATCCCTAAAATAAACCTATACAAAAAATGGGTATAAAAATGATTAAAATGTACAAATTATTTTTATTATAAATAACTAATAATTTTTAATATTAAAATAAAATTAAAATCATAATGTAAATTTTAAATCATCTAATTTATTTAAAAGAAATAACAGTTTATAAAATTGCAGTTTTCACTATTCTATAAAAATCATCCTTTTCAGAGAAATATCAAAACATTCACCCTAATATAATCATTATAAGATGGTTTAAAAAGTGATATTATATATATAATAAAATTTATAATATTGGTATAATTTAATTATAATTCCCAAATTTAAAATAAAATCAATTTTGAAGAAAAATTATTTTGAAAAATAAAATAACATTACAAAACAATTGAGTGATTAAAAACTAATAGTTTATAAACAAATATTTATAGATAATGACCAATATCTATATATATTTCATAATTTTTTAAATATTATTCATTCCCTACAATTTAATTGCTATAAAATAATGTTTATATTAAAAAAATTAATTTTTCGGCTACATAAGATCATGAGTGCATGTAGTAACCGCTATCTAACACAATTCACTTCTCTTAAAATATCAGATTCTAATTCACCGAAATCTATCCATGATATTTAATTTATTTTAAAGAAAATATACTTTAATATCATGGGTTGTTAAACTCTCAAAAACATTAATAAAATTTATCCTCACAATTTAAACTTTTCATTGGTAAAAGAGGTCTGATATTTGAAAATACCTATGTTGAAAATCAAAATTTTAAAAAGGCTTATTAAAACTTCCTATTAAAATATAGGAAAGGGTGATAAATTTTTTTATGTAATAATACATTAGTAGGTTTAAATGTAGGTTAATATTATTGGGAAGTGAAATTATGGACATAGAACAAAATAATAAACAATTATGGATAGTTATATTGGTAATTGATCACAATAACGTGAATGAAAAATATAATGTATACAAACAAAATACCATAACATTGTGATGAATTAAAAGAAATTTTATTCATCATGAATGAATGAAATAAGATAATTGTTTTCCTTCAATATATTTTTCCAAGAGTTTCCATTTTTTATTTCTATCATGAAACAGATCACTCAAAAGTATACTTACATGATATATTTTAAGTAAAATTTCTTCATTTTGTTTTGATTTTATCAGTTTAAAATCTTTTATTACTCAAAAAATATATTATCAGATGTGAATATTTATTTCCTAAATACCTAATATTAAATTTCAAATGATCTTATAATCTAAAAAATAATAATAATCCATTACTATTATCAGAAACCAAAACTGAAATGGTGACCAAAAGGTAAGATAAAAAAATTATTGAACTTAATATAGTGAAATAATAAATTTGACATCAAAATTTCCTTTAATGGATCAATATTTAATATAAAAACCAATAACCCAACATCCAATTTACAGGAATTTTATGAAAATTACAGAATGTTTCACTTAAATGGCGATCTCTTAAATTTTTCATTATTTCCCAAAAATGTAATATCATTCTTCCTTAAATAACATTTTCACTGAATCATATATTTAACCAACGGTTTGTATTCATATAATTTTTTCAAAGAATATCCATAATCGTCTAAAAATACCCTCACATAAAACAGAAAATGGGAATATGTTCCATTAAAAGAATGAAAAAACTTAAAGTTATCATCTTATATAATATTTGGTTTGAATAATGCATTATTGATCATCATATTTTCAAATCCTTCATTATGGTTTTTATGGAAAATGTAAATTATCCAATCCATATCTCAAAGGAGTGTCAAACCATGTTGGAAGTAAGGCCCATTACCATGCACTAGGTGATTATTGATTCACAACATAATGCACCCTTTAGAGTTATTACTCCAAGGTATAACTGTTCTAAAACAACGTCCACTTATAGTATCCATAAAGAGATATATTTTTAGGAATACACACATAATCACTTTCTCAAATAAAAATAGGATGTTCTTTTATAATTATCCTAAAATTCATACATAGGGTTATATTCATTAATATATGTTTTCCTAAATCAATCATTCAAGGTTTCTAATAAACATTCCCTTATACTAACTATGAAGTTCCCAATCCCAATAAATCAATGTTGATTGTTGCATTATGTCATTATCATAATATTAATGGAATAAAATCAAAAATGACCAAATAATTTTGTAGTATGGGTATACTAGAAAAATACTCTTGTCTGGAATAAAATTTGGAAACATGAAATAAAATATATTGGGACTAAATTATTTACATCCTAGAACTCATTGAAATTATCCTTATTCATATATTAGGGAAAAGGAAAAAAATGAGGGTTATATCAGATTCATTGTAAATAATACAAAAAAGTAAAAGTTCTCATAAATAAATGATGAATAATCATTATGGCCTAAACCATATAGAAATTTAAATATATTAACACATAATCCATTTAATTAAAAATTTGTTAAATATTATTATATAATGAATGGTCAATATAGAAAGGAAAATAAATCAAAACAGACACCATTTTATAAACAAAATGAGAATTAAATGGGTATATAGATAATATCATTGAAAAAAATATCATGTATAATAACAATAAATAAATTTTCAATGAATAAATGATTTTTTATTGGATTTTATAATCTTAGGAATCAATATATCTCTAATATCATGATTGTTCAAAATACAACATAAAACAATGGGTAAAAAACCATTTAATTTGGACAAGTGATTTTTCTCATGATACATGTCAATAAATCAAGGGGATATATAATTATAAGTCATAACCATCAATAGATGTACTAAAAATTATTAATATTTCAAATAATGAATTTAATTCAAGAATAATATTCCTTATCAAAAAAATATTTGTTTTTATAAATGAATTCAAATTAACAATTGCTCTCGAGTCAATGAAATAACATTCACGGTACAAAAAAATATGATGAAATTATATATGGTATATTCATTAATTTTATCCATGATAATGAATATATATATAAATGACAAATTTAATTTCTAATGATCACAAAAAAGTGAAATATTCATTGGTAGGTTAGTGAATATGAAATTAATCATCAATGTAAAATCCAATACTTTCTATGATCAAATTTTTCACAAACCATCTAGATAATGAATAAAGATTGTATAATGAAAACATATACCAAGTTGAATAAAACTAAAATAAAGGTTTTTTCATTTGAAAATATAAATACCATAAAATAAATCAATAAAAACATCTTTGAGGAAAATATAATTATAAATTTCAAAAAAAAAATTAAAAAAAACTATATTATAAAGAATATTATTGAAATAAATTTTATTAAAAACAACCTTTTACACAAATAATGATAGATTCAATGAAATGATTGGTCATGATGGTTTAATGATTCCCCTCATTCCAACTAATCTAAAAATAATAATTACATTCAATTTTATTAAGAGAATACAATGACACCTGTTTTAGAAATTGAAAATAAAATTACTTTTAAAATTTATTAGAAAAATAAAATTATGTGTTAAAATGAATTTAGAAAATCATAGTGATGTATTTTTTGAGACATTTTGATAAAAAAAATATTTTTATGAAAAATGGTTTTCATAAAAAGAGAGAAATGAAGTTGGGTTTATTTAAAAACATTTTCCAAATAATTTTATACACCAAAGAGAGAAAAATAGTACCATTACATGAAGTCATAATGAATACCATTATTAGAAAAAATTAAACGGTATTTATTAGATAATGATAAAATAATTTATTTAAATGGAAATTAAATCATAAACAATCTCAATTAAAATGGGATTATGAAATAACCCCTTACAAAGAGTATAATACGTTGAAGTGATAATTAATAAAATAAGTGATTATGATTGTCAAATTTAAATCAAAATTTAAATAAAGGTCAAAAAAACATTAAATAATAAAAGTTCATTACACACAAAATATATGACAACTAGTTAATTAATAATATTTCATCTTCATCCTCATTTTGATGTTTTAAAATGAATTTCCTCACCTGAATCTGACCTTGGAGGATCAATTTAGTTTATACCATCCATCGATTGACCCTTCTAACAGATTTTTGTATAGTTCATGAGGATTATAGGAAGGAGATACTATTGGTCTACTAAATAAGGGTCACATAATTTTTTATTTCTTGTTGGGGAATAATCTGATCATTTCTTACTCCAGAGCTCCTAGTATCTACAGTAGATTACATTTATACCTATTTAGATGTTCTTATAAATTGGATATGTAACAATACATCATTAAAGGTGTTATCAAACCAACAACATTTTTTCAATTGATATACCTTCATATAAGTGTTGAAGATGTCATTTTAAAACCCCCAGTGGAGTGGTTGTGGATCGTAGTTGGGGAAGTGTTCTATTTCATACAACTGGTGGTCATCATTATTTTAACATATTTCTTTACATCTTGTAAATATCTAGGTCACCTATTCTAATCATGTCATTATAGTAGTAGGTACTAAAATTGGTGGGTTGATTATGTCCCTTGGTCTACTAGAAAAAATTATAACACTTACCTCTCTATTAATCATTTGAACATTAGATAAGCCTCCTATGTAGATCCTCTTCAGAAAACATTGGGTAATATATAATCTGATCTAATCATTTCATATATATTTTCATATTTTAAGATGATTTGGGTTATTCAAAGCAGTCAATTTAGCTCATGTGAAACAATGAACCAGACCATCCAATGTTCACTCTTTCTTTTATAAATACTATGAAAGATAAAATGATGAGAAATTAGTAAGAGCATAGTGAAATAGATTATTCCATGGTTGATTACAGTAAAACCAAATATGTTTTATGCCAACTCTCTTTGATACAGGTTCGTCTAGGTCTAAAGGTAACTGCATTTCTGAGTTAGAGGTATCCTGTTAGGTGAGACCCATAAAGTTCAATATAGGACCAAAATTATTTCATATCATCAAATGGGGATGTGAAAGAAAAAGTTGATTCTAAATGATGGAAAACATATTTTACAATATATAAAATGATCTTGATGGATCAAGGTCCCTTATGTATATTAAACTAAGAAACAAAGAAATATACTCGCAACCAAAAAAATAACTTTGAGTAGGCCCTCCAAAAGATTATGAGAATTGGATCTTGATCAAGAAATCAAAATCATGGAAACCCCAATTCTATAAATGTTTTAGTCAATAAGGAAAAAACAATGCCCTGAAAGAACCACTAAAATATATCAGAAACCATTGTTACCATATCCATTATTTATGGAAATAATAGGGTAGAGACAATGATGGTAGCTTGAAAAAATTTAGAAGATGTTGTTCAGAATCCGGGTATACAAGGTAATAAATCCCAAAATTCCCATGATAGTGCGAAGAAGGATCAAGGAGGATTTAGCATGGACATAGAATATTTTATGTAAATTTGGGATGATAGGGAAGTTATCGCAGATACTAAGTTGGATTCAATATTTAGAGTTAGAAATGGTGTAAAAAAAGAGGTATCTGGAAGAGTACATTTTTAGGAGCTTGTAATTAATTATATCAGTATTTCATTGGAGGACATACATAGAATATTTGAGAGACTTCTATGAGTTTATCTAAATAAAGAACATGTTTCTTTGTTAAACTAAATGAATTATATTTTCATAAATGGATTTAAGGAGGGTAAAACTATCTAGGAGGAACACGTACAGTCTTGGGACAAGATTTCAAACCATTTTAATGAGATAATCAAGGAAAATACATAATTAAAGGTAACCTATATCCAATGAAGATTATATAAGTAAAATCATTCAAAATCTTATAATTTTTTTTTCAGGAATGACATGGTTATATCATATGTGGGTTGATTTTTCTTTTGGAATCATGAAATATTTTATTTTACCACTTTCCATTAAATGATCATTATTGGAATAGAAAATCTAAATTGTCATTCTGGTGTGGTTTAACAGTACACACAAGCAACAAAATCATATTTTAAATAGAAAGGAATGTAAGAATTCATATGTGATATTATAAATATATAAGTATAATTATATCATAAATATTTTATATATACCTTAAATATATCACTATATTCATATATTAAACGTATTTATGGAAGAAGAGTCACATCATTTAGTGAGTAGATTGTCTACCATACTCACAATCAATAGATTTTTATACCATTTTATGGAGGAGGGTATGTATAGAAAGTATTCCATAAACCTAATACCATATAAATATAAGTTGGATAATGGTTTTATTATATTGAATGTTTCAATTAATAATTTATGGTTTTAAAAGAATAATGAAATCATAACAGATTTTTTATGATTGTTACCTTCTCTTAGTGAAACCCTCATTAGATATCCCCTTACTAAAAATAAGGATAGTCTGTTTGAAAGAAAAAATACCCTTGAATGTGGAAAGGAATGATTTTGATAAATTTTTGTGGGGTATTATGGAGTCAAATTGATTTAGAGAAGTGAATATTTGATGGGAGTGGGTTACCTATTATAATTGGAGAAGAGTGTCATTTTCTACATAACAAAAAATATTCAACAATGGGAAGCAAATCTCACTCAAAGTTCCAAAAATATAGATAAATAGTTGGTTCTAGAGAGGGGATGATAATGAAAAACCTTTGACACACAAAAATAAAATTGTTTTAAAATCTTTGTTCACTAACATTGAGTTTCCGTAGTTTTTGAATTTTAGTCTTCACTATGGTTACTGGACTCTTTTATTTACTTATGTAATTAATCCACTAATATGAGAATAAAATTATCCATTTTAGTATCATTCTCCCAATTATTTTAAATATTTTATTCAATTTATGAAATAATATTCTTATATGTGTGAATGATTAATTTCAGTACATGCACATGCGACGCGAAAAACCTCATTTTACTTTAAATGTATTAATTAATTTTGAATGTTTTTACTAATCATTATGAAGAAAATTTATGTTTACCATATTATATAATATTAATTTTTTAATAAATAAATATTCAATTTTATGAAATTCAATTCACTAAATTTGAATAATTTAGATTTCAAATAAACCTATAATTCTTGTAGAAGAATTGTTTTTCAAGAAATGTATTTTTCTTGAATAAGAGGATCTTATAGTTACTATATTATTAGTAATGATAATTATATGGATTTAAATTAACATATTTAAATTTATAATCATAAATTTTTGTTTAAATATTTCTTAATTAGTGTTTATTTTAATTAATAAATATGGAGGAACAATATGTTTTTAAAACAGTTCAAAAAATGTATTATAAGCCTACAAATAAACTTTTACTAAAAATGAATAAAAATGTATTTCAAATTTAATTATTTATTTTAAGGTTATCTAAATAATATTTTATTTACATTTAGATCAAATTAAAATCATAATGGGACTTTTAAATTACTTAATTTTTTCAAAATAAATTATATTTCAACAAAATTATGTATTTTTACTATTCACTAAAAAAGAAAACTTTTCTAAAAAATTTAAAAATTTCACATGATGATAATGTTTTTATGATGATGTAAAATTTATATTATTTTAACATACTAAAATTAATAAATTTGGTATAAATTAATTATAATTCCAAAATTTAAAAGAAAATAATTTTAATGAAAATGGATTTGGAAACACAAAATCACTAACAAAAATTGAGTGATTATTTACATAGAATTTATCAATAAGTTTATATTAAATAGGACCTAAATTTATATATATTTAACAATCTTGTTAATACTATTCATACCTACCAATTCAATAGCCGGGTTATAATGATCATATTTAAACAATATATGTAATTATTCATTTATGTTTGGTGTTTCATATCATATATGCTATCAAACGTAGTTTAATTATTTTAAAAAATTTGTGTTTCATGTTTTATATTCTATCAAAGAGATAAAATTTATTCAAATTAAATATTATTTAACATATTGGGGTGTTACATATGATGTTGGTGAGAACCATACACCACTATGCGATCTTCTTGTGTTGGCATGCAACCCAACCCCATTCTTGTTGTATCAAAGTATAAAACATATAGCCTTAGAGGGTCAAGTAGAATTAAATTCTTTATATATTTCAGTATATTAATCAATGAATAAAAATATACTTTACATTAATTGTTCCATATAAACATCTGACCTTTTATTTTGAGAGTTGATAATGTAAATGAATGCATGGTGAAATCCTTAATAAATCTCTAATAGTAACACATAAATCTTAAGAAGATATATATCGTGAAGAAATTTTTTGGTTATTACCAATAAAAAATTATCATTACCTTCATATGATTTACCAAAATGAAAATTTTAATCAATTAGTATCCCAGGAACATTTATTAAGGGATCTAGAAGCTACACTAATATATTTTTTCATTAATAGAATCATTATGAAGAGTTCTATAGATAATATTCACGTGAATCTCATTCCATTCTAAAGCATTATAATAGAAAAAAAATTCATCAACGAATACCATGATGAAGAAGTTGAGCTATTGGTGAAAAAATTAGATCATAAATAAAAAAATTTCATTAGCAAATTATCCTTGAAGAATGAATCCCTATGTGTTATAATTGATCATATTTTGTTCTCAAAATATTTATAAGAATTTCATAATCCCTTACCATGAGAAAATGGAAACCAAATTATATATTATACCTTATGAAAAATAATAACCATTTATTTTGATCAAATATGTCATCAATGTGAGGATAATTGCATTTACTCTTGATTATAAAATTATTTAATTTTCCTAATCGATACATAGGCATATAGTTCCATCTGTCTTCATAAAAATTTATAAGAATGATTCATGGAGAGGAACTAGTACTAATACTAGAAAAGCTCAGTCAAAATCAAGCCTCTGACCATTTATTAAAGAAATGAAAAAGTCCAAAAAGAAAGGCCAACAAGGAGAAAGGACAATTACAGATCATAATAGTCAGACCCATCACCATCGCCATGACAGATTGAATCCTCCGTAGTACACGATTCCCTCTCTAAAATATCATGGTGCTTCAAGATCTTGTCATACATCCTTCTAAGAATCAACTACGTAACGAAAGAAATTCCCTTGAGTACTGTGTTGCCAAACCATCCCTCTGGATAGAAGACCTTGTTGAAATTGGATTTGGAAAATAAGAATAATTCTTTTTCAGCCATCTTCGTGGAGGGGCAGACATCACATCATCATTCTCAGATACCTTCATTTTCCAACCCTAGACAACATCACTGTAGGATATCTGGACTATTAAAATGTCATTTTCTTTGTCAATATCTGGAAAATCCCCCATTTTCTATATATTCACACTTCACGACAACCCTCCTCTATTCCTCATTCCTCAGGACCAGCATGTATCCCCCTCTTCACAATGGCACCTCCGTCTACCACCTCAATATAAGCACGACAATCATCATTAATTTAATTACCCTCCTCAACATTAGAGGTCTTCCAATTCCCCAGTTCTTGTGAGCAGTTACTAGCAGAACCAGAAACATCTGCTTCATGACCATTCACCCACCCTTGAAACTATCTATCATCAACATCCAGATCTCCACTAATTTTCCTTTCACAGGCACTATTGTCCACAGGCTCAACTCTATCACGGTCCACTGCCAAGTCAACCATTATGAGTACAACAAAGTTATTACTATTCTCCACACCATCCGCCTACTACATCGATTGTGTTATAAGCCAAGGTAAGAACTCCACCCTCGCACCGATTCCAGCAACAACATGCTGCACAGTACTAGGACCAGCAGTGGGTTCCCTTGCTATTGCCTTCTCTACAACACATGCATCATTGGTGACTAAATCTAGTGATACAACACATTCTATTACAACTGGCATCTCTTCATTATCTAAATTTCTCGAACATTGCATCTCAGAATTCCACCATCACTATTAGGACTCCTATTGAAAGCCCTTTGATCACCAGCTGCATTGGAAATCTGCATCTCAGGGGACAATAACAGCTGCAGGTTCGATGCACCCTTCACAACAGACTAGTACTAAACCCTCAGATCACACTTCAGCCTATCAAAAACTCGCATCATTGATGGGTTCAAAGATGTATTTACCACCTTCAAACCATGTGCAAGGCCCCAATCGACATCATAATGAACTTGGATCATCTCCATCTCTCAATTCCCATCATTTTTCACTTCGACTAAGTTAGCTGCAGTGAATCAGAATCCCATCCAATCTCCTTACCCAGATGAGCCTCCAATTCTGATACACACATCAGCTTTGACAGGTGAATTCATATCCAAATCCACAGAGCCATTTTTCATATCCTTTTGAGTTGGCTTCACATTACCATGAACAATGAAAACATTTCATATTGCCTTTCCATCACCTGTGAACTAACACTCATCCCTCTAATACAGCAAATAGACTCTAGATGCCTGAGCCGTTTACACTTCACATAGAATTTCACCCATGATTCAAAGTCAACATCTTGCATCCAACGTATGTCCTTCTCATCAGGGATCCAAACATGATGTATAGGAGTCCTCACAACATAACCCTCGACACATATCCACAAGAAAATCGGATGAGCCCCATAATCAGCTTGTTGATCCGAACAATTATACCAGCCAATCAAATTACCAATTGCACAGAGAATCGAAGGATTTAGAAAATAAAGAGGGGGGTCGGGAAGGCCTACCAATGTCGTGATTGACGAAGGATCACGCTGCATATGAAATTTAAAACTCCATCAGATAAGATAAAATAATGAACCACCACACCCTCTAAGAGCCCTAGACTATTCGACGATCAAATCTTCTTCAGATCCAAAATAAACCATAATATTTCATTGGTCAGGAAGCCCGATGACCACACATTCACGGAGCTCCCAATATTTCAAGACAGCCTAGTGAAAAGCTTCTAACGAAGGACATTGAGGACGTAAACGAGCCACCAAGGTATACTTGCACAGATCCGATCCACTATTTAACTCTGACGGGAGAAGAGATAATTGGGGTGCTTCCTAGAAGAGGCTTGGAACTTTTGGGGTGAAGTAAATATTAGTAAAAGTATGTGAAGGGTTATGGTACAACAAGGATCAGCCTGCCCGGGAAATAATGAACGCAAAACTCCCCCCTCCGAAAGGGTGGGGGGAGAACATCCTGATGGCATGGAGCTAGGACATCATGAAGGAGAAGCTCCCGGTGAGAGATATATCTATAAATAGTCCTAATAAATCTTGTTGAATCTAAATAATATAGTTTGACCTTCATCTATTTTAATTTATTAGGCACCATATGATATTAGTGAAATGAAATTGACTATATCTCTATCACTATATCAATAAAAAACCCAACTTATAGCATATAATGACACACTAATAAGTCATATATAAAAAATTTAATAAAAAATACATGATATTAGATAGTAACTAAAATCTATAATCTCATTGATCTATCTTCATAAAGAGTGATAATCCATAGAATATTAACCTACTATCTCTTGGGATAATAGGTTCCAAATAACTATATCATTGGTCCCATTCTATAAAAACATTTATGCTAGTGTCCCAAAGTCGGTGGTAACATTATTATATTCTCACTAGATATACGAAAACACATCCCCAAGGATTGAATCATTTAGTGGTTGTGGTAAAATAGAAACAAACATGAATCCCATATGAAAAATGAAAAAATAAATACAAAGTTATATTTTCATTAGGATCAACTTTATTATATCTAATATATCACTTAATATCAATAATAAACTATTTTTGGGAATATTAGTGAGATAAAAATTATTAAAAGGATATGTATAGATTATCAATAGTGGAATGCATAAAACAGAAGATAAATAAGGTATTAATGATATATAAATAATAAAATATGATCAAATAATTCTATATAAATAATTTAATGTGGTATAAATTTATAAATGGATATAAAAACTAATAAAATAAAAACATAACCATTAATAACTATTTTCAAAATAATTGAACGCACATTGTTGGATATATAAATTTTCCATTGAGGATCGATTCGAAAACATTTATAAAATACCATTATTGACTAATTCCAAGTCATCTATATAAATGAGTAAGGCCATACCTAATTACCAAGACTAGTTCGACTCATGACACAAGAAAATTTATCTAGGGGATATGTAATTCTAAGAACCACACATCACGTAACATGTTAAACTCATTCATCATATGAATAGATAACACAACATAATCGACATGTCTTAATAATCAATAACTGTCCATTTTGAAATAACTAGTATATGAAGTATTAATTATTTCCCCAATAAAACTGACCATAAACCATCCATAAAAATATTTTTGGTGATATCATAAGATTATAATTATATTGAATAATAATATATAAAAAATTATTGTTGATATAGTTGAAAATACTTTCAAGAGATTATTATATATGGTTTGTAGGAAAATACACTTTTGAAATTTAAAAAACAATATTCAAAATATAATCGTTTCCCAAAAAAATATGAATTATTATGAAAATAAGATTCTTAAAATCAATTGTTAGTCGTATAAAAATTATGATCTATTTAGATCTTATAATATAAAAAACATTTATTTCAAACATTTATAAAAATGTGAAGATGTACATTGTTCATGAATTAACATGAATATTCCTTCTAAAAATCTAAATAAAATGTATAATGTAGTTTCAAATTAAATTAAAAATAATATCAGAATATTAAAAATCATTCTTGAAAACATTTCATGAAAACAATGACCTGGATTACAAAGGATCTTTGTCTGAAAATAGAAATGGAGTCGTATTTCCTAAAAAATACTCTATCAAAATCCTCAGTACATAAAAAGTGCAACCATTAAATTAAAATGTGTAATTTATATAAATGACTATATAATATAAAAATATATTTGGTTTCACATATAGATATAATATAATTACCTCAATGAATACGTAACCTAAACTATTCCGAATAATGATGAAAATGTGATGTAAATAGTTTCCTAATGTCGGAATTTCTTTATGTATATCTAAGAAACATTATAATATATTTAGATTTAATATATATATATATAGTAATTAAAAATAATAATATATATAATACCATATATTATTTACTTACACTCTTTTATCACCAATTTAAAAAAAATTCTTTATTAAAATTACTATTTTGAGTAATAACAACATCATTTTTCAAATATGTTTTGGATTTATGTTTTTTATTAATTTAATTTTATCATGGTTATATCATCTCCAGAATTTTATACATGATATAAATATCATATATATTCATTATATATTTATTTATCGTAATCCATTAATTATATATATTGAAAAATTATGTACACCTCTTCATGGAGACAGTAACTGTAGGTGCACATGAATGCTATTTTCACCTTTTGACCGATAGAATTAAAGAATGATAAATAATTAGTCACCTTAATAGAGTAATTAGTTAAAAATTAAACATGTAATATATTCATTAAATTTATCTTTATTACAATCCTTGTAAAATATAAATGAAAAATGAATCATAATGCTTCTCGGTGGTGGTAGTCAACACATACGGACAAGCAATGTTATCGATTTCCAAAATATTGGATTATAAGATGGTGGATACGAAATTATAATTTCAGGAGAATAATAATTTCTTTAATATAATATATAACCATTATAACCATAATAGTCTGTATCCATAAATGATAGTGATGAAAAATTAATTTTATTGTTATTTGGAGATGTTAAGTCGTACATACGCAAGAGCAATGACTTCACTTTCTATTTATTGGAAAAGGAGGAGGATAATTGGAGTTTCATAGACTAAAAAAATTTAATAATATTATAATACTAATTTTAATTTTTTTACTAAAATGAATGCTTTTTATGTGTAAAGATAAGAATTAAAAAGTAAGTAATCATTTAAGTCAATTGCATCTTCTATGAGACAAATCCTTTTGATATCCAATTTCAGAAACTAGGTTCCGTATTTTGGGAATAAAAATAAATATAGAATGTTTCTAGGGGATTTGGGATGTAAATTAATTATAATATGTTAAATATACATGGAACTATATAGGTTGAATATGTGAGGTGAGGAGGTGACAATTTATAATTATGGTGAGGGGAACTTTCAGAACTTATTATATGATTAAAATATAATAGAATAATTCACAAGAAAAACTAATCCAAATGAATATATATTTTAATATAATGTTATATATTCATTATATCATATCATATAATAAAATTTTATACGGTTTGGTGGAATATTAAATATTTTTTTTTGGTTTAACCCCTTTGTTAATCTAATTTAACTTTAACCGCAATCACATCCTTTTCAATCTTATGGGGTAATAATTTAACATATAAAGTAAAAATTTTCTCAATAATATAAAATGGTGTAATTATTAAACCTTATATTATCCCACTTGTCCATTCTACAAATTTTAATCATTTTTATATTTTTTAATTAAATATTATTTTAATAACATATTATTAATGTCAATTTTGTCACCATTCTATTAATTTGACATAGAATACTTAATAATAATGATTAAAATAGAATATTATACATTTATAAATCACTAATATGTAACATGTATCTAAAAAATTCATGTTCCACCAGAAAACCCTCAAATAGTATTGATTTTAATATTTTTAAAATTATTTATTTTATATTACTATTAATTGAATAAATATTATATTACTATTGCAAAAGAATTTAAACTATCTATACAATATAAAAAAATAATAAATAAATTATAATCATGGAAATAATTTTATTAATCTCAAAATAAAATTCTATATTCATATATATATATACCCTTTTTAGTTATATAAATACATAACAAATATTTAGTTGTCAAAGAGTTACATTCTCTAATTTTATCTACTTTAAAAAATATATAAGTAATTTCCATGGAAAAGTGTACACAAAAAAATTAATATAAAGAATAACATGATATCGGTAAAATTATTTTTATCAAATAATAATTTGGATGTAAAATTTTGTCCTTATCACATATTTTTAATGTAGATAAATATAATTTACCCTTTGCATTGATGATAAATTTTACCAAGGTCTCTATTCATAATGGATGAAAATAAAGGGGACCTATTTTCTAATTTAAAACATCCTAATTCGAAATATAGATCAATTTTAAATAATTAAAAACCTATATGGTGATGAAATTAATTTTACAACATGTTATGAAAATGTGATAGAAGACACTTTTAGAAAAATACATTTTTTTAGTATTAATCTATATTTATTCCAATATAATGCCAAAAACGGAATTAAATGGATGTTAAAATATGTGATTGAATATAAAACCTAGAAATTTAATTAATATCATTAAACATTAGTAATTAATTTGAAGAATAATATTTATACATCCATTTATTTTTCATTCAAATGATTTTTATTTTCATATGTTTAATATTGATAAACAATGAATTCATCTTAAACATAAATTTTAATATTTTAGTTTTTCTTTTTCATACACTCTAATTATAATTTATTGGTTATAATTGTTACATAATATTCTAGTAGTAGATCAATATTCTTCTAAAGTCAATATTTCATGTAACACAATCTATTGAAGAAGTTAAATTTAGAAAAAGATATATATCTCTAATTATAGTGGTGTCACACTGTACCCCTTATAAAAAATTACTCTACAAAAAATTCATCAATATTACACAAACAAATGAGGATATCTCTATTTTATTATATCCTCAGGTTCCAAATTAGCTTCTTTATATTTTAGAATCCTCAATAAAACCTAACCATGTGAGTCTTCCTGTTCCATATCACTTTATTTCTAAATTAAAACACTTATAATTGATATTGATAATAAAAAAGATAAGTATCCAATGGTAGATATTCAATGTTCAGTATATGTGAAGGACCGGGTTTGTAATTCATCAATAGAGATAAATGGAAAATATAATGAACTTGAGAGAGGTTGGGTAGAATCTCTATGAGATAAATAACCAACAAAAAATTATTATGATTATAAAAATTTCAAATATACCTAGTACATAACATTTTCTTCATTCCAAAATAGACAACCTCCTACCAAAAATAAATTCCCAGAAGAAATGTCTCACCAAATTTAAATACCATATCATGTCGATTATTGTTAACATAACATTTCGGTCAACTCTGAGCTACATTTATGTGTTATTTAATGGATCTAAATTTATCATCCACTTAAATAGATATCTTAGGTACCAATATAATTCTTTTCCAAACATCATCCCAAAATGTTCCTACTGTAAAGGACCTAATAAGGATCCATCTAAAAACTCTTGTAAAACATACTGTTTTATGAAAACTAAACCAGTGGAAGTTTTTGATACATACAACCTTTTAAATACATATAATAATATATCATTATATAAAAAATTATGTTAATGTTTATCTCAAACATACCATATTTTTATAGATGATAAGAAGTACTGAAACCCAATTTTACACCCAGATCTTGCTTAGGACTTTCCAAAACATCATGGTAAATCTATGACCATGTTTATATATAATAGATAGTGGTAATACATGAAACATTACCATTTACATAAATAATATTTTTTTCTAGTTGATAAATGGATAATTTTTTTCTAATAGAAATGAATTTTGTGGAATTTTTATGATGATCATCTGCAAACCAAATAACACTATGTCAATATGTTCTAGGGAGACTGACAACAAAATCTCTAGTGATGTTTCCCCATTTCCATTTTTGTATGGTTAATGGTTGTAACATACCATTATAATATAGTTCCTCATCATTAGCTTTCTAACATTCCAGGAAAATAGATACATATTATGCAATATCTCTCTTCAATTTTTCCAACCGAATGTACTCTGTTAAATATAGACATCTTCGTACCTATCATATGAATTGAGAATGTTGAACCATGTGCCTCATCCAATAGATTATTAATCATTTATGGCATTTATGGGACATATACCTAACTCATATACTTTTTCATTCCTACATAGTCATGTTTGAACATAGTGAAATTCCTCAACATCTTCTAAAATACAAAATATTAATATTTTTTACTTCTGAATCCTATAATGGATGGATGGTTGAAAATTCATCTGAGAAAGATAAAATGTTTTACAAGTCCACAATATTTTAATATAAATACTTTTCAAATCCATAAATATGGGAAAATTTATGATCCCCATCATATACATGATATCATTATACTTTTGACTAACAAAATATAAATTATTTTAGCCTTCCCATGGTGGTTTGTTTTTGAGTGGTCATACTCTCTAATGAAAACCATCAATCATATTTGTATCATATTCATCTATTGTAATATAAATATATATTTCATGATTTTATGGTTAGTATATATATCACACCTTTACCCATATATATAATGACTCCATATTTTCAATGAAAAGTTTACCATTTCCAAATACAAATCACGAGTCATGTAATTTTCTCCTGATACTTTAATTTTCAAAAGGAATAATATATCTTCATATTCTTCTTCATGAGGGTGCATCCCAATCACATTTTGGATGCATCACTATAGATCAAAAACCCTTCTCCATTTTATGGTATTGTAATCATAAGCACACTGACCAACCTTCTCTGAAAATTTCTTAACATTTATCCATCTATATTTACTTAACCCCCTTTCGAGACAACTTGTTGAGTGTATAGTCTTGATAAATATCTCAAAAATCATTTGTTGTATTCAGCCTACAAAAATACTATAAATTTTTGTTATTGAGGTTCGCATATTCCATTTCTCAATAACATCCATATTTGAGTAATCCACTTATATATTGTCCATTGTAATTATATGAATCAATAATGAAACAATATTTACAAAAAACTCGCACTTGGTAAATTTTTCATAACAATTTTCCTTCTTCGGGGTCTTTAACATAATTATAAACGGTTCCACATGATCTTCCTTTAATTTTTATTACATAATAATATCATCTATAAATACAACCAAGAACTATTAAAGATAATCATTGGAGACTATATTCATTATGTCCATGAAGACAGTAGGATCAATGGTATATCTATATTGAATTTATTTGAATTCATAACAACTATACCTCATACAAATGGTCTTATTGGGAATATCCTCCTTCATGATCTTTAGTTGATGACATCTATATTTATGATCAATCTTTGAAAAATAAAAATCTCTTTATAAGAGATCAAATAGATCATAAATACAAAGTATAAGATACTTTTTCTAAATATTGATTTTGTTATGTTCTCAATAATCAATGTGTTGACACATTGACTTATCATTTTTTGTAATAAAAAGTACTTTTACACCATATAGGGAATCACATGGATGAATAAATACCATTTTTTATTCACTTGGATTTGATTATTCAATTCCAGAAACCCAAATAGGATAATTCAATTTGGTGTATTTGAAATTGGAATTACATAATATAGAAGTTAAATTGATTCTCAACTAAATGTTTAAAGGGAATAAATTGTAATTATTAATTAATAATATAGTTATATTTTGTAAAAATAGATACATTTTTAATTGAATGTGTATCCCTAAACATTATTTATAAATATCCCAAATTAATAGGTTGAAAATAAATAATATGTAAGTAATTTTATATTTATTTTTAGTTACACCTCACACTGATAAATGATTGATGGTTGATTCAAAATATCAAATATAAATTTACTTCCTAGTCAATTGAAGTGTGATATATTATGGGAGAGCCAATCAAAACAAAATATTTATCAAAATTATAATACATGATGAAAAAAAATATTTGTATAAATAACCTTCCCATGTACTTATATCTGAGAGGAGTTATAGTCATGAGAAGCAGCCACCCTACTATTATGAGTTTCCACTACCGACTCAATATCTAATAATTCAATTGGTTATATAAAACTGTTATAAAATTATTCAGCTATTAAATATTGGTTAACACAGTAAAAAAATAAAAAAAAACAAATCCTACATTGGATGATATGTGTATCTTTCACCATGTTTCAATGAACACTCATGCAACACGTAGTTACTAAAAAATATTTTCCTTCTCCACAAGATTTCATTTATAATATTCTGAATCGAAATTTGGAAAATTTGTTACATTACTTCCCCATATACACACAGTTAGATCAATATACTTTGATTGAATCTCTATTATTCTTTCATTACATGGAATTATATCCATTTTCCTAACACATGAAGATAATTCCTTTTCATTTCTCCAATATATTGAGTTGCTTCGTTCAAAAAATATCACATGATGAAAAATTATTCTTTATCTTATCCCCCTAATCCAATTATTTCTCTGCCATCCACTTCATCTCTTACATTCCCTCTAAGAAATAACACAAGGAGAATTATTTCTATATCATGATATCACATGATATAGTATCTTATAATGATTAAAATATTTGGGAGATTAGTTCCATTTAAAAGATTTGATTTATACCATCAAATAAAGTATTATCTTACTATTTGGATTATGTAAATACTCCATGACATTCCCAGATAACCACGTAATGTTATATTTATACATTGAAACCTTTTCCACTTCCATGTATCATAGTATCAAGAATTTTAGCTCCATATCATTACATTTTTCTTGATGAAAATACATTCCCTCAATAATTTCCTTAAAATATTTCTATCCCATGCTCGCTATTTTATGCTCATACATTATGTTTTGAACAAATGATCACCTTTTTTCTATATACATCGATATATGATAACATTACATTACAAAATTCACCATTAAATTACATATTAAATAGATAAATATATTTTCTTTGAAACATATCCATTTTTAGATGAAAACAGATTTTTAATCCCAATGAATGATGGAGGAAGTTGTAATATAAATTAGTGTAATATTTTTACCCCAAATTATGGATCGCCAGTCTGCTCTATAAGAGAATGGATATTGGTTATAAACTGGGTTAACTTCCCCATTATAGTTATAAATATTTACATATCTATCTACAAATCTAGATCTGGAATTATTGTATTACATAATAGGTATATCTATACATAGATTACATGAATTCATAAGACATATATTTTTTTATACAGTTATAAATTTATAAATAAAAGAACAAAATATATTAGATAATAACATTATTTTTGATAATGTATAATTTATATACAAGTGAATATTTTTAAATAAATTGAATATTTATGTATAAATAATATCATAATAATATTCTTTGTTAATTTGGAAATATTCACAGCATTCATTAAAGGGTTAAGATCCCTTATCTTTGTTCTTTATAAATATAGTTCTCAATATTTCTTCTAAAAATACACTGATATATACTATTAACACCATGAACCTTATATCTTAGAGTCGGTGGTTAATTTTTTACATTGGACCTATATACAAGGAATCACATCCAGATGAACCGTATATTTTAGTAATTTTGAAAAACTAGATAATTAATTGGATATAATATTACCGTTGAAAATAAAAATTAAAAAATATTATTTTCAATGAGATCATTTCCATTACCTCTAGAATAACCCTACATATAAATCCTAAATAATTTCCTAGAAAATATAAAATGGGAAACATAATAAATGGTTTATCTCTGATGTTCAATAAGGGGAAGCATCAACCTGAAGCTAAATGAGGCCTAAATAATATGTAATGAATAAATGATTATCAAATAATGCCATATAAATAATAAAATAATCTTGAAACTTATTATTAGATATCATAACTAATCGAAAGATAATGTGGTCACCAATAAATTACTTTATAATGATATATTTAACAATGAAATATATATGAACTTATCATTTAGTCTTTGTCCAAATATATATAAAAATATCCTCAAGCCCTTATTTCATATACACACATATAAACGAGTAAGGCATCATAAAAATACCCAATCTATTTTTTCTCATGATAATTAATTATACCTAATAATGAATTGTAATCACATTACCCAATCATCACATAATAAGTAAAATATGTTCATCATATGAATAAACCACAATATATAATCTATAATCCATAAAAATCAACAAATACATTTTATTGGAAGAACAATAATATTTAATATCAATATTTTATCTTGTAAATTTGATCAGAATGCTTCCATAGAAATGTTATGGGTGATATCATAAGAGTATAAAATCATTAAATCATAATATTTAAAAAATGTTATTGACATAGATGAATTCAATTTCAAAATATCACTAAAACTTTTAAGTGGAAAATAACATTTTCAATTTGAAAAAAATTATTTTAAATATTAAATTTCTATAAATACTAAGGAAATGTCTATATTTCAAAATAATCATGTAAACACATAATGTATAAATCCAGGAAATCAATGGTTTTGGGATCATGGAATTACATTCATGTGTTATAAGTTAAAAAACCAAACTTCTACGCTTTTTATGAAAAACTAAAAATTATTTCATTTAGAAAATGATATGATAATTCCACTTAAACCATATTAAAAGAATTAAATCATTTAAAAAAATGGATTTATGTAATAATTTTATAACAGTAAAAAATATTCTTGAATTCATTTTTAGAAAACATGGACATGTAAGAGAACAAATTTTTTTCTATAGAGTGAAATGATGTCTATTTTGTTAAAAAAAATTATTTCTGGATATTTATTACTTAAATATAGTATAATTAAGAATAAAATATTTAATTTATAAAAATAAATAGTGTAAAATATAGTATATTAGGTTTACTATAAAAAAATAATAGTTATCCCATTTGAGAATTAAATATAAACCATCTTATGGAATGATGTGATAATGAAATAAACCCTTAACAGAGTTTTAAATTCCTTCACGTGTGTTTCAAAATCATGTAAAATAAATATAGATTTATTATAAATATATACTAGAATATAATAACACATTTTATTTACATATAATATTTTATAACCTATTTAGTAATAATGTTTTGTTAAAATCAGAGTTCTGGTTAATAACTAGTTCATTTTTCATGTTTGATTTTGTTTAGTAATTTTGATCATTTTAATTTTATCATTGATTCCTAATACAAATAATTTTATCCATGATATAATTATTATATATATTTAATATTTATTTATTTTTATATATACATATAATATAGATATATAAAAAATTAATTACATGGTTCTAGGAGATAACATACCATATATACGTAAGAATGATTTTTTATCTTTTTGACAGTTGGATGAATAGAAAGATAAATTTTATTTAAATGTAATATAATTGTTATCATAACATATAAATAATATATACTTATTAAATATATCTTTATTACCATCTATATAAAATTAAAATGAAAAATAGATCACATCGCATTGTGGAGGTCCTAGCCCACACGTATGCACAAGCGATATTATCATTTTACGATTAATTCGATGATAAAATGATATAAATGATATTATAATTTTAAAATAAGAATTATTAATTTAATATAATATATAAACCATAAACCCATCATAATACCCGTCTATAAAATATAGTAATTAAAAATAAACTATATGGTTAGGTGGAGAATGCAAGTCGTATGTATGCAAAACTGATAATTTCACTTTTCCTTTAATGGAAAAGAGGGTGGATAATTATGGATTCGTAATTATAATAATATTTTATTATTTTTATAATTATTATTATGTTATTTTATGAATAATATAACATTTTATTTGATGTAAAATAATAATTAAAAATAAAGTGACTAGTTAAGACGATTTCATCTCTTTTTAATGAACTCTATTAGGTCAACTCTTTATAGACCAATGGTTAGTCATTTAAGAATTCAATAACCTCTACAATGTGTCTTGTGGATATGTGAAGTTATTTTTTTGGTTATGGTTGAGATAGATAGCTCAATAAGATGTAAGTAAATTAGGGGATGAGTTTTCTATTTATAATTGAGGTCGGGGTAACTTTTGAATTTAATTAGATTATTAATTTATTAAAAATACATTCTAAACAAGTGTATCCAAATCTCGATAGATTCAAAGATAAATTTTTATTTTGTTAAAACTTTATCAAACAAAAATATCGGGATTGGTTTAAGAGTAATTTTAAATCTTAACTTTTGGTTCAACCCATTATTTAACCTATTTTAACCATAACTACATTAACATATTTTTCAATCATGAGGGTTATAATATTACACATAATGTAAATATTGGATCATTAATGGAAAAGTAATGATTTTTTTACTGTATCATATCCCCATTTTATTTTTTATAGATTTTTATGATTTTTAAATAAAGTAATTAAATATTATTTTTATAAAATATCATTTATGTTAATTTAGGTGCAATTAATTTATTTTTACATTGAGGACATAATAAAAATTGGTAATTTTAATAAAATATATGTTATCATAACCAATATTTTATATTTATCTATAAATTTCTTATAAATATATGAGTCACTCAAATTATATTACATTTAATATTTTTAAAATCATTTATTTTTTATATTAGTTTATTAAATGCGATATTAGTGTTGTGGAAAAATATAATATAGGCATATAATTAAAAAATAGAAATAAATTAACAGCATTAAAATCATTTTATTATGTACTATATTAAAATTTATATTTATTCACCACATTATTTTTTCCAAATTTGATTACATAAGAGAAATTTAAATGTTAGAGGGTATAAGTTTTTATTTTTTATTCATTTTAATATTATATAGGTCATTTTCATGTAAAATTTTCAAATATAAAAATAATTTTCAAGTATAATATAATAATGGAAAAAATAATATTCATAAAATAAGAATTTTTATAAAAACATTTTGTAATGCCCCGACCAGAGTTACCCAGAGTCGGTGCAGTATTACATAACATTGGCATGATCACAAGAAAGTTCAAATCTGGAAATACCGATCTGTTTAGTAGCCTTGGAATAACTAGATACATTCATAAAGTTTACATTACATCATAAAATGAAAACTACAAAAATATAGTCTCTATAGTCCACACTCTTATCCCCTCATACTATCCCTGCAAATCATTCATAAATTACTTCTTCAAATCCTGGGAAAAATAAAACATAGAAAAGGGGTGAGCTCAAATGCCCAGTAAGGATAAAAATATAGCGGAAACATTCATAAATTATAATAAACATTTAAGGCAATGTATAATTAAATCAAAAGCATTTTAATCTTGAACATCAATATAGTATGGAAAAAATAAAATAAAATAATTCCATTTATTTATTCACATAGATATTCTACTAATCGAATATTCACATGAAATATCAATAACCACTTTCATAATGATGGAATGCATAATGCCAGACTATCATAACCACATAGCCAAGACCTCATGACATGTCTACAAATAAGACTTTGTCCAAGCCTTGTGCCAAGACACTATTTTGTCTCATGAGACCTACCGATGATTCGAGGAGCTATAGCGGGCTCCACCTGTAACATATTAAGTCCAATGCATTCCTCATATGAACAAGTTTAAACATAACATAAACATTCGAATTAAAACTAGAGTATGAAATGTCAATACATTCTTCATAAACTATGATTGGTATAAAAATAACACATCCACTGTCAAACATATCACAAAATCATCAGTACAATATGGAAGTATTGTATCATAATAAATCAACTTCAAATAAACATAAAATCCATCAAATGATGTTCACATAGATGAAATAAAAACTCCTTTTAAAGAAATATCTATTTATATTTTGAAATCATTTAAGATTCATATATTTATTATATAAAACATTTTCTTTGAAAATATTCTTATAAGCTTGTAAGGGAAGCTTCAACGATTTTATAACGGTGGAAAATAGCCGCACCCGCTGTATAAGTTAAAAAAACATTCTTATGTTAATTCTGTAGAAAAGGTTAAAAAGAACCTTGTTTGGAAAATGACGGAAAGATTCCTTTATAATCCTCTTATAAAAAGTCAAACAAGGGTATAAATGTCATTAACCCATATGTTTGTAAATTTTAAAAATGTTTTGAAATACATTTTTAAGAAACATGGATGTGGATGATAAAGATATTCCAGTAGATTATTATGTATAATCAACCTCGGATAATGAAGAGATTGTGAAATAAACCCTGAACTTGTAATTTTCCTTGGTTGAGGGTATGTTAAGTTCATGTATAATGGTGAAATAATTTTTAGTAAATTGTACAATAATCATTTACATTAATATGATATCATATATGATCTTTTAACATTGATTTGTTAATAATATCATAGAATTATCGTTGTTTCGGGTGTTAACTTACTCGTTTTCTTTTATATGTTTTGTTACGTAAGCCGTGTTTGTCATGGATAGGTTGTATCTTAATAATATCCATAATGATATCATGTCCTTAGATACTATTATTAATCATCAAATGAGAATTATACTTGAATGGATATGATGGAAAATGAATCTCATTGCGTTCGTGGAGACGGTAGTCCGTACGTACGCACGAGTGATAATATTTTTTTTATATTAAAATAATATATAATTGGATGTTATATCATATATATAGAATCATTATCATGTTATATTTATTATTTACATGAATTACACATCATTATTATACCCATCCAAATAATAATTTATTGAATAACAATTACACCACGATGTGGAGACGGTAAGTCGTACGTACGCACGTATGGTGACATGTTATTCAAGGGATGGATAGAATACTGAAATATGGTTGTAAAATGTTTATAATAACATCAAAGTATATATAATATACTGGATTTATTATTTTATAATGGTAATAACAAAGAAAAAAGAAGTGGAAGAAGAAAAGAACTTGAAAAAGGGTGGTGAAATCATTAACTATTTTTCAGGTTCTTCCTTTTTATTTGATTAAAAGGGCTCCATAAGTTGGATTTATAAATAAATTAAGGCCTATAGGATGAAGTGAGGGAAGTTGAGAGAGTATTTGGGCAGAGTTTGGCCGAACCAAAAGGCTTTGAAGGTGTGATTTAATGAGAAGGGAGAGTTCCCTTTTATAAGAGGGGTGAGGGGCAACTTTGGAAAAGCTAGAAATATTATTTTATAATAAATTCATAGTCAGTTATAAAAGGCTCAAAATTGTATTATTTAAAGATTAATGTGGGGATGGGTCTAAAACCACCCAAACAATATAATTTAGACAGGTTTGGGTTAATATATTAACCTTATCTTTGAGGATTAACTCTAAGTTAATTAGTTTCACTTTTACAATGTCTCTTTGGATTTTCATATTATATGGTTAATAAACTTACTATATACATCCAAGAGACCCCCAAGTGGTCCATTAATGATACATGTATCATTATATAAGTCACTTTTCCGAACATTATATTTTTAGGAATTTAATATCAATTAATAATATAATATTTGTTTTAAAAACTCTTTTATGTCAATTTTGACACTATTAAATAATTCATTTTTTTTTAAAATTATAACAGAATTATTACTTCTAAATAAGTTAATTAAATCAATCCTATCATGTCCTATTAACCTATAAAATTAGTTTAATTCATAAAATGTCTCAAATTATATTTATTTGGGTATTTATAATATCAATTATTCTAATTTTTCATTAATTAGGTAATTAATGAATCATTATTGTGTCATAAATAAATTAACTTATTTAATGTCTAAAAATTATAAATAAAATATCATTATTTAGGAAATAATTTAATCTTTCTAATGAATATTTATAGTCGAACATCCCACATATATAACTCTTTGTAAAAATTGTTTTTCTAAAAGATATAGGCTTTTGTCATTTTTATATTTATTTTAACTTAATTAAAATAATGTGTCTATATCAACTTCAAGTGGCTCCATGGGGTCCCAAAATCGACCCAAATATGACCATGGTCGTACATGTATCCACAAATAATATTAGGACATGTTTTAGGGTAATTTAGTATTATTATAATATTATTTTTTAACCCTTATTTACCTAATTTACCCTTTAACCATGGTAAATAAAATATTTACCGAAGTAATTATTCAAAATGTCTAAAAATAAAAGTTACCTATTTAGAAAATTTGGATATACTGATTCCAAATATGGAATCAATTTTCCAAATTCGAAACACATAAGTGGCATAAATTAATTTAAAATTAATTCTTGTCGTCAAAACAAAAAATGTGTTTTTAAGATATAATAAATATCAAAAGATTGATACTTGTTTATGTCTGGTTTAATTGTGAAATTATGTCCAATGACCATCATTGTAATTAATGGTAAAATTATATTCTAAATATACTTTAAAACCACTCAAATTCATAATTTATCACTATTATTTATTTTCTTAAAAATGTTTTTTTATTTAAAATTTATTAATTTTCACTATTCATCAAAATATTAAAGTTATCCGAAAAGTACCAAAATTTCACCTTAGGATAAATTCGATACTCCAAATCCAAAAATTAAATCCATAAAATTTCTAAAATTTCAAAAGGTAGGTATTATTATTTATAACGGCTAGTTTGTTTGGTTGTGGTGTGTTAGAACTCGATGTTGCGTACAACTCACACTATCGCAGTATTCAAAGAGAAGTGTACCATAGAAGATTGGGGTGTTACATTCTCCCCTCCTTCAAATAATTTCATCCTCGAAATTTCAAGAATACTATTGCGTGAAAAGATTTGGGTGGTTCTTCATCATAATTTCCATGGGTTCCCATGTTGCCTCTTCCATCTTATGGTTTCTCCACAAAACTATTACCAGATGCGTCATCCGGTTTCTCAGTACTTGTTCTCTGGTTTCAAGAATCCTGATGGGCTCTTCGCAATAAGACAGATCGGGTTCCAGTTCTAATTCCTCATAGGTGAGTACATGCATTGGGTCAGGCATGTATTTCCTCAACAGAGTTACGTGGAACACATGGTGAACATTGGAGAGACTTGGTGGCATTCCCAATCGGTAAGCTACAGCGCCAATTCGTTATAGAATTTCGGAAGGTCCGATGTACCTGTTACTCAAGTAACCTTTCTTACCAAAACATATGACTCCCTTACATAAATAAACCTTCAAGAAAACATGATCGCCTACTTGAAATTCCAAAAACATCCTTCGATTATCAGCATAGCTATTCTGCCTACTTTGAGCTGCTTTGATGTGATTTTGGATTACCTTCACCTTTTCCATCATTTCCTCCACCAGTTCTGGACCTACAAGTTTTCTTTCACCAACGCCATACCAACAGGATGGTGTGCGACATCTCATTCCGTATAAATCTTCATATGGTTCCATCTTAATACTCGAATGGAAGCTATTGTTATTGGAAAATTCAACCAGAGGTAAATATTGATCCCACATACCCTGAAAGTCAAGTGACCAGGATCTCAACATGTCTTCTAAGGTTTGAATAGTTCATTCTGATTGTCCATCTATTTCAGGGTGGTAGCCAGTGCTCAAACGAAGTTCAGTATCCAAGGATTTCTAAATACGTTTCCAAAATCATGAAGTAAACCGGGGATCATGATCAGAAACCATCAATAGGGGTACTCCATGAAGTCTCACAACTTCATCAACATATAGTCATGTTAGACGTTCTAGTGGTAGATCTTCTCTTATAGAAAGAAAATGTGATGACTTGGTAAGACGATCAATAATAACCCATATTTAATCGTTCCTTCTAGGAGTCTTTGGTAGCCTCATGACAAATTCCATCGTAATATTGTCCCATTTCCACTCCGGTATGGGAAGAGGTTGCATGACTCCTCCAAGCTGTTGCCTTCCATCTTTCACTTGTTTAAAAACCATACATCTTGACACAAAATCAGCAATCTCCCTCTTCATGTTGTCCCACCAAAAATCTTCCTTCAAATCTCTATACATTTTGGTGCTCCCAGGGTGTATAGGGAAATTGGAATTATGTGCATCATCCAGCAATTCCCTTTTTAGATTACGTATATCGAGAACACAATGTCTCCTCCCAAATTTTAAAATTCCATCTTCAAACACAAATTCTCTCAATCTCCTATCATTCACAGCTTTAATCTCCTTTTGAAATTCTTCATCGTCAGTCTGAGAACTCTTAATCAATTCTAGAAAAGATGGTTTGGAAACCATTTGAAAAAAAAAATTGATGTTTCAACTTCCTTGGTTATTCCCATGTCCATCTTCACTAGATCCATGAAAATTGGATCCCTTTCAATTCTCATATTGTTGAAAAATCCATGACCTTTTCTTCTCAAAGCATCTGCCACCTTGTTTGCTTTCCTGGGGTGGTATTTTATCATACAATCAAAATTCATGAGTAATTAAAGCTATCTCCTTTACCTCATGTTGAGTTCTTTTTGTGAGAAAATATACATCAAACTCTTGTGATTAGTTTAAATCTCACATTTTTCACTATAGAGGTAGTGCATCGATATCATCTAAGCAAAGATCACAGCTTCTAACTCGAGATCATGAGTAGGATAGTTTTGTTAATGAATTTTCAACTGTTGTGATGCATAGGAAATAAGCCTATCATTCTGCATAAGGACACAACCAAGTCCTTTATTCTATGCATCACTATAAATAACGAACTCATCATTCCCCGATGGTAGAGTCAATATAGGATCATTGACTAATATTCTCTTCAGTTCTTTGAAACATTCTTCACACTCTTTTTTCCAAACAAATTTAACCCCTTTACATGTGATATTTGTTAATGGGTTAGCCAACCGGGAAAAATTCTGGACGAAACGTCGATAATAACCTGCTAATCCAATAAAACTATGTAGCACATTTATACTCGTAGGTGCTAGACATTCTTGGATTGCCATGGTCTTAGAAGGATCAAAATAGATTCCATCTTTAGAGACAATATGGCCAAGAAAAGAAATCTCCTAAATCCAGAATTCACGCTTGCTATACTTCCCATATAATTCATGTCTTCTCAGAGTCTTCAGGATAATGCGCAAGTGATTTTCCTGATCCTCGTAGCTTTTGGAGTATACAAAGATATCATCAATTAATACCACCACAAATTCATCATTATATTCCTTAAAAACTCTATTCATCAGATCCATGAATACAGAGGGTGCATTAGTCAATCTGAAAGGCATAACTGTAAACTCATAATGCCCGTACTTGGCTCGAAATGTTGTCTTCGGAATGTCTTCCTTCTTTACACACAACTGATGGTATTCAGATCAAAGTTCAATCTTTTAAAAGTATTTAGCTCCATGTATTTGGCCAAATAAATCATCAATGCGAGGTATGGGATACTTGTTCTTTATTGTTATAGCATTGATCTCCTTGTAGTCGATACATAACCTCATAGATCTATCTTTCTTTTTAACATAAAGAACAGGGGCTCCCTATAGAGAAACACTAGGGAGAATAAATACCGTATTACTCAATTCCTCAAGTTTTTTATTTAGTTTGACGAATTCTACAGTGGCCATTATATAAGGGGTCTTCGATATAGGCCTTGATCCGAGAATTAAATCAGTGGAAAACTCAAATTCTCGTTTTGGAGGATGTCCAGGTAAATCTTCCGGAAACACATCTATATATTCTTTCACAACAGGTACATCCCCTATTTGAACATTCCTTTCCTCACCCACTATAATTTCAACCTCTTCCTCCCCAATAATTGAATTTAGTTGAGCTACTGGGGGTGGATCTAGATAAGAATTAGGTGGTGATGATTTTTCTCTAAAGATAAGGTTCTCTTTATCATCGTCATCAAAAATCGTAACCTCCTTCTTTCTATAATAAATCTTCGCATCATAGTCCAAAAGCCAATCCATATCGAGGATTATATCAAACTCAATCATAGGTATGACGATGATATTAGCGGATAGAAAACATTTATGTGCTCTAATGGGGACTGATTCACAAAACATTGTTGAAATGATACTTCCCTTAAGAGTTTTAACTGACAACTCCCTTGTTAAATCAAATTGGAAATATCTAATTTTCTTCAAAACTAGGAAGATATGAAACAATGCAATGATCCAGAATCAAATAATGCATTTGTTAAACTTGAGGAAACCATTAAATTACCTGCCACCATGTCTTTCAGAGCTTCTACCACAGCAGTAGTGATAGCATAAGCATGACCTTGATCCCTTGTCCCTTTCTGAGGTATGTTCCCATGACGCTTAGGAAATTCATTTGCATAATGTCCCATCTCCTTGTAATTTTAGCACTAAACATTGGTAGCTTCCTTCTTCCCTTTGAAATCATGAGATTGGTGGCCTTTTTCACCACACTTGTAACAGACTCCCGTTCCATTTAAGCAAGTACCAGGGTGTTTCTTCCGACATTTACAACAGGATGAATATTCATCCTTTCCCTTCTTCCCCTTATTTCCATTCCCAGATTGATCAGCAGATCTCTTCTTCTCTTGAATTTCTTTCAAGTCATAAGACTTAGAGAATTCCTTTTCGGTCTTGATAACACATGAGACAATGTCTTCGTACGACGAGAAGTATTGTGAGACTAATGCTCGACGAAGAAATGGTTTTAACCCATCAAAGAAACGATCAATCTAACTTCCTGGGTTACATATATAATATCCAGCTTACCTTGATAACCTTGTAATGTTATCCTCATATTTTGCGACATTATCATCCTCCTTTTGTCTCGGACTCAGAAATTTCCTTTCCATATCTTCTTGATGGTCACGAGGAAATTATTTTTCTAAAAACAGATCTTTAAACTCCCTCCATTCTATATTTGATACTTCATCATCTTCCTCCACGTTTTGAATCAATGACCACCATTGATCAGCATCTCCAGTGAGGCGGTAAACATCCATGATAACTTTTTACCTTTCACTACATCCCAAAGCCTGAAATATATTCTCTAGGGAACTTATCCATTGCTCAGCTACTAAGGGATTTGTACTCCCATTGAACGTTGGTGGTTGTTTCCTCATGAAGGGATCTAACATTGATCCTCCACGCTGCGGATCAGGGTTCTCCATACGGGTAAGGTTATTATTCATAACCTGAGTGAGTTGTCCCAGTATGGTGATAAGCTGATCGACACCAGTTGCATCACCAGCTCCACTATAATTATCTTGAGCAGGAGGGAAATCCCTACATGGAGTGTGTGCATTGATACTGTTTCCATTTCTTCCACTAGGATCCATTTCTAAACAATGGAAAAAACTAGATCAGTTTATGAATCAAAATACAGAATTCAATACTTATAAAATACTTAACATAAACTGAACTATTTATGGATATAATCCATAATCATAAAAATGTTTTATTTGAGGAATTATATATTCATAAACCCTTCATAATGATTTGTAATGAAAATGAGAGTTATCCTAAGCATATCCCCCATGAGTGTCTAACCAAGAGTGCAGCAAGGCCCATTTTCATGCACTAGTTCCCATTGGAGTCTAGCTCAATGCGGTGTTTTCGGGTTTTACCCCTAGGTACATCTGTGCCAGAGCTGTCTCTACCGGCTCATATCCAGACAGGGATGTATTTCTCGGGAAACTCACAAAATCTCTACAATACCAAAATTCTAGGAAGTTCTTCTATACAAATCCTCAAAGTCCATCTTAGGTCTATGTGCTCTAATCAGGGTTTATCTAAATCTAGAATCCAATGTTTCTATTAAACTTCCTCTGATACCAACTGAAACGCCCTGACCCCAGTTACCCAGAGTCGGTGCATTATTACATAACATTGGTATGATCACAAGAAAGATCAAATCTCGAATGACCGATTCGTTTACTAGCCTTGGAATAACTAGATACATTCATCAAGTTTACATTACATAATAAAATGAAAACTACAACAATATAGTATCCATAGTCCACACTCTTATCTCATCATACTATCCCTGTAAGTCATTCATAAATTACTTCTTCACATCCTGGGAAAAATAAAACATAGAAAAGAGGTGGGCTCAAATGCCCAGTAAGGATAACAATATAGCGGAAACTTTCATAAATTAGAATAAACATTTAAGGCATTGTATAATTAAAACAAAAGCTTTTTAAACTTGAACTTCAACATAGTATGGAAAAAATAAAATGAAATAATGCCATTTAATTATTCACATAGATATTCTACTAATCGAATATTCACATGCAATATCAATAACCACTTTCATAATGATAGAATGTATAATGCCAGACTATCATAACCACATAGACAAGGCCTCATGCCAAGACTACAAATAATATTTTGTCAAGCCCTTGTGCCAAGACACTAGTTTGTCTCATGAGACCTACTGTCGCATCGAGGAGCTATAGCAGGCTCCACCCGTCACATATTAATTCCAATTCATTCCTCATATTAACAGGTTTAAACATAACATAAACATTCGTATTAAAACTAGCATATGAAATGTCAATACTTTCTTGATAAAATATGAATGGTATAAAAATAACATGTCCACAGTCAAACATCTCACAAAACTATCAGTACAATATGAAAGTATTGTGTCATAATAAATCAACTTCAAATAAACATAAAATCCATCAAAGTATGTTTACATAGATGAAATAAAAACTCTTTTCAAAGAAATATCTATTTTATTTTGAAATCACTTAAGAGTCATATATTTATAAAATAAAACGTTTTATTTGAAAATATTCTTATAAGCTTGTACGGGAAGCTTCAATGATTTTATAACGGCAGAAAATAGCCGCACCCACTGTATAAGATAAAAACACATTCTTACCTTAATTCCGTCAAAATGGATAAAAAGAAACTTGTTTGGAAAACGACGGAAAGATTCCTTTATAAAAATATTATAAAAATCCAAAAAAGGGTATAAATTACATTAACCCATATTTTTGTAAATATTAAAAATGTTTTGAAATACATTTTTAAGAAAAATGGATGTGTATGATAAAGAGATCCCAATAGACTATTACGTATAAACAACCTCGGATAATGAAGAGATTGCGAAATAATCCCTTACCTTGTACTTTTCCTTGGTTGAGGGTAGGTTAACCTCTTGTATAATGGTGAAATAAGTATTATTAAATTATACAATAATCATATACATTAATATGATATCATATATGGTCTTTTAAAATTGATTTGTTAATAATATCTTAGAATTATCGTTATTTTGGGTGCTAACTTACTCGTCTTATTTTATATATTTTGTTACGTAAGCCGTGTTTGTCATGGATAGGTTGTATCTTAATAATATCCAGAATTATATCAAGTCCTTATATACTATTATTAATCATCCTATGAGAATTATACTTGAATGGATACGATGGAGAATGAATCTCATCGCGTTCGTGGGGACGGTAGTCCGTACGTACACACGAGCGACAATATCATTCTTTTGATATTAAAATAATATATAATTGGATGGTATATCATATATAAAGAATCATTATCATGTTTTATTTTGTTTATTTACATGAATTACACATCATTATTATACCCATCCAAATAATAATTTATTGAATAACAATTACACCACGACGTGGAGACGGTAAGCCGTACGTACGCACGTATGGTGACATGTTATTCAAAGGATGGATAGAATACTGAAATATGGTCATAAAATGTTTATAATAACATCAATATATATATTATATACTGAATTTATTATTTTAGAATGTTAATAAAAAAGAAAAAAGAAGTGGAAGAAGAAAGGAACTTGAAAAAGGGTGGTGAAATCATTACCTCTTCTTCGGGTTCTTCCTTTTGATTTGAACAAAAGGGCTCCTTAAGTTGGATTTATGACTAAATTAAATCATGTAGGATTAAGTGAGGAAAGTTTATAGAGTATTTGGACAGAGTATGGCCGAACCAAAAGGCTTTTAAGGTGTGAGTTAATGAGAAGGGAGAGTGACCTTTTATAAGAGGGGTGAGGGGCTCCTTTGGAAAAGCTAGAAATATTATTTTATAATAAATTCATATTCAGTTTCTAATATCTCCAAAGTGGATTATTTAAAGTTTAATCTGGGTATGGGTTGAAAAACACTCAAACAATAGAATTTAGACTGGTTTGGGTTACTATATTAACCATATCTTTAAGTATTAACTCTTAGTAAATTAGTTTCTCTTTTACAATGTCTCTTTGTATTTTTATATTATATGGTTAATAAACATAATATATATATCCAAGAGACCACCAAGTGGTCCATTAATGATACACCAATCATGATAAAAGTATCTTTGTAGGTCCTTGTATTTTTAATTATTTAATATCAATAAATAATATAATATTTTTTTAACAACTCTTTTATGTCAATTTTGACACTATTCAATAATTGATTTCTGTAAAACTCATAACAGAATGATTACTTCGAATAAAGTTAATTAAATCAATAATATCATGTCATATTATCTTATAAAATTATATTAATTAATAAAAAGTCTCAAATTATATTTATTTGGGTATTTATAATTACAATTATTCTAATTTTTCATTAATTAGGTAATTACTGCATCATCATTGTGTCATAAATAAATTACATTATTTAATGTCTAAAAATTATAAATAAAATATCATTATGTAATAATTATTCTTATATTTCTAATAAATATTTTTAGTCTAAAATCCAACATATATAACCCTTTTTAAAAAAAATTTGTTAAAAGATATATGCTTTTGTAAATTATGTATTTATTTTAACTTAATTAAAATAATGTGTCTCTATCACCTACAAGTGGCTTCATGGGATCCCAAAATCGACCCAAAGATTCCCATGGTCGGACATTTATCCACCAAAAATATTAGGACACATTTTAGGGTAATTTAGTATTATTATAATATTATTTTTGAACCCTTATTTACCAGATTTACCCTTTAACCATGGGAAATAAAATATTTACCGATGTAATTATTCAAAATATCTAAAAATAAAATTTAACTATTTACACAATTTGGAAATACTGATTCCAAATATGGAATCCATTTTTCGAAATTCAAATCACAGAAGTGGCAGAAATTAATTTAAAATTAATTCCCTCTATCAAAACAAAAAGCTTGTTTTTAAGATATAATAACTATCAAAAGATTGATACTTGTTTATGTCTTTTTCAATTGTGAAATTATGTTCAATGACCAAAATTGTATTAAATGGTAAAAATATATTCTAAATATAATTTAAAACCACTCAAATTAATAATTTATCACTATTAATTATTTTGATTAAAAAAGTTGTTTTTAATTAAAATTTAGTAATTTTCACTATTCATCAAAATATTAAAATTATCCGAAAAGTACCAAAAATTCACCTTAGGCTAAATTCGATACTCCATATCCAAAATGAAGTCCATAAAATTTCTAAAATTTCAAAAATTAGGTATTACTATTTATAAGGGATAGTTTGATTGGTTGTGGTGTGTTAGAACCCGATGTTGCGTATAACACACGTTATCGCAGTATTCAAAGAGAAGCGTACCGTAGAAGCTTGGGGTGTTACACATTTGACCTTATCACTGAATTATACCAAATATTAACTAAATTTACACTTTACCAAGGTGATAATATTACCACATATACTATTCATATTTCCTAAAAATAAAAGTGTCCAATTTACCAAATTTGAACATCCTAATTCCAAACATGGAATCCATTTTATCAAATTATATAATATTATATTACAAAAATTAGTTTTAAAATAACATCACAAAACACTATAAAAATCACTTTTAGGAAAAATATATTTTTGAGCATAAAATAATACTTATTCCAACTTCATTCCTAAAAAAAATAGATGAATCATAAAAAGTTTCATTGAATATTTAACATAGACATTTTATAAAAATAATTCCCCAATAATGATTAATTTATTGTTTTAAAAAAAATAACACATTGTAGGCATAAATAATATTTATTTGGTAAATAATCATTTTCATTCAAAGGATCTTTACTCTTATGTATAACAAATTGGTAAAAATAAATTTGTTTTACTAATAAATGTTTCTTAATATACATAGTCCTATTCATAACAGTAAATTTTTATTACTATCTTATAATGGCCACATAATACTTTATATTCTTGATCATGGTTCATTTATACTCTATGTTGTATGATACACAATATACCAATGAAGTTTAATTTATTTAATTAGAACTATGTCCTAATTTATCAAGTTGTTTCACATTATCATTAAAAGATATGAGAGATTACATCTGGATCATTAAAGGATACCCTCTTATGAGAAATATCAATAGGATCTTCAAATGAAATCATTTAATCTTTCTCAGAGATAATATCAAATAGGTTTATTTTGAGAATTAGAATACACTATGCCACATCCCCTACTGAAATAGTGGTAAAATATAAAATGCATCAGAATCCTAGTTCTATATTCTTTCAAAGAGGTTTCTTTTTATCCATAAAGTATGAAAAATTATTAGATAAAATATTTTGTATATATATGATAATGGAAATGTTAAATGATAGTTAAAAAACATGTATCTAATAAATTAGTAGCATGGATGATGTAATAACGATGGTACCTCACATAGTTATCAGTCCAATATCTTGTTCCACAAGAAATTTTTCCACATCATGAAACTTCCAAAATTCTAATTAAGCATGGGGCCTACTAGTAGACAATGTTTGACCGTAAAATAACTCTTCCCATATTCAAAATTTTGGAGTAAAGATTTTTTTTGTTATAATAGTAAATAGGTTTTTCTATATGGTTCTATAGAGACCCATTACAAAAACCTTCTGCCTAATGCAAATTATCCCATGACCATGACCGAAAGTCCTAGAACAACACCACAACTATATCATCCTATCATCATTACGCTTGCATCATCAGCTTCCAACATCATACTTGGACTACCACCTGGGGCCGTCAAGTATAAATGTGAAACAATTTATTTTTATAGAGTTATTAGTCTCATATAATTCAATGAATCTTTATATCTTCTATGTCCAATTTTCTACCTCTTGATGATCATTGTTTCATTGAAAAGTTGAATGTTTTATGTGATGAAATTTTTGTGCTCCATTCTTATATTGAATTGATCGAATTCTTAATTACTTAAGGTGAATCTAATTTCACCTGGGACAATATAGTGGTTAGGTAACATATAATACATTGTGGAAATAGATTTATTCTTAAAATTATCTATAGATGATCCATTCAAAAGAAAATTGAAAATTTCTCAGGGATTTTAGATAAAATTGTTTCATATGCTATACCTTTTCACTTTGATATGAGATAAAAATAATACACCAAATTCGAGTTGAGATATCATTCTATAAACTAAGAATTAAGACACAACTATTTCACCATTTAAACTTATCTTTATTCATCTTCTTTAAGAGAAATATTCCTTTACTCCCACTTATAATGGGAGGGAAATTGGTCTTCCCTTATATCTCGGCTTTATCTATTTATAACATTAATTTTGGGTTCACCACTTACATATAGGTGGAGAGTTTTTTAATAAGATCATATAAGGTCCAATTATTAGTCTCATTAACCATTCTAACCATTGTGATTTCAACATATCATTTAAAATATTATCTTCTATGAAATGAATAGTCATAGTATACTTGTTAGAATTTTCGTTGACTATCTAATTTTCTTTATAATGGCATAGAAACACGTAATAACTTAGTCATGACAAAGTTTCTAGAAAAAATATAGGTAAATAAAGACCTTTATGTTCTTTAAATATATATTTAGATGAATCAGGGCCTAAATAATGGACTCACACAAGTCATGGTTATTCCATTCATCTATAAATGTGAAACTTTTCTCTTTATAAAAGATATGGGACATATTTAATACAATTATTCATTTGATATTCTATATCGAATTTTCTGCCTCTTGATGATCACCACTTCCATGAAAATATGAATTTTTTTTAAGATAATTTTGATATCTTTTGTTATCGATAATTTTTAAAAAGAAAAATTATGTAGTTTTATATATGACAAGTCCCACCCCTGGGTTTAAATATTTTTATCATAAAAATGATATATTTATCTTCATTTTGAGGATTCAGTATATCTCTTCAAGGGGCATGAAACTATAATAAATAAAATAAATAATTTAGAAAAAAGTTTAAAAAATATAATAGAAAGATCTAAAACCATAAAAATATATTGAAAAACTATAATATGCATGAAAAAATCCAATGTGGTAATAATAACAACCCACTACACATGGGTGGGCCACACATTTCACCGAACCGTTTACTAACTATGTGGGTCTTGATAGAAGATATATATTTTACTATAATATTTGGAAAGATGGATTTTTAAATATTGATACCTAAATGTAGGGAAAATGATAAATATCCTAAAATAGGTCACACAGTTAATTTATGATCCATTACATGTTCATGTTAACTGTACATTCTTAGAATGCCCTACAAATATCCATTCGTAGAGACCAATTTTCTAAAAATACATAGATATATAAAAATATATTCGGAATACACCAATACATATAACTCATAGAAACATTTGTCGTTTTACAGTTTTTTTTGTCCAGACGGTCACTTGAAACCAAACACATAAGTTTTAATGATCTATTCTCATATGTACCTTAACATTCTAAAATAACATCAAAATGAAACTATTCTTTGATACTATTTTTTCACAATCCATCCAAGGATACCCTCTACCTAGTATATAAGAAGGTCAATGATGAGTCCTGATTTGTATACGCAATCCCAATGTGATAGAAACTTGTTCATGGGGATCGATAATAAACTGTGGGAATAAACATTCCTAAAAATTCAATTAACTAACAAGGGTTTATTCTGGATACTAAACATAACCCCACCATATATTAGTGAGTCCTTTACACTAATTTGTGATAAAAAAATATATTCATATTACTCAAAAATAATATATATATATATATATGTATATATATATGTTTGTGACTAGATATAACATGGAAATAGAATAGAATTAATGTTCACAACCCTTAAATACAACTACAAACCCATGAATTTATATAGAAAATATCCACTATCCCTCATAGCCGAACACGAGGAACATATCCCACTATGTCATCTCTTATAATATGTTACCCAGCTAATAAATATTATCCCCGAACTCTATGTGGTGTTGTTAATTTACATGTATTACTCCAAAAATGTCTTTATAATACTAAATTGTGTATTAAGGTTGTAATAATAAATGACCAACTACGATACTACCGATTATTCTTTGGTAAAACAGAGTTAGATAATCCAAGAATGGTAGTTTGTGAATAATATTATATAAATATACAGTTAATTTTGATGAATAAGCACCTGGGAGAAGGGAAAAAATAATCAATATAATGGATAATAAAATAAAATAAAATTCGATATTGTTAGGGATTATCAAACAAGGATCCTGGGATGAACCCTTGGTGACTCAATATAATGCTCCCAAAGATCCATAAGTAAATCTATAGATGATCCAAGAATATAAAACATTACATAAGACACTAGCTTGTGTGGGATCCCAAACTAGTAAGAAAAATAATAATCTATAGAAGAATCCATAAATAGTAATTTATTATGTAATTTAATAGATAGTGTGCATCAATTCCATGTTATTTTATCATCCTTAGTTACACACTGAATCACATTGTATTTCATGAAGCTTATTCATTATTAGAGTATTCTAATTTAATCAAGATCCCATTACTTTTTGAAGTGGAAATAAATAAGAAAAATCTTATTTTTCTGATAATATGCTAAAAAAATAATATCATATTAAAAATAATTATATATAAATAATTCCATTGAAACTAGGAAAGTCATTTCATAAAATACCCAGTAGAAATTCTGAAAATCCCTATGTATGACATGCATTTGAGACCACATTAATTACTAATATCCAAAATAATATGGTTAGAAATAATTATAATATTAATTTATTAGTTCTCAATGATGGATTATTATACATTTAAGTAATTTTAAATATTATTTTCAATAATATAGAAAATATGGCTCTTCAAAAAATGGTAACACATAGAACCAACTATATTTAAATGATGAAGCCGATAGTGGTTGATGAAAACCCTATAAAAGGAGATATAATGACTAAAGAATATTGATTAGAATACATAAACATTGAAAAAAATTATAATAAGTTTTTATAGAACATAACCATAGTCCCCCTAGGTATTAGTGTAGGAATAAATACTAAAATAGATAGAGGAATAGATGAAAGAGATATAAAATAACAACTTGGTGAATCTTGGTGGAACATTATGAGAAACCCACATGAACATAATTATAATGGTAGAAGATTATGGGTTTTATTCATCAAGGACTGTGAGAGTTTTAATAGGAGAGAAGAGATATAAAGTATAGTTAAATTTTAGGATGGGTAGTGTTATAATTTATTAATTTAATTTCCATGTAATCAACACATTTTTATCGTATGGTTTTCTAAACCATTATCTAACTATAAAAATATATGAATAACCAATAATGAATTCCCACATGGTTTCCCCAGGTTATGTCAGATGAATTTGGATGGTTCCTCTTAACCATACACTAATGGCACACCTCCAAACTATAATGGGGACCATATGTATTACTAAAATAAAAAATTACTACCAGTAATGTACTAATCAAAATGATTGAATAATATCCCATTGGTATTAGAAAAAATTTAGCAAAATCACACAAAAAATAAGTGACAATGAAAAAATCAATGAATAATAAATCTCATAACTACGAATAACACCATGGGATTGACAAAACCTACCAAACAAGGCTACTTATGCTACCTTAAAATCAAATCTAAATTTATGAACCAGAAATGTCATCCAAAATGTTAGAAAATAATCCAATATCCAACCAACCTATCTATCATTCTTGAAATCCTATGACTGATGTAGGGTGTGCATCAGGGTCTGTATGCTGGTTGTGATTATATGAATACTCGACATGGAACCACCAATAAAATATCCACACAGTAGTGAATAAATTTATTTATACATTAAATTATCCACTCATTTACATAAATAATACAAAATAGGAAAAATAATAATTTGCAACAGAAGCATGGAAATTATAATCACTGAATAAAAATAGTGATCATTATCAATTATAATTATTAATTCCCAATAAAAGTTACAAATATACAACTCATATCTATTTTGATCATATCAATATGTATTTTAGATGACATCATTAAAAAAACATCGACACCCATCCCCAATAACCTTGGACAATAAAATAATCATTTAAAACTAATCATGTGGAATTTAAAGGATTATATTAATGTTATTTTTCTAATCACCCATTCTATAGATACAAGAAAGAGGTATACCGAAGGAAATAGAAAAAACCCCTTGTGATTTACATTAATTGTAAATTTATTACACTTTTAAATTATACATAATAGAACTAGAAAAATAAATCGACATTACTATCATATGAAAGAAATAAAAATCATGGGATATTAAAGTATTAATAATTCATAGGTAGCATCTCCATCATAGAAACTATTATTTTAAATTTTAAATGAGATACCTATATTTACATTGGGTACGTTAAATCAAAATAATATAATTTAAATAAAAAAACATAGTACATGACAAGAACAATTTATTGGATCAATGATATAATAACCTAACAAGTTAAAAATGATCAGAACAATTTTTGAACAATGTTATGAATAATAATTAGGATGTAAAAATTAAATTTAATTCTTGTGAATAATCATGTATCATAATGTTTATAAAAATTATATATTTTTTATAGTTAAAACAAATCAATAAGGGTTTCTTTAAAAAATTGAGACACATCATTAGAATGTATTAATCCACGTATTAGATATATAAATTTTAAAAACTGGAGGCGAATATTAAAACTGAATAATATAATAGTATTTAATCAAATTATGTAAAATAATATGGAATCCTACATAAAAAGTAACATAAAAAATTATTATTTTGTGGGAGGAAAGGGTGTATGTAGTTAACAAATACACAAGATTTCACAATAAATTTATATTAGTTTGAACCATAAAGATCCTATATTTACACATCACACCATTAAAAGAGGTAGTAAGGATTCATATATGAGATATATCCTTTTATAATTTATGTTGTCCAAAATGATTAATTTATTAGAGTTTTCTAAATATAGAATTTTCATTGGGGTATCCCAAAATAGTTGTTTACAGAAGTGGAAAACTAATACAAAATATTTAGGACTAAACCTTACTAATTCCCTCTTCATAGGATGAGGAAAAACCGGTGTATTAATTTTAGGATTGGTAATTCTAACTATTCATTGACCATTTAATAGAAATATAACAATGGGTGAGTTTTTTTAACATGGAAAAAATTTAACACACTGAAATTTATCTTCACAATAACATATTAAAATAAAACAATGAATCTGGTGCGGGAACCAAAATAAAGAGATAGTATAGAGCACTCATCACCAACCATTATTTATAGTAGTGGAATGATTCATCTTTGGGAAGAAACCCATCATTCTAAAATGTGAATGGAAAGAACTAGAATAATTTTTCATTAATGATCACACAATTTTTACCATTGTATATTAGAGCTTACATGTATTACATTTTTATATTGAGCCCCTAAAAATTGGTAATAGTTCATTACATCAGACTGAACCTAATTAAATTTCCCTCTTTAAATGATTAACGTTAAATTCAGGTGTATTGTTATTAATTCAATTTATAATACTATAAATCAGTGGTTATAATTGTTCAAATATATGAAAAGTGATCGTGACTAGAATGACCAGCTTCACACAACATTAATTAACCAATTATCATACGTTTTTTTAATATAGGGATATTATATCAACTTAATCTCAAAATTACCCTGTTGATATTGAATTTTCCATAAAATATATCACAATCATGTTTTCTAATCAATTTTGGAACTATTTTAGTGTCAATAAACCTCTCAATAATGAAATAATCAAATATTTAAATATGAATCTAAAAAACAATATTTTCCATGTCAATTTCCCTAAAAAATTCATTATTTTGAATAAAAAATCATTAAAAACATTTTTAGACCCAACAAATTACTATATAAATGACAATAGTGATCGAAATGATATATGAAATCATAAAATATTGAAGAACCAAAATCATAATTGGATAAGAGTATCACAATTATCAATACATTTTATTTTTTTGGTATGATCATATTATCTCTTTAAGATGGAGTTGGATTGTTGATGCATAATGTTTGGACTCATTGACACTCTCTTAAAAGTTAATTAATCATGAATTTGTACATTGTATTCTGTTTGAAGTGATGTATTAGGCCTTGTGGTATCATAGTTCTATATTGAGCTATAACATTGTATGTAGAATTCACCAAAGGCTCTATTGAGTTACACCATATTTTGTATAATTATCATGATGATTCATTATATAGGTTATATAGACTAAGAACATAATTCGTTATACAATCAACTAAGAATATAATGTAGACTCATTGTGTATTATTATTTTTTCTAATATAAATTTTGAGTCACTATCCAAAATAAATATAATTCATAAAGATCATTATTGGATTCATTAGATTATTTCTTATCCGACAATATCATTGTCAGGAATGGTGAAAAGTCGCATATAGTAACTAATATATAAGCACATATCATAAAAAAAATATTCCATATCAAAAAATTTAATGTTCGAATTAGATATTCATACAAAATATTTTATTAAAAGAATAATATATTACATAGCACTGCAAGTTGAATCTTCTGACTGCATTTCTTATACATCATAAAGAATAAAAATTAATGCACATATATATAAATTATAGAACAAATGATATGATTTAAATAATATAAAATAATGTGAATTAGAATAATATAAACTAAAATTTATTAATGGATATAATTAATAAATTAATATCAAAATAATAGAATATAACAGAAAATTTAAATGTTTAATAATTATTAAAAAATTAGTGCAAAATAGTCACTCAATATTCCACTACATTTTAATAATTACAAAACCTAAAAATCCCTTCCACTTTTTATAAATATATATAAGATATGATAATATAGAATAAATTATAAAAAAATTATACTAAACAATTACCAAATATGAATAAATTATCAAGATATGTGAAATAAGATAACAAAATTTATCCCCGTATATTAAAAATTGATGTAAAATAATAATAAAAAAATTTATCATGACAAATTACAAAAAGATTATAAATCATTCTTAATATGTTAAAGATACAAATATTAAGATATAATTAAAGAACATCCATAATAGATTTGATAATCTTATTAATAAATTCCCCTAATAACCTGAATTCTAAAAATAGATGTTATGTGATATAAGATAAAAAATAAAACAATTATAAAATAGAGGTTATAATCACACATAATACAATAATTCAATTTAGAGTAAGAAAATAATAATGAATACTCAATTTATTTGAACACCCTATACAAAATAATTAGTAATATGAAGCCACGAAACTTGTCAAATGTATTCAAAGAATTGATAAATGGAATTTAATAAATTAAATCAAAATAGATTAGAAAATTTCATATTCAAAAAAATATAATTAAAACCAATATATAACCAAATGAAAATATAAGTAAGAAATAAAATTATAATAATTCATAATGTAACACCCTAAGAAATTACAAAATATTTCTTTTTATATTTAATTTCATTGACATCTAGCAATATATGCAACCCTGAGTAGAAAAAGAACCATAGTATAAAATTATAATAAAGATTCCAAATTAAGGTGTATGGATATAAAATTAAAATTATTAAAATTATATGATTTACACATGTATAAAATAAATTCGTTTTCCCTAAAATTATTATAAATGAACAAAAATTGAAAGATAAAATCAAATGCTTTTCTAGGTAGAATTTTTTATGTATACAACATGTTATTTTGATAATAAATTAAATTAATTACTATTTTTGAAAGATTGTAATTAAATTTATATATTATATATTCAAAAAAATTGTTTGACTTTATTCTAATATTTGGTGTATGCATGAAAAATTAATGAATCTAGTTATACACTTAAAACATTATTTTCTTAAAATTAAATTTCATCTTATTTTTCATTCTTATTTTAAAATTATATTCATCCAGTTAAATTTATAAATTTTTATAATTATTTTCATATTTTGAATTATGAGAATAAAATTTCGCAAATATGTCCCTTCCATTTCAAGGAAATTTGAATTATAATCGTGGTCAAATTTATGACATTGGTAATTAGTAAATTGGGAAAATATCACATAAATTTTTTAAGGTCACCATTATCCATATTGAAAATCATTAGAAATATTTAACTCGAAAATTATCTTTTTTACTCTATAATTTTAATTTTTTAAGGGATACATGTGCATGAAAATTACCTGTATAATATTTAAATCAATGGAAAATAAAAAATGTCACAATCTTAATTTTAAATATCAATTTTGTGTCGGTATAGGGAAAAAATCAAGTAGTGAAAACTATATATATTTTTTTATATAATAATAAAATTATTTTCATAATGTAAATTTATTTTCCATTTATATGAATCATATTATTACTAAAATTCTAACGCAGTTCTGATAAATTATTTATAAAATTAATCAAGAAATAAATTAAATGAATTTTAAAATATTAAAATTGGGAAATATTAAATGAGTTTTAGTGTTCAATTAATTTTATATATTATAATGACATATTTTCGTTGTGTATATGTATTACATTTAAATTACACAATTTTTATTTATTCATTTTATGAAAAATTTAACGGATTGTGACAAAATAGACTGTAATAATCTTTTATCAAAATAATATTTTATTAAATCATTTAAAAATAATTGAAACCTTGAAAGAGGATAATGGGGAAAATATGTGTATGAAGATTAATCCCATTTTCCATTTATGAGTCAAATTTCATCTTAATTGTAAAATTATAACCCATTATGCGTGAAAAAAGACATTATCATGGTTAAGGATAAAACATGATAACTAATCAGTTAAGCCAAATAATAGGGATTAAAATCCACATAAATCCATCACAATTTTATTTTATAATGATTTAGGAACCATATTCTACCTTATATTATAATATAAGTTCATTTCAAATCCTTTTTTCTTAGACTATCATTGTTATATATTTATCTTTTTCATATTTTTAAGTGTGTCCTTTTCCTCCCTTATAAGAGGACACTACTTCATTCACTTCCTCTCACCTCACTGAGTAATCTTGAATGAAAAATACATGAAAAATCATATTATATACATCATTATCCATGTATTTATGTCTATTTTTTCAGAAAATTAACCTAGATTCCTTATGAAAGGATATAAATGAGGACTCCCAAATAAAATATAATGGACTTACCCAAACTCTTTGAATTTATTTATTGTTATACCTTCTCTAAATATATATTATTTCTAATAAAACTATAAAAAAATTATAAAAAAATTATTAAATGTTTTTATTATTATGATACCACCAATATAAACCATATTTTCTATCAAATTAGTAGTGAAATAACCAGTCGTGCATACATATATCTTATCTTCCCCACGTTGGAATTTAATTAATTTTTCATCACCATAATAAATGGATGGGTATTATGATGGTTTTATTTTTTATATTTGATATTTATGATAAAAATGTGATTTTTAATAATAATTTAACCTATGACTTCTTATCTTCCAATCTTTTGTTAAATTATCACTCCCCTTGTGTGTACTTGTATATTACCATCATCATTATGCCATGTCATTTATTTTTCATTTAATTTTTACATGAATGGTAATAAGGACTGAATTTATGAATATATATGATTTATAGGATATAATAATGATTCTATAAAGAAAATATTTTATTTTACTTTCTTTCATTCTATTTGATGAAAAGAAAAAACATTCTTCATTCGTACATACTACACACCATCTCCATGAATAATGTTATTAATTTTTAAATATATCCCTTTTAATAAATACTAGAAATACATATATAATGAATATATATGTTTTTATATCATTTTTAATATTTTGTAGATAATAGAATGATAATACATTAACAAGCACCACAACTATTGTAATATAACACATATAAAGAATGGAGAAATTTTCACCCAGAACTCTTATTTGAAAAAATAAATTTTTAAAAAATGAGTGATAAATGATAACAAATAAACAATATATGGTATGTTATATGTTTTTATAATTCTATAGTATATTTATATTATATATATATATATATATATATATTATACTCAATTTTCATACATAAACAAGGGAAGTCGAACTGATGTTAAGGGTTTATTTCTTAATATCATAATTATTCATGATTGTCTTTGTTTATATCGCTACTATAAATATATTTATTTATTTATATAATATATAATATTTATTTTATTATACTGTTAATAGTAATATAAATTTTATTTTTCAATTTCAATTTCTTCTATTTTTGTTCTCAATATTCAAAAATAATAATTTTTTAGGAAAACTAGCAATGATTTTATACACATTCGGGAATCATTCTATTCAAATCCATGTTTTTTAAAAAAAAATTAAAATTTTTTAATACACTAATATGATTATTAAAATTAATTTTTAAAAATAAACTATTTTTTATAAAATAATTTTAATGGAATTATCATATTATTATGAATGAGTTAATTTATAACAGTTTACAAATAATGATCAATAAATTTTAGGTGTATCATGTTCATCATACATATAATTTTCTCCCTTCATTACCACTCATTTATTTTAATATTTATTTATATGCTACGATGATTCTTTTCAAGAAAAATTCTTTTCCTAATTTTCTCTTAATTATATATTTTAAAATTTTATTTTCCAAGTGAACATTATATTTTCTTCAAGAATAAATTTAATGATACTTTTTATGGTATTTATGTCCCCCAATTACAAAAACCCCTTATTTATCATATGATAAGAATGGAATATTTTTAAATTATTCTATATTTATAATTATTATTGATGTTTTATGATCATTTCTAATTGGTATGTACAATTTTAAAACAATTATTTATATTAATTTGGATGGATTATGATTGTGTGTTTGGATAAGGGAAATTACTAGCATTTCATATTTTAGCTTCCCAATATGGATGTTATCCTTTATCATGATTCACCCATTTCATATGAGGATTGAATTGGACTTATTATGTTATTCTTAGGAATATTTATAGCCCCATAATGCTTCTATAGGTCTCAAGAGACAAACATTATTTGGTATTTGGTACAGGTCTTAGCCATTTATTGATGTTGTCTTGGAATTATCATTGAAGTTAGGTTTGTGATGTGTGACATTATTAATTTCTTCATTATGTGATTATTTTTTGATGTACATATGATTATTTTTTTTTATCATAGCCATTGTAAATTTCACAGATCATGTGATTATTTAAATGGGATTTCTTTATAATAACTAATTTTTTAAAGATTATCATTCATGCTCATTTTTTCTGCTAAATGGAATGTTTTTTTTATTTATTCAAAATTAAATATTTATTATACCTTATTCATTCATCATATCTTCATATGTACGAATAACTATTTTTGACATCTATTCTCACTCATTTATTTTATTTACATTACCTTTTATTTTAGGAAGTGTTTTATGATTGATATTAAAGGATATGCTAATGGGAATAATGGTGTTCACAAAAAAATAATCTATTGTTATTTATTTTCTAAATTTTATTTTAATATTCATGTATATATATTTATATTTCAAATTAATAAACAATTAGGACTTTTGTGTTGTGATTCATTATATCTTTTGCTTATGTAATAATGTAACTATCAAATATGGGATACTAGTGTCGTGGAAATTATAGTTACAATAAGGGCATGTATATTAGAAATCACTGGAACTGGATTAGGAAAACATAGATTTGAGAACATGTTCTTGTGACTATCAATGAGTATTTGTATTAGTATATGATAACAAATTAATGTTTTTGAAATGTAGAGATTATATGGATTTTATAGAAATAAATCCTTGTCTATAAAGTATAAGTGGATTTGGTTATGGCACCGTTTCTTCTAGGGGAAATAACTGAGAAAATGTTGTATTAGGATTTGACTCAATCACTACATGATTCATGAAAGGGTGATTTCATGGATACATATTTTGACACTACTGGGAAATATTCTTTAGTTAATTAATCTTATATTTACAAACCATTATAATGTACTTAAAAGTATTTTATTTTGATTATATTATAAAAGAAACATTGATTAAGGTTTTGAGATTAGTAATATATAAATTATTAATTTATTCCGAGTTTTTCCCTAGTTTTGATGTGATACATAATGAATCATAATGATATGATCTAAACAATTTATTTCTATTATTCAAAATAAATACTATATTATGGATTGGTAATGGTATCAATGCATATAATCATTGTATTATTTCCCTTCTGGGAAAGATAATAAAGCTTGAGATAGTGGTGCAGCAGGATATAAACAAATTATAACTATTTTGGGGTAGTTGGATATGTTAATGACTAAAAACCTATCTTGTATGGATCAAAATATTCATCCATAATGAAGTATTACATTGATAGACTGCTTCATTATTCATCAACTTATATCATTCAATAGATCTACAAATCCATTTGTAAGTGATTAATGGATATATTCCCTAAAGAATATGTTACTTTATTTTGGGTGTAAAAAATGGAGGACATCATGGAAGTTTATCATCCCTAATGGGATATAGATCAATGTTACTCATTTATTCAAAGAACTAATGATAAGGAAGAAATAATGATCTAGGAATGTAATTATTTTATGAAACATATACTTGAAAAATAAGTTCCTTTATACCAACGAGTGGATATGGAGAGAAAATTGATAAGTTTATTACAAAAGGTTGTTGAAAATTATTCTGTGTATGAATCAAACATTATAATCATCCTATGGAATTTTGTTGACTACATACACAATCCAATGAAAAATATTGACTATTTAATTGAAGGGATTATGCTAATTATTCAAACGAAAATAATATATATAACACTATCATTAAACAAGGACATAATATCAGGTTTTATCAAGATGTAGAAATAATTTTCCTTATCATTTTACTATAATGGATGGAATGATGAGAAACGGGCTTCTAACCACTCATGAAAAAGAAATACAGAAAATGGGAATAAGGGAAGGATAAATTTTTCATCATTTAGAAATTGTGGCAGGAAACACCGTGGAACATACTTGATGGGAATATGGGTTTTCTAAACTGGTGGAGAGAAATTCCATTGTTCTCATGATTCAATTTGTATGAAAAAGGATTCCAATTTTCAAATACTTAACTGAATGGATATGTTTCACTATTAAAATGATTTTCCTATGATTCAGTAGAATTTTCCCTAAAAAAGTACAAAGGATAAATGATAAGATTATATTATTACAATATATGAAGATTAAATTCATAAATATTTATTGATAGGTACTTTAACAATATTATCGAATTTATGTATGTCTATATTTTATTCTAGATCTTTACACTCATTTATATCTTCCATGTTTTCCAAGAAATTATAAATTTCTCTAGAACCATATAAAGTGATTCATCGATTAAGGCTCATAATATAAGTCTAACTGTAATAGTGATGTTTCAATAAATCACATTATGAAACATAAACATGGCATATTTTTTACATCATTATTATATGTGTGGTTTTTCTTATATAAAAAATGGTTTGAAATATATTTTAAAATATGATGAAATTCTTTTAAAAAGTGGAGAATATTGTGATTTATGATGAAGATATGTAATTCATTATATTTTTAGGGGAGAAATTATTTTCTGAGTCATGTCTAGATCCAGTTCAGTATTTCTTTTGAATGGGATTCATTGCAAAGAAGAATAGAAACACCCTAGGGATGGAAAATGTGATCTTAAAATTGTGGGTGTAGAAATATAACAAGAATACATTGATATACTAAGTATGTAATTACCTGGACATCCACTAGTGTGTGAGGTTGAGTTTGGTTTTATTTAAATCCTGAATGAAATAAAAATATAAAATTCTCCCTATAGAATATACACTACTGAATGGATGGAATCGAAGAAAATATTTGAGGTGTTTTTTAATAAGGAATTTATATTACCTATTACTTCACCTTGGTGACCCAATGTTATTTTCATTAATAATAATAATGATTAGTATAGAAGTTTTCTCAATTATTATATGGAAATAAATGTTATTATGATATAGATTAAGTATCATCTACCTCGCAATGATGACTTATTAAATCATATTCATTTATCTCAAAAAAATTCAATGATTAGCCTTTGTTTTGGGTATCATTATTTGTAGGTAATCATGGAATATATTCTAACGACAAAATTTTAAATGAGGTATAAACATTTCATGTTTATAGTAATTTTATTTTGATTTACTAAATAAGCCACTATTTTTATAGATCTAATGCATAATGTATTCAAGGAACGTCACAATGATTTTGTTGATGTATTTATTTTTTATAACTTGGTGTATTCTAAAATCTACTAGGACCATGAAAATCACCAGAGAATACTTCTTGAGACTCCTATAATAAAATAGATATATGGTTAATTTAGGAAGTGTGAATTATGCCCCTAGAAATTTTCTTTTCATGACTATATTTTCACAAATGATGGAATCTTAGTTGGTCCAATAGAGAAAAAGTTACTCAAAAATTGACCTTCATCAATGAGAATAACTAATGTATGTTGTTTCATTGGATTAACTAGTTACTATGATGATTTTATCCAAATTATTGTTTTTTGGTTATCCTGTTATCCATGATTTAACAAAAATGGACTATGTTTACAATGAAAAAAGCATGCAATGATTGTTTTCAATAATTGTATAATAGATTCTCAATGCTATGATTTTGACTCAACTATTTGAAATGATGGATTTTTGATATATAATGATGAAAAAATATTGTATAGGGTTTTTCTATTATAAATAATGATAAAATTATTTCATATTCATGGTGATATTTATATATTCATGATAAAAACATTCCAGCCAATTATCTTGAGTTGGAACTCGTAATATTTTCCTTGAAGATATGGTGATATTATCTCTATGGTTAATATGTGTTTTATACATTGATCCTTAGATTTTAAAATAAACATTTTTCACAAGAATATCTCAACATAATGAAAATGGGATGGCTTGACCTAGTCAAATATTGGGATTTAACAAAACTCTCTAACCAAAATAAGGAACGTAACATAGTTGATTTAATGAGAAGGAAATATCATAAAGTTCTAACCAAAATTTGGAATGACGGGGTTCCAATTCTCATTGATCTAGAAAGTATTGATATGGGAATTATTAGGTAATGAGACAAATAATACGTTTTTCAAATGATTGAAAACCCATATATTTTTGGAAAATATAAATTTTATTAAACATGATGATTAATATTTCAAAAGGGAAATTAAATTCATAACCAATTGAAAATTGATTAAATGATTTTGTAAATATTGTGTTATAAATTTGGGAAGGGGCTATGTGTTCCATATATTCAAAAACTAAATATGATATTGAAGGATTATTCTCATATATAAAATTTCTCGGTAAACACTGCTAGCACTAAGATGCATAGAGATTTGAAGAAATTTTCTTTAGTTGATAATATGGAGCATGAAATTACCAATTATGTGTCATGATTTTTATTTTTTCTGATGGTGTTATTTGATATAAAGTCACATAGTGGAGTAATAAAACATTTACATATTCCTATGGGTAAATGAGAGTAAATTACTTTGGAAAATTTCACTAGATTACCAAATAATCCATCAAATAATTATTAAATATTGTTTATTATTGATTTCCTCTTCAAATATAAACATTTCCTTACTATAATAGATTATGTTATGCTAGATAACCCTACAAAAAATATATATGATTGATTTTGTCAGATAATATTGAACACCTCTTTCAACTTTGTATGATCATTATCAATGATTTACATCCTAAATATAATAAAGTATTCAGAAGGCTATTGATATGAAATATAATTTGAGAATTTCTTATCACCCTAAATCTAATGGGTTATAAGAAATTAATATTATAAAATTCAAAGAGATGTTGATGTCCTTATGACATGACATTGATGGTCTGTGGGATAAATATTTTCATTTTTTATAATCCACATATAATAATATCTTTAATTTATATATTCAAATGGAATTGTATGATTCATTATATGGTAGGCGATGTCGTATGCCAAAAAACTAGGATGAAAATGGTTAAACGAAGTATGCAGGACCAAAACATGTGGAGGATGCAATGATAATGGTATTCAATATTCAAACCCCTATCAATGAAACTCAACATAGGAAAAATAGGCTATACCAAAAATTAAAGTAAGGGTTTATAATTTCATGTCAGAGATCACAAATTACTAAAATTATATCCATAGAATGTATTTATAATATTTAGTTACAAATGTAAATAGAGCCCTAGGAACATCATAACATTTAAAATCATAAAATAAATTGGAGTTGTGGATTTCTATTTAGAAATACTACCAAGTATGTCTAAAGCACTTGATGTGTTCCATATATCATTGTTAAGAAATTACATTCCATACCCAATGTATTTTCTCACCTCTTAATAATAGAACCGGAACCTGATATATCTTACATTTGAGAGAATGTCTTGATTTTGGACACTATAGAAAAGTTGATGAGTAATTAGACTACTCAACTAGTAAAGGGTCATTAGAGAAATCATAAGATAGAAGATGCGATGTAGAAACCCTAAGAAAATATGATAATGAAAGTCCCAAATTTTTTCAGCAGTTGAAATTATATAAATATAAAGGATAAATTTTTTATAGAGGTAACAATGTAACTCCCTGAGACTTTATAATATGTTTCGTTTTAAATTTAATCACATTGATATATTACAATACAGAAAACCCAAAGTCTAAAATAATTTTAATATAGTACGCCATTATATCCTACCAATTAAATTTACGGATATGAATAAGGCAAAAAAATTATGAAAACAACATGTTTTTGCATGTATAAAATAAATTAATTCGTCTTCAATTTATTATAAATTAAAATATAAAAAAAAATTAAAGTATAAAATGTATCAACTTGTAATGAACTATTTTTATGCGCACAATGTATTTATATTATAAAAAATAAAATTTATCACTTTTGATGAATTATTTATAATAAATTTATATATTATATAATGAATATTAAATTTTTACTATCATTGAATAATTTTACTATGCCTTGGACAAAAATAAATTTTGTTTTATTCTTAAAAACATATTTTTCTAGATAATATTTTTTTCTTGTTTTGAAAATTTATTTTAAAATTAATTTCTTCTAATTATAGATGTTTAATTTGATAAAATTAATTCCATATTTGGATTGACAGTGTTAAAATTTGGTAAATAGTACCCTTTTATTTCTAGGCCTTATGAATAGAAACCATTGTAAAATTTATCACCTCAGTAATGGGTAAATTGCATTAATCTAGGTATAAAATATGTGTTACATTCACCATTTTCAATATTTATTCTTAGTGTATATAGGTAATTCCACCCTCATTAACTTAAAATCATATATTAATTTTTTAAGGGATACTTTTCCTTGAAATTACCTTAATAATATTTTATAAAAATAAAAATACAAAATTTTGCCCTCTTATTTTCACATTTCTTTTATGTGTCCATATAAGGAAAAATGAATGTGGTTGAAAAATATAGAATTTTATTCTAATAATATTAAAATTATTTTCTTAAAGGTAATTTATTTCTTAATTTTAGGTATCATATATTAACCATAAATTATTACACATCGCTGACACTGTATTAATGTAATTAATGAAATAATAATGTAAATTATATTATAAAAAATAAAAGTTATATAATTTGAATTATATGTTGAGTTAAATAAACTTTATAAAATGTTATTATATATTTCCATTTTAGTGAAAGCGTTATATTTGAATTACAAATTTGTATTTTTCTGTTTTAAGTTAAATTAAATTAATAATACCAAAATTGATATTATAGTTAATCAAATTAAAATTTTATTAAATCATGTAAAACTAATTAAAATATTGGTAGAGAAAAATTGGGATACAATAAAGTCTATAATATCATCCATTTTCCATTTATCAGTCGATTATCATATTATAAGTTAAACTCTAACCCCTTAAGGTATAAAAATAAATTACTATTATTATGGTTAAAATATGTCAACTAAGGTGTTAAACAGAAATATAAGGACTAAAAAACCACTTATACCTATTATTTAATTGATTATATTTAAACCATATCATGTATTATTATTAAATATACATCTATTTAGAAGTATTTCTGAGAATTACTTAGATATATTTTAATATTTTTTGTAATCCCAATTGTATCATTTCCCTTATTTATAAAAGAAAATCAATTATGTTAGTTATTTACACTTAGTTGAAAACATTAACTTCACCATGTCCTTACCATTACTATACTATGTTTACTTATACATTTTTTGAGGTGTTGGTATTATAAATAGACCAACCCTAGGTTCATTAAAAAATGATCTAATGAAATATTCTCAAATAAATGATAATTGTTTTACGCAACTTTATTGAATTTATTTATTCTGTTATATCATCTAAATATATGGTATTTATCATAAAATAATAAACCAATTAACCAAAAAAATTAAGAAATTTAATTACTATTTTGAAACTATTAAGACTGGGCCGAATGAAGCTCGATATGCTACAACACCAAGCCTTACTTCATAAGATAGGGTCTAGAAACAAGAACTAAAAGGAAAATCATAGATGACTTGGAATTTACATAATGTACTTATATAGGCACACACAACCAAACATATTGATCCATAAGTGAAGATGAATTATAATAAAACATATGAAAACTAGAATATAACCCTAGAATAAAAAACATCTAGGGTGTACAAGATTACGAATGAGAAAAATGAAGAGTAAATTGGAAAAAATACACACCCATTCAGAAGATGTCTCAAACTAAAAAACATTAAATTAAAAAATGTTTTGAGAGATCCTAGCTTCTGATCTCCAGGAATTGACCACTATACATTGTCCAATGCACCATGCATCCTTAAGATCCAATATACTCACCACTAAAAAATTTATCATCTTCATAAGACATGACACCTGAAGAAAAATACCATTTAGGGTTGGTATATTTATACACAATATAATTCATTGAATTTTGTGTGGGGGGGGGTTAAAAGAAACACAATAGGAATAGACACTAAATAGATCATTCCAAAGTAAGATATAAATACAAATCTTACACACACACATATATATATATACATATATTCTCAAACCAACAAAAGAATATCCAAAGATAATAGTATCTCTATCTCACAGCCCAACATAGGAAAAGAGTCACCACAATTCTAAAAGTCTAACAATGATGCCCAACATCTCACGCATCTTCCTAGAAGTAATTTGGTGGATGCCCAATTATCTCCACTATGTTTTATATTTGAGGAGTAGGGGAATATATAATTAGATAAACCACACTCTATATTTTCATGGGGTACCACTTAAAATGTATCAGTTGAGGACCCACACCCTAATGAAACAGGGGGTTCAACTCTGGGGTCATAAAGACCCATGACCTATCTGATAAAAGGTCACACTCGATGTGTAGAGGACCTATGAACATGATTGTTGGAGGTTCCACTATATAGGTTGAGTACCCCTACCTTGGTCTATCAAAAGGGTTCCACACTAGTGTAATAAGGAATTATGCCATGTCCAAAAGGGGTTCCACTTAGTAGATAGTGGAGCCGCACTGATGATGATGGGGGTCCCACTCTATAGGGTCGGAACCCACACCCTTGTCATTCAAGGGGGTTCTAATTTAATTTAATAAGGTCTCATTGCCTATCTTATATGGTATTCCACTCAGTAGATATAATAACCAGACCCAAGATGATAGGGGTTCCACTCTATAGGTCACTGCGGATCTAATACAAGATCATTACCATCATTGGGTGCCTCCAAAATATGATTCATTCCCATAAACTCTCACATCATAACCAGAAACACACAATAAAGGAAACCTTCACATTCTACATGAAAAAACATTCTGTATTTGATCTTCATAGGCCAAAATACAATACCAAATGATAGAGATATAACATTATGATATTTCCTCAAAAGGAACCAAGGGTTATAGGGCATGTGATGGTACCTACACAGTGTGTGGTCCCATTCCACCAGCTAGCCTTGTATCTGAAGGTACACAAACCACCATGAATGTAGAAAAACATGACATATATTGTGTCTATACAGCATGACCAAGCCCCTTGGGTTCCTTCATTGTGCACCATGTATGTGTCTGTGTTCCTAGGTACATGGTATGTACCTCGCCCTATATATGTAAATTGCCACATGTCATGTGCTTGGTCATTTCCTCTAACATGGGGTCATTACCATGTACCCTTACACATGGTAAGTCCACTTGGGGTTGTTTACATGACTTTTAGGTGGTGTACATGTTGTTCCATACTTATATTTCCCAAATCCCTAACCACCATGTCAAAGGGGTCACACGTCATGCGTTCTTCCGAACTACCTGGTGGGTAGTACAGTATATTATTAACTTTTATATTTTTTCCCCACATAAGAAATCTATTCATTCATCCTTCGAATATGGAATCATTTATTCCCAAAATAAGTGGATCTATCCACTTTTTTATCATTTCTAGTCATCAGATGGCTATAAATCAACCCCATGGAGGATCTTCAATTACAGAAATGCATTGGTTGCATATCACATGTTGTGACTCCTTCAGTTCATATTTTTTTCATCTGATCCATCAACTATATCCCAAAGAATCATTAATTTCATCCTAGATTTTGTAAAATGATTGTCATATGCCATTATTCCATGAATCTAGGGGTCTGATTGGGTTTAGTACCACCATACAATGTTGAACTGAAGCCCCATACGCCAGTCAGTTAATAAAGTGAAGAACAAAGGAATAAAATTGTTGGATCAGATTATACCAAATGTACAAAAGAGAGAGTTGAATTGTGTATTTTCAGAAATTGTCATGAGATTGTGTTATTCCCTTTTAATTAAGTTAGATGAATTAATACAGTGGAATTATGAAGTTCAGAGACACACGTTGTATAGTTATTTAGGGAATAGAAATCCCCTAGTCCACTTCACCAACACTCTACTTCACGAGCTTGGTGATTTTCACTATCTGGTCCTTATTTCAACAGACCTTTTAACAACTGAGTACAGGATGTTGACACCTTTATAATCCAAGGAATAACAAATCCTTATGGTTCACTAACAGAAGCTACACAACTTAGTACGAGAAGCAAGCTGGTGACTCAAGAATAGAAAATAATGATTTTTGTATTTTTAAAATAATTTCCAGATGTTCTTCACAATTGCAACAGCATGAAATTAATAGTAGATAGATCATCTCCTTCAAAAATAATGATCTTTACATAAGATTCATTCTGAGTCAATCTAGTTGCAATAGATATAGAAATATATTTCCCAACTTCAACAGTAGCAGATTCACAAATGATCATCGATGTAGGACTAATGAATCTTCTTTCATGATTTTTCTTCTTCAATAAAGAGAGATTTGTCGATATTCTTTAATTAGTATGTCTGTATGTTTTGATAGTATCTGTTTTTCTTCCTCTTTTCTCAGAATGATTGAGATAACACACTCATCGTTGTTCAAAAATGTTCATATATATATAATAATGATAGGCACTTCTTCTGTAAATTTAGATCCACAAAGGTCGCCTTTTGACTCGAGATATTCAAATATTTGAATTTACCGAGTAGTCGTAACTTCCCTGAAGACTCAGAATAAAAAGCTCCTTTAACTTTGATCCTTAATCCATTGATAAAACAGCATTGAATCAGTCAATGTTGTGCTTTAAAATCGGCATTAAATATGGCTAATAATCAGCCTAATAATTATCTTGTTGATCGTTGCATAATAATATCGAATTTAAATTCTCCGACGTTAAACATAATGTTGAGTTGTACATTATGCGTCCTCTGAACATAACGTAGATCATAAATGTAAGGTTAATGAGTTAGCCTTCAAACGTAGGGTTGACAACGTATGGTTGATCACAAATGTAGATTTGGTCATCCATAATTTTATCTTCAACATTCAAACGTATGATGAAAGATCCATACATTTACTTGATCTATACTTTTCATAGAACGTAAGGTTGTTTACAAAATTATGGTTGATGAACCATACTTTTTAGAACCAAATGTAGCATCTAACACTTACGTACGGTTCTCCTTCTATACTTTTCAAATATCCCAAACATAGGGTTCTGTCCTAACATAGGGCTATTTTTCATACTTTTCTGATAACTTATGGTTGATTAACCATAATTTTCTCTTACCTCATAAATTATACACTACTTTTCAGCCTTACTCTACGTTTCTCCAAGTATGGTATGAATAGTGTTTCCAGAACACGCTAAAACAGATCCCGAATATGTAGAGCATGAATAGTGTGTCCAGAACGCCCTAAATGTGAATACCTTCGAAATTAATTCTTATTGTTCACTAATTTAAGCATTTTGTCCAGAAATAATATAAAATAAAATTAATAATAAATTCCTACAATATTCTTAAAAAGAATATTATTAGAAAATTATTAAGGGTTTTTGTGAGCATCAAAATTTTCATAAAGGGATAGAGTATTGTTCTCAACAATACTCCCCCTTTTAAATAAAAACATTATGTATTGTTGAAAACAACACTTGCACAAAAATATCCCCCTTTTTGATGATCACAAAACCCATAAAATAATTAATCAAAATAAATTACAAAAATTAAAATAGTTTTGAATTTAGAAATGATAAATACAATATTAGTGTTAACTTAATATTCCATTAATTTATCCATTTTAACTTTTCATTTTAATTTATCTCCCAATATAAATGAAATAAACATAAATGTTGTGTTTATCTAAATTTATTCTCCTTTTTGTGTTATCAAAAAGAATGACAAAATATAGAATATAACACAGATTAATGTGGCACTTAACGTAAGTTAAGGTTATATCATTAACTTTTCATCAATAATAAAATTTGGAGTACTGGCATATTAAAACAAGGACAGTAAAACAAATAAATAGAATGAAATGGTTTTTCATAAAAAGTAAAAATATGATAAATACAGGAATCAAGGTTTTGTTAGAATTTAGGTAGGGTCTATCTCTGCTGAAATGTAGACTTGATTTCTATCAACTACTCTCTTAGCCTTTTTTTTCATTCCACCAACCAGCCTAACAATAAGATCCCTGGTCTCTTGATTTATATGAATGTCTTCGATGACGATGACTATGAAAAACTCATTAATCCTTTTTTACATATCCATAAATAAATACAACTTCACTGTTAACTGAGTCATCACAAGTCTAAGAGATGGTTCACTTGATTTCAATTGATCAACCAAAAATTTATGATTGCCTAACTAGACTGATAAAGGAGAACTGTTACATTGAAGATATGAAAGTTTATCACTCATGTTTCTCATTGCAGCGGTGATAGCTTGAAACCTTCTAATTAAAGTAGGTGAAGTACCTGATCCACTAGCAACACTAGTCCCGACAGATGCAAATTGTGTCTCCATAAATAATTTTAGATCCGTTACATCTGACTTCATAACCATTTTAGACATTAATTTAGCAACAACATTCATCATATCCTTCTTAAAAATTTCAATTTCTTGGCTTGAAACCGTACTATCATTAAGTGTCTGAAATTTAAACTGTTCTAATTCTAAGGCTCTTCTCAAAGTAACATTTTCAGAATCCAATTCAGAAAACATTCTGTACATTTCTTCAACTTCCTTATTCCATGAATCAGAGGCACCATGTTCTTGAATCTCATTCTCATTTCTAGTGTGACACAGCTATACTAAAGGTAGTTTTTCTACATCATATTTTTCTTTTTTCCTTCTCTTGAGATGGTTGAACCATATATTTTTCCTTAATGTCCTTTACAGACTCTTCCATATAAAAATATTCATAAAGTACTTCTGTTTGAACATCAGAAACATGCTCATCATGAACATCAACAATTTGTTTTTCCATTGGATTTTCTAAAAGAATATCTTTTGTAGTTTTTGAGGTATGGTCACTTCCTAACCAGGCGCTTCCCCTTGTTCCTATTGAAGTGTATCTTCAATATTAGCGACAACCCATTCGTGAGTATCACCTTCAGCTTCTTCTTTAATTACATATTGAACATGAGGTTCTTCCATTGGTTATGAACTCTCAATAATATCTTACATTGCTTTTTCAGCAGCAGCTTCTCTTACAAAACTTCATCAGAGTAAATCTCTTGTCGTCAGTACATGAGAAGCAGATTACTCATTAATAGTTCTTTTTATCTGAGACTAAAGTCCTTCTTAACTCCTTTCTTCCTCATTATATTCCGTTTCAAATCTGATTCTTCTTGCAGCAGTGTTGACTCTCGATTCAGCCTTTCTCTCATTGGACTAAGTAGACTGGGCTTGAGCACTCTCTGTTTCTTCCTCAGATCCTACTTGAAAAATTTTCCCTTTTATAGTGCTCAGAAATAGCCAACTTTTCTTAAGGTTCCATCATTGATTACATTACTGTGATGACATTTAATTATGGCATCCACCAGTCTCACCATAACATTTTTGAACAACAGTTTGGAAATAAATATACTAAAAGGGTAGAAATTCATTCTGGCTTCACAATGATAGCAATATCTCAGGTACCTAACCATGTACCTAGGAAAATTTAGCTTTATATCACTCATGAACATAAACATTATATACATATCTGGATACAAAATTCTCACCAACTAAGACATCCTCAGTTCAATCCCTGTTTGAACAAATTTTACTAAAATTTTAAGATCGGGATCCAGATCCTTTATGAACATCTTTTTTAAAAAAGTAGAACCAAACAAAAAGACATAATGTCTTAATAATTGTGCACAGCATCTCTTATTTTTTTCAAATCAAAATGAAACACTCCCTCATGAGGGAAGTTCAAAATTTGACCAATTTCAACTAAAGAGATTAAAAAATCACTATCCTGTAACTTAGCCAGCATAGTATCCTCACTATCTCCCAGACTAAATTTCATAGACTTAAAGAAATATCGCAATTCTTCTTCATAAAAAACACAGATTTCTCACCATTGATGGTCTTCTCTATATTTTAAAAATTAAGAGCTTATTTCAACAGAAAATTTGTCTGATATAGCCATTCCAGGTCTGTGACCCTTCCCTGCAAAATTTTTCTTTCTTTTGAGCACTGTATCATGGCATTGCTGGTCTCGGTCTCATTAGCTTTCTTAGTCTTTTCCATTTCTGTGAGAGTCTCTGATGGTTTGAAGGTTAAGGTTTTAGAGGTTCAAAGATTAGGGTTTACGAGTAGTGGTGTGGTTTAGCGGGTTTGAAAATGTTTTTTTAGAAATGAAATGGGTTACTAGTCGAAAGCTTTCTAACAGCCTTGATTCCTATGTTTTTATTAATCATTACATAGATTTTAAATATAAATATAATCAATAACATGCGGAAAAGAAAAAGAAAAAAACTTATTCTAGTTGAAAAACAAATAACTAAATTATTTTAAACACTATTAAAATAGAGAAATAACATAGTAAAATAAATCATTATTTAAAATTAAATAAACCTTTCTCCCGCTTAATTAAATAAAAACTTGATGTGGAAAGTGGTTTAGTAAAAATATCAGCTAATTGAATTTCAGTACTTACAAATTTCAAATATATATCCTTATTAAGAACATGATCTCTTATAAAAGGATGTCTGAGATCAATATTATTAGTTCTAGAATGAATCATAGGATTTTTTTTATATTTATAGAAATATTATTATCACATAAAATATGCATATTATTAAAATTTAGTCCAAAGTCCATAAGAGTGTTTTTCATCCACAAAACTTGGGCACATCAACTACCTACAGAAACATATTCTGCCTCAGCTGTTGACAGGGAAACTAAATTTTGTTTCTTACTTGACCATGACTCTAATGATTTCCCTAAAAAGTGACAGGTTCCTGAAGTGCTTCTCATATATAATCTACAACTCCCAATGTCTACATCTGAATGTGAAATTAAATTAAAATCAAACGTTTTTAGATAAAGAATAGATTGAAAAATATTTCATTTTAAGTATCTAAAAATTATTTTAACAGTAGTTAAATGAGATTCATTAAGATTTTAATGAAATCTTGCACAAAGACATACTGAATACATTATATCTGACCTGCTAGCAATAGGATATAATAAACTACCAATCATAACTCTATATAACTTGTTGTCAACTGATTTTATAGTTTCATACAAATAAAGTTTTATATTAGTACACATAAGAGTTTTATATTTCTTGATTCTTTAAAGTCCAAATTTCATTAATAAATCAGTAATGTATTTTATTTGATTAAAAACATTTCCAAAATATTTTTGATAAATTGGAAGTCATAAATAGAAATTTAATTCTCCCATCATGCTCATTTCAAATTCTTTTTACATTAACTTTGAAAAATAATGACAAAGGGATTTATTAGTTGATCTAAAAATTACATCATCAACATAAATTTGAACCAATAAAATATTAGTATTTATAGTTTTCTTAAAATGTTTTGGATCTACCATTCCAATAGTAAAACCATTTTTCAATAGAAAATAATATAATCTTTCATTCCAAGATCTAGGTGATTTTTTAATCCCATAAAAAGATTTTGTATGTTTTAAAACAGAATCCAGTTTATGAGAATTTTCAAAACCAGGAGGTTGATTAACATTAACATCCTCCATTAAAAACCATTTAGAGAGGCATACTTAACATCCATCTGAAATAATTTAATGTTCATTTTATATGCATAGGGTAAATGGATTCTAATGGCTTCTAATCTTGGTACAGGTGCAAAGGTCTCATCATAATCTATACCTTCTTCCTAATTATACCTTTTAGCTACATGTCTAGATTTATTTCTAGTTATTATTCCTTGATAATCTTGCTTATTTCTGAATACCCATTTGGTTCTTATCACTGGATAATTCTGTGGTGTTTTAACTAATTCCCAGATTTCATTTCTTTTGAACTGGATTAATTCTTCTTGCATTACTATCATCCAGCTTTCATCATATAAAGCTTCTTCTGTAGACTTGGGTTCTAATTGGGATAGAAAGGCAGAGATTTATACAAGATTCCATATATTTTTTCTAGTTTTCATTCTTTTGTCTAATTCACCTATGATAGTTTCTAAAGGATGATTCTTTAGAGTTCTATTTTTTCTAGGAAATACACTTATAAGTTCTTTAGTACTATGGTCTTCTGAACTGGACTGAATTTATTTTATATCATTTTCAAAATCATTTTTCATGTTCTTAAGTCTCATGTTATCATTAGAGTCATATTCTTCCACTTGATCTGTCCTTTTCTCAAAGTGATCATATTCATCGAATTTCACATGAAATAATTCTTCCACAATCATTAAATTCTTTTTATAGACTCTATAAGCATTGGAGGTATCTGAATATCCAAAGAAAATTCCTTCATTAGATTTTGGATTGAACTTACCATGATTGTCCTTTGTGTTTAAGATGTAAAATTTGCATCCAAGAACATTAAAGTAATTTACATTAGGTTTTCTATTATTCCAATGTTCATAGGGTGCCCTTTTCAAAAGAGGTATAATTAAAACACTGTTCATTATATAGCAAGCTATGCTTACAGCTTCTATCCAAAAATAGGTAGAAAGACGGTATTCATTTAGCATAGTCCTATCCATTTCCTAAATAGTCCTATTTCTTTTTTCAACAATTCCATTATGTTGAGGTGTTCTTGGTGGAGAGAAGGTGTGTTTAATACCCATATTTTAGAAGAAGGACTTAAATTCTTGATTCTCAAATTCTCCCCCATGATAACTTCTTAATAAAATTATTTTAAAACCTTTTTCATTTTGAACAGCTTTATAAAAACATTCAAATAAACTAAATGCTTCATTTTTAAATTTTAAAAAGCAAATCCATGTAAATCTAGAATATTCATCAACTAAAACATATACATATAATTTACTATCCAAGATTTCTTCTCATGATGGTCCAGGAAAATCAATATGGATAAGTTATATAGGTTTAGATGTATCAATTCTATTAACATATTTGAAGGATGATTTCTGTTGCTTACCAAGTTGACATACATCACAGAATTTGTCACATTCAAATCTGAGACTATGAAAAATAGAAACTAATTGTTTATTAGATAATTTATGTAAAAAAGATATATTATAATGACCAATTATGCTATGAAAGATCCAAGATTCATTTACATTATTTGTTAAGAAGTTTACTTGTTGTTTACACAAGTAATTTAAATCTAGGGTATACTCATTTTCAGTTCTAAGTGCTGTAAATTTAAGCAGTTTATTCTTGAAAACAGAACATCAATTTTTAGAAAAATAAATAGCATAACAATCATCACATAGTTGATAGATACTTATTAGATTTCATTTACATCCTTTTATATAAAGTACTTTGTTGATTGAGACAACCTCTCGATCTCCAACTGTTCCAATACCAATTATTTTCCCATTGGCATTGTCACCAAAAGTGACATGTCCACCTTTTTTGAGTGAGTGTAGAGAAATTATATGACTTTCCACTCATATTCCTTGACCATCCACTATCTATATACCATAGGTCATTTTTTCTTTTGTGACCTGCACCCTGCAAAGGTATTTACACAATTTTCTTTGGTGCCCATATTTTGTTGGGTCCAGTGGTGTTAACCAGTAGAGATCAGGGAATCCATACATGCTTTGTTTTTCTAATTTCACAAGAGTAAAATAAATCATTGTACAAAAGACTTATTAATAACACTTATTTGGGGTTGTCTTTTGAAACAATTTTTAGAAATGTGTCCCCTTATTCCATAGTAATTAAAATTTCATATTTTTGTACTTGGAATAAATTAATTCTTGTACAGCTTGGGTTTTTCACCTTTACTGCCAATTCCAAATATTTCATTTTTAATGACAATTTCTCAAGAATTTAATTTACGGTATCTTATCCTTTTGTAAAAACAAGATCTGCAATTTTATAAGTTCCACTTCAGTTTGCAGTGATTTTATCCTTGATTAATAATATGTATTGTTCATGTTAATTGAGTCTAACTTTTCAGTTAACTCTTTATGTTGTATCAGAATTGTATCTCTTTCATTAGAAACAACCTTATGACTGTTCTTTGAAGTCTAATTATTCTTAAATAGAGAGTCATATTTATCTTCAAACATATTGTAGTAGGCTGCATGTTTTTTATTAGAGTAACTAGATTTAGAACTAGAGTATGAAGAGTAGTTAGATTGTACCTCATCTGTTTCTTCCATAATACACGTGTTAGATTTCAGAATTGTTTCTTCCTTTTCTAAGTCTGATTCAGAAATGATATTGGAGTCTTCAGATACACTCCATGTAGCTTTCATGGCTTTCTTGTCCTTATGTTCATAATAATTTGTTTTCAAGAATTTATTTTTCTTCTCTTCTTTTATATGAGGACATTCTGGTCTGATGTGTCCCATTTTCTTTCATTCATAACATCTGACTTCCTTGTCATCCTTTTTGAAGGATTTTTTGAAGCCCTTATTATTTCTATATAATTTAGTGAATATCCTGGCTAGCTGATCCAGTTCCACATCAAAATTTGATAAATCAGAACATTCTGATTTCTCTGTTACATATTTCATCATATTTCAGTTTTTGATTGGTGATGACACTTTCAAGGTAGTTTCATCCCTTTTGATAAGAACTTTTTGTTCATTTTCTTCATCTACCATCTCAACTTCATACATCATTAGTTTTTCAATCAGTTCTCTCATGGTTAATCCTTTGACAGGTGTCAACTGTATTATTGCAGTAGAGATTCCATTCCATCTTGTAGGTAGTACTCTTAGTAATTTTAATGCTTGATCATCTTTTATAATGGGATCTCCTAGAGAAGTTATTTTATTGACAATATCGGTCAATCTTCCATTCATTTGAGTAATACATTCACCTTCAAAAATTTTGAAAGTATCAAATTTAAGCATACTAGTTGCATATATCATTTTTCTGATATTTTTAATTCCGTCATAAGAAATAACAACAGTTTTCCACATTTCATATGATGTCAGGCATTCAGATACGTTGTTAAATTCATCAGGTCCTAGACCACATATAATTACACTCATTATCTTTGAGTTCATATCATATTCTGCTTCAGTAGCAGCACTCCATGTTTCAGGTTTTTCTGGTATTTCATATGGAGACAGAATCTTAGAATATACTATGTATCCAAGGTTTTTCGGATATATAATCATTCGCGACTTCCAGCATCCATAGTTTTCTGAATTGAAGTATAGTGCTTTGACCATATAAATTACCCATCTTGTATCAGTCATCTTGCTCATTGTATAGTCACTTTCATCTTATTATGGATTTATTAGAAAGATCAACCTTTGATACCACATTTTGGATCAGATTATACCAAATATACACAAGAGGCGGTGAATTGTGTATTTTCATAAATCTTCACGAGATTGTGTTCTTACCTTTTACTTTAATCAGATGAATTAATACAGTGGAATTATGATGTGGAGAGACACCCGATGTATAGTGGTTTGGGGAATATAAAGCCCCGAGTCCACTCCAGTAACGCTCTACTTTATGAGCATGGTGATTTTCAATATCTGGTCCTCATTTCGACAGACCTTTTAACAACTAAGTACAGGCAGTTGACACCTTTACAAACCAAGGCAAAACAAAGCCATCTAGTTCACTCACATTACCTACACAACTTAGTATGATAAGCCGATCACTCAAGAATTAAAAATAAATATTTTTGTATTTTGAAAATACTTTTCTAATGTTCTTTACAATTGCAACAGCATTCAATTTACAGTAGATAGATTGTCACCTTCAGAAATAATTGTCTCTTTATAATAGTCATTCTGAGTCAATCTCATTGTAGAAGATATTGAAATATAATTCAAAAATTTAGTGGTAGCAAATTCACAAATGATATTCGATGTAGAACAAATGAATATTCTATCGTGATTTTTCTTCTACACTAAAAAAGAGCTTTGTCGATCTTCTTTAATCAGCAGATCTATATGATTTGATAGTATCTGTTTTTCATCCCTTTTTCCCTGAATGATCAAGAGATCACAATCATCACTGTTCAGAAAAGCTCATATATATATATATATAATAACAACAAGCACATATTATGCAAATTTATATCCACAAAAGTCACCTTTTGACTTACGATATTCAAATATTTGAATTTACAGAGTAGTCGTAACTTCCCTGGAGACTCGGAATTAAAAGATCATTTTAATTCAATCCTTAAACCATTGATAAAACAGCTTTTAATTAGTCAAATTCATGCATTAAAATCAGTATTAAATTCGGCTAATAATTAGCCTAATAATCAGCTTGCTGACCGTTGCATAATAATATCGACTTCAAATTCTCTGACGTCAAACATAAGGTTGAGTTGTAAAGTATGAATCCTCTGAACGTATCGTAGATCATAAATGTTAGGTTGATGACGTTGCCTTCAAATATAGGGCTAACAACGTATAGTTGATCACAATCCTAGTATTGGTCATCCATACTTTTCTCTTCAACTTTCAAACGTATGATGAAGGAGTCATACTTTTACATGATCCATACATTTCTCATAATGAATGGTTGTTTAAAAACGTATGGTTGATGAACCATAATTTTGAGAAATAAACATAATGTTTAACACTTATGTACGGTTCTCCTTCCATTCTTTTCTATTATCCCAAACTTAGGGTTCCTTCATAACTTAGGGTTCTCTTTCATACTTTGCCAATAATGTATGGTTGATTAACCATAATTTTCTCTTATATCATAATGTATACACTGCTTTTCATCTGTAATCTATGTTTCTCTATATTGGGTATGATCAAAGTTTCCAGAACATGCTAAAGCAGATCCCGAATATGTAGATCATGAACAGTGTTTCCAGAACATGCTAAATGTGAATACCTTAAAAATTAATTCCCATTGTTCAAGAATTTAAATATTTAGTCTATAAATAAAATAAAATAAAATGAATAATAAATTCCTGCAATATTCATAAAAATAAAATAATTATAAAATAATTAAGGGTATTTGTGATCATCAAAATTTTCATAAAGAGATAGACTATTATTCTGAACAAAACTCATCCTTTAAATAAATACATTTTGTATTGCTGAAAACAACACATGCTCAACAAAAATCACACCAAATTTGGTTTAAACCATTGTTGGCCACATTTTATTTTCAAAATAACATTAATATAGATATCTAAGGTGAGAAAAAAATGTATAAACATTTAATTTTCAATGTATAGGCACATGAAAAGTCTAGAAATTTTCATATATCCAAGAAGAAATGATTTTGTTTAATAAATATGATCAATAAGTGTGTAATCCATGAATTTATAGCTATTACCTTTATAATGAATCATTATTTTTCAAATAATATTCCCACCATTGATTGAGAGAATTCATTTCATTTTCAACGTTTCATTCTGCTCCGATCTAGAGATTTTTCTCAGTCTGATTCAATTAACTAATAGAAATAGAAAGAACACAATGAATTATCTCATATTTTATATAGATAACACTAGAAAAATTAACATAATTTTTTATTTATAAGAATAAAATTTCAATAATAAAATTTACTTAATTAATCCACTAAAATTCCCAATAATGAACAACATATCTGAATTCCATGTGTTGACGTATTTGAGGTCATTTCTAGGGTCAACATCTCATTCTAGACTGAAAAGTGGTCTTGAATTTATGATTTTATATTCCATTTAATATTTATCACATTTTCATTGAGAACATAGGTCTATTAAATATAAAATATTTCTAAAACATTTATTAAAATTATTTTGGGAACATCATGCCTCAAAATTGAAAATTATTTCAGTACCGAGCGATAGAAATATAGGTAAAAATATTTCAAATTCCTACAAGGATAAAAATGGCTCTCTACATAATTCCTCCCTTCATTATTTTCATTCCCAATAAAGAAATACTACACAAAAATTTCACAATATTGATTTCACCAATGGATATCCCACTCCCATGTTCTCTTTAGAAAATTCTAGTGTTGCCACAAAATGAGAACCAAGGGGATGGTCCATCTACATAGGGTCCTCTCCTATCGATCTTTGTTCACCACCGGGTGACCCAAAAACCATTTATCCATCATCTATGTCTAGGTTTTCTTAGTCGATTACATGTGTGGGGTCATGCATGTACCTCTATAACTATGAGATGTGGAGGACATATTTCCCCCACTAAAACTGTAGTGGTAGGGTATAGTGGTATGAAACCTCAACAACCCTAAGAAAGATCTTAGACAGACAGATGAACCATGATAATAGATTATTCTTCGGCTGAACATCTACAAACCATGTCATGGATAGACTCTCAGGAAAATATGGTATCCTTAGTTGAACTCTAAGAGCCTATGAGGTCAATCTGCGTAAAATTTATTCTTACTCTAGGTCATCCTCATCCACTCATAGATAACCTTGACCATCTTGGTTATCACCTGCATCAATGAAAGACCCATAAGATACATCTGACCAATCTATTTCCAAATAAATGGCAACCATCAGGGTCTACGATTTATGGCCTAAAAAGGTTACATTATGATTGTAGAGTGGTAGTTTTTGTTGTATGCAAACTCTACTAAGGGAATGTGATACCCTAAGATCTATCCAAATTATAACACACAATAGCTCTGCATATACACCAACACCCAGATTGTGCACTCAGTATAACAATATTATGAGGTTGAAATGATGTAATCATCCTAATCTAGGTATTTTATACATTCTACAGGCCTCTCCCTGATTATGTAAAATACTACACATCATGGTCATAAGCAATAGTCGAGGGTACCCCATGACGGATAACGATATCCCATGTATAAATCCACCCCAAACACTCCATAGATCTCTTCTACTAGATATAATTGATGTGTTCTAACTTCGAGAGTCATTCAACTCTCACCCAGATGGTACCAAGTCGCTTCATTGTTTGAGGATTTTTTTTCACAAGGTACATAGATATTTCATCTCACATCCACTTAGAGATCTCAAGGTGATGAATAAAAACACATTGGAACATGGTGCTCAGCCTAAATATACTAAAAACGATGCATTGTGAGGTGAAATCAGTCACGTTATATCTCAAGATGGACCATCGAAACTACTATTTAAGGTATTTTCACATATTCCCCACTCTATGATGTATATACAAAAGAGACATGTGGAACTCTCACATCTCCTCCTCTTTCATCATGACTAATATAATTCTCCACCATTGTAAATGGATGATGTGTTTATGTCTTTCATAATGTCCATATGGTGACTCCCCCATAGATATTTGGTCACACAAGACCTCTTAGTTGATGCCTCATATTTTGTACACTCTCAAACACTCGATATGAATAAGAGTCAACACCATCGACTCATGAAAAGATGCACCCCCCCCCCCAGTTCTACTAGTGTCAGTTGCAACAAAGACGACTACTCAAAAGACTCTTTTGCTATGAAATCCAAGGAATTATTCAAATTTGTATTTGATATCACATTTCCCTTCCTTAGATTATAAAACATAACGATGTAATATTTTAACACGAAATTAAATTAGTGCCTCTATCATAAGTTTATGCATCTTTGTGTGAATATGTACTTATGAGTTTAAGTGTATGAGTGAACCACAAATTTTTCTACTAGGAAATAGTTCACCCACATTATTGGGGTGAACAATATCATTCCCATCTTTAGTACAAGAGTCACAAAGTTCTTCCAATGGGTACTCAACTTACATGACCCATATATGATAATATCCTACCACTGCATCAACATGTAGCTGATCTAACCTCCTAAGGCATGACCACACAATATATACACCACACCATTCTCTAATAGTGTCAACATTGTAGAACTCATAATCCTCAGCCTAAAATTCTTGAAGGCCTTGTAATACTACATAGTCCTTGTAAAAGTCTTCCCTTTCATTGTTAGGGATTCCAATGTGGCTTCAGTCCTATAGAAGTCTTCCATAATCCTTTTATAGTACCCTACCATGTATTGAAAATTTTACACTTCAAACAAGCAATTTGGTGGCTACCAAGAAATTACTATACCATTTTTCATTATTTACTGGAAAAAACATGTTCAAAAATAAAATTATTCAATAATTCAACCACGTGAATCTTGAACTAACACTTCAAGAGTTTAAAAATGATGGTAATCTTAAAAAAAATATAATTCCAACATTATGTTATATGAATGATCCTCCAATAATAGAGAGTATATGAGTATTTCTTTAATCACGATAACCAAAAACTTGTCCACATACTTCTAGAAAACACAATTCATAAAATACATAATACCAGTATGGGAATTATTTACACCAAAGACAATCACTAAGAAATCATAGTGTTCCTTGCGACATTAGAATCACAGATTTGGAACATCATCCACGAAAACTCTTAATTGGTGGTATTTGAGCTCGATAACAATATTTTAGAACCATCTCACACCTTTCAACTAGTCAAAGAGTTCACTAAACCCTGGAAAGGAGAAATTGTTCTTTATTTTTGCCCAGTTCAATTAAGGATAATATACTCAAGGCCGCAATCTCCCTTACAAAATTTTTCATGAACAACACTAGACCTGCTTAGTGGGGACACACTGGGCCTAATGAAAACCTTCTCCTGAAGGTCCTCCAGCTTCAACTGTATCTCTTCGAGCTCAGAATTGGCCATTTAATATTCCACATAATATATTGAAATGTTTTTGTGATGTAATTTGATAAAAAAATCTATATCCCTCTAGAGAAGTAGTCCCAAAACATCCTCAAGGATGATATCCTTATAATCCTCTATAGTTGATGAAATCTACAATCAAAAAGATCATAATACATCAAGGGATACACTCTAAAACTAATGGTAGATGGGGTTCAACCGCCTTCTTGGAACACCGACTCATCCTGCAGTGAGATCCCTCTCATCCAAAATGAAAAATCTTGTCCCACCAATGTAGAGGCATCTGATTCATCTGCGGGGAATGTTAATTTGGGATCAGACCATGAATAATAAATACATACCTATGATGAAATCAAAGGGTCCCATAATGATGACCAAAAGGTCCCATGTAAACCACTATCTACCAAGAGATATCTCACACTACAGGAAGATAAATGACATAGGAGGTGACTCACTAATGGAAATTTAGCCTATACCCACGGTTAGAAACTACAAGGATAGGATATACACACAATTTCAAGGAACAATGGGAAAATAAATTGTCTATGTAGCCCTAATATATACCCATAGTTTCCAAACTAGGTGTATAGGTGCATTCTACAATGTCATTGACCCAAAGCAAATGGTTTTAAAACTGTGGGTATAGGTTTTACAAAATCAGTGGTCGTAGGTTTCAATCCCCAGACCAGCTCTATACGGTTTTGGTGCCTATCCACCACACAATATTTTCATATTGATATATAAATATATATTTACATATATATATTTATCTAATCCCTATATAGTCGTTGAAACCCATTTGTATACGTGTTATTGAAAAATTTATATTTTATACAATGGAAATTTTTTAATTTCCCACCATAAAATTGGAAATATATTACCACAGTTACCAAAATCAGTGAGTATATGTCTTAAAAAACACATACCTGGGTTTTATAAAAATTGTGGGTATAGGTTTTGGAAAAATCCTATACCCACAGTTTTTTTAAAAGCATCGGTATAATTCATAGAAGAAACTATTCCCACAGATCTGAAAAAAGATGTGGGTATAGGTTAAAAATACATACTATTTTCGCTAACTATGGTTATGTGTTCCCATACTATCCCTATACCCATGGTTTCCTCAACTGTGTGTATCAGGCCATTTTCCAGTAGTGTGTTCCCCGTAGGAACATCAAGACGAAGCTTTTATGAAAAAGCCTCTACTAGGAGTTCCATCACTTACACTAGGATTATAGAAATGAAGTTATGACTCACACCTATGTCTCATAGTACTGGGGGAAGAGTATAATAAACATATACCAATCATCTAATCATCTCATGTGGCCCTAGGTTTTAAGCCTCAATAGTCTGTAGCAAATCTACGGCCCTGAATGCCCCCTGACTATGACTGATAATGAACACCTCATTGTACTGGTGAAAGGATATCATAGTGTCTTCCACCACCCACATCTCCTCCTCGTAGATCTCCAACTTCTACACTACCATCTCCAGCTACTTGGGGGCCTCCCTGCACTCTCCTAAGAGATCCTAGATCAAAATACAGTCTCCGTCATGGCAGTTTTACTTCTATCATCTTTCACTCCTCGACGTGACTTATCAGGTTGTCTCACACTATGTGGTCATTCCCATCACAACCATGGAACCATAACTATTTGGGCTTCCCTGTTCACCTACATGGATCCATACCACATGTCATAGTATGATCATAGTGAGGATTGTTGTGCTGATATCTAATCGATCGGTGCTTGCTAATTATTACCGATTACTCAATCCTATTACACCCAAAGGGAGCCATGTCCTCCTAATTCCCCTTTGATAAGATGATAAATATCATTAGTTCTTTCTTTAATAGACTTAAATAAGTGGGAATACAAAAGGTTAATACACTATAACATATATATCTACATTTTGCCTCCTCAAAATTCCACACATGGAAGTATGCATCATGGTTCAAGTTGATAGAGTTTCATGTAGGTTCTGTAAAAATTACTTCGCACTCGCCCACAATCTTCTCTCCCTGATACAAATCTAAAATATTCTCTATTGGAACTGATCACATGAGGGAGTGGTAGTAATCCTCATGGAACAACATATAGATGTCCGGCCATCATATTGTGAACACATCATGCATCTAGGTAACAAGACCCACCAATTCCAAGTGGCTCCATTTAAACAGCTACCTACCAGTGTAATCACCTGATCCATTGGAGGCCAGATAGTCCTAAAAAGAATGACTATTAACTATATCCAATTCCCCAGTTCTTAGGTATCTAGTTCTACAAAGAACCTCAATTTTCTATTATTCTAGAACACATGGAGTGTTCTAAGGCTGAATGCATCCTATTTTTATCCTACTAGAAAGATATGCTACTCAATAGGTGGGGGTTTTTCAACCTGTCCACATAAAAGAAGGATCTCGTGGGGTGGACCCTGATATAAGGCCTCATCACTCATAAGATCATTATCACAATTATGAACTGGAATCTTGGATGGTTGTCGTTGTGGTTGCATCCTAAAAAAAATAATCAAAACACACCACAATCAGATGAAAATAAATATATAAAATGTGGAGTTGACACATGAATTAATTTTAATGACTCAACCCATAATGGATCATGTACAATTTATAGCTGAAATGAATATCCTGGTATTCCGAGTCAACAAGCATGTAGTCAGGGTCTTGTTCAATGGATACTTTGGCTACATGTAACTTTACTGGGTTCCCTAGAATGGCAGGCAATATGAAGACACTTTGACATTGTTTACCTAAATCCCTACTAAACACTCATAAGGATAATACTATGAAAACCATCCCATGGATTGAACCACCTCCAATATATCATGACCTTACCCAATAGGTCTTGAGCCGCTACTACCCCATTCCCATCTCCATAGACTAGTGGCTAGTGACAAGCACAGAGAGGCATTCTATCCTCAGGAATCTTTTTCCTAATGTATGAATACTCACACACCAAACCATCTCGTTGAATTAATGTAGATGAATAATAATAAATACTATAAATAACTAGAATGTAAACAAAAGATGAAAAACATATAAGTTGTACAAGAATACAAAAGTGAAATCTAGAATGTAAAGTGTAAAAAATCCATGCCCAACAAGAAGATGTCCCAACCTAAAAAACTGAAAAGTAAATAGGATTTCGAGAGCCTAGCTCATAGTCTCCAACATATGACTACTATACAGTGTCCAATGCACCATGTATCCATATGCTCTTCTATATTCAACACCATTATTTCCATTTTCTGCATAAGACATTACATGTGTGGGAAAATACCATGTAGTAGTGAGTATATACATACTCATTAGCACTTACCCAAAGCTAAATGGGGAGTATAAAGAGACACAATAGGAATATATAATAAATAGCACAACCCAATTTAGGAGCGTAAAAAAAATCTAACACATGGATATATATATATATATATATTATCAAATAAAAGAATGAAAAATGATAGTGAAGTTAATCACCCACTAAAATACCATCCTAGAAAATGAGTCTCCATAGTTTGAGATGTCAATTGATGATTCCCAACATATCATGAGTTTTCTAAAAATTAATTGGGTGGAGGCCTAAACCATTCTACTTTGGAACACATTCAATGGGTAATAATCTCTATATAGGGGACCTACACCCCAGTGCATCATGAGGGTACCACTTAAAAAGTTTTCATAGAGGACATGTTTTTTAAAAGCATCATGGGGGTTTTACTCTGGTTTCATGAGGACCTAAACACTATCCTATTGGGGGGGTTCCACTTGGTTGGAAGTGTACTTGAGTCAAAGATTATGGGAGGTCACCTCTATAGGTTGAGGACCCATGCCTAGGTCTATTAGGGGGTTCAAGTATGGTGTCATTATGACTCATTCCCTATCTGATCGAGGCTTCCACACAATAGATAATGGACCCTCACATAAGATGACGGGGGAGGGTGGGTTTTACTTTATAGGATGAGGACCTCCACACTAATCTATTAGGGGGTTACAATCAGTTTCATGAGTACTTACTCTCTATCCGATAGGTTGTCTAATTAAATTGATAGAGGGAACACACCAAATATTATTGGGGCACTTTATTGGTCACTGGTGATCCTTTTCCAAATAATTGTCATCGTTTACCACCTAAATATGTTCCATTCATGGAAACTCTCTAACCATATCCTAAAATCCACAAAATAGGGAACCATCACATTCTACACTAAAAACACAAATGGTAGGATAATTGCAGTCCAAAATATGAGTCCAAACAATGGAGATATAAGAATTTCAAGGTTCCTCAAAAGGATCCAAGTTGTACCATACATCTGGGGGACCCATAAATTATTCGTCCCCCTCCATTTCTTGGATGTGTCCCTAGATGTATACGACTCACCAACCATGCAGAACTGCAAGGGATGTAGGAAGTCTACATGATGTGTCCAAGACACATGGGGTCCATTCCCATGAACATTGGACATGTCTAGGTACTTCGATATATGACATGTGCCTTTCCATTTTTGTGTGCATCAATATACATTGTTCTCCTGGACTTGTACTCCCACATGGTGTTTTTCCCATGTTCCCTACTACAGGTAATGTCCCCCAAGGGAGTGGTATAATGTGTGTAGGTGGCATATACTCTGTGCAATACTAATATTTTTTTAAACCCTATCTATCAAAACATAAGAGTCACAATCCATGCATTCTTTCTAGAAATAAGGTATGTAGTTGGTATTTATCAGAAATTTCCGATATAGTCTCCATCCACATGATCTGATTATTCTACTTTGAATCCGACCATTTTTCATCATGAAGTTACTAGTTCTAGCCATTATTTTTAATTTATATCCATATTGTGCCCAAAAGTCAACTCATCATTGTTTCTTCAGTTCCCACACACACCAAATTCATCAATCATGTCATGCATGATTTAGATGATATTCAGTTCATTCGATCCATCACCCACTACTTGAAAAACCATTGATTTAATTCCTGATTTTCAAATCAGTTTGATGTACACGAGTCTTCCATGAATCCAATGGTCCGATTAGGATTGGTACCACCAGGAAATTCCAAAACAAATATTCTCATTCCAATTGGTGATGAATTTAATGAATAAAGTATAAAATAACACAAAAAGGATAGAACAAAATATATCCAAGTTTTATTGGACAATGTACACAAATGGTGATATCTGGGATAAGAAAAAATTGATAAACAATTAAGCTTCAACACATGGGTGCATTCATAGTCCAAAAATTAGTACTGATGAAAGAAAGAATTATTATTTTCAATCAATTTTTGTAAAAATGGTGTAATCCATGATTTTATGAGTCCTACCTAGAGAATTAATCATTAATATTCAATGAAAATTTATGACAATGATTGAGATAGTTTGGTTCATTCACTGTGCTTCAATATTCTCTGATCTATATATTCCACATTGTCTGATTAGATTCACCAATAAGAGGAGGAAGAACACAATAGATTCTAAAAGGGTTTAGATGGATAACCCTAGGAAATTTTCCATTATTATTTATTTAAATGAAAAATATTGTGTTGTTTCAATTGATTAATTAAACTAACAATTTATTCAATCAAATAAATGTAATACCAATGACTTGCTCATTCGAAGAAACAATGTCGACCTAATTTGGGGTCTACCTAGGGTAAAAAATGTATTCAAGATTCAAACATAGTCACATATTTTTATACAATATCACTTTTAAGATATTTCTCATTTTCATTAAGAAAATATGAATGTTCAATATAAAATGTTTTTAATATTTTATAAAAAAAAATTGAGCACAATAGGCCTCAGAATCTCACATCGTCTCCGTGCCTAGTGTCAAAAATATATGAGGAAATATTTCTAATTCATATAAGAAAAAACTAGATCTCTACAAAAATCCCAATTATCCATCAACTTTTCATTTAAATTAGAAGTGAATGTGACACTTTTTCATATATATGACATATCATCTCCACATAGCGATACAATTTATTTTTTATCACTTTATTTTATATATGGGTATTATTATGGGTTCAATGATTATATGCGATATTTATTAAAAATAATAATCTTATAATAATAATATCACATCTACCTTCTTACCTTCTTTTTTTTGGAAAATTATAACAACTCCCAGGCATACATGTGGATTGCTAACTCCATGAAATGATATGATTCATTTTTGATTTTATGTTTATATGGATGGTAATAACAATTTATTTTATAAATATAAATTATTTTTATAAAAAATCTATTATTATGTAATGGTGAATTAATATTTACAAAATTTTTATTCAAACCATGTAAAATTGAAAACAACATTCATGGTTATGTAACATTCTCCATGAATGGTGTAATTCATTTTTTTATATTATGTTTTATCATTTAAAATATATACATAAATAATGAAAATATATGATATTTATATCATGGTTAATATTTTAGAGTTAATGGAACCATAATCAATGTATAATAAAAAACAATCAAACCAAAACATATATCAAGAACGAAGTGGTTATCAACAAAAATTGTGATTTTAACAAAGAATTAATAATAAAAAGGTGATAAAATATCCCAGGAAAAAATATATGTTATGATATATATGCTTATTACTCTATAATATATTTATAATAAATCTATATCTATAATGCATGAGTTTTTTAAATAAATGAAGAAAATTCGACCTAAGGAGAGTGTTTATTTTAAAATCTCATCATTATTTGGGAGTGTCTATGTTTATATCACCATTGGGGAAATTATACTATCGTTAGATACTAAACACATATATATTATTCTATTATGTTTATTACTATAAATAAAATGATTTCCTTTTAATTTTCGCTCTTTAATCACTCATGATACTGATATATAGTTGTTTTATAGAAAACACGATATATTTTTTATACTTGGTCAAGAATCTTTCACATTCATGTTTATATTTTCTGAAAGTTTGTTAAATAATAGTTTAGTATTTTCAAATGATTGATAAAAGTAATTTTTACTCATCTTTTAATTTTCTATTACAAAATAGTTTAAAAGTAATCTTCTTATGATTTTTCGAACAAGGTACTTCCTGACGTTTTTCTGAAAGTGAGAAAGGAGTCTTTTTATCAAACTCGGAACAAAAAAATCACTATAATGAACAAATATTTAATTAAAGATTATTTTTAAATTTTCTATTATTATTATCTATTAATATTAGTTCCTTAATATTTTTTAATTCTTGTGTTTTTTGTAGTTATTTTTAATGTGAAAATATTATTTTATTTAAGAATGTATTTAATAACATTTTGTGATAATTCTATAAATCAGTGAAAACAAAAATTATTTTACATATGATCCACTAGGGAATATATTTTAATGAAAAATTCATATTATTTATTTTTTAGGGTTAGGATCGGTTGGTTTGGGGATGTACTATTTTTACAACAGTCTTCATATTACTTTCGATGGTTTAAGATTATGATTATTGATTGCAAAAACTATTGACATTTCATATGCTAGTATTTCTGTAAGAATGTTTTATTCATTATGCTTCATCTAATTCATATTCATAATCCATTGGACTTCATAAGTGATGAGTTAGGCTCACTATAGATCCAAAATGCATCAGTAGGTCTCATGAGACAAAATATATTCGTTATTTGGTGGAGGCCTTACACATTTCTTTAATATTTATTTTTATATGGCCTTGATGGTATGTTTATGATGTCTGGAATTTTCAATTCCATCATTAATATATTATTTGTTGATATACATGTTATTATTTTATTAGTTATGATATTCAGTTATGAGTATAATTCTCATGTGATTATTTATATGGAATTTTTTATTAGTATTTATCCCTTTGATATAATTCTTCATCCTCATGATATTGATTAAATTTCATATGTTTTTAGTTATTTACCATGAGATAATGATTATAGCATATTTATTGATGAAAGATTCTATTATATGAATAATAATATTGAGAATCTATGCTGACCAATTTCTTATATTTCAATTCCCTAAGAGTCCATAAAGTGTAGAGTGGTTGATATGTATTGATATGATAATGAGATTAAAGGTTCTCTGAAAAAAATAATATGTCATATCTTAGGTTTTTTTATTGTAATATAAAATTCAATAATGTATCTACATTTACATGCATAATAAACTATACAACCTTTTAGGATTATATTCTATATACATAGATCCAACTTAATATTGTAACCACCGAATTTGGGCTAATAGGGTTGGTTTATTTACAGAAATTATAGAACCAATATGAGTACACATAATGGATATAAAGCATTTATATCCTAGGCATGTAGATTGGTTTATGAACAAATGAATCTATTATAGTATCCTTGTTTACATGATGTAAATTTTTTTATTAAACCCTTTTAAATAATATAAGAATTATTATTATAAATTTGATTTAGTCATGGTGTTGGTCTAAAATAATTATTATAAAAATACCCATGAATGTCATATTTAATCAAATAGTTTCAAGAGATGGAAAAAAATTTCATATAAAACTATATTAAAAATTTAATTTCATATAAATAGAAGGGGGAATATATAAACAATAATAAAAAACACCACATGCATCCAACTCAATAAGAAGTGAGAAAAAATCAGAAATAAAAAATTCCATTTCTAACATGCCTCCTAAATGTCTCTTTTTGAAAAAGCATCCTCAACATGATTTGCTTCCCTAAAAATCTGGGTGACATAAAAATTGATTTTTTTAGCTACCTGAAGTAAATTAATCACAAAAGAGTTTATTCTAAAAGGAAGTTATTTCAAATGCTATTTATTTAATACATAATAGTATTAGAGTCATATTAAATCTAGAGATATCTCTAGAAATGCTCAACTACATACTTAATATCCTTAATCGTCACCCACATTTTAGAGTCAATATAATATCCATTACAAATAAATTAGTATAACTAGCCATTAAAAAGCCTTTATGGTTGAGAAAAACATCATCAAAACCCAAAGGTCATAGTTCAACTTAATTTTCCCCATAAACATTCACCTATAAATATTAAGAGATTAGAAGGATTGATTTAAAGTATTTTAGTAGAAGTTGTTTATTGAACCTTCCAGTAACAAAAACGGATTTAAACATAATAAGTTTAGATACATAATTATTCAAATAACCAGTATGGACCTTGGAGGCATCCATGATCTCTCTATAGTTGGAAGAGATACTATATTGCACTAAGGTTGTTTGATTTTCAAAAAAATTCCCATTTATTTCTCTCTTAATGTATGTGATCGTAGAAAGAACCATTGTTAAAAATTTCCTTTGATTTTCTTACTTCATCCAGATTTAATGATGGATACGAGCATTTCAGAAACATATTTTATCCTCCAAGCCTCACCAAACACTTTTTTAATGTGTTCCCATGACCAACCTAAGAAATTATAGTTAATGAAAACCTGTTTAATGGACTCCTAAATCCTCATAAAAATGTGGCATGTAAATTCCATATGTAACACAATACTATGTATTTGGTTATGAATAGGTATCTGATCTCTCTTAATCCTCCACAAAAGTATTAGGTTTGATGGATACATGGATCATTTTCTATAAATTTGTAGCAATAATGGGACAATCGCGCTACCAGAACACATGGACAAGTAGTATTCCATAGTAGTATGATATCCAATGTAATTAGGAGTCCACATGATAGAATATCATTTCACATTAGAATATCTCTAAAAATATACCAAGTCATAGGGAGGTAGAAAACAATACAAGTTATCCATTCTTGGTAAATCATAAATACAAATATTCTTCATGGAGTGTGGTACAATCATGTCCTCATTGATTAGATTTGATAGATAAGGTTTAATTTATATATTATGTGTGGAATATTTAAAAAACATTAACTTAGAGAAATTTATAATCTCAAGATATGTGTTTTTAATAAAGTTATAGAATGATAATGGAATATACATGGATTATCAATTCTTCAATCGTGTTGTTAATCGGTTGGAAAATAATTCCAACGAGCTATCACTATATGTGAAGAGGTTCCGAGTGAATGATTATGAATATCCTCATTGAAATCATTTAGATATTTATCAATGTAAATTTTTAGGTTCTCATTATCATTAAAAATAGATTCATGAATATCTCAGACATTATCCATTATAACAACTGGAATATTTATAAAAATATTATTGTCTTCCTTTAGAGAATTTTTTTCTTCATGGATTTTATATTATTAATATTAATCATTATCTTTTCCTCAATTATATTCTTAATTTTCATTTGGAGTTTTATATAATGATCTATGATATTACAAATCTGATATTTATATTTATAAAAAGCTTCATCAGAGCATTTTATAGGGGGTTTCTACTATTTATAATAAGTATTATATTCATAATAAGAATAAAAACATAAAAAAATAAAAAAACATATCGATGAGAAAAATATTCCTTTAATTCTTTTCTGATTTTTTAAAAACATGAATGGTGGGTGGAGGAGGAGGAAGATAACACATTATCATGTTTATCAATATTAAAAACAAAAATGGTGAATTTATCATCCTTTGATGATTCCTATATGTAATATTAGTTAGATAAATAACATGTTGTTATATGAGATTTAGTTTCATTTCAAATATATACCATTTCTATTTTCTTTCATAGGAATATCATTAACATATATTCAATCCACCTATAATTAGGGATAAAAATATTCCTATATTTATTATACAAACTAGATTCTCTTGGGAGTGATTTTTTTTGTTTTAATTTTCATATTTTTTTACAAAAATGTGTCTATCTTGTGAAATTTAAAATTCTAATGAGATTAAAATAATTTAAAAAAATGATCAAACAAAATCACAAAAAATAATCAATATATTACATTAAAAACTTTAAAATTATACTCATATCAAATATATTATAAACCATTTTGATTAATTGGATTATATTTAAAAATCAATTGAATATTTTATTATATCCCATTATAAAATTTATATATATTTAATGTAAGCCTCCAAATGTTTTTTTAACTTTGAAATTTTTAATTATTTAAGTATAGTGGAATGAAATTATTAAAATATTTACCATCCCCCCAGAAATCTATCTTGAAAAATGATTATTATATTAGCCTGGTTAAGGTCTTGGATATGAGTTTTTAGGAAATAGGTAATCCACACCCAAATATATGTAATTAGTTGAAAATATATACAAAGAGTTTCTAATTTGAAAGACATTATCATGTATTATTCTAAGTATCAAGGAAAAAAAATATTAATAGGTTTAGTTCTTGAACCAATTGGTAGGTCCTAGATAAGTAGTGGAAAGATAAAAGAGGGGGAAGGTGGGTTGGGGTGTATTTTTAATCTAAACAATATCAAAGTATTTAAATAAATGATCATATGGTGGAAATAAATATAATAATTATAGTATAGAAAATTGAATGTTCATTTGGTGTCTATAGTGTATATAATACAACAATAAAAAATAAGTCACTCCACATTTATAGTAGTTAAAATCCCACAGATCCTTTATCTACTGTTCATAAAATCAAACTGGAGAGTATGGATATCCACTATAGATAAAGACTTTTATAACTTCTAATGATCCAAAAATATGACATCCTATCATGTTGTTCGAACCAAAAAATCATAGGAGTATTAAACATATTGTATTTTATAAAAGATATATATATCCTAGTCATTTTTGTTGATTTTCTCACGTATTTCCTATTTACGTAGTAGATAAATATCATATGTGACTTTTATATCAAGTATGAATAATAATAAAAAACAATCCTTTTAGTACATGTATAACAATTCTTGAACAATTCATGAATAATGCATTACCAATTCATGAACAATGCATGAAAAATGAATTAAAAATCCTTGACCAAACCATTTTTTCAATGAATTAATAAAAAATGAACCAATGAAAGATAAAAATAGAACAAAGAAACTAGTGTATGTTTTGAAATTGTGTTCTAGGGTATAACAAGTTACTGTGGAAGTTATTTTTTTATTGGATTTATTTGGATTTGTTAGGAAACATGTGTTTACCAAATTCAAATTATATTAGGTGGTATAATATATATTGAATTATCCAACACATTGTATCTCATAATTATTGAATAACCTTGTTCGATATTTTTTCTTTCATACTTTTCAAACCAAAAATCTATAATTTCATATTACTTTATTTTCAAATCCATGTACTTTTCCTCTTTAAATTATTACCATGAACATGATGTGAATTGTTTTTAACTCAATCCCTATTCTAGTAAATAAATAGTTATAATAAGATAAATATATCTAATTTGATTGGAACCAATTTTTTATACTTCACGGTTCATAGATTAACATATTCACATACATCTATTACTCGTGTTATAATCTAAATATATATTTTTCACTAGGTCCTAACAATACATTGACTCTACTGTAGTCTCAAAACACCTTCTAATAGTTTTCTTATGGTTCTCCTATAGATATTAGAATTTTTTTTATAATATATTATTCTTATTGTGTTTAAAATACATTGTCTCTATCATTAATTAAAAAATCTACTAGAAAATATGATATTCACATATCTGATTGAGAGTCCTATAATTGTATTTATTTTATGTTGATCTCTTTAAAAAAATTAATTAATTTTATTAAATAGTCATCAATTAATTGCATTATATTCAAAAAAATATATTATAAATGATAAAAATGTGATACATAAGAGTTTAAAATATTTACATATTGAGTAATTAAAAATATCATAGTAAAATTTAACTGAAATACTTAATACACTATATCATGGTCATAATCTCATATTATCTCTCTAATATAATATCAATGTCGTGATAAAAAATCATAATCTAAATGAAAAACTATTTTTAGTTAAAATATCATTCATTTATTTATGATTTTCTATTGGTTGTGACATATCATGCATTTTAGTATTACGACACTTCATCTACATTTAATTCTTTCACAAAAATATTTTAAGCCTGCATTAAGTTGAAGTGTAGTGTCGAGGATTATCATATGGATTTATTCTGTATACAGTATATAAGAGCACATACAAAAGACTATGTTCGATAGAGAATGCAATGTATATTTCTAGAGTAACATGAAATATTTTAATATGAATCTTTATTCGAGTCTTTGTAATTAATATATTGTAATGTTGAGTTGTGACTTCAGTGGAATATTTATTAGGTATTAATCTCAACATTATGGTCAATGAAAAATTGTATGTAGCTACTAATCCTCATACATATATCATATAAATATCACATTCCTTATTAAAATTTCATTCATGGTTCATATCTTCTCATACATAATTATTGACTGACAAACTAATTTCTTTTGTATCTCTATAAGCCACAACAACCATTTTCACTTCGTATACCACATAAAACCCATTAATTTACATATATATTTAAAATAATACAATTAATAGAAAAAAGGTATGAAATATTTTCAAATTTATTCATATTAACTTAGATTAATACATGCGTAAAAATAACTCTTTTATATGATTAAATTATATTATAAAAAAATCTGGAGAAAACTTGTTATTAGATAAAAAAATATTGACAATGATCTACTCAAAATAATGGAATGAATTCTTCTTCTAACATTTCCTTTCTTTAAAACACTTTTTATGGTAAATTTTTATGTTTTCCGATAAATAATTTTATGAAATGGATGAGAAAATTAAGGTAAAGTGTATATTTAATTTAAAACCATTATTGAAAATGAATATAATATATAGTTTAATATATTTTTTAAAATAATGAGGATATACATTAGAAAAAAAAATTAAAATGAGAAAAAAATAAAAAAGTTTTTTTAAAAGGATTAACTTTAAAATGATATGGTCTTGTAACAAGTAATTATTAAACTCCACATTCTATAAAATGAATTAAATAAGTTTATAATGTATTATATAATTTATTAAAAACAAATAAGATCAGGGATAAAAACATTCCCCCCCCCCTCATGGATAACTCATACATTACTCATCATTGACGAAATTAGTTTTCCAAAGGTAATGAATGGATCATGGAATTCAATTTATTTAGTATATAGTTAGAATAAATTTTCAGTGTTTGTAAACATTATCAAAAAAATACAGATTATAATTTTATATAAAATATAATATTGACATAAAATATTTTATGGAAGTGTGTAATTATATGATTACTATTAGCCTACAGGTTTCATAATTATTATGAGATAGACTCAATAAATGGATTTATGAAAAATCCCCATGTTTATTAACAATTGTGGCTAAATCAAAAAGTCACGCACTCTATTTTTTAATAAGTTGAAATAAGATAAATAATTGTTTATGTCACACGTAAAATGTATTAATGTAAAAAAACTATTAAAAACTAATGGAAAATTTTATAAACACTCATTCTAGTGGTATAATATTTCAATTAACCATGAATTTTAAAAAATATCATTTTCCTCAAAAAAATATATTAAATTATACCAAATATTATTAGTGTAAAAATTTTATGTCATAGTTGAAATGAAAACTTGAATAGAATAATATAATGTTCATCATGAAAATATATTTGAAAATAAAATTCATTCATAATTATGGAATTAAATTTAAAAATTTATTATTATTTTTGAAATACTAGTAGCCATAATATCACATGAATAGCCTCTAATTTCACCAAAAATATCAAAACCACATATAATAACTACATGAGTGATTTACCAACAAAAATTACCTCTAATATATACTCGATTTTTATCTAAAATAAACTAATAAAAACATATTTATGCCCAATAATCTGTAAATTAAATCAAAATATTATTGAAAATTAATGAATTCTAAATACCAAAGGACACCTAAGAGGGTATCTCCTATAATCCAATGGGTGAACAAACAACTATATTACTTAGTTAAAACCCCAAAAATAACATTACAATTTCATGTATAAAATTTTAGACACATATAAAAATTAAATTTTAATCACATTGAATCCATTTAGAATCATACTAAAGGAAAAAAACATTTTTGGGTTTCATTTAGTGAATGTAAGAGGAAACCTTATGGATATGTATAATTTTTCTATGATTTTGTGAAATCACTATATAAAATACCTAAAAAGAAAAAATATAGTAATGTAGAAGGGAGTGTGAAATGATAAGATAAGGTATATGAGTGTTTATATTTGTTTAACAGATGAAAAAACCCTTGTAAGTGAATCATTGGAGGGATAAAATGTAGTACATGATGGCATAATTTAGGATCCATTATAAGGACTCTCGAACATAATAGAAAAAATAATTATGAATGTAGCTAATTAAATGGATAATATTATAGAATAAAAATGAACAAAATACCTATGTTTTATGAAAATGTATACAAGTTCTACACGTTTGCTGACACCGGGCCATATGGAATAGGAGAGTCTATCTGTGCCAACCACCTCATTTCCTCAGTTCATAGGATTCTTGGTACCCATTGTGGGAAACCCAATTCAATCATCTATTATAAAATGAATATGGTTCTACACTTAATGTACACCCAAACTCTTTATCATCACATGAAACCTCAAACAATGCACAAATATAAAAAAATACAATCATTAACAATCAAAATATAAAAAAATCTTAAAATGTCGAAGAATAACTAATCCAAAATCTAAAAAATCAAACAACGCACTATTTTTGTCCAATTAATCTATGATTATTTCAAAATCATTATTTATTTCAACCATTGGGTCATGTGTGATTAAAACAAACCATAACAACATACCAAAAAAACATTCAAAAACCATTTAACCACTACAATCTATTTACTTAATCATAATCACTTTCATATACCAACATCACATGAAATGTCAAGGTATAACATTGACACAAGATGTCTTGAAGATATAGTGAGAATGGTGGATAATTAAACCATCTGAATCCCTTATGTAAAATATTTTAGGAGTTCACCAATGACCAAAAACCTCATATTGGTATTTTCAAAACTACTTAACTATGTTGGTAGTACATAAAAAATAATAAACCATATTATGGTATATAGATAATGAAAATACCATTATTGGGCCTACTTGATATCTCAACATCTCTTGGACAATATCCCATTATTACATCATCAACATTAAAATAATAACAACCAGATCATTAACTAACAAAATCTCATAAGAGATCTACTACCTCACAACAATCTACCATGTACCATTTCATACGTCATGAAAAACTATTATACCAATTTATAACCTCATCAAAATTAATATTCCCATTGGTTTCTAGAGTTAACCCTTACACATAATGCACTTCCACTTTCACATTTACTATTAAATTACTATGAATTATATTCCTACACGATTAATTAATTTAATTAAGTGTAGAATTTTATCATATAACCCATTCCCATTACATAATATTCAATGAATTTATTTATTTCTTCATGCATAAATATATAGGGCCACTGCAACACATTTCAAACACTAAATGAAAAAAAAATTAATCACATCATCCTGTAAAAAAATTAAAACAAAACATCTTTGACATACATTAAATTCTAATCACAACACACTCTCATTCTCAAGCATTATTTTTTTCAATATAAATACAACAAAATAAAAATAAAAAACCCATTTCATAATCTATTAATGATCATATTATGGTTTCATGCTCAAGCATATATTATAGAATCGTTGAATTTTAATTTTTACTATCATTTTCATATAATGTTTTCATATTTAAATACAATGTTACATATAAATCAATATATAAACATCCTCTTTGATCACACCTCTATTATATGAGATATTTTCATGAAAAAATGAAATTAAATTACCATAAAACAAGTAGCACAATATATATTTGACACACATATTACTAATTATAATTCAATCACTTTTATATAGTTTGATCAATTTCATATCTTACCCTGAAAATTACTAATTCAAGTATTATATATACAAAAAATTATAATGATTTACTAAATTAAAAAATATCTAACAGTTTCTTCATCCACCGTGTTAATAAAATAGTTATGCATGATGATCAAAATCGTTAAATATTAGTGTCTTATAGACCATAAAAATAAAAATTATTTAAGAACAATATTTATCATCTCCCACATGTTCTTCTCATATAAATCCTTAAATATACATTTCTGAAACGCTATAATTTCATCCATGTTTTTTAACATATTTCAAAGCCTCTAATCCCACAAAATTGATATTTTAAGGTCAATTGTAACATTTTTATTTGTTTTATAAGCCTTTTTGGCTTAATTGATTATATAGACTACTTTTAGAGTTTAAATGTTTTAATTTTTTAATTATTCTGGATATAGAGGGTTATAAACCAATTTAATTTATATAATTTAATTTATTAGTATTAAATACATCATGGTATTAATTTCATTCTTTTGGACAAAAATGTAAATCCTTATTTTAATGTCCAAAAAATCTCACAATTCAGGCCATCAAATATAAGCATAGATATGGTTATTTTTTAGGATATGACCATGTCTCATAAATGGATGGTCTAAAGGAGCTAAATTTATATAGGTATAAATATAATATCCAATTGAAAAACTTTCACAACTATGTTCCCTCTTGTTTCAGCTTATTTAAAGTCAATAAATTCATGGGAAACCAGATTTTAGAAACTCAATCATTTTTCCTGGCCAAAATAAATTTTCTAAATTAATTGGACATAACATTTCCAACACATGTATGTTTAAGATTAATTTTAGTTTTCCATTGAGGAATATATTTTTTAAAAACAATAAATTATAAAAATTTCCCAAATTAGGGAATGAAGTTGATCTACAATGAGTTTACATTCATTGGATAGAATTTGGATGCTATTTTAAAGGGAGATTTGGAATATCTTCAATTTCAATACCAAAATATGGAACCCCCTGGCTTATATCAAGTGATGTTAACCGATTATGAAGGACAAATATCACCACCACCAGTGGAGAGGATTCCATAGACAATGTTGATGTTCATTTTTTCCTTTTATTTATTTTTTTTTTTGTTTTTTTAGTTGTATATTTATTTATTATGTGATTTTATTTTTAATTAATTAAAAAATTCATGCATCATGTTTTTAAAGTGTCCCCTCAACCCATTTCATTATTTTTTCTTCTATATTTATTCTTCTTATTATCATATTCTTTTTATATTTATTTCATTACTCTTTTGTGTTATAACTATTTTTGATATTTTTAATTACTATATATTTATATTCATTTATTTTATTATCTATCTTATTTCTCTTTATTATATTATATTTATTCTTTTATCCCTCTACTTATTTATAAATAAATTTTTACCGCATAGCCTAATAAATGATAGGATAACCAGATACTTGGCTATGGGGAGGTAAGTGGAAATTCTATTCATTATCTATGTAAATTCATTCATTTTATTATGTTATTGATGAGAAATAGTTATGCGGGTGGGTATAAATACTATCCAGGACAACAATAATCTCAAAATCCTTTCTATTATTTTATTAAATTTTTTTCCTCAATTATTCTAGATATAATCCCTTCATACAATTTATTTGATCCATTCTGTAGAAGAAATGGAATATGAATGAGCCATGTCTTATAAGACATCACATTATCGATTGAGGTGCTCCATCAACCTTGATTAAAGGAGGAGGTATAATTTGTATTTCTAAATAAATTAAATATTCCACAGAAATAGATAAAATAAAAGTAATTAATGAATATTATCATATAATTGAATTATAAAACATATTTTGAACACTAAAAGAAGAATGATGGAACCCATCCACCAAACCACAAATACCAAGTACTTTACATACTAGTAATATTTTTTCATTGCATGTTTTTAAAAGTTTTATCATGTCAATTTCCTGCATAAATATAAATGAGTTATTAAAAATATTTCAAAAATAAAAATAAGAAATTTATGTGAGATATAATAAGTGAATAACTAGGAAAACACCACATGTTATATCACCCCAGTTAACCCCTATGATGTATTATGAAAATAAATTTTATTTTTAGATACCCTAGGATAGGTGTGTGTCATAATTGGTTTTATTTTCAGGGTTATAATCTATTTTTTCTTATCGTTTTCTATTTTTTACATTTTATATAGCTTTTTTAATTTTAAAAAATCCATTAAAAATATATTTTTCATGATGTTTTCATGTGATCATTTTTTTGATACATTGAATAATTTCTCTCATGTGAATGAAAAGAAAAAAAATTATTATTGATAAGCTCTCTAATGAAGTGATTATGCTCTTATGATAATGGTCGGGTAAATGAAATTAAGAATAATGATATCAATCACCCATGATGATTTGATATCAATGGTCAATGAACACTAAGCTGGTATACAGTGATTTGAGTTGAAGAAAGAAGTACAATAGGTTTTCCCCAAATTCAAAAAAATGCATACAAGATGTTGTGGTTGAACTCAAAGAATATAAACATCCCAACCATTTGATAAACCAGATTCAGAATTACTATATTGTGATAGTGAGGATTCAGGATGAAGAATACTTCCTAGCAGATATACATGTGGAATACCCAAATGATCTGGTGGAATTCTAGAATGTGTTAGAGGTACAACATTATCTCCACAATCCATATAAATTAGAATATCCTATATTATTTAATTTTAATCTAGACATGGAAGAGGATGACCCAACCCATGTATTTTAATTTGATTAAATGATGGGGGATCCTGACTACCTACCTACATTAACTAAAGAATTGATTAAAGAAGAACCAGTTTAACGAGATGAGCTAATATAAAACTCTATTTGATTTTATATTATTCAATGTGAATTGATTTTTAATTACAACATATTTAAATTAATATATTTGTAAAATCTTCTCCATGACATAGATGAAGATGAATAATTAGAACATTCTCTTTCTGGGAAACACATGGAGTATCCTGATATTGATGAACATACATTTGATGTAGTCTTTAAAGTAAAAAAAGTTGTTGAGTGTGACGAAACTAAGATTGAGGATTCACAAAATTAAAGGGGGAATTATTATTCAAATTATTCTAGTTAAATTATACCGAATTAAAAATAAATTCTAACCCTACATTTAAATTTACAATTCATGCATCCCATGTTGAGCTAATGATGGAAAAGAAAGTGGTAATTGCAAAATTAGAAACCAACAAACATGATGGTCTATAATTCAACATAACCCCATCATAAAAGTAATAATTAATTATTGAGGGGATGTATCTAGTGTTCTATATCCATGAATTATTACCAACCACCATAAAAAAAAGAACAATCTGGGAAAATACAAATGAGGTTATTCAATTATAGGAAACATCATCCATCATCAAACATCTGGTAAGAGTTGGTATAACCCTCTATTGGAATTAAACGTTCAGATCCCACATAAGGAATCACACCAAGACTTATCCTTTTAATTTATTTCTATAAATTGAGATTTCAATTTCTTAATTATAATTATAACAACATGCATCCCACTCCATCTATTGTTTTTGAACATAAATGAAATAATCGTTGTGCTTAATTGTGTAATTGTTTTATTGGTTCATGATGGAAGAAGATGGACCCAAAAGTGGATAAAAGAGCTATGATTTATGGGAAATGGATTTCACACTTTATTTATGTTCTAACTCTTTAAATTTTTTTCCTAAATCATTTTTGGGAATCAAATGAAAATTTTATACTCACACTTCAACTCATGCTTTATATGGATTATCTAAAAGGCATGCATTTCATAGGAATGTTGTGATGCCATGTTATATTTTTCAAAGATAAAGATATTTAATGAATAAAATGTATAATTGGATGTTTAAATTGATTCATGGATATTAAATGGTGACTCATGATTTAATGGATTAATTGATTCAGGTAAATACAATTTCCAAAACATTCATTCAAGCTTTGAGTTTCTGAAATTTATGTGAATTAATATGTTATTATTAATAACTGATTTAATGATTCCGTAATGTTATAATTACCACTCCTAATATTATTTCATGTCTAACTTATTTTGATTTTACTCTTGAGAATATTCATTGACTGAACATGGGACATTCCACCAGCTAGAAATTGCATATGAAATTCTCAAAACTATGATTATAGAAAAACTCATTTAAAATGATTGAATAATTTTTTAATAATCTTTTATACTTAAAAACCTGAATTACATTAATACATTATTATCCCATTTAAATCATGAATGATATTTTTTGGGATGACCCAGATTTCATACCATTTTTATCTATTCTTACCCTCCTATTAGTATTTTCGGGTTATTTTAAAGATGAAGTGTGGTGAGGAATGGAATTATTATGGAAGGGATGAAATACATTGTAAGGAAAAATTGTGGGGGTATTGACGTTGGCACTATAAACGTCTTTTGATTCAAAATTTATACTCTATTGTTTTACCCTTCAGAAAAAAACAAGTGAAATTGACAGAATTAACAAAAAAATAAAAAATTGGGTTGTGATTTTGGAAATCCAAAATCACCATTACCAGTTTTATGATTATTTTCTTATGTGGTTAGGTGGTGGATGCGAAGTTTATTTGAAGAAAAACTTTTTAAAATCGAATAAATGAATAATTTAATTGAAAAATAAAATATAAAAGTAGAATGAAAACGTAATGGGGTGAAAAAATCATTCATTATTCCTTATTTGATCATAACCACTCCTTTTAGTTTTGACGAATATGGTAGTCACTACACATCATGGGGATGATTCCATTAAACATTAATTTTTTATATCCACCACAATACATAATATATATGAATCCTCTTTGAATCTTACTATTTAATACTCAATTCCTACCATCCATAATACTCATTGTAATTTTAGACTTTAATGACAGCCTTCATGATTTTATAAATATTTTTTCATTACAAAGTGGAGAAAGTTGTTCCATTACAATAATACAAACAAAGTGAACATCTTCGTGATATAATCATAACTATATGTTAAATAGTATCATTAGTAATGATTGGAAATATTCAAAGTGAGTTCGATCACGACTTGGCATGATTATTAATAGTGAATTACGGAGCATGAAATAATCAAAGAATAAGCTACACCATTTTCCAATGGGAGAAATTAAAATAATGTAATTAACAATTTCATTAGAAAATAGGAAATTGAGTTGTTATTTTATGTTTAATATTAAAATATTATGTGACATTGATTATTGTTTAATTTTATTTTCATGAGATTTGAATAATTATATCATTGGTGCCCTATGATTTTTAATATTGATATTTTATTCTTGAGGAAAAGCATGGTTTATGTATGGGGGTATTAAAACACTCAATTTCTAGGAATATTTTTAAATAAATTTCAATTGTTTTAATCTAATAAAAGTTCTATTTTGATGGTAATTTGCACATGTTATGGGTTTATAATCATTTTGGGTTAAATTTAAAAGAAGCGTTATTTTAGAATTTAAATATTTTATATTATTTTAATATTTTGTCCATAAGATTTAATAAATTAATTTAATTTCTGAAATAATTTTTTTGAAGATTTAATAAATATTTTTCTTTATTTCATTATTCATGACTGAATGTTGTGTTTTTCTTTTGAGTTTCCAATAGAATCTCACATGCAGGCCTCATAATATGTGCACAGATATGGATGTTTTTTAAATTGCAACAATATATCATAAATTGATGTAACTATGTGCAGAAATTCCACCTGTAGAAATATAAAATCTAGAAGAAAAACTTTTATAACTATATTGACATTTAATTATTCCAATATCAGATCCACAAATGCATTGTAAAATCATATTTTGTAAATTAAATAAATATTTCATTCTACAATAAATGTTCATAATTAATGAGACATAATGGTTCCTATACATGTCTGCTGAAATTTTTTATAAAAAGAAGAAACATATTTTTGAACAACATTCAAGAATAAAAATATTCAAAAAGTCAGTAATTAAATAGTTCTACCACTAGAAAACATTGTATATAATGAATATAGAGGAGAGATTAATAGGAGATTTGGAAGATCTTTAATTTGAACACAAAATAAAGGAAGCCCTTGTCCTATATATGGTGGAGTTAACCCAGGATGAAAAAGGTATACCACCACATCTAATATAGAGGAGGCCGAGAACCATGATGATGCTTATTTTTCTATTTATTTTATTTTTATTTTGTTTTTATTCTGTTTAATTTTTTTTGTAAATTTATAATTAGTTAATTAAATAATTCATCCATAATTTTGTCAATTTGTTCCCTCCAATAATTTTGTTATTTTTATCTTCCATTATTATTCTTATTATTATATTCTTATTATTCTTTTAATAACATTATTTTTATGTGTTTTAACTAATTAAATATTTTAACTTCTTTTATAATTATTTTATTTTATTTTATTCTCTCTCTTATCATTATCTATATTTTTTAGTTTTTATTCTTTTCTTTTCTTCTATTTCCTTCTCATGCCCCAATTACCTCTCAACCTTATAAATGAGGTGTCACTTTATGCTTTAAAAGTGGGTGTTAGGTAAGAATTGTATTCATTTTTCACATAAATTGTTTTGTTTTGTAATGTTTTTATTCAGAACAAGTTATATGAATGGGTGTGGATTTTATCCACTGTGACACTGATCTCAAATTAATTTCTACTCTTTTATTAAATATTTCCCTCCCTTATACTATTTATAATATCTTTATACTATGGAGATGAACAATTTTGTAGATGAAATAGCATTATATATAGTCTGGACTTGGAAGACATCACACTCTTGATTGAGTTGTGCGATCAACCTTAATTATAGGAGGTGTTGTTATGGAGATTGTTAAATAAATTAAGTATTTCACACCAATAAATAAAATAACCATATTTCTTGAATGAGATCTCAAAATTGAATTATCAAACTTACTTTAATCCCTGACAAGGAGAATGACGGAACACAGGAACCAAACAACAAAATACTAGTTCTTTATTTTTTATTATCGTTCATTAATTTTATGTTGGTATATGTTTTGACATTAAATTTGTTTTCTATATGTCAATTTATTCTATGAAATAATAAAAACAACAAAAATAAGTAGTTTAGGTGATATAGAATAGATATGTGAACATTTGAGAAATCTCCTTAAGTGAGACAACTCCGGTCAGCCTCTAGACAACATTAGAAAAATATATATTCCTTTACTATCCCCAAATATGGGAGTTGGAAAGAACATGGAACCATTTTGGGGGATCTAATTAGTATTTTATTATATTTTTCATTTTTTCAAATTTTAGATTGTATAATTACTTTAAAAAAACATAAATATTTATTTTACCATGATTTTTTCAAGTGATTAATTTTTCAACACACGTAACAATTACTCAGATGTGAAAGAAGAAGAAAAAGATAATACATATAAGGACCTCCAACGAAAGGATGAATCTCTTATGATAATTTTCATACATAAGAAAAGAGGCATAAAAATTTGGATATCACCTTAAGATTTTATGACCATGTTTGATGAACTCTAATCTAACATACAATTGTCGAGTCCAAGAACTAGGTGCCATTGGATTTCCACAATTACACTAAACACATCGATGATGTTGAGTCCAAATATGAGGAATATCAACATCTGAACCATTTGTGGAACCGAACTCAAGATGACCATGTTGTGCTATAGTATATTCCTGATGAGGAAGACTTTCCTTCAAGTCAACGTGCAGGGTATTGATTAGATCATAATGAATTTTCAAATGATTATGAGGTAAACTATGATCTCCCTACTCCTTAAAAAGTAGAAAATCCAGAATGATTGAATTTAACTACATCCATTCAAGAGGAAGACAACACCCATGCGGTTGAATTTGATTAAATGATGGGGGATCCTGACTACCTGTATCCATACACTAAATTGATTCGATCCAAATCAATTTGGGTATTTAATTATATCTCAAACTCTATTTAATTTTTTTATTCAATCATAATTGTGTATTAATTCCCACTTCTATTCATTATCCTATTCAGACAATCATCACCATTCTATATAAGAAGATGAAGAATCAGCACATTCAACTCATAAAGAAGCCATGGTGTTTCTTTATCGTGACGAACATACATTTAAGGAAGTTTATGAAGATACCCATGTTGATGAGACCAAGGAATTCAAGATAAGGAATTGTCACACAAAAATGGGGAATTCCAATATACCTTCTCTATGTTTAAGTTATTTTTAATCAAATAAATATTATATCCCTAATTTTGAAACTTAAATTCATGTATCCCCTATTTATATAATTCTAGAAAGGAAAGATGATGTTTCAGATGTAGAAACCAAAGAAGATGATAATCCAAACTTCATCCTACCCCCTATATTTAATTTAATATAATTTTAAAACGGATTGATCTAGTATACAGTATTCATGGATCATTCCTCCAAACAAAAAAAATCATAGAAAGTCATGGAAAACAAACATTGGTGGATTATGTATTAGAATCATCATCCACCATAAGTCTTTCGATAAATAATCGTACAACCCTTTGGAGGATGTAAAAATTGGGTGGCTACTTAGGGGATCACATCAATACTTATCCCATTACATTCTCTCTAGAACTATATATTTATATTTCATTTTTTGGATTATTGCAACATGCAACACACTTAGTATATTATTTTTGAATATAAATTAGATGATTTATTTTCTTATTTTGGTAATTATTAATAGGATCATAATGGAAGAAGTAAGCTCCATGTATTGGAGAAAAATGAATAAGACTCATGGTAAATGGAGTTAAATTATCTATTAGATATGAGTGTCTTATTAATCATGTAATTAAATGTTTTATATTTCAATGTAAAGGACATTTTATGATTAAAATGAGTAATTTGGTGATTAAAGTGAAGCACGGTTATTAAAATGCGGGATCATTATTTAAAGTAATTAGTTAATTCATGTAAATGAAATTTTAAAAAAATCTTTCGTGGTTTGAATATTTGAATTTCATGTCTATTAATTTTTCATTTTTAATCATCCCATAAGTGATTTTTCTATTTTATATGACTAATAATTGATAGTATTTCTAGAAAAATTAATTCATACTTTATTCTTAATCATATTTTTATGAGTGATATAGGGATATTTCAACTACTAGAGCATTCATTTGAACAAGTCAAAACTATGATTATAGAAAAACACATTTAAAATAATTGAAGCATATTTTAAAAATTCCTTATACTTGAAACCCACCATTACATTAATTTTATATTATCCCATATAAACCATTAATGTCCTTTTTAGGGATGATCCATGTTTCATGCTATTTTTATCCCTTTCTATCCTCCTCTTAGTATCTATTATATACATTAAATTTATTTATTTTTGGATGAATGGAATAATGGTAGAACGGATGAAATGAATTATAAAGACAAAATGTCGGGTGTTAATGAGGGAATTTAAAATGTTTTAGGATTCATATATTGTACATTATTTTTTATACTCTTGATTAAAAAATCAAGATAAAAAAATAACCAATAATGAAATAATTGGTTTTGATTTGGGAAAATAATAAATCACTATTATTATACCTATAATTATTTTCATATGTGGTTAGGTTGTGGATATAATTTTTATTCTAAGAATAAAATTTGAAAAATTAATAAAAAGTAAATATTTTATAAAAAAATAGTGTAGAAAAGTTAAAAATAATCAAGAGGGAGAACAAATCATTTCTTATGCTTTCTAAGATCATAACTATTGCTTCATGTTTTAGGGGAAATGATTGAAGGGGGTATTTCTATTGAAATTTAATTTTTGATATTAAGAACTATAAATATGTGATAATCCTCAAACATGATCATTAAATTTTAATCATGAATTCCTACCATCTTTAAGCCTCAGAGTCATTAGAAACTTTAATTAAAGCACTCGTGATTTTATGAATCTTTTAAATTTAATAATAGGAGAAATGAGTTGTATTACTTGGATATGGATAGAGATATTGTATTAATGATATGATCATAAGTATAAATACATTAATACAATTATTGATGATTGTAAATCTAAAAATTTAGGTTGGTTATGACTTTACATGATTAATAATAATGAAATAAGGTGTTTTAATGAAATAAAAAATAAATTCCACCAATTTTATAATGAATAAAGTAAAATAATTAAAAGGAATGTTTTGTAGGAAAATAGGAAATTGAATTTATATTTTTTTGAGAAATATGAAAATTTTAATTAACGTTGATGATTGTTTAATTTTATTACCTTGAAATTTGAATAATGATATCATTAATACTCTCTAATTTTAAGTGTTGAGATTTTATGATTGAGGAAAATCATGGTATAATTGTAGGGGTATAAAAAATCAATATTTCTGACTATTTTCAAAAAATATAAATGGTTTTAATCCCAAAAATTGATATTTTAGTGTCAATTACCACATTATATGGTTTTAGAAGTTTTTTGGTCTTAATTAGATAAAGGTTCTAATTTTGGAATATATTTGTTTTAATTTATTTAAGTATTTTGATTATAACATTTGGTAAACTAGTTTAATAAAAAAAAAATTTGGCTTTAATTCATCTTAGAATTCATATCATTCAACTAGATTCAAATCTAAATCTTTCATATGATAGCCCCAAATAATCTCACTCGTTTGGGCTCAAAATTTATGTAAAGATATCCATATCAAATAAATAGACATTCCAATTGAGAAAAATAATACAATGATAAAGATAAAATCTAGATGAAAACATTCATTACTATGGACCCAATTTATACCTATGATTTCAATTCCATAAATGTAACGGAAAGGATGAATTTTAGAATTCATATACTTTTTCTGATCAAAATAAATATTTGGAATTAATGGGACATTACTATTCATAAAAATATTAGATGACGCATAAAATTTGTAGTTAAACTAAGATTTTATTTCATAAAAAAATTAAAGAATATAACTTTCAAAAATTTGGAAATTAAATGTGTCTACCATGAAAAATCATTTTATAGAAATAATCTAGAGGATATATTAAATAAATATTTGAAATATATTTAATTTCAATACCAATGGATGGTACCCCATTTTCCAATATTAGGAGCTCACCCAAGATGAAGGATATCTTTTAAAACCCCTGATATTGAGGAGGATGAGGTCCATGATAATATTCATTTTTCCCTTTTATTTATTTGTATTTTATTCTAATTTTTAGCATTATTTATCATGAAAATTTAATTTTAGTTAATTAAATAATGCAAGAATCATTTTGTTATGGAGTTCTCTCCACCCATTTTATTATTCTCTTATTTTATTATTCATATTTTTATTGTTTTCTACTTATTATTATGTTAATTGTATTATCTATCTTATCTATTTTATTATTTTAACTTCTTATATATTTAATTTAATTTATTATATTATATCTCTCTTAATTCTCTTTTTTTATTATATTTATTATTTTCATTCCTCTATTACTTTTTCATTACACCATGACATATTAATCCAATAAATTAGGGGATAACTTGAGGATTGGACTTGGGATTTAACTGGAAATTATACTCATTATGTATGTAAATTCATAGGTTTTATTATATTTCTGATGATAAAGAATGATGGGTAAGGGTGTAGATATTTTCCACAGTGACACTGATATCACACTCATTTATATTATTATTTTTAAATGTGTTACCTCCATTATAATGGATATAATTTCATAATATGATGGATTTGAGCCATTCAATGGATTAAATGTTATATGGTGAAGCCAAGCCTTGGAATATTTCATTATCTCAATTGAGGTGTACCATTAACCATGATTATAGTAGGAGGTGAAATTTATATTTATAAATGTATTCAACATTCCAAAACAAGAAATAAATGAATATAAATTCCTTAATGAGATCCCATTATAAAATTATCAAACTTAATTTAATCAGAAAATAGAGAATGATGGAACCCATGAACAAAACCCCAAAGACCAACTTCTTTCTTTACAAATATTATTCAAACATTCCAGGATTGTATATGTTATAACATTTCATTTTTCTTATAAATTTAAATTAATTCTTAGAATAAATAAAGGCAAAAAAATAATTTTTTAGGTGACATAGAATATGTAGGTGAACGTAGAGACCTGATCATTACTTACATGGAAATTACATTACTTTTTTAGAATACTTAATACTAAACAAAAACAAACAATCGAGGATCGTAATAGTTTAGTGTCTTTGGAAACTCAAAACATAATCTTCTAATCATGGTGAAATATCTTCAACATAATGATATTACCCTTTTGTTTTCGTACCTAAAATAATTCTTTATATCTTCGGGAAATGAAAATATATAAAGGGTGTTCTAAAATGCTTAGTAAGGGTAATAATGGATAAAATATAACAACCCATATACATTTGAACTTAAAAACAAGAACATAAAGCACAAACATTAAAATATTGAGTTCTGAAATAAATATTGGAAGTATGTAAGGCTTAGATCATAATATAAGATAAATCATTAGAAAATATCATGGGAATAAAACATGTAATTTTTTCAAAACATTAGTCACATGATATGATTTCCATAGTATCCAAGGCATTGGTGCCAAGACCATCATAGTGGACGAAGTCCATTACAGAACCGGGTTTACATGTTGTTCCCTCCCAGTATTATTGTACCATATTTTCCTTCCAATCCAGCCATGTCTATATCCTGAGATATAAATCATTACCCAACACATTTTAGGGAGATATAGATCCCACCCATCTCATAATTAATTCATTCTTTCGTCTTCCACAAAATAAACATAAATCATTCATCATAACCCAATGAATAAAATGGGTTTCAAATACATCATCCCATCATACCGTAATCCATATAAAACAATAGATATAATTTCATAAAAAACCATTCAAATAATATGGAAATTATACGTGAAAAATATCCATATTAAATAATTTCATCTTAGATGGACAATAGTTTTCATAAAACTCTTGAAATGAATTCTTGTGGAAAATATCTTTTCTTCTACAAAATCATTTTTTTCTCAAAATACAGTGAAATTTTAAAAGAAAATAATTTCATTGAAAATAATAATGAAATTTTGTAGAGGAATAATCATAGAAATAAGGCATTATGAATTTATAAAAATCCATTCATTCCGTATAAGTTTAAAAACATTATTCATGTACTTTTTCCGGAAAAGTCAAAAAGTACCTCGTATGGTAAACAAAAGAGAGATTACTTCCATACTAAATAGTAATAGTCAAAAAGGGGTAAACATGAATTTAAAAATACATGGAAAATTAGTAAACACTTTATGAATTTTTTTTTATAAAACACCGACAAGGATAATAAATAAAACCCCAATAAATACTTATGTAGAAGCAATCTCGAATAAAAATGAGATTGCGAAATTATCCCTTACCTTAAGTCCAATTTCTTCTGTATATATCTGAAACTCTTGTATAGTGGGTTTAAAAATTTTATTAATATGTAACAGAACCATAATAATATTTATTATATCATATATGATTCACTTATGAATTTATATTACCCGTTCATCTTCTAATTCCTTGTTAAAGCAGTATTTTGTGTAATATCGTTTCATTTATAGAATGTGTTTTGACTTATAACTTTTTTTTCATATGATTACTTAGATCATGATTAATTACTTCCATAATTTAAAAAATGATTTAAATATATTCAAAATATAATTCATTGATAAATGGAATGAAATACACTGTTCATGGAGATGGTATGTCATTAGTATGCATGAACGCCGTTTTCTTTTCCTCATTGAAATGAATGGAATTTAGTAGATAAAATATATATATATATATATATATTAATACAGAAGCATTATTATGCCATATATTTCATTATTATTCAATATATATACTTTATAATCATTCTTGAATGGATGACATGAATAATGAATCGCATCGCATTGTGGAGACGGTAATCCGTACATACGCACGAGCGATAATATCGCTCCCATAATTATTGAATGGTATTAGAGTGGATGATAGAATATCTCAGAATTTTTATCATGTTAAAATAATCATATATAGTTATTTTTTAAACCATTATACCCATCCATTTATGGTGGTGGTGGAAAACAGATTACACCATAGCGTGGAGACATTATTCTGTACGTACGCACGCGCGTTGATTTTGTTTTCCGTAGGATGGATAGAAGGTGAAATAGGTTTGTTTCATATTTATATTAACATATCATTATATGAGTGATAATTATGTTATTACATTACAATGAAACAATTAAAAAAAAGGAAGTAGAAGGAGAAATAAATTTGAAAGAATCGGTAAAGGATATTAAATCTTCTTTGACGTGTATCTTCTAAACCACTTATTTGGGAACTAAGGTTGGTCTTTGAAGAAGAGAAGGACCTCAAGTATGTTTCTACAGAAGTGGAGAAGAGAATTGGATAGGGTTTTTCTGAGCATTAAGGCTCAAAATATTGTTAAGAGGAGAGGGAGGAGGTTCCCTTTTATAAGAGAGGAGAGGGGCACTTTTGGAAACCTCTAAAATATTAATTTATAATAAACAAAAACCCAACATAAATAATATCGAAAATCACTAAAATTCAGAGATGTGATGAGATAGGGTTGTACTCTCATCAGAAAATAAATTTTATACATGTTAGGAATTTATTTTAAACCTTATCAACTTGATTTATCCTTATTTAATCTATTTAATTTTATTTGTGGTAATAATATTCTAAATTTTGAATTTATACAAAAAATTACTTGTGTGTTGTGAATTATCCATAATTGGATACTTTATAATATTTTAAACTATATAAATTTCAATTTATAATTTTTAAATATTTTTGTAATTTTTAAACAATTTAATAATATGTTATTTTTATTAAATAACAATATTGTCCATTTTGACACTATTCATTTATTTGAATTTAAATAAAATCCACATAGAGGATATATTAGAACAAAAATATTTAATAGATTCATAACATGTCATATATATCTTGAAAATTCGTGGAGCACATTAAATAGTCCATATAATATTTATTTTATCATTTTTAAAACCATTTATTTAATATTTCAATCAATAAAATAATTTTTACATCACCATTGTGTCATCATTAATGATAATTATTTAATCTCTAAAAATTATAAATAATTTTAAATTATTTAGATAATTTTATAGGATTTATGGCGACTATTTTTGTTCATATTTTTATTATGTTTTTCCCTAAATTAAAATTATTTCACTTATAAGATATAAGAGAGTGACATGTTGTCAATTCCTATAGTGTTAATAATAATTACATCATTTTATTGTTTAAAAGAATATGAAATGAATTCATTCTAACCCTCAGGTGATATGGGTAGACTTTTATTCATCCAATATAATTTTTGCAGGTGTTATGGTAATATTTTAATCTTATTTTTACCCTTAATTACCTAATTTACATTTAACTCTATGAAATAAAAATTACCTTATTTACTATTCACAATATCAAAAAAACAAAAACTAACCTATTTAAATAATTTAGACCCATTTAATTCAAATATGAATTCCATTTTTCAAAATTAAAAACACCAATGTTGCAGTAATTAATTTAAAATTAATCCTATTGTTAAAAATACTGGTTTTAAAATTTAAAACATTACCAAAGATTGAAATGTTTTATCTATGAATTCAATGTAAAATTAATGATAATGTCTTAAATTATATTAAAAGTTAAAAATATGTAATATTTTTACTTTAAAACCATTAAATTTTATTATTTAACTATATAAATTATCTTGATGAAAAAGTTGTTTTTAAGAATAATTTAGCATATTTTTACTATTAATCAAAATATGAAGGATAACAGAAAAATATAAATCATTTATCCAAATTAAATTTTTATATACTTATTGCAATTAATATGTTTATTTTTTCTAATCGAACTTATAAACATGTCAAAAACTAGATTTAATGTGGGTTTTCTATCAAAAGGTAGCAAAACTGCATATTTTTTAAAATACTTATTTTTCTCGAATTTTTTTTTGTTCTCATACCATGTTCTATAATGTGTGTATGATGAATTATTATGTAATAAAATTACAAATGAAGTTAATACTCTTCAGAACATCTATTTTATAACAATATATCACTGTTTATTAAAACATGGTATTGCGTACAACACACGCTATCAAGGAAGGTCGCTATTACGTGAAACACAATCCAAGAATTGTGTTTATGTATACTACAAGATAATACCGTGTTTCATATAGCGCAATAAAATCTTGGTGTAGCTTACGAAACAAGAAATCAAGTAAATTAAAAAGAAAATTTCTCATAAAATCTCGAGGTGTTACATTCTACCCCCCTTAAAATGAATTTTGCCCTCAAAATTCATTGGGGTTATAAATGGTTTACTACATGAGAGTATCTTTCATAGAAACACACAACGTAAAAAGAATACTAAAACTTCATTTTAAAAACTAATGTATGGAACTTAACGGTTACCTATATTAAGTCATCTTTGGGCTTCCACATAGGAGAACACAGGTGAACATATGGATATAGAAGAGAAATCTAACTATCATGTTCTGATGAAGAGTGGTAGAGAACATAGCTATGAAAAATCCAAAAATCACAAAGCCATAAATTTTTGATGATCTAAGGTACCATCTGATTCATTGGATATGAGGGTTCTAGGACAACATTTTTGGTATTCAGGTTTTTTTTCATTAATTTGAAAATTTTGAATTAGAATAAATACTAACTTTATTTTGGTACAATCTCACAATTTGTCATACCTAAAACAATTTCCACAACATATCTTAATTTAATGAAGTTTAATTTGTCTTTAATGAAGTTTTAGCAGATTTTCTGATAAAATTATGGATAATTTCCTCTTCCTCAGAAAAATGGTTAGAAAAATTTATTAAATATACATAAGTACATATATGGTGATATTAATTGTATATGGTTCCAAAAATGGACTTATAATTCATCTATCATACTAATTAATAAAATAAAACTAATTCCTACAAGCCATTGACTTTATGTAGTCCAGTGGTTGGTGATAAATGCATGTCACACTTCTGTTATGGGTTCGATTCCCACAGCCTTGTCTGGCGCGATGGGTTGTTTCCCTTCCTGAAGGTTGTCCTTTTTCTAAAACAACACCATTATAACATTCAAGAAATAATATCAGAAAATTTTCTAGCCCAAAATAATACTATCTGATGTCCAAATTAATCCATTCTAACCTTTAGGATTATCCAAAATACTTCTGTCCAAACTCATAGTATAATGAAAATGATTACTAGAAAGGTCATATAACAAGCATGTGTATACCATCATTTATCCCCCATATATCATAACATATATCTTGTTGGTGACATTTGAAACTTGTGAATACCTTAATCATGTATTCTGTGAACATAAATTACCATAGAACCTTAGTGAAAACACGAATGCTATCAAAAGTTAACTCTTTCAACATACCAAAAACCCAAAAATTCTATATACTCAAATAATGATATCACTATGTCCTTATAATAGTCATGAGCTCATTAATAATATCCAATATATAATTATCTCATAATCCTTTCATTAAGCCTATGTCATCTACTTAAAAAAATATTTCAATCACTTTTCATGGTTACCAGTACCATATTCTTATAGAAAAAGACAATAAATCAATACATAAATATTTTAATATTAAACTACTATAAATGAGATTCCACAACATTATTTAGGAATACCATTACAGGAACACTTAATCATTCCACCACATCATTGTCATACTCAAAATTTCAAAGAGTGATCGAATGTGACTTCCCATTGTCCTTTTCCTTAAGGGGATGTTGATATTGATCATCATTAACCCTTGGATTTGTTCATTGGTTAGCATAATTCCCCATTTCCGTGAACATGTAGCATTGAAGTTTTGGTGGTGAGTTCTGTATAGTCTTTTCTCTATTCACATCATTAGCTACATTTTTTCCATTACGTCGACACTTAGCTGCTCAATGACCTTCTTTCCCACACATAAAACATTTTCTAGTCCCTTTATGTCAATCTCCACCATGATTCATTCCACACTTTGAGCATAACGAAACGTTTATATTCATTTCACCATTTTTTGAGAGTTTTCATTGATCTCCATCTATCGTTTCTTGTCAAAACCATGAGATCGATATGTAACACCAACATCCATTTCTACCATGATAGCGCAACACTCAATTTCATCATAGCTACTGAAGTCTCTTATCCCTAATTCACTTCGAAGACTTGGTTTTAAGCCACTAAATAATTTAACTACATTACTTTTAGGTTGAATGATAAAGAAAAATGCATACCTTGCAAGCCTTGTAAAATTTGCCTCGTATATACCCACAGATTCATCATCCTTTTGCTTAGTCTCAAGGAACTACTTTTCTATCTCTTTTTTAATAATATGTGGGGTGTACTTAATGAAAAAACGTGTTCTTAAAGTCATCTCATTCCATGGATTCAATTTCATCTTGGGGAATTGTGTTGTTAATTAGAGTCCACCACTTGTCTGCTTCACCTTCTAAATGGTAAACTACCAAAATGACTTTTTTTTATTTGAACAGCGATATTTAGAAAATATCATTTTAATGGTACTGATTCATTTTTCACCAACCGGTGGATCAGAAGACCCACTGAAAGAAGGTGTATATTTCCTCATAAAGGTCTTAATAGAATATTGTACCCTTCTCTGCTCATTTGGCAGCCCAGAATGTTTCATTGCATGAGTAAGTTTAGATATAATATTTTCACTCAATTTCCTATAACATTTGGTTGTTTAGGAGGAAAATCATTACATTGGCTAGTGCATTGATCATTGACATAGTTCCTCCAGGTTCCATCCATTTTATAAAACCCAAAAAAATAGTGTGAGAGGAAAACATCATACAAGGAAAACAACATAATCAAGTGGAGTAATTTCAATATCAAACATCCTAGGTTTAATCCTATGTAATTAATAATTGTTATATTAATTATAGGATTGTAACATACACTTATACTTGACCTTAGGGACATCCCTATACATACCTTAGAATTTTCTATAGGGATCTCACTAATGTTTTCTCGTCCTAGTTTCCTATGGTTGAATAAACTTTCAATCTGATACCAACTGTAGAGACCCAAGCATGACTTACATGGAAATTACATTATTTTTTTGAAATAATTAATACATAAAAAAATCAGACAACCATAGACTGTAATAGTTTAGTGTCGTTAGAAACTCGAAACATAATCTTCTATTCATGGTGAATGATCTTCAACATCTCCCATAAAGATATTCCACTTTTGTTTTCTTAGATAAAAACTTTATTTTATATCATGGGGAATAGAAAACATACAAAGGGTGATATAAAATGCTCATTAAGGGTATGAATGCGGAAAATAAAAATCCATATACATTTGAACATAAAAGCAAGATCATAATGTTTAACCAATAAAATCATGAGTTCTGAAATAAATCATGGCAGTACATAAGGCATAGATCATAAAAGAACATAAATCATGATAAAATAGCATGGGTATAAAAAATGTAATTATGTAAAACCATTAATAACATGATATGATTTCCATATTATCCAAGGTATTGCTTCCAAGACCATCGGGGTGGACAAAGTCCATTATTGATTCGGGTTTATTTGTTGTTCCAGCCCAGTATTACTGAACCAGATTTACTTGTCATTACAGCCTTGTCTATCTCATGAGATATAAATATTTACTCAATTCATTGTATGGAGATATATGTCCCACCCATATCATAAAAAAATCATTCTTTCGTGTTCCATAAAATGAACAAAAATCATTCAGCATAACCCAATGAATAAAATGGATTTCATATACATCATCCCATCCTAACATAATCCATAAAATGAAATGGATATAATTTCATCATAAAAAAATAAAATCATGTAAACAATATAGAAATTATACATGAAGCATATCCATATTAAATAATGTCATCTTATATGGACAATAGTATTAATAAAACGGTATAAATGAATTATTGAGGAAAATATCCTTTCTTCTTCAAAATCATTTTCTTTTCTCAAAATTCCATGTAATTTTAAAATAAAATATTTTCCTAGAAAATAATCATGAAATATTCTATAGGATTATTCATAGAAATAAGGCGTTATTAAACTGTAAAAAACATGTTCACTCTATATAAATAAAAAATACATTCTTGTCATAATTTTGCTGGAAAATTCAAAAAGTACCTTGTATGGTCAAAAAAAGAAAGATTCCTTCCATACAAAAAAGTTAAAGTAAAAATGGGTAAAATTGACTTTAAAAATACATGGATGACTTGTAAACAATTTATGAATAAATTTTTATAAAACACAGACATGGATGATAAATACAACCCCAGTAAATACTTATGTATAAGCAATCTCAGATAAAAATGGGTTTGCAAAATTATCCCTTTCTTTATGTCCAAAATCTTCTACATATGTCCAAAACTCCTATAAATTGGGTTTAAACATATTATTCACTTGTAACAGAACCATAATAATATTTATGATATAATATATGATTCACATATGAATTTATATTTCCTGTTCATTAGTCAATTCCAATTTAAAGTAGCATTTTGGGTAAAATCGTTTCATTTATCGTATGGGTTATGACTTGTAAATTTTTTTCATATGATTACCTAGATCAGGATTAAATAATTCTATAATGTAAAACATTATTTATAAATATTCATAATATAATATATCGACAAATGGAATTAAATACACCGTTCATGGAGACGGTAGTCCGTACGTACGCATGAAAACTTTTTTCCTTTCCTTATTGACTTGAATGGAATTATGTAGATGAAATATATATATATATATATATATATCTAATGGAATTAATATGACATATATTTCATTATTGTTCAATATATATACTTTATAATCATTCTTGAATGGTTAACATGAATAATGAAACTCATCGCATCGTGGAGAGAGAAATCCATACGTACGCACGAGCGATGATATCATTCCTATAATTATTGAATGGTATTAGAGTAGACGATAAAATATATCAAAATTATTATTATGTTTTAATAATCATATATAGTTATTCTTTACACCATTATACAAATCCATGTATGGTGGTGGTGTAAAATAGATTACACCACAGCATGGAGACGGTATTTCGTAAGTACGCACACGCAATGATTTCATTTTCTGTAGGATGGATAGAAGGTGAAAGAGGGTTTTTTCATATTTATAATAACAAAATAGTTTATGAGTGATATTGATGTTATTATTTTATAATGAAAAAAATAAAAAATAGGAATTATAAGGAGAAATAAATTTGAAAGAATCAGTAAAAAATATTATATCTTCTTTGACGCACCTCTTCTAAACATCCTTTTTGGGAACTAAAGATTGTCTTTAAAGAAGACCATGACCTCAAGTATATTTCTAGGGAAGTGGAGAAGAGAAATGGACAGGTTTTAGCTGAGCTTGGAGGCCCAAAATGTTTTGAAAATGAGATGGAGGAGGTGCCCTTTTATAAGAGATGAGAGGGGCCCTTTTGGAAAACCCTAAAATATTAATTTATAACAACCCCGAACCCCACATAAAAACATCCAAAATTACTCAAATGTGATGATTATATGAGATAGGGTTGTAATTGAATTATCCAATAAAATTTATACATATTGGGAATTTATTTTAAACCATATCAACTTGATTTACCCTTATTTAATATATTTAATTATATATGTGTTAATAATATTCTAAATTTTAAATTGTCATAAATAATTACATATGTGTTTTGAGTTCTCCATAATTAGATACATTATGAAATTTTCGACCTTATAAATTTCAATTTATAATTTTTAAATTTTTTTGTGATATTTAAACAATTTAATAATATGTTTTTTATAAAATAACAATAGTGTCAATTATTGAACTATTCATTTAATGGAATTGAAATAAAATCCACACAGAGGATATATTCAAAAAAATATTTTATAGATTCATAACATGTAATATTTATCTAGAAAATTTGTGGAGGTCATTAAAAGGTTAATATAATATTTATTTTAATATTTTAAATCCATTTATTTGATATTTCAATCAATAAAATAATTTTAAAATCACTATTGTGTCTTCATTAATGATAATTATTTAATCCCTAAAAATTCTAAATAAATTATTATGATATAGATAATTTTATTGTTTCTAAGGACTATTTATTTCTGATGTTTTATGGAGTTTATCACTATAATTAAAATTATTACACTTATAAGATATAAGAGAGTGACATGTTGTCACTTTCTTTGGTTTTAATAATAATTACATGATTTTCATGGTCAAAAGTCCATGAAATGAATCTATTCAGACTCTTAGGTGATATGGGTCAACATTTATTCATACAATATAATTTTGGCAAGTGTTATGGTAATTTATTAATCTTATTTTTACCCTTAATTACCTGATTTACCTTTAACTATAATAAATAAAAATTACCATAGTTACTATTCATAATATCAAGAAAGGAAAAAGTAACCTATTAACAAAATTTAGACCCACTGAATTCAAATATGAAATCCATTTTTCAAAATTCAAAACATAGAAGTTGTATTAATTAATTTAAAATTAATCCCATTGTTAGGAAAACGGGTTTTAAAAGTTAAAACATTGCCAAAGATGGAAATGTTTTTACCTATGAATTCATTGTAAAATTAATGATAATGTCTTCAAAAATATTAAAGGGTAAAAATATATTTTATTTATACTTAAAAACCTTTACATTTAATAATTTTACTATATAAATTATCTTCATGAAAAAGTTGTTTTTAAGAAAAATTTAGCATATTTTTACTATTAATCAATATATAAAAGTTAATAGAGAAATATAAAATTAAATTCCAAAGTAAATTTTTATATCATTATTGCAATGAATAAGTTTATTTTGTCTAATTCAACTTATAAACGTGTCAAAAAACTATATTTAAAGTGTGTGCGCCATCAAAAGGTGGCAAAACTGCATATTTTTAAAAATACTTAATTTACCCAAAAATTTATTTTGTTCTCATACCCTCTTCTAGAATATGTGTAAGACGAAAAATTATATAATAAAATTAAAAATGTAGTTAATACTATTCATAATGGCTAGTTCATAACAATGTATCGTTGTTTATTGAAGCTCGGTATTGCGTACAACACACGCTATCGAGGAAGCTCAATCTTGTGTGTAACAAAATCCAAGAATACTGTTTGCGTATTCTAAAAACTAATACAGTGTTGCATATAGCACACTCTAATCTTGGTGTAGCATACAACACAAGACATAAATGAAATTAAACAGAATATTTCTCAAAAAATCTCAGGGTGTTACATTGAATTACTGAGAAATCTCTTCAAGTGAGATGACCCTAGTTAGACTCTGTGATGCATTAGGAAAATTAATTTTCTTTTTCCACACCCTATGACATAACTGTGTTAATATCCATCATAAAAAATTCCTTTATTACCGCATTAAATGGAAATAGAAAAAATGGTGAGACCGAATTCACAATAAGGGTAGACATGGAAGATATCAATAAATGGTCACTTGTGAGCAAAATAAAATCATAAGGGTTTGAGAATACCATCATTTATTAAAAAAACAGAAAAAAAGTCATATAATATAAATCAAAAGTCATGGAATATGTCTTTTCTTATAAATTAAAAGATGATTCCTAAGGGATTAGTATCATATATAATTAATCATAAGTAATTCATTTATATCACAAGTGTAAGATACTATAATTTGGAAAAAACTTTTTTAAGGATAATCACCTCCTTAGTCATGGATAACTGAAAATACAATTAAAAATAAAGTTGAAGGAGACCCATAGTGGATTTTTTTCACTCCAAATTCCCAGGAACATAGTGGAATATATCATTTATTAGATTTAGTTTACTCTTCATTCCCAAAAAATATAGTGGATTGAGTCCTATAGGGTGGCAGGTTCACTCCTCGTTTTTAACACCCATAGATTTTGTATTTTTTTCCTATTAAATGATACATCATGTATTCGGTTTATTTCATTGCATGAAACTCTGATTTTATATGAACCATTATATAGTAAACCATTATAATTTATATATTCAATTATTAGGTATGAATTTTAAAAAAACAATTATTGATAAATATCCATTGAGGTTTTAAATAAATAAAATTTATTGATTAATTCATATTAAATAAGTACTAAATTTCTAGTAAAATAATTTTATTATTAAAAATTTGATTTCCTAGAAAATTATTTTAGTCTTATTTTTTCATGTGAACATTTTAATTAATTTACAGATTTTTTGGAATATTATTTTAGGAAATTAATATTATTTTTAACATAATCATTTCAATTTTAACTTAGGCTGAATTTTTTATTTTTCATTTAAGATTTATTTATTAGTGAATTCATAAAAATATTAATTTTTTAAAAAACTATATGTTCATTCTATTTAAAGTATAGTTATTTTTTTAATTCAATCATAATGTAACATTATAATAAATTATTTAAAAAACTAATTAAATAAAAAATAATAAACATTATACTTAATTTTAATATAAGTACATTTTAGGCATCATAAACATTTTTCTAGAAACTATTTTTTGGGAACTATGTGTTTTTATCATAGTAAATTAAATTAACCTGAATTAATTAATAGTTTGACACAAATATATATATATATATCTTATATTAAATAATATAGTATAAGATTCATTTTATCTTATTTATATAGAAATTAATGTATATATTATATATTTTAGGCTTAATGGTTCTTGCACCTAAAATGGGGTTTTTTGGGGGATTCATTCTTATTTAAAATTAAATTATAAATATTATAGAAATTTAATATAGTAAAATTGAATCTATATTTATAACCATCATAATTTGAATAATATAATTGGATGAATCTGTTTTCTAGTTATAGTGAATAGTAAAAATAATAATACTTGTTTACCATAATTATGGTTAATATACGTTTACCCGGTTGTTAATCAAAGGGGTAAGGGTATGATTGCCAAACACATAAATTAAATTCTAATTGGGTGAAGATATTTTTACCATGTAATATCCTACCAATTAAATCATGTTCATTGGGAAACATATTCACATGTAAAGTGACCATATATATTAAAATCTACTACAAAAATCGGTATGTTTCCATTCCCACTAATAATTAGTAGTTTGTTATAACAAAATCCATGTGGTTCAAGGAGTATGAATGTCGTGAATAAATATTTAGACAACCCTTTCAACAAGATTACAATATTATGGTAAATACTAAATAAAATGTTCAAGAATGATACTTTCACTAACACTCCTTTCCTTGGCCATGATGTTAGCTGCAAAATTTCAGGCCCTCAATGTGTGACTCGCCACCACCCTATAATGGATGAAAACTATACACATCATCACGTAATATATCAAATTCCAATGTGTTAAAATATATTCCTAGATAAATAAAATGATTAATTTGGATTTATATTCCACAACATAGGGGATGATGTTACAAAGCCTACATAGCGAAAGGCCATAAACCTAGCCTGAGTCTTCACCCCAATGGGATTTCTCAGGCATTAGTGTATTCTAAAACTTATGACCACTATCCTCATGTCATATTGCACCAATAAACCCCCACTAATATCTCTAAGAACATATGAACCATAACTATTAATCCTTATACCATTGTTGGGAGACTTCCATTTAACAAACCCCACATGATTTCCCTTATTGTATACCTTAATTAGAAAATCTATCTTTGTTATAATTATCCTAAAGGAAGGAGATTATCCCCCAAAATTTATTATTTCCATAAGATCCACCACATTTTATTTTAAATGAAATATAAAATATATTATTTCATTATCTTCCATGTCTCAATTTGTTCCTTTACTATAATAAAACCCAACAAACCACGAAAAACATCATCACATGTATTTTGATTTCCTTACCTTGTAAACACTCCCCATGAAACCAAAATATAATAAAATCTATAAATGATTTTTTACTAACCAAACTCACAATGCACTATGAGATAACCTCCCAAATTTTATTGCCCCCTTCATCTTTGAAGTAGAGATGGCAGGATGACATGGTCTAGGGGACCCCAACACCAATAACATAAGGCCTATTAAATACCCTTATTTTCAATGATATCATTCATGTGGATTTATTTGTTCCTGAAAATAAAAAATAAATGTTTTTAATTTCCAGAATATACATGCATCAGCACTTGATCTTACACTTGTCCTACTCATTACTTGCATGAATCATAATATGTTAATCATACCCTCAAAAACCATCTAATAATGACTCTGAAAAAATTAAAATGTATGGAAACTACACAAGGATAAAAATTCCAATAAATATCTTCTACTCGTCACTGAGTTTCAAGTATAAAAGGTATGGAATAATGAAAATTTATTTGAAAAAATATTCGGAACTTCCCACCCCAGAGAAAATAGCATATCGAAGGCCTAGTTACCATTTCAAAAACCATTGTAACTTTGACCAACCACTCTCTAGACCTTCTCCTTCAGGAATATCATTTGATAAATAATTAAGCACCCATCTTATTATTTCCTCTTTGAATGATAATCCCATTAAATCCATTCTTCCCCGTACATATTTTTCCTAAACCAATCCCATTAGGAGGACCCATTGATGATATCCCATGTTATCCTCACCCACATTCCCTTAAGGTACCCATAAAATGATCATTAATTAATAACCCCTTATTCCATTGGCTTATCCATCCTCACCCAAGAGACACAAAGACAACATAATCCCCAGTTATAATCTTGAATTAATTCCATCCTAATTTTTTCAAGTTCCCTGATGCTTCCTTTTTTCACAATTGTGATTAATAATATGTGCATGAAAATAGACATGATCATATTATTCATCAATATTTTCCTACCCCAAAATGAAATAAAGTCTTTCTTCCAATTGCATATGTGAACTTTGATATTATTAATTATCCCTCTAAATAACTCCATCTTTAACTTTAAATCCAAAATCGGTGCCCCTAGAAACCCCATTGTTAAAATGAGTCATTGAGAACCAAACATATCATGAATGATAATACTATATATGGTTGAGCTTTTTTAAAATGAACAGACTCCACTTACACTGATTAACCCATTCTCTATTCCAGTTTTCACATTCTATCATGATCATGGTGAAGACATTGATGGATCATAACCTTCTATTAATGAATAAAATCATGTAATTAGAGAATAATAGATGAGGAATGATTCTATCCCAGAACTATCACTATAACAAAGTATCTTCACCTCCCTAGTGTCACACATTATATTCCTGGTGAGGAATCTTATTCTAGAATAAAAAACATATGTGACACTAGATCCCCTATCCTAAATCCATACATGGTTTTGATGAAACAAAACCCCTTTGCATGATCGATATGGTATGGAATGGAAATGAAAGGAATATAAATAATAGGTCTCATATAAATTCTAATTTCCTAAATTATATAAAGGCCATCATAATAAATCATCACAACATATAATTGTTCGATTTATCTATATCCACCTTGATTATAATTTGGGATCCTAATTTATTCTTGTTATAGTCATTTACTATTACTTTCACAATTAAAAAAAATATCGTTGGATACTCCATCTTTGGATGAATCATTCTAGTTGATCTGAGAAAAGACATGGAATGAACCACCCGAACCATTTTTTTAATGTGGAATGTAAGGATTTAATGTGATGAATTACTATAAAAAAATAGTATACTATTTTAATGCAGTGGGATCTTCCAACTTCAATATTATAACCACTATAAATGAACACCCTACTCTTGTAAAGACTCATATGAAAATGTCATCAACCATATCCATAAAATGGTCCTAGATTATGTCTTAGGTAGCCATGTAATATGATCTAGGGAAACTATCAGGTCTTTGGAAACTTTTTAGGATCATTCTAGAGATGGAATCCCTTATTACATTTTCTCTTATAATGGATTCCATATCCAGATTATATTTTTTCCACTACCAGTTAATGTATGTTTTTTAAAAATAATTTTCTTCATTCACTACTAATTTCTTCATTTCATAAATTTCAAATGTTTCTATAATTAAATCATCAATATATTTCATATTTATCCTCCATACCACCTCTATTTTGTCCATATTTAATTGATCCTCAAGCCTCATTATTATTGAAGTTGTCTTATCCTTCATGCACTCCTCAAAGTTGTAAATGTTTATATCCCCTTCATGGATCCATTGAGACCTAATTATTTTTTTAGACACTCTTTCAATTTCTAAAACAATTTCAGATATAATATATTTTGTGTTAACCATATTGTTGATGGCGTCAACATCCCATCTCTCCTATATTTTCTCCTTAATATTCACTATGAGTTATTTAATTTCATATATACTGGAAGAAATATTTCTTTTTTTTATTCCCACTCCTATAGATCCATTTTCAATAACATTTTGTGATTTTTAATTACCAACTGAGAAACTCCCAAAACCGGATTCCTCTAAAAGTTCCAAAGAAAACAGCAAGAATTCATCCTCTAAAACCCAGTAGGATGAATAAAACAACATGTTACCACTCGAGAATCACATTTTCATCATCCCATTTTTGTCTATGAACTCCCTGAAGTCCTTCAAAGCATTATTGGAATACACTGCAAATTCCATTATTTATTTATTCCTCCACAATGGTGTTGTGATATAATATAATTATCCATGCATAATTCCCCAGTAAGAAACTAGTGATATACCTTCATAAGCTCAACCTTTTGAATACCTCACAATATAAATATATGAAAGAGAAGAAAATGTAATTTTACCTTATAGAGATTATAATAGAAATATTATCAGGAAATATGTGGATTTTCTCAGTAAAAAATTATTATTTTTAATACTCATAGATGATAATTACATGGAATCCATTTAATGTATTCAAATAATCCATCACTATTAGAAATAGAAGAGTTGATATCCTCAATTTTTTGGGTTCCATGACATCCCATACATAGGATTGAATCCATCAAGATTCATATGATATATATGAATACATATATTAAGATCAAAGGCCACTAAAATTCCAAATTATAATGTGAATATATAGAATAAATTCTTGGTATCCCTATGGCCTAAGGATAAAATATGAGGAGAAACTGAATGAGATGCGTTGAGTGCTTACTTGGTTTTGGAATGAGTAAGATAGCTACCATCTATAGGCAGTGAAATTCTTGTTGAGTGACCTTCCTTACTATAAATATGATAATATAATATATCGAAATTATTCAATAATTAAGAATTAAAATTTTCATTTCTTTTCTTCAATCTATTAAAATATGTAACCATCACTCATTCGGACATATGGACCACCATCTCCATGTAGTGTGGTTGTTTCCGACGCTTTCGTCGGGGCACGTGCATCCGTCCGTGGAGGAGGAGCTGCTTGTTGCCACGCATTCCCGCTTTCCAAAGGCGGGCGACATCCGTTCCTTGTTCAGGGATGTCTGCTCCTTGATCGAAACCGGGATGATGGGATGTCGGTTCTTCCTTCCGTGGATTCCTCCTCGGAGCTCACCACCTAGTCTGGGTCTCCCTGATAGATTTAAGACGGGTTCGTGAAGCTCATTCCCAGTGCCATATCTACATGGACGCCGGTTAATTACGCTGCTTCCGTCAAGACGCTCCAAGGGGTCTTGTCGGGGCAGCAACCTTAGATGAGGAGAATGGTCACGTTGGGGCGTCGTTGGCATGTCTGTCTTTGGTCCCTCATCACAGGTCTTCTCGAGGGCGCAGAAGCCCGAGGCATCCCACATCGAACGTGGGGATTGTGTACCATCTGAGGTTTTCCTCAGCTTTCCATGTTTAACATGGGGTATGTCGCGAGTTTAATGTCTTGCGTAGGCGTATCATGTTGAAGGACCCCTAGGGGGGAACACCGATGTTGGGTTCAGCACGTGGGCAGCTTCCCATATATCATGGAGTGGGATGGGGTGGCATGATCTCACCGGGATGTGGCGGCCCGGGTAAGGATCAGGATGGATGGTGGAGTGAGACATGGGGCATAAGTTCTAAGACGGCCCAAGAGGGGGAATGCAGTTTAACGTCATGCGGGACAAGGTACAGTTTAACGTCATGCGGGACGAGATACAGTTTAATGTCATGCGGGACTAGGGGTTCGGGGCTTACACTCCGAGGCAGCCCAAGGTGGTCATAGAACCGACATGGAGCGGTCGGGACGACCGGGTGGTGGGCTTGAACCTCATGGAGGCTTCCTACATACCATGCCTTGACATGGATCAAAGTCCTCGTAGTTCAGGGGAAAATGGGGGTTTGGCACACCGAAAAGGAGATGGATTGGGCCAATGATTGTTGGGCTTGAACCTCAGGGATGCTTCCTATGTACCATGCCTTAACATGGATCAAAGTCCACATAGTTCGCTGGGATGGATTGGGGCTTACGTTCTGGGGCAGCCCAAGAAGAGGAATACAGTTTAACGTCATGCGGGATGAGGGCATACATTTTAATGTCATGCGGGACGAGGGCATGTGGGGCTTACGCTCTGAGGCGTCCCAACGTGGGTATGGGGCTTATGCTCTGAGGCGGCCCATGGTGGATAGTGAACCGACGTGAGGAGGTCGGAACAACTGGGTGGTGGGCTTGAGCCTTGTGGAGGCTTCCTACGTACCATGCCTTGACATGGATCAAAGTCCTCGTAGTTCGCTGGGATGGGGCTTACGCTCTGGGGTGGCCCAAGAGGATGTCATGGTCGGTGCGCGCTCTAAGCCTACGTGAGTCATGCTCAGTGTGGGAAACAAGAGGCAGCAGGGACTAGACGATCACATCGCGAAGGGTGCGTCTGTGAGAAGCGGAATGGGGTTACGCGTTGAGCGGCCCAAAGAGGAAACAGGGGCTTACGCGTTGTTAGCGGCCCTTGGTGTCGGGGCTTACTCTAGGGTGGAGGCCCGTGGTGCGACAAAGCGCAGTGGGAAAAGGACTCCACTGGCCTTGGCAGGGGGAAGTACGGAGATGCATGGGTGCAGTCATCGGCAAGAAAGGCTAGGGGCTTACGCTCTGAGGCAGCCCTTCCCCCACGGACAAATGCCGCTCCGAAAAGGATGATCTCATTCCATGTGAGGAAGAGTCCATTCCTTTGGTGACGAGTGGCGCAAAGAATGCCTGAGCTGGGGGGACCCTACGTGCGAAACATGGGGTCGGACCACAGTTTAACGTCTTGTGTTAAGGACGAGGTGCTTAGCAGTTCAACATCCTGCATCTTGGACGAGGTGGGTTTTCTCCACACCCCTAGGGCTTACATGCCCAATGCCCTCTACCCCTTGTGGAAGGGAAGGCATCGGCAAGACCGTGGTGAAGGGGTTGCAGGGAAAACCACCAAGGGGTCCACGTTAGCGTGGCTATGCGAAGAAGCAATAGTCGTTAGCGTGCCTATGCGGAGAAGCATAAGGCAAATCAACGCAATGGGAAACATGGCCCAAGGGACCTTGAGGTTACTTCACACGAGCCTGGAAGGCCGTGTGGGAAAAAAACTCATGGCGCGCATGCCCGGCAGGGGAGACATCAGGTGCCGGTGCAGGGGGCAGCCAAGGGGAGTCAAGGTGAGAGGTCCTGGGCTTTGCGCGCAAAAGGGAAGTTTTTGCGCGCAAAACACCAGGACGACGCACAATTAGAGTAATGGAATTGCGCACAAAGAGGCAATTACGTGAAAGGTTTTGTGCGCAAGGCAGGGTATTGCGCGCCCGAGACACGGATTGCGCGCATGTCGGGAAACCGGGGGAAGGGGAAAATTCACTGAAGCCAGTGGAGTTGCGTGCAAAGGCGAACTTCGGGGCAAGGTTGCGTGAAATGAGGGTTTTACCTGGTAGTCATCTTTCGCACGGGGTGAGCCGAATTGTGCCCACGAGAGTCTCTTCGGATTCCTCAACCCCCAAACCATTCATGGTCAGCTTCTATTTATAGGCGACCTTCGGTGCGGAATCCTGGTGGCGCGTGAAATTCTTCGTGTCGCGCGCAGCCGGCGCGCAAAAACTCGTCGTGCAGAACCGGGGCGCGCAATGATTGAGCGCCTCATCGGCTCAATTCCGCGAAACCCGGTGATTCTACGCGCGTGGAACAATTTTTCATGCGGATCCTCCTTTATTTCACGCACCACATCTCGGGCCTCTGATTCCGAATATGACTTCGCTTCGTCATTCTGAAACTTCCTCTGAGAGTTACGGACTTTTTTCGGCATCAACAAATGCCCCCCCTTCGAATTGGATCGGCGAGAGGTCGCAACGATCGGATTCCAAGGGAAACGCTGAAATGCCAAAATTCCATGTCTCCTGATCAAGTTGCGTGCAAAAAATCTGATGGGGCGCGCAAAACTACGGACTCGCGTGGAATCCTCTTTTCGTGCGGTGTGGAACCCTGGCCTCACCTATAAAAAGGGGCACTGGGTCCCAAATCCGTACGTCCACTTTTTCCGCAAGATAGGCTTATCGCTCTCATGCGTGAAATTGCTCCGCGGCTGCACGTAATAACGCCCTGGCAGCGCCGAATTCCTACCAAAATTTGGTCGTGATTTCACGCCGGACCAGGATCTTCCGTGCTTCGGGTGCCGATTGCGCGCTCATCTCCAGGATTTCGTGCAACTCCTTCAGATTTCGTGCAAAACTCCCCGATTCCGCGCACTACATCCTGATTCCGCCCAACTCCCGAAAAATTCGAGATGGCTACAAACCAAGTCGATGAGGGGGAAGCCGCTGCCCATAGGATAGAAATGGCGGCAAACAAGGAAGTTTACAGCGCCATGGTGATTGTCTCCAACAATATGACCTTGTTCAATCTGCTGACTCCGACCCAGAAGACGTATCCCCTGTCTGACAACCTCCCGCTCTGGAATTTTGGCATCCTGGAGGAGGTGCCACTGTCGGGCTTCGAAGTGGACATGACGCGGTCTTGGGTGACTCGGGAGAACGAACTTCCCCGCTACAACATCACCAACAACGGACATCCTGCCAGGGAAACTAGACATATGGATGTATATGTCCTGAACCCAAGGACAAGGACCATTACCAGGGACGAGATTGTGGCAGAGGATTCTCCGGCCCTCTACGCGAGCACGTTCCGTCAGAGCATCATGGATGACACGAAGGGCTCGCTGAAGGATTGGGACCTACGGTCTGGGGGAAACTTCACCATCGAATGGGCCTGGGTGTTCTTGATCTGCCATACCTGTGACCAGTTCGGGGACGAACTGCGGTATATCGGCCTATTCGAGGAGGTATGGACATCACAGTTCCACTTCCACCACCAGCCTAAACTCGGGCCAGAGCTATTCACCCGGTGGTCTCCTAACACCAACACATTCCACCTTCATCATGGGGAAGTCGGCATCAGTCTCTAGGATGTTCACTGCATCGGCGGTATCCCACTGGATAGTTACCAATACGACGAGTTCGTTCCTCCAAAGAACACATGGGGAGACAGGACGCGGATGCCTATGCTGACGTGGAACCTGTTGGAGCTGTCCAAAGAGAGGTCGGGGGTCAAGAACTTCCTGAAGGACGTAGCCTTCAAGGGATGGTTCAGCTTGTTCCATGAGAAGGATCTGGCCGTCAAGATGTCGGGACGGGGAAAACGGTTCCCAAAAGCGACTCAGAGGGGCAGGGATGGGTCATACTGGAGGACCCTGGAGGCGGGGAAATACCAATCCTGGGGCTACCGCGTCATTGAATCATGGGACCCGAATTTCTGGTATGTCGTGTTCCTTGCCGCCTTCCTGAGTGGGTGGATCCTACCGGTGTAGTACGCGAGGATGGGCGTCCTTCCAGCAACATTGGTGATGGCGGGCTCCATGGCCGCCAAAAAACGGTTCAACTTGGGCATCCCTGTACTGGCCAAGCTGTATACCATTATGGGACGCATCTCACGAGGGGGGTCGCCTCGGAGAGTATTTGGTCCCTTCCAGATCTTCCATGGCTGGGTGGTAGTGCATCTTGGCGGGTATACTTTCCCAAACGTCGTTCGTCCTCCGGGAAACGGTCTACGACCGTCCTTGATAAATATCACAGGGGTGGCGCCGATGACTCTCAACGAGGAGGGCGTGAGGATCCGCATCAGCAACCATGCCAACTTCAACTTCAGCCTGTTCCCTACCCCGGTCGTCCAGCTGGTGGAAAATGGTTGAGGCTCACTGGAACAGCAGGAATACTTCCAGAGTATTCGGGGCGGGGTCCTCGTGGCTCAGATTGACAGGAAGGTGATCTGCGAGCCGTATGTGCCATCCCGATTCGCCAGGCAGTTCGGGTGCCTCCAGTGAATACCGAAGAAGGTATTCATGGCTGTTTGGCAGGAGAAGAATCCATGCGTCCTGCGCCAGATGTGGTTGATGTTTACCACCTTCGGCTCTGGTGACATCGTCATTCTTCCTCCCACCGGGGTCGATGCTGGCCTAGCAACCGAATACGCCAAACACTGGACCATTGTGTACCCTAAGGGGCTATTATGCAAGCACGTCCAGCAAATCGAGGTCACTCGCGCGGAAATCGGGCGACGGGAAAGAAGGCACGGTGTTGTTGGAAGGGGGGAACCAAGGGCACGTCAGGCAGTGAGGCATGTGCAAGCCGGGGCTTCGGCAGCGGGGACATCACATGGTGCCGCCACATCCTCGTTACCCATAGGGGGGTCACATGAGGTGGTCAGGGAACTTCCTGGAAAGCAGATAAGATATCTGATCAAACCTTCTCAAGACGCAATTTTCCCGACACTATGGTCGGCCTGGATGACCCTGCGGCAATTGCTGAGCGTCGAAGCCATCTGGCAGAAGATAATGCAAAACGGGATCCAACTGCCAGAGTTCGGGCTGGTTCGAATTACCGACCGAGTAAATTTCCATCGGCAGCATGCTTATCTGATGGCCATGGACACATTTTCATGCCAGAGAGGGCGGCGTATAGAGCCATCTTTCCTAGTGAAAGTGATGCTCGGCCAGGAGCATGATCCGGAAGTGATGCCGCCGGGAGAAGGCGACAGTGATGAGGAGCCAGAGGGGGAGGAGGAAACCGGAGAGGACGAAGGCAAGGGAGAAGACGAAGAAGAAGAGCCCGAAGGTGAGGGGTCACAAGGGGAGACCTACAAAGGGAGTCTCCGAGAGAGCGGTGAGATTGCCAACTCTGATCTCGATCTAACCGAGATTCTCGAGGTTTGTTTCTGTCTTCATTCATTTCCCTCATTCGTCCATTCTCATTTCCATATTCTAACTCACTTCCCCATCCTACTCAGGAGCAGTTGAGCATTGGACGGGCTTCCCCACCAGAGGAGGGAGGAGAGGAACCGGTGAGACATGATGGGGATCCGACACCCATCATTGAACTAACAAGCGCAGAGGGGTCTCCCATCATGGAGGCTCCAGCGGAGGCCGAAACACTGGGGACCGGCACTCTAGATTCCTGTAAGTATTACGCTTCACTAATGGTGCTTGGTGGCAAAAGATCTCATCTAACCAGTGTATGCCTTGTGTAGTGATCTCAACACTGGAGGCACGTCAGGCTGCGGAGCCCGGGCCGTCCGTGAGTGGACCAGTAGTAGACATACCACCTCGTTCGGAACAAGCTCTCTATACTGAGTCAGCCCTGACAATTGATGAATAGGGGGAAGAGGACATCAGTGGCGCTATCCCTGAGATGAGTTCAGAAGCTGGTGGAGGCATCATTGCTACTGGGGCGAGGGAAGAAGGTCACTCGGACGTCGAGGATTCTATCCCTCACGAAGACATCCCTGGGGCAGATCCTACTGTCGATCTGCTGGCGGTCTTCCCCATATACCGACCCACTGACCTTGAGGAGATAGATGACTCAGACTCAGAGGCAGCCGAGGAGAGGAAAATGACATGGCGGAAAGGGTGGATGTGTATCCAGCGCTTCCTCAGGCAGCCCCAGTCGGACTTGCTAAGGCGGATGGGATCACATCAAACCTGGTTGCGCTTCCTGTGCACCGGAGTGGCTGACGCTCAACATCTTCATCTGACGGTCCGTGATTACATGACCAAGAAGATACGCGAGATCAGCCGGTGCACCGACATTTCCCAGTTCCAGGAAGAATCGGCGAGCGCTCAAGCGCTGCTGAGGGCAGAGTAGGAAGTCCGGCACCTCGAAGGGTAGGCGGCAGATAATCAGGCCTTCATCGCAACATGCTCTGAGCTCGTGGAGCAACTGACGGCCCAGCTAGCTGATGCACAGGAACAACTAGTAGAGGCGAGTCACCAGATGACCGTTCTTCGAAGAGAGCAGGCGCAGGCACAAGCTAGGGCTGGCAAGCTGCGCTCTGTGGTGACCGATGAGGAGAGAGTCTTCAAAGAGCGAAAAGCAACCCTGGAGGCTACCAGCCAGAGGGTAGTAGTGCTGCTGATCCCTAAGGGCATTGTTTTTTCCATATCATTAACTTTTTTCTTGTACTTCTCATCATCTCAATCCAATATATGGCCAAATCCACTCTTTTGTACCCTTGGTTTAATGCGCTCAACCATAGTTTTGAAACAGATAACAACACACCCCTAGGCTCCCACGGGACGTCTCCAATGCGAGAAGAAAGAGATGCTTGTTGCATCATTTTGTTCAACCATGGGGCATTGACCAAGCTTCAGGCGTCCAAAATCGGGCCTGGACGTCTGAGGAGACCCCGGGCCAATTGATGTGTCCACTTCTCAATGTGCCTTAACACACGAGCGGGGCAATGCCGGGGGCATTGAAATCCATTCGAACATAGGGGGTGGAGAGAAAGGGTGAATCACGGTGCCCAAATTCGGAACCCAATGGGGCGCAACCATCGAGGATAACTGTCAACTATGGCGGAAACACAGCATCCATATCATGTTGTCTAGGAATGGGGATGACAAATGAGGGCTGACCGCTGACCATGTTCACAACACGGGGCCTAACTCAAATATCGCTGGTCAGTCTTACAGAGCGTTGGCCCAGGATAGTAGGCGGACCATAGGTTGAGCATCCAAACTATTAGGGGGTCCCGTCAAACCTAACCAGTCCTCTGGAACGTTGGCCCTGGACAGTAGGTGGACCATAGGTTGAGCATCCATACTGTTAGGGGGTCCCGTCAAACATTACCAGTCCTTCGGAACATTGGCCCAGGACAGCAGGCGGACCATAGGTCGAGAATCCATACTGTTAGGGGGTGCCGTCAAACATGACCAATCCTTCAGAACGATGGACCAGGACAGCAGGTGGACCATAGGTCGAGCATCCATACTGTTAGGGGGTCCCGTCAAACATGAATGGAAATGAGGATCCGAATAAGGGGGAATGCAAAGCGTGGGAGGTGGAGTCGTGTCTTGTTCGAATAGAGTCGAACACTCTCGATATTGCGCCACCATGGCGAAGGCGCATTAGGCGGACATACAGACCTGATCACGGGTCGTCCCAATTTCCAGGAAGGATCCCTTTAGTGAGAGAACTGTTGCTTCCCATTATTTCCATGGGGCATCTTGAACCTGCTCGGGGTAAATGTTCCGATTACACCACTTCTCATGAAGTCGGGCCGACGGGCCGACAATAAAGAAGGAAGGGGTTCAGCAATCCCTTGGGCTGGACCCAGGACGAAATGTTCGGGCGGTCCTACGTATCTCATTAGGATGATAATCAAGCCACATGTAGTTCTTGAAACACAAATTAACGTCATGCAGGATGGAATACAGTTTAAATTCATGCGGGACGAGATACAGTTTAACGTCATGCGAGACGAAATATGGATCTTAGTTTTAGGTCTTAGAGCTCAGACCGCGAGGATCTTAGTTTTAGCTCTTAGATCTCGGACCTTGAGGATCTTAGTTTTAGGTCTTTGAGCTCGGACCATGTAGAGTAAGGGGAGAAACATACACATGGCAAGGCGGTTACAAAACCCGACGTGAGTGAGGACCTAAGCCCTACTTACCATGTGCTCTCCGGGGAAATGCTCGAGTCGAGGGACCGAACATGGCTGGCTGGGCCCTCGAGGAAGTGCCTCGGGTGCTCCTACGTATCTCATAAGGATGAGAATCAAGCCATACGTAGTTCTTAAAGGTGACACGGTAAGATACCAGTGCTAGCGAAAATGGGAGTGTGGGTGTGGCCATTGCACTGAAAGAAGCGGAATTTGATAAATCTTGTTTGTCCTTTAAGGTGAATGGTTTTTTGTTGTTGTGAAGCGACAGACCTAGATTAGTAGGCCATGGTTTCTCCACAAGAATCAAGCCGTGATAGGCGTTGACAAATGGCATGGAACGTGACCAATACCCAACATGATGTCCTCTACAATGAGGTCATCACAATGCAGTGCCGTTTTTTCGTCTTGCGGCCAGGACGATAATGTCGCAGTTTAGGGTCGTGTGATAGGACCAATAACACAGTTTAGGGTCGTGTGATAGGACCAAGAACACAGATTCAGGTCGTATGGTTTGGACCAACAACCCATTTTAAGTTTGTATGGTTTGGACCAACAACACAGCTTAAGGTCGTGTGGTTTAGACCAACACACAGTTTAAGTTCGTATGGTTCGGACCAACAACATAGTTTAAGGTCGTATGGTTTGGACCAACACACAGTTTAAGGTCGTATGTTTTGCACCAACACAGAGTTTAAGGTCGTATGGTTTGGACCAACACACAGTTTAAGGTCGTATGGTTTGGACCAACACACAGTTTAAGGTCATATGGTTTGGACCAGCAACACAGTTTAAGGTCGTATGGTTTGGACCAACAACACAGTTTAAGGTCGTATGGTTTGCACCAACAACACAGTTTAAGGTCGTATGGTTTGGACCGACAACAGAGTTTAAGGTCATATGGTTTGGACCAACACAGAGTTTAAGGTCATATGGTTTGGACCCACAACACAGTTTAAGGTCGTATGGTTTGGACCAACACACAGTTTAAGGTCATATGGTTTGGACCAACAACACAATTTAAGGTCATATGGTTTGGACCAACACACGGTTTAAGGTCATATGGTTTGGACCAACAAACAGTTTAAGGTCATATGGTTTGGACCAACAACACAGTTTAAGGTCGTATGGTTTGGACCAACTCACAGTTTAAGGTCCTATGCTTTGGACCAACAACACAGTTTAAGGTCGTATGGTTTGGACCAACAACACAGTTGAAGGTCGTATGGTTTGGACCAACACACAGTTTAAGGTCTTATGGTTTGGACCAACACACAGTTTAAGGTCATATGGTTTGGACTAACAACACAGTTTAAGGTCGTATGGTTTGGACCAACACACAGTTTAAGGTCATATGGTTTGGACCAGCAACACAGTTTAAGGTCATATGGTTTGGACCAACAACACAGTTTAAGGTCGTATGGTTTGGACCAACAACACAGTTTAAGGTCATATGGATTGGACCAACACACAGTTTAAGTCCCTATGGTTTAGACCAACACACAGTTTATGGTCGTATGGTTTGGACCAACAACACAGTTTAAGGTCGTATGATTTGGACCAACAACACAGTTTAAGGTCGTATGGTTTGGACCAACACACAGTTTAAGGTCATATGGTTTGGACCATCCGAGAGAGGAGCCTTGGGCCAAAGGGGCCTACGAGGGTACAATAATCAGGGGGCAGGAGATGCTAGCTCCCAACTGTGCTGGGCTTGAAACGCAATTTCCGGGCGACTCCTCGTTTCCCATGGGGATGAGGGTCAAGCTGCATGCAACCCGTAAAGAAGAGACCCAAGCACATTCTCTAGCGCTCAGATCGCGGGAGCCCCGAGAGACACCGTTACACAGCACGGTTTGTCTGATGTGCGGGGGTGTACTGAGGGTTAGTACAAGGAGTGTCGAGATTCCACATTGACACAGTGGGGCGGAACATGACATGAACCATGCCACCAACATTCAGGGACCGTGGAAGCCGGCGTGATGACTGAGGATTACTGCTGACCATGATCGCAACACAGCATCTTGTCGTGTTAGCCATGGGGACAAACAAACGAGCATCAACCACTGACCATGTTCGCAAAGCAGGATTCGTATCGATTTTTTGTCTGAAACCCTCGGGGGCGTTGACCCATGATGGTAGGAGAGCCCTTGGGCGTTGTATCCAGGCCGTTCATGGGGGTCCCTCCAGGTGTGAAGGATGAAGGGTGACCAAATGAAGGGGAACACGAAGCTTGGAAAGCGGATGGAACTTTCCTAAGTCGAATATGGCACACCAAGTCCTAGACCAGAGTACCCTGAGCACATTGGCAGACCACTGGGAAGGGTTAGAAGGCTCAGTACGAGAGCGGCCAAAAGATGGCGGATCCTCGGGCAAAAGAGGGGGAATAATGACAAACACTCTAGGAACCGGGAGATCGTGGGATCTCCTAAGAGATGGGGCTGGACCTGACATCTAGGTGTTCAGGCGGTCCTACATATCCCATAACGATGGAAATCAAGCCATACATAGTTCTGGAAAGTGTCTTCTAATGCCATCAGATATAGGAGGACTAAATCCCGAGGACAGGGTGCGCGTGGTGCAGCTATTGCAAACCCAATGTGAATGAGGACATGATCTCACACCACGCCATGTGATCCTACGGTTAAGGTCTCGGAGGTGAGACAGACACGATGGCAGACCTCAAGCTGGACCCAAAGACAGAAGGTCTGGGCATTCCTACGTATCCCATTAAGATGGGAATCAAGCGAGATGATGTTCTGGAACTACAATTAAACGTCATGTTGGACGAAATATGGATCTTAGTTTTAGGTCATAGAGCTCGGACCGTGGAAAGGGCAGAATGAAAAGAGGATCTTAGTTTTAGGTCATAGAGCTCAGACCATGGAGCCCAGATGTAGGGCAGAGTGTAGTTTATGGTCATGCTGGACCACACAGTTTAAGGTCATGTTGGACTGTAGAGACCAAATGTAGGGAAAAATATAGTTTAAGGTCATGCTGGACCATAGAGCCTAGGCAAAGTACTTCTTGAGAAATCTGGCGTTGGTGGGAGGAGTGAATCACTCACCAACCATAGTCACCAGGGAATACGTGCCATTGGGATAGACCTTGTGGACAATAAAAGGTCCCTCCCACTTGGGCTCCAACTTGGGTGGTTTCCTACCGGGAATCATCGGCGCTCTAAGAGCCAGCACCAAGTCACCTTGTAGGAAGGAGCGGAGGCGAACCTTCTTATCGAAAGCTTGAGCCATCCTGCTCTGGTGCCTTTCCAAGTTATGTAAAGTGCGAAGCCTTCTTCTGTCCAGCGCTTCCAACTCGGCTAGATGGATTTCAGCAACTCTATCTAGCACTTGCTGGTCGTAGACCACCGTGCGCAATGAGGGCAGCTGAACCTTGATGGGTAGGATGACCTCAGCTCCATATACCAGAGAATACAGAGTCACCTGTGTGGAATTATGAGTCTTCATCATATAAGCCTAGAGGGCGTTGGGGAGCATGTCCGGCCAACTTTTCTTGTTCTGACCAACCATTTTCTGCAAAATGTTAGAGAGGGTTTTGTTAAACGCCTCAATCTATCCATTTGCTTGTGCATGATAGTAGGAGGTGTGGTTAGAGCGAATGTTGTACTTGGCGTACAATCTTTTCAGCTCGGCCACTTGGAAGTTGGTTCCGTTATCCGTGAGGATAGCGTGAGGTATTCCAAATCGGTGGATGATATTGGAGCTCACGAAGTCGGTGATAGAACTAGCATTGACTTCCCTGATTGGGGCTGCCTCTGCCCACTTTGAGAAGAAATCCGTAGTGGTCAAGATGAACCGGCACTGGCGGGTCGTCTTCGGCGGGTAAGGCCCTACGACATCCAACCCCCAGACTGCAAAGGTCCAAGAATACATAGTAGTATGGAGAGGCTCCAGTGTCTGATGCACAATGTTTGCATGAACTTGGCACGAACGACACCTCTTGGAGTACTCGATGCAGTCATGGATCATGGAAGGCCAGAAGTATCCCAGCCTCCGAATCTGGTGGGACAACTTTGACTTAGCCTGGTGGGCGCCACAGGAACTAGCGTGCACTTCCTGTATGACATGTGGGATCTCAACTCCTTGAAGACAATAGAGGAGAACACAATCAAACCCACGCCTGTAAAAGAGCTGCTCACGGCTGGGACCGCTTTGAAGGGTGAACTGCGGCGCGCGGCGCCAGATTCATTCCCACTCTGCTCGGTCCATCGGCAGATTTCTGTGCATGAGATATTTATCCAAAGGTGTCCTCCACTCAGGAACTGTCTCGATCACCATGCCTGAAGCCCCGGGGGGTCCTGACGCAGGGGAACCAGCTGTGAGATGGTTCACTCGTGGGCCATGATCGCCCTCTGGGATAACAGAAGCAGGGATAACAAGAGCAATGACTCTTCGGTGCGCCACGTGGATGATTAGGTCATCCTGTTCGAGCTCCATGAGTGATGCGGCCAGGCTGGCCAAAGCATCTGCTCGACTATTCTGCGACCGGGGAACGTGAACGACATCTGGTCGGGAGGGGAAGTTAGCCATTAGATGGAGGGTGCACTCCAGCAACGGCATGAGTTCTGGCTTCCTAATAGCATAGTCATCGTTAACCTGTCTAATGACTAGCTCAGAGTCCCCTTTCACACACAGATGGGGCACGTTAACCTCTAGAGCCATCTTGAGGCCAGTGATGAGGGCATCATATTCTGCCTCATTATTGGTGCAGCCTTCTGACAATAAGAAAGAATATGGCAGAACGGCTTGCTCCGGGGTGATGAAGACGATACCCAGGCCCACTCTGTTAAGCATAGGATCGTTGAGCATTCTACCAGTAGGGCTTTGGGAGGTGTTGTCAAAGTGCATCTTCCAGCATGGGGTGGTGTGTTCGACTGAGAGGATTGCCTCATCAAGAAAGCCCAAATCCAGTGGCTAGACCGCATAGGTTGGGTGGGTGGTGAAGAAGTATGCCAACGCCTGCCCTTTGATGGCTTTTTGAGGTACGAACCTAATGTTGAACTGCTGGAGGATCACCGCCCAACGTGCCAATCAGACGGTCAACATAGGCCGGCTCAAGATGTATTTCAACGGGTCTACCCGAGAGACCAACTGTACCTCATGGTGCTTCAAGTAGTGCTGCAATTTCTATACGGAGAATATGAGCACCAGGAAGCTCTTCTCGATGGGAGAATATCTAATCTCTGCGTCGAGGAGCCTGCAGCTGAGGTAGTAGAGGCTATTCTCTGTTCCCTCATTGTTCTTCTGGGCGAGAAGGGCATTGAGGGATCGCTCCAAGGCGGTCACGTAAAGGACCAACGGCCTTCCGGGAACGGGTGGCATCAGGACTGTAGGATGAAGCAGATACTGCTTGATTTCATCAAAAGCAGTCTGACACTCATTGTCCCACCCATAGGCGGCGCCTTTCTTCATGAGCCAAGAGTAGGGCTTACACTTGCCGACCAGATTCTCAATGAATCGGCGTATATAGGCTAAGTGGCCTTGGAGGTCTCGAAGCTCTCGAATATTACTCGGGGGAGGCATCTGATTGATGGCCTTGATCTTCTCGGGGTCGATCTCGATACCCCGATACCTCACAATGAAGACAAGAAACATTCCAGAGGTGACCCCGAAGGCACACTTCAACGGGATCATCTTAAAGTGACGAGAACGGAGGAAATCGAACACTTTCTCGAGGTCTTTGAGATGGCCCCGGCGTAGATGAGATTTAACCACCATGTCATCTACGTAGCACTCCACCAGCGTCCCGAGGATCGGCTTGAATATGCGGTGCATAGCCCGTTGATAGGTGGCACCCGCATTCTTCAGGCCGAAGGGCATAACCCTGTAGCAGAAACTACCCTGGGGGGCCCTGAAGGCAGTTAACTCTTCATCCTCGGGGGCCATCTAGATCTGGTTGTACCCGGAGTACCCATCCATGAAGGAGAGGTCTTGGAACCCGGCCGCCGCATCGATCAACAGCTCTGTCACGGGAAGGGTAAAGTCATCCTTCAGACAGTGGCGATTAAGATCACGAAAGTCGATGCAGACCCTGATCTGCCCGTTATTCTTCCTAACGGGAACAATGTTGGCTAGCCACCTGGGGTAATGGACTACCTTGACGAAATTGGCCTCAATGAGCTTATCAACTTCGGCCTCGACCATGGCACCATGAAAAGGGTGCATTTTCCTGGGAGGATGCTTGAACCCATGATGGTTTGTTGGGAGGCCAAGGCGGTGGACGACTACCTGGGGATCTAGTCCCGGCATCTCATCATAACTACAGGCAAACACATCACGGTGCTATCTGAGGAAGTCTATGTACTATTGTCATTCCTTGGGAGGCATAGCTGTAACGCCCCGACCCTAGTTGCCTAGAGTCGGTGCATTATTACATAACATTGGCATGATCATAAGAAAGATCAAATCTCGAAAGACCGATTGGTTTAGTAGCCTTGGAAAATTCCAGATATATTCATAAGTTTTACATTACATTATAAAATGAAAAACTAATACAACAACATAATGTCTCAATAGACCACACTATTATCCCCTCATAAAATCCCTGCAGGTCATTCATAATATACTTCTTCACTTCCTGGGAAAAATAAAACATAGAAAAGGGGTGAGCTCAAATGCCCAGTAAGGATAACAATATAGCGGAAACTTTCATAAATAAGAATAAACATTTAAGGCAATGTATAACTAAAACAAAAGCCTTTTAAATATGAACTTTCAACATGGTATGGCATAAATAAAATGAAATAATGCCATTTACTTATTCACATTGATATTCTACTAATCGAATAATCACATGCAAAAATCAATAACCACTTTCATAATGTTGGAATGCATAATGCCAGACTATCATAACCACATAGTCAAGGCCTCGTGCCAAGACTACAAATAAGATTTTGTCAAGGCCTTGTGCCCAGACACTAGTTTGTCTCATGAGACCTACCGATGCATCGAGGAGCTATAGCGGGCTCCACCCGTCACTTATTAAGTCCAATGCATTCCCATATGAAAAGTTTTAAACATAACATAAACATTCGTATTAAAACTAGCATAGGAAATGTCAATACTTTCACAATAAACTATGAATGGTATAAAAATAGCACATCCACAGTCAAACATATCACAAAACCTTCAATACAATATAGAAGTTTTGTATCATAATAAATCAACTTCAAATAATCTTAAAATCCATCAAAGGATGTTGACATAGATGAAATCAAAATTCTTTTTAAAGAAATATCTCCTTTATTTTGAAATCATTTAAGATCCATATAAAATAAAACATTTTCTTTGAAAATATTCTTATAAGCTTGTAAGGAAAGCTTTTAAGATTTTATAACGGCGTAAAATAACCGCACCCGCCGTATAAGTTAAAAAAACATTCTTACCTCAATTCTGTCGAAAAGGTTAAAAAGGACCTTGTTTTGAAAACGACGGAAAGATTCCTTTTATAAACCTCTTATAAAAAGTCAAAAAAGGGTATAAATGACTTTAACCCATATTCTTGTAAATAGTAAAAATGTTTTGAAATACATTTTTAAGAAACATGGATGTGGATGATAAAGAGATCCCAGTAGATTATTACATATAAACAACCTCGGATAATGAAGAGATTGTGAAATAACCCTTACCTTGTACTTTTCCTTGGTTGGGGTAGGTTAACCTCCTGTATAATGGTGAAATAATTGTTATTAAATTATACAAGAATCATATATATTAATATGATATCATATATGATCTTTTAACATTGATTTATTAATAATATCTTAGAATTATCATCGTTTCGGGTGTTAACTTACTCATTTTCTTTTATATGTTTTGTTACATAAGCCATGTTTGTTGTATCTTATTCATATCCAGAATGATATCAAGTCCTTAAACATCATTTTTAAATCATAAAATGATAATTATACTTGAATGGATACGATGGAGAATGAATCTCATCGCGTTCGTGGAGACGGTAGTCCGTACGTACGCACGAGCGACAATATCATTCTTTTGATATTAAAATAATATATAAATGAATGGTATATCATATATACAGAATCATTAACATGTTATATTTATTATTTACATGAGTTACACATCATTATTATACCCATCCAAATAATATTATATTGAATAACAATTACACCACGACGTGGAGACGGTAAGCCGTACGTACGCACGTATGGTGACATGTTATTGAAAGGGTGGATAGAATACTGAATATGGTTGTACCATAATTATAATAACATCACAGTATATGTGAGATACTGGAGTTATTATTTTAGAATGGTAAGAACAAAGGAAGAAGAAGTGGAAGAAGAAATGAACTTAGAAAAGGGTGGTGAAATCATTACCTCTTCTTCGGGTTCTTCCTTTTGATTTGATCAAAAGGGCTCCTTAGGTTGGCTTTCTGATCAAACTAAGGCCTCTAGGTTGTAGTGAGGGATGTTGGGAGAGTATTTGGGCAGAGTTTGGCCGAACCAAAAGGCTTTGAAGGTGTGAAGAAATGAGAAGGAGGAGTGCCCTTTTTATAAGAGGGGTGAGGGGCACCTTTGGAAAAGCTAGAAATATTAATTTATAATAAATTCATATTCGGTTTCTAAAGGCTCCAAAGTTGACTATTCAAAGGATGAGGTGGGTATAGGTCGAAAACAACTCATCCAATAGAATTTAGACAGGTTTGGGTACTTATATTAAACTTATCTTTAAGTATTAACTCTAAGTTAATTAGTTTCACTTTTACAATGTCTCTTTGTATTTTTATATAATATGGTTAATAAACTTACTATATACATCCAAGCGACCCCCAAGTGGTCCATTAATGATTAACCTATCATAATATAAGTCTCTTGGCCGAACCTTAGATTTTTAGGAATTTAATATCAATTAATAATATAATATTTGTTTTAAGAACTCTTTTATGTCAATTTTGACACTATTCAATAGTTGATTTTTGTGAAACTCATAACAGATTGATTACTTCGAACAAAGTCAATTAAATCAATCCTAATATATCATATTATCCTATAAAATTAGTTTAATTCATTAAAAGTTTCATATTATATTTATTTGGGTATTTATAATATCAATTATTTTAATTTTTCACTATTATAGTAATTACTGCATCATCATTGTGTCATAAATTAAATATATTATTTAATGTCTAAAAATTATAAATAAAATATCATTATGTAGGAAATCTTTTTATCTTTCTAATGAATATTTATAATCGAAAATCCAACATGTATAACCCTATGTAAAAATTGTTCTTCTAAAAGATGTAAGCTTATGCCATTTTTGTATTCATTTTAACTAAATTAAAATAAAGTGTCATTATCACTTACAAGTGGATCCATGAGGTCCCAAAATTGACACAAAGATGCCCATGGTCGACCATCTATCAACCAATAGGGTTAAGACACGTTTTTAGGGTAATTTAGTATTATTATAATATTATTTGTTTAACCCTTATTTACCGGATTTACCCTTAACCATGGTAAATAAAATATTTACCGCAGTAATTATTCAAAATGTCTAAAAATAAAAGTTACCTATTTACATAATTTGAAAATCCTGATTGCAAATATGGAATCCATTTTTCTAAATTCAAAACACAGAAGTGGCAGAAATTAATTTAAAATTAATTCCCGCTGTCAAAACAAAAAGCGTGTTTTTAAGAGATAATAACTACCAAAAGATTGACACTTGTTTATGTTCGGTTTAATTGTAAAATTATGTCCAATGACCAACATTATATTAAATGGTAAAAATATATTCTAAATATACTTTAAAACCACTCAAAATCACAATTTATCACTATTAATTATTTTGATTAAAAAAGTTGTTTTTAATTAAAATTTAGAAATTTTCACTATTCATCAAAATATAAAAGTTATCCGAAAAGTACCAAAATTTCACCCTAGGATAATTTCGATATTCCGAATCCAAAAATGAAGTCCATTTTGAAATATAAAATATATATGATTTCAAAAAGTAGGTATAACTATTCACAACGGCTAGTTTAATTAGTTGCGGTGTGTGTTAGAACTCGAGGTTGCGTACAACACACGCTATCGCATTATTCGAAGGCAAACGTACCGTGGAAGCTTGGGGTGTTACATTCTCCCCTCCTTCAAATAATTGCGTCCTCGCAATTTCTAGGGTATTACTGTATAAAAAGACTCGGGTGGTTCTTCATCATAAGTTCCTCGGGTTCCCACGTTGCCTCTTCTATCTTATGATTCCTCCACAAAACTTTTACCAGACGCGTCGTCCGGTTTCTCAGCACTTGTTATCTCGTATCAAGAATCTTGATGGGATCTTCGCAATAAGACAGATTGGGTTCCAGTTCTAAATCTTCATAGGTGAGTACATGCGTTGGGTCAGGCATGTATTTCCTCAATAGAGATACGTGGAACACATCGTGAACTTTGGAGAGACTTGGCGGCATTGCCAATCGGTAAGCTACAGCCCCAATTCGTTCTAGAATTTCGAAAGGTCCGATGTACCTGGGACTCAATTTACCTTTCTTACCAAAACGTATGACTCCCTTCCACGGAGATACCTTTAGGAAAACATGATCACCGACTTGAAATTCCAAATCCTTCCTTCGATTATCGGCATAGATCTTATGCCTACTTTGAGCTGCTTTGATGTGATTTTGGATTACCTTCACCTTTTCCATCGTTTCCTCCACCAGTTCTGGGCCTACAAGTTTTCTTTCACCAACGTCATCCCAACAGGTTGGTGTACGACATCTCTTTCCGTATAGCGCTTCATATGGTGCCATCTGAATACTCGAATGGAAGCTATTGTTATAGGAAAATTCTACTAGTGGTAAATATTGATCCCACATACCCTGAAAATCAAGTGAGCAAGATCTCAACATGTCTTCTAAGGTCTGAATAGTCCGTTCTGATTGTCCGTCTGTCTGAGGGTGGTAAGCAGTGCTCAAATGAAGTTCAGTATCCAGGGATTTCTGAAGACTTTTCCAGAATCTTGAAGTAAAACGGGGATCACGATCAGAAACAATCGATAGGGGTACTCCCTGAAGTCTCACAACTTCATTAATATATAGTCTTGCTAGACGTTCCAGGGGTAGATCTTCTCTTATAGCAAGAAAATGTGCTGACTTGGTAAGACGATCAACAATAACCCATATTGCATCGTTCCTTCTAGGAGTCTTTGGTAGCCCCATGACAAAGTCCATCGTAATATTGTCCCATTTCCACTCCGGTATGGGAAGAGGTTGCATGACTCCTCCAGGCTGTTGCCTTCCAGCTTTCACTTGTTGACAAACCATACATCTTGATACAAAATCAGCAATCTCCCTCTTCATGTTGTCCCACCAAAAATGTTCCTTCAAATCTCTATACATTTTGGTGCTCCCAGGGTGTATAGAGAAATTGGAACTATGAGCATCATCCAGTAATTCCCTTTTCAGATCAGGTAAATCGGGAACACAAAGTCTCTTTCCAAATTTCAAAGTTCCATCTTCATACACAAAGTCTCTCAATCTCCCATCATTCACAGCTTTAATCTTCTTCTGAAATTCTTCATCATCGGTCTGAGAACTCTTAATCCTTTCTAGTAAAGATGGTTTGGCAACCATTTGAAAAAGCATTGATGTTTCACCTTCCCTGGTTATTCCCATGTCCATCTTCACTAGATCCATGAAAATTGGATCCCTTTCAATTCTCATCATGTTCAAAACTCCATGGTCTTTTCTACTCAAAGCATCTGCCACCTTGTTTGCCTTCCCTGGGTGGTAGTGTATCGTACAATCATAATCCTTGAGTAATTCAATCCATCTCCTTTGCCTCATGTTGAGTTCTTTTTGTGAGAAAATATACTTCAAACTCTTGTGATCAGTATAAATCTCACATTTTTCACCATAGAGGTAGTGCCACCATATTTTCAAAGCAAAGATCACTGCTGCTAACTCGAGATCATGAGTAGGATAGTTTTGTTCATGAATTTTCAACTGTCGTGATGCATAGGCAATAACTCTATCATTCTGCATAAGGACACAGCCAAGTCCTTTCTTTGATGCATCACTATAAATAACGAACCCATCATTCCCCGATGGTAGAGTCAATATAGGAGCATTGACTAATCTTCTCTTCAGTTCTTCGAAACATTCTTCACACTCTTTTGTCCAAACAAATTTAACCCCTTTACGTGTGAGCTTCGTTAATGGGTTAGCCAATCGGGCAAAATTCTGGACGAAACGTCGATAATAACCTGCCAAACCAATAAAACTACGTACCTCAGTTATACTCGTAGGTGCTGGCCATTCTTGGATTGCCTTGGTCTTAGAAGGATCAACAGAGATTCCATCTTTAGAGACAATATGGCCAAGAAAAGAAATCTCCTGAAGCCAGAATTCACACTTGCTAAACTTTCCATATAATTCATGCCTCCTTAGAGTCTTCAAGATAATGCGCAAGTGATTTTCATGATCTTTGTAGGTTTTGGAGTATACCAAGATATCATCAATAAATACCACCACAAATTCATCGAGATACTCCTTGAAAACTCTATTCATCAGATCCATGAATACAGAGGGTGCATTAGTCAATCCAAACGGCATTACAGTAAACTCGTAATGCCCGTACCTGGTTCAAAATGCTGTTTTCGGAATGTCTTCCTTCTTTACACACAACGGATGGTATCCAGATCGAAGGTCAATCTTTGAAAAGTATTGATCTCCATGCAGTTGGTCAAATAAATCATCAATACGAGGTAGGGGATACTTGTTCTTTATCGTTATAGCATTGATCTCCCTGTAATCGATACATAACCTCATAGATCCATCTTTCTTTTTAACAAAAAGAACAGGGGCTCCCCATGGAGAAACACTAGGGAGAATAAATCCTTTATTACTCAATTCCTCTAGTTGTTTCTTTAGTTCGACTAGCTCTACAGTGGCCATTCTATAAGGGGTCTTCGATATAGGCCTTGATCCAGGAATCAAATCAATAGAAAACTCAACTTCTCGTTCTGGAGGATGTCCAGGTAAATCTTCCGGAAATACATCTACAAATTCTTTCACAATAGGTACATCCTCTATTTGAACATTCCTTTCCTCACCGACAGTTATTTCATTCTCTTCCTCCCCGATAATTGAATTAAGTTGAGCTACAGGGGGTGGATCTAAATAAGAATTTGGTGGTGACGATTCTGCTCTAAAAATAAGGTGTTCCTTATCATTATCATCAAGAATCGTAACCTCTTTCTTCTTACAATAAATATTCGCATCATAGTCCGAAAGCCAGTCCATACCGAGGATTATATCAAACTCAATCATAGGTATGACGATGAGATCAGCAGATAAAGAAAATTTATGTGCTCTAATGGGGACTGATTCACAAAACTTTGTTGCAACGATACTTCCCTTAGGAGTTTTAACTGACAACTCCCTTATTAAATCAAATTGGAAATATCTAATTTTCTTAGCAAACTGGGAAGATATGAAACAATGCGATGATCCAGAATCAAATAATGCATTTGCTAAACTTGAGGAAACCATTAAATTACCTGCCACCACGTCTTTCGGAGCTTCTACCTCAGCAGTAGTGATAGCATAAGCCTGGCCTTGATCCCTTGGCCTTTTCTGAGGTAAGTTCTCCTGTCTCTTAGGACATGCATTTGCATAATGCCCCATCTCCCTGCAATTGTAGCACTGAACGTTGGTAGCTTCCTTCTTCCCCTTGCAATCATGAGCTTGGTGGCCTTTTTCACCACACTTGTAACAGACTCCCATTCCCTTCAGGAAAGCACCGGGGTGTTTCTTCCCGCACTTACCACAAGATGGATATTCAACCTTTCCCTTCTTCCCCTTATTTCCATTCCCAGATTGATCAGCAGGTCTCTTCTTCTCTTGCTTTGCTTTAAAGTCATAAGACTTAGAGAATTCCTTTTCGGTCTTGATAGCACATGAGACAATGTCTTCGTACGATGAAAAGGATTGTGAGACTAATGCTCGACGGAGAAATGGTTTTAACCCATCAAAGAAACGATCAATCTTACTTCTTGGGTTGCGAATATAATCACCAGCGTACCTCGCTAACCTTGTAAAGTTAGCCTCATACTTTGTGACATTCTCATCCTCCTTTTGTCTCAGACTCAGAAATTGTCTTTCCATATCTGCTCGATGGTCGCGAGGAAAGTATTTTTCTAAAAACAGATCTTTGAACTCCCTCCATTCCATGTTTGATACTTCATCATCTTCCTTCATGTTTTGAATCAATGACCACCATTGATCAGCATCTCCAGTGAGGCGGTAAACTGCCATGGTAACTTTTTCCCTTTCACTACTCCCCAAAGCCTGAAATATTTTCTCTAGGGAAAATATCCATTGCTCAGCTACTAAGGGACTTGTACTCCCATTGAACGTTGGTGGTTGTTGTCTCATGAATCGACCTAACATTGATCCTCCACGCTGTGGATCAGGGTGCTCCATACGGGTAAGGTTATTATTCATAACCTGAGTAAGTTGTCCCAGTACGGTGATTAGCTGATCAGCACCAGTTGCATCACCAGCCCCACTATAATTATCTTGAGCAGGAGGGCAATCCCTACATGGAGTGCGTGCATTGATACGGTTTCCATTTCTTCCACTAGGCGCCATTTCTAAAAAATGGCATAAACTAGATCAGTTTATGCATCAAAATACATAATCCCATACTTATAAAACACTAAACATAAATTGAACTATCTATGGATATAATCCATAATCATAAATATGTTTTCTTTGAGGAAGTATATACTCATAAACCCTTCATAATGATTTGTAAAGAAAGTGAGAGTTATCCTAAGCATATCCCCCGGGAGTGTCGTAACCAAGAGTGCAGCAAGGCCCGTTGTCGTGCACCAGTTCCCGTTCGAGTCTAGCTCAAAGCGGTGTTTTCAGGTTTTACCCCTAGGTACATCTGTGCCAGAGCCTCCTCTACCTGCTCGTATCCAGACAGGGATGTATTGCTCGGAAAACTCACAAAGTCTCTACAATACCAAAATTCTAGGAAGTTCTTCTATACTAATCCTCAAAGTTCATCTTAGGTCTATGTGCTCTAATCAGAGTTTATCTAAATCTAGCTTCCAAGGTTTGTACTAAACTTCCTCTGATACCAACTGTAACGCCCCGACCCTAGTTGCCTAGAGTCGGTGCATTATTACATAACATTGGCATGATCATAAGAAAGATCAAATCTCGAAAGACCGATTGGTTTAGTAGCCTTGGAAAATGCCAGATATATTCATAAGTTTTACATTACATTATAAAATGAACAACTAATACAACAACATAATGTCTCATTAGACCACACTATTATCCCCTCATAAAATCCCTGCAGTTCATTCATAATATACTTCTTCACTTCCTGGGAAAAATAAAACATAGAAAAGGGGTGAGCTCAAATGCCCAGTAAGGATAACAATATAGCGGAAACTTTCATAAATAAGAATAAACATTTAAGGCAATGTATAACTAAAACAAAAGCCTTTTAAATATGAACTTTCAACATGGTATGGCATAAATAAAATGAAATAATGCCATTTACTTATTCACATGGATATTCTACTAATCGAATAATCACATGCAAAAATCAATAACCACTTTCATAATGTTGGAATGCATAATGCCAGACTATCATAACCACATAGTCAAGGCCTCGTGCCAAGACTACAAATACGATTTTGTCAAGGCCTTGTGCCCAGACACTAGTTTGTCTCATGAGACCTACCGATGCATCGAGGAGCTATAGCGGGCTCCACCCGTCACTTATTAAGTCCAATGCATTCCCATATGAAAAGGTTTAAACATAACATAAACATTCGTATTAAAACTAGCATACGAAATGTCAATACTTTCACAATAAACTATGAATGGTATAAAAATAGCACATCCACAGTCAAACATATCACAAAACCTTCAATACAATATAGAAGTTTTGTATCATAATAAATCAACTTCAAATAATCTTAAAATCCATCAAAGGATGTTGACATAGATGAAATCAAAATTCTTTTTAAAGAAATATCTCCTTTATTTTGAAATCATTTAAGATCCATATAAAATAAAACATTTTCTTTGAAAATATTCTTATAAGCTTGTAAGGAAAGCTTTTAAGATTTTATAACGGCGTAAAATAACCGCACCCGCCGTATAAGTTAAAAAAAACATTCTTACCTCAATTCTGTCGAAAAGGTTAAAAAGGACCTTGTTTTGAAAACGACGGAAAGATTCCTTTATAAACCTCTTATAAAAAGTCAAAAAAGGGTATAAATGACTTTAACCCATATTCTTGTAAATAGTAAAAATGTTTTGAAATACATTTTTAAGAAACATGGATGTGGATGATAAAGAGATCCCAGTAGATTATTACATATAAACAACCTCGGATAATGAAGAGATTGTGAAATAACCCTTACCTTGTACTTTTCCTTGGTTGGGGTAGGTTAACCTCCTGTATAATGGTGAAATAATTGTTATTAAATTATACAAGAATCATATATATTAATATGATATCATATATGATCTTTTAACATTGATTTATTAATAATATCTTAAAATTATCATCGTTTCGGGTTTTAACTTACTCATTTTCTTTTATATGTTTTGTTACATAAGCCATGTTTGTTGTATCTTATTCATATCCAGAATGATATCAAGTCCTTAAACATCATTTTTAAATCATAAAATGATAATTATACTTGAATGGATACGATGGAGAATGAATCTCATCGCGTTCGTGGAGACGGTAGTCCGTACGTACGCACGAGCGACAATATCATTCTTTTGATATTAAAATAATATATAAATGAATGGTATATCATATATACAGAATCATTAACATGTTATATTTATTATTTACATGAGTTACACATCATTATTATACCCATCCAAATAATATTATATTGAATAACAATTACACCACGACGTGGAGACGGTAAGCCGTACGTACGCACGTATGGTGACATGTTATTCAAAGGGTGGATAGAATACTGAATATGGTTGTACCATAATTATAATAACATCACAGTATTTGTGAGATACTGGAGTTATTATTTTATAATGGTAAGAACAAAGTAAGAAGAAGTGGAAGAAGAAATGAACTTAGAAAAGGGTGGTGAAATCATTACCTCTTCTTCGGGTTCTTCCTTTTGATTTGATCAAAAGGGCTCCTTAGGTTGGCTTTCTGATCAAACTAAGGCCTCTAGGTTGTATTGAGGGATGTTGGGAGAGTATTTGGGCAGAGTTTGGCCGAACCAAAAGGCCTTGAAGGTGTGAATAAATGAGAAGGAGGAGTGCCCTTTTTATAAGAGGGGTGAGGGGCACCTTTGGAAAAGCTAGAAATATTAATTTATAATAAATTCATATTCGGTTTCTAAAGGCTCCAAAGTTGACTATTCAAAGGATGAGGTGGGGATAGGTCGAAAACAACTCATCCAATAGAATTTAGACAGGTTTGGGTACTTATATTAACATTATCTTTAAGTATTAACTCTAAGTTAATTAGTTTCACTTTTACAATGTCTCTTTGTATTTTTATATAATATGGTTAATAAACTTAATATATACATCCAAGCGACCCCCAAGTGGTCCATTAATGATTAACCTATCATAATATAAGTCTCTTGGCCGATCCTTAGATTTTTAGGAATTTAATATCAATTAATAATATAATATTTGTTTTAAGAACTCTTTTATGTCAATTTTGACACTATTCAATAGTTGATTTTTGTGAAACTCATAACAGATTGATTACTTCGAACAAAGTCAATTAAATCAATACTAATATATCATATTATCCTAGAAAATTAGTTTAATTCATTAAAAGTTTCATATTATATTTATTTGGGTATTTATAATATCAATTATTTTAATTTTTCACTATTATAGTAATTACTGCATCATCATTGTGTCATAAATTAAATAAATTATTTAATGTCTAAAAATTATAAATAAAATATCATTATGTAGGAAATCTTTTTATCTTTCTAATGAATATTTATAATCGAAAATCCAACATGTATAACCCTATGTAAAAATTGTTCTTCTAAAAGATGTAAGCTTATGCCATTTTTGTATTCATTTTAACTAAATTAAAATAAAGTGTCATTATCACTTACAAGTGGATCCATGGGGTCCCAAAATTGACACAAAGATGCCCATGGTCGACCATCTATCAACCAATAGTGTTAAGACACGTTTTTAGGGTAATTTAGTATTATTATAATATTATTTTTTTAACCCTTATTTATCGGATTTACCCTTAACCATGGTAAATAAAATATTTACCGCAGTAATTATTCAAAATGTCTAAAAATAAAAGTTACCTATTTACATAATTTGAACATCCTGATTCCAAATATTGAATCCATTTTTCTAAATTCAAAACACAGAAGTGGTAGAAATTAATTTAAAATTAATTCCCGCTGTCAAAACAAAAAAGCGTGTTTTTAAGAGATAATAACTACCAAAAGATTGACACTTGTTTATGTTCGGTTTAATTGTAAAATTATGTCCAATGACCAACATTATATTAAATGGTAAAAATATATTCTAAATATACTTTAAAACCACTCAAAATCACAATTTATCACTATTAATTATTTTGATTAAAAAAGTTGTTTTTAATTAAAATTTAGAAATTTTCACTATTCATCAAAATATAAAAGTTATCCGAAAAGTACCAAAATTTCACCCTAGGATAATTTCGATATTACGAATCCAAAAATGAAGTCCATTTTGAAATATAAAATATATATGATTTCAAAAAGTAGGTATAACTATTCACAACGGCTAGTTTAATTAGTTGCGGTGTGTGTTAGAACTCGAGGTTGCGTACAACACACGCTATCGCATTATTCGAAGGGAAACGTACCGTGGAAGCTTGGGGTGTTACAATAGCGGCGCTGACCAATGTGGGTCTTGGGTCCGCCTCACTACCGAGGTTCACCTGTACTAGCTTGTCGACCATCGTGGAGACGCCCTCCTCAAAGGCGGGAGGAGCATCTTCCATGTCTTCTTCTCTGCTTGAGGAAGGATCGTCCACGGGGGGAGCCGTTTCGGGGCTGCTCGACCCTGATGGAGAGCTGGAACTGGCTTGGGCGGCGGAGGTCGTCACGACGGGAGACTCATGCACCGCGGAGATCATGGCGACGAAAGCGGTCGATCCAATACCATCCGGCCTTCATCCCAAGGGGCCACGCTTTATGACATCAAAGCAGTGGTGACGCGTTGGCTCGAGCCAGTCGATTCCGGCTTGGCGAAACAAACACGTATGACGTACTGCCGTTGCCATGAGCCCAATGTCCCGATATCGTACAGGGGTAGGAGACTCGGGGATCACCTACACCTGGTTGGTATAAGAGTACGAGGTGATTTCCCGCCGTCTCTTAGACCCAGAAATATTCCTTCTTCTGGTACCCGAGACAAAAAAGCAATCTCCCATATCAGTAGTTGTGTCCTCCAACCGATGGATTGGGAAGACATATGCGTCATCCAGACCTGCCCAGGGATCACTTGCGACAGCGGTGGGCTCCACCTCACCTGCCAGGATTTGCTTGTCATTTCTCTTGTAATAGTCAGCGTCCAGGTAATAGGCTTCACAAGAGGCAAATGGAGATGCATCTCCTTGGAGCACACCCAATCGACCCTTAACGGAGTATTTGAGGCACTGGTGGTATGATGAGGGAACCACCACGTGAAGATGGAGCCACGGCCTGCCCATCAATGTGTTGTAGGCAGTGTCCTGAGAGATAACCATTAATTCAGTATCGGCAATTAAGCCGCCGAACTGGGTCTTCAGATGAATCTTGGCGAGTGGAGTTTGCTCGGTCCTGTCATACCCCTGGAATCTGAGGTCGGAGGGAGTTAAATCATCCTCGGACAACCCCAGTTTTCACAGTGTCCAAGTTGGGTTCAAGTTAATCCCAGAACCCATGTTGACAAGACAGTGACGGATTTCCATGCCATTGAACTGGCTGGTGATGTACAACGGGAGAATGTGCCCCTGTATGGGAAGGTCTTCATCTTCACCGGAAAATGAGATAACCGCCTGACATTCGGCATCCTCAATCACATCGGTGTGGAAGGCTTCTGCGGCCACTACCTCTGTTTCGAACTAGAAGGGGCTCCTTATAGCCTCGGCGAGCGCCTCACGCATTTTAGGCAACAGGCGAAGGGCCTCAAGGATGGAAAGCCTTGCCATAATTCCAGCTAGATGCTTCAGGACATCATAATTTCGCGCCAAACGTGAGCTTCTGCTTACGGGAGTTCACTCTGCAATTGGGGGCATGACGGGCCCTGCTGGCGGGACTGGTGACTGACTAGTACTAGGTACGTCCCACTGTTCACTTGCTGAAGCCCGAGAGGTGGTTGTCATGCCAGGACCGGAAGGCTGTAGTCGGCCAGTGGCAGGGCTGGGCTGGTTGCGACGCAGGAAAGGCGGTTCCGCCTGATCCAACAACACAAATGGTGGTGGAAGGGAACATTCTGTCACCGAGTGAGGGATCCATGAGTGCTGCTCTCTGTACCGGGCCTACTGCCTGGTCTCGGTAACATGCACTGCCTGACAAGAGGTGACGACTGTCGTCCCTCGGCGATTCACGTAGCCACGGCTCCTTCGACGTTGGCGACTACTGGAGACATTGGGGAGATCCACCTGGCACACCTCATCGTCTGGAGCCAAAAAGGGATTTACCAACTCTACGGTGTTAACCGAAGCGTACCCCGGGCTCTCAGGGAGGTCCACCCGGTGCTCCTCATCGTCGGGAGCCAAAAAGGGATTTACCAACTCTACGGTGTTAACCGAAGCGTACCCCGGGCTCTCACTCGAGGAATCATCCACTACCAGACGGGATTCTGGAGGGATCCCCATCTCCGGGGGCATGAAATCGCCAAGCGTGTGAGAAGATGAAGGCAATGGCAGGGCTCATTCTTTCTTCTTGCGTCGTCGCCTGCTCTTCTGGGAAGAATTAGGCTAGGACGACAAGGCCAAAGAGGCGCTTGCAGACTCTGAGGGCTCTGGCTGACTCAGGCGGGCACGGATGATGCCATGGGCACGGGCGACCGTCCTGCGGGCCATCCAGTCATTATACTTCCGGGACCCCCAGTCGGAAACCTGTTCCCACCCATCCCCATCGTCACTACTGCCATCTGATTCCACGGAGACACCTGCCACCTATGCCGGGGCTGGGCCCAACCTGACTATATTGTTGTCAATCTGGTCTTGGAGCCAGTCCTTGAACACATAACATTTTTGGATGGTGTGTCCCGGGATCCGGTGATAAGGGCAGTAGTTAGGGTGATCAGTGAGACATGCCTCTTCTGGCTTTAGGAACTCAGGCAGCCGCACGATCCTATGCTCCATGGCGCTATGGAAATATCCAGGGATCTGGGCCTCACCAAATGAGTAAGACCGATTCCTTCTGTCTGGAAAGGGGAATCTTGGGGCTGACTATGGCTAGGGGCCGGAGGAGCAGGCTGAGGAGGCGGAGCCAGATTACCTCGCCTAGGTGGCAGCGGTGCGTTACGCAGAGGCGCCTGCTGATTTTGAGGCGGTTGCTGCTGGGCCGGAGGCTGTGCCCGTGGGGGTGGACCCCTATGGGCCTACGGAGCTGGCCTCACTGGTAGCAACTCTATCTGTCTGGGGGCCTCTATCTGGGCCACAGCAGCGGGCTCGGCTCTGGCGGCTCTCCTTGAAGAGATTACAAGAGGTAGTGGGTAGGCCTGAATGGCCTGTTGCAGGGCTTCTTCAAGGCGCGGAGCCTTGTCTGAGAAGTCCCAGAACCCTCTAGGCTAATTCTGCGTGATCAGGGAAGGAACCAACTCCACCTTGATGTTCCCTACACACATCGTCAGTAATTTATCCTGAGTCGTCGGCATGTCAAGGGAGTACGTGAGCCCCTTCCACTGGGCGACGAAGTCCGCGACGCGCTCGTCAGGCCTTTTCTTGCGCCTGAAGAGGTCTGCAATGTTTGTCTTCCGGGTTGTGGAACTGAACTGGTAGAGGAATTGCTGGCGAAGGTCCTCCCAACTAGTCACTGATCCAACAGGGAGTTGGCTGTACCAGACAAATGCAGGTCCTTCCAGTGTCTGAATGAAGCATCGGAGCCTGGAATCCTCCTATTGCGTCGGAGTCCCTAACATAGACCCGCACCTTGAGTTGAAGTGGTCCAAGTGTTGTGGCGGGTCTCCGGTCCCGTTAAAGGGAGAAAAAGTGGGGTTCTCGAATCCTGGTGGAGCCGGAATGTCATCCACCCATGCTGGGTACGGCTTTCCATCTGGTGGGATCGCCACCTGCCGAGTTTCCAGGGCCTCCAAGTGGGCGATGAGTACTACCATCAGATCATCCATATGCGGATTCTTGTCCTGACGGGGATCTCTAACCACAAGTGCGTTTCCAGGCTCTTCGATATGGTAGTCGCGCTCAGCGGCTCGCGAGGCAGCTGGTGGAGCGACTCTCGGAGCGGCGGGAGGAAACCGAGCAGGGTCCGAAAGGTTGCCTCGCTGTTCGGGAGGGTTCGGTGAAACATATCGCTCCCTCTTACCATGGGTTCTAGTTTCTCCCCTGTCGGAGAATACGACACGGTCACGGTTGCCCGGGGGGATCTCAGTAAGCGGTAGATGGTCCTGCCCCTGATGTCCTGGTCTAGGAGCACCGTAGTCATGCCATGGCTCTGCAATGCGGTCGGCCAAGAGCTCATCAACCAGCCTCTTTTTCTAAGCTAGCTGTTGGCGCAGCGTGTCCTTCTCGGGATCTTCCTCTACCTTCTACACTGAGGCAGATGGGTCGGCGAGTTTGACAGACCCCACGTGCTCTTTACCCTTGTCGATGTTTCGGCCCAGCGCCAGTGCCTCCGTGGGTACAGGAAGGCCTTGGAGGCTCCTCTGTTGGTGAGTAATCCTCCCAGATGGGTCCTGTAGTGGCCTGTCCTCGGCGGGTGAGTCCCCGTCGAGGGGCACCAAAATGTTTCCCTCATCTGAAAGGTCAGCCATGTTGACCGCAACTGCCCTTGGCGATGTTCCCTTAGGGAATCCCAATGGATTGGGCTGTCGGCGGATCGCACAGAAGAGGAGAGCAGCTTACTGCCCCCATCCGCGGACGTGCGCGTGGGGGGTGGGTTCCTCGATAACTCTACGGAGTACTTGAAAACTCTGAACGCATTGTTGCTGGAGGGACTCGTGGTGGTCCAGCGACTCGGGGTGCCGGACCGCGGGGAGGGCTGCTAGGTCGACCCGGCGGCACTGCTCACCGATCACCTCGAGATGCGCTTGGCTCCCGGGGTAAGGCGCTAGCTGATGTCAGAGGTGGGAGTGAGTCACCTGAACAATCTGGAGGAATCATTCAAACTCTCCTGGGGTGAGTGACTCCGGCACATCAAAATCTGATTCTGCAAACGGCCAAAACTTCTCAGGGAAGTGGCCCGCTGCAAGAACGGTCCAGAAGCTCCACGAATCCGGTTCGGGGTCCGGAACCTGTCGCCCCTACTCGTCCACCGAGGAAAGTTAGGGAATTGGCAATGGCGCTGAGGCAGGCCGCCAGGGCGGTGGGTTGGCCGTCGGGGAATACGGCGAACAGGCTGATTGGCCTCCAATCCCTGGGTCATCCTCCAGGGGTTTCAGTGCCCTAGCTGCCACGTCGCGATAGGATGGGCCGGAGAATGGGCCTCCTGTCATAGCGTTGGTGCTTGCCAAGGGTGTATCACCTCGCGATGCTTCCGTCGGTCCCCAGAAAAACTCATCACCCTCCCTAATAGGGGTGGGAGGTTCTTTCGAGGAGGTCAGTGGCAACTGCGGGTTTGAGCCTTGGTGGTACGCCAAGTCCTCATCCTCCTGGATATACCTTCGAAGGCAGGAGGGAATCATATGGATCTCGCATTCGGGGAGTACGAGATTGACGCGCCGCATCCCCATCCCTGTCCTCAACTCGAAGGGTTGGGGGGAAGGTTCCATCGTCGAGTCGTACTCTACCTCAGAATCTGAGAAATGGACTGGTCTAATTTTCGTTCGGACTCCACTGACATTCCTACTACGGCGACGACGCCCGGCCTTCCTGCCCCTAGGTAGCTTCTCAGGGTAAGGATGATTTCCGTCATGGGGTCCCCCGGCCACAATAGAGTTGGGGTAGAGGGGACTGAAGGCCGGGGTGCGAGGAGCACCGGGATAGATGTCGAAAGGGACATGGGGAGGACCTCCATGTGAGCGGGAGACTGGATACACAACGGCTCCATGCTCGCGGCCGGCAGTAGGGGGAGTGACCTTATACCCCATGCAGCGGGCGCTGGAAGGAGTCATACCCGGAGCGTAGCCGCCGTGAAGAAGATTTTGGCTTTCCAGATTGGAGGCACGGAATGAGCCTTAATTGTGAGCGGCACTACCCCGGATTAGTCCGCAGTGGCCATTGCCAGTGTCCGCGACCGGGAGACTCGACCCAACTTGCTTGCAGGGCGGTTGGGGTTTTGATCCCAGTCGGGCACGTGGCTGCCCCTGCTCAACATGTGCGGGGATCTGGTAATAATAATTAGCAGTGGCTCGGGCCACAGTGGTTGCTGATGTTGATGCCCCAGGACAGGCATTCTCTCTCGCTTGCGCCCGACGCTGGCGTCGAGTTAGATGGGCCGGAACCAGTGGTGCAGGCATGAAGATTGCCTGCTCCTCAGCTCGGGGAGTCGGGCAGTCGCGTCGATGCAGCCTGGCGGGGGTTCTTTCCGTTAACCCTTGGGTTGGATCGCTGATCGGGTGGACCCAAACATTCCCCACCTCATTGTCTTAGGGGAGGGATGTGTCAAGGCAATCCGGAGATAGGCTCCCAAAGCAGTTGAACGTCGACGTGGGGAGCGGCGGCTCCCTGCGCGGACCTCGAGGGCGGCGATGGTGGTGAGGCGCAGCCGCCTCTAGATCCAAACGGGCCATGCCCCTGGTGGGGATGACCCCTTCCTCGTCATACCTGCGAACCAGGTCATTGATCACCCTCTTCTGGATGATTTCCGACGGGGAGAGGGGGTGCAAGCGCCCGGCTGCTACGGCGGTTGAATTCGGAGCGGCCGTGAAAAGGGCGGGACCACGCGGGGTAGCCGCGTCGGTGCTGCCCCTGCCCCTGCGCCGGTGGGCAGGTAGCGATCGAGCTCCGATTGCAGTGATCTGATTCCTGGAAACAGGGCGATGAACCCATTAACATCAACAGGAAAGGAGATCAACAACCAAAGCCCAGCGTCATTCCGTATTCCATGGTTGGCGGGAGGGATCCACGATGACGACATCGTAGAACGGAGTAGTCAATGTCATGATGGCCTCGACCCTTGGTGGGTTCACGTCCTGGTGAGGGTTACCCGTACCTGGTGACATGCTATTCTTCCATCATCTCGGTGAGGGCTACCATTCCCCGTGTTGAGGAGAAGAGCTTCACGTCGGGTTCACCATTTTTTGTTTCCGACGCTTTCGTCGGGACGCACGCATCTGTCCGTGGAGGAGGAGCTGCTTGTTGCCCCGCATTACCGCTTTCCAAAGGCGGGTGGCATCCATTCCTTGTTCAAGGACGTCTACTCCTTGATCGAAACCGGGATGATGGGATGTCAGTTCTTCCTTTTGTGGATTCCTCCTCGGAGCTCATCACCTAGTCCTCGTCTCCCTCATAGATTTAAGACGGGTTCATGAAGCTCATTCTCGGTGCCATATCTACATGGACGCCGGTTAATTACACTTCTTATGTCAAGATGCTCCAAGGGGTCTTGTCAGGGCAGCAACCTTCGGTGAGAAGAATGGTCACGTTGGGGCGTCGTCGGCATGTCTGTCTTTGGTCCCTCATCACAGGGTTTCTCGATGGTGCGGAAGCCCGAGGAATCCCACATCGAACGCGGGGAATGTGTACCATCTGAGGTTTTCCTCAGCTTCTCATGTTTAACATGGGGTATGTCGCGAGTTTAACGTCTTGCGTAGACGTATCGGGTTGAAGGACCCCTAGGGGGAACACCGATGTTGGGGCCAACACTTGGGTGGCTTCCCATATATCATGGAGTGGGATGGGGTAGCATGATCTCACCGGGATGTGGCAGCCTGGGTAAGGATTAGGATGGATGGTGGAGTGAGACATGGGGCATAAGTTCTGAGATGGCCCAAGAGGGGGAATGCAGATTAACGTCATGCGGGACAAGGTACAATTTAACTTCATGTGGGATGAGATATAGTTTAACGTCATGCGGGACAAGGGTTTCGGAGCTTACTCTCTGAGACGGCCCAAGGTGGTCAGGGAACCGACATGGAGTGGTTGGGATGACCGGGTGGTGGGCTTGATCCTCTTGGAGGCTTCCTACGTACCATGCCTTGACATGGATCAAAGTCCTCATAGTTCGGGGGAAAATGGGGGTTTGGCACACCGACAAGGTGACGGCTTGGGCCAGTGATTGTTGGGCTTGAACCTCAGGGAGGTTTCCTACGTACCATGCCTTAACACGGATCAAAGTCCACATAGTTCGCTGGGATGGATTGGGGCTTACGCTCTGGGGCAGCCCAAGAATAGGAATACAGTTTAACATCATGAGGGACAAGGGCATACAGTTTAACGTCACGCAGGACAAGGGCATGTGGGGCTTACGCTCTGAGGTGGACCAAGGTGGGTATGGGTCTTATGCTCTGAGGCGGCCCATGGTGGATAGTGAACCGACGTGAGGAGGTTGGAATAACTGGGTGGTGGGCTTGAACATCGTGGACGCTTCCTACGTACCATTCCTTGACTTGGATCAAAGTCCTCGTAGTTCGCTGGGATGGGGCTTACGCTCTGGGGCGGCCCAAGAGGATGTCATGGTCGGTGCGCACTCTAAGCCCATGTGATTCATGCTCAGTGTGGGAAACATGAGGCAGCAGGGACCAGACGATAACGTCGCGAAGGGTGCGTCCGTGAGAAGTGGAATGGGGCTTACGGGTTGAGTGGCCCAAAGAGGAAACAGGGGCTTACGCGTGGTTAGCAGCTCTTGGTGCTGGGGATTACTCCAGGGTAGAGGCCCGTGGTGCGAGAAAGTGCAGTGGGAAAAGGACTCCACTGGCCTTGGCAGGGAGGAAGTACGGAGATACACGGGTGCAGTCATCCACAAGAAAGGCTTGGGGCTTACGCTCTGAGGCAGCCCTTCCCCCATGGACAAATGCCACTCCGACAAGGAGGATCTCATTCCATATGAGTAAGAGTCCATTCCCGTGGAGACGAGTGGAATAAAGAATTCCCGAGCTAGGGGGACCCTACGTGCGAAGAATGGGGTCGGACCACAGTTTAACGTCTTGTGTTAAGGACGAGGTGCTTAGCAGTTTAACGTCCTACAGCTTGGACGGGGTGGGTTTGCTCCACACCCCTAGGGCTTACATGCCCAACTCCCTCTACGCCTAGTGGAAGGGAAGGCATCGGGAAGGCCATGGGGAAGGGGGGCCGCATGGAAAACCATCGGGGGGTCCACGTTAGCGTGGCTATGCGAAGAAGCAATAGTCGTTAGTGTGCCTATGTGGAGAAGCATAAGGCAAAGTAACGCAATGGGAAACATGGCCCAAGGGACCTTGAGGTTACTTCACACGAGCCTGGAAGGCCGTGCGGGAAAACAACGCATGGTGCGCATGCCCGGCAGGGGAGACATCAGGTGCCGGTGCAGGGGGTAGCCATGGGGCGTCAAGGTGAGAGGTCATGGGCTTTGCGCGCAAAAGGGAAGGTTTTGCGCGCAAAACACCGGGACGGCGCGCAATTGGAGTAATGTAATTGCGTGCGAAGAGGGAATTACGTGCAAGGTTTTGCGCGCAAGGCTGGGTATTGCGCGTACGAGACACGGATTGTGCGCAAGTCGGGAAACCAGGGGAAGGGGAAAATTCACTGAAGCCTGTGGAGTTGAACGCAAAGGCGAACTCCGGGGCAAGGTTGCGCGAAATGAGGGTTTTACCTGGTAGTCATCTTTCGCACGGGGGGAGCCGAATTTCATGCACGAGAGTCGCTTCGGATTCCTCAACCCCCAAACCGTTCGGGATCACCTTCTATTTATAGGCGACCTCCAGCGCGGAATCCAGGTGGCGCGCGAAATTCTTCGCGCCGCGCGTAGCCGGCACACCAAAACTCGCCGCGCAGAACCGGGGCACGCAAAGATTGCGCGCCTCATCGGCTCAATTCCGTGAAACCCGGTGATTCTACGTGCACGGAATAATATTTCGCGCGGATCCTCCTTTATTTCGCGCACCACATCTCGGGCCTCCAGATCAGGCCTCTGATTCCGAATATGACTTTGCTTTGTCATTCCGAAACTTCCACCGAGAGTTACAGACTTTTTTCAGCGTCAACAGTGGTAATTTATTTTTCTTCACTGATTTATATGAATGGTTATAAATATTAATATATTTATTGCGTATTATATTCATATAATATTAAAATCATGTATATGATGAAACTATTATCAAAGTGAAAGGAACATAACTATAGATCCAAAAAATTAAAAAAAAATGTATTTGACACCCGAAACGATGGTGATAATGATATATTGCTAATGATCCGGTGACAAGATGTAATACATAAAATATGTATGGTATTTTAGTTATTATTATTGATTTAGAATATCAGTATAATAATATTTAAATTTATAATAATGAAAAAGAGATTTATTATTAATAAATATATACTTCAGGTGAGGGTTATATATTAGAATCTCATTTTATAAGGAATGTTTTTGCTAATATTTTATGGTGATGAATTTTTATGATATATAATTCCAAATTTGTAACATCCTAGGTAAATAATGAATATAAAATTTTCATATTTATTAATATTTGTGAATAAAATGTTAATACTACTTTAATGGGAATGCTATGTTAGATGGCACACCCAATACAGAAAAGCATATTTCTTTGAAATCATACGTTGCACATAAATAATATAACAATATTATTTTAAATGGTAGTTAACGCCTAACCGTTGTAATGGAGAGAATGAACAGAACTAACTAAAACATGATTATATATGTTGGTTAAATATTTTAACAATTACCCAATAAATGATAGAGGCTTAAAATTCAAATGAATCAAAATTTGAAAATAAATATTATAATATTCATTAAAAGGTTGATTAACTGCATTTTGATGGAGAACCCTTTTTAAAAATACATTTTGTCAATTTTATATTCTATAAAATCTTTCTTTAGAATCAGTACATCAAAATGTACATTGTGTACATTTTTTTTATTTTTCCGATAAAGATCATTTTAGTGAAAAATGATGTATTTTAATTCAAAACCTCCTTTTAATCTAATTTATTTATATGGTTAGATTATCTTTTTAAATTAATTTCATGTTTAGTTAAAATATATTTTTACAATTTAATCCAATGGTGGTAATTTTAAATAATTTCACTTTGAAATTGGACATAAACAAGTGTCAATATTTTGATAGATATTATTTCTTAAAAACACGCAATTTGTTTTGACAGCAGGAATTAATTATAAAATTAATTAATGAAACTTCTATGTTTTGAATTTGGTAAAGTGGAAATCATATTTTAATTTTGAATATCAAATTTACTTTGGAAAAATTTTTGGTATTTTCTGACAAATGTTCATTTTTAATGAATAGGGAAAAATACTGCATTTTACTTCCAAGCTGCTTTTTCATCTAATATAATTATATAGTTAAATTTTACTTTTAATTGGTTTTAAAGTGTAATTGAATTTTTTTATCACTTAATACAATTATATTCATTTTAAGTAATTTCACTTTTCAATTGGATGTAAAAACAAGACAATCTTTTGATAAATTTTACTTCTTAAAAACATGTCTTTGGTTTTGACAATGGTAATTATTTTTAAATTAATTACTGAAATTTCTATGTTTGTAATTTGATAAAATGGATTCCAGATTTGGAATCAGAAGGTCCATGATATGTAATTAAGACTCTTTTTTGGACATTATGAATAGTAACGACAGTAATTATCTTTAATTATAATGATTAATTTGTAATCGGGTAGTTAAGAATAATAAAATAATATAATAATAATATAAAATGACCCCAACATGTGTCCAAATCCTCTTGTTTGAGTCATGGACGACCATGGAAAGATTTTACCCGAACATGAGGGCCCATGGAGTCACATGTGTGTAATATTGACAATTATGACATTATTTTTTTAAAAGAAGAAAAATATAACAAAGGTTTGTATATCCTAAGTAAACCAATATTAATTTTGTTTACAAAATGATATCTTATACTATAAATATAAATTCTAAATCTAAGAAGATTTACTATATCATGGTATTTATTTATAATTTTTAGACATTAAATAAAAAAATTTATTTATGACATTATAACGATGTAGTGATTACCTCATCAATGAACGATTTAAATAAAATGAAAAGATAAGGTAAAATATAAGACATAAATTGGTTGAAAACCTATTGAGTGTGTGGATTTAGAACCCTTATCACCTTATCCTCGAAATATATCATTTTGGGACCTTTTAAATTCGAAAATCACTTTATAATAAAGTAACATTTTAAGATGTTCCAAAAGTGACCTTCCTCCCTCTTATAAAAGGCTCCCACCTCTACCCCCATACCCTCGCCTCTTAAGCCATTGTATCATACAATTTCTTCTAATATTATCTCTCCACATCCCTATGTTTCTCCTAGAAGACTCACATTGGTCATATGTCTTTCCAAGGAATCATTTGGCTCAAATCAAAAAGAGTTACCCGATTTTAAGATAATGTCTTCTCTTGAGTTTCTTTTTTTTATTTACCTTCTTCACTCCACAATATCTTCTTATTATTTTTCCCATAATAACACAAGTATCTTAAATATACTAGTATTCTGTTATGGTAAGGACTCTACCTAAACTTACACACAACTTCGTCTAATGTTTAAAGAACATACTGTTTCTGTGGGTGGCGAATTACTGCCTCACGAAATGATTATTTTTTAATCTTCTTTTAACTATTTTCATGGGGGAAATTATGATGTAGATGTATTTATATATTACATATATGGTATTTCTTTTTTTATATGCTTCTGGATTTTATTTTTAAATCACATCGTTATTCTTTTCATGTTGTGGAACTACGATAATTTAATCTGAGGATGTGTGGACTACTGCCCCCTCGAGTGATGTGACTCATTCATGACAGACATAGAATTTATAAATAATATAATAAATGAACATATGTTACCTTTATAACATATATATTATACTATAATTATAATATATATATATATGTCCCATTTAGTTTTAATTCCTTTAATATGACAAAGAAATGAAAGTAGCGTTCATGTGTATGTACGACCTACCTTCTTCATGAACGGTGCATTTAATTTTATCTCCAAATGGAATGGAATAGTATAAAATGAATATATACTGGATATATATGATATTCAAAACATTAATACCATTTTGGAGATGATATACTTACAACTACATGGGAAATTTTTTTCAGACACTATCATTTTTGACTCATGTACCGAACATCCACAAAACGTATGATATGAACTCACATAATTAACTAATTATTATAAAATGATAATATGTTATATTAATTGAATAAAAAACTTTAAAGGAAGTCCTTATGAAATTATAAATTTAGAAAAGTTTAATATTCATGAATATAATGAAACAAACAAGACAATTCAGACTTGAGGTAAGGTGATTTCTTATCTCACATTTAATTCTGTGATATTTCAATTGTTCGCCAATTATTTATTGCATGTGGTGTATTGTATACTGCCATTTGATATATATTTTCATGATTCAATTTATATTCATGGTATTCTGTGATTCATTTTTTTTCTTATTATCTTTTGGTCATACGACTTTATTGATTACAACGAGGTAAGGGGTTTTTATCTCACTTTTTATTCCCGTGAGATTTTTGCTATATTTTCCAAAATCTCTTTTTAGAGGTGTATAAAAGTCCCATTATTATAATCTTTATGTAATATAATTTATTTGATGAGTATTTACATCAACATTGTATAGTCCTTCTTTCATGGGGTGTACGTTTCAAAAGTTACCCAAATCGGTAATGGAACCCTTCACCCTCATCTTTTTAAAAGACTTCTTTTTATAAGGTCTTTGAATTTACATATTATTATGTTGGGATATGTTATTATATATCCTTTTTTATGTAAATTTTATGTCCAAATGATGAGATACCATTTTAATCTCTCATCAACTCATATTTATGAATTTTAAAGTGATGTCGTTAGGCTGTCGAATTTCTGTAAGGGAACTTCTTAACCCAATTTCAATTTTTTGGGATATACCTCTACTTCATGATTATGTCGTGCTATGAATATGTGTGGATAACCTCTGATTGTTTTACACTAAATATCCTCTTATATGGATTTTATTTATATTTTTCACAGATAATTATGTAATTTATTTATTCTTAATATAAGGATACCATCTTTGTAAGGGACTTCGTCTCAATCTCCTTTCATTGAGGCATACTTCAATTTATATACAACCTTATTTTATTAGTTGTATAATAAACCCTTTTGACTTTTAATTTCATTAAAATGGTATATTTTTCATATGAATCATTTTACTAAACAACTAAATGAATGTTTTTGTCTTACGTATGCGGCGACAACGACTTCTCCACTGTGGTGACTATTATTTCAGTTTCGGATTCCTATACCAGCCATAACATTAAAAAAATATCATGTTTTACTTTTCTAATATTTTGGTATTGAAAATTGTTTTGATAATGTTCTGATTATATCAATGTGTTTTATTGATATCTTGTGATTGAAATGTGTAAATTTTATGTTTCCTTTATGCATGTTTTAGTTGATATGATTATGTTATGGTTTTTGGGCATTGATTATGAAGACGGTTGGTTCTGTGATAAACTAAGGGCGGGTGATCCCAAGATAGATCTCCAATGCATTGGGTAACACGAGGGAGTTAAACTCCAAGGTTTCTCTGAAGAGATTTAGGTAATATACTATGATGGGTATTCCAAACGTAACCATGAGGGTTACTCACTACGTAAGAATGTTATGAATACCTCAAGTTACCTTTTTGTATTATGATTTCTATGAGTCATTCATAAATTTTATGTTTTAATGAGGTATGTTAAAGTGCTTATGTTTTATTATTAAAGTATGATTTCATTTATTTTTATGTATACATGGAATAATGATTTCTTTTCGTATTTTTATATCCCTTACTGAGCTATTTATGCTCATCCAACATTTTTGAAATGTTTTTTATCGGACATAAAGTGGAATAGGTTCAAGGATGGGATCAAGGAAATGTCATGTTGTCTATAACAGGGAACTAGACATGAATCGTTTTTCAAGAGTTTTTATTTTGTAAAAAAAATGGAAACTTAGTAGATGTGTCTACATTGTAATCATATAAGTTTAATAGTTATTTCCTAATTCTATAAAACTCTAAAACTGAAAAGATCCTCAATGTGAATTATTCATTTAATTCATGATTATATAATGTTCTATGGTCGGATCCTTATAGTTGGTATCAAATTTTGGTTTAGATAACTTTAGAGGTTAGGGTATTCATTAAGAATAAGTTACATTACCATAATGGTTAGGATTTCAGGAAGAGTCGTAATTTTTTTTATATAAATTGAATGAGTTTAAGATAACATGAATAATTATATCTTAGTATTATGTGATGATTTTAATGATATGCTCACAGTGACCTTTTTGGTTTTACATGATGTCTAAATACAAGGGAAATATATATTTTTCCTTTTGTGTATTATGTGATTCTCTTGAATATGATTCTTGTACTTTTGATGTGGCCAATCTTTTTGAATGCTCATTGTTTGGAGAAAAGATTAGTTTTGGTAGAAACATATTAAAGGATGAAACTCTATATAAAGGTAAGTATATTTCCTTATGTTCTTATTATATATAGTAAATGAATTCCTCAAAATTATGAAAAGGAATGTAAAACAAAAATGATTTTGGTTTACATTTCCTAATGATTAATCAAACACCGTTTACACACATCATATGTTTGTGATTTTATAGTGGTTAACTTTCTCATAATCATGATTTATATCACTATACATCGGAACATGACCCTTTTTTCTCCTTCATTTCCATGTTTTCATGGAATCTTAGTATGAGTCATTTTAGGTGACCATTGTACTTCTTTTTTTTCTTTTAAAGTGATAATTTTATTTACTCCTTTTTCGATGTGGGGCTTTCAATAATGTTTCCAAGCCCAATTTCAAAACCGCGACAATGAAATTCCCAAAAGGGGGAAGGATTTAACACCCCAGCTAAATAAAGAATATGACATTTTCATATTTATTAATATTTTTGAATATTTGGTTAATATTACTTTAAAGGGAATGCTATGTTCGATGGCATAGCCAATACACAATAACGAGTTTCTTTGATATCATATGCTACACAATAATTATATAATAATATTGTTTTTAATGGTAGTTAGTGACTAGCCATTGTAATGGAATGAATGTATAGAGAATACTACAAAATGGTTATATATGTTGGTTAAAAATTTTTACAATTACCCAATAAATGATAGAGGCATAAAATGTAAATGAATTCAATTTTATGAATAAATATTAAAAAATTCTTTTAAAGTTTGATTAACCAACTTTTTATGGATAAACATTTTGAAAACTAATTTTTTTAATTTTATATGTTATTAAATCCTTCTTTATAATAGGGACATCAAAATGTACTTTGTGTAAAAAAAATTTCTTTTTCTGATAAAGTTCATTTTAGTAAAAAATGATGTATTTTAATTCAAAACCTCCTTTTAATCTAACTTATTTATATGGTTAGATTATATTTTTAATCAGGTTTAAAGTGTAGGTAAAATATATTTTAACATTTAATATAATGGTGGTAATTTAAATTAATTTCACGTTGTAATTGAATATAAATAAGTGTTAATCTTTTGGTAGATATTGTTTCTTAAAAACATGTTGTTTGTTTTGTCAGCGGGAATTAATTATCAAATTATTTAATGAAACTTATGTGTTTTTAAATTTTTAAAATTGAAATAATTTTATAATTTGGAATATCAAATTGTCTTTGAAAAATTTTTCGGTATTTTTTGACAAATGTTCATTTTAAATGAATAGTGAAAAATACTACATTTTACTTCAAAACTGCTTTTCAACTAATTTAATTATATAGTTAGATTGTCACTTTAATTGGTTTTAAAGTTTAATTTAATTATTTTTTTATCACTTAATATAATTATTTTCATTTTAATTAATTTAACATTTCAATTGGATGTAAATACAAGCCAATCTTTTGATAAATTTTACTTCTTAAAAACCCATCTTTGGTTTAGACAACGAAAATTATTTTTAAATTAATTACTGCAATTTCTGTATTTGTAATTTTGTAAAATGGATTCCATATTTGGAATCATAATGTCCAAAATATGTAATTAAAAAACTTTTTTTTTTGAACATTATGAATATTAACGAATGTAATTATCGTTAATTATCGGGATTAAATAGTATTCGAGTAGTTAAGGGTAATAAAATAATGTCATAATAATATAAAATGACCCTAAAATGTGTCCAAAACTTTTTCTTTTGAGTCATGGCCGACCTTGGGATTCTTTTTTTTGAACTTGAGGGCCCATGGGATCAAATGGGTGTAATAGTGACATTTAAAACATTATTTTTTAAAAAGAAGAGAAATATAACAAAGGTTTGTATATCCTAAGTAAAAAAACATTAATGTTGTTTACAGAAATGATATCATAAACTATAAATAGTCCTTGGAAAGCTAAAAAGATTTCATACATCATGGTGTTTTTTATAATTTTTAGAGATTAAATAAATAAATTTATTTATGACACCGTGATGATGTAGGGATTACCTCATTAATGAATGATTTCAAAAAAATGAAAAGTGAAGGTAAAATCTAAGACATACACTTGTCTGAAACCAATTTTATTGGTGTATTTAGAACCCTTATCACCTTATCCTCTAAATATATCATTTTGGGACCTTTAAAATCCGAAAATCATTTTATAAAAATTAATATTTCAAGACTTTCCAAAAGTGACCCTCTTAACTCTTATAAAAGGCCCCCACATATACCCCCTAACCCACACATCTCAAGCCCTTGGATCGTCCAACCTATGATCATAATAACTCTCCACATTCCTCTATTACTCTTAGATGCCTCACTTTTGGCATAAGTCTTTTCAAGGCAGCCTTTGGATCCAATCAAAAAAAGTTACCCAATTTAGATGTAATGTCTTCTCTCAAGTTTCATTCTTTTATTATCCTTCTTCACTGAACAATATCATTTTATTATTTTATCCCATAATAACACCAGTATCCTCAATATACTAGGATTTTTTTATGATAAGGATTCTACCTACACTTACACACACCTCCGTCTAATTGTCAAAGAACATACAATTTCTGTGAGTGGCGAATTACTGCCTCACAAAATGATGATTATTCAATCATCTTTTAAAACCATTCATGGGGCCATTATGATGTCACTGTATTTATATATGATATATATGGTATTTTTTTATTTATATATTCTTCCGAATATTAATTTTAAATCACATCATTATGTTTTTCATGTTGTGGAACTACGATAATTTCATCTGAGAAAGTGTGGACTACCGCCCCTCAAGTGATGTGACTCGTTCATGAAAAACATGGAATTTATAAAGAATTTAATTAATGAGATTATGTTACCAATATAAAATATATATTATACTGTAATTATAATATATTTATGTCTCATTTAGTTTTAATTTAATTAATATGACAAAGAAATGAAAGTAGCATTCATGCGTACGTACGGCCTACCGTCTCTATGAACGGTGCATTTAATTTTTTCTCCAAATATTATTGAATAGTATAAATGAATATATACTGGATATATATGATATTTAAATCATTAATACCATTCTGGAGATTATATACTTACAACTACATGGGAAATTTTTTTCAAACAAGTTCATTGTTGACTCGTGTACCGAACATCAACAGAACCTATGATATGAACTCACATAATTAACTAATTATTATAACACTATAATATGTGATATGAATTGAATAATAATATTTAAAGTAATTACTTAAGAAATTATAAATTGAACAATGTTTTTTATTCATTAATCTTAAGAAATGAAAAAGACAAGTCGGACTTCAGGTAAGGGGATTTCTTATCTCACTTTTAATTCCATGAGATTTCCATAGTTCACCAATTATTTATTGCATGTGGTGTATTGTGTACTGTAATTTGATATATATTGTCATTATTCTATTTATATTCATGGTATTTTGTGATTCATTTGGTTCTTATTTTCTTTTGGTCATACGACTTGATTGATTACAACGAGGTAAGGTGTTTTTATCTCACTTTTTATTCCTGTGAGAATCATGCTATATTTTCCACTATCTCCTTTGAGTTGTGTATTTACTGACCATTATTATACTCTTTGGGTAATTTACTTTTTTTATGAGTATTTACATCAACATTTTATAGTCCTTCTTTCATGGGGTGTACGTTTCAAAAGTTACCCAAATCGGTAAGGGAACCTTTCACCCTCCTCTTTTTAAATGACTTATTTTTGGTAGGTCTTTTAATTTACATCTTCTTATGTTGGGATATGTTCTTATATATCCTTATTACTATAAATTTTATGTCCATGTGATGAGATACCCTTTTCATCTCTCATCAACTCATTTTTCAGAATTTTAAAGTGACGTCATTAGGTTGTCGAATTTCTGTAAGGGAACTTCTTAACCCAATTTTAATTCTTTGGGTTAAACCTCTACGTCCTTATTATGTCATGATGTGAATATGTTTGGATGACCTATGATTGTTTTCCACTTAATATCCACTTATATTGAGTGTATTTAAATATTTTTAACATAATTATGTAATTGATTTGTCCTTAATCCAAGGATACTATCGTTGTAAGGGACTTCATCTCAATATCCTTTTGATGAGGCATACATCAATTTATATATGAACTTCTTTTCTATGTTGTATAATAAACCCTTTTGATTTTTTATTTAATTAAAAATGAATCATTTTACACGAAGTGTATTACTAAATGACAAAAGGATTGTTTTTGTCTTACATATAAAGCGACAATGACTTCTCTACCATTGTGACCATTATTGGAGTTTCTGCTTCCTCTACAGGCCATAACTTTAAAAAAATATCATGTTTTAATTTTCATTTCTTTTGGTATTGAAAATGGTTTTGATAATGTTTTGATTATTTCAATGTGTTGTATTGATATCTTTTGATTGAAATGTCAAAATTTTATGTTTCATTTATGCATGTTTTATGTGATAATATTATGTTATGGTTCGTGGGAATTATTTAAGAAGACAGATGGTTTCGTGATAAACTAAGGGCGAGTGAGCCCGAGATATATATCCAATGCATTGGGTAATGCGAAGGAGTTAAACACTATGGTTTCTATAAAGAGATTTATGTAATATACTATAATGGGTATTCCAATCGCAACCATGATTTTTAGTCCCTACATAAAAATGATATGAATGACTCAAGTTACCTTTATGTCTAATGATTTCTATGAGTTATTCATGAATCTTATGATTTCATAAGGTATGTCCAAGTGCTTATGTTTTATGAGTAAAGTATGATTTCATTTATTTTTATGTAAACATAATCTAATTCTTTATTTTCATATTTTTATATACGATACTGATCTTTTTATGCTCATCCAATGTTTTTCAAATGTTTTTCACAGGACATAAATTGGAATAAGGTTGAGGATGTGATCAAGGAAATCACATGCTATCAAAATCATGGAACTAGAAATGACTCTTTTGTTCGAGAGTTTTTATTTTGTGAAATAAATGGAAACTGAGTACATATGTCTACATTGTAATCATTGAGATGTAATAGTTTTGTCATAATTCCCTAAAACTCTAACCCTTAAAAAATATTCAATGTGAATTATTCATTCAATTCATGATTATGTAATTTTTTAAGGTCGGGTCCTTATAGTTGGTATCAATGGTCAGTTTAAGTAACTTTAGAGGTTAGGGTATTCTTTAAGCACAAGATACATTACCATAATGGTTAGGATTTCAGGAAGAGTCATAATTTTTTTAGATAAAGTGAATGCGTTTAAGATAACATGAATAATTATATCTTAGTATTATATGATGATTTTACTGATATACTCATAGTGACCATTTTGGTTTTAGTTGATGTCTAAATTCAAGGGAAATATATAGTTCTCCTTTTGTGGATTATGTGATTCTCTAGAAGATGATTCTTTTACTTTTTATGTGACAGTGTCTTTTTGAATACTCGTCGTTTGGAGAAAAGATTAGTTTTGGTAGAAACTTATTAATGGATGAAACTCTACTTGAAGGAATGTATATTTCCTTATGTTTTTATTCAATGTAGTAAATGACTTCCTCAAAATTATTAAGATGAATTTAAAACAAAAATGTTTTTAGATTATGTTTCCTACTTGGTAATCAAAGACCATTTACACACATCATAAGATTGTGATTTTCTTATCGTTAACTTTCTCCTAATCAAGTTTTTTATCACTCACCATCAGAACATGAGCCTTTGTTTTCTCCTACTTATCCATATTTTCATGTAATCCTAGTATGGGTTATTTCAAGTGACCTTTTTACTTCTTTTTCTTTCTTTTAAAGTGAAAATTTTATTTACTCCTTTTCCGATGTGGGTCTTTCAATAATGGTTCCGAGCCTAATTTTAATATTGTGAGGACGTACTTCCTAAAAGGGGGGAAGGATGTAACATCCAAGGTAAATAAAGAAAATGAAATTTTAATATTTATTAATATTTGTGAATAAAATTATTATATTACTTTAACCGGAATGCTATGTTCGATGGTGTACCCAATACGCAACAACGAGTTTCCTTGAAATCTTACGTTTCACACTAATAATATAATAATATTATTTTAAAAATTTAGTTAACGCCTAGCCGTTTTAATGGCGAGAATGAATAGAACTATTTAAAAATTATTATATATGTTTGTTAAATATTATAACAATTAACCAATAAATGATAGAGGCTTAAAATACAAATAAACGAATTTTAAGAATAAATATTCTAATATTAATTAAAATTTTGATTAACCACCTTTTGATGGAGAACCCTTTTTAAAACTACTTTTTGTCAATTTTATATGTTATAAAATCTTTCTTTAGAATCGGGACTTCAAAATGTAATTTGTTTATACTTTTATTATTTTTTCGACAATGTTAATTTTAGTGAAAAATGTTGTATTTTAATTCAAAACCTCATATTAATCGAATTTATTTATATTGTTAGATTATATTTTTAATTTGGTTTAAAGTTTAGTTAAAATATTTTTTTACCATTTAATCTAATTGTGGACATTTGAATTAAATTCACTTTGAAATTGGACATAAACAAGTGGCAATCTTTTGATAGAAATTATTTCATAAAAACAGGCTATTTGGTTTGACAGCAGGAATTAATTATAAAATTAATTAATGAAACTTCTGTATTTTGAATTTGGTAAAATGAAAAAAAAATTGAATTTTGAATAAAAATTTTACTTTGGATAAACTTTTGGTATTTTCTGACAAATGTTCAATTTTAATGAATGGTGAAAAATATTGCATTTTACTTCAAAAATGCTTTTTCATCTAATTTAATTATATAAATATATTTTCATTTTAATTTGTTTAAAAGTTTAATTCAATTATGTTAGTATCACTTAATACAATTATGTTCATTTTATGTAATTTCACATTTCAATTGGATGTAAAAACAAGACATTCTTTTGATAAATTTTATTTCTTAAAAACGCATCTTTGGTTTTGACAATGATAATTATTTTTAAATTAATTACTGTAATTTCTGTGTTTGTAATTTGGTAAAATTAATTCAATATTTGTAATCAAAAGGTCCAAATAATGTAATTAAACTCTTTTGTTTTGGGACATTATGAATAGTAATGATGGTAATTATCTTTAATTATCGTGATTAAATAGTAATCGAATAGTTAAGGGTATTAAAATAATATCATTATAATATAAAATGACCCCAACATGTGACCAAATCCTCTTTTTTTTGAGTCATGGACGTCCATAGAAATCTTTTTATCGAACTTGAGGTCCCATTGAGTCACATGGGTGTAATAGTGACATTTATGACATTATTTTTTCAATAGAAGAGAAATATAACAAAGGTTTGTATATTCTAAGTAAAACAATTTTAATTTTGTTTAAATAAATGATATCTTGGACTATAAATAATCATTTAAAAGATAAAAATATATTCTACATCATGGTAGTTTTTTTATATTTTTTAGACATTAAATAAATAAATTTATTTTTTACACCATGAAGATGGAGGGGTTACCTCATTAATGAATGATTTAAATAAAATGAAAAGATAAGGCAAAATCTTGGACATTAAATAGTCAAAAACCTATTTAATGGGTGGATTTCTAACTCTTATCACCTTATCCTCTAAATAAATCATTGTGGGACCTTTAAAATCCAAAAATCATTTTATAATAAAGTAACATTTCAAGACTTTCCAAAGGTGACCCTCCTCCCTCTTATAAGAGGCCCCCACCTTTACCCCCTTACCCACACATCTCAAGCCCTTGTCTCATCCAAACTATGCTCATATTATCTCTACAAATCCCTCTCTTAATTTTAGAAGCCTCACATTGGGAATAAGTCTTTCCAAGGAATCATTTGGCTCAAATCAAAAAAAGGTACATGATTTAGAGGTAATGTCTTCTCTTGAGTTTCATTCTTCTATTATCCTTCTTCACTGAACACTATCTTTTTTTTATTTTATTGCATAATAAAACCAGTATCCTCAATATAATAAGATGTTTTTATGATAATTATACTACCTAAACTTACACACACCTATGTTTAATGGATAATGAACATACTGTTTCTGTGGGTGGTGAATTAGTCCCTCACAAAACAATGATTGTTCAATCATATTTTAACACCTTTCATAGGGCCATTATTATGTCACTGTATTTATATATGATATATATCATATTTCTTTCTTTCTATATGCTTCTTAATTTTAATTTTAAATCACATTGTTATGCTTTTCATGTTGTGGAACTAAGATAATTTCATCTGAGAAAGTGGGGACTACCGCCCCCTCAAGTGATGTCACTCGTTCATGACAAATATGGAATTTATAAATAATGTAATTAATGAGCTTATGTTATCAATATAACATATATATTATACTGGAATTATAATATATATGTGTCTCATTTATTTTTAATTCCATTAATATGACAAAGAAATGAAAGTAGCGTTCATGCATACGTACGACCTACCTTCTCCATGAACAATGCATTTCATTTTTATCTCCAAATATTATGGAATAGTATAAAATGAATATATACTTGATATATATGATATTTAAATCATTAATACCATTATGGAGATGATATAAAAACAACTACATGGGAAATTCTTTTCAAACATGTTCATTTTTGACTCATGTACCGAACATCTACAAAACGTATGATATGAACTCACATAATTAACTAATTATTATAACACGATAATATGTGATATGAATTTAATAATAAACTTTAAAATAATTACATAAGAAATTATAAATTGACCAATGTTTTTTATTCATGAATCTAAAGAAACGAACAGGAGAAGTTGGACTTGTTGTAAGGAGATTTCTTATCTCACTTTTAATTCCGTGATATTTCCATTGTTCCCAAAAATTTTATTGCATGTGCTGTTTTGTGTACTTCCATTTGATATATATTTTCATGATTCAATTTATATTTGTGGTATTCTGTGATTAATTTGGTTTTTATTATCTTTTGGTCATACGACTTGATTGATTACAACGAGGTAAGGGGTTTTTATCTCACATTCTATTCCTATGAGATTCATGATATATTTTCCACTATCTATTTTTAGTGGTGTCTTTAATGAACATTATTCTACTCTTTGTGTAATATTTTTTCGTTTATGAGTATTTACAACAACATTTTATAGTCCTTCTTTCATGGGGTGTACGTGTCAAACGTTACCCAAATCTGTAAGGGAACCTTTCACCCTTTTCTTTTTAAAATTATTTTTTTTGTTAAGTCTTTTAATTTACATATTCATATGTTGGGATATGTTATTATACATCCTTATTTATGTAAATTTTAATTCCCATGTGATGAGATAACATTTTTATCTCTAATCAACTTAGTTTTTTGAATTTTCAAGTGACGCCATTAGGCTGACGAATTTCTGTAAGGGAACTTCTTAATCCAATTTCAATTCTTTAGGTTAAACCTCTACTAATTGATTATTTCATGCTATGAATATGTTTGGTTGACCTATGATTGTTTTACACTTAATATCCACTTAAATTGAGTGTATTTCAATTTTTCACACATAATTATGTAATTGATTTATCCATAATAAAAGGATATTATCTTTGTAAGGGACATCATCTCAATCTCCTTTTGTTGAGGCATACATCAATTTATATACGGCCTTATTTTATTAGTTGTATAATAAATCCTATTGATTTTTTATTTAATTAAAAATGATTCTCTTTACATGAATCATTTTACTAAATGACAAAAGGATTTTTTTTTGTCTTACGTATGTGGTGACAACGACTTCTCCACCGCCGTGACCATTATTTGAGTTTAGGCTTCCTCTACAAGCCATTACTTTTTTTTGAAAAATAAATATCATGTTTTAATTTTATTTTATTTTGGTATTGAAAATGGTTTTGATAATGTTTTGATTATATCAATGTGATGTATTGATATCTTTTGATTGAAATGTAGAAATGTTATGTTTCCTTTATGTTGTTTTATGTGATACGATTATGTTAGGGTTCTTGGGAATTGTTTATGAAGACGGGTGGTTTTATGATAAACTAAGGGCAAGTGATCCTGAGATAGATCTCTAATGAATTGGGTAATGACAAGGAGTTAAATTCTGAGGTTTCTCTAAAGAGATTTAGCAAATATAATGTGATGGGTATTCCAAACGTAACCATGAGTGTTACTCCCTACGTAAGAATTTTATGAAGGACTCAATTTACCTTTATGTCTTATGGTTTCTATGAGTTATTCATAAATATTATTATTTCATGAGGTATGTTAAAGTGATTATTTTTTATGAGTAATGTATGATTTAATTTATTTTTATGTTTACATGGACTAATTCTTTCTTTCCATATTTTTATATCCCTTAATTAGCTTTTTATGCTCATCCAATGTTTTTGAAATGTTTTTCAAAGGACATAAAGTGGAAAAGGGTCAAGGATGAGATCAAGGAAATGTCATGCTGTCTAAAACATGGAACTAGACATGAATCTTTTGTTCAAGAGTTTTTATTTTATGAAATAAATGGAAACTGAGTACATGTGTCTACTTTGTAATCATTGATATGTAATAGTTATTTCTTAATTCTCTAAAACTCTAAACCATAAATGACATTCAATTTGAATTATTCCTTTAATTCATGATTATGTAATGTTTTATGGTCGGGTCCTTATAGATGGTATCAAAGGTTGGTTTAGAGAACTTTAGAGTTTAGGGTATTCTTTAAGCATATGTGAGATTACCATAATGGATAGGATTTCACGAAGATTCATAATTATTTTAGATAAATTGAAGGTATTTAAGATAACATGGATGATTATATCTTGGTATTATATAATGATTTTACATATATACTCACAGTGAGCTTTTGGGTTTTAGTTGTTGTTTAAATGCAATGGAAATTTATAGTTCTTCTTTTGTGGATTATGTGATTCTCTAGAAGATGATTCTTGTAATTTTGATGTGACCAAGTCCTTTTAAATTATTATCATTTGGAGAAAATATTAGTTTTGGTAGAAACTTATTAAAGGATGAAACTCTACTTGAAGGTAGGTATAATTCATTATGTTATTATTCTATGTAGTAAATGAATTCCTCAAAATTATGAAAAGGAATATAAAACAAAAACATTTTTTGATTATGATTCCTATTGGGTAATCAAAGACCATTTACACACATCATAAGTTTGTGATTTTCTTGTGGTTTACTTTCTCCTAATCAGGTTTTCTATCACTCTCCATCAGAACATGACCATTTGTTTTCTCCTCCATATCCATGTTTTCATGGAATACTAGTATGGATTATTTCAAGTGTCCATTGTGCTTATTTTTCTTTCTTTTAATGTGATAATTATATTTACTCCTTTTCTGAAGTGGGGATTTCAATAAAGTTTCTAAGCCCAATTTTAATATTTTGAGGACGTAATTCTCAAAAGGGGGGAAGGATGTGACCTCCTAGGTAAATATAGAATATTAAATTTTAATATTTATTAATATTTGTGAATAAAAATTTTATATTACCTTAACGGGAATTCTATGTTCGATGGCGTACCCAATACGCAACAATGAGTTTCTTTGAAATCTTACGTTGCACACAAATAATATAAAAATATTATTTTTAATGGTAGTTAACGCCTAGCCATTTTAATAGAGGGAATGAAAAGAACTATCTATGTAAAGACCCGAAGCTTAACGTACATAGATATTACATTACTTTTTCAGAATACTTAGTACATAACAAAACACACACACAAGGACCATAATAGTTTAGTGTCTTTGGAAACTCGGAATAAAATCTTCTAATCCTGGTGAAAGATCTTCAATATCTCCCATAAAGATCTTCTTTTTTTTCTAAAACCTTTCTTTATATCCTGGGGAAAAGAAAACATAAAAGGGTGAGCTCAAATGCTCAGTAAGGGTAAATGAAAGAAATATCAATCACATCATATACATAATAATATAGCTTTTGGAAATCGTAACCTGCAAAAGAGCTCATAATATCATAACATGGGATAAATCATAGAAGTGAAATTTAATCTCAATAATGACAACATAAAACATGAAACTTTGTGGCATACACACATAATCATCATTTCTTTTTAGTCAAAACTCATTTCCAAGACTATCTTAGTGGACAAAGTCCCTTTCTGAACCGAGTCACCCTTGTTTCAGTCCTGTTTCACTGAACCGGTATAACCTACCATTCCAGCCATGTCTATCTCATGAGATATAAAATCTCTACCCAATGCATTGGAGGGAGATATAGGTCCCACCCATCTCATAATGATACCATTATTATGTGTGCCACAAAATCATAAATCATACATCATTGCATAACCCATGTAATAAAAATGGAATCTTAAACATCATGACATCATAAAACAATTCATATAAGATAAAGGAATTCATACAAATAATTCCATCACAACATTATCAAATCAATGTAAAAATAGAGATAAAAAATGATCCCTTTATTATCTTATATGGAAAATAATTTTGATAAAACACTTGAACTCCATTCATGAGGAAAATATCCTTTCTTCTTCAAAAACATTTTTCCTTTCTTAACAGGTCATACGACTTTAAACTAAAAGAAGTTGATTAAAAATAAACTTGAAAACTTGTAATGGAAGCTTCTTGGAAATAATTTTTTAAAAAAACATGCATGCCGTATAAGTTAAAAAAACATTCTTCGTACTTTTTTCGGAAAAGTCAAAAAGTACCTCGTACGAAAAACGAAAAAAGATTCCTTTCATATTCTTTACTAAAAACTCACCGAAGGGTAAAATTGGATTTAAACTATTGTAAGTGGATGGAAACAATATTACATATTGATGGAACATGGATGTGGATGATAAAATACACCCCAGTAAATGCCAAAGTAAAAACAATCTCAGATAAAAATGAGATTGTGATATTTTCCTTTACCTTAGGTCCGATTTTCTTCGTAAGTGTCCGAACCTCCTCTTTTTGACGCACCTTTACTTAACCTCCACTTAAAGAACTAAGGATGGTCTTTGAAGAGGACCAGGACCTATAGGATGATACTAGGGAAGTGGAGAAGAGGTTTTGGCAGGGTTTGGCCGAGCTCGAATGCTCAAATTGGTGTGAGGAGGAGAGGGAGGAGGTTCCCTTTTATAAGGGAGGAGAGGGGCACCTTAGGAAAATCTCAAAATATTATTTTATATTAAGGTCAAATTCGGTTTATAATGGTTCCAAAGGGTCTTATTTCGAAGCTAAAGTGGGTATTGGTCTAAATCCTCTCATCAAATAGGATTTAGACAAGTTTGGGGTATTATTTTAACCTTATCAATGAGATTTAACTCTAAATTAAATAATTTAACTTTTACCGTGTCTTTTTGTTTTCTTACACTATATGGTTAATAAACTTACTATATCAAGACAAAATAACCCCAAGTTGTTTATTATTAATATATATAGTCTTATCTAGGACATTTGGCCGAATATTAGATTTTTAGGAATAAAATAACAATTAATAATATAATATTTATTTTAAAAACTAATTTATGTCAATTTTGACACTATTTGGTACATGATTTTTATGAAATTTCTAACAGAATGATAAGTTCGAACCAAGTTACTTAAATCAACAATAACATGTCATATTAACCTATAAAATTAGTGTAAGTCATAAAAAGTCTCAAATTACATCTTTTTGGGCATTTATAACATCAATTATGTTAATATTTTCTTAAAAAGGTAATTACTGCATCATCGTTGTGTCATAAATAAATTAAATTATTTAAAGTATAAAAATTAAAAAAAAATACCATTATGTAGGAAATATTTTTATCTTTCTAATGAATATTTATAGTCGAAATTATATTATGTATAACCCTATATTAAAAATGTTTTAGTAAATAAAGTTTTATTTTAACTCTTTTAACTCTTCTTTGAATTAAATAATAATAAATGTCCTAATCTAATCCAAGTGGGCCTAAATGATAATATTTTACACTTAAGGTTGTTTTTGGTCGAGATAAACTTGTCCAATAGGATTAGGACATGTGTTAATGTAATATTAATATCATTTTTACCCTTAATTACCCTATTTACTTTTAACCGTGGTAAATAAAAGTAAAAAGTTACTATTCACCAAAAAATATTTTAATCTCATTGAACCACATTTTACTTACTGACATCAACCGTTTCTCTAGGATTTTTGAAATTTCATTCACAGAAGCGGTAAAATTATGATTTATGAAAAAATTAATTTTTTTAACTACCACTTAGTAGTTTCACTATTCATCAAAAATTGAAGTTTTTCAGAAAAATGCCAAAATTTCACCCTAAGCTATAATTGATATTCAGAATTCAAAAATGATTTCTATTTTACAAAATTCTCAACATATAAGTTGCATTAATTAATTTTATAATTAATTTTCGCTGTCACAACAAATAGCATGTTTTTAAGAGATAATAACTATCAAAAGATTAACACTTGTTTATGTCTGGTGTAAATGTGAAATTACATCCATTGACCAACATTGTATTGAATTGTAAAAATATATTCTAAATATACTTTAAAAACACTCAAATTAATAATTTATCACTATTAATTATTTCGATTGAAAAAGTTGTTTTTAATTAAAATATAGTAATTTTCACTATTCATCAAAATATGAAAGTTATCTGAAAATCACCAAAATTTCACCCTAAGCTAATTTCGATATTCCGAATACATAAATGAAGACCATTTTGAAAAATATAATTTACCAAATTTCAAAAAGTGGTTATTACTATTCATAACGGCTAGTTTTAATAATATCTTAAGAGCATATCGTTGTTTAGCGAAACTTGGTGTTGCGTACAACACACACTATCGTGGAAGGTCGCGATTGAGTGTAATTCAAGCCAGGTTAGAGATGTGTGTTGTGAAAGCTCCTTTTGGTGTAGCGTATAACACAAGAAATTAATGAAATTAAAAAGAATATTTTTCATAAAATCTCGGGGTGTTACATTCTACCCCCGTTAAAATGAATTTCGCCCTCGAAATTCGTTGGGGTTATAAATGGTTTACTATTTAAAAGTTTCTTTAACAGAAACCCACATCGTAAAAAGGAATACCAAATCCAATCTTTAAAAACAAAAGTATAAAACGTAACGGTTACCCAAATAAACTAATCACTGGGTTTCCACATAGGTGAAAATATAGATATGGAAGAGAAATCTAACCGTCATGTTCTGATGGAGAGTGGTAGAGAACATGGATATGGAAAAGCTAGAAATCACAAATCCATAAATTTGTGACGATCTAAGGTACCATCTGATTAATCAGATATAAGAGCACTAGGAAAACATTTTTGGTTTTCAAGATCGTTTCCCTAAAGTTGATGAATTTGAATTAGAATAAATACTTACTTTATTTTGGTACAATCTCACTGTTGTTCATGCCTCGAACAATTTCCACTTCATCTCTTAAATAAATGAAGTTGAATTTGTTATTCTTGAAGTGTTAGTATGATAGGTCATTCCATCTGTCTGAAAAAAAAGGTTAGCAAAAGTTATTAAATATACATAAGTCATTCTTTAGTGAGATTAATCATATGTGGTTCCTAAAATGGACTTATAATTCATATATCATACCGCTTAATAAAATAAAACTAGTTTCTACTAAACAGGGACTTCCTGTAGGCTAGTGGTAGGTGATAAAGGCCAATCGCACTTTGGTTGTGGGTTCGATTCCCACAGCCTTGTCCGATGCGATGGGCTGTCGCCCGTCCTACAGGTTGTCCTTTTTCTAAAACTATATTACTATAACATCCCATCAATAATATCGAAAAACTTCTATCCTTAAACAATACTATCTTATGTCCAACATAATCCATTCCAATCTTTAGGTTTATCCATAATACTGCAGTCCACTCTCATAATATAGTGAAAACAATTACCAGAGATTTAATACCATCGTTGATCCCCATATATCATAAGATATGTCTTGTTGGTCACATTCCAATCATGTGAATACCTTAATCATGTATTCTATTGAAAAATGAATACCAATTAGACCTTAGTGAAGACATGAATTCTGTCAAAAGTTAACTCTTTCCAGATACCAAAATCCAAAAATTCTATATACTCAAACCATGATATCACTTAGTCCTTATATCAATCATGAGCTCATGAATACTGTCAAACATTTCATTTTCTCTTTATCACTTCATTATGCGCATATCATCCACTTTCCAAAAAATATCTGAATAACCTCTCATTTTTACTCATACCATTCATCATAAACTTTCAAAACTTAAGGAAAGACAGCAGTGTAACAATCCTTAGATGTCTTTTTATTCTATAGTACAACATTACACTTGATAAACATGTAATCATTCAACTACCTTCTTAAACCATTAACCGAGCTTCAACAATTCTTTCATTTCACATATCATTTGTAGTCTCTTCATCATCATCAACATAAATACTACCCATACGACCATACTGATTCTCTTCATGAGTCTTTCCCTTAGGACATTGGTTTGCATAATGCCCATACATTCCACATTTAAAACACTTAACCATTTTTGATGTCATAGCAATACCATTATCCTCATCCATGGTGTTAACTGAACCTTTTCCTTTGCACTTACTTGCTTTGTGTCCTTCTTTTCCACACCCAAAGCATCTTCCAGTTCCCTTGAAACATTCTCCTTGATGCCTCTTCCCAAATAATTTACATTGGGGAAATTTAACTTTCCTTCCTATATGATCATCATGAAACTCCATCTTTCTCTTATTAGCCGAGTCAGGAAACTTACCAAATTTTACTTTATTGATCATATTATGAGATTGCTGATTCGGAATAATAATGATGTTTGGACTTCCAAATCCCATTTCATTTGATTACTTATGAAGAGTAGCATTCCATTGTCCATCATATCCTCCATTATCGTGAATCATCTTGTTTCCAGCCATTTTCTAAAACCCAAAAAGAATAGTGTGAGATGCAAAAATCATAATAAAGGGGGAGTAACTTCAATATCTAACATCTTAGGTTAAATTCTAAGATCGTTACCATAGTGCTAGGACTATATCCTATATGTATACCTATCTTTAGGGACATCCCTATACATACCTTAGAAATATCTCTAGGGATCTCAATAACATTTTCGCATCCTAGTTTCCAAAGGTTGACTAAACCTTTCCTCTGATACCAACTGTAGAGACCCGAAGCTTAACGTACATAGATATTACATTTCTTTTGCATAATACTTAGTACATAACAAAACACACACACAAGGACCGTAATAGTTTAGTGTCTTTGAAAACTCGGAATAAAATCTTCTAATCGTGGTGAAAGATCTTCAATATCTCCCATAAAGATCTTCTTTTTTTCCTAAAACCTTTCTTTATATCCTGGGGAAAAGAAAACATAAAAGGTTGACCTCAAATGCTCAGTAAGGGTAAATGAATTAAATATCAATCACATCATATACATAAGAATATAGCTTTTGGAAATCGTAACCTGCAAAAGAGCTCATAATATCATAACATGGGATAAATCATAGAAGTGAAATGTAATCCCAATAATCACAATGTAAAACATGAAACATTGTGGCATACACACATAATCATCATTTCTTGTTAGTCAAGACTCATTTCCAAGACTATCTTAGTGGAAAAAGTCCCTTTCTGAACCGAGTCACCCTCGTTTCAGTCCTGTTTCACTGAACCGGTATAACCTACCATTCCATCCATGTCTATCTCATGAGATATAAAATCTTTACCCAATGCATTGGAGGGAGATATAGGTCCCACACATCTCATAATGATATCATTCTTATGTGTGCCACAAAATCTTAAATCATACATCATTTCATAACCCATGTAATAAAAATGGAATCTTAAACATCATGACATCATAAAACAGTTCATATAAGATAAAGGAATTCATACAAATAATTCCATCACAAAATTATCAAATCAATGTAAAAATAGAGATAAAAACAGAACCCTTTATTATCTTAGATGGAAAATAATTTTGATAAAACACTTGAACTCCATTCTTGAGGAAAATATCCTTTCCTCTTCAAAAACATTTTTCCTTTCTTAACAGGTCATACGACTTTAAACTAAAAGAAGTTGATTTAAAATAAACTTGAAAACTTGTAATGGAAGCTTCTTGGAAATAATGTTTTAAAAAAACATTCATTCCGTATAAGTTAAAAAAAACATTCTTCGTACTTTTGTCGGAAAAGTCAAAAAGTACCTCGTACGAAAAACGACAAAAGATTCCTTTCATATTCTTTAATAAAAACTCACCGAAGGGTAAAATTGGATTTAAACTTTTTTAAGTGGATGGAAACAATATTACATATTGAGGTAACATGGATGTGGATGATAAAATACACCCCAGTAAATTCCAAAGTAAATACAATCTCGGATAAAAATGAGATTGTGATATTTTCCCTTACCTTAGGTCCGATTTTCTTCGTAAGTGTCCGAACCTCCTCTTTTTGACGCGCCTTTACTTAACCTCCACTTAAAGAACTAAGGATGGTATTTGAAGAATACCAAGACCTCTAGGATGATACTAGGGAAGTGGAGAAGAGATTTTTGCAGGGTTTGGCCGAGCTGGAATGCTCAAATTGGTGTGAGGAGGAGAGAGAGGAGGTGCCCTTTTATAAGGGAGGAGAGGGGCACCTTAGGAAAATCTCAAAATATTATTTTATATTAAGGTCAAATTCGGTTTATAATGGTTCCAAAGGGTCTTATTTCGAAGATAAAGTGGGGATGGGTCGAAATAATCTCATCCAATAGGATTTAGACAAGTTTAGGGTATTATTGTAACCTTATCAATTAGATTTAACTCTAAATTAAATAATTTAACTTTTACCGTGTCTTTTTGTTTTCTTACACTATATGGTTAATAAACTTACTATATCAAGCCAAACAAACCCCAAGTTGTTTATTATTAATATATATAATATTATCTAAGCCATTTGGCCGAATCTTAGATTTTTAGTAATAAAATAAAAATTAATAATATAATATTTATTTTAAAAACTAATTTATGTCAATTTTGACACTATTTGGTACATGATTTTTATGAAATTTCTAACAGAATGATAAGTTCAAAACAAGTTACTTAAATCAACAATAACATGTCATATTAACCTATAAAATTAGTGTAAGTCATAAAAAGTCTCAAATTACATTTATTTGGGCATTTATAACATCAATTATGTTAATATTTTCTTAAAAAGGTAATTATTGCATCATCGTTGTGTCATAAATAAATTAAATTATTTAAAGTATAAAAATTAAAAATAAAATACCATTATGTATGAAAACTTTTTAGCTTTCTAATGAATATTTATAGTCGAAATTATATTGTGTATAACCCTATATTCAAAATGTTTTAGTAAATAAACTTTGATTTTAACTCTTTTAACTCTTCTTTGAATTAAATTATAATAAATGTCCTAATCTAATCCAAGTGGGCCTAAATGATAATATTTTACACTTAAGGTTGTTTTTGGTTGAGATACACTTTTCCAATAGGATTAGGACATGTGTTAGGGTAATATTAATATTATTTTTACCCTTAATTACCCTATTTACTTTTAACCGTGGTAAATAAAAGTAAAAAGTTACTATTCACCAAAAATTATTTTCATCTCATTGAACCACAATTTACTTACTGATATCAACCGTGTCTCTCGGATTTTTGAAATTCCATTCAAAGAAGCGGTAAAATTAAGATTTATGAAAACATTAATTTTTTTAACTACCACTTAGTAGTTTCACTATTCATTAAAAATTGAAGTTTTTCAGAAAAATACCAAAATTACACCCTAAGTTATAATTGATATTCTGAATTCAAAAATGATTTCTATTTTACAAAATTCCCAAAATATAAGCTGCATTAATTAATTTTATAATTAATTTCCACTGTCACAACAAATAGCGTGTTTTTAAGAGATAATAACTATCAAAAGATTAACACTTGTTTATGTCTAGTGTAAATGTGAAATTACATCCAATGACCAACATTGTATTGAATTGTAAAAATATATTCTAAATATACTTTAAAACCACTCAAATTAATAATTTATCACTATTAATTATTTCGATTGAAAAAGTTTTTTTTAATTAAAATTTAGTAATTTTCACTATTCATCAAAATATGAAAGTTATCCGAAAATCACCAAAATTTCACCCTACGCTAATTTCGATATTCCGAATCCATAAATGAAGTCCATTTTGAAAAATAAAATTTACAAAATTTCTAAAAGTGGTTATTACTATTCATAATGGCTAGTTTTAATAATATCTTAATAGCATATCGTCGTTTAGCGAAACTTGGTGTTGCGTACAACACACGCTATCGTGGAAGGTCGCGATTGTGTGTAATTCAAGCCAGGTCAGATATGTGTGTTGTGAAAGCTCCTTTTGGTGTAGCGTATAACACAAGACATTAATGAAATTAAAAAGAATATTTTTCATAAAATCTCGGGGTGTTACAATATAACAAATGATTATAAATGTTTGTTAAATATTTTAACAATTTCCCAATAAATGATAGAGGCTTAAAATACATATAACCCCAATTTTAAGAATAATTATTCTCATATTAATTAAAATGTCGATTAACCGCCTTTTTATGGCGAACCATTTTTAAAACTAATTTCTGTCAATTTTATATGTCATAAAATCCTTCTTTAGACTCGAGACATCAAAATTTACTTTGTGTATTTTTTGTTATTTTTCCGATAAAGTTCATTTTAGTGAAAAATGTTGTATTTTAATTCAAAACCTCATTTTAATCTAATCTATTTATATTTTTATATTATACTTTTAATTAGGTTTAATGTGTAGTTAAAATATATTTTTACCATTTAATCCAATGGTGGTCATTTTAATTAATTTCACTTTCAAATTGGACATAAACAAGTGTCAATCTTTTGATAGAAATTGTTTCTTAAAAACACCTTATTTGTTTTGACAGTGGAAAATAATAATAAAATTAATTAATGAAAGTTCTGTATTTTGAATTTTTTAAAATGGAAAATGTTTTTGAATTTGTAATAAGAAATTTACTTTGGGTAAACTTTTGGTATTTTCTGACAAATGTTCATTTTTAATGAATAGTGAAAAATACTAAATTTTACTTCAAAACTACTATTTAATCTAATATAATTATATAGATAGATTTTTATTTAAATTGGTTTTAAAGATTAATTGAATTAATTATTTATCACTTAATACATTTATGTTCATTTTAAGTAATTTCACATTTCAATTGGATGTAAACACAAGTCATTCTTTTGATAAATTATACTTCTAAAAAATGCCTCTTTGGTTTTGACAACGAGAATTATTTTTAAATTAATTACTGCAATTTCTATGTTTCGAATTTTGTAAAATGGATTCCATATTTGGAATTATAAGGTCCAATTTATGTAATTAATACTCTTTTTTTGTCATTATGAATAGTAATGGCGGTAATTATCATTAATTATCATGATTAAATATTAATCAGGTAGTTAATGGTAATAAAATAATATCATAATAATATAAAATGACCCCAACATGTGTCCAAATCCTCTTTTTTGAGTCATGGACGACCATGGGAAGCTTTTTTCCGAACATGAGGGCCCAAGGAGTCACATGGGTGTAATAGTGACATTTGTGACATTATTATTTAAATAGAAGGGAAATATAACAAAGGTTTGTATATTCTAAGTAAAAAAATTTATTTTTGTTTAAATAAATGATCTCTTAGACTATAAATAATCATTGGAAAGATAAAATAATTTCCTACATCATGGTTGTTTTTTTATAATTTTTAGGCATTAAATAAATAAATTTATTTATGACATCATGATGATGTAGGGATTACCTCATTAATGAACGATTTAAATAAAATGAAAAGATAAGGTAAAATCTAAGACTTATAATTTTCAAAAACATATTGTATGGGTGAATTTCGAACCCTTATTACATTATCCTCGAAATAAATCCATGTGCGACCTTTAAAATCCAAAAATCATTTTATAATAAAGTAACATTTCAAGACTTTCCAAAAGTGACCCTCCTCCCTCTTATAAGAAGCCCCCGCCTCTACCCCTTACCCACACATATAAATCCCTTTTATCATCCAAACTATCCTCATATTATCTCTCCACATCCCTCTTTTACTCCTAGAAGCCTCCCTTTGGGCATAAGTCTTCCAAGGAAGCCTTTGGCTCAAATCAAAAAGAGTTACCTGATTTGGAGGTAATGTCTTCTCTCAAGTTTCATTATTTTATTAAACATCTTTAATAAACACTATCTTTTTATTATTTTATCATATAATAACACCAGTATCCTCAATATACTATGATGTTGTAATGATAATGATTCTACCTAAAGTTACACACACCTCCGTCTAATTGTTAATGAACATACTATTTATGTTGGTGGCAAATTACTGCCTCACAAAACGATGATTGTTCAATCATATTTTAACACCTTTCATGGGGCCATTATGATGTTAATGTATTTATATATGATATATAAGGTATTTATTTCTTTCTATATGCTTCTGAATTTATTTTTAAATCTCCTCGTTATGCTTTTCATGTTGTGGAACTACGATAATTTCATCTGAGAAACTGTGGACTACCGCCCCCTTAAATGATGTGACTCGTTCATGCCAAACATGGAATTTATAAAAATGTAATTAATGAGAATATGTTACCAATATAACATATATATTATTCTGTAATTATAATATATATATGTCTCATTTAGTTTTAATTCCATTAATATGACAAAGAAATGAAATTAGCGTTCATGCGTACGTACGGCCTACCGTCTCCATGAAGGGTGCATTCATTTTTATCTCCAAATGTTATGGAATAGTATAAAATTAATATATAATTTATATATATTATATTTATATCATTAATAACATTCCTGAGATGATATACTTACAACTACATGGGCAATTGTTTTCAGACAAGTTCATTGTTGACTCGTGTACTGAACGTCGCCAAATGTATGATATGAACTCACATAATTAACTAATTGTTATAACACGATAATATGTGATATGAATTGAATAATAAACATTAAAGGAATTCCTTAATAAATTATATATTGACCAACGTTTATTATTTATTAATCTAAAGAAACCATTAATACATGTTGGACATGAGGTAAGGGTATTTCTTATCTCACTTTTAATTCCGTGAGATTTCCATTGTTCACCAATTATTTATTGCATGTGGTGTATTGTGTACTGCCATTCGATATATATTTTCATGTTTCTATTTATATTCATGGTATTCTGTGATTCATTTGGTTCTTATTATCTTTTGGTCATATGACTTGATTGATTACAACGAAGTAAGGGGGTTTTATCTCACTTTTTATTCCCGTGAGATTCATGCTATATTTTCCACTATCTCTTTTGAGTGGTGTATGTACTGACCATTATACTACATTTTGTGTAATATAATTTTATTTATGATTATTTAAATCAAAATTGTATATTCCTTCTTTCATGGGGTATATGTTTCGAAAGTTACCCAAATCGGTAAGGGAACCTTTCACCCTCCTCTTTTTTAAAGTCTTCTTTTTGTTAGGACTTTTAATTTACATCTTCTTATGTAGGGATATGTTCTTCTATATCCTTATTTCTATAAATTTTATGTCCAAGTGATGAGATAACCCTTTTATCTCTCATCAACTAATTTTTCCAAATATTAAATTGATGTCATTAGGCTGTCGAATTTCTGTAAGGGAACTTCTTAACCCAATTTCAATTCTTTGGGTTAAACACATACTTCTTGATTATGTCGCGATATGAATAGTTTTGGATGACCTCTGATTGTTTCACACTTAATATCTAGTTATATTGAGTGTATTTCAATTTTTCACTCATATTTTTTTAATTGGTTTATCCTTAATCAAAGGATACCATCGTTGTAATGGACTTCGTCTCAATATCCTTTTGATGAGGCATACATCAATTTATATACGACCTTATTTTATTAGTTTTATAATAAACCCTTTTGAATTTTAATTTCATTCAAAAATAATCTTTTTACATGAAACGTTTTACTCAATGAAAAAAATATTGTTTTTGTCTTACGTATGCGGAGACAACGACTTCCCTGCAGCCTTCACCATTATTTGAGTTTAATCTTTCTTTACAAGCCATAACTTTTTTAAAAAAAATAATTATCTTGTTTTACGTTTCTTTTATTTTAGTATTGATAATGGTATTGATAATGTTTTTTATATCAATGTGTTTTATTCATATCTCGTGATTGAAATGTGGAAATGTTATGTTTTCTTTATGCATGTTTTATGTGATTAGATTATGTTTTTGGTTCATGGGCATTGTTTATGAAGATGAGTGATTCTATGATAAACTAAGGGTGGGTGAGCCCGAGATGTCTCTCCAATTCATTGGGTAATGAGAAGGAGTTAAATCCTAAGGTTTCTCCGAAGATATTTAGGTAATATACTGTGATGGGTATTCCAAACGTAACCATGAGTGTAACTCCCTACGTAAGAATGTTAGGAATACCTCAAGTTATATTTATGTCTTGTGATTTCTATGAGTTATTCATAAATCTTATTATTTCATGAGGTATGTTAAAGTGGTTATGTTTTATGAGTAAATTATTATTTCAAAGATTTTTATGTATACAAGGACTAATGTTTTCATTCCGTATTTTTATATCCCTTACTGAGATTTTTATGCTCATCCCATGTTTTTGAAATGTTTTTCACAGGATATAAAGTGGAATAGGGTCAAGGATGTGATCAATGAAAGGTCATGCTGTCTAAAACATGGAACTATAAATTACTCTTTTTTTAAAGAGTTTATATTTTGTGAAAAAATGGAAACTGAGTAGGTGTTTCTACTTTGTAATCATTGAGATGTAATAGTTATGTTCTAATTCTCTGAAACTCTAAACCTGAAAAGATACTCAATGTAAATTATTCATTTAATTCATTATTATGTAATGTTTTAAGGCCAGGTCCTTATAAAATTATTATAACCTTTCTTATCCATTATTTATATCAAGTGATTTACTTTTTTCCATTCTATTTCCTCTCATTACGTATTATAGGGACAAGAATAATGATAATAAGTAAAACCTGCAATTATTTTACCTTCGATAAAAAAATTATTCCACGTCCATAGTTTGTTAAAACAAATTCAATAAGTGTTCAAAAATTCTCCACATATTTTTGAATTTATTATTAACTATTATTAAATTTTGATATAAAGGTTTAATAGGTAATTTATTATAATTTTAAAAACATTGTACTATTTAATTTTTACTGAAAATTCTTATGGAATATTTGATTTGACGCATGTCAAATGAAAAAATTTCCCAAAAATAATTATTACTATTTTTATGAAATATTCCTTCACAATTTCACTTTTTTATTTTTGTATAAATTTTTTCCTCAATATTTTTCATATTTAAAGAATATAATCAGGTGATTTCAAATTTAAAAGTTATTTTTATAAAGAAACATTATAGTGTTCTTTTAATGTAATTATTAACTATTACGAAATCATTTGATGTTTCTTAAGATTTTATAGAGATATGATCCAATGTTACTATATTTATTATTTATCTGGATGAGTTTTTATTATGAATATGAAATATTTATGAAACCATTATCATTTTCATGGGTTATCATATGATTAAATTTTTTTGATCTTATGGAACACATAGGTATAGTTTTCTTTATTTGATGGGAGTAAATAGAATTATATATCCCTTTAATTCATTTGGTAAATAAGGATATCTCACCAGATAATAATAATTATAATGGGGAGTGAAACCCCTGATATAAGGTAAATTGACCTATCATATAGTATTGGGATTGAGTATCCGCTCCGAAAATTATGGAATAAGGTGTGAACCCAATTCAATCTGATGGAATTGATATTTAGACTTTAATAAAAAAAATGGTTTTCTATGATTATGTGTATGCCACAAACATATTTATTATTCTAATGATAAGATATCATGGATCATGATGGACTATTCATTATTCTCGTTATTATGTGTTATGTATTTCTATTGGTTAATGTTTATGAAATGAGTCATGGTTATCTTATATGAATTAATATGTATTGTTATCTAATTTTAATCTCTCGTTTTAGTTCCCTTATGTTCATCATATGCTCACACATGATACATAATTGATATATCTTATATTTACCATTATTGAGCTTATTATATCATTATAATACCTTAATAATTTAGGGAATATATATTTTTTACATAAATTTAATTTTCAATAAATCTGGTGTTATATGCAACATCATGTTTTCACAGACAACAATATACTATTAAAAATATTTTTAATTAAACATTATAGTTTCAAGATATCCATAATTTTTTTATGAAATGGATAACCACGTTTTTTAAAATATTTATCATGTTTTTAGAAAATAACAATATATTTATCAATATAAACTTAATTTTTTGTAATATCTTTATATTATTTGAAATTAAATTTTTCAAAAAATAATGATTAACATTATTATTTGAAAAAAAAAACTAAAAAATTGAGTATTTTATTGTTTTATGAAAGTTATTTTACAATGAAACATTACAATCGAAATCAACATTTCAAAAATATCATAGTGTAATTTATATGAATTTTCTGAAAAGATTAATTTTTTGATGTAGAGTGAAAAAATATAACTTTTTTAAAAACTACCATTTAATTTAAAGAATTTTATGTAAGTTATTCATAAATACTATTATAATAATTAAATTATATTAACTATGTCATCATAAATAAAATTTATTCTATTATAATCAATTTCGTGTTGAATTTTGATAAAAAAAACTTTTAATATTTGTGAAATCATTTTCTATGGAATCCAATTTTTTCATCATGTCTGTGGAATTAATTGTCAATTATATTATACATCTAATCTGAACTGAGTTTGGAAAAATGGATTAAATATTATTAATAAAAATATCAATTGTTATTGAATATTTTTATATTAATTTTTAGATTATAAATAATAGTAAAAACAGTAAAAATTTGTTAACACATTTAAGGCTAAAATAGGTTCATTAAGGGGCTAATAAAAAATATGACATTATGTTTTGAAAAGAAAATTGAAAAATTTACATTATATTTACTCATTTCAAAAAATCTAATTTATTCATTATAAATTTTACATATTGAATTCCTATTTCTATGATTGTGTCCTTTAAAAAAATGTCAATAAATTAAAGGACAAAACGTCACTCTCTTACTTTTAAAAATCATTTTTCTTTCACATAGAGATTAAAAATTAGGTAAGTTTAGATAAAAATATTAATTTGATGGATAGATAATATTTCGTTATCATAGAAATTTCATTCTAATTTTGAGTGATTATATATTTATCATAAAATCTTATGTAACACCCACATATTAATTATCTAATTAAAATGAAAAATATCAAAAATATCAAAAAAAATTAAATGTAATATAAATTTAAAAAATTATTATATTCCGAAAATTTCATTAATATTTACAACATGTTAGTTAGGTTTGAAATATATATATTATAATCCTACATTTTTCTAGGTTTTCAATGAAAAAATAAATAAATCACAATTGACATTATAATATTTTAAAATAAGTATTCTTTTATTAGATGAGATAAAATTAATTAAAATATTATATTTTTAAAACTAGATTGAATATGTTTTAAATTATAAAACATGAAAAATTTCTATTCCTTTTTTAATTTTATAGTAACATCCATCGTCCTTAAGGTGTATAAATTTTAATTACAACAGTAAAGGTAAAAATTAGGGTTTTCACATTTAAAGAACATGTTTTAAAAATGATCATCCACTCACATATTCATATTATTTGATAAAATATATTTAATATTTAGAATCATTGGGTATAAATTATATCATTAGTGTCCATTAATTGTAAACTTAAACAATAATTTATCTTGTCAATTGAATAAAATAACTAGTTGTAGTGGTGAAAACTAAAATGTTAAAAGCAAGTAAACATAAATTATAAAGAAATGAAGTTTTTAAAACGTGATTTATTCTCTTTTTATTTTTTTTATCATAATTATTTTCCATAAATTATATTATTTATCTATTTTGGAGGCACATTGGTATATATTTACATCCCATTATTGAATATTTTTTTCAATTTACAAAAATGTCACTCCTCCCCAATTATAAAATGATACATATTTCCCTCCCTTATACCACCAATCAAGCCATTCAGATCATTTTTTTTAAAAATATATCTCCAACATTGATATAAATTTTTTTAGTAGTTTTATATTCCCTAAATATTAACCATAGGGTCTTTAATAATATATAACAATGTGTTTTTTCTAATCAACGATAATTGTATCCACTAATCTCTTTCTTTCTTAACATCTTCTCATACCAGATTTATTCATCCCTCAGTAATTACATTATAATAACACCAGTATATGATATATAATTATATGTTATTATATTTATCTAAAAATCTATATCCATCCAATCTTCTATCAAATAAAAAATAAAATTATCAATCTTGTGTATGGTAGTCTACCACCTCACGTATTGATTTAATTCATTTTCCATAATTTTCCCTCATGGATGTAGATAATGATGGATTTAACATATTTATATGATAATTATGATGTTATTACACTTATTTAATTACAATACAATATATAATATATTACCTTCCATTCTATTGATAAACAATTACATTGCTCTTGGATATGTATGGACTACAGCTGCCATGATGTGATGTAATATATTTTTCATTATATTTACACATGGATGTGAATAAGGATATATTCAAATAAATATATATGATATATATAATATAAAAATAATTATTATGATTTAAAATATTTTTTACCTTTCTTTTGATTCAACCTTTGAAAAAATGGAAACAACATCCATGCTTAAGTATGACCTACCATCTCTATGAACAGTGTAACTAATTCTCAAAACTAAAGAGTTTATGGATGAGTAAAAAATACATAGAATTTGAATTTATGATATTAATACATTTATTAACTTTATATATATAATTAAACCATAATAAATTGCCATGTACCAAATCTAACGAACCAAAATGTACCTAACAACCTTGCATGTTTTACCAAAAACATCGATTTTAACAAACAATTGTTAATGAATATGAGATAATATGTTAGAAGGATATAATTTATTGTATGATATATAAAAAATGGTTATAAAATATATTCATAATAAATATTCCTTTATTATAAAAGAGTTTTGAATATGTACAATGAATGATGATACATGAGGTAAGGGATTTTTGTCAAACTTTTATTTCAGTGGGAAGATGTTATATTCACATATTGTTTATTTTTTTTCTGGTGTATATAAATCCCTTTAATTACATTTATGATTCATATTATAAATATAATGTTATGTAAATATCAATATAGGGTTTTTTCTTTCATTGTTCTATTGATTCAAAAGACATCAATGTTGTAAGGGTTTTATGTTACATTTTCATTATTTTTTGAGCCTATTAATGATTCTGCCTCAGATGATGAAATATTATGATCTGTCTCTCAATAAACTCATGATATTTATTATAAAATATATATTTTTTAAATTATTTTTTCCTTTCTTTTTCAAATCTTAAAGTACAAAATGTTCCAAAAGAATGTTTTTAATGGAAAACTAACTTTATTTTTCTCTTCTGTTGAACATCCTTTCTCTTCCATTTCAATATTTTCAAAAAATATTTTAATAAATTATCCTTGTAATATCAAATGACGTTTTAATTTTAGTTTTATCTTTTCTGGATTCAATCCAAAAAAAGTAATGAAATTTTCTGATCATTTTTTGGATGATGTAATTTTTAGTTTTTACCAATATATTGATAAGAATATCGATTTTAATGTTTATGATATAATCAACATTCCCTTCCATGAAGACCAAAAATTATTTTAATATAACATTACAACACTTCAAAATTAATTTAAAATATTTTTTTTAGTATTTGTGAAATTTTTATATTTTAATAAGTTATTTTCTATGTCGAATGTGTATTCACCTTAAGAATTTATTTTATTTTCTTTTAGTTGTATTTAAATTTATTAATTAAAAAAACTTGAATATACATATGTTATACTGTGTTTGTGATCTAATGATGATATCCCTATTATTTTTATGGATGGTTTATGATTATAATGAAAATATTTTTATGAACCCCTTCCCTTTAAAATGATTTATAATATTATAAATTGATGAAATTATTATTTATGCAACTTTATTTTATCGGTTATATCCTAATTAAATGTTTATGAAACCCATTTATTTTCTTGGTATTTGATATGATGAATGTTTTATGATCTTATGATACACTTATTTATTATTTTATTTATGTGATATGTGGTATGAGTATTATATGTTCCCCCACTACAGTGGGTAATTATTGACAACTCATTATATAATCAGTATTATATTAGGGAATTAAATTACTTCTATAAGGGACTTTATCCACTTTGATAGTCTTGGGTGTGATCCTTGACTAATACGTTGGTTTGTGGAGTGAACTCATTAAACATTTAAATATTTTGAAAAGATCTTTTAATTATAAAGATTTGATTTTCTTTTCTTTTGTGTATTCCATGATTCCATGTATTGTGCCAAAGTTATGCTTCTATGGGTCATGTTTGTTGATTCTATAAGGATTCATGTCATATGAATAGTATTAATTTGGTTCATGAATCATATTTATGGTCAATGATATGAATGGAATATTTTTCAAATGTTAATCTAATGTTCTCATAACCTCATATTAATATTTTGATGTTATCTCCCTTCATTACCCTTATTGACCATTTGAGTTCACCCTTTAGTATGCTAACATTAACCAGGTTATGAAGAATGATATTTTTAATGATATAAATAATAAGGGTTCTAGTAATAAAGAACTTATTTGGAGGTAGTGTAGTTAACTAATGAAGTAGTTATTTATAAATCCAATTTTCCAAATAAATTAAACCTTTATTGTCCTCATGTTTGTTATTTTAAATAAATATAATATTCATCTATTATGATATGGTATATATGTTTGAAAACTGTGGATCGCTATATTTTCTTACAGTTAGGGTTTTTTTGATATTTTTAAATAGGGATGAGAAATCATTAGTTAGAATCCTAAGGTTAATTCAATGTATCAAAAAATGTCATGGAATTCTGGTGAAGGATAGAGTATGTTGTTTCAAAGAAAATACACCTCTATATTAAAACTAAATATGTATGTGTATCATTAATAGTTTTACATAAGAGAAATACCTCCGAACAAGGAACATTGGGATTTGACTCGATCATCACCTGATGCACAACAATGGGTATTACTCCATGCCTGGATTGACACCCCTGTGAGATATGTTATAGAAAATCACAAAATATTTATGAACTGTTTTAAATTATTTGAATAGATGATGGCCATGATGGAGTAATGATTTAGACATCCAATAATTTATTTTTCATTATTATGTACTTTTGCATGAGGATTATTTTTTCACCTAATATAATTATTGGTATTATTCAATGTGAATAAATGAAACATGTTAACACTGAATGAGTAGGAATTGTTGTGATTATGTGAATAAAAATTGGATGATAACTAGAGTGGGTGATATTATTATTATTCCTAATCAACTATCATGATAAATGATTAAAAAATGGACAGTGATGATATTCTTTATATGTAAAATAAGATGAATATAGATCCTTTTGAATGTGTTTATGATTATAAATAAAATAAGAATAAATTTAATTAACTTCATGTATATGGAATAATTTTATAAGATAAAATATAAATGAAAAGGGAAGATGGTTTCTATGTGGATATGTAGATCATATAGCAAATAATTACTTAGATATTAAATTTCTTATCTGTCAGTAATTGGGAATTATCCAGGTTCACACCATAATCATCAATTTCACACCAAGGCCAATGAAGGTCCTATTATATGCCTATATTTTATGTCAAATAATGGAAGTGTTTATGTATTGGAAATTTAGAATAGTGTTTTATAAGTAGTAAACCATTGATATTGTTTTTAAATGAATCATGGATAAAATAATTATTTTTCCATAGTAGTTTTTTTATACTTATTTTAAATCACTTGTTGACTTGAATATATCACATTGAAATGTGATCAAATGTTAAAGTTGTATTTAATGGAAAAACCATGATTTGGATAAAATTAGTCATTTATATGTTTCTGATGTTGAAGTAATAATGTTCATATATTACAACTAGTGATTTAGAGAAAATATAATTTATGATAGTGTTTACTGAACTTTTAAATTCATGGAATATGTTCGATCACAAATGATTGTATTTAAGTAATAATGATATGGTTAATTTTTGTAAGTATTTATCTTTCGATATATTTTTATGGAAATCCATGTATTTATAATATTGTGTAAGTGACATTAATCATTAATGTATGTTATTATATGTATTAAAGTTATGTTTATTTTAGAAATTTTGATAAATTCATTCATAAATTTTTTGTTTTAGAATTTATTTTTTCATATTTTGGATTAGTTTTATGGATTAATACTATAGAATGGATTAAGTTGAAATTTGGGTGTGACTAGTAATGTTTTAGAAATTATGGTATAATATTTGAAAACATGGGCTAACCATTTTGGTTTTGGAATATATTTAAAGAAAAAGGGAAAAAATACACTTTTATGGATCTTGTATATAAATTTATTGTTTCATTCCAAAAGGTAATTTATCTTAGATATTAATTTATTGTAGTGGGAATAGAAATATAAATTGATCAAAGAACTAAAAAATATAGAAATTTTACTATTCATGTTCACCATATTGATAGTCGACCTACCCCTGGACTTTATTAAAATGATATTAAAATAAAATTTTATACTTTTACCATTATTTTATTATATGAATGCTCTTTCTCTCATCATAGATTTACTATATTGTGGTTTTAACTTTCTACAGACCTTGTTATTTATTACTCACTATTAGTTGTTAGGTGTCATTTTCCCCTCCAGGTCCTTATGTTTAGTTCCCACTAATCCTTTCCAACTTGGAAACCTAGTTATGTGATTCTTTATAAGACTTGAGTAATTATTATTCTCTATTATGAAGAAGAGGTTTTATTGAAACTTGTTATGAAGTGAGATTTCAACAAAGGTATTTTCATATGAGAAACCATTGATTACCAAGATCATTTTAATATTGACAGGACATAGGTTATTAAAATAGGGAGTAATATAACACCCTGATATTTTAGGAAATGTTTTTTTAATATAAATTTAATTTTATTAATAAATTCTATTATACACAACACCATGTTTTGAAAAAACCACTATATAGTAATAAAGATGTTATTATATAAACTTGACCATTATAACCTAGACATTATATTTGGTGGTATGAATTGTAATTTTTTTAAAAAATTTAATTATAAATTATTTATATATGGAAAATTTATATAGAAATATGTGCTTATTTTTTATTCCTTTATATTCATCGAAACTTTTTTTTCTCATAAAAACTCATTTTCATATATATTTTTGAAAATTACATAAAATTAATTTTTTCCCTGTTTATATAAAATATATTCGAAAGAAACAACATTTTTTAAATAATTATGTAAACATTATCTGATATTGATTTTTTAATTTTTTGATGAGATTAATTCTTCAAATAATAGTGAAAAATAATGATTTTAATTAAAAACTACATTTTATTTTAAATAATTTACAAGTTAAATTTTGTTTTAAGATGGTATTCAATATAAAATTAGAACATTTAATTTATTATATCTTTAATTTAGGTAATTTTAATTATATTCATGTTAAACTTTGATATAATTTTTTTATAATTGTGAAAACCATTTCATTAGAAAATATTCATCGTGGTTGTGCGTTTAATTTTAAAATAAATTATACAACATATTTTAATTGAATTTGGAATACATGTATATGTAGTATTGTATAGAAATATTTCTATCATATATCATCTAATTCCTATAAATATCCCATTTTGGATCAATATTTTAATGATTTTTACTTTATATGAATTTAAGTAAAGAATAGGAAAAAAGTCACTATCATGATGTTAAAAATCACTTAGGTATTCACATAGGGAGAAAAAATAGGTATGTTCGTTTATAAAAATTATTATTTTTAATATAATTTGTTATTTTATTATGGTAATTTATTTATAATTTATATTGATGAAATAATTACTTTTAATTTGTACGTAATGCTCATGTGATAATTATTTAGTTAAATGTAAAAAAATTAATGATTTAAAAAAAGTAATATAAATTGAATAAATTCTCATGTTTCAAAAAAAAATATTTTTATAAAATTTTACAATTATTTGAAAGGTTTATATTCAAATTCCATCATTTTCATGATTTTTTAATGTCAAATTAAATCAGTAGTGTTATAATTGACATTTATGATATTTTCTAATAAATAATGTTTTATGAAATGAATAAAAATTTTAAAAAATAATATATAATTTTAATTGAAGTAGAAATGGTAAAAAATCAACCATTGTACTTTTGTGGGCCATTTTTTTAAATATTATTTCCTTTGTCCTAATGAGAAAAAAATTAATTACTGTTCCTATAGATAAAATGAGGTCGTATGTCTTATATGCACAACTCTTAAAATTAATTTGATACACACATAAGAAAATTATTTGATAAACATCATTTCAAATTTAAGATTAGTTTTTTCAAATTATTTAATAATTCTAATTTTTTTTTATACTTAATGGATAAATTATCTTGGTAAATAAATAAATAAATAAAATATAATGTTGTAATGTAAAGTTTTAAAATTAAATGCAGAGGAAAAGGGTATAAAATGATTAAAAAAATTTGTTTTTTTATTGAAGTTTTCTATCTACATTAACATCTATATAATAAATTCTTTATATATTTTGGATGCATACGGTTTCAAAGTGACATCTGATTATTGAATAGTATGGGATATTTTAAAAAAAATGCCACTCCTCCCCAATTATAAAATTGAACATAATCCTTCCACTTATTCACACTACTGAATCCATTTTTTCTGTAAAAAAATCTCCATAAAATATTTATCCGCATTCTAGTTTTGCTGGTCTTCTAGAAAGACTGACCTTATGGTTGATAATAAGAGAATGAAAGGTTGTGTTTTATAGATAATGTTATTCTCTTCTCTAAGATCTATATTTTTTTACATATTCTCAAACCACCTTAATTAATGAATTAATAATTAAAATATAATAAAAATGGAATAAACCATCTTTTATGATTCTATTAGGTTGATGCCATAACCAATATCCATATCCGGACCAATTAAATGGGAAACAAAACTATTGGTTGTGTGTACGATAGACTACAGCCTCATGAACTAATGTAATTTGTTTTCCATAACCACCTCTCAAAGAAAAATATTCATAAGTATATACATAATTTATATGATATTTATTACATTATAATACTTTTGTGATTATAAGATCACATCTTCCTTATTATATTATAATCCATTAAATGATGATAATATCACTTGTGTGTACGTATGGACTACCTTCTCCACCAAACAATGTGAATTTTGTTCATTTTATTTTATCCATGATGTTAATAAATATATATTTATGTAATATTTGTGATATATATGATAGAAAAAATATTTTCTCAATTTGAATTAATATTTTCATTTCTTCTTTTCTATCTATCAGGAATTTTGAAACAACGTTCATGCATACATATTACCTAACATCTTCAATAACATTGTAAATAATTTTATTATCTCCACCTTATATGTATGCTAATAAATATTTTTGAAATGAGTATATATTATATTGATATAATTAAAAACATTCAGGATATGATGGAAGCATAATAAAATTTAAATTAAAAAAACTATTGAACCAAAACATACATAAAAACAAAGCAGTTATTACCCAAAATATAAATTTTAATAATGTATTGTCAATAAATGGGTGATAATAGATTATAAGTAAATCTCATATATTATTATATATGTGATTATGGATATGGAATAGATTTATAATTAATCTATATTTATTATAAATTAGGTTTGATCATGTGTGATGAAATTAGATACTTGAGGTTAGAGATTTCATCTCACTTTTAGTTCTGTGGGACACATGCGATATTCACCAATAATTTATTTTACGCATTTTAAATAATAAAAATGAATATATTTTATAATTTATAAAATAAATGTTATGGTATATTCAAATCTTACTTATTTTTATTTATTTTATGGGTATTATTATTCAAATGTTACCAATGTTGATATGTTATTATGTTACATTCACATTAGTTTTTTGGATTATTTATTATTATGATTCCAATGATGAAACTATATCATATATCTATAAATAAAAAAAAATTATTTTATTTTAATATAGTAATTTATAGAAATTATATGTTTCCCATTAATGTTTCTCTCAATATGAACTCAATATTCAAAAATAATTTTTTTTTAAATAAAACCAACATTATTTATCTCTTAGATCTAAAACACATTATCATCCATGTTCATGTTTTCACGAAATGTTTTAAATACTTTTTATAATAATTTAAAATTTTATTTTATTTCATTTTTAACATTTTTATAATTTTTTCAAAATGGTTTAAAATGAATTTTCTGGACATTTTTTCAATGAGGAACTTTATCATTTTATATACAATGTTAATGGAATATTTATTTTAACATATAGGACAAGGATATTATATCACACCTTCATTACCACTCAATGATTAAATATTCCAATTCATGTTTCAATGTTTGTTTAAAAATATTATTCTTCTAATGTTTGGGTTATTTTTACAATTTAAAAAGTGATTTTCCATGAGGGATGATAATTTTCTCCCAGAATTGTATTCATTATATTTTAATGGTATTTAAATTCATTTTTTACAACAACCCTTGATTATAATTATTATGTATTGTGATTATGATCCCAATATTCCACCACTAATATTTATCCATATGTTATATTTTTATTATGATAATATTTTTAGGAAACATATTTCTTTTACATGGGTTTTGTCATTATGAAGTGTTTATGAAACCCCTTTGTTTTCATAAGATACGATATGATGATTGGTTTTGGTGATATTTTGGAATAAATATTTATGTGTTTAGTTATATAATTTATGGGATCAAATATATGTATACCTCCACTGAATTGGGTAATGATTGATACATTAGGAGACAAAGAGGACAGGAATTGGTCGTTAACCTTGTTTGGTAATGGACTCTATCAACTATTATAGTCACTAGAGTGATCCATAACTGCTAATATTATTTGGGGAGTGAACCAAGTCCACTATGATAATTTTGTAAATTATCATTTTCTAAAATGAGAATAACTCTTTATTCTTATGTGTATGCCATAATTCCATGTCTTATGCGGATGTCATGAATCCATGGCTGATTTTTGTTGATTGATTTATGATTTATGTCTTATAAAGATCAAATAATAATTCCATGATTCACTTTTATGATTCATGTTATTCTGGGTATGGTTTTTAAATGTTATTATCATGTTTTCATACCAATATTACCATGTTTTTGATGTCTTCCTTGTTTAATCTTAATAAAATTCATATTTCACCCTTTCTTATGTATCCTTTCCCAATATTATGATGAAATGTATTTTGTTTGATACTTACAAGAAGGGTTTTATTCATGAATAACTTAGAAGAATATTATACAATAGAAATGTGAAAAATTGATTATATATCAATGTTTACAAAGACACTAATCCTTTATGTTCCTCTGAGATGTTTTTGTAAAATTAATTAAATATTCATCAATTAAATTGTAATGACTTTATGAAAATATTGTATTTTTATAATAACCATTTCTTATGTTTCCCTTACCTAGATCATGGGGAATTTTTTTATGTAAAAAATTTCTATCTTGGGTGATCATTGTGATGAATTTAATGGGAAAATATTCATACCATATACATACCAGTTTTTTATGTTCACATGTTTCATAATACACTAGATATTTATATCTATTGAGGAGATACTGTTGATATGTGATAAATATTTCGGATAATATGATTTAGTATTTATTTATGTAATATTTGGGGAAATATAACATTCCCTTCCTTTTTATCTAACAAAATATCATTACATACACATGGAATTAGAGGGATATAGAATTTTAGTCCCACTAATGAAATAATGAAACCCATTTATATGTGTTCCTCGAGAACATGAAAACATTTTCGATTCAATATATCATAATTAAATTAAGGAAAAGAGATTTTTCTAATGAAAACCTTCATTGAAATTTTTATTAACATTTTATTGATAAAAAATACTTATTAATTAATGAAATATTATAATTATATATTTATTTGGGTGTTCGAAAATTTTTATCGGAGTTCAAATGGACCAAGACAGTGTCCCGGGAAAAATATTAATTAATAAACCGAATAAAAAATACTTTTTGTCACACATTTTAGCATGCAAAAAATAATAATAATAATACTATAATTATAATTATTATTATTATGAGACATGTGGCTTATTAAAGGTTATAATATTATTTATAGTAATTCATGTAATTAAAAATCTATTTTATCAGAAACTTGAGCACTATAAATAGATAGTTATGTCTACTGTGTAGACAGTGAAATTGAAAATAGAGAAATTTTCCACCCAAAAAAATCTCTCACAAATCATCATTCTCAGTTCCTCTCATGAATGATAAATGAATGATATTTCCCTTTAGGAATGATGGGTGATTGATCAACATTAATAAAGAATGAAAATATTTTGGTTGTGCCATCACCCAGAGATCGATTGTTATAACCTAGATATCAATGTAGCACTTGTGTATCACTACTAGGGGGAATATATGAGAGGATCCATATAGTAAAATAAAATAAAACCAAAGGGGAATTTTCATTTGATCGACAAATACAATGAATAAAAAAAACCTCTGATAAGGTATTCATTTGATTCGATGTTAAATAAATTAATTTTAAATTTAATGTGAAAGAAACTTACTTAGTTTGTTGGTGTACTCTATATTAAAAGTAATTTTAATATATCACTTACCACCACACACTTTCACTATACACAGAAATAAAAATTTGTATCATAGGGGAAAATTTTATATTTATAATTAAATATTTTAATCTTTTTCAATACAAAATTGTGGCTGAATTTAAATTTCATATAATTATTTCATTAAACTATTTATAATTAATATTATTTTGACATATTAATCATGTTAATTCAGTGTTTAATAATTTATTATTATATGAATAGATGATTAAATTACAAAGATTCTATCATGAGAAACTAAATTTATGTCCGGTAAGATAGGGTCACATGATGTGTAGTCATAGTAAACTTTCTTTACCAGGTGGGTTCACACCATTCCCCATAGTTATTACTCATGGCGTAAACTGCGTATTGACCAGCCAACCTAAAACATTTTATGTGAGATTATATGGTTTGTATATGGAGTAAAAGTTATGTAGTCTGCATGGGATTGTGTTGTAAGTCTTGAAATATATGAGGTTGTTATACGTGACCAGAGCATTGGATAGTTAAAACCTGGAGCATTTATGATATAAAAGATGTGTATAGGGTGTACACATCAAGTATCTCATCAATTCCCACATCTGAGATACACACATAGTCACCAAGTTTATTATATAGATGCATGGAATTAGTGAAACATGATATTCATCTAGTGGAACTAGTATATAGTCTCTCTCCTGAGTACACATTTAGTCTTAATGAAGGATGCATGAGAACATGATATTAGAACCCCACATAACATGTAATTAGAATGTACAAACCATGGAATCTTCCAAAATTCATTTGAAAGACCCAATTGAGTATTTAGAGTACACAATAATCTGATACATGGATTGTAGCTAGAATGTAAACACCGTGTAGTATAGCTGAGTCAACATGTTGAATCCATAAGCACGTGAACCAGAAAAATGTCCACATACTTACCTAATGTATTTATATACATTGCACGTCGTGTGGACTCCAAATTACTTATTGAATTAAATTACATTAAACTATTAATTTCATTACTAAAATCATTTTTCTTTCATTATATCATTATTTTTTTTAAAATTTAGTATGGATTCTAATGAATATTAAATGAATAAATTAATTTATTGTAATAATTCATAAACTATTGGTTCTAATATTTATTTTATATTACTGTATGTTTTATGGTTATCTCCAAATGAGTTCATATGTTGATTATAATTAATGGTAATTAATTATTTAATTAATGTAAGAATTTTTTAATTAAAAATAAATAATTCATAATGAAATGAATGTTAGACATTTATTTATTTGTAAAAAATTTATAAATGATAATTCTTGTGCTAGACCAAGGAAAATGTGTTATGTAATTTATTTAATTTAATTTACTGCACGGGTTTGGAATTATTTATTAATAAATAAAATTATATGGTCTATGAGTCATCCATCCCTCCATTATTATGTTGGACCTATGTTTCTAATGATATGTATGCAATCCCCTTATACCAATCCTTTGGTTCCCATTTCCTATGTGTGATTTATAAATAATTTTAATTTATAGAGTGTCCCAAGGTATATAATGGTGGTTCAAGACAAAAATATAATGATTCCAACCTGGTGGTTGCATTGGTAGACAACTAGAATATTATAACTCATACAAAGACTAAAAGTAGAGTTTCTCACATGAATCATTGGTTTATTTAATGTATGATCATTAAATAAACCACTAAATAATCATAATTAATGGGATATTAATTAATTAATTACATACTTTTATTCAATTATTTATTTTATGGATGCAATACAACGATCAAATTAATTATTTAATTAAGGTACAATTATGGAATTTAATTAAATGGATTATGAGTAAATGGTTTATCCAACAAGGTTAATTAATTATGTAACATACACTTAATGTTATCAAGATATGTAGAGGTTGAAAAAAGATAAAATTTATGCATAATAAATTAAAATACAACTATTTTATTTTATATCAGACTTGTCCTTCCATTACATGATTAATAAAAAAAGTATTAAAACACTATGTTTGACTAAACCTTATTGGGAAACATACATCTAATGTGGGGTTATTATGAATGTTATGGGTAGAAATAACCATCATACATTGTAAATTAACCCTTCATATACTTTATGAGACTTGGAGAAATGTGTCGAGGAAATCCAAGAAAATATTTCAGGATAGGGGAGTCCACACAATAGATCAAGGAGATTTATGCCCAAAGTTGCAAAATATCATCCAAACAAAATACCTTCAGTAGCTTGAACAATCCGAACTCGGGTGATGTAAAGTGGAATATGGATCCTTTTGATTATAATGTCTAAGAAACTCATCATATTTATTTCAATGGTGAGGGTTATTATACTTCATAAAATAGTGTAAATTTGTAAAAAAAATTAATTAGTTTATTATTTCTTGCATATTTATTAATCAATTAAAAGTTTAATAATATTATATTTAATTGTAAAATAAAATTAAAATATCATCATCCATATTACCCCTATGATCAATATTCATTAAATAAAACCTCCTCACTACCAATTGCATCTATGAGTGGTTTATATGCCTTCGGGTTTTGCTATAGCATGAATGGAAATCATATGTTCTAGAATCCTCAATGCCTGATATACCTTAAAAGTATGTGTGTGATGAAGTATTCCTTGTTTAAAAATACATTTGAGTTAAATATTATACTTTCAACCTTTTATGCTTCGGTCTACGTCTTGTGCTCTCCTAATGTCATGTGAAAAAATTGATGTGCATAGCATTCTTTAGCACCACTATGTTCTCTACTAGGACAGAGATTGGTAGGAAAATTTTGAGATTTACATGGTGGTATTTTAAATATATCATGGATAAAGTACCCCATATAGGCCTCATATAATATATATCATTGTTTATATTTAGAGAGTAGAGGTTCTAGGGTTTAAACTTCCAAAGTAACTCCGTACCAATCACATTATAACTTCACTCCAACTAAAATTCTATAATGTTTTTGTGAATTTTAATATGAAAAACATTGAGAAGTATCCGGTAAATATTTTTATCCACCTTCTCTTTGTTGATATAAATATGAAACTGGAAAACCCAGACATCCTTATGGTGAAAACATATAATGGTAAACTGAAGAGAACTGAGTCTAAAAATTATTCATGCCCTTATATGAAAAGGAAGATCAAGGGGGATGATAGGGAAGTTGATGTTGTTTTTTTACATGTTGTATGATGGGCCACTAGAAGAAAATATTCACCTAAACAAAGTGTCAAGGGGAAATGTTTGATTCATTTTTTATCAAGTTTAATTTCTCTATTCATAAAAATTGGTTATTAGATAATTATTCTAGTACTTATATATGTATTCAAATGTTATATCCAAGAATATTTATAAGAATTGATGTTGGGTAGGTAAATCTATGAGAAGTTGAATAATATAAACTTATTTGGGTAGAAATCGGTGACTATAACCTCATGTTGACAACTAGAATGATATTAGTTATAATTTTTTTCAATTATGATCCTTTAGTTACAAAAAATATTATATATGTATTGAGACTTTATATGAATGTATTTATTTTAATTTTCCCAATTGGATTTTTCTTATTTTATAATGTTATAAATTTTTATTGTGTGGTTCATATAAAAAAAATATTTATATGTTGGATTATACAAACCTAGTAATAGGAATCTATAATTAAACTAATTAACATGACTCATACCACACCCAAAAATGAAATAACTCACTAGGTCATGTAAATGAAATGCAATTGAATAAAATATACCAATATGGATATTTGGAATCTCTTGAACTAAGAAATATTGTTTATATCACTATCATTTTTAGGTTAAAATGACCCAATCCCCATTTAGTGGAAAAGCTAAAATTTACAGAGAGGTTCTTGAATTAGTTCATATAGATTTGTGTGGACCATTTCTATTTATGAAAGAAGTGGGTACTCATTATTCATGTATTTGAATGATATTTTTAGTATATTTTGATATGTATATTTAATGAAGCATAATTTTTATTCTTTTGTTAAATTATAGGAATAACTGAATGAAATTTTGAACCATCTTGGTAAAGAATATTATATAACTACACTTAAACCATGGTGGAGAAAATCTTAATAAATACTTCATTGATTACTTATGGCAGTTTGGGATCCTATCTCAAATAACATTTCATTATAAACCTTAGTGAAATAGTGTAATTTAAAAGAGGAACTAATCCTTGTTAAACATGGTGTGATCAACGATGAGTCGTGTGACTATTCCATTAACATTTTCAGGATACATGTTTCAAACAATAGTGAAAATACTAAACCACGTTCCAGCTAAAGTAGTAGATGTTATAACATACCATTTATGTTATTTAACAACACCTATGTTGTTATACTTATATGTGAAGGATTGAGAATTAATTTTATGGCTTTTTTGGTAACAAACTTACACCCCATTCCACAAAGTGTAAAATTATTGGATACCCCAAGGAAACAAATTAATTTGACCTATATCACCCATCAGAAAAAGAATTAGTTGTGTAAATACATTCTATATTCTATGATTGGTATAAAATATCTAAAAGTGATCATGAGAGTGATATATGCATCATTTATGTTTTGGATCATGGTACACAAGAGTTGGAATGGGAACAAATTCCACAAATCATGATGGAAGAAGAAGTTGTTATAGAGACACAAGTACTATATATGATTAAAAGTGATATAATATACTTAGATTGGTATAGTTTTCTAGTCACCATGTATGTAAACTCATTATTGGAAGATAATAATGATACTCTAACTTTAATGGATAAGTAAGTGGAACATATGTTTTCATGCGGAAATAACCCATGACTGAAAATTAATTTTTATTTCCAATTAATTTTAGGAAAAGTGAAAACTGAACATCACTTAACACCAACCAGAACACGACGTGAAACATCCATAAAAGGAAATATGCAGGAGATCCACAATCCAACTAGAACACCACAAGACTACATATCATAATATCCATAATCATATCTAAATCCCACAAAATATTCCCCTTCTGCCATAGCCGTAGCTTATTCCCACTCAGAGGCCGATTTAGGCCACCTCAAGAAGTAGTTACTTTTCTCAAAGCTCCCTGTCTAGTCCAGTAAAGGCTGCACTACGCAAGGTTGTTTGATCAAGCTGTCTTTTTTGAAGGCCAAAATCACACATTTGTCCCGCTTATGGGATTATCTATTATACATATTTCGTGGGAGGTAAGAGTAGTCCTTCCTTGTTCATCTTCTTGGTGTAGCAGATATAGGTTCTGTGCACCCAGTCATCCTTCCAGTCCCATTCTGAACAATGTCACTGAATAACAGGAAACCTGGACCACTCAAATTTTTCTTATTTCCCCCAGAATCATTTTTCCCTTTGGTCTTCGGTGTATTATCCTTGCAACCAGAAGAATTCCCCCTCCTTGTCACCGGTGTGTTAATATCAGTCGAGGGAAAACACTCAACCGCGGTAGCATCCTCTTCTACGGCCTTAGGGATTTATTTTCGATCCAATCTAACCGAAATGTGCCCTTCCACACAGGCCCCTCAGCCTCCCAACCGAGCAAAAGGCCAGAATCCAAGCCAACTTCAAAAATGCCTTCTGATGGCCCTTAAAACCTGTTGGTTAGCATGAGGAAGGGTCGGGTTGAGGGGTCTAATACTCTAGAACCCCAGGTAATGTTCGGACTGGACACACCTGAGGTAATCCCCTTTATCCCCACCCTCTTTTCCATTCCCCATATTTCACAATCTGTGTGCTTCACAAAATGATATTCTTGGAAATCTGAGTGAGCCTCCTTCCTAACCAAGGAAATAGAGGAGCCCTCTGAATCCTGTTGTAGCCTGTTGAAACCCTCTATAACTTTCAGGTTATCCTATGAAGCCAAGACACTTGGATTTTCACTAGTATGAACTTCCATTTGTGTCACCTTGTGAGCATCCTTCTGGATATCCTTAACCATGGAACTTGGAGTTCCCCCATCTTTGGGTCCCGAAGCCTCCATGACCAAACCAGAAATCACAAACACCTCTGGATTTTCGCCTGATGCAGCATTCTCATTTCATGCCACAACCTGGTTCCCACAATGTCTACTCTCCAATGATGGATCAGTTCCTCTCTTACGGCAAACCTCCAAAGAGTGGCCCAAACGCTTGCAATGTGGAAAGAAATCAGTCCAATTCTCATATACCACCCATTTCTTCAACCTGTAATCTTCTCTGATGGTGATCCAAACATAGTCTAAGGTAAAACGAGAAGCATCCACTTCGATACAGACATGAGGGTTCACTAGATGACACATGGCATCAGTGCGGCTATCAGAACACAAAAAACATCCTACGCAGTTTTCAATCATCCAAATCACCAAAGGGTTCTTAGAAGGTAAGGGAACATTTGGGAAACTTACCCATACCATCATAGTAGGAGAGTCCCAATTCATATGTAAATCAAAGGACCACTATAAGAGGAGGAAATGGAAACCTTGGATGCTATGAGTAGGTTTTGACCATGCCTTGATGGGGTCTGCTTTCGATTCAAAATGAACCATGATATATCGGATGTCGAGAAATACAACAACTGCCCTTTCTTGGATATCCCAACAACTGAAGACGAACTGGTCGAAGGAGTCGATTGAGGGTCTACTGTGCTTAAATTGAGCAACTAGGGTACGATTCAAGAGGGCTAATGTTTCCAAAAACTTGAAGGACGAGAGCTTAAGATTAGGAATTCCATCAAGAATTTCTAGAACCTCCGTGCATAGTGAATCTTTAGGTAATGGAGGAAGAAATTCGGGGATGGTGAAAGGCCGGAAAAACCCTCCTCTCTAGTTTAACGATGATTCCCCCTCCCCCGTCAAGGGGGGAGGATCTGTTTTTGGTGCCATCGTCACTGAACGGAGGAGAACAGCCCCAGAGGGATAGGTTTCATCAAATCCAGAATCTAAATAACCCATGAATTATGAATAGATCACATTTTCCAAAACCATGTGTGGATTTTATAGATCCTCTAGCGGATATAAATCTCATCAGTTTGAAATTGGTATTCAAGAAGAAAATGCTCATGTAAGTACTAGTCCTTACCTATATGGTTTGTATTTATTTATAATGGATTAATCAACATCAATTAATAGACCATGATGATAAATTTTCACTTGTTTAAATATTGAAATACTTTATAATGATACTCTTATAATTTTTTATTACCATTACTACAAAACATGGAAAATGGATGTTAAAGTAACCTCCTTAATGGACTCATTTACGAAGATTTATATATGACATAAACAAAAGGTTTTGTGACTCTAATGTATTCAAACATGATATAAATATTGAAAATATACATTTATGGATTAATGAATGAATCTATATCTGGGAAAATAAAATGTACTAAATCCCAAATGAAATTTTATTTCATTAATATTTAGTATGATCCTTGATTGTTCAATTATTTATGTGTTATTTCAATAATATTCATTATATTATATGTAAATGAGATATTAATCATTAGAATGAAAATACTTGTCTTACTGTCTATTAAGGTGTGGATTAAAAAATTCTTCCCTATGATTGAATTAGAAAAGTATGTTTATATTCTTAGGATCAAGATAAACCATGATATATCAAAGATACTCCTAGACCTATGTAAATGTACTTACATTGATAAGATACTGAAGAGATTTGGTATAGAACATTCCAATAGTGTATTTCTTCAAGAATCACATGGAATTCATATTTCTAGGAAAATGTGTCCTTAGACACATAAGTTAAATATTTGAATAGAAAATATTCCATATGCATTAGTGATTTCTTCTATCATGTATTTTATACTATACTCTATGTAAGATGCCTCCTACACATTATGTGGGGTTGGAAGATATCAAGATGACCTTGGTGACATCCAAGGGATGGCATTCAACACCATCATGAAGTAGCTATGATATTCTATGGGTATGTTCTTTTATTATTTAGGATATGTGGAACTATTCATCATTGAATATTAATATTTTAATTTGAAAACTTATCAGGATGTCAAAATGTCAAAAATGGGATACAAATTCACATTGAATTTATGTGTTATGAGATGCAATATCTCAATGTAGGCTATGGTTACAAATTCTATAGAAGATTCCAAGTATATTTTATCATATAAAGAAGATAAAAAACTAGTATGGATGAAATATTCATCAAATAGGTTGATAGAGAAACTATAGGTAATGATCATATCTCTCTCTACTATGATAATACTATAATATAGGCTCTTGAAAAAGAGCTAATTTCACCTCAGCGGATGAAGAAAAAACATTTAAATATTATCTAATGAGGTATTTTTTCATTTATGTGAGGATTTGGTGAGAATTATTTTCATAGTAGACAACATGGTGGACCCCTTGAAAAAATATTTGTCTTAGAAGAATCATTATTATCCAATTAGTTCTAACAGACTAAAGCTAATAAGCAATTGGATCTAGTATAAGATGGTTTTTCTTGGATTCGGTGTCCTAAGAACTTCTTTTTTTGAATTGATTACATTTATATTTGATATATTGAATATTAGTGAAAATATTTTTATTTTTTCATTTTTTGGAATGAAATTAATGTAATAATGTCCTATAGTATACATCACATTGATATGGTCAGAGTAGTTCCCTATGATGAGAATATCGATGTTATATGATGATATTTTTAAATATATATCTATGGTAGAATGACATACTATGAAGGGACATGTGGTATATATAATGTTAGGTGCGAGTACTCATAAGGGGATGAGTCTTCTTCTCATGAAGTTCTCTCTTGGAAATATTTTTGACAAGAGATTATGATATCAGACCTGCTAGTAGAAATATTTCACGTTTTTGTGTCACAATATATTTCTATTTTTGAGCTTGTGTAGTTGTCCTTAAAATTTTAAATTATCTTTAATTCATGTCATGACTCACAAACTATAATCTGCTAATGAAAATCATGCCTCCAAATTTTCATGGCGAGGTATGGTATGTTTGGTTTGTTATCATTGATTTTTCATTAATGGATATGTTGAAGAAGTATTTTTCCATTCCATCATTATGGATTTTGATATCATGGACCATTAATTTTAATTGAACATTCTCCCTAAATTACATTTCCATGGTGTAAAAACATGTTTATTTAATATAGTAATAGAAATATGTATCGTGCATATAGGTTAGTGACTTGGATGTGGAACCCACTTGACTAGATATCAAGATAAGGGGATTATATTACACTATTATAATTTATATATGGTTTTAATCATTATTCCACTGGGTTCTTTCTATTGGGTTCCTTGATCCATTTCTAGAAAATGATCTGGGACTTTATTCCATCCAACCTAATTCTCATGATGAATAATCCTACAGTTTCACAAAATATGTTTTTATGACTACCTCAATTAAATTATTTTTGAATTTAATTAATTGAATAAATAAAATTCTATATGGAGAAGGATAATTTTATTCATTTTTTATTTATTGAAAATATTTATTGATGAATAAAATATTAAAACTGAATATTTATTTGGATGTTCAATACATTCTTGGGTCGTTCAAAGAGACCATGCCATTATTTGTTACCAAATATTAATTAACAAGTTTTATAAATAATATTTATTATATCACAAGTTTTCAGCAAAAAAATTAATATAATTATTATTTTGAGACATTCATTGTATGAAATGTTATAATATTATTTAAGGAATTGAATTTAATTAAATAATTATACTAACCTGAACACTATCTCCATAAATAGAGGGTTATGTCTGTTGAATAGTGTATGAAATTGAAAATAGGCAATTTTTTACCCAATGAATTCTATATCAAATACACTTTCTATCTTCCTCTAAATAATAAGAAATGAAAGATTGATACCTTCAATATCGAAGGTCCATAGACAAACATGAATATCATAAGACAATAACATTTCTGTGCTCAAATTCATAGATCTATAGGCGTTACTCAGTTATCAAAGGAGGATATGTAGATCATCGCTAACGGGATTCAATACAGGGATCCTAAGAACACAAGGATGGAAAATAGAATGGGTCTTTTTAGATGATCAACATCTATATAGAACAAAAAATTCTCATTTCGGGTATTATTTTCTTCAAATATTAAAAAAATAATTATAAATTTGAAGTGTTCGATCCTCACTAGGGGTTTTGGGAAACTAAATATTAAAAAAAATTAATATATCTCCAATGAAAAAATAATTACTTGATCCCAAGAACCTATAATTATGTCAAAATACACCAATTGTTTAACCTTAAGCATCCATTAATTAGGGTATGTTCATATTTTGTTGGGATTAGCACAAATTGGAACAGTTTATTAAAATTATATCGTAGATGAATATTACATCCAAATAAATTATAATAAATAATATAAATAAATAAATAAATAATAATTTTATCTTTTTTTTGGAATGGTATAATTAATATAAAATTAATGTATTATGATACAGATGTATGTTTTTTTAAATCACTGAAACATGTTAATCCCATCTTTTACATTTAAGGATCATAACCAAAACATCAATAAAAGAACACTATAACATTACAAAAAATTATAAATCATAAAATGAAGTATATTTTATAACCATTTAATGATTAACTATGAGAGAATAATGAATAAAGACACCACTGTTACAAAAATACTTCAAAACAATGATGATTACTCACACCTAATATTTAAAATAAATAATGAAAAACTAATATACTTATAAGGAATACATAATATTTAATTTAGTAAATTTTACTAGATCTAAATAATAATTTTAAATTGTTTATTAAGATATTTATTTATTTTATACATTATATTCATTAGCTTTAGTGAATGTTTGGAATTACATTAATGGGGTTTCTTGACTCAAATTATTTCCTTAAGTCATAATGATTCCTTCATGGAAAATATTTTTAGATGATGTTTTTCTTATGATCTATTAGGTTATTATATTATTCTTACCCTATATTTTCCATTGAATTAAATTGATGAAATTATTTCTTCATAAAAGAAATTTATGTTAAAAAAATTCTCATTCATTACAAATGATCTCTTTTTCTTCCATATCTATATTTACTTTGACAACTAATGCTCTCTTTATATTTTTTAATGCCTATTTATGATTTATTTTGGGTCATATTCATATTTATCTATAAATCTTATCAAACTAATAATTTATCACTATATTTATTATGTTGTTTTCAATAATTTTATTTTCAAAATATTAAAATGATTTCTTTTTTATGTTTTTATTTTTATCTCCCACTTAAAATTTTATATGAAAAATATTCATATAATTTTTAAGAATCCATTATTTGTATTCCATTTCAATTGTTGTTTCAAAATAATTTTTATGTTACCTTCTTATTAATGTTGTTGGAAATTGTTTCAAAATATCATTTGAATATGAAAATTCTAGGAAATTTTTTCATAAATATACTTTTCATGGATTCAAATAAATTTTTGTCCTTAAATAGGACTCATATTGAGTTATTTATATGAATCACATTTTATATTATTTTTCTAAAATTATAACATTGGTTGATTTAAGTATTTTTTAATAAACCAATAAACTTTTGAAATCATGTTAAGCGATAAAGTTTAGAAATTTTCTAAAATAGTTTTTTCTCGCATAGATTTTCATAATATGTGTAATGATTGATATGTTATGGAATAAATATGTATGGATGATGGTGGGTGTGGTTATATATCTCCCTTTAATTCCATGGTTTGGTTTTTATATCATAAGGGATAATTTTCTATGGGCCTTCATATATTTAACTGATAATTAAATGGTGGGAATTCTGTGATAAGATCACAAAATAAATTGTGGGATTTATTGGATATGATATCTTTTACTATGAAATTATAATTACTAAAAGAAATTTAATATATTTTTATGAATAATGATGGCCTAATTTAGTTAAATCTTAACCAAAAAATCATATAATAATTAATATATGATGTGATATATTTGAGAAAATGATTATCACCATTACATGGTGATTCTTATTTATTCTGATTCGCTAATATAAGTTCCATTAATATTATATAATTATTAAAAAATTAGCACCACACCATAGTCGTTGGTGTTTCAGACACGAATCACATATGTGTGAATTTACATGGTTGGTAATTTCATGGTTCATTATTAGTGAGTGATGGTAAGATAAAGAAGATCCAAATGATGGATTAATGTTAAATATTATTGACCATGTGTGTGATAATAAATGAGGGTATCATTGTAAAATAATTTTATTAAAAAACTGGTGCACAAGAAAAATCATGGGAACCCAAAATTGGCATACTATAATGGTTGTTTGGGTAAGACAATTCTCAGTCTCCATATATTCCATTCCTGGATAATAAAAATGTAATCATAAGTTTAATTTATCCTATTAGGAACATAAAAAGATGATAATATATAGGAGAAACTAAATAAGAGATAAATATATGTGTTTATAGTGAATGTTATTTTCTGATCTAAGAAGACAATGTAGTGATCATGAAGGAAAATATGAATAGGATATACTGCATATTGTAGTGAATAAGAGACTAAGAATATAATACATCAATAACTAGGAAATATCATATTTTTTCATCAAGAAGATAAGAATAGGAATAATATTTTAGGGATGATCCTTAGTTTCTATATACAATTCTCAAGTGCATAAAAATAAATATCTAGTGGAAGAGAAATCCAACTAGAAAAAGTAGGTTGAGGTAGCAAGAAAGAGCATACTAATGTGATGAATATTATATATCTAGGAATGTTTTTTTAATCCATGATACTTAGTTTGTAAACACTATAAAAATAAGTATGATTCTAGAGAGACAACATCATATCCTAAGGACGAACCTATATGTTATGTAATTGACAGAGGAAGAGTTTTGTGTGTAGTTTTAGAAAAATTGGTGAAATTAATTATTATATGTTGTGAGGAAGAACGTATATTTTTTGGTTTTAGTGGGATCATTATGTATTATTTTTGATCTAATTCATAATGAATAATGGAAGAAAATAACTAATTGGTTCAATTTCAATTTGAAAACTATTAATAGTAAAATAAATATATATTCACTAGTGCAATAAATTGAAGGCTTATTACTGTAATTATATAGATACTGAAAATGATTAATATTATGTATTTTTATGTATTATACCTATACTATTCTATTATATTGATAAAAGTATTTTTTTTAATTTTGGACATTAACATCCCAAGATCTTCAAGTTATAAGATTATTTAGAGGTGCCATAACTTATAAAAACACATATGATTATTCAATTTCATATATTTCATTGTACATAGGATTATTCTAGGTTATAAATTAAAAAGTAAAAATATATTAATAAAAATAGTGGTTCAATAACAAAATGGAATGAAAAGTGTAATGAAATTTGAATTTGTAAAAATTTTAAAGCACATAATTCACCCCCGTATTTGGTGTGTGTGTGTGATCCAATGGAAAAAAACACATATGATATTTATATAATGTTTTCATACAGTATAATTTTAATTTAAAAAATTTAATCCATCATTAATCTGTCAATTGTGTGTACCATAATTTACTTTACATTATTTGTGTAATAATAATTTCCCCTAAAAATATTACGTTGATTTTTCCCTAATCAATGATCATCACAAAGTATTATAGGGTTTTAGGATATGGTAATATTATCATAATTAGTATATGATGGAGATATTAAGTAGAGACATATTATTACTTTGATTTGTCCCTAACCAATGAACATCACAAAGTATTATAGGGGTTTTCATATGGTAATATTATCTTGATTAGTATTCTAAGGAGATATTTAATAGAGACTTATTATTTATATGGACCATTTGTAAATATCTCATGGAATTTCATATATTCATATATATACATAATTTCTTATGCTCATTTTCAAACCATTTTAAGTAAGTTTGGTGAGATACCTAGTAAGACAACCATTATATTTTGATAATTTATTAGATAATAAATTATGGATTATCTAATTATAGGGTCTTGTTTGTTTATTTATCATGACATATGTTTCACTTAAACCAATATGGGGTATTAACAATCATATGACAAGATGAAAAATATAGAAATGTGATGAATTGAACAAATAAAATGAATTATCATGATTAATTGAGTCATGTGGGATGGGTTTTTCTACTTCGATGAGGGGAATGTGATGTAGTTATCATCAAAATGAATGAAATTTCATGTATTAGTTGAAAATGATTGTGTTATTTGTAGAATCAAGAAAGTATAATATGTCCTATGTGTGGTTGAAATTTTTACATTTTTCATGGTCACTTGATGTCTTGGAGAAAATAAGATTATATTTGTGTACATTAAATATATATTATTCTTATTATGGTGGGTATGTTAATATGTGATATGAGTAAATTTGATAAATTTCAAAATAGAACCCTTGTTAACATGAAGAGAAGTAATTATTTTTTATAGACCACCCTTTTATTATATTATTGAAATAAGGATTTCACCATTTTTTCAATGCTATTAATACACACTACCTCACAAAAGGTATACCTTTGGATAAGGATTATGTTTTGGATAAATTTTTGTTCCAAAATAATGATATTTCATAATCCATGTCGAAAATATTTTTGTATGGATTTATAACGAGTGGAGATGTTTTGAAAGAATTCTATATATATTTAATGTTAAAGTGGGAGAATAATATATATGAACTTAAAGGAAGGGTTTATATTTTATTACATCTTGGAGTCATATGTTATAATATAAATTATATTCATATCAAACCATATAATATGTATGTATCATAATACAAAATGGGATGTTTTATATTTCTAATATCATATGAGATAACAAAACATATGATATGCTTGGCATATAGGTGCATGAATCAGTCAAATCCATCTATGTATGGTTTCTTCATTTTATAATCCATTTTAAGGAATATTTAATTCATGACATACATTCATTGAATTGTTCAAGGAAGAACATTGACAAATGATTAATTACTTGGATGGAATAATATAGAAGCTAATGCTTGAGGTGATATTCATTAGATGAAGAGTCCCTATAAAAGATGTGATCCTCCTTATTAATGATATCTTAGCCTAGATGGAATAAGATAAATATATATTACCCAAAACTACTATTAATCTTCTAAGGAAGGTGATAACACCATTTTTGATAGTTCAAGATCCACTTATTGAGAAGGAGGATCAATGGTCAGTTTAATTTTTTTAGTAGTAGAAATATTTTTTACTACTTCAGTGATCCTTACCAAACATTATTCTTTAAAATAAACGATACTTTAGAAGTCATATAGATATATTTAGTTCTCTATTTTCAATTAACATTGAATTTATTAACTATATGCTATGAAAACCATGTTTTTTATCTAATAATAATCATTAAATGATCCCCTAAAATCAATCTGATTTAATACACCAATTCAATTTACATGGGGGTGCATCAATCCTCTTTATCAAGGGTAACGATAATTCAATGGTCCAATATATTGATTATCATTAACTCAACAACATCACAATAAATAACAAGCATCACATACCTTATATTTATTATTTTCCTATCAACTACTTGGGGATCACTATATCTATAATGTGGATATTTGATTAGGATATCATAAATAGATTAATTGATAAAAGGATATTCCCAATACTACCTTACGCAATTTTCATGGGTACTATAATTTCATAGTCATTCCATTCTGACTTATAAATACTCCATGAATATTTATGAACATGAAAAATAGAGTCTATCCCAAAAATGGATTGATGGTTTTTATGTATGATATTATCATATAATACAAAACAAAAGTGGAACATAATGATAATTCTAGTACTGTGATAAATTATTTATCAAAGGTGAAGTTATATGACTGGTAAAAAATGTGCCTTTTAGTGCATGTTATCCCTAGAAAGGGGATATATTTGGAAAAATCAAAGACAAATGAAATTTCGGAATGGCCAAAAACCATATCAGTAAAAGAGCTCCATAGATTCCATAGGTTATATTGACACTATTAGTGATTTTTGAGGATCCTGTGGTTATTGTATAACCCTAAAACCTTGTTAACTCAGAATTATGTTATATTTTTCTAAAGTTATTATTATGAAGATAGATTCCGGTAGTTATTGAAAAGGCTAATCCATGAATCCATACTCACACTACCCTTATGTGGGGATGGATTTATGAAATTCAATGATAAAACAAAGATGGTATTAAGTTACATACTTATGAAATATCATCATGTAAATCAATATGAATTATGATTGTTGATGGACCATGAAAAAATTAACTCATAAATGATATAGAGTTGGAGGTTGAAACCTTTTCATTAAATTTTAGGAGGTATTATCATTATGTTGAAAAGTTTCACATATATACATATCATGAATGCGTACACAGTTGGAAAATGATATTTTTTTTTGTGTTATTTGTGATGGGAATAGATCCCATCACAAATAGTACGTCGATAAGATTATTTGCGATGAGGACATCTAACCGTCAAAAAAGGTTTGGCGTGGTTTGCGTGCCAAAACATGGGAAGGGTATTTTCGAAGGTGGGTACCTTCCTGTTGCAAATACTCGATAGTGGTAAGTACTATTTGGGATTTGGAGGCACCCTCCGTCGCAAATACCCGGTGGTAGTATAAACTATTTGTGATTGGATATGCCCGTGTCGCAAATAGTGTGTCAATATGTCACTATTTATGACAGTTCCCATCAGAAATACCCTTTAAACCATTTATTGTTATTAATGTGGAAGAGGGTATTTGCGACGGGATACCTGTTGCAAATAATCTTTCCTATATATACCCCCATGAATTTTTTTCATTTTTTCTCTCTATTCCTAAATTTGCTCTCTCTTTAAACTCCAATTTTAGAAATAATATTTCTCCAAGTTAATTTTTTTACAAATATTTATTGTATTCGTCTACACCTATAAGATATCAAGATTAATGGTATTTATGTTTTATTTAATTTCATATTTATTCATTATTTAGTCTAATTTTAATTATTGTCAATAAGTTGTATTTTGTAGTACACTTGTTTCCTATTACATAATCCATTTACTCACATTTTTTTAATTAGTGTGTCTATAATAGAGAGTTAACATAAAATAATGAGATTCTATAAAATAAATAGTTTCCATAATGTTGGGTGTTTTCATAATGTTGGTTGTTTCCATAAAGTGGTTTGTTTCCATAAAGTGTGGGGTTTACATAAAGTGGGTTGTTTCTATAAATTGGGGTGTTTCCCTAAAGTGGTATGTTTCCATAAAAACGTGTTTCCATATAAAGCATAATGGTTAAGGATGGGACAGTTTTGGGGTTTTATAAGGAGTTATAGGACCAAAATGAATGTCATGTGATCCATACACGGTTGGCCCAAACCATGTGGTCAAATATTGCACAGAGGTCAAATCTAGATCCGATTTTCATGGAGCATACTCGTTTTTGCTCTGTATAATTATTTTGGCTTCAAGACGCCCATATTTTGATTTTAATCTCCCTAGAAGGCTGTAGAACCCTCCTAATATGGGTTGGAGCAAACCCAGAGCCTTTCCTTGGTGATTTCGAGTCTGATTTTTGAGGTATGTCACCATTCATTCTAGATTTGACATCTTTTCATAGATCTGCTTAGATCAACATCTATGATCTCTATTCTTTCTTATATCTAATCATATAGTGGGTAGAACTATGTTTCTGGATTCCAAATAATTCAATGTTGAGTTTTGATCTAGCTAGGATAAGAGAACTTTGTCCATTCTTGGAGAATGGCCCCACTTTCATGTGCGTTCTTCGTCTATTGTCAATGTTTCATCAAAACCTTCAAGGTAGGTGGATTCACTCTCTTCTCCATATGATATAATTGATTGGGTTAGATTAAAATTCTTATATTGATTGTTAAATTCATGGGAGAATCTACATTTGTGATGATTTATGGTTTTTTGTGAAATTCTGTGATCTTGATGAATATTTGTGTGAAAGGGGGTTTGGATTCATGAAATTAAAATGATGATTTAAATTATGGATTTTCTGGGATTTCTAAATATTTTATGAAAAAGATATTTCCAATAGAAATAGATTTCAATAAAAATAGAGTTTTATTGAAATGTTTTGGAATTAAAATGGTTTGTCATTGAAATGGTTTTGAAGAAAATGGTTTTCAATAAAATGTTGTTTTTATTGAAAGGGTTGTATTGGCTAGATTGTTGAAAATAAGTGGTGTGCGTTAATGTTGCATATACGGGGCTTTGTTGAAATATGACCTTGTGATCGTTGAAAAAGGTTTAAAGGCTCATCGGAATTTCATACACAGGGATTGGTTGAAATATGACCATGTGCTTGCTTCCATACAGTTAATGGCACATGGGAATCAATTACCTTATGACGACTTGGTTGATCGACGAGAAACTTCTCATGAGTATGGAAGTATCATAACGTATCACGATTGGTTGGTTTCATGGGTTTGAGAATGGTTGGGTATGATGATAAAGCGATATTTTGAAATGGTTGTAAATATTTTTTAGAAATTTTTCTTAAAAAAATCATGCTGGGATAATTGGTTTCAGTTGCACTTGTATGCTTTTGGTAATGAATGGTTTTGGAAACCTGTTTATATTTATTTATAAACATTTTTTAGAAATTGTTTTATATAAACTTTTCCATATAATTGTTGTTAACTTTTCTACCCTAGTGGTGTGAGTAGGGAAGTCATTGGGGAAAACCAACTGAATTTTATACTCACCCCTGCTTTGGCACTTTGGTGATTTTGTATATGCTATCTTCTAGTACAAGGTCAAAGCTAATGCTTCACATGTGTTTAGTACTACCTCGTGATGTTTGGGTTGTTCACAAATATTGTGGCTGGGAGCTTGTAAAGGATGGAGTCTTGAGGTCTTTGGAGAGTCTTATATAGTCTATCTGCAACGTACATTGATACTTGGTTATTCTTCTGATGTTGCTTATTTTGATGTGATTTTAATATACAAGAATTTGTTGAGTTGTCTTCCATTTGTTCAGGCATCCTATAGAGAATTTTTGGTTACGGTTGGTAGGTTTATTGGTTTCTTTCTTAAATGGTAAATCGTCCCCCACATGTATTTGAAACCATATGGCATTTATTTCCAACCTTTGACATCTTGAGGATGTCTCTTAAGGCTTAATAATGACTCGTTATATACTCAAGCCGATGAGAATTACTGGGTCATTACATAATTAAATATGATTTAGATTGTTTGGTTACCAATAATTATTTTTAGTAAAAATTGAAACAATTAGTGCTAATTATTCATAATTAGTGGCAATTAGGAATTATTAACGATAATTAGTAAAATAATATAAATAATTAGTGGTAATTAGTAACTAGTAATTTGTAGCAGTAATTAGTGGTAATTAATAGTAATTAATGCTAATTAGTAAAAATTAGTAATAATTGGGAATATATAGTAAAAATATGTAAAAATAGTAATAAACACTAATAATGAGTAATAATAACTAATAAATAGTTAAAAATACTAATAATTAGTAAAAAATTAGTAAAACATGTTAAAAAATATTAACAAGTACTAATAATTAATAAAAAATAGTAATAATTACTAATGAATAGTAATAAATACTAAAAATTATAAAGAATTAGAAATGATTAGTAATAATTACAAATAATTAGTAATAATTACCAGTAATTTGTAATAATTAGCAATAATTACTAATAATTTGCGAAAATTTGTAATAATTTGGATTAATTAGCAATGAATAGAATTAAATAGTAATAATTAGAAATTAATAGTAATAATTAACAATAATTAGTAATAATTTGGGATAAATAGTGATTATTATTAAAAACTACTACTAAATACTAATAATTTGTAATAAAAACTAATAAATAGTAATCATTACTAATAAATAGTAATCATTATTAAAAATTAGTAATAATTATATATAATTAGTTATAATTAGTAATAATTATAAATAATTAGTAACAATAGAAATAATTAGTAATTAGAAATAATTAGTAATAATTAGTAATAATTAGTATTAATTAGAAATAATTGGCATCAATTAGTAATAATTAGCAATAATTTTTAATAATTAGAAATAATTGGTAATAAATAACAATAATTATTAATATATATAAATAAATAGTAGTAATTATAAACAAAAAGTAATAATTATTAAAAAATAGTAATAGTTAGCAACAAATACTAATAATTAGTAACAAATAAAAATAATTAGCGACAATTACTAATAATCAGTAACAAATAAAAATAATTAGTTCGAAATAATTATTATTATTAATAAATACTAATAATTAGTAATATAAACTAATATTTAGTAACAAATACTAATAATTAGTAATAAATACTAATAATCAGTGATAAATACTAATAATTAGTAATATATAATAATAATTAGTCATAAATACTATTAATAAGTAATAAGTACTATAAATTAGTAATAAATACAAATAAATAGTAATAATTAGAATAAATTAGTAATAATTTTTAATAAATAGTAATAAATAGTATTAATTTTTAATAAATATTAATAAATAGTAAAAAATGGTAATAGTATAAATTAATAATAAATAGTATTAATTTTTAATAAATATGAATAATTACTAATAAATAGTAATAACTGGTAATAAATAGTAATAAATACTAATGATTTGTGATAAATAGTAATAATATATAAAAAAATTAATAATTAATAAAAATAATAATAATTAGAAAAAAATAGTAAAAATAAGTAAAAAATTGTATTAATTAGTAAAAAATAGTGATAATTGATAATAATTAGTAATAATTACTTATAATTAGTAATAAATACTAATAATTAGAAATAATTAGTCATAATTATATATAATATGTAATAATTATAAATACATAGTAATAAAAACTAATAAATAGTAATAAATAGTAATAAATTGAAATAAATAGTAATATTTAAAAATATTTACTAAAAAGTATCTATAATTAGTAATAACAAGCAATACATAGTAATAATTAGTAATATATTGAACAAATTAGTAATAATTTGATAGAATTAGTAATAATTTTATAGAATTAGTAATAAATAAGGATAATTGTAATAAATTGTGAGAACATAGTACAATTTCAAGTGGCTTGTAAGAACTACTTTTGTTTAAATACTCTTCTCCTTTCAATAATGACCTACTAAAAAGATTTTGAAAAAAGTGTTCATATGTATGCATATCCAATATCATATGAATTAGATTGGATATTCATTCTTTGAACCACATTTTCTAGATTATTTTTTCAGGCGGTGATAGTTTCAAAATGATGATTTGTCCACAAAAGGGGGCACATTTGTCCGGCAACTCATTTACATGCATCTTTCTCACACTGAAATCACAATGAATAATCTGTTTGGATGTATGCTTATACATTCTTGTATTAACTGGAATGGATATGAATACTTCCAAGCAGATTCTTCAATGTGATTTTAGTTTGAGAAGGTTTCATTTAAATGAGTCATTAGAAAAAAGTGTAGCTTCCAATCCAATGGAAAATATGTTGCCTGTAATTAGGCGTAATTAGTAATAATTAGTTGTAATTATTTATCTTCTATTTTTTGGATAGTGGTTTTCTAATATCAAATTACTCATAAACATTAATGATTTTATATTTTTTTGAAAAATATGGAACAAAGAAGATGACAACAATAATTATTAGATGATCGTGATTGGATAAATCAGTATAGAAAAATCAATGGTTCTAGTTTAAATTATATATATATTGAGGGTGTAAAATCTTTATTATCATTTTCATAATCAAAAAACGAATTTGTTTTAGAAGGCACAATTAAGTGTCCGTTTTAAAAATGTGCTTTAAGAATGTTTGATATATTTGACAATGTTTTGGAACATCTATTGAATTTTTCATTAAAAACAGGTTTTGTTTTTTTTGTATCAACACAATGAACACAATTCTAGAGAAGATACTAATAATTTGATTACAGATCCATCACGGTTTAATAATTTGTTACATTATGTAGCAGGTCCATATGTTAAGAAAACTGAAACTCATTAGGATATTGATTTATCTCATGAGTTTGCACCATCTAACTTTTATGAGTTGTTGAGGTCTACGGAGGATGCATTAAATATTGGATACAAGATAAGAAAATTAGAAGAGGTTGAAAAATATATGGCTCCTAAATCAGATGATGGAATTTCAAACTACTATTTTAATCATATATTTTATTTTGTTAAAACACTATTACATAAAAGAAATGTGTTACCTATAAATTACTATATAGGACAGAAGAAAGTACATAATTTGGGATTTAGTTATCAAGAGATTCATGCATGTTGAAATGATTACATCATATATTTTGGTAAAATGATTCATTGGATAGATGACCGACATGTGGAAAATCAATGTATAATGAAGATCAACTGAGGAAGTCTGGATTGATTCATGTAAAAAAATGGAGAAATTTCCCTTTTACACCCAGGTTGGATTATTTATTTATGACTCCAAACACACCAACAATGATTCCATGGAACTAAACAATTATTTCAATAGTTAAAAGCTTTAATCATCTATCTGATGGGAATTCATGGAAACATTTTGACCGAGTGCGTCTGTATTTTTCATTAGAAGCCCGAAACGGGTGACTGGGTCTTTCTACTAATAGTTTTTATTTGTTTGGTTCTTATGGTTGTATGTATTCATATTGGAATGACTTTATAGCTCCATAAAATTTTCCTCCATATATGTCAATGAATTATGGTTATATATTTTTGACGTTATTTGTCCCAAAACATCATACAATGTATATAGATGTTTATTTTAAACCATTCATTGGCGAGTTAAATTCATTGTGGAATAATGGTGTTAGTACATATGATGTGGATGCTAAACCAAATTTCCTACTAAAAGATACATTGATGTGGATAATTAGTGACTTCCTAGCTTATGGAATTTTATATGGATAATATATAGATGGTCTAAAATCATGTCCTTATTTTATGAGAGACAACAAAGCATTTATGATCATCAATGGAAATAAATCTGGAAATTTCGATTGTCATCGTAGATTTCTTCCAATCGGTCATCCTTTTCGTCGAAACAAATCATTTTTCAGAAAAGGACTAACTGAAATCGATGGACCTAAAAAAATATCTCATGCAAATAGATAAAATTAGTTTTATTTTCATTACCTCTTATCACATTTGGAACAAAAATAAACCAACATAAAATTCATTGCATTGGGAAAGAACACAATTAGATAAAATAGAGGATTTTTTTGGATCTTTCGTATTGGTCTGATTTGTTAGTTTGTCACATGTTGGATTCCATGTATATTAAGAAGAACTATTTTTATAATTTATTTCATACAGTTTTTGATACACAAGGTAATTCCAAAGATAATGTAATAGAACTATTAGATATTGCCCAAATTTTTGGGTGAAATGTACAAGTACTGTTTAAAATGTAAGATCATAGAGGTTAATGAAGAAAAAATAAGCATATACAAAATCCAAAGAGATTCACATATTATTTTGTCATTGGATTGCATATTTGAGACTTCTAGATGTCTATGCTACCAGTTTGGGTAGATGTGTTAGGAATGGTCATCTAATCGGATTAAACAGTCATGATTTCCATGTTATAATAGAATTAATTATGCTGATTCGATTAAGAGGGTTGTTGTATTTTATGATTCGGGATTCAATAATAGACATATCATATTTTTTCTGTGACATTTTTGTGGTGATAACAAACTATGATGCATAAAGAAAATGGGAAGAATATATTGTTGTAATTATATGTAAAATGGAAAAAATATTTCCTCTGGATTTCATTGACTCAATGGAATATTTGATATCACATTTTCCACATGAATAAAAAATTGATGGTTATTATAGTTTCAATGGATGTACGTGTTCAGTAGATGCATGCAGAAACTGAAGAAAATAGTGTGTAACAAAGCATCTGTTGAAGGCTCAATTCCTAAATATTATTTTAAAGAGGTAATTTATTTTTTATGTTATCATTATTTTGAATCTGAATATCCCTCAAAACAAAACCAAACGGGATGGAATGATGGGAATGATGATGAAGAAATGGGAAATCAATTATCAATTTTTAATCAGCTTGAGCTTGGATTCAGTGGAGTTCATAAATAATGCCTTTCAGATGATGAACATCACAGAGATCATACATATGTTCATCTCAACTATGAAAAAATGACATCATTTGTACTATGGATGATTTTATCACATATTCTATAATTTATGTTGTAGTATGTAAACTTATTTTAATTTTAGGTTATTATATAATCATATCAAGAAACACCTTCCACAAACTATAGTAGCTTCCCTTGAAGATTTCCGTCAAAAAAAATTTCTCAATGGTTTCAAAAAACTTGTAAAAACAATTATTGTTGGTTTAACATATCAATTCAATTTATTATTTATTATATTGATAATTTTTTTTAATTTTAAGGAGTATCAACATGCTTCTATAATTTATAAATGACTCTGTATATTGAGTAACCAACCATCCATAATGGTTATATATTATAATGTACATGTGGTGAATGGTTTTGATTTTATACACGTGAATATGGTGAATCAAAAAATACAATGAATAGTGGAGTTTTTTGGAGAGGATCTAATCATAGAGAAACTGAAGTTGACTTTTAAGGTATACTAGATGAAATTATTGAACTAATTTATATAGGAAAAAATTTACATAATGTTGTTTAAATGTCAGTGGTTAAATACTAGGAGAGGCTTACGTGTTCATCAAACTCATGAAATCGTTTATATTAAAAATAAAAGTCTTCTTGTAGTAAATGATCCATTTTTACTAGCTCAATTGGAACATCAAATTTATTACACAATGTACTATTCTACATCAAGAGAAATGAGTGATTGGTGGAGCATAATAAATATCAATTTCAAGAAAATTATTTTACTCAGAGTGAATTTATTTTCACTGAAGTGCAAGGAATTGATATTTTCCAAGAGACAACTCAAAATCTATCTTTTTCACAAAAAGACGTGAATATCGATGATGGCACACCACAATTAAGGGTCGATGGTAACGATGATGTTAATGATGTTTCAAATGAATTTGAAATGACAAAATATTGTGAAACTAAAACTCGTTTGGGTAATGATGTTATCAATGAGGAATTTAAAAACAATGACATCGTCAGATATGAACATGACGTTGAAGGTGAACATTGACATTATTAAATGTAGGTTAAAATCATAACTAATATATATCTATATATAATAGTTATTTTGAACAATTTTTTATCAACATTAATTTTATGTTTCAGATTGATGATGCTATATTTTTTCAGTTGCAGGAGTCTGGGATAATTTAGGATGAGTAGAATTTATGATCTTCTGACTCCTGGCTTAATAGTTGTTCAAGGGGTATGTGGAGGAGGAGCGGCCTTATGAAACTGATGATTCCTGACCCTATCCTCGAGCAATATCCACATATTTCCTTCGATCCATACATGCGAAGGTATGATAAACTATGTATTCTAGTTATCTTTTACTAATTTATTTATATACTAACTGTTTGATTATTTTTCTCATTTTTCAGAGTATGGATTATATAGCTATTAGAAAAGGGAGAACTATCTTGCATAATTATTTTTCTCAGCCATGGATCACAAGGAAATAGGTTCCCTTTTATGCATAGCTTGGTATGATCAATCAATTGATGGTACATAAATAAATAATATATATTTTGAAATTTATTTCAATAATTACAAGATATTAAAAATTATTAATCGGGATTATGGTACCACATCGATGATAGCACGCATGGCGCTATGCACATGGCATGATATGTGTTTATGCGTGACAGTTTCTATCAGTTTTTGAACAATTTGAGAGCATCTTCCATGAAGAAAGCAAGATTGGATGTATTTTATTAGTCATGTAGATCCCACCTACCAAAGTTCATTTTATCTCTCGTTTGGGAAAGATTATGTTCACATCGGTTGGGTGGTGGATTTTAGAGGAGATATTCATTGGGCTATCCGAACTTGGGGAGACAGCAGGTGACACATCAAGCCAGTAGCCATACATTTAGTACGCATAGAGAGCATCCGATAAGTAATTTTTTTAAAAATATTCTATATAACGTTAAATATGATCAATTTATTTTATATTCATATTGTATATCGAGAAACCTGATAATAAATAGTATGAAATTTATCGGAGGACGTACAGTGATCCAACCACTGTAAAGATTAGAGGTTATCTCTAGCATCTGGTTGTGGTCAGTATTATTTATTTTTCAGTTTGAAAATTATATGTATATAATATTTTAATTATTTTAATTTCTAATTGGAACTGAATGAGTCAAATGAGGCTATAACCTCTCATACTGGATAAGAGTCCGTCGGAGATGGAAAATCAGACTAGTGCCCACCATTTTGATGAGGCAACATGGATGCAGGTGACCTATATTACCTGTAGAAGGGCCATGTAGTTGGTATCAGCTCTTGATTGACACATGGGACTTATATTGGTGTTGCAGCGATGTCAACATCCAAATCGATAGGATCTTGGGGAGAGGCATAATCTTCTGGATCACAATATCAGGAGCAGGTGCGAGCATAGAGTGTGCTTATAGAGAGTTTGTATAAGGAGAAGGAGGAGATATGTTAGTAGTAGGAGCATCATATGGAGGAGTGCTGATAACAACAACAATAGTACAAGGATCAGATTTGTCGATGAAAGCCTCAGCAACACGAGTAGATGGAGTGCATTTGTTGTTTGACTCATATTTTTGGGATTGTCTTTCCTCCACCATCTCCTGTAGATCCTCCACCACCTCAAGAAGACCAGCCTAGTGACTTTTTCTCATGTTAAAAATACTATAATTCAATGTTTGTGATAATATTAACTATTTATTGGTTCTATCTTTTATATTGTTGAGAATATTGCATAATTAAATTATTTTTATTATTTGTCATATTTTATTATTTTATTATTTATTATTAGTATTTTTTTAATGTATTTATATTTTACTAATAATAACAATAATATTTTTTTATTTTTTTTGTTTTGAATATTGAGAATTTTAATATTTTATAACTTTTTTTATTGTTTTAATAATATTAATAATATTCTTTAATAAATACTAATAACAAAAAAATATTATATTAGTGGTATTATTTTAGTAATAATTTTATAATAATATAATTTTTTTATATTATTAATAATATTATTATATTATATTATATTATTTATATTAATACTATTAATATTAATATTATTTTCTAGTTTTAATTTATAATAATTTTCTTGAATATATTTTGTAATTAAGTATTTGCGATGGGAAATTTTGTGATGGGTTCTTGTCACAAATAGTTTATATATATTTCTAAATAACTATTTATGATTTGAAAATGGCCCCGTCGCAAATACTTTTTAGGGATGGGCCCATTGCAAAAAGGTGTTTTTATATTAAAACAAGGAACTATTTGTGACGCCATTTTCTACAACAAGATATTTGTGACTGGACACCATCGCAAAATCTCAATTGTGATGAGATCCCACTGAAAATAATCCATCATAAATACCTCATATTCTAGTAGTGGTAAAATATATATTCACATATATCAATCTCAACATGAGCCATCAAGTGTGTTTAAAGATTATCAGGGACTATAATTTTTGAATCCTCCAGAACTATTTTTTTATTTTAGAGTAAATACATATTCTTGATGAGTATAAACTACAATAATTAACAAAATATGGACTAAAAAAGGATGGTAAAAAATTATAACATAGAAAAATTTTTACCCAATAATCAATTATAAATAAAATTACGAAATATTAGAGGGAATATATGGAGATAAAAATATATGGGGATACAATAAAGAATGATAGAGCCTCATTTTATTATTACACATAATGAAGTAGTGGTGAGATTTGGGAAATGGTAACATATACCATCAGTGTTTGAGATAAGGAAAGAGATATTAAATGATTCTAAAAGATCAACATTTAATATTCACTCTGTGAGAAAATACTTTTTTATATACCTCCAAAAGTATTTCTTTTGGGAAAATTTAATGAATCATATTTCTCAATATACCTCAAATTACATGTTATGATAACAAGTAATGGAAAAAAGAAAGATGTCAAAGGGGATGATGTAACCATTGCCCATGCATATATAGAAATGGGAGAAAACCATCTTATATTTTTCTTTTATATTCCAAAGGTATCTAGTAGAAATAATGAAATTGGGATCATAATAGAAAATATTATATAGATTTTTTACTTTATAACCATTCAAGAGGACGTACCACCTGATCATAATTCAAATAAATATATTAAAGAAGAAGTTTAGCTAAATTGACCACCAATATTAATTATACTGAATTAATAAGTTTAGTAAAATATTTATAAAAAATTAAATAATAACGAAACACTAGTATATTTATTGGGGAAGAAAAATTTAAACACTAAAAAATTTATTAAGATCATTCTCTATATAATTTAAAGGAGTCTTGGATAAAATAATCAAGTATTCAAGTTATCATAAAATAAAAAAAATCCACTAAAGCAGTTAGATATCTTTATATCAATCCCATTATGATAAGAGTTATATAAATTCTCTATTCTTGGTTTGAGTTATAGAAACAAAATTCATTGGGGAAATTTCATTCAAATGAATTATTGATATAGTCAAATCTTTTCAATAACACATCCAAGCAATAGAAAATCCATATAAGAGTTACATTGAAAATAATTAATGAGACATTGAGTGTGAAGATGACAATTAATTATACATTCTGATATCTCCACGGTATATAGAAATTATTCATGTACTAAAATGAATGATAAGTATAAAATAATTTGTCCCCTTTGATATTTTTTATCACATAAAATTTTTGATCATTTTACTTGCACACCCATCTAACCTACCTCCATTTAATAGTGTCTTCTAGATATCCCACATTAGAAAGTACATGCCCAATCCATAAAATATACTAAATCTATAGGTGGTATAGTTAGATAATTATCTCACTTCAAAGGAGAAAATTTGTGAATATATTTTTTATAAATACAAATAAGAATGTAATAATATTATTATCCTTGTGAATTTAATTTTCCATAATCCTATATACAGAGAGGAAACATGGGAACATCATGATGAAAAGAAAAAGACGTATGATATTATGTTTTCATCTTACTGTATTAAATATAATTCAAATGATGATATTCTAAAAGGGGAATATTTTGATAACCTAGAATTATATATATATATATATATGTCTTCAATTTCTTTTCTTAATAAACATGTGTTTTAAATTTTAGAATATAGTATAACATAAACAACTATAAAAACAAAATAAAACAAAAATAATTCATTTCATTAATTTAAAATATTACAATTATAAGAAAAATATATCAAATAAAATTAATAATAATAAAATAATCGAATTAAAAAAATATAAAATACAATAATATATAAATTTAGATCATTTTGGCCTCCTCGAATAATCACACTTTTGAAAAAAATGGTAAAAACATCATTATGAAAATTTTATAATATTAAAATGAATAATATAACATTTAAATAAATTTAATTAAATGAAAAGTGAAGGAAATATGTTGTAATTATAGGAATTAAAAATTGAATATTCCCATTGAATATTTTATAATTGTAAGAGAAAAATACTGTTGGAAATAGAAACACAAATTATAGAATAAAAACATGAATGTTGCAATAGTAATACAAAATTGAAGGATATTTTGAAATAAAAATATAATGAATTCATATTATAGTATAGTAATATAAATGACTAATATTTTATAATATAAAATTTTAACATAAAGAAACTATATTTTACTTTTCAGAAAACATATATTTTATATTTCCATTAAATTAAAATTTTAATTTAAAAATTGAAAATCATGCATTATTTCCAAATAAAAAATTATATTAAAAATAATATATTTTATATAATTGATATTATAATTTTATTAAATCATAAATACGTTTTTAAAAGAAAGAAAATACGATCTTGAAAAAATAGTTTGTAAAAAATAATGATTTTATTTAAAAATTATGTGTATCTTATATAGAAAATTAAATTTTTAAGATGGATGTAATTTCTTTAATCAAAACATTAAAATTGTTTTAGGAAAATGCTTTGGTATTTTTCATGTGTAACTAAATTCTAGGTGATCAGTAAAATATCTTATAAGTGATATGTTTTAAAATAGATTATTTAATGAAACTTTAATGATTATACAAGTTATATGAATATTTAAGTAATTGATTTACTATTAAATAACATTACCATTATAATTTAATCACACAATTGATGATGATTTAAAAATAAAAAAAAAATCTAATATTTATTCTGACACACCCTACTCCCACCATATAAGTACCACCATCATCCATAAATTTATTATCACTTAAATACCACTTTTTATTTCCCAAAACCTAGAAAAATAATTACCTATCTCTACTATAAACACTATAGAGTTTGTTTTCTCATCAAAATTCCATTCCCATTTCCCATGTAATGTATCAAAGGAGGACATCTGAAATAAGAAGTTACTTTCTCAAAAAATCTCTTTTAAATTCTTTAAATCTTCTAACACCTCCAAATATATTATAACCATGATAATATAATTACATCAGTATCATATGTGTAATTATATTTTATTATAATAATAATATGACCATTATTAATTTTCCTCACATTTATTATAGAATAATAAATTTTTCTCATGTTACAATCTGTTCATTCTCTCCATGGATGATCTATTTGATTTTTCATCACTACCTTCATATATATATTTAATAATACTTTTAGGGAGAAATATGATCACAATAATAATATTTTATTTTTTCATGTAATATAATGGTTAAATAAACAAAAAAATGAAATAAAAGAAATCATGTTCATTATGGTCAGATAACCTTCTCAATGAACTAACCATTAAATAATAAAATTTATACTCTATAAGCTTTGATTATTTTGATGAATATTGGAAATTTTGAACCCCTTATAAATTTTAAAAAACATTAGCTCTATAAAATTACACTTAAGGTAAATGGACTCATTTCTCAATAATATCCATCATTATCATTAAACATATATGACAACATAACAAAGAAACAAATATCTCTATGATGGTGAACATGGGTAGAACATCATAATAAAATGAACATAAGAAATCAAAAAATAACTGTAACAAATAAAATATATAGTAAAACAGTTTTTAATATAGTATTTAATAACCCGAAATTTATTTATCATGAGGTTAGATACACGTACCAAGAAAGTCATGACCAATGATAATAGATCTCTAAAACCAACCTACTTTCACTGAAGAATCGACAGTGGTAAATACTATTTGGGATGTGGAGGCACCCTCCGTCACAAATACCCAGTGGCATTATAAACTATTTGTGATTGGATATGCCCGCATCGCAAATAGTGTGTCAATAAGTAACTATTTATGATTAGTCCCATCAGAAATACCCTTTAAACTATAGATTGTAATTAATGCGGAAGAAGGTATTTGTGACGGGAGACCCGTTGCAAATAATATAACCTATATATACCCCCATTTATGTTTTTTTTCATTCTTTCTCTCTATTCCTACGTTCGCTCTCTCTTTAAACTCCAAATTTAGAATTAAAAATTCTCTAAGTAAATTTTTTTACAAATAGATTTTGTAGTCGTTTACACCTATAAGATACAAATTTTAAAAGTATTTATGTTTTATTTAATTTTATATATATTTATTATTTAGTTTAATTTTAATTATTATCAATAAGTTGTAATTTATAGTACCCCTATTTTTTGGTACATAATCCATTTACTCACGTTTTTTAATTAGTGTGTCTATAATAGAGAGTTTCCATAAAATAAGGAGATTCCATAAAATAAATAGTATCCATAATGTTGGGTGTTTGCATAATGTTGGTTGTTTCCATAAAGCGGGTTGTTTCCATAAAGTGGGGTGTTTACATAAAGTGGGTTGTTTCTATAAATTGGGGTGTTTCCCTAAAGTGGGATGTTTCCAAAAAAAATGTGTTTCCATATAAAGTGTAATGGTGAAGTATGGGGGAGTTTGGGGGTTTTATAAGGAGTGATGGGACCAAAAGGAATCTCATGTGATCCATACACGGTTGGCCCAAACCATGTGGTCAAATCTTTCACAGAGGTCAAATCTACATCCGATTATCATGGAGCTTACTCGTTTTTTCTCTGTATAATTTTTTTTTGGCTTCAAGATGCCCCTATTTTCATATTAATCTCCCTAGAATGCTAGATAACCCTCTCCACATGGGTTGGAGAAAACCCAGATCTTTTCCTTGGTGATTTCGAGTCTGAATGTTGAGGTATGTCACAATTCATTCTGGATTTGACATCTCTTCATAGATCTTCTTAGATCAACATATATGATCTCTATTCTTTCTCATATCTAAAAGTATAGGAGGTAGAACTATGTTTCTGGGTGCAAAATATTTCAATGTTGAGTCGCGATTTATCTAGGATAAGATAACTAAGTCGATTCTTGGAGAATCAACCAAATTTTATGTGTGTTCTTCATCTATTGTCAATGTTTCATCAAAACCATCAAGGTAAGTGGCTTCACTCTCATATCCACATGCTATAATTTATTAGGTTAGATTAAAATTAGTATATTGATTTTGAAATTCATGGGAAAATCTACATTTGTGATGATTTATGCTTTTTTGTGAAATTTTGTGATCTTGATGAATATTTGTGTGAATGGGGGTTTGGATTCATGAATTTAAAATGATGATTTTAAAGTATGGATTTTTTGGGATTGCTAAATGTTTTATGAAAAAGATATTTCCAATAGAAATGGATTTCAATAAAAATAGAGTTTTATTGAAATGTTCTGGAATTAAAATGGTTTTTCAATGAAATGTTTTGGATGAAAATGGTTTTTAATAAAAAGTTGTTTATATTCAAAGGGTTGTGTTGGCATGATCGTTGGAAATATGTGGTGTGCGTTAAAGTAGCATATACGGGGCTTTGTTGAAATATGATATTCTCCTCGGTGCCAAAGGTTTAAAGGCTCATGGGAATTTCATACGCAAGGATTGGTTGAAATAAGACCTTGTGCTCGATTCCAAAGGGTTAATGGCACATGGGAAACAATTACCTTATGACGACTTGGTTGATTGATGAGAAACCACTCCTGAGTATGGAACTGTCATAACGTGGCATGCTTGGTTGGTTGCATGGGTTTGAGAAAGGTTGGGTTTGCTGATAAAGGGATATTTTGAAATGGTTGTAAATATTGTTAAGTTATTTTTCTGAATAAATATCTTGCTGGGATAATTGGTTTCAGTTGCACTAGTATGCTTTTGGTAATGACTGGTTTTGGAAAATTGATTATATTTAGTTATAAACGTATTTTTAAAAATGGTTTTATATAATCTTTTTCATATAATTGTTTCTATGTTTCTATCCTAGTGGTGTGGGAAGGGAAGTCATTGGGGAAAACCAACTGAATTTTATACTCACCCCTGCTTTGGTGCTTTGGTGATTTTGTAGATGCTATCATCCAGGACAAGGGCAAAGGTAATGCTTCACATGTGTTTAGAACAACCTCGTGATGTTTGGGTTGTTCAAAGATATTGTGGTTGGGAGCTTGTGGAGGACGTAGTTTTGAGGTCTTTGGAGAGTCTTATATATTATATCTACAACGTACATTGATACTTGGTTTTTCTTTTGATGTTTCTTATTTTGATGTTATTTTGATATACATGAAGTTGTTGAGTTGTCTTCCAATTTTCATGCATCCTATAGTGAATGTTTGGTTAAGGTTGGTAGGTTTATTGGTTTATTTCTTAAATGGTAAATTGTCCCCTACGTGTATTTGAAACCATATGGCATTTATTTCCAGCTTTTGACATCTTGAGGATGTCGCTTAAGGCATAATAATGAATCGTTATACTCTCAAGCCAATGAGAATTAGTGGGTCATTACATAATTAAATTTGATTTAGATTGTTTTGTAACCAATATTTATTTGTAGTAAAAATTGAATCTATTAGTGCTAATTATTAATAATTAGTGGCAATTAGGAATTATTAACGATAATTAGTAAATAATATAAATAATTAGTGGTAATTTGTAATTAGTAATTTGTAGCGGTAATTAGTGGTAATTAATAGTAATTAACTCTAATTAGTAAAAATCAGTGGTAATTAGTAATAATTGAGAATAAATAGTAATAATAAGTAAAAATGGTAATAAATACTAATAATGAGTAATAATAACTAATAAATACTAATAATTAGTAAAAAATTAGTAAAACATGTTAAAAAATATTATCAAATACTAATAATTAGTAACAAATAGTAATATTACTAATGAATAGTAATAAATACTAAAAATTAGAATGAATTGTAATTAATTAGTAATAATTACAAATAATTTGTAATAATTTGTAATAATTATAAATAATTACTAATAATTTGCAATAATTAGTAATAATTTTGATTATTTAGCAATGAATGGCATTAGATAGTAATAATTAGAAATTAATAGTAATAATTAACAATAATTAGTAATAATTATGAATAAATAGTGATAATTTTTAAAAACTAGTAATAAATACTAATAATTAGTAATAAAAACTAATAAATAGTAATAATTACTAATAAATAGTAATAATTATTAAAAATTTGAAACAATTATATATAATTAGTTATAATTATAAATAATTAGTAATAATTAGAAAAAATTAGTAACAAATATGAATAATTAGTAATAATTAGAAATAATTAGTAATAATTATTAATAATTCGTAATAATTAGCATTAATTAGAAATAATTGGAATCAATTAGTAATAATTAGAAATAATTAATAATAACTAGAAATAATTGGTAATAAATAACAATAATTATTAATAAATAGTAATAAATAGTAATAATTATAAACAAAAAGTAATAATTATAAACAAATAGTAATAGTTAGCAACAAATACTAATTATTAGTAACAAATACTAATAATTAGTAACAAATACAATTAATTAGTAAGAAATAATAATAATTAGTAATAAATACTAATAATTAGTAATATAAACTAATATTTAGTAACAAATACTAATAATCTGAAATAAATACTACTAATTTGTAATATATCATAATAATTAGTAATAAATACTATTAATTAGTAATAAGTACTATATATTAGTAATAAATACTAAGAAATAGTATTAATTACAATAAATTAGTAATAATTATTAATAAATAATAATAAATGGTATTAATTTTTAATAAATATTAAAAAATGGTAAAAATTAATAATAGTATAAATTAATAATTAATAGTATTAATTTTTAATAAATATGATTAATTACTAATAAATAGTAATAACTAGTAATAAATAGAAATAAATACTAATGATTTGTGATAAATAGTAAAAATATATAAAAAATTTAATTATTAATAAAAATAATAATAGTTAGTAAAAAATAGTAATAATTAGTAAAAAATTGTATTAATTAGTAAAAAATAGTAATAATAGATAATAATTAGTAATAATTACTAATAATTAGTAATAAATACTAATAAATACTAATAATTAATAATAATTTGTAATAAATACTAATAATTAGAAATAATTAGTCATAATTATAAATAATTTGTAATAATTATAAATACATAGTAATAAATAGTAATAAATAGTAATAAATATAAATAAATAGTAATAATTTGAAATATTTACTAAAAAGTTACTATAATTAGTGATAACTATAAATACTTAGTAATAATTATTAATATATTGAACAAATTAGCAATAATTTGATATAATTAATAATAAATAAGGATAATTGTAATAAATTGTAACAACTTACTACAATTTCTAGTGGCCTGGTAGAACTCCTATCACTTAAAGACTCTTCCCCTTCGGACACTGACCTACTAAAAACATTTGGAAAAAGTGCTCATATGTATGCATATCCAATATCATATGCGTGAGATTAGATATGCATTCATAGGATAATATTTTCAAGATTATTTTTTCAAGCAGTGATACTTTCAAAATGATGATTTGTCCACAAAAATGGGGCTCTTTTGTCTGATGACTCATTAAATGTATCTTTCTCACACTAAAATCACATGAATAATCTGTCTGGAGGTATGCTTATGTATTCTTGTATTACCCGGAATGGATATGCATACCTCCAAGAAAATTATTCAATGTGATTTGAGTTTGAGAAAGTTTAATTTAAATGAGTCGTTAGACAAAAGTGTAGCTTCCAATCCAATGGAAAATATGTTTCCTGTAATTAGGGATAATTAGTAAGAATTAGTTGTAATTATTTATCGTCTATTTTTTGGATAGTGGTTTTCTAATATCAAATTACTCACAAATATTAATGATTTTATTTTTTGTTGAAAAATATGGAACAAGGAAGATGAAAACATTAATTATTAGATGATTGTTCTTGGATAAATCAGTATAGAAATCTCAATGGTTCTGGTTTAAATACAATATATATTGATGGTGTTAAAGCTTTATTATCATTTTCATCGTCCAAAAAAGAATTTGTTTTAGAAGGCACAATTAAGTGTCCATTTTAAAAATGTGCTCTAAGAATTTTTTCCATATTTGAAAATGTTAGGGAACATCTATTGCATTTTTATTTAAAAATAGGTGTTTTTTATCAACACAGTTAACACAATTCTAGAGATGATACTAATAATTTGATTATATAATCATCACGGTTTAAAAATTTGATATATTTTTTCACAGGTCCATATGATCAGAAAACTGAAACTCATTATGATATTGATTTATCTCATGTGTTTTCCCCATCTAAATTTTATGAGTTCATGAGGTTTGCTGAGGATGCATTATATATTGGATACAGGATATGAAAATTAAAATTGGTTGCAAAATTTATGTCTCTTAAATCAGATGATAGAATTTCAAACAGCTATTTTGATCAGATATTTTATCTAGCTAAAACACTATTACGTAAAAGAAATGTATTGCCTTTAAATTACTATATGGGACAGAAGTAGGTTCATAATTTGGGCCTTAGTTATCAAGAGATACATGCATGTTGAAATGATTGCATCTTATATTTTGTTGAAAATGATTCATTGGATAGATGTCCCACATGTGGAAAATCAAGGTATAATGAAGATCAAATGAGGAAGTCTGGATTGATTCATGTAAAACAATGGTGAAATTTCCCTTTTACACCCAGGTTGTATCATTTATTTATGACTCCAAACAAAATAACAATGATTCCATGGCAATAAACCATTATTTCAATAGTTAAAATCTTGAATCATCTTTCTGATGGGGATTCATGGAAATATTTTGACCGAGTGCATCTGTCTTTTTCATCAGATGCACGAAACAGGCGACTTGGTCTTTCTAATAACAATTTCTATTTTTTTGGTTCTTATGGTAGTCTGTATTCATATTGTCATGTCTTTATAACTCCATACAATTTTCCTCCATATATGTTAATGAATGACGGTTATATATTTTTGACGTTATTAGTCCCAAAACATCATACAATGTATATAGATGTTTATTTGAAACCATTGATTGGTGAGTTAAATTAATTTTGGAATAATGGTGTTAGTACATATGATGTTAATGTTAAACCAAATTTCCAACTAAAAGTTGCATTGATGTGGATAATTATTGACTTCCTAGCATATGTAATTTTATATGGCTAAAATATAGACGGTTAAAAATCATGTCCTTATTTTATGAGAGACAACAAAGAATTTATGCTCATCAATAGAAAGAAATATGGAAATTTTGGTTGTCATTATATATTACTTCCAATCGGTCAACCTTTTCGGAGGAACAAATCATTTTTCAGAAAAGGACTAACTAAAATGGATGGACCTAAAAAAATATCTCAGGCACAAAGATAAATATAGTTTTATTTTCATTACCACTTATCACATTTGAAACAAAAATAAACCAACATAAAATTCTTGGCATTGGGAAAAAACAAAATTAGATAAACCAAAGGATTTTTTGGGATCATTCGTATTGGTTTTTTTTGTTAGTCTTCCATATGTTGGATGCCATGTATATTGAGAAGAACTATTTTGATAATTTATTTCACATAGTTTTTGATACAGAAGGTAATAACAAAGATAATGTAATGGAACTATTAGATCTTGCCCAAATTTGTTGGTGACAAGAACATGTACTATTTAGAATGTAAGATCATAGAGGTTGATGAAGAAAAAAAATAAGATTATACAAAATCCAAAGAGAGTCACTTATTTTTTTTTTATCGGATTGTAGATTTGAGACTTCCAGATGGCTATGCTACCAGTTTGGGTAGATGTGTTAGGAATGCTCATATTATCGGATTAAAAAGTCATGATTGGAATGTTATAATAGAAAGAATTATACTGATTTGATTAAGAGGATTTTTGTATTTTATGATTCGGGATTCAATAATAGACATATCAAATTTTTTTTGAGACATTTGTGTGGCGATAACAAAATATGATGCATAATGAAAATGGGAAAAAGATATTGTTGTAATTATATGTAAACTGGACAAAAAATTTCCTCTGGATTTCATTGACTCAATGGAACATTTGATATCACATTTTCCACATGAATAAAAAATTAATGGTTCAGTATAGTTTCAATGGATGTACCTATTTAGGAGATGCACGTAGAAATTGAAGAAAATAGTATGTAACAAAGCATCAGTTTGAGGCTCAATCCCTAAATATTATTTTAAAGAGGTAATTTATTTTTTATGCTATCATTATTGTGATTCTGAATATCCCTCAAAACAAAACCACATGGGATGGAATGATGGGAATGTTGATGATTAAATTGGAAATCAATTATCAATTTTTAATCAAATAGTTCTTGGATTCAATGGAGTTCATAAATAATGCCTTTCAGATGATGAACATCATAGAGATCATAAATATGTTCAGCACAACTATGAAAACATGACATAATTTGTACTATGGGTGATTCTATCACTTATTCTATAATTTATGTTATAGTACGTAAACTTATTTTATTTGTAGGTTATATTATAATCATATCAAGAAACACCTTCCACAAATTATAGCAGCTTCTCTTGAAAAATTCTGTCAAAAAATTTTCTCAATGGTTTCAAAAACTTCTAAAAAAATTATTATTGGTTTAACATATAAATTCAATTTATTATTTATTATATTGATAATTTTTTTATAAATTTTAAGGAGTATCAACATGCTTCTAAATTTTATAAATGACTGTATATATTGAGTAACCAACCATCCAAAATGGTTATATATTATAATGTATATGTGGTGAATATTTTTTGATTTTATACACGTCCATATGGTCAATCAAAAAATACAATGAATAGTGGATTTTTCTGGAGAGGATCTAATCACAGAGATACTGAAGTTGACTTTTAAGGCATGCTAGATGAAATTATTGAACTATGTTATCTAGGAAAAAATAACATAATGTTGTTTAAATGTCGGTGGTTAGATACTAGGAGAGGCTAATGTCTTCATCAAACTCATGAAATCGTTTATATGAAAAATAAGTCTTCTTACAGTAAATGTAACTTTTTTACTAGCTCAATAGGAACATCAAATTTATTACATAGTGTATTATTCTACTTCAAAAGAAATGATTGATTGGTGGAGCATAATAAATATAAATTTCAGGAAAATCATTTTACTCATAGTGAATTTATTTTCACTGAAGTGCAAGGAATTTATATTTTCCAAGAGACAACTCAAAATTAAATTTTTCACAAAAAGATGTGAATATCGATGATAGAACACCAAAATTAAGGGTCGATGGTGATGATGATACAAAGGAATTTGAAATGACAAGAGACGATGAAACTAAAACTCATATGGGTAATGATGTTATCGATGAAGAATTTGAATACATTGATATCATCAGATATGAACATGATGTTGAAGGTGAACATTGAATTTATTAAATGCGGGTTAAAATCATAAATAATATATATCTACATATAAGAGTTATTTTGAAAAATTTTCTATCAACAATAATTTTATGTTTCAGATGGATGATGCACTATTTTGTCAGTTGTAGGAGTGTGGGATACTTTTGGATGACTAGGATTTATGATCTTCTGACTCGTAGCTTAATAGTTGTTCAAGGGGTACGTGGAGGGGGAGCTGTCTTATGCAACTGATGTTTCCGGACCCTATCCCTGAGTGACATCTACATATTGCCTTTGATCCATACATGCGGAGGTACGGTAAATTGTGTATTCTATTTAGCTTTGATTAATTTATTTATATACTAACTATTTGATTATTTTTTTCATTTTTCAGAGTTTGGCGCATATAGCTGTTAGAAAAGGGAGCACTATCTTGCATAATTATTTTTCTCAGCCATGGATCACAAGGAAAGAGGTTCCCTTTGATGCACATCTTGGTATGATCATTTATTGGATGGTACATTAATAAATAATATATATTTTGACATTTATTTCATTAATAACAAGATATTATAAATTATTAATTAAGATTATGGTACCCCATCGATGATAGCATGCATGACGCTATCCACATGGTATGAGAGGTGTCTATGCATGATATTTTCTATCAGTTTTTGAGCAATTTGAGAAATTCTACCATGAAGAAAGCAAGAGTGGATGTATTTGACTATTGGTGTAGAGCCCACCTACCAAAGTACATTTAATCCACATTTGGGAAGTATTATGTTCACATTGGTTGGGTGGTGGATTTTAGAGGAGATCTTCATTGGGCTATCAGAACTTGGGGACACAGGAGGTGAGACATCGAGCCGGTAGCCATACATTCAATACACATTGAGAGAATCTGATAAGTACTTTTTAAAAAAAATTATATAACATTAAATATGAAAATTTTATTTTATATTCATATTGTATATCAAGAAACCTGATATTAAAGAGTATGACATTTATCGAAGGATGTATAGTGATCCAACCACTATAGAGATTAGAGGTTATCTCCAGAGTCTGATTGTGGTCAGTATTATTTCTATTTCAGTTTGAAAATTATATGTATTTAATATTTTAACTATTTCAATTTCAAATTGGAACTGAAAGAGTCATATGAGGCCATGGCCTCTCAGACTGGCTAAGAGTCTATCTGAGATGGAAAAGCAGTCTAGTGCCCACCATTTTGATGAGGAAACATGGATGCAGGTGACCTAGATTTCCTTCGAGAAGGGCCATGTAGTTGGTATTAGCTCTTAATTGACACCTGGGACTTATATTGGTGATGCAGCGATGTCAGCATCTAACATGAGAGGATACTGGGGAGAGGCATAATCTTTTGGATCACAATTTCAGGAGCAGGTGCGAGCTTAGAGTGAGCTTATAGAGAGTTTTCCTAAGGAGAAAGAAGAGATGTGTTAGCATTAGCAGCATCATATGGAGGAGTTCCAACAACAACAACAACAGTAAAAGGATCAGATTCGTCGATGGAAGCCTCAGAAACATGAGTATATGGAGTACATTTGTCATTTGACTCATAGTTTTGGGATGGTCTTTCCTCCACCATCTCCTACAGATCCTCCACCACCTCAAGAAGACCACCATAGTGACTTTTTGCCATGTTAAAAATATTTAAATTCAATGTTTGTGATAATATTAACTATTTATTGGTTCTATCTTTTATATTGGTGAGAATATTGCATAATTAAATTATTTTTATTATTTGTAATATTTTAATATTTTAATATTTATTATTAGTATTTTTTTAATGTATTTATATTTTACTACTAATAATAATAATATATTTTTATTTTTTTATTTGTTATGAATATTCAGAATTTTAAAATTTTTAAATTTTTTTTATTATTTTAATAATATTAATAATATTTTTTCATAAATACTAATAATAATAAAAAAAATATTATATTAGTAGTATTATTTTATTAATAATATTATAATAATATAATTTTTCTATATTATTATTATATAATATTATATTATTTAAATTTATAATATTAATATTAATAATATTCTCTAGTATTAATTTATAATAATTTTATTGAATATATTTTGTTATTAAGTATTTGTGGTGGGACATTTTTTGATGGGTTATTGTCACAAATAGTTTATATATATTTTTAAATAACTATTTATGATAAGAAAATATCCTCGTCGCAAATACTTTTTAGGGATGGGCCCATTACAAAAAGGTGTTTTTATATTAAAACAAGAAACTATTTGCGACGCCATTTTCTACAACCGGCTATTAGTGACTGGACACCATCACAAAATCTCAATGAAAGAGCTATTAGATTATTATAATAAATCAAAATTTAATATTCACTCTGGGAGAAAAAAGTTTTTTATATACCTCCATAAGTATTTCTTTTGGGAAAACTTAATGAATCATATTTCTGAATATACATAAAATTACATGTTATGATAACAAGTAATGGAAAAAAGAAATATGTCAAAGTGGATGATGTAACCATTGTCCATGCATATATAGTCAAATATTTTCAAGAACACATCCAAGCAACATAAAATCAATATTATAGTTACATTGATAATAATTAATGAGACGTTGATTGCGAAGATGACTATTAATTATACATTCTCATATCTCCATGGTATATATAAATTATTCATGTACTGAAATGAATGATAAATACAAAATAAATTATCCCATTTGATATTATTTATCACATAATCCAACCTCTCTCTATTGAATAGTGTCTTGTAGATATCCCACATTAGAATGTACATGCCCAATCCATCAAATATACTAAATCTATAGGTGGTATAGTTATATAATTAACTCACTTCTAAGGAGAAAATTGTGAATATATTTTTTATAAATAAAATGAATAATGTAATAATATTATTATCCTTGCGAATGTACTTTGGCATAATCCCGTGTATACAGAGGAAACATGGGAACATCATGATGAAAAGAAAAATATGTATGATATTGTGTTTTCATCATAGTGTATTAAATGTAATTCCAATGATGATATTCTAAAAGGGGAATATTTTCATAACCTAGAATTTTATATATATATATATATATATATGTCTACAATTTTATTTCTTAATAAATATGTCTTTTAAATTTTAGAATATAGTACAACATAAACCACTTTAAAAACAAAATAATTCAAAAATAATTCATTTCATTAATTTAAAAAATTAAAATTATAAGAAAAATAAATCAAATAAAAGTAATAATAAAACAATAATTTAATTAAAAATACAAAATATCAATAATATATAAATTTAGGTCAATTATTCCTCCTCTAATAATCACAATTTTGAAAAAATAGTAAAAAACCTCAGTATGAAAAATTTATGATATTAAAATAAATAATATTACATTTAAATAAATTTAATTAAATGAAAAGTGAATGAAATAAGTAGTAATTATAGGAATTAAAAAATAAATATTCCCATTGAATATTTTATATTTTCAAAAGAAAAATACTATTAGAAATAGAAACACAAATTTTAGAATAAAAACATGAATATTGAAATAGTAATACAATATTGATGGATATTATGAAAAAAAATATATATAATTAATTCATATTATAGTATTGTAATATAAATGTCTAATATTTTATAATATAAAATTTTGACATAAAAAAACACAAATTTACTTTTCATAAAACATATATGTTTTATTTCCATTAAATTAAAATTTTAATTTATAAATTGAAAATCATGGATTATTTCCAAAAAAATTATATTAAAAATAATATATGTTATATAGTTGATATTATAATTTTTTGAAATCATAAATAAGTTTTTAAAAGTAAGAAAATATGATCTTGAAAAAATAGTTTGTAAAACATAAGTATATTATTTAAAAATTATGTTTATCTTATATAGAAAATCAATTTTATATGATGGATGTAATTTTTTGAATAAAAACATTGAAATTTTGTTAGGAAAAAGTTTAGGTATTTTTCATATGTAATTAAATACTAGGTGAACAGTAAAATATCTTAGAAGTACTATATTTTAAAATAGTTTATATAATGAAATTTTAATGATTATACAAGTTATATGAATATTTAAATAATTGATTTACAATTAAATAACATTACCATTATAATTTAATCACATGATTGATCATGATTTAAAAATAAAAAATATTCTAATATTTATTCTGAAACACCCCACTCCCACCATATAAGTACCACCATCATCCATAAATTTATCATCACATCCAAAACACTTTTTATTTCCCAAAACCTATCAAAATAATTACCTATCTCTACTACAAACATTATAGAGTTTTTTTCACATAAAAATTACATTCCCATTTCCCATGTAGTGTATCAAAGGAGGACATCTAAAATAAGAAGTTGCTTTCTCAAAAAATCTATTTTAAATCCATTAAATCTTCTAAAACCTCCACATATATTATTACCATGATAATATAATTACATCAATATCATATGTGTAATTATATTTTATCATAATAATAATATGACCATTATTAATTTTACTCTCATTTATCATATAATAATAAATGATTCTCGTGTTACAATCAGTTCACTCTCTCCATGGCTGATATATTACATTTTTCATCACTACCTTCACAGATATTTTTAATAAAAAATTTATGGAGAAATAAGATCACAATAATAATATTTTATTTTTTCATTTAATATAATGGTTAAATAAAGACAAAAATTAAATAAATGAAATCATGTTCATTATGGTCAGATAACCTTCTTAATGAACTAACCATTAAATAATAAAATTTATACTCTATAAACATTGATTATTTTGAAGAATATTGGAAATTTTGAACCCCTTGGAAATTTTAAAAAACATTAGCTCTATAACATTACAATTATAGTAAATGGACTCATTTATCAATAATATCCATCATTATAAATAAACCTATATGACAACATAATAGAGAAAAAAATATCTCTATGATTGTGAACATGGGAAGAACATCATAATAAAATAACTTTAATAAATAAAATATACAGTAAAATAGTTTTTAATAAATTATTTTATAACCCTAATTTTATTTATCATGAGGTTAGATAAACGTACCAAGCAAGTCACGACCAATGATAATAGAACTCTAAAACCACCCTGTTTTCATTGAAGTTATTATTTATCATTCTTCACTTATTATTATCAATAAATTATTAATATTAAATAATTATATAATTTTTATAAATATTTTATACATTTATAGAAAAATTATTTTCTCTTTTATTACAAGTTATATACAAGTTTTATTTTCAAATTCCCACGCCACTATTTTCTTTAATATAAACCTGTGTAAAGAGAATTTTTATATTCTTTATTCCATTTAATGTATCAATCAAATACTCCTTTTTAAATTTAATTATTTTCCAAAATATTATCTATTTTATGGAAACACACCTTTCTATCATTTATGGTTTTAATGAAAACACTATGATCTTACCAAGATTTATTATTTTAACTTATTTATTAAAGCATTATTATAGAAGTATATTTATATATATACTTACCCACTCCGTTCATATGCTTTTTTGTTCACATAAACTCTATATTCATGTACATTGATTCTTTATTCCATTATTAATTTCCAAAAAATATTTATTCACTTATTTTTATGGGGATATTTATGATATAAAATTTGGTTTTTCTTTGAGATAAGATTATCTAACCCATTTCCTTGTCATGAATTTTCTCATGCATATATTTTAGGAATGACTTATTTTTGATATGTGGAACAAATATTTATACACACAATTGGATTTTATAGGTGGTATTGTATTTATATATCCCCAAATTCATTTGGTATTGTTATTATATCATGAAGTACCTTTTTTGGTGCACATTAAATAAGCATAACAAAATATTTTATGTTATGTTGGTAGTGAGCCTTGAATTATACTTACGATGTCATGTTTTTATTATTAAAAAAATATTTTTATTGAATTTTATTATGATATCATACCCTTAACTCCATTATTTTTCAATATTATATATGATTCCGCTCATCTATGGAATATTTTTATTCATCTCCACTGTTATGTTTTACTCCATTATATTATTTATTCCGTTATTTTTCTTTATAGATCACCCATCTTATTTATGTATGTCCCCACGGAATATTATAGAGAAATAGATGTTTAATGACGTTTAATATCAATATATTGATAATAGAGTATATATTATTTAGTTTTGTTTTATGTATATATATTATGTATTTAATCTTCTAAATTCAATAATCCTCTTAAATTTAGGGTTTTATTTTAAAGATTTTAATATTCCAAATGAGTCTATATTATTATTTTTATACTAAGTTTGTCACAATAATTTTCTAATATTGTGAATCGTCTAAAATTATTGGATGGTAGGGATCATGATTTCAAGTGGATTCACCATTTCCTTGTATCTTTTGAGTTTTTATAGGATAAATCAGTTTGTTCTTATATTCATTTCCCATCTAAGTAAGGTGTTTTGTTTGAGGTTGATTTTGAATCTTTAATCCATGTATTGTGTTGTATTCTAATGTATCAAAGAAAAGTTATCTCTTATTGGTTTAAGAAGATATAAATTATTTAAAAAAATGATTCTATCCATTATCTCGAGCTTTCTGTAGTTGTATATTTTTGGTTGAAAATGTCTTATCATCGAGTAAATTTTGGTATTCTCATTTCATAAGAGTTTTAGTTAAATATTTTCCCAAAATTATTTGAACATTTGAAAATTGTGGTTTATATAATTCAAACAGGATTATGATTTTGAATTTTTTATGAATGATGGAAAGGGATTATTTATGTTGACATACTAATCTAGAAGGAGTCTCGTGATTCTATTCCATAATCTAGTGATTATTGATGAGTGAGAGAGTATATTTAAGTATTTAACCGTGATATGAGTGAATTTTTTGATAGAGGGATTCTAAACTATATGATCATACAAAAACCCTTGTTGTAGTTGGTGGAAGAATATCAATAATCATATTATGAGGTGGATAATTGGAATAATTATGTTTTTATATAAATTATAATAAGGGATCATCTATTGATGAACAATATTACATATTGTTCTAAGGGAGGATCTTAATTCCATAAGTGATAAATGTGAAATTTATTTATAATATTCAAAACATTTCCATGGTAGTACATCATGGGGAGAATACAATGTATTATATCATGTTTTGTATGTTTTGGTGGTCCATGATGAATATTTAACGTATAAAGGTTGTATACCAGTGTTTGGTCTACCAAATAGTGAGTGTCAAACATTTCTTATTGGTGTGTAGCTTTAGAAACTGGATATTCCTTCCTTAGTGGAAGTGAGAGGAAATTTCAATCAATTTTTTATCTGGTTTACCTTTATTTTAGGGTGTTTTAGATTATATATGGTTGATTATGGACCTCTAAGAGAATTCATATCACTTTTTGAAGATTTAGGAAAACATACTATTAGATGCATTTTTGAGGATGTCATTAGAGTAGATTGTATATTTCCATTGGGGTTTATATATGATCATATATGGTTGTGATATATATTTTCCCTACTAGTTTTAGATAGGTATTAAACATTATTTCAATTCTTAGCTATTCCTCAACAGAAATCTTCATCTATATATAGAAGATATGTCAATGTAAACTATGAATAAATTTGAATTTACACTATGTGCATGAATTCTTGATTTTAGATTCTATTGGATGATGAATAATCTCTTAGTACAGTTTATTTACAATTAAAATTATCACTTGACCATTTAAATTATTGTTTTAAATAAACTATAGTATAATTTTACAGATCTCAATTATTTTAGACCAATTATAGAGATATTTCTATTCTCATAAAAAAATTGTTGTATAGCCTAATAAAGATGGTGTGGGTGATTCATGGGTGGATGATGGAATATTGAGTTCATCAAATGACCTATTCTAGTCAAAGGAGGAGGTCACTAATATTAGAAATTGGAGATCATGTATTCTTCATTGTATTTCCTCATCATCGCTAGTGAACATTTTTACATTGAAGTAATCATTCTCCCTGGTTTTTTTGGCCATTGAATCTATTAGATCTTGTCAGGGATGTTATTTATTGAATAAAAATTCCCACATAGATGGTCCTAAACCATAAAATGTTACACATAATGAAAATTCATTAATACATTCATTATTATTTTCATATCATTAACTAGGGTGAGATAGAATTTGAAGATGATGTAATGTTCGAGGAGTGCCCTATTGATATTTTAAAATTCCAGAAGAAGGAATTGTTTTGGAATATTATTCCCTTAGTTTGATTCATGTGGAATCCCAATGGCTATAATAGAGAACTAGGGAACTTGAGATTAATATTCACACCCAATTTATTTAATCATTTGATTTTTTTTGAGAAGATATGCATGGGATTGGATTGATTTATAAGACAATAGATAATGATTTGGGATTCTATGACTTTTAACAGGATGAGATTGTTATTCACATATTATAGTGACAATCATAATTGAGATTTTTTGTTGGGTGTTTATTCCATTACCCCTTACTTTTACCATCATAATTTTTATTTTGATTCACTATGATGAAAATCAAATAAATGGTTTTTAATGAAAGGGTGTATTTTTTTCAAAACCCTTCCTTTTATCATTTATTTGGTTTTTGTTGGAGGATGGGGTCTTTTGGTGGTATTTTTGGGGTTGAGATAAATATTTTATATTTTTGGGGTGTTGAGGATTGATTTTTGGTCTCTATGGTCCAAACATCCTTTTTTGTTGGCTATGGTTGACGGTGTTTTAGGATTTTAGTTTTTTGGAAGAGTGTAGTTCTTATGGAGATCTTGAAAATTTCCCTTCGTAAAACAAAGTGAGGTGTAATTCCAATTTAATTGGTCATGTTGGTTTCACACTATGATTATTGAAGCCAATGTATAAGGGTTATGAGGTGAGGGTTATTCAGGGAGTATAAGACCCATGTATTTCAACAGAAGAGTCCTTTACGTAATGATAATACAACACCACTGAAATATCTATTTCCATGAACATTGTTTCTATATATTTACTGTGGCTCTCTTTGTGGTAAACAGGGGAGGATGAAATGGACATGTTTGAGGGAATAGTGGTGTCACAAAATGGACATAAGGATCCTTCTGGATGACTATATTTTTTAGTGGTGTTCAAATCTGAGATGGAATTCCCATCATGTTGTTGAAGTGCTTCACTAGTGTTGGATTCCATGTGTGATATGCCTGTTTTTGGTACCAAAATTTCATGGTATTAATAAAATATATTTTATTTATTTTCAAAAAACTACTATGAATAGGTGGGATCCATCATATTAATGTTTTATAAATTCAGACCAATCTTTTATTAATTCCACCAAAACTATTTTATATGTTTTCATACTATAGTGAGAGTTGGTCATGATTCCTCTATAAATTGAGGGCCGAGATTCAATTGGTTAAAAAATATTTCTATTACTGGAAACCCTACACAATCCCAATACTTATTGGTTACCTATAGATATCTATCATAAGGATGAAACCCTATAATTGTTAACAACATAAAATTTTAAAAAATTAAGCCATGTTTAATATCAAATATTACATGCAACATCAATCCAAAATGAACAATAAGATATTATTATTTAAATATGGTCATTATAATTGTGAAATTAAATTATAAGGTATGAACGGGAATAAATAATTTATGAAATGTATATAAATATAATACTCAATGTTATATATTAATTATTTTATTTATAATAATATCATAAATATCATTTTAATATGTAATATTATTGAATTTTGTATAAGTATTTTTATCTATAAAAACATAGTTTTCTACAAAAGATTTTAAAGCGTATAAAGTGTATTTGTTTTAATTAATTATATTATCCCATATAAGAAATGTTATAAATTAAATTTATATATTATATATCAATTTATATTAATTTTAATTCATTTATTTTTTATTATTATTTATATTGTAAAAATAATATCATCATTTTTCTAAAAAATGAATTTTCCAGGACGAAAACATTTGATCATAATTTTAAGGTTTAGTTTAAAATTAAATTCTAGTAATTATGTGAATTAAATTTTATAAAATAGATTAAATATTTTTAACAAAAATAAAAATTATTAGGTAATAATCTCAAATTATTTTGGGTTATAATTAATTGTAAAATAGAAATAATTTATTACCATGATTAAGGTCAAAACTGAGTTTTACGTGTTACAATCGCTTATGTTAAAGTTAATTTTCCAAACAAGTATGATTTTTATTTTATATATTTTATTTAATATTTATAATGAGTGGGTAAAAAATATCTAATAAGGATCATTTGTCATTTATTCTTGAATGATAAATTACCTATAAAAAAATATTTTCTATTGTAGAGAACTAAAATGATTAATGTGAGTAACCATATAGGTAATGTAAATACCCAGTTGAAAAATGGTTTCTATTTTAATCATTGTTGTGTTTATCGACCTTATATTTCCTCTTCAATAACATTTATCAATTTTTAGTAACATTTATTATGATTATCATCAAATTATTGAATAGTTTTGTGTATTTGTAAACATGTGACTCCTTCCCACATATAAAAGGGAACCTCTTGTCATCTCTTCTTCACACCTGAATATTGAATTTGGTTTGAACCATTTCTAATAATATCTATCAATTACTCAATAAACCCCTTTATATATTGATTTTTTTAAACCCTCCTTGAAATCATTTTTGTGCAAACTGAAGTGGTTTCCTGAAGTAGTGGAATCATTCTTAACATAGCATTTTTTATTTCTTATTCAACCACCATAAAATATTATTAAAAAAATGATATAATAAAATATTTATCTAAAATATAATTATATTTTATTATGTATTTTAATTACCAACATCTATATCCTCTTTCATCAAATGGGAAATGAGACTGTCATTCGTTTGTACAGTAGATTGGTGCCTAAAAATCCAATGTAACTCATTTTCCATTATCACCTCACACAACTATTTTTGATGATGAATTTAACTTATATATTTTATATTCATTAAATATTTTTAATTATTTTAAAATTAATATATAAAATATTTTATTACTATTCCATTAAATGGAATATGATTACATCATTTGCATAAATGTGTGGATTACCACCTTCAGGAAGCAATGCGATTCATTTTTCATTATCAATAAAAATTGATTGTATATATAATAGTATTTAAGGAAATAATACGTTATTTATAATTTAATAATTATTATATATATATATATTAAATAAATCTTTTTTTCTTCTATCATGGTCATTTAAAAATGGAAACGTTAATCATGCATACATAGGACCCATTGTCTCCATAATTGTAGTGTAGTTAATTTTTCATAACCATTACTCATAGTTGGTTTTAAAAACAAAATTATGTTTAAAAATGAAAATTATTCCATGATTATTATTCTTGGTAATATTTAATAATGACTTATTTTATGATATTTAACTTACTAAATTCATTGTGTACATGTTAACTGAATATCATGAGAACATCACACATGAATAATAGAGTAATTAAATAAATATAACATGGAAATAAATAAAATAAATGTAATAATAAAATTCTAAAAGGTTATTTATAATGTAAACAATTAATATATGTTTAATATTTTTTAATATAATGTACATACACAAAAAATTTGAACACTATGTAACGGATTTTGTCTCAATATTCTCTTCTTTGAGTCATGTTTTAATATTATGTGACTAATTTTTTGTATATGGAATATATGCCACAACTATTATATATTATATAATAAATCCTTTATAATTCATGGTATTTTAAGTTATAATTCATTTTAATTTTTCCAGTGGGATTTGATTGGAAATATACTAGAGTGGTAAAGGTATTATGTTACAATCCCCTTTGATTTTCTTGGATTTTTATGTTCATGATTACATAAGGGGAAATAATATATAATTACTTTTTTGAAATGTATATATTTTATTTTAATATGGTTATGAATGTGATTTACTCGATTGGTTTCTATATCCTCCATTATTTAATACTTATACATCAAATAAGTTTGTCCATAAGTAATACTGATATTGTATCTTCTTTTAGATTTGGAATATTTTTCTTCCACATTTATACAATAAGTAAAATATTTAAAATAAGGTTTTAACTATTATTATATAATTTATTATATATTTTTTACCCTTGATTATCTTTTTTAAAAAATTGGTTACAGATATATTTCTTTCATTTTTCTAAACAAGGTACTTTTATAATTATTTTTACAAATGTGTGAGACAAATTTTATATTTTAATTTATATAAGATGAAAAAAAATCCCACCATGAAAAATGGTCATTTATTTGAAGCTCATATTAAATTTTTACATGGTTTATTTCATATAATTTTATTTCTATAATATTTTATAAATTTTTACATTTTAATGAAGTGATTTTAATGTAAAAATGGTTTTTTCCTCCACAAATATTTCATGTGATCATTTAATGAAGTTGAAACTAATGATGATAACCATTTATGTAAAATATTTCTTCTAAATTCTATATGTATGTCAATTAAACGTATACATATTATATTATCCCTTACTTTTATGGGTTAAAACATGTATTATGTTCATTGAACAAATATGTTCATTATGAAATATCCTTTGATAAAGGAATGAGGGAAGATTACGCTACACATTTATTTATATGGGTAATTATAATTTTTACAACTTATAAATGGTTTTCTTTTTATGTCACACATCAGAATGTATATTTTATAATGGTTTCACCTTTTTATAAGTCTGATTAATTGGGTAATGTTTATTATTCTCATGACACATTATATATTGTATTAACAAGTAAACAAAATATGTTATGGAACTTTGTCTACCATGTTATTTTAACCTAGAATTTATCCTTGATTTATGATTATGTCATTATATCTATTACTGCAACATTTCCTATAATTTTATAATCTTATGTAAACATTTTAATTATGTTATTCTTTCATGTGATTACTAATGATCCATATCTTTTATGATGTCATGTTATACCATTGACACACACACTATGATTCCTTATTATGTTTGTTCCCTTTCTGTAATTTTATGCTCCCCCCGTTTTGTATGTATTCCCTCAATTTTCTAAGGATGTTTTAGGATTTGAAATTTATTTTTCAGCGTATTATGGAGAATAAAATTAATATGTACTATTTTAGTTTGTTTTCGATGTATTACAAACCAACTCTTCTTAATATGTAAAGCCTCATGAACGTTGCAGTGTAATAAATGGATGATTATGTTAAAAATAATGTAAAAAAATATGTAAATTGATTGGGTCATTATAGTTAATATCATATAATGATCTAATTAATTTTAAATTCACATTTGTATTTATGTAATATTAACTTAATATTTCTAGATACCGTCATATATTTATATGTTTAACGATGATAATATGATCAAATTATTATACACACATTTATAGGTTTTGAGTAATGGTATTTGAATGTGATTAAGAACATTTTGGGAGAAAATTTATTTTCATAAGATATATATAAAAATTCATATCAACATGAAGTACTTTTTAATGAATAATTCTCTTTTCATATGTTTAACGGTATGGATAAAAAAGATGATTTTTAGGATCTGTGATAATTGAAGTTATTTTTTAAGTTACCTCATAATATTTTTGGGAATGTTATATTAATTATATTAATATATTTTTAGTAAAAAGGATAACAATTCCCATCCTAAAATGTTGTGGGATGTGAACCCATAACTGAATGGTGATAAGGTTGTAATGCCTATAATCGTCCAATATTATGTCTGGGTTCTTATGGATTTTCAATTTTTAAGAGGATTTGATAGATTTATATTCTTTTTTAGGAAATATATTTCTTATCATAGAGATAACAATGGGATTAAAATGTTATTTGGCGAGTAATATTATTCTAGAAGTAGTTCACTATCATGGAACCTTATATGATTATGGTAAATAAAACATTATGTGATTTTATTTCGGATATAAAAGTTGAATAATATTTTGGAATCATAAAGATACTAATGTGGCGTAATGGTGATTTTGGTTATTTAGGGAAATTATTTTTATATCTTTGAAATTATATGACTAAGGAATATATATATTTTGTTTCGGGATAGTAAGAATAATTGATGTTATTTAGAGAGAAATCTAATATTTAAGTTTGAAAAATTTGTTATCCATTCAGTCTAATATTCATATTTAAATTTTTATCTGGAATATTTTTAATAATTTTAATGTATGTTATTTATCAAATTATATATGTCAATCTTTGGGGGTTATTTTGGAAACTTTTTGATTAATATTGTATTTATTCATATATATTTTTACATTTTTTTAAGTATATTGTTCTAAACATTTTGATTCTAGTTAATATAAAAATATAGGATGATTATTTTTTTATCATTTTTTGTAACATTTGATGCATTTGGTGTTGATTTTAGTTCTTAAGGCATAAAAAATTCATCCTAAATACTAATTTTTTGAGGAAAGGATGAAAATATATTGAAAATTGATTAAAGGATGAAATTATACATTCCAAATTAGAATATTTTTCTTTTATTCTTAATCTAGATGGTATTTAATTCCTCAACTCTGGTAAAATGATCTTGAAATGAAAATTTTATCTTATTACCTTCATTTGTGATGAATCAATGGTATTTTTCACACCACTTTTTTAAGGTTTTGTAGTTCTTAAAATTGTCCTGATATTCCATTTTATTTTGAACAATGGTATCTATCAAAATCCATTATTATTTCAGAATTATGATTTTCTTCCTGTCTATAATTTTATTTCATAAAAATGTGTTCCTATATGAAAACATGGTTATGTATTATTCTATATGCCCTTCATGTTTTCCATTTTCTCTTATCAATATGAGGTTTTTGAACCATTTTTCAATATGGGATTTCAGGAAACGCATTTTAAAATTTTAAAACCTTCTATTACTGACATAAAATGGAAATCTAAAGGATGAAATTTATTAATGACTGAGAATGTAATACCTCTAGATTTTAAAAATAAAAAAATATTCTATAGAATATACCACATGCCACATCGATCTTAATCAAACCATGAAATATTTTTATATAAATATGACTACTATAAACTATGTCGTAAATTGGTAGGAATTAATATGATAATAATCTTTATACAATTTGTATAAAAATATTACTAAAAATAAATTTATTGAGAAATTATTTGAAAATAAGAATTGGATTTTTTATGAAAACATTTAATTGGTCAAAAAATCATTTTTTAAAAAAATATATTTTTATAAATTTTTGTGAGAAACAATTCTAATTAATTTCTATAAATTTTATAAAATTTATTTATGCAAATAAACATCATTTTTATATTTATCATAAGAAAATTATCTTTTGGTGAAATTTTGGGATTTTTTGGAAATGAATGATGATTCAATGAATAGTGAAAATTATAGATTTTTCTAGTACTTTCATTTATTTTCATTAAATAAAGTAATTTAAAAGTAGAAATTTATTTTTCATTATATAAACGTTAAATATTAAAAATTAATTTTATAATAATATCAAAAATTTAATATGAATTATCAATTTTCAAGATGGTGGTAAAAGCTTATTTTTAGGATAAAAAATGCGGGTTTTTTCAAACTGTTTTCAAGCTCATCCATATCTCTGAATTTATATTGATAGAAAGGATTCTATATATCTAAAATTAATAAATATTATTATTTAATTAATTAAAATTATATTTTTCATAATTATTAGTAAAAATAATAAAAAATTATTACTATAGTAAATGTTAAAACGGGGTTTTGCGCATTGCATCTGATTGTGTTAAAATTAACTGTCCACACAAATAGGTTTTTTATTTAATAAAGATGATTTCATATTTATATTTATTAGATCCATATTATTTAACTAGAAACAATGTACTTTTATGGTCAAAGGAAAAATTACATATGTAAAAATTATTTACTTGTGGTTAAAAAGTAAAATGGTAAAAGTGGGTAACAATAACGGTTTGAGGAATAACCTATTTAATTTAAATAATTTTTATTTTTTGAGGTTCCTATTGACCATATCTTCCAATTAAATCATAATTTATCATTTTTTTTGTATCTTAAATTGAGATTGAATTACCATTATTAAATAGTTTAGAGTATTTACAAAAATGGAAATCCTTCTCACTTATAAAATATAACCTCCTCTGTTCTATTTTTTCACACATAAATAAGTATTTGGTTCTTCAATGACCTACCAAAATATCATTCTTCTGAAATTAACATGTCACATTGGAATTTTATTATTATAAAAACCTCCTCATAAGGCTTTCAGTGGAAACCTAAAGATGTTGTCTGAATAAGAGATTATATTCTTAACATGGATATTTTTTTATTTCTTCTTCCACCTCTATATGATATTATTAAAACATAGTGATATAATAAAATAATTATATCCCATGAAATTATATGTTATTATATTAATTAATAATGTACATTCCTCTAATCATCCATCATATGGGAAATGAAACCATAGTTTATTTGTACGACGATCTACTACCTCGTTAACCGATGTAATCCTTTTTCCATTATTTCATCTCATGACTATTAATGATTATGGATTTAATGTATATATATTTTATTAATAAAATATTTACCATTGTTTAAATTTAATATTTCTTATATTTTCTTACCTTTACAGTTATTAAAATATGATAACATTGTTCACGTGCACGTGTGGATCACCACCTCTATAAAAAGATGCGATTTATTTTTCATTAAAACATCAGATCAATTATATGTATAATTATATTTATAGAAATAAAATAATATTTATTATATAATTAAAATTTTATAAATATAACATAACACTTACCATCAATCTATCATGATCACTGAAAAATGGAAACGTTGCTCATTCATATTTACGATGTACCGTCTCCATGTTTGTAACATAGATCATTTTTCATTACCATATTTCATAGTTGCTTTTAGAAGTATAAATTATGTAAAAAACTAAAGTTAAATTATTTTTATTATATATATATATATATATATGATTAAATAATGACTTCTTTTGTGATAGTCAACAAACCAAATTCATTTTGGACCTATGAACCGATTATCATTAAAATGTACAATGTGAACTAAATTGATTAAGTAAAAATATATAACAAGATAATAAATAAAATAAAATTGTAAATTATCATGAAAAATAATATTACTAATTTAAATAATTAACATATGTTTATTATATATTAAGGTAAGATACGTATGTGAAAATTTGACCTTGAGGTAAGGGAATTCTTCTCAATTTCTCTTTATTGAGGAATAGTTTAATACAATAATCCTAATTTATTTAATATGATTTATATGCTACAAATTTTACATATATTATAATTAATAATTCATTATTAATGGTATTTAATGTCACAATTCATTTTACTTCATCCAAGTGGGTTTGATTTGAATGTTACATAAGCGTTAAAGGCTTTTTGATACAATCTCATTTGATTTCTAGATTGTTAATACACAAGGAACCATTAGAAGAAATCAAATAGAATAAATTTTTTGAACCAAGTAAAATTTATTATACTCTAGTAATGAATTTATAATAAATTATTTTTTTCATTTCCTCCATTACTAAATTATGCAACAAAAAAAATATTTTTTATAAGTAATATTGAACTTGTATCTTCTTTTAGATTAATAATTTTTTTCTTAATTTAATGTATTTTCCTTCTAATATTTTAAATTATTATTTTAATACTATCAAATTATTTATTTAATAAATTTTTACTTACGTTTTATTTTTTAAAATGGTTTAGAAGGAATATTTCAATTGTTATATAAAGATGATTCTTTTTTACTTTTCTTACAAAGCAATGAAAGTAATGTTTACTTTTTAGATATACCGTATTAATTATATTTATCTAAATTAGGAATGATCAATTATTTTTAGATTAGTTTATATTTTTCAATGTTTATTTTCAATGAAAATTTCCTCTATAATATTTTGGAAATTTTTAGATTTTATAAAAGTTATTTCAAAGTGAAATTGGTTTTTTCCAAAAGAATATTCCATGTTATATTTTAAATATTTTTGCATCAATATAAACCACATAAGATGATATTGATTGCTTATAAAATATGTATATATATCTCATACACATATAAATATCTCATTCCACCTTCCTTTTTCAATGTAATACAAGCCTTAATTTCATTTATCAAACTACATATTTATGAAATTTTATTTGATTATGACATTAGGTAAGATTATGAAACATATTTCCTTCCATGAGAAATTCATATGTTTATATATTATGACTAATTTCATTTTTTCTGAATATATATAATTGTACATGTAATAATTTGTTTGACTAGATAGTGATTACCCGTGATCCTTCTATTTTATGATGTCATATTATACCATAGACCCACATGTTATATTTCCTTATCAAATTTATCCCCTTAATGTGATTTTTATATTACCCATTTCATTTATGTATTCCCTAGGTTATCCTATTAATTTTATGGATCTCAAATGGATTTAGGATATTTTATCAAAGACTAAAATAAGGATGTCATGATTTTGTTTCCTTTTAAGGTATTCAAAACATATTCTTCCAATGATAGTCAGAATAACAATCTTTCAGTGGTATTTAATGGATGTTTACAGTAAAAATCATATAATAATATGCATAAATGGAATGGGTCACTATATTTGGAATTTAATCAAGGTATAGATATTTTCGGGAATTATGATTAGATAAATTTATTAAAAACCCTTTTTATATTCTTATGTATAGTATAAAATCTTAATGTTTTCGTAAGAAAACTATTAAGTTAGTTTCCTAGACTAAGGAATGACCTATATTATACCCATTATTTATGTGAATGGGGTGAATTATTTATGTATTTGGACTCAATAATAATGTTTTATAACTATTTTTATTACTATTATTTGGATCATAATAATCAAAATATACATAAAGATTTGGTTATTTTTTTAATCAAATATGTATTAATGTAATATTAACATAAAAGTTAAGGATACCATCATTGATATATGACTTTAAATATGATCAAATTTTCAAATAAAAAAACACCCCTTGTGAGGTTTAATGTTATGGGATTTTAATTTGATTAATGTAATTTTGAGAGATTTTTTTGGTATATCGTATATGTAACCCTTACGTTCACATGAATCACTATTAAAGGAATAATTCTCTTTTCATAAGATTAATGGTATTGATGACTATATTTGTTTATATGGTCATTTATAATTAAGGTTATTATTTAAGGATATTCGTAACATATATTGAGATGTTATTATATTTATATTAATATAGTCTTTGAATATAGATAGCCTCTCACTTATAGTATGGTCTTAGAGATTAAACCCACAATCAAAGGGAAATAAGGGTGAAACTTCTAATAATGGCCTATGTGATGTCTTGGTTTGTATGAATTTTAATTTTCATTAAATGATGTGATAGATAACGATTATGTTGTATTTGGAATATATGTTTTAACATAGGGATAAAAATGACATTAAGAATTCATTTGGTGATTACTATTATTTTCGAAGTAGTTTAATAATTTTGGGAACCTTATATAATTAAGGTAAACAGAACATTTTGGGTTTTTTGAGTAATAAATGCTACATAATATTTTAGAATCATATATTATTTATATGTGGATTCATATTGATTCGGGTTATTTTTGGAAATTATTTCCATATCTTTGGCGATTATATGATTATAAGATATACATTTTTTTATGTGACATAAAAAGTTATTTATGTTATTTGTAGATAAATATTTAATTTATAATATGTGATCAAATTGTTATAATTTATGGGTTGCAATATTATTCTGGAATATTATGAATAATTTTATGGTTACATATTTATCAAATGACCTGTGTTGAAATTTGGGTTCTTTTTTGAGACTTCTGTTATTAATGATTTATTTATTTATATGATGGTTTATTAATCTTGAGAATTATCTTGTGATAAAAATTTTGGTTTTGGTTAATTTATAATCGTAGTAGTATGTTCGTTTTACCATTTTGGGTATTATGTGATTCATTAAATGTTTATTTTATTATCTCAGCTATAAAAATTTCATATTGAATACTAATCATTTGGATAAAAGGTTGATACTGTAGTAAAAATTGATTAAAGGATGAAATTATACTTATTATTATAGTATATTTAATTTTGTTCTTTTTCTAGATGTTAAGTAACTCTTAAACTATTAAAAAAGTATCTTGAAATAAATAATATATCCCACTAACATTTTTTTGATGAATCGATGGTTGTTTCACACCTCTTTGGTTAATGGTTTTTTGGATCATAACTTTCTAATGCTCATTCTATTTCTTATGATCAATGATATATGTCACCCCCCATCATTATTTGGGAATTATTATTTTCTTTCATGATTTTATTTTCAATTCTCACTAATTTTATCCTATTTGGAATCTTAGTTATGTTTTATTCTAGATGCCCTTTTTATATTCTTTTCCCACTTATCTATATGATGTTTTATTAAACCTTTTTATAATGTAGTATTTCAAAAATGGTATTATAAAATGTTAAAAAATTGATAACTAATTTCATGATCATATTATGGTTATGAAATTTATTAATGGTTGGATAATAAAACGCCCCGTTATTTTGAAAATAAATCTATGTTCAATAGAGAATATGACATACAATACTCATAAAAATTGATCCAAGACATATTATTATATAAATATGACTCTCATGATCTAGTCATTAAATTACGAGGTATAAATAAGATAAAATGATTTCTTAAATGTATATAAATATCCTATAGAATATAAATTTTTTGATATAGGCATAGGATATAAACTCTAAATTTTTAATGATTTTATTTATTCTTTAAGTAATACGTTTTCTAAAAAATATTTATTGATTTTTGTGGGATGATATACTAATTAATTTCTATAACTCTTAGAAAAATATATATGATAAAACAAACTTAATTTATAAAATCGTCAAATCAAAATTAACATAGAATGATATTTTTGAATTTTTTTAAAAATGATTGTGTTTTCAGGGAATAGAGAAAATTTCTAATTTTTAAAATATAATCATTTGATTTCATTAAATCAATTAATTTTTTAGTCAATGTATATTTGTATTTAGTACAACATTTAAATTTTATAAATATTATTTATAAAAATATAAATAATTTTTTTTGAATGGTGATCTTTCATTAATTTGGTATATGATAATTTTTATGCTTAAAAACACGGTTTTGGTCAAACTGTTTTTATGTGAATATAGTTTAACCATTTTAATTAATTAAAATAAACCATATTAAGTAAATATTAAAATTAAATTATTATATTATATATTTATTTATTTTAATTCAAATTAATATAATAGATATTTCTAGAAATATATTTAATATAAGATCATTTAATTCCTCAAAAATGCATTTCCTAAAAAATTATTGTTCCTCATGTTTTACACTTTTAATTTTATCGTACATCCTAATATGTTAATTTAATTTGATAAATTTGATTCCATATTTTTATTAATAATAATTAATATTATTTAATAAGTTAAATATTATTTATGTTTAAAATAAATAGTAAGATATTAAAAAATCATTACCACAATTAAGGATAAACGTGGTTTTCTACATTACAATCAATTGTGTTAAAATTTATTTTCAAAACACATATGAATTTTTATTATATAAGTTTTATTTAATATTTATAAACATTTTTCAAAAATATCTAATAATGGTCCTTTCTTTCATAAAGAATAAATTACCTAGGTAAAAACCAGTTATTGTGGTGAAATACAAAAATGGTAAAAGTGACTATCTATAATGGTAAAGGGAATAACACATTTCACTTTTGATGTTGGTGGTATTTATTGACCATATATTCCCCCAAATACATAATTTATCAACTATTTATGGAAATTGATTTCTAGTTACTTCGCATTATTGATAATTTTTTGGTATTAATAAAAATGACACTCATTCCCACATATAAAAGGTCACCTCTTATTCTCTTTTATTCACACATAAAAATCAATTTTCTTCTTATAAAACATGAAAAAAAACATTCTTTACTACACATTTCAAAAAATATAATAATATTTTTAATATAAAACCATCCTCATATTTATTTTGGTGCAAACCTAAAGAGGATGTATGAAGAAGTGGAATCGTTCTTCACCGAGTGTTTTGTTTTATTTCTCCTATCACCTCATTCAAATATTATTAAACCATGATGATATAATAAAATAAAAATATAAAATATAATAATAATTTTATTGTGATAATTTAATTATCTATATTCATCTTCTCTTCCATCAAATGGGAAACAAAACCATAGTTCGTGTCTACAACGAGTTACTACTTCGCAAACCGATGTAATTTTTTTCAATCATCACCTCTCATGGGTTTTTTATGTTGGATTTGAGGTATAAATATATATATATATATTTCATTACAAATTTATCATTATATAAATTTAATAAATCACTTATTTTCATACCTTTCCGTTCATTGAAATATGATAACATCATTCGTACACACGTTTGGATTACCACCTCGATGAAGCGATATGATTCGTTTTTCATAAACACCTCACATTGGGGGTATATATAACTATATTTAAGTAAATAATATCATATTTATGATATAATTATAATTCATTAAATTTAAAATAACACATAACTTCTTTACATCATGATCATTGATAAATGAAAATGTTACTCATGCGTATGTACGACCTATCATCTCCAGGATTGTAACGTGAATAAATTTTTATAAAAATACTTCCTGAATGGTTTAAGAGTGTAAATTATATATAAAAATTATAATTATTTCATGATTATTTTTCTATATATTATGTAATAGTGTCTTCATTACCATAGAAAACCGGCTCCGGTAATTTTTGACATATAAACTGAATTTCTTCAAAATGTTTAATGTGAATATAATTGATTATGTAAATAAATATAACATTGTAATAAGTAAATGATAAGGAATAAAAAATATAAAAAATTATTAATAAATTAAATAATTAATATATTTTTATTATTAAAAGATAAAAAATGTGTATGTGATGAGTTAAACTTGATGTAACAGATTTGGTCTCAATTCCCCTTTATTAAGGATTATTTTAATGATATAAAAATAATTTATTTTATAAGGAATATATTCCAAAACATTTAAAATATTTATAATTAGTCATTTATAAATTTTTTAATTTTATATCTTAATTCATTTTACTTCATCCAAGGGGTTCTTATTCCAATGTCCCCAAATCAGCAAAGGCTTTATGTTACAATCTTTTTAATTTTCTATATTTATTATGTTCAATGTTCGTTTGTGGGAAATCAAATTAAATTATTTTCTTGAACCACATATCAGTTATTATCATACTATATTGAATTTTTTTTAAATGTTTGGATTCCATTTTTCCATTATTAAATAAATAAATATCAAGAAATTTGTATGTAATTAAAATTGATCGTGTATATTTTTTTAGAATTTGAATATTTATATTCCATATCTATATTTTCTATAAAATATTTTAAATAATATTTTTATATTATCTAATGATTTATTATAGATATATTTTCCCATGTTTATATTTTTTTACATAATAGTTTAAAATTAACCATTCTATCATTTTCAATACAAGGTAATTTTTATCTTCTATTTATAAAAGTGTAAAAGGGATGTTTTCTTTTTTACTTATACAACATGAACATAATTTCTCATTGTTATAAACGCTCCAAGTTTTAATGATCCCATTAAAAATGTAATGTTTGTTATCAATTTTTTCTATAATGGTTTTAAAAATTTTAGATTTTAATGATGTGATTTCAAACTAAAAATGTTATTTTTTTTCAAATAAATATTGAATTTCTTATTTTAGCATTATATTGACCAATAAAAAATATTTGATGTTATAAATTGATTATTAATCCATAATATGTGCCTCTTACACAAATACCTATCTCATTATCCCTTCCATTGATGAGGTAATTCATTTTTTATCTTTATTTATCTAATACCCTCTTTATGAAATCTCTTTCTATTATTACATAAAGAATAATTATGCAACCAACTTATTTCTAGAGGAATTATTCTGTTCATACCATAATATTGATTTACTTTTTTGGGAACACATAAGTATTTAAATATTGTGATGGGTTCTCTCAAATATATTTACATTCCATTGGTTACTGATTTTTGTCTCATAAGACATTATATATGAGATTATGGAGTAATCAAAACCCATTTTGGAACATTGTCCTTTATGTGATGTTTTCTTGGAAGTTATCTTGCACTTTCACCAATGTCATTTCTTCTAAGTCCAACACATTTCCTATGATTATATGGTCTTATGATTCCATGATATTTATAATATGGTTTTTTGGTATTACTCGTTATCCATATCTTCTATGATGTCCAGCTATACCATTTACTTACATGGTATGTTTCATTATTGTTCTTATTTACATACATGGATTTTTTTCTCACCACTTTCATTTTTGTATTCCTAAGATTTTTCTATATTGTTTTAGGAGCTCAAATAGATGTATGATAACTATGTAAATAATAAAATAAGTATTTCATTTTATATTTTACTTTCAATCTGTTATGAACATAGTATTCCAATTACAGTAGGATTCATTATCAATGGTTTGTAATTAATGGATGATTATGTTGAAAATGATTTAATAATATGTGAACATGTATTTGGTCAATGTATGGTTCGTGGGGATTGATCTGTCTTGATATGAGGTTTTCTCTTCTCTGTTTCCCCTTTATGTAACCCTATTAAGATGATTCAGTAGAGTGGTTTCTCTGTTCTGGGTTAATATTTGATTATTATATCCTGATAATTCAATTTATTTAGGTACAAAGGGGATACTATTCATTATATGGGGTGTTTTTATTCTTATTTCATCCATTATTTTGTGATTTTCTTGAAATCATCATATCAAGGTAAGAGATTTTCAACATCTCATTTGTTTTATGGGAAATTGTCCAAAAATTATGCTTTATTTTCTAATAATAAAATAGTAAAAAATATTATGAAGATAGATAATAAATTAGGATAAATTTTTATAGATAATGGGTTCGTTTGACATGAAAACATTATATTCCTGTTATTTTTTCACATAATCTACTATGTAGTGATATTTATTATTCTACAATTTCTTCATGATCCCTCACATATCTAATGACATTATAACTGAATAATTAACTCACATTTGGTGATATAAAGTAGTCTCTGAATAAGGTATACATTGTATGTCTATCACTAATATAATGTTTTAATAATATGGTTCATTCATAATGGATTATAAATATAAATATTTTATTTAATTGATATGTGAAATTGATATTCTTCCTATAAATAATAACTAAAGGGTTAATATATTAGAAAATGGTTATTTATTTCCTTATATTCATAATCGAAGCAATATTTTTTGTTATGGTAGGGAATGTGTAATATTGATATGTTTAATGTGTGGCTTTAATTGGTTGATGGTGCGATGGAGTGGATGATGTTATCATATATGTCATATTATAGACAATATCTATATACTAAGAATATTTTATGTTCAATTATTGGATTCTATTTAATATTTCATGGGCTGATTATCCATTTTCTAGAATATTCTTTCTTGATGCAGGAATAGTTGTGTTAGAGACCTATAATTATGAAAAGATGTTTAATTGATAAAGTTATTGAGTTGGGATAGGTCTTGAATGTTTAATGGTGATAAAAATATTTAATTTGAGGAGTATAATATACCAAATAATAAATGATATTAAGCTCATGGATTTGACATCTATAATTAAAATAGTTATTAAAAAATATTTAGGGTTATATTATTCATTTTAATATCAACCTATAATTAGTGATTTATTAATAAATGATTATGAATTTATTTATAATGATATTGATCATTGATTCATGAGTTCCAAGAATATCAATTTCATTTCTATCCAAATTGAAACTATGGAGTTTTACAAGACATTTTCGTTAGCTCAATTGTAGTCTTAGGTAGTTCCACATTGAATAGTTGTGTCTTTTATATATTTCAATGTTTTTTTCCTTATGTTACACTTCCTGATATTGTTGGGGTGAATGATTAGCATATTTTTTCAGGTGTTTAGTGGAATTATAAATATATTTGATGAAAGGGATATGGATGGATTACTACCCCTACCCCTCTATCTTCCATATGAAGAATTTAGGTACACATATCCAGGATATAGTGGCTTGATAATATTTGATATATTTTCATACAATGTGTAATGGATCATAGTTATGACATAAAAAGGTGTGTGTGTTTATGTTTATGTGTTTGTATGTCTAGTGTAATATTAAGGTAATAATGTATACATGTATCTAGGTCGTAATAGATTTCATCTATAAAATGTTTACTTTTGCATGGCATATTGGTCAGAGGGTATAATGTCTATTTATATTTGTTGGTATGTATATCAATCATACTATAATATTATGGGGTTGTGATGTAATGAGGATATGATTATGTGCATATATCCATTATTTATATATATGGGTGTGAAACAAGTCTTATTGAGAGAATATGAGCCCCAAGACATAAGAATTTACAGTTTGGGGAGACTAGTTTGGTGAGAAATATTTAGAAGGTTCCAAAATTACCTCAATAAATTTTATTTGTTGTTACCTATTATTATTCATCATTTAGTATTTAATCGATGTTGTGAATGGGAATATAGTTTAATTGTGTTCTGTGATGAGTTGACTTATCTATTTATTAACTGAATCTTTAATATAATTATTCCAAATTTTCTTGAGAGGTTTTTGGGATGATCATATAGAGTATAATTATATTGTCAACTAAATATATAAATTTGTTTCTTCAGGCCTGTAGGATGGTTGTAGTGATCACATTGGACATTACTTGGTCATTGAGGTGGTTCATGAGTTATATATATTCCATGATTATTCCATAGGTTTTTCTATGATCTGTATCTTTTTTAGTATCCATTGTATGAACTTTAGGGTATTTTGATTTGGTTTATATATTCTTATGGAATACATAAGCAATTATATTATCTTTTTGTTAATTTGGAGGTAACACTTTCAATACATGTATGATCAATACCCTTAGTTCTAGTCACAAACCCCTAGATAATTAGAGTTGAGATATAGAGGTCACATTTGTCTTTATTGTCTCCCCCAGAAGGGTAAAAATGGGGGAATTCCATGATGTTCCCCCATTTATTTGATACTGAGGAACAGAAAAACAATTCACTTATCCATATATGAAAATGTATCTTACTGACATCACTCCGTTAGTAATAGTTTCAAAAAAATCTATAAGCCCTGTTCTAGTCAAGGCTAACTATATCCATCCACGTTTTAAATCCATTTATTGTAACCATATTCATGTTTCTTCAATTTCATGTTCATTGGTCCATCCATGACCATTTTTGAAATCCCACTTTCTTTGGATGATTAATTCTTCCAACATAATAAAATATACATCATTGGATATTATTAATTATATCAATATACATACTTCATTAAGGTCGTAATCAGACCATCATTATTTTATCAAATAAATTTTCATAGAATCATGTTCTACTATGTTCGGTTGTGAATTCTTAATGGTAAAAATCCATGACACTAGTAATATCTTTACATTTATCTCTTTCTTTTAGTAAATGAAAATCAATGAACTCAATTAATGACTAACTAAAACTCTAAATAAACAATTTTGGCTCATAATTTCATTACATAATACCCTAAAATTTTATTCATTCAGAACCATTAACCCTTCATTATTATTTTAATCTTAACATTGATCAATTATTCGGAATGGTTTAGTGTATAACTAGTTGAAATGCATCCATAAAGCAGTAACTTCATTCTAATTTGATCAGTAGAAATATCATGAATTGTTTTTCATCATCCTCCAGTAGTCCTCATTAGTATATATTCTTCAGGAAGACTAATATTCAATCTCAATCTTGTAACAAAAAATTCTATTTCTTATGTCTTCCAATGCCTCAATTTAAACAAATTATTAAAAACTAATCTTATGATACTCAATTTTTTAATTATAATCATACATGAGATTTCCATAAATTTGTAAACATTTAGTTTTTTTAGTTAATTGTATTTGGTGCAGTCCCTGTTGAGTGAATGAGGTGTTCCTAATTTTTTACTTAGTCATTTTTTATAGAACATTTACTCAATTAAATTACAGTATTAGTTCTTAATGTTTTATTATTTGATAATATTAATGTTTATATGTTTTTTCTCAACACATATATACCACATGACATGAATAATAACTAAGATTAACATGTAGTATTTTTATATGGTTCACCCCTAATATGAGTGACTATATCGATTTGGGATTTAGGACTATATGATAAACATATTTTCAACTATAACATTATCATTAGTTATAGGTTATTTTAATAGTATTTATCCGGAACCAATTATCACCATATTGCATAGGTTAGTAGGGTATCCCTTGAAAACCACAAAATATTGTTTACTAAATAATATATTATGCTATTGACCAATAGATATCAATAACTTCTCACATTATTGATGTAGTTATTCATTTTTCACAAGATTTCTGCTTATCGGCATCATAAAATTCTATTCTTCTTATTAATAGTCTCCAACTACCTTGAAATAATTTTATAGAGTAAATGAAACATGGTCTGCACTCAAAGAAAAGTTCTTAGATATTTCTTAGAATCTAATTACTAGCTTTAGTAACCTAATCCTTTATAGATCTAAACATTTAATGATTTATTCCTAAGATAACATGTGTAACACACCATTAAATTTATTTCATGTATGTTTTAATATTTATTTTGTTTCCTTTTTATTCAGTTTTATAATGTTAAAATGTAATTGGGAAGATAACTATAGTGTATATATTAATAATTTTTTTGGAATTTTAATCATAATCATATTTTTTTTATGTTTGTTTGGAGAATACATGTCGTGTATTGGAAGTACGCATCGTTTATTGCCCACTAGGTAGAATCCATGAACCGGATACATGGTCTGAGATGATTTCATACCTTTTAAAGCTTAAATATTATAAAAAAATATCATATTGTTATTAAAAATTAATTTGGTATTTTGTCATATATGATCATTAAGGAATAAAAAATATGAAAATGGATTACATTCCATTTAAATGTAGACAGTTTTTGTATTTTGGGTGGTGCACACCTAATTTTCATTTCATTATGCCTATAGTCTTATGTCACATAAAAAATATATTTCCCTAGGTAATTATTGGTGAAGTGCTCCCTTCCAGATCACTTCTTTCGGCTATTGATCACTAATAGTGGAAGATTTCTCTACTTTGGTTATGTAATCCTTATGGTTATTCATTTTTTTAGGTTACAAATGTGATTTTTTCCAGAGTTATTTATGGATTTTTTTATTAGATATAATTTTATATCGATACTTTTTAGATTCATGGGTACCCTGTCTATTGAAGGATGTTCTCTTGGTTTCTAGTCACTAGTGTTGATGGAAACTATGTTTCTACAATGTTGAGGTTGGTCTTTTTATAAACTGGGCAAATTTGATGAATTATTTATCATTATTGATAAATTCATTTGGTTTATTCATTGATTTTAATTCTTATGTGATTTTAAAATTGTTATTTGGGAAAAAAATAATTTTTAATAATTGGATTTTTCTTTGAAATGAATTTCCATGATTTGGAAATGGGTTTTAAAACATTAAAGTTAATTAGTTCTGATATCAACTTGTATGAATAAATCCCATTTGGATACAACATTATGCCTATTTGTGTTTATCCTTTTTGTGTCTAGTGTATAGTGTCTTATATGTTATAGACCATATGTGAGGTTCTTTTTCAATTAATGTTATTTATCACATGATTGTTTTTGTCATGGATTGTTTCTCATATATTATATATATGAGTTTTTATTACATAACTTCATATGAAACATTATTTTATTATTTTTTTCTTAACTATTTAACTCTTGATGTATTGATATGATTTATTGTTTCATCAATTACACCTATTATATTTTTGGTTTTATAATACTAAATACATTTATGAAAACCAAAGGAGAATGAAAAAAAGTGGAAATAATTTATAAAGTAATAGAATTTATGTAAATTCATTTCAAACTATTTTGTTTTAAAATCTATAATTTATTCATTCATGATATTATGCCTTGCGTAGAAAATTGGGTGGTATCCTACTAGGTGGTTCATACACCGTACTTGTTCTTTTGGGAATTTTTAGATGATGTACTGCATAATTACGTTAAGGGGGTGATAATCTTATAGAATGATGGAAACTCTTTTTATGGTTCATTCAATTCATTTTGGTCCAGATGTTACTGTTGGTCACATTAGGATATGACTAACTTTCTGGTTTAACCTCTTATTGATGGGATTGTACATATTTTCATGTATATTGTCTATTTATTCATTATACTATAGTTGTATGTAATTTTTTTCTAATATTCAAGACCAGTTCATGTTATCTTATTTTACCTATATCATGTGATAGTCTTGTTTAGGTTATATTTTAGATTAGATCGAGTTGGTTAGTTACAATTTTTTATCAGAGGGATGCTCAGTTTGAAGTGTGTTAGCTCTTCCTATGTTTGGTTTTGTGTCTTAGGTTGAACAGAGTTAGGACCATTGAAATTATGATAGAAGGGGTAAATAAGGTGCATGGGAAAATCACATAAATTAATGCAATTAAGTTACCATGGGTGTTTAAAGACATTTACCATGTTTGAGACTCTGATTTTGAGGTCATTTGAATAATATATTTGGGATGTTTATATAAATTTACCTATTCTTTATTATGTTAGTTATTTTATGGTTTTTCTAAATAAATAATTTTGTAAATATTATTTATCAATACCCAAAGTTATTCATAGGATTTTGAAATAATTTCATGACTGGTTGGTTTTGTCTTTTATTAGAAAATTCATCAATGAATAACTCTTCCAAATCTGAGAGATGAATTTTCAAGTAAGGTTCCACATAAATACCCTATATTAAACCCTACATTGATATAATATATTTTTCTCAATGTTTAAACTCTGAGTCAGGTGGGTGTTAGGAACTGAGGATGTGTAGTTTATCATGGATTCAAATTTTCTAAATAGAATTCTTCTATCTTTTTTGATGACAGAGGAAACTATGAATACTAGGAGCGGATTTAAAAGATAGAGAAGATATTAAACTTTTTAAAGATTCATGAAGACTCTAAGGTAGCTTTATTCATCTATATACATTAGGTACTCGGAAGGATATTGTGGGACACTATTTTGATTTCTATTTTTCCTGACGATTTTACATAGGATTCCTTCAAGAATGTCAATAGCCCATAATTGTACCCTATGAAATTGTGTGTATTAATTACATGAGAGTTTTTTTACATTATAGTAATTTTATCATACCCTTCTAGGGAATACTACCCCTTTTTTGAGTTTTTTCATCTAGAACTATCTCTTGTCACTTATGAGTACCTAAAGGATCAAAGGTTTTAGTTAAGACTAAAGCCTGATATTTAGTTGGTTTTTTTACTGGTGTTCCTTCCAAACACATTGGATGTGGTTGATAAATAATCTTACACTGATATAGAAATATTTGGAAAGACTTGTTTTGGGTGAGATTCAGCTTGATCAATGGTTGGACATGGGGTATATTCGGGCTAAAAAATAATGCATGAGAGTGGTATGTCTCATTATGTACCACTTTTATGGGATTTTACTGGGAACTAATAAGTTATATATAACTAATATGGAAGGAGATTTCATAAAATGACTAACTATGTAGAGGAACCTAAGACTTTTCATCATTATGGATGATCTAGCCATCTACAATATTTTTTAAAAAGATATATTGTGGAATTATAGCTAGATCCTCTTTCACTAAGGGTTTGCATGTTCATGTTCATCATTCCAAGGGTAGTGTGTCTAATCCATAGGCAAGGGATATTTTCATGGGTATAAGATTAGATTCATTTCTATAGAATTTTATGCACCAGATGAATCAGATGGAAGACCATCTATTATTAGAGGTACAATGTTTTTTCTTATATTTTGTGGTTCCAGATTTCTTTGATACTATTTCTACTAATATTTTATATTTTCAAATTTTTTTTACATGTTGGGTTTTCATTTGGAACTTATTTTATTCTTTTTTGAACATTAAAACCCTTTGAAAAAGTGGTTCGAACTTGATTTTGTATGTCCTATGTGTTGGGTGATGATAACTGAATTTAAGGTGGAATTAGGCGTCTTGGTGCTAGATCTTGAAAACTTTGATTTTATTATGGACTTATATTGTATTATTAGTGTTTATGGATAGATATAATATCATTGCTATCAGGTTTATTTCTTATCTACTGATGGGTACACTCATTTTTTTCAGGGTGAGTGGGAGTCTCTATTGGGAAGGGAATCATTGGTTGTCCCATATGATAAGGTAATCCTGTGATAGTTTTTAGAGAAGTTTCTTGATATAGATGACATTTTCTTGTGTTCTCAAATTCCAAAATTTGTGTGTGAGTACCCTGCAGTATTTCTGGATTATTTATATTGTTTACCACACTATAGTGAGGTCGAGTTTACAATAGACCTACTCCCGGGTATGATGCCCATTTCTATCCAGTATTAATGTATGGAACCTACTAAGTCGGTGGAATTTCAGGTCCAGCTTGAGGACCAAGAGGTTAATGGATTTATTCTTCCAAGCAGGACACTATGGGCTTGAATTATCTTCATTTAAAATAATATATATAGGAACATTTTATTTATTAACAAAAGATAAATTTTATTACCATTATGAACATAAGTTCTCTTCCAAGGATGGATGATTTCATTGATTTTTATAGAGGGGCTCGTTTGGTTTTTATGATTTACCTATGGTTAGGTTAGCACTAATTGAGTGTCTGAAAAAAGGATATACCTAATAAATTATTTTGTTGTCTATATGGGCATTTTGAGTTTCTGGTTATTCCATTCAGCCTCACTAATGCTCATGTGGTTTTTATGGATTTGATGATCCTGATACTTCATCATTTCTTGAAAAAAAATATTATTATTTTCATAGATTATATTTTTTTGTATTCAAAGTCAGAGGAGGATAACATGGACTATTTAGATATAAATCTTTGATCTATGAAAGAACATAATTTGTATGGTATGTTTCCCAAGAGTGAGTTTTGGATCTGAGAAGCAACCATTTCAGAGAATGTGATATCCTCTAGGTGTTTCCTGGTAAATCCAAAAATGATATAGATATTAATGTCATGTAATGGGACTAGAAATGTGTTTAAAATTCAATGTTACTTGGGTTTTTTGTTTATATTTAGATGGTTTGTTTGGGACTTATCAAAGCTCTTATCATATATGATAGATTTAACCTGTAAGGGATTAAATATTTAATTGAATGAAATTTTCCATAGATTGTTTTAAGAGATGAAGATGAGGCTGAAATTTGAACCAATTTTTATTCTATTGAAACCAAGATTGGGTTATGATGTATTCAGTGATTCTTTTGGTATAGTCTGGGGATGTGTGTTGATAGAGGAGAAACAGGTTATGTCTTATGGCTCTCACTCATTACAAAATCATGATAAGAACTACTATACCCACTACCTTTGAGTTGGTTGTAGTTATAAATTCACTCAAAACATGGATCTATAATCTATTTGGGGAGTGGTTTATGGTATATTAAGTTCATAAGATCATGAAATTTATTTTTACTTATAGGTATTTGAATCAAGGACATATATTCTTAGTAGTGTATTTTTAGATTTTTGATTATGATATTTCTTATACCCCTATGACAGTAAATGTGTTTTCCAATGCAGTGAGAATAATATTATCAACACAAGTCATGAAAGAATTAGTTGAGGTTTTTTATTTGATGAGTTTATCTACTAAGATGAGATTGGTAGTGGAAGAGGTTGGTGGATAGGTTCTCTTAGATTCAATGAAAGATGTCTCAACTTTTGATATTACGTTTCAGTGTGAGTAGGTGATAGACACCAAGTGACATTATTTTAGTGAAAACAATTATGGAAGGGAGACCTTAGGAATGTTCTATCAGTCTCCCAATGTAACATTGTGCTTCAATAGAAGGTTTATTAATTATTTTTCTCATAGGAATGAGTTTTTGGAAAGTGTATAGCATTCTTTTTGGTCCATTAACCCTATGGATTCTATGATCAATCATGATTTTAGGCATTGGTATTGGTGGAAATGGATGATATTGTCGGTAGAAGATTTTCTTTTCTGGTTTCTCACATGTTGGAGAATTAATGTAGTGCACTAGAGACATAAGGGTTTGTTTTGGACATTAACCATTATTGTATGGAAGTGCATTGATATTTTAATGGATTTCAACATTGTTTTTCCATAGAATCCTAGTTGGAAGTATGTGATTTTGGTGATAATTTATCAACTAAAAAAATCAATACAAATCCTAACTATCAAGGGGAGGAAGAATATGTAATAGCTCGGGGACTTTTATGTCTAATATATTGTGGGGATTTATGGGCTTCAATCTATTATTTTTTAGAAAGGAACAAGAGATTTCAGGCCTAGGTTATGAAATTTTTATAGGTAGAAATGGCTTCTCAGTTTATATTAAGCACAAATTATTATTTGAAGATGGATGGAAACATATATAGCGTTGTTTGGGTACTTAAGTATATGATTTTTTCTTATGTGCCTGATTTTGGGGGATATTGGGAAGATAATTCTTTTTTGTTGAGTTTTTTTATAATAATAATTATGAATATTCAATAAAGATGGCTCCTTTAAAGGATTTGGATGGGTGACCTTATAGATCACCCTTATGATGGGTAGTGTTGAGAGAGTAGTCCTTGGTTGAGATAATTATTGTTTAGGAGATGATGAAGATAGTAAATATGATCCAGAGGTGTTTGATAATGACATAGAGCCATCAGAAATCATACATGGATCATCGTCATTTGTTGGGTTAGCAAGGAATGATGGACCTAAGGTTTGTGGCCTCTTTTCAAATCATTGGATGACATGGGAGGATGGCCTATCAGTTTCATTTACTAAATTTTTTGACTTCTATCCATGACATGTTACATGATTCATAGTTTTGGTGTTATATACCATATCATTTCCATATGATTAGATGGTAGGAATTTGGTCTTGATCATGATACCACGTTAGTTGAGAAACTTGTTTAGATTATGGATTTCTAGTTTAAGGTACTACATGGTAATAAGATCCTCCCAATTTGGGTATTGTGGTATTGCAAATAGGATATCAGCAAGAAGTGGGATTATGAGTTATTGATGAGCTAGCAGTGGCCTTCTCTATTTTTAGATCTGGGATATTAAGTAATTTATGGGTCCAGAAAAAGATTGTGGTGGAGATATTTTAGCACCCCATTACATTATTTTTGGGTATTTTTCAACCATTTATTTTGGTTTCCTTTTTCATTGGATTAAGAGTGTTAAAATGGAATTAGTAGGATACCTATAAGGGTGGTGTCAGGGATTTTATTTAATTTTTAGAGTTGGTCACACACATCATTGAGTACGCGCAATTTTAATATTTATATACTCTACAAACTACTAGTACTATGGAAAGAATGATGTCAAACCACAGAGAAAATGATAAGAACTGATAGGCCAATCTAAACTAAAACCATAAAAAAATAACAAAAAAATAAATGAAAATTGTGAAAGTGAATAGATAAATGTGGGTGAAATTGTATTTGTGAAATGGGGTACGGAAGTAGTGAGAAACATGGAAGATATATATAGAGAAGATCAGTGGATGAGATTATGGAGATCATGCTATCACGAATTGATTAAGAAATTTTATTATCACATCGTAGTTAACCGCAATTGAATTGGTGCTAAAAATGGGGTTGATAAATTGATCTATCACTTCGGTAGATCAACATATCTCTTCGATCGTTCCATAGAAATGATCATTGAGTCATCACTTAACTATTAAAATAATTATCAATGGAAAATATAAAATTATGATTTTCTATTTTAAGTATTTCGTTTAAGACTCAAAAGTAATCTATTTGTTAATGTCTCTTTCAAGTATGTTGAATAATGTAGAATATTTTAATCATCAATTATTAAATGAGATATTTGAGCTTAAATTACACCAAATCAATTGAAAAACATAATATTATAGCATAATAATTGTTTAAAATCATGAAAATATGATTCCACCAATGAAATTTTACTACACATAAAAAAATAAACCAAATATAAAAACAAGTAGAAAGAAAATGGAAAACACAACTTCAGAGATGACAACCTTCCTTAGTTCATGCTCCAATGCTCCACTCATGCTCGGTCGCTTGCCTAGTCTATTATTATCTATGTCCCAGTGAAGAGATATGGAAGTGTTTGATCGATAAAAATTGATGAGGGGGAATGAATATTGAATAGATGAGTGGTTATGGATAATCAGCTTCACTACTACGAAAATGGGCAACAGAAGCACCACCATTTATCCATGCTAAGAAAAAAATGATAATAAAGGAAAATATTTATTAGCACTAATTAAAAGCTCTGGTAAAGGTTCCCTTTAACTGTGCTCTTATAGAGCTGATAAAGAATCCCTTTATCAGTGCTACACAACCCCTAATAGAGGACCCCTTTATCAGTTCTAAACTTTTAGCACTCATAAAACCATAGTACCATATTTTATAAAATATGGTACCCCATATCCTCTATTTATCATTCCCTCAAGCTCTTGTGGTACTGTACCCCTGTGCCAACTCCCATCTACAATGTCTTTTTTTTCGTATATCCTCCACTAGCCCAACTCTAAAGCTAGCTCTACTCCTTATTCTGCCCCTAAAACCCCTTCTACGGATCCTCCTCCCCGCATACCCTACATCTCCACCTCCCCACTAGACCCTACTCCCCACGAATCCTACTCGTCCATTTCTCAATAGTTTATGGATCCTACTGTGCACCTCCACCTCTAGAATTCACACCTTCCAAGCCATTCTCTACATGAGTTCGTCATTTTATTTCTCATTTGGCAAATGATTCAATGAATAATTGGTGAATGGTCATTGCACAATCCATATATGTAATCACTGATCACTCCATGTTAAAATGAGACATGGACAGTGATGGTCTATTTTAGACACACTGTATACCCCTAGGGACACATCATGTCCCTCCTTTGAGGATAGTTTTGAGCACCATTTCTTTTGATTTTAGTTTTTTTGATATTTTTTAGCTTTCATGGACTAGTATTGGTGGATTTTGTTCCCTTGGTCCATTCCTATGAGGGATTGATGTAGCTTCATAACGTCGTCTAAGGATGTTGGCCCCTTTATATCATCTTAATGACAATGGTAGTGTTGTTGAGTCCCATTATTCTTGATTTAGTTGTCTTAGTCCACTTATATGAGTGTTTAATGGAATTATTTCTCATTCATGGTAACTCATACCACTCAGTGAATTGGAACATGTATCAATTCAAGGGACCCGGAGCAATCCTCATTTCATTCATGTTGTCCCTATATTGGGTTTGTATAATTGGAATCACCAACACTTACATGGGCATTGGTCCCCTATATTGGAGGATGTTTTAAGTAGGGTCTATTATCCCCAAGCAAGCCTTAGGAATTAACCCCCTCTCATTATATAGTGATCTGATATTTTAGATGGTGTATTAGTTTGATGGAGTGTGTATCACGGATGAACCCTCTTAGTTTTCAATATACTTATTCTATAGTGAGTGGTCTCAGTTCACTTTTATGGAGGTTAGTATGGAATATGATCCAAAGCAATGGACCACATGTCACTTAGTGACCTAGATCTTGTATCCCTCTTAGAGGCCTGAAGCAAACCTTATTTCCAATGTGTTTTACCTTTGTTGAGTTTGTTGAATAGGCATGACCAAAACATACACAAGTGTCTATCCCCTATCATGGAATATTATTGTAGTAGACATTTGTATCACCCATCAAGCCTTGGGCATTGACCCCATATATTTATATCATGAGATGATATTTGTGATGGGTTATTAGTAAGATGGAGTGTATATCTTGAGTGAACAATCTCAGTTTCCTATGTGATTATTCCAGTCTAGATCGGATGAGTGTGACCTCTATGATGTGTTTTGTCATTGGAATTATATCTTGTGTAGCATTTCCTCTCGGAAGAGTGTTACCTTGAATCCTAGAGTGGATCAACAATAACAAGTGGTTGATACAATTTTTGACTCAGATCCTTTTATGAGTTTATTTGGGATATACTTGGTTATCACTATGTCTCATATATTTTTTTTAATACCTGTGTTTCGTTACATGAATACTCTTGATTCCAAATGTATGGTGTTTTGGGGGTGTCCTACTAGGTATTGTAATACTCATCCCTTCAAGGGATCTTCCTATACACATCATGTCTTATACAGATGATTGAAAATTTCACAGAGTCCATGGTGGACTAGGATAATGTAGAGATTAGTTTGGGATACATAGATTGAGGTGTATTCTAATGGTGAATTAACATTTGTCCCCTCCTTCAATGTAGCTCTTATATTATTTTTTAATAGGATTGTATTTCAGCTCTTTTTATTAAATCCATCAATTTATGTTGTTCAATTAATAGATCAACCTCTAGTGGTTTGGGGGAATTTAACATGTAATACTATGATTTGGATTTCTATATTAGTGTTCTACGATTATGCATATTGTTTGAGTTCGTATCACAACCATTTAAGGTAGTGATCTTTTGGGATGTAGGGTTAACAGTACCCACCCGCAGTAGGTTTGCGATTCATGTCTCATCTTAGGAGGAACTGTCATTCATATTTACCTCAAGGATAGCCCATTAATCCATGGAATTTAATATGATTGTTATGGGTATAGTCATATCAAATTTCAATTTCATAACATTTATGCTACAGCCAGAGAGGCAGTCAACAAATAACCTAGGGAGAGGAAGGAACTGGAGAAAGGAGGTTTGTATAGCACTAATGTGATGGAGGAGACCGTGGAGTAGCATGAGGTGGATGGAACTTTTGTTTGGTTATACTAATAATACACCTAATAATAACACTCTTATATTGGTAAGTTAGTGGTTTGAATCTTGGATAGTTATAATCACTAGAGTCTCTTTACCAGGAGTATCCAGAAGTTCTTAGAGGTACGATCTATGTTCGTTATAATTTTATTATAGTACATTTATAAATAGGTACAAGAAACTATATTTCATAATTTTTTCAATTATTTTCTATGTATATGGTAGGAGTTGGTAGATACCCATGTTAGTGATGTTTAGTATGAATTTGGACTTGTAAGAAAGATGAACAATTCCCCCATCAAGACGTGTTCTCGAGAGGCGATCCAAAAACATGTGGGAAAGTCAGTGACTATTAATGTGGTTACTATATATGTGTTGTATATGGGGTCCTTTTAATTGTGTGTTTCAATCCATTTTTTGTGCTATGTTGTCATAGAAATTTCTGTATTTATAGAACTAGTGTGAAAATAAATAGGTGTGTTTCAAGCAATAGGATCTCATAGAGGTTTCAAGTGAGGTTCTAGGTATTAGTATAGGGGTGGTGAGGGAGAGTTATTGAATATCCATTATATTTTCATAATAGAATTTATGTTCACTGACCATAATTTTATATTTCTTATGTTTATTTTGGTAACAAAACCTATGATATTCCATAGTCATTTTGGATAATCCAAGGTTATGTAATAAAAATTAATTGTTTGACCACATTTGCAGATAATGACTTATGCACGTTTTGGTGCTTCTATCCTCGAGGCTGAACAAGTCTCTCAAGCAGTAGTAGCTGCTGCTGCTCATAGTTCAGAGAAATAACAAGTTTCTGAACTTGTTGCTACTCTTAATTTTGAGGTCCAACAACCATCAACACATGTCATTGCTACCATTTCAAATGAACATATTGATGATATTGATATCGATGAAATGGTCAGGGATAAAGGACATACGTCACATAAAACACAGGTGCATCATAGTTTGAAGGTGTTATACAATGTTCTTAAGGAGAAAAGAAAATGCATCCAATTTTATGTTGAATGGAATGCACGAGGGCAACTTGTGAATACCAACAAGTCTATGTTTAGTACATACATTTGGTATTGTCACTCGGAAACGTGTGCTGATTGGCATAGATTCATGACACCATGTTGTTTCTAGGCTGAAGGCTGTGATCTAGAAAGAAATTATGGTAAAATTATGATATTATTTCATTAATTTACTAGAAAATAAAATAATTATACATTGTCTCACTTTTCTGAATCTCTTGTAGAGTACATTTATAGTATATGATTCACACAAGAATTATGTACTAAGTCTTTCAAGATGGATTCATCAAGTTTTTCACACTATTCAATCAAAATGTCACATAAAATATTCCAAAGGTAAAATAAACCCGCACCCACCCCTTATCTACGCTCACCTGATATCCCAAGAATCATGTGATACATTTATTGGCCGATGTGGGGATGAGAAGTTTCATATACATAGTGCATGATAATACATTGTTCAAGGATATGCGTATTCATCACTTTGATTTTCAATATTTCATTTATGAAACAGCAACTCAGTAGTGAAAATAAGGAACATGCCTCAAAACTAACATAACCCTATCATAAATCATGGATGGGGTATGCTTCACTGGGAAAGAAAATGGTACATATTTTAAATTTACAGTAATAATGATAGATTCCCTAAAACTACATCATAATTATCTTTCTATATTTATATATAGATTGATGATTCTAAATTCAAGGATACTTCCATCCCACATCATGTGATATGGAAGGAGGAATGTGTGAATAGTCTAGGGAATCTAGTAGATGAAAACACAAAAAAAAAGAATTGGAAATATGTGTATGTATGACATGATAAAAAAATTTGTTTTATTTTTCTATTACATTATAATAATTACTTATTTGTCTATATCTGACAGTCATAAGAATCAGCTACTCCTATAGCGGATGCAGACCTATTATCGATAGCTTAGATGTGACCAGAACAATATAGTTATGTCAAAGGTGAGGGGTTTTGGGTGACACCATGAGTATATTTTGAGAAAATACAAATGGATGATAGAGATGAAGAAATGATATGAATGAGCAAAAGACTAGAAACTCTTGAAGAATGATTTCAATGGTAGGGATATTTTCTAGAAACATTTATGGGTGTGGAGAAAGGAGAAGACACAAATCAGGAACAACCGGCATGTGAAGATCCCGCCCCACCCCCACCTATATTGAGGCAATCCATTCTCATCAAAGAGTTATCTTAGATGTGGTAATCAATATTCTAATAACTGATCCCATGAAATTTGAATCAGAAAAACACTAATACATTTATTATACAAATCTTCTACTTGGTGATATTGAATGTGATTTATATCTATCAACACCCACCTATCACCTTGTAGCGAGGGCTACAGTGTTCAACATCCTAGAGGACAAGTTGCATAATAGACCATTTTTAAAAGATCATCTGAAAGTGATGATTACTATAGCTCATGTGCCAAATACAGATCTATATATTCCACTTGATGACCATGATATTCATATGGTCAAAAACGCTATTGGGACATTCATTTTAGGGTCCTCACAACATGTAAGGGTACATGTGGACAAAGGGGTATTTATTTCCATTTTTCAAGATAAACCTTTAACAATTAAAGAAAAAAAGTATGAACCAATGAATGTTATTATAGAAAAAGAAATAAAAGAGGGTGAAAAGAAACATAGGATCAAAATCATCTAAAGTATTGCCCACCTGATCCAAAAGAGATACTGAAATCACAATAACACTACTTTTTCTCTATCCACATTTACTAGTATTGAAGACTCGTGTGGAAACGAAGATAAAAAATTGTAGTAGTCATATTGTTTTTTTTGAAAGGAATATATAAGAAAATGAAATTCACGATTTCATTACTTCTAAAAATTTAAATGAGATTCTTTAATACGGTTGGCTAGACCTCACAATTGTAAATTTATATATGAGGTATGATTTCATGAATTGATTTTCTAAAAGATTTTATAATGTGTTAATTATGACTAATTGAATTTTATATTATTGGTAGGCGTATATATGAAAAACTGTTGTATGGATTTTTCCCATGAGCCAAAATTCGGACTCGTTATTCCTCGTACCACATCAACACAATTAACAAAATTAGTTCCATCAAAAAAGGATGAAATAGTGAATGGTTTGCTGGAAACATTTTAATGCAAGATTAAGGATGATCGACTCTTCCTAATACCAAGCATCCAGGGGTAAAACTCTACGATTAAAGAATATCAATTACATTTTCACTTCTTTTTTGACATATTCCTTTTTTGTGTTTTTAAGAAACAATGGCTGCTAATTGCGGTGAACTTGGATACTCTAAAGATCTATTTTTCGGATATAATGCAAAGATATCCAATAAACCGACCACACATGATGTAGTTTGTGAATCTGTATGAAACTACATCCTACATTTGAGTTTTGTACATCAATTTATATAATGTACATTATATTTTACTGAGGATTATTTTATGATAGGGTGATGTATCAATATCGTTTAAAACAAGGAATAATGACACGGGATAATCATAAGGAGGTGAGAAATTACTACATTTAGACCAGTATCATGGTATATATAATAAGATCTCACCATCCAAACACATATCAAAACAAGTTAACTATTCCCCTAATGATCAATGTTTTTGTAGTGTCCAAAAAAACTAATGATAATGATTGTGGTTATTATGTTGGTAAATTTATGAGAGATATCATTTTCCATCAACAAACTATCATCCCAAAAGAGGTATTTTCAAAAACATCTACTATTTCATTGAAATTCTTTATTAATTATTTTTTTATGTATTTCACAGTACTACTATGACTATCGAAAATCCTTATATTGACAAGATGATATAGATTTATTCATAAATGAGTGGGAAGCATACCTGATGGAAGATGGTACACAAATAGCATGAAGATCTGACTTTGGGATGTGTACAATTTATGGCCATTTTCTAAGAGGGGTTAATGAGGTGAAAATATGAAACATTATTGTATGTAAATGTTCGTAGAAAAATTTTAACTGTTTTTAAGTATAAGATACATTCTCCAATGAGTCATTTTTCAATTTTAACATAGGAAATTCACCATCACCATTCAAGAATGATGAACCACTTTTCATTGGGCTTTGGATAAGAAAAAACAGTAAAATCTCCAAAATACCGTCATATCTAACCAAATTCATTCATATTGTGTTGATACATTAGGAGAATGATCCATTGGTTTTTTAAGATGTGTATCAGTCAACCCCACCTCAATCCGAGGCACGGTGTAGCTGACATAACTCAATGTGTCACTTTTATGTTTAAAATGTACAGAATTTTAAGTCAAAACAACAACTAACATATTGAAAACAAAACAAAAAAAATCAGTATTGTGTTGGTACATTAAGATAATGATCCAAGGGTCATGTGTGTTGCGTAAAAGTTAACCTTTCCTCAATAAGAGGTATAGTGTGGCTGGTATCACTCAAAGTATATCTCTTTTGTTTAAAATGGAATGAATTTTAAGTGAAAAAAAAATAAATGTACAAAAAACCGACAAAACGAATTCGAATTGCATTGATACTTTAGGAGAATAGTAAATTTGTCATTTTTGATGTGTACGGGTCAACCCTTCATCTATCCAAGTCACATTGTGGCCAGTATCACTCAAAGTGTCACATTTTTGTTTAAATGGACTAAATTTCAAGTGAAAACAACAAACAATGTATGGAAAACTGACCTCACACATTCAGATTGTGTTTATACTTTTTGAGAATGATATATGGGTCATATGTGAGGTGTAAAAGTAAACCCTTATCAATCGGAGGCACCTTGTGGCTGATATCACTCAATGTGTCACTCTATTATTTAAAATGGACAAAATTTTGAGTGAAAACAACAACTGACGTATAGATAACTAACCAACACATTTTTGATTATGTTAGTACATTAGTAGAATGATCCATGGGTCATTTTTGATGTGTAAGAGTCAACACTTCCTCAATCTAAGGCACAGTATGGAGGTATCACTCAAAGGGTATTTCTTTTGATTAAAGTGGAAAAAAATTTATTTGAAAACAACAAATGATGTACGGTAAGCCAACCAAACACATTTTGATTGTCTTTATACTTTATGAGAATGATCCATTGGTCATTTGTGATGTGTATGAGTTATCGCTGCTACAATCTGAGGCACTTTTTGGCCAGTATCACTCAAAGTGTCACTCTTTTGATTAAAAAGGATATAATTTTAAGTGAAAACAACAACTAATGTATGTAAAACCAACCAAATGCATTCATATTGTGTTAATACATTTGTAAAAAGATCCATGGGTCATTTATGACATGTCTAAGTCAACCCAGCCTCAATTTGAGGCACGGTGTGGCCAGTATCACTCAAAATGCCTCTCTTTTGTTAAAAATGGACAAAATTTTAAGTGAAAACAACAACTAACGTACATAAAACCAAAAAAACGCATTTTTTATTTTTTTGATACTTTAGTAAAACGATCCATGGGTCATTTTTGATGTTTAAAATCCAACCCTACCTTAATACGAGTCATGGTGTGACCGGTAACACTTAAAGTGTTTCTCTTTTGTTTAAAATGTACAAAATTTTAAGTGAAACCCACAACTAACGTATGGAAAACTAACCAAACACAATCATATTGTGTAAATAGATTAGGAGAATGATCCATGGGTCATTTGTGACATGTATGTGTCAACCCTGCCATAATCTGAGTCACGGTGTGGCCGGTATCACTCAAAGTGACTCCCTTTTGTATAAAATGGATAGAATTTTAAGTGAAAACAGCAACTGACGTACAAGAAATCTGACCAACACATTCATATTTTCTTGATACATAGACAATGAACCATGGGTCACTATTAAAATTTATGGGTTAACCCCACCTCAATCCGAGACACGTTGTAGCCGGTATCACTCAAAGTGTCACTCTTTTGTTTAAAATGGACAAAATTTTAAGTGAAAACAACAACTAACATAGGGAAACCCAAACAAACGCATTCAGATTGTGTTGATACATTAGGATAACGATCCATGGTTCATTTGTGATGTGTGTGAGTCAACCTCACCTCTATAAGGGCTACGATGTGGGATGTATCACTCAACATGTCTCTCTTTTGTTCAAAATGGACATAATTTTAAGTGAAAACAACAACTGACGTACTGAAAACATATCAAATGCATTTGTATTGTGTTGATACATTAGGAGAATGATCCATGGACATTTTTGATAGTATGAGTCATCCCTACCTCAATCTGAGACACAGTGTGGCTCGTATCACTCAAAGTGTCTATCTTTTGTTTAAAATGGAGAGAATTTTATGTGAAAACAACAACTGACTTACGAAAAATAGTCCAAACGCATTCATATTGTGTTGATACATTAGGAGAACGATCCATGTGTCATTTTTTATGGGTATGTGCCAAACATGCCTCAATATGAGGCACGGTGTGTCCGGTATCACTCAAAGTGTCTCCCTTTTTTTAAATGGTCAAAATTTTATGTGAAATCAACAACTAATGTACGGAAAACTGACCAAATGCATTCATACTGTGTTGATACATTAGTAGAATGATCCATGGGTCATTTTTGACATGAAAGACTTAACCCTACCTAAATCTGAAGCATGGTGTTGCTGGAATTACTCAATGTGTCTCTCTTTTGTTTAAAATGGACAGAATATTATGTTAAAAACAACAATTGACGTATGGAAATTCCCCATCCTACCATAAAAAACCAAAAACATACATTTTTTCCTAAAGAATCTCATTCTATTGAATTAAACACTATTCCAAAACCATTTTGAAAATACCAATGAACTTAAAATCCATGAAATTCATTACATTAAAACCATTAAATCCCCCACCCCCTGGACACCACCCCACCACCCCTAAACTCCACCCACCCCCTGGACACCCCCACCCCCTAGGCACCCTCATGGACACCCCCCCCCCCCCAGACACCCCCAACGCCCAGGATGACCCCCCACCCCATGGATTCCCCGTCCCCCCCCCCCCACCACTCCTAGACACCACCCCACCACCTGGACACCCCACCCGCTGGACACCCCCCCCCCCCCTTGGACAGCCACCCCCACCCCTATACACCACCCCACACCCCACAGATAGCCCCCCAACCCCTAGACTTCCCCACAACCCTAGACACCACCCCAACCCCTTGGACACCCCCCACCCCCTAGAATGCGCTCCCCAACAACCTGGACACCACCACAGCCCCCCTGTACACCCCCATAGACAGCCCCCCCCCCCCCACCCCCTGGACACCCCCAACCCTTTGGATGGGCCCACCTCCTAGATTCCCCCTCCTAGAGACCACCCCACCACCTAGACAACCCACCCATTGGACACATCCACCCCTATGGACAGCCACCCCCAACCCCCTGAACACCACCACACCCACCTTGGACAACCCCCAACCTCCTAGACCGCCCCTAGATCCCCCCCCCACCGCCTAGACACTACCCTCGCCCCCTTGGCACCACCCCACCCCTTGACACCCCTCACCCCCTGGACACCCCACACCCCTTAGACACCCCCACCCCCTAAAAATCCCCCCAACCCACTGGACACCCATCTCTCCCCACCCCATGGACACCCCAACCCCTTGGATTCCCCCACCCCTCCATGACACCACCCCACCACTTAGAACCCCCACCCCCTGCACACCCCCCACCCCCATGGACAGCCACCCCCACCCCAGGTCCTCACCCCACCACCTTGAATACCCCCCCCCCCTCTCACCCCCTGGACAACACCACACCCCTTAGACACCCCCACCCCCTGGACACCCCCACCCACCAGGAAAGACCCCCCAACCACTTGGACACCACACCACCCCCTAGACTCCTCCATAGACAGCCCCACCCCCACCACCCCGAACCCCCCCCCCCCCACCCCGGACAACCCAATCCCCCCAGACACTCCCACCCTCTAGAAACCCCCTGCCCCCTCGACCTGCCACCCCAAACCCCTGAAAAGCCCCCATCCCCCTGAATTCTAAATTGAATTCTTTATGTAATTAATTAACTTATGAATTATGTGTTAATGGTGTTTGGGTATACATGATTTATGTATATTCTTTCTATAATTACATTATTAATGATGTGTTAATTTTTTATTGGTAGACATGTTGATATGATGATATTTTGCAGGTCTTGTTTGGGTGTGCTGCAGCAGAGTTTTATGTTACTGTAGGCATGGGTTCTATCAGTACTTTTTTAGCTCTGATAAAGGACACCATTATCTGTGCTAAATAAGAGTTATAAAGGATCACATAATCAATAATAAAGACTCACTGATAAACAATCCCTTTATGAGAAATTTTTTAGCTCTGATAAAGTATCCTTTGATCAACGCCTTTTAGCGCTTATAAATGCTCCATTTATCAGTGTATTTTTAGCCCTGATAATGGATATATTTATCTGTGCTTTTTAATGCTGATAAAGGCTGTTTTTATTGGTGTTTTTTAGCACTAATAAAGGGGAAACCATATCAGTGCTAAGCTTTATAGTGCTTTTGAAGCATTGTTAAAGCCCGTTTTGAGTGCTAATAAAGCCCATTTTTTAGTAGTGGTGGAGTTAATGGTGTCTGAAAGTATTCATCACTACTGTCTGAAGTGGTATAGTCCGCCAAAATGATCATCTAATACTAGCCTGATCATTCCCCTTCAAGTCTCAGAAGACTATATAATATCATGTATGGCTTCCATAGCATCTACATGGAACTATTAGGATGAATTTACTCTTCCATTTTCACCTAATAATATACTTAGATAATTGATTTAAAAGTCCCTCTGTTGAACATGGTATCCCCCTTGAAACATAAAAAAAGAGAGGTAGAATTATGTTATAAAAATAATTAATATATTTAAATAGGTTGTGGGTGGTGAAGCTTGTGTAGAAGGCAGTGACTGGAGGTCTTCAGCAGGCAGAGAAGAGACGTCGCCAGATGTTCATCTGCAGTTGTGGGAGCAGGGGAGGTGATGCTCTTGTCAGCACGCGGTAGGGTTCTCTTTGGTGGAAGATCCACAGCTTCAAGCTTCTGGATAACCAGTGAGTAGTGATCAATATAAATAAATTAACTAAATATGTTTTCTAAAATTAATTAAAACATTAATAACATAATAGATTAATGGAAATAAAGAAATAAAAAAATTAAAAAGTAAACGAATTAATGAATTGAATTAATTTATTAATACAAATTTAATTATGTAGAGAATGAAAAACTAAAGTGAAAAATATATTTATTTGAAAGAGAAATAATTTCATTAAATAATTAATTAATTAATTAATTTGAAGAAAAATAAATGAAAAAATGAACGAACAAAAAGAATAAATATTTTTAATTTACATAAAAACAAAATAAAAAAATTAACACAAATGATTTATTTTATTTAAAAATTATTCAAAAAGAAAAAAATAATCAATAAAATACAAGATTTTAACACAAAAATTAATATTTTGGGCACTTAGGAACTATGTTAACCACAATTTTTAATTATTTTATAGAAATACTATTTTAATAATAAAAATAGAAAAAAGATAAAATTATTGTTGCAAAAATTAATGAAATTATTCCACGTCAAGCACCAACCTATAGTTTTTGCAATTTAATTGGTGAATAGATGTTGTGTAATAGGAGTACACATCATGTAAAGGACTCTGGGAAGATACCATGAACTGGATATATAATGTGACTGGGTTACACACTGTGTATATAGTCCACATCATGTAAAGTAATATATCAATTTTTTAGTAATATGGTATTGGGTATATTGGAATATAAGAGCTTTATAGAATAAAAAATGTATAAATGGATTACATATCATGTAAATGTGATGATTTAAAGTTTTTAGGGTGGTGAACAGGTGATTTTCATTTCATTCTACGTGCATTATTGCCTCTCTTGACAGAGAGCGTACCTTAGGAAATTTTCATTGATTCCTTCCCTTTTGGATAGTTTCGTTTCATGATTGATAACTGTTGTGGTTGTATTTATCCTCTTTGCATATGTCATCCTTCTGGTAATTCCTAAATTTTTCTAATGGTTGTTTTTGGAAATGTTTTTTATGAATTTTTGATCATATAGTTTATTATATTGATCTATTTTTGTTTCATGGAATTCCATGTCTTTTGAAAGGTTTTATCCTGGTTTCTAGTCATCGTTGTCAAAGGCATATAGTTTTATATCATGTTGACTTAGGTGTTTCATTACATTTAGTTAATTTGTTTAATTTTTTATCATTATTGGTAATTTAAATTGGTTTTTTCATTAATTTTTAGTTATAAATAGTTTCAAATAATTTCTTGTACAATCAAATGTTTTAAAAAAGAGTTTTTTTCTTTGAAAATTAGTTTTCTTTATTTGGTAAGGTGTTCCCAATCTCTAAAGTGGATCATCATGGATTTGAAAATGTTTTATAAAATTGTGAGAATAGTTTTTTAATGAAATTTATAAAAATGAAAATTGGAAACCTTTTGTGCACCTACAATGGTACATGGGTAGCCTTAGTGTGTATTTAGCACCACTAGGTGGTATCCTTTTGTGATGTTTACTGGAATGACTTGACATCAATTGAAATATCAACTAATAGAACTTGATATCGATTAGATCCAATGTTATTCATGTATAGGATTTTCTTTTTGGTGTATAGTGTTCAGTTTCCCTAAGGTTAGGGCACCTATGTAAGGTCCATTATCATTTATGGTTATTTATTAAATGATGGGTTTTATCATGTATTTTTGCTCAAATATTTTTATATGTGGTTATATCACATTTCTTCACATAAAAGGTTGTTTCATGGATATGTGAGGACATATTTACCTCTTGATGTACAGATATGATTTCTTATTTCGTCACTTCTAGTTTTCATATTTAGGGTATTAGAATATGAAATTATTTTATGAATACCAATGGAGAAACAAAAAATATGGATTTGATTTGTAAATAGATTGTATTTATAAAAAATACTTTATAACTTTTTTTAATGTAAAAACTATTTCATTCTTGATGTTAGTCCTTGTATAGAATCTATGGGGGGGTCCTACTAGGCATTCACTCACACCATACTTGTTACATTAGGAAATTTTAGATTTTTTACTTTAAGATTATAGAAAAAAGAATATCATCTCGTATCATTATGGATTCTCTTATTTCAACTAATTTTGGTTCAAGTTGGTATGATAGTGACTGTTTGTCACATGGGGATACCAATTACTTTACGGTTTAACCTATTTTGAATTGAATTTAATGTATTTTATGGTATCTTGTTAGATTCCAATTTTTTCCTCTTGTTGTATACCTTATTTTTCAAATTTTCAACTCTATAATGTTTTGTCTTTTTTACCTATATCAGGTGATGGGCTTGTTCTAGAGGCATGTTTAGCTGACCCAGATTGGTTTCTTTCAACATGCATGTCATTGTTTCTCAGTTCATTTTCTTTCCCCTTATTATAATGCTTCTGGAATACTGAGTATCACATGATATTTTCTTAGTACATGATTTTCTTTAATCTCCTTCAATTATCTTTGAAACAAAATATATAATCAATAGATTCTAGTCAACTAAATCTTCTTTGATACTCGGAGTATCAACTTCATTACTATTGTATGAGTTTCTCTATTATTCTATTAAATAGATCTTCATTTGTCACATAGAGATAGTAGGTTAACTACAAATATCCCTCCCCGCCCATATCTATTCGTCATATTTTATATTCTATGACCATGGAATATAATTTCTTAAAATGATATATACAACATCTCAAATTTTATTTTATGCCATGATTTTCAGCTCATTCTTCTCAACTTCCTCACAAGGATGTGTCCCCATGACCTCAAATATTACTATTTTCCTCAACCATCATTAATGTCATTTTACAAATACCCTTCTTTTCATATTTAAAATCTTAATATCAACTAAATAAATCTCCATTTATTAATCTAAAATTATTGGTATAATCTTCATCAAATATACCCTCAATTTATCCATTTAATTAATTTCTAAAAACCTATGAAAATAAGATAATAGTATATATATTATTGCATGGATATTTTAATCTCGATGAGAATTCCTCTAAATCTTAGTGTGAGAACTAGATCCTGTTTTAATTATAATATAACATCCACTACTAGAAAAGGGGGCATTGGAGCCCCCCAGACTCGGGCGACCGCCATTGGCGGTCGCTATAGCTCACCATTAGCGACCGCCAATGGCGGTCGCTAACCTGGATAAAAAAATTCGGGGGGTTTCTGCGCCCCCCCCCCCCCCCCCCCCCCGCGCCCTCGATCTCCATCTGCCCTAGCTACCCCCTCCCTCCCTCGCCGCCCTCCGTCACGCCGCCCTCCCCTCCCTCGCCGCCCGGCCTCCCTCGCCGCCCGGCCTCCCCCGCCGCCCGGCCTCCCCCGCCGCCCGGCCTCCCCCGCCGCCCGCCCTCCCCCGCCGCCCCCCCCCCCCCCCCCCCGCCGTCAGCCCTCCCCCGCCGCCTGCCATCCGGCCTCCGGCCGCCGCCCTCCGCCCTCGGGCCTCCGGCCGCCGCCCTCCGGCCTCTCGGCCCTCCCCCCCCCCCCACCCCGGACGGCACCCGCACCCCGAACAGCCCCCGGCGCGCACTCCGGACCGCCCCCCGCACCCCGGACGCCTCCCCCCCCCCCCCCTCGCGCACTCCGGACCGCCCCCCGCACCCTGGACGCCTCCCCGCACCCCGGACAGCCCCCCCCCTGCACTCGGACACCCCCCTCTGAACCCGGACAGCCTCCCCGCACCCCGGACAGCCCCCCTCCCGCACTCGGACACCCCCCCTCCGAACCCGGACAGCCCCCCCCCCCCCCCCCCCCGCACCCCGGACAGGCCCCCCGCACCCCAGACACCCCGCCCCACACCCCCGACAGCCCCCCTGCACCCCAGACAGCCCCCCCTCCCCCACACCCCGGACACCCCCGCACCCCGAACACCCCTGTCCGCACCCCTGACAGGCCCCCGACACCCCGGACACCCCTCCCCGCACCTCGGACAACCCCCCCGACCCCGGACAACCCCCCCCACCCCCCCTCGCTGCCCGTCCCCTCACCACCTCCTCTCCTCCAGCTCCCCGCCGCCGCCGCCGCCCGTCCCCTCCCTTGCCGCACCGCCTTTGGCTCCGGCTCCCCTTCGCTGCCTCCTCTCCCTCGCAGCACCGCCTTCAGCTCCCCTCCCTTTCAGGTTTGTAGCTCAATCAGGTAACATGAGCTTTCAGTTACATTATTATTTTATCAATGGTTCATAAACAAATGGTTAATATTTATTTTGAATATAGTTGATTTGAAAAATGTAAATGTAATAAGTATTGTGTAAATGTTTGTTATACAGATATTATTATGGATAAGAGTTGGATTGATCTTCCAAATCGAACGTCTAGAGAATATTTCAGTGGCATTATGCAGTTTATTGACTTCACGAGAGGATTTGAAAGTGACTATATTAGTTGTCCATGTAGAAAATGTGCTAACAGATATCAATTCACACGAGATACTGTGAGGGAGCACCTTTTCTTTAATGGATTTCTGAAAAATTATAAGAGTTTGACTCGTCATGGAGAAGAATATGTTCGTTGTCAAAATACAGATGCAGCTCAGATGGATGTTGATGCAAGGATGACTGATCCAATGCATGAAATGCTTACTGAAATGGTACGTGGGTTTGATCCTGAAGGCATTGACATCCAGAATCTTGAGACCGGTGAGATAAATCTTCGCTCTGGTGAAGATCGTGATTCGAGGAGGTTTTATGAAGTACTTGATGATGCGAAAACAGAATTATATCTTGGATGTACTTCTTACAATAAACTGTCGTTTATCGTGGAGTTGTTGCATTTGAAGACTTTGAATAATTGGTCAGACACATCATTCGACATGCTTTTGGTTTTATTGAAAAAAGTTCTTCCTGTCGACGCTAAGATTCCTGAGTCGTATTACTATGCTCGTAAGTTGACAGAGAACTTAGGTTTTACATATGAGACTATAGATGCATGTGCAAACAACTATATGTTGTTTAGAAATGAAACTGCTCATTTGGATATTTGTACGGTTTGTGGCGCTTCCAGGTGGAAAGAGAACAGGGGAAATAAGACTCATCAAAGTCAGATTGCGATACAGGGGAAACTGATTGCCGTAAAGCAAATGCGTTACTTTCCCCTTAAACCGAGGTTGAAAAGATTTTTTATGTCATCTAAAGTTTCTAATTTAATGAGATGGCATGCAGAAAGAGTTCATGAAAGTGACGTGTTAACCCACCCGGCAGACTCTCATGCATTGAAGGATTTTGATAAGAGACATCCCAACTTTGCTAAAGATGTTCATAATGTCCGATTGGGATTGGCAGCAGATGGTTTCAATCCATTCAAGTCTATGGTTGGTGCAACTCATAGCACATGGCCCGTGGTGTTGGTTCCATATAATCTTCCTCTGTGGCTTTGTATGAAGCAACAATTTATATTACTTTCCACTCTTATTAATGGACCTAAAAGTCCGGGGGATAAGATTGATGTTTACCTTCAGCCATTGATTGATGAGTTGAATGAATTTTGGGGCGATGGTGTGATGACTTATGACTGCGAAACGAATGAAATGTTCAAACTGCATGCTGCTTTATTGTGGACAATCAATGACTTCCCAGCTTATGCAAATTTATCAGGCTGGAGTACGAAAGGGGAATTTGCTTGCCCTTTTTGCAATAAAAGTAAAAAATCTGTATGGCTTAAACATTCCAAAAAATGGGCATACATGGGTCACAGGCATTTTCTCCCTCCCCAGCACAGGTTCAGAAAGGACAGAGTGGCATTTGATGGTTCTAGAGAGTTCAGCCCAGCACCAAAGATCATGACAGGAGTCGAAATGTTATCGCAGATTGAGGAAGAAAACATCCGCACGGTATATGAAATTCAGGATTTGGTGGCTCCTCCAGTACGTAATATTCGTGCTGCGGGTAGGCAGCGCAGTCACAATTGGAAAAAGAAAAGTATTTTTTATAGTCTTCCGTATTGGAAAACTAACATGTTGAGGCATAATTTGGATGTCATGCACATTGAAAAAAATGTTTGTGATAACATATTGTGGACCATTTTAGGTGTCAGTGGAAAGTCAAAGGACCATGTTAATGCACACCGTGATTTGGAAGAAATGGGTTTAAGGAAACAGTTGCATTTACAGTTAGCTGAGCGAAACAAGGAATATATGCCTACTGCACAGTATTCGATGACTACAGAGGAGAAAGAGACATTTCTTTCCATTTTGAAGATGGTCAAGGTGCCTGATGGTTACTCTTCTAATATTTCAAAGTGTGTGAATCTGACGAGCAAGACATTTCAAGGGTTGAAAAGTCATGACAATCACATATTACTTCAGCAGTTGATTCCAATCGCAATTTGTGATTGTTTATCCCCCAATGTTGTTCAGCCCTTGATTGAGATGAGTAATTTTTTTAGACAGCTTTGTTTAAGAAATCAACGAATGAGTGATTTAAAAAGTTTGCAGGACCGAATTGTACTTACGCTTTGTCACTTTGAGAAACTTTTCCCCCCCTCATTTTTCGATGTTATGGTCCACTTGACAGTGCACCTAACTGATGAAGTAATGGCTGCTGGTCCAGTGCAATTCAGGTGGATGTATCCTATTGAACGGTATTTGAGTACATTGAAAAGATTTGTACGCAACAGAGCTCGTCCAGAGGCATCAATAGCCAATGGTTATTTGATGGATGAGTGTACTACCTTTTGTGCAGAATATCTTACGGATGTTGAAACAAAATTAGATAAGCCCTCTCGGATTCATGATGGTCCAGTTGGAGAAGGAACCACATTTGATATGGACAACATCGAGTGGATACAAGCACATCGATATATCTTGTTCAATACTCCATCAGTTGCACCATTAATGCAGTAAGTATCTTATCAATGTGCTTGTATAACTTTTACATGTTTTCTTTGCATAAGTTGATATTTTAAACATCGCGTAATCATTTGCAGGAAACACATTAATGAGATAAAAGAAGAGATGCATCGTGCGACTGAGTTGCAAATTCAACAATCTCATTATGCGGCATTTCATGATTGGTTCAAGGATTATGTATGTATAAATTGATTTTCATTATGAGTGAAGTATTAAACTAATTCTTTCTGCATATATCAGTATTGATTTTTATAAATTATGTAGGTTCGTAAGCTGAGGGAGTTAGGGGACCCCACGCTACCTGAAGTATTTATCCAACTGGATGAGGGTCCATCTATAACGGCTCGTCGTTATAAAGCTATTGATGCTAATGGTTTTCGATTTCGCATTAAAGATGTTGACGACAAACGAGCAACACAAAACAGTGGCATCGGTTGTCCCTTTGTCGATTCTGGTTATTACTATGGTCAATTGATAGACATCATTGAAGTTGTATACACACACGGTTTGAAGTACATATTGTTAATGTGTAATTGGGTTGATCCAGTGCGTGGATGTAAAGTCGATCAATATCAGTTTTCATTGGTGAATTTTAACTATATGTTATACAGAAATAATGAACGAGTTGAGAATGAACCTTTCATTTTGACATCACAAGCAGAACAAGTATTCTTCGTTACTTTGCCTTCGGATCCAAGTTGGCAAGTTGTTGTCAAAATGTCTCGGCGAGGAGTGTTTTTATTTGAAGAAGATGAACCCGAGACTGTTCCGTTTGTTTACCAACAACTTGATCAACATACCGTAGTTCAACGTGAAGAAGATATTTATTGGGTCAGAGCGGCTGTTGAAGGAGAAACGGTCGATTTTCATGCTTAATGAAAGGTATAATTGTTTTCCCACTATTCAGTAGAATGTCCTAGGATATCATAAATTATCTAATCATTTTATAAATCCTTATAAGTTTTAATCCTCACTTTTGTAAGTTAATTCAGTCATAAATATTTAGGTTGATTAACTTTCTGATTTTTTAAAATTCATTCACAACTAATTATTCAATCCATTTTTTGTTTGATTAACAGTTGTACAAGTTTGATTTATTAAGAACAATCCAATTTATCTTTTAAACACTTTGGACTCATTACTGATATTTTGTATGACTGCAGACATGTCAGGGGAAGAGGCAGAAAATCCACATCATCCATCTGAGGCATCTACGTCTCAGGGTCGAGGTATGTTTGAATGTCATTGTCTATAATTTTTATGTAATTGACATATATATATATATATATATATAACATTTGTCAATTTATATATAAAATTGTTTTCAACAGGATCAGACTCGGCTGCTTCTTCCTCTCGCAGGAGAGGCCCTGGTCGTGGCATATTATCATGGAATTCCGACACGACGACAGATGTTTCATTTGATGAGGTATTTCATCCCGTGGGACCGAATGCCCCGGCATTTATTCGTCAGCTGGGTCATATCATACGTGACCCACATCGATTTCCATTGACCACGCGTGATTGGGCTTCTATCCCTCAGGACACATTAGATCGTCTATGGAGGGAGGTTCAGGTAAGAAAATAATTTTACTTTATTTTCTATTTATAAATAATACTAATATGTTTGATTATTTTCATTATAGCAAAATTTGAAAGTATGCCCTGAAGAGTTTCGGCCTGTGTGTATGAGCAAATGCCGTAAGCTATGGAAAGATTATAAAGGCAAAGTGAAGAGGGACCACTACGTACCAAATGTGGGTGCCCTTGACATTTTGGAAAAAGTCCCGAGAGGTGTCCTCCCGGATCAGTGGCGTGACTTGGTTGCATATTGGTCTACTGAGGGTGTTGCAGTTTGTATATTAATTATTTTGTTGTATATATATTTTCAAGAATATGTGATTTGTTTGAAATTTGAATGAATTGAATGTAGGAGGTGTCAACACGCCATTCGGAGAATCGAGCGTTGCAGGGACCAGCTCACAGGCTCGGGACTCGTCACGTGTCTCAGATCCGACATGAGGTATATATTATTCATTTATTAATTTATTAATTAATATGGTTTTGTGTTTATATTCTTTTAATATACAGTTGCGAGGGCAAGGTGCAACAACTGATAAAATGTCGGTGTGGATAAGGACTCGTGATCGCAATGATCCAGAGGTTGCAGCATTGATAGTAAGTGTCTGTACTTACCAATAATTACATAAATCTATATATTAACATATATATATTTATATATATTTAAATATTTCACAGGATCAATTTGAAGCTGAGTTAGAACATCTGCCAGAGGACCAGCGACAGCTTCCCATGCGACGGGATGAGATCTTTCATCGCATTATTGGTCGGGACGGGCATGGCTATAGTTTGACCTATGGAGCAGGGATTCCTCGTTCTGTAGTGTCACGCGCTGCGGTTGTCGGTCCTGCTGTTGCTCATATGACACAGCAGATGTCAGATTTTGAGGCACGGCTGCGCGCTTCCGAGGAGACAAATGCGCAATTGACAGCTGAGGTTAGAGCACTGCGGGAATATGTGCGTCGAGCTGATGGTACAGGGGATCATACGACGCAAGTATATACTGTATTTATTTATTTAATTTAAATTATTTTTGTTATTAAAATATTTATAATGTTTATTTGTTGTAGGCACCTGGCCCACCAGAAGGAGGTAGCAGTGATGGCAACGCGTGACGCACCATATATTCACGAGATATGTATTTTGTTTGTACTGGTAGGGTTGACATTGATGTACTGTATTTATTCATTTAAGTAATGCATTATTACCATCCATGGTGGTCTTTTAAATATTTTATACACATATTGAGTTTTTGATCAGATAATCTTGAATGATTCTACATTTGAAAAAGTCGAACTAATTCCAACAGATCAATAAATCTGATATTATAGATTATGTATTATCCAATATATTTTTTTATAAATTTCAGTATGGTATCGATAAAAGAAATATGTATTAATTAAATGTTATCACTTTTATTTTTCACTTTTGTAATCAATGGGATTGGCCTTTGCACCCCCGGAGAGCCCCCCGCACCCCCGGAGAGCCCCCCCGCACCCCCGTACAGCCCCTCGCACCCCCGTTACAGCCCCCCCCCCCCCCCCGCACCCCCGTACAGCCCCCCGCACCCCCGTACAGCCCCCCGCACCCCCGTACAGCCCCCCCCCCCCCCCCCCCCCCCCCCCCCGCACCCCCGTACACCCCCCGCACCCCCCGTACTGCCCCCCGCCACCCCCGTACAGCCCCCCCCACCCCCGTACAGCCCCCCCCCCCCCCCCCCCCGCACCCCCCGTACAGCCCCCCGCACCCCCGTACAGCCCCCTGCACCCCCGTACAGCCCCCCCCCCCCCCCACACCCCCGTACTGCCCCCCGCACCCCCGGAGAGCCCCCCGCACCCCCGTACAACCCCCCGCACCCCCGTACTGCCCCCCGCCACCCCCGTACAGGCCCCCGCCACCCCCGTACAGCCCCCCGCACCCCGTACAGCCCCCCCCCCCTCCCGCACCCCCGTACAGCCCCCCGCACCCCCGTACTGCCCCCCGCCACCCCCGTACTGCCCCCCGCCACCCCGTACAGCCCCCCGCACCCCGTACAGCCCCCCCCCCCCCCCCCCCGCACCCCCATACAGCCCCCCGCACCCCCGTACAGCCCCCCCCCCCCCCCCCCCGCAACCCGTACACCCCCCCCCCCCCCCCCCCCCCCCGCACCCCCGTACTGCCCCCCGCACCCCCGGAGAGCCCCCCGCACCCCCGTACAACCCCCCGCACCCCCGTACTGCCCCCCTCCACCCCCGTACAGGCCCCCGCCACCCCCCGTACAAGCCCCCCGCACCCCGTACAGCCCCCCACCCCCCCCCCCCCCCCCCCGCACCCCCGTACAGCCCCCCGCACCCCCGTACAGCCCCCCCGCACCCCCGTACAGCCCCCCGCACCCCCGTACAGCCCCCCGCCACCCCCGTACAGCCCCCCGCCACCCCCGTACTGCCCCCCGCCACCCCCGTACAGCCCCCCGCCACCCCCGTACAGCCCCCCCGACACCCCCGTACAGCCCCCCGCCACCCCCGTACAGCCCCCCCGCACCCCCCCCCCCCCCCCCCCGCACCCCCGTACATCCCCCCGCACCCCCGTACATCCCCCCACCCCCCCGTACAGCCCCCCCCCCCCCCCCCCCCGCACCCCCGTACAGCCCCCCGCACCCCCGTACAGCCCCCCCGCACCCCTGTACACCCCCCCCGCACCCCCGTACTGCCCCCCGCCACCCCCGTACAGCCCCCCGCACCCCCGTACAGCCCCCCGCACCCCCGTACAGCCCCCCGATTGTGTCGTTTTCAGCAGCGCGGCGCGCGCTGAAATGGCGCGTTGGGGGGTCAAAACCACCCGAACGGCCTCTGAATGCCACAAAACCGTACGACAACATCCGGGGCGTGAATTGTGAAATGGTCGGCTAGACGGCACCTCATTCGGAGGTGCCGTGTGACCGCGGCGGCCGGAAACGCGTTTCCGGCGCCGTTAAAACACCAAAAACGGCGTGCGGCGGTCCGATTCGGAGCAAACGTGCTCCGAACGACCTGAAACCGCACGGGAACGATAGAAATATTATTCCTGAGATGCAGGAGGAGGCCGGCACGTCCATCGGACGTGCGGTGCGCGCGGCACGTCCGATTGTGTCGTTTTCAGCAGCGCGGCGCGCGCTGAAATGGCGCGTTGGGGGGTCAAAACCACCCGAACGACCTCTGAATGCCACGAAACCGTACGACAACATCCGGGGCGTGAATTGTGAAATGGTCAGCCAGACGGCCCCTCATTCGGAGGTGGCGTGTGACCGCGGCGGCCGAAAACACGTTTCCGGCGCCGTTAAACACCAAAACGGCGTGCGGCGGTCCCATTCGGAGCAAACGTGCTCCGAACGACCTGAAACCGCACGGAAAACGATTGAAATATTATTCCTGAGATGCAGGAGGAGGCCGCACGTCCATCGGACGTGCGGTTGCGCGCGGCACGTCCGATTGTGTCGTTTTCAGCAGCGCGGCGCGCGCTGAAATGGCGCGTTGGGGGGTCAAAACCACCCGAACGACCTCCGAATGCCACGAAACCGTACGACAACATCCGGGGCGTGAATTGTGAAATGTTCGGCCAGACAGAACCTCATTCGGAGGTGCCGTGTGACCGCGGCGGCCGAAACGCGTTTCCGGCGCCGTTAAACACCAAAACGGCGTGCGGCGGTCCCATTCGGAGCAAACGTGCTCCGAACGACCTGAAACCGCACGGGAACGATAGAAATATTATTCCTGAGATGCAGGAGGAGGCCGCACGTCCATCGGACGTGCGGTGCGCGCGGCACGTCCGATTGTGTCGTTTTCAGCAGCGCGGCGCGCGCTGAAATGGCGCGTTGGGGGGTCAAAACCACCCGAACGACCTCCGAATGCCACGAAACCGTACGTCAACATCCGGGGCATGAATTGTAAAATGGTCGGCCAGACGGCACCTCATTCGGAGGTGTCGTGTGACCGCGGCGGCCGAAACGCGTTTCCGGCGCCGTTAAACACCAAAACGGCGTGCGGCGGTCCCAATTCGGAGCAAACGTGCTCCGAACGACCTGAAACCGCACGGGAACGATAGAAATATTATTCCTGAGATGCAGGAGGAGGCCGCACGTCCATAGAACGTGCGGTGCGCGCGGCACGTCCGATTGTGTCGTTTTCAGCAGCGCGCGCAGCGCGCTGAAATGGCGCGTTGGGGGTCAAAACCACCCGAACGACCTCCGAATGCCACGAAACCGGACGACAACATCCGGGGCGTGAATTGTGAAATGGTCGGCCAGACAGCACCTCATTCGGAGGTGCCGTGTGACCGCGGCGGCCGGAAACGCGTTTCCGGCGCCGTTAAACACCAAAACGGCGTGCGGCGGTCCCATTCGGAGCAAACGTGCTCCGAACGACCTGAAACCGCACGGAAACGATAGAAATATTATTCCTGAGATGCAGGAGGAGACCGCACGTCCATCGGACGTGCGGTGCGCGCGGCACGTCCGATTGTGTCGTTTTCAGCAGCGCGGCGCGCGCTGAAATGGCGTGTTGGGGGGTCAAAACCACCCGAACGACCTCCGAATGCCATGAAACCGTACGTCAACATCCGGGGCATGAATTGTAAAATGTTCGGCCAGACGGCACCTCATTCGGAGGTGTCGTGTGACCGCGGCGGCCGGAAACGCGTTTCCGGCGCCGTTAAACACCAAAACGGCGTGCGGCGGTCCCATTCGGAGCAAACGTGCTCCGAACGACCTGAAACCGCACGGGAACGATAGAAATATTATTCCTGAGATGCAAGAGGAGGCCGCACGTCCATAGAACGTGCGGTGCGCGCGGCACGTCCGATTGTGTCGTTTTCAGCAGCGCGGCGCGCGCTGAAATGGCGCGTTGGGGGGTCAAAACCACCCGAACGACCTCTGAATGCCACGAAACCGTACGACAACATCCGGGGAGTGAATTGTGAAATGTTCGGCCAGACGGAACCTCATTCGGAGGTGCCGTGTGACCGCGGCGGCCGGAAACGCGTTTCCGGCGCCGTTAAACACCAAAACGGCGTGCGGCGGTCCCATTCGGAGCAAACGTGCTCCGAACGATCTAAAACCGGACGTGAACGATAGAAATATCATTCCTGAGATGCAGGAGGAGGCCACACGTCCATCGGACGTGCGGTAGCGCGCGGCACGTCCGATTGTGTCGTTTTCAGCAGCGCGGCGCGCGCTGAAATGGCACGTTGGGGGGTCAAAACCACTCGAACGACCTCCGAATGCCACGAAACCATACGAAAACATCCGGGGCGTGAATTGTGAAATGGTCGGCCAGACGGCACCTCATTCGGAGGTGCCGTGTGACCGCGGCGGCCGGAAACGCGTTTCTGGCGCCGTTAAACACCAAAACGGCGTGCGGCGGTCCCATTCGGAGCAAACGTGCTCCGAACGACCTGAAACCGCACGGTAACGATAGAAATATTATTCCTGAGATGCAGGAAGAGGCCGCACGTCCATCGGACGTGCGGTGCGCGCGGCACGTCCGATTATGTCGTTTTCAGCAGCGCGGCGCGCGCTGAAATGGCGCGTTGGGGGGTCAAAACCACCCGAACGACCTATGAATGCCACGAAATCGTACGAAAACATCCGGGGCGTGAATTGTAAAATGGTCGGCCAGACGGCACCTCATTCGGAGGTGTCGTGTGACCGCGGCGGCCGGAAACGCGTTTCCGGCGCCGTTAAACACCAAAACGGCGTGCGGCGGTCCCATTCGGAGCAAACGTGCTCCGAACGACCTGAAACCGCACGGGAACGATAGAAATATTATTCCTGAGATGCAGGAGGAGGCCGCACGTCCATCGGACGTGCGGTGCGCGCGGCACGTCCGATTGTGTCGTTTTCAGCAGTGCGGCGCGCGCTGAAATGGCGCGTTGGGGGGTCAAAACCACCCGAACGACCTATGAATGCCACGACACCGTACGACAACATCCGGGGCGTGAATTGTGAAATGGTCGGCCAGACGGCACCTCATTCGGAGGTGCCGTGTGACCGCGGCGGCCGGAAACGCGTTTCCGGCGCCGTTAAACACCAAAACGGCGTGCGGCGGTCCGATTCGGAGCAAACGTGCTCCGAACGACCTGAAACCGCACGGGAACGATAGAAATATTATTCCTGAGATGCAGGAGGAGGCCGCACGTTCATCGGACGTGCGGTGCGCGCGGCACGTCCGATTGTGTCGTTTTCAGCAGCGCGGCGCGCGCTGAAATGGCGCGTTGGGGGGTCAAAACCACCCGAACGACCTCCGAATGCCACGAAACCGTACGACAACATCCGGGGCGTGAATTGTGAAATGGTCGGCCAGACGGCACCTCATTCGGAGGTTCCGTGTGACCGCGGCGGCCGGAAAAGCGTTTCTGGCGCCGTTAAACACCAAAACGGCGTGCGGCGGTCCCATTCGGAGCAAACGTGCTCCGAACGACCTGAAACCGCACGGGAACGATAGAAATATTATTCCTGAGATGCAGGAGGAGGCCGCACGTCCATCGGACGTGCGGTGCGCGCGGCACGTCCGATTGTGTCGTTTTCAGCAGCGCGGCGCGCGCTGAAATGGCGCGTTGGGGGGTCAAAACCACCCGAACGACCTCCGAATGCCACGAAACCGTATGACAACATCCGGGGCGTGAATTGTGAAATGGTCAGCCAGACGGCACCTCATTCGGAGGTGCCGTGTGACCGCGGCGGCCGGAAACGCGTTTCCGGCGCCGTTAAACACCAAAACGGCGTGCGGCGGTCCCATTCGGAGCAAACGTGCTCCGAACGACCTGAAACCGCACGGGAACGATAGAAATATTATTCCTGAAATGCAGGAGGAGGCCACACGTCCATCGGACGTGCGGTGCGCGCGGCACGTCCGATTGTGTCGTTTTCAGCAGCGCGGCGCGCGCTGAAATGGCGCGTTGGGGGGTCAAAACCACCCGAACGACCTCCAAATGCCACGAAACCGTACGACAACATCCGGGGCGTGAATTGTGAAATGGTCGGCCAGACGGCACCTCATTCGGAGGTGCCGTGTGACCGCGGCGGCCGGAAACGCGTTTCTGGCGCCGTTAAACACCAAAACGGCGTGCGGCGGTCCCATTCAGAGAAAACGTGCTCCGAACGACCTGAAACCACACGGGAATGATAGAAATATTATTCCTGAGATGCAGGAGGAGGCCGCACGTCCATCGGACGTGCGGTGCACGCGGCACGTCCGATTGTGTCGTTTTCAGCAGCGCGGCGCGCGCTGAAATGGCGCGTTGGGGGGTCAAAACCACCCGAACGACCTCCGAATGCCACGAAACCGTACGACAACATCCGGGGCGTGAATTGTGAAATGGTCGGCCAGACGGCACCTCATTCGGAGGTGCCGTGTGACCGCGGCGGCCGGAAACGCGTTTCCGGCGCTGTTAAACACCAAAACGGCGTGCGGCGGTCCCATTCGGAGCAAACGTGCTCCGAACGACCTGAAACCGCACGGGAACGATATAAATATTATACCTGAGATGCAGGAGAAGGCCGCACGTTCATCGGACGTGCGGTGCGGGCGGCACGTCCGATTGTGTCGTTTTCAGCAGCGCGGCGCGCGCTGAAATGGCGCGTTGGGGGGTCAAAACCACCCGAACGACCTCCGAATGCCACGAAACCGTACGAAAATATCCGGGGCGTGAATTGTGAAATGGTCGGCCAGACGGCACCTCATTCGGAGGTGGCGTGTGACTGCGGCGGCCGGAAACGCGTTTCTGGCGCCGTTAAACACCAAAACGGCGTGCGGCGGTCCCATTCGGAGCAAACGTGCTCCGAATGACCTGAAACCGCACGGGAACGATAGAAATATGATTCCTGAGATGCAGGAAGAGGCCGCACGTCCATCGGACGTGCGGTGCGCGCAGCACGTCAGATTGTGTCGTTTTCAGCAGCGCGGCGCGCGCTGAAATGGTACGTTGGGGGGTCAAAACCACCCGAACGACCTCCGAATGCCACGAAACCGTACGACAACATCCGGGGCGTGAATTGTGAAATGGTCGACTAGACGGCACCTCATTCAGAGGTGCTGTGTGACCGCGGCGGCCGGAAACGCGTTTCCGGCGCCGTTAAACACCAAAACGGCGTGCGGCGGTCCGATTCGGAGCAAACGTGCTCCGAACGACCTGAAACCTCACGGGAATGATAGAAATATTATTCCTGAGATGCAAGAGGAGGCCGCACGTCCATCGGACGTGCGGTGCGCGCGGCACGTCCGATTGTGTCGTTTTCAGCAGCGCGGCGCGCGCTGAAATGGCGCGTTGGGGGGTCAAAACCACCCGAACGACCTCCGAATGCCACGAAACCGTACGACAACATCCGGGGCGTGAATTGGGAAATGGTCGGCCATAAGGCACCTCATTCGGAGGTGCCGTGTGACCGCGGCGGCCGGAAACGCGTTTCCGGCGCCGTTAAACACCAAAACGGCGTGCGGCGGTCCCATTCGGAGAAAACGTGCTCCGAACGACCTGAAACCGCACGGGAACGATAGAAATATTATTCCTGAGATGCAGGAGGAGGCCACACATCCATCGGACGTGCGGTGCGCGCGGCACGTCCGATTGTGTCGTTTTCAGCAGCGCGGCGCGCGCTGAAATGGCGCTTTGGGGGGTCAAAACCACCCGAACGACCTCCGAATGCAACGAAACCGTACGACAACATCCGGGGCGTAAATTTTGAAATGGTCGGCCAGACGGCACCTCATTCGGAGGTGCCGTGTGACCGCGGCGGCCGGAAACGCGTTTCCGGCGCCGTTAAACACCAAAACGGCGTGCAGCGGTCCCATTCGGAGAAAACTTGCTCCGAACGACCTGAAACCGCACGGGAACGATAGAAATATTATTCCTGAGATGCAGGAGGAGGCCGCACATCCATCGGACATGCGGTGCGCGCGGCACGTCCGATTGTGTCGTTTTCAGCAGCGCGGCGCGCGCTGAAATGGCGCGTTGGGGGGTCAAAACCACCCGAACGACCCCCGAATGCCATGAAACCGTACGACAACATCCGGGGCGTGAATTGTGAAATGGTCGGCCAGACGGCACCTCATTCGGAGGTGCCGTGTGACCGCGGTGGCCGGAAACGCGTTTCCGGCGCCGTTAAACACCAAAACGGCGTGCGGCGGTCCCATTCGGAGCAGACGTGCTCCGAACGACCTGAAACCGCACGGGAACGATAGAAATATTATTCCTGAGATGCAGGAGGAGGCCGCACGTCCATCGGACGTGCGGTGCGCGCGGCACATCCGATTGTGTCGTTTTCAGTAGCGAGGCGCGCGCTGAAATGGCGCGTTGGGGGGTCAAAACCACCCGAACGACATCCGAATGTCACGAAACCGTACGACAACATCCGGGGCGTGAATTGTGAAATGGTCGGCCAGACGGCACCTCATTCGGAGGTGCCGTGTGACCGCGGCGGCCGGAAACGCGTTTCCGGCGCCGTTAAACACCAAAACGGCGTGCGGCGGTCCCATTCGGAGCAAACGTGCTCCGAACGACCTGAAACCGTACGGGAACGATAGAAATATAATTCCTGAGATGCAGGAGGAGGCCGCACGTCCATCAGACGTGCGGTGCGCGCGGCACGTCCGATTGTGTCGTTTTCAGCAGCGCGGCGCGCGCTGAAATGGCGCGTTGGGGGGTCAAAACCACCCGAACGACCTCCGAATGCCACGAAACCATACGACAACATCCGGGGCGTGAATTGTGAAATGGTCGGCCAGATGGTACCTCATTCGGAGGTGCCGTGTGACCGCGGCGGCCGGAAACGCGTTTCTGGCGCCGTTAAACACTAAAACGGCGTGCAGCGGTCCCATTCGGAGCAAACGTGCTCCGAACGACCTGAAACCGCACGGGAACGATAGAAATATTATTCCTGAGATGCAGGAGGAGGCCGCACGTCCATCGGACGTGCGGTGCGCGCGGCACGTCCGATTGTGTCGTTTTCAGCAGCGCGGCGCGTGCTGAAATGGCGCGTTGGGGGGTCAAAACCACCCGAACGACCTCTGAATGCCACGAAACCGTACGACAACATCCGGGGCGTGAATTGTGAAATGGTCGGCCAGACGGAACCTCATTCGGAGGTGCCGTGTGACCTCGGCGGCCGGAAACGCGTTTCCGGCGCCGTTAAACACCAAAACGGCGTGCGGCGGTCCCATTCGGAGCAAACGTGCTCCGAACGACCTAAAACCGCACGGGAACGATAGAAATATCATTCCTGAGATGCAGGAGGAGGCCACACGTCCATCGGACGTGCGGTGCGCGCGGCACGTCCGATTGTGTCGTTTTCAGCAGCGCGGCGCGCGCTGAAATGGCACGTTGGGGGGTCAAAACCACTCGAACGACCTCCGAATACCACGAAACCATACGAAAACATCCGGGGCGTGAATTTTGAAATGGTCGGCCAGACGGCACCTCATTTGGAGGTGCCGTGTGACCGCGGCGGCCGGAAACGCGTTTCTGGCGCCGTTAAACACCAAAACGGCGTGCGGCGGTCCCATTCGGAGCAAACGTGCTCCGAACGACCTGAAACCGCACGGTAACGATAGAAATATTATTCCTGAGATGCAGGAAGAGGCCGCACGTCCATCGGACGTGCGGTGCGCGCGGCACGTCCGATTGTGTCGTTTTCAGCAGCGCGGCGCGCGCTGAAATGGCGCGTTGGGGGGTCAAAACCACCCGAACGACCTATGAATGCCACGAAATCGTACGACAACATCCGGGGCGTGAATTGTAAAATGGTCGGCCAGACGGCACCTCATTCGGAGGTGTCGTGTGACCGCGGCGGCCGGAAACGCGTTTCCGGCGCCGTTAAACACCAAAACGGCGTGCGGCGGTCCCATTCGGAGCAAACGTGCTCCGAACGACATGAAACCGCACGGGAACGATAGAAATATTATTCCTGAGATGCAGGAGGAGGCCGCACGTCCATCGGACGTGCGGTGCGCGCGGCACGTCCGATTGTGTCGTTTTCAGCAGTGCGGCGCGCGCTGAAATGGCGCGTTGGGGGGTCAAAACCACCCGAACGACCTATGAATGCCACGACACCGTACGAAAACATCCGGGGCGTGAATTGTGAAATGTTCGGCCAGACGGCACCTCATTCGGAGGTACCGTGTGACCGCGGCGGCCGGAAACGTGTTTCCGGCGCCGTTAAACACCAAAACGGCGTGCGGCGGTCCGATTCGGAGAAAACGTGCTCCGAACGACCTGAAACCGCACGGGAACGATAGAAATATTATTCCTGAGATGCAGGAGGAGGCCGCACGTTCATCGGACGTGCGGTGCGCGCGGCACGTCCGATTGTGTCGTTTTCAGCAGCGCGGCGCGCGCTGAAATGGCGCGTTGGGGGGTCAAAACCACCCGAACGACCTCCGAATGCCACGAAACCGTACGACAACATCCGGGGCGTGAATTGTGAAATGGTCGGCCAGACGGCACCTCATTCGGAGGTTCCGTGTGACCGCGGCGGCCGGAAAAGCGTTTCTGGCGCCGTTAAACACCAAAACGGCGTGCGGCGGTCCCATTCGGAGCAAACGTGCTCCGAACGACCTGAAACCGCACGGGAACGATAGAAATATTATTCCTGAGATGCAGGAGGAGGCCGCACGTCCATCGGACGTGCGGTGCGCGCGGCACGTCCGATTGTGTCGTTTTCAGCAGCGCGGCGCGCGCTGAAAATGGCGCGTTGGGGGGTCAAAACCACCCGAACGACCTCCGAATGCCACGAAACCGTATGACAACATCCGGGGCGTGAATTGTGAAATGGTCAGCCAGACGGCACCTCATTCGGAGGTGCCGTGTGACCGCGGCGGCTGGAAACGCGTTTCCGGCGCCGTTAAACACCAAAACGGCGTGCGGCGGTCCCATTCGGAGCAAACGTGCTCCGAACGACCTGAAACCGCACGGGAACGATAGAAATATTATTCCTGAGATGCAGGAGGAGGCCACACGTCCATCGGACGTGCGGTGCGCGCGGCACGTCCGATTGTGTCGTTTTCAGCAGCGCGGCGCGCGCTGAAATGGCGCGTTGGGGGGTCAAAACCACCCGAACGACCTCCGAATGCCACGAAACCGTACGACAACATCCGGAGCGTGAATTGTGAAATGGTCGGCCAGACGACACCTCATTCGGAGGTGCCGTGTGACCGCGGCGGCCGGAAACGCGTTTCTGGCGCCGTTAAACACCAAAACGGCGTGCGGCGGTCCCATTCAGAGAAAACGTGCTCCGAACGACCTGAAACCACACGGGAATGATAGAAATATTATTCCTGAGATGCAGGAGGAGGCCGCACGTCCATCGGACGTGCGGTGCACGCGGCACGTCCGATTGTGTCGTTTTCAGCAGCGCGGCGCGCGCTGAAATGGCGCGTTGGGGGGTCAAAACCACCCGAACGACCTCCGAATGCCACGAAACCGTACGACAACATCCGGGGCGTGAATTGTGAAATGGTCGGCCAGACGGCACCTCATTCGGAGGTGCCGTGTGACCGCGGCGGCCGGAAACGCGTTTCCGGCGCTGTTAAACACCAAAACGGCGTGCGGCGGTCCCATTCGGAGCAAACGTGCTCCGAACGACCTGAAACCGCACGGGAACGATATAAATATTATTCCTGAGATGCAGGAGAAGGCCGCACGTTCATCGGACGTGCGGTGCGCGCGGCACGTCCGATTGTGTCGTTTTCAGCAGCGCGGCGCGCGCTGAAATGGCGCGTTGGGGGGTCAAAACCACCCGAACGACCTCCGAATGCCACGAAACCGTACGAAAACATCCGGGGCGTGAATTGTGAAATGGTCGGCCAGACGGCACCTCATTCGGAGGTGCCGTGTGACCGCGGCGGCCGGAAACGCGTTTCTGGCGCCGTTAAACACCAAAACGGCGTGCGGCGGTCCCATTCGGAGCAAACGTGCTCCGAATGACCTGAAACCGCACGGGAACGATAGAAATATGATTCCTGAGATGCAGGAAGAGGCCGCACGTCCATCGGACGTGCGGTGCGCGCAGCACGTCAGATTGTGTCGTTTTCAGCAGCGCGGCGCGCGCTGAAATGGTACGTTGGGGGGTCAAAACCACCCGAACGACCTCCGAATGCCACGAAACCGTACGACAACATCCGGGGCGTGAATTGTGAAATGGTCGGCTAGACGGCACCTCATTCAGAGGTGCTGTGTGACCGCGGCGGCCGGAAACGCGTTTCCGGCGCCGTTAAACACCAAAACGGCGTGCGGCGGTCCGATTCGGAGCAAACGTGCTCCGAACGACCTGAAACCGCACGGGAACGATAGAAATATTATTCCTGAGATGCAGGAGGAGGCCGCACGTCCATCGGACGTGCGGTGCGCGCGGCACGTCCGATTGTGTCGTTTTCAGCAGCGCGGCGCGCGCTGAAATGGCGCGTTGGGGGGTCAAAACCACCCGAACGACCTCCGAATGCCACGAAACCGTACGACAACATCCGGGGCGTGAATTGGGAAATGGTCGGCCATACGGCACCTCATTCGGAGGTGCCGTGTGACCGCGGCGGCCGGAAACGCGTTTCCGGCGCCGTTAAACACCAAAACGGCGTGCGGCGGTCCCATTCGGAGAAAACGTGCTCCGAACGACCTGAAACCGCACGGGAACGATAGAAATATTATTCCTGAGATGCAGGAGGAGGCCACACATCCATCGGACGTGCGGTGCGCGCGGCACGTCCGATTGTGTCGTTTTCAGCAGCGCGGCGCGCGCTGAAATGGCGTTTTGGGGGGTCAAAACCACCCGAACGACCTCCGAACCACCCGAACGACCTCCGAATGCAACGAAACCGTACGACAACATCCGGGGCGTAAATTTTGAAATGGTCGGCCAGACGGCACCTCATTCGGAGGTGCCGTGTGACCGCGGCGGCCGGAAACGCGTTTCCGGCGCCGTTAAACACCAAAACGGCGTGCAGCGGTCCCATTCGGAGAAAACTTGCTCCGAACGACCTGAAACCGCACGGGAACGATAGAAATATTATTCCTGAGATGCAGGAGGAGGCCACACATCCATCGGACATGCGGTGCGCGCGGCACGTCCGATTGTGTCGTTTTCAGCAGCGCGGCGCGCGCTGAAATGGCGCGTTGGGGGGTCAAAACCACCCGAACGACCTCCGAATGCCACGAAACCGTACGACAACATCCGGGGCGTGAATTGTGAAATGGTCGGCCAGACGGCACCTCATTCGGAGGTGCCGTGTGACCGCGGTGGCCGGAAACGCGTTTCCGGCGCCGTTAAACACCAAAACGGCGTGCGGCGGTCCCATTCGGAGCAGACGTGCTCCGAACGACCTGAAACCGCACGGGAACGATAGAAATATTATTCCTGAGATGCAGGAGGAGGCCGCACGTCCATCGGACGTGCGGTGCGCGCGGCACGTCCGATTGTGTCGTTTTTAGTAGCGCGGCGCGCGCTGAAATGGCGCGTTGGGGGGTCAAAACCACCCGAACGACATCCGAATGTCACGAAACCGTACGACAACATCCGGGGCGTGAATTGTGAAATGGTCGGCCAGACGGCACCTCATTCGGAGGTTCCGTGTGACCGCGGCGGCCGGAAACGCGTTTCCGGCGCCGTTAAACACCAAAACGGCGTGCGGCGGTCCCATTCGGAGCAAACGTGCTCCGAACGACCTGAAACCGTACGGGAACGATAGAAATATAATTCCTGAGATGCAGGAGGAGGCCGCACGTCCATCAGACGTGCGGTGCGCGCGGCACGTCCGATTGTGTCGTTTTCAGCAGCGCGGCGCGCGCTGAAATGGCGCGTTGGGGGGTCAAAACCACCCGAACGACCTCCGAATGCCACGAAACCATACGACAACATCCGGGGCGTGAATTGTGAAATGGTCGGCCAGAGGGTACCTCATTCGGAGGTGCCGTGTGACCGCGGCGGCCGGAAACGCGTTTCTGGCGCCGTTAAACACTAAAACGGCGTGCAGCGGTCCCATTCGGAGCAAACGTGCTCCGAACGACCTGAAACCGCACGGGAACGATAGAAATATTATTCCTGAGATGCAGGAGGAGGCCGCACGTCCATCGGACGTGCGGTGCGCGCGGCACGTCCGATTGTGTCGTTTTCAGCAGCGCGGCGCGTGCTGAAATGGCGCGTTGGGGGGTCAAAACCACCCGAACGACCTCCGAATGCCACGAAACCGTACGACAACATCCGGGGCGTGAATTGTGAAATGGTCAGCTAGACGGCACCTCATTCGGAGGTGCCGTGTGACCGCGGCGGCCGGAAACGCGTTTCCGGCGCCGTTAAACACCAAAACGGCGTGCGGCGGTCCCATTCGGAGCAAACGTGCTCCGAATGACCTGAAACCGTACAGGAACGATAGAAATATTATTCCTGAGATGCAGGAGGAGGCCTCACGTCCATCGGACGTGCGGTGCGCGCGGCACGTCCGATTGTGTCGTTTTCAGCAGCGCGGCGCGCGCTGAAATGGCGCGTTGGGGGGTCAAAACCACCCGAACGACCTCCGAATGCCACGAAACCGTACGAAAACATCCGGGGCATGAATTGTGAAATGGTCGGCCAGACGGCACCTCATTCGGAGGTGCCGTGTGACCGCGGCGGCCGGAAACGCGTTTCCGGCGCCGTTAAACACCAAAACGGCGTGCGGCGGTCCCATTCGGAGCAAACGTGCTCCGAACGACCTGAAACCGCACGGGAATGATAGAAATATTATTCCTGAGATGCAGGAGGAGGCCGCACATCCATCGGACGTGCGGTGCGCGCGGCACGTCCGATTGTGTCGTTTTCAGCAGCGCGGCGCGCGCTGAAATGGCGCGTTGGGGGGTCAAAACCACCCGAATGACCTCCGAATGCCACGAAACTGTACGACAACATCCGGGGCGTGAATTGTGAAATGGTCGGCCAGACGGCACCTCATTCGGAGGTGCCGTGTGACCGCGGCGGCCGGAAACGCGTTTCCGGCGCCGTTAAACACCAAAACGGCGTGCGGCGGTCCCATTCGGAGCAAACGTGCTCTGAACGACCTGAAACCGCACGGGAACGATAGAAATATTATTCCTGAGATGCAAGAGGAGGCCGCACGTCCATCGGACGTGCGGTGCGCGCGGCACGTCCGATTGTGTCGTTTTCAGCAGCGCGGCGCGCGCTGAAATGGCGCGTTGGGGGGTCAAAACCACCCGAACGACCTCCGAATGCCACGAAACCGTACGAAAACATCCGGGGTGTGAATTGTGAAATGGTCGGTCAGACGGAACCTCATTCGGAGGTGCCGTGTGACCGCGGCGGCCGGAAACGCGTTTCCGGCGCCGTTAAACACCCAAACGGCGTGCGGCGGTCCCATTTGGAGCAAACGTGCTCCGAACGATCTGAAACCGCACGGGAATGATAGAAATATTATTCCTGAGATGCTGGAGGAGGCCGCATGTCCATCGGACGTGCGGTGCGCGCGACACGTCCGATTGTGTCGTTTTCAGCAGCGCGGCGCGCGCTGAAATGGCGCGTTGGGGGGTCAAAACCACCCGAACGACCTCCGAAGGCCACGAAACCGTACAACAACATCCGGGGCGTGAATTGTGAAATGGTCGGCCAGAAGGCACCTCATTCGGAGGTGCCGTGTGACCGTGGCTGCCGGAAACGCGTTTCTGGCGCCGTTAAACACCAAAACGGCGTGCGGCGGTCCCATTCGGAGCAAACGTGCTCCGAACGACCTGAAACCGCACGGGAACGATAGAAATATTATTCCTGAGATGCAGGAGGAGGCCGCACATCCATCGGACGTGCGGTGCGCGCGGCACGTCCGATTGTACCGTTTTCAGCAGCGCGGCGCGCGCTGAAATGGCGCGTTGGGGGGTCAAAACCACCCGAACGACCTCCGAATGCCACGAAACCGTACGACAACATCCGGGGAGTGAATTGTGAAATGGTCGGCCAGACGGCACCTCATTCGGAGGTGCCGTGTGACCGCGGCGGCCGGAAACGCGTTTCCGGCGCCGTTAAACACCAAAACGGCGTGCGGCGGTCCCATTCGGAGCAAACGTGCTCCGAACGACCTGAAACCGCACGGGAACGATAGAAATATTATTACTGAGATGCAGGAGGAGGCCGAACGTCCATCGGACGTGCGGTGCGCGCGGCACGTCCGATTGTGTCGTTTTCAGCAGCGCGGCGCGCGCTGAAATGGCGCGTTGGGGGGTCAAAACCACCCGAACGACCTCCGAATGCCACGAAACCGTACGACAACATCCGGGGCGTGAATTGTGAAATGGTCGGCCAGACGGCACCTCATTCGGAGGTGCCGTGTGACCGCGGCGGCCGGAAACGCGTTTCCGGCGCCGTTAAACACCAAAACGGCGTGCGGCGGTCCCATTCGGAGCAAACGTTCTCCGAACGACCTGAAACCGCACGGGAACGATAGAAATATTATTCCCAAGATGCAGGAGGAGGCCGCACGTCCATCGGACGTGCGGTGCGCGCGGCACGTCCGATTGTGTCGTTTTCAGCAGCGCGGCACGCGCTGAAATGGCGCGTTGGGGGGTCAAAACCACCCGAACGACCTCCGAATGCCACGAAACCGTACGACAACATCCGGGGCGTGAATTGTGAAATGGTCGGCCAGACGGAACCTCATTTGGAGGTGCCGTGTGACCGCGGCGGCCGGAAACGCGTTTCCGGCGCCGTTAAACACCAAAACGGCGTGCGGCGGTCCCATTCGGAGCAAACGTGCTCCGAACGACCTGAAATGAGATTATTTCTTGAATCGAAGTTTTTAAATTATTATAGCACAATGATTTTATATTATATATATATTAAATATATATTAAATATATATTATAACATTTAAAATATATTATATATATATATATATATTTAAAATATTGTATTTAATAGTATATATATGAATATTTTTACACATATATATATATATATATATTTATATTCAATTCAATAAAAAAAATTTAAATTTTTTTTTTTTTAGAATAGCGACCGCCAATGGCGGTCGCTAATGGCAATATTTATAGTAGTGATCACTACATAATATACTTAAATCAATTAGCTTGATTCCGAAATTTATTTTTTATATTTAGGACACATGAAAATAGTTCCAACATTAAGACAGTTTATTTTAACAATTCCTACATAAATTGAATAATAATTATTTATTTTAAAATTATCACATTTTAAAACCTAGATAAATAAAACCATGATTTATTTACGCAATTCTCATTTAATATTTTTCAAATAAAGGCTTGAATCACAACCAAAAAAATATTAATAATTAATTAATCATGAAATAGTGGACTCAAAATAATTGTATTTATATTCTCTTCAAAATATTAATTCTGGAAAACATTTATTTTTTATCCTTTAGTAATATCAACTTTTTACCAAGGGGTTGACTATTACAATGTTGGTATTTTCTCTTCTGAAGTCGATATAGCTCAAAATTTCACAATGGGGGTGACTCTTATGAATTCTACAATTACTCTTATGAATCCAACCTTTATCAATTTCTCATAATAAAATGACTATTCTGAATTATCCAGTCACCCTGAAAATATACCAGTATTGACTTAAAAATTGATAAATAACTCTTCCATTCTATTAGAGTTAATCTTAAGAACATCTTCATGACTATTGTGAAATTTTCCTTAGAAAATTATATAAAATATTTACTATTAAAAATTAGAATATTACTATTATGATGTTAGAAACTAACCCTATGATGTCACAAGAACCACTCTCATGACTCGGGTGATGTATTGTATCACTCTTACAAAGTATCTATTTACTCTTTTACAGTCTTTATTTACCATTTTGAAGTCTGAAATTTGTAAAATTTTGATATCTACATTGATAATAACTCTTATGAAGTCATACTTATGAAATATTTAGCTTCAACTCCAAATTCTATAATTCATTAAATAATATGATATTTTCATCAATTCCATGATGGGTATTCTAAATCTCTTAAAAACACCTCAGTATAGCTTCAAATTATTTTTATAATTTTCATAATAAATAAAATCCTCTTCAGATTGTTTCGATTGATCTATTTAATATTTAATTACATGATTATTTTAATAATTAAATAAATTTTCACTACCTTCTTCTTTCCAAATTCAACATAGATTTTTTAAACGTTCATCAAATTGGTATTTTTCATTATATTCAAAATCACTCATGCTGAAAGCACCATGGATGGTCACTGCACATTAGAATTATTTTCATTATGACTTGAATTATGTTTAATATCTTATTTAAACATTACTTTATAGTCTAATCAATTACTAGTTACATAAATTCGTCTTCATGGATATCAATATTTATTATTTAGACACAATTCTACTACTTACTACTTCAACATATGTATTTAAAATGAATAAAAAATATAATTTTATAAAGTTTTATAGTTCTTATCTAGAATCTATTCATCAAAGTATTCAAATATAGAATATAAACTTTTCTTTATTCATAAATTAGTAGCATCATAATCTAATTTAGTGGGTGGATTCTCCCTCTATCACCAAATTTCAACATGCATTTCCTTTGTTTTATACAATGATATTTACAAAAATACAACATAATATCCATCAATACATTTATATTTTTCAATCATCCCTTTATGATTTTTATGTATCCCATTATCATCCAAATTCAATGTCATTTTTCTCCCCCATTTTTTCAATAAATGTACGGGTATAAATATTTGGGAATGTATTTTCATCTAATCTACTGAAAAATTTGATATAACATATTCTTCTCCATTTTTATTTTATTCATTCATATTTCTACCACTTATTATGAAAATAAATCGATTCTATATTTTAGAAGGGTGGAAATAAATTTTTATTATAATAATTCAATCATCTAATTGAATTTCAGTCTATGTTCCCTTTGCATTATATAAAATAGAAACAAACAGTTTAGAACAAAAATATTTGTATATAAAATCCATAATGTGATATCAACTCAAATATTGAATTATAAAGGGATATAAAAGCTTATTTTCAATATGTTTTATGAATATACATGAGACATAAATAAATAGATCAAAAACATTCATGGGAATGTTTATTTTTGACATCTATTTATTTAACAATCACCCCCAGTTAATCATAATAGACATATGCCAATATAGTGATGGAAATGTTTTCAAAATACAAAAAATGTTAATTTATTTATGTTTGAAAATGATTCCATTTTTTCATACTAATATAATATTTTTCACGCTTTATTTCATTGATAGATCCCCCTCAAATTGATGGTCTTCATCACACATCATCGTAGATGATTCTGAGTTGTGATATTCCATGACGGATTTGTTATTATAGCAAATTATAGATTAAAAAATCCAAAATAGTTATCCCATTCATATTACACCTTCAATTACCTATATAATAATTACATATAAACTAATAATGAAATAATGTGACTCTATTTTTACTTCTTAATGAGAGAAACATGTTTCGAACATGGATCTCAAAAAATATCATTTCACTAAAGATCCAAAATTTTAATAATTATTCATTCTTATTCAAACATGATTTTAAAAATCATAACATGTTTTAGGGATATGGAAATAGTTATCTGTTCTTCTTTCTTCCATTATGAATATGTCCTTTTACAAAAGTGTGTTCATTTTTGACCTTTCTCCATCTCCTTATCTAATTCCCACTAGGAAGAACATATTATCAACCACTCCAAATGTGCATATAGATCATTATACATAGGAGAGGGCTAAATATTTATATAATTTTTCACATTAAAATATTTTAAATTTATTTCCTATTAAATAAACATAAAGTATCTCATAACCTCCCTAACATGAAACCTCGATTCTAATTGAACCGTAACAATGTATTATACTATAAGCTAGTTGTTAAATAGTAAACTATGATTAGTAATAATAAATTATGAAAAAATATTTAGAATAGTTATAAATAAATAAAATTTATTTATTAATTCAAAATAAATAATAATATATTTTTATTAATTTAATTTTATGCTTAAGAAATATTTTTTCAAAGAAAATGAAGTTTTATTGCATTTTATGTGAAACAAATTATGATTAATTTAAAATTTTATGGAAAAATTATTAGAGGTAATTAATATGATTTTTAAATCATCATCTAAAATTATTTTTGGGTGAATTTTTAGAATTTATCTAAAAGGTTTTATTTTTTATGAATTGTAAAAATATCAATTTTTATCAAAATTATAATTTACATTGATTTTGAAGTACCGATATGTTTTAAATTATACATAACTATTAAATAAAGAACATTTAATTTTAAATATTCAAATTATTTATATAATAATAATCAAAATACATTATTTTGGTATAAGTTTATACATATGCTAAAAACACATTTTTTGAAAAACTATTCATACATGAGAAATGTGTTTTTATATAAATAAATTTAATTAAACCCTATTGATAAATGATTTTAATTAAATTTGTAGAATATATATTCATTCATGTAATTTAACATTCATTTGATATTTTCTAAAACGAAACTCATTGACGTAAAATCAGTTTTATGCTTAAAAATTTACTTATCTAAAATGGATTTTCAATAGGGTTTTCACATTTATATAAAATTAAATTTCAATAATTATAGAAATTTAAAGTAGTAAAATTGAAAAAAAATTTATAATTAATAAATTTAATATAATTTTTAATTGTCTATTTTATTTTTTTAGTGAATAGTAAAAATAATAAAATTTTTGTTATCACAGTTAATGTTAAAACAGGTTTTATGGGGGGTTAAACAAGGAAATAAGGGTATAATTTCCACCCAAACTTGTAAAATTTTTATTATATGGAAATATATATACCCTATAATATTATACATTATAATACATTTACATTTGGTACACATTCCAATGAAATTTACTTTATATCATTGAATTTTATAATGAAATTCCATATCTGTCTATCCCCAGACTTCTAAAAGGGAACATATTCATCTCCATTTTTATAATATTTATGCCTTGTATATCTACCAATTCCAAATCATAAACCATCATAGATTTCTTCTCTTCATCCTAAGGATGTTTTTATTCTCCCAATACCAATTAGTTAAGGTATAATTTGTAATCAAATAGAGTTCTATGATAGAAGAGGTGTAAATCATAACTAAAGTCAATCAATACTACTTCCACTTCCTCTTAATCTAAATTTTTTCTATCCATAAAAACATGATTAATTTAGTATAATCAAAATAAATATATATTATTATTATTATTTCATAACCATCCTCCATATATCACATTGACCCAAACCTCTAGGTATGAGGAAGAACACCATATGACCTCATGCACACCTACACATATGAAATAGGCTACCAACTAGTAGCGAAGATATAACTCCAATTGTGTGAATACTATGACATCTATATCATGTAATTTCATTGAAATAATAGGTTAAAATATATAATAATCATAAATAATCATTGTACTTATGGGGAATAATAAAGTTGGTATATATGTCATATAAAGTAGAGATCCCTATGTATAAAGTTTTACAATGAAATTAAAGAAGATAAATAAAAGATTAAATAAAATATGTTCCACTGGAGTCCACTCCCTCCCACTAGTAGTTCCATTATCCTCTTCTCAGCTATTCACCATAGGGCCATTTCCCATCACCTTATCTCTCATGAAATCTACAGGTGCATCAGAATGCTCAAATATTGTGTGAGAACAAGACTATGAAGGATGCATCAAATGTGTCATTACCTTATGTTCCCAAGAAAAAAATGTGTATACCAATAATGATAATAAGTTAGGAATATGAATAAACACACAATAAAAACTGATTGGTCATGATCTAATCAAGCCACTACAAATACCGAGTCGACCTTAATCATCTCCATTATTGAAAGCTAAAAAAATATATTGGAAGTCTCCCAACCAAACCCTATACAATGTCCCCATGGTGTCCTGGAGATGATACTCGACATCATCTATCCCTCAAGAGAACCATGTCACCTTGGTCATTAGGATTAGAATATGTAGTACTCACCTCAAATTAGTTATCACAATGTTAATGGAACTTCATAAATCAATGCTCCCTCAAGCATATCTTAAACATGTCACCATGGATATCTCATACCTCCACCTATGCTCATGTCCCTCACTGTCAGCATCATAATTAAGTTCACTCCTTTACTAAGGGACAATCTTTTATGATGGACTATATGCCGCAAGTTCCAATCACTACATCCAATGAAATTTTTACACACTTAAATTGTGAGTAGAAAATAAGGTATAACATATTAGCTTGAGTATATAATAGTATTCATAACATCATGTGATCATAATGAAACATGGAAACAAAAAACTCTAATATCACTCATGGAATCACTATCACCAAGGATCATATGGGACACACACACACACACATTTGTTCATAATCATGAATGATGCCAAATGTCAATAAATATACTCACATAATGGAAAAATTTTAAACACGAGCCCAAGAAGGTAAGGAACTTCCTACCTCATAGTTTTCTTAGTCGAAATTGTGGTTTTCCAGTGTTGTTGTACTCACACCCATGTTCTTACACCAACTGGGAGAAATCACCCAAAAAAGACTCTCAGAACCCCTAAATCTTTATTAAATTGATTCTAGATATGTATGAGGAGAAAGAAGAGAAATTTAATGACCCAACATGACCTATTACAAAATAAAATTCCATCGGAACTGGATGACTGTTCCACTTAGCTTGTAAACCACTAACTTAGGGCATAAGATCTTGGTCACACGATTTATGGTGTAAATATTAGTCACTTGATGTAATACCAACCTCACATATCTGATAAAATAAAAAAATATGTGAGGTGTCATAATTGATCAAGGTGTTCCTCCATAGTATAGGGTCACGACATCATGGTGCAGGTGGTAAGGACTACTGTACTAGGTGAATGTGGTCTTCTCTGTGGAAATTCAAAAATACTAGTACATCATCTGAATAAAGAGAGTAATGGAGGGTATTTATAGAGAATAATACTTCCAAAACCTTTGTTCTAGTGCCCTTTTTAACTTATTTCATAAATACTAGAGATCGAGGACCTCATAACACCCCTGAAAATGGTCTTTTGAAGGTTTAAAATTATCTAAAAATTAATAATATAAGATTTCATAAATTATGCATACAAAAATATTTATAAGTGTAAAAAATATGATTCATTCCACTTGTGGTGTTAAAGGATGTATTATGATGTAAATATGTTAGGGTGCAGTATTTAAATAGTAAACATTCTTTAACCCAAATATCATTTGGCAGAAACATTTATATTGTAAAATTAAGATTTACAGAATAAAGTGAAATTTCAGCTATAAATGACGATAAGGATAGAATGGGTTGATAGTTATCCCCCTCTAATAACATAAAATCCTCAAGAATCATGTCTATGGATATTGTTTGATCAACTCTGGTGGCTGATCTTTAACATCTATCTCTGACTCCAATGAATGATTTTAGATATGCCTATGTTCCCACCTAATTTGGATAAGTTGTATCATTATCCCTTGAATAACATTCTCACTATGTAATATAATATGCATTGTATAGTCCTTATATGATACTTTATTCTCTAGATCAATATCCTCATAATCGAAAACATGCACAAGGTTGGGTATGTACCTCTATTGTTGTGATTCATGAAACACATCATTTATACCTAGGTAGTGGTAAGGAAGACCTAAATGGTATGTCATTGATCATATCTTCTTACTGATCACAAAGTTCCTTACAAAACAAAGTGACATATTTTCATACTTTCTCATACTTTTATATCGTTACCAAGGAGTCACTCTTAAGAAAACCTTGTCATCCAGGTAGAAATAAAATGTTCTCCTCCTACAATCATCATAAGATATTTTTCTTCTCTGAGTGGTGATCAACCTCTTATGAATCTTCCACTCAATCATAGTGGTCTCCTAAACCATGTTAAACTAAAAAAAACTACCTCACCCACCTCATTTAAAAAGTAAATTGAACAAAATGGACTCCTATATTGAGAATATTAAGGCTATATCTAAATCAAATATTGACAATCTTTTTATAAGAAAAAACAACCTAGTCTAGGTGATCATCCAACACTCCTTATAAGTACAACATGAAAGATCAAAACACATAATATAATATGCATATAGTCTAATAAGACCATCCATATATATATATGGGATGATATTCTCATATTCTTCTAAGTCCTTAAGTCCTTCTACAATCCCTACAAAAAATAGAAATGTTAGTCTTTCATGTCTATTTGATACAATGCTCGAGGTAACATAAAGAAAGAGTATGATATCATATAAATAGTGGTTCCTTATATCCTCTATCGACTATGTCTCTCTGATTGGAAATGTTGGAGAAAAAAATATCTCAGGGAAACATTGAAGCATTTTTGGGTTGATTCTGTATGTTGAAAAATAAGATTTAATTGATTTGTCATGGACTTCCAGATATATTTTTGACAATCAATGTTGTCAAAGATCAATGAAAATGTAATGGACGATCTGAAGGTGGTACAAAAAGAAAAGATAAAAGATAATTAAATATGGAAAAGGCCAAAAGTGTGTGAAATATTGATAAATGTGTGCAAAAGATAATGTTTATTCAAATAATTTTGTGCACCCAATGAGACATCAATTTGGGTTTTTCATGTAGAGGGGGGATCTTACAAGAAATGTTGAATCATACACCAAGTGGTAGGTGATTCCCATAAATAGGAGGTGACCCCCTTATTTGTGGTTGCTCACCACTTATAGAAAATGTGAGCTCTAAATCACATAATAATTATAAAAAAAGAAGTTTCACACAAGCTAAGGATGTTTCACATAATGTTGGGAAATTCCATTATTAATTATAGTTGTGTGATATCTAAGGTCGTTGCATATTGGATTGGTTTTGTGTGTAAGAAGGAAGTGATGCATATGAATAGTTTTGAACATAAGACATAAAACATGCGTTCTAGGCGCAATAATCATTTCACGACAGAATTGAGGTTTCTTAGTAATATTTTGGTCAAAAGGTATTCATATGTGGAAGAAAGTAAAACATAAAAAGATCATCTATGTACATTTTGGGATATGTAATTCATGACAATTAAGGGACCTACATGTCCATAAACTGTGAGTGGATCCATTCTATGAGTAATGAGAGAAGGTACAGGAAGATGGTTATCATTTTTACTAGTACCGAGTCAGAGGAAGAGACATAGAGAGTGACTCTTGGGAATGTAGTGAGTAGACCCTAAACATCAGAAAGGTATTGAGCCTAGTAAAAGAAGATCAAGCACAAACATTTTAAATAGCGGTGTTCATTTAGTGGATTTGGTACATCGTCACATCATCAATGCATACTCCTTGGGCATAACCTTGTTAGGGTGAACCATATAAAATTGATGTGTCCCATGAGAGATTTAATTTTTTTTCACATATTTCTATGATATAAAGAGAGAATTTTGTTTTTTTAGCAAGAAAAAAAGATAAATATTGGCTGTAGTTTTAATCTATCATTACCTAATTCACCACTCTCTCAAAGTATTCATTATAGAGGACATAAAAGTTGGTATTCAAAGGAAAGGATAATTTCAAGGTCTTCTATCTCAATAGATCCAATAGAGGATGTAATCAAAAAAAGAATTATGATATTCAATGGGAAAAATTTCAATTATGGAAGAATTAGATGACACACTACTTCTTATCTTTCTAATTGGATGTCTTTACAATAGTGATGCATGGTATTTCAGCTGATATCGATAGTGGTTCTTTATCAGATGCTAAAAGAGGGGAATTGGATGATGATGATAAATGAATCAATTTTATAGGGGGAACCCTATCTAATGATATTTATAAAATCGTGATGTCATGTTAGTCATCACAAGCTATGTGGAATAAGATACTAAATATTTATAACGGTGACTCAAAAGACATAGAAGCAAGGCATCATGTTCTGTAGAACAAATTTGAGGATCACATGACACACCCAAATTTGACTCTTGATACATTACATAACTAGGTAAATTTTATTGGAGAATACATGCGTTGACTTGAATAATTTATTGAAGATATAAAGATTTTGAATCATATCTTGAGGATTCTTATACATCAGTTTAATATTAATGTCTCAGTTATGGAAGATAGAGATCAGAGAGAGTTGATATGGGATAACTTTCATTGTACCCTTATAACATAAAAAATGTGAAATGGTGATAATGATGATAGGGTTAAGGGAAATTCAAATTGGGGGCATTCAAATCTTTGAACAATGTCACCATTGAAGATGGACTTGATGATGAAAATACTGATGAGGTTATTTCATTCCTGTCATCAAATCTAAAAATAGAAAATGAATGGTCGTAGGGAAACATCCAGTTTCATATTTTGTTGTGGAAAGGTTGCACATGTTGCAAAAAGGTGCTGATCACATTATTGAGCGCATCAAATTAGTTGTTTAATTTTGACTAGAATTTCTGCAGTATAGCAGCAACCCTAGGTCATCTCTCGACGGAGCCTTAGACTATTAATTTAAAAAGAGGGTTTTAATTATGGAATTAAAAAGTGAATTATGTTTTAAAAACTTGGGGGTTTTATGATTAATGATGAAAATATGAAATGATTGCGATAAAACAATGTATAAATGAACAAGATTGATTAAATGTGATCAACCCGGGGAAGTCTCGTGATTATCATCCTTCATCGCATCAAGGGATGGGGCTATGATATTTTAATACCTGGTTTGTAACACCTAGAACCATAGTGTTATAGAGTTTATACTAGGATACCTCCTGGTGTTCATTCAAAAACACATAACGATTCACTGGACACCACCGATGATTGGGTGATTTGTGTTCGACATCATAACGAAAAATCACCAAGGCAACACATGAAGAATTCAATGTGCTATCCAGGATTGTATGTTATTTCACTGTGATACCATGACATAAATGTGCATGACCTTGATAGTGATTATGTATGTTCAATTGACCAATATGAACCACAAAAACACCTCAATTGGAAGGTGGAAAAGAAAGTGGTGAATGGTGTGTGAAACATCACATGAATGGTAACCCCCAAACATGATCACATGAGTTGATCATGACATACCAGTACATAAATCAATAAAATAATAATAGAGGATGATTAAAAACAACATAAAACCCAGAATTAAAATAATCATTCAAAATAATACAACTTTGAAGCTTGGGATTACATCACATTCCTCCCCGGGTGATCACAAGGGGTTTAGAAACCCATGGGAGAGGAAGAAGAAGAAGATGTTGAAGTAGAAATTCCCATAGACTCCAGAAATGCTAGTGATGTTGAGAAGACTCTGTTGGGACTCCAAAATGGAAGCACATTGCCTCCTGGCCGAACTTACAAATGGGAAGCCCATGGTTTCTTTTATAGGAAATTTTTAAGGTGGTTTTAGGCACACATATTTCACCAATCCACTTGTGACACGCGTTTCGGCCTTCCAAAAGTCTTATCTCACTTTAGAGAAAATAAAAAAGTTGTAACCCTACCCCTTTATTGTCTCCAATGAATGTTTTTCACCCTTTGGACAGCTATAGCTCATGATATTGATAAAATACAGAACACCGCATTTTACTTGGTCCATATTTGGTGGCTTGGACAGATCAGTTCGTATGGCCCCCATAAAAGCCTAATCAGGATTGTGTTACTTAATATGAAATGTAGTATATCCAATTTTGGGCAGGACCACAATATTACAGCCCATTTAGATCCACGGATTTCGTGTACTATGCAAAACAGTGGGCATATGTCCATGGATCGATGCAATTTTGGCCCATTTTTCTTCTACTTCATCAATGGCCCTCCAATTCATCTCCCCCTACATTGAAATAATAAAAACAAGTAAAATTTCCCATTCTAATACTGATTAAAATTAATTGATTTATTCAAACATAAAGTTCAATTTATTATTATATTTGGAATATTCATTACAAAACTAGTTTAAAACTATGGTGTAAGGGTGTAATAAAATATTGAATCGTGGTACGATCACACCCCCGCACCTAAACATTAGCACTCCAAGGAAAAAACACATATCCAAATACAATTATGCATATATACATATATATTTTTCGAAAATTCAGAAGATTTAGCATTTGAGGAAATTTTATTTAATGTAAAGTGATCAATGCATGAACTACACCAAGGAGTTCTTCCTAGTGAAAATAGAAAAAGTTGTCTCATAAATCATATCATAGAGAAATTCAAAAAGATTCACGATACCTAGTTGAGAATGGAATTTAGAATTAAACCATGACACTAACTCTCCATGTGTGTGTGTGTAAACCATTACATGAAATTCTTTCCACATTCTATCAAATAAATATAGGTTATTTTAACATTTTTCAGCTTAAATGATTTTTTCCACCAAACCTGCCCTATATCCTTCGTAATCATATTTCAGGACCCACTCACATAAGCATTCCCTGAAGTCAAACCATAAGCTCCTGACCACAATATCCCCATATGTTGTACATTTCATCACTCCCCTCATTTATTATATTTTTTGAAGTTGCATTTGGAACAAATCTCACACTCATCTCTCAACCCTTGTTTGATCTCCTCATGACACTAATTGCAATAGTTATAAAAAGATCAAAGGTTGAGGAGGAGTGGTTTTTGACCTGGACAAGAAACAACAATTTTTGTTTTTGTTTTTTTAGGGCGTACAACAGTTGGACATTAGGTACACACGCATAGGTCAATATGGTACAGTAATGAAATGGATCAGATAAGGAACTAACGTATGGAAATATCATTTAAATCTAAAAAAATATTACCCCATTATATATTTACCTAATAGTAAGTAAGAAATAATCACACTTCGTGGCTTGGTGAATTTTATTTGGAGATATTAGTGGCACAGTTTTCCCAAAAACTAATCATGCAAAGGGAATCAATCATATCAAAGGTTTCACATAGATACAACCATTAATATCACTGACAGAAAACCAATTCACTATGAAAATCACTCCTTGATACAAATACTCTTTTTAGCCTTCGTTATGGTATTTTTACTTTCCCCACTTTATGGTCTCCAAATCATGGATCTTTGAAATTGTTGATGGGGAAAAAGGAAAATACCATAAAGATGGCCAAAAAAAGAAAAAAAACAATGAAAATTCCTAACTAACCCAGGAATGTATCCACCTCCCCCCCCCCACACCTAGAATATGCAGTGTCCTCACTGAAATAATTTAGAATGTGAGAAGGAAGGATAAAACCTGGTGTGTTTCATTAGTATTATGCGGTGAGAAGGTGGATTTCCTCCACCGGATTCTTCGAAAAATCCTCATAGAAGTGTTTATGTCGCTGCCCATTGGCGTTAATACTTTGTCCACTCTACTCAGGAAAAACAAATATTGCACCAAAAGGGTAAACATTAGTAACAGTATAAGGACCGAGCCACCGGGAACGAAGCTTACCTGGGTGGAGATTAAGCCTATAATTGTACATGAGGACCTTCTCACCAATATGAAACTTCCTCTGATGAACCATCCCATCATGTATTTCCTTTTTCCTTTCTTTGTAGATTCGAGAGTTCTCATATGCATCATGTTGAATTTCTTCCAACTCCTGAATCTGCAACTTCCTATTCTCACCTGTATCGGAGAGATTTATATTACATTGCTTAACATCCTAATATGAAAAGTGTTCTACCTCAACCCGGAGATGACAAGCCTTTCCAAACATAATACTGTATTGTGACATTTTGATAGGGGTTTTAAAAGCAGTATGGTATGCCCAAAGTGCATCATCCAAGTGCAAACTCCAATCATTCCTATTTGGTTGTACCGTTTTTTCTAAGATTCGTTTAACTTCCCGATTTGATATTTCTTCTTGTCCATTAGTTTGGGGGTGATATGAAGTGGAGACATTATGATCATCCCCATACATATGAAGCAAATTTTTCATGTTGCGATTGCAAAAAATGTGAACCCTGATCCCTAATGATGAATCTTGGTAATCCAAACCTACTAAAAATTTTGGACCTCACAAAATCAACAACCACTCGAGATTCATCAGACTTGGTGGCCTTTTCTTCCACCAATTCTGATACATAGTCAACAAAAAATAAGATGTACACAAAGACAAATGAATTTGGAAAAGGCCCCATGAATTCAATGCCCCATGCATCGATGATCTCACAAAATAACATGGGTTGTTGGGGTATTTCATTCCTCTTGCAGATATTCCCTGTGAATTGACAACAACTACATGACTTGAAAAATCTATGGGAATACCTATACAATGTTGGCCAATAATTTCTTGAGTCAATGACCTTTCGAGCTCTACGTTGAGAGCTAAAGTGGCCCCCACATGCCAAGGTGTGGCAGAAGTTCAAAACAGAGGTGAACTCATGGTCAGGGACACACCTACGAACAACCTGGTCAATAGAAATTCTCCACAAATATGGGTCATCCCAAATGTACCATCGAGAATCATGTTTAATTCTCTGGGATTGTGAAGTACTAAAATCATCGGGGACCCTAGATGTTGCTAGAAAATTCACAATGTCCGCATACCAGGGGGTAAGGTCCACAACATCACAAAAGTTCTCATGAGGGAAGAATTCTCCAATGGGTATGGGTCAGTCAACATAATGGTCCAATGGTGGGAAAATCCTAATAATGTGGTCAGCTACCACATTCTCCACCCCTCTCTTATCTCTAATCTCAAGGTCAAAATCCTGGAGGAGGAGCATCCATCGAATGAGGAGGTGTTTGGCTTCAGGTTTCTTTAGGAGGAAACGAAGGGCAGCATGATCAGACAACACAAATCACTTTTGACCTAATAAGATATGAATGGAATTTTTCCAAGGAAAACACTATATAAAGGTGTTCTTTTTCTATGGTTGTGTAGTTTACCTGGGCAGGTTCAAGGGTACGTGAGGCATACGCAATGACATGAGGGGACTTTTCAACCCTTTATGATAAAACTTCCCCAACTTAAAAGTTAGAGGCATCACAAATAAGTTCGAAGGGAAGATCCCACCTTGGTGTTTGGATGACGGGAGGTGATGTGAGACTCATTATTAGTGAATTGATAGAATCCTCACAATTTTTATCAAAAACAAATTCAGAATCCTTTTTTAATAACTGAGATAATGGAAGTGCGATCTTACTAATGTCTTTAATGAATCGGCAGTAAAAACCAGCATGACCCAAGAATGACCGCACCTCCCGAACACATTTTGGATATTGAAGGGATGAAATTAATTCAATTTTAGATTTATAAACTTGAATTCCCTTATTTGAAATGATATGCCCAAGAACTATCCCCCGCTCAACCATGAAATGACATTTTTCATAATTTAAAACAAGATCTTTTTCAATGCAGCAGTGGAGGATAGAACCTAGGTCTTCCAAACAATCATCAAAAAAAGAACCATAAACCGTGAAGTCATCCATAAATACTTCCATACAACTCTCAAGGTACTCAGAAAAAATACTCAACATACATCACTGAAAAGTACCAGGAGCATTATGTAGACCAAATGGCATCCTTCTGTATGCAAATGTGCCAAAAGGACAGGTAAATGTTTTCCTTTATTGGTCCTCAGGGGCTATATGGATTTGGAAATAACCCGAATAGCCATCAAGGAAACAATAATGGGACTTACCAGCCAGTCGTTCTAACATTTGGTTAATGAAAGGTAATGGAAGGTGGTCCTTCCGCATGGATTAACTGAGTCGACGGTAGTGAATACAGACTCGCTAACTATTTTTCACACGTGTTGGAACCAATTCATTCTTTTCATTTGACACATCTATTATTCCTATTTTTTTAGGCACAATTTTCACTGGGCTAACCCATTTACTATCAGATATAGGATAAATGATCACTGCAGCAAGTAATTTACTGACTTCCAATTTTACCACCTCAAGGAGAGTGGGATTCAACCGATGTTGAGCCTGCCTTACGAGCTTAGCCTCATCATACAAAAGTATATGGTGCATACAAATATATGGGCTAATCCCGAGAATATCAGCCAATGTCCATCCTATTGCCTTTTTACACTCTCTCAAAATTTTGAGCAGTTTTGATTCCTATTGTGGATAGAGGTTATTGGAAATAATGACGGACAATTGGTCAATACCCTCAATATAGGCATATTTTAAATTTTATGGAAGTGTTTTTAATTCTAACACCGGGGGTTTTTGTATTGAGGTACTGGATTAAGGGGGATTGAGGTCCATGAAACTATCTATCTGCTCATGTTTATTCTCAAAGGAAAGAGAATCTATTGAAATGAGATTTTCAGAATCATCGATAGTCATGGGTATCTCAGAATAAACACACTCGTCAATTAAAGCACAAAATTTACATTTTTATAAACTCAGAAAACATTCAATATAAGAACCAAAACTCAAATCATCCATGGGTGAATAAGAGGAAAATAAATCAAAGGATGGGTTGAGGATAGAATTTTGTGTGTGTTCGTCGTTAGAGAGCACTTCCATCGAATAGATAAGAAGAGTGGAGTGCTCTACAATGGGGTGTTTCATATCCTCGAGGATGTAAAAACATACCATTTATCCACCAAACTCCATGGAAAATGTACCATTGTGAACGTTGATGATCGTCTTTTCTGTTTTGAGGAATGACCTCCCAAGTATGAGAGAGGCATGTCCCTGGGTTCAGGTATCTTCCATCTCAAGAATGTAAAATTATGCAGGGAAGATGAGATTCTTCACTCATACAAGGACATCCTCAATCACTCCTGTTGGATGCGTTGTACTCCGGATGGAAAGTTTCACGACAATTCCGGTTGGTTGAAGCTCCCCAACCTGCAGAGAAGTATACACAGAGTGAGGCATTACATTAATGGAAGAACCTAAATCTAGCATAACATCAGGAAAAAAGTCTCCCCTATGGTACACGGTATCGTGAATGTGCCTTGATCCTTGTATTTGGTTGGAATTGCTGGTTCAATCAAGGCCAAGACATTCCTACCCATGTTTACTCTCTCATTCCCCTTCAGCCTTCATCTATGGTTGCAAATTTCTTTAAAAAATTTGGCATAATGGGGAATTTTCTTGATAGCATCCAATAAAAGAATATTAACTTGAACTTTTTTAAATGTATCCATTATATCATTATCAATATCATTATCAACATTTTTCTTAGATTTAGAGAGTCTTTGTGGGAAAGGAAGAGGAATGGATTGTTCATTTGAATCATCAATGATAATTTGATTGCCCTTTTTGTATCGTTTTTCATTACATGGAATTTTTGAGGGTTGGGAAGGAGTGGTTTCAAGAGGGGGACACATCTGTTTCATCGAATCAGTAGAAGGAGAAGCTTCTTTACCACTATGAAGTGTAATTTCACATAAATTACTTTTTTCCTTCGGATTGGAAATTGGTTGGGATTGTAGTTGTCCATACCCTTGCATCGTAAGCTCGCCAAATGGTGTTCTCCAATTGTCCCACTTGAGTTCGCAAATCTTGAATTGCTGATTGTGTGGTTTGTTGGAACTGGAGATTCTGGGTTGCAATTTTCTTCACCATATCCTCGAGGCTTGGTTCATATTTGGGAGGAGGAGGATTGTTTTGAGATGATGATGTATAAGAAGGTTGCATACCTTGGCATTGTTGATACCAATTCTTCTTGGGGAAGCTTGAGTATCCTCCTTGTCGGTATTGGGGTTGTGCATGCCACCATATATTTGGATTTGGCCTGAATTGTTCTTTCTTTAAGGGAGGTTCTTGTTGGAATGGACACCCTGGGAACACCGCTGCACAAGACTCAGATGAATCTTGACGTTGTGGGCACTGGTCAGAAAAATGAGTGTTATCAGAACAAATACCACAATGTAATGGAATAGAATTAGAGTGCGAGTTACCTTGTGCTTGAGCTAATTGCCTTATAAGGGTATGCATCCCATCAAGTTTAGAATCTACATTTTGTTCTAGGGCTGAATGACCTACCTCATGAACTCCTTGGGTTGGTGAAATAGCTCGTGTTCCAAATTTTTGTGCATTTTGAGCCTTGTTGGCTATTAAGACATGAGCGGCAGAAGGAGTTTTATCAAATTGGGCACCACCATCCACAGCATCAATCATTCCATGATCCATGGGAATAAGTCCCTCATATAAGTATTGGATTAATAGATGTTCACTAATCTGGTGGTGGGGGCATCTTGAGAAAAGTCTCTTGAATCTCTCCCAGTATTCATAAAGGGTCACTCCTTATGATTTTTTAATGCCACAAATTTCATTCCTAATTGATGCAGTTTGGGAGGCAGGGAAGAAATTCTCTAAAAAGAGACTTTTAAGGTCATTCCAGCCCCCAATCGTGGTAGGAAAATACTATAGCCAATCTTTGGCTACACCATCAAGGGAGAAAGGGTAGGCTCCAAACTTAATGGGGTCCTCAGACACATTTTGGGGTTTCATGGTGGAGCACACTATGTTAAATTATTTGAGATGTTTGTGAGGGTCCTCACCAGGAAGGCCATGGAATTTTGGAAGAAGATGGATGAGACCTGATATCAGCTCAAAGTTGGTTGCTTCCTCGGGATATTGGATTGACGCAGGTTGGTACTCCACATCAAGGGTGGTCATCTCCTTTAACGTTCGGTTATTTGAATCCATGATCTCTGGGGTTTGATTTGGTTCAATTTGGGATTGGTTTAGAACCACTTGAGGTTCCAAAAGGGGTTCCTCAATGTTACTTGATTGACATTATCTAGATGACTTTATTTTTTTGTGAAGTGACTTTTCAATTTCAGGATCAAATTCAAGTAGTGTTTCTTTACCAGATCTTATCATGAAACAATTATGTCCAGTTTGATTGATTAATTTTTTTGTTGTGTTTTTTTATTTGAGATGGATTAAAAACATAAAAGTCTTTAGAAGGCTGAAAGAAGAATAGAATGTTATACTATAGAATTAGTGAGGGATATGGAGAAGAAGATAGAGAGAGATAGATAAATAACACACCGAAAACAACCAAAAATAAAGACAAAACCCAAAACAAAAACAATAAAATGGGTGAGGGGTATTTAAAAAAATACTAATTAAAAAGTAAAATAACTAAATAAAAGGAAATAAAGAAGAAAATGATTTTGGATCCCCGACAACAGTGCCAAAATTTGATCGCATTGTCGAGCACGTCAAATTAGTTGTTTAATTTTGACAAGAGTTTCTGCAGTATAGCAGCAACCCTAGGTCGTCTCTCGACGGAGCCTTAGACCATTAATTTAAAAAGAGGGTTTTAATTATGGATGTAGAAGGTGAATTAGGTTTTTTAAAACTTGGGGGTTTTATGATTAATGATGAAATAAGAAATGAAAGTGATAAAACAAAGTATAAATGAACAAGATTGATTAAACGTGATCAACCCGGGGAAGTCTAATGATGATGATTCTTCATCGCTTCAAGGGATGGTGTTATGATCATTCAATCCCTGGTTTGTAAAACCTAGAACCAGAATGTTACTGAGTTTGTACTAGGATACCTCCTAGTGTTCAGTCAAAAACACAAAATGATTCACCGGACACCGTTGATGATTGGGTGATTTGTGCTCGACATCATAACCGGAACTCACCAAGGCAACACATGAATAATTCAATGTGTTGTCCAGGTTTGTATGTTATTTCATTTTTATACCATGAAATAAATGTTCATTACCTTGATAGTGATTATTTGAGTTCAATTGACCAATATGAACCACACAAACACCACAATTGGAAGGGGGAAAAGAAAGTGATGAACGGTGTGTGAAACATCACATGAATGGTTACCCCCAAACATGATCATATGAGTTGATCATGATATACCAGTACATAACTCAATAAAATAAGAATAGAGGATGATGAAAAACAAAATACAACCTGGAATTAAAAAGATCATTCATAATAATAAAACATTGAAGCTTGGGATTACATCACATTCCTCCCCGAGTGATCACAATGGGTTTAGAAACACATGGGAGAGGAAGAAGAAAGAAGATGTTGAAGTATAACTTCCCATAGCCTCCAAAAATTATAGGGATTTTAAGAAGACTCCTTGGGGACTCCAAAATGGCAGCACCTTGCCTCCTGGCCGAACTTACAAATGGGGAACCAAAGGTGTCATTTTATAGGAAAATTGGAAAGTAGTTATAGGCACACAGATTTCATCAATCCACTTGTACCATGCGTTTTGGCCTTCATAAAGTCTTATCTCACTTTGAAGAAAATAGAAAAATTGTATCATTAGCTATTCACTGTCTCCATCGAATTTTTGGTACCCATTGGAAAACTATAGCTCAAGATATTGGTAAAATTCCAAACATCGCATTTGACTTGCACGATATTCGATGGCTTGGACAGATCAGTTCTGATGGGCCCAATAGTAGCCGAATCAGGATTGGATTCCTTAATATGAAATGTAGAATATCTAATTTTGGGGAGTCCCACAAAATTTCAGCCCATTTAAATGCACAGATTTCGTGTACTATTCAAAACAGTGGACAGATGTCCATGGATCCATGCAATTTTGGCCCATTTTTCTTCCACTTCATAAAAGGCCCTCCAAATCATCTCCACCTACATTGAAATAATAAAAACAAGTAACATTTCCCATTATAATACTGATTAACTTTAAATTATTAATTCAAGCATAAAGTGAAATTTATTATTATCTTTGGAATATTCATTACAAAAATAGTTTAAAACTGCGGTGTAAGGGTGGAATAAAACAGTGAATCGTGGTTCGATCAGGTGCCCAACGAAATTTCTAGAAGATGATGAGGATGGAGATGAAATTCCCATGAATACGTCATCAGCCTCCATAAACGGGAAGAAATTATTTAAGAGGAATTTATTCAAAATGAATAATTTTCTTTCAAAAGAGGATGATAGTTAAGATGAATATGTGGTAGAAAAATGGAGGAGTGTAAGGATCTTGAAGTTGATTCTATGGTGTCAGTAAATAGATATTATGTTGTAATAAAAGAGTGAAATAATTAAGAAGGTGGAGTTTAGGGTGGATTTAACATTCAGGTAAAACTAGAGGTTTCACTAAAGTAAATAGAATTTTGAAGAGCTAAAATGAATAAATCCAAAAAAGTTGTTCATTATTCCCAAAAATATATGCAGTAGTACGAAGAATAATTGTCCGATCAGAATGAATAAATTGAAGAATTGAATTCTTCAATGCTAGAGATCTCTAAAAATGTTGTCGAGTACAAGCTCAAAATTGAATAACATAGAAGGGAAATTGACGGTTTTAGTTAAAATATAAAAAATAAAATCAAACGTATCTCATAACTTGTAGTGGAATTCATCAGTCTATAATGAAGTTCCAACGATCAAGAAAAACTATAGACTCTTGGTATGACATCAGGAAAGTAGATAATACAGGAAATAGAGAAGATTAATTTTCAGCATAGTGGTATAGTAGAGTAGAAGAAACATCCAAATCTGAATGACAAGTTTATAATAGAGCTTGATAAAAAAAAAGCAACAATGGTTGAAGTCAGAAACCAAGAACCCACTCAAAGATTGAAGATTGATTTGGGTATGAAGCAGAATCATAAGATTTATAGAACCCAATGAATAACCTGTGGTACTATATTGTCACAAAGGAATGATCCTCACATTAGATGTTATGCTGCTGAAAAATGAGACACACAAAAAATGTTTGTTCTATAGCCAAGAGATATCTAACGGAACAATAACAATAATGGAAGCCAAAAAGAGAACAATAATCTAGAATATCATTGATGGGTCATTGTTTTTAGTGTGGAGGATTTGGAGTCATGGCAAGATATTATACATCAACCATGCATAGGTATGTATTGATGAAGAACCAAACTAGTCTCATGAAACTATTTAGTGAACCATCATGTGATCTCAAATAGAAAAATCAATTTGCAGTGCATTAGGATGAAGCTAGTCCATCATACATAGATGATGATAATGATTATCAGTCTGTACCATATATGAATTAAAAAACAAGGATCCTGGAGAAAGGAGTTGAGCAAGCAGCTGGTATAGATATTACATTTAAAGAATCAGATTGCACTGGAATATGGATCATTCAAAGGGGATGCACCTCACATATGATATGAAATGAGTATTTTGTGACCAATAATAGCTATGGTAAATAAGGTATCATAAGATATGGTATTGATAAGTGCATGAAAATTATTGTCTTTGAAAAAATCAATTTTAGGGGAAAATAAACAAGACATGTAGATGTCATTATTGTTGAAGGACTCACTCAAAAATTAAAAAGTGTTAGTAAATTACGTGACTTAGGATATTTTTTATGTTTTTATAAGAAATTATGTGTCATCAAGAGAAAATATGGTGCAATATTTTTGCATGGAAAACTTACGAAAGGGTATCACTACCCAGTAAGTGGAGAAGACGATATGTGTTGTTTTTCCAAGGATGAACAATATAAATTGTGGCATAAATATTTTGGCTACATGATCCAAATGTACATGGAATATTTAGTGAAATATGATGCTTCTTGAGATATCCCTAGATTATCACATAATCCTACACATATATTCCATTCAGGACAATAACGGAAGATCATCTGAAAGACATATAATCTAGAAGATAAATGGTCTAAAAAACTACTTGAAATAGTGCATATTGATGTGCATGGACCAATTTCACTAAGGTATATTCATGGTAGAAGATATTATTTTCTCTTTATTGATGATTTTAGTAGGATGACATTGTTATCAATCATCACCAACAAATAAGAGGTATTCAGTTTCATAAAAACTTATTGAAGGGATGTTGAGAATATGTTGGGTCGAACAATTCAAAAGATATGAATAGCCAATAGAATATAGTTCAAAATTAGACAAGTGGAGTATTATATTAATAAACATGGGATAAGGCATCATGTTTTAGCGGTAATATCTCTGTAGCATAATGGTGTCTTCAAGAGAAGAAATCAGACTTTCAACAACATAGTAAAAAGAATTCTCATTGAGAAAGATTTTCTAGATAATTTTTGGAATGAAGTAGTAATGATGGCAGTATAAAAAAATATATACTATTATTGTGTCCAAATGAAGAAACAAATCCATATGCGTTATGGTATGGACTGAATCCATAATTGAAATACATTCAAATATTTGAAATTACGGGTTGTATTCTCAATAAGGAGAAACAAAGGATGTTTTAGTCTTGTGTAGATTAAGGGATATTTTTTGGATACTCAATGAATGAATTAGAATATGAATACTTCAATAAGTGGTTGGGAAGGATTTTTTATTTTCATGATGTAACCATAATAGAGAATGAAAAAAACCTTCCACAAATACAGGATTACTATCATGAGGATAGTGGTGAAGATATAAGCATATCGGGGGATTTTCTTGTCCTAGATGATGATTTAGAAGAAGACTCATATGATGATAAAGATGAGAATAATATAATATATTCATAGAGACTAGGGATAATAGATGAAATTGATAGGGAGAACATAATTGGTAATCAGGTAGTTCCAGTGTAGACAAAGATTATGAAGGCTCTACAGTAAGCATCATACTTATCACATGTAGAGACTAAATGTTTTAGTTATGTAGATAATGATGAGAATTGGGATTAGGATATGAATGAAAGGAACAAACAAATTGAGAGGAATCATACATGGGGGATTGTTTCAAGGCCAACATATAAGAATTTCATTAGGACTAAATGGGACTTTTACAATAAGTAAAATGATGATGGCGTAGTGATTCGAAACAAACCATGACTTGTGAGAAATGGTTACTCTTAGATAGAGGGTACTGAAGTTGAAGGGAAATTTTCACCTGTTGAACGGTTAGAGATGATCAAATAATTCATGGACATTATAGTGCAGCTGATGTTAAATGATTTCCAGATCGATGCCAAATCTATATTTATGAATGAGGTTATTGAAGAAGAAGTGTATATTGATTATCTAGATGGGTTTCACATTCATGGAGATTCGAAAATTAATTTTCGGTATAATAATGCTATTTATGGGTTGATGAAAGCCCCAAGTGAATGGTATTCAAGGATAAATAGGATTCTAAAGAAGCACAGTTATCGGTGTGGTGGAGTTGATTAAAATCTCTATGTCTATATTGACTGTAATCAAAAGATGGTGGTGATGGTTTATGATGATGAAATAATATTTGGTTGATCAGATGAAGCACAATGAATAAAGTTTACTGAATTAATGAAAGTGAGATAGAAATGTCAATGATTGGTGAGATTAAATTTTCCCTTTGTTTATAGGTAACTCAAGAATGGGATAGAACTTTCATTTCTCAATACAAATATTCCAAGGAGGTTCTGAAAATATTTGGAATGGAAAATTAAAAGGAGATTAAAAATATGGTTTCTACCTAGATGAAACTATCAAAATATAATGAATCCAAGCCTATTAATATCCTAGAATATAGAAAAATTATTAAAATTTACTATAATTGATAGAGAAAAGGCCTGATATTGTCTACTCTGCATGCCAAGTAGTGAGATATCAAAGCAATCCTATTGAGATCCACCTTATTATAGTGAAAATAATACATCGGTATATCAAAGGAACTGTGGATTTGTGCTTAATGTATAATGTCAAATCCCATATACAGTTACAAGGATATAAAAATGCTAATTTGGCTAGATCAATAGATTATAGAAATTAAATCTTAGTTGGTGCATTATATCTTGGTGGACTGGGTATTTCATGGATAAGAAAGAAACATGATTGCATTTTGTTAAACAGAAAAAAAATCTAAGTATGTTGTTGATACTCAAGAATGCACATAGTTATTTTGGAAGAAGAAGCAGTATGATGATAGGGGACTTCATGTGAAGTCTCTGATAATAATCTATTATGATAATTCAAGTGCTATAAATCTTTTCAAAAATCATGCCCATCACCCAAGGACAAAGAACAATGAAATAAATTAACATTTTATCAAGGAGAAGGTGAAGAAACGACTTGTGAAGTTGGAGTATGTGCCTTTAGAATTGTAGGATGCATATTTTTTGACAAATTCCTTAACCGTAGAATAAACTTAGAGGAATCGAATGGATCTAGAGGTCCATTCCACTCCTCGTATTTATAAAAGTGTGGATGTAGCTACCCCATCTCCCTAAGGTATGTTTTGTTTTTCATGTTTTACTGATATGTGTTCTTTACCATATTAAAGACCTCAAAGGAGTGATATTTGGGTTTTTTTACAATGTGGCAGAAATGTGACTATTAAAGGGGAGAGAGTATCTTAAGTCAAGACATAGGGAGAAGCTGACGGGTGAAGCAGTGAGATCGAGGGAGATGAAAGTTAGGTAAAGTATTATATCTAATGATGCTATAGGTGATTGATAAAACAATATGTATCACAAGAGATTAATTTCATGTTTAATGAAGTTGTTTGGTTTCATGAATTGGTTTCATGAATGAATTGATTCATTGATGACCTTTTCATTATACACAAATTTCTCCTGCTAAGCATTGCTTATGTGGGATTAGACTATGTGTTCAATAAATCATTGATCACTATCAGAATCGTGTGAAGTGAATGGTGTAGTTGATGGATGAAGCTATATAGTGGTATTAATTTATGAATGAATTGACAAAAATCCCCAAATGAGGTGTTTTTTGGGAAAAAATTCATTAATGAAACATTGATGAATTTTTCGGGTTGATTATGTTTGTTGAAAAATAGGGTATATATCGTGTTTTATGGAGATACAAATATAATGTTGAAAATATATGTTGAAAATGGTCCATGATAAACTAATGGATGATCTATATGTGGTACAAAAATAATAGACATAATGTGGTGCTATTTTCTAGTGTTTTCCAAATTTTGGGGCCTCAAAATCAGAAAATTTGAGAAATGTATTTTTTGAAAAGAATGTGGCACGCAAGATTAAATATGGAATGGAAACATGAACTCAAGGATTGTTTCAGGATTAGAACATTGAAATATGCAAAAGGAATGAAGTGTTCCAAATATTTCAAAATGTGTTGGAAATATGAATTTACTTGAAAAATATTTCTGCACTCAATGTGATGTAAAATTGGGTTCTACGCTCTTGGAGAGAATCTTACATGACATGTTGAAATTTATGCACAATTATTAGATATGCCTTTAAATAAGAGGTTTCCCCCTCCCCCTCATTCTAGGTATCTCAAAACTTTGAGAAAATCAGAGCTCTAAATTCTTTAATAATTATATGCAAAGGGAGTTTCACATAGGCTAAGGATTTTGCGACTTAGGTTTGGAGTTGTGAACACGAATTGGAGTTGTGCGCAAGCTATGGAAGATGCATGTATGATTAGTGTTTTCTGTAATAATTAATTTTCATGTAAGACGAGTTTTTTATGACATAATACTTGCATGAAAGTCACAATATGGGTTACATGCATTGCACATTATGGTTTGCATGAAAGAATTGAGGTTTCCCAGTAATACCGTGATGAACAAATATTCATCTTTAGATGAAATTTGATCTTCAATAGAGAATATATCTATATAGGAGGATGAATCAATCATGAAAATGAAGGTATCTATAAGTCCATTAACTATGATTGAAACCCTTCCAAAAGTAGTGAGTGATGGAAGAGGAAGACGGTGATCATTCCCATCAGTAGTGATACAGATGAAGAGAAAGAGGGATTAACCCTTAAGAATGCTATGAGTAGACACTAAACATTGTAAAGATAGGGATACTAGGAATAGAAGATAAATCCCTAAATTTTTAAACATTAGTACTCTTTTAGTGGATTTGGTACATTAGCACATCGACGGTGTATACATCTGGGATGTAGCAATGTTAGGGTGAACCAATTAAAATCATTGTGTCTCATGCATGATATAATTTGTGTTCATATGTTTTTAGGGTATAAATAGGGATGTTTGTTTTGTTTAATTACAAAAATAGATTATAAGGGGCATTGGTTTTAATTTTTCATTCCCCGATTCACACCCCTAGGGGAATTCATCCTTGTGGACCTAACAGCTAAAAATATTGAAACTTTTTTCAATTGATCGAAAACCACCCAAACAACATCATGACTCCACAAGGTCCTGGGTATCCCAAAAGAAAACCCATTTTCACATCCTCCCACTTCCACACGGGTACATGAAGTGGCTAGAGTACCCACCCGGTAACTAATACTCGATCTTCACTGTATGATTGGTAAGACATTGAGAGACAAACTTTGTACTATATATTTTCATCCCTAGACACTAGAACACCTCTCCTGAAGTCATGGTACATATTCATTACTCTAGGATGCATTGACCATAAAGAGGTATGGTAATACCTCATTATCATTTCTATGGTGGAAGGAGGCACTAATACTCTTCCATTTACAATAATGACATTGTTATTACGTAACGACCCTCCAATTATTGGATATTCTCCAGATAGTTCTTCCCTCATCACAACACAGTCTGAATCGAACTCTTGTCTGGCAGTTATGTATTCCACAGAAGAATACTTGACTTCCAAGGGAGAAAAATTCATATAACCATGGTCCTATGAAAAATCTATCATCAAATCATCTAATAATATCTCAAGCACCACTACCCCTTGGATGGATTCTCACTAAGCTCTACTCATCCTATATCTTACGGGTAAGACCATCCGCAATAACATTACAATTACTAGGTATGTATTCCAAATCAAGTGATATGTCTATAAATACTCAACCTAACGCCTTTGTCATGGGTTCATGTTCCTCTATGTGAAGATATATGTAAGGATCTTGTGGTCCATGCCGATAATAAATCTCTCCCCAAAGAGATAATGTCTCTAACACTTCAATGTGTGGACTATGGTCTCCAACTCTAAGTATTATGTATAGTAGTTATTCTCATGTAGTGATAGATTACCAAAACCATAGGTCATAACCTACACTCCCTGTATCTCACTGGTTGTATAAAAATTCAGGATGCATCACAACACACTGTATAACCAATCCTTTGATGAGGGAGTATTATTACTTGAGGTATCATATGTCTTATATATTACTTTAAAAAATCATCTTCAAACTATTCTGACAACTGAATCTTCACAACCTTCTTCATCAATAAATTCATGGGTGCTGAAATTTAGAACATGTCCTTAGTAAACTATCGATAATATCCTACTAGACCTAAAAATATCATAATCTCAAAAAAGTTCTGGGACATGATTAGGACATTGCTTCCTCAACATTCATTGGGTCTATAAATGTATCCATCTTAAGCACTACACTTTTTAAGAACTTCAACATTAAAATCTAAAAGTTATACATTTACACAGGTATCATAAAAACCATACCTTCAATGGTCGTTGAGTCTTGGCTTACCAAACACCGTCAATTTCACCATAACATATGGTCCCCAACCTAAGGACCACCTGCATAATTGAACATATTATTAGACTAATTGTTATCCCCATAGTCCAACAAATGTTCTTAAAACTATTACTTTCTTTCACCTGGACACACCTATAAAGTCACCCAGAATTTTACCTATCCTAGTCACAACTCTATACCATGAACACACAACTATGGAGTTCTAATATGGTAGCATCATGAAAATAAATGTGCACCTTGTTGACATGGGTAATAAAATTTATCCTTTTAAACTTGTAAAATGTTATAGTGTAACATTATCCAACATTAAAGAAAAAAAATATTCATTGTGTACCTAGTATCTCAACATAAGAAATAAGAACACACTTCTATCTGGATTCCTCATATCATAACAATGAAAAAACATATCCTGAACCTCTGGATCCGAGCAGGAATGCCACATGACTACCAATGTGCCTTCCTACAAGTAAGATATTGAGGAATAGTAGTGAGCGTATATGTCTGGAATTGCGGAGACTATACCATTTAAATAATGTCATTTTACTAGAATAATATATAATAGATAATAAATAACCACAAATCATTAGAATAATGATGTGGAATAATAAAGATGGAATTCATATCATATAAAGCAGAGCACCCAACATGGTATGAAATTCAGAGTAGTGAAGGAATAAAAATGAACCAATAAATAAATCATGGTCCAATGTAGTAAAATATATACCTCTAACATCATTATCCTTTTATGCTCATTTTTTCTCCAAAGGTCCCTTTCCCTTCAACAGATATATCATGAAATAAACTAGCACTTTGAAAATCCTAATTAGGGTTTGGGTACAAGAATCAGTGAGTCACCACTAATGCTTCCTTACTCATTATTATGAATTATAATATGTGTATTAAAATAATGATAATAAATGGGAAATGGGTATAAAAACACAATACAAAACCAAGAAGTCATGCACTGACTAAGACACCACTAACCCCTAGTCTCATCCACTTCAACTCCATGTTAAAAGTATAATTGAAGATGTTGGTATTAACTAAACTAGTATATGTATGGTCTACTCATGGTGTCATTGAGATGATACCCACCGTCATTAATCCCTTAATAGGACCATGTAACCTTATAACACTTGATGAGAATATCTAGTACTCACATAGAATAGATAATCACATGGTAAATTGAATATGTAAAATCAAGGTTACCTTGAGCACACCCATGACATGACACCATGGCTACCTCAAACCTCCACCATGTGCTCAGGTACCTCATTTCCATCATCATAATAATGACTACTTCCCCACTATGGTATGATCATTCAGGATCATATACATTTATCTTTTTCTAGTCACAACCTAAAAAGAAATGGTAACACACATACAGGGTGAGAATGCAAGAAATCATAACCCATCATCATGAGTATACTTTAGAAAACATTAGAATAGGTGATCATAATAAATCATGGAAACAAGATACTCAAATAACACTCATGGAATCAATATCATAAAGGATTTAAGGGTCCAATAAGACATGTGATCTCTATCAATAATGGAATAAAATTACAACAAATATAGTTATATAATTGTAATGGTTGAAAATATAAGTCCCATAAGGTAAGGAACTTCCAATGTCATGGTTATCTAAGTTGAAGTCATACTATTCCAAGGTTTTCATCACCCAAACCCAAATTCATAACCCCAACTGAGGGAAATATCACATGCCAATGATTCTTAGAACCCCTAAATAATCATGAAATGTCTTTTAGATTAAGATAGTGATAACTAAGACAAATGTAATAGCCAAACATACGTGATTGAAAAAGAAAATCCCATGGGTATTGGATGACTGATTTACTTGTGGAATCATCAAATAACTTGTGGCATTGGATATAGGTCACACATTTTATTTTGTAAATGGTATTCAAACATTTTATGATTATACATGATCCCATTTGGTTTTAAAACAAATACTTTTAGTGTAAAAGGATTTTAGTATGTGCCTCCACTATTGAGGTTCATGACATCACGGTGCAGGTGGATAAGACAATTACATAAAGATAGAGAGGTATTATCTATGGAAAATTTAGGTTTCATGGAAATATTCTGAATGAAGATAGAGATAAAGGGTATTTATTGGGGATCTTCATGCCCAAACTATTGTGAGAGTGACCATCATAAATCCTCTCTTTAATACTGATGACTAAGGAACTCATAACGCCCCAAATAATAGAATTTTGAATGATTACAATGATCTAAATACCATATATTAATGATTTTCATAAATAAGATCGAGAATGTTATGTTTTTTTGTAAAAATATTAAATTTATTCTCTTTATGGTTCAAATGTTTTTATTACGGTGTAAAAAATTCATCGTGTAATATTTATAATTTATTATATCATTATGAAGTAAATTACTTCTCAAATATTATATATAATGAAACAATTTTTTATCCAGAAAGTGACATTTAGGTCAAAAAATATGATAAGGATAAACGGTATTTTCACTCTACCACTTCTCCATCAAATGGGAGATGAATATACCAATCATGTCCACATAAGGGCAACCTCCCCAACGTAGTGATATGATTCATTCCCCATCCCTTTACCTCGTGATTGGTTATAATGAAATAATTAAGGTATATGTATGAATTTTATTATATATTAAAGGTTTTAAAAAGGTTAATTATTAATACCATTCTTTCTTACCATCATTAATAATATGGAAACATCACTCTTACGTATGTATGTTCTACCATCTCCAAGTGGTGATGTAATTCATTTTTCTACAGCGATTTATATGAATAGTTATAAATATGTTTATAATAAATATATATTATATTTATATCATGATAAACATTCTAGATAATATTGACTTCTTATCAATGTGTAAGAACTATAAATATAGTAACAAAACATACATGAAAAATTAATCAGTTAATACCCAAAATGATATTGATAATGAATGATTTTTAGAAATTAATTGAAAATATTTTATAAGTAAACCATGCATGATAAGGAAATTTTTTTATTATTATATATAATTATAATAAATATAAATTTATTTTTACATGATGTTACAATTCATACAGTGAATGAGAAAATTAATGTATTTTTCTTAGGTTATAATTTTATTTTTATCAGGATTATTTATGCTTAAATTTCCATTAAAGAAATTATAGGATATATATCTCCCAAATATTAAGTAATTTCCCATCCTATGGGTATATATTTATATAACAGGTTTTCCTTTCATTTTATTTTATTTAATTACTCAAGAAACATAAAGCATTTCTTTAACGAAAATTCTCCTTCTTTTTCTCCACAATATGGAATATTTTCCTCTATGTCCATTTTTTCAGGAAAAAATTTCAATATTTTATTATTATTCTCAAAATATTATATAAATTCATTTTTACCTATATTTGAATTTCTTTAACAAGGGTTTAATGTAATCCATATATTGTTTTCCAAACATATTATCTTTTTCATTTTTAACTAAATTTTTAAAGGAATTTATATGTTAACATAGAAAGAGTGAACAAGTTTTTATACCATCATCAACACTATTTTATTTTAAGATTAAATAAAAAATTTCTTATATAATTTTAAAGGTAATTTATTCCTTAATTTATTGTAAATTTTTAGATTTTTAATATGTGAATTCAAAATCAATGGTTAATTTCCACCGAAAATGATCTTGTAATATTTTAATGGTATATTCATCTAAAAAAACATAATTTATTATTCCTTATTATTTACTAGTGATATTATCCAATGTTACCATTTTTCCTTTATTTATACTTTTTTTATTATGATGAAGAATTTTTCAAAATCTCACATCATTTCCAGGGGTTAGGAAATGATAATATGATGAATGTTTTAAAATATTATGGAATAGATATTTATGGTTTTCATTATCTGAAGGGTAAGACCATAATTATATAGAAATAAAATTAATTGGGTAAAATATCCCTAATTAGATAATAAGGACTATATTGGAAAGTGAACCAATTTTAGTATGAAATTTTTTCCAATAGGATAATATTGAGTGTGAACCATGACTAAGGAAGTGATGGAATGGGGGATGAACCCAATCTAGTATGATAATATTTGTAGTGAGTCTTGACCATGGAAATTATAATATATAATTATGTGTATTCTAAAAACTGATGTATTACTATTTTGTTATTGATTATGATTGATTATTTATGACTTCAGGCTCTTATGTTTAATATATTTTTTTTAAAAACATATGACAATTTTAATCATTAATGATATTTGACTGATTACATGTGATTAATTTAACTAATAATCATATTCACATAACAAATTTCTTATATTATTATAATTCTTGACCATTTATTAATATATTTTATGTTTTATCATTCTAAGAATCTATGTTCGCCCTTTCTTTGGGTCCCTTCCCTGGGTTATAAATAACTGTTTTAGGAATGATATGTCTAAGATAGGTGCTATATGTGAGATAGTTTATGGGAAATAATGTATATCTTTTATATACCTGCTATTTAGGTATCTAACATTCCATATACTCTAAAACATTATGGTTATAGAATGGGTCATATTGTTATGTGATTAATATTCTACTAATAATATGATGCATTAATGTATCATAATTTTGGGTCCTTATAGTTGGTATCCAATAATAGTTCAGTTATTTTTTTCAAACTATAATGAGGAAACTATAATGATATCCCTTATTTTAGGATAACAACCTAATTTTTTTTAATATAGAGATTATATGTTTTCTATAAATAAATATCTATCTAAATAGCATAAGTGGTTGTGGTATTGGAATAGATTAATAATGGGATAATAAACCCAAAATGTGTTGGTTGAGTATATCTCAGTTACCATTCTGGTACACAGTGAGCGGGTCATTATAATAGACCTAGTTTGACACTCATGGGGGATATTCTTTAGTTTATCCATACTTTTTTATGAAATATTTGAAAATATGATGACCAAGGATATCCTATATTAAACATAATTTTTATAGTTTTAAAATAATATATCTTTATTTTTGTATCCTATATATTATTTTCATGATAATATAATTTAACGTTATGATTAATTTTTTCTCATACTATGATTTTTCGATTTTGTAAATCGAAACACCAAGAAAGAATAGTGTTAAAACCAAATGTTATGGAATCTATAATGATTATAATCCTATGAAACATAATTTTATGGGAGGTGGAATGAAAAATAATATTACAATTCTTATGAAACTTTATCGAGACATGAATCATACCGAGAATCCAAATGATAAAATGCGGTAACAACATACGGTTTAGTCATTCATGATAAAAATCCTCCTTATTTTAGTTGGTCTAATGAACCATTAATTACTAAGAAATGTATCATTACGGTTGAAAAGATAATTTGGATTCTCTAATTCTCAAAACATGAAAAGGTTATCTATGTTTTGTATCTATTTGAAGGTGAAAGGTGGTCAATTTTGGGATCTTATCAAGAGTATGAGGGAACCAAAATAAATTGACACCATGGAGTGGAATGATTTTAAGAGATTATATTTCAATATGTACATTTTATATATTCTTTATATGAATATATATATATAATTAATTTATTTTTAAGATAAGGATGATGAATCCATTAGTGCCTATGAGGATGATTTTACAATAGTTTTGAGGTACACATTTGGTATTTACATGGAACCATAAATTAATATTGATTGATTATTTATTGGCATAAAAGTTATTCATCAATGTAAATTATACATAAGAGACATTATTAACTATAAAAATATCATTCAATGTGATATAAATTTGGAAAATGGATATTGTATACACCCATCTATCAGATGGATTTGATCAGAAAATAAATATGGAACTCAATGGAAATTCTAATAACAAAAACCAAGGATGGAATAATAGAAGATTCCATTTATGTAAAATGTGTGAAAATAATCTTGGAGAAAATTTTATTAGTGGGACTGGTAATTGTTTTATATATTGAGAAAAAATTAAATCAGGCAATGGAATAATGAATTGATGTGGTGATGTTAGTTAATGATGTAAATGGACTGAAAGATCTACTGAATGCATTACCCATAATAAAATTACTCAAATGCATAGAGTATAGGAATTATTCTAACCAGTGATAAAATTTGATGGTTAATGAGGATTATCGATGTCAATAACCACATAAACCAAATGAAAATGGAAATATCATCGGATCATTATTTTTAATGAATGATATAATAATTATGTAGTGAAAGAAACACTTATCATCCACTCTATAACTAAAAATGTCTTATTAGATTACAGTTCAACCAACTCCTTTATATATGAATAATTCTCTATGGGTATCACATTACCACAATAATGATTTGATATTGAAATTGAAGTAAAAAATATTAATGGTAAAATGGTCCCATCACATGTCCATGATACTTCTTTGGTTAATTTTTTTGGGAATGTGATCTCTAAAAAACCACAATTTGGTTGAAAATTATGATACTTTGGGATTTGATTGGATTTATTTATATAAATATCATATCAATTGATAAAGAAGGTATGTCACATTTGATATTCTGAACCGGCCTATGATTATATATCAGTGTGAGGATAATTTTTAAATTACAATATAAATTTCATCTATTTCATGGGTCTTGAGTCCTATTTAATATGGGTATTTATCTTATATGTTTCGTGAGAAACTCAAAATTTGTTATATTATTATTGTACAAGAAATTTTTTATTTTTTTTAAGAATAGTTTAATAGTCCTTCTCTAAATTGTAAAAATGGGTATTCAATAGAACTCATACTTGGTGAAACACCTATTTCAAAACCTATATCATGAATAACCCTGATTCGGTTATATGAATTAAAGAATAAACTCTAGAGAATATTGGTAAAGAAATCATTCATCCAATTTTATAACATTAGGTTACACCTATAATTTTTTTCCTAAATAAATATAGATCAATAGGACTCTTTGTTTATTATCAATAACATAAAAAGATCAGGATCGATTATAATTTTTCACAACACTATATTGATGTCTTCTTAAATCAATTATGATGGGATCAATATTTTTCTATGATTTATATTTGATCAGGATACTATTGGTTGAGGATCAAAGATGGATACATTTACAATACCATATTCCATTTTTGGTATACACCCTATGAATATATAGGGATTTGATTTGGTCTTTCTAATCCCCCAATATCATTAGGTATTTAATGAATATAGTATTTAGTGATTATCTTGACCATTTTGTGGTCTTCTATATGGATGATATTATTATATAATCCAAGGTCAATGAAGTGCATTAATATAATTTGAGGATTTCACTGAATAACCTATGAAAGGATAAATTCTACAAAAATTAACCAAGTGTGCATTTTATATATATAATGTTTAATTTTTTGGTTATATGATCTCAACCAAGGGTATATCGATAGATCGATGAAAGTTGGATTTTATTGATCATGTAAGAACTCAGATCTTCGTTTCAGGTATGTTTTTATTTTCAGTTCATCATTGAGTAAATAGAAGAGTTTTGGAAAAATTCTGGAGTACACGTTGTGTATTTATAAGTACATGTCGTGTACTCGGTTGTTCTGGGTGACCGTGCACTGGCAAGGTATCAGATGAGTACATGGACATGGGTGGTGACATGGGTATAGCCTAAAGTGGAGTCCTAAAAAGTCAAGTTCACACCGTGTACATTAAAAGAACATGTTGTGTACTTTATTTTTTTCATTAAATGGATGAGGGTCGCGTCTGACAAACAGAACACACTTCTTCTCAACCTATCTCATCTTGGAGCATCTGTATGGCTGCAAATCTTCACTCATCCCATGAATCACTTTCCATTATACAAATCTATTATCATCAATTGTGTTGGAATCACATCGACGATTTATCGTTTCTTCTTGAACTTCATCTCCTGATTTCTCCTCTTCTGCAAGATATCCTCGGTTGAAGGTTTTAATGTTTTTCTAGATCTATGAAATTCTAGTTAAATTCAAGGCATCAGGTTCATGTATATCATTCATACATCGCCGATGTAGGATGTGTGTGCCATTATGTAGTTAGTCATTGATTTATATATGCAAAAGTTCTCAATACCCTCTATCGTAGTGTTGTGTGTTTATGGATTTTTCCCTATGTTTTCCTGTTATGCCTTGTTTGATTAGATAGAGGTTAATTGTTTGATAATATGGTTATCTTTTCCAAGATATGTATGTTTTTCCCATATTTTCTTGTTTTTTGACCATTTTCTCTTGCCTTGCCAATTAGGCTACTTCTTTTATTCATTCCCTAGTATTGATTAGTGGAGTGATTATTATTTTTATATGCTATGATATGTTGTAGTTGTTTATCCAAGTTGTTCTTGACATTTAATTTTTACGTTGGTTATCATTTGTGCATGATTGCTTCACATGGGGCTGCAGGAACTTCGTGTACTGAGACGATAGGGGAAATTGATATTGAGGGCTTCCTCAGAGTGTATGTTTTAATTATTATGTCTTGAGACCATAGGGGGTATTGACGTTGAGTGCTCCCTCAAAGTTTATATTGTTACATTATGAGACCACATGAGAAATTGAATTTGAGTGCTTCCTCAAAGTGCATGTATTTTACCATAAAACGACTAAAGGGAGGAATTGATGGTGAGTAATTCCTCAGAGATTCATTGCTATATCTTCTATTGCATTATGAACAAGAGGGCATAGGTTGTGAGAACTATCCATAGGGTTGCTTGTATTTTTTTTGGTTGATTAAATACTTAAAAGTTAATGTTTGTAAATGAAACTGGTGTATTATTTACTTTTTAGTACTTCTATGTTCACTGATTCCCTTTGCTTATAACCTGTCATATATATTTTCACTAACTATTAGGCACAGATCATTGGGGGGTTTCCTACTAGGATTCATCTCACACCCTGTTTAGGTCATGGTTTTGGTCCCAAAAAGATTATATTTTTGTAGGTATTGATAATGGAAAAGCATCCTTTTACTTCACGTACTTGATTGTTGTGGAGCTGGAGAGAATGGGACCAAGATGAGGCCTGCGATGCTGCAAGAGTTTATCTGTTTTCTTTTCTACTTTGGTTTAATACTAGATTCTAGCATTGTGACTTGTTTGGATATTTTCCTAGACATATGTATCATTCATCATTATATATATGTGTGCGTGTGTGTATGCTACAGTTGTTCATTACTTCAACTATTTACTTATTACATGTTTTACTACTTCTGCTATTGTATATATGTTTTTTCTACTGTGTTATTTTGCCAGTGAGGGAATACTTTTTCCACTATCACACCCACGGCCCTCGCTGATTGTTGGTAGCCTCTAGCTTTAGAGGAAATGTGCTTGAGGCCATGTGACCTACTGATTATGGGGCATCTCTCAGTGGGTCCCGGAACCGGGATGTTGCAATGTGGTATCAGAGGGATTAATTCCTACTTTAATTACTATTTGGATAATATAGCTAGGGATAGGAAGGAATGGGTGCTTGGTAATATTATTTTCTTGGGCGTAGCTAAACCATGTACATGGAAAATCCAATTCACATCGTTATTGGAATTATTCTAGTTTTGCAATTTTACAGTTGATTTGATTTCACCATTGGGGGATTCAAATGTTTTTGCTATTATTGTTGATATTATTAAGGATATATTTCTATTGATACCTGATGAGATGAGGGTATTCCATCTCATACATTATATAAGAACTTGTTAGGAATCAGATTTCATGCATTCTTGCCTTGCCATTTTCGGTGCATTAGTGATTGCATGTTGTTGTGATAGATGTTGTGCTATATATGCATACTGTTGTGATAGATTCCTTGACAGAATACCTGATTTTGATAGGGTACTTAATTGTGTATGGTTTCATTTGAATGAGCTCAAAACACTGGTTCTTGAGGTGTTATGATCCCTCATGGATAAGAATTTGGTAGATCATTACACTGTTATGCTTGAAAATGACATGTATAAGATGACAAGATTTGATTTGTGGGGAGTATGGGCCCTCACAGATCAGAATTTTTCACCTTAATGTTCGTTTCAGTGTTTTTCCTGGAATCTGGAGTAGCATCTAAGGCCAATTTTCTGGAAAAATCTAGAATACATAGCATGTAATGATGAACACATGACATGTGTCCTTATGTTCAGGAAGGAAATGTTTTTCTTAAGTACACGTTGTATACCATATATACATGCCGGGTAGTCTCTAACCATGTCACTGGCTGTGTGGGTAGAGGCACGGGGTTGGGAAATCATTGAGGTACATGCCATGTATCAGATGTACATGTTGTGTTGTGGAGACCATGTGTCCACCCTTGTGACTAATCAAACAGTTGGATAAAACATATGTTATACACGTAGTATCAATATTCATCACATAGTATAGTGTATCCCATGTATCTTGCCATGTAGCTAATAAAATGAGCCAGTGAAATCTTTCTTGTACACGACGTGTCTTGAACAAACACACCGTGTTGAGTTAGCCGTGAAACCAGTTGTGTAAATAACAACACGAGTCAGTGGAGTTCATCTAGTACACGTCATGTTGGTCACTAACACGCCGTGTAGTCTTTTCCTAGGGAAGACATGTGGCCTATCCATATTGAAGAACTCGAGTAGGGGAAGATGATTCAAGTATATGCTATGTGTTTGGATAAAAAGTCATGTGTATTGGGTGTTACATGACCTAGGTTGGAAGAAGTACATGCCCATGTTAAGGATTAAGGGAACACAGCGTGCATGAATTATACACGCTATGTATCCATGTTTTGAAAAAAAACATGAATGCTTTCTTTATTTTGTTAATTTATTACACTTCTATGTTTCAGTCCCTTTTAATAATGATCTAAGGTGTGCAGTTGACCTCACAGAGTCATTCCTCCAAGATGTCCTCCAATTGACTTCCAGTTACAGGGTAGTGATCAGACACTGGATATGGCTGATCAGGGACTACCGAAAGATCATCCAGTTGAGCCAGTCATGGAACCAGCTATCATCCTGGATATAGGTACAGATGCATACTTCCAAGTGGGATTTTATGATGTTTATGCAGAACTTCCGAGGAGTAATGCATCCTGCCTTGTCGATGGTAGAATTGATGCCAGTCTTTCAGTAGCAGCATCCTCTTACATTCTCAAGGGATGGAGGACCCTAGACAAAATAGTCATGGGTAGAAACCATTCTTATGATCTTAGAGCATTTAGAGATGTGTCTGGAGAGTAGGTATAATCTCACTAAGTATATGGTTTTGGACTCCTCCAAGAGAGGTTGGGGTGAGATCTCACTGGAGGGACGCTAGCAGGTTATGGCTTGGGAGAATTTTCATCATACCTTTTATGACTTTTTCTACCTGGAGACTTTGAGTGCCGATATGGCCCAAGAGTTCATGAGTTTAAAGTAGTGTACTCTTTCAGTTATGGATTATTCTTCTCATTTCATAGAGCTACAATTCTTTACACCCTTTCCATGAGGTAATGAGTTATTCTTGGAAAAAAAAGTTTGAGGATGGTCTCAGGCACGACATTCGGGCTTAGGTGAACATCTCCAGGTTGACATCTATCACTTATATAGTCAACCACTCTCTGATCACAGAGTGAAACCTGATGGATTCTGGAGATGTGATCCAGGGTGGTCCTGCATCTAGAGTTAGTGGTTCTCTAACTGATAATTGGATGTTCTGTAGGGATTCTGCTGGTGGATATCCGAGTAGGTGGGATGATCCTCCAAGTAACTAGGTAGTGTGATATCAGTGTGGAAGGGTCGGGAATACAATGACACATTACCCAAGCGACCTAGTGGATTTCTTATCTCTAGGTAATATGGGACATCTTCAGTACTTCTGTCAAATCATATCACCAGTAGCTGATGACATGGGTTATTCTATTACTCGTTATTTTGGAGAATCACCACTAGTTTGTCACCAGTTTGGGAACATGATTTCTTTTATTCGTTCCGTCCATGGTGGAGGTAGTGGCCATGGTATCTAGTCGCTGGGATTTTAGCAACAACAGAGTTGGTCAACTCAGAGTGGTTAGGCTAGGTCACAGGGCCTTGGTGCAAGTCAGACGTTTACAGTATAGAATAAAAAGGAGGAAAAGGATCTGGATGCCTCTATAGATCAAGGTACAATCCATGTTTCCTCAGTTTCAGTTCTTCACATTTCAATATAGGGGCTTCCAATAGTTTTATATCTGTTTCTATTGTGGATATATTTGGGATTTGAATCTTTTCATCTTCTGATATCTTGATGTTAGACACACCGTTGGGGACTATAACTACTAGTGTGTGTCAATGAAAGGAGTGCACTCATGATGTTGGATGGTGTCACACCTCATGGGACCTCTACGTCATAGAGATGACATGCTATGATGTTATTCTATGAATGAAGTGGTTAGTTCCCTTCAAGGATGTTGTTTATTTTTGTCACTGTAGGGTGAGTTTTAGGTCACTATAGGGAAGTATGTTTCGGCATAAGGTTAAGTGGGATGTCCAGGCAAGAAGAGTAGGACATGAGCATCATGGGTTGGGAGGAGTTATTGTCTAGATTGCTAGTCTATATCTAGATTACCAGGGGACTTCACAGATGGACTTTATTCCAATGGTGGATTGTTTCAGAGATGTATTTTTAGAGGACTTTTCAGGTTTTCCTCCAAAGTGTGAGGTAGAGTTATCTATTGAGCTCATTCTAGGAGTGGCACTTGTGTCTAATCCTCCTTATAGTTTGGGTACACTAGAGTTTTAGGAGCTTAAGAAGCAGTTAGAAGAGTTGTACGAAAAGGGTTTCATCCAACCCAGTACTTTTCTTTGGGGGTTTCCTATCCTGTTTCCAAATATGGTGGATGATACCCTAATACATTGTGTGAATTATTGGAAGTTGAACCAGTTGATGGTCAAAAATAGATATCCCTTACTGATGATTGGTGATCTCTTTTATCAGCAACAGGGAGACTGGGTGTTCTCGAAAATTGAATTGAGGTTTGGTTACCATCAATTACACGTTATACCATCAGATGTACCTCTTACATATTTTTAGATCATGTATAGTCTATATTAGTATGTGGTTATGCCGTTCGGTATCCCAAAAATGCATGCAGTTTTCATGGAACTGATGAACCGAGTGTTCCATACATACACGGATTCTTTCATGGTAGTCTTCATGAACAATATCTGGGTGTACTCTCACACTTTACCTGACCATGCCACACATCTAGAGATCATTATGAGTACACTGATAGAACATCATTTATATGCTATGCTATCAATATTCTATAGTTTGATGGACCAAATTCACTACTTGGGTCATGTTATCTCCAAGAGAAGAGTATCAGTAGACCTATAGAATTTGAGAGTTGTAGTTTCTTGGGAGAAACAGAAGAATTTATTTGAGTTACTGAGTTTTCTATGGATGACTGGTTACTAAAGGTGTTTTATAAATGACTTTTCACAGTTAGCAGCTCCAATGACAGGCCTGACTAAGATGGGTTTGAATTACTTGAGGGTAGATTCTTTTGAGTCAGCCTTTCAAGAGTTGAAAGGGAGGTTGAATTCATCCTCGATACTAGTTTTCTATTGCCGGTAAAGATCTATACTATATACTCTAATGCATCATTTATCTAGATAGAAGCTATGATTATGTATTGTTAAGGAATTGTTTCGTATGGGTCTCAGTTGTTGATGCCACATGAGAGGAACTACCCAACACATGATCTCGAGTTTGGTGCAATTGTTCATGATTTTCGCTGCTGGAGACATTATCTTCTGGGATAACATTTTTGGGTTTCCACTGACCACAAGAGTATTAAGTATATCTTCACTTAGCGTAATCTGAATTTGAGATAGTCAAGGTGGGTTTAGTACCTTTAGTCCGTTGACTTTGAGATTGCATACATGCCTAGGAAAGGAAACACTATGGATGATGTGTAGAGAATAAAGACTCAAATACATGATGTTCAGGTGGCCAGTGGTGAGTGGCAGCTTATGGATCTATTCTCTAAGATGCATTTGGAGGTGCATGAAAGTAAGGGGAAGACGTTTCTTTATTATATGGTTGTTACCTCTACTCTACTTGATCGAGTGCAAAGGAGAAAAATTTTACATTCTAAAGGCCTAGTCCTATGGTAGAGTGTCACAGGAGAGGACCCTATTCCTAGATGGACTATAGGCGAGGATGAGATCATGAATTTTCATGGACATGTGTGGGTGCCAACATACATACGTGAGGAACTGATGCAAGACTTTCATTACATAGTTTGGATATTGCATCCTGGTGTCACCAAGATGTATCAAGATCTGCACTGTTAGTATGGGTGTCCAGGTATGAAGGGAGATGTTACTAGTTTTATCACTAGGTGTTCCACTTGTCAGTAAGTGAAGGTGGAGCATCAGAAACCAGCAAGGATTTTTCAGTAGTTACCCATTCCCATGTGGAAGTGGAATAATGGGGAAATAGATTTTGTGAAATGTTTTCCAAGGTCACCATGAGGGAATGATGTAGTATGGGTTTTCATTGAAAAACTAACGAAGGATTCCCACATATTTCAAATTAATGATACCTTCGGTGTTGATTATTTGGGTAGGTCGTACATCCAAGAGATTGTACATTTACATAGAGATCCTCACTCTATTGTGTCATACATCGATGTATGTTTTACTTGTCAGGTCTGGAAGGGACTTCTGAGGGATTCTGGTACACTGGTACTTCTGAGTACAACTTACCATCCCCAAACAGATGTCCAGTACAAGCGTACGATTTAGGTTCTTAAGGACATTTTTAAGGCATGCATCCTGGATTTTGGAGGCCATGCTGATCACCCATATGCTAGCTGGAGGTAGGAGAATAATCTATGATTGGACCACGACATGGAAAATAGACCACAGAGTAGATAGAGTTGATTCAAAAGAGGATGTCTATGACACAGTCACAACAGAAGTCTTATGCTGATCGACAGAGATGACCTCTGGATTTCGAGGTCAGAGATCAGGTTTTCCTGCGTATCACACCGAAGTTGGGACACAAGAGGATAAAGAGACAGGGTATGCTTTAACCGAGATATTTCGGGCCGTCTGAGGTGTTGGGGAGAGTTGAGATGGTTTCCTATTAGTTGAAGTTAACTCAGATGTACTAGGATATGCTTTATGTCTTTCACATTTCTCAGACTTGACATTACTTCTCAGACATGTCTCACGTTTTCCATCCTGAGGAGGTTAAGCTCAAGGTGGACACATCATTCAAAGGGAATCATATCTGGGTTGTTGATCGAAGGGTGAAGGTTCTATGTGGCTTGTCTGTTACTATGGTACAAGTGCTATTGCAGTACAGGTGAGTACAGGATGAGACTTGGCAGAGGGAGGCCGATGTACGATCATAGTGGTCAGAGTAGTTTGATATTTCTTCATCTATGACATCTTCTAAGGGAAATTCCGGGACAAATTTTGCTAAGGGGGGAATCTTATAAGAACCTGTATCTTCTTTTCAGGTTTTTTTTCTTTTCAATTTATCTTTGAAGAAAAAGAGGATTTTCTAAAAAATTCAGGAGTACACGCCGTGTATTTATAATTACACATTGTGTACTCTGTTGCTACGGGTGGCTGTGTAGAGGATGGGAAGTGGCCGAGTACATGGCTATGTGTGGTGACCTAGAGACTGCCTAAAGTGAAGGCCAAAAAAGGCAAGTACATGAAATTTACATTTAGAAAACATGCAGTTTACTTTATATTTTTCATTAAGATGGATTCGGTCACATCTGACAGTCAAAACACACTTCTTCTCGACCTATCTCGTCTAGGAGCATCCATACGACCACGAATCATCTCTGAGCCCCCAAATTGTCATTTGTTCTCTGAATCGACCATCATCAATTGCGCTGGAATCGCATTAGTGAGATATATTTTATTATTGATCTTCATCTCCTGATTTCTCATCTTCCTCATGATATCCGCAGTTGAAAGTTTTAACATTTTTTTTAGATCTATGGAGTTCTAGAGAGATTTAAGGCCTGAGGATCACGTATATCATCCGTACAACACTAAGGTAGGTGGTTTGTGCCTTTCTGTTGTTAGTATTTGTGTCATATGTGAAAAATTTCCCAATACCCTCATTCAGGTTATTGTGTGTTTCTGGTTTCAGCTATTTTATTTTCCTGTTATGCCTTTTTTGATTGGATATAGGTTAATTGTTTGAGAATGGGGTTATCTTTTTTAAGATATGGATGTTTTGCCCATGTTTTCTTGTTTTCGACCATTTAGTCAAGCCTTGCCTCTTAGGCTGCTTCTTTCCTTCCATGCCTATTATAGTTGGGTGGAGTGATTATTATTTGACATGATGTGATATGTTTTAGTTGTTTAGCCAAGTACTTATTGAAGTTTAATTTGACCGCTGATTATCGTTTGTGCACAATTTCTTTACACGGGGCTACCTGAACATGGTGTAGTGAGACCGTAGGGGAAATTGATGTTGAGGGATTTCCCAGAGTGTCTGTTTTAATTATAAAACTATGACACCAAAGAGGGGATTGACGTTGAGTGATCCCTCAGAGTGTCTATAGTTACATTACGAGGCCATAAGAAAAATTGAAAATGAGTGCCTCCTAGGAGTGCCGGTAGGTTACTGTTAATATACTATAGGGGTAATTGATTATGACTGCTTCCTTAGAGAGTCTTTGTTCACACATGACTAAATGGGGAATGGAAAGTGAGTGATTCCTCAGAGTTACATTGATATATCTTCTCTTGTATTGTGAACTAGAGGGGTTAGGTTGTGAGAACTACCTAGAGTGTTGCTTGTATTTTTTGGTTGATTAAATACCTAAATGTAAATTTTTGTAAATGAAATTGTAGGACTATTTACTTTTGAGTACTTATGTGTTCACTACTTATCTTTTCTTATTGCCTGCCTTATATTTTCACTAACTTTTAGGAACAGAGCTTTGGGTGGTTGCCTATTGGGATTCGTCTCTCACCTAATCTGGGTCATGATTTTGGGCCCAAAAATATTATATTTTTGTAGGTACAGATAAGTTAATGAACCCTTAGAATTTAGGTACTTAATAACTGGAGATATGGAGAGCATGTGACCAAGATGAAACATACGATGCTGGTGGAGTTTATTTTTATACATTTGTAATTTGGTTTTCCACTATATTACAACATTGTGACTTGTTTGGATTCGTTCTAAGACATATGTATCAAGAATCATTATATATATGTGCTCCAGTTCTTTATTACTTCCACTGTTTATATATATAATGTTTTACTGCTTCTGCTATTATATATCTATTATTTCCACATTGTTACTCTTCCAATGAGGTCATAGTTTTCCAACTATCACACCCATGGACATCACTACTAGTCGGAACCCTCTAGTATTTGAGGAAATGTTCTTGAGGCTATGTGACCAACTGGGTACGGGGCACCTCTGGGAAGCTCCCAGAACCGGGATGTTACATATCATTAGACCAAACTGACCACTATGAATGAGATCAAAAATTTTCTTGGATTATTGGGATATCATCGATACTTTTTGATAGACGTCTCACAATAATATAATAATGTCATCAATTCAATTCATAAGGGAGTTATGATACTTCGGAGTGGATAACGTGAAAAAAAAATTTCTAGGAAAAAAAGAGAACGGTAGTCATTAAACCTATACTCACACTAACCTATATTAAAGAAGGGTTTTTTATTTACAGTGATTTATCTAGGAATTGGTTTCAATGTATTATTGTACAGAGTTATATAGTGATAGCCTATGTATCACAACAGTAGATGGTTCATGAGAAAAATTAACTAAAACATGGTTTGGAGTTAGTAACAATAATCATTTAATTAATTATTTAGAGTCATTATATTTATAGGATAAGTTGAGACCTATATATTGTTCATAAAATATTAACATATATATTCACTTTTAAATATTTGAATATTCACCTAAGAAGATTGTTGAATTTGATTTAAATTTTGAATTCCCAATACATTATCAGCGAGGTAAAGAGAACATGGGGGATAATGCTTTTAACCTAGTCGATGACTCTATTTTATCTATGATTAGTATAAAAAATATTCAATTTAAATTATTTTTCAATGGATGGACCTAGAAACATTCAAGGAAGTGGATAAATTGTACCTTTATAAAATTAACTTCTTTACATTTATACGTGATAATATTATAGTGGTGCTAATGGAGGATGTTGAGATGAAAAAGAAGGTGAGAAATATTTACGAGTTCAATATTGATCCTGAAGGAATGATTAAATTCAAGAACATAATATGGCTCCTCATTAATAATAGATATGAATCATAAACTATTTGAAGAAAGTAATATGTCTTTATTCCTTATTGTTTCTAGAAATACAAGTATTTTTAGAGATAGAAAGAGTATTTTAGATGGGATAACATGAAGAGAGATATTGGAAAGTATGTATCTCAGTGCTTGGTAGGATAGAATTATATGACTGAGAGATGTATGCCTAACGGAATATTTCTACCATTATCCATACTAGAATGAAAATGGGAAAACATCACCATGGATTTCATCATATGACTCCAAAAATCTTTTAATGGATATTATTTTATTTGAGTTGTAGTCAATATACATACAATGTAATAACAATTCATATATATCACGTAATATTTATCTCTTGAACAAAATGTTATGATATACATTCTAGATGTTCTATGGTTGTATAGAGTACCACAATCTATTATATTTAATCGAGATAAATGGTATAACTTGATTTCCTTGATATGTCTTCAATAATATCAAGGTATAGAGTTGTTTATAAGTACTTATTATCATCCTCAAATAGATGGAAAATATATGAGGCCCTTTGAAACCCTAAATGGAATATTGAGATCATGTTCAATGGTGGTTGGGATCAACACTATCAACTATTAAAATATGTCAGAACAATAGATTTCACCCAAGAATTCAGATGGGTACTTATGAATCCCTCTTTGAAAAGAAGTAAAAGAACTACGAAATTTATTGATGGAATTAGAGAAAGAAAGCTACTAGGAATTGATATAGATATGGAAAGGATAGAAATGGTTATATCTATTCATAATCACATCAAGGTATCTCAAATTAAATAGATGAGTTATAATGAAAATCATTCATTAGATCTAGAATTTAATGTTTGGTGAGATGGTATTCCTATTATTTTATCCATAGAATAAGGTTTTAATATTTTGAAATAAGTGAAAGAGAGTCCCTAGGTATTTTTCCCTTAAAGATTATGGATTGATTAGGGGTTATAGTTGTCACGACCCCCTCACACCAAAGATACCCCTCCTGAGCTGGCAATGGTGAAAGGGAGATAATAAACCCCTGAGTCCCACCTCCAGTAGGCCCCGGGGTGGAGACTAGCACCAACTGTATGAGTTTTCACAAATATGGGAGGCATTACCCTTTTTGTTATTTCGGATCTAGAAATCGGACAAGTCGACCACCAAAAAGGAAAAGAACAAGTTTAGAGAAATAAAACCAAACCAATCCCAAATTCTTGTTTAAATAGTTCTGAAACAAGGTACAAGTAAAAGAATGCTCAAAAGTACTGTACCAAAAGAAAACAAGTACAACAAACTGCAGAAACTCCAACTGTCCCGACTAGTAGGTTCCCGCATGGCCCTGGTAGTCCTCCTGGAAACCTGAATAAAAATGTAGGGTGAGAATAAAAGTATACTCAATAGGGAAACCTAAAGCTCCCGTGCACAAGTGGGGGGACATCCTAATGTCCCATGAGAACAACAGAAGAAACCAAAACCTAACAAGAAATTCTATCCACCCAAACTCACCAGCCATACTCACCAAAACACATGCACAACAAGTAGTAGTATATAAGAACAAAAGTATTCGGTACCCTGCACCATTTCCCTTTAATTAGCTTCTCTTCCTAATGGAAAACGTCCTGAAACTGCCACACTCTCCCCGCCTGCACACACCTGGGCCTCACAACCACAGATCCCGCCCTCACACACCTAGGACTCACAACCACACATCCCGCCCACACACACCTGGACCTCACAACCACACATCCTGCCCGAACACACCTGGGACTCACAACTACACATCTCGCCTGCACACACCTGGGACTCACCGCCACGTATCCTGCCCATACACACCTGGGCCTCATCACGAATATTCTTGGGAAAAATTTAGCCTGCCCGAAGAGTCTTGGGCCAATCCACCCCAATGGAAACCTACCCGAAGAGTTGTGGGTGTAAGGTCGCCTCAAGACATCATAGACTAGGGAAAAAGGAGCAGGAACGAGCTAGTAACAAAGGGGAAAACACCCTCTCCCATGAAATGGGAGTGTTTGGCACTAAGTACTAGACATGGGTGGGGTGCGAAAAAACACAAAAGATGAAAATATATATATATGGAAACCACTCAGTCCAACATATAGCTTTTAAATAGAGAAAATGAGCACATTCCTCGGCACTACTACCATGAAGCATGCATACAACAAACAACCCCAACCCCGTTTAGGTTTTCACGTTTCAGAAAAAATAGTTCCTTAACTACTGGGAAACTATCCACAACCAACCATATCAATCATTCATAAACATATCCATGCCATCCACAAATCAAGTTAGGAAAACAAAAGCAACACAACCAAGTCCGTCTTATTAACCAAACAACCCCATTAACTAACATTCCCATTCCATAATCAGGCCCCATGATTCATTAACTCTTCCACTTTTTATTTATTATTTACAACCCATAGTTCGGTCACATTCAAACCCATCCATGCAGCCCCGCTTCCAAACATCATAACCACAAACACACCGAAAACCCGTACATCATTATCCCTTTAATACCATTTATCACAGCCCCACTACCCGTCACCAACATAGCATTCACACCAACCCACAACCAAGCCTACCACAACCCCACATCTCACCCGATCCACAACAACCCACAAAAACACCCCCATCACATGCCACGTATCCAAACCAACACCCACATGTTCATTATTCTATTTTGTTCAACCGAGGTGATCACACAAGGGTTCCAGATTTTAAATAATCCAACTTTACGTGATTAACCAAATTCCACATTCAACAAAGATCCATTCAATAAAATGGTCTAGAAAGATAGGGTGACATTTAATTTGGCATGCAAAGGTCCCCAAAGACCGTGATTTTCTGTAGGCATAAGAATATTCAATTCACAACATAATATCACAGGATATAAATAAATGTAACTGCATTCACAAACTTCCCATCCTTATTATATAAGCCAGTTATTATCTTTATTAAACCGGTTCAAAAGTGTTTCATGTAAACAATAGAACACCCACCCCACATGATGCCCAAATTAGATAGACAAAGGTAAGATCCCTACCTCAATAGGTTCCGATCGCAACGCTCCCCGGGATCAACCTTAGAAGACATCCATCGGCATCCGTCTCTTCTGTTGGGTCCCGGCAAAACCTCCTCGGGTGGAAGTAGGAAAGGAAAGGCTGAAGGAAAGAAACAGATCTAATATCGGAAGTTCCGCCTCATCATTATGATCCAGTGGCCACTGACGGATCATAAATCGGAGCATGGACGAAGAAGTTATGGAAGAAATAGCCTTTGAGTCTCTTGTAAAAAACTCTGCTCAGAGGAAAGGGTGGGAGGTGGGTGAGTTGAAAAGGAGGAGGGGAGCCCTCCTTTTATAGGCGAGAAAAGAAAAAGTACACGGCGTGTACTTTATGGTACATGGGATGTACTCAGTAATTTCACATGGTCTCAATGCGGCTTCCAACACGGCACACAGCTGATGACTGGTCAACACACGTTAACATATACACGGGGAAGGACTTCACGGCATGTAGTTTGGACACATGACGTGTACCCATTTATTTCACATGGCACCAACACAGCACACGGGCGTTTACTGGTCAACACACAATAACACATATGTGGGGATGGACTACAGGACATGTAGTATTAGATACAAGGCGTGTACCCATTTATTTCACACGGCAAATATATGGCTCCAACATGGCACACGGTCGTTAACTGGTAACGCGTACGCGGGGAGAGACTACACGGCGTGTAGTATTGGATACATGGCCTGCACCCATTTATTTCACCAGAAAGGACACAGCCTTTAACACGGGGTATACCAGGCAAGGGGGTACATGATGTGTACTCAAATTACATGGCGTGTAGTTTCAAAATTCTGGAAAGTGTGGGAAAAGTCCATTTTACCCTCTAGAACACTTCATGGCCTTCTATTTGACAAAAGAAAGGGCTGGAGGGGTCCGGTTCATTACATCAGATACCTCTTAAAACATTCTCGTCCCCGAGAATTCAAACACCAACCTAGAAGAACCCAACCAGATACCTCTTAGTGTCCTCGTTATAATAGAAACCCAACCACCAACCCTAAATATAGGTGTTAGGAATTATTTCTCCTATGTCGAGATATTATCTGCTTTAGGCGGCACTGACTCGCCTGCACGGGTTTAATCACATCCTCATTAATGCGTCTCGATTAAGAATCTGGTCTTCCCACTTCCATACATTATGATTTTTCAACTCACACTACCCCCAACAACACACAACCAACACACTGCCCGAACATGTAGTTTGGGGAAAAATTCCTTCTCCTATGTCGATATATTATCCGCTTTAGGTGGCACTGATTCGCCTACACGGGTTCAATCGCATCCTCATTAATGCGTCTCGATTAAGGATCAGGTTTTTCCCTTCCCCACACGCCCGGACATCTAACATGCTCCCTTTGAACAAGGAAACAAAAGGTCTCACAACTGACAAACCAAGCATTCCATAAATCAATGGTATAGAGTACAAAAACAATCTTAGAAGAACAAGGTAAAACACAAGTCAAAACAACTATGGGTACTGAGCATGCATCTGGGTCTCCCGCTCCCAAGTGCTCTCCTCGAGGCCTCCATGCCTCCACAACACACGAACCAAGGGAATGGTTCGTCCACGGAGCACCTTTTACGATCTTTGATTCTGACTGGTCGTTCCTCGAAGGTCGCATCATCTCCCATAACTAACTCTCCCCAGTCGATAATGTGAAAGTCATCGTGTAAGTACCGACAAAGCTGGGAGACCTGTAAGAGGTCATGAACTTTCTCCAATTGAGGTGGCAGGGCTAGCTGATCTACCACCTCACCGACATGCCTCAGCACCTCAAAATGTCTGATGAACCTAGGTGAGAGCTTTCTCCCTTTTACCAAACCTCCTCTACCCCCGTTGAGGGGAAACCATCACGAACACATGATCTCCCACCTCGAACTCCAAGGGCCTCCTCCAACGATTAGCATAAGACTTCTGTCGGTCCTGAGCTGCTTTCATCCTCTCATGTACTAGCTGGACAATCTCTGTAGTGCTCTGCACTACCTCTGGCCCAAGAGCAGCTATCTTGCCAACCTCTTCCCAACAAATGGGTGAACGAAATGGTCTTCCATACAAAGCCTCAAACAGTGCCATGCCAATAGTAGTGTGGAAGCTGTTGTTGTGGGGAAACTCTACTAAAGGAAAGTGTCATACCCATGATCCTTTGAAATCTAGAAAGCATGATCGCAGCATGTCATCCAACATCTGGATAGTCCGCTCTATTTTCCCGTCGGTCTGGGGGTGGAATGCAGTGTTAAGGCGTAGATGGGTGACAAAACCATGTTGTAACCCCCCTCCAGACTCTGGAGGTAAACCGAGTATCCTGATCTGAGACGACAGTCTTCGGGACTCCATTGAAACACACAACCTCGTCTACGTACCTCTGTGCTAAGGTACTCACCGGGCCTGACTCCTTAATTGCTATGAAGTGGGCTGATTTCGTCAGTCGATCCACCACTACCCAGATAGCATCAAAACCACCCTGAGCTCTGGTTAGTCCAGTGACGAAGTCCATTGACATGTCATCCCAATTCCACTCAGGGACATCTAAAGGATGCATCAAACCACTGGGAACACGGTGTTCAGCCTTCACATGCTGACACACTAGGCATTTAGCCACAAACTCTACCACTGCCCGTTTCACCCCAGGCCACCAAAATGGTTCCCTCGGGACTTGGTAAATTTTTTATACTCCTGGATGTACCGCCAAGGCTGAGCTATGAAACTCACTAAGAACACCCTCACGCATCACCTCTGGAACAAACAGCCTTCCATGGAAAATCATCTGATGTTGGCTGTCCACTGACCATCCTTCTGGAGCATTTCCCTGATCGACACGATCTCTCATTACTTCGGCCTCGGAGTCCCCCCACTGAGATTCTTCCACCTGCTGCAACAAGGAGGATTGCACCGTCATTTGAAACAAACAGCCTCTAACACCTTCTACCCTTGCATCCAAGTGCAAGGCAGCCAACTCTCCCATCGCTTTCCAAGCATCAATGGATTCCTGAACCACTTCCTTATGCGACTTCCTACTCAGGGCATGAGCCACAACGTTTCCCTTACCTACAGTGTAAGAGATCTTGAATTCATAGGCTTGGAGAAACTCGACCCATCTCCACTGTTGTAAGATCAGGTCACGCTGTGAGAAGATATAACGCAGGCTCTTGTGATCTGAGAAGACAACAAAGCACACCCCAAAGAGGTAATCTCGCCACAACATCAATTCGAATAGTACTACTGCAAGCTCCAGGTCATGGTTGTCATAGTTACGTTCATGAGGGTGCAACTGCCTAGACCCATAACAGATAATACCCTTCTTCTGCATCAGTACGCACCCCAACCCAAGGCTAGAAGCATCACAAAACACCTCATACAACAACCCTTCCTCTGGAAACCTGAGTACGGGAGCACTAACCAACTTCTCCATCAGGTAGTCGAAAGACTTCTGGTATTGCTCGCTCCATAGGAAGACCTGGTATTTCCTAGTCAAAGCTATCAATAGAGAAGCAACCTCCGATAGTAACCTGCTAAGCCCAGGAAACTACAAACTTCTGCCACGCTCTGGGGTGCTGCCCAAGAAACAACTGCCTCCACCTTCGACGGGTCCACTGATACTTCATGCTGAGACACTACATGCCCAAGGAAGTATACTTCTTGTGTCAAGAACTTACACTTCGACAATTTTCCGTAAAGCTGGTGGTGTTTGAAGAATTATAAGACTACCCTGAGATGCTCAACATGATCCTCCTCTGATCTTGAGTAGATCAGGATGTCATCGATAAACACAACAATGAACTGGTCCAGAAACTCTCGGAAGACAATGTTCATAAGTCCCATGAACACAGCCTGTGCATTCGTAACTCCAAACAGCATCACTAGAAACTCGAAGTACCCATAACTGCACCTGAAAGCCAACTTCGAGATGTCACTATCCATTACCCTCAGCTGATGATATCCAGATCGTAGATCAATCTTAGAAAACCAACCTTCTCCCCTCAGTTGGTCAAAGAGATCATCTATCCTTGGAAGGGGGTAACGGTTCTTGACCGTTTCCTGGTTCAACCTTCAGTAGTCTATGCATAGCCTGAGACCACCATCAGCATTCTTCACAAACAACATAGGAGCACCCCATGGAAATATGCCTGGTCGAACAAAACCCTTCTTCATCATATCATCAATATGAATCCGCAACTCCCGCAACTCTGAAGGTGCCATCCGATAAGGGGCCATCGAAATCGGACGGGCACTAGGCTGTAAGTCTATCCCGAACTCAATATCACGTCGGGGGGTAGAGTCACAACCTCCTCAGGAAAAACATCGAGGAATTCCCCAACAACCTCCGGAACATCCATCATCTCTATATCAGCTGGAACCACTGATAACCCGCCTAACAAGGAATGGAGGGGATTCACATGCCGGCTTCCTACCTGATAGATCCTCTCACCAACAAAGGATACGTTCTTCCCATCCACGTCGGAGAACACGACTCTTCTCCGGAAGCAGTCGATAACGGAAATAACAGAAAACAACCAGTCGATGCCTAGGATGACATCGTATGGCTACATGTGTAATAGAAGAAGGTCCCCATTAGATTTATGTGGTCCCAACGTCAGCCCACATCTCCAGTAAACACAAGATATGCTGGTCTGGCCTCCAACTGGTGTACTCGCCACCAGTGGTACGGAAAGTCTCTCTACGTCTAGTCCCAAAGTATCAGTTGGACCAGGTTCAACAAAAGAGTGAGAAGCTCTCGAATAGAACAAGGCAGAAACAAGAGTGCTGAACAAACAAATAGTACCTCGCACCACCTCTGGTTTTGTTGGATCTTTCAACTCTACTGCGTGCAACTGTGCACGCCCATCTCCTCTGCCTCTCTGATGTTTTCCTCCTCCCCGACTACGCCCTGGTCGAGGTCCTTGAGGAGCACCCTGAGGTCAGCCTCCTCTCACAAAGTCTGCCCTCGTAGGAGCATGGTCCTGCTGCTGCTGGAAGGGCCTCGCCGGCAACTGGTGCTGCTGAGGTGGGTGCTGAACCTGCCCACCTCCACTGTACTGAGCTCGGTTCGAGCACCGACTCTGAACTTGCCCGAAACCTCCACAAGAAAAACACTTTGGTCCTGGGCTCGTGAAAAAGGGATGAGGACCCGAATATCTAAACTGGAACTGCTGGGGCCTGCTCCCCACTAGCCTGAACCTGGAAGGTCCATTCACAGGAGACCTGCTGGTGACTGCCTTCCCCTTCGACGAACCTGGCGGGATCCCCTCTCATTGTGCACCTCCCAGCGAGTGCATCCTCTCTACAACCTCTTCCTTCTTCTATACCACCTTGCACGTCCGAAGGGTGAAGGGGGTGACAACATACTGGAACAATGGACGAAGCGCCTCCTCCATACGTCTCGCCCGAGACTCCTCATCCGGAATGAGATCCGGAGCAAAGTGCAGGAGATCCTTGAACTTGATCCCCAACTCTCGTACAGACATACTCCCCTGCTGGAGGGAGAGTAACTCGTGTCTCTTCTCTGCCTTGATCATAGAAGAAATGAATTCCTCTCAGAATTCCTTCTAAATGTCAGCCCACAGAACCTCTGCCTCTATCCTTTCTCCGAGGTAGAGCGTCCACCACTATCGCGTTGCACCTCTCAGATGACTGACTTCTAGGGGAACCCAATACTCCCTCGGAGCACGGATCATGGTAAAAGCGATCCCTAGCTCCTCATGCCACCCCTCCGTCTCTGTATCCGGAGTACGACCATCATACTTCTTGAGGTTCTACCACTGGAAGGAACGACAAGTCTTCTGCCACTGGCTATCTTCCTCCTCTCGGTCAATCCTCTACTGATCAACCACCTGGATCTGGTGGGCCACGGATGTCTGAGTCACTCGGGGATGACGTCCAGGTTCCATAGTTGTACGGTAAACAAGGATCGCCTAAGCCCATGTAGTAAGGAAAACTTCTCAGGGTTTTATTCTATCACATTATTTAAATTTATTTCCCAGAATGGACAAATCAAGTAAAACACAGTCATGATGATGCATGTACCTTCCCTAAGGTCTCTACTCCGCAATCAATGTGGTCTCACTTGGTCATTCGGTAGGCTCAGATTCCTTGCATCGGATCACGGGGGGGCCCTAAAATCTTGTGTCCTTGCCGGTCTTCCCTGTCCTATGTCACGCACCAAGATTAACAAACACTGTTTCCCTACCATCCCATGCAATCCTCACTATTCCTAACTCCAGACTCCATCCTATCTCTCAACCATGACCTCTGATACCATTCTGTCATGACCCCACCCACCAAAGATTCCCCTCCTGAGCTGGCAATGGTGAAAGGGAGATAATTACCCCCTCGAGTCCCACCTCCAGTACGCCCCGGGGTGGCGACTAGCACCAAGGGTATGAGTTTTCAGAAATATGGGAGGCATGACCCTTTTTGTTATTTAGGATCGGGAAATAGGACAAGTCAACCACCAAAAAAGGAAAGGAACAAGTGTATATAAATAAACCCAAACCAATCCCAAATGCATGTTTAAACATTTCTAAATCAAGGTACAAGTACAAGAAACCTCAAAAGTACAGTACCAAAAGAAAAAAAATATAGCAAACTGCAATAACTCCAACTGTCTCGACTAGTAGGGTCCCGCACGGCCCTGGTAGTCCTCCTAGAAACCTGAAGGAAAACGTAGGGTGCATATAAAAGTATACTCAGTAGGGAAACCTAAAGCGCTCGTGCACAAGTGGGGAGACATCCTAATGTCCTGTGAGAATAGTATAAGAAACCAAAACCTAACAAGGAATTCTATCCACCCAACCTCACCAGCCATACTCACAAAAACACAGTCACAATAGGTAGTAGTATATAAGAAGAAAAGTATTGGGTACGCCGCACCATTTCCCTTTAATTAGCTTCTCTTCCTAATGGCGAACGTCCTGACGTTGCCACACTCTCCCTGCCCACACACACATGGGCCTCACAACCACGTATCCCGCCCGCACACTCCTGGGCCTCACAACCACAGATCCCACCTGCACACACCTGGGCCTCACAACCACCCCCCCTCCCCCGCACACACGTGGGCCTCACAACCACACATCCGTCCCGCACACACCTGGGCCTCACCACCACATATCCCGCCCGCACACACCTGGGCCTCCTCTCGAATATTCATGGGAAAAAGTAAGCCTGCTCGAAGAGTCTTGGGCCAATCCACCCCAATCGAAACCTACCTGAAGAGTCTTGGGTGTAAGGTCGCCTCAATCCATCACATCCTAGGGAAGAAGGAGTAGGAAGGAGCTAGTAACCAAGGGGAAAACACCCTCTCCCATGAAATGTGAGTGTTCGGAACTAAGTGCTCAACATGGGTGGGGTGCGATAAAACGCAAAACACAAAAGATACAGATATATATATATATATATATATATATATATATATATGGAAACCACTAAACCCAAGTTATGGCTTCTAAACAGAGAAATTGAGCACATGCCTCGACACTGCTACCACGAAGCATGCATACAACAAACAACCCCAACCCCATTTAGGTTTTCATGTCTCAGCAGAATTAGTTCCTTAACTACTGGGAAACTATCCACAACCAACCATATCGATCATTCGTAAACATATCCCTGCCATCCACAAGTCATGTTAGGAAAACACAAGCAATACAACCAAGTTCTTCTTATTAACCAAAAAACCCCATTAACTAACATTCCCATTCCATAATCAGGCCCCACCATTCATTTACTCTTACACTTTTTATTTATAATTTACAACCCATAGTTCGCTCACATTCAAACCCATCCCTGCAACCCTTGTAGAGACCCAAAGCTTAACGTACATGGAAATTACATTACTTTTGCGGAATACTTAGTACATTACAAAAACACACACACACAAGGACCGTAATAGTTTAGTGTTTTTGAAAAATCGGAATATAATCTTCTAATCGTGGTGAAATATCTTCAACATCTCCCATAAAGATCTTCTTTTTTTACCTAAAACCTTTATTTATTTCCTTGGAAAAGAAAACATAAAAGGGTGAGCTCAAATGCTCAGTAAGGGTAAACAAAATAAATATCAATCACATCATATACATAAGAACATAACTTTTGGAAATCTTAACCCGAAAAAGAAATCATAATTTCATAACATGGGATAAATCATAGTAGTGAAATGTAATCCCAATAATCAAAACATAAAACATGAAACTTTGTGGCATACACACATAATCATATAGAATCATTTCATATTAGTCAAGACTCATTGCCAAGACTATCTTAGTGTACAAAGTCTATTTCTGAACCGAGTTCACTCCTCGTTTCTGTCCTGTTTCACTGAACTGGTTTAACCTGCCGTTCCAGACATGTCTATCTCATGAGATATAAAATCTTTACCCAATGCATTGTAGGGAGATATAGGTCCCACCCATCTCATAATCATACCATTCTTATGTGTGCCACAAAATCATAAACCATATATGATTGCATAACCCATGTAATAAAAATGGGAATCTTAAATATCATGCCATCATAACATAATCCATATAAGATAAAAGGACATCATAAAAATAATTCCATCATAAAAAATCAAATAAATGTAAAAATAGTGATATAAATAGAACCCTATATTATCTTATATGGAAAATAATTTTGATAAAACCCTTGAACTCCATTCTCGAGGAAAATATCTTTTCTACTTCAAAAACATTTTTCCTTTCTTAACATGTCGTACAATTTTAAACTAAAAGAATTTGATTAACAATAAACTTGAGAACCAGTAATGGAAGATCCTTGGAAATAATGTTTTAAAAATCCATTCATGCCTTATAAGTTAAAAAAAACATTCTTCTCGTACTTTTGTTGGAAAAGTCAAAAAGTACCTCGTATGAAAAAAGACAAAAGATTCTTTTCATATCTTTTACTAAAAACTCACCAAAGGGTAAAATTGGATTTAAACAATTGTAGGGGGATGGAAATAATATTACATATTTAGGAAACATGGATGTGGATGATAAAATACACCCCATTAAATTTCAAAGTATAAACAATCTCGGCTAGAAATGAGATTGTGATATTTCCCTTACCTTAGGACCGATTTTCTTCGTAAGTGTCTGAACCTCCTGTATAATGATTTAAATAATGTCATTGACTTATTCCAGAATCATACTCATTGTTATGATATCATATATGGTTCACTTATGACTTTATTTTACCCATTCTTTTGTAAATTCCATGTTAAAGAGCGTTTTGGGTAAAATCGTTTCATTTGTCGTCCGTGTTTTGACTTATAATTATTCATATGACTACTTAGATAATGATTACATAATTCCAGAATATAAAACATGATTTATATATAATATATATTCCGAATATACATTTATATAATAGATCAGTAAATGGAAAGAAATACATCATTCATGGAGACGGTAGGCCGTACGTACGCATGAACGCTGTTTTTGTTTCCTTATTGAGTTGAATGGAATTAAGTAGATGACATACATATATATACACATAAATACGGTATCATTATTATGTCATATATTTCATTATTACTTATTATATATATACTTTATAATCATTCATGAATGGTTAACATGGAAAATGAATCTCATCACGTCGTGGAGACGGTAGTCCGTACGTACGCACGAGCGATGATATCGTTCTCGTGATCGTGGAATTGTATTGAAGTGTATGAATACTACTTAAGAATTAATAACACTTTAAAATAGTCATATATAGTTGTTTACTTTCACCATTATACCCATCCATGTTAGGTGGTGGTGGAAAATAGATTACACCACAGCGTGGAGACGGTATTCCGTATGTACGCACGCGCGGAGATTTCATTTTCCGTAGGATGGATAGATGGTAAAATAGGGTTGTTTCATAATTATAATAACATATAAGTATATTAGTGATATTGATGTTATTACTTCATAATGAAACAACCTAAGAAGAAGAAGTGGAAGAAGAAATAAAGTTGAAAGAATCGGTAACGGACATTACCTCTTCTTTGAAGCGCCTCTTTGAGATCTCCTTTTAGGGCAAAAAAATTGGTCTTTGAGGAAGACCAGAACCTCTAGGATGTAGCTAAGAAAGTAGAGAAGAGAATTTGGCAGGGTTGGGCCGAGATTGAAGGCTTAAAGTGGTGTGAGGAAGAGAGGGAGGAGGTATCCTTTTATAAGGGAGGAGAGGGGCACCTTTGGAATAACATAAAATATTATTTTATTATAAAGTAAAATTCGGTTTTTAATAGTTAAAAATTGATATATTTAGAATATAAGGTGGGGATGGGTCTAAATACTCTCATCCAATTGAATTTAGACAAGTTTAGGTTCCTATTTTAACCTTATCATTTAGATTTAACATTAAGTTAAATAATTTTACTTTTACCGTGTCTTCTTGTGTTCTCATTATATAAGGTTAATAAACTTACTATAATCAGACAAACGAACCCCAAGTTGTTTATTATTAATATATATAAACTTATCTAAGTCATTTGGCCGAACATTAGATTTTTAGTAATAAAAATACAATTAATAATATAATATTTGTTTTAAAAACATTTTTATGTCAATTTTGACACTATTTAGTAATTTATTTTTGTGAAAATCATAATAGAATGATTAGTTCGAAAAAAAGTTAATTAAATCAATACTAACATGTCATATTAACCTATAAAATTAGTGGAATTCATAAAAAGTCTCAAATTATATTTATTTGGTTTTTATAACATCAATTATGTCAATATTTTATTAACAAGATAATTACTGCATCATCTTTGTGTCATAAATAAATTAACTTATTTAAAGACTAAAAATTACAAATAAAATATGATTATGTAGGAAATATTTGTAGATTTCTAATGAATATTTATAGTAGAATTTATCTTATGTATAAACCTATATTAAAAATGATATACTTATTAAACATTGATTTTAACTATTCTAACCCTTCTTTAAATAAATTAATAATAAATGTCATAATCTAATCCAAGTGGGCCTAAATGGTCATATTTTATTCCCAAGGTTGTTTTTGGTCGAATTAAACTTATCCAATAGAATTAGGACATGTGTTAGGGTAATAATTATATCATTTTTACCCGTAATTACCCTATTTACTTTTAACCGTGGTAAAAAAAGTAAAAAGCTACTATTCACCAAAAATTATTTTCATCTCATTGAATCAAATTTTACTTACTGACATCAACCGTGTCTATCTGATTTTTTAAATTCCACTCACAGAAGCGGTAAAATTAAGTTTTATGAAAAATTCATTTTTCTTAACTACCACTTAGTGGTTTCACTATTCATCAAAAAATGAAAGTTTCCAGAAAAATACCAAAAATTAGGCCTAAGCTATATTTGATATTATGAAATCAAAAATGATGTCTATTTTAACAAATTCAAAACATATCAGTTGCATTAATTAATTTAAAAATTAATTCCGTCGTCAAAACAGATAGCGTGTTCTTAAGAGATAATAACTGTCAAAAGATTGACACTTGTTTATGTCTAGTTTAAATGTGAAATTACATACAATGAAAAAAATTGTATTAAATTGTAAAAATATATTCTAAATATACTTTAAAACCCCTAAAATTAATAATTTATCACTATTAATTATTTCGATTAAAAAGGTTGTTTTTAATTAAAATTTAGTAATTTTTACTATTCATCAGAAAATGAAAGTTAATCGAAAAGTACCAAAATTTCACCCTAAGCTAATTTTGATATTCTGAATCCAAAAATGAAGTCCATTTTGAAAAATAAAATTTACAAAATTTCAAAAAGTGGTTATTACTATTCATAACGGCTAGTTTTAATAATATTTTAATAACATATCGTTGTTTAGAGAAACTCGGTATTGCGTACTACACACGCTATCGAGGAAGGTCGCGATTGCGTGTAATGAAAACCAAGTCAAGGATGCATGGTGTGCAAGATCCTTTTGGTGTAGCGTACAACACAAGACATTAATGAAATTAGAAAGAATATTTTTCATAAAATCTCGGGGTGTTAAATTCTACCCCCCTTAAAATAAATTTCTCCCTCGAAATTCGTCGGGGTTATAAATGGTTTACTAATTGAAAGTTTCATTAATAGAAACCCATATCGTAAAAAGGAATGCCAAAACCAATATTTAGAAAAAAGTATGAAACTGAACGGTTACCCAAAAAAACTAATCACTGGGTTTCCACATAGGTGGAAATATGGGTATGGAAGAGAAATATATCCATCATGTTCTGATGGAGAGTGGTAGAGAACATGGCTATAGAAAAGCTAGCAATCACAAAGCCATAAAGTTGTGACGATCTAAGGTACCATCTGATTCATCAGATATAATGCACTAGGACAACATTTTTGGTTTTCAAGATCATTTCCCTAAAGTTGAAGAATTTGAATTAGAATAAATACATGCTTTATTTTGGTACAATCTCACTGTTGTTCGTGCCTTGAACAATTTCTACTTCATCTCTTAAAGAAATGAAGTTGAATTTGTTATTCTTGAAGTGTTAGAAGATCATGTGATAGAATGACGGGTCATTCAATATGTCTCAAACAAAAGGTTAGAAAAAGTTGTTAAATATACATAAGTTGATCTATAGTGAGATTAATAATATATGGTTCCTAAAATGGACTTATACTTATTATATCATAATAAAACTAGTTTCTACTAAACAGGGACTTCCTGTAGGCTAGTGGTAGGAGATAAAGGCAAGTCGCACTTCGGTTGTGGGTTCGATTCCCACAGCCTTGTCCGACGTGATGGGCTGTCGCATATCCTGCAGGTTGTCCTTTTTCTAAAACTAAATTACTATAACATCCCATAAATAATATCGAAGAAACTTCTATCCTTAAACAATACTAACTTATGTCCAACATAATCTATCCCAATATTTAGGCTTATCCAAAATACTTCTGTCCAAGATCATAGTATTGAAATGATTACTTGAAATGTCACATAACAATCACGTGAATGCCATCATTTATCCCCCATATATCATAAGATATATCTTGTTGGTCAAATTACAAACATGTGAATACCTTAATCATGTATACCCATTGAACATTAGTGAAAAAATGAATGCAATTAAAAGTTAACACTTTCCACAAACCAAAATCCTCAAAATTATTTATACTCAAACCATGATATCACTTAGTCCTTATATCAATCATGAGATCATGAATACAATCAAACATCTCATTATCTTCTTATCCCTTCATTATGTGCATATCATCTACTTACCAAAAATATCTCAATCACTTTCCATGGTTACCAGTACCATAAACTTATTGAAAACCACATTAGACCAATACATAAATATTCCAATATTCCACGATACTATATACAACATTATTTTGGAATCCCATTACATAAACACTTAATCATTCCACCACATCGTTGTCATATTCAACATCACCAATAGTGATCGCATGTGACTTCCTTTTTTCCTTTTCCTTAAGTGGTTGCTCATGTAGATCATCATTAACCCTTGGATTAGGGCATTGATTAGCATAATGCCCCATTTCATTGCACATGAAGCATTGAAGTGTTGGTGGTGCGTTCTCTGCAGTCTTTTCTTTATTCACATCATTAGATACCCTTTTCCATTACTTCGACACTCAGCTGCTCGATTACCTTTTTTTCCACACTTAAAATATTTTCTAGTCCCTCTAAGACAATCTCCACCAGGCTTCATTCCACACATTGAGCATAAGGATACATTTATCTTCTTTTCATCATTATTTTGAGATTTCTCCTTGAACCCCATCTTTTGTTTCTTGTCAAAACCATGAGATGAATATGTAACACCAACTTCCAATTCTACCTTAATAGCACCACGAACAATTTCTTCATAGCTACTGAAGTCTCTTATAGCTAATTCCCTTCGAAGATTTTGTTTTAAGCCACTGAAGAATCGATCAACTTTACTTTCAAATTGGATGATAAAGCCAGATGCATACCTTGCAAGCCTTGTAAAATTCGCTTCATATACACCAACAGATTCATCATCCTTTTGATTTAGTTCAAGAAACTCCTTCTCCATCTTTGTTTGAAGAATACTAGGGAAGTACTTATTGAAAAATAAGTTCTTTAAATCTTCCCATTCCATGGATCAAATTTCATCTCTTGGCCTCGTATTCTTGATAAGATTCCACCATTGATCAGCTTCACCTTCCAAACGATATACTGCTAAGATGAATTTATCATGTTCAGAACATTGAAGAACTGAAAATATCTTTTCAGTGGTACTAATCCATTGTTTAGCAACAAGTGGATCAGAAGACCCACTGAAAGAAGGTGGACGTTGCCTCATGAAGGACTCAATAGAATATTGTTCCCTTCTTTGCTCATTTGGAAGTCTAGAATGATTCATTGCTTGTGTAAGTATAGAAATAAGATTTTGTACTCCATCTCACATAACATTTGTTTGTTTAGGAGTACAATCATTGCATTGTCCATTGCATTGATCAACACGGTTCCTTCGGGTTCCAGCCATCGTCTAAAACTCAAAAAGAATAGTGTGAGAGGAAAAAATCATGGTAGGGAAAACAACATAATAAAGGGGGAGTACCTTCAATATCTAACATCTTAGGTTATCGTAATTCTATTACTATAACCTATACTTATACTTAACCTTAGGGACATCCCTATACATACCTTAGAAATATCTATAGGGATCTCACTAAAGTTATCGCATCCTAGTTTCCAAAGTTTAACTAAACCTTTCTTCTGATACCAACTGTAGAGACCCGAAGCTTAACGTACATGGACATTACATTACTTTTGCGGAATACTTAGTACATTACAAAAACACACACACATAAGGACCGTAATAGTTTAGTGTCTTTGGAAACTCGTAATATAATCTTCTAATCGTGGTGAATGATCTTCAACATCTCCCATAAAGATCTTCTTTTTTTTTACATAAAACCTTTCTTTATATCCTGGGAAAAGAAAACATAAAAGGGTGAGCTCAAATTCTCAGTGAGGGTAAACAAAAGAAATATCAATCACATCATATACATAAGAACATAACTTTTGGAAATCATAACCTGTAAAAGAAACCATAATTTCATAACATGGGATAAATCATAGTAGTGAAATGTAATCCCAATAATCATAACTTAAAACATGAAACTTTTTGGGATACACACATAATCATAGAGAATCATTTCTTATTAGTCAAGACTCATTTCCAAGATTATCTTAGTGGACAAAGTCCATTTCTGAACCGAGTTCACTCCTCATTTCAGTCCTGTTTCACTGAACCGGTTTAACCTGCCGTTCTAGCCATGTCTATCTCGTGAGATATAAAATCTTTAACCAATGAATTGGAGGGAGATATTGGTCCCACCCATATCATAATCATACCATTCTTATGTGTGCCACAAAATCATAAACCATACATGATTTCATAACCCATGTAATAAAAATGGGAATCTTAAATATCATGCCATCATAACATAATCCATATAAGATAAAAGGAAATCATAAAAATAATTCCATCATAACATAATCAAATCAATGTAAAAATAGGGATATAAATAGAACCCTATATTATCTTAGATGGAAAATAATTTTGATAAAACACTTGAACTCCATTCTTGAGGAAAATATCATTTATACTTCAAAAACATTTTCCTTTCTTAATATGTCATACAATTTTAAACTAAAAGAAGTTGATTAACAATAAAATTGAGAACTTATAAAGGAATCTTCTTGGAAATAATGTTTTAAAAATCCATTCATGCCATATAAGTTAAAAAACATTCTTCTCGTACTTTTTTCGGAAAAGTCAAAAAGTACCTCGTATGAAAAACGACAAAAGATTCCTTTCATATCTTTTACTAAAAACTCACCGAAGGGTAAAATTGGATTTAAAAAATTGTAGGTGGATGGAAATAATATTACATATTTAGGAAACATGGATGTGGATGATAAACTACACCCCATTAAATTTCAAAGTATAAACAATCTCGGCTAGAAATGACATTGTGATATTTCCCTTACCTTAGGTCCGATTTGCTTCGTAAGTGTCCGAAACTCCTGTATAATGATTTAAATAATGTCATTGACTTATTCCAGAATCATACTCACTGTTATGATATCATATATGTTTCACTTATGACTTTATTTTACCCGTTCTTTTGTAAATTCCATGTTAAAGAGCGTTTTGGGTAAAATCGTTTGATTTGTCGTCCGTGTTTTGACTTGTAATTATTCATATGATTACATAGATCATGATTACATAATTCCAGAATATAAAACATGATTTATATATAATATATATTCAGAATATATATATATATAATAGATCAGTAAATGGAAATAAATACACCGTTCATGGAGACGGTAGGTCGTACGTACGCATGAACGCTGTTTTCGTTTCCTTATTGAGTTGAATGGAATTAAGTAGATGACGTACATATATATAAACATAAATCCAGTATCATTATTATTTCATATATTTCATTATTACTTATTATATATATACTTTATAATCATTCATGAATGGTTAACGTGGAGAATGAATCTCATCACGTCGTGTAGACGGTAGTCCGTACATACGCACGAGCGATGATATCGTTCTCATGATCGTGGAATTGTATTGGAGTGTATGAATAATATTTCAGAATTAATACCACTTTAAAATAATCATATATATTTGTTTATTCACACCATTATACCCATCCATGTAAGGTAGTGGTGGAAAATAGATTACACCACGGCGTGGAGACGGTATTCCGAACGTACGCACGCGCGGTGATTTCGTTTTCCGTAGGATGGATAGATGGTGAAATAGGGTTGTTTAATACTTATAATAACATATCATTATATGAGTGATACTGATGTTATTACTTCATAATGAAACAACTTAAGAAGAATAAGTGGAAGAATAAATAAAGTTGAAATAATCGGTAACGGACATTACCTCTTCTTTGAAGCGCCTCTTTGAGATCTCCTTTTAGGGAACTAAAATTGGTCTTTGAGGAAGAATAGAACCTCTAGGATGTAGCTATGAAAGTGGAGAAGAGAATTTGTCAGGGGTTGGGCGATCTTGAAGGCTCAAAGTGGTGTGAGGAAGAGAGGGAGGAGGTTCCCTTTTTTAAGGGAGGAGAGGGGCACCTTTGGAATAACAAAAAATATTATTTTATTATAAAGTCAAATTCGGCTTTTAATAGTTCAAAATTGATATATTTCAAAGCTAAGGTAAGTATGGGTCGAAATCCTCTCATCCAATAGAATTTAGAAAAGTTTAGGTTCCTATTTTAACCTTATCATTTAGATTTAACATTAAGTTAAATAATTTTACTTTTACCATGTCTTCTTGTGTTCTCAAACTATAAGGTCAATAAACATACTATAATCAGCCAAAAGAACCCCAAGTTGTTTATTATTAATATATATAACCTTAGATAAGTCATTTGGCCGAACATTATATTTTTAAGAATAAAATAACAATTAATAATATAATATTTGTTTTAAAAACTATTTTATGTCAATTTTGACACTATTTAGTAATTTATTTTTGTGAAAATCATAACAGAATGATTAGTTCGAAAAAAGTCAATTAAATCAATACTAACATGTCATATTAACCTAGAAAATTATTGGAATTCATAAAAAGTCTCAAATTATATTTATTTGTGTATTTATAACATCAATTATATCAATATTTTATTAATAAGATAATTACTGCATCATCTTTGTGTCATAAATAAATTAACTTATTTAAAGTCTAAAAATTACAAATAAAAAATCATTATGTTGTAAATATTTTTAGATTTCTAATTAATATTTATAGTAGAATTTATCTTATGTATTACCCTATATTAAAAATTATATACTTATTAAACTTTGATTTTAACTATTTTAACCCTTTTTTAAATAAATTAACAATAAATGTCCTAATCTAATACAAGTGGGCCTAAATGGTCATATTTTATTTCTAAGGTTGTTTTTGGTCTAATTAAACTTATAAAATAGAATTATGACATGTGTTAGGGTAATAATAATATCATTTTTACCCGTAATTACCCTATTTACTAATTAACCGTGGTAAAAAAAGTAAAAAGTTACTATTCATCAAAAATTATTTTCATCTCATTGAATCACATTTTACTTATTGACATCAACCGTGTCTCTCGGATTTTTGAAATTCTACTCACAGAAGCAGTAAAATTAAGTTTTATGAAGAATTCATTTTTCTTAACTACCACTTAGTGGTTTCACTATTCATCAAAAAATCAAATTTTCCAGAAAAATGCCAAAAATTAGGCCTAAGATATATTTAATATTATGAACTCAAAAATGATTTCTATTTTACCAAATTCAAAACATATTAGTTTCATTAATTAATTTAAAAATTAATTCCCGTCGTCAAAACAAATAGCGTGTTCTTAAGAGATAATAACTATCAAAAGATTAACACTTGTTTATGTCTGGTTTAAATGTGAAATTACATCCAATGAACAACATTGTATTAAATTGTAAAAATATATTCTAAATATACTTTAAAACCACTAAAATAAATAATTTATCACTATTAATTATTTCTATTAAAAAGGTTGTTTTTAATTAAAATTTAGTAATTTTCACTATTCATCAGAAAATGAAAGTTATCCGAAAAGTACCAAAATTGCACCCTAAGATAATTTCGATATTTCGAATCCAAAATTGAAGTCCATTTTGAAAAATAAAATTTACAAAATTTCAAAAAGTGGTTATTACTATTCATAACGACTAGTTTTAATAATATTTTAATAGCATATCGTTGATTAGTGAAACTCGGTATTGCGTATTACACACGCTATCAAGGAAGGTCGTGATTGCGTGTAATTCAAGGCAAGTCAAGGAAGCATGTTGTGAAAGCTCCTTTTGGTGTAGCGTACAACACAAGACATTAATGAAATTAAAAAGAATATTTTTCATAAAATCTCGGGGTGTTACAGCCCTGCTGGCAACCATCGTAACCACAAACATACCGAAAACCCGTACATCATTATCCCTTTAATACCATGTATCGCAGCCCCGCTGCCCGTCACCAACATAGCATTCACACCAACCCACAACCAAGCCAACTGTAACCCCACTGCTCACCCGATCCACAAAAACCTACAAAAACACCCCCATCACATGCCACGTATCCAAACCAACACCCACATGTCATTATTCCATTTTGTTCAACCAGGGTGATCACAAAAGGGTTCCAGATTTTAAATCATCCAACTTTACGTGATTAACCAAATTCCACATTCAACAAAGATCCATTCACAAAAATGGTCTAGAAAGATAGGGCGACATTTAATTGTGCAAGAAAATGCCCCCAATGACTGTGATTTTCAGTAGGCATAAGCATATTCAATTCAAAACATAATATCACAGGATATAAAGAAAAGTAACTGCATTCACAAACTTCACATTCCCATTATATATGCCAGTTATTATCTTTATTAAACCTGTTCAAAAGTGTTTCATGTTAACAAGAGAACACCCACCCCGCATGATGCACAAATTAGAGAGACGAAGGTATGATCCCTACCGTAACATGTTCTGATCGCAACGCTCCCCCAGATCAACCTTAGAAGACGTCTGTCGACGTCCGTCTCTTCTATCGGGTCCCGAAAAAACCTCCCCAGGTGGATGTCGGAAAGGAAAGGCCAAAGGAAAGACAATGGATCCAAGATCGGATGTTCCGCCTCGTCGTTACGATCCCGTGGCCACTGATGGATCGTAAATCGGAGCTCAGACAAAGAAGTTATTAAAGAAAGAGCCTTCAAGTCTCTTCGGAGAACTCTGCTCAAAGGAAAGGGGAGGAGAGGGGTGAGTTGAAAATGAGGAGGGGACCCCTCCTTTTATAGCGAGAAAATCAAAATTACACGGTGTGTACTTTATGGTACACGGCGTGTACTCGGTTATTTCATACGTTCTCCACGTGGCTTCCAACATGGCACACAACCATTGACTGGTCAACACACGTTAACGCATATGTGGGGAAGGACTACATGGCGTGTAGTTTGGACTCATGGCATGTACCCATTTATTTCACATGGCTCCAACACAGCACACGGCCATTGAATGGTCAACACATGGTAACACATACGCAGGGAAGGACTACACGGCGTGTAGTATTGGATACACGGCGTATACCCATTTATTTCACACAACAAAGACACGACTCCAACACGGCACACGGCCGTTGACTGGTAATGCGTACGCGGGGAGAGACTACACGGCGTGTAGTATTGGATACACGGCATGTACCCATTTATTTCACACAGCAAGGACACGGTCTTCAACATGGGGTATACCCAGCAAGGTGGTACACGACGTGTACTCAAATTACACAGAGTGTAGTTTCAAAATTCTGGAAAGTGTGGGAAAATTCAATTTTACACTCCAGAACACATCGTGGCCTTCTTTTTGACAAAGTACAGTACTGGAGAGGTCCGGGTCATTACAATAGTGTATCTCTTGGTACTCCTACTGACCCGCTCTTAAGTTCACGATGTATTCAATGTATCACTCCAAATGAAGTACGTATATGATACTTTATATTTATTAAACATAGATGTCTTACCACTATATCAAAATATTTATGATGAATAAAAACTATTTTAAATCTTGGTTTATAGATATATGGTTCTAGGGAACAAGACAACTCATATGATTAATGTTTATTTTTGGAATCAAAAATTAGAGGATGATACCAGGGAACCTGAGGATGTGATGATGCAAGGATAAACTCATTTTTTTGTATAATAGTGATGTAATTTCAAGGGCCAAATTCAATTGAATAGTGGTAGAATGTAATAACCCAAAATTATATATGTATTTCAAGTAAAATAACTGTATGTATTTGTTAGCTTATATAACAACCCTACTATTTATTATAGACATAAAAATGATTTATTACATAAACATGCACATAAGACAACATTGAGGATAACGAGTTCTAGTGTATTGTGAAATTATGAACATTACATAATAACATAAAACATAAAATATAACATCTTTATCAAAAACTTCATTTACATGACCAACTCATTCCTTCATTCTTAACACATCATGGGATAACCAAAGGACATAAATAAAAAAGGGTGAGCTATGAAGGCTAGTAAGGGAGTAAACAAGGAATAACATGAAAAATAAAATACATATTATCCATTAGGAATATCAAAGGATAATAAGAGAATCATTGATATAAAGGCATGATATAGCATGATAATTATAACATGGAAATGTGGAAGCAACATACAACATGATATTAGCATGAGCCAATTATCATTACACATGGATTAGCATGATTAAACCCTTATTTCACATGAATTATCTTGAGTTACTTATCATTTAACATGGCTTACCATGATATTAAACATTACTTTATTCATTATAGCACTATCAGGGCACACCCATCATAAACATTTCATTTCATGCATTAGTGTGCCACATGGATCATTTAACAATGTATCATTCAACATCATAAGTTATTCCAAGTTTAAGGTATGTGGAATAAATGATTGTATGTACCATTCAATAAGTATATGTTCATAATGGTTAATACACTTCATAGAAGAATGGGTATGGTATTCACTACATGATGATTTTTTCTTGGACAATCACAGTGCACTTTTGGCAACAAAACATTCTCATATTGAAAATTCATAAGTTGGTTTGATGAGAGATAAATGGATCTTTCATCATTTAAACATTAAATATACATTAATAGGATCATCAAACACAATATCCCAACATATGAAATGTAATTTAGATTTATAATATTTGAGAAATACTTGAATGGAAATAAGAATAGAGAAATCCCTTATAGAATTTCATAATTGTAATAAGTATAGACGGAAGGTGTTAATTATTGAAAAAGTGGTATCTAATAAGTCAAAAATTATTTGGGAAGTATGGGGGAGGTTCAAAATAATACCCCAACATTTTTAATTGAAAATAAATGTTATAACAACATTATGAAAATTTTATAAAATGAAAAAAGAAGAAATCCCTTACTTGAGTGTGTGGATTTAAAATCTTTAAGAGGGGATTATTAAGATATTGTAGAGCCTTAAAAGAATTATAGAGAGGGGAGGGAGGATTTAGGAAATTATAAATTTATTTTTAGTGAAGATAAGTGGGATATTGTGTGGGTTTATATTTAAAATGAGAGGGAAATTCTTTAATATTTCACAAACATATGTTTTGTAATCTATATAATTATATATTCAAAACCAAAAACCTTCCCATTAATTTTCCCAAGTTTTTTTCCAAATATGAGTGTAAAAAAAATTTATAAGGACAATTTCCAAACATAATAAATACTAGCCCATTTATGTGGAGGAGAGTCACATTATTACAGAAATGAATTCAAAATCATAATGTATATTATACATTTCAGAGGATTATCTAAGGCTTTATAAAATAAGTAAAACAAATATAAAATCAACTAATTTTAATGGGAAAACATTTATTGGGACTAGAATACCCATTATTGTATTTTACACAACATTTTTGGGTCATTATGATGTCATAAAATACATATTTTTTTTATACAGTATTAAACTTTTACGCAAATAATTGATTATCAGAAAAAATTATGAAAAATTTACCATTGGATTTTTTTCAATGTCCTAATTCAAAAAAAAATATTCATTTTATCTAAATAATTTTCTAAATATGCTATTTTTCACTTTTAAAATGAAAACATACATTTATTGAAAATTCACTGGTTTTGACAAAAATAAGTTTCAAACCCTGATAAATATTAAATTCGACAACATAAAATTTATACAATCATTTATAATTCAGAATTGAATTTTGATAATAATAAAATTTTATTAAAAAATTACCTATTTCAGAAAATCATTAATTTCATTAAATATACTATTTATGTATTGTCTTATAAAAATGAAACTCTAATCAAAATAATTAAATAATAATTTTTATATATGGATATCAAATAATCATTATTTATAACAATTGTTTTTTATAATTTGAATAATAAAAACCTTAGTTGAATATGGTAATTTATATATTTCTCAAAAGTACCATTTTTACCCAAAGAGTCAATTTATCAATGTCATCAATTTTTTAGAAATTCTATTCTCATAATGTAATTGATGTAATATTAATTTTATTTATAAATATGTTTTACACAATATGTAACTAATACCTTATTACATAACCCCTTATAACACCCGAAGAATCCCTAAGGGTAAGGTGTGTGATGGTCACAAACTATAGGGGTGGCTCTAATAACACCAGTTGGGTGGTAATCTCTATTAACATGAAATTCTCTCATAGGTGATTCCGTTCAATATTAATGTGTTGAATATCGTATTGGGATTTGTCAAGATCTAATCCCATTGACGATACCTTCTTTACAAGCTCAGATAATTGAGATTTTTATAGCCCGAGTAAACAAGATGAGTCCATCCTCGCCATTTTCTGTGTCGAAAGTATTATTTTTAATAACCTTAAATTTATATCAGTTGTGCGATCACTATTAAATGACTTTATAATCAATGGTAATGATACTTCACATTAATTTATAATAAATATAAAAGTGTGAATGTGTTTTCAATGAGTCATTAAAGAAATGGAATTTTATTCATAAATGATTATGGTTTTACAACAGCCCCCCTAATAAATATCATCCTCAAATTTTTTCCCCAAACTACAGAAAATGAGGTTAAATATATCTCATCACTTACACTGGTTCCCATGTTTCTTCTTAAAACATTTTGCTTCTCTATAAAACATATATAAGTGACATTTTCTTATTTCAAAGAACTTTTTCATTATGATATAAGATCTTCACTAGTTTCTCTTCGTATGAGAGTTCATTCTCCAATGGTACCACCTGTATATTGAATACATGAGAAGGGTTAGGAATTTATTTCCTCAAGATTGATACATGGAAGATTTCATGTACTACAGACAAGTTTAATGGGAGTGGTTTCCAATATGCCACTCCTCCAATGCAATCAATGATCTCAAAATGGCCGATGTTCATTGTACTAACTTTACCTTCTTCCCAAATCTAATAACTCAATTCCATGGTGATACGCAAGGTAATACCATGTATCCAAATTAAACTATAGGTATTATCAAAATTTACTAGAATTTTTATTTTTGGATCTGAGTAGCATTAATGTGATATTGGATGGTCTTAACTTTCACCACCATTTCTTTGACCATTTCTGAACATATAAGTTTCACTACCCAATTCATCCCAACATGACAGTGTTATAAACCTCTTACCATAAAGGGATTCATAAGGATCCATTTGTAAGCTTTAGTGGGGAATATTTTTTTAGGATTCCTCAACTAGAGGAAGATGTTGATCTCATCCTCTTTTGAAGTCCATTGAGCATTCTCTCAAGATGTACTCAAGTGTTTGGACATTTCACTCAGATTGTCCGTCAATTTAAAGATGATAAGTATTAATGTAGTTTAGATTAGTATTCTGGGCATGTTATAGACTATTCCAGACCGTATAGGTGAATCTTGGAACTCGATTGGATATAATAAATAGTGTTACACCATGAAACCTTACCACTACTCTGAAACATATGTGTTCCAGTTGTTCCAATGAGAAATCCTCCTAAATTGTAATGAATTGTGATGTATTTTGTATACAATACATAACAATTGAGATAACATTGTTTCCTTTGTATATCATTGGAATACTAGTGAAAATTTCCATGGTGATTGTTACCCATTTCTATTTCAGTAAGGGTAATGGTTGCATTATCCCCTTATACTTTTACCTCTCATCATTTACATTCTGACATACCAAGAAATTTGATATGTACTCAATGATCTTCTTCCTCAGGTTATCCCAAAAATAATTCTCCCACTGATCATTATACATATTTTTGTTTCCTGGGTGAATAGATAAATTTGAACAATGTGCATCATCCAAAAGTTCATACTTTAACCCCGGATTTGATGTAACACATAGTCATGACCAAAACCGCACAATTCATTCTTCATTAAAAAATAAAATATGAGGGTTTTCTAATTCTGATAGATTCCAATTTCTTTGGAATTCTAAATTCATCCTTTTGAGAATTATTTAACCATTCCAAAAGATACAGTTGAGCAATCATTTATGAATGTATTGATTATTCTCCCTTCTTTAGGATTCCCATTTCATTATTCATGAAATCTAAGAGCGATGGATCCATTTCAATTATCATCAATGATAGAATCATTGGGTCCTTTCTACTTATAGAATCCAAAACCTTGTTTGCTTTCCCAGGGTGTAAATAGATAGATAATTCATAGTCTTTGATAATCTCAAACCAACATTATTGGTGCATATTCAACTATTTCTTTGTGAATACATATATGAGGATTATATGATCCATATATATTTTACACTACTCCCCAAAGAGGTAAAGTTTCCAAATTTTAAAATCAATGATTACTGCAGCCAACTCTAGATCATGTTTTAGATAGTTATACTCTTGAAAATTCAATTTACTTGAAGCAGAGGAATTGAATTTACATTTTTCATTAATACACAACCCATGCCCTTATTTAAAGCATCACTGAATACCACAAAAATTTACCCACTTATGGGTAGTGTGAGCACGAACACAATGATAAGCCTCTTTTTGACTCCTTGAATCTCTCTTAAAATTCATCTTTCCATGCAAGCTTGACTTCCTTTCTAATTAGATTAGTAAGAGAGTTTGACAATCATGAGAAATTTCTCACAAATCAGCGATAATATCCAGCTAACCCAAGGATTATACAAATATCCTTCACATAAGATTCCCTCATCCATCCCTCAATTGAATGTTTCTTGGAGGGATCAATATATATCCTATTTCTTGCAATTATATGACCCAAGAATGAGACTTACATCAACCAGAATCACACACGATATACTTTTCATAGATTATATCCTTTCACAAGGTCTCTAGTATAGTGCTTAGATGCTCCCCATGATCTACCTTGGCATTATAGTATATTATAATATCCTCTATAAATACTTTCACAAATTTATCAAGGTAATATCTAAAGACTCTATTAATCAATTCCTGTAATATTTCTAGATCATTAGTGATTCTAAAATCCATTACTATTAATTCATAGTGCTTATACGCAGTACGAAAAGAATCCTTGGAGATATCCTCCATCGTCACACTTACTTGGTAATATCCCATCTGCTGATCTACCTTGGAGATGTATTGTGATCCACATAGCTAATCAAATAAGTCATCAATTTGGGGAAAATGATACTTTTTATTTATCATGACTTATTGAGATCATGATAATCAATGGAAAGTTTAATTGAACCATCCTTTTTATTGACAAAGAGGAATATTGTACCCCATGGTGAAGCACTTGGGTGTGTAAACTCTTTATCGAGGTTCTCCTATAGTTGTTTATTTAGCTATGTAGGATCCATAGTATACATTAAATATAGTGTCTTGGATATTTTAAATGCACTTAGTATAATATAAATCTAGAATTCAACATCTCTTATAGGAGGAAGACTGAAAAATTCTCTGGGAAACACATTGCTGAATTCCCTCACAAAAGGCATCTCTTCAGGGATGGCTCCCACATTAGACTCAATCGTCTAAGAAAGATATGCATGCTTGTAGGGAATTAATACCCATGTTTGATATTATGGTGATAAATACAATTCCTTCTCGTACATTCATTTGTAATTAATTATGTGTCATTTCAAAATATGGAGATTGATTTCCCTCTCATGGAAATTTATGTTGGCTCTATATAGGAAAGCTGACTGACTGAAAATCATTTTTTGCCATTTTCTAAAGGCCAGTTTAAGGGTTTCCGGTACCCAATATAGGAATCAACAGATCCACACACCACTTCAAACCATCCAGCATCAATTTGAAATTCAAACTCAAAACCAAAATCAACGCGACAGGCCCTTAAGCAGCGCACCTACCAACATACCATACACCAATCATCGCACCTTCGTCACCGGAGCACTTTCCCATGAGCATCAACCCCACCACCATCAAAGAACCATCCCGCATAGAAACAAAATAATAAAAACCAGGAAAAAATTCAAAACAATCCATAGAACCATCAAACCCTTGAATAGAAAATGAAAGGAGTGAAAGAAGAAAAAAACATCAGGCATGCCTCCGATGAAGAATCATCACCAAATCAAGCACGCTAGTGCAGAAATCCATCCTCGTCAAAGCACCGATGCCAAATAAAACTCACCAACGTAGAAAACTCCATCACAAGAACCATCCTAAAAGAAATAAGACAAAACAAATATTAAAAAAGTATAACCCGATCTCTGGTAGACAACATCATGGACGGAAGACAAGGAGAAAATTCTGACACCACCTTCAGATCTGCACCCAAAGGCCAAATCTACCCAAATCTCGCACAGACTACACTGGAAACGACGGAAACCCCATATCACAGCACCAGAAACCCGTACCCTGGTCTAGCATCTTGGCACGTTAGGAAACCCTAGCCAAATCCGAAGCTAGATCAGAGAGAAGGTCGCGAAGAAATGAAAATCACCGAGCATGTTGATGAGCCTAAGCAGGGTTGATAATGGAAGAGAGCACATCACAAGCGCGTCAGTGAGATAGGCAGTAGAAGCTCAACCGATGTGGGAGTGGAAGGTGGCGGCGAGTGGAAAACCTTGACGCAGATCCCCTTACAGGCTCATCCTACCCTACCCTTACACTGTATACTCCCCTCTATATAGGGAATCCAATCATTGACAATAATTTTAAGAAATTATATCATAGGGAGTATGACGAGGTTCTCCAGGATGTTCAATCCACAAATTGTTATAGAGGAGGAGTTATATTCTTGGGATGAAATAATTTCCCCAATTTTCATTCTCACCTACATCACTTCTTCCATGATTTTTTTGTGGTGTTTGGATTGTTCTACTAAACATTTTAGATATAAAATGATTCGTAGAACCATGGATGGTAACCCTACCTTTCCCATTATGATTTAGGTTCTAATTTATCATATATAGAACAAAGGTTGAGTAATATTTATCTTTTTAAAACAAAAGGGAATCCAATTACAAAAAGGGATTACTTATAAATTACATTTATTTCCTTAACTAAAGAATTTATAGGCTTCAATATATGTTATCCATGATCTATTTCCTAATGTATATTCTTTTGGTATTTCTTTATTACTCCCTTAATAATGGTTCTTACAAAAATTATAAATTTTCAAAATAATATCCCCCAGGAGTGTCGAACCAACAGTGCAGTTAGGCCTATTTTCGGTCACCATTTCCCATTCTAGTCTAGCTCAAAGCGGTGTTTTGGGTTTTATCCCTAGATACATCTATGCTGGAGGCACCTCTACTTGTTTGTATCTAAGAAGGGATGCATTTTTATGATATACCACTTACTCTATACTCACAAAAACTTATTGGTTATTTTCTTATACTCATTCTTATCCCTATGAATTTCACTATAGTTTTATAACCCTAATCCCAAGAATAACAAAACATATCCTCTGATACAAAGTATTACAACCCTACTCGTTATTATACACATAAACAATATTTATTACATAAATTTTCACTTAAGGCAGATCTGAGGATCGATAGGTCTAGTGTCATGGGAAATTAATAACATTACATAACAACTTCAAACATAAAATATGACATCTTTTTTGAAAAAATCGTTTACATGACAAACTGAATCTTTTGTACTTCACACTGCATTGGATAACCTATGAATATACATAACAAAGTGGTGATATATAAAAGATAATAAGGAAGTAAACATGTCACAACATAAATAATACAAACTTGTTATACAATAGGGATATCATTGGTTCATAATAGGCCTTATTTTTATTTTTATTATAGATTATCCCCCTTTTAAAGAATGAAGGGGAACCCATACATGACCTGTAGGCCCAAGGCACAAGGCCCAACATGGCCCACAATACATGACCCGAAGGCCCAGAGGCATACCATGCCCATACATGAACCTTAGGCCCAGCCCACTAGAACTGCCCCTCCCCAGCCTCTTGAATCATTGATCACCTTAGCTCCCCACCGTGCATTGCTGATCGGATAACATTGCATTGGAGCATAATTGAAACATAAACATAAATTCATGATATAACATGATATCATAATAGGGAAATGTGGAAACTACATACAGCATGATGTTAGCATGATCCAAGGCTCATTGCACATGCATTGGAATGAGTAAACCCTTATTTTACATGAATTATCATGAGTAAACCCTCATTTCACAAGGTGTATCATGATACTAAACATTACCCATTTCATTGGAGCTCTATTTGGGCCACCCTATATAAACACTTCATTTCATGCATAAGTGTGCCACATGGATCATATAACATGGAACCATTCAACATCATAAGTAATTCCATGACTAAGGAATGATGAATAAATTAATTTGAATACCACACAATATATATATGTTCATAAAGGTGAATACCCATTATAGATAAAGTATGGTATTCACAACATGATGATTTTGTCTTGGACAATCGTAGTGCAATTTCATCATCATGACATCGTTATATTGAAATTCATAAGATGGGTTAATGAAAGTTAAAGGGGTCTCTCATAATTTATAAATTAAATAGACAGTAAGGGTATCATTAAACATAATATCCCAACATATGAAATGGTATTTTCATGAATAATATGGGATAAATACTTGAATGGAAATTAGAAGAGGGAAATCCCTTATAGAATTTCGGCATATTAACAAGTATACAAGGAACGAATTAATGAAAGATACAATGATATATAATCATTAAAACATAAATATGGAAGTATGGGGTAGGTGAAAAATAATAACCTAACATATATAATTAAATATAAAAGGGTATGAAAACATGAATAAACGTGGATAAGAATGAAAAATGAAGGAATACCTTACATGAGTGTGTGACTTCAAAATCTTGTAGAGGGGATTATTGAGGGCTAGGGGTGATTTTGGAGGATTCTAGAGAAGGTAGGGATGATTAGGGACGTTTAAAAGTATTTTTTATAAAGATACATGGGATTTGGTGTGGTTTATATATTAAATGAGAGGGGAATTCATTAATATTTCTCAAACATATTTTTTCGAATCTATATAATTAAATATTCAAAACCACAAAACATCCCATGCTTTTTTACCTTGTTTTTTTTTCTATTTGTACTCAAAAAAACTATTTTATAAGGGCAATGTCTGAACATATCGAAATATAAGTCTTGCTTATGTGGAGGTGAGTCACATTATTAAAGAAATGAACTTAAAAGCACAAAGTATATAATACATTTTTGGAGGATTCACTAATGCTTTATTGGTTAAGTAAAACAAATCTAAAATCTAATTATTTTATTTGTAAAATATATATTGGGATGGGAATAACAACTATGGTACTTATTACATCATTTTTGGGTCATTATGATGTTATAAAACACATATTTTATTTATATAGTATTTAATTTTTACCCAAAGTATTACTATCTCATAAAATTATAAAAAATTAATTGTTGGATAATTTTAAAATCCTGATACCAAAAATGATATTCATTTTATATAAATAATTTTATAAATATGTGAATTTTCAATTTTAAAATGAAAACCAATATTTATTGAAAATTAATGGGTCTTGAAAAAAACAGTTTTCAAACATTGATAAAAATAACATTTTCCATCATAAAATTTAGAGAGTCGTTTATTATTCATAAAATTAATTTTATAATAATATTTTATGAAATTATTATTTATTTTAAAAATTCATTAATTCATTTAAAAATACATTTAATTTTTTATCGTAAAAAATATATCTCTTAAAAACAGATTAATTAATCAGTTACTGATAAGGATTTGTTAAAATCATCATTTATAAAAATTGTTTTATAATACTATTAATAAAAACAGAATTTTAATATTATAATTTATATATTTCTCAATAGTACTATTTTTTACCCGAAGAGTCAATTTATCAAATCATCATTGTTTTTAGAAATATTATTCTCGTAACGAAATTGATGGAATTAGAATTTTATTTATAAAAGGGGATTAGAAAATAAGAAATTAATACCTTATTACATAACCCCTTACAACACCAACATAATACCAAAGGGAATGGTGTGTGATGGTGACAAACTCTTGGGGTGGCTCAGATAACATCGCCAGGGTGGTAATCTATATTAACTTGAACTTCTCTCATTGGTGATTCTATTCAAGATTAATGGGTAGAAGCTTATCTTGGTCTTGGTCAATAGGGAAGCTCAGTGACGGTACCTATATTCCTAGATTCGACAAATGATCTTTGTACGACCTGAGTCCACATGATGTGGCCATCACCTTCTCTATCTACGTCGAATGATTTTATTAAACGATAAATTCATATTAGTCTTGGGACTAATGTTCAATGGATATATTATTAAAATAAATGATACTTAATAGTAATTTAAAGAAAATAAAAAAATTAGATTACATGTGTTTTCTATAAGACATCAAAAGAAAGATGAATTTATTCATTAATGATTGGGTTGTTACAACTTACCATACCCACAACCTCGAGTCTAAATAAATCTAAATAAAGTAATCCTTTATAACATATCCATAAATTTGATAGTTATAAATATTAAAATCTAAATTATGAAAAAATATGTATACTTTTTTAAAATAATGCATATTTGTTGACTAATTCATAATAAACAAATCATAAAATTTCATTAATGTCATTTTATGCTTGAATATGTGTTTTCTTAAAAAATGGGTTTTCATTGCATCCTATGTGAAAAATAAATTATAAATAATTTCCAATTTTTTTATAAAAATTATTTTAAGAACTGAAATTAATTTTCAAAATTAATATTTCAATATTATTATATAGTTATTTTTTAAATTTTCCTAAAATGATTTATTTTTATGTGAATGGTGAAATACTACTTTTTGAATAAAACTTTAATTTATTTTCATACAAAACCCCATTTGGTTAAAATTTTTATATATAATTAAATTAATTCCCCTTTTATTATATATAATTTAAACAATTATCATTGTATTTAATTTTGTTATAAGTTTATTTTTGTTCTTAAAAACACTTTTTTTTGAAAAATATTCTTAAGCACGTAATGTATTTTATCATAATAAAATAACTTAATCTCTATTAATTAAAGGGATTAATAATATTTATAAATTATATATTCAAAAATATATTTTTACATTCATTATATTTTTTTAAAAGGAATTAAATGGATGTAAAATTGGTTTTTTTACTTAAAATGCATTTTTCTGAAACTGTTTTTCATTGTGGTTTGTATGAACATTTAAAATTAAATTCCTCCACTTATAGATATTTTATATTGTAAAATATAGTAATTATTTTTAATAAATATAATAAATATAGTTTAATATAGTATACATCATTTTTTTTTCATGGTGAATATTAACAAAGTAAAAGTTTGTTACAAAAATTATTGTTAAAATGGGTTTATCGAGGGTTATACAAAGAGATAAGAGGTAGTTTTCCAAAAAAAAATTATATAATTATTATTAGTTGAGGTTTATTAAAAATCATATTATAATTAATTATAATACTTTTCCATTTTTAGAAACATTTTAATTAATGTGACCCTATATCATTAAAATTGTTTGAGAAATTCCATGTGTGTCTCTCCCCTCACTTATAAAAGGAATCTCTTATCCACCCTGATTCACACCATTTTAACCTTATATACCAGAAAATACCTACTCAAACACATTATTCTGTTCTTTCATTTCATACTATTTTTTTTCTTCTCCCATGTTAAATCCTTCAAGGCTAATGGGGTAAGACAAAGGCAGTCCATCGAAGAAGACCTATAAATTTTATCCAAACACATTAAATTTTATTTATTATTCTACTCCATATAAAATTTTTAATACATAAAATAATTATGAATAATTTATTATAAATATATTTAGATTTTATTATCATTATGTAACAATCCTTAAATACCTCTCTTTTATCAAATGAGAGATGAATCTTTTCATTGTGTGTATGTGTAGACTACTACATCCACACAGTGATATGATTCATTTTACAAACCCGTATTTCATTGATAGTTTTTATGATATATTTAATTTATATATATTATATAATAAATTTTCTATAAATTTTAATTTATATTTTTATTTCTTTCATTCCATCCGTCAAAAAATTGAAACATCACCCATGCATATGTAAGGAGTACCATCTACAAATAGTGATGAAATTAATTGTCCATAAATGGTTCATATATATGGTTATATATATATATAATGAAAATATATGATATTTATTACATTAATATCATTCATTAGATTATGTTACATTAAAAAATGTGTTAGTGGTATAACTGGTGAACCAAAATATACATGAAAAATGAAGTTGTTAACTCTTCAAATGATGATGCTAATGAATGGTTGTAAATGATTGGGTGATAAGATGTTATAATTAAACCCTGAATGTTATTATATGTATTATTATGGATCTATGATATAATTATAATAAATTAAATTTTATTATTCAGGAGTTTAAATACCTTATGATTCAAGACAAACATGAGGTAAGGGTTTTATGTTATAGTCTCATTTGAACAAGGGTTGTTTATAATTAAATTTATGATAAAGAAATTATATGATCAACCAATACATAAAATTATATATTTTCTTATATTATATTTATTTTTTGACATTTCATCTATAAAATTAATTTCACTCTTTTTAAGTGTTGAAGAGACCGAAAGAATGTTATATTAAAAACGAATCTTTTTTTCTATTCTATTGGCAGTCATTTATTATATATCCATATTATCATTAAAATGTTTCAAAAAATATATTTAACATTATATAAATATTATTTCATGTCATAATTAACTATATTATACTTCATAATTAATCTTATTACCATTTTATAAATCTGGTACATTTGAATTTTTTCTAAATATTTCAAAGGAATGTTATTTTTAAATACACCACCCCAACAACTTCCCTATCATCATGGATACTATTTTCATTGTAGAATCATTTATAATTTTATATTATTATTTTTAATGATTTATTAATTATTATTTGGTAAATTTTAATGTTTTAAATAAGATATTATTAAATAAAATTTTTTTTCTTAAAGAAATGTTTTAGTGGTCTTTTAAAGGTGTTTTCATCTATAAAAAACAATTTTATGTTTCTTATGATTTACTATGGATATAATCAAATTTTATAATACATATTAATTCTATGAATAGTTTATGATTATGATTGTGAAATTTTTATGAATCACATATCCTTCCCATGAGTTATGATATGATGATATAATGACTTTTCTATTATCTTGGGGAACACATATGTATTTTTTCATTATGTGATGGGTGGTCCAAGAATTATATATACCTCAATTGAATTATTTAAAGATCTATATCTCAGGATATTAAAAGAAATATAATGGGGAGTTAACACAATTCAATAAGGGACCTTATCTAATAATATAGTATTTTGTGTGAACCTTGATGAATGAAATAATGGAAGGGAGAGTGTACCCAATTCACTCTGATTGTCTTTACAGTGATCCTTGACTAAGGAAATTATTTTCTATACTTATTTGTATTCCAAAAATTTATGGATTATTCTCATGTTATGTTATCATTTATTATGGTTGATTATTGATCCTTACACACTCTTATGTATTATATCATATGTTTTTAAAAACCATATTTCATGTATCAGGATTAATGATATTTTATTGACAATGTATGATTGTTTTAACAAATGATCATTATTTAATACCCCTATACATATCCAATTATCACTCAAGAGGGTTGATTAATCTCTTATTTTTACTCTTAAATAATATATTTGCTCAAAAATTATTATTCTTCCATTCCCCAAGTTATGATGAAAGGTTTTATTTATGATATGTATAAGAGGGTGAATGTTGTGAAAAAATAATGGGAAATGATATAGATATTTTAGGTACTAATTTTTTATTTATCCATGTTTCCAAATACACTAAACCTTTAGAGATCTATCAATGATCTTATTGTTCTGTAATGAATATTACACTAATAAGATGAATTACTTATGCATCTAATTTTTGGTTCTCTATGGAATCATTCAATTTACACAGAGTTACTATTGGTTTCCCCTTATTCATCAATATGTCATATTTCATAGGAATGAATTTCAGGTATTTTATGTCTGTATGAAAAAAATATTTCCCCACCCTAGTAAGAAGTTTTTGTCTTTTATATTACACTTGTTTTGTAAATTTTCAAAAAATTCATTTGAAATTTCAACCAAAAAACCAATCATGCTATCCATTTATTGGATTTATTCCCTTTTTATTTTATATTACTTCCATTGACAATAAACATTATATATTTCTTTGTATTTATAATTCATTTCACTGGGAAACTTTGTTATACTGAGTCTTCATTTATTGTAGTCTAAGAAATCTATTCATTCTTTCCGATAACTGATAGCTTGTCACCATTATGGTGATTTTGTTAGAACATCGATAGAAATAGGTTGAGGTGATGTTAGTTTCTCACTAATAATCTTTTCACATATTTTGGGTCTCCCTCGTAGACATATGACAAGATCATGAATCCCATTATAGTACTATTTTGGCAGGGTGATAACCTTCAGTTTGAGAAGATGAGTTTATCATGAACATTCAGTCATATTGATAATCTATTTTATCATATTTAGGATATTCAATAATGGAAAAAATAAATTTTTCATACTAGGAATCAAACTGTCATGCTCATTACGTGAGGCATATTTTTCTCATTATTTATGAAAACCTCGAATAGTGTCCTACAGAATCCTATGGTCATCACATGAGGTATTTTATTCTCTTAACAAAAGGAAACATAATATCTCCAAAAATTTACTCCAATGATCATTGTATTATATTCAATTTGTATAGATAATAAAACCATCATGGTTAATAAATTATGAATGTTTTATATTAAAAATGTAAAATTTCAATAAAAAATCGTTGTGTTATTTTTTTCTTTTACTGTGAATTCACATAAGTGTAAAAGTCATATTAACACTTTGGAGTATCCTATAGAGTATTTGTTATGTTAGAAGAAGAGTCTATGTGATAATTTGAAGCTCATTGATCCTCAATAATGCCATAAAAAATATTAAATATATCTTGTCACATGTGCACATTTTTTTGAAATAAAGGAATATCTCTTGAATGATGTATCAAATGGTAAATTTAATAATTCCATTATAATTACAAATGAAGGATTTATCCTAGGAATGATATGCCTGTTATGCGCACTAGGAATTTGTTTATATCATATAAGAGGGTAAATATATTATATTACACACATGCATTTTTTCCAAAATAATTAAATATATGCTAAATGGTTTCTCATATAAAAAATTTTATTCCATCATTTTGTCAATAATGATGGTTTTGTACTTGGAAAAACATTAAAATTATTTGTTTTTTGTGTTTGGTTAAAATATATGTGATAGATTTTTTTAATACTTTCACTATATTATTGTCAATTTAATTATGAAATTAATTTTTTTATCTTTATCCTCACTCACACCATCACTATTTTCAAATGGGGAATGATCCAAAACCATTGCTTTCAAACCATTGTGACCCATTACACATTGAGACACATTAATAGTGATGAACTAATGACTCCATATTAAATATTCAGTTGAAAATGTGGATTGAATTGGTTTTTTTGATTTGTGGTTTTTGAAAAAACATGGATGTGTATGCGTTTGGGGTTCTTCAAATAGTTGAATCTCTTGTTCTTCATTGTTGAGTCTTCTCATCAAGTTATAAAGACCCATAATATTATATACACACATTTAGTGAAGAAACAAAAATCAATTTATGGGATTTTGTTGTTAGGTGTAGCGGATACACGTACTTCTTCCCTAGAGAGGCACTACGTAATGTGAAAAAAAAATCTTTTATATTTTTTAACTATTTTTTGACCATTTTTTAATTTTCCATAAATTCAAGAAATTGTTTGTTCTTAATTAGAAAAAAATGATAAAACAAGTATTATCAAACAATAATTGTTAATGTTTATCAACTATTATTATAGAAAATTATCAAATCATTGTGTGGATGTTTAAAAATGATAATTGGGGTAAATTATCAAATGATAATTTTTAAAATTTAAGGAAGATAATTCTAGTAAATTAAAAAATTATAACTACTAAAATTTAATAAACATAATTTTAGAAGTGTAACAAATGATAAGTACACAATTTTAAAAAATATATTTGTTGAAAATTATCATACTATAATTGCACAATTTTAATAACGATAATTGTGTAAAATCATAAAATTATATTTCCATAATTTTAACCAATGTTATTGTCGAAAAATTTCAAGAGATAATTTAATAATGTTAGCGAATATTATTGTGAAAAAATTAAAAATTGTAATTATATAAAATTATTTGTTTTTAAGAAATTACCAAAATATCAATATAAATTATTAATTTATAATAAATTATCAAGAGAAAATTATCATGGGATGGTTTATAATAAATTATCAAGATAAAATTATAAAATCATAATTTAATATAAATTATCAAGAGATAATTATAAAAGGAAATTATTGAATAAATTATCAAAATGTAATTCTTGAAATTTTTTATAAGGAATTATGAAATGATAATTATAAATGGCTAATTTATATGAAATTATTAAAGAATTATTATAAAGGGATAATTTATAATGAATTATTCAGATATAATTCTTCTTTATGGAAAATTGTTTAATGCATGAGTTATCCTAAAATTGTAATTTGGAATTATCCAAGAGAGAAACTTTCATTTCATGTGATATTTTATATCGTTTTAAAATAAAATAATTGTTTTTTGATCTAGGAGCCTTTGATGAACGTCTATAATTTGTGTGTGTATATGAATATGACAAAAAAGAATAAGAGACAGTTTTCATGACTGTTAAGGTTTCCACTCTATATTTTGAACGACACATGGTAGTTTATCTTTATTGTTAAATTCATATAATTTGAGGTAGTTAGTTCATTTCATTCTTGGGATCTCATTACACATGTTCGAATTGTATGATAACTTTTTTGTCACATTTGATATTAATTATTGATTGGTGATCACATGGAGGTTTGTGTATCTTATAACTCCATTTAACTTTCTTCCCTATGAATTGTTGAGATAAATAGATTTGATGATGATTTTTTATTTCCATGTTGGATATATGATGATTTTATATTTTATCATGATGTATGTTTTGGATATTATCTTTCTATTACTTTTTATTTTTTCCCTTTTGAGGATTGGTATGTTTTATATATTACAAGAAGACATCAGGGTATGAATACTCCATGATGGGGTTCATGCATTGAGTACAATGATGATGATGTCGGTGCATGATTTCACTGTAACTTGGTCTCTAATTAATGCCTTGTGGAGTCTAAGTAGAATAAAAATATTCAAGGACAAGTGGAATCTGATTGTTACTGAATGCCTTGTGGATTCCGAGTAGGTTTCAGATAATCAACACCTTGTGGATTTAAAGTATTTCATGATGAATTGTACATTCCAGATAGGTTAATAACTCAATGTGTTGTGGATTCTAAGTGACACACCAACATCCTTTTTCACTATTTTGAACTTTTACCGACATACTATACAGATCCCAGTGTATAACCAAAGTAGGTATGGTAAGGGTTTGTGGCAGCTTGATTAGAACATGACTGCTCTGTTTATTGTTGTATGTTTCTGATTTTTTTCAAATTTATTTTTATTAGGGAATACACTACTATACTTGAGAACACTAGGTTAATGATGTACTGCTAGTGTTCGACTAAGTCTTGTAATCACTACCTACTCAGTCTTTTCGGTGCTATTGTAGAATTAATGAATGCTAAAATGACTGGATAGGGATTTTTGGTGGACTAATGAGCTAAGGTGCATGGGTCTGGTAATGGACTAGCATAGACATTGGAGGAATCATAGTTATTTATTTATTTTTATAATATCTTATTCCACAATTTTTTATACCACTTTGGGAGCCTTTTTACTTATCTAACATGTTTTTTTTATTATTTCCACATGATTTATATTAATATCCATTTAATTATTTGTTGTTATTATTTTTTATTTATCTTTGTTTTATGAGTTTATAATGTGGGTATAGTATCCCCACTTTTTGACATTGGCTATTTCTACTAGTTGCTAGCCTCTTGTGTATAGGGAGGCATTCATGTGGTCATGTGGCACTCTATCTCAGACTTGGTGATTCTAGATGGGGAATTACAAAATGGTATTAGATGATCAGGACTCACTAACTTTTTATTTTATTTTCATGGGGATGGAAAATATAGAGTGGATATAGGATGGTTGAGACCCAAGAAATGGAACAATGATAGTTCCTATCCAACACAACACAATGGACCTCTGAGTATCCATAAAGTGGGGAATATTATATTTTTCTATTTTCATTGATTAAACTCATCTAGGGTGATGAACATTATGTTGATATGTGATATAATATATTTTTGGTTGGTTCATTCATTATAACAAGACACATAGGTCCACATTTGATATATATATATATATATCTATTATAGTGTTGTATAGTAGTTATTTAATTAAAGACCTTTATTATTTATATCTGTTTGGGATTTTTTTAGTTTGATTAATATTTTTTTGTTTGCATGTTGTTATTATATAAGTTTATTAGTATTAATTAGTTGAAAAAACCACATTTGTATATATATATATATTGATTTTGGATAATATGAATGGATTGAGACTAATGTTAGTTCTTATAAGGTTATACCTTTGTATGAGGGTAGACTACTAAGTGAAACCTTTTTGATCCCATAGACTGGTTAGGGTTTATCCTAAAAACACTATTTTTCTGAGGTTTTTCATTCACATTATTGAATATTTCTCCTTGATATATCCTTTTGGGACTACATGGTATGTAGATCAGTGTAATACCACAAGGGAGTGTGTTTATATTTCTCCACTCTATGTGTTGGTGAATGCATCTGAGTATACTCCCACACATTCTATAATGTTTAGTTAGAATGTCCACTTAAACATGAAACCTTTTTCTTAGTGACTTTCCAAGATATATGAGTTTACAACTATGGTCAAATAGTCAATATCCTCAACACTAGTATTATCCATCTTTCTAGGGAATTGGAGGCCCTCAAGATGATATATACTGGGTTAAATTCATTGTGGATCTTTAACCTTATAGAGACTCGAAGGATTAGAAATTTAATCATTGATATAAATCATGTTGGGTGCACATACCATTTTGATACCCTCATATAATATGATGAAAACCATGTTGAAGGATATCAAGGTGTATTTGGATGATATAGACTGGAAGGTATTTATAAGACCTTTTATTTCCACATGGGGTAACCTGTATTGTTCTCCAAGAAGGAGGATGGTATTTGTGTCTCTATATCGATTAACCAAATATAAAATAGGTGATGATTAAGAAAAAAAATTCATTATTTCATGGATCAATGATGTTTTCAATCAGTTAGGGGGAACATATGGGTTCTCCAATTATGACCATTGATTTATAAATCATTATTTTTATGTTTGAGTGGAGTATATTATTAAAATTGTGTTTCATAGAAGGCATGAGTTGTATGAGTACTCAGTGAGAACATATAGTCTTACAAATGAACCAAAAGTGTTTATGGTTCTCATGAACAAGATATTACACAAATAACTATGTTTGTTGATCATGGTGTTATCTGATGAGATCTGCATCTACTCTTTGAAACCAGAGTAGCATGATAAGAATGTTTAGATTGTTTGGATTAAACTTCAAGCACATCAGATTTATGCTATAATATCATAGTGTGATTTATGAATATCAGAGGTGAAGTTCCTATGATATGTGGTGAATTATGGATTCTAAAATTTCCATATAAATTAAGATGATAGTTCTATAGATATAAAAAGGGTATAAAAAATGAAGAGGAAGAATTTGAATAAAATTTTTAAAGGGTACGGATCCCGGAAGGAAAGGTTCGAGTCCATGCATTAAAAATTTCTAGGCATACCACCTCTCAAAATGAAATTTTGATGCTTTATGATTCATCCCACAAACAAAATAGTTCTATGTATTAGGTAATACCACCGACACATGCAAATGAAAGAAATATGTTTTCATGGATGGCTGATGATTTTCACGCCCATGAAATAATGTCATTGTGCATGGCGTTCTACCACTTTACGAAACACCCCAAGGAAAAAATAGTTTGTGGGATGACATTGTTCCATAACTTCCCATAAATGAAACCAATTCATTTGCGGGTCCAAATGTATATTTCCACCCATGATAATTACCACTCACTGCAATCAATGTTGATAGTGGGATGGGGTATCCTCTTACGGATCCCCATAAAAAAATCCATGCGGCCCACTGCAGATTACCAACAATTATTGTATCTGATCCCCCAACTCTTCTATAATATACCTATAAGGCCCCAGCCTTAAACCTTACTTGATCTTGAGTTATTACAAGATTACACATTGAGGATCTTTTCAGGTTTAGAGTTTTAGAGAATTAGATCATGAAACTTGCATTACATTCCACATTTAAACAAAGTGGTTACATAAAAGACAGTATTCATGCTTCCCATCAACGGAAACATATTTAAAATATAACATGGATTCTTTCTTGACACATCCTTGACACTATCATCACATCATGTACCTTTCCCTTGACCTGTGAAAAACATTTCAAAAACTTGGGATGAGCATAAAAAGCTCAGTAAGGGTTATAAAAATATGGAAAGGAAACATGAGTTTATATATACATAAGAATGAAATCATACTTTACCCATAAAACATAGGCACTTTAACATACCTCATCAAATCATGAATAAATCATAGAAGTCATAAGACATAAAAGGTAACTTGAGGCATTCATAACATTCTTACGTTGGGAGTAACCCTCTTAGTTACGTTTGGAATACTCATCACAGTATATTCCCTAAATCTCTTCGGAGAAACCTGAACATTTCACTCCTTCGCTTTACCCAATGCATTGGAGAGCTATATCAGGCTCACCTGCCCTTAGTTTATCACGGAATAACCCGTTTTCATAACAATGCCCAAGAACCATAACATAAATGTATCACATAAAAGATGCATAAAGGAAACATAACATTTCCATCTTTCAATCACAAGATATCAATACAACACATTGATATAAAAACATTATGAAAACCATTTTCAATACCAAAATAAAAGAAAATTAAAACATGGTTTTTATTTTTCTTTTAAAAAAATTTATGGCTTGTAGAGGATGCTGAAATTCAAATAATGGTCACGGCGGTGGAGAAGTCATTATCGCCGCATACGTATGACAAAAAAACATTCCTTTTGTCATTTAGTAAAACGCTTCGTATAAAGAAATATTCCTTTTGGATAAACGTAAAAGTCAAAGGGGTTTATACACCGTATAAAATAAGGTTGTGTATAAAATAAAATATGCCTCAATGAAAGGAGATTGAGACGAAGTCCCATACAAAGATGGTATCCTTGGTTTAAGGATAAATCAATTACATAATTATGTGTGACAAACGAATACACCAAATATAAGTGGATATTAAGTGTAAAATAATCAAAGGTCATTCACACATATTCAAAGGATGACATATTCAATAACTACATGTTGAACCTAAAGAAATTGAAATTGGGTTAAGAAGTTCCCTTGACAGCCTAACAGCGTCACATCAAAAAGAGTTGATGAGAGATTAAAAGTGTATCTCATCACTTGGACATAAAATTTACATCAATAAGGATATATGAGAACATATCCCAACATAAAAATATGTAAATTAAAAGACCCAACAAAAGAAGTCTTTTAAAAAGAGGAGGGTGAAAGGTTCCCTTACCGACTTGGGTATCTTTCAAAACATACACCCCATGAGATAAGGACAATACATCATTGATGTAAATACTCATAAAAGAAATTATATTACACAAAGATTAGAATAATGTGCAGTACATACACCACTCAAAGGAAATTGTGGCAAATTTAGCATAAATCTCACAGGTAGAAAAGTGAGATGAAAAATCAATTACGAAAACTAGGCAGCCTAAGAGCACCACATAAAACTTACAAAAATGGATTGATGAGATAAAATAGGGTATCTCATCATATTAACATAAAGTTTATAGAAAGAGGAATATAAAAGAACACCCCCCAACATAACAAATAGGATCTTAAAAGTAGTTACATAAAGGAGAGTACTTAAAAAGAAAGAGAGAGGTTAGATCTCTTACGAAAATTCGGCAGTCTAACGGCGCCACTCAAAACATCGAAAATGGATTGATGAGAGAGAATAGGGTATCTCATAACATGAAAATATAAATTACAATATTATTAATATAGAAGATCATCCCAATAACAAGAAATATGATCTTTAAAAGGAATGACATAAAAGAGTGTACTTAAAAAAAAGAGTGGAGTAGGATCCCTTACCTCGGGTCCGACTTCACTCGATCGTTCTATAACGTCCTGAATAATAAACTTTGGTAAATTAATAATTGAATAATTACCTCCTTTAGAGATTATTATTCGTTTCATATCACATATTATAATGTTATAATAATTGTTTAATAATGTCAGTTCATATCAGACGTTTTTGTCGATGTTTGGTACATGAGTCAAAAATGAACTTGTTTGAAAAATGATTGCCCATGTAGTTATAAGTAAATAATTTCCAGAATTTTATTAATGATTAAAATATCATATATATCCAGTAAATATTCATTTTATACTATTCCATATCATTTGGAGATAAAAAACGAAAAGGACCGTTCATGGAGACGGTAGGCCGTACGTACGCATGAACGCTACTTTCTTTTTTTGTCATATTAATGGAATTAAAACAAAATGAGATATATATATATATATATATGTTATAATTACAGAATGATATCCATTATTTAGATGTAATATATTACATATATATCCATTATATATATGTACTTATAATAGTACATAACATTTTGAGATAAGAAATGAAATGTACCATTCATGGAGACGGTAAGCCGTACGTACGCATGAACACTACTTCCATTTCTATTTCATATTTAATAGAATTAAAACATAATGATACATAATATTATTTTAATTCCAGTATGGTATCATATATAATATCATTAAATATACCCTTTATACGTACCACATATGGTAATAACGAATCAAATCATTTTGAGGGGGCGGTAGTCCGCACTTCCTTAAATGAAGATATCACGTTTACCCATAATGGAAACCATAAAGGTATGAAATAATTGAAAAATACAGAAGCTTAAGTAAAACATAAAAATATTATGTATCATATATAAATATAGTGTCATCTTAATGGCCACCTTTTAAGGTGTTAGAAGAATGTTGAACAATCATCGTTTCGTGAGGCAGAAATTCGCCATCCACAGAAACAGTATGTTCTTTAACTATTGTATGTAGGTGTGTGTAAGTGTAGCTCGAATACTTATTATAAAAAAATCCTAGTATATTTAATATACTAGATTTGTTACAAAATAAATGAATAAAAAAAGTTTAGGGTGTTGGAGAAGAAAAATAAAACAAAATGACTCAAGTGAAGACATTACCTTAAAATCGGGTAACTCCCTTTGGTTTGAGCTCAAAGGCTTCTTTGGGAAGACTTATTCCCAAAGTGAGGCTTAAAGGAGTAAAATAGGGAAGTGGAGAGATAAAATTTGCAGGGGTTGGCCGATCTAAAGGCTTTGGGAGTGTGGGTAAGGAGGTAGAGGTGGGGGCCTTTTATAAGAGGAGAGGAGGGGCACTCTTGTAAAGTTACAAAATGTTACTTTATTTTCAAAGGCGTTTCAGATTTTAAAGGTCCTAAATTGATGTATTTATAGGATAAGGTGATAAGGGTTCAAAATCCACTCATCCAATAGGTTTTGGACTTGTGTAGGTCTTAGATATTACATTATCTTTCCATTTTATTTAAATCGTTAAATAATGAGGTCATCGCTGCATCATCATGATGTCAGAAATAATTTAATTTATTTAAGGTCTAAAAATTATAAAAAAATACTATGATGTAGGAAATCTTTTTAGCTTTCCGATTATTTATTATAGTCAAAAATATGACTTGTATAACCCCATGTAAAAATTGTTTTAGTAAAACATTTCATGTTTGTGTTATTTTTACTTTAACATTAAATAAAAAGATATTTATGTCATTTTCCAACCAAAGTGGCTCCATGGGGTCCCCAAGTTGACCCATGGATTGTCTTGGTCGTACATGACACATCCAATGAGGGTAGGACATGTTTCTAGGTCATTTCATTTTATTAAAATATTATTCTTACCATAAACTACATTAATTACCTCTAATCGCGATTAAAAACTTAATAAGTTACTATTCACAAAAAAAATTATTTTTATCCCATTGAACCACATTTTACTTCTTAATGAAAACCATGTATGTCAGATTTTTGAAATTCAAAACACAAAGATGGCAAAATTTCATTTAAACGGAAAAATAAGTTTTTATAAGTACCACTTAGTGGTTTCACTATTCATCAAAAATTGTAGTTTTTCAGAAAAATCCCAAAAATTCACCCTAAGCTATATTTGATATTCCGAATTCAAAAATGAAGTCTATTTTAAAAAATTCAAAACATATAAGTCACATTAATTAATATAATAATTAATTCCCGCTGTCCGAGCAAATAGTGTGTTTTTATGAAACAATAAGTATCAAAAGATTGACTCTAGTTTAAGTCTGATTTCAAAGTGAAATTAATTCCAACGACCACCATTGGATTTAATGGTAAAAATATATTCTAATTTCACTTTAAAACCAATTCAAAAGATAATATAATCATATAAATAAATTAGATTAAAAAGAGGTATTGAATTAAAATACAACATTTTACACTATTCATTAAAAAAATGAACTTTATCGAAAAGATACCAAAAATTTACACAAAGTAAATTTTGATGTCCCGATTCTTAAGAAGAGTTTTATTTGGTCCAATAGAATGTTTAAGAGTGAACAAAACTATATTTAATGACGGTTCTTCATCAAAAGGCGATAAGTGAGCCTTTAGTGAAAACTAGGGCATATATGCCTAAAATTGAATTCTTTCCGTATTTTAAGCCTTTATCTTTTATTGGATAAATGTAAAAATATTTAAAAACATATATAATCATATTTTAGTTATTTCTATCCATTCCCGCCAATAAAATGGCTACATGTTAACTACCATTTAAAATAATGTTATTTTATTATTAGAGTGCAACATAAGATTCCCAAGAAACTCGTTGTTGCGTGTTGGGTACGCCATCGAGCATAGCATCCCCTTTAAAGTCATATTAATATTTTATTCACAAATATGGATAAATGTGAAAATGTCATACTCTTTATTTACCTGGGTTGTTACATCCTTCCCCCCTTTTGAGAATTGCTTCCTCGCAATTATAAAACTGGGCTTGGAAACATCATTGAAAATCCCACATCGAAACAAGAGTCAGTAAAACAATTACTTTAAAATAAAGAAAGATAAGTACAGAGGTCACCTGAGTTAACCCATACTAGGATTACATGTAGGAAAACATGGACATGGAGGAGAAAACATAGGGTCATGTTCTGATGGAGAGTGATAGAAAACATGTTTAGAAGAAAGTTAATAATAAGAAAATCACAAACTTGTGATGGGTTAAATGGTGTTGGGTTCCCCAGTAGGAAAAGTTAATAGACAACATTTTTGTTTTAATTTATTTTTATTGAGAAATTTATTTTTGAGCTTAACTAAAACATAAGGAAACATACTTACTTGTCATGTTGACTTTCAACTTTTACTAGATTTCTTACACAGACTCATACTTTCTCCAAAAGATGAGTTTTTAGGAAGACTTGTTCGCATTAAGAGTACTATAAACAACTTCTAGAGGAGCACCTAATCCACAAAAAAAGAACTATACATTTCCCATTTCTTAAAACCTTAACCAAAACTAAAACCAAAAAGGTTACTACAAGATCAGATAATCCAGAAAAGGATAACCCATTATAAAAAGAAAATCTATTCTTAATCTCAATATTTGTCCAACAAAACCCAAAGTTCAACTAGGACCATTCGATAAACAAATTGTCCATAAAATTCTTCAAAGTAAACCAAACTAATATTGAAACCCAAATATTTGATGGTTTTAGTCACATGTTCTTCCAAGTTAAATCGTAACATTTATCTCCAAACAACATCAGTCACTCCTAAAGTCTCATATTGAAAAGTAATTAACCTAATCACATATTTTCCATGATAGGTTAATCATTTTCATAAATAATCCAAAATCAACTTAATCTTAATTCATAAAATCATCTAACTAAAAAGAATCGGTCAAACTAACCAGGGACATCACGTAGTCCAGTGGAAGGTGATAAATACCAGTCGCACTTTGGTTGTGGGTTCGATTCCCGCAGCTTTGTCCGACGTGACGGGTAGTCACACGGTCTGCGTGTTGTCCTTTTTCCAAAACTATATAATTTTATAACATTCCTCAAAAAGAGATAAATTCATCAAAAATAAATATAACATATTCCTCAAGTTTATCTCATGCCTTCTTATTCCATCATATCGTATAATAACCCATAATTACCTCAAAAGTAAGGATCATATAAACTCTAATTGTTACCTTTATAATTATTACCTAAACTTCCACATCGATTTGGTCATCTCGTACATGATGCATTATAGAACATACCAAGGTTCAAGAGGTTGATCATGACTCCTTGATAGTTGGTTTAGAACAACCATGAGATTCCTCATTGAATCCCCCATTTCATCCAGTCTCTTAATCAGAGAACCACCACGGTTTCCATCAAACCTATTGTCTCTTTGGTGCCTACTAGATCCATAATTTCACTAAAAACAGAAATGGAAGTGTGATTATATCAACAAACCCATCATTTACTAATGAGGGAGATAACCACTAAGATATACTTACTCATTCACTTTATCTAAAACTAGGACTCTTTCTGAAATCCTAACCATTATGGTAATTCCACTTATGATTAAAGAATACCCTAACCTCTAAAGTTATCTAAACCGACCTCTGATACCAACTATAAGGCCCTAGCCTTAAACCTTACTTAATCTTGAGTTATTACAAGATTACACATTGAGGATCTTTTCAGGATTAGATTTTTAGAGAATTAGATCATGAAACGTGCATTACATTCCACATTTAAACAAAGTGGTTACATAAAAGACAGTATTCATTCTTCCCATCAACAGAAACATATTTAAAATATAACATGGATTCTTTCTTGACACATCCTTGACACTATCATCACATCATGTACCTTTCCCTTGACATGTGAAAAACATTTCAAAAACTTGGGATGAGCATAAAAAGCTCAGTAAATGTTATAAAAATATGGAAAGGAAACATGAGTTCATATATACATAAGAATGAAATCATACTTTACCCATAAAAAATAGGCACTTTAACATACCTCATCAAATCATGAATAAATCATAGAAGTCATAAGACATAAAAGGTAACTTGAGGCATTCATAACATTCTTACGTAGGGAGTAACCCTCTTGGTTACGTTTGGAATACCCATCACAGTATATTCCCTAAATCTCTTCGGAGAAACCTTAACGTTTCACTCCTTCGCGTTACCCAATGCATTGGAGAGCTATATCAGGCTCACCCGCCCTTAGTTTATCACGGAACCACCCATTTTCATAACAATTCCCAAGAACCACAACATAAACGTATCACATAAAACATGCATAAAGGAAACATAACATTTCCACCTTTCAATCACAATATATCAATACAAAAAATTGATATAAAAACATTATGAAAACCATTTTTAATACCAAAATAAAAGAAAAGTAAAACATGGTTTTTATTTTTCTTTTAAAAAAAAGGTATGGCTTGTAGAGGATGCTGAAATTCAAATAATGGTCATGGCGGTGGAGAAGTCATTGTCGCCGCATACGTATGACAAAAAAACATTCCCTTTTGTCATTTAGTAAAATGCTTCGTATAAATAAAGATTCCTTTTGGATAAACGTAAAAGTCAAAGGGGTTTATACACTGTATAAAATAAGGTAGTGTATAAAATAAAATATGCCTCAATGAAAGGAGATTGAGACGAATTCCAATACAAAGACGGTATCCTTGGTTTAAGGATAAATCAATTACATAATTATGTGTGACAAACGAATACACCCAATATAAGTGGATATTAATTGTAAAATAATCAAAGGTCATTCACACATATTCAAATGATGACATATTCAATAACTACATGTTGAACCCAAAGAAATCGAAATTGGGTTAAGAAGTTCCCTTGACAGCCTAACGGTGTCACATCAAAAAGAGTTGATGAGAGATAAAAAGTGTATCTCATCATTTGGACATAAAATTTACATCAATAAGGATATACGAGAACATATCCCAACATAACAATATGTAAATTAAAAGACCCAACAAAATAAGTCTTTTAAAAAGAGGAGGGTGAAAGGTTCCCTTACCGACTTGTGTATCTTTCAAAACATACACCCCATGAGAGAAGGACAATACATCATTGATGTAAATACTCATTAATGAAATTATATTACATAAAGAGTAGAATAATGGGCAGTACATACACCACTCAAAGGAAATTGTGGCAAATGTAGCATAAATCTCACGGGAATAAAAGTGAGATGAAAAATCCCTTACGAAAACTCGGCAGCCTAAGAGCGCCACATAAAACTTACAAAAATGGATTGATGATATCAAATAGGGTATCTCATCATATTAACATAAAGTTTATAGAAAGAGGAATATAAAATAGCATCCCCCAACATAACAAATAGGTACTTAAAATAAGTGACATAAAGGAGAGTACTTAAAAAGAAAGAGAGAGGTTAGATCTCTTACGAAAATTCGGCAGCCTAACGGTGCCACTCAAAACTTCCAAAATGGATTGATGAGAGAGAATAGGGTCTCTAATAACATGAACATAGAAATTACAGTGTGATTAATATAAAAGATCATCCCAATAACAAGAAATATGAACTTTAAAAGGAATGACATAAAAGAGTGTACTTAAAAAAAGAGTGGAGTAGGATCCCTTACCTCGGGTCTGACTTGACTCGATCGTTCTTTAACATCATAAATAATAAACTTTGGTAAATTAATAATTGCCTAAGTACCTACTTTAGAGATTATTATTCATTTCATATCACATATTATATTTTTATAATAATTGTTTAATAATGTTCGTTCATATCAGACGTTTTTGCCGATGTTTGGTACATGAGTCAAAAATGAACTTGTTTGAAAAATGATTTCCCATGTAGTTATAAGTAAATAATTTCCAGAATAGTATTAATGATTAAAATATCATATATATCCAGTAAATATTCATTTTATACTATTCCATATCATTTGGAGATAAAAAACGAAAAGCACCGTTCATGGAGACGGTAGGCCGTACGTACGCATGAACGCTATTTTCTTTTTTTGTCATATTAATGGAATTAAAACAAAATGAGATATATATATATATATATATGTTATAATTACAGAATGATATCCATTATTTAGATGTAATATATTACATATATATCCATTATATATATGTACTTATAATAGTACATAACATTTTGAGATAAGAAATGAAATGTACCATTCATGGAGACGGTAAGCCGTACGTACGCATGAACACTACTTCCATTTCTATTTCATATTTAATAGAATTAAAACATAATGATACATAATATTATTTTAATTCCAGTATGGTATAATATATAATATCATTAAATATACCCTTTATACGTACCACATATGGTAATAACGAATCAAATCATTTTGAGGGGGCGGTAGTCCGCACTTCCTTAAATGAAGATATCGCGTTTACCCATAATGGAAGCCATAAAGCTATGAAATAAATGAAAAATACAGAAGCTTAAGTAAAACATAAACATATTATGTATCATATATAAATATAGTGTCATCTTAATGGCCACCTTTTAAGGTGTTAGAAGAATGTTGAACAATCATCGTTTCGTGAGGCAGAAATTCGTCATCCACAGAAACAGTATGTTCTTTAACCATTGGATGTAGGTGTGTGTAAGTGTAGCTCGAATAATTTTTATAACAGCATCATAGTATATTGAAGATACTGGATTTTTTACAAAATAAATGAATAAAAAGAGTTTAGGGGTTGGAGAAGCAAAATAAAACAAAATGACTGAAGTGAAGACATTACCTTAAAATCGGGTAACTCCCTTTGGTTTGAGCTCAAAGGCTTCCTTGGGAATAATTCTGCCCAAAGTGAGGCTTCAAGGAGTAAAAAAGAGAAGTGGAGAGACAAAATGGGTAGGGTTTTTCCGATCCAAAGGCTTTGGGAGTGTGGGTAAGGAGGTAGATGTGGGGCCCTTTTATAGGAGGAGAGGAGGGGCACTCTTGTAAAGTTACAAAATGTTACTTTATTTTCAAAATATTTTCAGATTTTAAAGGTCCCACATTGATGTATTTATAGGATAAGGTGATAAGTGTTCGAAATCCACTCATCCAATTGGTTTTGTATACTTTTAGGTCTTAGATATTACATTATCTTTCCATTTTATTTAAATCGTTAAATAATGAGGTCATCGCTGCATCATCATGATGTCATAAATAATTTAATTTATTTAATGTCTAAAAATTATAAAACAAATACTATGATTTAGGAAATATTTTTATCTTTCCAATGATTATTTATTGTCAAAAATATGACTTGTATAACCCCATGTAAAAATTGATTTAGTAAACCATCTCATGTTTGTGTCATTTTTACTTTAACATTAAATAAAAAGATATTTATGTCATTTTCCAACCAAAGTGGCTCCATGGGGTCCCCAGGTTGACCCATGGATTTTCTTGGTCGGCCATGACACATCCAATGAGGTTAGGACATGTTTCTAGGTCATTTCATTTTATTAAAACATTATTCTTACCATAAACTACACTAATTACCTCTAATCGCTATTAAAAACTTAATAAGTTACTATTCACAAAAAAAATTATTTTTATCTCATTGAACCACATTTTACTTATTAATGACAACCATGTATGTCGGATTTTTGGAATTCAAAACACAAATATGGAAAATTTTCATTTAAACTGAAAAATCAGTTTTTATAAGTACCACTTAGTGGTTTCACTATTCATCAAAAATTGAAGTTTTTCAGAAAAATCCCAAAAATTCACCCTAAGCTATATTTGATATTCCGAATTCAAAAATGAAGTCTATTTTAAAAAATTCAAAACATAAAATTCACATTAATTAATTTAATAATTAATTCACGCTGTCAGAGCAAATAGCGTGTTTTTATGAAACAATAAGTATCAAAAAATTGACTCTAGTTTAAGTCTGATTTCAAAGTGAAATTAATTCCACCGACCACTATTAGATTTAATGGTAAAAATATATTCTAATTTCACTTTAAAACAAATTCAAAAGATAATCTAATCATATAAATAAATTATATTAAAAATAGGTTTTGAATTAAAATACAACATTTTACACTATTCATTAAAAAAATGAACTTTATCGGAAAGATACCAAAAATTTACACAAAGTAAATTTTGATGTCCCGATTCTTAAGAAGATTTTTATTTGTTCCAATAGAATGTTTAAAAGTGAACAAAACTATATTTAATGACGGTTCGCCATCAAAAGGTGATAAGTGAGCCTTTTGTGAAAACTAGGGCATATACGCCTAAAATTGAATTCTTTCTATATTTTAAGCCTTTATCTTTTATTGGATAAATGTAAAAACATTTAAAAACATATATAATAATATTTTAGTTATTTCTATCCATTCTCTCCAATACAATGGCTACATGTTAACTACCATTTAAAATAATATTATTTTATTATTAGAGTGCAACGTAAGATTCCCAAGAAACTCGTTGTTGCGTGTTGGGTACGCCGTCGAGCATAGCGTCCCATTTAAAGTCATATTAATATTTTATTTACAAATATGGATAAATGTGAAAATGTTATACTCTTTATTTACCCAGGGTGTTACATCCTTCCCCCCTTTTGGGAATTGCGTCCTCGCAATTATAAAACTGGGCTTGGAAACATCATTGAAAATCCCACATTGAAAAAAGAGTCGGTAAAACAATCACTTTAAAATAAAGAAAAATAAGTACAGAGGTCACCCGAGATAACCCATACTAGGATTCCATGTAGGAAAACATGGACATGGAGGAGAAAACATAGGGTCATGTTCTGATGGAGAGTGATAGAAAACATGTTTAGGAGAAAGTTCACAATAAGAAAATCACAAACTTGTGATGGGTTAAACAGTGTTGGGTTCCCCAGTATGAAAAGTTAATAGACAACATTTTTGTTTTAAGTTACTTTTTATTGAGGAATTTATTTTTGAGCTTAACTAAAACTTAAGGAAACATACTTACTTGTCATGTTGACTTTCAACTTTTACTAGATTTCTTACATAGACTCATACTTTCTCCAAAAACGAGTATTTAGGAAGACTTGTTCGCATTAAGAGTACTATAAACAACTTCTAGAGGATCACCTAATCCACAAAAAAAAGAACTATACATTTCCCATGTCTTAAAACCTTAACCAAAACTAAAACCAAAAAGGTTACTACAAGATCAGATAATCCAGAAAAGGATAACCCTTTATAAAAAGAAAATCTATTCTTAATCTCAAAATTTGTCCAACAAAACCCAAAGTTCAACGAGGACCATTCGATAAACAAATTGTACATAAAATTCTTCAAAGTAAACCAAACTAATATTGAAACCCAAACATTTGAATGTATTAGTCACATAGTCTTCCAAGTTAAATCGTAACATTTATCTCTAAACAACATCAGTCGCTCCTAAAGTCTCGTATTGAAAAGTAATTAACCTAATCACATATCCTCCATGATAGGTTAATCATTTTCATAAATAACCCAAAATCAACTTAATCTTAATTCATAAAATCATCTAACTAAAAAGAATCGGTCAAACTAACCAGGGACTTCACGTAGTCCAGTGGTAGGTGATAAATACTAGTCACACTTTGGTTGTGGGTTCGATTCCCGCAGCTTTGTCCGACGCGACGGGTAGTCACACGGTCTGCGTGTTGTCCTTTTTCCAAAACTATATAATTTTATAAAATTCCTCAAAAAGAGATGAATTCATCAAAAATAAATATAACATATTCCTCAAGTTTATCTCATGCCTTTTTATTCCATCATATCATATAATAACCCATAATTACCTCAAAAGTAAGGATCATATAAACTCTAATTGTTACCTTTATAATTATTACCCAAACTTCCACATCAATTTGGTCATCTCGTACATGATGCATTATAGAACATTCCAAGGTTCAAGTGGTTGATCATGACTCCTTGATAGTTGGTTTAGAACAACCATGAGATTCCTCATTGAATCCCCCATTTCATCAAGTCTCTTAATCAGAGAACCAAAGCAGTTTCCTTCAAACTTGTTGTCTCTTTGGTGCCTGCTAGATCCATCATTTCACTAAAAACAGAAATGTCTGTGTGAGTATATCAACAAAACCATCATGTACTAATGAGGGAGATAACCACTAAGATATACTTACTCATTCACTTTATCTAAAACTAGGACTCTTTCTGAAATCCTAACCATTATGGTAATGCCACTTATGCTTAAAGAATACCCTAACCTCTAAAGTTATCTAAACCGACCTCTGATACCAACTATAAGGCCCCAGCCTTAAACCTTACTTAATCTTGAGTTATTACAAGATTACACATTGAGGATCTTTTCAGGTTTAGATTTTTAGAGAATTAGATCATGAAACTTGCATTACATTCCACATTTAAACAAAGTTGTTACATAAAAGATAGTATTCATTCTTCCCATCAAAGGAAACATATTTAAAATATAACAGGGATTCTTTCTTGACACATCCTTGGCATTATTATCACATCATGTACCTTTCCCTTGACCTGTGAAAAACATTTCAAAAACTTGGGATGAGCATAAAAAGCTCAGTAAGGGTTATAAAAATATGGAAAGGAAACATGAGTTAATATATACATAAGAATGAAATCATACTTTACCCATAAAACATAGGCACTTTAACATACCTCATCAAATCATGAATAAATCATAGAAGTCATAAGACATAAAAGGTAACTTGAGGCATTCATAACATTCTTACGTAGGGAGTAACCCTCTTGGTTACGTTTGGAATACCCATCACAGTATATTCCCTAAATCTCTTTGGAGAAACCTTAACGTTTAACTCCTTCATGTTACCCAATGCATTGGATAGCTATATCGGGCTCACCCGCCCTTAGTTTATCATGGAACCACCCGTATTCATAACAATGCCCAAGAACCATAACATAAACGTATCACATAAAACATGCATAAAGGAAACATAACATTTCCACCTTTCAATCACAAGATATCAATACAACACATTGATATAAAAACATTATGAAAACCATTTTCAATACCAAAATAAAAGAAAAGTAAAACATGGTTTTTATTTTTCTTTTAAAAAAAAGGTATGGCATGTAGAGGATGCCGAAATTCAAATAATGGTCACGGCGGCGGAGAAGTCATTGTCGCCGCATACATATGACAAAAAAACATTCCCTTTTGTCATTTAGTAAAACGCTTCGTATAAAAAAAGATTCCTTTTGGATAAACATAAAAGTCAAAGGGGTTTATACACCATATAAAATAAGGTTGTGTATAAAATAAAATATGCCTCAATGAAAGGAGATTGAGACGAAGTCCAATACAAAGATGGTATCCTTGGTTTAAGGATAAATCAATTACATAATTCTGTGTGACAAAAGAATACACCAACTATAAGTGGATATTATGTGTAAAATAATCAAAGTTCATTCACACATATTCAAAATATGACATATTCAATAACTACATGTTGAACCCAAAGAAATCGAAATTGGGTTAAGAAGTTCCCTTGACAGCCTAACGGTGTCACATCAAAAAGAGTTGATGAGAGATAAAAGGTGTATCTCATCACTTGGACATAAAATTTACATCAATAAGGATATATGATAACATATCCCAACATAACAATATGTAAATTAAAATACCCAACAAAATAAGTCTTTTAAAAAGAGGAGGGTGAAAGGTTCCCTTATCGATTTGGGTATCTTTCAAAACATACACCCCATGAGAGAAGGAAAATACATCATTGATGTAAATACTCATAAACGAAAGTATATTACACAAAGAGTAGAATAATGGGCAGTACATACACCACTCAAAGGAAATTGTGGCAATGTAGCATAAATCTCACGGGAATAAAATTGAGATGAAAAATCCCTTATGAAAACTCGGCAGCCTAAGAGAGCCACATAAAACTTACAAAAATGGATTGATGAGATCAAATAGGGTATCTCATCATATTAACATAAAGTTTATAGAAATAGAAATATAAAATAACATCCCCCAACATAACAAAGAGGATCTTAAAATATGTGACATAAAGGAGAGTACTTAAAAAAGAAAGAGAGAGGTTAGATCTCTTACGAAAATTCGGCAGCCTAACAGCGCCACTCAAAACTTCCAAAATGAATTGATGAGAGAGAATAGGGTCTCTAATAACAGGAACAAAGAAATTACAGTATGATTAATATAAAAGATCATCCCAATAACAAGAAATATGAGCTTTAAAAGGAATGACATAAAAGAGTGTACTTAAAAAAAGAGTGGAGTAGGATCCCTTACCTCGGGTCCGACTTGACTCGATCGTTCTTTAACGACCTGAATAATAAACTTTGGTCAATTAATAATTGCCTAATTACCTCCTTTAGATATTATTATTCAGTTCATATCACATATTATAATGTTATAATAATTTTTTAATAATGTTAGTTCATATCAGACGTTTTTGCCGATGTTTGGTACATGAGTCAAAAATGAACTTGTTTGAAAAATGATTGCCCATGTAGTTATAAGTATATAATTTATAGAATAGTATTAATGATTAAAATATCATATATTTCCAGTAAATATTCATTTTATACTATTACATATCATTTGGAGATAAAAAACGAAAAGCACCGTTCATGGAGACGGTAGGTCGTACATACGCATGAACGCTACTTTCTTTTTTTGTCATATTAATGGAATTAAAACAAAATGAGATATATATATATATATATATGTTATAATTCCAGAATGATATCCATAATTTAGATTTAATATATTACATATATATCCATTATATATATGTACTTATAATAGTACATAACATTTTGAGATAAAAAATGAAATGTACCGTTCATGGAGACGGTAAGCCGTACGTACGCATGAACGCTACTTCCATTTCTATTTCATATTTAATAGAATTAAAACATAATGATACATAATAGTATTTTAATTCTAGTATGGTATCATATATAATATCATTAAATATACCCTTTATACGTACCACATATTGTAATAACGAATCAAATCATTTTGAGGGGGCAGTAGTCCGCACTTCCTTAAATGAAGATATCGCGTTTACCCATAATAGAAACCATAAAGGTATGAAATAAATGAAAAATACATAAGCTTATGTAAAACATAAACATATTATATATCATATATAAATATAGTGTCATCTTAATGGCCACCTTTGAAGGTGTTAGAATAATGTTGAACAATCATCGTTTCGTGAGGCAGAAATTTGCCATCCACAGAAACAGTATGTTCTTTAACCATTAGATGTAGGTGTGTGTAAGTTTAGCTCGAATACTTCTTATAAAAACATCCTATTATATTTAAGATACTGTATTTGTTACAAAATAAATGAATAAAAAGAGTTTAGGGGGTTGGAGAAGCAAAATAAAACAAAATGACTCAAGTGAAGACATTACCTTAAAATCGGGTAACTCCCTTTGGTTTGAGCTCAAAGGCTTCCTTGGGAAGAATTCTGCCCAAAGTGAGGCCGTAGGAGTAAAAGAGGGAAGTGGAGAGACAAAATGGGCATGGTTTGGCTGAGCCAAAGGCTTTGGGAGTGTGGGTAAGGAGGTACAGGTGGGGGCCTTTTATAGGAGGAGAGGAGGGGCACTCTTGTAAAGTTACAAAATGTTACTTTATTTTCAAAAGAGTTTCTGATTTTAAAGGTCCCAAATTAATTTATTTCGAGGATAAGGTGATAAGGGTTCTAAAGCCACTCATCCAATAGGTTTTTTACATGTGTAGGTATTAGATATTACATTTTTTTCCATTTTATTTAAATCATTAAATAATGAGGTCATCACTGCATCATCATGATGGCATAAATAATTTAATTTATTTAATGTATAAAAATTATAAAAAAACTACTATGATGTAGGAAATATTTTTATCTTTCCAATGATTATTTATAGTCAAAAATATGACTTGTATAACCCCATTTAAAAATTGTTTTAGTAAAACATCTCATGTTTGTGTCATTTTTACTTTAACATTAAATAAAAAGATATTTATGTCACTTTCCAACCAAAGTGGCTCCATGGGGTTCCCAACGTGACCCATGGATTTTATTGGTCGGCCATGACACATCCAATGAGGGTAGGACATGTGTCTAGGTCATTTCATTTTATTAAAACATTATTCTTACCATAAACTACACTAATTACCTCTAATCGCGATTAAAAACTTAATAAGTTACTGTTCACAAAAAAAATTTATCCCATTGACCCACATTTTACTTCTTAATGAAAACCATTTATGTCGTATTTTTGAAATTCAAAACACAAAGATGGAAAAATTTCATTTAAATGGAAAAATCAGTTTTTATAAGTTCCACTTAGTGGTTTCACTATTCATCAAAAATTGAAGTTTTTCAGAAAAATCCCAAAAATTCACCCTAAGCTATATTTGATATTCCAAATTCAAAAATGAAGTCTATTATACAAAATTAAAAACATATAAGTCACATTAATTAATTTAATAATTAATTCCCGCTGTCAGAGCAAATAGCGTGTTTTTATGAAACAATAAGTATCAAAAGATTGACTCTAGTTTAAGTCTGATTTCAAAGTGAAATTAATTCCAATGACCACAATTGGATTTAATGGTAAAAATATATTATAATTTCACTTTAAAACAAATTCAAAAGATAATGTAATCATATAAATAAATTAGATTAAAAAGTGGTTTTGAATTAAAATACAACATTTTACACTATTCATTAAAAAAATGAACTTTATCGGAAAGATACCAAAAATTTACACAAAGTAAATTTTGATGTCCCGATTCTTAAGAAGAGTTTTATTTGATCCAATAGAATGTTTAAGAGTGAAAAAAACTATATTTAATGACGGTTCTCCATCAAAAGGCGATAAGTGAGCCTTTAGTGAAAACTAGGGCATATACGCCTAAAATTGAATTCTTTCTGTATTTTAAGCCTTTATCTTATATTGGATAAATGTAAAAACATTTAAAAACATATATAATCATATTTTATTTATTTCTATCCATTCCTGCCAATACAACGGCTACATGTTAACTACCATTTAAAATAATAATATTTTATTATTAGAGTGCAACGTAAGATTCCCAAGAAACTCGGTGTTGTGTGTTGGGTACGCCATCGAGCATAACGTCTCCTTTAAAGTCATATTAATATTTTATTCACAAATATGGATAAATGTGAAAATGTCATACTCTTTATTTACCTGGGGTGTTACAATACCACTAAGTGGAAGCAAGAAAATGATAATAAGAGACCAAATATTGTATTGAAAAGAAGGATACATAGAAAAATTGGAGTCTCAATGATTAATTGGGAGAGAACCGTCAATTCCCATAAGGTAATATCGCTGCATATCACTTAGGAAGAAACAAAATTTATTCATCTATCTGAAAACATAAAACCCCACTATAGACACTATTCTATGAGGTAAAAATGGATAGCCCCTTTTAATATGAGCACCCCTTATAGTAATATTATATGTGGAAATAACCTTACCTCATTTAGAAAAATGCTACTTCGGAGGAATGTGACCCCTTATAGAAAAATGCTTCCTGGACGGAACGTTTCCCCCTGTAGAAACACGATACACAGTCAGAACCTAAGTCCACATTGAAAAATAGATAAAAAGAAAGTAACATCACCTACACAGAAACATTATATTTATAGTGAACCCCATCCTTCATAAGAAAAGGCTACATGGAATGCGGAATCCTATGGGGTTCTACTCTCCACTTCATGTCACTCCCTTTCATTGTATCAATGGACATTATTTTGTAACCTCCAAAAACTATTCTAATGACAGCAGAATAAAGCCTCATCCAAATCCACATGTCATGTGTGTTCAAATTATCAAAAACATCAGCATTTCCCCTCATGTCACTACTACAAATACTATTTTTATCACCACCTTTTTTCAAGTTATTTTTTAGAACCGATGTGAATATATCTAAAAATTGAATTTTCATGTCATTTTTTTGTAACTAATGTTAAAATATATTTTTCCTGATTTTTAAAATCAAATATTTATGAAATGATGTGAAAAATAAATTTTCATGACTTTTTCACATTGGTTCTAAATATCGACTTGAAAAATCATTTTTCATGATGTTTTCACATCAGTTATTTAATTAATGACGTGCAAAAGAATATTTCAAATAGGTTAGAAAAGTATAGAAGTGAAAAATTATTAAAAACATGTAGTTCATTTCCTAATATACGGCTTGACAAGTATCAGAGGTCAAATAGAGTTACGAATCAAATGTTATGTCCATCAGAATTTGATCATCTCTAAACAAAGTCTTTGGGAAGGTCGACTTCCAATGGCCATAACTTTTGATCTGTAACTTCATTTGAGCTATGAGAAAAGTCAAATAGAATCTTGTAAAATAAAATATATTTTTTATACATTTTCGAGGTCGGTTATTAAATAAACATTCTAAAAAAACCTTTTAATGTTTGTAATTAAATAACCGACATGAAAAACATATTTTTCAAATCGGTTATTTAATAACTTATGTGAAAAATTCATGAGAATTTATTTTTCACATTGGTTCTTATATAAACAACGTGGAAAACCATCAAAAATTTTAATATCTTCTCAAAATGGTTATCATAAAACGGATGTGAAATTTAATTTTAATATCCTGCCAACAGGAAATTTCAATTTTTTACATTACGACATCAAAATTCTAAATTTCTGCCTAAAATTATTAATACCGTGTATTATTTTACCATCTCAATTATATGTTTTCATTATATAATTATTATAATTTAAGGATAATTTCTATAAAACATCATTATTCCATCAACTCCACTCGTTTGATCTTCAATGTGAATCCACTATTTCATCATTTCACATTCTCATAAAGGAATTTGTATTTATTTATCCATGATTTCTGTTATTTATGGGTTCTATTAATTTTTATTCCATTTAACAATAATTTTATTAAAAAATAATCATCACCTGACTTCACTCGTCAGATCTTCAACTTGAATCCACTATTTATTCTTTTCGCAATCTCATCATGTTATTTGTAATTATTTTCTAATGATTTATGTTTTTTAGGAGTATTTTTCTTAATTGACATACCAATTAATGCTTCTTATATTATTATAATACTAAATAATTCTTCTTATCATGGTGAAACTACAAATCCTCCTTCAGATTCTGAAATTCCTTCTAAGAAGCTGCAACTGTTGGCTCATTTGATCTTTCCCCGAAAAAAATATCAAACTTTTGATAGTCGTAACTTTTCATCTGTAATTTTGTTTGAGCTCTACGCATTGTTAAATAGAAATTTAGAAAATTATATAGAATATCTGAAACATTTTTTTACTTCATTTTTTTATAAACCAATGTAAAAATAGATTTTTAACATCATTTCTTTTAATATAGATGGTGTTTTACTTCAGTTTTTAAAAATCGACGTGAAAAAACATTATAAACATTTTTAACTATGGTTATTTATTAATTGACATTAAAAATAATATATATAACGTCCCTCTCAAAGACTTCACCTAAAAAAAGATGTTAAAAGGCTATCAAAGCCAACATAAAAAGTGTTTTTGTACTTGTGAGTCTACATACCAGTGGTAACTAGAGTCATGTTGGAAGACTCTATTATAAGGAAGCCCATTGTACAATCTTCAAGTCCATATTCTCTGGGTAATTATGGTTTAGAACTTGTAGGTTATCATGTGAAACTCCCTATTCTAAATTTTTAGTAGAACCATTGGCCTTCCCCTTTAATGAGTTTCAATGTTTTTTACTCCTCTCTTCCCTTCGGATGAGCCAGGTATCCACCTAGAGTAATCCCCTTGCCATTCTTATGGGTGACGACACTCTTTATCCTCTTCGCCGACCCAAGACACAGCTGAATGGATCACCAGATGTGACTATAATGGATATCATAATAAAATAGGATACATGTACATTCAAAGACCCCTCTATCTCTTTTGGTTCTAGTATCCATCCATCAATGTACAAAAGTGGACTGTGAGATATTCAGATCTACTGCTTCCACTTGTTTCTCACACTGGTCATATTTCAAGTGGTCATAGAGGATAGTGGTGATCATGTAATTTCCATGATCTCAAACACCCAAATGGGATTTTTTTAGTGGTATAATCCGCAACAACATTCAACAGAAATATTTTGGAATATAATCCCAAATCAGTTAACCTCAAATTTTCTTCCTCTATGTTGCAATCCTTAAACCATACATCACCTTTCAAAGGGACATACTCTAAATGAAGCATAACCATAGGGGACTCCTAAATGTTATAATCCATAATCATGTTCCATGTTCCCCTCATATGGTATAATCCCTATGTTACCAAAATGCATGTGTTTTCATTCCCAACTAATTGGGATACACAGGAATCGTCCATGAGGTCCAGAACCAACACCCAAATTCACCCAAATGTTTTATGATACACATCCCTAGTGGGGTCGTATCAACTTGGGAGACCACATCCCTTATTGATACCATAGTTTACCTTAGGGTATGTACCACACAATCATTTACTCGGAACCTTTCACCTGGACATCATTTCAACTTGAAGTTAAATTGTCTTTTTCGGTCCTTCACACATGACCATAAATGTTTACTTCTCCTATTAAGAGGCACTGGATTTTGTGGGTTCATAATCATTTTGTGAGGATTCATTAGAATACCATTTTATGGGTTCGATCCCAATATCAAAACAACTTCTATCTCCCTATATGATATTAAACTCAGAATCACCTTGTCGTATGGCTTAAAACCAACATCATCCTATTAAGGGACCAAAGAATCTTGTATCCTTATATTAAATGGGTTTCATTGTTGAAGAAACATAGATACATATAGATGATTATGGACCCATTAATATTAATAATGGAATTTTAATTTATTGTTATCCATATATACCTACTTGGTAATGAACAAATAATTCTTGAACTTATCTCAAATAAATAAGAGGGTACTGAAATAAAAAATAATTCCCCCTTAAAGGGTGTGATGATCTCATCTTCCCATCCGTTCAACCAATGAGATTTCATATGTTTCATTGGAAAAGTTCCAAAAAAATCCATACCTTATGAATTTAGTTCCATGAGTTGTCATTAATATGTGATTCATTGGGTGTTTGTGGATCCATAATCAAAATCCTTTAGGGATCTTCCAAATGTAGTAAATATGATGTAAATGATTATAAACAACTCAACCACCAATAATCAATCATTGGGCCAACTAATTTCCTTCAGAAAAAATGGTAAACATAATGTAAATCATTTCTAAAGGTGGGGGTGTTACTCTACAGATGTCCCCATTCACATCTAAAACTGATGACGGACAAATGAGATAATAAACTACGAATGTGTTCGTTAGATGTTAGTTCGATGAGGTTTTATTGCATGTTATTTTAACCAATATTTCATGAAATTTTCACTGGAATACTCTTCAATCCAATTTAATATCACTACCTTTCATGGAAACACACATCAGTCACTGTACAGGTTGGTTCCTTAACCAAAACGGGGACACCATTTCCCTCCTAGAATCTTTAACATAGGGATTCAAATTCATTGGTTTGAGAGTACCACTAGGATTGTACCCTCTCAACCCTCAAGGCAGATGAGTAGGTCATCCATTCCCTGAAGCCCCACCAGTCATCTACCCAACAATGGTAGGTTACCCATAACCAAATGACCATGAACTCTATATCAAACCATTTGGAAGCCTTTCCCAAGAATTTGATAATGAGTTCCTCCCTTACCATAGGGAGAATAATGATTTCGACACCAACAACTTCATCCTAATAGCACAAGGGTCATGTATGATGTCTGTGATGGTAATCTTCACCATCAACGTCATGTGGTTCATTATTCTCACCATTTATTAGAAACCACCTTGAGGGTCCCATCCAAAGTAAAATGCACCCAGGGAAGCTCATGGAGGGGGAAGACCAAACAATCAAGAATAGTAAATCATCTTTATTCCTGCTGAGGAATCGCAAAATTTAAATAAAGAAGAAACCTATGAGCAAATGAAAATCCATGCTCACCAGTATGGGGCCTTTCATTCAAATGAAATGGATAATGGGTGTATAAAAATTATTTTTCTTAAATATAATGACCCCTAGAGAAATATGATGGAAACCAACAGGAAGAATATTTATATTCATGATATATCTCATGAATTTATCTAAAATAATACGATGGAAAACTACAAGAAAATGAAAATTCTTTCTCAAAAACATGAATGCTTCCAGTCAAATATGATGGTAAACAAGCAGATGAAAATCTATGCTCAACCATATCGAGCCCGCTATGAAAATATGGCAGAAAATCATGAGTAGAGGAAAATTCATTCTCTCAAATATGAATCACGGTATGAAAATACAATTTTAAATTATAGGGATACATAAATACTGATGGATTCATACTAAGGTAGTCATTGGAATGCAATGAAAATCAATGAGTAGTTGAAAGTTAATACTCCCACACATCAATCCTAGTATGAAAATATAGAATAAATTGGAGAACATAGTCTACATATCTAGTCTACAAATCAAGGGCACACTCACATTCTTTCCCTGACACCAAAATTAGAGTATATTTAAACACCCACCAAAGAAATATATTATCATGTCTTACTATTGATGGAGGGATAGATATCATTCTTTGACTGTATCCTATATACATTACCAGATGTTATTAATTCCGCAACAATAGATAGGATATGGGGCCATAACCATGCCTCCTTAAGAGGGGTGACTCGTCCACACAATGGGGTGGTCACTCAAGAGAATACATGAATCTCTACACCCATTAAAAGGATCATAAATATTATCCATTGATAAATGGACAATAGGATCTAGCACAAATGATCATTTTAACTGGGGGACACTAGTCCACTTTAGAAGACTCTCTAGGAAATTCATATATCCATTAAAAGATTCCAAAAGATTACCAAAAGATCCTAGTGGACCCTCGGGATCCAATTGGATAAGAACATGTATATAAATTCCACCACTCATATCAAGTATCCCCATTCATTGGCAAGTTAAAACCTAAAAAAGGATACATGCCAAAGGAAACAATAGAATGAAGAGTAGGCTCATAACCCTACTCTGCTAGAAGATAATGTTCTTGAGGTGAACAAACACTTATAACTAGTGGCCCATGATCCTTCTTACCCAGTACCAAATTATAGGAGCGGAAAAAGAAATTGTGAAGGTCCACCCCACAATATTCTTACAAGGTACTTTGTAGGTCCTCCGTATAGAATCTACCATGAAGGATTCCATTTTGGGAATAAATTCGTAGTTCATTAGATGTTATCTCATGATGAGCATCATAGTATCCATCCTCGTGGCCAGAAGCTCAAAAAGAAATAATTTCCATCCAATGATTTGTTACACCCTGAAGGTCCTCCCAATGATATATTCTACATTAATTCTCCCAATATTCAAACATCAAGCTATGATGGTATTCCTCACCAAGATTTCATTCACTGTGAAGACCCTCTCCATAGTGACATCCCATTCAGCAAGAAAGTCCACCACATTGTAAGTCAAATATACAAAATCCCACATATGAGGCTCTTAGACAGGAGGTTCTAGACATTCTAGATACAATATCAATGATAATCAATATCGTTTCCCAAATAGAAGATGGACCTGAGGAATGGTTATCCATTTGGAAATGATGGAACATTCCTATACCAACGGAACCTCCCATTAGACCAGAAACATGTGATAAAACAATTGAGAAGTGATCATGTCTAGCTGATCAAGTTTATGATTACCTCATATAAGAAGAGAATTATATGTTGTTCATGAACAAAAAATTACAAAAGTTTACATATGAATGATGTTTTGGCCCTCATCCACTTCTCATCTAAACAATTAAAATTAATTTTCATAAGAATTCATACACAACATTCGTTTGAATTTTGGTAAAACACTATATGACCTAAATAAAAAAATATTCATTAAAATGGGAATGAAAACCAGGTCAAATTATTTGCAGATATTCATTATGAAATTGACGTGTATTCCCTTTCAACTACATGTATACCATAATTAGAGAAGAAATAGAGAGATCTTTAATTGCATTACTTATTTTGTTTCACAAGTTGAATTATCTTATTATCAATGTCTCTCCATGTTTTCACATCTATAGATGTGTTAAAATAAATAATTTAATTTCACCTCATGTCGCACTCAGCAAAACAAATTATAAATGGAATCATATAATGAAATTATTCCTAGTCCTCTATTAAGAAAAACCCCTACTCATGAAAGGAAACACAATAAACAATAATTGGATTTCAATAATATGCAGAAACATGAGACCCAATGAATGAAATCCATCGAAAAACTACAGAACAAGGAAACTGAGAACATTCAGTAGGTTTCTAGCTTAAGGCAATACTATCATCAATCACATCTAATGATCTCACAAAGAAACAATCCATGTGTAGACTCATCATCATATCTAACTCATTCTTGAACATGGATGCACATGATCAATAGGGAAATGAAAAAATTAGCAGTTGTAGTAGTGTGGGATTAGACTGATCCCATAGGGTTGGGGGGATTTTTATCACAAAATCCCCTCTTATGATAAAAAAAGTCAGACTGAGGCACAATACTGAACATGGGAAACCTATAGCAATGAGATGGGGTAATTTTTACCCCAACCACCCCCTAAATGGGAATTAATATTTTCTTATTTTGGGAGGATAACAAGTATTTAAGTCACCTTTCCACCCAATCTCATGGACCACTTCCCTGTGAAGGGAGCTGCATAACTGGGCTACATAGAGGTTTCCTCCAAGTTACACTTTTTGAGGAATCTTGAAGAAGATCCCATAAAGGGATAACATTATAAAATGTTTTAAACAATCCTCCTATCATTTAGCAACCTCTATGATGAGCACAAATAAATTACTCATCGATGAATGTTATGGATGTGAACCCTACAAAAGAAACTATAAATAATTTAAATGATTAAAATAAAGGAGAGGATGGCTCCACCCATAATATGGTACACACTATGAATGATGTTTATCGTACCTAGAACCATTGAATCATTCTAAATTTGGGTGATACATTGACCTAGCATTCACTAATTCCACAATGAATATCTATCAAGAATAAAATAATGTTTTTACCACCCACTGCCTCCTCTAGATGGGGAATAGTTCCCTATTCTAGAATAAATATTCGCTCAAAATGAGGAGGAAATTAAAGAGTTGCGGAAAATCAACATAGAGTTGCTCTGAGGAAGCATTCCAATCGAATATACACCATGAGTAGAGAATGAATGTACAGTTCTGGTAGGTGTACCTCAACAAAAAAAAAGATTCATCTCAATATTTAAGTAAATTTCTAGTCATTAGTCTAACTCTGTGCTTGGACCATTTCCTTTCCTAGACCCAATCATAGAAAAATATTATGATTTCCCTCCATTATGAAGGCAATTAGAATGAGTTCATAAAAACCCTCAATAGATGTCCCAACCTGGATATCTGTCTTAAATTATGGTATAAACATCACACTAGTTCTTGTTTATTAATACACCTTTCCAAGGTCATGTTCAACAGAATAGTCATCAAGGGATTATAGAAACCATCGAGTCATTTCCGACTTGATTGGAATCTGTGTTAATGTAGCATGCACCTATGAATCTGGAATGGAAACCTTACCCTAACCGGGTGAGTGACACCCCCAACCACCAAACTTTCAGAGTACTATGTTTCTGATATTCAATGCCTCTGGTGGCTTGGAATAACATCTAATTCAATATACGAATCACTGTGACCCCATGACAGGGACTCTTGAGAAACAAGAAGAAGCAAAACATAGATTCTTCATACGAGCCCTTCAAGGGAAAAAATTCATATGGTAGCCAATTTTTATATCTCTAGATATCATGGAATATGAGGATCAATTTCATTAGTTCCACATTAAATTAAGATCAACCATATAATATAAAACTATCAGTGACCTCTCAAATTAATAATAGTAAAAAAAATGAGAGAGTCTTGTATTTCATTATCAGATTAAAAGTGAAGACCTACTCTCTAAACTCAAAGCTTTCCCCAGAATATCTTCTTAATCATTTCACATAAATCCTTCAAAATGATATACAAATTCTAATAATCCTAGTGAAATATACAGGTTGATTTTGGGATATCTCCACTATTTACCAAATAATGGAATACTATAAAATGGACTAAGATGAAGTCCTAGATAACGCCATCTATCTTGGGGAAAAGAACAAGACATATAGAGGCAGTATCCATCATGATTAAGCCAACCTCTATGCCTAATATAGTGCTAAAAACCTATACTACATTGTTCAATACCCCATGATTGTCAATAATAACACCAATATTGATAGGATGAGTGGAGGGGACCCAGATGAAATCAATTAATGGACTGAAGGAATAATGCTTACACATTCAGAGAAGATCAAGTATGTGGATATTTTATTATCTTTATGGACAAGGATTTAATCTGCCTTATATAACCTAAAATGTATCACTTGATAGGTAATGGTGAAAGACCAAATTATTTTTCCATTCACCGAACACTAGGACACACCATTATAGAATACTTTATCTTCAATGAAATCCTAAAAAAATGGTAGATTCTGTGAAATTTAAGTTGGGATGTACACTAGCATATGTGGGGTATGATTCCACATTTTCCCTAGAGGATGGAGTTCAGTGGAAAATACATTTTAGAAGAATATAACAAAGTTTTTATGGTTTTATAACTCAAAAATAAATCAATAGAGCTCATGGAATTCTACAAGAAGTGTTGAAACAACTAACTACGCCCCAGATGAACCCGCTGCAACACAACCATCGTCATTAAACCTAAAAAATACATCCTTTTAAAAAGGGTAATGGTCAGAATGTCAAGGATCAAGTTCTAGAGGATGAAACTATATCATGTAAAAATCCTTTCTTGCCTCTCTTAGACATTTACCCCTCATATTTGAAATAATGGGTACTGCCCTGCGAAATGGAACCTCTTGGATCAATCATCCATAAAAAATCCTCATAAGATGAAGACTTTATCATTAATTCCATTAATAACATTCACTTAATGGAACCCCTATCAAATAATGAGTATGAATATGAAACTGAGATCCTCGTATAGAAATGTTAAATTAGAGGATGATTCTATAAGAGCATAGGATACCATGGAAGGCACAGTCATAGTAGGAACTAGACTTCTAGAAACACCCCTACTCGGACTGTCAATGTTGCAGAAACATGAATACGATCCCTTTAGTGTGTTCAATAAGTTAAGGAAAATCCACATGTATAAAAGAAAATTTCAACATGACCCTGTCACTCTAGAATATCAATCAATGGGGGTACAGAAATCAGATCACCCTCAGCATGTAGAAAGACCTGCCTAACCCAACCCACTAAGGTCTTGTGCATTTCCCACTCTTATTTTGACAGTTGATCCCTCAACATAAAATATTCATGCCCCTAAATCACATGTGAAATATAATTCCAACACTATGAAGCATATGCCTTTAGAATATATGATTGACATTGAAAAATAGTTATTATTGGTATCAGCCAACATATTAATATTGGATGCCATGAGCTTGTTAAAATATCCCAAGAATGAACTCATCGAAACTTTTCTTTGAACGTGTGAGTTTGAAGCTAAAGTACCCGCTGTTGAGATCTATTAGATAGATAATGGTCCAATGTAATTCAATATGATTATTTTTATATATATTAAGATGAATATTCCACTACTTAAAGTCACATCAGGCCCTTGTATTTTTAAGGCGGGATAAATGGGGTCGATGTACAAATGTATGGGATGAGGATAAATTAGTGCCTTCCTCCAAAACACTGTTGTGATATAACAAAATTTAGATAAAGAAATTAGGAAAAATAAAGAACAAGGATAAGTTTTTATGCCTTAAATAAAACACATAACTTATGGTGGTTCCAGAGAACATTAAATTAAATATCTTATTATAAAGCCCCTGGTTACATTTATATGTGGAAGTCAACTCATCTTACTATTTGTGTATCAAATAATGAATTAATCTAAAAAAATTATTGTGTGCTGATAATTCCCCATTAAAATCCTATTAGTAATATTTTATCAAACCATGATTCTATCAAAGGAAAATGAAACAAGCTCTTGTTTATGGAATTACTTGGGACACTTCCATGAATGAAGTAGAAATGAACATGGCCTACCCATTCAAATAGATTAGAAAATAATATTAATTACCAATTAATTATTTCAAATGTATAAGCCCAAATAAAGTCACATATTAAACACTTTTTACGGCTTCAGTCATGACTGCTAAATCTAGTAGTCTTGAAATGTTGGTTGACTCCCTGGTCAATAGTGAAATATCAATTAAAAATTCCCTCGTTACATCCCTAGTTCAATTAAAAATAACTATGTCACAAATTAAGATATAAGAGGTTGTATTCACACCCAAAGTGGGTGAATACAATGCTTCTCCATATCTCAATACATCATATATATAGTTTCCAAAAAATAATTCATTTTTTTCTATGTAAGAATATGTTTCTTCACATTTGGAATTCCATGATTTTCTCCTCACCCCCTTCTCTATATAGCTTCTCCCACTACTTGATCCCTCTATGGAAGAATATGGGGAGTAATAGGAGGGGAAGGAAAAAGATTATAAGGAATGTAAGAATACCCCCAACATTTTAAGAGGGTGTCTCTTCTACCATTGATGAGCTTAGAGAACTAAATTTTGGAAACGAAGATGTTACACAACACACCTTGATTATTGAAGCCATGTCTCATAGGATAAAGAGGTATATAGATCCTTCCTGGAGTAGAATAGGGAATTTTTCACCTGGAATTACATAGAAATGTCAGACCTCAATGTTGTGGTGGTAACTCACCAACTAGGACTACCAAATGTCCACCAAGGCTATAAATTGGAAGTTATAATGATGAAACTAAAACATTATTCCAAAACAGAGGTTGGTGCTGAAAATATCATCAGATCAATCTTTATTCGAGATGTCCAATAACCAAAATAGAAACACAATTTCATCCCTATTAAGAATAATAAATGGAAAAATAGGGTCTGCATCAATTTTAGGGGCCTCAACTGACATTATATGAAGGATGATTTCCCAGTCATGGTCACATAATAGTTGATCAATGTATCATTTAGGTTTTGGTCTTTTTATATCATTAATGGGAATTCAAGATACAATAAAATCTAAATTTCCTATGAAAATGATGAATTCAATTCTTTCAGGTCCATTGAGGGAGTATTTTTCTATTATTTAATGACATTTTTTAAAGGTTGTAAGTTCTACATACAATTATTCCATGCATCACAACATCAAACACTTCTAGTGAAAGTTATTTTAATGATATTTCAATGACATAGTCATTAAATATTGAAAACAATCAGACCACTAGGTAGATCATGAAACCATATTCAACAATCTAAGATAACACAGTATGAAAATGAACCCCTTGAAGTGTGATTTTAGTGTAACCTACGGTAAATTTCATGTATTCTTCATATGCCATAATTCCATAAAATTAAAACCTGAGAAGACAAATGAAATCCTTGGAATGTCACCTCCTCGTAACCTCACACTATTTAGAGGACATTAAGGACACTTGGCCTAAATTCGACACTTCATTTTCATCCTTGTGGGAAAATGTATTCCCTTCACCAGGTTGAAGTAAAAGGTTGTTACATATTATTGGACTGATCATTGTCAAGAATCATTCAGTAGTCTCGAGAAATACCACTTAAACATTTCAGAGTTGATTCCACCTATCAAAGGATGGACACACATTTGGTAAGTGACAGCCTTAGAGAGATCACTATACACCTTCCTCATGAAAATGAATGGTGTCAATACTGATAATTCTCTTTATTACCCAAGTTGAACCATGATTAATGTTGAGACACATTTTTTAGATATCGAAAAGAGTTACCCAAATATAATAATCACAATACAAAAACTATGGCACTGCCTATTGAATTATGATGCTGGTTTGGTCTCTTATAATAACCCACTCAAATTGATATGCAGCCATCCATTGTTGACCGTACACATATCACAGAGGGAGTTCAACTTATTGTAGTTTTATAGTTAGTTCATTCCCCAAAAACTGGTCATCGACCATGTAGTAGTAGATTTTCTAGAAAATGAACCCTCAATAGAAATGAAATCATTAGAGAGTGATCTACCTGATGAAGATGTTTTCTCTATTTATGGGGCCCCAATATATGGGAAATAAATTTTGATGGTTTATCTAGAATCTCTAATGAAAATATGATGGATGACCTTAGGTTGAAAAATGTGGGATGAGGCTCATGCTCATCTCTCCATCAAATTTATTCATACCTTATTATTTCCTTCTTTTGAAAGGACTCATGAGAAATGAATGAAATATCACACACTCATTATAGGTCCAGATCTGCAACATATAGTAAAATTTAATCACTTAATTATAAAAGATGATTCAAAACAGTTCATTAAGAAAATCAGCTCGGATTATGACATCAAAAAGGAAGATTCAATTCCCAGGCTAAACCACATTTGGGGACTAATGGTGGAATTACGATCAAATCCTGTTAAAACTGGTCGTGTATAAGAAGCCCCAAAATGGTGGGTTTTAAAAAAAATCCATTGATGATTGATGTAAATTTGTCAACGTCGGTGAAAAGCAGTCTAATCCAAAATGAATATCTCGTACGAAGGGTTCTAAGCTCCAAAATGAACTGTAAAATACATAGTTTATGTTTGAAGCCATGCACGATGTCTGCTCATCGTTGTTGATCACTACACCCAGAATTTGACATAGAACTCTTATAGATCATCCACACATGCTTCAATAATCTTTGGGAATTTCATTCTTCAAAGTTTAGGTGATATGGAGGAATTCGTAGAAACCTTAAATGGTCCAACAGTCACTACATCGCGTCTCTAGCGATGCCTTGAAGAGAGCTCGATCTATGATCCATGGATCAAGAGAATCTCTCTCTATGTCATGGGAGAGAGGAGAGGAGAAAGATGTGCAATGAATAGTACTTGGGAAAAGCCCATCATCTTCTATTTATAGTTGTTAATTAAAATACTCTGTATAGCCTCACCACCCCTAAATAATAACACACTGTCAATAATATTTTATGACTACTAAACTGAGTCATAAATATTAATATCATTTACTTGTAATATATTAAATATATTACCTGACAATAATTGAGTCCAAAACATGACTCATCATTCCCATAAATATTAATTGAACCTTGAATATATTTAATATTCATAAATTAATATGATTTCAGGTATTTACTTAAAAACTATAAATACATTTAATAAATAAATTCAATGATCATTAATATAAACTCAAATAATGTGAATTTATTTGTTACATTGGTGACCGTTTTTCCTTATAAAAAACCAGGACCCCAGTGGTTGGGCACACCTAGTCCAAAACTCACATTATACTTAATAGAGAAGATTCCTGAATATGCTATTGTTTTTGACCCTCAAGGACCTTATCTTGATAGAAGTGAATAGTAATAATAGACAAAGAGTAGGAAGTAGTAACCCATCAGGGCCCCTAATGATATAAATATTTTCACAGCAACGACAACCAACCTACGAACATGCAATTTGTAATATAATCCCTTTGTTAGTAATATCTCAAAAACCAGGACACAATCATGTGTCATCACCCTTATCTTTATTTATGTTTTATTAGTTTAAATGGATGGATTTACCCTAGAATTACATATACATGGTCTTATAATGGTACTACCATCGTTATCAAGATGGCATGATATATATTACTTCCATAACTCGAAATAGACATATTCTTTCTTGACCATTCAACCAATTCCATGCCACTATTGATACACCCAACACAAATTACCTCACCACGACTTCATTTCCATTGATTTCATCTTTCATCAAAGTATGAAATAAAATTACATACATTGGTAATGATCTAATGTCAAGAGACTATTACATATGATCATAGATAGGAACATCCAATGACACCCGAAACATGTGGTGTTCATATTGGCAGGTCAGTCCTCATGATCTCACTACTAGAGATCACCAAGTGAAAAATTCCTGAGATGATGTCTCAGTGATTATGAGTCCCCAACACCTTATCGTCAAACATCTACTGTGTCTAATCAATGACATGTATCTAAAAAATATAACAAATATTTATGATTAATGTCAAAGAATTTCAAGGTTCTCATTATAGCATGGGATCTGTTATAAGATATCAATATGACAATTAATATTTGGAAATTACCATTTAGATAGTGGACACATAAATTTATACACTATAACGGTAAGAAGAAATCATTTATAGCTAACTGTATACATGATATGGTGATAAAAATCCACTAAATATTTGAGTCTAGGGCCCCCACTATTTCAATACTCTCACTTTTACTAGAGCCAACATACTAACCAAACATGTTAGCTATTCACATGATGAACATCATGTTTTTACTGAGTAATAGATTTAGCTATTAGGTCTCCCACGGTTCCATTGTGTGGCTATTCTACTATAGGGTCCTCATCTATTAGAGTATAACTTTTCAAGACATGGTATCATGAGTATATCCCACTTTTCAACTTTCATAACATGACATCTAATATAATTAGAATATCATAATTTTCATTGTGATAATACTTTTCTTTCTAGATGTGATTCAATGAACTGGAAAAATCATTGCTTTTATCCGCTTCTTTGTTATCTTAGAAGATACAACATACTCAATTTTTATCAGTATTGATACCACAGGCTCTTTTAATCTTGTCTTTCTCATCGTCATTAGCATAACTACAATACCAGATCTAATTCATCTATAGAAGATTATTTTATATCCCCTGAAAATAAGGTACATTATTCTCAATTTACAAGGAACATATATTTTCTACTTTCTGAAGTACAATTAGATAGTTCTAACTAAATCCCTTGAAATGATCCTGAATATAACTAATATTTACTTATTGTAAAATATACCTAGGAAATATGAATTTTTGTACATATTATGTCATGTATTATTGATCCATCGCTTCGATGTATGGATCTAAACTCAACACGTTCATATCTTCCCATGAACCTGACGGGTCAACCTGAAACGATTTTTCCATGTGACATAGGAAAAATTCAAATCTAGAATTGTTCTAACATGTATTTTCCAATACTATGTCACTATATGTCAGATTTACTATGACAAAGAAACATATAGATCTAACATAGTAGATCATGTTCCCCAGAACTTATGTTTCTACTTTACGTCCATCACTAGAGATTGAACGTCTTCTTGGTCTTAACAAACTGTAAGACCAATGTGTTTTCCATATGCCTCCAAACATATTTTAATTAGAAAACATTGATGCTACCACTAACCACTAGTAGACACATGGAAATCATTTTTTTTAAATGTGTATTCTATGATCATGTTTCTTAATTTAATCCTAAACCAGATTTCAGTAACATGAGAACTTTATTAGCATTCTGTGATGTGACCATCCCTTTATAGTTGTGTCCTACAGACACTATCCCTGATTGGTGTTCATGACATCCAATTATAAATAATTTTATCATAGATATTATCTATGAAATTTCAAATTATAATATATTTAGGCATAACATCTTTGTGAATCCAATCGATCCTATTTGGAACTACACTTGTACCATCCATGTATAAACTTACTTGAATACCCAATGTAGTGTCCAAATAATAATCCCCCTTTTCACTTTGATATAATGAATCCATTAATTGAATTTTAGTTGGTCATATCAATTTTCACTAATTTCCATACACTTCATATTTGTAGGAAATATTATTCAAATTTAATAATAGATCACCGACCACAGTAATAATAAAAACCATCACCATGGTTTTATCCTTCCTATGCATTATGTGGCTCTAGAACATACTCTGTTCTACATGCGCTTGTGTAACTAGTTCTTATGCCAACTATTTTTCCATCTTCTTCATTGACTAAACATAAGTCAATATTTCTCCCACTATCTCTAATAGAGATGTGAACCCTTATATAGAAGTTTATTCTATCAATTGACTAAAAATTTTCTATCGTTGGGATTTATATAACATCCTAAACAACTGTTAGGATAAGTACTTTAGATTCACAATGTGTTTGGGTTAATGCAAGTTTGTTTGTATCCGAATAAACTATTTTCATCCAAACACATCTCCTTATGGCATAAGGGATTTACATCATACTTTGATTTGTATGATATCCATTTTTCATTATATTTGGTATGTGGTTGTGGGATATTTTCTGTTATTTGCAATGCATTTCTTGAAATATAATGGATGTTTCTACAAGATGTAACACTGACACTACCTACATCATAATTTTGATCTATAACACATGCATTTAAGAATAAATTCACGCTAAATGTTTGTTGATCAACACTGATATGAAAGAATTCATCATCAATCCTCCTCATTAACATCATTGTCTAGATGTCGATAAGGTAATGTACGTTTAGGAATTACTCCATGCTACATTATCATGATTGATGAAAGCTTGGCCGCGATATTCTTCAGTATCCCAACCTGATAGAACTCATATATCCTAACCATACTTATACCTCACTCTATTATTCCATAATTACTTACAAGAATCATATCAAGTATATATACCTCTAGATTATACATTTAATAGTTCACAATTACTTGTAGAACTACTTCCAAAAGATTTGTGACATAGCTTTATTATTAAAGGCTATATTTTCTAAACTAAAGATGCCGATAATACCAAATGTATTTAGCTTTTCCAAGCCTAAATACCATAATTTGTATATTGATGAAATTCACTTTTATTATTACTTGAAAAATAATTATCTTGTCACAACTACATATAAGTCTTACATTTATATTCATCACTAATTGCCTATGATTCATGTATTTCTGAACTAGTGATTGTGAATACAAAAACAACATTCACTCCAGAACCTATAATAATGTCTCCTTGTGTCCAAGGACACAAGGGATTAATTTTTTTATTTATACTTGATAATATTTCAACATGAATCATTCACTTTTAAATTATGAAGTCATCTACTTCTCAACATTGGCCTAGGTATTACCCTTTAGAATCCACATAGGAAATACACCTGACTTACATGAAGGTTTCTATACTAACATGGTTATCATATTAGAATACACATATGTGACTAGAATATTGTATTTAATACCCATGTAAAAAAACTGAAACATTACAATTGATGAATATGCCTGATGTAGAAGTGGTAACTTGCTCCATTAAATCTGTTTATTTCTTTTAAACATATATAGTATTATTTTATAATACACAATGGAAATAATCTTTATTAATAACTAATTAATTCAAGGACTTTGATAATGTTCCATTGGTATTAAATTCCTTTGACCTGTACACATTTTTTATCTATTCTCCATAAGAATTAAAACATTAATTTCTTTTATTATTATTCACTTGGAAAACCTTAACACAATCGATAATGAAGAGTTTACTCAAAACTTGTTCATTTTGTAACATAAAATGAGACATGAGTAATGTGGTGAAAATGAAATGAGAAATGGATCCATTTAAAGATCGGGATCAATCTTTCAATTTACACATGTCGGCGTAACCATCGCCTTATTCATATTGTTGCTTCTCTTTCTCCTTGCAAACATCTTAGAGATGAGAATTCAAGTTATATCATCTATGTCATGGTGTAGTGACTGCAACTGACACCAGAAGATTTTGAAATCATAATTATATAAACATCATATGATTTGTACATTAGTCTCATGTAAGCAGTTTCACCCTCACTTCTTGAGGTAGTTTAACAGTGTTGTGGTCACTAGCACATTGAGTTTCCTATATCACAGTACTATGCACATGTGCAGGTACTATTCATGGATACTCGTGTGAGTGAGGACATTTACATTGTCCATTATATTAATCCAGTTTTTATACTTATGGTATATCATTCCATTTTCTACAAAATGAAATTTAGAAGATTAGTTCCTTTTATCTGATTACGACTTTAGACATTTTTCATTAATTACTTAAATCATGTATTGTCTCCCACTATTTTATTCGATTCTAGGAACCCTCTATTCTAGAATCAGAATACTCTGTTGCAAGAGTATTCTAGTGGCAAGGATCCCAAAAAACCCCTCATAGTCTAGAAGCTATGTTTATGCCACCACATTGAGAGTTGAAAGAGGGATTTGGTCAGCCGACTACTTTTAATTTGCGGTTCCTTGATCTGTTGAGTGAAGTCTCAACTTCTTAAAATCAGAACATAATATAGTCAATGCTTGCCTATAAAATTACAACAATCTAGATATGGCTATTTCTGTTCTGCAATTTTAGTATTGTCAACCCATCACACTTATAAGAACTTCCCGATAGTAAAAGGAACCATCATCTTTGGAATGATCGACACCCTAAACACCCAGTTTTGTACAAATTTTAATGATGAATGGATGTTTAGACTTAATATATCTTTGACAGTTTTATGATTTTTAGTGTGATGAAAGAAATCCTTTTCTATTTTTTATAATCACGCACTATGTTATCACACTCACAACTGATAGTTCAGAAAAGAGAAATTTCATCGCATCACATATTTATTTTATCTTTCATGCTTGCTTATTATTATACTATGTGATCGTGCTATAAATTGTACATGAAAAAAAATTAAACCATGCCAAACCAAATGAACACATGATCATGATCTGATACTATAGGCTAATAAGTTTAGTGCATAACAAAACATCGGAAACCCTAGGGGTAAGTACCATTAGTCGCATGGCTTGTAAATTGAATAACAACATCTTATCATCTAATGCATCCAACTACTATCTGGTGCATCCCTTTCACTTGGCTCGAAGTGCATCACGGGTCATCAAGTCATTATACATTTGTACTTGCACGCATGCGAGGGGCTCTAAGGGTATAAAATACAACTCATAGAATGGATGTGTAGTCCCTTATACATATAAAGGCACTTGAGATGAGCCACAAATCATCTTTTAGTTAAATAAACTAATTATTACAAACCATCATGGAATAATTAAATAAATAAAATATATATATAAGCACCAGACATACATTGGTCGGTCTATGGTTCATGATTTGTCATATACACATTAAACTCGCTTATATGAAACTAATGCATAAATAAAAAATTAAAATTTCTTTAAAAAAATTCAAGGGAATTTTAATTGTAGAAAAAATACACTCTTATTTTTAATTTCATTTTCACATCATTCGGTCTTGTTTAATTAACTTAATATTAAATCTACAAATTAAATTAATTAGATAATTTTATTTTTACCAACATAAATTAATTTAGCGTCATTAAATTTTAATAACAAAAAATTGATAGTTAAATAATTTAATTATCAAATGAAATGAAATTAATTAATTTAATTAATTTTTGATTAAATTATTATTTCCAAGCCATTGGAAAAATGAGTAGGGCCTGTGTAGGTCAGGGCGAACCCGCATAGGCTCACCACCTGCTATGAAGGTCACATATGATGGAGTTCTGAGTCATGTAGGACAACCCATGCTGGTTCTCGGCGGAAGAGACGCATCTGAGGCCATTTTAAGTCAACATAGACCATGAAGTTGTTACATGTCTGCTCAAATGGTCGGGCAGTGAGCAAAATCGGGCCCTGTCTCGGGCGGTGTGGGCTGGCTGGAGAAATACCCACCTGCAAGGTGTTAGTGTGGTATGATGAAGTGAACAGGGTGCGGAAAAGGAGGCAAGTGCTCTGGTAACTCAGTGGCGGCGCCGAGCGAGGAGGCAAAATCAAGGGTAGATGGGCAGGCCGGCTGTGTGCCGCTCCGTGACAGAAGGAGAGGCAGCTCGGGATAGGGTAAAACCTACTGGGTGCGTCGAGAAAGTGCCAACTGAGGCCACTGGGTGTACGATGGGCACGGGGTGACCCCGGAGGCGGTTCCTAAAGGTGTGGGTTGGGCACGGGGTGGTAGATCGTGAGTGGCTGGTGTTGACGTACCTGGTGTGGGATGCCTGGCGGGTGTCCGACCAGAGGGTGGGTGAAGTGCGGCCACACGGGGCAGCGCAGAGTGAGGTGGCTCGAGTGGCCAGTGCAGTGCGGCGCTCCTCTACAGAGGGGGCGGTGCTGAGTGATACATGGAGGTGAGCTAGTACGGTGCAGGTGGCTTCGGCCTGGTTCACCGCGGCACTGTGGGGAAGACCACCGGGAAGAGTTGTGGAGAGTTTCTATGGGAAGGGAGTGCTGGGGTGGCGCCTGGTCCTGGTGCACTACGTCTTGTTGGGAAAGAGAAGGCATAGGGTGTCACTGAACCCCCAAACCCTAGCTAGATTCCTTTTTTTTTTGTGACTCGCAAACTAAGTCCACCCCTCCCCATTTTTTTATAATCGACCGGATACTTTCTTTGCAGGACTCCCGCAACCCTATTTTTGAAATTATAATGCCTATATATAAGGATTAGGAATACTAATAATATTATTAAATTAAAATTTCTTATGTTTATATATAGACAATAAATTTTGAAAAGTTATAATAACAAAATATTATAATAATAAAATTATTATTATAATTAAACGGTTTTTATTTTAATAAAAATTATAATAAATAGTCTTCACCGAAAAATACTATTCCAGTTTAAACTGATTTAGATTAAAATGGTACATCAATTTAGAAAATTGTTAAAATACCAGTTTTAATCCGAAATTAAAACACCGGATGACTGCATTATGGTCATCCTGTATCAGATTAAAATGTGGTTTGCTCTGTTGGAACCGTATTGACACCCTCTTCATTACATAGTGAAAATTTAAATTTTTTTGGCTTAAAATTGAAACACGTCCCTCTGATAACACTTTTTGGAACCGGTCATGTAGCGTAAGCCCCAAACTGATAGATTATTAAAAAATCTTCACTGACGATCAACATAAAATTTTTGATGTCGGTGAAGAAAAGCCCGATTAAAGATGAGGATATCACGTGTAGTGTTTTAAGCACAAAAATAAACCATAAAAATATCTGGTTTAAATTAGAAGCCACACATGACATCTATTTGTCATTGGCGATCGCTAATTAAAGAATCCGACATCGAACTCCTCTAGATCATCCTCATATGCTTCATGAAACTGTTGGAATGTCGTTCGTTCAGGTCATGTGCTAGCTTGGAATTCCTACAAAACCATTGATGCTTCAACTATCACTACATTGCTTCGTCCATCATGCCTAAGAGAGAGCTCAATCCAAGCACTTTGGATCTAGATAATCCTTCTCTATGTCATCGGAGAGATGAGAGGAGAGAGAAGAACCATGAATAGTACTTGGCATAAGCCCCTCCTCTTCTATTTATAGTGGTTAATTAAAATACTCGGTATAACCTTGTCGGCCCCGAATACATATAGAACTATCAATGGCATTTTATGACTACTAAACTAAGTCATACATATTATTATCATTTACTTATAATATATTAAATATATTACATAACAATAAATGTGTCCAAAACATAACCCGTTGTCCCCATAAATATTAATTGATCTTTGAATATATATAATATTCATCAATTAATATTTTTTCATATATTTACATAATAATTGTAAATACATTTAATAAATAAATTCAATGATAATTATTCTAAACTCAAATAATATGAATTTATTTATTTCATTGGTGATCATTTTTCCTTGGAAAAATCATGGACCACAGTGGTGGGACCCACTATATCCAAAACTCTTATTCCACTGAATAGGGTAGATTCTTGAATATTCTATTGCATAGGACCCTATATGCCCTTATCTCAACAATAGTGAATAGTATCCATAGACCAAGAGCGAGATCTAGAAACCCATCATGACCCTGAAGAGATAAGGATTCTCACAACAACGAAAACCAACCTACGAACACGCATTGTGTAATATAATCTCTTTGTCAATAATATTTTAAAACATAGGACTCACTCTTGTGTCTTCACCCATATCTTGCTTTATTGTTTATTGATTTAACTACATGGATTTACCCTTGACCTCCATTGGCAAGGTCTTATAAAAGTACTACCATCCTTATCAACATTGCCTGAGATATATTACTTCCATAACCCGAAAGCGAAAAATCATTTCTTGACCATTCAACCAATTCCATGCCACCAATGACGCACCCAACCCAAACTACTTGGGAACAACATCATTTCCATTGTTTTCATCTTGCATCAAAGTACACAATCAAATGACACACATTAGTAATGATCTCAATTCAGGAGACAATTACACATTATCATAGACATGAACAACCAATGACAACCGAAACATGTGGGGGTTCCTATTAGCGGGTCAGTCCTCATGATCTCACTAAAAAAGATCACCAAGTGGGAACTTCCTGAGAAGAAGAACCAATGCTTCTGAGCCCCCAACACCTGATAGTCAGATATCAACTATGTCAAATCAGTGAGATGTATCTAGACTATCAATCATATATTTATGATTAATGTCATAGTATCTTAATGATCTTATTATAGTATGGGATCTTCTATAACCTCTCAATATGATAATTAATCATTGGACATTACCATTTCAATAGTGGATGCAGAAATTTTTACACTATAATGGTATGATGACATCATGTAGAGCTAACATTATATATGATATGGTAATAAAAAAACACAGAATATATTGTTCTAGGGAACCCACTATTTCAACAGATTTGACATTGACTTAGCTCACACAGTAGCAAAATGCCTAAGATGGTGTATTGGTAAATGAATCCACATATCTAGCTAATCCGGACCATGATGAAATCGCTATCAACATTACATACCATTGGAGGGTCTCACCATTTTTCAAGCCAAAATAGAAGATATCATTGATATTATCCCTATAAATGAACTGTACGGTCCTACAACTAGCTAGATGACTCCTATTTTTTTATTCCTTATAAAGGGATAGCTCTCAACGAACATATCTGGGAGAGAGAAAATCCAAATATGAGAAATTAAATTTGTTCTATACAATGGCACAAATCATCAGAAGGTAAACTATATGTGTAGCCTTGATGGGTCCATCTCATGTGCATGGACGGAGAAGTGACAACTTTTTTCATTGAGGAAGTGCACACCGAAGCTTGTGGGGCCTAGCAGGAAGGATCCAATATTTCCCATCAAATCTAAATTCATCGGTACTACTAGACCACTATAACTCAATACTCCACTAAATTCACCAAATTTTTTTTCCTACTAGGTTCATTCCAATTTCATTCATGAGCCCTTATATTTTCTTCACAAAGACAAATACTCCTTGCCATTTCTCATATGGGGAATGGACATCAAGGGACTATATCCTCTTGCTATAACAAAGAAGTTCAAATACATTTTCACTGTAACCAACTTCTCCTCCATGTGGGATGATGTTTCCCCCCTAAAAGATGTCTTTCAAGTAACATATCCAGCTTCATGAGAGCTAATTTCATCCCTATATTTGGTTTCCCTCTTACATTATTGATGGAAAATTGCACCAATTTAGGTTCCACTAAGTCGGAATGACTATATCAGGAGTATGAAATCATGTCCAATTGTTCATCCAACGACCATGTAGTGTCTAATGGATAGATCAATGCCTTCAAAAATACCCTATCAATTATACTCCAAAATATGGTAGATAAAGATAAAAATTATTATCCATAAAATGTCTTACATGCCTCATGGGATGGCTGGACTACGACCCGCACTACCAAAATGGTGACCTCATACTCATTAGTATATGTGATTGAGTTGTTCCTACCCATCAATGTTAAATTTGCATTGCACAATGTTCCCACCTATGATCATTTATCAATATATGAGAAATCTTAAAAATGGACATAGGAATTAGACTGATTGAATGAGATGATATTTCACACCTTTCATCGTTTTTATCTCACTAAAATGGGATTGAATGATCCTTTTACAAAGATGCATTCCTCCAGTCTTTCCTCGAGGGAGAGATAGTGTTGGTCCTCAGAACTCCAATGACACTTGGGAAGAAAAATATAATGTTGGATCCAATGTGAGAGGGTCCCTATTTCATAAATATGTCTACCCCAATGGAGAATATTGTTTGATCTCGATGGATGGGAAGCTTACCATGACCCCTACCAAGGTGAGTTTTCTAAAGAATTATTTTGCGTAATTGCATGGTACATCAAAATTTTTGCCTGACAATAAGCTACATGGTATATCATTCTAATTACATAATGTAAAACTACATGATAAATCCACACAGTGGAACGATGTTAAACAACATAGTCATTATTTGTCACATGGCCTGGAAATTCATGACATATTCTTCCTGATCACATGATGTAAAATAGCATGGTACATCTTCCTGATCATATGATGTTAAACTACACAAGATATCATCCTAATAACATGAAATTAAACTACATAGTCATTATCTGTCACATGAACTTAAAAATAATGACATCTTCATCCAAATCACATAACATTTAACTTCATTGTATGTTGACATGATCACATGACATTAAAATATGTGGAAAATAATTCTAGTGGAATGATGTTAAGCTGCATTATTGATCGTTCTATCATGACTATAAAAAGCACAACATCATCATCCTGATCACATAATGTTTAACTATATGTTCCATAACCCTGTTAACATGACGTTAAACTTCCTGAAAAATCTTCCCAGTGGAATGATGTTAAACTCTGTAGTCAGTCTTTTTCATATGAAATTAAAAAAATAAGAAATATTCATCCTGATCACAGGATATTAAAATACACTATACATCATCTTGATCCCATGAAATTAAACAACATGATAAATCATCCTAGTAGAACAACATTAAACTACATAGTCAGTCATTATTTAATGATCATAAAATCATGGAATTTTCATCCTGATTGCATGTCTTTAAATTGAATGGTAAATCATCTTGATCACCAAATGTTAAATTTTATGGTACATAATCATGATGAAATGATGTTAAACAACAATGGTAGATCATATTTATCACATGAATTTAAACTACAAGGTACATCATCCTTATCACATGACATTAAATTGTATGGTACATCACCGCATTCTTATGAAATAAAACTTCTTGGTACATCATCCAAATCACAGGAATTTTAATTTTTTTGTACATAATCTTTATATAAATACATTAAAATGCACGGTATATCATCCTAATCAAATGATGTTAAACTACATTGTACATTATCTTCGTTAAAAGACAATAAACTAAAAGTCACCTAGGTCCTTAATACATGATGTTAAACTTCATGGTACCAAAATAACTAGGAATGGATTGATTCATACCATGGTAGGATATGTAGTGTCTAATAGTCCCCTTTTTAATGCCCAAACACAAATATCCCTCCATTCATGAGATTATTTTCTTACTATCCTTTGGCCTCAAGGCCTATTTTTAGGTCAAGATTATACTTTTTCGAAATCCAAAATTGATCTTTCATATTGTTACAGAACACAATCATCCAGATCACATTAAATTAAACCAGAGTGTACATTGTCCATGTCACAAGACAACAAACTACATGAAAATAATGTCCTTTATATATTATGTTAAACTACACAACACCATAATTTCATCATTCTATAGGACATCATCTTCAACATCGGTCACCTACCATTCCATATTCAAGAACTAAAAGGGGATTGTAGTTTTCCCACACAGGATACATTGAGAAGCCTAGATTTTGCATCCCGATCCAGCCTCCCAAATGTAAAAAATTACCACTCCCTATGTACAGGTTAGGCCCATGTAGGGAACTTTTCTCAAGAACTATGTGTGGCTTGATTCTCATTATATGGGATATAAAGTGATGCTGATAACTCATGACCTATGATTAGACATCAAATATATGATGTGCACCTCCACTTCATACAAACTAAATTTATTCTTATGACTCCAAAGTAGGTCATATTTACAGGTCCATTTCAAGGAAAACTCCCTCTTTTTTTCATGAGTTTGATATGTGAAGGGAAGCATGTTTATAACTAAATGTGTCTTGATTTATACACACACAAATACCTAGTGATTCCCATCTATCCAATATCAGGTCAAACCACAACCATCAAAAAACCAATGGCAAAAATTTCTCTCACTACATGAAGGCCATACCTATATAGGGAGTTCCCAAATAGAACTAAGTGTGTCTTGATTCTTGACATTATATGATGTGTGGTGACACCCGGATCACTAATCATGGGTCTATCCACAATGATTGATTAAAAATTCCATCATCCCAATATACAGGTTAGACCATTACGGGGAGTATTCTTTGAAAAATGTGTCGCTGGACTGCATTCATTAAAGGATATGTAGGGATGATTGGATTTTAAATTTTTGGGCCAACTATAATATTTCCCTTCTTACATGTAGATTCATCTTATTCCTTAATGAATAAAGTTAAACTGTACAGGGTCCCATCTATATGTGTCTTGATTCTCATTATAATGAGATGCATATTAATGCCTGGATTCAATAGCCTGGTCCACCCAAGAATATTTTTTAATTTCCATATCCTTCATTTTATCACCTTTTGGAGGTGGAACAAACCTTTTCTTCCTCTTATATCTCAAAATGATAAAAAATCACAGGGGGTTAGGATTTTTTGTAGGGGATTTACCACTTATGAAAGTTTTATTAATCGACATTGAGTTTTCTATGGTCCGGTTAGGAAGACCTTAAAAATTACACTAGATGTCTTTAACAAACAACATAAAACCTCGTGGTAAAATATTATTAGATAACTATGAATGGATTGATTATTTATATCATAGGTTACATAGTGAAACACATGTCTTTAATAATTTTTCCATATAAAATATTTCCTCTTCACATTAGGGAACCTACAACCTTACCATATAATAGTAAATTGCACGAAGAATGTTCTTGCCACCCAAAATTAAGATTTATGGTACCTCAAAAACTACGTGTCAATTGATTTTCAATTTAGAGAGATATATAGTGATATCTAGACCTTGTTTCCTAGTCCCAGCCATAGTTAAAAAAATTAAATGCCTCCATATATTGTATGCAATAAAATTATATGTATGAGATCTTATGTCTTGATTGTCCTTTGAGGGATCTATCAAGGATACAAAAATGACCCCCACCTATGAGTCATATCAATGTAGTTAACATCACACTACATTGATAATGATAGTCTAAATTTTTCTTACATACCTAAACATAATCCTTACATACATCATACTCTCTGCCCTGAGCTATTTTGGATCTTAAAAATCATCCTCTGACAGATAGATTTGGAGGGGTTAGTTTCTTGAAGACACATTTTGTTCATTATGCCTAATATTCCCCATTTGTATATGGATATGTCAACCAAAAGATGGTAATATCAACCAAAGGAAAATTATTCCTTAGTAGAGGCCTCTTCTCTCTTTATAAGCCCCGATAGAATTATTCTGCATATATTTTCACATATTCCATGATTCCCTGTAATCATGGATTATATATTATTTATCCCTAATGTTTGAGGCATGTCAGAACATCCTGGCTTGATGAGCCTGAAGTCACTCGTCATTTCCATGACATATGGCCATACCCGTATGACCGAAAATAGAAAGACCCCATGTTCTCATCACTGCCTGATGAAAAATAGAATTATTGATGTCCTAATCGAATAACACTAAATATCATGATATCCAAAATAATGTGTAGCTGGATTCCTACAATAATATTATATGTAGTGACAACCAAATATCTAATCCAAGGCCCAACAGTAGAAGAAGATAATAATATACATTCCCTATGAACATGTCAAACCTCCACTAGGAACCATATAATAACTACATATGGCTTGATAATCTCATTGATGGGATATGTAGAAACACCCAAATCTTATATCATGATACAAAAACTAAATTTTTATTCCCTCACTCTCCTATACATGAGTTAGATCTTTACAGGAGGGTACAATACATGACTCCCATCACTCGTGGGACCATATTAAATGGAAAATTCCCCATCCCCATATAATATTTTCCAGGAAACATGAAGAAACCTTCCCTGAAATACATATGTATTGATTCTCATTTTAATAAGATATACAGTGATACACAAAACCTATATATTGGTAAAATATATAATGAATAATTACCCTTCTTATGTATAGTTCAGACCTATGTAAGGGAAATATTTCTACCCATTTTTAGATAATTTATACATGAAATTTACCTTTCATATTCAAGTAAATTCTTTTCAGAAACCATAATTTATGTTTGGGGATGCCAAAATATACAAAAAATCCGTTTTCATCCAGAATAGAGGGTTATTGTCTAGGGACCCTACTTTTTTGAGTATGAATAATATTCCCTTATAGGCTCTACAAAATTCTCCCACAAAAAGGCTTATAAACTAAGTATAATTCATCCCCATGAAATAATTTTACTATCTTTATATGATTCAATGACGTTTATTAATCCCAAATCACTCCTTGAAATTAAAAACCTATAGATTACATCTCATGAAATTTACCCCTAACACCTGAACATGATAGAATATTCCTAGATAGTTTGCTATGAAAAGGGTGAACTTTTTATTCCTCTATCAAATACAAGTGAACTTCAATATTTATCCTTGATCATCATTAAGATAAAATGTTATAATGCACCATCCATGTTATATTTTCCTGAAATTAAACTATACCATGCTCCATCCCTCCTTTACAAAAGTCAAATTGGTGTAGGATTGGTTTCTCCTTCATTATCAGTGCTGATATAGACTTCCTCATCATTTTCAGTAATCATTACCTTTAAAAAACACCCTCTATGATTTTGAGAAATCCAAATTTAAAAAAAATCACCTAGCCATCAGAAATGGAGGGTCGGGGTCTTGTAGACACCATTGTTTGACTATGCACAACATACCATAGATAGATCAGTATAAGTCGCCCACAAAAAAGGCTTGTTAACCCACGGAAAATTAATCCATAAGGGAGGATTATCCCATATATGTATTCCCCAACAACATCAAGCAAGAAACCATTCTTACAGTTATCCTCTTGTACTTTACCCATATCATGTCTCCAATATAGAAATAAAAAAATAATGGTATTAAAAACCCCCATTAAAATATAAAGAATATTGGTAAATTCTCATCCAGTATTCCCTATTATGTTTGACACACCATATTTAATGGTCAATGTTGTTTGACATAAAATACTTTTCAAATTAGTCCAATATGAAGACTCCAAACTACCCAAAAAGATAGACAAAAATCTCACCAGGTGGGAATCCTGCAAAGGGAACCATGGGTAAAATTCAGGTATTTTCCCTCTAGACATATACTATTTAGGGTTTAGGATAAAAAATAACAATCTGTAGAAAACAAAAATACCCAAAATAAATTATGTCGAAAACTTGAAAGGGAAGGCCTAAGAAAAAGGAAATTTTTGCATGCAAATTCTACACCATAGTGTAATTAGGGAAAAAATAGGGTGGTAAAAAAAAGAAAAAAATGTTTTAGGGTGTTCCATGTATCCCTATATATATTCAAAACAATACCGATTGATTCTCTTAGATCATGAAAAATATAGTGTGTTACAAGATCATGTCTATTTGGTTATCCCAAAATGAGACGTTAATTGATATCTAGTGGAACTTATCTACCAAAATGAAACTAGCTATGATTTATTGGTTTAGTAAGAGAATATAATGGATAAGCCCTTTAAAGAAAACATGTTTCCATTTTATTAAATTATAATTGAGGAGCATCAACATCCTAGAGTTTCTCTATATGAGTATGTAATCGTGATTGTAGAACATTCCCAATAGATTCACAAAGTTGGAGTAGTTCCTTGTCCATGTCCTTTATTGTTTGGTGAATCAAATACAAGATTACACTCTCATCATTAACACCGACCCGTAGTTCCTCTACCCTCTCAATCACATTCAATCCTTCCTTTTCCCCCACCAGTAACTATTTCCCTTCACAAATAGTTCTCTTTGTGGAATATGCTTATTTATTGAGACTATATAGTTTCCTAATAAGCATCTCCACCTCTTGAAGAGGTCTCCTACTATGAAACATCACCATGTTTTCTCACATCTATCCCAAAATTCATAGAAGCTTTATTAAGAAGGATCTTCCTGGCTGTAGAAAGGTGTGATATCAACTCCGTATTTGAAATCATAGAGTAGAGTGTGATGGTTCTCTCCCAGGGAACAATCACTTGATCCAATATATCAATGATGGAATGATAATAAACCCCCATACATACTCATGAAATGAAAATAGGAGATGCAATTTGGTATGTTTCATCGATATGTTTGCGAGTGGGGTCTATGAAATCAGCTTCAAGATATCTCTCCATATTTATGATTGGAAACACAAAGTTCATTTAAGGAATCATGGTCTATATCATAATTTCTCTTAGATGGATGGATATAATAGAAATATGTTACACCAAAGAGGTTTGTATCATAGAAGCCGCAACATGATTGTATTCTACAATAGTGGGCTCCTTTACAACGTTAGTTGGTAGATATGTTAAAGAATAAATTCCATAGAGATAAAATTATGGTTGTATTCATAAAACCAGATGTTTCTAATAATCAATCACCAAAAAAATAAAATGTAAAATAAATGACCATAAGAATGTGGAATTTACATCCATTCCATAGAACATTGGGAATCCATACCACCATCATTCCATCATCCAAAAAATGGAGGTCACCTCCTTATTCTGCATGTTGACTTCAGATTCATCTAGGAAAAGTCCTTATTTAGATCCATGCTCGGCTAGGTCAGTGATTTCCAGAATATCACTCACCCATACTGTACTCATGGGTATAACAATCATTCAAAGATTAGAAATAGTTGGGTATAAATCCCCTGGAATATGATTCACCACCTTTTCCATGATTTTTATCTCGAAATATATATATTATAGATGATTAGATAAAGAATCAACCTTCAAAGGCCCTCATTCTATTGGGACATAGGTAATTTGACCATGAATATATCCCCTAAACTATATCACTTGGATAGATTTTCGTGTTTAATGTAAGAACAACTACTAGTAAGATCACGTTCGTACCTTAATTAGAAGGGGATGTAAGCCCCTAGATATTTGTTTCATATGGACTCACTGGATATAAAACAATTCACGTGTGAGGCTATTATACAGTACATGGAATATCTTAACATGATAAGTAAGTAATGTTATGAAGATGTAACCTATTGTTCTTGAATATAGATGTATTTATGGTTTCCTTTCTAATCGACACATTATGGTGTGCTCTAGGTGGGATCCATTAAAAATAATATCGGGAAGGGATAGAGGTGTAAATCCCCTAGTTGTATCCAAAGGACTACCCTTATTTGCTCCATTACTGTAAAGGAACCCTCTCTAACAACTCCCATGTCTGAAGGGACATTCTCCCCAATCACAGTGCACCTTGGGGTGTACTATAGGGAAGAAACATGTTAACAAATCTCCCCAAACTCCTATAAGTTCCATGAGTAGGGTTTCAAGTTTATCATAGTAATAATAAGAATATTTAGTGCAACCAAACACATTACCTATTTGTCATCATCAAGATACCCTGTCATGATTACTAGAATGTCATCCACTTTGTCGAACCATTATGGTTTTTCCATGTATGAAGGTATATATGTTTTCATTTCTTCTATATATATAGCCACCCCAAGAGGATCTTCTTAAGGAGAGATCCATGCAGGAGGGGTGTTCAATCCAAAGCCCCCATGTTCAAGGGGCTCAACCTAAATCATCTCTCAGATATCATCGACTAATATGATTATTCTCAAGGTATCCCATACCCTTAAATCCTTTATAAATGACACAATAATTGGAATGGATAATGTTGGGAGATATGACCTAAGAAGTGGGGGAGATTCCACCTACCACACATGTTTTTTGGGCGGCTCAACCTCCTTAGAACCCTCTGTGTATAAGGGCTTTGGAGACCCTAGAAGGGAATGACAAATTTTCCTAGCTCTAGTTTTGGTAGGGGTCAACTTCATCAGCTCCCCTAGAGGTTTGACTATCATCTCATCATCTGTGTTGATCTTAGACCTTACCATTGCGAGAAGTATCGAAAAAATATCTATGTTAATTCTGTACATAATTGACTGTGTCATCAAGCTATCATATATATGTTTCCACACTCTCAGGGTCATCATTATATGGGATAACATCGGGATTCGATACATTTCCATATATTTTCAATGAATCCACATTATCCCATATAAAGTGTCACATAGTGCAAGCCAAATTAAAACTCCTAGAAGAATCCCTTTCTCTCCTAGATGATGAAAAATCAGCATTTGTAGGGATGAATACATGACAATAAAAGGCAGTACTAACAACATTTGAGGTTTAAACCCTAGCCTTCAATATCTTCCTTGTGGTATCATAAACTTGAGAAATTCGTGGGTACATACATGACCTAGAATTATTAGTTTTTTTTACTTTAGTTTCTTCCAACCTCATGAACTTGTTGTCCTCAGGGATTAGGGATTGGATTTTCTAGTTTATCATTGTGGTATGATTGATTATAGATCGTTGAATAATATTTGGTATGTGTAGGATAAAAATATGTGTAAGGAGAATTCCCAATACAGAATTGTGTCTCTTTCCAAGTAAAAATCAAAGAGAGTTTTCTAAATACCATTATGTGTTTCTCTTGGTATGCAGTATCGATGGTCGGAGGACACCTCATATGGGCACAATTGAATAGATTAAAATATCTATAGGGTTCATTCCCATCACATATTATCTCCCCAAAAATTCAGAAATCCATGATGTCTTCTTTTAATGATATAAGATATCATCGCATAGTGATATCCCTAGATCAGTCATTTACAAAATTAATAGATAGGGAAACATAATGATCAATGTAAAAATGATCATCATAGTTGAGTTGATCCATCATTTCCCACTCACTCTATTCCAATGTAATTACCCCACTTATTATTTAGAGGTATGGTAAGATGATAGCCATCATGATATTTTGAATGTAGATATACATGTAGCTTTCTATATGAGATGCTACCCATCCCCAGAAAAAATAGAAGGGACCCACTAGCTAGTATTGTGGTCTCCCCACACTAATTTGTCCCAAAAAATATATAATATTATCCAAAAAAATTATATCATGGTTAATACACATAACAATGGATAATTAAAGCACCATTTTCTCTCTCGATGACTTACCAGTCTGCAGGGGGTGATTGAACACTGACTACCTGGTGGATTTCTACAGTCACTTTTTATATCCATTTTTAAATGTGAATATTTCATGATGGAAATTTTTATAGGATTCCAAGTACACCAACGAGGTGGGAAATAGTTTGTGTGATTTTTTATTGGCTATAAAAGGCTATTCACTTCATACTGGTTAGAGAGGCTCACTCAGGTAAGGATACAAGAAAGATCTATATCAGTTAGACTGTATGACATTATGGAGTTCAAATAAAAATCATTTCAGATAGATACAGACATTTTGTGCCTCATTTTTAAGGAATTTTAGATAGCCTTAGGGGAATGCAAGAGATTGTTCACTGTGTACCATATTCAAATAGATTGATAGTTCGAGTGAATTATTTGAATATTGGAGAATATTCTTTAAGAATTCATCCTAAAAATAAGTGGAGGATTAAAAGATATCCTATCCTTGGTTGATATTTCATATAAAATAAATTAAGAAGCTTATGTTTAGATGAAACATTATGAATAACATTACAAGGTCATTTCATTCATTAATCTGTTGGCATGGTCAAGGTGAGGTAGTAGCTGTTGGCCCAAATATGGTTCTGGATACGAATAAGAGTGTGTAGCTAATTCAGAAGATGTTGATCACCTATTTGAGTAGAAATAGATATTATGACGACTATATGAGGAGATTGTTGGAGTTCAGTGTCGGTAATCATTTTTTCGTAAGACATACTCTTTGGTTGGGGAATCAATATATGAGGATGTAGGGAAAGCTAAAACAATAGTTTTCGGGTCCTTTTATGATCACCGTATAGTTCTTGATAGTAGAATATCATATAGAACTTCCTTATCACTAATGTGGTATGTACAACATGTTTCATGTGTCCCAACACTAGATGTACATGGTTGATCCTATTTTTTCATGGACTATGAGGACATTGTTTCCGATCATGATGATTTTATGAGGAGAATCTGATGAAAATTATTAATCAGAGTGAGTAGTATTATTAAAGAATACTTTACCAATTTTCTAGATTTGGTGGCTGGATGGATGTATCTGGGAAGAGATTTTAGGGAATGAGTATTTTATTTGAGCTCTTTGGACAATGTTGTTCGAGCATGACCATTGGAGTAACTTCTTGGGGAAACAATGTTATTAGAAGGGGAAAACTGTAATATATTTAATCTTTATTGATAATAAAACTGAATTGGTAAAAAATTTGTATGATTTTATGTGAAATAGTTAATTTTCAATAAAAAATCCTTATTAATATTTTATTTTAATGTGACTTTACATAAAGTTAAAATTCGTTTTAACACATTGGAGTATTCTATGGAAGACGTTATTTGTTATGCATTGAGTCACCGTAAGATTTAGAAGCCCATAGATCCTCGATAATCATATAATAATATTTTTAAATATCTCTGATCACCAGTAGACATTTTGTCTAATGTGATATCCAAAATAGTGTCTCAAATGAGAATTAAGAGATTTAAATTAAATTTTCAATGTAGTATTAAACCTATTTGTGATATTACCTTTATAGGAAGTGGGTGTTTGGTTAAATAATGTGTTAGGGTAAATATATTATATTAAGAACATGTATTTTTATATAAAATAATGACATATCTTCAGAACCATATGTCATATGAGAAATATGATACATTAATTAGATTAAGAATGTGGGGATTACCCTAGGTGACACATAACATTTGTGTGCATCACGTGTTTAGTCAAATCACATGTGAGGAAAACATTTTTAAATATTATTATTAATTTAATTATAAAATATCTTATTTATGTCATCTTCATCATCATGTAAAAAACCACCATTTCATGTAGAGATTGATCCAAAACCATAGTTTTTAAACAATTGTTACCAATTACACACTACAACACCTAAATAGGGAGGAATTAATGACTTCGTCCCAAATTCTCAGTTGAATTGGGGGACTAAATTGGGTTTGAATTTGATGTTTTGGATTAAAATTTTCATGGTTATTCCTGTAGCGTTATTCAAATAGAGGGATCATGCATTACTCCTTATTGATTTTTTTATTGAGTCTGACAGACCAAAAATAATCTTTTTAATCATTTGGTGATGTCGTCAATCCAATACAATGTTTCTGTTTTCAGGTAAAGCAGCACAGATTACTTCCTCCCAAGAGAATTTTTGTGAAAGGTGTACAAATAATTATATAATTTTTTTTATTTAATTATTTCTTTCTTTGTTCATTTTCCCTAAAATATTAATTGTGGACGTTTTTAATTTAAAAAATTGTACAACCATTATTGTCAAATGTTAAATTTTAAAATTTTATAAGGATAAATATGGAAAATTATCAAATGATAATTAAGAAAATTTAACAAATATAATCGTGGAAAATTATGAAAAAATATTAGAAAAAATATAAAAAAGATAATTGTCAAATATTATCCAATGATACCTTCACATATTATATAATTATAATTATAGAAAATTATCAAATGATAAATGCATAAATATTAAAAAGATAATTGTAGATACGTGTAATTCCCTGACCCTAGTTACCCAGCGGAAGTGCATTATTTTAATACATTGGAAAGATTCAAAGGAATCATGTCCCAAAATACCGATCAGTTTAACAGTCTGGTAAAATAGATTATATTCATGAACATTATATTACACAATAAAACATAAAACACAACATAATTAATCCTTTGATAATTCCATTATTCCCCAATGATAACCCTATATATAAATCACAATACACTTCTTAAAATCATGGGAAAATAAAACATATGAAAGGGGTGAGCTTAGATGCTCAGTAGGGGTAAATAATTTAGCAGAATCTATAAACAATTATGACAAATGTGTAATAAAAACAACAGCCTTTTAAACATAAACATGAACATAATATATAACAAATAAAGCAAACATTACTATATAAACATGAACATGGATATTCTACTAGTCAAATAATCACATGTAATAATTAATTTCATAGTGAGGGAATGCCTAGCACTAGACATCATTACTACATAGTCAAGGCCTCGTGGAAATACTAAAAAAACATTAGGTCAAGACCTTATTCCAAGACACTAATATGTATCATGAGACCTTACGATGAATCGAGGGGCTATAGTGGGCCCCAACCGTCACATACAAAGACCATTGCATTCCTTATATGAAAATTTTGAAACATAACATAAACATTCATTTTAAAAATAGCATATAAAATATCAATACTTCAACCATAAACCATGAATGGTAGAAAAATAGAACATTCAAATTCAAACATATCATAACTCTTTCAATACAATATTTAAGATTTTATTTATAATAAATCAACCTCAATCAGTAATAATATCCAAAAATGATGATGACATAGTTGAAAATAATCAGTAAAACCCTTTGAGAGAAATAACTTTTTTTAATGAAATCATTTAAAAGTATCACAATTTATAAAGGAAGACATTTAAAAGATATTTTTGAATCAAAGTGTCCCATACTACATTGAAACTTTTGAGAGGAATTAATATTTTAGAGCATTCATGTCTATATAAGTAAATACTTAAAACCATTTTGGAAAAAGGACATTAATGAGATAGATTTAGAAGAATAGATATCTAAATCATTTAAAATGATGTTTGAGTTAAAGAGTAACTTAGTAGAATCATTTTTGAAATCTATTTTATGAAACATGGACTTGGGAAGTAAATACTTCCATGAAAATACTTACACATAACCAATCTGAGATAATTATGTGATTGATGAATTAATTCTTACCTCGCACTATTGTTTGGTCAAGGGTTCATTTATCCACTTATATAATGACCACAGTTTGTTATTAATTTATAAAAAACCATATTCATTTTTATTATATCATTCATGATCCATTTATGACTTTATAATACCCAATTAATATTATTTTCCATGTTAAATTAACATTTGGGTAATAATCGATTTCTTTATTGTACGTGTTTTAACATGTTATTCTTGATCGTATCACTTGGATAATGATTTAAAAACATCAATAATATAAAAAATTATTTATATATAATATATATTTAGAATATAAATATGTATAATTTATTGATATATGGAATGGAAAACACCATTTATGGAGACGATAGGCCGTACATAAGAATAAAGGATTTTTCTGTTTTCATATTGTAATGAATGGAAGTAAGTGAATAAGATATATGTAAGTACACACACTCACACATAGACACATATATATGTCTAAAATATAATTAAATTGTCATATATTACAAACTTTTTAATAATATATTTTTTATAATCATCGTTGAATGGTGAACCAGGAAATGAATCTCATCGTGTCATGGAGACGGTAAGCCGTACTTACACAGGAGTGACGATATCATTTTTTTAATGATTAAAATGTGTGGAATTGGATGGTATATTAATTATAAAGAGAAATTATCAAGTTATTTTAATTATTCATATACATATTACTCATTATTATATCCATCCAAATAACATAGCATTTAATGAAAAATTACACCACAGCGTAAAGACATTAGGCCATACGTACACACGCATGTTAACATTTTAATTCATAGGATGGATAAAATAATGAGTATAGTTGTACAATATTTATAAAAAAATTATAGTATGTATAAGGTACTGGATTTATAATTTTTCTATGGAAATAAAAAAGAAAGATAATGTGAAAGAAGAATATAAATTTGAAATAGGTGATAAAATAATTACTTTTCCTTTTGGGGTTTCCATTGATTTAAAAAAAGGGCTCCATAGGTAGTATTTCTGCTCAAGGTAAGGCCTTTAAGCTGATGAGAGGGATTATTGGAAGATATTTGGGTAGGGTTTGGCCGAGAAAAATAGATTTGGAGGTTTTATTTTGAGATAAGGGGAGTTACCCTTTTATAAGAGTGGTGCGGGTCACTTTATATAATGTTTGAAATATTCTTTAATTATAAAATCATTTTCAAATTTTAATGGATCCAAATTGATATATGTTGGTGATAATGTGGGGATGGGTAGAAATCCTCTCAAACAATAGTATTTAGACTTGTTTTAGTCACCATATTATCCATATATTTTAGATTTAACTCTTAGTTAAATAGTTTATCTTTTACCATGTCCGGTTTTATTATTATAATAAATGGTTAATAAACATATTATAAAAAACCAAAAAACCCCCCCAGTGGTTCAATAATGAAATATTTATCATTATATATGTCCTTTGATGAACCTTATATATTTAAGAATATTATATCATTTAATAATATAGTATTTGTTTTAAAAACACATTTATGTCATGTTTAACACTATTTAGTATTTGGTTTTTGTAAAAGTAATAAAAGCATGATTACTTCGAAAACATTAATTGAATCAAACCTAACATGACATATTAATCTATAAAATTCGTGTATGGAATCAAAACCCTCAATTTATTTTTCTTTTTATATTTATAATATCAATTATTTTAACTATTCATTGATAGTGTAATTACTGCATCATCCTTGTGTCATAAATAAATTTATTTTTTTTAATATCTAAAAATTTTAAATAATATAAAATTTTGTATTAAATCATTTTAGTGTTATAATTATTACTTATTTCCAAATTTATCTTATATATAACCGTATATTAATAATTGTTTAGTTATTAAACATTGAATTTTACACTTTTAACTATTCTTTAAATAAAAAAATAATAAATGACCAAATCTATTCCAAGTTGACCAAAAGGACCATATTTTATTCCTAAGGTTCTCTTTGGTCGAAATAGACTTATCCAATATAATTAAGACATGTGTTTGTGTAATTATAATATTATTTTCACCTTTAATTTTCCTATTTACTTTTAATCGTGGTAAATAAATGGCAAAAGTTACTATTCAAAAAAAATTATTTTCATCTTATTGAACCACATTTTATGTACTAATGTCAACTATGTATCTCATATTTTTGAAATTCAATTCACTGAAGTGGTAAAATTACATTTTATGCGAATTTGAAAATGTTCCAAGAAGGTGGGTAAAAGACGTTAATAATTTCAATAAATTTTATACATTTAATATTAATATAAAATGACTACAATGAATTACATTGAAATTTTATAGGTAATATATATCTATCTTGACTTACAATAAATTTATATAAATTAAATAATTATTTAAATAAAAAGTCTTTTTTAAATAATTATGTAGTGTTTTTCACTATTCATCAAAAATTGAATGTTTCCAAAAGAAATACCAAAAATTCACCCTAAGATAATTTTGTTATTCTGAATTAATAAATCAATACTATTTTACAAAATTAAAAACATAGAAGTTTCATAAATTATTTTAAAATTAATTCATGTTGTTAAAACCAAAAATAGAGTTTTTTTAAAAAGTAAAAACTATCAAAATATTGACATGAATTTATGTAAAATTTAGATATTAAATTACTTATAATGGACTACATATTATTAAATGATAAAATATAATCTAATTAATCTTCAAAACCATTTAAATAAATTATTTAACACAATAAATTATTTCGATTAAAAAAGCTGTTTTCAATTAAAATTTAGTATTTTTCATTATTCATCAAAATATAAAATTAATCAAAAATGTACCAAAATATTTTCCAAAGTATATTATTATGTTCTGATTATAATGAAAAATTTAATTTCATTAAATACAATATGTAAATGTGTAAATATTGGTTTTAAAAAGGGTTTTCCATTAAAAGGCGGTAAAATTTCATTTTGTGAAAAATACTTCATTTATGTGAAAAATTGAATTTTTTCTATATTATGTCCAAGAAACACATAAAATGGACGTTAAAATTATATGGAGTATATAATATTGATAATGCAGTTAATACTATTCATAACAGCTTTTTGAGCAGCTAGTTTTGGTATGTCATGGTGCGCTCGAACTCGGTGTTGCGTGTACCACAAGCAATTGAATTACTTTAAAGAGATAATGTATTATCAAATCATGAGGTGTTACATTCTCTCCTACTTAAATGAATCATATCCTATAAATTTGAAATTATTATACTTAAATAAGTGGTTAAAAATAGAAAATAACTTTTTTTAAAACCTATATCAGAAATAAGGTTAATAAAATTTAGCCTTAATAAAAGGGAAAGAGAAATGAAAAATTCCCCAAAAAATTATGGTCTTGAATAAGATAACATTTTTTTAAATTAGAGACACATAATTGGAGGAAAAATATAAATATTGATAGGGAGTTATTGAGGTCATAAATCATAAAAAGGTGTAAAATTGAGGGCCTCAATGCCATAAATATATGATGATTTAAAATATCATCAGTTAAAGAAACATCAGTTATTAGGATAACACATTTTTTAATTTAAGATCCCTTACCTAAAGTTTAATAATTAATTTATTCATATAATAACAGAATAAAAAATACATGGCAAGTATAGTGTCATCCTTAAACTAATTCCAACCACAAACTCATCTTTCACTCCAAAAGATAATATAATTCAAAAATATTTTTTTATCCTAATCATATAGGGATAAAAAAATAATGAATTTACAATTCATCAGTTAGAGTATTTGAAAAAACTATATTATACAAACTATGACATCACGTAGGCCAGTGAAAGGTGATGCACCCTTTTCGCCCATTGATTGCGTGTTCAAGTCTCACAGCCTTAGCAGACACGACCGGTTTTCAGCCGACCTCCATGTTGTCCTTTTTATAACAATCCAAAAATAATATTAAGAAATTATTTAACCATAAAAATATTATACAATGTCAAACTTAATCTATTCCAACCTTTAGACTTATCTAAAATACTTCTATCCAAACTCACAGTCCCAATTTTATATGGATGTTAAACATAATGAATATATTTTTTGCAATGAATTAACTTGTGAATACATTCATCATTTATTCTTTTAAAACATGATAACAACCTAAATTACCATAAAAATTTATTGATTACTTTCATGATATATTATTCCATATATAACACTGGATATAATCCTTATATCCATTTTTTAAACTACAACAATAATGGAATAAAAAAAAAATTAATTAGTTTTAAGAATATTGAATATTGTTTATCCAAATCAATCAATGAAATAGTTCTATAGTTCAATCCTTTTTTTATTTCCATAATTAATATAACCAGTATATCATTGATACAACAGTCAAATTAAATAATTATGTAATAACAACATTAGAAGACCAGTCATTACCCTTAATCTATGGTAGTATCATAACTAGATTATTATCCAATAGCATCATTTGGGGTATACTATGATGATTTCAACATAGTTTTGTGTAGTGTCCCAACACCTTGAAAATGAAACGTTGTACATTTTAAATCTTTTTCTTACCCATGAAATCACATACATAGTGTCATTTTTCTTCACACTTATAAAAAACTCACATTACATTCAAGAATTTACCAAGGCGATTCATTCCACAATTATCACATATAAGAAAATATTTCTTTCCCCTCTTCCCTTTATCCATATTTCTCTCTACCATCCTTTTCTTCTCTTTCATCCCTTCAAACCCATATGACTCAGAGAATTTTTCACTTATATTATTAACACATCATATTATTTCATCATATGATGAGAATATATGGGAGACTATTTCTCTTCTAAATTTTTGATTTATACCAAGAAAGATATGGTCCTTCTTACTCTTTGTATCATGTGTATTACTGGTGTTCTCATTCCTTATACTGGGCACCATTTCTAAACAATGGCACACACTAGTTTAGTTTATGAACCACAATTCATAATTCCAAACATGTAAAATCCCTAATTTAAAATGAAAAAGTTATGCATATAATCTGTATTCATAAAAAAAATTCTTTGAGGACGTATTTACTCATAAATCATTCATAATAGATTGTAATGAAAATTTAAATTTATCCTAAGTATATCCTATGGGAGTTTTGAAACCAAGAGTGTAGCAAGGCCCATTGATGTAAACCATGATACCCCAGGTTAAGCTCAAAATTCCCTGTTAGAGTTTTCAATCATAGGTACATTAGTGCCAGGGCTGCCTCTACCTACTCGTATCCAGACAGGGATGTATTTCAAGGAAAATTTACAAAATCTCTACACTACCAAAATTCTAGGAAGTTCTTCGATACTAATCCTCAATTTCTATCTTCGGGAAATGTTCTATAAAAAGAGATTTTTTAAATCCAGTTTCCAAGGATTGTACTAAACTTCCTATGATACAAATTGTAATGCCCTGTCCCTAGTTACCCAGAGTCGGTGCATTATTTTGTTACATTTTTAGGATTACAAGGAATCATGTCCCAAAAAAAAATCAGTTTAGCAATTTTGGAAAATAGATTACATACTTGAACGTTACATTACACAATGAAATATAAAACAAAATGTGAATTATATCTCGAGAATTCCATTTTTCCCCTATCTTACCCCAACATATCAATCACAATACACTTCTTGGAATCATAGGAAAATAAATCTTAATAATGACGTGAGCTCAGATGCTCAGTAAGGGTAAATAATTTAGCAGAAGCCATAAACTATTTAGGCAAGATATATAATAAAAACAAAAGCCTTTTAAACATAAAAATGGACATAATATAGAGAACATAAATAAAGCCTTACCATATAAACATTCACATGGGTATTATAATAGTAAAATAATCACATGTAATAATAAATTTCATAATGAGTGAATGCCAAACACTGGGCATCATTACCACGTAGTCAAGGCCTTGTGCCAAGATTACAATTTTTTTTTCAAGGCCTTATGTCAAGATACAAGTTTTTCTCGTTATTACCACTGATGTATCAAGTGGCCATAGTGGGGGCCACCCATCACTTACTAAATCCACTACATTTCACATATGAAGACGTTGATACCTAACATAAACATTCATATTAAAACTATCATAAAAAATGTTAATAATTCAACTTTAAACCATGAATGGTATAAAAATAGCACATTCATACTCAAAAATATCATTAATCATTCAATACAATATTAATGATTGTATTTATAATAAATCAACCTCAATCAAGAATAATATCCAAAAAATAATGTTGACATAGTTTAAAATAATTAGTAAAACCCTTTGAGAGAAATATCTTTTTTTCATGTAATCATTTAAAAGTCTCAAAATTTATAAAGGAATACATTTAAAATATATTTTTGAATAAAAATGTCCCATACCACATTAAATCTTTTCAAAGGAATTAAAATTTTCAAACATTCATGTCCATATTAATAAATACCTGAAACTATTTTGAAAACAAGGACATTAATGAGAAAGATTTAGAAGAATAAATATTTAAAACATTTAAAATTATGTTTTAGTTAAATATTACATAAAAAGAATCATTTTTAAATTTATCTTATAAAAAATTGACAAGGATAATAAATATGTCTCAGAAAATACTTACACATAAACAATCTCAGATAATAATGAGATTGAAGAATTAACCCTTACCTTGAACTTTCCTTTGGTCGAGGGTACATTTAACCTCCTGTATAATGACTATAGTATGTTATTAAATTATAACAGAACCAAAGTCATATTTATTATATCATACATGATTCATTTAGTACTTTATACTACACATTCAAAAATGATTTCCTTGTTAAATTAATATTTCGGGCAATAATCACTTTCTTTATCGTACGTCTTTTAACTTGTTATTCTTGACCGTGTAATTTAGATAAGGATTTAAATACTTACAAAAAATAAAACCTTAATTATATATTATATATTTTTAGAATATAAATATGTATAATATATAGATATATGAAATGGAAAATACCATTTATGGAGACTGTAGGTCGTACGTACGCATAAACGGTGCTTCCGCTTTCATATCATATTTAATGGAAGTATGTGAATAAGATATATGTAAGTTACCACACACACACACACACAGACACACACAGAGATATATATATATATATATAGTAGAAATATTATTTCATATATTAAATAATTATTAATAATATATATTTTTATAATCAACGTTGAATGGTGAACATAGAAATTAATCTTATCTTGTTGTGGAGACAGTATGTCGTACGTACACACGAGCGACGAGATCATTTCCTAAATGATTAAAAGTAGAGGAATTGGATTTTATATTAATTTTATAGAAAATTATCATCTTATTTTTATTATTTATATTAATATTATTCATCTTCATATCCATCCAAATAACATAGTGTTGAATAAATATTTACACCATGGGGTGATGACTATAAGCACCACGCATGCACACATGGTGACATTATCATTCACAGGATGGGTAGAATAATGAGTATTCTTGTACCATATTTATAATAACATAAATCTATGTAGAACATACTGGAGTAATTATTTTTTTATTAAATAACAACAGATAGAATGTGGCAGAAGAAAAGAACTTTGAAAGTGGTGATAAAATAATTACCTCTTCATTGGGAGTTTCTTTTTGATTTGAACATAAGGGCTCCTTAGGATGGATTTATTTTGTAGGGAAAGCCTCTAAGTTAAAGTGTGGAATTTTGGTAGGAGATTTGGTCAGGGTTTGGCTGATCCAAATGGCTTTTTAGGATTTATTTTGAGGGATGGGGAAGTACCATTTTATTAGATATGTGAGGGTTACTTTAGATAATGTTTTAAATATTATTTTATAATAATATAATTTTAGGTTCATAATGGATCCAAATTGATTTATATGAAATATAAGGTGATTATGGGTTGAGAACCTCTCAACCAATAGGTTCTAGGTAAGTTTAGGTCGCCATATTAACACTATCTTTTAGAATTAACTATTAGGTAAATAGTTTAACTTTTACTATATCCTCTTGTATTATTATACTAAATGGTTAATAAACTTACTATTAAATTCCATGAGAAACCCAAGTGGTTCATTAATGACATATGTATCATTATAAAAGTTTTTTGTCTAAACCATAAAATTTTAGTAATATTATATCATTTAATAATATAGTATTTTTTTAAAATCTCATTTATGTCAATTTTGAAACTATTTAGTATTTGGTTTTTGTGAAAGCCATAACAAAATGGTTACTTCGACAAAAATTCATTACATCATGCCTAAAATTTCATATTATTCTATAAAATTTGTGGATGGCATTAGAAGATTCAAATTACATTTATTTTTCTATTTATAATATCAATTATTTTAATCTTTCATTGATAGAGTTATTACTACATGATCATTGTGTCATAAAAAATTTAATTATTTCATCTCTAAGAATTATAAATAAATTACCATGATGTACTAAATACATTTAGTTTTCTAATAAATATTTATTGTTGAATTAATATTATGTATAAACTAATATTAAAAATGGTTTGTTTATTAAACATTGAATTTATCATTTTAACTCTTCTTTAAATAAAATAATAATAAATGTCCTAATCTAATCCAAGTGAACCAAAATGATTATATTTTTTCCAAAGCTTGTTTTTCGTCAAAATACAGTTATCCAACAGAAATAGGACATTTTTTAGGGTAATTGTAGTATCATTTTGATCTTTAGTTAACCAATTTACATTCAATAGTGGTAAATGCAAGTCAAATGTTACTATCAACTAAAAATTATTTTCATCTTGTTGAACTAAATATTTGATATAACACTATTTTGTTGAATATTTTATTGATAATAAATGACATAATTTCCTCACATTGTGTTAAATATGTTTATTTATAAAATATGTGGGATTTGATCATTCATTTGAAAATTTGCTGAAAATTCCAGTTTTACCCTTTATAGTGCACTGTAGTATTTCAAAGATAAATATTTTTATATTTATTATTTGAACATGAAGTTTTTTAAAATTGTTACTAATGTAATTGTATAAAAAATATATTCAGGACAGTAGAGGTAAATAATGAATTTAGTTGTTGAAAATGGGCCATGAAGTCAAAGTTGGGCTGGACTCGCCAGAATGGACATAGGTTCTGTGTTTGGGCCATAACATATTCATCCGTTATTGGATAAGGCCCAAATTATGATAGGAGCTCAAGGATTCATTTTAGCAAAAATAAATCTATTCTAAAGCTAGTTCATGCATTTTAGAGGTAAAATTGGCGGTGCAAGTTGTATTAAAATATTTGGCTGAGATTTTCCATTCACACTTGAAACCTCATTAAACCTAGCCTCCCCTCCACTATATAAATTAGTGTTTTTTCATTTGAAGGGGTTGTGACGTGAATTAAGATATTATAGGAAGAGGAGAATTTGTTTCATCCAAATTATCCAACCATTGTAAGATGGGTATCTCTTGAAGCAAGGATTCGCTCATCGAATCCTCATTCTGTTCTTCATGTTCTAATATTTTTATTTGTGTTTTAAACATCATTGTTATTCTTTTAAATCTTCTATTTTATTATGTTTTATTAAAATTTATTCTTCTCTTAATATTACTCTTTGGTCTAGAATTCTTGAGTTGAAGCGTTATTGGATTATACCCATTATAAACCGTTGCGAATGCAATTTTCTTCTACGATGATTATGCCACCCATGGAAGAGTAGTCTTTTAGTAATCGATCAATCTCTTACTTTCTAAATTAATTTATTTTGAATAAATGATATACTTTAATTCACATAATATGATAAATTAATTGAGATTTTAATTTAATTTAAACTAATCAAACAATTGAACAATTAACATAAAAACACGCGAGGACGAGATTTTGTGTAAATTGTGAGAGTGCGAACTTAATCAGTTATACAAAACCATACAGGATCAATTTGTAGTGTTTAAATATAATCACTAAACTCAATTAATTCTAATTTCCAGAGGAAAAATGTGGCTTAATTTACCAATGACCATAATATAATCTTATAACATCAATCAAAGTAGGGTGTTACGATTGCATGTTCCGAAGTTAGCCTAGGGTTAAATTCACTTCATCTTTGTGGTAAGGTTAATTCTCATAGGGTTCAAGGGTTAACAAGTTAAGGGATCATAAATAATTGGATTTTAATTTAAATTATAATTATAAATAATTTATTGAATATTTATAGTTAGATCAATTACATCTTTTTATTATTGTCTAAAAACCATCTTCTTGTTGTGTCATTTTAATCGAAATTCATTTCAAAACTAAAAACAAAAAATACAATATTCTTCAAGAAAAATTCTTCTAGATTTATAAACTATAACCAAACCCCATCCATTCAAGTATTGTTTCATTCTATTTAATTTTATTTTTAAGATACCTCTAAAAAGTTGTTTTAATTTACTTACTCCTATGAGAGATGACCTTGGTCAGCAACTCTGCTGCACCTAAGAACCCAAAAATCACTAATCATTTGAGGGTGCCCACGATAGTGCTATTTCAAATTGGATATGTTTCTGGGGAGACAAGTAATTATTTCGACCAATTTGAGGTATTTATTTTATTTTACATTTTATTCTCTTCCTCTCTTCATTCATCCTTCATTACCCAATCTGATTTTTTCTGCTTTTATTTTCATCAACTTCTTTTTGGACCATCAACTCAAACTTATTATTTCTATTTTACTGTGGTCCAATTTCTTTATTTTCATTTTTATTTGATTTATGACACAAACTAATCCTGATGATCTCTTAGATCTTGAACCTGATATTGAACATAGCCTTAGGACACGAATCGGGAATTCTAAGTCTATGAGAAGTTTCAACATTCAACCAGTTGTAGAATTACTCCAATATAAGAACATTGAAATTGGATGAAATTCAAATTCATCCATAAAACAAGAACCAATGGCTGAAAATAATTTAAATTATCTCAATAGAACCATTCGAGAATTGGTTTCACCTGATATCAATTATCAACCAAATTGTATTGCATACCCAAATCTTGAATCGGACAATGAACTGAAATCTGGATTAATTTACCTGCATCCAAAATTTCACAACCTCTATGGTGAGGATCCCAATAAACAATCTAAATAATTTAATGTGGTTTGCTCAACCTTTAAACCAAGAAATTTTTCTAAAGATCAAATCAAACTAAGAGCATTCCCATTCTCACTTGATGGAGATGTAAAACACTGGATGTATTATTTACAACATGAGGATGTAACTTATTGGAGCGATTTGAAACGTCTTTTCTTGCAGAGATTTTTTCCAACATCAAGGACCACTTCCATTCGAATGGAGATCTCAGGGATCAAGAAAGCCCAAGGAGAGTCATTGTATGAGTACTGGGAATGATTCAAGAATTTGTGTGCAAGCTTACCACATCCCCAAATCAGCGAGAAACTCCTCATCCAAAACTTCTATGAAGGACTGACACCTATGGAGAGAATAATGGTGGATGTTATGGCTGGATGAGCATTGGTTGACAAGACACCAGTAGCTGCACATGCGTTGGTCAACAAAATGGCCCAAAACTCTCAACAATTTGGCGATCAAGGTGCACCACATGTCAGGGGAGTACATCAGGTAAGTCCATCTTCTCATGGAATTCATTTGATTGATAACATGTTGGAAGAATTGAAAACTATGGTGGGACATATTGCTTTGGAAAAAAAGGAATCCCAAACCCCTCCTTCAAGGCCTTGTGGTATTTGCACTGAGACAAGCCACCCAACTAACTGTTGCCCACAACTCCAAGAAACAGAAGATTGTGCAGCAATGTTCCCTGGGAGACCATATTAGCAACAGAAACAACTAACATATCCCCAAAAAAAGTTTGATCTAACATACAACCAAGGGTGGAAGGATCAATCAGACATAAGGTATGGCTCTGGACAATAATAAAGGCCTCCCTTTCAACAAAACTTCAAGCAGCCTCCACCTTACCAGCAGGGTTTCCGACAACCCCAAAGGAGATTTGAATCTCAACCGTCAACAAGCCAACAAAAAGGTAATCCCCCATACAAGGTTTATTATAACACTGATTAGATTTTGAAACAAATTGTTCTTAATCAAAAGAATGAGCAGAAGAGTCAAGGTTCGAAGCTGAGGGAGTTGAAGACTCAAAAGAGCCAGATTGACACCGCCCTCCATGAACTGGTAAGTAAGAATTCAGGAAATCTACCATCCCAACTTACTCCAAATCCAAAGGAGAATGTTAGTGACATCACATTTAGAAGTGGGAAGCAAACAACTGATGCTTCTCCACCTATCATTCCATTAGGAATCACCTCAACTCCGGAGAAGCCCCATTCCATACCAACTGATGATCAACCCAAAGAGAAAGATAATGGTAATAAAAATATTGATGATGTTCCTCCTAAACCTCTTCCCTTTCCAAATAGGGTTGTTCAAACAAAGAATATGGCTGAATAGGTGATGCAAAACGAGGTTTTGGACACATTCATGCATGTTGAGATCAACATCCCTCTACTTGAAGCCATCAAAAAAATCCCAAGGTATGCGAAATTCATAAAAAATATATGCACCAATCGAATAGGGTTCAAGGGAAATGAGAGGATCAAACTTGGAAGGAATGTATCATAACTAATTACACAAACTCTATAAATTCCAACAAAGTGCAAGGATCCCGGTACAATCAACATCCCATGTACCATAGGGGAGTTTCACTTCTCTGATGATCTATGTGATTTAGGAGCTTCAATAAATGTGATGTCTCACTCTGTATTCTCTTCATTACAGGTTGGTGAGTTCAAGCCCATGAGAGTAGTGGTGCAATTGGAGAACAGAGCTGCAACATATCTAGAGGGAGTCCTTGATGATGTACTTGTCCACGTAAGAGACATGATCTTTCCAGCAGACTTCTATGTGCTAAAAATGGAGGATGATCAGGTAAGTTATCACGCTCCCATTATTATAGGTAGACCCTTCCTCAAAACTGCAAAAACTATCATAAATGTTCATGAGGGTACACATTCCATGATATTTGGAGATGAATTTGAAATTTTTAATGTTATGGACAACATGAAGTACCCCTCTGAGGACAATTCTGCTTTTTTTATCTCCCATTTTAAACCACCAAGTAAAAACTCCATGGATTTTGATTGTCCTATGCTGAGGGAGATTATGAGTATTGGTTCTAGTTTGATGTCTAAGAGTATTTCCACACTTGTTTTTTATGTACAAACCTCTCTTAGATTATATTTTGATGTGGATTCAAATTCTTATCATATAATCTCTAATTATGACATGGTTGTTGAGTATGCTGATGGGTTTGATGGATTATTTTCTAATTTTGATGATTTTTATTATGATACTGATGTTCATTGTGTAGATATGTTTGTTGCATCAATTTCTCCATCCACACATCATCCCCTGAAATTGGAACTCAAGCCATTTCCCCCCAAATCATTAATATGCATACTTGCTGAGTGGTGATAGATTACCTGTTATCATTGCTGACAACCTCTCTTTTGAACATGAAGAAAAAAATTTGACTCTTTTGAGAGATAACATTAGGGAAATTTGTTGTACATTGGCAGACATATCAGGTAATAGCCCCTCCATTGGCATGCATAGTATTCTCTTGGAAGATGGGGCTAAACCGATTAGGCAGCCACAAAGTAGACTTAATCCAACACTTTTGGAAGTTGTAAAGAAAGAAGTTGAAAAATTACTTGAGGTGGGTATCATTTACCCAATTTCTGACTCACAATGGGTTAGCCCTATCTAGGTTGTACCAAAGAAAACTGGTTTCACTGTTATAAAAGATAAAAATGATGAGTTAGTTCTTATGAGAGTAAAAAACATTTGGCGAGTGTGTATTGATTATAGGAAACTAAATCAATCCACTCATAAGGACCATTTCCCACTTTCATTCATTGACCAGATGATTGAGAGACTTGTATGTATGACACATTATTGCTTCATATATGGTTTCTCTAGCTATTTTCAGGTTCCCATTGTTGTAGAGGACCATAAGATGATGACATTCACCTGCTCATTAATTACCTTTTCATACCGAAGGAAACCATTTGGACTTTGCAATGCCGCTGGTACCTTCCAAAGGTGCATGGTGAGTATTTTCTCAGATTTCATTGACAACTACATTGAGGTATTTATGGATTATTTTACAGTTTATAGATCCTCATTTGATGAATGTCTCTCTAGTTTTAGTGATGCGTTGCATCATTGTATTGAGAAAAATATGGTCTTGTTGAAAATTTTCATTTCATGGTCGAAAAGGGAATTGTCTTAGGTCATATAGTCTCCCAACATTGCATAGAAGTTGATAAATCTAAGGTAGACATTATTTCATCCCTGTCATATCCTACATGTGCGCTTGATGTTCAACCATTACTTAGACATGTTGGACTTTATCGATGCTTCATCAGAGATTTTAGTAATATCGCTATACCCTTATCTCGATTTCTTCAAAAAGATATGGACTTCAATTTTGATGATTCATGCAGGGTATCATTTGATGAGCTAAAGAATTGTCCGACCACTCCACCGATCATACAACCCTCACGGTGGGACCTTCCATATGAGCTTATGTGTGATGCGTCCAACTTTGTGGATGGAGATATCTTATCTCAGAGGGTGGAGGGATGTTCACATGTTATTTCATATGCATTAAGGACATTGGATTCTACCCAATCAAACTAAACCACAAAAAAATGAGTATCTTGCTATTATAGTTTCTTTAGATAAATTTCGTTCATATTTATTGCGATCTAAAGTAGTTGTTTTCTCTGACCATGCAACTTTTAGGTACCTCCTAAAGAAGCCAAATGCAAAGCCACGACTTATCCATTGGATGCTCATTCTTCCAGAGTTTGACATTGAGATAAAGGACAAGAAGGGGTCAAGGAATTTGGTGTCAGACCACATGACTAGGCTTACACACACACTAGAGGGTGACACCTTGGACCAGGTACCACTTCAGGACACTTTACCTGATGATCATCTCTATAACATCTCAGGTACACATTCTTGGTATGTTGATTTAGTTAACTACATTGTTGCCTCTTAAATCCTAGTAAATTTGAAGAATCATCAAGTCCAAAAATTAAAAAGTGTGTCTAGGTTTTATGTGTGGGATGATCCTTACCTCTGGCGCATGTGTAGTGACCAAGTCATTAGGAGGTGTGTTCCTGATCATGAGTTTGAGTCTGCTTTGAATTTATGTCATACAATTTCTTTTGGTGGACACTTTGGACACCAATATACAACTAGAAAAGTATTAGACTATGGATTATACTTTCCTAGCTTATTCCATGATTCCCATGTGTTTTGTAAGTCATTCTCTCATTGCCAACATACCGAAAACATTTCATGGAGACACGAGATGCCCCAACAACCCATTTTATTCTGTGAGATTTTTTATGTTTGGGGAATTTATTTTATGGGCCCATTTACTAGATCATTTGGATATTTTATATCCTTGTTCATGTTGATTATGTGAGTAAATGGGTGGAGGCCAAGGCCACTAGGACTGACGATTCTCATGTTTTAGTGGATTTTTTGAAGGCTCAAATTTTCTGCAGGTTTGCAGTACCAAAGGCCATCATCAGTGACCAAGGGACACACTTTTTCAATAGGAATTTTTCTTCCCTCCTTCGAAAGTATGGGGTGACATACAAAACATAAACACCATACCACCCCCAAACAAATGGCCCAGCTGAGGTTTGAAATCGTGAGTTGAAGAAAATCTTGGAGAAAACCGTGCAGCAAAAATAGGAAGGATTAGATAATGCACTTGGATTATGCATTGCTGGCTTATAGGACAACATACAAGACACCCATTGGTATGTCCCCATTTCGGATTGTTTTTGGGAAAGCGTGTCATCTCCTTGTGTAAGTTGAGCATCAGTCTTATTGGGATATAAAGAAATGGAACATGGAATTGTCCCAAGCTAGAATTTAAAAGATGTTGAAAATTCAAGAGCTTGAGGAGATTCAACTGTCATCATATGAGAACTCAAGGATCTATAAGGAAAGTTCAAAATCAGTTCCTGATAAAATGATCCTGAAAAGGGAATTTCATGTTGGAGAGAAAGACTTCTATAGTTCACGACCGAATCTAATTCCTGGAAATTTGTGTTCCAGATGGTTAGGTCCTTATATTGTATCTAATGTTTTTCTTATTGTACAATAGAGATCACATAAGGGGAAACTGGAAGGAGCTTTACTGTCAATGGTCAGCATTTGAAGAGATACATTGAGGGACTTTCTACTGATGTAGTGGATTTTAACACACTACATGACCCCATCATCACTTGAGTACATCAGGCTGTTCCTAACCCTTTCACTTTGTCATATTGAAAAATTATGCATTTCCTGTGCATATATCATCTCATGGGTTCACATTGAGGACAATGAAATATTTTAAGTGTGGGGGAGGGAACCTTTTAGTTTAGTAATTTCAATTGTTTTCCTGTTTAAAAAAAATTGTGTGTTTTTCAAATTTCATGTGTTTATTTTTCAATTTTATTTGTGTTTTTGAAATTTTTGAGCTTAAATGATTCTCATCACAATTTTGAAATGCATATCAATTAGTGAAATAATTTATCCCATTAAACTGAGCTTAAATGAATTCTGATATTGACATTGTTTCAAGTTCAAATATTTCGTAATTTCATGAAAAGTACATTGAATTTTGAATCCAATGCCACATATCACTATCTTTATATTTGAAACCACTTTCTTGTGAGTCTTCTAAACCATTATTTTCATATTATTGATATTCACCTCACTTCTTGAAAGAACCAAACCATGCTTGATTTAACCATAATTTGATTTATTTATGTCAAAACATGAGGGTTTGAGGTACTTATGATTAAATGATTGAGAAATTTGTTTGGTATTAAAGCCCTTATTTCCAAGAATCCTTTTTTATAATTGACTACCTTGAACAGTTAATCCTTGTAGCCCTTAGAATCCAGGAACAACCTGTTAGGTTAGCCATATTACAAGACAACTTTTCCTATCCAACTAACTCTTGAAGTGAAATTGCATAATCTAGTTGACCTTAATTGTGGGGGAAGATATCTTGTGTAGTGCTACCACATTTTGTGATACATTCAGTGGAAAATTAAATTATGAAGAGATTTTTTTGATGCTAAAGAAAATAATTATATTGAAAATTTCCTTTTCTGGAGCATTCATGACAAGTGAAGTTGTGCCCTTTCTAGAGCTTCTAATTGATGTTGAATGTTATTCCTATCTAGAGCTTTCAAGAAAATCTTGTTTGAGAAGATTGACATTTTTGATGCTGAAATGATGAATGGTGTAAACATTCCATGACTTTTCATGATGATGTTTCTAAATTGATACTCTGGGGATTGAGGAGAAGATCATATTTAAGGTAAATTAAATTAAGGCAATTTTGCTTCAAAAAGAGTAAATCCCTCCACATTCAGCCGCAAAATTTTTCACACCTTAATCCACCAACCAAAAGCCATAGAAAAACCCGGAAAAGTCCCCATGATAAATATATGACTTTGAATCACATCAGGTGGTGATGTAGGAATTTATCAATCCTATGGTGACCCTTGTTTGATTTTGGATGAGAAAGACATTGCAAAAAAATTAATATTTGGCTGATGAGAGAAAATTGAAGCAAGGTAAGTGTTTTGTGCCTGGGAGGATAAATGAAGTTGAAATATATTGAATGATATAATTGGAAATCTTGAAATAAGGGTTTTTATGAGGCATGATATCTTTTTATTCTTGGTGAATAATTGATGTATATCAATGATATGTGTTTTAAAATTTGTTTTGATTTGACATTGATGTTTACTTGATATGAGGTTTTGCCCAGAAGTGCAAAAGGGTAATTGTGGGGGAGTTGATAAAAAAAAATTTGTTGAATATTTTATTTATAATAAATGACATGATTTCCTCGTATTATGTAAAATATTTTTATTTATTAAATATTTGGGATTTGATCATTCATTTGAAAATTTGGTGAAAAGTCCTATTTTACCCTTTATAGTGCACTATAGTATTTCAATGATAAATATATTTATAATAATTATTTGAACTTGAAATTTTGTAACCGTGTTCCTAATGTAAGTTTCTACAACTTATATTCAGGACATTAGAGCTAAAGAGTGAATTTGGTTGTTGAAATTGGGCCATGAATTCAAAGTTTGGCTGGACTCGATAGAATGGACATAGGTTCTGTATTTGGGCCATATATTCATCATCCTTTCTTGGATTAGGCCCAAATTTTGAGAGAAGATCGGGGATGAATTTTCTCACAAATCAACCTGATTGAAAGAGAGTTGGTTCACGCGTTTTGGAGGGAAAATGGGTGGTTAAATTTGTATTAAAATATTTGGCCGAGATTTCCCATTCACACTTGAAACCTCTTTAATCCTAGACTCCACTCCACTTTATAAATTAGAGTTTTTCTCATTTTGAGGGGTTGGGACATTAATAATGAGATTGGAGGTAGAGGGGAATTGGTTTCACCCAAATTCTCCAAACATTTTAAGAGGGGTATCTCTTGAAGCAAGGATCCTCTCATCGAAGCTTTCTTATGTTCTTCATGTTGTAATATTTTCATTTATGTTTTACAATTCATTGTTATTATTTTAATTATTCTCTTTTATTTTGTTTTATTAAAATTTATTCTTCTCTTAATATTCTTCTTTGGTCTGTAATTCCTTAGTAGAAGCATTATTGGGTTATACCCATTATAAACTGTTGCAAATGCAATTCGCTTCTATGATGATTACGCCACCCATGGAAGAGTAGTATTTTAGTAATCAATCAATATCATATCTTATAAATTCATTTATTCTGAATCAATGTTATAATTTAATTCACATAATATGATCAATTAATTTAGTTTTTAATTTAATTGATACTAAGCAAACAATTGAACAATTAATACAAAAACATGCGAGGCGAAGATTTTGTGTAAATTGTGAGAGTGGGAACTTAATCGGTTATACAAGACATTAGAGGAGAAATTTGTAGTGTTAAAATGTAATCCCTAAACAAAATTAATTCTAATTTCTAGAGGGGAAATGTGCCTTAATTTACCACTGACCATAATCTAATCTTAGAACATCAATCAAAGCAGGGTGTTGCGATTGCATGTTCTGAAGTTATCCTAGGGTTATATTCACTTCATATTTGTGGTAAGGATAATTATCATAGGGTTAGGGGGTTAACAAGTTAAGGGATCATAAATAAGTGGATTTTAATTTAAATTATAATGATAAATAATTTATTGAATAGGTATAGTTAGATCGATTACGTCTTTTAAATATTGTCTAAAAACCATCTTCTTGTTGTGTCATTTTAATCAAAATTCATTTACAAACTAAAAATAAAAAATACAATATTCTTCTAGAGAAATTCATTTAGATTTATAAACTATAACCAACCACATCCTTTCAAGTAGTGTTTTCATTCTATTTTATTATTTTTATAATTCCTCTAAAAATTTGTTTTAATTTACTTCCTCCTTTGAGAGACAACCTTTGTCAGCCACTCGGCTGCACCTAAGATCCCAAAAACCACTAATCATTTGTGGGCGCCCACGACAGTTCTCTTTCAAATTGGAACTGTTGTCATGGAGGCAAGTAATTATTTAAACCAATTAGAGGTATTTATTTTATTTTACATTTTATTCTCTTCCTCTCTTCTTTCTTCCTTCTTTACCCAATCTGATTTTTTCTTCTTATTTTATTTTCTTATACTTCTTTTTAGACCATCAACTCAAACTTATTATTTCTATTTTACTATGGTCCAATTTATTAATTTTCATTTTTACTTGATTTATTCCATGAACTAATCCTTAAGATCACTTAGATCTTGACCTTGAGATTGAACGTATCCTTAGGGCACGAATCAGACATTCTAAGTCTACGGGAAGTTTCAACATTCAACCAGTTGTAGAATTACCCCAATATCAGAACATTGAAATTGAATGAAATTCAAATTCAACCATAAAACAATAACCCATGGCTAAAAATAATGTAATTTATATTTATAGAACCATTCTAGAATTGGCTGCACATGATATTAATTATCAACCAAATTGTAATGCATACCCAAATCGTTAATTAGACATTTAACTAAAATCTGGATTAATTCACCTACTTCAAAAATTTCACGGCTTCTCTAGTGAGGAACCCAATAAACACCTTAAATAATTTAATGTGGGTTGCTCAACCTTAAAACCATGAAATGTTTCTAAATATCAAATCAAACAAATAGAATTCACATTCTCACTTGAGGGAGCTGCGAAAGACTGGATGTATTATTTACAAACTAAAGATTTAACTTATTGGAATGATTTGAAACATCTTTTCATGCACATATTTTTTCAAGCATCAAGGAACGCTCAATTTGAAAGGAGATCTCAGGGATCAAACAATCCCACGTGGAGTCAATGTATGAGTACTGGGAACGATTCAAGATTTTGTGTGCAATCTGGCAACATCACCAAATCAGTGAGCAACTCCTCATCCAAAACATCAATGAAGGACTCACACCTATGGAGATAAGAATGGTGGATGCCGCAGCTGGAAGAGCATTGGTGGACAAGACACTAGTAGTTGTACATGCGTTGATCGACAAAATGGTGCAAAACTCCCACCAATTTGGAGATCGAGGTGCACCAGATGTCTGGGGAGTACATCAGGTAAGTCCATATTCTCATGAAAGTAATTTGATTGATACCAATTTAGAAGAATTTAGAACTATGTTGAGACATATTTCTTGGGCACAAAAGACCTCCCAAACCCCTCCTTCAAAGCCTTGTGGTATATGCACTGAGACAATCCACCCAAATAACTTTTTACCACAACTCCAAGAAACAGAATATTGTGTAGCAGTGTTCCCTGGGAGACCATATCAGCAACAACAACAACAACCATATCTCTAAAATAAGTTTGATCCAACATACAGACAAGGGTGGAAGGATCAATCAGACATGAGGTATGGCTCTGGACAACAACAAAATCCACCCTTTCAACAAAACTTCCAGCAGCCTCCACCTTACCTGCAGGGTTTCCAACAACCCCAAAGGAGATTTGAATCTCAAGCATCAACAATCCAACAACAAGGGAATCCCCCATCCACGGTATATTCTAACACTGATGACCTTTTGAAACAAATTGTTCTTAATCAATAGAATGTGCTGATGAGTCATGGTTCGGAGCGGAGGGAGTTAAAGACTCAAATGAGCCAGATTGCCACAACCCTCCATGAACTGGTAAGTGGGAATTCTAGAAATCTACCATCCCAACCTACTCCAAATCCAAAGGGGAATGTCAGTGAAATCACATTGAGAAGTGGGAAGCAAAAAACTGATGATTCTCCACCTATCATTCCACCGGAATTCACCTCACATCCAGAGAATCCCCATTCCATACCAACTAATGAGAAACCCAAGGAGAAAGATAAAGGTAATAAAAATATTGATGATGTTCCTCCTAAACATCTTCCCTTTCCAAATAGGTTTGTTCAAACCAAGAATATGGATGAAGAGGCGATGCAAAACAAGGTTTTGGACACATTCAAGCATGTTGAGATCAACATCCCTCTACTTGAAGCCCTAAAACAAATCCCATGGTATGCTAAATTCTTAAAATAACTTTGCACCAATCGAAGAGGGATCTGGGGAAATGAAAGGATAAACCTTGGAAAGAATGTCTCGGCACTCATTACACCAACACTATAAATTCCAACATAGTTCAAGGATCCCGGGACATTCACCATCCCATTTACTATAGGGGAGTTACACTTCTCTGATGCTCTTTGTGATTTAGGAGCTTCAATAAATGCGATGTTTCACTCTGTATTCTCTTCTATATAGGTTAGTGAGTTGAATCCAATGAGATTAGTGGTGAAATTGGAGAATATATCTACGACATATCCAGCGGGAGTCCTTGAGGATGTACTTGTCAGCGGAAGATACAAGATCTTTTCAGCAGACTTCTATGTGCTAAAAATAGAGGATGATCAGGTAAGTTCTCGGGCTCCCATTATCTTAGGTAGACCCTTCCACAAAACTAAAAAAACTATCATAAATGTTCATGAGGTTACACTTTCCATGGAGTTCGGATATGAAGTTTTAATTTTAAATGTTATGGACTCCATGAAGTACCCCTCTAAGGACCATTCTGCTTTTGTTATCTCCCATTTTGAACCACCAAGTAAAAACTCCATAGATTTTGATTGTCATATTCTTATAAATATTATGAGTATTTATTCATGTTTAATGTCTGAGACTATATCCACACCTTTTTTTGATAGAAAACCCTCTCTTGGATTTGATTTTGATGTAGATTCAAATTATGATCATATAAAATCTGATTATGACATGGATGTTGAGTATGCTGATGGATTTGATGCATTATTTTCTAATTTTGATGATTTTTATTCTATTACTTATGTTCATTATATAGATATGTTTGTTGCGTCAATTTCCCCATCCATACATCACCCCTATATATTGGAACTCAAGCCATTGACCCCAAATCTTAAATATTCATACTTGCTGAGTGGTGATAGATTACCTGTTATCATTGCTAAAAATCTCTCTTTTGAACATGAAGAAAAAACTTTTGAATCTTTTGAGAGATAACATTATAGAAATTGGTTGGACATTGGAAGACATATCAGGTATTGGCCCCTCCATTTGAATGCATATGATTATCTTGGAGGATGGGGCTAAACTGATTAGGCAGCCACAAAGGAGACATAATCCAACACATTTGGAAGTCTTTAAGAAAGAAGCTGAAAAATTACTTGAGGAGGGTGTCATTTACCCTATTTCTGACTCACAATGGGTTATCCCAATACATGTTCTACCAAAGAAAATTGGTTGCACTATTATAAAAAATGAAAATGATGAGTTAGTTCCTGTTAGAGTACAAAATAGTTGGAGAGTGTGTATTGATTATAGGAAACTAAATCAATCCCCTCATAAAGACCATTTTCCACTTCCAATCATTGAATAGATGCTTGAGAGACTTGAAGGTAGGACACATTATTGCTTCTTGGATGGTTTCTATGGCTATTTTTAGGTTCCCATTGCAGTATAGGACCAAGAGAAGATGACATTCACCTGCCCATTCGATAACTATGCTTACTGAAGGATGCCATTTGGACTTTTCAATGCCCCTGGTACCTTACAGAGATGCATGGTGAGTATTTTCTCAGATTTCATTGTGACATGAATGGGGATATTTATGGATTATTTTACAGTTTATGGATCCTTATTTGATGAATGTCTCTCTAGTTTGGGTGATGTGTTGCATCATTGTATTGAGAAAAATCTGGTCTAGAATTTTGAAAACTTTCATTTCTTGGTCGAAAATGGAATTTCTTAGGACATATAGTCTCAAAACATGGAATTGAAGTTGATAAATCTAATTTAGACATTATATCATCCCTGCCATATCCTACATGTGTGTGTGATTTTCGATCATTCCTTGGACATGATGGATTTTATCGATGCTTCATCAAGGATTTTAGTAATATCACTCTACCCTTATATCGATTTCATCAAAAAGGTATGGACTTCAATTTTGATGATTCATGTAGGGTATCATTTGATGATCTAAAGAAGTGTCTGACCACTCCACCGATCATACAACCCCTGCGGTGGGACCTTCCATTTGAGCTTATGTGTGATGCGTCCAACTTCGCAGTTGGAGATATCTTATCTCAGAGGGTGAAGGGACGTTCACATGTGATTTCATATGCATCAAGGACATTGGATTCTACCCAACCAAAGTACACCACAATAGAAAATGAGTTTCTTACTGTTATATTTTATTTAGATAAATTTCGTTCATATTTATTGGGATCTAATGTAGTTGTTTTTTCTGACCACACAGCTTTGAGGTACCTCCTAAAGAAACCAAATGAAAATCCACAAATTATCCGTTGGATGATCCTTCTTACAGAGTCTGACATCGAGATAAAGGAAAAGAAGGGGACAAGGAATTTGGTGTCAGACCACATGAGTAGTCTTACTCACACACGAGAGGGTGACACCTTGGACCAGGTACAACTTCAGGAAACGTTCCCCGATGAGCATCTCTATACCATCTCAGGTACACATTCTTGGTATTCTGATTTAGTTAATTACATTGTTGCCTCTGAAATCCCATTAAATTTGAAGAAGAATCAAGTCCAAAAATTAAAAATTGAGTCTAAGTTTTATGTGTGGGATGATCCTTACCTCTGACGCATGTGTGGTGACCAAGTCATTAGGAGGTGTGTTCCCGATCATGAGTTTGAGTCTGTTTTGCATTTCTGTCATACACTTGATTATGGTGGACACTTTGGACCCCAACGTACTACTAGAAAATTCTTAGACTCTAGATTATTTTTCCATAGCGTATTCCTTGATTCCCATGTGTTTTGTAAGTCATGATCTTGTTTCCAACACACTGGAAACATTTCATGGAGACAGGAGATTCCCCAACAACCCATTTTATTATGTTAGATTTTTGTTGTTTGGGGAATTGATTTTATGGGACCTTTTCCTTGTTCATTTGGTTTCTTGTATATCCTCGTTGCTATCGATTATGTGAGAAAATGGGTGGAGGCCAAGGCCACCGGGACTAACGATTTTCATGTTTTAGTGGATTTTGTCAAGGCTCAAATTTTCTGCTAGTTTGGAGTACCAAAGGCCATCATCATTGACCAAGGGACACATTTAGGCAATATGAATTTTTCTTCCCTCCTTCAAAAGTATCGGGTGACACAAAAAACATCAACACCATACCACCCCCAAAAAAATGGCCAAGTGGAGGTTTCAAATCGTGAGTTTAAACAAATCGTGGATAAAATCATGCAGCCAAATAGGAATGATTAGAGCAAGTTCTTGGATTTTGCATTGTGGGCTTATAGGAAAACATACAAGACACCCATTGGTATGTACCCATTTCGGATTGTTTTTGAGAAAGTGTGTCATCTCCCAGTGGAAGTTGAGCATCAGGATTATTGGGCTATAAAGAAATGCAGCATGGATTTGGCCCAAGCTCGAATTCAAATAAAGTTGAAAATTCAAGAGCTTGAGGAGATTCTACTGTCATCATATAAGAACTCAAGGCTCTACAAGGAAAGATCAAAATCAGTTCATGATAAAATGATCCCGAAAAGGGAATTTACTGTGGGAGAGAAAGTCCTTCTCTACAGTTCACGACTAGAGCTGATGCCTGGTAAGTTGTGTTCCAGATGGTTAGGTCCTTATATTGTATCTAATGTTTTTTCCTTATGGTGTAGTATAGATCACACAAGAGGACACTAGAAGAATCAATAAAGTCAATGGGCAACGTTTGATGAGATACATTGAGGGACTTCATACTGATGCAGTGGATTTTATCACACTGCAAGACCCCATCATCACTTACCACATCAGGCTGTTCCTAACCCTTTCATTTTTATATTATTTGTCTTATTTAAAAATTCTGCATTTAATGTGCATATATCATCTCATGGGTTCACATTGAGGACAATGAAATATTTTAAGTGTGGGGGAGGGAACCTTTTAATTTTTTAATTTCAATTGTTTTCCTATTTTAAAAAAAATTGTGTGTTATTCAAATTTCATGAGTTTATTTTTCAATTTTATTTGTGTTTTTGAAATTTTTGAGCTGAAATTATTCCAATCAAAATTTTGAAATGCATATCAATGAGTGAAATAAATTATCCCATTAAACTGAGCTTAAATGAATGCTGATAATGACTTTGTTTCATGTTCAAATATTTCATAATTTCATGAAAAGTACATTGAATTTTGAATCCCATGCCACATATCATTGTCTTTATATTTGAAACCACTTTCCTGTGAGGATCATAAACAATTATTTTCATATTCTTTACATTCACCTCACTTATTGAATGAACCAAACCATGCTTGATTTGACCAGAATTTGAATTATTTCTGTCAAAACATGAGGGTTTGAGGTACTTATGTTTAAATGATTGAAGAATTTGTTTGGTATTAAAGCCCCTATTTCAAAGAATCATTTTTTATAATGTCTTACCTTGAAAAGTTTATCCTTGTAGCCCTTAGAATCCATGAACTGCCTATTATTTTAGCCACATTACAAGCCAATTTTTTCTATCCAACTAACTCTTGAAGTGAAATTGCATAATCTATTTGAGCTTAATTGTGGAGGAAGCTATCTTGTGTTGTACTACCACATTCTGTGATTCTTTGGGTGGAAAATTAAATTCTGAAGAGATTTTTTTTCTGTTGAAGAAAATCATTATATTGAAAGTTGTGTCCTTTCTGGAGCTTTCCTGACAAGTGATGTTGGGCCTTTTCTGGAGCTTCTAATTGAGGTGGAAATTTATGCCTATCTGGAGCTTTCAAGAAAATAATGTTTGAGAAGATTGAAATTTTTTATGCTGAAGTGAAGAATGGTGTAAACTTTCCATGACATTTCATGTTGATGTATCTGAATTGATACCCTAGGGATTGAGGAGAAGATCATATTTAAGTGAAAATTAGATTAATTCAATTTTGCTTCAAAAAGAGTCAAGTCCTCCTCATTCCGCCTTAGAATTTTTCACACCGTAATCCTACCAACCAAAATCCACAGAAAAACCCTGAAAAGTCCCCATGATAAACATATGTCTTTGAATCACATCGGCTGGCTATGTAGAAATTAACCAAGCCTATGGTGACCCTTGTATGAGTTCGGACGAGAAAGACATTGCAAAAAAATTGATATTTTGGTGATGAGAAAAAAATCAAGCGAGGTAAGTGTTTTGTGCATGGGAGGATAAATGAAGTGGAAATATATTGAATGATATAAATGGAGAACTTAAAATAAGGGTTTTTATGAGGCATGATATATTTTTATTCTTGGTGTGGAATTGATGGATCTCAATGTTATGTGTTTTACAATTTGTTTTGATTTGATATTGATGTTTACTTTATATGAGGTTTTTACTAGAAGTATAAAAGGGTATGTATGGGGGAGTCGATAAAACAATATTTTATTGAATATTTTATTGATAATAAATGACATAATTTCCTTACATTGTGTTAATATTTTTATTTATATAATATTTGTGATTTGATCGTTCATTTGAAAATTTGGTGAAAATTCCAGTTTTAACCTTTATAGTGCACTGTAGTATTTCGAAGATAAATATTTTTCAATTTATTATTTGAATTTAAAACTTTTTTATCAGTGTTCTTAACATAACGGTTTACAACTTTTATTCGGGACATTAGAGCTAAAGAGTGAATTTGATTGTTGAAAATGGGTCATGAAGTCATAGTTGGGCTGGACTCACCAGAATGGACATAGGTTTTGTATTTGGGCCATAACATCATCATAAATTCTTAGATTAGGCCCAAATTTTGAGTGGATATCGGGGATTACTTTTCCCATAAATCATCATGCTGGAAGGAGAGATGGTTCACCCGTTTTGGAGGTCCAATGGGCTGTGAAAGTTGTATTAAAATATTTGGTCGAGATTTCCCATTCACACTTAAAGCCTCTTAAAACCTAGCCTCTGCTCTACTCTATAAATTAGTGTTTCTCCCATTTAGAGGGGTTGGGATGTGCATTAAGATATTGGAGGCTGAGGAGAATTGGTTTCAGCAAAATTCTCAAACCACTATAAGAGGGGTAGCTCTTGAAGCAAGGATCCTCTCATCGAAGCCTCCTTCTCTTCTTCATTTTGTAATATTTTCATTTTTGTTTTAATCTTAATTGTTCTTATTTTACATATTCTGTTTTATTATGTTTTACTAAAATTTATTTTTCTATTAATCTTCCTCTTTGGGCTATAATTCTTGAGTAGAAGCGTTATTGGTTTATACCCATTACAAACCGTTGCAAATGCAATTCGCTTCTACGATGATTACGCCACCTATGGAAGAGTATTCCTTTAGTAATTGATCAATCTATTATCTTCTACATTCATTTATTTTGAATCAATGGTATACTGTAATTCACATAATATGATCAATTAATTTATTTTTTTAATTTAATTGATACTAAGCAAGAAATTGAACAATTAACACAAAAACACGCGAGGATGAGATTTTGTGTAAACTGTGAGACTGCGAACATAATCGGTTTTACAGAACCATACAAGATCAATTTGTTGTGTTCAAATAAAATCCCTAAACTCAATTAATTATAATTTACAGAGAGTAAATGTGCCTTAATTTACCACTAACCTTAAGCTAATCTTAGAAAATCAATCAAGGCAGAGTGTTGCAATTGTATGTTCCGAACTTAGCCTAGGGTTAAATTCACTTCATCTTTGTGGTAAGGTTAATTATCATGGGGTTTGGGGGTTAACAATTTAGGGGATGATAAATAAGTGGATGTTAATTTAAATGATAATGATAAATAATTTATTTAATAGGTAGAGTTAGATCCATTACGTCTTTTAAATATTGTCTAAAAAAACATCTTCTTGTTGTGTCATTTTAATCGAAATTCATTTCAAAACTAAACAAAATAAAATCTTCTTCAAGAAAACATTTTCTAGATTTATAAACTATAACCAACCCCCATGAATTCATGTAGTGTTTTCATTCGCTTTTAATTTATTTTTATAATAGCTCTAAAAATTTATTTTAATTTACTTCCTCCTTTGAGAGACGACCTTGGTCAGCCACTCTACTGCACCTAAGAACCCAAAAACCACTAATCATTTTATGGCACCCACGATAGTGATATTTAAATATTACTTACTAATTTAAACTCTGACTCTCAGATTTTTGAAATTCTATTCAAAGAAGTATTAAAATAAGGTTTTATGCAAATTTGCAAAAGTGCCTATAAGGTGGGTAAAAGATGGTAAAAAGTTAAATAAAATTTTATAAATCTAATTTTATTATAAAATGATTCAAATGAATTACATTGAACTTATATAGGAATTGTATAACTATTTTTACATGAAATAATATTAAATAAAATAAATAATTATTTAAATAAAACATTGGTTTTCAACAATAACGTAGTGTTCTTCACTATTCATAAAAAATTTGAAGTTTTCAGAAAAATACCTAAAATTCACCCAAAGATAATTTTGATATTAAAAATTCAAAATAAAATTATATTTTACTACATTAAAATCATATAATTTTCATTAATTACTTTAATATTAATTCACGTTGTTAAAACCAAAAAGCTGGTTTTTTAAAAAGTAAAAACTATTAAAATATTGATGTGTGTTTAAGTCAAATTTAAATATAAAATAACTTATAAAGACCTACATTATATTGAATGATAAAAATATAATATAATTATACTTATAAACCATTAAAATTCATAATTTAACACTATAAATTATTCAATTAAAAATTTTGTTTTCAATTAAAATTTAGTATTTATCACTATTAATGAAAATATAAAAGTGATCAGAAAAGTACCAAAAATTTATCCAAACTAATATTTTATGTCCCTATTCTAAATAATATGTATATTTCATTAAATTGAATATATAAAAGTTTCAAATATTGGTTTTAAAATGGGTTTTCCATTAAAAGGCGGTAAAATTTTATTTTAAAAAAATACTTCTTTTACCTGAAAAACCAAATTTGTTCTTATATAATGACTATGAAACACATTATATGAATTTTTATGTTATATGGATTATATAAAATTGAAAATGAATTTAATACTATTCATAACCTTTTTCTGAACATCATGTTTGGTAAGTCGTGGTGCACTCGAACTCGGTGTTTCGTGAAGTGAAAACTATTAAACTACTTTATAGAGATAACATACTATGAAATATGGGGGTGTTACGATACATATAAAATTATAATTGCACAATTTTATGAAGGATAATTATAGAAATTTATCTAATGATAATTTCACAATTTTTAATAATATAATTATTGAAAATAATCAAATGATAATTGTGTGAATTTAATAATAGTAATTGTGGAAAATTATCGATTGAAAATTACATCAAAATATCAGTTATTAATAAATTATCAATCGATAATTATAAAGGGGTAATATATAATATATTATCCAAATAATATTACAAAAGGATGATTTATAATAAAATATAAAGAGATAATATAAAAGGTTAATTTATAATAAATAATCAAGAGATAATTATAAAATTGTAATTTATAATAAATTATCAATAAAGAATTATAAATGTATAATTTATAGAAAATATAAAAATATAATTATATAAGGATTATTTTTTAGGAATTAAAAAATGATAATTATTAAAGGATTATTTATTGGAAATTATCAAATAATATTTATAAAGGGAAAATTTATTATGAATTAACAAAAGATAATTATTCTTGAACGGAAGATTGTTATTGAATACATTATCCTACAATTATAACTAGGAATTACCCAAGAGAGAGAAAGTATCATCCCATGTGATATTTTATCTAATTTTATAATAAAATAGTTGGTTTTGGTTCTATGATTGTTTGATTAATCATTATCATTGATGTGTCTAAAAATATAATAATAAGGTCAAAGAGAACATGATTTTAACTGTTAATGTTTCCACTCCATATCTCAAACCACACATGGTAGATTATCTTTTATAATGACATCAGTTACTGTGAGGAAGGATGTTCCCTTCCTTCTTGGGATCTCGTTATAGATGTTTCCATTTTATGATCATTGTTATAGAATATCTTATGTCAATGAATGATTTTTTATTGCATGTGGGTGTGTGTGTGTATCATATAACATCGTGTGACTTTCTTCCCTGATGATTGTTGTGATAACTTGATTCCATAATGATGTTTAATTCACATGTTGAATATAATATGATGTTGTATTTTTTTTTTCTGATGTCTGATATGGAAATTATCATGTTATTTTTTTTATGTATTCCCATTAGAGAATTTGTATGTTTTATAAGTGACAGGAATACAGACTCATCCATTAATGAAGTTATATCTTTCTTTTTCTATTCAAATCCTTTTTTCTATTTTTATATGTGAACTAAAAGATACCGAATTTCCTTGTATAGCCTTGGGTTTGTTTGATGCCTGGAGTACTGAGAAATGGGAATACAATATAAGCTTTATTATTAGCACATGGTTAGTACTAACAATGTTGGGTAACCATGCAATGAACCATTTGAACAGTAAAATACACATGATTTGTTTACAAATGTGTGTCCTGAGGTGCATGACTATGCGCTGATTTAGATAATACTGAGAGTGTATTTTTTCATTTTTTGGGCATAGTAAGGGAAACCGTACACATTATTCATGCAGGGTCCCTCTAAAGATAGTGAGGGGAGATAAGTTTTTGAATTATTTGGAAAAACCATATAGGCAAACCCTGTTCCCCCTATTTATAGGGTTAAATTACTAAAATTAACTTAATGAAACTAATATCTAGACTCTTCCTTCTTCCCTTACATTTACAGAGGATGAAGCTCCCTTATTATCTCGCGGGATTCTCATGTTCCTAATTTATCTCTCTTGATATCTCCTTGATCTGAACACTAAATCATGTTAAATTGGAATAATTGGATATATAGAGGTATGATCCACAATCCTCTTTCTTATTATATCAACTTTAATGATATCTATTATATTATTTAAGTGTGATCTTATTTGACCTATTTTTAGGTAGTTGTGAATTTATTATTATTTTTTTCCAATATAATTAAAATCTGATGTTGATTTTGTAAAATATTCCATCTATGATCCTATGGTAGGTGTTCTATATTTAATTCCCAAATTTTATGTTTTTTTTAATTATTAGTATTTTATACCACACACAATGCTTTATCGCACATTGCCTTAAAATGAGTTATTTGATTCTAAATTGATATAGGCATGGTGTTATACTCCCTTTGAGTGTTTCTATGTATTTATAGGATGTGAAACTCAATAATATCCACCCCTTGGGTGTTCCACTGAGAAATTCATATTTTTAATTAATATATTAAATGATTGGAATGCAACTTGAGTGTTTAATATGGGTTGTACATGGAATTTCCCACTTATGTATAATTTTTTATTCAATCAAAGTACCCCAAGAAGTGCTTAAATTGAATTATATTTGGAATATACTTGTTATTATATATATAGAAATAGAAAAAAAAACCTTCTATGTGGGTTGAAGTTCTTTTTTTACAAATATATTTGTTGACACAAATTTAATGGCCCGTTAAGTGTAATGAAATTGGTTGGTAAGGCCACGCCCCATCTTTTAAAACAATGAACATGGTTTAATGAATTATGATGACTTGGTATGATTGGGATTGATGAAAATTATATTTAAGTGGTTATCCCACTGATATTAAGAATAATATTATTATTCCATTGAGATTTGTGATGGAACGATGGTTAAGGGACCTATTGAAAACGATGTGTCACTATACCTTACATCAAGTGTTGATCTTGAAATCTCTCACTATTATACTGTTATTAGCGTGATGGGAAAGATATTACACATTCCTATGTTTAGGGTATTGGTATGATGTATCAAACCACATATATAGATTTTTTATCATTAAATCTCATATTCATTATAAGATTCATGGCACATACCCTCTTCATGAGCCTACCGGCTTGTTAGACTAGTTTTGGATGCCTATGTTACGCCCTGCATCCAGCCGACACCTAGTATTCAGGTATATTCTTTCTTGAATCTGTACATACATAGTTCCAATAGTTGTATCTAATATAAAAATTTATATATTAATATATACTTATATATATATAGTTATCGATTATAATTTCATTTTCTCTTACAGTATTGTAGGTAGAGCCACCAAGTGTCCTTTAGAATCCTATTCTATTTGGGGATTATTTATTTCAAATTGAGGAATATTTATATATACCTAAACAATATTGTTATTATGTACACTACTTGGATTGTATCTAGACACCATTGGTGGTGGACTACTAGGATTTTATGTCACACCATAATTGGGCCACATTCGGTACCTGAGTAGATTAAATGTTTTCATGAATGGATAAGGGAAATCACCCTAATATATATATTTGATATGAATTTCATATTTTATGGAGAATAGGAGTAGTGGAATGAGCATTTTATAAGGAATCTAGTGATGTAATCTTTTAAATTTTTTTAAAAACATGTTGTATATGTGTGTCGCTTATTTCCCTTTTTTGAATATCATCATGCCATGACCACATGTATATGAACCTGCCTATTGTCTTTTAATATTAACACAAGTTTTGGTTACTGTTAATGATTTCCAAAATTCCATTAATTATATATGACTGTATATGATTCCTCTATGTCACGTTAATACTCCAATCATTATAGTGTTTGTTTTAATAAACATATGATATTGTATGTTTTTTATTATATTGATTATTCCACTCTAATATGTTGGTACAGTCTCCCCAATATACCACCATAATGCCTTCACTGCTAGTCAAAAACCTCTAAAAAATATGGAGTCATGTTTGAGTCCATGTTACCCACTTTCTTGAGGCACAAGTTAAGTGGATCTAGGTCCTGGAAATTATAATGTTGTTTCAAAGAAGTTTTCTTTATTCTATCTTACTGTTTGGGTATTAGAATTAAAAATAGGACAAGAAGGAATTTTCTAATGAGCCTATGCCTAGACTTAGCTAACCCATGTATCAGAGGAACCCAAATTACATGGTATGGGATATTTATTTTATTGGAGTTTAATTGTTATAGTTGATACGACTTCACAGTTGGGTGACACACATGTTTTGTGATGTAATTAAAATTATATTATTACAATGAGATTTTTATTACTTTGAACAATGAGAATAGGGAATAACGGTTCATTACGTGAATCGTTTTTAGGAACTTTTGGACTGATATGCCTTGTATTTTACCATTCTATGTCTATTTTCAACCAGATTTACCAATCACATATGGTTTTTCCTAGATTTTATATATAGATACGTGCTTAATTTTTTGTAGGGAATGGATAATTGAGTTAATTAAAATTTCCGAATCAATCTAAATGATGTTTTGATATATCGGATGGCGATTAAACCTTTAATAATGAATTACTCTATATCATGGGTTCTGTACCAACTAGTTCTAGACCGTGATATATGTATGTATTTCTCAAATACTACAAATAAGAATGAAATAAAATCATTATAGATGAAATTATTACATCTAAATGCGATTCCCATTATCATGAAAAGGGGGTGTTATTATATACCTTAAAAATAATATTATATATATATTGGATACAGTATAATGTGATATGAGTCATAGACCCAATCCTGGATTTCGTAGTGGGTAGAATGGAGAGTCTAATACATTCTTATAAGTTTTTAAAGTTTTCTTACCACCTAGAACTGGGTTTTACAGTAGTTAAAGAGGTGAGATATTCTTATAGGAATGTTATTTACCTATCAGAAATATCATTATATGGTCTTTTACTATTGTTTTCTCTCCCAGGTTAGGATTTATCATTGTAGCATCATGCCACCATTATTTCCTTAGGTCATACACCCTGAAGGTGGTGATGACCATACACTGGAGGTGGTCGGACTTAATCCACTAGTGATACCTCCTATAGTGGCAATTATTTATCCACTTATTGTTCCTTATATATGAACTAATGCTCACTTATAAAAGGTTTTCGTTAAAATAGCCACAAAATATGCAAGGTTTCGCTCAACCTACCCCAATAATGGAAGTGTTGACTGGGGAGTTCCATCAGAAGTATCCTCCCACCTTTTCAGGGGATAGTGGACCCGATGCTACTAATTAATGGGTCAAATAAACTATCTACATATTCAAGCATCTGTAGATGCCTCTATAATGAAGGGTTAAACTTTATACTAATATGCTACATGATTCTTCTATGAGATGGAGGGATGTGGTTACCCAGGAAAACCGACATCGAGATATGGTCCGGTCAGACTTCTAGATGAGCTTCTAAAACAACTTGTTTCACCATACTTTTATGGCTGACTAGACTATAGTGTAAATGAACATCAATTAGGTATCCTAGTTTGTTATGGAATATTCTACTCATTTAACTAAGCTACAATGATTCATTTCTGATTTCTAAAGAGATGCTCATATAAACATGATATGATTCAAGGATGGGATGGTATACACTATACCATCAAGAGCCAATTTTATATGGTTGAAATCTATATCTATGGTATTCAACTATGTTCTCATCAGAGATATGAATTTAAGGGATGTTAACATTGTATATTAGGATAGTTCATCACCTAGGCCCATCGTTGGATCTTTTAGGAGACACAAGCATCACATTTAGGTTTCTCATGGGGGGGGGTGGGGTATCCTATCAATATCGTATTGAAAACTTCTTTATATGTTACCAGTGCGAGAATTAGGGTCATATTATACCCTATTGTTTAGGTTACCTAGTTGAATAAATAGGTTTAGATATGATGTAAAATATCCAACAATTTTGTAGGAAATATCAATTAGTGCGTAGCGAGAGGGGATATAATCCTAATACACTTTCTAGAATGGTTCAAGTATAATCTCACCATACAAGTACCTAGAACAACATTGGTCAATTAGGATGCGGTGGTGGTTGATAGAGATGTAGTTGGACTCATGATTCTAAATTCTAGAAGAGAAGGCTTGGTCAGGGTAGTAATGTTGTTACTAAAGGCCATAGTACTATCCAATTAGATGTATTAAAACCAGTGATGGAGGAGTAGAGTGTTGGACCTTCAACTGTATGAGGTATTATTCTAAAATCCTCCACATTGGTGACTAATTTATTTGATGTAAGAACATAATAATATTTAAAATCTAAGATGATCATAGTGATTAATCACCTTGATAATGAACACTTGGGTGTTGTGATGTTTCATGATAAACCATTAAGTATCCGATCAAAGAACATTTGATGATCCAGATATTTACCCCTTGAAAAAGTAGGTTACATATTCATATGGAATATTTCCATCCTTAGTATTATATGGTTGATGTAATCATTGGGATATAATTGTTAGTGCCCAATTAAAACCATATTGACTCTGATCATCGTACGATGAAATTTACATCACTAGAGGGTGGTAGGCATGTGAATAATGGATAATGGGATTTCTAATCTATGAAAGTAGGTTTTGAGAAATAAGGGATGAGAAGTACAATAACCAATATTTCCATTCTTTTATGTGATGATTAGGGGTTATTGGTTCACGCCCAAATTTACCCAAGAGAAGAAGGGTAGAACGGTCCTTGTAGTGTAGCTTGGGTTGTCGATTCCACATAGACCTAAGAAGATACCTAAGATACACAACCTAAGGGATGGATTTTTGGCTATGAAGTGGCCAACTTGGATTGATTTTGGATGGGTTTTAAAGATATATAATAGATTTAAGTGGATTCAATTTAAAAGAATGAGTTGATCCTAGGTTATTGCTCGGGGTGGATTGAACGTATTTTCTTTTTAATGATTTTCAATTTCTTAAATTTGAGATGGGTTCATTTAAGGAGATAAAACAACATCATCACTTACTAGTTTAATGCCTACACCCTCTAATACTAATCACCTATACACTTGAAGGATCAAGGTTTTGAGAACTTCAAGGTAAAGGATCGTATTAGTACTTGAAGTGTGTGGCCTTATATTCAACAAGGACGATGGAGTTTAAAAATCATCAAATAAAAATCCCAATTAAAGAAGTGATTATACATTAATTAGGTGATAAATAACATCCAATCCAGGCCCTTGCTACTCCCTTGGATCAACCCATAAGTGGGTTAGCCCTCCATTGATCTCATGGTTTCAATGGAAGCGGAAAGTAGACTCATAAGGGAGGAAATAGAGAAGTAAAGAAAACAACAAAAATAAAATGATCACTCCACCGTTGTGTGAATAATTTCACAAGGGTTGGTGTGAATAAATTCACACCTTGATCCAACGGTATCAAAGTGATATTAAGAACAACATAATAAGAGTATAAGAAGAACTTTTATTAAGAAACTAAAGTGAATTGAACAACTTACATGTGAAAGACAAAATTGAGGCAACAAAAATGCAGCATAACATTACAATTGAACAAAGCATCCAAGATCCTCAAATCCTTCACCACCACTGACTTAAATAGGCATTTTGGGAGCCTTGGGTCGATCCACCAATAGTACAAATCATATTAATTAATTTTGGTAGGCTATAGGTGGTGGAAAGCTTGTGGAATTTGGACTTTTCCACGTTTGACCCGAGGTGGCAGCCAGTTTTCATCCACCGAACAGACGCATCTGGAAGACCTTCTAGAAGGCCGAATCATGGTGGTCCATAGAAGAATAAAATGGAGATCCGGATGTCTTCTAACCGCCTATAAAATTTGGGCACATTTGGAGTTGTGAATGCCGATATATGATCAAATTGGTGGACTGTTTTTCTGGGCCGCAGAATCTGGCCCAGAATTTTATCTCTAACTTGGGCCGCCTAAATGACCACCATGGAGGCCGAATCAGCATTAACTCCTGAAGAGTGATTTGTTTCTATAAATGTCTTCTAGAATCCCATGAAATTTGGGATTAATGGGGCCTGTATGTTGGGCCCAACAGTCTCATCAGTGGGATGATGTCCAATCTGCCTTCTCCAGAATTGCTTCCTTTCATTGCCAAATATCTCCATCATCCTCCATGAATTATCCATTGATCCCTGAATGAAACATGTTAATATTGGAGTGTAGATCAATTATCAAATTAAAATATGTATAATCAGATGAATTATTTGGTACTTTAAATGATGTTCAAAAATGTACCACATAATAGTGCATTTTAAGAAGGTATTACAATCATAATGTTAAATGATGTTCAAAGTGTAAAATGCACTAAAATGGTGTTTATGAATAATAAAGAACATGAATATTATATATATTACCAATGAATATTAGCCTCATTTAGTGGCTAATCACACCCTCCAACTTGAGTTTTTCTAGTCCCGAGCAAAATATATCTCATCAAAAATGAAATTCGAATTCCCTTTTCCAAAAACATTTTAATACACAATGATCACCAAAAAACCTTATACCAAACAATCATGAAACCCATAAACATATTTTAATACAAGATATTTTCATAAGAATATCCCAATCCCAAGACCATTCCTTTGATCAAATCCATCATCATACTTCATCCAACTCAATTAGGTGTAATGATGTGTTGTGAATCACAATAGATATGGGGGTTCATTTTCATTCAAGGGGGAAATCATGGAAGCGCTAGGTGGAATCACATTTAATCCTAATATGAGTATTCTTCATCCCTTTTTTTTGCAATATTGCTATAGTAATTGAGATTTCAGTTAATCAAATTAACCCATGTAGCAAGACTTTGCCGATGACTCCCAGACTCAAAGGCCTTAGGGCACCAAGTGAAGCCCACATACTCGGGCATCGTCTCGAGTTAACTTAATCAAAAACAAAGTCATATTACCATAAATAGAGATATATTGAAAAACTCAGGGCTAGACAACTCTGGAGTCATGATTCCCAAGTGCCTAAAGCCTCGCATTTTATCAAACCATTTCTCTACATGCAAATTTTTATTTTTATTTTTATTTTTATTTTTATTTTTTTAATAATTGTTTTTTAGTTTTTTTTGAATACTCATATTATTCATAAAAATAAAACCAGTCTATGCTATTTATTATGGGACCCCAAAAATTCAAATTAGTACCCCACAGTCTAGAGGACGTGCATTGTGACATTTTGTTTATTTGGATGAAAATATAAACGATGAAATATCACATTGGACAGCAACACTTTCCAAAATCTATGCTCATGAAATTATACAAGGATTAAAATCAGAATTAGGGTATGCTAAATTATTTGATATTCAGTTTCAAAGTGTGCAATGCATATTACCATGTTCAAATTTAAAGGAATTTTTCCTTCCATTTAATTATTTTTTCAAATCATTCATTTATTTTGACACAAAAGCATTTTTTTTATCTCCCCCCCCCCAACTTAAAACAACACTGTCCCCCGTGTTTGAAGAAATGAAAAATTAGAAGGAGTAGAGGCAGGGAATAAAAATTTAAAAAGGAAATTGAAAATGAGGATTATGGAATGAAGTCACCTGGTGGTTGAAGGTTGAAGTTCTTGCCGCTCGAATTTATTCCTTTGATATCCATGTCGCTTGCAAAGTTCCCTAGTGAAAAAAAAAACAAAAAAAAAAAAACAAACAAAACAAACAAAAACAAACAATATATATTTATATTTATATAATAAAGGAATTAAAATATAAGAATATATATAAAAATTATAGAATAAGGTATCACAAGAAGCCGCAGGTCAGTGGTAAGCGCGCGCCCCTGTCTCCCTTCGGTCCCGGGTTCGAGTCCCCGCGGCTTCGCCGGTTGTGACGAGGTTTGCCCCACGGCCTATGGCATGGACTTTTTTTTTGTATTATTATATTTTTTTTTCTTAACCTATTGAATAATAAAAACAAAATAAACTAATGATACATTGTCTTCTTTTTAAATTTCTGGGTAAGGTATTACTCAAGGATCACACCACGTGACACGAATGAATATGGTGCTCCTCTTTTGTACCCATCCATACTCATAATAGAAGAACAGGTCAAAAGTCTATTTTGTTATTTTTAAATATAAAAATGATTAAGTAATCTTATTTTAAAAATAAAGATGATTCAGAAATATTAGAAACATAAAAACCACGGGTTGCCTCCCGTGCAACGCTTTGTTTAACGTCGTTAGCCCGACATAGATCCCAAATTTATCAATTTTTTTCCTGGTTCATAGATTGGATCAATTAACTCAACATCTATTTCCCGTTTATTGAATGATTCAACGAATGTTTTTAACCTTTGACCATTGACCTTGAAAATGTGACCACTTGTGGGATCTTGAATCTCTACTGCCCCATGGGGGAATACATGATGCACTATGAAAGGTCCTGACCATCTACACCTTAAATTTCCCGGATGTAAATGAAGTTTTGAACTATACAAGAGCACAAGTTTTCCCGGTTCAAAATCTTTGACATTGATATTCCTAGATTGGTAGGCTTGAACTCTAGCTTTATTGATCCTTGAATTTTCATAAGCCTCCATCCTTAGTTCCTCCAGTTCATTGAGATCTAATTTCCTTTTTTGTTTCGGCCAATGAGAGGTCATAATCCATTTTTTTAATTGCCCAAAAGGCCTTATGTTCAATCTCCACTGGCAAATGGCATGCTTTTCCATAAACCAACCTATATGGGGACATTCCTAAAATGGTTTTATATGCGGTTCTATAGGCCCAAAGAGCATCTAAGAGTTTCTCAGACCAATCTTTCCTAGAGGGGTTGACAGTTTTTTCAAGAATTTTCTTAATCTCCCTATTCGCTAACTCAGCTTGACCATTGGTTTGAGGATGGTATGCAGTGGAAACATTATGAGAAATACCATATTTTTCCATGAGTGATGAGAATGGACGATTGCAAAAATGATTTCCACGATCACTTATGATAGCCCTAGGAATTCCAAATCTAGAGAATATGTTTTCTTTTAGGAATCTAATCACAGTTTGATGATCATTGGATTTTGTGGGAATGGCCTCAACCCATTTTGAGACATAATCAACAGCTACGAGTATGTAGAGGTATCCCCGAGAGTTTGGGAAGGGACCCATGAAATCAATTCCCCAACAATCAAAGATTTCAACCACTAAGATGGGAGTGAGTGGCATTTGATTCTTTTTTGTGATGGACCCTACTTGTTGACACCTAGGACAGCTTTGAAAAAATGTGTAGGAGTCCCTTGAGAGGGTGGGCCAGAAAAGACCACATTAAAGAATCTTATCAGATGTTTTCTTAGAGGAAAAGTGACCTCCACATGCCTCACTATGACAGAATTTAAGGATGGACTCTTGTTCAGATTCTGGAACACACCTCCTAATGACTTGGTCAGGGCAGAACTTATAGAGGTATGGATCATCAAACACATAGTGTCTAACATCAGAAAGGAATTTCCTTCGAGCTTGAGTCCCTGAGAATTTTGGAATGACTCCTGTCACTAAGAAATTTGCTATGTCAGCATACCAAGGGCAGTCACTCACAGAGTATAAGTGTTCATCAGGAAACGAATCAGACACAGAAAGGTGATTTGAGTTGTCTTTGAATTCCATCCTAGAGAGGTGATCAGCTACAACATTTTCAACTCCCTTTTTATCCTTGATTGTGAGGTCAAATTCTTGTAAGAGAAGGACCCACCTAATCAGTCTAGCCTTAGCATCTTGTTTTTGGAATAGGTATTTTAGTGCAGAATGGTCAGTGAACACAGTGATGGGTGATCCTAAGAGTTAGGACCTAAACTTCTCTAAGGCAAACACAATAGCAAGTAACTCCTTTTCAGTGGTGGTGTAGTTGATTTTGGCATCATTTAAGGATTTTCTTGCATAAGCAATGACATAAGGAGTTTTATCACAACATTGTCCTAACACAGCTCCAACAGCAAAGTCACTGGCATCACACATAAGTTCAAAAGGAAGGTTCCAATTTAGAGATTTCATAATGGGAGGAGAGGTGAGAGAGGATTTGAGGGTTGAGAATGAACCCTCACAGCTTTCTGTCCAAAAAAATGGAGCATCCTTTACTAAGAGAGCACAAAGGGGACGAGATATTGAACTAAAGTCGTTGATGAATCTTCTATAGAAACCAGCATGTCCTAAGAAAGACCTCACTTCCTTGACAGTTTTGGGTGATGGAAGGTGACGAATGATGTCAACCTTTGCTTTATCAACTTCAATCCCCCTACTCGAGACCAGATGGCCTAGAACAAGTCCCTCTTTAACCATGAAATGGCATTTTTCCCAGTTTAGGACCAAATTTTTTTCTTCACATCTTGACAAGACTCTCTCCACATTCTGCAGACATCCCTCAAAAGTATCCCCAAACACAGAGAAGTCATCCATGAAGACCTCAAGAAAATCCCCTACCATGTCTGAGAAGATTCCCATCATGCACCGCTGGAAGGTTCCAGGGGCATTGCATAACCCGAAGGGCATGCGTTTGAAGGAAAAGGTACCGAAAGGACATATGAATGTAGTCTTCCCTTGATCCTCTAGGGAGACCTCAATTTGATTGTACCCTGAGTACCCATCTAAGAAACAGTAGAAGGCATGACCTGCCACTCTCTCAAGGACTTGGTCAATGAATGGTAAGGGGAAATGGTCCTTCTTGGTGAATGAGTTTAGTTTCCTATAGTCAATGCAGACCCTCCATCCACTACTCACCCTTGTTGGAAAAATCTCTCCATCCTCATTGGTTATCACTATGATTCCAGCCTTTTTTGGAACCACTTGGATTGGGCTCACCCATTCACTCTCAGCTATGGGATATATGATACCAACTTTCAACAATTTCAGAAGTTCCTTCCTTACTACCTCCATGAGATTAGGATTGAGTCGCCGTTGAGGTTGACGACATGGCTTTGAATCAGATTCCAGAACAATCCTATGAGTCCCGATAAGTGGGCTAATCCCAGGAATATCAGAAAGGGTCCAACCAATGGCTTTCTTATGCTTCCTAAGGACATCTAGAAGCATCCTCTCATGATTGGCTTCAAGAGAAGAAGAAATGACAATAGGATGTGTTTGATTTTCCCCTAGGAAGGCATACATTAGTGCAGCAGGAAGTTCCTTCAATTCAAGATCAGGTTGGTTCAAAATTTCAGCAGAAGATTGGGACATTGGATCAAGATCAATTTCTTTTTTTAGAGGTTCAGATAGGATTGATTCCTCACATGTAGAGGTTTCAGCTACTAGATTGGCTTGATCAGATTTAGGGAAGGAATTTAGAGGGGTCTCTATGAAATTGGTTTCTTGAAAGGTTTCACTGATTGTTGGACCTAAGACTTCATCATAAGAGAAATTTGAAAATGATTCAAGCCAAGGAGATAAACTTCCTTCATATGAACAAAGGAAATCAATCTCATTCTGACTTAAACATTCATCAAATATTCCTTGATGTTCCATGGATTCATTATCAATGATTCCTATCATGTTTACTTCATGAATATCCTCGTCATCCCCTATTTGTGAGCTTGCAATATAGATGTTCAAGTCTAGACTCATGTTCCCAAAGGTGATGGTCATGTTCCCATTTCGGACTCGGATAACAGAGTTGATTGTTGCAAGGAAAGGACGTCCAAGGATGATTGGGGTTTGTTCCTTATTTCCTAAGTTTGGATGGTTGTCAAGGACAATGAAATCAGCAGGGTAGATGAAGTTTTCAACCTTTACCAAAACATCCTTTAAAATCCCCTTTGGAACCCTAATGCTACGATCAGCAAGTTGAAGTGTGACAGATGTGGGTTGGAGTTCTTCTAGGCCTAACTGGCAGTACACAGCATATGGGATGAGATTGACACTAGCACCTAGGTCACACAAGGCCTTGACAACTTTGCTTTCTCCTAGTTCAATATTGATGTAAAGGCAACCTGGGTCTTTCAACTTAGGAGGAATTGTACCTTGAATGGTGGTACTCACATTAGCAGCCAAAAGGACTTGGTTTTTATTTGAAAATTTTCTTTTAAAAGTGCACATGTCCTTAAGGTACTTTGAGTAGGCAAGTATAGTTTGGATGGAATCGAGAAGGGGTATGTTCAACTTGACTTGTGAAAATATTTCCCTCAACGTTTCACTCAGTTCAGGCTTGGATTTCCCCCTCATGCGTTGAGGAAATGGTGCAGGTTGTGGGGTTGTTTGTTGAAGAGTTGTTTCTTTCACATTGTTATCAGTTTCCCCAGTTTGATCTTGTGGTTTATTTAAATTTTCATCCAAGTTTGAATCTTCAGGTGGGTTCTGAATTAGTTGTTCAGGTTTCTCAATTGATTTCCCACTTCTTAAAACAGTCACAGCCTTTAGTTGTTCATGAGTTGTTTGAGCACAACTTGAATCTCCCCTTGAAGTTGAGGATGGCACCGCCTGAGTAGGCATGGGTGCCTTTCCTGTTTTGATGGTTTGAAGTTCTTTTTTTAGGGAAGAGACTTCTGAGTTCATCCTCTCCATTTGTTTGCACAGTTGTTCTAGTAGGCTTTGTGGAACAGTTTGGGTTGGTGCTTGAGTAGGTTGGTTTATCCCAGGGGGATATTTTGGAGGTGGGATGGTTTGTTGAAAATGGATTGGTGGTTGTTGGTATTGGATAGGTTGGGTTTGAAACTGATTATGGGTTTGGTAGTTCTGTTGAGGGTAAGGATTTTGCCCTTGTGGTTGGCTATGTTGTTGGTTATCCTTCCATCGGAAACCTGGGTGGTCATTGTACCTTGGATTGAAGGTGTTTTGGTATTGGCGCTTTTGAAAGTTTAGGGCATTGACTTCCGCTGGGGGTCCTCCTAGAAGAACATCCTTGATGGATGGAATGGTTGGGCAGTTGTCTGTTTTATGGTCATGTTTGTCACAAATTGTGCAAACAAGGTCTACATTTTGGATTTCATGGACTTTCCTAAGGTCTATCTCTTCAACCTTCCTAGAGAGTGCTGCGAGTTTAGCCCTAAGGCTTTCCTCTTCTCTAAGTGTATGAATCCCAGTGGTTCTTTGTGGCTTTTCAGAATAATGTGAAGTTCCCCAAGTTTGGTTTTGTTCATCCAGACTTTCCAGATACTCGTAAGCATCATTTGGGGCCTTGTTTTTAAAGGTTCCATTACACATCATGTCAATGAACTGTTTGTTCCCCGGACCCAAACCTTCATAGAAAATTATCACTTGTTCAGGTATGGAAAACCCATGGTGTGGAACCATGTTTAGGGTGTCTTTGAACCTCTCCCATGTTTCATAAAATGACTGTCCCTCTTTTTCAAAAAAGTTTTGGATGCTCTTTTTAAGTGCAATTGTTTTGTGATGAGGGAAGTATTTTTTGTAGAATTCTCTTTGAAGTTGGTCCCAAGAGTGGATTGATGCAGGTCTCAAGTTGTTTAGCCAATTTTTAGCTCGATCCTTTAATGAAAAAGGAAATAGCCTCATCTTAGCGGATTCTAGTTGATGTGGGGGACACATGGTTTCAACAATGTCGTTGAACTCTTTGACATGAAGGTATGGCATTTCTGACTCCATCCCATGAAAGGTTGGAAGGTGGTTTAGGAAATGGGGTTTGAATATGTAGTTGGTGTCTCCTATGGAATTGTGTCTAATGCATGAGGAGGCATTGGTCCAAGCTGGAGTGAGGTAGTCGTTCATGGTTTGATCAACAACATTCCCTAAGTTTGGAGCTTCTTGGTTTTGGTTTCCCATTTGATTCCCCCCAGGGTTTACAATTTGATTTTGTGGATGACCCTCCATTGGACTTGTTTCAAGTTCTGACTTTGGGGTTTCAAGAATATTTGAATCTGATTTAAACAATCCCTTAGGTGCACTTGACCCCCCTATCCTAGGACTTTCCACCCTAACTAGTCTGTTTGAGAAATCGCGGGTGTAGGGGGACATGCGCCAAAAAAAAACGAGAAAGGGACAAGATAAGAGATCTTGGGTGAGAGTAGAAGAATAGAGGTGAGGAAAGAAGGTTTTTTTTGGATCTAAGGTACTTACTTGGTCCCCGGCAACGGCGCCAAAATTTGGTTCACGCCCAAATTTACCCAAGAGAAGAAGGGTAGAACGGTCCTTGTAGTGTAGCTTGGGTTGTCGATTCCACAGAGACCTAAGAAGAAACCTAAGATACACAACCTAAGGGATGGATTTTTGGATATGAAGTGGCCAACTTGGATTGATTTTGGATGGGTTTTAAAGATATCTAATAGATTTAAGTGGATTCAATTTAAAAGAATGAGTTGATCCTAGGTTATTGCTCGGGGTGGATTGAACGTATTTTCTTTTTAATGATTTTCAATTTCTTAAATTTGAGATGGGTTCATTTAAGGAGATAAAACAACATCATCACTTACTGGTTTAATTCCTACACCCTCTAATACTAATCACCTATACACTTGAAGGGTCAAGGTTTTGAGAATTTCAAGGTAAAGGATCGTATTAGTACTTGAAGTGTGTGGCCTTATATTCAACAAGGACGATGGAGTTTAAAAATCATCAAATAAAAATCCAAATTAAAGAAGTGATTATACATTAATTAGGTGATAAATAACATCCAATCCAGCCCCTTTCTACTCCCTTGGATCAACCCATAAGTGGGTTAGCCCTCCATTGATCTCATGGTTTCAATGGAAGCGGAAAGTAGACTCATAAGGGAGGAAATGGAGAAGTAAAGAAAACAACAAAAATAAAATGATCACTCCACCGTTGTGTGAATAATTTCACAAGGGTTGATGTGAATAAATTCACAACTTGATCCAAAGGTATCAAAGTGATATTAAGAACAACATAATAAGAGTATAAGAAGAACTTTTATTAAGAAACTAAAGTGAATTGAACAACTTACATGTGAAAGACAAAATTGAGGCAACAAAAATGCAGCATAACATTACAATTGAACAAAGCATCCAAGATCCTCAAATCCTTCACCACCACTGCCTTAAATAGGCATTTTGGGAGCCTTGGGTCGAGCCACCAACAGTACAAAGCATATTAATTAATTTTGGTAGGCTATAGGTGGTGGAAAGATTGTGGAATTTGGACTTTTCCACGTTTGACCCGAGGTGGCAGCCAGTTTTCATCCACCGAACAGACGCGTCTGGAAGACCTTCTATAAGGCCTAATCAGGGTGGGCCATAGAAGAAGAAAATGGAGCTCCCGATGTCTGCCAACCTCCTGTAAAATTGGGGCCCATTTGGAGTTGTGGATTCCGAGATATTATCAAATTGGTGGACTGTTTTGTTGGGACGCAGAATCTGGCCCAGAATTTTATCTCTAAATTGGTCCGCCTAAATGGCCACCATGGAGGCCTAATCAGCATTAACTCCTGAAGAGTTATTTGTTCCTATAAATGTCTTCTAGTATCCCAAGAAATTTTGGATTAATTGGGCCTGTATGTTGGGCCCCACAGTCTCATCAGTGGGATGATGTCCAATCTACCTTCTCCAGAATTGCTTCCTTTCATTGCCAAATATCTCCATCATCCTCCACGAATTATCCATTGATCCCTGAATGAAACATGTTCATATTGGAGTGTAGATCAATTATCAAATTAAAATATGTATAATAAGATGAATTATTTGGTACTTTAAATGATTTTCAAAAATGTACCACATAATAGTGCATTTTAAGAAGGTATTACAATCATAATGTTAAATGATGTTCAAAGTGTAAAATGCACTAAAATGGTGTTTATGAATAATAAAGAACATGAATATTATATATATTACCAATGAATATTAGCCTCATTTAGTGGCTAATCAGTTATCAATCAATGTTTTCCCAACTAATAGTGGATTGTTTCAAGGACGTCTTCCCAGATTAATTTTGAAGACTAGATCTAGTGAGAGAGATAGAATTTACTGTTGATATAATTTCAGGAGTGTAACCAGAAACCATTCCTCTTTATACGATAAAACATAGAGAGCTTATGTGAATAATGAAGTATTTGGAGAACATGGAGGCCAAGGGATTTAAACTCGCCAAAAATCCTCCATGGGGTTCACCATTACTTTTTCCAAGAAGTTAGACAATACTCATAAGACTTGTGTGAATTATTGAAGGTAGAACTAGCTTAAAATCAAGAACATATATCAAGTACCTTTCATAAATGAACTATTTGATCAGATCCAAGGATTGAGAGTGTTTTTGATTATTATTTGAGTTAGATCTATAATTAGGTGAGTGATAGGTCTTAAAACATACATCACATAGCTTTCAGTAGAAGGAATGGTATATATGAGTACCTATGAATAATGTTTGGTCTCATGAATACACCTACTATTTTCATGTATCTGATGAATCACTTTTTTCCACCCATATCTAGATTCATTTGTGCTAGTATTTCTTGAGGATGTCTTACTATTTTCACATTCATGAAAACCATTTCAATAATATTCATATCATGATAAATATCTAGATAATGAATTTTATTTATTTTACAGTCATCAAATTCATCTTTTGGATGGAATAAATATACTTCATGTGTCATATTATATCTGATTTCGGAGTTTCAGTAGACTTAGAGAATGTATGTGTTGTAGTTTCTTGGTATCATACTAAGAAAATATTTTTCATAAGATGTGTCTTAGTGGTTTTAATATATTACATATGCTCCATCCATGAATTTTGAAATCCTAAAACACCATTTACGGGATTGAAAAAGAATAGTGTGAAATTCAAATGGTCAGAATCCTGTGAAAGAAACTTTTAGGAGTCAAAGAGATGATTGAACTCAGTTTTGATATTGAATCTAATTATTCTAGGAAGGAGGTAAACAATAAATTAAGATTTATATGTCATCAATATTGGAGTAATTATGATGTAGTATGAGTATGTCATTGTGTATGATTCAATTTTTTTGAGGCATCATGAGTGAAATTACCCGACACACAACCTTATTCTAGCTGTATAGTTCATGAAATATGATTTTGGAGACACTATTTACATAGGGAGAGTTTTTTGGAATTCATTGATCAAAAAAATCAATATGTATATTTTTACAATGTAATATTGGAACCATAGGATGTGCATATGGGAACAATACCTACAGTCGCATGATTTTGAGATTTTCTATATGACTGGAAAGGGAAATGTTTTAGCTGATTCTTTATGTTGGAATACATATACACAGGTGGTTCAGGTGACCAATGGAAAGTGTCATATAATGACCTTATTCTTATAAATTAACATTTAGGTTCATGAGGATAATGGTTAGAGTATTCTCTCAAATTTAATACTAACCTATACACTTCCGGAATAGGTATAAATGAGGAAATTATATGATCCTACTTGCCTTTAACTAAGGGAAAATTTCTTAGATGATGATTCATATTTTTGTTGTACCATGGATGAGAATGAGAATTTATTATGTCATGGGCATGAATGGGTCCCAATAGATATCGATGAGGAGATAATGCAAAAAATCATGAATCAACAGAGGAAAAACATCTTGGTATAATCAATATGTATCACAAATTTTTTCTCTAGTATTGGGATCAATGTATGAAACAGTAGATTGTTATCTTTATCACTCTGTGTTCCATCCTTCAGCAGGTGATACCAGAACATTTGAAACCGATATGTAATTTAGATATATGTTTCATTCACATGTGTAAATGGGATGATTTTTTATGGATTTAATTACTTGTGGACCTATGTCACAACATTTAAATGATACAATGTAGGTTGTCATTGTTTTTTAGGCAATTTCTTACAATTTTTACCTATTTAAGAGACCTTTATGGTAGATGATATTGGGAGGATTTATATTTTAGAGTTCATACATCTTCATGGAGATCAATGATCTATCATATATAAGAGTGATGCACGCTTTATGTCATGAATCTGGAAAGGGTTGTATAATGACTTAGTTATATTGGTACATATGATCATGGAATATCACCCTCAACCTGATAGATAGATAGAGCACATGATTTAGGTGTTAAATGATATTCTTTGTGCATGTTTCCTTTTCTTTGAGGGTTTATAGGAGAAACACATACCACTCATTGAGTTCTCTTATAAAAAATAATTCAAGCTACCATTGAGATGGATCCTTAGGAATAATTTTTTGGAAGGGAATTTTCGTTCACCTATGTGTTTGAAAAATATAGGGGAGATAACGTTTCTTGGACTATGTATCATTCAAAAGAATATAGAGTGGTATAGTTGATTAGAAAACATAGGATTATGGCTCAGTCCATAAAGAAGTTAGGTTCCAATTGACATCGGTACCCAATTGAGTTCATAGTCAGGGAATGGGTTTTGTTTAGAGTTTCACCAAGGTTGGTCCATCAACGTATTAGGTTGTAGGTTAATCTCTCACCTCGATTCGAGGGACCCTTTTATGTTATGAAAAAAATTCCGGCCAGTAGAATACCAATTAAAGTATCCTCAATGATACATGTCTGTGCATGATGTATTTAATGAATCGTATCTTTATAGATATTATTATTCCCCATAAGATTTATTTAAAAATAATAAGGTTTAGAAAGATATGTACACTTCTTTTGAGGAGTATCCAATTTTTATTCAGTATTAGAGAATGAAGACACTTCGAGGTAGGTAATTTCATTTTCTAAGTGCACTATGGTAGAATGCTCTAGTACAAGAAGACACCTGGGAGTAGAAGGTTGATATAAGATCTATGTGTATGGAACTATTTTCTATTGATACCTATTTATCCTCATAAGTTCATCTCGAGGAAAAGTGGCTTTAAAGAGGGAAGGTTGTAGAAACATGTCCTTTACAAAAGGTACATATCATTTTTTTCAATTAAAATCCTTTTATTTCTATTAGTAGACATGAAATATGACCTGAGAAAGGTCCAATGAGAAAGAAGATCTTGTTTGGAGCCCTCAGTTCTGAGAAATTTCAAATCAGGGTAGGCTGCACGGTTAGTAAAAACTATGCGGGGTAACCATGCGGGCCAAATTTTTAGTATAAGGGGCTTGTGAGTTTTCCTACTATTGTCTGACCCTAGGTGCATTACTATGAAATGTTTTAGACAAACATTATAGTGTATTTTTTTCAAGGTTTTCACACATTTCTGGAAACTGTATGCCTTAACTATGTGGTGTCCCTCCAATGGTAGTTAAGGGACCAAAATTTGCACCCAATTTGGTCAAATGGTGTATCAATTCCATATACCCAATATTTTGAGGGTCAAATTAAAAAAATTTCCTTAATAAACCTAATATTTCAGACCCTATATTTTTCTCCTTCATATCCAGTAGATTGAGATCCCTTATTCACCCATCGGTTTATCTTATTCCTAATCTAGGCATCTTGATATCCCCTTGGTCCATACTAAAAATTCCCCACCATGAGAAGCATCAAATAGTTAGATTTAAGATGCAAAATCCCCTTTATTTATACTGTATTTTCTTTCTATATATATTGTGATATTTAGGAGAGATCTCATTCACCCTATTATTAGGGCGTTGGATCGTTCTTTTTTTTATTTAGATTTACTTCAAATATGAATCTGATATTGGATGAGGAGTACTCTATGGAACAATGTTTTTTGGTATATATTTCATTCCAGAAGTATATAGTTTTCATTTACATTGGTATTGGGACCCACACCATCCATTGTGATGCATTTGCTTGAAATGAATTTTTTGGTAATAAATTTATATATGCTTGGTGTTACACTCTCATTGATCGTTTATAATTATGTAGAGGGTGTAAACATGAATTATAGTAACCCCTTGGGTGCACCGACTTTAAATTTACCTTTTTAATTATTTTATTAAATTATTAAAAACATCCAAACTATTCGGCATGGGTTGTAAAGGGAATTTCTTACTATTGTATAGATGTTTACGGAACCAAAGAATATCTTATTTTCAAGGATTGAATTTCAAATGGAGTTACTTTATTTATATTAATTGATAAAAGGACTAACCACCTTATAATTTTTTACATTACTTGTTTATAATTATATTTTACAATATTTATTAAATGGATTGATAATGTGGAATGGTATTGGGTTGCATGGATTGACCTCATATTTTTCAAAACAATGAGCGTGATTACTTGAATTATAATGCCTTAGTTGGGTTGTTGTTGATATTAACTATACTAATGTGGTGCTACCACATGATATTAATAACATTATGAATATGATATTATGATTTGTTATAGAACTAAGGTTATGGGACCTATTGAGAATAATGTTTCACTCTCCCTAATAGCATGTGTTGATCATGAAATCACATGCTATTATACTATGAACTTGGTGATGGTCATGAAATTCCATGTCCCACTGTTTAGGGTGTTGGGTATGAAATAACACCATCATACTCTTGAGTGTTGAGTATGATGTCCCAAATTAATTATACGATTCGTGGAATATACCCTTTTCTTGAAAAACCCAGATCATTAGACTGGTTATGGATGTCTGTGTTGCGCCCCGGGTCCAGCCAACACCTAGTATCCAGGTATATGCTTACATAATTCTGCATGTACATAGTGAATATTTTTGGATATGATATATTACTATATATATATTATTACATATATATATATATAGATACTGATCAGACATTCATTCTGGATTATGCCGAAGTAGGTAGAGCTGGCAGATTTCCTATAGGAACCTTAGTCAGATGGTGAGTATTTATTCGGAATTTTTTACTATATATTTATACCTTCACACTAATGTTTATATGAAAACATATTTTATGACTTGTAAACACTATTGGTGGTAGCCTACTTGGATTTTATCTCATACCAAACTGGTACTGTATTTGGAACCAAAGTAGATTACTTTTCTATGAAGATGGACAAGGTCAAGCACATTTCTACCAATATTTCAAATGAATTGATTATTGTTTTGAGAAAGGTGTAAGTGGAGAGATAATATGATCAATATTATAATGGAGTGGTATTTTTTTTACTTTTATTATAGAATGTAGTATTTTTTTTCCACAGTTTCCTTTTTTTTTTGTATATCAGCATTCCCTGACATCATGTATATAACACCGTCGGTTATATTTTGATACTGTCATAGTGGTTGGTTATTATATATTTTTTCTATTGTTACACTTAATATATATGTTTGTATATTACTCTACTATGGCAGGAAACTTGTCTGGTTATTATTGTGTCTAAAATATTTTTATTTCTCTATTGTTTTTTTATTTACAATATCTATTGTTACACTTTAATATGAGGGTATAATGTAATGAACCAAAATTTTTGAATGATAATTATTTCCTAAAAATGTGTGATATATTTGTACAATACATAAATATATCTCATTAGTAATTAAGTATTTATATTTTAATATGACCATCAGGTTTCAACTATTATAGGACCTTTGGTCAATATCAATATTGGCAATGATATGCTCAACATTATGATTATTGTTTATAAATAGAAATGATAATGTATAGTTAATTAAAAATAGAAGAGTCGACGACCAAATCTAGTCGAATCATTCAATAAAAATCAAAATTATCAAAGCTTGGAATGGAGATAACATCAATAAGCATCGCTCTTGACCATGCCCAAGTAGATATTTATCATTTCAAGATTAAATGATATCTCCCACAGGAGAAGTTCAAGTTAGTAGAGATTACCTCTCATGTGTGGTTATCCAAGACGCCCCAAGAGTCCATGTCCAATGAAAACCTTAAACGTAAGTTGTATGAGGTTTTTTAAGGGGTTACGTGTCACAGAACTAACTACTTAAATTTTAATCCCTTTTATTAAATAAAATATTCATTTCATCATTTTAGTTTTAAGAATAGATTTTCATAAAAATTGAGATGAAACTTGATAAAAACATTTTTCGGGTAAAAATTGTACTTTTCATAGAGATAAATAATTGAATTAAACTAAGTATTTATTAATAATAATTATTATAATGAAATAGTTTTAATTTTTTTTATTACAAATGATAAAATAATTTTATTTTTTTCATGTGTTGAAAATTTTACTTTGCAGTTTACTATGCATCTTATGTCCACTAATATTTTTAATAATTGTGTATACATAGAGTTAAAAGTTAAATTTATCATATTTATTTAATTATAATTATATGATAAATTTCGTTTTTTTAATTCCAATGGTCTATATTAGGTTACGGTGAATTTATGTGGTTTTTATAAAATATTTAATATTTTTGTGAATAGTAAAAATATAGTTTTCAATTTTCAGTTTGTTTAATAACATCATAATGATGTGAAATTTAATTTAAAATTATGTTAAACTATTTTTCAATAAAATATGATTTTATTTGTCCCAAGAGGGCAATAATATGGCCAAACACCACAGAAAATTTCATGGTTTTTCAAACATCATTAATAAGGTGTTCAATGTATCTAATAAAACATTCTCTAAATTTCAATATAAATACCCACCCATTACTCCAATATATTTCATTAAAAATTAACTACAATCATTGATAAATTATAATTACCTCCCATATAGTCCTCACAAGGTATCCTCAATCCCCCATGGTCCCAATCTTCGAGTTTTAGTAGCCACTCATCAAGGTATGGGAATGCACCATCCTTCCCTTTTCACACACTCCTTCTATATTATTCAATTTCAGTTTATATTTTATTAGTTTGGTATATGTAATTCCATATCCCCTTACTATCCATATTATTTAAAAATAATTAGAGACACACTTTTTCTTTCATCAACGCATTTTAAGATGTTTTTAAGTGATATTGTTAGGCTGCTGAAATTTGAAAAGGGAACTCTCATCTTCTCTTCCCTTTCATGATTAGTTTTTATGTGATATGTATTTAAAATTTCATTGAAATTTTCTTATTACCATTTTCTTATATCACTTTACAAAATTATTTTTCATTTATGAATCTTATACCCATTCCCCCTCACTTTTTAATGTTTTTTAAAACCATGTTTAATAGTCTTTATGTTGTTGGATTTTCATCTCAAAATTTATTTCTATTTATCAAAAAACTATTCTATTCTGTTTGTGAAAATCCAAAAATATATCTTTTCTAGGGTAATTAACATATATTTAACTATTATCTATTTTAATTATAGGATTAACATACTTGAAACGCAACTTCATTTTCTGTTGGTTTAAAATGAAATAAGGATATTTCTGTAATGATCATTTTCAAATGCCTTGACATATGCGGGTCACATGAAAATAAATACATATTAATTGTTCTACCTAATAGCACTCTAATGAAATGGGAAAGGAATTTCTTATCTAGGGATGTCATGTTTCATGATATCTTAGTGAATTACGTTGGTAATGTTTATGAATTATTGAGGATGGAGCTTGGTGGTATGCTTATGAATATCTACAATAAATGTTTTAGACACATTCACAAGTTATTATTCATGTTATTATATTTATTATATTACTTTTTATCATTCCCTTTTCATATTCCTCATGTTTTAATTGATATTAGCCAAGATAATTGTAAACAGTTTCTCTTATTATCCCTTAATGGGACGTAAGATCATCCATTACCTTGATATATGTATGTAGGTTATGAAATTAATTAAATGCACTTAGGATGAACCATGCATAATAATTTCACATGTAATATAATAATGTTTTAATTTTTATTGTATTATGTAACATTTTTTCAAGACACTAATCCTTAAAAGTGCCTTTATTTTTAAAATTCTATGTAATGTTATGTAATAAAATGATAGAATTCCATAGTTGGTTTTGGTGGAAGGGTTTTTTATTTTTAGATCTAGGATATAAAAAAACTATTTAAAACTGTATAGAAATTTTAAAAATAGTCAAACTTCTTGGTATTTTGGTAGTGTATTAAGTATGAATTTTCCAATCCAGGAAATCGATGTCTAGATACGAACAAGTGGTTGTGGATATTGAATTGATATATCTAGGGGCAAGACATGAAAATAATACATTCAGCTAGACACGAATTGGATTTTTGGGGATGGAAACGGGCCTTTCTATACTCCTAGTTTCATAGTCCCGATGGATATTTTTGGATAAATATAATCTTTTTTGGACCATTATGAAGGATTTTTATTAAATTTAATTGTTGTTAAAGAATAAGATATTTAAGAATGATGTTTTAAGACTTTAAATTCTTTTATAATTACAATATTATTAAACTAAACACATTTCTCACATAGGTTATTTTCTATTAGAAAATTTTGGGAAATAGGAGGAACCGTGTAAATGGTGAATGCAAAAAACCATGCACTAAAGACCCTCTAATGGAATCTGGAATGAAAAAATTCATGAGGATGATGAATAATCTAACTCATGTTATGAGAAATGACATGAATCAAGATTAGAGACCAATTTCACCATGATGGGAAAAAATTATTGTTTAGTCCTTTATACATCAATTAACACCAATGTTATGTGGATATATATATCCATTGATAGTAGAACAATGTTTAAGATCTATAGAAATTATCTTTTCTATACATTGTTGTTAAGAACAAGAAAATTTCACCCTTTTTATTTACCACATATAAGGATAAGCTGAAAAGTGGTGTTTGCTAATTAAAAACATGATGCAAATAGGGGATATTGAAGCTATGGTGTGGGAAGAGTTCAGGAGAATCTTCTTCAATAAGTATTTCCATTATTCGATGAAAATGAAAATAGATAAATAATTCATCATGATGAAGAAGAAGTGGAATATATCTATTTTAATATATTAGATGAACATCAAAATACATTCCCATTACTACTCTATTTTTTTCATCGATCCTAATTGTATGGATGATATATTTTTTGGTAGAACAATTCATTATCTAAGGAATAATTTAGATGAGGGTGAACAGATCTATTGGAATATATGATATGAACTTCAAAATACATTTCTGTTACATATCTTGTTTTACCATGGATACTAATGGGAAGGTTGATATTTTTGTTTGTGGACTATGTCCTTATCTATGGAACAATTTTTTCAATCGAGAGTATGGCAGTCATGATGGAATCATATGGAGTTATATAAAGGTTGAGATAGAGTTTGGTGATATGCATTGGTCTCACAAAATGAATGAAACTAAAATATCAATGTATCCAAGAATGGGTAAGAGATTTATCATTTAAAAGGAGGAAATTAAGTGAATCACTCCACATGCAATAAATATGTGAAGATTCATTCTCGGATCATTTTTATAGGTAATGGTAAATGCTACAAGTGTATAAGAGAAGGCCATATAACTTGGAACTATCATACAATGGTTGTACTGTCTCTCAAAGTAAAATTCTATGATCATTTATATAAGAAAAGAAATATCAATTGTCTTCAATGAGAAACCTACATCAATATTTAAATGAGACATATCATGGCCTTAGATGTTTCTAGAAGCACCACCAACAACCTTCTTTACAGAGTTGATCGATGATGATGAATTAGGATATGAATGTATACATATAGAAAATACAACCATATTTTAGGAATATATTGATGTATTTACTAGGGAGTTGTCTATAATTCCCCCATAAATAAAGGTAAAGTTTCACATTGAGATAATGACTTTTTCCAAGATAATATCAAAAACCGTATAGATTGTAAAATTTGGAGTTGGAGGAATTAAAGATTCAACTCCATGATCTTTTGGATAAGGGGTTATTTGGCCGAGTGAGTCTCTATGGGTAGAAGATGTTGTCCTTTTGAAGAAGTAGGACATATCAATGTGGGTGTGAATTGATTATTCAGATCTTAACAGGATCATAGTGATGAATAAGTTCTCTATTCCAATAATTGATGATTTATATGACTAGTTTTGGGGGGATCAGTTATTTTTCAAGATTGATCTTTGATATGGTTATCATCAATTGGGGGTAAAAAAAATTAGACATTCTAAAGACCCCCTTTTGATTAAAATCTAGTCATTATGAGTTTTTTTTATTACCTTTGACATGAATACTGATCATGTTATTTTTATGGATATGATTAATATATTATTTATAGACCACCTTGATAACTTTGGGGTGGTTTTTATAGATGATATATGGATATTTTCAGTAATTCACAAGGACAATGAGGATTATATAAGGGTTAGTTTTTAGACTATATGATGGATGGTGTTTTTGGATTGTTTCTAAATGAATATTTTGGTTACAACAAGTTTCTTTATTAAGAATATCATATCTAATGAAAGAATCTTAGTTTGCCCTATAAAGAAAAAACTTGAGGATGAGTGGCCTCATCCTACAAAAGTAATTGAGATTATTTGTTTACATGGGTTTTTATGATATTATAGGAGGTTTGTGAAAAACATTTCATGAATTTCTAATACACTAACTAATTTAACTCGAAATGGGTTCATGTTAATTTGGACAACGTTGTATGAAGAAAGCTTCAAAAAGATGAAGAAGAGATTTGTTCTTACGTGCATGTTAAATCTTACATCTATTAGAGATGCATTTGTTCTTTATAGTGATGCATCTCTTAAAGGGATTGGGTGAGTCCTCTTCCAAAATTACAAGGTGATTGCTTATGAATATCAACAGTTGAATCCTCATGAGAAAAACTATCCTACACATGTCCCAGAGCTTGTTGTGGTTTTTTTTGCACCAAAGATATAGAGGCACTATCTTTATGGGGGGAAATTTGATATATACATGAACAAAATTTTTTGAAGAATATTTTCACAAAAATATAATTTAACATGAGATAAAGGATATGGTTGGAAATTCTTAAATAAAATTATTGTACAAATAGTTATCATATAGGAAGAGAAAATGAAGATGTTATTTAATTATGTTGGAAAGACCATGTTTTGTTGGAAATAAAGAGTATTCAAATAGATCCATGGATAAAAGAACAATTAAAACATGACATGGGAGTCATAAGGGAAGGTAAATCATCAAACCTATCCCAAATTATTTCTTAACCATAGTTACTAGATAATATCATCTTGTTTGAAAGAGATGATCCCTTTTTTAGAAGATGTTAGAGCCTGCGAAGAATGCGAAGGTTCCTAATATATATATTTTTCAAGAAGGTTAATTGAAATGTCATACAAGGTTATGTGTTCCATATATTCTAGAAATAAAAATGTATTTGATGGATGAAGCTCATATCTCTACATTCTCTATACATCCCGGGAGAAATAAAATGTATTGGGACCTTAAGGATCATTATTAGTGGCATAACATGAAAAGTGAGATTTCCAACAACACTACAATGTTCATGGTGTGTCATCAACTGAAGGCAGGGAGGCAACTTCCTAAAGAGGTATTACGACCACTACTAATACCATAATGGAAGTGATACAATATTACTATGGGCTATGTCACTCATATCTCGAAATCAGCCAAAAGAAACAATGTGATATGAGTTATAGTGGACCTTCTATCCAAGAATACCCATTTTATCATGATTCTGGAAGATTTAGATCTTGACCAAATCACCCAGATATACATGAATCAAGTGGTAAAAATGCATTGAGTTCTGATTTCTATCATATCTGATCATGATCCAAGGTTCATATCAAAATTTTGGGGATGTCTTGAACATGCTCTGGGTACCAAATTCAATTTCAGTACTACCTATCACCTTTTAAACTAATGACCAACTAGAATGGACTATTCAAACACTCTTTGAAAAGATCCTAAAATTCCAAATGGAATTTAAAGTTGGATGGGATCAACATATCCATTATGTTTAGTTCTTTTGTAACAATAGTTTAAATTTTAGTATTCGAATTTCACCCTTTGAAGCTCTATATGGAAAGATATGTATAAATCCTACTTGTTGGGATGAATATAGTAAGAGAAAGCTTCTCGGTCATGATCTTGTGAAATAGATGACATGAAATGTTAATTTCATACAAAAACATATAATGGTTTCTCAAAGTACGAATAAAATCTATTTTGACAACCATCGAAGTGACATTATGTTTTATTTTAGTGAGAATGTATTCCTTTAATTTTCTCAATGGAATATAGTCATGTGGTTTTGGAAGAAATAAATCATATCCCTAGGTACATTTTCCCCTATGAAATCCTTGATCACATATGATAAGTGGACTATTATATTTCACTTCTTAAAAATATAGGAAAATATCATGATGTATTCCACATTTCTCACTTGAGGAAGAACATACCAGACCATTCACATGTACTCAATCGATAGGTGGTAATAACTATACCTCTATTATGAGGAGTAGCTAGTGGAGATCATGGATCATAAAGTCAATGTTCCTTAAAAAAGACTACCTTCATTATTATGTGTAGTTGGGGAACAAAAAATATGAATAAGAGATTTGGTAACCTAATGAATCAATGATGAAGAAGTACACAGACCTGCTCGATTAAAAGAAAAAGTTAAAATATAAGAAATAAATTACTTAATGGCAGAATAATGTAATGACCCAACCCTTTTTAATGATAATTGTTTCTTGAAAATGTATGTTATATTATTACACAATAAAAATAAATATCATTAATAATGATGTGATTAGATTTTAATATGAACATCTGGTTTTAACCATTATATGAACATTGGTCAATATGACTGTTGGAAATAGTACTCTTCACATTATGATTATTATTTATAAATAGAAATGATAATGGTTATTTAATACTGAAAGAAGATTTGATGGCCCCATCCTATAGAATAGGTCTACATAAAGCCCATTTTTTTAGATCTTGGGAAGGAGGTAGTGTCACTGGGCTTCTCCCATGACAAATACCATGTCGAGATTCAACATATTAAGATAGAATGGAATTTCATATAGAGTAAGTTCTAGTTAGTTGAGATTACAACTCAAATGATGTTATCCTAGCCTCCCCAAGAGTTCATCACCAACAAAAAACATAACCTTAGGTTATTTATGGGTCATTTAAAGAGTTATTTCTCAAGGCCCTAGTTAAATAAAATTTAATCCCTTTCTTTAAATAAATTTTTTATTTCATGATTTCCATTTTGAGAATAGTTTTCCTTAAAAATTGAGATGGAATTTGATAAATTGATTTTTTTGTGTAGAATTTTTACTTTTAATAGAGATATAAATTATTATATTAAACTATTTATTTATTAATAATTTTAATTATAATGATATAGTGTTATAAAAACACTTCTTTTTAATAATAAATGATAAAATAACATTTTTTTGAAGTGACGAAAATTTTATTATGCATTTTTTGTATGCTATTATGATTAATAATGAAGTATTTTTAGGGTTAAAAGTTAAATTTATATTATTTAGTGAATTATTTTGATAAAATAAATGTATTTTTTGAATCTATAATGTTTATATTAGGTTATAGTGAATTTATTCTATTTTTATTAGATATTTTGTTTTTTGGTGAATAGTAAAAATACAGTTTTGAGTTTCCAGTGTGTTTAATGACATCTAAATGAAGTAATGTGTTACCTAAAATGATGGTAAAATATTTGGAATTAAAATATCTTCTATTTTTTTCCAATTGGAAAATTTTATGGGAAAATACCAATGGAAAATACCATGGGCAAGCCCATGGTTTTACAAATACCACTACAAAGGATTCCTTAGAAATTTATAAAAAATATCTCACATTTTCTATAAATACCCACCAATTACTCCATTATATTTCATTCCCAATTCACTATATTATAATATATGATATTATTACCTTCCAAGGAGTCCTCTCATGGTTTCCTCAATCCCCCAAGGTCCCTATATTTGAGTTTTATAAGTCACTCTTCAATGTATGAGAATCCACCACCCTTCACTTTCCAAGAACCCCTTTTATGTAATGACTTTTAAATTTAAATTGTCTTATGTTTGGATATGTAATTACATATAAATCATAAATTAAATATTTTTTAAAAATGATGTAGACCCATTTTTCTCTCATACCTAATTTTTATGATTTTTTATGTGACGTAGTTATGCTACCAAAATTTCGTAAGGGAACACTCAACTTCTCTTTCCTTTCACATTTACTTTATATGTGGTATGTATTTAAGTTTCCATACCATGTTATTTTATCCATTTTATTATATAACATTAATATATTAAGAGTAATTTATGAATGGAATACCCTTGCACCGTCTTTTTAATTTTTAATTGAACTATGTTTCACACCCATTATGTTACTAGATTTTTGATTCAAAATTGACCTCTTTTTATCAAAAAAATTATTATAATTTCATTGTGAATTCCCCAAATTTTATATTCTCCAGGGGTATTGACATATATTTCAAAATGGTCTATTTTAATTTGTGGGATTAACATACATGAAACCCACCTTCTTTCTCCATGGGTTTATAATGACAAAAGAATTTGGTTTTTTTGCAATTCTGAAATACTATATTTTTTATATGAAAAACATTTATTATATTCTCTATGGGTATTTATGAAATTTTAGATAATGATAAACATGGATCAAAAACAAATTAATATATATTAAGGGTTCTCCTTGATAATGACCCAAAAAATTTGGTAATGAATTTAATCTCTAGAGATGAAATGTTTTATGATACCTTGGTGAATAACCGTGGTAATATTTATGAAAACATAGGGATAAACCTTGGTTATATCCTTATGAATGTATACGTTAATTTGTTAAAATCAATTAAATGTTATTATTCATGTTATTTTTTATATTATATGCTTCTTTATCTTTACATTATGAGATTTCTCATGTTCTTATTGATATTCCTCTATATCGTAGTAAACTGTTTCCCTAGTTATCCCTTACTAGCTCTTAATCACACCCTTTCCTTTCATGTATGTCTCCATGGCATGAGACGCAGTATAATTACTTTGGGTGAACCATCAGTAATCCATTCACATATAATAGAACAATGTTTTATAGTTTCATGTATTATGTACCTTTTTTCCAAGACACTAACCCTTAAAATATCCCTTGTTTGTAAAATGCTATATAAAGTTATGTAATAAAAAGGTGGGATTCCATAGTTGGTATAAAAGGATGGTTTAGTTATTTTTGGATATTAGGGTTAAAAACATTAAGAAATACCTTGGGGGAAATTTTAAAAAATTTAAATACTTCATGGTAGTTTAGAAAAGTATTAAATAAGTGCTTTATAATCAAAGAAATCCTATCTGGATAAGAACACATTGATGTGGATCAGACATTGATGTATCTAGGGGTAAAAACCATAACCAACATGTTTATCTAGACTCAAATGGGAATTGGTGTTGGAAGAGAAGCCTTGATTCACTCCTGGTTTGACACTCTTGGGGGATATTTTTAGTTAATCACCATCTTTTTTAAACCATTATGAAATATTTATATTAAAGGTAATTGTTGTTAAAGAATAAGATGTTTAAGAATAATGTTTTAAGAGATTAAAATTCTTTATAATTATAAGATTAATAAAAGAAACTTTTTTCTCACTAATATTTTTTATTTTTTAAAAATATAGGGAAATAGGTGGAACTGGGTGATTGGTGAGCACAGCAAACCATGCACTGATGAAACTATGATGGAATCCAGAATGGAAACATTTATGATAATGAATAATCAACTAGCTCATGTTATGGTATATAACTTTAATCAATATGAGATATTAGTTTCACCATGATTGTACAAACTTCATGTTGAGTCATTTATGCATCAACAACCACAAATATTCCATAGATCTAATGAACCATTGATTATGGAATAGTGGATAAGCTCTATAAAAAATATCTTTTCTATACTTCATTGTTCAAAACAAGAGAAAGTCACCCTGGATGTTTACTTCATAGAGGGAAGCTAGTCAGTGGTGGTCTCTGATTAAAACAATGAGGCCAAGACGGTAGATTGAATCTATGGTGTGAGAAGAGTTTATGGGAATCTTATTCAATAAGTATTTCCATAATTTGATGAGAAAAAAATAGAGATGGAATTCTTCTAGATAAAGATTAAGGTGAATGAATCTATTGTTTTCTATGATATGAACATGACAAGACATTACCCTTACACATCTGGTATTTTCATGGAAACTAATGGGAAGGTTGATTGATTCTACATTGTTCTAAGACCTTATCAGTAAAATAATTTAGCTAAATAATACTATGGCTGCTATGAGGAAATCGTACGAGGTTCTATGATCATCAAACTAGAGATCAGTGAGAAGCTTTGCTCTAAAAAATTGAATAAAAAGAAAAGAGAAATGGATATATATGTTTGGGGAGGAGATTTGATTAGGGATGATAAGGGAAAAAAGTGAAACATTACACATCTAATAAATGTGGGAAGAATCATTTGGTAAACTTTTTGGTCGGGAGTAGTAAATGATAGAAGTGTAAATGTGGTGGCCATATTGCTCAGAACTATCGCAATGATGTGAAGCCTCATATTATCAATAGTAACAAAAAAAGAGAAGATTGTGGAGGCTCTGCCTGAAGTCCATTGCATCTTGTGTAGAGATTTGGGGAACTTCTCCAATCACTGTCAAAATACAAGGGAATTGGAAGGTAATCACTATCAACCTAAACATAGAACAAGGGATAAAGTCATGTTTTTTCTATCATGAAAGATAAAGTTTAAGCTCCAAATTATGTGGTGGAAAGTAATATTTTTATTTTATCAAGGATAGAAAGTACATTGTCTGATTCTGGTTCTTCACATTCCTTAAAATCCTCCATGTTTTCAAAGAATTTAGAATCACCCCTAAATTTCCAAAAGTAGAGTTATCAGTCAAGACTCACAGTGGTATTATCCCAAAATGAAAATGGTTTTGAAACTATATTATTTACATTAGTTAGATAAATATTATCGCAAATCTAGTAGTCATTCCCATTCTGGAATTCGACATTAAACTAGGGATGGGCTGGCTCACAAATTATTATTCTAAGATCAAATGTAAAATTATGGAAATATATATATTATTAAATATAAATCCTAAATCTATCATTAAGTGAGACATGTATCAACCTCAGATTTTTCTAGAAGGACAACCTATAGACTTCTTTATAGTGTTGACCAGTAAAGATGAAGAAGGAAATTAAAGTATATAAAAAGATAATTTTCTGGCCACTTAAGTATAAATTGACGTATTTCAGATGTAGTTTCCAAGACCTCCCAAAGAAATAGAGGTAGAGTTCTCCATTGAACTCATTCCTAGTTCCCAGTAGATTACAAAAACCATGTATAGATTGGAAAATGTGGCGTTAGAGGAAATAAAGAATCAACTCCAAGATCATTTAGAGAAGTGGTTTATCTAACCAAGTGTTTCTCATAGTGGATGTAGCACCTCGAGATTTTATGAAAAATATTATTTTTAATTTTATTAATGTATTGTGTTGTACGATACACCAAAAGGAGCTTGCATAACATGCATCCCTAACTTGTCTTGCATTACACGCAATCACGACCTTCCACGATAGTGTGTGTTGTACGCAATACCGAGTTTCGCTAAACAACGATATGTTATATAAACTAGCTATTATGAATAGTAATACCCAATTTTTGAAATTTTATAAATTTTATCTTTCGAAATGGACTTCGTTTTTGGATTCGGAATGTCGAAATTAGCCTAGGGTGAATTTTTGGAATTTTTCTGAAAACTTTCAATTTTTGATTAATATTGAAAACACTGGGTTACTAATCAAAAACCGACTTTTTATTTAAATAATTATTCATGTAATTTAAATTTTTTTGGGTCAAAATTGATACATAATACCTATATAAGTTCAATGTAATTCATTGGAGTCATTTTATAATAATTTTAGATATATAAAAAGTTTATTTAACTTTTTACCGTCTTTTACCGACCTCCTAGGAGAATTTGAAAATTTACCTAAAACATAATTTTACCGCTTTTGTGAATGGAATTTAAAAATTCTGAGAGACACGGTTGATGTCAGTAAGTAAAATGTGGTTCAATGAGATGAAAATAATTTTGGTGAATAGTAACTTTTTACTTTTATTTACCACGGTTAAAAGTAAATAGGGTAATTAAGGGTAAAAATGATATTATTATTACCCTAAAACATGTCCTAATTCTATTGGATAAGTGTAATTAGACCAAAAACAACCTTAGGAATAAAATATGACCATTTAGGCCCACTTGGATTAGACTAGGACATTTAATATTAATTTATTTAAAGAAGGGTTAAAATAGTTAAAATCAAAGTTTAATAAGTAAATCATTTTTAATATAAGGTTATACATAAGATAAATTCGACTATAAATATTAATTAAAAATTTAAAAAGATTTCCTACATAATGGTATTTTATTTATATTTTTTAGACATTAAATAATTTAATGTATTTATGACACAATGATGATGCAGTAATTATCTTATTAATGAAATATTGACATAATTGATGTTATAAATACCCAAATAAATGTAATTTGAGACTTTTTGTGAATTAAACTACCTTTCTAGGTTAATATGACATGTTAGTATTGATTTAGTTAACTTTTTTCGAACTAATCATTCTGTTATGATTTTCACAAAAATCAATTACCAAATAGTGTCAAAATTGACATCAAATAGTTTTTAAAACAAATATTATATTATTAATTGTAATTTTATTGCTAAAAATATAAGTTTCGGCCAAATGACTTATATAAGGTTATATATATTAATAATAAACAACTTGGGGTTCATTTGTCTTGTTATATTAAGTTTATTAACCTTATAGTGAAAGAAAACAAGAAGACACGGTAAAAGAAAAATTATTTAACTTAAAGTTAAATATAAATGATAAGGTTAAAATAGAAACATAAACTTGTCTAAATTCTATTGGATGAGAGTCTTTCGACCCATACCCACCTTAGATTCTAAATTACTCAATTTGGAGCTATTAAAAACCGAATATGACTTTATAATAAAATAATATTTTTAGTTTTTCCTAAGGTGCCCCTCTCCTCCCTTATAAAAGGGCACCTTCTCCCTCTCTTCCTCGCACCATTTTGATCCTTGAAGCTCGGCCAAACCATGCCCAATTATCTTCTATACTTCCCTAGAAACATCCTATAGGTCCTGGTCTTCTTTAAAGACCAATTTTAGTGCCCTAAGAGGAGTTCTCAAAGAGGCGCTCCGAAGAAGAGGTAATGTCTGTTGCCGATTCTTTCAACTTTATTTCTTTTTCCACTTTTCTTATTTAGTTGTTTAATTATGAAGTAATAACATCAGTATAAATCATATAATGATAAGTTATTATAAGTATGAAACTACCCTATTTCACCATCTATCCATCCTATGGAAAACAAAAGCACCACGCGTGCGTACGTACGGAATACCGTCTCCACGCCGTAGTGAAATCTGTTTTTCCACCAACACCATACATGGATGGGTATAATGATGTAAAGAATAACTATATATGGTTATTATAACATCATACTGATTCTGATATATTATACCATCTACTACAATTTTATTCAATAATTATGGGAACGATATCATCGCTCGTGTGTATGTACGGACTACCGTCTCCACGACGTAATGATATTCATTCTCCATGTTAACCATACATGAATGATCATATAGTTTATATAATGAATAATAATGAAATATGTGAAACAATAATTCTAATGGATTTATGTATATATATATGTATGTCATCTATTTATTTTCATTCAATTCAATAAGGAAACGAAAACAACGTTCATGCATACGTACGGCCTACCGTCTCCATGAACGGTGTATTTCATTCCTTTTATCGATATATAATATAAATATGTATATGATGAATATATATTATATATAAATCATGTTTTACATTCTAGAATTATTTAAATCAGGATATAAGTAATAATATCAAGAATGACAAGTCGAAACACATATGATAAATGAAATAATTTTACCCAAAATGCTGCTTTAACATGGAATTTACAAAAGAACGAGTAATATAAAGTCATATGATATCATAAAAATTAATATGATTCTGTAATAAGTCAATGAAATAATTTAAATCATTAAACAGGAGGTTCGGATACGTATGAAGCATATCGGACCTATGGTAAGGGATAAATTTTCAATCTCATTTTTTTATCCGAGATTGCTTATACCTATGTATTTATTGGAGTTATGTTTATCATCCATGACCATGTTTTCTAAAAATGTTTTCATAAAATGTTTACTATTCTTCCATGAATGTTTAATGTCATTTTTACCCTTTATTGACTTTTTACCACATTGTATGGATGGAATCGTTTCTTTGGTTACCATATAAGGTACTTTTTGACTTTCCGACCAAAGTACGAGGAGAATGTTATTTTTAACTTAAACGGAGTGAACAAATTTTTATAGTTTTATAAAGAATTATTTTCATGAAGCTTCCTCCAAAATATTTCATGACTATTTTCAATAAAATACTTTTCTTTTAAAATTGCATGACATTTTGTGAAAAGAAAATGATTTTGAAGATGAATGGATATTTTCCTCAAGAATTCATTTCAAGTGTTTTATCAAAACCATTTTTCAAGTAAGATGAAATTATTTCCTATGTGTATGTTTCAAGTATAATATCTCTATAATTTACATGGTTTCACTTTTCTTATTATGAAATCATATACATTTCTTTTATATGGATTATGTGATGATGGGATGATGTTTATGAAACCCATTTTATTCGTTGGGTTATTATGAATGATGTATTTTTATTTTGTGGCACAAGTAAGAATTATTTTATTATGAGATGGGTGGGACCTATATATATCTCCAATGAATTGGGTAAAGATTTATATATCATGAGATAGACATGGCTGGAACGGTAAGTTAATCCGGTTCAGTAATACAGGACTGGAACGAGGAGTGAACTCGATTCAGAATGGGACTTTGTCCACTAAGATGGTCTTGGCCGCAAGGCCTTGTCTACTATGGAAATCATATCATGTGCTTAATGTTTTCCACAATCACTTTTTTTATTCCCATGTTATTTTATCATGATTAATTTTTCTTTATGATCTATGCCTTATGTTCTTCCATGTTTTATGTCATTGCTTGAGATTTTGTTGTTTAATTATGTTCATGTTTTTATGTTCAAATGTATATGATTTGTTTTATTTTATCCATGCATACCCTTACTGAGAATTTGAGCTCACCCTTTATATTTTTTCTTTTCCCCAGGATATAGAGAAATGTTTTAGGTTATAAAACAAAAAGGGAAGTTCTTTATGGGAGATGTTGAAGATCTTTCACCATGATTAGAAGATTATGTTCCGAGTTTCCAAAGACTCTAAACTATTACCGTCCTTATGTGTCTGTTTTTGTTATGTATTAAGTATTCTGCAAAAGTAATGTAATGTCCATGTACGTCAAGCTTTGGGTCTCAACAGTTGGTATCAGAGGAAAGTTTTAATAAACCTTTGGAAACTAGGATGCGAAAATGTTAGTGAGATCCCTATAGATATTTCTAAGGTATGTCTTGGGATGTCCCTAAGGATAAGTATACGTATAAGATATAGTCCTAGAACTATGTTAACGATCATAGAATTTAACCTAAGATGTTAGATATTGAGGGAACTCCCCCTTTACTATGTTGTTTTCCCTAGCATGATTTTTTCCTCTCACACTATTCTTTTTGAGATTTATAAAATGGCTGGAAACATGAAGATTCACGATAATGGAGGATATGACAGACAATGGAATAATATTCTTCATGAGAAACCAAATGAAACAGGATTTTAAAGTCCAAACATAGTTATTATGCCTAATAAGAAATCTCATAATATGATCAATAATCTCAACTTTGGTAAGTTTCCCAACTCAGATAATAAGAGAAAGATGGAGTTTCATGATGATCATAGAGGAAATAAAGTTCAATTTCCCTCATGTAAATCATGTGGGAAGAGGCCTCAGGGAGATTGTTTCAAAGGAACTGGAAGATGCTTTTGGTGTGGAAAAGAAGGACACAAAGACAGTAAGTGAAAAGGAAAAGGTTCAGTTAACACCATGGACAAGGATAATGGTATTGCTACGACATCAACAGTGATTAGATGTTTTAAATGTGGAATGTACGGGCATTATGCAAACCAATTCCCTAAGGGAAAATCTCATGAATAGAATCAGAATGGTAATATGGGTAGTATTTATGTGGATGATAATGAGGAGACTACAAATGATATATGAGGTGAAAGAAGTGTTGAAGCTCAGTCAGTTGTTTTAGTAGGTAGTGGAATGATTTTATGTTTATCGAGAGTTATGTTGTATAGTTAATGGTACTATGGAATAAAGAATCATCTAAGGATTGTTACACTATTGTTTTTCCTAAAGTATTTGAAAGTATATGTTGAATGGTACCAGTAACCATGGAAGGTTAATCAGATATTTTTGGAAAGTAGATGATATGTGCATAATGAAGGAATAAGAAGATAATGAGATGTTTGATTGTATTCATGAGCTCATGATTGATATAAGGACTAACTGATATCATGGTTTGAGTATATAGAATTTTGAGGATTTTGGTATGTATAAAGTGTTAACTTTTAAATGTATTCATGTTTTCACTAAGGTTCAATGGGTATTCATTTTTCAAGATAATAAGTGATTAAGGGCTTCGAATGTTTGGAATGTGACCAACAAGACATATCTTATGATATATGGGGATCAACGATGGTATTAACATGCTTGTTATATGAAATCTCTGGTAATCGTTTTCACTATATTATGAGAGTGGACTGCAGTATTATGGATAAGCCTAATGATTGGAATTGATTATGTTGGACATAAGTTAGTTAGATATTATGATGGGATGTTATAGTAATGTAGTTTTAGAAAAAGGACAACCTGCAGGACAGGCGACAACGCATCACGTCGGACAAGGCTGTGTGAATCAAACCCACAACCGAAGTGCGACTGGCCTTTATCGCCTACCACTGGCCTACAGGAAGTCCCTGGTTAGTAGAAACTAGTTTTATTTTATTAAGCGGTATGATATATGAATTATAAGTTCATTTTTGGAATAGTATATGATTAATCTCACCATAGATGGACTTATTTTTATTTGATAACTTTTTCTATCCTTTTGTTTGAAACACATGGAATGACCCATAATTCTATCACATGTTATGTTAACACTTCACGAATGACAAATTCAACTTCATTTCTTTAAGATATGAAGTGGAAATTGTTCAAGGCACGAACAACGGCGAGATTATATAGAAATAAAGTAGGGATTTCTTCTAATTAAAAATTTTCAACTTTAGGAAAATTATATTGAAAACCAAAAATGTTGTCCTAGTGCTCTTATATCTGATGAATCAGATGGTACCTTAGATTATCACAAATGTATTCCCTTGTCATTGATGGATTTTTCATAGCCATGTTCTCTACCACTCTTCATTAGAACTTGATGGTTAGATTTTTCTTCCATATCCATATTTTCACCTATGTTCTCCTATGTGGAAACCCAGTGATTAGTTAATTTGGGTAACTGTTACATTTCATACTTTAGTTTTTAAAGACATGTTTTGGTATTCCTTTTTATGATGTGGGTTTCTATTAAAGAAACTTTCGAGTAGTAAACCATTTATAACCCCGACGAATTTCAAAGGCGAAATTCATTTTAAGGGGGGTTGAATGTAACACCCCGAGATTTTATGAAAAATATTCATTTTAATTTCATTAATGTCTTGTGTTGTACGATACACCAAAAAAATCTTGCACAACACATATCCCTGACTTGGCTTGAATTACAAGCAATCACGACCTTCCAAGATAGCGTGTGTTGTACGCAATACCGAGTTTCGCTAAACAACGATATGTTATATAAACTAGCCGTTATGAATAGTAATACACACTTTTTGAAATTTTATAAATTTTATCTTTCAAAATGGACTTCATTTTTGGATTTGGAATGTCGAAATTATCCTAGGGTGAATTTTTGTAATTTTTCTGAAAACCATCAATTTTTGATGAATAGTGAAAACACTGGGTTACTATTCAAAAACCGACTTTTTATTTAAATAATTATTTATTTTATTTAAATTTATTTTAGGTAAAAATTGATACATAATACCTATATAAGTTCAATGTAATTAATTGGAGTCATTTTATAATAATTGTAGATGTATAAAAATTTTATTTAACTTTTCACCGTCTATTACCCACCTCCTTGGAGAATTTGCTAATCTATATAAAACATAATTTTACCGCTTTTGTGAATGGAATTTCAAAAATCCAAGAGACACTGTTGATGTCAGTAAGTAAAATGTGGTTCAATGAGATGAAAATAATTTTTGGTGAATAGTACCTTTTTACTTTTATTTACCACAGTTAAAAGTAAATAGGGTAATTAAGAGTAAAAATGATATTATTATTACCCTAAAACATGTCATAATTCTATTAGATAAGTTTAATTCGACCAAAAACAATCTTAGGAATAAAATATGACCATTTAGGCCCACTTGGACTAGATTAGGACATTTAATATTAATTTATTTAAAGAAGGGTTAAAATAGTTAAAATCAAAGTTTAATAAGTAAATCATTTTTAATATAGGTTTAAACATAAGATAAATTCGACTATAAATATTAATTATAAATATAAAAATATTTCCTACATAATGGTATTTTATTTATAATTTTTAGACATTAAAGAATTTAATTTATTTATGACACAATGATGATGTAGTAATTATCTTATTAATGAAATATTGACATAATTGTTGTTATAAATATCCAAGTAAATGTAATTTTAGACTTTTTATGAATTAAACTAACTTTATAGGTTAATAAGACATGTTATTATTGATTTAGTTAACTTTTTTCTAACTAATCATTCTGTTATGATTTTTACAAAAATCAATTACCAAATAGTGTCAAAATTGACATCAAATAGTTTTTAAAACAAATATTATATTATTAATTGTCATTTTATTCCTAAAAATCTAAGGTTCAGCCAAATGACTTATATTAGGTTATATATATTAATAAAAAAAACTTGGGGTTATTTTGGCTTGTTATATTAAGTTTATTAACCTTATAGTGTAAGAAAACAAGAAGACACGGTAAAAGAAATATTATTTAACTTAAAGTTAAATCTAAATGATAAGGTTAAAATATAAATCTAAACTTGTATAAATTCTATTTTATGAGATTATTTAGACCCATCCCCACCTTATCTTCTAAATAACTCAATTCGGATCTATTAAAAACCGAAAATGACTTTATAATAAAATAATATTTTTAGTTTTTCCTAAGGTTCCCCTCTCCACCCTTATAAAAGGGAACCTCCTCCCTCTCTTCCTCGCACCATTTTGAGCCTTGAAGCTCGGACAACCCATGTCAAATTATCTTCTAAACTTCCCTAGAAACATCATAGAGGTATTGGTCTTCTTCAAATACCAATTTTAGTTCCCTAAGAGGAGTTCTCAAAGAGGCGCTTCAAAGAAGAGGTAATGTCCGTTACCGATTCTTTCAACTGTATTTCATCTTCCACTTCTTCTTCTTTAGTTGTCTCATTATGAAGTAATAACATCAGTATAAATCATATACTGATATGTTATTATAAGTATGAAACTACCCTATTTCACCATCTATCCATCCTACGGAAAACGAAATCACCACGCGTGCGTACGTACGTAATATCGTCTCCACACCGTGGTGAAAGCTGTTTTTCCACCAACACCTTACGTGGATGGGTATAATGGTGTAAAGAATAACTATATATGGTTATTATAACATCATACTGATTCTGATATATTATACCATCCATTCCAATTTTATTCAATAATTATGGGAACAATATCATCACTCGTGCGTACGTACGGACTACCGTCTCCACGGCGCGATGAGATTCATTCTCCATGTTAACCATACATTAATGATCATATAGTTTATATAATGAATAATAATGAAATATATGAAATAATAATTCTAATTGATTTATGTATATGTATATTTATGTCATCTATTTAGTTTCATTCAATTCAATAAGGAAATGAAAACATCGTTCATGCGTACGTACGACCTACCATCTCCATGAACGGTGTATTTCATTCCGTTTATCGATATATAATATACATATGTATATGATGAATATATATTATATATAAATCATGTTTTACATTCTGGAATTATTTAAATCAGGATAAAACTAATAATATCAAGAACAAAAAGTCGAAACACATACGATAAATGAAATGATTTTATCCAAAATGCTGCTTTAACATGGAATTTACAAAAGAACGGGTAATATAAAGTCATATGATATCATAACAATTAATATGATTCTGTAATAAGTAAATGAAATTATTTATATCATTATACAGGAGGTTAGGATACGTACATATCATATTAGACCTAAGGTATGGGATAAATTTTCAAGCTCAATTTTTATCCGAGATTGCTTATACCTAAGTATTTACTGGGGTTACGTTTATCATCCATGACCATGTTTTCTAAAAATGTTTTCATAAAATGTTTAATATTCTTCCATGAATGTTTAAAGTCATTTTTACCCTTTATTTACTTTTTTCCACATTGTATGGATAGAATCTTTCCTTTGGTTACCATATAAGGTACTTTTTGACTTTTCCGGAAAAAGTATGAGGAGAATGTTATTTTTAACTTATACGGCATGAATGGATTTTTATGGCTTTATAAAGCCTTATTTTCATGAATCTTCATCCAAAAGATTTCATGACTATTTTCAAAAAAATTCTTTTCTTTTAAAATTGCATGACATTTTTTGAAAATAAAATGATTTTAAAGATGAATGGATATTTTCCTCAATAATTCATTTCAATTATTTTATCAAAACCATTTTTCAACTAAGATGAAATTATTTATTATGTGTATGTTTCAAGTATAATGTCTCTATGATTTACATGGTTTCACTTTTCTTATTATGAAATGATATACATTTCTTTTATATGGATTATGTGATGATGGGATGATGTTTATGAAACCCATTTTATTCGTTGGGTTATTATGAATGATGTATGTTTATTTTGCCTCACATGTAAGAATGATTTCATTATGAGGTGGGTGGGACCTATATCTCCCTCCAATTCATTGGGTAGAGATTTGTATCTCATGAGATAGACATGGCAGGAACTGTAAGTTAATCTAGTTCAGTAATACAGGACTGGAACAAGGAGTGGACTCGATTCAGAAAGGGACATTGTCCACTAAGATGGTCTTGGCAGCAATGCCTTGGCTAATATGGAAATCATATCATGTGATTAATGGTTGCCACAATCACATGTTTTATTCGCATGCTATTTTATCATGATTAATGTTTATTTATGATCTATGCCTTATGTTCTTCCATGTTTTATGTCATTTCTCACGATTTTGTTGTTTAAACATTATGTTCATGTTTTTAAGTTCAAATATATATGATTTGTTTTATTTTATCCATGCTTACCCTTACTGAGCATTTGAGCTCACCTTTTATATATTTTCTTTTCCCTAGGATACAGAGAAAGGTTTTAGGTAAGAAAACAAAAGGGGAAGATCTTTATGGGAGATGTTGAAGATCTTTCACCACGATTAGAAGATTATGTTCTGAGTTTCCAAAGATAATAAACTATTATGGTCCTTGTGTGTCTGTTTTTTCTATGTATTAAGTATTCCAAAAAAGTAATGTAATGTCCATGTACAACAAGATTTGGGTCTCTACAGTGGATCACCTATTCTTTATGTGAATAATATGGATGAATCAATGAAATTATGAATCCATTATTTATAACATAAAGGAAACATAGTGAAGAAAATTACCCTCTTCCATGAATTAATGATTTATTTGAGAAACTTTATGGGGCTTAGTTCATCGCCAAGATTTATCTTCCATCTGATTGTCATCAATTGAGGTTGAAGAAAAAGAATTTTTCTTTAATCTGATGAAGTGATTGGATACTGAACCTATGTAACTGTACCCTCCATCAGAGAATGAATTTTTATTTTTAGTGAAGAATCTCTTAATGGTCCTTGGTGGGTCCTCTTGAAAAATGATTAGGTGATTTCTTATGCATCTCTACATTTTAAGGCACATGAAAAATATCCTATGTATGACCAAGATCTAGTGGTAGTTGTTTTTTCTCTGAAGATATGGTGGAAATATCATTATGGGGAGAAATGTGATATATGCATAGACTACCATTGTTTGAAGTATATTTTCACAAAAAAAAAAAAGAATTGAACATTAGGAAGAGGATTTGGCTATAATTTCAAAAAGCATATGATTGTACAATTCATTATCATCTCAGAAGAGAAAAAAATGTCACTGATTAATTAAGTAGGAAAGACCATGTTGTGATGGTAATCATGAAGATTCATAGAGATCCTTTGATCAGAGACATTTTGAAACTAAACATGGGAATCATGAGTTAAGGGACATCATCAACCCTATCCCAATTGATATATCAACCATTGTTACTAGATAAGATGTAAAAATAGCAAAGATATGATCCCTTGTTATAGAAGAAGATATAGGATATGAAGAATGTGATGTTTCCTGACTTCAATATTGATCAAGAAGGCATATTAAAATTTCATAAAAGGCTATGTGTTCTATCTATTCCAGAAATAATGAAGGAGTTGTTGAATGATTCTCATAGCTATAATTTATATATACATAATAAAAGAGAATTAATATATATGAATATTCATGTAAATTCTCCGAATCAGATAACACATGATAGGTTCCCTGAGATTGGTGGGCCACATTGTCTCAATTGCATCTCCTAAAATTCTAGAGGCTACCAACTAGCAGTGAAGGCCTAGGGTGTGTATTTTGGAATACTATGCCCACATTCCCAAATTCTAGCGCAACAGATGGATGCAAACACATGTATATAGTGGAGTAAATATAAGTAAACAGAAGGCACAAAATTAAATAAATACAACAATAATAATAACTGAAACAACTTGAATAACATTTAATAATTGGTGATATTTCATGTCACTAGAAATCTTGAAAACACTAATACAAGACATCTGGCAATAAATGTTCCACAATAGCATAGAAGAAATATATTACTATCCCAAGCACCTTGATCTCTATATCGGTCTTCTTCTATCATGCTCCATCCTAAACAACAAGCTATGTAGTGTTTGTAGCTGTATACTTTCCATTATCAACACCCATAACCATGAAATCTGCCCTAGGAACCAAACGATTCTAGGAGAGGTTATGACATAAATTTTAGTGGGCCACCACCAATAGTGCATATAACATCTGGCTCATGTAATGGAAATTTAATAGTGTGAAAGCATTCATATATAAGGCAATTTAGTATAATGTAACTAAATACCAATGTACCATCTATAGCTTTTGACTAGTTTTTGAACATGTAACTAGTTCATTTAATTATGTAATTAACAATTCATGGTGATATTTCATGTGAGGCATAGCCAACACCGACATCACCTCTTTATAGTATAAATAGTGAAGGATCTAAGATGTAACAAGGAATCCATGATCAATGAAATTTAATAATGATGTCCTAAGGTGATAATTATGATGATATAGACCACAAGGGTTTCCCACTCAGTAATAACTATAGCCTGTAATGGGGTATGAGTATAATATAAGGATAGAAATCCATGTAATTACACAATGAAGAGCCTACCAAGTCCATGGTGATCGACCAAGGTAAAATGTGGATAAGTTGGGATTGGGCCCAGTGGGATGAAACCATGGAACCAACTTTTCAATGCTAAATCCAAGTACTATATCCATGGAAACCTATGATAATATAGAGGGTTCATACGGTGTCACACCGAGCATCCAAGAACATACAAGGATCTTGATGTAGGTGAGATTCAATTTAGGAAATTTGTATCCTTGAATTGAAATGAGGTTCCCGAGTTCTCATGGAAATCTCTAATCAGAATCCAAGGAAAGATCAAGTCATCCCATTCCTATTTAAGTATGACTTCATGTACCATTTCTTTTGGTTCAATCCATTTCATTCATTAGTGTGATAAGGTCAAGTATCATGAAACCATTGGTTCAAGAATTTCCTTTCATTAGTGTGATAAGGTCAAGTAGCATGAAACCTTTTAATAAAGTCATAATTAATCACTGAGTCCATTTTGTTGAAACCATGCCTTTAATTTCTGTGACAAGGACATGTATCATGCAATCATTAATTTAATTATTTTATTTCATATTCAAAAATTTATGATTCATTCTGTTACCTTTGATTATTGTGGTAAGGGGTTCTATGGATATGTAATCAATTAATCAATCACATTTAATTATAAATTTGAAGCAGATACCTTAGATGGGTAAAGTGGTACATATACAAGGTACTTTACATTATCCAATTCGCAATATAAATCAAGATAAGTAATATTGAAATTCTTACCCTTAAGTAGGTCAACCAACGACACACCCAGAGAGTTATGAAAATGTATCAAGAACCAAAATAATAATAACGACATAACCTTCAACATGGAAGGGATGGGGTAGTGGTCATAAACAAAAAAAAATTAATCCCATACATGGAAAGGTAATATCAATATTGTTCTAACGAGTATATGTATGCCATATAAATTCAATGAACGGAACCTGATGAAATCGGTGGGCCCTACATGAAAAATCCAAAATCAACAATCTTTTGGTATGAGTTACAGTCCTCCCCCCATAGGATTGTACGATTCTTATCCTTTGATATTATCCCTTGATTTTCCTCAGATCAAAGTATATCTATGAAAAATAGGAAAATTCTAATAACCTGATAACTCAGTAGAGATAATTAGAGAAAGGGAAAGGCTCAAGAAGAATCATGTACTTACTGTTGCACATCAAACATGATCAACATAAACTCGAATGGATCCTAGATGAAGGAGATCATTGAATCCCTTGCTTTGATATTAGAAAATCCCCAAATTGAGGGAGACAAATTTAATCTGGGATAAGCTTAGATTAGGGATGATTATGGGAGTTTAATTAGATCATTGAGGGAAATTTTTTTAAATTACCTAAAAAATTGGCATGTGGATGGTTTTTCCGCATAGTCTGAACAAACCATGTAAAAACCATGCGAGGTATTCTGAGTAGAAGAGGAAAATTTAATGGTTAGGTCACATGGTTCTGCACAAACTGTGAAAGGTGGTTTTTTTCATAAATTTAAATCTATACGGTTAGAAAAACAATGATCCAACCATGCACAAACCAGAGACCGGTCCAGTTTTTCCAAAAAAAAGGTGGATTCTGGGGTTTATACATGCCCCAGACACCCCAAGATCTTTTCCTACTCATTGGTTATCCATATTATGTCTAAAGTAATAATTTATACCAAAATTTAAACAATCTAATCATGAGTGAAGAAAATTATTTTCTTACAATATTTTCCCTTAAAAGAACCCGTCCTTGAGTTCACCTTCCATAGGTGTTGAAACACTATCTCAGAAAAAATCTTGGTAGTGATCTTTTACTTTGGCATCCCTCTCCCATGTTACATCCTACATGAATCCATGCAGCCATAACACCCGTACTAGAGGGACAAACCATACTCAGAGAGACTTTCTTCTTCTATCAACAATGCGTACAAGATACACCTCAAATACAACATCAACAAATAACTCAATATCATCAAGATCAAAATTATGATACATATCATAATGGTACAGGAAAATATATGAGACCAAAAGGATGTCGTTCATGGAATTGAACCTTTGAGGTACTAGAGACATATCTAATTTTGGCCTGACTCTCTATCTTAAATGACCATACATAATGAGGAGACAAATTCCCATAATTTTGTAACCATCTATGCCCTAGACTAGGCAATATGCGAAGGAAGAAACAATCCCCGACCATGAAATATAGAGGTCATCAACAATGATCATCATTTGATTTATGTCTTTACAGAGCATTATTTATATGAATTCTAAGCAGATGAACATGATATGAAGTCTCCTAAATGAGATTATGACCTAGTAGGGTTGCATAACCTCCCTCTAGTTAGAACATGGGTGAATGACATGGCCTACAATATAAGGCATATAATAGAGCCATCTGAATTGTCACATGAAGTCTGTTATTATAGGTGAACTCAATGAGAGGGATATCTTTTCACCATGAAATGATAAAATCAAGGACACATTCTCAAAGAATATCCTTTAAATCAATATTGTTCGTTCTGATTGTCTATTGGTTTGATAGTAAAAAAATGTTTTTAGAAGAACCTGAGTCCCCAGAGCCTTTTTCAATCCCCACTAGAACATTGATGTAAATGAAGAGTCCCAATCTAAAATGATAGTACGTGGAACCCCACATATTCATATGATTTCACAGACAAATAGTTTTCTCATCTCATCAAATGAGAAGGTCTCATGAATAGGTATAATGTGAGTTGATTTCATTAGTCTGTCAATGAATACCCAGACCGCATCGCTACCCATCGATGACCTATGTATGTTAATTACAATATCCATAGAAACATCTTGCTAATTCAATTCTAGAGCTGGAATGGCAATAGAAAACTCGTTTTTCTCTGGTGATCTACCTCCAAATACTGATAGGTTGGACACCTACTGATAATTCCTACAATGTAATGTTTCATCCCAAGCAACTAATACAAGCGTCGCAAATCTCAATACATCTTCGAGAAGCCAAGATAAACATCCCACTAAAAAGCATGTCAATCATTCATTAATCACTCTCCCATATTTATTGAAACCCATATACATCCACATAGATGTTTTACATCATCTCCATCCACAGACCAATCCAGAGGTGGTTTATGTCCTTATATACTCTCATGGAGAACCAAGACCTTATAATCTCAAAATTATATATTCTTCACCTTCAAAATGAGGGAATAGGTAATCATCAAGGATGAGAGATAATATTGATTGAGAATTTCATGAAACTATAGATGCATCTAAAAAAAGAGATATATTAACTTCAATTCATCACTGGCATCCCATACATCTTGTACTAAAGTTTTCCAAATCAGTGCATATACAACATCATTTCCTTCCCTATGTGTGTAGTTAATCTCAAAATGAATGGATTCTAGATAATTGACCCATCTTCATTGTTTGAGGTTCATGTAAAATAATATATATATGTATATATTAGGCTATTGCGGTGTGTGTACACCAAAAATCACCCACCAATCAGATAATGTATCCAACTACATAAGGTATAGACAACAGATGGTAGATCGAGGTCGTGTGTCGGGTAATTTCTCTAATGATGCCTCAACTATAGAGATCCATACACAACCACTTTTTCTTAATATATCTACACTGATCCATGGTCGATGAATATTGCATCATAAAAGATGATATAACCCATACGTGGATCTAGAAGAGTCAGAATATGTTTTGAATTAAGCCTCCCATCTAGCTCTTGAAAGGCGTTCTCACATTATTCAGACCATTTAAACTTGACACATTTCTTATTCAGGACAGTAAGAGGTGAAGCAAGGAAAGAAAATTATTTTACAATATTCTAGTAATATCCATCCATCCCCAATAAACCCCATATATCAAACATGCTATTGGGATTTCTTAGACTACTATTGAAATGAATTTCTTGGGTCAAAATATTCTCCCAATCCTCATATTATATGACCCAATAGGTGGACTTTGTCGATCCAGAAGTGAAACTTAGAAATCTTAGCGTATAGTTGATTCTCTCTTAGTATACTCAAAATGATATCATGGTGTTTGTCATAGAATCTAAGAGTGTGATAATACACCAAGATGTCATCTACAAAGGCCACAACAAAAGAATCCAAATAGGGGTGGAAAACCATATTCAACAAAGCCATGAAAATAGTGGGTGCGTTTCAAAGATCAATCGGCATACCGAGGTACTCATACAACCCATACCCGCTACCAAAATATGTATGAGGTTTTTTTGATGGTCTGAAATGCACCTGATGATAACCCAATCTGAGGTCGATCTTAATGATGGAATTTCTCATCAGAGCTAGTCAAAGAGATAATCTTTTCAAGGAATATGATAATGGATCTTAATTGTAAGATGTTTAAACCTTATATAATCCACATATATTTGTAAGGATATATCCTATTTCTTGTAAGAAAGCATGGGTGAACACCAAGAAGGAGTAATGGGCTGTATAAAAATATTGACCTCTAAATCATCTAACTACAGCTTATGATCTTGAGGATTTGTTGGTGCCATCATGTACAGAGAAATGGAAACTGTAGCTGCTCCTAGTATAAGCTCAATTGTAAACTATACCTCTCTCTCGTGAGGTAATATAATGAAATCATAGTGAATTATATCCCCTAAACGATCCACTACTGGTTGGAAATCATCTTTTCGTAAACCCTGATCCTCCATGAATATATTTGAAATCTGGGTATTCACTCCACCTAGCCCATAATGATTTGGTCCCTGTGTACCAACCAGGACATCGATAAGTGATCAAGTATAAGTATAATTTTAGTTTACATTTCATTTCATAATTCACACTTTTACCATTCATAAACATTATAAGGTGAGATAATGATGTGGAACCAATTTATTTTAGAAATAACGATTCACTTTATAATGGATATTCATTTTTGATGAATAAGTTCCCATAAACCTACCACCAAAAATGTCACCAATTTATTTATAGCATAATATTTTGACTTGGTAAATTACTCATCCCAACCCATGAGGGCGCATACTCATCATGAATTAATACATGAAATCACTCAATCAAAACCAAGTGTAATACATTTACAAGAACTTATCAAACCATCACACAATAATAAAAAACATATCAAGAAATTCAAAGTAGTGAAATACACCTATATGGAATGTGAATATTCATGAAATGGGAATTATAGGTGCTGGTAATGATGCATGTAACAATACTCCTTACCCCATATCATTGGGATAAAGATGAAAGAAAATGCTTAAACAGGATAATAATCAACAACACCACACAACATATGTGTCACCAAAGAGTAAAATAATATTAACATTAAGAGTAAAAAGTGTTGGATAGAAATAATGATGTGGATGCTCAATATACAAGAAGGGGGGGTGGGGGTGAATTGTACACTTTAAAAATTCTTTTGGAACCTTTAAAGTTAGTTACGAATAACTATGATTTCTTTAATCAAAGGAAAGAGCTATGTTTAACAAAGTTAAACTAAACAAATTCACAACACCTCTAACAAAAAATGAAAACTTGGAATAAAGAATGAAGTTATAAACTTCATGTTCTAAGAACTTGATTAAAATAAGAATGAGATTCAGAAAGTAGGTTCTGGAAAAATGGTTCCGGAAGTTGAAACTTAACTAAAGATTACAATATGAGATTCTACCTTATAGCGTATAAAATCTAAACTTATCAAAGTACAAGTAAAGAAGTATAAGAAAGTTATACTTTCCTTACAATACAAAATGCAATGGAAAAACAAGTATTGAAACTACAAGTAACAAGATATAAATCTTTTAACCCAAATAGAAAGGTATCCAACAACCTTGGATAAAGGTCCCTTGATTTATACTTTCAAGCAAGTCTGTCTTACCCACACCAGGGTATGCCCTCGATACGAAGATCAGAATCTCTATCTTTCTATCCCCACAAGCCCTCAACTTCAATGTAGTTGGCAACCTCTATCTTCCTCACCAAGGAATCCCTTGAACTTCAAGGTAGTCGGCACCTCTGTCTTCCTATCCCCGGAAGTCCTCGAATGTAATCACCAACATTCGGAGTCGCACGAGGCTATGAGAGTTAATAAGAGCCTCTCTCTCTAGAAATCACTTCAGCATCATGTCTGAACAATGTCAAAGCATTGTCCTCTATTTTCAGTCATTAGTTTCGAGCTCTTTCAAATGAGCTCCTATTTATAGGTAAGGTCGGCTCCATCTTTTCCAATGGTAATATTTTACTTAAAAATCGGAGGGACCTGTACACATGTAACTTAACCAATGGTTAGTTTATAAGAGAATAGACGACATCATTTTAAAACAAGTATAATAGAATGTACGACATCGTTTTAAGTCTAACACAAAAGTTCGGAGTGAAGGTTCAGAGTTTAAACAAAATGTAAAAGAGTAGAAAAATTATGAAAGTGTAAGCAAAATGAATGTTCGGAATCTAATCAAAAATATTATTTGGAGTCAAAATAAATTCGGAGTGTATAAAGAAAAGATAATCAGATTCGGTTTAATAGGTGAATTCAGAATGAGAAATCAGAATGAGAATTCGTCATCAGAATTCGTAATGAGAAATTGTCAATAGAATTCATCATCATCAGAATTTTTAATGAGAATTCATCATCAGAATTCGTACTGAGAATTCGTCATCAGAATTCGTACTGAGAATTCGTCATCAGAATTCATAATAAGAATTCGTCATCAAATTTTGTAATGAGAATTCGATGTCGAACTTCATGGGAATTCATATCCAGAATTCGGAGTAGAACCTTATCAGAGTTTGTATCCAGAATTCGGAATAAAACTTCATTACAGTTCTCATCTGGAATTCAGAGTGAAACTTCATTACAGTTCTCATCCATAATTCGGAACCTAAAACAGAATGCTTCATATCAATGTTTCAAACAATTCCCAGAATATAGAAATTAATCTGAATCATATACTTAAGAAATATATGGATGAAAATATGATAAGGATAATTTTTCTTACAAAAGCGATTTTCCTTATAAAAGCAACTTTCCTTATAAAAGCGATTTTCCTTAAAGATAAGGTGTTTGTGATTTTCAAAACAAGAAGGAATGGAAAAGTCATAAGGAGAACCTTATTGACTCAACAATCTCCCCCTTTTTTGAAAGTAAAAACATCCTTACGAAAAAGAAATTCTAAGAAGAAAGAAAACATTATGGCTTATCTCCCTTTGCTTATGAATGTGGATGAATACAACTAACTCCCCCTTAGGCTTTGAAACTCTAAGGATCATATTCTAGATTTCTGGAATAATATTTCATTAAGAATAATAAAGTCTTCTTTAATGAAAAACTCCCCCTTAGATAAACTCTATTAAAGTTTTTTTTTCTTTATCACCCTTTGTTAAGATTCTTTTCCCCCCTTTATTAGGGTTCTTTTCCTTCTCCCCCTTAGTTATTTTCAAAAAGAATTCGAGGGAATTGAAAATATAACAAAGTACATGAAAAATTAGTTAGCAACAAAAAAAGAAACGAGCAAGCACAATTTTCATTGATTTTGAAAGTTCAACAAAAAAGAAGTTCAGATACAACAAAAGATTGGATCTATCTATTTTGGATCTTTTTCCTTCTCCATGAGACCCTTAATAATAGTCTTTGTCTTCTTCAAGTCTTTATGGTCTTCCTCAACTTTCTTCTCTAACACAACTATTTTTGCACTTTGAGATTCAATCTTTTCTTCCTGGGTTTGAAGATTTTCTTCCTGAGCTTTAAGATTTTATTCCTGAGCCTTCAACTTTTCTTCAAACTCAATCCGATGATCCCTTTCATACTTACAGTTTTGAGAAACAGAATTCAGCTTCCTATTCAAATCTTTGACTTCTTGAAATTGGAAATTCTTTTCATCTGTCAACTTTTCTTCAAAAGATGATGTAAGTTCATTTATCTTTTTGTCTCTTATCTCAAAGGAATCCTTCACATTATCTTGGAATTCATTAAAGAGTCTCATCTCTTCTATAGTCTTCCTCGACCAACTAGTCATCCTCTTGTAATATCTTTTGTGGGCTTCATAGTAGACAAATAAAGTTTTGAACTGAGCCTCAATCTCGACACATTTGTCCATAACCATGGATACAGAGTCTGTTTTCTGATTCAAATCATGTTGGAGCATTTGGCATCTTGAATCAATACTTGAAAAAGTCGGAATAGTACCCACCAACTTCTTTAAAGACTGAACAACAAAGTCATCCCCCAACGAAGATGACTCTGAATCCGAGACTTTGCTTGGAAAATTTTCTTCTTAAATTTGCTCAAGATTTCTCCTTGAGGAACTACCAACTTCCCTCCTGTTTACAGCCACTGAGCTCAGGGTATCAACAACGATTTTCTTTCCCTTGTCCTTTTTCGGAATAGAGTCCTGTTCCGGAGTTCTTTTTTCACTGTCAAATACTTGAACAACATTGTCATCATCCTCATCAACTTTATAAGCAACATCCTCTACATTCTCCATTTGAGCAATATCATGTAGAAGTTGTTCTTCCTCTGCATGATAATCTACATCTTCTTATCGTCTCTCCTCATCCATTCCTGGAGTGACTAACTTAGAAGATTCAGCTTCTGAAGTTCGGATTAAGCCTATTAAATAGTTGAAAATAAGATTAATCATGGAATGATTAGGATCATTTTTACCATATAGTGTACTAGTAAAACATAATTTTATTTTTCATTGTGATCATTTTCAATCAAATACAAAAGAATATAATTTGAATTATATGAAAATATTTTCTATATATTTAAATATTTCAAATAATATATTTTTATTTTATCAAAAAACACTTCTTTTGATCATATATGTTTTAATGATATTTATTTTGATATATTTCAATTAGGTAGAAAAATTATTATTTGGGAATATAAACAATTTATATAATACCTTGTATCAATGAGTAGTAAGAATTTTTTTTCTCTTTATATGAAAAAAATGAATATATAGGCACCAAGATTTATTTATGAAAAATTATTTTGACTGAACACACTGAAATAGATTATAGGATAAATTTTAGTATTTTCCCTATTAACTATGATAACGATAGTGTTATTAAGAATTTTGGAAATACTATTTGACACACTAACTCCATGAACATTATAAATACCCTAACCCTAGTATCCAATAACTAGTGATCGTTATATTACAATGGCACTGGATACAACTGATAAAATCCCAAAGGATCAATTAACTTAGTAATCTTGGAAAACTAGATACATGATTGAATATCGCATTAAATTTGAAAATATAAATAAAAAATTGTGTTTTCTTTGAGAGTATCATTATTGTATCTTTAATATCCTTTCACAACATTTATAATTCTATTTCTTGAATTTTTTTGAATGAAATAATAAGGAAGAATTGAACTCATATGCTTACTAAGGGAATGTGTACAAAGAATGAAATTATGTAACAAGAAAGTCATCAATAATATTTAATAAATAAAAAGTGATAAATTAATAATATACAAATAATCACATTATATTAAAAAATATCCATTGTTATCATAACTATTACAATAATAAAATGAAAATGAATATACAATTTCATATTATTGGAATAGATAAATTCAAACATAATAAACTTCATATGAAGGGTCCATGCTAATGCATCCTAATAAAATGGGTAATGTTGTGGAAAAATAAAAAACATGTTTCAAATCATGAGAGAAACTAATTCATCGAGGGTATATAAAATTATGGGCTACACCTATCAAATAATAATTTAAATTAATTCATTGTATGAATAAACAATAAAACAGAATCACCATTACTTAATAACCAATAACATTCTGTATTAGAAGAGCTATCATACAAAATTTCAACACTTTCACTATTCAAACTGTTCATATGTCATCCAAATAAATGTTGTTGATGGTATTATTATATTATAACAATATTAAAGAGTTATATTTATAAAATAATGTTAATATAAATTAGAATTATTGATAAAAACATTTAAATATTTCTTGGGGTAAATACCATTTTAATTTTGAAATCACCAATTTTAAATCTAGATATTAAAAATATATTAGGAAAAAAAATATTCCGTGAGAATAAATAATGGAATGTCTAATGGATTATTTAAATAAAATATTAACTAAAAAGTTGTTCATTTAGTGTATGTTAAAATAATGATTTTTTCGAGTCCTTTGTAAAAAAGTACATTGCTTAAAAATAAAAAGAATATTAATTTCAATCATTTTTATATAAAGATAATCACGTGTAAAAAATAATTTAATTAATAATTTTATAATAGTAAAAACAATTAAAAAGAATTCAAAATATAACATGTACATGGAAAATTTGATTCCCAACTGAATAGAAAACAAATTCAATTTTCATTAATAATATTCTTTCAATATCATGAGTTCTTAAAAAGTGGAAAATTAAATGAACCTTTATAATTTAAATAAAATTAGGATATGAATATATATTTGGTTTTGGATAGAAATATCACATAATTCAATCAATGGAAACTAAAATAAAATTCTTGAATCAAGATTGGATTGTGAAATAATCCATTATAACATTGGAAACTATAAATAAAAACCCAATATATGATATAATTTAAGATGTAAATTCAAATAATTTTAATTAATTGGGATCCATGATCTATGATGTCGAAGGTGTAATATGTACACCTTATAATCATTAATAGGTGCATAACATAAAAAATATCTTGATGAAACAATATGGATATGAGGAACCATTACAATCGGTTCTGACTATAAATAAGTTCTTTTAACATCATCAATTGTATCATAAAATTTTAAATACGTACATAATTCAACTATATACATAATTATAATATCATATATGTTCAAAATATAATATTTCAATAATTTTTGGTAAATAAACCTTTATTAAATTCTCCATCCATATGTGTTAACTATCTTGATTTTTATGTATCCTTCATTTTGATTATTTTAGTCCTTGAATCTTTATCATGGTTACATCATCTCCATAATATTAATAATGATATAAATGAATTATTTATTCTTTTTATATGCATTTATAATCATCCTTTAATGGTGGACATGAAAAATGAATCATGTCTCTTTGTGGAGGTGGTAGTCCACACAAACGCACGAGCGGCGTTATCATTTCTGTAAAGAGAGAAACAGTAAGAATTTAAATGATATATTATATTTAAAAAATAAAAACTATTTAATAAATATTTTATATATCCACTATTTAAATTATATATCCATCCATGTAAAATTGTGATGAGAAAAATAACACCACTAAGTGCAGACAATAGGATATATGTATGCAAGAGCGAGGTTTTCACTTTCCATGGGATAGATGTGAGTTAGAAAATGGATGTAAATTAATATTAATAAAATATATTGATATTGAATATACTTTATTAATTTCATTAGATTTTTTAATTATTATTTATAATAATTATCATAAGATGTATACTTTTATGATTTAGTAAGGATTATTACCTTTTCATTGAGAGACCTACTTTGGCTTACACCACAAGCCTTTAAATATTGTTCTTAGGGGATGATCATGGGTTATAAGATAAATTAAAAGATTATAGTAATGTATTTGGTTTGTTATTCTCTATTATAAAAGGTTAAAATATTATGAACAAAGGAAAAAAGGATAAGATGTTTTATAAGTTAGGGCTGGGTATCATTAGAAATATTTAAAGTTTTTGATGAATAAAAATTATTTTTTAATTTCCTATAGATCAAAATTGATATATTTAAAATATAGTATGATGATTTGTAGAAATTATATCATATGATATTATTTAAATAATTTTAATTGATGTTTTATCCCTTATATCCAAGTTTTAACCCCCCACTAAACCTTTTGATGGTTACAGTGACATAAATGATTTTACTATTTATATGTAAATAATGTTACTATAAAATGAAAAGTGACCCATAAGTTGAGAATTGATTATATTTTAGACAATTTCCCATTAAAAATGTTTAAGATAATTTTTTTTATGAATTTTAATTTATTTAATAAAATAATAATTAACATATAATACCATTAATGTCATTTTAAAATCTATTCCCATAGTTTACTTTTCAAAACACAAATACTGAAATAAAATTTAAATATAGAATTTTGGAACTTCAAAAATATTCTATAAATATCTATTAAAATCATTTAACACAATTAATTAATCCAAATTTTATTTCATTTAATATTTTTAAAATCATTTATTCTAATTTTCTATTACTTGAACAATTATTGTGTCAGTGTTGTGTGAGAATTTAAAGAAATTATTCCAAAACATGTAATTGAAAATAAATTACCCTGATAAAAAAATATTTTATTACTAAAATAAAAAATATAATAAAAAATTTATTCTTTTTACCCTTATGAAAAAATTATAGACATATTAAAACAAAGAAAGGAACATTTTTTATTCATTCTCTAAATAAAATAATTTTTAGGGCTTTATCGAAGAGAAATGTAACCAAATTTTATTATCATAGAATTTTTAATGGGGATGTTTTAAATATTCTCATAAAATAAAAAAATGTTTTTTTATATATTATTTAAACCTTATCACATTATTTTTCCCTATATTAACATTATTCACCCTTATCGTGGTGACACATATTTACAAAAATTACTATTTATTATGACCAAATATAAATGGGGCCTATTTTAAAAAATTAAATATCATGCTTAAAAATATTTATTCAATTTTATCAAATTTAATTTCTATTAGTAGAATAAATTTATTTTAAAAGAATGGTTCAAAACATAATGAAATATCTTTTTGGGAAAAAATTCATTTTATGGCATAATACTGTATTTATAATTATTCCATGCCAAATAAAAAGTAATACATGTGTGATAAAAAATTTGATTAAATATATAATCTACAAATTTCGTTAATATAATTGATTAAAATTTAATCTATTTTATTAAAATAAAAACATATTATGCATATAAAAACAATTTTTCAGAAGAAAAAACATCTCTATATACCTTGTAAGACATTTTTTTTCATTTCCAACCAATTAATAAAAAATGAATTAATTTTATAAATATGTAAAAAATACATTTTCAAAATTTATTTATACCTATTTATACACTTCAATCCAATGGATATGGGATAACTATCACAATAAATAAGTATATTTCAATATAATATTACAGTTCATTTAAACTCAATGTTGTGTGTTACATAAGATATCAATGAAAACAAATTAATTTAGAGGGAAATATATCATAATGTCTTGGGGTGTTACATTCTACCCCCTTATAATAGTTTATTCCATTAAAATTTTCCACTATAATACAAACAACTAGGTAAGCTTCTATCTCACCACATCTTCATATTCCCTTATAGCTTCTTCAAATTTAGGGTTTTTCTAAGAAAACAATAGTAATATTAATAGTATTGTTTCATAGAACTTTACCTCTATGATCAAGAATATCCCCAATTACTCCTAAAATGATTTATCTTTCTTCAGAGGATTAAACTATTAGTTAAGTACATGTGAAGGACCACGTATGTACTACCTCATGAGAGATACATGGAACACATTATGAAATTGAGAGAGATTTGGATGAAGATATAAGTGATATGATATTGTTCTAATACAATCAATAATTTAAAACGGAATAATATATATATATATATATAGATATTGACTATATATTATTTCCAAATCTCATAAACTTCTTCTAATTATATATTTTTTAGAATACCTTATCACTAACATCAAACTCTAGATCTATCTAAGGATTATCAGCATGAATTTTTTATCAAATCTAATTTTCCCTTATTTTTTCTTGAATAAATCACAAATGATCTTCTATTTCATCAGATATATTGGGTCAAATATCTTTTATTCTTCAAATTCATCATAGAACATTAGTGTTCTGGACTTCATTACCATATAAGACATCAGAAGGTGTCATATGAATACTGAAGTGAACAAAAAATTATTTTAAGAAAATTTCACTCAAGGAAGGGGTTGATCGAAATCGCTATTAAAATCTATAGAGAAAGATATTATCATGTCTTATAGTTTTTAAATGGATTACTTTAATGGACCACCTATCTAAGGATAATATGTAGTGCTAAAAGTCAACTCTATATCTGTGTCGGCAGAAGAATTTTCTATATCTTCAATGTAAATATTTTTCCCCGATAAAATAAAATTGAGAGTTGTACTTCATGAAATCTAACCACATCCTTAACGTATCGCCAATTATGTTTTTAAATAGGTAAATCTTTTGTAATGGGAATTAAATATTATTATTTAATAAGGTGTTTTCCTACAACCCAAATAACATTTTCCCTTTTTTATATTTTAAGGAGTCTAATGATGAAATCCATTATGATGTTTCCCCATTTGAAATCGAGTATGGGAAATGGTTGTAACATACACATAGAATTATATCTCCCATACTTAACATAATGACAAACCCAGTATCATTATACATACTCTCGAAGACCCCCTTTGATTTTATCCCACTAGAAATACTCATTTATATACCTATATATCTTCATAAATCTAGAATGAATAAAGAATAATTAATTATAATATTCATAAAAAAGATCACTCTTCAAGTCTGGTATTGATGATACCTATTATAGGATCCAAAACCATATCATTCTAGCATGGTCATAGTGAACATAGGAACACACCTCTCCTTCCTCTATGGGTCCAAATATTTCATCTATTTCTTCTTTATCCTCTCATGGGTGGATATTTGAATATTCATATAATAAATTAATACATTCCCCCTTTACTCATGAATTCAATATCCATCTTCTTTAAATCTATATGTAAACTATCTATTTAAATCCTCATCATGAAAAAAATATCATGGTCTTTTTAACATAGTGAATCAACCACCTTATTCTCCCTCCCAATGTGGTAATTTCTTGAGTATATATAATCATTTTTCTCCGCTAACCACATTATCTATCAAAAATTTAATTATTCCCTTATAAATATATACCAAAATATTTTATGCTCATTATATATCTATTACATGTCATGATATCGATAATTCCACCATATTTTTTATTTAAAAAATTCAGCTTCCATCTCCAAATAATGAGATGATTAATTTTTCATCATGAATTTTTAATTCAAAAGACGATTATGTTATCACCAAGTCATTCTACGAAGGGAACATCCTAGTGCATTCATTGATGCATCACTCTATATCAAAAACCCTTATTTATTTCAAGGTAGACTAAGAATAGGTTCCCTGACTAACCATCTAATCAGCTCAATGAAATTTTATTCACATTCACATATCCACAAGAACATCACTCCCTTATAAATCAAATTGTTTAGTGAATTAGATTATCATGAGAAATATCTCACAAACAATAAGTAGAATCAAACCATCCCATGAAAAATATTTACCTACATTTCAATGTTTATTCTATGAAATTTCTCAAAAACATCCAAATTTTATGGAATCACTGATATTCCCTCAAAAAATTATATGGCCCAATAATGATAATTTTTTGTATGCAAAATTATAACATATATAATTGGTTATAGTGATTCTAATTCCTTAGGGGAATAAACACAATACTGAAATTTTTTCTTCATCTTCCATTATCATTAAATATATAATAACTGTGTCTATAATGACTACAATAAACTAATAATGGAAATCTCTAAAATCATCATTACTTAAATCCATTAAGGTAATAGGATCATTGGCATATATAAATTTAATTACTAAATTTTTTTAATTACCATATCATATATAAAAGTTGTTTATGGTTATATCCTTGTTATTGACCATTGTAGATGTTATCCAGATTGAAGTATATTCTTGGAAAAGTATTTTGTTTTTATTAATTGATCAAATAGATCATAAATACGAGGAATATGATACATGTTTTTAATGTTGAAATTATTGAGTTCTTGATATTCAGTAAAAAGATTCACTATCCCACCATTATTCATAACTAAAATAATAGGTGCACCCAATAGTGAAGTACTAGGCCAAATTATTCCCTTATCTATATTGTTATTCACTTGCTTCTTCAATTATTGTTACTCAATTGGGGAAATTCCATACGGAATTTTTGAATTAATTATAGAACCACATACAATTTCTTTTGAATACTCAACCTCATGATTCATGGGATGACTAGGCATGTCTTAAGGAAATATAAAATAGAATTCTTCAATGAAACACATATTTTCAATGTTGATATTCTCTCCCAATATTTATGATAAATATATCTCATTAATAGGTATTAAAACACCTGTGATGGACTTAATTTCCATTGAAAGACGAGGTTCATCCTCGACCGGATATATGATCATATTTCAATTAAAACTATTGAATATAACTTCACTTCCCTAACAATAGATACATGATATATAATAAGAGAGCCAATCCCTGAGAAATATTACATTATTTTCAACTCAATTAAGAATAAAATTATTTATAGGATGCACAATCCCACAAAATTCTATCAGAAAGTAGATACAGACTTGAAATTTAATCATCATACAATTTGGTGTTTTCTCAACCAAATCAATACATAATCACCAAGATGGAGATTTGATTCCATTAAATATTTCATCAAATATAAAATATTGGCTAAAAATAAAATAAGAAATATTTTTGAATTTTATAGGTGATTATAAATTAAGCTTTCACAACATCAATAGTAACTTCATTGTCCATTTTCATAATTTCATGAGATTGACCTTAACCTCTTGTCTTATTATGTGCTATGTTATCATATTTTAGAGCATTGGTTATCATTGTTCCCAAAAACCTTACTATTAATTCATTGTACATTAATATATTCTCCCTTACCATTGAATTGGTGAGAATGATGGATCTTTTCACCACACATGATAAAAACTCATTTTATATTTATGCATGTACTAAGGTGTTTCCTTCCACATGTATCTCATATTGGTAACCCCCCTTTATATTCTTCTCATTTATACTTTTTTACTTTATAAAGTTATCAATCATCCTATTATTATATTTATTTTCTTCTTATTGGGCCTAGGGTTTCATTTTTTAACACTAATGCATCAAAATGTTTTTGGTGAGGTAGGATGAAGTGGACATTCAGAGATAATTGTTAAGGATTCATCTAATAACATTAGATTTAATGCATGTACAATTCTACATGTTAACTCTAATGTTAATGTGAGTGATGTAATGTTCAAAATACTTATGTAAATGGTCCAACATTTTCTACATCAATGAATAAAATTGAAATTTCATATGTTTTTTTTGATGAAGGGATGTTTAATACCAATAAAGTCATTTTTTAATGAAATGGATCATTATTTCATAATTATTGAGTGTTCATGATCATTAAAAAAAGAAGAAATTGATTGATGAATTCTTCAGAAGGTGATTTCCGAATGTTAATGGAAATATAGTATATATATAGTAATTTGTGAGTGGTCGTATACAATAATAAAGGGGAAACAATTACATGCCCCTTAGTATAGATCATCTACAACACATAGGACTCAAGGTCTATCACATTAGCTGTCAAACACAAGGAGGCCTTTATAGTGGACAAAATAGTGTACATGCATAGTGTATTCTAGGTGTGGGTGGGCCATGTGTAATTCCCACTAAGAACACTCCTAAAGGAATTTATGTCATTGGAAAAAATCATTATTGGGAAAAGCCCATATTTGGGTGCGCATTTCAATCTAGGTTTTAACCCTGGTGTCAGGTCAAGCTGGTGCTTCCATACTGATTTACAAAAAGTTGTGTTGAATAGGATTGGGATTTGATGTTGGAAAAAATGTAGTTAGGTATAATTCAATCATTTTATGATTTATTCATATTAATCTCATAAATTGATCAAATCCATATAGACCATATGATCAATCTTGGTGAGCATCTTAAACCATTTCATTCATCATAGTGATCTAGTAAACTGTAGTTCATTAAAGTTCCTTCCATCATTGAGCCAAAGCAATCCATGATGGTAATGAGTCTAAAATTGTGATTCAGTGAGTCTTTGAATAATTATTCAAGCATACCTCACTTTGAATAAATTTTATAACTCAAATAACGAGTGACTACTGATAATGTAAATTTTAGTTGTAGGTCATTGGAATAATGAATGAGTTCAATATTTATAGATGATGTGCATGTGATTATCATAGAATTAACTTTTGGACATCCTAGCATGGATAAATGTGAATGAAACATGTGTTTTGGTGTATGTTCGAGTAATCCGAAAATGAAATAGCTGATTGAAGAAGATTCAAGATAAAACATTAATCTTGGAATCATTGAAGGATTCATCTAAATAGCTCTAAAATTGGATCTAAGGAAATAAAAAACATCTTATAAATACTGAGGCATGTTATATATGATATTATGCTAATTATTTGATAATTAAACATGTTTTCTAATGAAAAATAGAGAACTATAAACCTTTTTTGATGAATTGTTCTATGAGTATTTCTTCCAACACGAAGAATGAAAGATTCTATAACCCTTGTGACTTGTGATCCAAACACCTAGGTTCATTGTAAGTTAATGGTTCAACTAAGAAACACTATTTTATGTGATACTTACATGTGTTATTCTCTTGGTTTTATCAATGGTTTAGTCAGGCTACACTTGGATGAAAGAAAACATGTGTAAACGGTGGTTTGAAAGAATATAAGAGGTAACATAACACCAATTTTTCAAAGACCCATTTATATTGTGTGAAACTTTTCAGTGAATGGTTGAAGATTGAGAATGATTCACATATACTTGTGTAATTATTTTTTTTATGAAATTTCATAAGCCATACTTGTAACATCCCAGGTAAATAAAGAATAATACATTATCATATTTATTAATATTTACAAATTAAATATTAATTTTACTTTAAATCATTTTCTATGTTCGATAGCATACCCGATACGCAACAAAGAGTTTCTCTGAAATCATACGTTGCACACTAGTAAGAAAATAATATTATTTTAAATTATAGTTAACATGTAGCCATTTTATTAGATGGAATGAATAGAAAAAACTAAAATATGATTATATATGTTGGTTAAATGGTTTTAAATTTTTCCAATAAAATATTAAGGCTTAAAATAAGAAAAGAAATCAATTTAAGGCATTGATACTCTAATATTCACTAAAAGGTCGAACTATCATCTTTTAGTGGTGAACCCTATTTAAATATAGTTTGGTCACTCTTATACATTCTATTGGACCAAATAAAATTCTTCTTTATAATTGAGACACCAAAATTCACTATGTCTAAATTTTTGGTATTTTTCCGATAAAGTTCATTTTTTAATGAATAGTTAAAAATGTTGTATTTTAATTCAAAACATATTTTTAATATAATTTATTATTTTGATTAGATTATCTTTTGAATTGGTTTTAAATTGAAATTAGAATATATTTTTACCATTTAATCCAATAGTGGACATTGGAATTAATTTCTCTTTGAAATTGGACTTAAACTAGTGTCAATCTTTTGATATATATTGTTTCATAAAAACACTCTATTTGTCTTGACAGTGGGAATTAATTATTAAATTAATTAATTTAACTTATATGATATGAATTTTTTATAATATACATCATTTTTTAATTAGGAATATCAAATAAATCTTAGGATGTAGTTTTGGTATTTTTCTGAAAAACTTCAATTTTCGATGAATAGTGAAACCACTAAGTGGTACTTAAAAAACTGATTTTTTTTGTTAAATGAAATTTTACCACCTCTGTGTTTTGATTTTCAAAAATTCGACATACATGGTTGTCATTAATAAGTAAAATGTAGTTCAATGGGATTAAAATAATTTTTGGTGAATAGTAATTTTTAAGTTTTTAATCGCGATTAGAGGTAATTAGTGTAATTTGAGGTAAAATTAATGTATTAATAATATGAAATGAACTTGAAACATGTCCTAACCTTATTGGATGTTTCATGTCCGACCAATACAATCCATGAGTCAACTTGGGGACCCCATGGAGCCACTTTGTTTGGAAAATGACATTAATAGCTTTTTATTTAAAGTTAAAATAATAATGTCACAAACATGAGTTTTTTTACTAAAACAATTTTTAAATGGTGTTATACAAGTCATATGTTTTACTATAAATATTAATTATAGAGATAAAAATAGTTCCTACATCCTGATATTTTTTTATAATTTTTATACATTAAATAAATTAAATTATTTATGACATCATGATGATGCAGCGATTAACTCATAATTTAACGATTTAAATAAAATGAAAAGATAATGTAAAATATAAGACCTAAAAATGTAAAAAACCTATTTAATGGGTGGATTTAGAACTCTTATCACCTTATCCTCTAAATAAATCAATTTGGGACCTGTAAAATTCAAAACTCATTTGAAAATAAAGTAACCTTTTATAACTTTCCAAGAGTGACCGTCCTCTTCTCTTATAAAAGGCCCCCTCCTCTACCACCTTAACCAAACCTCTCAAGACTTTGTCTTGGCCAAAACCTTCCCATTTTGTCTCTCCACATCCCTCTATTACTCCTAGAAGCCTCACATTAGGCATAAGTCTTTCCAAGGAAGCCTTTGAGCTCAAATAAAAAAGATTTACCCGATTTAAAGGTAGTGTCTTCTCTTGTGTTCTAATGTATTATTTTGCTTCTCCAACCCCCTCAACTATTTTTATTCCATTATTTTGTAACAACACCAGTATCTTTAATATACTAGGATGTTTTTATGAGATGTATTAGAGATATACCTATACATACCTTCTTCTAAAGGTTAAAGAACATACTGTTTCTGTGGTTGGTGATTTTCTGCCTCACAAAATGATGATTGTTCACTCTTCTTTTAACACCTTTCATGGTGGCCATTATGATGTCACTATATTTATATATGATATATATTATGTTTATGTTTTCCTTATGCTTCTGTATTTTTTTTTGTGGTATAACTTTATGGTTTCCATTGTGGGTAAACACGATAATCTCATTTTAGGAGGTGCGAACTACCACCCCCTCAAAGTGATTTGATTCGTTAATGACATATGTGGGATGTATAAAGGTTGGAGTTAACATTATTATATATGATTTTATACTGGAATTATAATATACCCTTATATCATTATGATTTCACACCATTAAATACAAAATAGAAATGAAAGTAGCGTTTATGCGTACGTACGACTTACCATCTCCATGAATGGTGCATTTCATTTCTTACCTCTAAATGTTAGGTACTATTATAAATAAATGTAGGTGGTGGATAGATATGATATATATGATATCAAAATCAGGAATATAATTCTGGATATAATGAAACTTTGTCCACATAAACAACATGTAATTCTAAGAAGTCCATTTTTGACTTATGAACCAGATATCGACAAAACGAAAATTATTAACTTAAATGTTTACATAATGTTTATAACATGGAAATAAGTTATATAAAATGAATAGTAAGCTTAAAAAAGGTTCTTAAGCAAGTAGAAATTAACTTTAGTTTTTATTCAGGAGATTAAAGAGCAATCGAGTCACGTCAGACACGAGGTAAGGGACTTCGTCTCAAACTCCATTCATTGAGGCATATTTTGTTCTAATACAAGGCTTTTTTTATATACGGTATATAAGCCACTTTGACTTTTAATTTTATAAAAAAGGAATCTTTTTCTACGAAGCATTTTACAAAACGACCAAAAGGAATGTTTCTTTTAACATACACGGTGACAACGACCTTTTCCCCACTGCAAGTATTATTTGGTCTTTAGCTTACTCAACAATCCGTGATGTTTTTTTAAATGAAATCAATACCATATACTCTTTTATGTATTTTGGTATTGAAAATGGTTTTTATATTGTGTTTTTTATGTCAATATATTTATGTGATATATTCTGTTTGAAATGTGGAAATGTTTTCTTTCCTTTATAATTGTTTTATGTGTTATGATTTTATAATGGTACTTGGACATTTGATGGGTGGTTACATAATAAACCATATGAAGGGTGGTGTCGTGAATACTAGTATGGGTGGTTATGTTATAACCTCCAATGAATTGGGTATGGAAGTCGGCTGTATGGCTACTCCATTAAGTGATATGTGTGGAAGTCGACCGGATTGTTATTCCACTTATGTATGTTTATGTCCCAAGTTACCTTTGTATGTTATGTGTTCTTTATATGGGTTTTATTCTAATCTATTGGTTAAAAAAGGGTAAGTAATGATCTTTTATTCAGTGAAGAGTTTTTACTACTTAAAAAAGGTGAAAGGTATTACATTGATAAAGTATACATGGTTTACTTGTTGTTTTGAAAAACTAACAGTTTTCATTCTTTGTGTATCCCTTACTGAGATTTTTATGCTCACCCCAAGTTTTTGAAATGTTTTTCACAAGACATAATGTGTAATAGGGTCAAGGATGGGATCAAAGAAAAGTCATGCTATCTAAAACATGGAAGTAGACATGTTTTTTAAGAGTTTTTATTTTATGGAAACTTAGTAGTAGTGCCTACTTTGTAATCTTTTGAGATGTAATAGTTATGTCCTAATTCTCTAGAACACAAAACCTAAAAACATCCTCAATGTGAATTATTCATTTAATTCATTATTAAGTAAGGTTTAAGGCTGGGGAATTATAGTTGGTATCAGAGGTTAGTTTATACAACTTTAGGAGTTAGAAAATTGTTAAATTAAAAATTAATTTATGTTATGATTGAAATGATATAGCATTTAAACATTACCATGTTGCTTAGCCTAAGATATTTATGTGCTAAGAATGGTTTTCCATAGTGGAAACAGAGAATATTTTATAGGAAGGAATACAAGGTATAATAACCTTTCGAATCAGCAACCAGAGATGGTCAGAATCAGAATTGAGTAGTTTACTGCACTGATGGATCAATTGAATCAGGTGATAAATGGTAGTTGTGTTTGTTGATGACATTTTGGTGGTTTTTAAAAGTAAATAGGAGCATAATATTCATTTAAGGGTTATCTTGAAAACATTAAAAGAAGAGAAACTGTATGGAAAATTCAGCAAGTGTGAGTTTTGGTTACCAAAAATTTCATTCCTTGGTCACATTGTTTCAAAAAATGGCATAACTATTGATTCTACTAAAAGAAAGTTTTTGAATAATGGCCAAGAACCACAAATGTAACTGAGATCCATAGTTTTCTTGGTTTGACAGGTTACTACCGAAGGTATGTTGAAAATTTTTCACGGTTATCTAGTTCAATGACTAAGCTAACTCGTAAGGGTGTTATGTTTAACTGTATAAAAGAATGTGATGATTGTTTTCAGGAGTTGAAAAGATGATTGGTGAATGCTCTAGTTCTGGAACTTCCTTCTAGGAATGGTAAGTTTGTTATATACAGGGATTCTTCGTTGAAGGGACTTGGATGTGTCCTTATGCAGGGTGATCAGGTAATTGCATATTCTTCATGTCAGTTAAAAACTCATGAGGTAAATTACCCTACACATGACTTGGAATTAGCTGCTTTTGTTTTTGCTCTAAAAATTTGGAGGCATCATTTTTATGGAGTAAAGTGTGAAATATATACTGATCACAAAAGTATAAAGTATATATTCACTCAGAATGAATTGAACATGAGACAGAGGAGATGGCTAGAATTAATCAAGGATTATGATTGTACAATTCATTACCATCCGGGAAAAGCAAATAACGTGTGTGATGCTTTGAGTCGAAAAAGTATTGTTTTATTAACCATGCTACATTTGGAATGAGATCCTTTGGTTTTAGATTTGATGAACTTTGACATAGAAGTTGTTGGTGTATGAACTTCTTATATTTTGTTTCAGGTATCAGTGAGATCATCTATATCAGACAGAATTAAGCAAGCGTAGAAGAACGACAGTGGGTTACAGAATAAGGTAATTCACCAGGTAAAGGTTTTTTTGGAAAACCCATATAGTTGAAGAGGAAATGTGGGAATTTGAAAATTCTATGAGGGATAAATACCCCCACTTATTTTGATAAGTTAATAAAATTGCGAAATTCCCAAAAGGGGGTAAGGATGTAACATCCCAGGTAAATAAAGAATAATACATTCTCATATTTATTAATATTTACGAATTTAATATTAATTTTTCTTTAAATGGTTTTCTATGTTCGATAGCGTACCCGATACGCAACAAAGAGTTTCTCTGAAATCTTACGTTGCACACTAGTAAGAAAATAATATTATTTTTAAAGGTAGTTAACACGTAGCCGTTGTATTGGCATGAATGAATAGAAACAACTAAAATATGATTATATATGTTTTTTAAATGGTTTTACATTTATCCAATAAAATATTAAGGCTTAAAATATGAAAAGAATTCAATTTTAGGCATAGATACTCTAATATTCACTAAATGGACAAACTATCATCTTTTAATAGTGAACCCTCCTTAAATATAGTTATGGCCACTATTATACATTCTATTGGACAAAATAAAATTCTTCTTTAGAATTGGGATATCAAAATTTACTATGTGTAAATTTTTGGTATTTTTCTGATAAAGTTCATTTTTTAATGAATAGTTAAAAATGTTGTCTTTTAATTCAAAAAATCTTTTTAATCTAATTTATTAATATGATTAGATTATCATTTGAATTGGTTTTAAAGTGAAATTAGAATATATTTTTACCATTTAATCCAATAGTGGTCGTTGGAATTAATTTCTCTTTGAAATTAGACTTAAACTAGTGTCAATCTTTTGATATATATTGTTTCATAAAAAAAGGTTATTTGTCATGACAATAGGAATTAATTATTAAATTAATAAATGAAACCTATATTATATGAATTTTGTAAAATATACATCATTTTTGAATTTGGAATATCAAATAAATCTTAGGATGAGGTTTTGGTATTTTTCTGAAAAACTTCAAATTTTGATGAATAGTGAAACCACTAAGTGGTACTTAAAAAACTGATTTTCTTTGTTTAAATGAAATTTTACGACCTCTGTGTTTTGATTTTCAAAAATCCGACATAAATGGTTGTCATTAAGATGAAAAATGTAGTTCAATGGGAATAAAATAATTTTTGGTGAATAGTAACTTTTAAGTTCTTAATCGCGATTAGATGTAATTTGTGTAATTTAATGTAAAATTAATGTTTTAATAATATGAAATGAACTTGAAACTTGTCCTACCCTTATTTTATGTGTCATGGACGACCATAAAAATCCATGGGTCAACTTGGGGACCCCATGGATCCACTTTGGTAGGAAAATGACATTAATAACTTTTTATTTAAAGTTAAAATAAAAATGTCACAAACATGAGTTGTTTTACTAAAACAATTTTTAAATGGGGTGATACAAGTCATATTTTTTAATATAAATATTCATTAGAAATCTAAAATGATTTCCTACATCATGATTTTTTTTTTATTTTTAGGAATTAAATAAATTAAATTATTTATGACATCATGATGATGCATCGATTATCTCATTATTTAATGATTTAAATAAAATGAAATGATAATGTAAAATATAAGACCTACACATGTCAAAAACCAATTAGATGGGTGTATTTCGAACTCTTATTACCTTATCCTCGAAATACGTCAATTTGGGACCTTTAAAATCAGAAACTCATTTGAAAATGAAGTAACCTTTTATAACTTTCCAAGAGTGCCCCTCCACTCCTCTTATAAAAGGTCCCCACCTATACCAACTTACCCACACCTCTCAAGCATTTGGATCGGCCAAACCCTACCCATTTTGTCTCTCCACATCCATATCATACTCTTATAAGCCTCTCTTTGGGCAGAAGTCTTTCCAAGGAAGCCTTTGAGCTCAAATAAAAAAGAGTCACCCTATTTAAAGGTAGTGTCTTCTCTTGTGTTTTTATGTTTTATTTTGCCTCTCCAACCCCCTAAAATCTTTTTATTCCTTTATTTTGTAACAACACCAGTATCATCAATATACTGGGATGTTTTTATGATAAGTATTAGAGCTACACCTACACACACCTTCGTCTAATGGTTAATGAAATTATTGTTTCTGTGGTTGGTGATTTTCTGCCTCACGAAACAATGATTGTTCAATCTTCTTTTAACACTTTTAATGGTGGCCATTGAGATGTCACTCTATTTATATATGATATATATTATATTTATTTTTTCCTTATGCTTATGTATTTTTCATTTGTGGTATACCTTTATGGTTTCCATTGTGGGTAAACACGATAATTTCATTTTAGGAAGTGCGGACTACCGCCCCCTCAAAGTGATTTGATTCGTTAATGCCATATGTGGGACATATAAGGGATGTAGTTAATGTTATTATATATGATTTTATACTAGAATTATAATATACCTTTATATCATTATGATTTCACTCCATTAAATTTGAAATAGAAATTAAAGTAGCGTTCATGCGTACGTACAGCTTACCGTCTCCATGAACGGTGCATTTCATTTCTTACCTCTAAATGTTATGTACTATTATAAATACATGTATATGCTAGATATATATGATATATATGATATAAAAATCATGAATATCATTCTGTATATAATTAAACTTTGACCACATAAACAACATGTAATTGTAAGAAGTCCATTTTTGACTTATGAACCAGATATCGACAAAACGAACATTATTAACTTAAATGTTTACATAAATTTTATAACATGGAAATAAGTTATATAAAAGGAATAGTATGATTGAAAAAGGTTATTAAGAAAGTAGAAATTAAATTTAGATTTTATTTAGGAGATTAAAGAGCAATCGAGTCACGTCGGACACCAGGTAAGGGACTTCATCTCAATATCCTTTCATTGAGGCATATTTTGTTCTAATACAGATATTTTTTATATACGGTGTATAAACCCCTTTTACTTTAAATTTTATACAAAAGGAATCTTTTTATACGAAGCGTTTTTCAATACGAAAAAAGGAATGTTTCTTTTAACGTACGCGGTGACAATGACCTTTTCCCCGCTGTGAGTATTATTTGGTCTTTGGCTTCCTCAACAAGCCGTGATGTTTTCTTTTAAAATGAAATAAATACCGTATACTATTTTATGTATTTTGGTATTGAAAATTGTTTTTATATTGGATTCTTTATGTCAATATATTTATGTGATATATTGTGTTTGAAAAGTGGAAATGTTTTCTTTCCTTATAATTATTTTATGTGTTATGATTTTATAATGGTACTTAGACATTTGATGGGTGGTTACGTGATAAACCATATGACGGGTGGTGTCATGAATACCAGGACGGGTGGTTACGTTATAACCTCCAATGTATTAGGTATGGAAGTCAGCCGTATGGCTATTCCATTAAGTGATATGTGTGGAAGTCGACCGAATTGTTATTCCACTTAAGTATGTTTATGTCCCAAGTTACCTTTATATATTATGTGTTATTTATATGTGTTTTATGGTAATATTTTGGTTATAAAAGGGTAATTAATGATCTTTTATTCAGTGAAGATTTTTTACTACTTCATAAAGTTGAAAGGTATTACTTTGATAAAGTATACATGGTTTACTTGTTGTTTTGAAAAACTAACAGTTTTCATTCTTTGTGTATCCCTTACTGAGCTTTTTTTTGCTCACCCCATGTTTTTGAAATGTTTTTCACAAGATGTAATGTGGAATATGGTCAAGGATGGGATCAAGGAAAAGTCATGCTATCTAAAATATGGAACTATACATGTTTCTTTTTAAGAGTTTTTATTTTATGGAATCTTAGTAGAAGTGTCTAATTTGTAATCTTTTGAGATGTAATAGTTATGTCCTAATTCTATACAACTCTAAACATGAAAACATCCTCAATGTGAATTATTCATTTAATTCAATATTAAGTAAGGTTTAAGTCTGGGGCCTTATAATACTATTTTTTGAATAGCAGTTCATGCTCATTCATATTTTTTTCACAAGATAATGGATAGTTGGGATTGAATTTCCTTGCATACATGAATTTTCATTTTCATTGAGACACAATAGTGGATAGTTTGTTCTTATAAGGTGTGTTTGTGAAGAAAAATAAGAAGTGGAATATGTTTTACTCATACCCTTTCATGGTGGATTTTCATTGTATATGTAACACGCATGCACGTCAAAAAAATACATACATGATATATAAATGAGTAGTGTAAAGAATAATGTATATTCATGTCACATGAATAATATATGATGTGAGAAAGGAAATAGTTAATTTTAAGATTCAACTAAGTGTACTTGAATAATAACTAGCACAAAATATCACTAAATCCAAAGTAAGTAGAATATGAGTACCTATGAACAAGAGTTATTTATGTTAATTGAAGAACTAGTGGTATACCAGTATAAAAAACTAGAGATCATAAAGAGATAGATCAAATAGTTAAATTGAGTATAACGTAAACTGGTGGGATGTGTGACTAAACATCCCATTGGTAGACAGTCTGTTGTAATCAATAGTAATGAGGCATTATGGGAGTTTTCTATCAAATATTTAAGGTGATTTAATATTCTTATAATCACATTGATTATTACTAGTAGATAAACTATGTTATGGATACACTGTAAGGACATAGTCACCCAAAATAGAATTGAACCTTGTACAAATCCTTATGAAATAGTTCAAATATTTTTTTTTCATATTTTAAAAGTGAGACTCTAAATTGTTGGGGATTGAGATCTTAATAAATAAAATATATTTATTTGAAAAGAATAAATTGTAAAATTTATATCAATGATTCACCCCTACCCCTCTCTATAATATATCCGAACCTGGGCTCTATACATTTTATCATAGCATAAGGTTACACATATAAATATATAACCATTACAAAAGAACTTATGATGGTGATTTTGAATTAATTATATAATAAATTATTTATTTTCTTTGATGATAATAACTATTATTTATTGAAGAACCCAATGCTTACATATCTTTTTTCCCAGGGGCATAATTTTAGTGATGTTGTAACAGTTGGTTTTGTACAATAAAGAATATACTCTTCCATGACACACGTTCATAATAGAATATTGATTTAGATGGGAAATCATGAAAATATAGTTTTTCATCATTTTTTAATAATGTGTTCAATAACTTTATTGGAAAATTTTCCATAGAGATTTGGGATAAAATAGAGAATATATATAAAGGGAATATAGAGTTATAAGAATTCAAACTTCAAAAATGTATTAAATGATTTGAATATATTAGAAGGGTTGATGATAAAATATTTGGGGAATACTATAATAGGGAGAATGGGGTAGAAATTCATATCAGGGGTTCTAGAGATACTTGGTAAGATTCATCCATTTTCAATAAATTAATGCATAACTTTCTGGACATATATTGTCTACTGATTTAGTCCTTATTAGATGTTTTAGACTTATATCTTGATGAATTTAATAAAAAAATCTTCAATTATGAGATGAGGAAAGCTCCAATATATAAAAAATAATACAAATTGAGAAATGGACTTAAAAAAAGAGAAGTCTCAAGATAAAGGAAAAGAATGATTATCCATTTTCAGATTCTGATGAGGATGAGGTAAGTGATATTGATTATAAAAGAGTAAATACAATTATTTAAAAAAAATTCAGGATATGAAAAAGGTAATTTTAATGATTCAAATCATTTAATGTGTATTTTTATTGGTGTTAAATAAAACAAATTTCAATTGATTATCCAAGGAAATACTACGGTGATTCTATGAGTAATGATGAAGATATACACTACATTAAAGAAGATCAGAAAAAACTATAAAATTTTATAATAGAAAGAATAAGATGTTATCAAGTATGTAAAAGAAATACCCGATAATAATGATAGTTGATTAATACACTTTACCATAGAGTAAATACCAAGATGATGGTTCAAGAAAAAATTTTAAAACCTTAATATCACCTGTTAAGAATCATGTTCATTCTTCAAGTAGAGATTAAGAATAAGAAGTGATCTTTCATGAGAACATTTTGAGATCTAAACTTGTATCATGTGTTAATAAAACCACTATTCTTATAAAAAGAATAAAACTACTAGATAAAGAGAAAAGAAATGAAAACATGAAGTTAAATGATATTATTGAGGAGATAAATATAGTATGATACAATAGGAATAGTAATGTGACTATTATGAATAGTAAACCATGCCATATAATAGAATCATATCCTATAAATGTATAAATAAGAACTATCCATGTTATAAATGAAAATGTGATATAATTGTATCATAATATATTTAAATAAATGTTTTTAAAATGATAAATTAAGTGTTTTTATTTTTATATAACATAAATATCTATTTCAAATTTTATAATTTATATAATAAATTAAATGAAATTTTATTTTCATTAAAGAGATTAATAAAATAATATTTTGTTGTTTTATGATTAAAATATAAATTTTGAGACCTTAATTAATTTTCAACATGTTATAAATTTAATTAGAATCTTAAAATTTATAATTTTTTAGTAAATATTGATATTCTTTATAAAATAAATTCACATATTTTGAAATTTAATTTCATAAAAATTAGTTTGTATTTAAATTTTACCAATCATGAAAAATATACAGTGGATTTTTTTGTTTTTTCTAAAATAGTTGAGTTTTTGGTGAATGAAGAAATGAAGTAATTTAAGATAATAGGTAAATACATGAATTATTGACTCATAGAAGATGTTTGGAGGATGCAATAATCATTGGTTAAAAATTACATTCACTATTTATTGTATATATTCAAAATAATCAACACTATTCTTGTGCCAAAATAACAATGAAATAAATAAAATAATCAAAAAATACCCCACTACTCCACTATAAATACCACCCTCACCACCTATTCTCATCACACATAAAAAGACTTCAATCCTGTGTATATTATACACACTGATTTTCCCATTTCTCTCCAAATTTTTTATGTTATCTTTGTCTCAGTACAAGTCAAAATTCAAGGGAATACAAGATGTTATCAAGGAGAAGAATTATAGATATAAAACAACTTTCATTTACATTTTATTTTTTTCAATATCAATTATTTTATCTCCAAACCTATCATTATAAAAGATACATGATTACTTAATTATCATATATATAGTGTAATGTTACTGTGTTAATGGAACAACACATCATCATTTCTGTTATCATTTATTTTTTTTCAAAAAATTTAAATATCATCCACTCCAGTATCATTTATATACTACATTATCATTTATATATATATTCTTGAGGATGCATCCATTTTTCATATCCAAATAGTTATGTTATATCTAGTAAAACCACATAATCTCTAATTTAAAACAATTTTAGGATGTTATCATCTACATAGACATTCCATATAGATTTTTCTATAGTGTTTTCACATAATTTAATTTGTATTAAAAAAAAATATATAAACAAATCCCCATAAATAGCTGTACATTTCTTTGATTTCAATTGATTTTCACCATTCTAATACTCCCAGATCAGGTGCTAAAAATACATAAATTCACAAATTTTCTTTAATAATTAGTGATATTATCCATGATAAACTTGGAAAAAATTTCACATTAGTATTTTATCTCACAAAAATCTCACAAATCTCAAAAAACATTTTTAAAATATTTAAATTTTTGAAAATAAACTTTAACGGAAAATCACCTAAAAATATATAAATGTTTTAAAAATGTTATGTGCAAACATTTTCAAAAAAATTTATTTTTTGAAATAATCTTCAATAAAGTAATCATGAATTATATGTAATTGTTTAAAAATGGTTATGTCTAAATTTTTTAAGGCTTTTACTTTTGAAAATTAACATTTAATTAAGAAGCCATAATAAGTACATAATTCTTTAAAATATTTTAGTGTAAGGTATAGAAAACACATATTTTTGAAAAAGATTTATGAATAATAAATCCTTCAAAATATATAAAGTGTATCAAGATAAATTAGGAGGAAAATAAGAAAAATTTTATTTTTAACAGATTTATGAAATGTGTTTTAATATTTTGGATAACCATTTTTTGAATACACACATCATTAAAATAGTTTTATATCATAAATTTTAAAATAAGTAAGGATAATTATTAGTATCATAGAAAATAATTCATATAACAGTTCCTAATAAAAGGGGATAATATTTGTGGCCAGGAAATATGAATATGAAATAAAATATATTTTATAATAATATGAGTTTTTCATTCCAATGTAAAACTTTGTTTGTGAATGTAATTCATCAAAGAAGATGATATAAATGAAAATAAGTAAAATTCCAAGAGAAAAATAAAAACTACCACATATGAATGAAATTTGAAGGATAATTATAGCATACAATATTATAGTCATTTAGATAATTTATAACTTAAGATGATCTTATTTTAATTAATAAATAAGTTACAACATAATAACTTTTAAATAAAAACCCCATTAATGTATTTTATTAAAAATTAAATATTACATATAATGAATAATGAAATGATCATGGTAAAAATATTATTGTATTATTTGATACAATATTATAAATAATTAATAGTGTGAAATAATTAATACTGATCAAGGGGTAAAAAAATACAATAATTCATTACCTTTATTTTTTATTTACACTAAAGCACTTCAATATCTCTAATAAAACAATTACTATCATAATAACCTATTTCAAAAACAAATTCATATTTATTACCTTATTGATAATTTTACTATAATTATATTAGTATTCTATTATCTCTTTTTAATATTGGAGGTGATTTATGTTGATCAATTTGTACTAATTTCATAATACGTGGGTTGTTTTTCATTATTACCTCAATGTTCCTAATTCCTATATAATAATACACAATTTAATTTCTATTCCATGATATTATATAGCGTAATAATCACAATAAAATATTATTTTAGTCGTTGAATCTTTTGTTTTTCTAATGAAACTCCAATCAATAATTGATCCCCTTGAAATACAGAATAGTGGTGATCACAAGGTTGTCTCATGAAGAGGTTGTAGGCTAAGTTGTCAAACTACGACTTCATTATTTTATATTTGTGAAATAATAAAACTCAAATTTGGGATTGAAATGAGTGAAACAAATTTTAATTATAGAAAATTATAATTCAATAATAAATCTAAAATTGTGACTGGAAATTAGAATAAAACCATACTGAATAAAACAAACTAAAGAAAGAAGCGGTGGAAAAACATCAACCTTTAGACACTCCCTTTATCATTGTCGACAGTTGATTTACAATTTAATTATCCATTGTATAAATAAATATCTCAAGATATACACATATTATATCCCAAAACCATAATGATACCTCAATTATTGGGTTTATCAACTTTGGATTGTGATTCCATTACCTAAAGACCTCATAGCAATCAAAACTAATTGAACTTGTGGTGCTCAATATGGAGAAATATCCAATTTTTTTTAAAAAAACTCAATAATTTTAAATTAATATGATTATAAAAATTCCATAAAAAATAAAAAATTGAAATCATTAAATAAATAAACATATTTAATTCATGAAAATAATTTCTAGGACAATTCAAAAGGAAGGAGATAGCAATGAAGAAAAAAAACTCAAAAGGGGAAATTACTTCAGATCATTGCATCCCACCACAGATTAAAGATTATCCCATTATTTATTCATCATTTCATGTAGTTCTCTACTTCTAAATCATTTCATCACCAATACATCCCACTCTTTATAACAAAAACCCCTTTGAAATGAATGTGAAGAAGAAAATATATAGGATATGTGGGTGGCCATAGTGATGTCCAGAATCTGCTTCCCCGAATGTTGGATCTGTTTTTGGGACTCATACTTCCCAAATAAGGATGAGTTATCTTAACTAATGTTTTTCACATGAGAGTGATATTTCAACGATTTTTTTCTTCATCAGACATGTGGTAAAATGGTTACAAGTTAATTACCGAAGAAAACTATTTCAAGGTAATGTAACCTTTCATATTCATTTTTTAAACAATAAAATAATTCTATAAGATAAATTTTTTTATTTAAACACATCATGAATGCATGAAATGAATTATTATTTCATATTAATGTGGTTTAAACTAATTTTGAGACATGTAGCCTATGTTATACATTATTTTTTGATGAGGCATCTATTCTTCCGACAATAAAAAATTTATTAAAATTCCGATTTTTTTGACCTCTAAATGGAAAATTCATGACCTCACCTGTTTTGAAAATGTTGTAGATAAAAAATAAAAGACGACTAAAAAAATAATAATTCCATTTTGATCAATATAAAAAATTATATTCCCAAAATAAAGACGTTTTTACAAAGAGTTTAAATTCAATAATTGTAGAATTTTATATTTCTAGATCAAAACATCTGTAACTAAAAAAACAAAAAAATTGATCTCAAAATGTTAAATTGATGAGGTTTAAATCAATGGAATAGAATTTAAAGGCATTGGAAATATTATCTCTACCAATTCTCCCACACATATCACTTCGACTCTTGGACAAGTGAGTATAAAATTCAAATCTATGGAAATTCAAAGCGAATACCAATGGGGATGAAATAATTAATCACCAAGAATATAAAGATACCATGGATCATAAAAAAATTATTTCATGTTATTAATTAAGATAATTCAATATGTTTCCACTAATTTTATCCTGTCATTCACACAACACACTTACCTCACAAAACTTTTCTCTCAACACAAATATATGGATTTTCAACAATGATTTTCTTATCCAAACACATGAAAGAATCACTATATTCTTCATAACATTCTATATATTCATCTGATTTGATCCATGAACATGTGATTATCATGAAAAATTTTCAATGTTTTTATATGGATTAATGTTTGTGGGTTTTAAATGTCGAATTTGTTAAAAAAAATAATGAGGTTTTAAATATTTTTGATACAAAAACGTATGAATCTAATTTTGACTCATGTATAGTCTATTACTTATCCCCTTTGAAGAAATTAATCTCAAAAAAACATTAATAATTTCATTTACATCATATTCCATCAATATTTTAGTAGCAATAACTAAAAAAATTCTTCCTTATTTTTATTTAGAAAGACCTAATTAAGAACAACTTTCTTCCATTTATAGCTCCAGCATGGTATAGCTCAACTACAATTGAGATATCCAAATGGGAAAAAATATCATTAAAATAGCTTATAGTAGTAGAATAATCTCTTAAAAATTTTGATCTCTACCCAAAGAAACACCAAATGATGTATCACACCAAAAGTCAACTTCCTCCCACACTTAAGTTTACCCTGATCATGCAATTCGACTTCTATAGAATGTAGGAATGGGTAAATTTTCTTGGAATGGGGATAACCTAATAGGATTAATATGGACACTATGTTCTTAGAATTATTAAATGTGAATGTGATGATAGATTAAAAATGATTCACATAAAAAGGTATCTTAAAAATCCAATGATTTTACCCAGTTTTCTTAATCAAAATATCATCATCCCTAAAATTTTTAACGAAATCAATCAACTTATAGTTCAAAAAAACATGTATTGGTTCTCTAAATATGTGACGTGTATGTGAAGGAGATTTTATCATGGGTTTTGAATCGTCACAAGAAGGGAATTTCAAAGAAAAAAAATGAGATGTGGCATGGGATTCAAAAATTAAAGGACATTTCATTAAATTTACAAAATATGGAACATGAAATAGTATCATATTAAATATGTATTTATGTTTATTTTAAAAATATTTATTTGTTCACTCATTGACATGAGTTTCAAAAATGAAAATTATTTTCACTTAATATCACAAGTTGTATTTCATAAAAATTAACAAGAAAACACACTATAATTTAAATGAAAACATAAAAATTCCTAATATATGTAGCATGTTTGTCCCCCACCAATATTTTTTACAATGTAATAATTTGCATAGATTGTATGAGTAATAAAAATAAATAGGATAAGACATGAAAAAAATGTTTGAAGGAAATACACAACATAGTTTTTATTATGTAGTAGAAGCATTGAGCTAGCTTCGCAAAATCAGCGTCATGGAAACCTATATGAAAACCCATAATAACCTTATAATAATATTGAATTATATTAAATAAAATCAAAAGGAAATATAAGTTAAAAGATCCTTGGTATAAACCCACAAGTGGGTTCGTGTTCAGGGATTTCACAACCCCAAGTTAGGTGGTTCCAGGTGAACATCCCCAACATAAAGGTGATTTTAGTTTCCTCCTCATGAACCAAAAAAAGAAATTTCTACATTATTTTTCATCTCAAACATCATATCAAATATCCCAAAATTAAATTTATTTATATTCACCTCCATTAATTTATATCTCCAATGATATAGTTTAAGAGGGAATAAAATTTAAAACATACATCCCATGGATTTATCCTCATAAAAAAATCCAATGGATCTTGAATTTTAGTCTTAGGATGTGGTTAATATTCAACATCATCCTAAAAAATTATTTCTTCTTCGAAATAAAGAATAGTAAAACCATACTCAGATATGAAAGTATACATTTCAACTATAAAGAACATTTTTATTGAATTTATTCATTAACACACTCATTATCTAAAAAATCATACCCTGGAAAAGAAATGTGAAATAAATCTAAAAATGAATAAAATGTTAGAAAATAATCATAAAGAAATATATAAAAGTTGTATCAAAATATAAGAATTTCCATATGCAATCTCATGTTAAATCCTTATATATGAGTCAAAAATAGTGGTATTGAAAGTGTGTAATAGCTCTGGATCCTCCAAATGATCTTCAAAAAATGAATGAATCAGGTTTATATTCCATTTTATAAAAATATTTATAAAAATACTAGAATTTTCATTTTCAAAAGGTGGGGATTCACATTGATTTTCATTTTCAACCATGTCCGCACAAAAATTCTCTAAATACATTTTATTTTCAAAAGACACATCAATTAGGGAATTAGTGAAAATTTATTCCTTAAAATTTTAAAAATGTGATTCCAAATCAGTTTTTTGATTATTTTAAAGCGTTCATCAATATAAAAAGTGGGTGGAATATTATTTTCCATTTATTGAAAATTGTTTTGAGAATTACAATCATTAAATTCTTTTAAATCATTCGAATGAATCTCCATTTGTTTTTCTAATTTAGGAGTAATTGAATCGTGATTTTAATGCTCCAAAATAATTTTTTGAATTTGAAAAGGATTTTTTAGGTGTTGAAATTTTATCAATTAATAATGACATGGGTATTCATATTATTGATAACAAGGAAAAAAATTTGAGTAATCAATGTGAAAATAATTTTTTTATTTTTTTAGACTCTAAATTAGTGGTTAAAGTATTAACTATAAAAAAATAAAAAAATTATCTATCCTCGCTATAAATGGTTCCAAATTGGCGATGATGGTTTTTCTATGATACTCTAGTTAATAATTATTTCCCTTAAAATGAAATATAGTGGTGACCACATGGTTTTCTCATGAGGAGATTATAGGCTACGTGGTCAAACTACCATATTGTTAATTTGTTTTTGTTAATTATTAAAAATAAAATTGGAAATTTAATTTAGTTAAAGAAATTTAGTTTATACAAAACCAGAATTCTACAAGAAATATATAGTAGTTATTGAAAATTAGAATCCAACCATACTGATCAAAATAAACAAAAGAAGGAAATTATGTACAAATATTGATATGCAAACACACCCTTTATAATTGGTTGTGATTTATTCCCAATTTAATTATATGTTTTATTCCTCAAAATCACATTATATACACCTATTTTGACCAGAAACCATAACGAGACCTCAATTATTGGTGTTTATCCTCTCCGGAATGTGATTTAATTACCTAAAGACCTCCAAAATGTCAAAACTAATTGTATGTGTTGTTCTCAATGGGAAGACCTCGTCCAAAAAAAATTAAATAAAAAATAATTAATTTTAAATTAAAAAGTTGATATATATTCTAGAATCATATAGAATAAATTGAAATCCAAAAAGAAGAAACCTCATTCATTCTTGAAAAATAAATTTTGGTACATTTCGAAATGAAAGAGATTACCGTGATAACCCAAACTCAAAAGTGTAAGTTCCTTTTGATCATAGAGGCCCACCACCGCTTAGATATTATCTATTTATGGTTTGACCACTTCAAGGAATTATGATATTATACAAAATTTATTCACTAGAACAACCCACTCCATCAATCCAAAACGTATTTGAAATGAAACGTAAGTGTATAATATAATGGAATAGGGGGTGTCTAGGTTGTTGTCTAAAATATGATTCCATGAATTATGGACCTATTCTTGGCCTATAAATGGAATAATAATGATGAAACATCTTAATAAATGTTGTTATAACTAGTGTTATTTTTCTACATGAAATATATGAAAACCATTGTACATGTTGTAAAAATGATATAAATTAATTTCGAAAGATATATTATTCTTGGCGAAGTAACCATTCATCGTGAAATTTTTTATAATCATTCAAAAAAACAATTAATGAGAATATATTCTATTAAAAATAATCATGAACATGTGTAAGGAAGTACTATTTCTTCTCCAAGTGTAATGAACTAATTTGGACACCTACAACCCAAGTTATACCTCATTCATTAACGTGGGGTCTATTCTACCAGCCAGATATACATTCTTCCAAAATGGATTTTTTGGCCCTATATATAACTGAATCATGACTTGGACCTATTGATAATGTTTTATCTGACAAATAAGAGGATTATAAAAAATAATTTGTCCATTTGGATCAATGTATAAAATATATTTCGTAAATTTAAATGTTTTTTAAAATATTTAATATTTTAGAAATGCACAACATTAAATTCCATGCTCAATCTATCCCTAATATTTAAAAACAATGAAACTCAAATAAAAATGATAAATTGGTTAAGTTCAAAAAAATATCATCACATACTAAAAATAGTGGAAATATTCAATTTATGAGTAACGGTTCTTGTGGACAAAATTGGTGAAAACATGTTTAAGGGATCTTTAAAAAAAGAATAGTGGTATCTTAATTAATGAGTTAAATAACAATGTTATCATTATAGAAAAAATAAAAACCATCATTTACTTATTTATAAAAAATATCACCATTAATTAGGTTATTATATTCATTCATGATATTTTTTGTTGGTATTGTTTGAGTAAGTAGTTATAATGATCCAGACATGAGCATGTTATAATTAATGTTTGATAATTATTAGGAAAGTGGTTTTTTTGTTGGAATAATATTGTTAGGATAGATGAATAATGTTATTATTTAAATAATATTATGTTGTTTAACCATATATTTATTTATTTATAAAAAATAATAAGGTTAATATTTGAAAAATGATATATGTTACTTCAGGGAGGTAGTAGTTTACAAAATTCACAGTTTATGTGTTCATTTCCTTGAGAATTGGGGGAGAATGTGGATTATAATTTTACTATATATAATCATAATTATATTATATATATCCCATTTATTCCCAAATTACACAACTTAAATCATTAATAGAAGTTGGGGTTAAAAAAATGGAAGTCGTTGGTTTGTGGAGGTGGTAGTCCTCACAACTCATGAAAGAAAGATTCATTTCTCTTAATAGAAATCGGGAAAGGTGGTTAATAATTATTCCCTAATGATAAAAATATTCATTATAAAAAAATAGTGAAGAAATTTTATAGGAATTAGATAATTGTGTTAGGAAATGTAAAAAATAAACCAAAAGAATTTATGTGAAAATTACACATGTTGAAGAGCTGGGATTTCCATTAGAAGACTCATCAGAAATATTTGTATTAATAAAATATCATAAAACTATACGATAAAGGAAAATTAACTTCATTATAAATGAATTTTATTGGTTATAGTATCATGTGTAAACTGAATTCATTATGTGTACCTGGAGGGTTCGTGAGAGAACCCATTTAGAAAAGGAGAAAATGGAATTATTGTAATTATAAAAACATAATATAAAATGAGAACATGTATCACACTTAAATTATATTAAAAAAAGGACAATAATTGATTAGGATATTATAAAATTTCAATCCTACCCCTACCATTAATTTTAAAATATGTTTTGACACATTTTCAAATCATTTACCTTAGAATTTTCACATTTACCATTTTTGTCATACCATGGTAACTAATTTTTACCTAAGTAATTTAATTGTTTTTACAAAAAATAAAAGGGCCTTTATTATACAATATATACCTAAATTTTTCAAATATTTAATTCCTTTTAATAAATAAAATTTTTTATGTGTATGAAATATTAAATTTATCATAAATGCATTCAAAGAGTTAAACCCATTTTTAAAAAAGATTATTTTTAAGATTAAAATTTATGTGTTTGATAAAATTACATATATATTTTATTTAAAAGATATAAATTTTATATTATAAATCAAATTAAATTTATTTTAGTTTCAAAGAAATAATAATTTTGAATTTTACCAAAATAATATTTAATTAAATGGAAAGACTGAAAGAATTTTCTTTTGTTGGAAAATATTTATTAAGTTCATAACTACTGGTTTACTGAATTGATAATATTATTTAAAATGGTATATATTTAATAAATAATATATTATATATCAATATTTGTTTATAATATTTTATGTTACGCTTACCTCTCGATATAAGAATAAACGTTACTGTTTAGTAAAAACTGTATCTTTCACTATTCACTAAAACAAATTTCAAAATTAATTGAAAAATTAACATTAGGATAATGATAAAATTTGGAAGTGAAAATAAATTCAATTTCAAAAAATTAAATCTTTCAAATGTTCAAATTTATCTTTCAAATGATAATTAAAAATATAATAGTAAAATGATTTTATTGAAAATTGAAGTATTAAAATGCTTATTTTTCTTATTATTATTTCATATAATTTTATAATTAATATCATATTCATATATATGATATCATATTTAAATATAATATATTATTATTATAATATTTTAAAATTATTTGATATTTTTCTTACCACTTTAATCATTAATTTTAGGAAAAAAATTAAATCATATTATTCATTTTATAGTAAACATAATAAAATTTATCTACAGAATATATTTTTATTTAATAATGGTCTTATTCATGTACTAATTTCTTAATAATGTTCATATAACATTTCAGGAGTCAATTTGGATTAGTTCTTCATGTGGAGTAATCTATAGAACACAATATTAAAAAATATTTTCAAATGTAATGGTGTTTCAATGATGTCATCATTACAGGGGAGTTTTCATGGGGAAATGAGTTAATTCAAACTCTGGAGAAAAAAAGTTTGGAGTTATGTGAATTGTATACTCACAAATGGTATGTCCAAACACATTGGGGATACAGTGTCATACATTGAGCACAATGATGGGGTACACTAGGTCTGATGGAGTATTGAACTTATGATAGAAATGTGAAAGGTCTAATAATGTATCAAAAAATTAAATGTTGGTCCCTATTATTTTTTAGTTTAAGGATATGTATCTTGGACCATGAAATTTGGTGTTCTACATGGAACAAGTTGTGGGTAAGGCTGACCTGAATTGTAAACTCAATGACATTATCGATAGACGAAGAGGCACAAGCACAAAGTTTAAGGACATGATGCCTGGAAAAAATAGGTTATAACTTATATCATACATCATTTAACAAACTCTTCTGAATGAATAATTTTCTCAATATCAAAAAGTCAGAAAATATATGATGGAGGTCCCACGAACACCATGACAAGGCGGTGAAAAAAATAGACTTGTGGAAAGGTCCAAGATAAAAAATATTTTCATTAATATATATCTTGAAATATCAGAATCAAGACATACTTAATTATTAAGAGAGGCCCCAATTTAGACCTGAATCATCTATATAATATGTAAAAGAACCAGAAGGATGAACTAGGAAGAAAATAGAGGCAAAAAATATAATATAGTTTAGTAGAACTCTCATCTCCAAAAACTGATGGGAGATAGATGTAATGTATTAAAAAAAGAATTTTAATCAACTTAAATTACATTATTATATGAAAATATATTATTTTTTAATGATTTATTATATAAATAAAATGAAAAACATAATGAAAAATATAAAAAACTTTTATATTTAGATGGACATTAAATTTAGATAATAAATATGGCTATAATAATTGAAAATATTACAATGTGATAAAAAATTTAAAGTAATATAACTTAAAATATGAATACTTGGATCTACTCAGTCCACAATATTAATTATATTCAAGAAAAACACTATATAAATGATGTCGACTGTTAGTAATTCTATATTCTTTATGAAATTTAAAATATATATAAATATTATAGAAAATATAATTTAATGATGAATTAATGAAACACGGTTTATTTATTGAAGGTTAAGAACTCATATGACCGTTAAAAATATGAACAATGGAATTGTACTCTAGTCATTGGAGTATTAGTTTAACCATTAGAAATAGTAAAATGAATGTCATATTAGTATCCTTACATATTGATGTGTAAAATAATATTTAGTTATCATTAAAAATGAAAATATAACATATTTATATCACGATACAAGTAAATAAATATTTCAAAAATGATAAATAAATGTTTTTATGTTTATACAACATATATGTTTTATTTTAAATGTAAAAAAAAATATAAAGATTTAAAATAAATCTTATTTTCATAAATTGGGGTTTTAAATTAATATAATGTTTTTTATAATGATAAAATAAATTTTAGGATTCCATAAGTAATCTTTCAAAGGGTTAGAAAATTGATCATAAATTAAAATTACAATTTCTTAAATAAATCAGTGTTTTATATAAAAATTAAATTTCTCCTATTTATACAATTATTTTTATAAATGGGTTTCATTTTTTAATGAACATATCAATAAAATGTTAGGGTGATTTTTTGGTATTTTTCAAAAATTGCTGAAATATTCATGAATAGTGAAATGCAATATAATACAATATTTTACATTTTAAGTTAAATACATGAATAATTGAATAATGAGAGATGTTATATGTTATTATTTTGAACTAAAATTAACCATTTATTGTATATAGTCACAGTATTCACACTATAGGTTTTCTTGAGCCAAAATAATATACTAATAAATATAATATTCAAAAAACCACTCTCTTATCCTTATAAATACAACCCATCATCACCCCTTATTCTCACATAATATAAGCATTGAAGCTTGAAAAATTCTTCCCAAAACTATACCTCACATATTAATTATTCTTCCCTCACCATTGAAAATTTCTTGTGCACTTAAGGGGCATCCAAAGAGATGACAACGAAAGGATGAGGTAAAATTCATGACTAAACCTCATTCAAATTTATGATTCTTTTAACACCACCTTATGTTCTACATCTACATAAAAATAGTAAAATACTTTTCCTAAATATAATGATATTTTATTATTATGGTTTATTATTCATCTTCTACCCTCAACTCAATTGATTCTTCAACAAAAGTGTTGTTCAAAATAAGGCTAGTTCACTTCCTCCATGAACAACACACTTCATTTTCCCCCACTACCTTCAAAGATAATAGTGAAAATATTATTATGGTTATATATGATAATAATAAGAATATTATAACTTATTTAATTATTTATAATGAATTAAAATTAATTTAACTAAATAAAATGAATCTAGTTTGGGATATTAGGTAAAACCACATAATTGAACTTTATGTGTAAATTTACCGGTATTAATAAATGTATCAGACCTATACCATAACATTTTTGGATATTTTGGACCATTTTAATTTATGTATGCATATTAATATCATTTCATTTTAATTATAGAGTTAGAGCCTCATTTTATATTAACATCGAAGATTATCCTTATGTGATTCGAAATAGTTCACTTAGAACAACAAAATTATAAATTATATCTCATTGAAGTAGATAATTATTTAAACAATATAATTATATTAAATTGAATATTTATGGATTTTTTTTAATTGTGGAATTTATGGATTAAATTTTATTATTTGGGAGGAAAAGTGATAGTGATGGATGATCTTCGAACCTAAGATAAGGTATATCAACAAACCACACTATTTTCATTAGATTATGACCTTTCTCTCTCATACTGACATTATATTTATCTTTTATATTGAATAATGATTATAAATTTTGTATAAATTCTTATCAAATATATATCTATCTTATTATCCATTCCCCTGATTGTCTTCTACATCACTTAAGTTCATTTCTTAAATTCCTTCTTTAAAATCAAACTTGATTAAAGTGAACTTTTGTATCCTTTAATCCTATTATGCAATGCTCTTTTGAAGTATATATTATAGTAAATAATTTTATTAAATAAATTAATATTTTAGGGACTAACATTATATATTACCTTTAATTTTAAAATAAAATTTCATTTTTATTTTTTCATCAATAATCTTTACCAGATTCCATAAAGCGCCATTTTGATAGTTCATTTCTATACCCACTTCTATACCATTTATCATTTTTTTCAAATGAACTCCATATTTATATTCATATTATTATATATAATGATAGTAATGTCAAAGATATTTTATTCCTTACTATCATTAAAATGTTTATGAAATCACTTTTGATCTTGATATTAGAAAATATTATGAAACCCATTTCTTTCCATGGGTAATTCTTATTTTCAAGCCTTCCTTTGAATTTTCATTTAGGTCACACATAAACATGTATATGTTATTATTGGTATCCCAATATACTAATTCAATTATTTGAAAAACATGTAACACTTTGTTACCTTCCATTTAGTTATATTTAATTATCTTTTTTGGGTTTCCCTTTTTCGGTGGGAGAGTAATTCCAACACTGAATTGGGAGAATATCAGTAAGGGTGATTTTAGAGTTTTCTTTTAATTTTTAGCACAAAACTACAGTTTAATATATTTACTGAGTTGTTAAATTATGTTTAATGAGGTATTATGATGTGTAATTATATATGGAAACATCTTGTGAACTCAATATAGAGCGTGAGAATTTTATACATCGTGTAAGGGTTATACATTAGATAATGTTAAATTATTATTTTTAATTAAAAAGAGATGTGTTTTTTTACCATAACATAAATAAAAGTGTTTCATATTGTGTAAAATATTATTCTATATGTAATCCCATAAGATGGATATTTTAGGGTTTCGTATGGGTGTTCGAGGCATCATTTTATCTGTAATCATTCTCTTATCATCTAGTGATATTTCCCTAATCATTTTTAGGTAACTCCCTTCAATATGGATCACTCTGTACAGTGACTGATTAGTATGTCTAATCACTTCACCAATTTTTTAATCCTTCCTTTTGGTTTGTCTATCATTTTTTTGGCAGAGTTTGTAGTAGGGATGGGTAATCATATTGTATTTTCTATCAATCCATTTCAGTCTCTTTTTGGTCCTTGTATTCTAAAGGTAGTTTTGTGGTTTTCAATCCTCATTATAAAAGGGAAATTGGTTTTCTAATTTTTTAAGTAGTTGTATCTATTCAAATGATCTATTTTCTTGAATTTATTTTAGTTCTTACTGATATATTGAGGTTTGAAATGGAGTTTCATGTGTGAAATTGAAAAGGGAATGGGTTTGGGTTAAAAGGGGGGTTTTAACATGAAAATGGAATTACCTTGATATGAAATAGAAATTTTAAATTCAAAAACTAAATATATTTGTTTTTTATAAGAAATGGTTTAAAAAATTTTTAACTTTGTTTTTAAAATAGAAAATTACAAACATTGTAAATTGGGAACCATGGGTGCATCAAGATAGAGACGTGAGTAGATTTAATGTGTGTGAAATGATGATGAGGAGACTTTTTTTATGTCGATAGTATATAGTATGAATCAATTCCATTTAAATATAAAATTATTTCTTTTTAGGATCACAAATGTCTAGTATATATTTTCCCCTAATCTATATAATGAATGAAATGTTTTTTGTTGATTCTTGTTGTTTATTCCATGAAAGATTATTTCATGGATGTTGGGACACATATATATTTATATTTAGTAAAAATACCCACTTTTCTGGGATTTGAAAAATATAAAATGATATTTATGAAAACATTAATTTTTTAACTATTTTTTCAATTATTTTATTTAATAAAATTCCTGTAAATTATTATCGTTTTAAAGCATAGACTTGCTGATTTTTGTTTGTAGAATGTGTATAGATCACTCAGTGGAATGTTATTGGGATTAGTTTCTCACTCCCTACATATACCTGTGATCAGTTTTAGAGCTTTATTTTCACGATAGATGTAAATAAAAGTGCATTAATTAGAATGTAATATTCCATTTACATTACTATTTTAGTCTGGGTTGGTATGGAGGTGATAGTGGGTCACAAGGAGAGTAGTTTGTGTTGACATGTCATACGTCCTTGTTTATCCTATTTGGATTAGTTTATCTCCCTTTTATTACATTTTTAATCTTGTTGAATTCCATTTTTGTTATATATATATGTGAATTTTTTTGTTATCTATATTATACCTCATAAAATGATGGAAAAACTTGGGTGATAGGTAGGGCTGGATTGGGTCGGTCTATTACATTTTGTAATCAAAGGAGTTTTTCCACCTGATGTGTGTCAACCCATCATGAGTTGGTTTTGTTTCATAGGTATACACGAGTAGGACCGTTAAAATTTAGATAGTAAGTGAGAAAAAGTAGTCTAGATAGATCACTATCGGGAACAAATATGAGTTTCCTTCAGTGGTCATAAATTAGTTACGCTGTCCAAGACCTAGTATTTAGGTTCATTTGAATTAATTTTATAAGAAATTTATTAAAATTAATATATATACAAAGTCTAGGGACATGGTGTGTGTATGATTTTTTTTGAAGGAATTATGTGGTAATTTTATTTATATTAACATGTTCCTTTCAAAATTTCTTTCTCTTATATTTTAGAATTCATAACTATATTAATTTTTTTTGTTTTACATATTTATTTTGGATTCATATTTTTTATTTGATGGTTTTGGGATTTTATAATGAAAAGTTGGTTGTTTCCTTGTGTTTAAATGAATATGACTCTTGGAAGATCTCTTCCAAATATGAGAGGGGAAGCCAGAAGGTATGTTTCACTGGTGGATCCTCAATTGGAACATTATTTGGTTGAAGTAGTGATATGTACCATTTAGACACTGATGTAAGTGGGCACAGTGGTCCTGAGATGAGTAGTGGGTCAAGGCAAAAAATTTACCAAGAAGCATGAAAATGTCTTCCCTGGTAATAAATGAACCCAATAGTCAAAGGAGTGTCTTGAATGGATAGAGAGTATCTCCCACTTCATGAAGAATCCTAATGTTTCCCAGGATGTTCATTATAGGTATAAACTCGTGGGGTCAGGAAGATGATGGTGGGACATGATAGTGAGAGCTATGTTTTTAGACGGTCTTACTCGAGCCTCATTCAAGAAGATATATAATCAGTATTTTTATCCTACATCTTTATGTGTGAAAAAATATGGGAGTTTATGACCATGGATAAATGGGTGCATACCATTTTGGATTAATCCACTCGCTTTACTGTGTTGTTTCATATGGGAATAGAGGATGTCACCAATGATTTCTTGGAGGCTCGGAGGTTCCAGATGGGGTTATGTGCTGATGTTCATTAAATGATTGTTATTTTGAGCCTTCTAAACTTTTTGGTGGTATCAAAGAAATAATATTTTTCTAATATAGTCATGGATTGAAGGATAGATTTGGGTGGGTCTCCTGAAGGCACAAAAGTTAGCCATGATACTTATTCGGGTTAGAAAAGGAAGCATCAGAGTGTTTAGTTTTTTACATGACTAGTTTCAAGGGATTATTCTAGGGAGTAAAAGGTTATTGTCTACTAGTGTTTAAGGAATGGTAATACAAGGCCTCATTTTATAGAGTCTCCTAGGAATTTTAATCTTTTGAATCAATCAATAAATCAAAAATGCTAATGTGATAACATGTCCCAACGTAGTAAAGATGGATCCACTTTCACCAACATTTGATAGGTTTACAATGATTCTTTCACAGGTGGTGAGTCTCATTCATAGACCAAGGGGTATTTCTATGGGCTAATTCTAAATGGATTTATGTGGAATATTTTGTACTAGAGGAATCTTAAGCAGGGCCAACCACAATTAGGGGTACAATTTTAATTTCATCTTTTATTGTGACATATTTTTTTGATACGGGTTATATTAATTTTTTATATCATTAATGATGGTTGATGTGTTGGGTTTTTGATTTAATCATTTGTAATTATTTTGGGATATTTCGGCATATTTGGGAATGAACTACAAAATACGATTCAAGTGCAGCACTTGTTAGGTAATGATATCCGTTGTTGATGTTGTTTGGGATTTCATAGTGATTGATCATAACATCATTGAAATTATTTTTGATATTGATTGGTTGATCAGTATGAAGGGCCCGATAGAATATTATTGGCATTCACTATGGGACTTATCTAATGATGGAGTCAGATACATTTTTCAGGGTGAGTGGGACTCAATATTTGAAGGGAAGGGCCAATTGTTCCTTAGGATGGAATAATATCATGCTAGTTGTTAGATTTTTTTTTGATATAGTTTACCATTTATTAGATTATTAGATACCTAATATTGTGAGTGAATATCCTATGGTATTTTTAGATGATTATTCTAGTTTTAATCCATAGTGATAGGTCATGTATTTTATTGTCCTGCTCTTGGTTATAATGACCATTTCTATGGTATTCTATCAAATGAAGCCTACTGAATTGGTGGGACTTAAGTTCCATATTAAGGAACTGGAGGTGGAAGTAATTATTTGTCATAACCTTTCACCTTGTTTTTCACTAATACTCTTTTTTATTAAGGATTATTGGATAATTATACAATGTATAAACTACATAAAGTTGAATCCGGTGACAGTAAATAATATGTATGGTTTATCTTGAATTGATGATCAATTTGATCAGTGTAGATGGGATCATTGGTTTTCTAAGAATGAGATATGGTCGGGGTACCACCAGATGAGAGTAATAGAATGGGATATACCCAAGATATTGTTTCAGCGTCCCTATGGGAATGTCTAGTTTCTAGTTATTCTTTTCAGACTATCTATCACTCCTACAGTACATATGGGTTTGATGATCCTAATTTTTTTTTATTTCCAAGACTCTTTTGTTTTCGTGTTCCTAGAAAATATATTGGTGTACGACAAGGAAGAGGAGGAACACATAGACTATTTGGATATCATAATTAGAAAATTGAGGAAAAAATATCTATATGGTAAGCTTTAAAAATGTGATTTTTGGATACAGAATGTGATGTTTCTAGGAAATGTGATATCAAAGAGGGGTGTCTCTATAGATCCTAAAATGATATAGGATGTTATGTCTTAAAAAATGCCTAGAAACATGTTTGAGATCTGGAGATTCTTTGATTTGGAATGTTACCATAGACAGTTTGTTTAGGACATATCTATGATATCATCTTTGATGATAGCTTTAACTCATGAAGGTGTAAATTTTTAATGGAACAACTTGTGGTAGAGATATTTAAAGGATCTGAATAAAATTCTGACTTCAGCATCATCTTTGATTATTTCAGAACCATGTTCATGTTATGATGTTTTCTATGATGTTTCTAGTATGGGTTTGGAATTTTTCTTGATGCAAGGGAAACAAGTTCTGGAATATGGCTCACACCTATTATGCCCTCATGTAAATAACTACTGAACACATGATCTTGATTTGGAAGCTGTTATTCGTGAATGCATAACATTATGTCACTATCTCTTTAGGGAGAATTTTATGTATATATAGATCATAAGATGGAGAAATATTTTTTTCTTATAGTGATCTAAACATGCAATAGGGACATTGGGTTGATTATGATTAGACCAATGATTTTGATATCTTATATACCCATGGGAAACGAAATTTGGTATCTGATGCACTGAGTAGAAAATTACATACACAAGCTATGAAGGAATTAGTTGAGTTGTTATCTCTGATTAGTTTTTTGGTCAAAATGTGCTTGGGTGTGAAATAGGATGGTGGATAGGTGTTCGTGGAATTAATAAGGGTAGATTTTTTTGTTGAACATAAAATTCAACACAAGGAGATGAAAAACACAAAGATCCAAATCTTAAGATAAATCCTAAATGGTGGGGAGACCACATGCTAGATGTCTTGGTCTCCCAAATGAGCATTGTGCTTATGTTGATGGTTGGTTGTTCCTTATTATTTAATAAAATAGTTTTCTAGACAGTGGCCATCAGTCATGTTGTTCCATGAACCATAGGGTTACAAATATGTACCATGATTTGGGATGTCAATATTAGCGGTAGGGAATGAGGTTGTCAGTTGCATATTTTTTATCACATTGTATCAATTTTCAAAGGGATAAGGCCGAAAACTAGAGAAACTTATGTTTATTTCATCATTTACTTGTTCTGATATGGAAGTGGGATGATATTTCAATATATTTTGGCATTGGTTTCACATATATTCAATGTGGGAAGAATATGATTTTGTGTGAAAATTTATATACTCACTAAATGAGAATATTTTTTACCAATGAAATAAATATATAAAGTAGAATAAACTATTGACTTATATATCTAAGAGATTGTGAGACTTCATTGGGATCACTCATTGGTTGTCTATGAAATAGACACAATATTCACATCCAAATTCTAGACAGGCTTGCTTGAGGTAATGGTTTTCTAGTTGAAATTGATCATAGATTATCATCCACATATAGATGGATAGAAAAAAAGGTCTATTCATGTTTTTGAGGAAATTATTTGGGTTTTGTGCTTGATTTTATTGGATTTTGGGATAGACTTATGCCTTTTATCAATTTTTCCTAAAACAAAATTTATCAAGATTCAATAAAGATGGTTCCCTTTGAGGCTATATATGGGTATCTATGTTATAATACATTTAACTAGGATAAGTTAGATTATTTCTCCTTGGTAGGTTGAATTGTTGTTTAGTAGATGACATAGATGGTGTCATTGATCTAGAGGCATTTAATTATAGCACAGAGTAATCATAAATATTTTTTTGAACTTTTTCAGAATCTTCGGGATTTTGAGGGTTTTGAATTGGTATTTTTTAATGTTCACCTGCTTAAGAAATCATTGGTTTGGTAAATGGTGTATGTTTACACCGAGTTTTTTGGCCCTTTGAGATCATTAAGATATTCGGGATGGACAACTCTCGATTTATTTTATAATATATCTTGACTTCTATACATGATGCGTTTCTAATTTCCCAGTTGAGGAGGTATGTACTAGATCCTTCACATGAGATTACATGGGATGATTTTAATATTGAGTCTGATACCACTATATTTGAGTATCCAATTCATAATAAGGATAACCAAGATAATGAACTACATGGTAAAATGATCATCCCGGACTAGGTACTATGGTAGTGTTGATACCACCATGATATATGGGAGCATGTGTCATTGGAGAGGCATTAATGACCATCCATTTTTGTAGATCTATGATCAAGAACTCTTTTTTGGGATTAAAATATTATTCGGTGGGGATACTTTTACACACGATTACCTTTCAGTCAGGTATGTTCAAGTATTTTCTCTTGGATCCCATTTTTCTTTGGGTGAGTATTTCTGACCCAAATATGGGAGGATACCTGTAATGATGAAGTCAATTATATGTTTTAAAATTTTTAATGATCTTTTTGTTTATTTTATTTTTAGGAAAGTTACACAACGTTTAGTGAGGTTTCAAGGAATATAATTCTAGTTGGACCCATCTTATGAACTGAATATACAGTGTGAAAAGTTAACTTGTCGTTTAAGGGTTACACAGTATGTAATGTGAAATTATGGGTTTTAATTAAAAAGAATCATATTTTTTTTGTGTATCATAAAATTTATTAGTTTCAAAATATGTAAATTATTATACACCATGTAATCCCCCTAAATATTAAATTTTAGGGTGTCATACAGGCGTTAGAGGTTTCATTATATTTTTCAGCATTCTCCTCTCTGCAAGAGCTCTTACCCAAGGTGTTTTTAGTGAACTAATTTCCATCCAAATCATTTTATTCAATTAATTATTAGTAGGTATTGTTGGTTCTTCTCTTAAGGTAAGCCATCCTCTTTGATTATATCTTATTTGTGGTTGTAGTGATGTTTTCGGTAATGATGGGTAATCAAATTGTGTTTTCAATCAATCCTTATCAGTCTCTAGCCCTCAGTTATCTTCCCAAGGTGGTTGTTTTTTGTTTTTAATCCCAATTTATATTGGAGGATAGTTTTTCAATGATTCTAGGAAGGTGACTCTAGTATAGTGTAATAAATTTTTTAATTGGTTGATGTTCTTATTTATCTCTGAAGATTTGAAATGGAATTGCATGTGTAAAATAGAAAAGGGAATGAGTTTTTCTTAAAATTGGGGGTTTCCATGAAAATGGATTTTTTTAATTTGAAACATAAAATTTAATATGAGACTGTATAGGTTGATGGTCTATGGAAAGCCTCGATATTAGTTGGATCCAAACATATTTCAATTTAGGCTCAAGAGTGTCTAATATGTATTTTCCCAAAAGATAGATCCCGACTTAAAGGTGCATTGTTGTTTTTTGTTGTTTATTGTATGATATTTCATTTCATAGATGTTGGATAAAATATGTATTTATAATCATTATGTTTACAAAAATTATTTCTATATTTGGAAAATGTGACATTTAATTTTTCAAAACTCAAGGAATATTTGAAACGGCTTTTCATATTGTTATATTAATTAATGATTGTAAAACCACTTTGTTTTTAAGAGTATGCTTGTGAATTATTGTTATTATAACATGTATAGATATATTGGTGTTATCATATTGGAATTTATTTCTCACATAATACCTATGAATGTGAGTACATGTATACCTTGTTTTATAGGATACAGGTAAATGGAAGATCATTTTGTTGAATTTAGGCTTCTCACTACATTATTATTTTTGTTTGGGATGGTTTGGGGGTGATGGTTAGTCACATGGAGACTTGTTTTCCAAGACATGTCATGCATTATATTTTATCCTATTTGGATTATTTTTATCTCCCATTTTTATACTTCTTTAATCTAGTTGAATGTCTTATTTTTAAAATATATGGGACTTGTTTTTTTATCCTTATTATACATCACTGTATAATGGGCTAACATGGGAGACATGTATGGTTAGCCTAGGTTGGTCTTTTAAAAAACATTTATTTACTATGATATTATATATTTGGGATTAAGGAGAAAACCTAATCCATATTGGGATTCATACCACCATATGATTATTTTGGGATGTTAGCTTAACATATTCCTAAATCATGTTTCTCTTTATTTCCACATTCTTTTGCTTCCATGATATTATGATTACATGTTTTTTATTTTATTCTCCCGCATCATTATTCAATAGACTTGTATTTTATGATATCATATTATTCAATTTGAATCACATGCTACAATGGTTTTATCTTGTGTATTACTTTTTTTGGTTTTTAGATCAATACCATTGGTTTATGTATTCCCAATATTACCATATCAATGCGATTTAGGATCATTTTATAGTGATTAAAATAAATATTTTTAATTTCTGTTTAATCTTTATTACATGTTTGGTTTCTAAAAAATTCCATCCCTATAAATTTATTTTAAAAAACCTTTAATAATATGTTTAAAATGTTTGAGACACAATAGTTAGTATCGAAGGAATTTCTTGTTATTTTTGGGGATTAGGAAAAAAATGGAATGGTAAAAACCATAGGTAAATGTCAATTTATTAGAAAATATCCCAAAATTATTGTGAATTATTGAGTGAGTAGTTTATAATTAATTACATCCCATTATAAACATTTCAAGTGGATGTGGATCTAAAAAAATATTACATGGGGAATAAACCTAAAAAGGATTAATTGGGTATTAACTTGATCGTCACCTAGTGCATGAAGAAAGGACTCGCGGGAATCCTTGTTTGACACTCATAGGGGATATGCTTTAGAAAATTCAAAAAATCTATAAAAACCATTTTAAAAAAATTGAATAGATAGTTAAGAAAGAAAACCTACTATGAAAATTACCATGGGTAACCTATACTAAAATCTATATACTTTTAATTTAGGATATACTTTATATTTAAATGTATTTCCTTCTACACTAGTGCAGAAAACATTTTTTACGTCGGTTATTTTTCATTATTTACGTCGGTTTTTAGGCGACGTTAATACAGACGACGTTATAAATAACGTTTTTTTACGTCGGTTATTTAAAACCCGACGTAACATCCCTATCATCACGGTGTTTATCACGTCGATTCATTAATAACCGACGTGAAAAATGATGGGGGATGGGGATTTATAACGGCGGTTATTATATAACCGCCGTGATAAACCGCGGGTGAGGGGGTTTAGCACGTCGGTTATATAATAACCGACGTGATAAATATGCACGGGGGGGGGGGGGGGGGGGGGGGGGGGGTTATCACGTCGGTTATTTCTAAACCGACGTGATAAAACGCCTGGGATATCGTTTATCACGTCGGTTATGACAAAACCGACGTGATTAACCCTTCCCCGGGCCTATTATCACGTCGGTTTCTTAAATAACCGACGTGATAAAAAGGCCTGGGAAACGTTTTAGCACGTCGGTTATCCAATAACCGACGTGGTAAATCGATTCCCAGGCCTTTTAGCACGTCGGTTATATTAAGAACCGACGTGATAAAATGCCCGAGAACAGTTTATCACGTCGGTTCTCGAAAAAACCGACGTGATAAACCCCTACCGATTTATTTACCACGTCGGTTATAAAATAACCGACGTGAAAGCGATATATTTTTTTAAAAAAATAATTGCACTGATCTCACCAAAAAGCAACCAGAAACCAAACAACAAAAATAACCATGCCAGCCCTCCCCCAAGCCCCAACTGAACCCCACCCTCATCTATACCCACCTAACAACCTGGCCAGCCCTCCCCCACCACATTGGAGCCCCACCACAACCCTTGGACACCCCCCACCCCTTGGACAGCCCCCCACCCTCATTTACACCCCCACGACCCCTAGTACAGCCTCAAACACCCATTGGACACCCCTCCCATATCCCTTGGACACCCCCACCCCTTGGACACCCCCACCCCTTGGACAGCCCCCCACCCTCATTTACACCCCCAAGACCCCTAGTACAGCCTCAAACACCCATTGGACACCCCCACACCTTGACAGCCCTCCCAAACCCCTTAGACACCCCTCCGACCCCTGGACACCCCCCGAGCCCTTGGACAGCCCCAAACACCCCTTGGACACCCCTCCCATATCCCTTGGACACCCCCACCCCTTGGACACCCCCCCACCCATTTGACAGCCCCCCACCCTCATTTACACCCAACTGGCCCCTTGGACAGAACTCCCAGACACCTTGGACACCACTCCCATATCCCTTGGACACCCCCCACCCCTTGGACACCCCCAACCCTTCGACAGCCCCCACCCTCATTTACACCCCCCGAACACTAGGACAACCCCAAACACCCCTTGGACACCCCTCCCATATCCCTTGGACACCCCCCACCCCTTGGACACCCCCACCCCTTGGACAGCCCCCCACCCCCTGGACACCCCCCGACCCCTTGGAAACCCCCCGACCCCTTGGAAACCCCCCCATCCACCTGGACAGCCCCAAACACCCCTTGGACACCCCTCCTATATCCCTTGGACACCCCCACCACTTGGACACCCCCCACCACTTGGACAGCCCCCCCACCCTCATTTACACCAAACCGACCCCTTGGACAGCCCCAAACACACCTTGGACACCCCTCCTATTCCCTTGGACACCCCCACCCCTTGGACACCCCCACCCTCATTTACACCCCCCGACCCCTAGGACAGCCCCAAACACACCTTGGACACCCCTCCCATATCCCTTGGACACCCCCCAAACACCCACCCACCCCCTTGGAACCTCTCCCCCCATACCAAAATCCAGACCAGAAAAACCATCAACAGTAGACCAAAACAAGAAGTAGAGAAAAATTAAACATTCACTTATATAACATTCAAAACTTACACTGTAAACTTCAAAAAAAACTAAATCCAACCTAAACGACTATGAAATACACAATTACATTGACAATATTCAAAATTACATTTTACATTACAAACAACTAAAAGTTAATCAAACCTGTAAAATAATTTGACCACTCCACTTGTAAGTGTTTGATATCTTCAGCAGTAAAGGGTTGAGGGTCATCAAAAAGCTACAAAGGAAAAGGATAGTAGTCAACGTGTATAATGAATAAATCAAATTGAAATATTATGAGAAAGAGGAAATCTTACCAGGTCAAAACTCAGAACTGTCCCAGTTGTTATTATTTCATACATAAATCTTAACATGTAATATCCGCATTCGATGATGCCTTGTTGCTCATGACATTTCTATTTGAATGAGTGTAAATTCAATATATTATTTTTATGTAATAAATCAAAATGTACAAATTATAAATGGATATTTACCTTCGCATGTACATATTTGATCTTGAAATTCCTTTTCTTTGCACTTTTTCGAAAGTGGACCCATGCCCTGTTAGAAAATAATACGAATGGGGTAAATTTAAAATTCATTATAATATATAAAACTATTGTGAAATTGAAACTTACGTTTCCAATATATTCTTAAAACTTTCTCGCACATCATCATGGAGAGAGCATATCCAATAAAGTGCTTTCTCCCTAGGGCAAAAAACCCCTAACATCCAATGATCCCTGATAAAAGGAAATTTAACGTTAGTGGTTTTTTATGTTAAAAGATAATTAACTCTTTGAGAGGGATGTGTTTCATACCTCTCACAAAAAGGCATCATCCAACACTGTGTGATTACATTCTTTTCAAATCTATCAGCAATATAAATCATTCTTTGTTCCTCATCCAATGCACATCCTTCAGGGGAAATCAATTGTGGGTCCACGAATCCATATACATCTGTCAGCTCATTCCTCTCACAAATTTTATACATATACCTAATACAAAGCAGACATAAGTATACATTTTTAATAAATATAACACAAGGAAAAGGTGTTAAGACTTACATGATAAAAATTTGCACCACGTTGATGCCCAACTTATCTCCAGTGACAAACTCCATGATATCAGTTTTCATAATCCCCACACTTAGTTCACGTCCACAGACATGAGCTTCCATTGTAAAGTCATAATGATCCGCCAACAAATTTGAATATCTTGACAATTTGTCAAGACTGCTAGTATCTGCATCTGATGTCATAGATATCTGTCTTTGTTGTTGTCTATACAGTATTTCTTTACCTTTGAAGTATTCCTGTAAAAATAAATTGAAAAATATATTAGTTTTCAAATGATAAAACATTAATAAAAATATAAAATAAAAGATATAACATCCATACCTCTATGGTAATGAGTCGAAGAAGTCTAGATGGCCAAAGTAAAAAATGGCCGATACTATGTCCAACTGTCGTCACCTCAACTATAGGTAATGGTATCCGAGCTGATCTATCTATAATATCCTGTATAGTGACCCTCTGATTCTCTACCTCTAACTGTTGATGATGAACTGTATCTCCTATACAATATACCATCCCATATGCAACTATATGATGTTGAGGATCATCAACATACAACTCACAATAAGTAGGTAGCTGCGGCGGAGGAGGAGGATCAAAAATGGGGTCCGCAGGCTGAGGTGGGGGAGTGGGAGCTACTGGGAGAGGTGGAGTGGGAGCTGCACCCTGAAATTGTCTTTGCAAGTCTGCAAACATAAACTGCACCGATGCTCTAATCTTGTCCTCCATTGTCGCATTAATATTATGGAATTCAGCCTCCAAGGATTTTTTTTATAAACTCCCTCAACGTTAGAAGTTGAGGAACGTGGCAACACTTTTCTTACCGATACACCTGCCAGATATCCTCTTATACGGCCAGGATGTTCGGGCTTTCACAATGCCACAGATAAAATATCTTCCCTCCCAGATGGTGTAAATGTCCCCTGTGAACTCTGCTCCTCAAGAGAGTCCTGTAATAATTAATTGAACATTTCTATAATGATTGGAAATATATGACGAAAATAGTAAACTTAAATAAATAAAATAGATATCTTACAATCCTCTCAACTACGAGTCTCGATTCTTCCGAAAGATATTGTCCTTTTTTGCCCTTCCGAGCTCTTTTCCATTTCTCATGTCTAGATGGAGGGGATGGAGGGGCCACCTCTCCAGAGCTTGAAGACTCAGCTCTTAGTTGTTGAAATCTTTCTGCCATCATTTGTTCTTCCAATAATGCATACCCTCCCCGAGATAAACTATGAGGGTATACATTTTTAGATTGGATCTCTTGATGAGCTTTCCTTGTTTGCTGTAAATTAAGAATAAGTAATCATTAACAAAACAATAATAAGATCATTTATATAAGAAAGCTTATAAAAGTTTACATTTCCCTTACCAAAAATGATTCTTTTCTTCTACTTTCAAAAAATTGTCTCCATGTGTCTTCATCTATAAAAGGATATATACGACATGGATTCTCACGACTCCTATGACCATAAATGAAATCAGATGAGAGGGTTGATTTGAAATCCCTCCATCTCCTAGCAGCCAACGATAAGCATTTCTTCCTAACTCCTCCAGTGTCATGAATATCAAATGTCATCTGATAAAAAAGAGGTTAAAAATATTATATATACTAGAAACATTTAAAGAACAGTCAAACAATAGCAAAAGATCTTACCAAAATGGTCTCCCACAGCTGAGAAATTATCGCCTTATCCACACTTCTCCAATCATCATAGAGAATGCTTACTTTGCTCTTAGCCTGAGTTGCTACAAAACCCTTAAAATCTTTAGCATTTGGACCTCTAGGAAGATCATCATCATCAAACTCCACGACTATCCTCTCCTCCTTCGTACGGGCAAGTGATAATTTTGGTAAACGTGTGCACCCACGCTTACCAACCTTTGAACTCTTTTTCATAATAGGAGCATGTGAATGTTCCTCCCCAGATGTATGACCAATATGCTCATCTCCAGAATCATGTGGCTGATCAACTGATTGATCTGTCATTTTCCTTCAAATCAAAAAAACAAACATTAGTTCACAAATATACAAATTCAAATATTGTAAGACTACTTAATCAGAAAATAGAAAATTGTACTAAATTACATAATAGTAAACATTGGTAATATGGTAAGCATGTTAAACAATGATAAACATGGTAAACACAGTCTGTTGTACCCCTCTCTCTTGGATTTTAATGATCACAATCACTCTTATTATGTTCTAACTTGTTTTCAAGTGTTTTTGTTGATAGGAAAAAGGTTGCCAAGGAGTTGGCCCAAGAAAGCTGAAAAGTGGACTCACTGAGTCCACCGGTCAGCCGGTGTGAGCTCATCGGCCAGCCGGAGGACCCAGGCAGTAGACTTTACCACTGCCTGGTGTCACCGGCCGGCCGGTGGACCAGACCGAGAGCCTTCCTCTCTGTCTGGACCACCGGCCAGCCGCTGGATCACCACCGGCCGACCGGTGGACCAGACAGAGAGCCTTCCTCTGTCTGGACCACCGGCCGGCCGCTGGATCACCACCGGCCGGCCGGTGGACCAGACAGAGCTTTGCTGTCTGGACCACCGGCCAACCGGTGATCCCCCACTGGCCAGCCGGTGCGCCCATGACTTCTCCTCTTTACGGTTTTTATTGTTTTATCATTTTGGTTTGATATATGTTTTAATAAGTAAAAAATTTACAATATCTAACATTATATGAAAAAACTAAATGTAAACAAGAAATAAACATGTGTTACCTGTAATTTTAGGAATATACAGTTGGATTGTTTTCCCAAATTCCTTCGTCGTGATCGTTCCTTATGGCACAAACCATGTCTTCAACATACTCATCATTATGTTCTGTTAATCTTTCCATGGAAGTAGGGATCTCACATAAATCAGCATCTTCATCAAATTCATCCTCACCAACATATTGTTTTTTCCCTTGTAAAACAACAGCCCACTGCATATCTGATTGATCTACTACATAGAAAATTTGTTTGGCATGTGTTTCCATTATAAAAGAATCAGCTGTGTCTTCCAATCTATTCAGATTAACAAGTGTCATTCCAAATTCATCGTGTCTAACACTGTTGTTACCGATAAACCATTTACAGTTAAAAACACGAACTTTAATTTTAAAGTAATCAGCCTCCCATATGTCTTCAATCACTCCATAATATGCACTTGATGCCGAAATTGGGTTTCTGTCCTTAGCACTCGAAAAATGCATTGCTTCTACAAACACCAATACACCACTATTCTGAAGGGTTCTTTGTAATCTCTATATCATCTTGTGATTTTTCTTTCACCTTATACCGTGATGTCCCACATTTAGGACACTCTTTCAGAAATTCATATTCCTTCCTATATATAATGCAGTCATTTGGACAGGCATGTATTTTCCTGTATCCCAATCCCATCGGGCATAATATTTTTTTGGCCTTATAATGTGAATCTGGAAGATCGTTATCTTTTGGAAGAATGTCTTTCATCAATTTTAGCAGCTCTGTAAAACTTCTGTCACTCCATCCATGTTTCGCCTTCAGGTTAATCAATCTTAACACCGCCGATAAAACCGTAAAATCTGTACAACCAGGATATAATGGTTTTTCGGCATCACCATATAGACGTGCAACTGTCGGTTCTATCTCATTTTGTTCTGCTACAATATCGCGAATCATTTCTTCAATTCCATCGGAGTTACCATCTTACGATTCATTATCATCAGTGACATTCTGTCCAGTTTCTCCATGCCAAATCCAAGGGTTGTAACTCGGATTGAAACCATGACAAATCAGATGATCTTTTATCTCTCTACTTTTCAACTTCTTCATATTCAGACATTTCAGGCATGGATAAAAAAAATGTCACTACTTGGAACATTTCGTTTAGCAAATTCCAAAAAGGCATCAACACCTTCCTCATATTCATTGCTCATTCGATGTGCCGTAATCCAACTTCGACTCATTATTACCTATAACAAATAGAAAAAAATATATATTTTTTAGATAAGACAAATATATGTTTATATGAAAAAAATCATAATTTGAATGTAAACAATTTTGAAATATAAAACAAATCGATGTGTATTTAAAAAAATATTCTTGAATATTTTTTTTTTTTAAAAATATAGTAAGATATAACACCCCCCCTGGACACCCCCTGACCCCTCTTGACAGCCCCCTGCCCCTCCTGGACACCACCCCCCACCCCCTACCCCCTTGGACACCCCCCTGGACATCCCCCAACCCTCTGGACAGCCCCCCACCCACCCGGACAACCCCAAATACCCTCTGGAGAGGCCGCCACCCACTTGGACAGCCCCCACACCCATCCACCCCCTTGGACACCCCCCTGGACACCCCACCGACCCCTCTGGACAGGCCGCCACCCCCTTGGACAGCCCCCCACACCCACCCATCCCCTTGGACACCACCCTGGACACCCCCCGACCCCTCTAGACAGCCCCCAACCCCTCTAGAAAGCACCCCCACCCCTCCTGGACACAACCCCCCACCTGCTTGGACACCCCCCTGGACACCCCCAACCCTCTGGACAACCCCCCACCCCTCCTAAACACCACCCCACCCCCCTACCCCCTTGGACACCCCCTGGACACCCCCCCAACACCCACCCACACCCTTAGACAGCCCCCCACACCCACCCACCCCCTTGTAAACCCCACTGGACACCCCCCGACCCCTCTGGACAGCCCCCACCCCTCCTGGACACCACCCCCCCCACCCCCTACCCCCTTGGACACCCCCCTGGACATCCCCCAACCCTCTGGGCAGCCCCCCACCCACCCGGACAACCCCAAATACCCTCTGGAGAGGCCGCCACCCACTTGGACAGCCCCCACACCCATCCACCCCCTTGGACACCCCCTGGACACCCCACCGACCCCTCTGGACAGGCCACCACCCCCTTGGATAGCCCCCCACACCCACCCATCCCCTTGGACACCACCCTGGACACCCCCCGACCCCTCTGGACAGCCCCCGACCCCTCTAGAAAGCACCCCCACCCCTCCTGGACACAACCCCCCACCCCCGACCTGCTTGGACACCCCCCTGGACACCCCCCAACCCTCTGGACAGCCCCCCACCCCTCCTAAACACCACCCCACCCCCTACCCCCTTTGACACCCCCCTGGACACCCCCCAACACCCGCCCACACCCTTGGACAACCCCCCACACCCACCCACCCCCTTGTAAACCCCCCTGGACACCCCCCGACCCCTCTGGACAGCCCCCCGCCCCTCCTGGACACCACCCCCCACCCCCTACCCCCTTGGACACCCCCTGGACATCCCCCAACCCTCTGGACATCCCCCCCACCCACCCGGACAACCCCAAATACCCTCTGGAGAGGCCTCCACCCACTTGGACAGCCCCCCACACCCATCCAACCCCTTGGACACCCCCCTGGACACCCCACCGACCCCTCTGGACAGGCCGCCACCCCCTTGGACAGCCCCCTACACCCACCCATCCCCTTGGACACCACCCTGGACACCCCCCGACCCCTCTGGACAGCCCCCGACCCCTCTAGAAAGCACCCCCACCCCTCCTGGACACAACCCCCACCCCCGACCTACTTGGACACCCCCCCGGACACCCCCAACCCTCTGGACAGCCCCCCACCCCTCCTAATCACCACCCCCACCCCTACCCCCTTGGACACCCCCCTGGACACCCCCCAACACCCACCCACACACTTGGACAGCCCCCCACACTCACCCACCCCCTTGTAAACCCCCCTGGACACCCCCCGACCCCTCTGGACAGCCCCCACCCCTCCTGGACACCACCCCCCACACCCTACCCCCTTGGACACCCCCCTGGACACCCCCCAACCCTCTTGATAGCCCTCCCACCCCCCTGGAATCACTAAAAATTTACCATAACACGAAGTTGGGCCATTCAAAGAATGTTTTTAGGTGTGGAGGAAGAACTGAGTTTCAATAGATAGAGAAGGAACTCGACATTAGGTTGTCTATTCCAGGTGTGGATTTGAAGGAGTTAATGTTTGTTCAGTGACCCAAGAGATTGAATCAGAAATTCAGATGTTGTGCCATTTTCTCATGATGAGGATGAATAATTGGTGGGGTTTGACTTTTAAATGGAGAGCTTAGCAGACCATCATATTTTCTATAGATCAGTAAAGGATGTTAGCATCGAACATAAGGCTTAAGGGATGCTTTCAGATCCAAATATGTATGTTGATGGATGCAATGGATCTAGTAGAGGTTCTAGAAATAATGGTGGTTTTATTTGTTTAGGATAAGTAGTGAAGAAAAAACTAGTTAATTTTTTACTTGCTGAAAAGATGGTATCTAAAATTTTTAACATGTCGAGGGGAAATCTGGCGAGTCCTCCTCGTGAAACTTTGTTCGCAGGGGGAGAAAATGGTGATGTGATCCCAAATCCATGCACCTATGCCATGGTTGTGTGTGAATAAAGTAGTAACAACTGTAAAAGGGCAACCCATCCAAATGGACACGCCCCAACCCTCTCGGGGATTTATAGAAAACGATGAAAAATTAGTGAAATCATAAAATTATTCAATATTGCAAGTCGAACTAATAGATCTAGGGATGATAAATAAGATTATGGTGCCAAAACGATTTAAAAGGGTTCGCAATCGAAGAATCTTAGCTAGTTTCAACAAAAAAATCACAACACATATATATATATACTATCCGCGAAAAAAAATGAACGAGTGGGAGGATTACCTGAGTGCTGAGAGTTTAGATGATTGATCCGAGGAGATTAAATATGAGAAACGATGATCGCAAAACGAATCTAAACCAACGAAATGGACAAGCCGATTCGGGTTTACGCGCGAGAGAGACGAGTCGCGACTGTCGAAGGTAAACTCGCGAATGACAATCCACGGGTCTGGGTAAATTTTTAAATGAGTTATCACGTCGGTTATTCAATAACCGACGTTATAATTTTTTGAAAAACATTTATAACGTCGGTTATTAAATAACCGACGTAAAAACCTTCCTCCGATTCTTTTTTTACGTCGGTTATTTTATAACCGACGTTATAAAGGGCTCAAAATCCGCGTTTTTTTACGTCGGTTATTCCATAACCGACGTCAAAAACATCTGCGGATTCTTTTTTTACATCGGTTATTTTATAACCGACGTAAAAAGGCCTTCAAAAACCGCGTTTTTTACGTCGGTTATTGAATAACCGACGTAATAACTCGTACATATGTCGATTTGTTACGTCGGTTATTGAATAACCGACGTAACAAACACCCCCCGCTTCTGTTTTTTACGGCGGTTAATGTATAACCGACATAAAAAATGAAGTCGCGCGATTAATAATGTTGGTTATAAAAATAACTGATGTTAAAGGTGTACCGAACACAGGTTTTTACGTCGGTTATTAAATAACCGACGTAAAAAACCTCTTTTTACATATTATGACGTCGGTTTTATATAACCGACGTAAAAAATGGTGACGTAAAAAACGTTTTCTGCACTAGTGCTATCATCATTTTTTTCTTTTTGATAGGATTTTAAAGGTGTATTATCTGACCTAATTTTATATCCATTACATTAGTTAATGAAGGGAAATAGGAGAAATCATTACAAAAACCAATTTGATAGGTAATGTAATGATTTCCCTAATGACATCCATAACCTTGAGGGATGAGGATCAGATAACATAATTATAGTACAATCTCAACTTACCCGAGTTATGAATAATAACATGAATGATGTAGAAAATGCCCCATCACCTAAAAATAATAATGCATCGGTTGATTTATTTATGTGAAAATTTACACCTAAAATTAGTTTATATTTTGATCCATTAATCTTATAACAATGGATTAACTACAACGAGAGAATATTTTGTTTCTTCTAATGATTGTATCAATATAAATTAATATTTTCCATTTATCGCATGGTGGGGTATGATTAACACTAGAGAATACTATTCAAGAGAATAATGTAAAAAGAGGAAATTGATTCCCTATAATCTTAATGATTCTAAATTATATTTTTCAATTAATAAAATTAATGTACTCTCCATATCAAAACAGAGAGGGTCTTCCTCAGACTGAAGAAAAAGATGGATGTTCCCATGTGGTGTAATAAGAATAAATTATACGGTCAGCATGGTATGTATTCTTATTTTTCATCAACTCTAATTAAAATTTGGAATAATTTTTTGTAGACTGAATCCTATTTTATAGATACCCAATCCTTATAAACAAAATATATTATAAATATCCATCAACAAAAAAACAAGGATCGTGAGGCCTAGTTACTTTCTAATACTAGGTTTATAATACATAAAAATGAAACTAAACATGATATCCATATTTTATTTAGAATAATAAGATCTTAAATCCATTATATCTCCTAAAACTACATTGAATAACCTCAAGAATATATAAATAAATTAATGGTATAAAATTCCCAGTAAAGTGAATAAACATTATTTGCAAACAAAACGTATGAGTCAAAGGTGTAACATGATACCATAAAAGAGAAGGCTCATGAGTTATAAAATAGGATAATACAATAATGAAAATTTCCTCATAAGATCATAATAACATTGATTTTTTTAAAAAAATATAAAACTTGTCATAAACATGAGTCGAGGATAACCATTTAGACAATATCACAGGGCAGACAAAGTCATATAATGGATGAGGCTCACTCCATAATATCATGCATAGAATCTCACAAGAATTCTTTATTATCATAAAAAATATACTTTTATCAATTATTTACTTAAGAAAAATTATCTTGTTTATTATTAATTTTATTATTTTTACTACCATTTTATATTCAATTACTTAATCATGTTCGTTTATGTCGTACATTTTGATGATGTTTTTCTCCTATTCTCCAATCACCATGGAAACTAGAGTAAGGTCAAAAATATTTTTGCTTAATCATGTCTATAATAATTATAATTAAATAATTATATTTTTTATAAAAAAATTATTCCATTAAAATAAATCATTAATCATGGTTATGAAAAATGAACTATGTTACAATCATAGGGATAGTAGGTTATACGTACACATGAGTAACATTTCCATTTTTCTACAATCGTAATGGAAATATGATAGTGGTATTTAATAAAAAATGAATTATAATTATATTCAACATACCATATTATTTCATTAAATAAACTATTATATACCATCCATGTAATGTGGTAATCAAAAATGAATCACATCACGTTGCAAGGAATTAGTTTTTTATACAGATGAATAACATTATTATTTTTCATTGGATGGAAAGGTAAGAATGTATATGATATTATAATTTTCCAAAATTATTTTCATAATTATACTATATAATAATTAGATCCATCATCATGAATATCCATGATAGGTGATTATGGAAAACAATTTACATTTGTTCATGAGGCGGTAGTCCACTATACTCACAGATAATGGTTTAATTTCCAATTTTATGGAAGGAGATATAGATGTAAGTTATGATAATAACATAATAAAATTTTAGTATATGTAAGACCCTGATGTTATTATATCATCATTATTTAATAATATTTAAAGGATAAGGAATAATAAATAAAACAATGTTTCTCTATTAAAAATGATATGTCTTTTTTCAAACAACCTCTTTATTATTAAACCAAAATCCCCTAGATATGTATTATAATAAAACAAAATCCTCCAGAATGTTGTTAGGTAAGTAAGAAAGGGATTTGGATTGTTATTTTCCAATCTAGAAAAAATTATGTGTTTAATGTATAGTAGATGAGATTCCCTTTGCTAATTGAGTGAGAGGACACACAAGGAATTATTGAAAAAACCCATATTTTTCAGATGCCACAAGGATTAAAAATGTCATATTATAAAAAATTAAAATCTATAAGGTAAAAATATGGATTTCAAACAAGAATTAGACAACATTTTTGTTCATTTTAACCCTTATCATTTTATTTTAAAACAAGTAGAACCTATTTTTACCTTAACCGCTATAATTAATTTTTATTATTTTCACTATTCATTATGTCCATGAAATTTATGTTGAACTTATTATATAATTATTATTTTTCAGATTACAAAAATTGAATAAAATTTTGAAAATTCAATTCATATAAGTTGTATAATTTATTTTAAAACTAATTCTACAAATTCAGTTGAAAAATATTTTATCATGAAATAATTTTTTCAAGCTCAATATGATCTTACAGTAACTAGACAATTAATAATATAAATTTTACAAATTTAAATACACATGAATATATATATATATATAATATATAAAAATTTAATTTAAAAATTTATTTATAATGGGTTATTATAATTAATTAATAATTTTAACTTTATACAGTTAAAAAGAGTTTGAAAAAATTTGTATTTTCTAGCATAAAAATAAAATAATAAAAAAATCATTAAAATCACTTATTATAATGAAGTTATTTTTATTATTATAAATAAATAATGAAATTTAAATTTAATACCAAATTAAAAATATACATTAACATTTAAATTATTTTATTTAATGGAAATAAATTATAGTATTTGAAATATTGGAAATTTAAAATATTCACTAAAAAAGAATACATTTCAAGAAAAATCCCAAAAACTCACCCAATATTAATTTGGATAAGGTGACTTAAAAATTTATGTTGATTTTATATAAATAAATTTTATAAATCTTCCATAAATTAATTGTAATATTATCTCGCAAAGAACTCAATAAAAACAGTTTTGAAGGAATCATATTTTTGAATAATAAAATATATTTAATAAAAATTCAAGTTATTATTTCCTAGGGATGAATAAATAGATTTATGTCAATTGAAAATTTATATATAATTTATATTTTAGTTAATAATATTCATACAAAAACATTTAATGGCTAGGTTATAATGGTCAAAGACAAGTGTAGTTCCTTTATGCTAAAAGTATCATGTTGCATACGTTATCGAACATTATTTTCATTTTAAAAATCTCAGGTTATTAAAATATTCCCATTAAAGTAATTTTCCCCTAAAAATAACATATTAAATAATATGTTGAATAAAATTGAGGGTAAATATAGTTCATTTCCCCAATTCATTCCATGATTTTCAATTTGTATTTATGGTTCGGTCATAGTACAATGACAAAGTGAGTTGTCAGGTTGGATAGAACATTATCTTGACTGCCCAAGATATTTACTAAATTATCATCATAAGATAGATCAATTTCAATTTTTACCTCCTATGAGTTTAGTATATTTGAATGATATGGTATGTTCTTCCTTAATAGGGATGCATGCAATATGATATGTACTTAAACAAGGGTTGATGGGAGGGTAAGTAGATAAGAAACAACTTTGATATGCTAGATAATCTCAAAGGGGATGATTTGAATAGGGAATAGATTTCATTTCTTCATAAATATCATGAATATATTCCACAAATATATACATAGAATCACTTTATCCCCAACCACAAACTCTAGGTCTCATTGAAAAATATCTTCACAACTCTTCTATTAACTCTAAAATGTATTGATATATTTTAGAATGGTCTTGAAATTTTCTTCCATGTACTAAACTATTTCAGGTCCTAATATCATGATTTTACCAACCTCATCCAAATATGAAGGTTTTATACATCTCATTCCATATAGGGCTTTATAAGGATCCATTTGGATTCTAGAGTAGAAATTATTATTGTACCAAAACTCATCTTGATTAAGATATGGATTTTGTACTTCCTCAATGTCCATCAATCATGCTCTCAACATGCCTTTAAGTGTATGAATAGTTCACTCATATTATCCATTAGTTTGTGGGTCATAAACCATACTAATGTTTCACATAGTATTCAAATAATTTTTGAGGCTCTTATAGAATAAGGAGGTAAAAATCATAGCTCGGTTAGATACAATTGACCATGGTTTTCCATGAATTATCACCACATCTCTAATGTATATCGTTAGAATTTTATTTCATGAGAAGTACACTAAAATTGTTATTATGTGAACAAAATTTGTATGATGATAAAGCACAACCCATATGAAATTGTTTCCTCTTGATTTCTTTGTAATACAAGTGAAAAAGACCATAGTGATGTTCTCCCATTTCCTTATAGGTACGAGTAATATTTCGACCTTCCCTATAGAGTTATTCCAAAATAAAATAGCGTAAAATTTGTGAGGACATGAGTAGTGATAACCCCCTTAATTAATTCCTTAAAATCTCTCATCATGCTCAATACTCCGCAAAAATATTATTCTTATCTATGTTAGATTGGTAAGAGGTTTTAAATTCATGAGAAGTTAGTCACAAATCTCCAATAATTTCTAGCTAGTCAACGGAAACTATATATATTCATTAAAATTGTTGAACTCATATAGTTATCAATTTTCTTTTTTTATAGAAGGGTCCATAGATATCCCTTTAATAGTGATTATATTTCCCATGAATGATACTTATTTCATTTAGCACTCGATTTTTTGTTCTTTTCAAATAGATTATGCTTTCACAAAGACTTTAGTATTGTATTCAAATTATTCTCATTATCCACCATACTTATAGAGTATATCAAAATATTATATATAAATATATACAAAAAAAGTTGAGTTAATATCTAAAGACTATATTCAATAATTTTTTAATTATTTATGTAGGATTAATTTGTTCGAAAATCATCAATATGAACTCATAGTGTCCATATATTGTTGGAATTATAGTTATGGTAATTTCATGATTATTAATACTTAGTTTGTGATATCCTGATCAATGTTCCACCTTATATAAATATTCATCACCACATAGTTGATCGAAAAATTCATTTACACATGGTAGTGGATAAATATTTTGTATATTGATTTTGTTATATCAAAGATAAACAATATAGAGATGAATTGAACTATCCCTCAACATGATGAAGAGGAGGGTAACACGACATGGTGATGCACTTGAGAATATACAACAATTTTCTAGAATCTATTGTAACTTATTAATCTACTCTTCTAACTCAATGGTGGCCATTATTAAGGATTCTTCAATATGGGAATAGATTCAAGTATAAGTTTTATTTTGAACTCTATATATTAGTTAATGGGATGACTAGTATACTCATTGAATAATACATATGTATAATCTGTCACAATAGCCACATCATTAAGAATTATTATCTCATTCTTCATATTCATTTGGGCTAGATATAATTCCTCAAAAGTAAATAATATCAATGATTGAATTGAATATCCATATGATATTCACCCTCCTACTTACACATATATAGAATTAAAGGATTACATGGGACATGAAGTGTGATATCCCTATATTGATATTTGAGATTCACTTTATATAAATATTCACAATCTATTCCCAATAAAACATTAAACACTACTTAAGGAAGTTAAATGATTTCTCCGAGAAGATCCTATCCAAAAACATTGATATGGAAAGAGTTGTATAATTAGGATAAAAACCTTTCTAAATTTTAAATTCTCACATATAGATCAACCCACATTTTTTGATCTTGTATTTGAATAGTTATACTAAACATGGAAAAGATGAAAGAATCTATAGATGTAACATGTAACATCTCGGTTCCAGATGCCACCTAAAGGATCCACGTACCTGGTCGGTCACATGGACTCAAGAGAATTTTCCTGAATGCCAGAGGCTTTTAACTAGCAGAGAGGGACTTGGGTGTCATAGTGGGAAAACAATGCCATCACTAGAAGAGTAACACAACCAAAAAAAAGATATACAGTAGCAAAAAATTAATAATACCATACAATAGTAAATAGCGGAAGACTAAAAGAAATAACCAGATGGTGCACATATCTATAACGACGCAAGATACATAAGTTTAGGAAATCAATAAAACAAGTTACAATGCTGAAATACATTACTAAAAAAAGCACAAGAAAATAGTTTACCATTCCACAGTATTGCAAGCCTATGCTTGGTCCCAAGATCTTCAGCTCCAAAGCAGTCAAGTACCTAAAGTAGAAGGGTGATTTCCCATTATCTATACTAGAAACAATATAATTTTTATGGGCCCAAAAGCATGTCCCAAACAAGGTATGATACTAATTACTTGTAGGAAACCCCCAAGAGATATATGCTGAATAATTAGTGAATATATATGGTAGGAAATAATAAAGTAAATGTAGTAAACAATGAAGTACTCAACAGTAAACATTCCTACTGTTTCAAATCATTCAAATACCACATATCAAGTAAGAATATAACCCAAATAGGTAACCCTATGAGATATACTCAAAGACTAATACCCTATGGTCTTACATTGAAAACACAAGAAACCCTTTGGGAAGTACACATAGTCTATCCCCTCTGGTTTAGCTTTAGTATAGACTCTCGGGGGAAGCACATGCAATCGATTCCCTATATAGTCTAGTATTGGTAACTAAAAAGAGATCTGGAGAAGCAATTGCTTCTCATTCCCCCTATGGAACACATCTAGGAACTACAAACACTCTGAGGAAGCACTTACATCAATTCCCCCTATGGACTTTCATCATAAATACAATAATGTTCACATTGGAGAAGCCTATAGGTCCATTCTCTCTATGGTCCACTACACTAGGTTCTTATGGCCATGTGAATGTAAAACAAGCATATTAATGCATAGAGGCCATTTTAAACCACAATAAATACTTACCTAACAGTCTACAACATAATAACAAGATAGATAAAAATCACTCCATCCTAATAGTACTAGGTATTGGAAACAAAAAACATATTATTAGGAAAGCATGACCAAATGGTCATAAACCAAAACATGAATGGGAAAGTACTTCCAAAGCACAGAAATTAACCCAAATCACATCCAATTAACCTAAACTCATGAAAAAAATCATAGCATGCAATTAACAGAGAAAAAAAAGTAAACTGGTAATACCCCGTTCAAGTGTATTGGACAATTTGGCACATATAACTCAATGAAATTATATAGATAGGAATAAAACACCTACCTCAGAGTTTTAGTATTGCTATACATGAACTTCAAGAATTGAATCACCCATGAACACCATAGATCTGTAAAAACGTCTAAAACATTCAACCGAGGATAAATCTTGAAAGAGGAGGAATCAGGAGAAGAAGCTCTAGAATAATGAAGAGCTTTCCGAGGCGATCCCTATGCAATCGATGGTTGTAAATTTGAAGACCGATGCTCGATCAAGGGCTCGGTGATGAATCGTCGCCATACGGATGCTCTTGGACAAACTAGGTCGAGAAAGAGGTGTTTCTTTCTTCCATACGCGACCCCAGAAAGTTTAATGAAAAAAAGAATGTAAATGGAATGTATTTTGAGGTACAATGCGTGTACTTGACCTTACTTATCCCTACTTTAGGCTGCCTCCAAGTCATACAATCTGACCATGTACTCGGCCGACACACGGCCTATACACGGTCATCCATGGAAACCAACTACACGGTGTGTACTTATAAGTACATGGAATGTACTCAAGAAACTTTCAAAAGATCATCTTTTCCTAAAATATAGTAGAAAAAGGAAAACATAACTGAATATATGATCCGTGTTCTTTCAAACATCCCCCAAAAAGAAATTTTTCCGCGAATTTTCCACGAAGGAAGGCGTAGAAGAAGAATCCTTGAATAGCTCTGGCCACAGTGATCATAAATCAGCATCCCTCTCCCATGAGTCGTCCTTCACTATCCCATGCTGCCATATCACTCATACCATAGGAAAAGTCTAGCCAAAAAGAACTTTTGCAATATGATCAACAATCCAGATAGGTTGCTCTTCTAATGAAGCATTCAAATCCAACTCAACCTTCTCAGGTTGGAATACATGAGATAGGTCTGAAAAGTTACATCAATGCTGAGAAATGTGGAAGACATCATGCATATCCCATTACCTTTAAGGTAACTACTACTGATATGCAACTGGCCCATCTCTTTACAACACATCAAATGGTCTGACGCACCTCAAAAAAAGATTACCCTATCTTTTAATCCTTTGGTGTCCCAAATTTGGTGTGACACGCATGAAAACCTAATATCTGACCTCGAACTCTAGAGGGTGTATCCGTCAATCAGCATAAAACTTCTATCCAGACTTTTCATTATCCATCCTCTTCTGAATTAACTCTATCTACACTGTTGTTTCCTAGAAAAGATGAGGTCCTAGCATAACTTCCTCTCCTACCTCCAGCCAACATAAGGGTGATCGACATAGGAAATCATACAATTCCATATAAGGTTTCATCTGTATAGTTTCTTTAAAATTATTATTGTAGGAAAACATCACAAGAGGTATGTGCTTCTCCCAAGAAACTCCAAAGACTAGGATGCATGGTTGAAGCATGTCCTCAAGAACCTGAATTGTACGCTAGGATTGGCCATCTATCTGCGGGTGGTAAGCTGTAGTCAATAGCACCTGTGTACCCAAAGCCTTATGTGGCCCCTACCAGACCCGAGAAGTAAAATCGGTGTCCCTGTCTGTAACAATGGAGTGATGAACTCCATGTAAACGTACAATCTCACAGATGTAAAACCTTCCCAGGTCATTAACACAGAAGGTCTCATTTATCAGAAAGAAGTGAGAAAACTTCGTGAGTCTTCAAATGAAAACCCATAGAACATCATTACCTAGAGGAAGCCTCGATAAACCTATCATTAAATCCATCATGAAATCATTCCATTTTCACTCAAAAATGGGTAAATGCTGTAAAATCCCCATTGGTCGCTGATTCTCCACCTTCACCTGCTGATAGGTGGAACACCTCATGACGAACCATGTAACATTAATCTTCTTACCTGGCCACCAATACTAACAATGTAGACCACGATACATCATGGTGACCCCAGGATGATCTACCCAAATTAAGGAATGAATGACCCACATCAACTTCTCGAGTATGTCTGATGACACCCATATGAACCCCTAGAAAAACAAGATCTATTACTTGTCTATGGTTCGTCCATGAATAGGGTCCTCTCCTGACACACCATCCCATAGGACTAGGCCATCAGAATCTGATCTTTGTCTCATTAGCACATGATAAAGAAAATTTTAGGTAACAACTATATAAGAAAGAAACATTTCCCCAGTCTGTCATGCACCTTCAAATTAATCTCAAAGAACAGATCCATAATCTTCTACTCAATGTTGCCCTCCTGAAATTCCTATATCTGAGTCCTCATGCTTAGCGCATCAGAAACAACATTGCCTTTCCACAATGTATAGAAAAGCTCAATGTCAAAGGACTAAAGGTACTCAACCCACCTTCACTATCACAAATTCAGGTCACTTTGAGTAAAGATATACTTGAGACATTTTTGGTCGGTGAAAAACACAATATGCACTCCGAGAAGATAATGTCTACAAAAATGTAAGGCATGGACAACTACTGCCAACTCAAGATCATTCATTAGGTAATATATCTCATGTGTACTCAACTTTCGAGACCCATACGCAATGACTCCTCCTCCCTACATAAGCACCACTCCCTGATCGATACATAAAGCATCACAATAAATAGTGTATCAAATGCTCGAATCTGGAAATAATAGTATAGGTGCTAAAGAATGTCTCTCTTTTAGCACGTGAAAGGATGAATCACAAGAACATGAACTCATGAACCTATCAAAATTCTTAGTTAGGCTCATCAGTGGCGCTGCAATGCATTAAAAGACCAATATGAAACGTTTCTAGTTTCTAACTAGGCCTAAGAAAAATCGTATTTCAAATTCTTTCGTCGGATGCTCCAAGGAAACTACTACTCTCACTTTCTATAGGTCTACAGATAATCCCATATCTGAGATAACATTACCCAAGATGTGAATATGATCCATCCAAATGTGGTATTTTGAGAGCTTATCATTTTACAGATGCTCTCTTAGTATACTAAAATTGATCTCGAGATGTGAATCTTGGTCGTGTCGAGTATGAGAGCACACAAATATATCATCCATGAAAACCACCATGAAAGAATACATTAATGGAAGGACTACTCGATTCATCATTTCCTTGAAAATAGCAGGCACATTCGTGAGACTGAACGACATAACCACATACTCGTATATATCATACCTACTCTGAATGGCTATAAGAGGTATATCAGATGGTCAATGCACAACTAATTATAACCAGATCTCAAGTAAATCATCAAGAACACTCAGGATCCTAGATGTTGATCAAATATACTATCGATCCTCAATATGGGATATCAATTTTTGACCTTCAACTTGTTCAACATCCAATAATCCACACAAATCCTGAGGGTACCATCTTCCTTCATCCCAAATTGGATTGGCGAACCCCAAGGAGAAGTACTGGGTTGGATGAAACCCTAACTTGAAACTCTTCCAAATGCTTCATGAAATCCTCTAACTCTAGTGTATCCATATTATAAGGATGAATGGAAACCAGTTCCGCTCTTAGAACATGCTCAATAGAAATGTATACTTCTCAATCTGGAGGTAAACTTGAAAAGTTCTCTAGAAAGTTGTCTCTAAAATGATCCACGACTGGGGAAAAGTCCCTCATGAAGTCCCCTGGTCATCCAGATATTGACAAGAAATATGGGTTGTAACTCCTCACAAACCATGATGCTCGGGTCCCGCACTACTTTCCTGGACATCCCATTATCTCTTATGAAGAAATTATCCACCCTCTGGTGATGTGAAACTCACCCTACTGTGGTAGAAATCGAAAACTTCTTGTAAGGGAACTAGATAGTCAATTCCAAGAATAGCATAATAGCCTATCATCTCTAGGACATAATGGTTCCATAATAAGTGACACCCACAAACCTCAAGAGGACACTCCTTGAACTATCATACACTAGTCATTATTGTCCCCAACCGAGTGTCTAGCATCATGACAGTAGAAGAAGAAAAGATACAAAGCCCTAGGATCTCCACAACAAAAACTAATATAAATCTATGGGAATCTTGTGTATCTAAAAGAGAAAAAGCTTAAACCGAGGCAAAAAAAAATTGTACCTTGAACTGTATAGGGTCTATGATCCTCCTCCTGGTGGTTGTACTCCACTAAAAAAGTCTGAAAGCCTAGCAACTGGCTACCACGACCACGAACTCCACCTCACCCTGAACGGCCAGAAGAACTCAAGTTCTTTGACTGATGTGATACTAGTCGTTCTACTCCAGAATAAGGAGTCATATAAGAACCCCTGTCACCACCTACTGGTGACAAGATCTAACAGAAATGCTGAATATTACCCATATGGCCCCAATATCGGATCTCTAGAGTGTCACTCGGGCAATGTGGCCTTGTATGCCCACCCTTCCCACCCTAGAATCACACCACTTGGATTCCAGAAGAAGTGTATCACTTCCTCAGATCTATACATGAAGACCCCTGACGGTGCATCCTTCTGTCAGTGGGAAGGATAACAACTCCGGATGTCAAGCCGACCTGTCTATCATCTCCATAATCCCTTAGATTACGATCTGTGATCAGTGCCTGGTTGACTATTTATGTGATTGAAGTAAAACTGAAGATATTGAACTGTGATTTGATGTCATTACTCAGACCATACTTAAACTTACTTGTCAGGAATATTTCATCACCTCTGGGGATAGGCATGAAGTGCTGCAACTAAGTGAAGCGAGAAGAATACTCCATAACAGAAAGATTACCCTGCTCCAAACTCCTGAACTCTCAGTCGGGATCAACCCTCAATGTCTCTGGGTAAAAGTGGTCATAGAAGGCATGAAAGAACTCATCCCAATCTATAACCTATTGGTGTCCTGCCTGTGGGTTCACATCTTACCATCTCTTGGCAGAATCCAGAAGCATATATGTAGCAAGCTTGACCCACTTCTCGGGAGGCATCTCCCGATGATCGAATATAGAAAACATGGCTTATAACCGTGACTCTGCAGCCTAAGGTCGTCATTATCTTATGAAATTGAGAGGATTCTGCTATTGGAAAACCCACATCAACTATTCCATGAAAGAGGTATGATGTGGTAATTTATGGAATGTTTGCATGACCCTCATGAATCCCTCTCGAAACTATGAATCAGCACATGTATCCTGAATGATGGATACTTCCAAGAATGGAACAACTGAAGGATCTATTGGAAGTCCTTTATCAGCAATGTCTGATTTCTGATCACTTCTCTATATATGGCAGACAACTAGAAGACATCTCGGTTGCATGACTCTGCAAGGTCAAGCACACACCTTAGATCTAGATTGTGAAGGACTGACATCTAGTAGTGTAACAATTGAATAATATAAAGAAATCATTCAATTTTTTTAAAACATAGATACACAATGTGTATAATTACTATATGGCATATTCCCTTAAGTCTTTCACATGGGAGTGTTCTCCGGCCAAAACTGGTCTTGTAACACCCCATACACGGCGTGCTGTCCTAACACACAATGTGTACATGAATCCTATTCCCCTTACCAAGATATTATACATTACTAACCCTAATGGTTCTCATAGAAAAAGACTTCATAGTGTCTTTATGCCAGACATGGTCTGTACTAGGAAAGCATCACTGACCCATGTTGTTAGTGACAGAGCCGAATACACAGCTCACACTACACGACGTGTTCAATCATGACACGACATGGATAACATATGATTTATTCCATCTATGTCATTAGTCACACGGGTGGACACATGGTCTACCCCAAATGGCATGTACATCTGAAACAAGGTGTATTCAACCAAGATTTCCCATCTTCGCGTTTCTTCCCACACAGTCAGTAAAATAGTTTGAGACTACACGGTGTGTACATACAGTACACGGTGTGTAATTAAGAAAAACAATTTCTTCCTGAACAGAAGTACACATGGCGTGTATTCATCATTACACACCGTGTATTCTGGGTTTTTCTTGATGGTAAGCCTCAGAAACATCTATGTAACCTAGAAAAACTCTGAAAGAAACAATAAAGGGAAAATTCTGATCTTTTAGGGCCCATACTGCCCATGAATAAAAACTAGCCATCTTATACTTGTTATAACAAGAATAAAAAGGAAACGATCCACTAAATTCTGATCTGTGAGGGCATATAACACCTTAATAACCAATGATTGATGTTCATTAATACAAAAACTTACGCAATCTATACCCTATAAAATAGAAGGTATTTTATCAACGCATATATCACAACAACATGCATATCTTGCACAACCCCTATCACTACAACATGCGATCACTAATGCACCCTAAATGGAATGGTAGGAACGCATGACATGTGATTTCTAAAAAATGCCTATATGATGCATGAGATGGAATACCATCATCTCAGTGGGTTGAAATAGAAATAAAACTTCAATAATATCAACAATAATACCATAAATCATGTAAATTACCCAACAATTAAATCAAATCAATTGTATAATTGAAAAACCAAAAAATTTCAAAAAACGAGGTATATTGGCTTTTTACTGTACACAGGTTAACTACCCCTAGGAAAAACTTATTACCAATTACCTATTTCCATCCTATACCTAACTATATGTACTAATCATTAAGTAAAAAAGAAAAGTACACCTTTGATAACACTTTGTAATGTCCCGGTTTCGGAAGCGGCACAGAGGCGCCACGTACCCAGTTGGTCATATGGCCTCAAGACCATTTCCCCAAACGCCATAGGCTTCCAACTAGCAGCAAGGGCCTTAGGCATGATAGTGGGGAAATAATTCTCTCATTGGAAGAGTAACATAGTGGAAACAAAATAGATATACAGTATAAGAAACATTAATAATACCATACAATAGTAAACAACCAAAGACTAAAATAAATTACCAGCTATGGGACATATATATAATGATGCATGATACATAATTCTAGTGAAGTATCCAAACAATCCACAATGATGAAATATAGTATGAATCCAAAGTACAAGAAAATAGATAACAACTCCACAACATCTCAAGCCTAATCATTTTTCCATGCTCTCCAACTATAAAATAATCATGTACCTGAATTATAAGGGCGCTATCCCTTATCTATACCTTTGAAAATATAATCTGTTTCGGATCAAAAGCATGACACAAGCAGGGTGTGAGACTAAATCCCAGTAGGAAACCACCAAGAGATCTACACCCAACAGTCAGTGAATATATATGGTAGCTAATAAGCAAGTAAGAGTAGCAAACAAGGAAATACTCAAAAGTAAACATTCCAATTGTTTCAATTCATTCAAATACCACATATCAAGTAAGTAGATAACCCATAGAGGTAACCCTCTATGATTTACTCATAGCCTAATCCCCTCTGGTATTACCTAGAAAAAACATGAAACCCTCTGGGATGTACACATAGTCTAACCCATCTGGTTCAGCTTTAGTATAGACTCTATGGGGAAGCACTCGCTGTCAATTCCCCCAATACTCTCTTATAGGTAACTAAAAGGTGCTATGAGGATGCACTTACATCTCATTCTGCCTATTTCCTGTGTTGAGGAACTATAAACACTCAAAGGAAGCACATACTTCAAATGTCTCTATGGTCTCACATCGTAACAATAATAACGGATACTCTGGAGAAGCACTTTCATCAATTCCCCTTATGGTCCACTTCACCAGGTTCTCACGGTCCAATGTAAGTCAAAAAATCATAAAAATGAAAAGAAGAAAAATTAAACCTCAAGAACAACATGGATAACAGTCTACAACCTAATATCAAGATAGATAAAAATCACTCCATCCTAACAATACTAGTTATGGGAAACAAACCATATCCTAACAGGAAAGTAGGACCAAACAGTCATAAAAAAACATTCATAAGAAACTACTTCTAAAGAATACCAATTAACCCTATTTACATCCAATTAACCTTTAATAAAGTATACAAGCATTTCCATCAATTAATATGTCTAAAACAGTAAACGCGCAATACCCTATTCAAGGATATTGGTCAATTATGCCCATATAACTCAAATACATTCTACAGAAATGCACAAACCACCAACATTAGTGTGGTAGGATCGCTAGATATGAACATCAATCCTTGAATCACATAATAACCCCGTAGAATGGCAAAAATGTCTAAATTGTTCATCCGAGGATAACTCTTGAAAGAAGAGGAATTGGGAAACGAATCTTTAGATGAAGGAAGATATTATTGAGTTGATCCCAACGCAATAGACAGTGGTAGATTCGAAGAACAGATACTGGATCAGGGGATCAAGGAAGAAATATGACCTTAAAGATGCTCTCAGATAAACTAGGTCGAGAAAGAGGTGTTTATATCCATCAGATACGACCCTGGTACGTTTATTGATAAAACAAAAGTACATGACGTGTGCTTTTGAGGTACACCGCCTATACTAGACCTTACTTAGCCCTACATTATGTGTCCTACAAGTCACCACACACGACCATATATGCGTCCATTACACGACATATACATATTCACCCTTGGAAACCAAGCACTCATCGTGTACTTATAAGTACACGGTGTGTACTCACGAAATTTACAAAAAATTTTCTTTTAATAAAAAGTAATAGAAAAAGTAAATCATACCTGAACAAAAGATCTGGGTTCTTACATAACACCACGACTATAGTTACCTAAAGTTGGTGCATTATTATATAACATAGGCTGGATCACAAAAGATAATGTCTCAAAAAACCTATTTGTTTTGTAGCCTTGGAAGTACTAGATACATAGATAAGTTTTATATTACATCATGAAATAAAGAAAAACAAGATTGTGTCCCCTTTGAACACACTCATATCCTTTAGCATATCCCTATAGGATAATCACAATATACTTCTTCACATACTGGGAAAAAGAATACATAAGAAAGGGGTGAGCTCATATGCTCAGTAGGGATAACGATATAGTGGAAACTATCATAAATAAGAATAAATATTTAAGGCAATGTATAAGACTAAAAAAATCATTTTAAACATTAACATTAGAATAATATGGAAAAGATAAATCAAATAATTCCATTTAATTATTCACATGGATATTTTACTAGTCAAATAGTCACATGTAATATCAATAGCTAATTTATAATGATGGAATGCCTTATTTCGGTTACCATAACCACATTATCAAGGCCTCATTCTAAGATTACAAATAATATTTTTTCTAGGCCTTGTGGCAAGAAACTAGTTTGTATCATAAGACCTATTGATTCATTGAGGGTGTACAACGGGCCTCTCTTAAAACATATTATGTCCAATTCATTCCTTATATGAAAAGGTTGAAAATAACATAAATATTCGTATTAAAACTAGCTTATGATTTGCTAATACTTTAACTATAAACCATAAATGGTATAAAAATAGCACATCCACTATCAAAAATAACTCATTCTATATGATATAGAGGACGGAATTATAATAAATCAACCTCAATAAATAATAAAATACAATGAAGGATAGTGACATTGATGAAAATAATCAGTAAAACTATTGGAGAAAAATATCCCCTTTTTCATGAAAACATTTAAATATAAAACTCCTTATCAACGAATTCATTTAAAATAGATTTTTGGATCAACGTTTAAAATACCAATTTTAATATTTTGAAAGGAATATTTAATTTAAAACATTCATGTCCATAAAAATAAATTCTGAAAACCAATTTTAAAATAAAAACATTAATAAAAAATATTTAGAAGAATAAATCTTCAGAAGAATTAAAATGGTATTTCATTTAGAGTTCATAACCAAATGAGAGACTCTTGAATATAAATAATTGATGTAATCCAAACTTTATCATTTTATTTGAATATAGGTATTCATGATATACTATGTCAAAGTACAATATATACACCATTTTAATGTGAATTGGCGCATAAAAACAAAAAAGTCTCAATGGAATGTAAATATTGATAAAATCTCTTCTAAAGACCATATACTTAAGTTAAGGATAAATAAATGACATAATTAACTGTAAATAATATCAATACACCCAATATTATTTAATATTATGTTTAAATATATCAGGGGACATTCAAACATATTCTTGTAAAAACACCACCAATGACATGGATGTTTAACCCAATGAATTGAAGTTGAGTTAAGATTACTCTTATAAAGTTAATATCGATGATTTGAGAATTTATAAATGGATTTATTATTTTTATAAAAATTATATCTACCAAAAGGGGAGTCGAAATTACTAAATAAATAAATAAATAGTTATTTCACACATAATCTTTGAGTAAAATAATCAATGATGTTTGCGTAAAACCAAATGTGTTGAAATTGAAATTAGAAATTACCTTACCAATTAGGTAACATACAAAAAATACACCCCATGAAATAAGGATAAAAAAATAATGTTTTAAATAACCATAAATTAAATTAAATTACAAAAATAATACAATCATGGGTAGTACATACATAACACAAAATGAAATAGTGGAAAATATATCATGAATCTCACAGGAATAAAAAGTGAGATGAAAAATCCTTAACTTGTATTTATCCCTAGTAGATGGTAGTTTAACCTAATTTATAATGGTTAAATCATTTTTATTAAAATATAAAATATCCTCATACATAAATATGATATCATATATGATATTTTTATATTTCTTTGTTAATGATATTTCAGTAGTATCAATATATTGGGTGTTATCTGATTCAGTTTCCTTTATATGATTTGATATGTAAGTCATTATTGTTATGAATATGTTGTATTTTATTAATATCTACAATGATATTAAGCTCTTAAAAATTATTTTTAATCATCAAATAAGAATTATTCTTGAATTGTTTGGTTGAGGAACATAATCTAATCGCGTCGTGGAGATGGTAAACCGTACGTACCCACGAGCGACAATATCAATCTATTAGTGGTGAAATAATATATAATTGGATGATATATAATATAAAATGAATCATTAAAATGTTATATTTATTATTTAAATCAGTTATTATCATTATTACACCCATCCAAATAATTAAGTGTTGAATAAAAAACTACACTATGACGTGGTGATGGTAAGTTGTACTTACGCACGAATGGTGACTTTTTCATTCATAAGATTGATAGAATAATGAATATGTTTGTACCATATTTATAATAAAAAAATATTTAGAATATAGTGGAGTTATTATTTTGTTATGTAAATATCAATGAAAGAGGAAGTGTAAGAATAAAGGAACTTTGAAAGAGGTGAAAAAATTATTACTTTTTTTCAGGTGCTTCATATTGATTTGATCAAAAGGGATCCTTAGGATGGCTTTGTAATAAAATTAATTCCTCTAGGTTCATTTGAGGGTAGTTGGGAGGATATTTTAGCAGGTTATGTCCGATCCAAATGGATTTGTAGGTGTGATTTAGTGAAAAGGGTAAGTTCCCTTTTATAAGAGAGGTGAGGGTCAGTTAAGTAAAATATTGAAATATTATTTTATTATAAAATAATTTTCATTTTATAATGGATCCAAATAGATTTATTTATAGGATAATATGGGGATGGGTCCCAATACTCAAAAAAATAGGTTTTATAGAAATTTAGGTCACCATTTTAACCATGTCATTTAGATTTAATTATTAGTTAAATAGCTTAACTGTTACCATGTCTTATGGTATTTTTTTTCAAAGATAATAAACATACTATAAAATTTCATAAGAACCTCAAGTGGCTCATTAATGACACATGTATAATTATATAATTCATTTGGACAAACCTTATATTTTTAAGAATACTATATTATTTAATATTATAGTTTTTTTAAATAGTCATTTATGTCAATTTTGACACTATTTAGTATTTGTTTTATGTGATTGTCAAACAAGATTTATTACATCAAAAAAATACATTAAATCAACCCTAACAATTCATATTAACTTATAAAATTATTGGAAGGCATTAAAAGTCCCAATTTACATTTATTTATATATTTATCATATCAATTATTTTAATCATCCAATAAAAAGGTAATTACTACATCATCATTTTGTCAAAAATAAATTAAAATATATAATGTCTTAAAATTTTAAATAAAATAACATGATGTAAGAAATATTTTAATATTTCTATTGAATTTTTATTGTCGAATTTATATCATGTATAACCCAAAATTAAAAATGGTTTATTTATTAACCATTTAATTTAACACGTTTAACTCTTCTTTAAATAAAATAATAATAAATGTCCTAATCTAATCCATGTAGATAAATAAGATCCTATATTATTACTAATTTTGGTTTTGTTCGATATAAGCTTATCCAATAGCATTAATACATGCGTTGGGGTAATTATAATATCATTTGTACCAATATTTACCCTATTTACTTTTAACCGTGATAATTAAAATTTGAAAGTTGCTATTCATAGAAAAAATCATCAAAATGAACCTTATTTTAATTATCGATGTCAACCGTGTCTCTATGATATTTAAAATTCAATTCATAGATGCTTTAAAATAATGTTTTATTAAAATTTGAAAATGTTTCTAGAAGCTGAGTAAAAGACAATAAAAGTTCTAAAAAATTTTATATATCTAATATTATTATAAAATGACATAAATGAATTAAATTGGACTAATAAATGTATTATGTTTCATTTTTGTCTTTAAAATAAATTTAAATTAAAAATAATTATTTGAAAAAAATCAACTTTAAACAATAACGCATTGTTCTTCATTATTCTTAAAAAATTGAATATTTTTAGAAAATACCAAAAATTCACCCAAAAATTAATTTGACATTTTAAATTCAAAAACTATTTCTACTTTACCAAATTCAAAACATAGAAATTGTATTAATTATTTAAAAAAATATTATTATTGTCAAAATCAAAAAGTGGGGTTTTGAGAAGTAAAAACTTTCAAAAGATTGATATATATTTATGTCAAATTTAAATTTAAAATTACATCCAATGACCAAAATTAGATTAAATGATAAAAATATAATCTAATTATACTTCAAAGCTATTCAAATGTATAATTTAACAATATAAATTATTTTGATTAAAAAATTTGTTTTCAATTAAAATTTAGTATTATTCAATATTCATCAAAATATAAATGTTATCCCAAAAGCACCAAAAAATTTATCCAATCTAAATTTTTATGTCCTTATTTTGAAGATGAAGATTATTTTGTAAAATTGAACATATAACAGTGTAAAAGATTGGATTTAAAATTTTTTCTCCATTAAAAGGCGGTAAAATTGCAATTTCCAAAAAATAATTATTTTATCTGAAAAAATGAATATGTTCTTATATTAAGTCTATGAAAAAAATTATATGGATATTAAAATTATATGGAGAATATAAAATTCAAAATTCAGTTTATACTATTCAAAATAGTCTTTTTAACTGTTAGTTTGGTATCTCATGGTGCGCTCGAACTCAGTGTTGTGTGTAGTGCAAGCAATTATATTACTTCAAATAAAGTAACATACTATGAAATATTGGGGTGTAAAATTATACCACCCTTTTGGAAAATCCATCCATGAAATTTTTAAAATTTGGCTTTGGAACTTCATTGAATGTCTTACATCAGAAAAACTATCAATAAAACTATCACAATAATATTAAGAAAGAGAAGTGAAATGGTAACATGAGATAACCTATAATAGTATATCATGTTGGAAAACATGGATATGGAATATAAAATAATTGTAAAGTTATGATGGAGAGTGATAGAAAACATGATCAGGATAAAGTTTAAAATATGAAAACCACAATATTGTGATGGGTTTTACGGTCATTTTCTTCCCAGTACGAAAAGTAAACAGACAACTTTTTATTTTTTTAAGTTACATTTCATAATGTTGAAGAATTTATTTATGATATTAACTAAGAACATAAAGATATATACTTAAATTTTATGTATAGTTTCATCCTTTAATAAATTTCTACCACTAACGTATCTTTTCTCCAAATGATGAGTATTCTAGATTACTTGGTCATGCCTAAAGTGCTAGAATCATCTTTTAAAGAATCACATAATCCACAAAGGAGGAACTATATATTTCACTTGTCTTTAGATATTAACCAAAACCAAATGGTTTGTATAATATTAGATGATCCCCAAAATTAATAATCATTTATACAAATAAATATTAATCTTAATCTCAAAAATTAAATAAAAATTATACAATTTTCAATAAAGACCATTAATTAAATAATTGTCCTTAAAATCCTTCAAAATAATCCAAATTATGATTGAATCCCAAAAATCAGAAGAATTCAATCACACAGTCTTTTATAGTAAATCTTAAAATTTATCCCAATATAATATCTACTACTCTTAAAGTCTCATACAGAAGTGTAATTAACCAAATCACATATTCTTTGTGACAGGTTAATCATTTCCATTAATAACCTAAATCTCTATAAAAAACATAGATTTTCAAAATTAAAAAAATCTACCATTACTCTTCAAATGAATTCCCATAGTATTCTATTTTCCTTAGGCATATAGTGTTCCCAATAGAGAAAATATATTCCAAAATAACATTTATCACTTAATCACCAAATTATTTTCCATTACTAAGGATATCCATTTGATAAAACATATGTTTCCAAATAAACTTATTATTGATAAATTAAATCATTTTACTAGAAAAAATTAGTCACACTAACCAGGGACTTCACGTAGTCTAGTGGTAGGTGATAAATTCATGTTTCACTTTCTTTGTGGGTTTGATTCCCACAGAATTTTCTAATGTGACAAGTTGTCACACAGTCCGTGTGTCATCCTTTTTCAAATACTATATTTTATAACATTCCCAAAATGAGATAAATTTCTCAAAATAACCATAACATAATTTAACTACAAATTTTTTCTCATACCTTTCATTTTCATCCCAAAAATGAATAACCTTTAATTTCCTCAAATCCAAGGATCATATAAACTGAAATGGTTCTTTATAAATATATACACAAAAGAAAATATAATTCTTCATCAAATGGAATTTTCACATAACAAATTTCAGGGTTATACATAAAATTGAAAATTCTTCCAATGTAATCCCATAAACAAAGAGTATTAATAATTTTAAAAAGTTTTCTATCCATTTATTCCCACATAGGTTCTTCTGGAGCTCATGGTTATCCTATAGACTAGGTCATTGACTCGGGTATTTCCATGGTCGCCTAGATTTACGAAAAATGACTATAAATGGATTATAAGGATCATTTTTATTTTTTTCCATAGTACTATTCAATTTTTCTCGAAAATTCTTTACTCTATGTATTTATTTTCCAAACATTATTCATTACTTTATTCCATTGAGACACTCTCATGGGTGTATCCTTCCACATTTCCGGCACGATGGAAATTGAGAGTTATTTTCTCTAAGGTCTCCACTACTGGAGAACTTATCATTATCTACCCTTCTCTTCTTTTTTGATATTGGGAGTTCTTTAATGAATATATTGTTGATCATATTCTTTGTAAACATGGTTTGGTATGAAGACGTTATATTTTACACTTATCAACATTCCATTTATCTTCTCATTTCGACCATTGTTCTCACCTTTTACATCATGTTCAATGTCATTATGACATCCTTGGAATCTAGACTTTTACTAAAACCAGAAATCATAGTGTGAGTAAAAAAATTCATAGAATCATTTAGAGTATATCATGAAACCTTGTTTTCAATATAAATCACCATAGAATTAACCGAGGTTATTTATTCTCATCTTATATTAAAATATTTCAAATCAGTTTGTAATGAAAATGTGAATTATACTATGTATATCCCCAAGGTGTGTCGTAAAAATGAGTGCAGCAAGTCCTGTTGTCATGCACACGTTTTCATTCGAGTCTTGCTCAATGCGGTGTTTTGGGGTTTTACCCCTAGTTACATTATTTCCAGAGCCACCTCAACCTTCTCATATATAGACATGGATGTATTTCTTTGAAAACCCATATAATATTTACATTACCAAATTATTTGGATTTTCTTTTATACTAATCATCAATGTCTATCTTAGGGTAATGTTTTCTAATCTGAGTTTTTCTAAATCTAACATCCATGGTTTGTACTAAACATCCTTTGATACCAACTATAACACATTGACCCTAGTTACCTAGATTCAGTGCCTTATTACATAACATTATCATGATCACAATTTATCATGTCTTGAAAGAATGATTAGTTTAGTAGCCTTAGAAGTAATAGATACATACATAAGTTTTACATAAAATCCTAAAATAAAGAACAACTACATTGTGTCTCCATTGAACACACTAATATCCTTTGGCCTATCCCTACAGGTTAATCATAATATACATATTCTCCTCCTGGGAAATAGAAAACATAAGAATGTGGTGAGATCAGATGCTCAGTAAGGATAACAATATAGAAAAAACTCTCATAAATAAGCATAAAAATTTAAGGCAGTGTATAAGAATACAACAAAATCTATTTAAACATAAACAACTACATAATATGGAAAATTTATATAAAATATTTCCTTTTAATTATTGACATGGATATTCTATTTGTTGAATAATCACATGTAATATAAATATATAATTTCATAATGATGGAATCCATAATGTCGGACATCCTAACCAAATAGTCAAGGCCTCTTGCCAAGATTAAAAATAAGATTTTTTCAAGGCTTGTGTCAAGACAGTAGTTTGTCTCATGATAACCACCGATGCATATAAAGGTTATAGTGGGCCCCTCCCATCACTTACTACATCCAATTCATTCCTCATATGAAAAGTATGAAACATCACATAAATATTCATATTAAAACTAGCATATGAAATGATAATAATTTAACAATAAACCATGAATGGTGTAAAAATGGCACATCCACAGTCAAGCATAACTCATTCAATACAAAATGGATGATTTTATTATTATAAATCAACCTAAATAAATAATAAAATAAAATGAAGGATATTTACATAGATGAAAATAATCAGTAAAACTATTTGGGAGAAATATCCCCTTTTCATGAAAACATTTAAAATTCGCACTAATTATTGAAGAAGTCCATTAAAAGTGATTATTGAATAAAATTTTACCATAAAAAATTGAAAATTTTGAATGTAATTTAAAATTTAAAACATTCCTGTCCATAAAAATAAATCCATGAATCCATTTTTAAAACATGGACATTAATGAGAAAGATTTATAAGAATAAATCATAAAAACATTTAAAATAATATTTTAGTTATAGTTTCTAACAAAATTAGTGACACTTATATAACAATAATTGGGGTAATAAAAACATCATTATATCATGAGAATAAATGGATTCATGATATACTATTTCAATGTACAGTATATACACCATATAAAAGTGAATTGATGCATCACAACAAGGAAGTCTCAATGAAATGTAAATTGAGATAAAATACCTTATAAAAACTATATCGCTAAGTTAACAATAAATAAATGACATAATTATATATGAAAAATATAAATACACTCAATTATATTGGATATTCAGTGTAAATCAATCAAAGGACAATAAAACATTTTCTTGTAAAAACAACACCAATGACTTTGATGTCTAACTCAATGAATGGAAATTGAGTAAAGATAACACTTATCAATTTCAGATCGATGACATGATAATTTCTAAATGGGTTGATTATGTTTTTATAACATATATCCACAAAAATGGTAGTGTCAATTTATACATAAATAAATAAATATTGTTTTTACACATAATCTTGGAGTAAAATAATCAATGATGTTTGTGTAAAGCCCAATGAGTGGAAATTAAAATTAGAAAATCCCTTATCGATTAGGTAACATGTGAAAATACATCCCATGAGATAAGAATCATACTATGATTTTGTAAATACCCATAAATTAAAGTATATTACAAAAAAAATACAAGCATGGGTGGTACATACACCACATAATAGGAAATTGTGGAAAATATAGCATGTATCTCATGAGATTAAAAATTTAGATGAAAACCTCTCACCTGGTACTTTTACTTATGAGAGATTTGGTTATCCTTTTGTATAACGGTGAAATAATTGTTATTAAATTATACAAGAACCACATACAAAAATATAATTTCATATATGATCTTCTAATATTTCTTTCCTGATGATATACCTGTAGTATCACTGTTTTGGGTGTTAACTGATTCGTTTTCCTTTATATGTTTTTTTATGTAAGTCATGTTTGTTATAGGTAGGATGCTTTTTATTCACATAAATAATTATATTAAGTTCTTAAAATTTATTTTTAATCATCAAATGTAAATTATTCTTGAATGGTTACGATGGGGAAAAAAATCTCACCATGTCGTGAAGACAGTAAGCCGTACGTACGCACGAGTGACAATATCATTCTATTAGATGAGAGATCATATGAAATTTGATGGTATATTATATATAAATTATCATTAACATGTTATATTTATTGTTTACATTATTTATACTCATCATTATACCCATTCAAATAATTATGTGTTGAATAACAAACTACACTATGACGTGGAGACAGTAAGCCATACGTACTCACCTACGGTGACTTTGTCTATCATAGGATGGATAGAATAATGAAATTGATTGTACCATATTTATAATAACATCAAATAATGTATAAGGTAATGGAGTTATTATTTTGGTGTGGAAACAATAATCATGCAGGAATTGTAAGAAGAAAAGAACATTGAAAGAGGTGATGAAATTATTACCTCTTCTTCAGCTGCTTCATTTTGATTTGACCAAATGGGATCCTTATGTTGTATTTATGATCAATGTAAGTAAAATAGGTTAATTTGAGGGTAGTTGGAAGTATATTAGAGAAATATTTGTATGAGACAAATGGATTTGGAAGTGTGACTAGGAGAGATGGGTAAGTACCTTTTTATAAGAGATGCGAGAGTCAATTTAGGAAAAGCTTGAAATACTATTTTAATATAAAATAATTTCCATTTTATAATGGGTCCAAATAGTTTTTTTTGAGTCTAGAGTTGGTATGGATCGAAATATTCCCAATAAATAGGTTTTATAAATGTTTATGTCACTATTGTAACCATATCTTTTAAAATTAATTCTTAGTTAAATAGTTTAACTTTTACCATGTCTTCTTGTATTTTATATTACAACGTTAGTAAACTACATATAAACTTTCAAGAGAACCAAAAGTGGTTTATTAATGAAATTTATATAATTATATATGTTTTTTGTCCAAACCATATTTTTTAAGGAAAATTATGTCTTTTAATAATATAGTATTTTTTATAAATACTCATTTATGTCATTTTTGACACTATTTAGTATTTGGTTTTTGTGAAAGTCAAAAACACTTTATTACTTTAAAACAAATACATTAAATCAACCATAACATGTCATATTTACCTAGTAAAATCATGGAATTCATCAAAAGTCTTGATTTAAATTTATTTTTATATTTATTATATTAGTTATTTTAATCATTCAACAATAAGTTAACTAATGCATCATCATTGTGTCCTAAATATATTTTCTTATTAATTTCAAAAAATTATAAATAAAATACTAATATTTAATAAATTATTTTATCTTTTTTATTAATATTTATAAAGGAATATATATTATGTATAACCTTATATTAAAATAGTTTATTTATAAAAATTTTAATTTAACACTTTCAAATCTTCTTTAAATAAAATAATAATAATTTTCTTAATCTAACCAATTTGATAAAAATGAAAATATTTTATTCCTAAGGTTTAGTTTTGTATAAATACACTTATCCAATAGAATTAAAACATTTTTATGGTAATCATAATATCATTTTTACCTTTAATTACATTATTTACATTTAACTGTAGAATATAAAATTCAAAAGCTACTATTCACATAAAAAATTGTTTCCATACTACAGAACCAAATTTTACTTACTGATGTCAACTATGTATCTCAAATTATAGAAATTTACTTCACAGAATTGGGATAATTTTGTTTATATAATTTTTAAAATGTCCCTATAATTTGAGTAAAAGACGGTAAAAAGTTCATTAAAATCATATATATCTAATACTATTATAAAATGACATCAATGAATTACATTATACTGAAATAGGTATTAGGTATATATTTTTAATTTAAAATATATTTATATTATATATAATTATTTCATTACAAAATCACCTCTAAACAATAATGTAGTGTTTATATATATTCATCAAAAATTGAATGTCTTTAGAAAAATGGCAAAAAATCCCCCAAATCATTTTTTGAATTTCAAAATTCCAAAATTATGTATATTTTACCAAATTTAAAACATATAAATTTTATTAATTAATTTAAAAAAATAATCTCATTGCCAAAACCAGTATGTGGGTTTTTGTGAAGTAAAAAATATCAAAAGATTGATATGTGTCATATCCAATTTAAATATAAAATTACTTACAATGACCAAAATTTGATTAAATGATAAAATTATAATCAATTCATACTTTAGAACCATTCAAATTTATAATTTACCACTATAAATTATTTTGATTAAAAAGTTGTTTGAAATTAAAATTTATTATTTTTTACTATTCATCAAAATATGAAATTATCAGAAAAGAACCAAATATTTATCCAAACTAAATTTTTATGTTACACTTATAAATAATAATGTTATCTTGAAAATTTTAATATATAAATGTGTCAAATATTGGATTTAAAAAGTATTCATCATTAAAAGGCAGTAAAATTGCATTTTTTGAAAAATACTTCTTTTGTCTGAAAAATTGATTTTGTTCTTATATTATGTATAATATACACATAATAAGGATGTTAAAATTATTTGGATTATATGAAATTAAAAATAAATTAATATTATTTATAACCACTTTTTTTACGAAGAGTTTGGTAAGTCATGGTATGATCGAACTTTGTGTTGTGTGAAGCGCAATCTATTGAATTACTTTAAAGATAATAACATACTATGTAATCTTGGGGTGTTACAGAAGAACTATAATGAAATATTACATTTACATTCATGAATGAAAAATTATAATTCATTTCACTACATCATTTTTGGGATCCACTTTAGTAATAATAGTAACATGTTCTATTCCATTCTTTATTGTCCTTAAAAGTTGTTGTCATTGATTGTCTCTGAAAATCCTTCGATTAGTACATTGGTTTTAATAATTCCAATATTCAACATAGTTGAATGACTCCACTACATAGTAAGTGTTGATTTTAACCTTCTTTTCTTCTTATACATTACTTGTATTCTTCATTTCCATTCAACATTAATTCTCTTTATTCCCCTCATTTCTATATTTGAAAAATAATTTTTCTCACATAAAAGAGTTTCCAACATGATTCTTCACAGAAATTTGATAAGTGTATAGTTATGATTTATTTCCTACATAGGATTTAAATATTTATTCCACTGAAGAAAACTCCATTTTAAAATTTTCTCTCCAGTTCCATGAGACCACTGAGAATCATTGATCTCTATATGGACTTTGACAGCACAACAGAAAATATCTTCATAGCTATCAAAGTCATGAAATGGAAAATATTTTTATAGAATTTGAATTAACCAACTAAAGAAATGTTATATATTAGTTTTATTGTTGATGACTAATCTAGAGGCTTATTATGGAATCCCAGTGATATTGGGCTCATCTTCCTATTTCATCATACTGAGGAACTCCCTCTTTAATTTATGATGGAGTGTGTGTGAAAATTAATTATTCAAAAAAGTTATCATGAAGTATTCTTATACCATGCAATCAATATCATCTATGGATAGTGATATTGATCAATGTCTACCATTAACAGCCTTTTCCCTCAAGGAGTTAAATAGAAAAACCTAATTTTTTTTCAATGAGCATTAGAGGATAGAAAATAAATTCTTAACAGAGTAAAACCATTATTCTATGATGAGGGGATTAGAACACCAACTAAATTTAGGAGAACATTTTCACATAAAATACACAATTTTATCTTTTTCATTCTTTGGCTGAGGAGTTTGTTTTGCATGATTCTAGTTATTATTAACAACATGGGGTAGTTTTTCAAGCACTACCAAGATGTTCTAAAATCCCACTCCCTTAAAGATTGATATATATTTGGGAAAATAAAAACAATTCATATCATGTAGGTTGTGGAATAGTATATCCTATTTCCATTCATTATGTAAATGAAATAATAATGATGAGAGTGCATTAATATACAAAAGATAAACAATTAAACATAGATGGAATTATTTTTTTAAATAGGTTGGGGGAACCCCTAATTTGTAATAAAAAATACCTCTAATTTTCACTGGGTGGAGAGACATATTACACGAACCATATGCCTAATGAAAATTAAATCACAACACAACATGACATGGAGGCTTGAAACCATAGGTCAACCATAGAATTCCTGGTCTACACCACACATTCATGAACCCACGTTCATCTGAACTGTCCCTACAAAGTGCTCATATGATTCACTAGTGAAGACAAAAAAAAATTCCCTACCCATAAAACCAAAAAACAAAATTTGTTCTATACCATGAAATACATAAATCCCCCATCAACACAACACCTCCAACTAATGCTGAAGCCCCTTTCCCTTGCACCATGGACTTCTATTACCTCGACTGGAACTGATGATCTAACTTCCATTGCGATGCATTGTACCCACCTGAAGTTGCCCTCATGATTTGTTTAACCTTCACTAAAAGAGAATTCTCTGTCACTTCCTTCCATTAATACAAAATACTACAACATGAACCAAATTGGCATTAATAACAGCCCACCTTTTTTGTGGTCATGAATTTAACCCTAATGGATATAGGATAATGTGGTATCCTTAACCACAAGGCCAATACAACAACTATATTAGATGTAATAACATATGAATGATATATATATCCATAATTATTTGTATATACGTTTTAATCATGGTTATCCATGGAAATGTTACTTATTTGGCTTTCTAAAATAATAATTTTTTATGTCTTTTATAGTTGTTCGTAACGAGTTTAATGAATTTCAAAGCATATCCCTTGGGAGTGTCAATCGAACTGTGTATCAAGATGAATTTTCATGAACCAATTGATGATTGATTCTATATAAATTCTCACTTATTGGGTTTCTTACACCAATTTACAACTATGTTATAGCCACATACACCTCTAATATCTCGACATGAATGTAATTTCTTGTAAACCAGTAATTGTATGCTTCAAAAAAATTCCATGATATATTCTTATACTTTGAATTATCCTTAGGGTTATACCTAAAATTTATTAATCACAATCCACAAAATAACTATACAATCCTATGATACTAACTATATAGACTCAATCTTTATACACATACCATTTTATTAATATTTTAAAATAAATTTATATTATTAAAAAATAAGGATTGTGAGGCATGTGTCTTTGGAAGACTATGTTCATAATTTATAAAAAAGAAAATAAACATAATATCCATATTTTATTCATAATAATGTGATCATATATCCATGTGATCTCCTTAATCAATATTGTATAACCTAGGGAATATAAAAAATGGTTGAGCATAAAATGACAGTAAGGGAATAAATATGATAAAGAAACATAACACATACAATTAATGGTATAACATGATTTCATAAAATACAAGGCTCATTAGTAGTTATAATTATATATAACATAAGGTACATAGCTTCATTAATTCATGGTAACATAGGAAATATTTAAACAACACCAAAACTGACCTAAACACGAGTCATAGATACCTTCCAAGAAAATATGTAATTATTGAAAAAGGTCAAAAAATGGTTACATTTACTCTCTAATACTATACATAACTTCTCATGAGGCTAATGTTGTATTAAATGAATTAGAGAACTATCAGGGTGAACCCATAATAACATTTTTGTGCATTATTTTATCCATTAAAACGATTTAATTCATAAGGACTAAATTAAATAGTTGCCCATACATAAAATAGGATGCATAATCTTTCCTCATATCAAAATCAAAGGATATTTCATAATGAAGGAATTCAAGATATAAACATAAGGAATGTATTTCCCCATAAAATTAAGGGATAATAAGCTAAAAAAACATATTGAGACATATATAAAAAATAAATAATCATTCATTAATATTAAACATATAGAAAAATTGTGTTAGAGAGAGAACAGTCATAACCCAATGAAAATAATGGTTTAGAGAAACCCCTTAACTCGAGTCCAATTTATCTTATGTGTTCTATATCATCATGAATAAAAAACATATGTTAATTATTTAATATATTATGATAATTATTTACTTTTTTAATATCCTTATTTATGTTTTTTTATAATTTTTATATTATTTATTATCATATTATAATCTATCTTTTAATAATTTAGGTTCATGTTAGGCATTTTAATGATGTTCCGTTCATATGTCCGAAATCACATTGGAAAAGTGAGTAAGGTCAAAGATATTATTATTTAATAATATTTAGAATAATAAGCATAATATTTTCATAAATATTATACATAAATTATATATTTAAACCAATCAAAATTATGGTTATGAAAAATGAATTATTTTATAATCATAATAATTATTGGTTGTACGTATGGATGAATAATGTTTCCATTTTACCAAAGTCATAATGGAAATAGGTTAAGTGTTAATGTATATTTATAAAATTTCTATTATATCATATATATAATATTATTTCTTTAAATACACTTTAATATACCATCCGTTTTTAGGTAATAAAAATGAATCACATCGCTCTACATGGTAATAGTCCTCCATACACATTAACGACATTATCATTTTTCAATAGATACTCAGGTAATAAATTAGATAATATATTAAATTTTCTAAATGATTAATTTGTAACTTATACCATATATAATATATTAGTTTTAAACCATGTGTCTAATCATAATCTATCTAATATTCATACATTTGACTTCCTATGTATGATATCTACACACAGATGTCCATGTTCTCAATACTCACTATAAAAACAACTTCTCAAAAACCAAGACTGATACGCCCAATCTGATTCACTCTGTTTGACAATCTGAACATGCCTTGGTCTGATCATCTAATTAAAATACTCTTTCAAGAAACAATTTATATACTCAAAATATCTTTAGTTTTAAAACTCACTTTTGACACCAATTATATGTAGATTTATATTTTACACATGGGCGAACAGTGCTCTATATCGTTCTACTTTATACTTCTATTTATAGGTGCTCTATAAATTGAAAAGAAAGAAAACTAATATATTTTCATTGTCTAAAAAATTAAAAAATATCAAATTTCACATTAATTTGAGATTCATTTTGACCATTTAAAAACTTAACATCTCTTAGAGAGACTTATCAAAACTTCTTCAACATTCAAAACTCTTATTGAATTAAAATACCTCAGTAAAGAAATGGTTATCCATAAGAACCAATATATTTTTAATCACCTTGAACAACTTGAAATTTAATAAACCATAAACCCATACTTTTTAAAAGATTCATCTTGGAATTTCAAGTTCAAAACATCTCATTCCAAAATTATTTTTCATCTTTCCGATTCTCTTCACCCAATTGAAATAATAAAAAAACAATTTCATGCATCAATGATATAGAACTAATTTTAATAACATACATTTTTATATTAATCCTTTAAAATAAAAACATATAAAAAATTATATTACTTCTCAAACCAATTCATTAGGACAACTATAATTTATTGACTAAATTATTACAAATTCTAAAGAATTTAGTGTCCTGCAATGACTTTAGTTAAATCTTCAATATCTCTGATATTTATTTTCTCAACAGAAACTTTATAAACAAAATCTCTCATCTGATATATTGGTTTCTTCAACTCATATGATGAATCTATATATTTATCTCATGACTTTAATCAAATTATTCCTTTATACAAACTCATCAACTACCTCTGGTATAATTAGTTATATTAAATAGAAAGATTAAACTTATCTATATTTTGAAAAATTCTTCATCTAATAAAAAAATATGGTGACAAAAATTCATTATTCCAATAATATTCAAATATAATATGTTGACCCTCTTCATATTTATTTTACATTTTCAACTCTGCAATAACAAATCATTCAGAAAACTCAAAAAAATATTTTCAAACAAATGAAATTTATTATAGTTTTTAATTTGTCATCTAAATAAAATCCATTGAACCATGTATAATTATCAATTTTTCATTTCTTCATTCATGAAAAACATTATACTTATAGTCTTATAACAAATATTACATCTTATTCTCCTTGATTCAATGATCTATGTTCAGAAAACCATTGCCTACAGAACTAAAACTTCTCACATTATTCAATATCATATATCATAATATTTTTCATGATTTTGAGAACTTTAAAATTAGAAAATCAGTGTCTAAATTTATTTAAAAATTTCTAAAACTTCCCTTCAACAAAATTCAGACATATCTTTTTCAACAACTTCTAACTCAAATACTTTTCTGTATGATGAATTTCATCTTTATAATAACTCAAACATTCTTAAAATTCCCAAAGAACTATATATGATGGATCATATGATAAATCATATTCTAAAACACTTTATATGTCTAGGTATTTAGAAAATTATTACAAAACAAGATATAAACATTTAGAAAAACAACATCCACCTTATTTATAAAAAAAATATTTCATTAAATATTAATTTTGAACAACAAAATATTTGTAAAAACAAAAAATAACAATGAATCATATTATCCCCTCTAGATTTTATGAAAAAATCATGTTAGTAGTTTTTTCAAATCAATATTTTTCAACACACAAACATTATAATACTCACTTTTGTGAGCAATGAATGTTTTAATCATTTACCAAAACAAATTAATTATCATGTGTCTTGACACCACACTATTAGATAATGTATTGTTATTATAGTAATTACATAGCTTGGTAACAATAATTTCTATGTCTATATTAGGATAAACTCTCCCTTACCTTTAACTTTTTCTATTAAATTTATTTCTTTTGTTTCTCTACCAAATTTTATGAAATCCATAGATTTAGATTCATTTAAGTATGAGTAAAAATTATCTATCCAATATAGAAAAAATCTGTAAAATATTTCCCCTATTTTAACATAATTCAAATCACTCTGGAGCTTTCTAATAAGTTGTTTTAGAAGTATTCATAGGAGGTTGAACATGACTTTTCTGCCTCAATTCCATAAAACATTATATGGGAATAGATTTTGTTAAGATATCCACAATATGATATGTGGTGTAAACATATTCTAGCAAAATATTTCTACCAACAAATATTTCATTCATGATGAGAAAGTTATTATGAATATTTTTTAATCATGACTGTTGTAAAATATTTTTAGAAAGATTAATTGCACTATTATTTTGTTATAGTATATACAATGGTTTTAAAACATCGACATTTAAATCATTCAATGAAACTTTTATCCCTAAAATTTGAGTTAAAACCTATATAGAATAATATATTCTTATTCTTCTATGATCAAAGTTAATGAACCCTATTTTCTATAATGCTAACTCATAGAACATTTCCCCATGTAATATATTCCTCTAGAACTGGAATATCAATCATTGAAATTTCTAACCCAGTAAAAATAAGTATAACCATGATAGTTTATTCCCAAAATTAATTTTTATAATAACACATTTGAATTTGTTTAAAAAAATATCTTTTTATCCAATATATGAGATTCTTTTGGATCACTCTGATAACATTCACACAAATTCACATTAGAAATTGTATTATTTAATGATGCTATGAGGTAAATAAAACATCATATTAGCTTTTGAAAATATATTTATTTATGATTTTTCTTTTTAAAATTATCTCAAATTACTACTCACTAAAATGGGAGTTGAATCTTATTTATACTATTCCATACCAAACTATTGGAACATTTCCATAACATAAATTTCTTGAGATGGGATATTTATTTTGTTCCTTTCATTGAACATGTAATCCACAGATGAACATTAATTCTTCCAACAGTAACATCTCAAAATTCTTCATCATTTCCATATAAAATTAATTATATATTATTTCTCTATCCCAAAAAAATTATATCATCCATGTAAACAATTACAGTTTGAGTTGTGTAGTTAGCTTCTCTAACATATAATTTTTTATAAAATTTTCTTTTATGGGAATTTAAGATTTCCAAACAAATATAAATATTGGAATACCAAGGATGTGGATTTTATTATAAAACATTCAATGTTTTATTCAACTCAAAATATTTATTTCCATAATTATGATGTTTAAACCCACAAGGTTGTTTGATGTAAGCTTCATATTCAATATCACTATAAAGGAAATATGGAATTACATCAATATGATAAACATTTCAATTCTTATGTGGCGTTAATTCTAAAAACGTCTTAATGGTTTCAAATTTTAAAATTGGGTAAATTGTTTCTTCAAAATCAACACATTACACATGTGCATTGAATTTTCTAACAAGTATTTATTTATTTCTTCGAAAATCATCATAATCATTCAAATTATTTTTCTTGACACATTTTGTTCGAATAAAATTTTAATTTATTGGAAGTGGGGAAATTTTATAGGTGTTTATCTCAATCAAACCCAATTATTCAATCACCACATCAAACCATTATTTTTTTTAACTTCTTATTAAATTGATGATAGATAAATGTTTTAATTGAGTGGTGTATTTTTTTCTAATTTCAGCTTTCTTTATATCTTGAACTGGATATTTTAAATTCCCAAAAATATTATCTGTTTTAACATGTTTCTGTAATGTAAAAAATTTCAATGTTTCTTTTCCAGTTTAACATTCCTCACAAAATTATTATTCTAACTCTTAATAAGTCTGTTTTGAATAAAATTCACTTTTATGGGAATATTTACTATTTCAACGTCAATTTTTTCAAATTAATTTGTTCATGAATTTGAATTTTCAATAACTTTCACATCAATGGAATCCTCCAACATTTTTAAATTTTTGTTCTAAAAATTGTAAATTAATTTATTGGGTGAATATAACTGGAAAATTCCTTCTTATACTTTATCATCAAATTTTACAAGATCCATATTTTTAATATTTAGTAAACATAGACTTTCCAAACCTTAAGGTATTTCTACTATGGTTCTTTGTTATACCATATATGATTAGAAGTAATGTTATATTATGGACATAGAAAATATATTTTTTGTACATGTACAATAGTAATAATAGATTCTCCCTTAGAGAACATTGATATTTTGTATTTCACTATCATCATTCTTCCAATTTCCTCAAAATATATATTTTTCTTTTATGAAACACCATTCTTATGAGGAATGTATAGACTAGTATACTAATATTAAATTCCATGATTCCTCAAATATGTTTTAATGGAATCCCATGTGAATTAGATTCTATTATATGTTATGAAATTCCTTATGAAAACACCCATTTATCACTTAAATTCACTTATGAAATCCTAAAACATCTTTATTTCCTCTGAATTTTACATCAAAAACATAATCTTTTTCATTCGAGTGAAATGGTCAATAACATCTATAATGTAAATATATTTTTTTATTGATTGATGATTAATCATACCAAAAATATTTTTATGAATAAATACAATTTTTGTAGTATATTTATTATCAAAATTCATATGACTTTTATGAATAATTATCCTAATTTGAAGTGTTATTAAAATATATTCTTCATTTACTTTAATATCTATAAAATTTAAAACTCCATAAACAGTTGAATGTTTGATTATATATTTCTATCTAATATTCCCAATTCTATGGTTCCAAAAAAAAATTCATATTCAAAAATAAAGTAATGAGAGTTGTAAAGTTCTTTAATATGAATGATATTTACACATGTTCTTTCTCCTCTCATATCAAAATTTATATCTTTCATTCTTCTAATAATTCAATAATTGTTTGTAAAAAATTAATTCTTTTCATCATAATGTTGACTCACTCTGAGTATATTAGGTTTGATCCAATCAATAATGATAACTAACATAGATTTATATATGGGGGTTTTATCCCAGTTTTCATTATTCCTATATTTTTAAATAACTATCATCCTCAAAGGTAAAATATTATCAATCATAATTTTATACATATTTTAATATTTTAAAATCAGAGATCATATGTGATGAAAAAACACAGCCAAGAATCCATTTTTAGTTATTTTTATTATTATTTAAATCCTTCTCAATTTTAGAATATCTTCCCTCAATATTCTTCTTTCACGCTTCCTTTCATTTTCTACTATATAAAACTTGTTCAAAAAGAATTATCAGTAATGTTTTAGTAATGTGACTCATTTGGTCACATATTTAACCCATTTCCACTAAAAAACACACTATTAGTTTGTTGTAAGGATTTTAAAATCTTGAAAATTTATTATTATTACTTTATGTGACTTAGTAAAGTTACTCATTCTTCTTCAACCATTTCTTTGACTCTATTCAATATTCTTTACAAGTTTATAGATATTATTCCAATAGAAGTATGGTATGTGCTTATTAATTACACAAAACTAATAAAACCCATCAAATATTGGTCTTCTATAGAATAACGATCTTTTTCTATAATAATATTTTTGAGGATCATATCATCTTTCATCTTCATTTACCTATTGCTATGTGAAAATTTTACTATGGGATGAATTTTTATCCATTGTAGATTTGATAGGTTTTTTACATCCCTTATCAACATATACTTCCCCAAAAAGTTTCTTAACCCCTAAAATAATAGAATAACTAGATGGAATTTTTAATTTAGTTGGTGTAGATTTCACCAAATTCTTGGAGTGATGTTTTTATGGTGCTTTAGATGAATCATATTTTACTTTTGAAGTATTTATATTGTCATCATTAATATCTATTAAAGTACTTTTTGTATCAAGATGTTTTCGTGAAGACATGTATACATAATATTCATTACCTTCTATCATTATACTGAGGTATTCAATTTTCTTTCCCTATAAAGAAATTCTAATTTTCTAACATAAGATCTCATAGATGTATTCTTCTTCATGGATAAAAAATATATTTTCTACCTTTAAAAACATTTACTCTATATTTCATTATCATTGTGATTAATTTTGTTGGGTGATCTATTTTTCTGAAAAAATTAGACATATCATAGTCTGAGCAGATACAATCTATAAGATTCTTCAACTCCTTCATCTCTATCTGTGGAATATTTTTATTTCTAAAATTTTTTAATTAATGCCCTTAAATTTTGTGAAAATTTATCTTAAGAATACATTAACCTTGTTATATAAGTAACATTCACTTAATTTTTTCATTAAATAAGATATACTCAACTTCTCATCAATGATGGTTATGCATATTTATTCCCATGATCCATTACTCCTTCTCCTAGATGATAAATTCAAAAATATGAAATATATTTTGTTCTATATATATTAATAATATAGTAATAATAATGGTTTGAAATTTCATACACCTTTCATTCATCTATCATTAAATATATACAATATATGCACAATGGAAACTCTTCCCATTGTTTATATACTTATAAATAAAATTTTACAATATGAAAAGTCTTACCTATCCTCCTAAACCTACTAGAAAATGTAGAATTTATACTATTGGGAATTGGAAAACTCCATTAACAGTCACTAATTGTTACTGTGAGTGATCCCCAATGGTGTTCATTAGCTCTAATTAATAAAAACTAATAACATATCATGCCCCACAACCTAACCCTATCCCTACTCACGCACTAAACTCCCCCATCTTTGGTGTCCTCTCCCTTCCACACCATCACATAGACATCACCATTACTTCATTTCCACCACCCTCTCACTCATACACTCTTAAATTTCCCATCACTACCATCTCCACTCCACACTCACTACCCCTACTCCACACCAACCCCCAACCCTAACCCTCCTCGCACACCTGACCTCCCTCGTCATCACTAACCCCTCCATCATGTAACCTCACCTCTCTATTATTTTTCCATGTCTCTAATTCCCTCTCCCTCACCCACCCTCACCTTAACTATCACCTTCAATGACACTCCACCCTCACCATTCCCACTCCCCTCCAAATCCATCCACCTCATTCAAAAATACATCTCCAGACCTAGTACCACTGCTGCCACATCTGCTTATGTCACAAAAATCGTACATTCCAACCTATCCTCCACCACTCCCTTAACCCTCACTACACCCACATTTGGGGCCAATTATACGACCCATAATCCCTCCTTGTCCTATTCCTTATCCTCACTGCACCCCTTATAGAGCTACTGTCACCACCATATCTGATCCTGGTCACCACTATCTCCCCCTCTCTTCCACTACCGATGATCTGACTACTGTCGCCACCTCCACTTAGTGCCAAAAAAATTCTATAATGATATTATAGTTACACCATGTAATTATTGACTTTTTTGAAACACCATTTGTGTTAGGGTACTAATATTAATAAGAATCATATATCCTCTCTAATAGACAAGAGGAAACATATTTTTTTGGAATAATTCAATGAGGTCAAAAAAAACATATAATTATTTGTATACTAAGATTGATTTTTGAAAAAGATTATTATATTAAATTTTAATAACAATAGTGAATACATTTTATAGTGACAAAAGAAAAATGTGTCATGATTACTTCTAGAAAATTAATTTTTTTACAAAATATAATTTTTCACATTGAGTTCTGACACACATGCAAGCACTCTGATTCATGCATCTTAATTGTGTGAAAAAGAACAATATTAAATCATTTAAAAAAGGAATTTATTTGGATCAAATTACATTTTCTCTAATTTTTCTAACGATTATGATGTATAATTGAGACAATTGATAATTTTGAAATTATACATCCATTTAAATTTTCTTTGAATCAAATTTCATATGGATATTGGAAAATATAATAATAATAGTAGAGACATATGACATATAAAAATTATGTTATAAATAACAACGAAAAAGTTGATATTCAAAATAATAATCAATAGAAAAGAGTTGAGTTTAAATTTTTTTATTAAATTAAAATATACAAGTATTGATAAATATCAATAAATCATTAATATCAATTATAAAAAATTAGTATAAAATTTATAACTTAATCCTTCCTGTCGAATTACTTTTACCTTCATTAAAAAAATTAAATTCATTTAAATATATAAGGGGTTTGGGATATATATATATATCTATTTCATGTTAATTTCACACCCGCCATCAAGATATTTTTTCTAAAATTAAATTTAATATTTTATTGAGTTATTTTAATTTTTCAAAACAATAAATAATATATTTTTAATAAATAACTACAATTATTTATTTATTTTTATAATATAAATTATGAAATTTTAATATTTTTTCTAAAATAAATGTTAAATGTATTATTAAAAAACAATAATTTTTATTTAATAATTAATATATATATATATAATTGTGTATTTTTTAGAATATTATTACATTAAATCCTCCTAATTTTAGTTAAATATTCTACAATCATTTAACACTAACATATTCATAATAGTCAAATAAAATAATTTTAAGTAGTCTATTGTATTAATATATAAATTTATAAAATAACCAATAGTAACATATTAAAATATATGCATGATTTTTGTTTCATTTTTTAAATTTTTTTATCATCCATATTTAATTATAAGTCACTCTCTACAAAATATTTAGTAATGTACAAATGAATAATTTATAAAATAAAAGTTAGAATTAATGTAATGTAACATAATATTAGATATGGAGAGAATTTGTTGGAGAAAATGATCTAATGTATAAGGATGTATGCATGTTTGATTTAACAATATGCGAGTATAAATAGTGTTAGTGTTTCATGGTTTCTTGGTAACATGAGATAATTTGAAGCAGATTCAATTTGTTTAAAAGGAAAATGGTTTAAAATTTCAACTATAAAAAATTTTCATTCCATGAAATGGGATTACACATTATGCACTTGTTTGAGGGGTTTAATTAAATACATTTGTGGTTATATTTTTTCAGAATATTCTATTAAAAATAATTACCTAACATGTTATCAAATTATATGACCTGTAAATTCCTGACCTACTATTTTAAACTTTTTTGTGGCTAATTTTATTCCTATTCAGATGCAACTCCTCTCCTCTCAATCCTGGGGCATTTTCTAGAGAATTATAGGGTGCCAAAACCATTTTGGATGTCCCATTTGTGTGAGAAATCTCTGGTAAGTTGTTTTAGTCATGTTTCTTCTTTCTCTTCCTTCATCACAAACCGTTGAACTAAATTCTGTTAAAAAATATCATTATTGGTTTTTATAATGAAATTCTTTTCATCCATGAACATATTTTAATCTTATTTAACTTCTTCTTCAAGGGTTTTGGACACTGGAAGCATTGTTGGATTGTTGGTAAATTGTAATGTGTCTCAATCTTAACCATATGGTGTGATAATTCCCAATATTATAAAATATTGTGATCGTTCCATCATGTCGTTTGTCGGAATAAATTAAATAATCGAATGGGAATATTCCTTTATTACATTGGTTTAAATGAATTTTTAATTAGCTAACGTCTTAAATTAGATTTTTTCATGACAGATTAGATAGGGCGATTTCTTATTATATAATCCATAAATTATGGGTTGTTTCTAATTGATATATTTGTTAATCAATTTTTAATTAAATTGGAAGAATAATATCATAGAGGAATAGAAATTCATATTATTAACCACTATGAATTTTGATGTGATACTGTGATATAAATTATCTATGATAGGGAATGTGTTCAATGCATTGATGCTTATATATAAGGTTTGGTCCCACCACTTGGACACTTACATGCTATAATGTTGATTTAGAGTAGACTCAGCCTAGTACCATTCAGTAATGCATATAGAGATTAGGCAATATCCAGTCCCATACTGTAATGATTTTAGGGCTTTGACCCAGAAGTGTTGTAATGTTTAAAGGTATTTTTCAAGGATGATATAATTCTTATAGGTGTTTGATTTTAATAGTTGTGAATTTACCATGGTTATATGGTTGTGATTTGAATGGTCATAATACATGGTAATATATAATCCAACATGGCACCAAATAAATTTATTTTACCATGGTATTATGGGTTTGGTTGTCATGGTCATAATACAGGCATAGAGATATTCTAGCATGGCCCTGAATTAGGATATTTAACATCGGTTATAAGGTTATGGTTAGAGTGGTCGTAAAAAAGCTAAAAGATATTTCATAATGGAGGTGAAGCTAGTTGTTATTGAAATTTATTTATAGTTGAATTAATCAATACACCTAATTATCACTCTTTTTTATACACTTTATATCAGACTAGCAGGTTAAGACATGGTGTCTTCAACCTACTCTGTTAAACTTACTCCGTATTCATGTCTCCATTTGAAACCTATGTAAATTTCATGGATGTTTTATTAGACAATGTCAATAGAAATTGATATTTATTACTTTTTTTCTGTTGGGATGGAGTTTGGTGATAGGACCATCATGGGGTTTGGGACCAGATAAATTGAGTCTTTTGTTTGAGTATGCTAGCATTTTTCATATATTTTTTTAACATGAAATTTTGTTACATTCCAACATTTCTATACATTATTTTATTATTTGATTATTTTAGTTTTAATTAAATTTTATTGTTTTCCTTTACTATATATTTACCATGATAATTTTTTATATTATATTGAGTTGTTTACTACTATGACACTTCATACTAGAGTTTATAGTCTCCCAAATATACATTTCACACCACAAATACTAATAAAAATCATTTATCATATGAGGTGGCACACATTAGGTCTCATAACCAAACCTTTCTATCCATGTGAGAGAGGTATATATTGGGGACTTTTACCCCATAATTTTCATATTCTAATTATGTTTGGTTACATAATACTTTATACCTTCCAATTTTAAATCACTACAAGAAATACATCCATATTTCAAAAATACAGAAACTTGAGAATATACAGTAGGGAATCTATCCGTCTAATATCACCCAATTTTTTTCATTATTGAATAAAAAATAGATTCCATTTTTACATTACAAACTTCACGGTCATCATCATAGACCATGACCATTAATTGTTCATTAATATTTTTTTTATTTAACATCCCCAATATCGATTCCATAAATATATTCCCTTAACCCATTGAATAAATCCAGAAATATAAGTTCTTGATATTCTCATCCAAATCATCAGTTTCTTGTATAATAAAATCAATTTTTCTCACCCATAATTGAAATAATATTGATGTATGTAAAAAATTAAACTTTATTTACATTATACTTTTACATAACTTTTATTTCATAGATTACTCTAGAATCATCATAATTTCTCTGAAGCGTTACAACTCCATAGCTCATAATATTTAGATATACGATAAAATCCATCAAATACACTTACAAGAACGTAATGATTTAAAATACTGAAGAAAATATATTTCATTAGCATAATGAATATATTTTCAAGTAATATTTATAAATAAAAAAAACATGTCTTAATATCCATCAGCCGAGAAAACTATATATTGTCAATAAATCCAATCAATCAACCAGTCTTGTCATGGATGTAATTGAAATATTAAATAAGAAATATAAATTTGTGTATCAGTATAAAAAATAAAAAATAAAATAAGTATTCCTTCCTAATCTATAACATTCCCTCATAATTTATCCATGTAATGAACATTAAATTCCATATAGAATCTTTTTTACTACATAAAGATACATAAAAATTAACATAGATAAAAACATTTGGGTAAAATATTTTATTTTCTATTAAATTCATCAAGATTTTAAATAAATAACGAATGTTACTATTATGAAAATATTTTTATGGAAGAAATAAAATAGGTTACCTTCTCCTACACCATGATTAACTATTTCTTAATACATAAACACATAAAAAATAATAATTATTCAAAAATATAAATAATATTATATAAAAAAACTATATATATTTTAGTAAAGTCTCTAGCCATCCCATAAAATTTATTAATCCCAAAATCTCATATAAAATACTACATTTTAATATAAAAATAGTAAAATGAGGTTAAATTGGGGTGGTTAAAGTGTTATTGGTGGTTAAGGTGGTTAAAGAGTTAATTTGTCCTTTATAAAGTCAACTGATACATGGTAAAAAAAGCATCAATCATACACTAAGATTCGATGTACTCTCAAAAACACTATCTTATCATGTGATGCAGTGTCTAGATAACCTTCAAATTCAAGGCATGGAATTACATATTTTAAGAGGAAATTCATTTAACAGATTTATGTGAATTCATATAGTATTTATTGAAAACATTCTAAAGTATTTCTTATAATATCATTAAATATATGCAACAATACAATTGAAAAAATTTATGATGAGAAGAAACATATCATGATATGTTGAGTATAGACCACACCATAATTGGTTTTTGAAAAAATATTGTTTTAATATGATAGATATGCCTCACAATGAAATAAGGTTGTTCATGTTGTTAAGGAGTTGAGGTGTGATGATGTATATCTAATGCATTATTTTCATATCAGTTTCACTATAAATAATGTTGCTGAGAAGATCATAGGTTGGTGACTACACAATGTAGAATTTCCCTGATATTATTATTTTGAGTTGTATGGAATAAAATTTAATTCAAACTACAAAAACTTTTTGTTTGACACAAATGATAATCTATCTCTGGTATTATCATAAAATTAAATTGTATTTTATTCATATTTTTTTTGGAAAATAAAGGCATTACTTCACAACCCACTATGACATGTTGTATTGCTGGTCAAAATAAAAATAAAATTTATTTTTTCTAATATTTAAATACATTATAAATTAGGGTCACACTATAAACATAACCTTATCCATGATACATAGTATGAGTCTATAAGATGTAGATAGTCTTACTGAAACCAATTGGAAGATATACTTTGATTAGATTCATTTAATCATTAAGTGGTTCGAATGTCCATTCCATAAATGATTCTATGGTGGATTTGGATTGAAATTGGGGAGAATAAAAAGGGTGAAAAATAAAATTAATAGAGGCATTTAAGGTAATGTGATTTGAATATATGTTGACTTTTTGGAACTTTACATTATTTCTAATACATGGAAAAACTGGGCCATCTTCCTATTATTTTCCTCATTATTATTGACAAAAAAATTGGAATGTGTGTTCAATGTGAGAGTCATATGCCATAAATTCATTTTATAATAAATATTATTATATAATATATCATATATTATAACATAAACATGGAAAAATAATATATTTAATCTTTTAAGGTATATAATATTTTTTGATATATAGATACGATATAGGCCTCCTTGGAAAAGTCATATTATACCATGTGGGTGAGTTATAGTTCCATGAATCATTCTATATAATTAAATTTAAACTATTATGATTCATCAATGTTAGTTCAGTGTTAATGATCTAACAATAAAATATCATATAGACTGTTTATTAGCAAAAATCCATTTCATAATATTAGTCAAATTGATGAATTTTTTCCATGAGTTATATGATATGAAACACAAGGAATTGCTCATATATTTATGAAACATACAAGAAAATGAATAGGATATGGTAGTGTTCTTAAAGCATTTGTAAATTTTTGTAGGACATGGGTCAGTTACAGATGTGTGAATGATTCTCAAATAGCCTCTGATCAAAACTCTCCCCTCTTAAAGTTCTTGTCATATTTCTTTCATTAAATTTGAGACACTATCATCTCGTGAATGATAGAAATGTAATTCTAAATGAATATGGGTGATTGAGTGAAATAGATGGATATAAGATTATGTGATGATCCATTCCTTCATTACATGGTGGCCTTTATGAACAACTGGTTGAAGAAAATGACAACATTGAACATCACATTAAGGCACTGGATACAATATTCTAGTTTTATGAATGTCAATTTAAAGGTATGTTTTTCATGGTAATCAAGGTTTATATATGTTTACATGCCTTTTTTTAATCATTAATCAATCCTTAAGGATCCTTTAATTTTTTATATGATCCTTACCAAGTAGTTTTATTATTGAAATCATCAAAAAAATTGATTGTTTTTGGAATAATAAAACCTATTGTATTATGCTACATCAAATATGATTGGGAATTTCATTCCAAATTAATTCGTGAATTATGTATAGTATATTATAACATGGAAAATAATATAAATATCTTAGTCTATTATTATTCGTAGTCGATGAAATCATTATACATTTTTTGATGATGGTTTTTTATAGGTTTATAAACCCGATCTTAATATCAAATTTTCACTATCAGTGTGAATCATATAATAATTTTGAATCATAAAAGAAAAAATATTCACATATAAAGGTAAATGCTTTATATTTATGTGGTTATTAATTACATCATGGATATGTACATGTCATTTTATTTTCCGTGGATGTTCAAACACACATGTGTAAAGGGATGCTCATCTTGTTTGGGTTACCTATATAAAGATTCCTTAAATAATGGTTAATTGTATTGCATTATACTTATTCCATAAAGGCTTCCTATTTCCACCCTATATAAATATAGGTTCATGACATTGTCATAGGAGTGTGGGAATATTTTTATAAGCATCGATAAGAAAATATTTTGAAAAATATAGTAGGTAAAACAGAAATAGTTTAAAAATTGAAATAATATCTATCATATTATATGATTCTAACTATAATTTTAAATATTATTTGAATAGTGTTTTTCAATTAAATTTAAATTTTGATTTCTATTATATGTTTTATAAAATGTTAAAAAATATTTTTAATAGATATTTGGATATTTGTTAATTTATTTAGGTGATAATAAAATTATTGATTTTAAGGTATTTATATTGAGTTAATTAAATTTTTATTATATATTTATCAATAAAAAACTAATATATTAATTTTTAACATTAAATTTTTTAAAAAATTATATAGAATGAGTTATAAATTAGTTTCAAAATAACTACAAAAAATATAAGTGTGATTTATAAAGTGTTTATCAATTAAAAAAGTAATGCAAAATAATTTTTTTATATTTAGGAATTATGATTTTTTATAATGATTAAATAAAAATCATTCAACATAAAAGGGCCTTATTTTTTAATAATTTAAACCATTCCAAAATTAGTTTTGGTAAATTGATTTGATCAATGGTTTAATTAAAATTTGTGTATGATATTTAGATTATGAATAATTTTTACATAATAGAAATGGAAATATAAAATGTATATATTCCAATAAATATTATAAATTTTATATACATTATTATGAATAATATTATGGAGTAAATTTTGGGAATAAATAAAATGTATCTATATTTATCTTATTAGGGAATTTCCTTAGTGAAATATTAATTTTTTATAATTTTCTATAAATGAATTTTTCATAAATTTTAATATAATGTTACATTCATGAATTTTCAATTTATTCATTATAACCCATTTAATTCATTGATATAATTAGTGTATAAACTTTTGTTATGTATACTTTAGTTTATGTGATAAATTGATACTTAAAAAGTTTTCATAGCATAAAATACATGATTGGTATGAGAAAAAAAGATTTAGTTTTTATTTAAATTGAACTCATTTTTTGTTAATGTTTTTAGACTAAATTTATTTATTGAATATACATTATCAATATTGGGTATTAAATTTATGATGAATTGGACTCTCTCATGAATAATGTATCTCTAGATAGGGGGAAATTGGGTTATACTTCCCACTATCGAGGAGTCTAATTCAGTTTTCTTGAAAGGTGGGTTCATCTATTTATGTCTATAGGATTACTCAAGTATATATTATCAAATTCATATAATTATTACTAGGTATATGAATATTTCATGTGTATTATAAATATGATGTATTTGGAAACATGTAAATACTTTTGGAATCTGTTTTTTTTATGAGTAACACAAATTGTCGGTTGTGTAAAGAGTTTCAAAATTATGTGGTTTGAACATAATGATTTAGTTTATGGAATAAATATTCCAAAACTATACCATTATTAACTTACACATATAATATAAATAATAGGACATAATATGGTGAATATTTTTAAAGAATACTCTAAAATACTATGTGTAAGGTTACTATAGAAGCATGCACATGCTATGATTTTTATCATCAATCTATATAAAATCCATCTAATATGGGTGACCATGGATTCTATTTTATAAGGAATGGTGGAAATGGAAAATTGTTTGAGTTATTTAACAAAATACCACTAAGATATTTAGGTTATAATTAGTTGTGAATGCCTAGGAGTGAGGATTCCATAGTTGTTTTGTTGAGTTTTTATACATATGATCGATAGGGGAAAAAAGTTTTCCACTTAATTAACATGGACACATATGTAATATTATTGGAATGTTTGACTATGAAAATTACTATGGGTTGGGGAAAATGGCCTATCAGACTGATTACATAGTGAAATACCTATCTTTTCACACCAAAGGTAATAGAATATGTGGTAATCATTTTAGTAAGAGTATTATTGTTAAATTTATTTTATGAAAATATATAAAAAATAACATTCATTATATAAAATATTCAATTATAAATAATTGTATCATCGTCATAAAAATGATCTCTAAAATCCATCCCTAAAAATTAAGAGCTTAATGTAATAAACTTCTATTTTTTTAACATAAGAAAAAATATTTAGAGGAATTATAGGTATTAAAGAATACCTATTATAAGATCATTTGTATGTATGAAATGAAAATTTTATATGATCATTTAATTTTCAATTACTAGAGGAGTCATATTTTTATCCATGCATTAGAATAGAATTCTGATGGTTTAAACCCCAAAAATGCCCAATTTGGAAATATAATGATGTTCTTTTGAGGGTAATGATGTTTTAGAACTATCTCGGTAGTTTGGGTTTTATAATATGAGGTTTCAGAATGATATCATGGGGCACACCGTTAGTTCACTAATAGTGGTAACCATACACCCCAACCATACGACCCAAAATATATATGCGCATAGGTTGAAAAACCATATGACCATTTTTTGGAGGAAATTTGAGTGTCTAAGGTCATTTAAATATATGTTTAATAGTTTTTGTTTGGTCTATTAAACCATTCATCTTTCCCTACTGTGCAGTTATGCCTTAGATAGTGGGGGATCATGTTTAGTATATAGTTTTGCTGACTCAATGGCCAAACCATGTTACTCATTAAATGAGGAAAAATTTCAAATACCCTTGATACATTAAGTGTACATCCCACTATTTCCCCTTCATCATCCCTCATGTAAACCAAATCTTTTTTCTCATCCTTTCGTTCATAAAACATTGTTTGGAGGTGGTTAATAACAACTTCACTCAATAATTTAAGTTAATTTAAACCCTTTTTTTCTTCTACAAATCTTCTCCTCCAATGATCCACAATTTTGGTATCCCCAATTTAGTGTATTGATTTAGATTCAACTATATCATGGTGGAATTGGTTGAGCATTATGGGGATTTTTCCTTGCATAATATGTTGATGTACTATTGTGACATTCGTTCTTCTCCTTGTGTCATTTCATCAATGCATATCCCTCCAGTGAATTAAATAATATATAAATCATGGATTAAATTAAATTAATATTTTTTTTGATATCACCTTACTTGAGTTCATATGTATTTCATGTAGTTTTGTTGTGTATTTGATCATAATTACAACATGGCCAGATCAACTATTGATAATTGGGTAATTAGGTATTTTTAAATAATTTTTTAATTAATTATAATTTTATATTATTAATTAATTTATTTTATTTTATTTTTAATTAATTTTTTGGGGTCATGGTTCTGAGATATAGCCTTACATGTCTTGTATGATTCTCGACAAGTTTGGACAGAACATGGCCGCTACTTCCAACCATTGATGATAAAAGAAAAACGCTCTATGAAGGTAGTTGTTCTTGTGTACATTCCCTATAGAATTTATTCTTCTTTGTAATTCATGTGGATGTTTAGTCTCATAACAGAGTGTGAAAAAATTGGTTAATTTAAACAATGTTTTTGCTTTAATAAAATTAAAATGCATTTTAAATGCACGAGAACTAGGTGTTAAGATTAACCATTGGGCACTATATTGTCTCCTCTAATTTTGATGGTCTTGGGTAATATTTTTGAGATACTTGGAGGAATAATGACCTATTAAGAGGTGATTTGGGATGAACTGAGACCTAGTGATCAAAGTTTAGGAGACTTGATACCCCCTTTAGTCATGGATTTTTTGACTCACAATGACAAAACATTGAGCTTGTGATGAGATATTTGAGATACCTATTATCTTCTATGACTCTAGAACAGTGCTTCCAGACAGAGGGTGTTTGGTAATAAAATTCACAAGCCTAGGTGGAAAGACTATAGGTAGGCTGAGATTTGGTTGGGGAGAAGACCAACCCAAATTGAGTCCTAGGACTGAGATGGTACATGAACTATATCTTAATTATTTCCATTATAGAGAGAACATGTGTAGTCTTAAAGGGCCTATTACCCTGCTTATGATTCTTTTAGACCTAAAATAATACCACATTTGTTGTTGTCCAAAGGTTTTGACTAAGAATGAGGACCAATATGTGGGTGCGTCTACTATATTCAAATTGAAATGCCCCAGAGTGATCCTCATTGAAAAACAAATGATAATTGGGTACATATATCCATGTTTAGTGATGGTTTTGTGTATAATTAAAAACCCAAAACAATGTTTAATTAACCCTAAGTGGATGTGGAAAGTTATAGAATTTATTATACACCCACTAAATCATGAAATAATTAGCTCAGACATTATGTTCATCATCATAATATGATGTGTTGTTGGAATTTGACCAACACTCCAACTTCAAGATATGCACCAATTCATTTATCAGATAAATTATAATTGATTATAATTTGATAATTATAAATGAAGTAGTAATATTTAAGTGATGTTACACCATTAACTTCCTTAAAATTCTGTTTTCAAGGACACATAATACCCAATCCTGTCTAACTATTACATTGAATGATAGTTCCAAATGAATCTAGAATGTGAAAAATTAGTATATAGTATATGATTACAATAATTTGTGCATTTAAAATTATATTTGGATGTCTAAAAAATGTATTTATATCATGTTGTAATATTGAATAAATGTTATTATCCCCTAATAAATGAACATGGCCATTTATCTTTAATTTACTATTCCAAATTAATGTATTTAATGATTATAATTTTGTAGATGACAGGTGAGATCAGGATCCAATACTTGATGCTCTAATTTATATAATTCATTTATTCATCTATGATTCCTTTCTAAAAAATCAAATATAGGAGGTTATTGAGTGCATCATAGAAACCCTCTTAGATAGCTTATCACATTGGATTCCTAGAATGATAGTATCTGGACAATGATAGATGTTACTGTGTGGTCGAATCTCCCATAAGAACTGGCTGTTTGTGACATCCCCAAGGCTGATGATCGATACCTCAATTGATTCCTGGTATACATTCTAATATTGGGTGGATGCACCATGATTTCATTAACCATATCCATCTAGTAATATTCCTCAAATATATTGATTTATATATTTTATTTTATAATCTTTTATTTGGAGAGTATTTCTTATGTATATTTCCAAAGGGTCATCCACTAAGAAATTCATTCCTATTTATGAAGAATTGATTCCCTATAGAACATCACCTATGAGTAAAACATCATAATATTCTAGGTAACAAAAATACGTCCTCTGAGATCCACTGGTTACGCATGGATTGAGTAGTATTCCAACAATTTCTTGGACCCTACTCAATTCCAGGTTTATAGGATGTCTATAGGATACATAGAATCTAAAATTATATTTATTATAGGGGAGTGCATGTGATATTTTTGAATTGACTATTATTACCTTGTGGTGACATTGATTTCATGGAGATATATTAAGTGCTTATTGAAGTAAGTATGGGTGGACCTGAGTAGCCATCAGGCCTTAGGTACAACATTAGTTATTTAATTTATCTTCCACATTAAAATGTTAATATTATTTTTTAATTGAGTAAATAACATGGATATACAATGAAATTTACATATATGTATGGGAATGGGTTAGTAGTTCCCTTTGTAATTTAATAATCACACCCTCGTTAGGCTTCTATTGCACATGGTTACCATAACATATGTTAACTTGATTACAGGAACAGGTTTTGGGTAAGGCCTTAGATAACATGATTGAGTGGGATGGATTTGATAGGTATATATAGATTGTGAATATTTTGGATTAGGATTTCATATATCAATTATTTTATTTTATTTTACATATTCTCATATGTATATGTAACCATCTCAATATATGATTAGTTGTAAGTGTGGTACGGCTGTTCATGACTTTATAGAATTTTATTTATTATTCAGTTTTTTTTTCATTTCCATTTTCTATCTTCTTTTAATTCACTACAATGAGTTTAATTTGGTAATTTTATATCTATTATGTACTCTATTATAGTGGTATAGTCTCACCACTGTAAGACCTTAGACCCCCACTGCTAGTTATAAGTCTTTGGATCATGTGGAGGCATGCTTGACATCATGTGGAAAACCTTATCTAGTTACTATTCATAGTGGTTTGGGGTGGGAACATTACAACTTCCTGTGTAACAAAGAATTGACGTAGTTAAATAATTTTATATAGAATCTTGTCAGAATAATTTAATAATTTAATGAAGGTCCAGTGGAATAAGATGTATGATGGCCTATGAAATTTTTTTTCTCCACTTATACAGTCAATATGTTTGAGTATGATAATGAATTTATGAGATTAATGGCTTCTTATAATTAATTTTCTTGTTAAAGAGTTTTTAATTTTTTCATTAATGTAAATTTTCATACCATATATATAAGTTTAATTAAATTATACTAGATATTCTCAAAGTGTGAAGAGAATATTAACTTGGTAAATACATATCTAAGTTCATTTGTTAAAATTTCATTATAAGTAGGTTTATGTTCAAACGGAAATAAGAAAATTTAGTTGGATATTTCATTTTTAACATCCACCCCATCCATATTGGATGGATAATTGAGGGGGGAGTTTCTGGACATATGAAAAATCCCCAAGACACTAAAAGCTATACATAAATTAAAACGGTGTATTGTTACAGGATTTATCCATTGGTATAGATGATATTTTTTTCTTAATTCATGAAAAGGGACCTTAATTTGGAGCCTAGTAGGTAAATAGATTTTTCAGGGGTGTAAAGGACTTGTTTCAAGCTGGTCGGAATGAAAATGAGGAAAACAGGTGGGAACCATAGTTTTTCTACAACAATGTCACCCAGGTAGCATGCTTATGCGGGCTGGTGCAGATTCTGGGAAGTGAGATACTTCACAGTCTACACACGGTTAGTCAAAATATATAGTAGACCATGTGATATTCCCTTGAGAAGAAGAATGATCCACAGAGTTGGCAAACACTTTGGATAACCAAGTGTAAACCTTGTATACCCTCCTCTATGGGTAAAAACTAAAATTTTATATTAATGATGTGTTTTTAAAACACCTTTCTTTCTCTTATACACCTCCACATAGGATTTTCCCCTCCTCTTGGATCATGCACTCCCCTCTTATCATCTTTGGTGGTTTTGATATATCACCATAAATATTGATCTATTTTTATCATCTTGAAAAGCTATGGACTCCTCTGGGAAAGCTCTATCATCCACACCCCTTGATTTCTGGGTTCTTTCCAATATCATTGTGTTATCTATTTATGACAAATCTCCACCCTATTTTGGGGTTTTTCTTAATATCATGACTTATCTTGGTTTAGGTTGAATCAATATTTTATACCAGTCATGTGATGTAAAACAACCATGAGGTTTGGAGTCGACTCTTTTTCCCTTTAATTAGTATCATTATTAGCATTGCATCATTGTGCCACTAGCTATTTCCTTCATTCAATGAATTGATATAGAATATTAAATTAACTAGGATGGTTTTCCATTTCCATAATGACCATATATTAATTTGGAACCCATTCATAGTGTGTTCGCCTTGTCCATGACCACCCCTTTGGTTGTGAAACTTTTTTTACTACGTTTCCATGTACCGTGGGATGATTATCACTTTTTTTTTGTGTTTTAAAATTGATATATTGATTTAATATGGAACAAAAACCATGAGTCCCACCCCTTTTGGAAATGATTATAGATAAATATAATTGTTTGGACATGTATAACTCCACAATCCTTGACATCATTAAAGTTTCATTTTTTTATATCAATTTTCATGTAACAAAATTTTTATGTTAGTATTAGTAACCTAGTTACTTATGGGAATTTCGTTTCCAATTGATTTAAATGATTAAATTTCATTTTATATTCCATTTCATTCCCTTTTGTTTTTCCAAGTTCCTTTCCTTGTTATATGTTTATCTCTTATGCCATTTTGTTGTAATAATGGAGTGTAGTGCTAGGTCAGGATTGAAATATTGAGGTATTGAGATGTCATTGATGAAATTTTGTATGCTGCATGATAATTCAATGTTTCCTATGGTATAATAATTTTTCTATATTCTAATCATTTTTATTTATAACTAATTCCATTCTTACTCTTGTAAATTCCATATTCCCTGCCTTATGAATTGTTCCATTGTGTTTTGACTTGTTTGAATATCTTGTGTATGTTGTTATATTTTTCCTTGAGAACTTTACAGGATGGTTTGTAATTATAAATGATTTACTTGATTATATTCCATGTTGAGGGATCTAATTATATCCTTTGGCTTTCTTGGTAGTTTGGGATTCTTCCATGACCTTGATATCATGAGATGTTTAATGTCACAACCCATCCCAAAGGGGCCTATTCTGTGACATCCCCGACAACAACTCTAATAGGACAAGGGATGTCATCTATCACTAAGTAGGAATATTCCACTCATATGAGGAATTTTCTTACCTACATGTGCACACAAACACATATATTCCCCGACCTCATGGCTCTAACCGTTTATACATGTCAACATGCCATTGTTTCATGTTTCTTGTGGTTGGCCCACCTTAACCAAAATCTCCATGGACTTTCCACCATAGGTTCCTCCGACGCGGCTTCTTACCGTGTCCCAGATCACTGTTGCATCCACCTTTCATGGACCCTAGTAAACACCCATATCCTATACTATCATGGGGTCCCATATGGTCCCACGTAGACCCGGACCTACTAGAGCCGTCGGCCACCCTGCCGGCAGCCCGTCGCCACCTCACACTCACTCTTGATTGTCCCTACCAGCCACATCTTGCCCTCGCTAGAAGCCTATTGTGCACTATAGCCTTGTCTCTTCTCCTCTCCTGAACCATACCATGAACTAATCACACATCTTTTATTCCATCGTAGGGTCAAATCATTCGATATCATATCATTACTTCGTAGATTGGTGGCACAATGGTCTATCTTTTGCAGAGGGGTTTCAAGGAAAATGAATGCACGAAGAACATGATAGATCGAGGGGGGGGGAGATAAATCACATGAACTCCAAAACATTAGATAATTACCTTGTTCTTGTCATCCTTGATCAGTTAATGTTATATTTTTTTACAATGAACAACGAAATATAATCACAATGATCTATATCCCCTTCTTAGATAACACAACAATTATCCATCCTATAGTAATGGTCAAACTATAGATCACCAACTTCATTGGATGGTCATTATTTATCATTGAATCTATGAGGGGAAGAGAAAATTATAGAGAAATTAGTATCTTACCTCGTTTTTTGAATAGTTATTAACAAAGAAAAGAGGTATATGTTGTTGTCAATCCTCGATCCGCTAACGTTCATTTCAATTCGTTGGAGAGATTCTCAGCACTCTCCACTCAATGGAGTTTTTTGATTATAAAGATAACCCAAAACATCTCTAACAAGGATTATTAAAAATGGAGTCCACTTATTCATTGTTAAGTAACATTTAATAAAATAAACATCACTTATTTTATTTTATTCGATGACTAAAAACTAATTTTCACAGTCAACAGACATCGGTTGATGTTAGGCCCTACCTAAGGTAATGTCACTAATTTGAACACATCGTTACCCTTGGATTTCAGATCTAGACACCCATTTAGGGGTTATTTCTCTTTTTTTAGAAAACCTACTCATGGGCACTATTAAGAACACGAGATTTTTCAATGAATTGTTATGGGAAAACTGGGACTTAGAATAATACGTCATCTCAGAACCTATTCTCATAATTTTCCCAATTAATTAATCAAAATAAAATTAGTGATAATCAGAGTCATCACATTCTCACCACCATAGTTATTTACATCCCAAAAATCCAATAAGAGTCTATACAATAAAATGGGGCTAATGAAAACAAATATGATCTCCTCTCCCCCATGTTATCTCCTAGATATTCATGTGATGCCTCCAAATGCACACTTGAGGAATTGGCCTCCCATGAATGATCCTCTCATATTGATCCTTGATCTCCACTAGGTACTCAATAAAGTTCTCCACATCATCAATATAAACCTCACCTAATTCTATGATGTGTGATGTATTAGGAGCGTACCTCATTAGATTTGACACATGGAAGACTCCAGGCACCCAATCGGACTGCGTAGGTCGATCGAAGTGGTTTATCACCTCACCAACTCTATGCAGTATCTATAATGGCCCCACGAACCTCAGAGATATCTTATCGCCCCAACCAAATCTAGGTATCCCACATCAGGGAGAGACCTGAAGGAACACATAGTCCCGCTCCATAAACTCCAAGGGACTCCATCACTAGTCAGCCTAAGAAATCTTGAAATATCTATGCAGGCTTCATTTGCTCCTATATGACCTTCACCATATCTATAGTTGCCCACCCCAAATCCATCCCCATGAGTACTGACTCTCGGGGGTCCATCCATCAATGTAGATAACTACCAGTTAACCCATAAAATTTATCAAATAGAGCCATACAGATGGTGGAGTGGTCTCTGTTGTTGTATGTAAACTATACCAGGGGTAGGTAATCCTTCCTTCTTTGGCCAAAATATAGGATGAAAGAACATAGTATGTCCTCAAGAACCAAAATATTCTCCTCTATTTTTCCATCAATCTATGGGTGAAATGATGTTCCCAACATAGATGAGTCCCAAATTCCTCATGTAATCACTTTCACAACTGGGATATATTGGGAGAATCAAGATCCAATACTATTGTTGAAGGGACTCCATGGAGTCGAACTATCTATTACACATAGAAGTGTCACATGGTCTCTACTTAACTATTCTCCTGAATCACTAGGATTTGGGCCTACATGGTGATTTGGTCAATGATAACCCAGATGGAATCATTCCCTCTTGACTCACAAGGAAAAAAATCATGAAGATCAACCAAATTCTACTCTGGCACCTCAAGGGGATGAGTCATACCCACTAGAACTTAGTCCTTAGCCTGCACTTTATGGAATGTGGGGCATCTAAAAATGAACTCTTCCACTACCTTCTTCATCCATACCAACCAAAACCGACCTTAAAGTTTGGGATACATATTTTCCACTCCTGCATGTAACTTCAAAGGGGATTTATGTAAATCGTTCAATACCTCCACTTGAAACATCTCTGGTACTAATGTGTGCTCTCTGAAGAAAACATCATGCTCCCCCCGTTCAAATATCAATTAAGGGTATACCATGTGGACATTTGATCAAGTAAGGTCTCACTCATTGTCCTTGAGCTATGTATCCCTGACCTGCTATAGGTGTAGAGGGTGACTACCATTTACTAGAGGTAAGCTATTCCATCTCCATCCATGATGAATATTTCCAATGTGTCAAACTATTTTGATGCCTTTTCCAGTAACTGTACTTATATTTCTTACTGAGAGAATATTCCACCATGTTGCCCTTCCCAGAAGTACAGATAATATCAATTTCATAGTCCTCAAGGAGCTCTATCAATTTCCTCTATATCAAGTTAAAATCATTCTGAGAGAAGATATACTTGATAACTTCCTGGCCAAGGAAGACAATAAACCACTCACCCATATGATAGTATCTCCACATCTTCAATGAGAATACTACAAGTGCAAGATAATGTTCATGGGTTAAATAGTTATTCTCATACATTCTCAATTGACCTGAACCATAGGCAATCACTACATTCTTGTGAATCAAGACACAACCAGACCCAGACCAAGATGTATCGCCAAACACTACATACTCGAGGCCATCTATGGGTAATTTCACAATGGGGGAACTTGTCAACCTCTATCCTAGCTCTGGAAACCAATAATGAATGTTCTTTTTCCATGAGAAGGGTCTCTCCTTTTGTTTAAAATTTAGCATGGTTGATGCTACTCTAGAAAATATTGGTGGAATCCACTTATAGTACCCATCCAAACCCAGAATAATCTACACATCGGTAACACTCTTGGTTGGCTCTGTAGAAATCACTGCATCTAAATTCAACGGATTAACTGCAACTCCATCCTCTGAAATTTCATGTCCTAGAATGTTGACCTCTCCTATATAGAATTATAAATTTGAGGCATTCTTGTATATTTTTTCTTTTGTAGTATGTCTAGGAGAATACTCAAGTGTATAGTGTGCTCATCATTGGACACTGAGTACACTAGGATGTCATCAGATATGGCCATGATGAAGCGGTCTATGTAAGGATGGCAGAACCTATTCATCATTACCATGAGAACTGATGGGAAATTATTCAGTTTGAACGACATCACCATGTACTCCTACTGGTTGTACCGAAATCTGAAATCCATCTTCAGGACGTCCTCAGGCTATACTCGAAGATGTTGATAGCAAAATGTGAGGTCTGAAACCGAGAAACTTCTCAATACCTTCAAAAGATCAAAGTGGTCATCAATCATTGGTAGTGGATACATGTTCTTTGTGGTAACTTGATCTAGGTATTGAATGTTCACAAAAAACCTCAAGATCCCATCTTTTTTCTTAGTAAACAAAACTTGGGCCACCTAGGGTGAAACACCAGGTCTCACAAAGCCCTTCCTCTGAATGTACACTAGTTATACCCTTAACTACAAAGCTCTGAGGAATCCATCCAATATTTTGGTGTCAATATCAATGATTTAATAGGGTATAGATCGACATATAAGTGTAAATCCCAATGGAAAGGTTGTTTGGGTATATCATTAGGGAAAATGTACTCATACTCTACCACCACTGTAGGAATCTGAGAACTCCAATCATTCATTGTACCAAGGGAGAGGCTAGCCAACTGATGTGGTAGAGGAGTAGAGAGAATGATCTGGAAATCTCACCAAGTCTTCCGCTACTGTCTTACAACCCTGCTACAGATGCAGGAGCTCCTATACGCACACTGTGCATAATTTCACTAGAAAGAACTCTTCCATAAAGTGGTTATAAATTTCTTTCTAAGAGGGAGTCATATCATCATGGTTCTGTATCATTAATCTCCACCAACTCCGAGCTTATCCCAGAAGAAGGATCATGGCTAGAACTACCATCTGTTATAAAGGAGTCCTCACATGGAGGAAGACACGTGTAACATCCTCCAAAAAATCCTTTGCTACCTAATGTTTTGCATCACCCTAAAACTTGGGGGGATTCTCCCTCTAGAACTCATGAAATTCACTCCACATGTGATAATCCTCTTCTAATACACTGGTAGTTTCTATTTCTTGATGAGTGGTGGTATCACTAGTACACCACCCAAAGGTTCCATCTCTAGTACTGGTTGTGACGACCCAAAATTTTGTTAAGGTAAATTCCTCTTGATATAATTAAATGACTTATTATGTAATATGGTTATATAACATATGAAATTATTTGATTTTATGTTTTTGGATTTTAAAATTCGATTATGAGTTTTGATTGGTGCTAATATAGTCATTGAATAGTGATCACATGATTAGTATAAATATAGGGCTTTATTAAATCCAATTTACTCACACAAAGGAAGAGATGACCCCACCTAGTAGAATTACCCCATATGAAGCCCATTATCTAGACATAAAAAAAGGAGATGACCTATTTGGGAAATATCTTGTCCAAGCCCAGGCCGAGCTTCAACATGTAAAGCTCGAACAGAACCACCTACGAGAGAAGTAGAAGTTGTTAGAGGTTACCACTCGAGTGATGTTATCTGAGCCACCTGAAGAGTCTGTCACCATTGCACACCATACCCTTCAGTATTGTGTTGTTATTATAAGGGGTTATGTAATTATAACCTAGTAAAATTATTATGTACATTATTTTTGTGTAGAGAATAAATATTCATTTTATTATTGTTACTATGTAAATATTTTTTAAAGAAAAAATAATATTTTTAGTTAATTAAGAAATTTAAATAGAAAAATTCATGTAATTTTATATTGAATAATATTTTAATAAAATATTATCACTAAATATATTTTTATAAAATAAAAATTATCATATACGTTTTTTGAATATATTTTTTATTTTTTAAGGAATGAAAGCTATTTTTTGTTAAAACCCTTGATTTTTTTATAAATGTCGGTTTTTATTTTAAATTAAAATATAAAATTATTTAAAACATTATTTAGATAAAATGAATATTATTTTTTTAATCAGTACATTGAAATTATCCAATGGTGAATTTTTCATAATTTTCTGAGATAGTCAAATTTTTGGGTAAAAATAAATACTATTTAAATAAATAATGTGTTAATGACATCATAATGACCCAATAGTGGTTTAATAAAATACTATAAACTTTATATTCGACCAATATATGTTTTAACATTAAAATAATTTGATTTTAGGTTTTTTCGATTTATTTTATAATGCTTTAGTGGACCATCCAAGACTTATAAAAAAATACTTTTTAAATTGATTTCCTTATGAGTGTGACTCACCACCACATAAGAAAGACTAATATTTTAAGTAGTTCATCCATTGGACATATAAAATAATATTTTCCACTCCCATTTGGAAAAAACCATAGGAAAATACTTGGGGATGGTTTGTGGTTCTGATTAGTTTAATGGGTAGTGTCGAAAACCTAAATAATAAAGAATTCCCTCCCTTTTCCTATATAAACCCACACATGATCCTACTTCCTTTTCACTAAATGCCTTTATAGATAGACCGACCAAAGAAATCATCCCCCAATAATCCTACCAAGGTGTCCTAATCACCCATGAATCCTCTCTTAATCCCATACCAAGCCTTTGAGATCACACTTCCATGTAAGGGATTCCTTCCTTTCTCATTTTATCCATGGTTTTTAATATTGTTATTCCATTTTATTTTAAAATATAAATGTTTTGGTATGATTTTCAAATCCCTTATGAATTAATCATAATATTTTTATGGTGATATAACTCTTTCACTCTCATCAATGCCTTCCATTTATACTTCTTACCATGAAAACATTCGGTAAGGGATTCCTTCCTTTCTCATTTTATCCAAGATTTTTAATATTGTTATTCCCTTTTATTTTCAATTATAAATTTTTCAACATTATTCCAAACCTCCCGTATACATTCATATTTATATTTTAATAATGATATACCACTTTATTTCTCATCGATTCCTTCAACGTAAAGTCGTTACATTGTCGGAATTATGAGAGTCCTCTTTCTATCTCATTAATTCCTCCCCTGTACACCCGTTACCATGCCGAAATTCTGTTAGGAATATTTCTCCTGTCATTCACATTCATGCAATTATTTTTTATTATGAATCTAATTTCCATTAAAGTTTATGGGAAATGTATCTATATAACCTAAATTAATTTAAATTTCATGTACATATGATGAGACACCACTTTCTTTTTCAAAAATCATTTTTATGAATTCTTATGTCACGCCATTATGATGCAGAAATTGCACCACCATTTTTCTCAAGCCAAAGTCATTATACATTGAATACCATACCCATTTTTCAATCAATGGTATTAAACCTTAGTCACATTTACTTATTGATTATAGTGATTAATTTATGACTTCCACATTACTTTATCATGGATTAAATGATGATGTTTAATGAAACCATGGTGTATGATCCATTTGGAACACATATGAAAGAAATGAAATGTTTAAGAAGGGTGTGCTTTGATAGCGCTCCAATGCAATGTGTAAATATTAGTATCATGATATGTAAACTGTAAATAGGTTTTAATAATGATAATTCATATGTAATGAGGGTTTATTTATGCTCCATGTGAAATGAAATTTGGAACATGTTAATACCATGTTAAGTTTTTTGCCACCATTCTATATTATGATAAACATGATATATCATACCTTTATGTTAATGATTATTTTATGCTCCATTGATAATCCAATTTACTCACATATACTGTATTATTTATGTTACGCCTTATTTACACCCTTACTGGGATTTATAGCTCACCCTATTCTTATGCATGTCCTCATATTATCCCATGCAATGCTAAGTACAAGGGAATATAGTGTTCATGTAAAGGATGTTTTCAATAAAAATGTTGTGTTTCAGGTTTTCAATAATTATGTAATGTTCTTAAGCCCCAATGACACTATATATCTAGATATTCTATGTTGTATCAAGTAAAGAATTTACGTAACAAATCATGTTTAAGTGTGTAATTGAAATCATGGTTGTTATAGTTGGCATCAGAGGATAAGTTTAGTTATTTTTGTTATTAGGATTAGAAAACCCTTGTGAAAGTCTTCTAGTTAAGACTAAGTATGATAAAAACATCCACATGTTTTGGTGAGTATTGATTAAGTGATTTATCAAGCAAATACATCCCAAACATGATACGAGCAGGTAGAGGTGGCTCTATCACAAATGTATATAGGAATGAAAACTCCAACAAGGATTTTCAAGTTTGTCCTAGGATATCCTGGTACACGACCACATTCCTTGTTGCAATCATTGTTAAGAAACTCCCAGGGAATATTCTTGGGTAAATTCACAAGCTTAGTATGAACGATTGATAAGAGAATAAAAAATTTCCCCTAATAATATATGTTTTGTAGTAGATCATGGATAACATAGATTGATGCTTATAAATTCATAAGTAATGGAAATAAACGTTATTTACAAGCCATCTATATATTTTCGTGGATTATCCTTTATGTGTTACACTAAAATTTTATTTTGTTCTAGCCAATAAATGATAATAGAAGGAATCGAGCTAACAACCAATGCGAAGATCAATGTGATGACTGATCTAATGAGATGCCCAATCCAATGTGAGTGGGAATCATTAACTTTGTAATGATAATCTCTCAGTTAACTTAATATTTGAATAGAATCATGGGTAATGAGCATCTTTCAGCTGACCTAAAAAATAACAAGTCTCAATTGAGAGCTTCATGAGATAAAGAACTCCAATTTTTAATGGATCATCCACTCCCTCAATTGAAAAAAATGGATCAACTCCATTGAAAAGATCTTCTATATCCTTCAATGTTCCAAACAAGAGAAGGTTCTTCTGGATTCTTATCATATGAAGGTTGAATCCGATCAATGGTGTACATTGGTCAAAAATATACATAGCCTAAAGAGGAGATCGAGGCATTGGAATAGAAGGATTTCTGGAAAATGTTTTTCAAAAAATATTTTCCTCGCACCCTCCAACTTATGATGTAATGAGACTTCCATGCCCTAAAAAATATGAATAATCCATTAGATCGTACACAGAAAACTCACAAGGATTTCATGATACGCCTTTGGATTTTTTTTTAACCTTGAATAAAAGGTTGACCGCTACTTTTGTTGGATAAAACATAGACTACATAAATCGTTTGAGATCTATGACATAGATAGCTATGGGGAAATTGTTGGATGTGCAATAAAGGCCGAAATAGAGATTAGATAATCTCAGGGGTATCAAAGAGATAACAATCCTATAGTAGACTTCAATTCTGGTGCTCTGATGTATAAATCCAATGGTTCTAGGAAACTCTAATACCCCACATTCCTTAGGAGCATAAAAAAGAACCCTAGAAATTTCCTGAAGCAGAAGAAGAAATTCTTGAGGTGTGGAAGAGAAGGGAACCTTTCCATTTACTAATGATAAGATAAATGTCACAACCTATCCTCGGGGCCTGTGCCGTGACTACCCCAAGCCCACCTTCCATAGGCCATGGAATGGCTACTAGCACCAAAGGTGTAAATCCCGACAAAAAGGGGAAGGAATTTCCTTTATAAAGTAAACAACCACCACAGAGTAAGCCAGAAGAAGTAAACACTAAGTAAACTAAGTACAATAGTATGCGCGGAAAAGTTATTGGGCTAGAATACAAACCCAAACTGAATGTAAAGTACAAGTGGAAAGAATGCACAACAATTGAAAGGTAAAGCAACAACTTTGAGCCGTCCACTAGAAATCCCACCTGAAGGGTGGGTATAGATAGTCTCCTCAGCTCCTCGGGTCCATCCGTCCGCTCTGTGTACGTCCCGCCTAGTGGTACATCTCCAGGTACCATCTCACTCCATGAGCCTCAACCACAATCAGTGATGTCTGTCGTCTACATCCAAAAAAACGTAGTGCGGGCATAGCCCATTGTTTCCCTTGGAATTCGGGGATGACCTCCTGGATTGGAGATTCAAAGGTTCTGATCGGTTTCTAGCGGGTTTGTTTGTAGAACCGGAAACATCCAATGATTCCACATCCATTTGGACCTACTTTCCAATGGTAGGCGCTCATTAGCTTGTGGACTGATGAGGCTTAGGAATTTTTATTGGTCGAGAGGATGGGAGGTCGGACTCATCACACCTTTTTGAGGGGAATTATTGTCTATTCCGGGACTCTCTTTATAGATTTAAGTTATGTTCGTGAATCCTTATTACATTACCAAGTATAAAATGAGCTTTCCTTCAGTTTAACAATCAATGATTAAATATGTAAGAAATTTAGAGAATCTTTTATATGTATTCGAGGTTCTTCATCAATAGATAATCATCTATATTTATTTAGAGATTCTTGGTCAATGTTATCCTTCAAAACATTTATATAAAAGTCTCTTGGTCATTATGATGACTAGGCTAGTTTTAAAGACACTCAGTGGGGCACTTGAAGTTTATTTTCATTCAGAAGGATATGAATTATTTCAGAGTTGGGATCGAACCCATAAATGGGCTACCTACGTATCCTTTGTTTTGGAAAAGGAATAAGAACCCACGTAGTTCGAGTAAGGGAGTATGACGTTTATGATTGATGTCTCAAAGAAGGATGTCATAATTACTTTTACACTCTAAGATCACGTGAGTCATGCTCGGTGTGAGAAACAAGAGGTATTGGTAAAAATTAGACAATTGTTCCATGAAAGATGCAATCATAAGAAATGGTTTGGGGCTTATGTATGTATGACTGCCTAGATAGAAGAAGGTTTAGGATTTACTTTTAGGGAGAAAATCCAGAAACAGGGTCCATAAAGGTATATGTGCTTCATGGAGATTTGAATACTCTATCTTGGGACTTATTCCTGAAAAGGAAACCAAAATTAGGAGAGGATTGATAACTGGGTTTTACTCCTGAGAAGGAATCCCAGATCAAACAAAAATTAGGACTGGTTAAAGAGAAATTAAGGGACTTGGGGCTTACTCCTAAAGAGGATGCCCATAATTATGACTGGGACTTATTCTTGAAAAGGAGGCCCAGGTTAGGGGACTTGGGGCTTACTCCTGAAAAGGAAGCCCAAGATTATGACTGGGACTTATTCCTGAAAAGGATACCCAGGTTAAGGGATTAAGGTTTGGGGCTTACTCCTGAGGAGGATGCCCAGATTTGGGAATTTTAAGAATTTGGGGCTTACTCCTGAGGAAGATGCCCAAGTTTGGAGGAATTAGGATTGGGGATTATTCCTTAAAAGGAGACCCAGATTAAGGATTATCTCATCTTAAAGGATGAGGTTGAATGAATGAACTCTCAATCTTTAGTGACATAAGGATATTTAAATCACTAGGTTTTGAGAGATATTCCACAGAATTACTTTCAGATAAGAAAGTCAAATCAAGAAATCATGCCATAAATGGCTTTGAATAGTGTCTTGAAGACTGAATCTTGAAAAGGAAGTATAATGGATTAAGAGGGGTGAAATGTCAAGAAAGGAACCCAAAAAGGAAGGGGCGCGCAAGTCTTGGAAGGCGGGCAGGTACTGCGGCGACGCGCAAGTATTGGTCGCACAGGTATACCTATGCGACATGTTGAGAACTTGCGCGATAGTCAACCAACATTTGAAATACTTGAGCGACTCCTCATTAGAGCCTTTAGAATATTCTTGAGGTTCTTCCAAAAAAGGGACGCACAATTTCTATCGAAGTAATAAAGCGGCGCGCAAGTGTGACCACTTCCCTTAAGGGATGACCACTCAGGCGCACAATTGTTGATGAGTTTCAACACTTAGGCTTTACTCCCTCCCTTTAGATCTTCCGTTCTAGGTACGGAACTACATTATAAGTGTTCCGGAAGCTTTGAGAAGAGACTTGGGCATCGAGAGATTCAATCCGAGTTTCTGGAAAAAGATCCTCTCGAATGGGGGGCCCACAGGGTCTATTTATAGGTAGGAGAAGACCCCGGGTGGTTACCGGGCGGTTATCAATGAGGTCGCGCAAGTCACTTGTGCGCCAAGTTGCGTCGCGCAAGTCCACTTGCCCGACCATGAAAGTGTTGAGTCAATAAGGTTTTCCTTATGAATTTTCCATTCCTTCTTGTTTTGAAAATCACAAACACCTTATCTTAAGGAAAATCGCTTTTATTAGGAAAATCACTTTTATAAGGAAAATTGCTTTCTTAAGAAAAATCGCTTTTATAAGAAAAATTATCCTTATCATATTTTCATCCATATTTTTCTTAAGTATGAAATTCAGATTCATTTTCACGAAATCATTGAAACTTTGATATAAAGCATTCTGTTTTAGGGTTTGGATTCTAGATAAGAACTATAAGGGAGTTTCATTCCGAATTACGGATATGAACCCTGACTAAGTTCTATTCCAGATTCAGGATACGAATTCTGAAGAAGAATTCTCATTACGAATTCTAATGAAGAAATCTCATTCCGAATTGTCACTACGAATTCTGATAACGAATTCTCATTACGAATTATGATGATGAATTCTCATTACGAATTCTGATAACGAATTCTCATTACGAATTCTGATGACGAACTCTCATTACGAATCCTGATGATGAATTCTCATTACGACTTCTGATGACGAATTCCTATTCCGAATGCTCATTCCGAATTCTCCTATTAAACAGAATTTGAGTATCTTTGTTTTATACACTCTGAATTAATTCAGACTCCGAAAAATATCTTTATTAGACTCCGAACTTTTATATTGCTTACACTTCTAAAATTTGTCTATTCTTTACTATTGTTCTTTACACTCCGAACCTTCACTCCGAAGTTTTCATTCCGAACTTTTATGTTAGAGTTTAAAATGATGTCGTACATTCTGTTACACTTGTTTTGTTATAAAACGATGTCGTCTGTTTTGTTATAAACTAACCGTTTTCTAAGTGACACGTGTACAGGTCCCTCCGATCTTTAAGGAAAATATGACCGTTGGAGAAGGAGCCGACCTTACCTATAAAAAGGAGCTCATTTGAAAGAGCTCATAGCTGATAGCTGATGAAAGTGATGAAAGGCTGACTAATTTGCTTGAAGTGATTTATAGAGAGAGATGCTCTTATTAACTCTCAAAGCTTTGTGCGACTCCGAATGTTGGTGATTACATTCGAGGTCTTCCGAGGATAGTAAGACAGAGGTGCCGACTACCTTAAAGTTCGAGGGCTTCCTTGCTGTGGAAGACAGAGGTTGCCAACTACCTTGAAGTTGAGGGCTTGCGGGGATAGCAAGACAGAGACTCCGATCTTCGTATCGAGGGCTTACCCTGGTGTGGGTAAGACAGACTTGCTTGAAAGTATAAATCAAGGGACCTTTATCCAAGGTTGTTGGATACCCTTCTCTTTGGGTTAAAAGACTTATATCTTGTTACTAGTAGTTTTACTACTTGTTTTTATTCCGCTGCATTTTGTATCATAAGGAAAGTATAACTTTCTTATACTTTCTTATTTGTACTCTGATTCATTTAGATTCTATACGCTTTAAGGTAGAATCTCATATTGTAATTTTTTGTTAAGTTTCAATCTCCGGAACCATATTTATGGAACCTACTTTCGGAATCTCTTTCCTAGTTTACTTTCAGTGTTAGAGGTGTTGTGAATTTACTTAGTTTAACTTTGTTAAACTTAGCCTTTTCCTTTGCTTAAAGGAAAGCATAGTTATTCTTAACTAACTTTAAAGGTTCTAAAAGAATTTTTAAAGTATACAATTCACCCCCCTCTTGTATATTGAGCATCTCATACTATTTCGATCCTACAATTGGTATCAGAGGTTGGAATCCTCTTACTCTATACCAATCTTACATTTGGTATCAGAGGAGGTCTCTAAAATACTTGTACTCACATACAAGTTTTTCTTGCTCACTTTATCCTTCCGAAATTTGTTATTCCGAATTTATCCATTCCGGACTTTCTCATTCCGAGCTTTGTGATTACGAATCTTTTCTACTAACAAGTTTGTGTGCAAAGTTATTTTAGTATGGCAGGAATTAATGTTGGGTCTATTGACAATCTAAATCCGACAAGACCACCTATATTTGATGGTAATGATTATGAATACTGGAGAGATCGTATAAAGACTTTTGTTATCAATACTGGAGTAGACAACTTTGTTATGCTTACTGGTGATTATAAAATTCCTGACAAGGAAGTCAGAACCTTTACTAATCAGGAAAAGCAAGAATATCAACTAAAATATAAGGTACGCAACACTTTACTATGTTCAATGACTAGAAATATATATAGCCAAATTTCTTCTTGTGAAGCAGCTAATTGTATATGGATGAAGTTAGAGGTTACACACTTTGGGACTTCCAAGGTGATTGAGACTAGAAGAGCTATGCTTAGAGCTGAATATCATGGCTTCAATTTTCCTTATGGAGAACCTATCTATAAAGTTCAACAAAGATTTATGACTATTGTCAACAGTCTACAATCCATGGGAGAGAAAGGTTTAGATGATGAAGCTCTTGTGGACAAGATAATTGATATTATGCCCAATGAGTGGGAATCCAAGAGGACAGCTATAGATGAGAACAGGAAGGTCACTCAAATTACTCTTGATGAATTATTTGGAACTCTTCTACAACATGAAACAAGAATGAAGAGAGATGCTGACAACATCAAGAAGAAGAATGGAAATGGTACTATTTCTTTTACTACAACTTCAAATCAGATGAAAGCTAAGACTCCTGAGAGAGTAACCAGATCCAAGTCTAAGAAAGTCATTTTTCAATCCGAATCTAGTGAGAGTGAAGTTTCAGAAAATGAATTAGCCAATCTTGCTCGAAGGATGAACAAGATAGCTGGGCAGAGAAACATTCAATCTAAGTATAAGAAAAAGGACAGGAAAGATAAGAAAGATGGAGAAGTTACATGTTATGAATGTAAAAGAGCTGGACATATTAGACCAGATTGCCCAATGCTCAAAAAGAAAGAAAGGAAGGAAAGACATTCAGACAGGAACAAAAAGAAGTATTATAAAGCTAAAGCTAAGAAAGTTCTGAAATCCAATTACACCTGGAGTGCCAGTGGTGGTGACTCTTCAGATGAATCTTCTGATTATGAATATTCAGGACAGAAGAATCTTGGTCTTATATCCAGATTACCTATTGATAATCATTGTCTTATGGCTAAGGTATGAAATGCTGAATCTTTGACCAATGTTTCTTTAAACTCTAATGATAGTAAGTATTATAACTCTTCTGATGAAGAATCATCTTATGATGAGGAAAATACTTTACCTACTTATGAAGAAGTCTCTAGGTTTGCTGAACTTCATGAGATTGAGAATTCCAAACTCAATAAGAAACTTGATAAGGCAAACTATAGGAATTCTATTCTTACAAAAGAGATATCAGATCTTTCTAAAGATCTTGATAAGAAAAATGCTGATTTTGAAAATATTTCAAAAAATCTTGAGGAAGTAAGTTTTGAGAAGAACAAACTTTCTAAAGAATTAGAAAAATTAATTTCAAATAAAAATATTTTCGAGCCTAACTCTAGTTCTAAAACTAATGATATTGAGGATAAAAACTTGGTTGTAAAACTCAAGTCCGAAATTTTTTCCTTAAAGAAGTGTTTATCAAACTTTACCCATGGTAAGGAAAATTTTGATAAGATGTATTCCCAAATACGACCTTTAAGAAATAAATCCATATTTGGTTATACCCATGCAAAACCTATTTTCAGTAACAATTATGTTGTTCCTCAAAGTGCCCCATTTTGTACCAAGTGTCAATTTGGTGGTCACTGGGCAAAGAATTGTTCCTTAAACAAAACCCAATCTCTAGGATTTCACAAAGCTTACTTTTCTAAGAAAATGTGGATTCCTAAAATTTTATTGTCTAGAAATCTCGAATCCAAACAAGTTTGGATTCCGAAAGTCTAATTTTCTTCTTGATTTCAGGATAATAAAGAAAGTACCAGCAATAATACATGGTACATGGATAGTGGATGTTCCCGACACATGACTGGTAACAAAAGCTTTTTTGAAAATATTATCAAAACAAAAGGAGGAAAGGTAACTTTCGGAGACAATGCTAAGGGAGAGATTGTTGGTATTGGTAATATTGTGTTTTTAGGTAAAACCTTGATTTCAAATGTTCTTTTTGTTAAGGGTCTTAAGCACAACATCATTAGTATAAGTCAATTATGTGATGAAGGTTAGCTTGTGAATTTTAGGAATGATAAGTGTTTAGTTCACAATTCCAAGGAAGAATTTATTCTCTCAGCCAATAGGCAAGAGAATGTCTACACTTTGAATCTAGAAGACCTCAGGAGCCAAGATTTACCTTGACTAAGTGCAATGGAAGATCATTCTTGGTTATGGCATAGAAGATTAGGACACTGTAATATGAGAAACCTATGTAAAATCTCTAAGAAGAAACTAGTTAAGGATCTGCCGGAGCTTAGATTTGATTCTTCTAAAGTTTGTGATCCTTGTCAATATGGCAAGAAACATAAATCTAGTTTTAAGTCAATCGGTGAAGTCTCAACAACCGATGCATTACAGTTAGTGCACATGGATCTTTTTGGTCCAACTCAAACTGGAAGTATTGGAGGCAAATACTATGTGTTTGTTCTAGTTGATGATTACACTAGATTTACTTGGGTCTATTTTCTAGCAATGAAATCTGAAGCTTTTTCTTATTTCAAAAGTTTTAGAGCTCAAGTTAAAAATGAGAAAAACCTTCCATTGAAAACTATTCATAGTGATCATGGAGGAGAATTTCAAAATTCTGATTTTGAAACTTTTTGTAGTAAGAAAGGTATTACTCACAATTTTTCAGCACCTAGAACTCCTTAACAGAATGGTGTAGTTGAAAGAAGAAATAGAATTCTTCAAGAGATCACTAGAACCATGTTGAGTGAATATTCTATTCCTAGAAATTTCTGGGCTGAAGCTGTAAGTACTGCTTGTTATACTATAAATCGAGTTTTGATTAGACCTTTTCTTAATAAAACTCTTTATGAGTTATGGAATGGTAGAAAACCAAGACTTTCTTACTTCAAGGTTTTTGGTTGCAAAGTATTCATTTTGAATACTAAAGATAACTTACATAAATTTGCACCAAAGTCTGATGAAGGAATTTTCTTAGGATATTCCACAACCTCTAAGGATTATAGAGTTTTTAATAAAAATAATTGTAATGTTGAGGAAACAGTACATGTAAAATTTGATGAATCAGATCCTTTTGTTTTTAAACCATCTCAACTTACATCTTCAGATGTGTTTTCAAAAACTGATTGTCAACCTTTGATAGAAGAACCTTCGGATAAGGAAATTGTTCTAGAAGATACTTCTGAAACATTTACCCCAGAAGACTTTCTACCCTATGTTGATGAACAGGTTTTCCAAAACCCAAATCAGGTGTTTCTTAAGAATCATCCCAGTGATAGTATCATTGGATATGTTAGTCAACCTGTAAGGACTAGAAGTTCCTTAAGAAATGAAGTAGAACATCTAGCATTTCTTTCCCAATTAGAACCTAAAAGCACTGACGAAGCTTTAGGTGATGATGATTGGATTAAAGCCATGCAAGATGAACTAAATGAATTCGAAAGGAATAAAGTCTGGAACTTGGTTGAAAGACCTAAGGACACTTCTGTTATTGGAGTAAAATGGGTTTTCAGAAATAAATGTGACGAAAATGGAGTCATTGTTAGAAATAAAGCTAGACTTGTTGCTAAAGGCTATAATCAGCAAGAAGGAATAGACTATGAAGAAACCTATGCTCCAGTAGCTAGACTTGAATCTATTCGTATTCTACTTGCTTGTGCAGCATTATTTAATTTCAAACTTTTCCAAATGGATGTGAAATGTGCTTTTCTTAACGGTTATGTTTAAGAGGAAGTTTTTGTTGAACAACCTCCTGGCTTTGAAGATACAAAACATCCGGATCATGTTTTTAGACTTACCAAAGCTTTGTATGGCCTTAAACAATCCCCACGAGCATGGTATGATAGACTCACTGGATTATTGCTTCAAAATAACTATGTTAAGGGAAATGCAGATCCAACCCTTTTAATAAAGAAAGATAAGAAAAATGTTTTGATTGTTCAAATTTATGTTGATGACATTATATTTGGTTAAACTCAGCAATCTTTGACTGACTCTTTTGCTAGTCTAATGAAATCTGAGTTTGAAATGAGTATGATGGGTGAGTTAACTTTTTTCCTTGGTTTTCAAATTTCTCAAAAACCAGAAGGAACCTACATATCTCAACATAAGTATATTAAAGATCTTCTGAAAAAGTATGGTTATGACAACACTAAGAGTATAAGTACTCCCATTGGTACCTCAAACTCTTTAGATCTTGACGAAGCTGGGAAACCAGTGGATCAAACATCTTTTAGAGGTATGATAGGAAGTCTACTTTACTTAACAGCTAGTCGACCAGACCTAATGTTTTCAGTATGCTTATGTGCAAGATATCAATCCAATCCAAAGGAATCTCACTTAAAGGCAGTAAAAAGAATATTTCGCTATCTTAAGGGAACCATGGATCTAGGATTATTTTATACTTCTGGAAATGATTTTGTTCTAAAAAACTTTTCTGATGCTGACTTTGGTGGATGTAGAATGGATAGAAAAAGTACATCCGGAACTTGTCATTTCATAGGAGATTCTTTAGTTTCTTGGTCCTGCAAGAAGCAACATTCTGTAGCACTCTCCACTGCTGAAGCTGAATATGTAGCAGCTGGAAGTTGTTGTGCACAAGTGTTGTGGATGCAACACACACTCACAGACTATGGATTGAGTTTTACTAAAACTCAAATTTTGTGTGATAACACAAGTGCCATTGCCCTAAGTAAAAACCCTGCACATCACTCTCGTGCAAAACACATAGATATTAGGCATCACTTTCTTAGGGATCACACACTTAAAGGAGATATTATTCTTCAGTTTATCAGAACGCAAGATCAACTTGCTGATATTTTCACAAAATCATTGCCTTCTGATAGATTTGAATATATTAAACAGAAGTTAGGAATGATAACCATAAGGTAATCTTTCTTAATTAACTTTCTGTTGAAAAAATCTCCTTACAGTAATAAACTCCTTTTCATAGGGGGAGTACATTTGATTGTTTATTTAACAAAGTTTTTCAAAATTTGTTTTCAAACTTTTCGGAACGAAGATTTCCGGAATGGAACTTCCGGAACTAAATTTTTTGATTGGACAGTTTCGTATAGAATACTTCTGGAATGGAAGTGTTCTTATTAAACATTTCCGGAATGAAAATTTACGTACTGGCATTTTCATAACCAGGTTTTTGTATCGATGTTTTTACTCATAATGTATTTTTCGTAATGTATTTTTCGTACTAAGTTCTTCGTACTGTTTTTTATTCTTAAGTTTGTTCTTCGTACTGAGTTTTCCGTAATGAGTTTTTCGTACTATGTTTATTTTTCATAGTAAATTTTTTGAGAAATCAGCTATTACGAATAATTCCCTAAGCCAATCCAAAAGGTATGATTTCCTTCCTCATGTTTTCGTAGTCATATTTTACTTGCTGGAATTTTCTTGTACTAAGTTTTCGGATTATAGTTTTCTTAAATCTTTGTTTTAATAAAAACCTCAAAAAGATCGGATTCAAGTTTTCAACCGTCAGATCTGATCATAGCTCTTTCCAACCGTTAGATCAACTGTGGAATGTGAACCATCATCTCGTCGCCTATATAAAGGGGACTGAAATTCTTGTCCCACATCGATCTCATGCTCTCGCGTCCCGAATCTCTGCCTCTCTGATTTAAGGCCATTCCGAACTACAGTTGTCTCCATTCCGAACTTCTCAGAGAACTTCAGATCCGAATGTCTGCGGAGTTAGCATCTCAAGAAATGTCTTCCACTAAGCCTATTTCTCAGTGGTTAGTTTACAGAGAAAGGTTAGTCCATCCGGTTTTCTTCAGCAACTACGATTCTATCATTTCAAAGAATATTAAGTTGAATGGCTGGGAAGATGTTGCGGTATCAAAAACCGGGAACCAAGATGAAGTATTTTCATATTTACTTGTCGAGTTTTATGAGTCAGTTTCTTTCTTCAAGGAAGATAATAGGGAGAAGTTCTCTTTTAAGTCTTATGGCAAGACTTACAATCTTTCTCACAACAAGGCTGCAAGCTTGGTTGGGCTGTCTTATGAAGGAGAAGCCGAGTCTATTTCGCATGTGTTTCCAGACTCTAAGGGTAGCTTCAACAAGGAGAAGGCCTTAGAAACTCTCGGACTGGCTGATGACAAGGCTCCAAAAATTGCAAGTCTATCTACAAACTTCCGGATTCTGGAGTTATGGGTGCAAGGAATTATCGTACCAAGGAAAGGTGATAAAGATAGCTTTAAGAAGAGTGAGATCTATATCTTAGATTTCCTGATAAATCTAAGGAAGTTTAACTTGATGAAGCATATTCTTCTTAATATTGAAAATTTGAAGAAGGGGAATCTGAGAGCTCAGATTATTATGTATCCAGAAATACTCTCCACGTTGATTGTTCAGTGCCTTGAGTCTTTCAAGGAGGCTTGAAAATCTAAGCCAAGAGTTTTCAAGATCATGCTGGTCGGCGATGGTACTCTGAAAAGGATGAATGTGGCTTTCAACAAGGAAACTGGTGAATTCTTCGATTTTCCAAATCAAGAAGAAACGGCTCCGAAAGCTGCTGAACCGGAATCATCTAAGACAGTAAGGAAGAGAAAGCTGAAAGAAGTGGAAGTACAAGCAGAGAATCCTAAGTCTAAGGAAGTCCATTCCGCACCTCCAAAGCCTAAGAAGAAGAAATCCTATCCTGATGAGGTTGTTACAAAGTGGAGAGCTGGTAAAGAGAAAAGGAAAGAAGGGGATCCGCAGTTCGGATTGGACCCTGCGGAGGCTAAGGCCTTGAAGGAGAAAACTACTGATGAGCTTGAAAGACAAGCAAAGGAAAAGAAGCTCAAGAAGAAGATGTCTGAGGCTGAGGTAGCTCAGGATTTATTGAAATTCAATGAAATGGTTTCAGCAACTATTCCAGTTCCGAGATCTTTCTCCTTGGAATCTCTACCTGAGACTCCAGGAAGAAATCTTGTTGCTCCGGAAGAAGATGTTGCTAAGAATACTGAGGACGTAGAGAAAGTTGAACAAGTGGAACAAGTAGAAGAGGGTGCTGAAGGAAGTGGTGAAACCGGAGATGTGCTGAAACAAGTAAATGATTAAAAAGGGACACCTTCGGAACACTTATCACTCCGGACTTCAGAAGCTGAATCTTCAAAGCTAGTTACTCCAGCAATGGAAGAAGAGAAAGGAGAAGAAGAAGTTGCTTATCATAGAGAAGAAGAACAACTTTTACATGATATTTCTCAGATGAAAAATGTAGAGGATGGTATTCACGAAGTTGCTGATGAGGAAGATAAGGTTGTTCAAGTTTCTGATAGTGACAAGAGAACTCCGGAATAGGATTCAATTCCGAAAAAATATAAGGGGAAACAAATTCTTGCTGATACTCCGAGTTCAGAAAAGAGGATGAGAAAGGAAGCTGGTAGTTCTTCAAAGAGAAAGTTGGAGATAATTGAGGAAGATAACTCTCCAAGCAAGATTTCAGATTCGGAGTCATCCTCGTTGGGGCATGATTTTGTTGTTTAGTCTTTAAAGAAGTTGGTGGGAACCATTCTGACCTTCTCTAGTATTGACTCAAGATGCCAGATGCTCCAACATGCGTTGAATTAGAAAACCGACTCCGTATCTATGGTTATGGATAAGTGCGTTGAGATTGAGGCTCAGTTCAAAACCTTATTTGTTGGTTACGAAGCTCATAAAAGATCTTTCAAAAGGATGACAAGCTGGTCGAAGAAGACTGTGGAAGAGATGAGGTTGCTTGATGAGTTTCAAGACAATGTTAAAGATGCATTTGAGACTGAGGACAAGAAGATAAATGAGCTGACTTCCTCCTTTGAAGAAAACCTGACTGAAGAAAAGAACTTCCAGATCCAAGAAGTCAGGGATCTGAATGGGAAACTGAATTCTGTCTCTTAGAACTGGAAGTTTGAAAGGGATCATCGGATCGATTTTGAAGAAAGGATGAAGGCTCAGGACGAAAAGATGAAAGCTCAGGAAGAAAAGCTGAAAGCCCAGGAAGAAAAAATTGAAGCTCAATCCACAAGAATAGTGGTCTTAGAGAAGCAAGCTGAAGAAGATCATAAAGACTTAAAGAAGATCAAGACTATTCTTAAGGGGATCATGTCGAAGGATAAAGATCCGAAATAACCAAATCCGATCTTTTTGTTGTATTCTTTTTGTTACTGACATTCCAAATCTAATGAAAATTGTCTATCTCGTTTCCATTGTTGTCATTACTAATCTTTCAGGTACTTTGTTATTTTTCCATTCCCTCCAATTATTTTTGTAAATCACAAAGGGGGAGAAGTAAAAGATCCTTAAGAAAAAGAGGAACTCTAATAAGATTTTATCAAAGGGGGAGAAAGAAAAAATACCCAAGGAAAAAGAACTCTAATAAGAGTTTGTTTAAGGGGGAGTTTTTCTTAAAGAATACCATCTTATGAAATATCACTCCGGAAATATGAATATGATCCTTAGAGTTTCAAAGCCTAAGGGGGAGTTAGTCGTATTCATCTATATCCTTAAAGCATGGGAGATAAGCATTAATATTTTTCTTTCTTCTTAGAATTTTTTTTCCCGTAAGGATGTTTGTGCTTTCCAAAAAGGGGGAGATTGTTGAGTCAATAAGGTTTTCATTATGACTTTTCCATTCCTTATTGTTTTAAAAATCACAAACACCTTATCTTAAGGAAAATCTCTTTTATACGGAAAATCGCTTTTATAAGGAAAATTGCTTTCTTAAGAAAAATCGCTTTTATAAGAAAAATTATCCTTATCATATTTTCATCCATATTTTTCTTAAGTATGAAATTCGGATTCATTTTCTCGGAATCATTGAAACTTTGATATAAAGCATTCTGTTTTAGGGTTTGGATTCTAGATAAGAACTATAAGGGAGTTTCATTCCGAATTCCTGATATGAACCCTGACTAAGTTCTATTCCAGATTCAGGATATGAATTCTGAAGAAGAATTCTCATTACGAATTGTAATGAAGAAATCTCATTCCTAATTCTCACTACGAATTCTGATAACAAATTCTCATTACGAATTCTGATGAAGAATTCTCATTACGAATTCTGATAACGAATTCTCATTACGAATTCTGATGACGAACTCTCATTACGAATCCTGATGATGAATTCTCATTACGATTTCTGATGACGAATTCCTATTCCGAATGCTCATTCCGAATTCTCATATTAAACAGAATTTGAGTATCTTTGTTTTATACACTCTGAATTAATTCAGACTCCGAAAAATATCTTTATTAGACTCCGAACTTTTATATTTCTTACACTTCTAAAATTTGTCTATTCTTTACTATTGTTCTTTACACTCCAATCCTTCACTCCGAAGTTTTCATTCCGAACTTTTATGTTAGAGTTTAAAACGATGTCGTACATTCTGTTACACTTGTTTTGTTATAAAATGATGTCGTCTATTTTGTTATAAACTAACCGTTGTCTAAGTGACACGTGTACAGGTCCCTCCGATCTTTAAGGAAAATATGACCGTTGGAGAAGGAGCCGACCTTACCTATAAATAGGAGCTCATTTGAAAGAGCTCATAGCTGATAGCTGATGAAAGTGCTGAAAGGCTGACTAATTTGCTTGAAGTGATTTCTAGAGAGAGAGGCTCTTATTAACTCTCAAAGCTTTGTGAGACTCCGAATGTTGGTGATTACATTCTAGGGCTTCCGGGGATAGGAAGACAGAGGTGCCGACTACCTTAAAGTTCGAGGGCTTCCTTGCTGAGGAAGACAGAGGTTGCCAACTACCTTGAAGTTGAGGGATTGCGGGGATAACAAGACAGAGACTCCGATCTTCGTATCGAGGGCTTACCCTGGTGTGGGTAAGACAGACTTGCTTGAAAGTATAAATCAAGGGACCTTTATCCAAGGTTGTTGGATACCCTTCTCTTTGGGTTAAAAGACTTATATCTTGTTACTAGTAGTTTTACTACTTGTTTTTATTCCGCTGCATTTTGTATCATAAGGAAAGTATAAATTTCTTATACTTTCTTATTTGTACTCTGATTTATTTAGATTCTATACTCTTTAAGGTAGAATCTCATATTGTAATTGTTTGTTATGTTTCAATCTCCGGAACCATATTTCCGGAACCTACTTTCGGAATCTCTTTCCTAGTTTACTTTTGGTGTTAGAGGTGTTGTGAATTTACTTAGTTTAACTTTGTTAAACTTAGCCTTTTCCTTTGCTTAAAGGAAAACATAGTTATTCTTAACTAACTTTAAAGGTTCTAAAGGAATTTTTAAAGTATACAATTCACCCCCCTCTTGTATATTGAGCATCTCATACTATTTCGATCCTACAGAAAGAACTTGCGTGGCCTATGGGAAAAGTTTTCCTTGTTTATCCCTTTGTCATTTTTGATGTTTTCTTCAAAGGTTGAATCACTTTGTGCTAATATATTCCCCTTTTCCGATATTTAGATTCTGTGACGAAAGGAGCGTCAATAAAAGTCCCCCCTCAGAGTTGGATCCGGAGAGAGATGAGGATTTGACTCTGAGGAAATCGAATACATTCAAAGGAAAAGGGGGCACGCAAGTCTTCAGGGCATAGAGGGCGGCGCACAAGTGTGCATCACGCAGGGATATGGCACTCGGTCGTGCAGGTTCCGGCGCGCAGGGTCCCGGTCACGTCTATAAATAGAGGGCCTCACTTCCGTACAAGCATCCGGATTTCCGGACTTCATACCTTCGAGCTCTCACCGCACAGGTCACCTTAGCCATGCAGGTTGCTCTGTTTTCTAGTGTTTTCCTTGATGTCGCGCTACTGTAAAGGCATTTGTACTTGCGCGGTTTATACTTGCGTGTCAAAAACTAGCGCGTCAAAAACTATCGCGTCAAAAACTAGCGTGACACATGAATACTTGCGCGCTATTTTTTAGACTTGCGTGCCTTAATGACTTAACCATTTTTTTGAAATCATTCACAAATTTTATGAAAAAAATAAAAATAAAAATAAACCCATTTAAGAGATTAATTTATTCAACTTTTGGGAAGATTCAATGGCTCCTAATAGAATTGGAACGGCTGATGAACTGGCTAGCAAGCGGATTGATGACATGATGAACATCATTGGCCATGATTACTATGATATCTGCAACAACACTCTCCCAGATATGGCTAAGTACTTGACGAAATATCATCCTAATTTTCCACAGAGCATCTACCTATCTCTATGTGGTCATGGTCACCTGCAAGGAGTCAATGTTCCAGATGCAAGGAACTATACACCTGAAATGCTGCTGCGCTGCTACTCCTTCATTTCGGTTATGCTGTGAATTAAGAGCAACAACAATGGTGTGAACTTTCAAATTCTTCCTTCATGTTATTTCCTTGAAGATATGAAAATGGAAAACCCATGGGCTGAAATGTTTTCCACTGCCGGTTGGTGGAGAGAAGACAAACATGGAATTAGAGCAATATCTGAAAAGAGTACTCTCTCCAAATGGCTCTTTACTTCCAATGCTCCATTCTCAAATCCATGTATCCATCTTCCATGTCTCTTGGACAGAAACAGAGTTACTGTTTGATCAGCCGAAAATTTTCTCAAACCGCACTCAAGAACATCCTTTTACAATTATTCCAAAAGAGCTAGTATCACTGCATCTCTTATTGTATCCAGTTGAATGAATGAATTCTAGGTGGTTGTTGATGAAGTTCGGGATGCCGTAAATCAAATGAAGTGTTATGTTGAAAGCCTCTTGTAATTATTGAAAAAGAGAAGAGACTCCAGTTTGTGGATGTCCTTCTAACTCTTGTGCATCAATGAAAAACAATTTCACTTTCACTTATTTGTACCTGCATTCTTTCACTACCTGCTTCAAATTTACTTAATCCAATGGGATGAGTAAGCATAGTTTAATTTTTACTAGGATTATTACAAATAACCCTAAAAACATTGAACCTTTTAATTGCTCAATATTACCTAAATCATACAGAATGTATGTTTAGTGAGCTGAAACTTGACTTTTATTCAGAGTTCCTTTGTCTTTTGTGGGCAGTTTAAAGTCATGCATGCCAGACATAAAGGGGATAATGTTTAAGGTTGAAATAGATTTGACCAAAATGGATTAAAATTGATTCAATTCCTTGACAATTTATCTGAAAACATATTACCATACTCAAGTATGAGAGAAAATATGTAAACTATGACATAAGAATATTTGAATCTGAGGAATGATATGAAAAAGATCTAAAAGGCATTAGAAGAAGTAGTTTCCAAGAATGAAATTACTATTATTTAACAAAACCCGTTAGGGGTTGAATTATGTAGGGCCACCTAAGGGAATTGGCTGCATGGTCAAATAAATAGCATCTTTCAGCTGACAAGTCTGTTATGTGGACTGTTTATGCAAGGCCACCTATTGGCACGTGCTACATAGTTAGGCAAAAGAACTCTCAGAAATTTACTTTCCTAGTGCTAAAAGCCAGTGAAAGTTTATGGAGATTCAAATTTTCTAAAGTATATAGTTTGTTGTATGGAAAGAGATACCTGAATATGGAGAAGATATTTTCAGACAAGATTATCGAAGAACTGGATGAATATCACTCCTATAAAGGTCTGACCCAAACGTAGGGAAGAAGAATAAACCATAGACTTTAATACTTTCAGATCATGAAAAATGATATGGGACAAATATGTTAAGGATGACTATTTTTTTGCGGATCCCTACATACTGTTGTTTAATAAAAATAAGGACAAAAGAGGCATTCTTCCCAAGAATGAAGTTACCATCATTTAACAAACCCGTTAGGGGGTTGAATTATGCAGGGCCACCTAAGGGCATTGGCTGCATAGTTAAATAAAATAGTATCTTTTGGCTAACAAGTCTGTTATGTGGACTGTTTATGCAAGGCCACCTATGGGAACGTACTGCATAGTCAGGCAAAAGAATTCTCAGAAGTTTGATATTTTTGTGACTAAAAGTCATGAAAAGGGTTATGAAGATCTGAAAATATTTAAGGTTAGGATTATACCACATAAATATGGGTATTGTCTAATGTATATAGAGATACATAGGTCAATGATAACCATAATCATGTTGTGGCTAGGTCCTAAATTGAAATTTTGGACTTCACTACGTATCTCATAAGAATGAGAATCAAGCCATACGTAGTTCTTGAAATGCAGTTTAACGTCGTGCAGGACGAAAATATGAGAGATCTTCGTTTAGGGTCATAGATTTCGGACCATAATAATGAATACACAGTGTGTGTTTTCATGAGGACTTTTTAGCCAAGGGACTGAAAGTGAAATTTGGGGTTAGGCCCAAAAAGACTTGGGGATGGATTCGAGGGATACTCGAACATTCCTACGTATCCCATAAGGATGGGAATCAAGCCCAAATAGTTCTAGAACTACCCTTTGTACAAATTTGGTTCGTACATGTGAAGGGTGAAAGGGGACTTTAGTGCAATGATGGTTTAACCTGAGAAAAAAATTAGGCATTACCATGTATGCGAGTAGTCTTTTGAAAATGAAACATAATTGAAAAAATCAATGTCAATAATAGTTCTCTCTCAAATGAGGAATCAAAGAGTATTGTAGTTTATTGTCATACCGGACAAAAGTGTTGCATAGTTTAACGTCATATAACAAGGACGAAAGTGAATCAATGTAAAGATATTGATTCTAGTGGCGGTTTCATGAATCAACATCATATGAGATGGTGGTGAACCGATGTGAAGAGATTGTTTTTGGGCTTGAACCTTGGGAGGTTGCCTACATACCCAGCCTGGAGGGCAAGGATCAAAGTCCGTGTAGTTCAATTAAAGAATGAATTAATGATCAAGTTGTTCTTGGGGACAACGATCTAAATAAAATAATAAAAAAAATGTTGTTGGGACTTATACATGGTTAGCGGCCCAAAGAGAATGTTACGGTTGAGGTTTTCTCTAAGCTCACGTGAGTCATACTCGGTGTGAGAAACAAGAGGTATCAAAAACCTTAACGATGCATAGCTTAATGTCATGTAGGACATATAAATGTACTATGTAGTTTAAAGTCTTGAAGTTAGGACTATTGGTGCTGCGCAGTTTAGTGTCATGTAATAGGGACAAAATACAGTTTAATGTCATGTAGGACATATCATGAATTTTCTGTATAGTTTAGCGTCATGTAGTTAGGACGATGGGGACAATAGATTTTAACGTCATGTTGGACGAAAGGGGGACTGTGCAGTTTAATGTCATGTAGTAAGGACAAAATAACACACCATTTACGTCATGTTGAACGCATGGGGATTTTTTCCCACAGTTTAACATCATGTTGGACGAAAGTGTGAATATTTTAAGGTCATATGCATGGACCGTGGATGGTGCAGTTTAATGTCATGTTGGACGGTGGTGTAGTTTAATTTCATACATGACCTTTGATGATTATATAGTTTAACGTCTTTCCAGACGTAAGGGACTTTTATACAGTTTAGCGTCATGTAGTTAGGACGTCACAGTTTAACGTCTTGCTGGACCTAAGGTACTTTTATATAGTTTAACGTCATGTGGGACGAAGTTGAAGTTTAAGGTCATACTGGACCATTGCTGTATAGTTTAATGTCATATAGCAAGGACGAACTGGTGCCGCACAGTTTAATGTCATGTTGCGGGGACATATTCTGAATAGTTTAAGGTCATACTGGACCAAGAAGGAGTTTAAGGTCATACTGGACCATTACGGTATAGTTTAACGTCATATAGCAAGGACGAACTGGTGCTGCACAGTTTAGTGTCATGTTGCGGGGACATTGAAGGTGACACAGTTTAACATCATGTTGGACGTATGTGCAAATACTTTAGGGTCATATGCTTAGACCGTTGCTGTATAGTTTAACGTCATATAGCAAGGATGAACTAGTGCTGCACAGTTTAGTGTCATGTTGCGGGGACATTGAAGGTGACACAGTTTAACATCATGTTGGACGTATGTGCAAATAGTTTAGGGTCATATGCTTAGACCATTGCTGTATAGTTTAACATCATATAGCAAGGACGAACTGGTGCCGCACAGTTTAGTTTCATGTTGCGGGGACATCTTGTGAATACTTTGTATTTTATACAAAATATTTCTTCAAAAATCTGGCATTAGTTGGAGTAGTAATGAGTTCTCTATCCATCAAGATTAATGAATAAGCTCCATTAGAGTAGACCCTATGTATTGAATAAGGTCCTTCCCATTTTGGCTCAAGCTTGGGAGGTTTCTTTCCTGGTATCATTGGAGTTCTGAGAACTAATACCAATTCTCCCTGAATGAATGAACGAAGATGAACTTTTTCGTTAAAAGCTCTTGCTATTCGATTCTGATAGATTTCCAAGTGGTGAAAAGTGCACAATCTTTTCTCATCTAACCGTTCCAATTCATTCAATCGCTTTTGGGATTGCTCATCTATAGATAAATGATCACAAATAGCTGCTCTGAGTGAGAGAAATTGAACTTCAATTGGTAAGACTACTTCTGTTCCATATACCAACGAATATGGAGTTGACCGTGTTGCATTGTGGGTGGTAGTCTGATAAGCCCATAAAGCATGAAAGAGTTTATCAGGCAATGACCTCTTATCTTTATCCACCATCTTTTGCAGTATATTTGAAAGCGTCTTGTTAAAGGCTTCTATTTGGCCATTGGCTTCCGCATGATACCGAGATGAATGGTTGGATTTAATGTTGTATTCTTGATACAATTTCTTCACCTCAGAAGAACATACGTTGGTGCCGTTGTCCGTCAATATGGTATGAGGGACACCAAATCTAGTAATGATGTTAGACTTGATAAAGCTAAAAATGTATTTAGAACTGACTTCTTTGAGAGGTACTACCTCTGGCCATTTGGAAAAGAAATCAGTAGCAGTAAGAATGTACTTAAACTGCATGGCCATAGCTGAAGGGTAAGGTCCCACCACATCCATTCCCCATGTGGCAAATGGACATGAGTATTTAGCTGTATGAAGCAACTCTGTAGGTTGATGAATGAAGTTTTCATGTACTTGACATGAATGACACATCTTTGTGAAATCAACACAATATTGTATCATTGAAGTCCAAAAGTATCCAAGTCTTTGAATTTGATCAGACAATCTATGTCCAGACTGCTGGGCACCACAGACTCCTGCATGCACTTCTTTCATGACATCCGTTGTCTCTTCACCATCAATGCATCTGAAGAGAACTCCATCGAAACCACGTTTTTAGAGAATTTTCTCTAGGTGGTTTGGGCCATCATAAAGAGTAAAATTGACCACACGTCACCAGATTTGTTCTTTCTCGACTCTATCAGGTGGAAGTGTTCCATTTGGAAGGTATTCCCTGATAGGTGACATCCATCCTCTAGTATGACCATACAGTTCAGGAATGGGACAAATTTCATTAATTTCCTATGTTCTGGATTGAACATAAGGTGAAATTGCACGACGGTGGGCAATACTGATGGTTGTCTCATCCCGATTTGGATCTGCTAGAGCTGTGGCTATATTAGCCAGTGCATCATCTTGAGAATTTTGTGATCTTGGGACATAAGAAAATGTCGGTTCTGAAGGGAATTCCGCCATTAACTTTATGACATAATCATACAAAGGGATTAACTCTTCTTTTCTGATGGCATAATCCCCATTGACTTGTTTGATTACCAGGTCTGAATCACCTTTCACCTTTAAGTGATTCACTTGTGCTTGAAGTGCTAACTCCAAGCCTGTGATAAGAGCTTGGTATTCGTCTTCATTATTGGTACCAGCTTCCCACAATAAAAAGGAATAAGGTAACAATGCCTTATCTGGAGAAATGAGTACAATTCCTAAACCAACTTTTTTGAATTTAGGATTTTCCATTTTCTTCCCTGTTGGACTTCTGGAAGCACCATCAAAATACATTTCCCATTTTTGAGGACACTCTTGAATAGAAAAAACTTCCTCATCAGGGAGTTCAATATCTGAAGACGTGTCTTCCACTGAAGGATGTTCAGCTAGGAAATCAGCCAGAGCTTGGCCCTTTATTGCCTTTTGAGATACATACTGAATGTGGAATTGTTGAAAAATAACTGCCCACCTTGCTAGACGTCCTGTAAGTATTGGAAGACTAAGGATGAATTTGTGCGGATTATTGCGAGATACCAATTGGACCTCGTGATGTTGCAGGTAGTGTCTCAGTTTTTGAACTGCAAAGATTAATGCCAGGAAGCACTTCTCAATACTTGAATACCGGGTTTCTGCTTCAAGCATAGTTCTACTGAGATAGTAGAGGCTATTTTCATTCCCAACATCATTTTTTTGAGCGAGAAAGGCACCCAATGATCGCTCTAGAGCTGTAACATAGAGGATAAGTGTTCTACCTTCAACAATTAACATGAGTACTGGTGGACTCAAGAGTTCTTTCTTGAGAACATCAAACGCTTCTTGACATTCTTCAGTCCACTGGTAAGTGACTCCTTTTTTCAATAATTTGGTAAAGGGTAAACTTTTGCATGCCAAATTGGCGATGAAATGCCGAATATATGCTAAGTGTCCTTGAAGTCCTCGTAATTCTTTCAAATCTTGAGGAGGTGACATACCAAGGATTGATTTGGTCTTCTCAGGATCCACTTCAATACCACGATGGCGTACAACAAAGCTGAGGAATTTTCCTGAGGTTACCCCAAAAGCACATTTTAAAGGGTTCATCTTCAAATTATGTTGTCAAAGCTTGTGGAATATGACTTCCAAATCAGCCAAGTGATTAGAACGTTGTTTCGATTTAACCACCAAATCGTCTACATAGCATTCAACAAACTTCCCTAAGAAAGGATTGAAGATACGATGCATGGCGCGTTGATATGTTGCACCTGCATTCTTTAAACCAAAGGGCATCACCCGGTAACAAAACACACCTTGAGGGGCTCTGAAGGCTGCAGATTCCTCATCTTCTGGGGCCATTCGGATCTGATTATATCCAGAATATCCATCCATTAAGGAAAGTACATCATAGCCATCGGTTGCATCAATTAAGAGTTCTGTAATCGGAACTGGGAAATCATCTTTAGGTCAATACCGATTAAGATCTCTGAAATCGATTTAAACCCTAATTTGTCAGTTCCACTTCTTTACAGGGACAGTATTAGCCAACCACTTGGGATACTGAACTTCTCTGACGAAGTTAGCTTTGATCACCTTATCCACTTCAGCTTCAATTTTGGAAGCATAAGTTGGGTGTGTTCTTCTCGTGGCTTGCTTAAATCCTCGATGTTCTTTTGGTAAACCCAAATGACGAGTAGAAATATCAGGATCAAGCCCAGGCATTTCTGTATAGTTCCAAGCGAAAATATCTTTATTTTTCTTTAGAAAAGAAATATACATCTCTTTCTCTTCAAGGTTCATGGCCGCAGTAATTAAAGTGGGGTGTGGATCTTTCTCTGTACCCAGATTTTTTTCTCTGAGTTCATCCACAGTGGTAGAGATACCTTCTTCAAATGCTGGAGAAGCATCTCTAAGATCTTCCTCTTCTTCTTCATCATGTGCTATTTCTTCCATTTCTACTAGCATAGTAGATGACAAAACGAAATTTTCCTGATCAGAAGAGATGTCAAAATTTGCACATTTTGAAGAAGAAGCTTCCATTTCTGACCCTATTGATGATAAAGGGCTTTCTTTGGGAAATAAAGAGGAGATGATGGATTGATAATTAACATCATTATTCACCTCCGATGTTGCTATAACTTCTTCTGGCCTGATTGGCGAAGTATAGACCTGTTGGATTTCAGCAGATGAAATGAAGACATCACCACTTGTGCTTTCATCACTGTTTGGTAGGTTACCAATTTCTCCCATGTTGTCTGGCTCAATTTCCGTAATTGACATTATGGATCATTCCATAAGAGTATTTGTATTTGGGCCTATTTTTTCAATTTGACTAATAGGTAACACATAATCTGTACTCACATGTGTAAATGGATTTATTGGAATTTTCTCCAAACTATATGGAGCATTAACTTTGGTAATTTCCTTCATTGTAGATTTTTCTATTCCCTTCATGTGATAAAATTCTGCCTCAATGTATTGAGACTCACATGTCTTGAATGGGGTCTTATCACCATAAAATGTTCCAACTTGACCATTGAAACAGTATTTGAGACATTGATGGTATGATGATGGAATAGCTGCATGCTGATGTAGCCAGGGTCTTCCAAGCAAGACGTTGAAAGCTGAGTCTTGATCAACAATCATGAAATCCGAATTGGATACAAGATCTCCAAACTGAGTTCTAAGTGTAACTTCGCCCAGTGGTTCTTGATCATTTTTATCATATCCTTGTAACATCATGGAAGAAGGAGATAAATCAGATTCCGTGAGGCCCAATCGACGAAGTGTACAAATGGGCATGAACCATTGTCAATGAAAGCTCTTCGGATATCTACACCATTGACTTTTCCAGATAAGTACAAAGGTTTTATGTGCCCATTCACAACATCATCTTCATCTTTATCAGTAAAAGATATCACTGCATGGCATTCTGCAGGATTATTCTCTATGTGATAGACTTTAGCTGCAGCAATTTCAGCTTCGAAATCCTGAGGACTTGACAAAGCTTCGATGAGTGCTTCCCGAAGATCTTTTGATAGATTGAAAGAATCCAAAATTGATAACTTGGCTGGTACTTGGGCCAAGTTTTTCAATATATCATACTTTTAATCTAGAGGTCTGCGTTTCCCAACATGAATATGCGGTTTAGCAGGTACCTTGGAAGTAGATGCTTTGGAAGCTGATGCATCTTGTATTGGGAGAGAAGTTGGCAATATCCTTGGTTTTGGAATATTAGACCGATTAGATCTATTTACTTGCTGAGATAAAGAAGATGGAACCTTCAATCGGTCTTCTAAAATAACTGTGCCAAACTGAGTTGACTATTGGCAGAAGAACTTGCTTGTTCTTTTTGAGCTCGCTGAAGGGCTCTACCACGAGTTTCTGCTGCATACACAGTGCAAGTAGGGGTAGAATTGGAGTAGTGGCTTCTGAAAGATCCACGTCTTCCCCTGTATCCTGAACCTCTGGAACTTCCTCGGATTCCCTTATTTGATACAAGGAATTCAGGCTCATCAAAATTGAAATTACGACTGGAATACGGATCTGTTAATTGAATCATATTAACAGAACCGAAGAATAACTCTTCGTCTAATAAAGACTCTTCCTGACTAGCCTGTGTAGGCTGTGCCGTTTGATAGGGTGGTGCCCGTGGTTTTGAAGTAGATGGAATAAAGTCTGCCAGAGTCAAAGACAATTTAGGTTTGACACATACTCATCTTCTTCTAATTATTTTTCCTTCTTTGAATCAAACCGTTTCTTTGAGGATTTTCCCTCTGACGAAGAGGGTTTTACCGCAATATTCATGGCAGAAGACACAGTTGGTTTCTTTAATTGTGTTCGCAAAATGGAATGAGTCCGGTTGATTGTCTTTCTGACCATCCAATCATCATACTTCTGTGCATTTCTGCTGTTGACTTCTTGCCATTCACCTTCCTCCTCTGGAACTGTAGCATTAACACATGCTATCTGAGTCGAAGAACCTTTCAACTTGACTTGTCCCAAGTCGACCACCTTTTGCAGTAGGTCTTTAAAGACAAAACACTCCTGGATGGGATGCCCCAACATTTGATAAAAGGGACAATAATTGGGATGGTCTTCATCTCCTTCCTTGTTTGGCCTCTTGGGCACTGTCAATTGAACCAAATTATTTTCCATAGCTGAAATAAAGTAACCAGGAACTTTCTCATTTCGGAAAAAGTATGTTTTACTCTTCAAATCGTCAAATTGTTCTTGTTGTTGATCTCTTTGATCATTTGGATGAAACGGCCTTTGTTGTTGGCGTTCAGGAGGTGTAGCTCTTCGAGAAGATGAAGGTTTTGAAGTAGAAATAGGTACATGTGCTTGTTTAAGCATAACTGTAGCAGTTTCTGCTTTACCCATTCTCCTTCCTGGAGCTGATATAATTACACAAGATTTAACCTTAGCCTATATAAGGGAATCTTAAATCTGCTGAGCGATTGAAGTAAGGTCTCAAAACCCTCCTGTGTATTTCACAGGGATCAATGGCGTGCATAATTCGTCATGAAAATTTTCACGCAGATTGGTAACAGCACTTCCTGAGGGAGTGCTAAACTCAGGGAATACGTTAATCTCTTCCAGCGAGCAATGAAATCAGAGACTCTTTCATTCTCCCTTTTCTTGCAGTTTGTAAGATCGAAAATTGTCGTTTTTGGAAAAGTTGAGCGGAAATGAAGAAGGAATTTTTGACGAAGATCCTCCCATCTGATGATTGACCGGGATTGCAAGCTTGTATACCAGACAAAAGCTGGTCCTTGCAAGGTTCGTACGAAGCATCTGAGTTTCACTGCTTCTTGCTGCTCTGGAGTTCCCATCATAGGATCGCAACAAGACACGTAATGCGTCAAATGTTGTTCAGGGTCGCCTGATCCATTGAAAGTAGGGAAAACAGGGTTTTCAAAACTAGATGTAGGAGAAATTGAATCTACCCATTCCGGGTAAACTTTCTTTTTTGGTTGAACTTGCACCCATTTCCATTCTATAGTTTCTAACCGAGCTGTTAATGACTCAATAGTAGTTATTAACTTTTGAGAAACATCAGGTTGAATTTGGTCTTGGGTAGGTGCAACGAATGGAGCTTGGACAGACGTGGTGATTGGTGCTGCAACTGATGGTAGCACTGCCAACCGTTGTTGCGTTTGACCCGTAGGATTAGACCTCTGAGGGTGTACTGATAAAGGAGGATATTCCTGATCCATCTCAGTAGTTACAAAAAATTCCTTTGGCTGTTGGACTTCAGCATTCTAAAGAAGAAGACTACTCTGAAGTAGTTCTGCATTCAACCTTCTTAATTCTTTAATTTCTTCCTCTTGTTGTGCAAACCTTTTCTCTAGCGAGAGCGATTGACCTTCTCTAGAGGAAGGATATGTAACCTGATTCTTTCCCCTCCCTTTTTTGGATACTTTTTGAAGAGAAGGAAGTGGATTACCTAGGTTCTGAGTAATCCTTTGACTTCGTGTACGCACACCTTCTTCATTTGTATCGGTGCGTACATTTTCTTGACCAGGACGCTCTTCATCTGAGTCCCCTGAGTGAGTCTCCTCTGGTGGATTAGAAAAAATGGCATTGATGACATTAATTGATGTATAATGCATCACATCCCTTCTATCAACATTTCTGTGATATTGTCTTCTTTCATGCCTTTGATGAGACATTACCTTTTGTTGATTTAATCTTTTAGGAACTTCTTGACGAGCTATAACTTGGATGGAATCTCCATATAATTTGGCTCTTCGTTCCGCTTGGGGATTCTTCCCCAATCGAGAAAAGACCGATATTCTATGAGAAGGGGATTAATGATTTGAAAGAGTCCCCAATCTCGAGAACTGGGGATGTTCCTGCTGCTTCGGCTCAACTCCTTGAATCCCATTTGTTGACTCTGATGGTTGGGTTAAAGGAGTCCCCAGTCTGACAAGCTGGCGTGGCTCTTGACATGCTATGTCTAAGACCTTCTTAAAAGATCTCTTGATCTTGCGAATCTTAGTTCGGAAATTAGCTGGATGCATTAGCCTGTATCTACTTTTATCACCTGGTTCAACAGACTGTTGGATGATTTCCGAAACTTCTGTCATTTGATGATGTGTTTGCTCCATATGAGAGGCTTGTGTAATATTCTCGCCTGCTTGATGTAGGAGCAATTCAACAACTTGTTCTCTATATGCTTGATTTTGAGAGGAACTAGTTGAAGCCTATTCCTGAGCAAGCTTTTGATTATGAACAAAGCCCATTGACTGTGGCCGGCCATGGGCAATAACATTGCATGAGACCATTTTCGGCGGGCTTTGCTGACTGGAAAGCACTGTGAAATGTAGTGCTCTGTGAACACCCCATCCTCTGATATGAACACCAGATGGAGCATTGGTAATTAACTGACGCAATTTTCTTAGTGCGCCAAGGCATGGACGTTGAAGGGTTCTCTGTTGCTATTCAGCCTTCGGATACCGAGAGACTGATAGAGATGCCAAATCAATCTGACGTTGTAGCCCTTATATTATCTTAAGATGATTTTCATATTCATCATAAGATAATACCTTCTTCTTAAATTGACAAAGAGTTTTCCATATGTTGAGACGAATATCATGGACTCCATCTTCCGTCAACATCTTTGGAATGTCATACTGAGAGTCAGCCAAAGGCCAAAACATGACTGGTACTTCACTTTTCGCCAGTTTTTTCCTCATGTTCAGTATTTCCTCTATATCATTAAATGAAGATTATTCTACCTGTTTTGACCAGAGTTGGGGTTTCCATGTTGCTTCATCTGATTCAACAAGATTGGTAGAGAGATCATTGATCAAAATAGAAGATGAATGACTTAGGGGTGGTTCGGAGAATGACCTACACCCTGGTCTATCTTCTGATTGAGAAAGTATTTCACTTGCTAGCAATAAAGCATCAGACATGACTGGTTTCGCATTTGCAAGTGCCTCAAGATAAGAGGTCTTTCTCGGCACTACATTGTCAACTGGAATATTTCCCAGGAAATGTGAATCACTACTGCGGAGAGGAATTTCGCAGTGAAATTCATCATCATGGGGAGGACCACCATAATGGGTTACAACAAAAGATGAGATATTTTTCTCCTTGGTCTTCTGACCACACAGAGGGTTCCTGTGGCTCTCATCTGAAGAAGAAACTTCAAGATTGACCGAATTGTCATGAAGCAATCCTTCATGAGGATGTGTCTGTTGAAGACTTTTGGAATTAATGTTCCCGTTATTGGGAACTGAGGGAGTAGAATCATGAATTCCAACAAATAAATGTCTGAGGGCTTCAAGAACTCCAGCATCGAGCAAAGCCTTGTTGCAGATTGGCCTTTGATCTCCTGACTGTGCTGGGTGGATCTTTTTATTAGATGCCTTCTTACTCGTTTTGGAAACCACTTGTTGACGAAAGTGGTTTCTATGAGCAGGTGTATGTTCCTGATCAGGAAAGATGGTCAGGTTAGGCTGACGATCTCCACTCAAATCAGGTGTATGTGCCTGACTTGGTTGTCCGTATGATACGGGGGAGTATGCCCCATAACCCTCTTGGACTGGAACAGATGTGTGTGTCTATTCAAGAGTGAATCGTTGATGTGTCACTCCACTGCTAGGGATAGATTTATGTGTCTATTCCTGAGATGATGCTAAAGCTGTTATGATATCCTGGCAAGCATCCAGAATATGAGCAGGAATTTTCTTCTGCTCTTTAACCATTGACAAAATATGTTTGGTGACTTCAGCTGCCAGAACGGGTATATACGTCCATTCCGGGCTTGGAGTAGGTGTATGTGCCTGCTCTTGTCCTCCTTTTCTTGTCAGTGAATCCTGACAGTACTCAAGTGTGGAGGCAGAGAGTTGAGTCTGCCTCCTGTTTGTCGTCGGAGCTTTCCGACTGACTTCTCCGTGCGCTACCAAGAGATACTGTTGGTAGGCATGATTAGTACTAGTAGGTGTATGTGCCTGCTGATTACACTTCGCCAAACGCGGTTGACGAGATCCATCATATGTAGTCAGGCGAGCCTGCTGACTAACTGATGATGTATAATCATGTGTATGTTCCTGCCTATAGTACTCCACCAGAATTGCCTGGAGGGATTGGCGTGATGCTGCCAGACGAGTCTGCTGGACAGCGGAATTAAAACAGACAGGTGTGTGTGCCTGCTCCTTGTTCGCTACCAAGTTAGGTTGGTGGACTTCTTTGGAGATGGCAGGGATGAAAACATGCCCATTGTTAACCGGATTCCGTCTCTGGCGGTTCGTCTTGCCTGCTCGGGTTCGAGGAACCTGAGCTGAATGCCTGGAGTCGGTACCCTCATCATGTTGAGGGCGCACTGCCGCACGAGTCTGGCAGTGATTGTTGATGGGGGAACTCGGGAAGGACTCCTGTCTTTTTGAATTAGGGCCCTGAGGGACCTTCTCATTCATTTCCTCAGAGTAATGGAGCGAATGGAAATTGCGTTCCGGGGATAATGACCTGAAATGGTTGGAGACGGTAGTAAGCACCGCCTGCCTCTTGATCACTGGTCGTCGTTGTCCGGACGACCTGTGTGAGTTGTTCACTTGGAGGGCCTGTCAGGCAGCCTCCAAAGTTGGGATGGTACCATGTTGACGGTACTCCTTAACCAGCGCATTTGATACCCAGCGTTGAAGATGTTGAGTAGGTGATGTCATCCACAGAGCGGATGACGATCCAGTAGGAATAACAGCAGTGGTATTTGCAGCAGCAGTATTCACAGATGTGAATTTGAGAGCAACCATTATGGAAATACAGAAGATCTTAGAAAATAGTGCCTGTTTGATATAACAGACGTAATCAAGATAAAATTCAGCCACTTCATCCTTTGGATGAGCACACATGTCAATGATTTTTTTGTTAGCCCTCTTATTGAGTTTTAAATATGGGCTTAACAAATAGGTAAAACATCATTTTAACTTGGTTAAGGATTCACGTCGGGTTCACCATTTTTTGTTTCCCTCGAAATTCGGGGATGACCTCCTGGATGGGAGATTCAAACGTTATGATCTATTTCTAGCGGGTTTTTTCATATAACTGGAAACTTCCAATGATTCCACATCCATTTGGACCTACTTTCCAAAGGTAGGCGCTCATTAGCTTGTGGACTGATGAGGCTTAGGAATTTGCATTGGTCGAGAGGATGGGAGGTCGGACTCATCACACCTTTTTAGGGGAATTATTGTCTATTCCGGGACTCTCTTTATAGATTTAAGTTATGTTCGTGAATCCTTATTACATTACCAAGTATAAAATGAGCTTTCCTTCAGTTTAACAATCAATTATTAAATATGTAAGAAATTTAGAGAATCTTTTATATGTATTCGAGGTTCTTCATCAATAGAGAATCATCTATATTTATTTAGAGATTCTTGGTCAATGGTATCCTTAAAAACATTTATATAAAAGTCTCTTGGTCATTATGATGACTAGGCTAGTTTTAAAGACACTTAGTGGGGCACTTGATGTTTATTGTCATTCAGAAGGACATGAATTATTTCAGAGTTGGGATCGAACCCATAAATGGGCTACCTACGTATCCTTGGTTTTGGAAAAGGAATCAGAACCCACGTAGTTCGAGTAAGGTAGTATGGCGTTTATGATTGATGGATCAAAGAAGGATGTCATAATTACTTTTACACTCTAAGCTCACGTGAGTCATGCTTGGTGTGAGAAACAAGAGGTATTGGTAAAAATTATACAATTGTGCCATGAAATATGCAATCATAAGAAATGGTTTGGGGCTTATGTATGTATGACTGCCCAGATAGATGATGGTTTAGGATTTACTTTAAGGGAGAAAATCCAGGAACATGGTCCATAAAGGTATATGTGCTTCATGGAGATTTGAATATTATATCTTGGGACTTATTCCTGAAAAGGAAACCCAAATTAGGAGAGGATTGATAACTGGGTTTTACTCCTGAGAAGGAATCCCAGATCAAAAGAAAATTAGGACTGGTTAAAGAGAAATTAAGGGACTTGGGGCTTACTCCTAAAGAGGATGCCCATAATTATGACTGGGAATTATTCTTGAAAAGGAGGCCCAGGTTAGGGGACTTGGGGCTTACTCCTGAAAAGGAAGCCCAAGATTATGACTGGGACTTATTCCTGAAAAGAAGACCCAGGTTAAGGGATTAAGGTTTGGGGCTTACTCCTGAGGAGGATGCCCAGATTTGGGAATTTTAAGAATTTGGGGCTTACTCCTGAGGAAGATGCCCAAGTTTAGAGGACTTAGGACTAGGGATTATTCCTAAAATGGAGACCCAGATTAAGGATTCTCTCATCTTAAAGGATGAGGTTGAATGAATGAACTCTTAATCTTTAGTGACATAAGGATATTTAAATCACTAGGTTTTGAGAGATATTCCACAGAATTCCTTTCAGATAAGGATGTCAAATCAAGAAATCATGCCATAAATGGCTTTGAAGAGTGTCTTGAAGACTGAATCTTGAAAAGGAAGTATAATGGCTTAAGAGGGGTGAAATGGGCAAAAAAGGCACCCATAAAGGAAGGGGCGCGCAAGTCTTGGAAGGCGTGCAGGTACTGCGGCGGCGCGCAAGTATTGGTCGCGCAGGTATACCTGCACGACATGTTGAGAACTTGCACGATATTCAACCAGAATTTGAAATACTTGAGCGACTCCTCATTAGAGCCTTTAGAATCCTCTTGAGGTTCTTCCAAAAAAGGGACGCACAAGTTCTATCGAAGGAATAAATCGGCGCGCAAGTGTGACCACTTCCCTTAAGGGCTGACCACTCAGGCACGCAAGTGTTGATGAGTTTCAACACTTAGGCTTTACTCCCTCCCTTTAGATCTTCCGTTATAGGTAAGAAATTACCTTAGAAGTGTTCCGGAAGCTTTGAGAAGAGACTTGGGTGTCGAGAGCTTCAATACGAGTTTCTGAAAAAAGATCCTCTCGAATGGGGGGCCCACAGGGTCTATTTATAGGCAGGAGAAGACCCCGGGCGGTTACCGGGTGGTTATCAACGAGGTTGCGCAAGTCACTTACGTGCCAAGTTGCGTCGCGCAAGTCCACTTGCGCGACCATGAAAGAACTTGCGCGGCCTATGGGCAAAGTTTTCCTTGTTTATCCCTTTCTCAATTTTTTATGTTTTTTTCAAAGGTTGAATCACTTTGTGCTCATATATTCCCCTTTTCCGATCTTTAGATTCTGTAACGAAAGGAGCGTCAACACCCATGTAGTGGTGTGTATACGCTACTCAGAAGGGACCCCGAGACCCCGAAGGTCTCCCAGTATCCACAAAGAATAATCCACAATGGAAAGAGACAATAAAGAAATAACATACAACACAACTTAGGTATATGCCCATACATATACCTAAGTCATGAATTCCATTTTGGATCCAAAATCTGAGCCCAAGATTGATCACGTCCACACAGGATAGCACAACCAATCCACATAGGATAACACAACCCAATCCACAAAGGAAATCAAGTCAATCATATCGAAGATAACGATTTAAAGTCAAGACTCAGCTCAAACTAGGATTTAAATCATGATGTCGAAACCATAGCTGTTGAGGAACTCCCCCTCTATCGAGTACAGGGGGTCTGCCGCTGCAACCAAGCACTTCCCACTAACCTTGGACTGCTGTAGTACTCCACCTGTTGAGTTTTGTGGGCCTGCAGCTACAACCAAGCACTTCCCACCAAGGGTCTGCCTCTACAACAAAGCACTCCCCCTCATAGCCTACAGAGGTACTCCTTCTATTGAGTAACGCATGTCTGCCACTACAACCAAGCGCTCCTCCGCCGTGGGTCTGCCGCTACACCCAAGCGCTCCCCACTGGGCTATCTAAAACACTCTTAGTCGACCAATCAATAGTCATCAAGTCTCATCTATCTCTAGGGTTCTTGTACACAGCACGCTCATTTCCGAGAGGGTCCACTCCACGAGCCAAGGGGTCGATACATCAACTGACACGTAGTCCAGAGTTAATGTATCCCAAGGTTCCGTCTCATCTATAGGAACTCAACATGACAGATGGTGCATCAATCGGATGCCCGGTCTGAGAGTTATTGGCTTTTTCGTTTTAGGGGCCCGGTTTGTTTTTAAGTCAAAACCAACCCAACCATACTCCAACTACATCCAAACCTCGAGAAGAGTAAGAAAAAAGGTCTGTCTCACTAAGAAAAATCCAACATAGCCGACGGCACGTCAATCGGACGTCCGGAGCTAAAGTTATATGTGTTTCCGCTCCGAGGGCCTGGTTGGTATCGTGTTTGAACCAAACCGGATGTTCCCAAAGTTCTCCGAAACCTTCATTGTAATATACCAAAACGACTGTATCGATCCAAGGATACCAATGCAACTAACGGTGAATCGATCGGAGGTCGGAAGGCCAAGATATGGGCAAATGAATGAAAATAGTCCAAAATGGGGGGTCTGGGCCCGACCCGTCTGGCCCAACCCCCCCTGGGTTGGCCCGAACTGGGGTGACCCGACCCAGCTCCGGCTCTGGCCCGGTTCGCGTGACCCACCCCGCCCCGGCCGGGGGGTGTGCTAGCTCGGCTAGCGGCCGAGCAGGGGGGGACCGTTTCCCACATTTTGCGCCCCACAGACACAGCAGGCGCCGCGTCCTCCTCCTCAAGATCCCACGCGGCCATGGGATCTGTCTGCCTGCCGCTAGGGCAGAAGCTATGGCGGTTCCTCCTGGAGACTCGCCAGGTGCCGCCGCCTCCTGGGACGCCGGCAGCGTCTTCCGCGGACCACCAGACATGCTCAGGTGGTCTGATTTTCCCACCGTCTTCGCCTACAGCTCTCTCGTGACCTGTACTTTACTACAAAGGCCTCAATTCACCATTCTGGTCTCGTTTCGTCATTTCCAAATTCTCCTCTCATGAATAATAGAATAATTCTGGGTTCGAACATGTTCGTTGGTCCGCACCCACTGTGTTAGTGGTTTGAAACAACTCCAAACAATTCCCGGAAAATGATAAACCCCAACCTGCAATAACAATCTGCAGATCAACTTGTTAATTAGTTGGACCACGTTCATGTCTTAGAGGAAATCAAACATGGGTGTATTATCATTTTCAAAACAACCCTTACCTCGATGAAGTAATTGATCAAGGTTCGTCACAGGAAAAAGACGTCGCAGAAGATGGTGTCACAGAACGAGGCTCCGTAAGCGTCATCGGTGTTCACCCGATGATGGATGTGGCATCTCGCTTCCTTCGACGTGGGAAGAAGATGCAAAGATGAGACGGTTTTCTTCATCGAAGCTTCGGTGTTCTTCGTGTTCTTCAAGAAGGAAGAAGAAAATCTTTGTGAGTTCTCCCTTCCACACAACGATTCACCCAAGATAAAAAAGACGTCTTATTTTATTAACACACACACAAGCCATCATTAATTTGAAATTCAAAGATCTCATTCAATTAGTTAAATTAATTGAAGATTATTTAATATTACAATTAATTGCGTGAGTTTACATGTCATTAAAAGGGGGTTTCGGGTGTGTTACACAAATAAATGCATGAGGGAGGTTTTAAGGGATTTGAAGGGGTGGGGCTAAAGTGGGCCCCACCTCACTATTATCCTACCAAATAGAGTTAGGATGTAGTGGGTCCCTCCTCAACTTCCATGAATAGGTTTTAACTGCTTAGAATAGAAATATAATTTGTAGCACAAATTTTTATTTCACTCCTCAGTTAACCCATTTATTTAATAACCTCACCCGAGCAAACACAACTCAAAAAACGGTGTTCCTAAGAAATTAATGGCTCTGCAGTTTCATCGGTGCCCTCAGATTTCGATTCCGAGCACTGGTTCACAAGTTAGGAAAACCCACTCGTTCGTTCACTGAATGTACCCGAGCTAAACTTCGGAAATTTATTCCGGGCACACCTGGCCATGGAATCAGGTGCCGTCAGAAACTACGTACTCGTAAAATCTCCAAGAAAATTTAAAAAAACTCCCTTGAAATTTATGGGTCTTTACATTAAAGCAACATTAGGGCTTTATATCCCCCTAAAGATACATAACAAACTATGGAAACAAAGGAGGGTACTGAGCATGCATCTGAGCCTCTCTCTCCCATGTGCTCTCCTGGAGGTTCTAGTGATGCCATCTGATGTGCACTAGAGGAATCGACCGCCCATGTAGGACCTGCTCTTATCGATCCTCGATCTCCACTGGGACCTCCACAAAAGTCTCCCCATCGTCAAAGATATGAGTCGGGTCTCGAACGTATCTCCTCAGCTGAGATACGTGGAAGTCGTCGTGCACCTGGTGCAACTGAGGTGGATGGGTCAAGTGGTAAACCACTTCGCCTACCTAGTTGGGGACCTAGAAGGGTCCGATGAAGGGCAGAGATATCTTGCCACCCCGGCCAAAAATCTGTAATCCACGTCGAGGTGGGACCCGTAAGAAAATGTGGTCGCCATCCTTGAACTCTGGTGGTCCCCGCCTCCAGTCAGCAAAAGACTTTTGTTAGGTCTGAGCTGTCCTCATCCGCTCTTGGATGACATGGACCTTCTCTGGTCCTACAAGAGCTGCTAATATTTCTTATTTGCCAATAAAAGAAATCTGGTCTCATCCCCAGGATGAACCACGTTCTTTACCTAATATAGTCAATCCCGACATGGATGATACTAATCCATACCAAGGATGACGTCGTAAGGCCTCGACGCTACTACCAAGAGATCCAACCATTACTCTCGCCTCTAAGGGTTGGGTCACACTGTCATCATCAGTGTGTGGCCACTGGGTCTCCTCCAGTAGGTATCTCAAAAGTGAGGGTCAAGTCAACGGTCTTTAAACCAGAACCTCTTAGTACACAAAAAGATTGGAAACAAACGTCTCAAGGAAACATGTCTTTTATTATTGCAGCTCAAGTACAAAGACAGACAATAAAGACAACAAAGAAACTAGAAGCCCCAAGATCCATGGTCCCATGACTGGAACTAGTCCTGCTCCTATCCATCTGCTCCCGGAGCTCCGTGGTCGTAATCCCTAGCTGCCTGAAGCTGAGCTCTCCCATGTCCACCTGTTCTCTGCGGTCGGGGTGGACCTCCTGGTGGTGGTGGTGGGAACTCCTCGAAGTGTCATCCACCTCCATAAGCACGGCCAGTTCCCCTGCCTCGGTCTCCTACTCCTTACGGTCCGCCTCGATCGAACCTCTGCCTTTGCCTAGGAGGTCCCTCGTTTATCTACTGATCATCTATATGGCGGGGCGGATAGTCACATGCCATTTGACCAACCCCACTGCAGGAGTAACACTATCTGCTCATGGTAAGTCGTTCTCCACCCTGGATGCCTCACACACACGATCATGTGTCATGCAGTTGACCCCCTGTAGGTCTGGCCTTCTTGGACCTCTACGTCATCTGTCTACTGCCCGCTACAGAAGACGCTGCCGCATGTCGGATAGTGGTGTGTCCTGATGCTGGAGACTGCTTAGCCAGGAAACCCTCCACTAAGAGGGCTCGCTCCAACACCCCTATCTGCATCGGGATGCTGTGAGAAACAACTGAAGCTATGATCTCACGCCTGAGCCCCTGCTTGAAGGTTCAGGCCCTGAAGAATGGGTCTCATACCATATCTATGGAGTAGCGCGAGAGATCGGTGAACCTCGCTGAATACTGCACCACTGTCATGCTACCCTGCTAAAGATGAAGCACCTCCTATTTGTGCACTGCTCGAAAGGTGGCTAGTACAAACTCTGCCCAGAACAGGCTCTCGAAGTCTGCCCAAAGAAGTGATGCCTCATTGTGTACCTGGAGAATCAGGCTCCACCATCTGCCTGCTGCTGCCTGAAGGAGGCTGGCAGCATGGATCACCATTGAGTATGCTGGAATCCCTACCAATCTAAAAACTCAAACAATAGCCTCCAGCCAATCCTCATATGCATGAGGTTCTGTCTCCCCATGGAACCCAGGCTGTCTCTGACGCTGAAACTCGTGCAGTGCACTAAGGCGACGTGCACTCTCAACGGTTGGGACTGGTGGCGTCGGTGGCTCGGTGGGTAGACGTACCGCCGGTGCCTCCGCTGTAAAAGGGCCCCGCATCGTGGCCTCGTCGCTCAGTGGGATACCGTCTTGCACAATGCTCGGATCCCTAGCTGGCTGCCATTGTGGGGCCATCCTGAAAAGAAACTGGTGCGCCATGGTCAAAACAGTATACCTGGTGAGATGACATAAAGTAATCACAAAGAAAACTTTTGAAACACACATGCAATCAATGTTTTCGTGCACTGAGCCAGAAATTAGAATTTAGGGTCCTCATGTATGGATACGTCGGCCGCCGCACCAACACTGGACTCCCTGGACTGATAACCACAATCAATACCCTTAACACTATTGCTTCACATAGAATAAAGATCAGAGTCCTATGTTATGTGGTAGAACCGAATTCCTCTAATACCAATTTTTCACGACCCGTCCCCAGGGCCCGTGCCGCGACAACCCCTAGCCCACCGTCCATAGGCCAAGGGCTGGCGACTAGCACCAAAGGCGTAAATTCTGACAAAAAGGGGAATAAATTTCCTTTATAAAGTAAACAACCACCACAGAGTAAGCAAACAGAAGTAAACACTATGTAAACTGAGTACAATAGTAAGTGTGGAAAAGTAAATTGGCCAGAATACAAACCCAAACTGAAAGTAAAGTACAACTGGAAAGAAATTACAACAACTGAAAGGTAAAGCAGCAACGTTGAGCCATCCACCGGAAATCCCACCTGAAGGGTGGGTACAGATAGTCTCCTCATCTCCTCAGGTCCATCCGTCCGCTCTGTGTATGTCTCGCCCAATGGTCCACCTCCAGGTACCATCTCACTCCACAAGCCTCAACCACGATCAGCGCGGTCCATCGTCTACATCCAACACAACGTTGTGTTGGCATAGCCTATGCAGGGGTGAGTATACACTATTCAGTAGGGACCCCGAGACCCCGAAGGTCTCCCAGTATCCACAATGGATAATCCACAAAGGAAAGATAAAATCACGAAGTAACATCCAACACTACTTAGGTATATGCCCATACATATACCTAAGTCATCATTTCCAGTTTGGCTCCAACATCCGAGCCCATGTTCGATCACGTCCACACATGATAACACAACCAATCCACACAGGATAACACAACCCACTCCACAATGGAAAGAAAGTCAATCATATCGAAGATAATGATTGAAAGTCAAGACTTATCTCAAAACAGGATTTAAATCATGATGTCGAAACCATAGCTGCTGAGTAACTCTCCCTCTATTGGGTACAGGGGGCCTTCCGCTGCAACCAAGTGCTTCCCACTAACATTGTACTGCTGTAGTACTCCACCTGTCGAGTACTGTGGGCCTGCTTCTATATCCAAGCGCTTCCCCCCATGGGTCTGCCGCTACAACCAAGCGCTCCCCCTTATAGCCTACAGAGGTACTTCTTTTGTTGAGTACCGCGGGTCTGCCGCAACAACCAAGAACTCCTCCACCGTGGGTCTTCCGCTACAACCAAGAGCTCCCCACTAGGCTATCTAAAACACTCCGAGTCGATCGATTAGCCGTCTCCAAGTCTCAGCCAGCTCTAGGGTTCCCGCACACAACACGCTCATTTCCAGGAGGGTCTGCTCCATGAGACAGGGGGTCGATACATCAACTAACATGTAGTACGGAGTTGATGTATCCCAAGGTTATGTCTCGTCGATAGGAACTCAACATGATAGACGACGCGTCAATCGAATGCACGGTCTGAGAGTTATTGGCTTTTTCATTCCAGGGGCTCAGTTGGTTTTTAAGTCAAAACCAACCCGACTGTACTCCAAATGCACCCAAAACTCGACTAGTGTAATCCAAAAGGTCAGTCTTACTACGAGGAATCCAACATAGTCGACGACATGTCAATCGGACGTCCGGAGCTCATGTTATATGTATTTCCGCTCCGAGGGCCCTGTTGGTTTCGTGTTCGAACCAACCCGACTATACCCAATGTTCTCCAAAACCTTGACTGTAATATACCAAAATGACCATCTCGATCAAAGGATCCCAACACAACTGGTTGTGCATCGATCAGAGGTCTGAAGCCCATGATATGGGCAAATAACTAAAAAAGCTTGAAATGGGGGGTCTGGGCCCAACCCGGCTAAGCCCAACCCCCCTGGGACGGCCCGAACATGGTCGACCCGACCCGGGTTCGGGTCCGGTCCGGCTTTGCGCAGCCCGGCCTAGCCGGGGGGTGCTCGGGCTCGGCCAGCGGCCGAGCAGGGGGGACCGTTTCCCCCTTTTACGCCCCACGGACGCGGCAGACGCCGCGTCCTCCCCCTCCGGATCCCGCATGTCCCCGGGATTCAGCCACATGCCGCCGCGGCTTCAGCCGCAGTGGTTCCTCCTGGTGGAGTGCCGGGCGCCACCACCTCCTGACGGTAGGCCGGTGCTGGCCGCCGCCTCCGACTGCCAGCGCCGCCGTGCCGGCGTGGCGTGCCGACAACATCTTCCTCGGACCCACGGACGCGATCCGGTGGTCCGATTTTCCCTCTATCTGCGCCTATGGCTCTCCAGGGACCTGTACATTACTGAAAAGGCCTCCAATCGCCATTTGGGTCCTGTTTCGTCATTGCCAAATACTCCGCACATGAAGAATAGAAAAACTGTGGGTTCAGACTTGTTCGTTGGTCCGTACCCACCGCGTTAGTGGTTTAAAACAACTCTAAAAAATTCCCAGAAAATGATAAAACCCAACCCTCAATAATAATCCGTGGTTAAACATGTTAATTAGTTGGTCCACATTCATGTCTTGGAGGAAATGAAACATAGGTGTATTATCATTTTCAAAACAACCCCTACCTCGATGAAGTCGTCGAACGAGGTTCGTTGCGGGAAAAAGACGTCGCGAAAGACGGCGTCATGGAACGAGGCTCTGTATGCGTCGTTGGTGTTCGCCCGATGAAGGATGCGGCATCTCGCTTCCTTCAATGTGGGAAGAAGATGCAAAGTTGAGATGGCGTTCTTCGTCGAAGCTTCAGTGTTCTTCACGTTCTTCAAGAAGAAAGAAGAAAATCTTCGAGAGTTCTCTCCTCCACATAGCGAATCACCCATGATAAAATAAGATGTTGTCTTATTTTAGTTACACACACACAAGCCATCATTAATTTTAAATTCAAAGATCTCGTTCAATTAAATAAATTAATTGAAAATTATTTAATATTCCAATTAGTTGCGTGAGTTGACATGCCATTAAAAGGGGGGTGCGGATGGGTTACACAAATAAATGCCTGAGGGAGGTTTTAAGGGATTTGAAGGGGTGGGGATCATGTGGGACCCACCTCACTATTATCTAATCAAATGGAGTTAAGATGTAGTGGGTCCCACCTAAACTTATAGGAATAGGTTGTAACTGCTTAGTATAGAAATAAAATTTGTAGCAGAAATTTTTATTTCACTCCATAGTTAACCCATTTATTTAATAACCTCACCCGAGCAAACACAACTCCAGAAAAGGTGTTCGTCAGAAATTACCGGCACCGCGGTTTCGTCGGTGCCCTCAGATATCGATTCTGAGAACCAGTTCAAAAGTTAGGAAAACCCGCTTGTTCATTCACTGAACGTACCCGAGCTAAACTTCGGAAATTAATTCCGGGCACACCGAGCCTCGGAATCAGGTGCTGTCAGAAATTGCGTACTCATAAATTCACAAAGAAAATAAAAAAAACATCCCATTAAATTTATGGGTATTTACATTACTCCCACCTCAGGGATTTATGTCCCTATAAAGATACATCACAAACCTGGGAAACAAATGAGGGTACAGAGCACGCATCTGAGCCTCCCGCTCCGAAGTGCTCTCTTAGAGGTTCACGTGCTGCCATATGATGCGCCCTAGAGGAATTGAACACCCACGTAGGACCCACTCCTGTCGATCCTCAATATCTACTAAGACCTAGGCAAAAGTCTCCCCATCGTCAAAGATACGAGTTGGGTCATGCACATATCTCCTAAGCTGAGATACTTGGATGTCGTTGTGCACCTGGTGCAACTGAGGTGGATGGGTCAAGCGGTAAACCACCTCTCCTACCCAATTGAGGACCTAGAAGGGTCCGATGAAGCGCATATATATCTTGCCGCCCCAGCCAAAACTCCGTAATCGACGTCGAGGTGGGACCCGTAAGAAAACGTGGTCTCCATTCTCGAACTCTGGTGGTCCTCGCCTCCAGTCAGAAAAAGACTTTTGTCGGCTCTGAGCTGTCCTCATCCGCTCTTTGATGACCTAGACCTTCTCGGGTCCGACAAGAGCTGCGATGATTTCTTCTTTGCTGATAAGATAAATCTGGTCTCATCCACAGGATGAACCATGTTCTTTGCCTAAAACAGTCAATCCCGACATGGATGATACTAATCCATACCATGGATGATGTCGTAAGGACTCAAAACTACTACCAAGAGATCCAACCGGTACTCTCGCCTCCAAGGGTTGAGTCACAATGTTGCCATCAGTGTGTGGCAACTGGGTCTCCTCCAGTAGGTATCTCAAAAGTGAGGGTAATGTCTACAGTATTTAAACCAGAACCTCTTAGTACACAAAAAAGAGAGGAAGCAAACATCTCAAGGAAAAGTGTCTTTTATTATTGAAGCTAAAGTACAAAGACACACAACAAATACAACAAGGAAACTAGAAGCACCCAGATCAAAGGTCCCATGCCTGGAACTAGTCCCGCTCCTGTCCATCTTCTCCAAAAGCTTCATGGTCATAAGCCTCAGCTGCCTAAAGCTGATCTCTCCCATGTCCACCTATTCCCTGTGGTCGGGGTGGACCTCTTGGTGGTGGTGGTGGCAACTCCTCGAAGCGTCATCCTCCTCCAACCGCACGACCAGCTCCCCTACCACAGTCTCCTCCTCCTTGTGGTCCGCCTCGATCAAACCTATGCCTCTATTTAGGAGGTCCATCATTTATCTACTGATCATATGTATGGCGGGTCGGACAGTCACATTCCATGTGACCAACCCCGATGTTGGAGTAACACTGTCCGCTCATGGTAAGCCGTTCTCCGCCCTGAGTGCCTCGCACACACGATCCTGTGTCATGCAGTCGACCACCTGTAGATCTGGTCCTCTTGGACCTCTGCGTCATCTGTCTACTGCCCGCTACATAAGACTCTGCCGCTTGACGGCTAGTGGTGGGTCCTGCTACTGGAGACTGCTCAGCCATGAAACTCTCCACTAAGAGGGCTTGCTCCAACACCCCTGTCTGCATCCGGATGCTGTGAGAAACAACTGAAGCATTGATCTCTCGCCTGAGTCCCTAATCGAAGGTTCAGGCCTTGAATAACGAGTCCCATACCATATATGTGGAGTAGCACGAGATATCGGTGAACCTCGCTGAATACTGCGCCACCGTCATGCTACCCTGCTGAAGATGAAGCAACTCCTGTATGCACACCGCTCGAAGGTGGCTAGTACAAACTTTTCATGGAACAAGCTCTCGAAGTCTGCCCACAGAAGTGATGCCTCGTCGTGCACCTGGAGCATCAGCCTCCACCATCTGCATGTTGCTACCTGAAGGAGGCTGGCAGCATGGATCAACATGAAGTCTGCTGGCATCCCTACCACTCTAAAAACTCAAACTACAACCTCCAACCAATCGTCAGCTGCCTGAGGGTCCATCTCCCTATGGAACCTGGGCAGTCTCTGATGCTGAAACTCATGCAGTGCACTAAGGCGACGTGCACTCTCAGTGGCTGGGGCTAGTGGGATCAGTGGCTCTGCTGGTAGAGGTACCGTCGGTGCCTCCGCTGTAAAAGGGCCCTACACCGAGGCCTCGTTGCTCGGTGGGCTATCGTCTCAAACAAAGCTCGGAACCCTAGCTGGCTGCCGTCGTGGGGCCATCTTGAAAAGAAACAGGTGCTCCATGGTCAAAACAGTATACCTAGTGAGATGACTTAAAGTAATCACAAAGAAAACATCTGAAACACACATGAAATTAATGTTTTCATGCAATGAGTCGGAAATCAGAAGTCAGGGTCCTGGTGTATGGATACGTTGGTCGCTGCACCAACACTGGACTCCCTGGACTGATAACCACACTCAATACCCTTAACACTATTGCTTCACATAGAAGGAAGATCAGAGTCCTGAGTTCTGCTGTAGAACCAAACTGCTCTGATAGTAATTTGTCACGACCCGTCCTCAGGGCCCGTGCCGTGACTACCCCATGACCGCCTTCCATAGGCCAGGGGCTAGTGGCTAGCACCAAAGGCGTATATACCGACAAAAAGGGGAAGGAATTGCCTTTATAAAGAGAACAACCACCCCAGAGTAAGCCAGCAGAAGTAAACACTAAGTAAATTGAGTACAATAGTAAGTGCAGAAAAGTAAATAGGCCAAAATACAAACCCAAACTCAAAGTGAAGTACAACTAGAAAAAAAGTACAACTTAAAGGTAAAGAAGCAACGTTGAGCCCCACCGGAAATCCCACCTGATGGGTGGGTACAGATAGTCTTCTCATGTCATTGGGTCCATCTGTCTTCTCCATGTACGTCCCTCCCAGTGGTCCTCCTCCAGGTACTGTCTCACTCCATGAGCCTCAACCACAATCAACGTTTTCCATCATTTGCATCCAACACAACGTAGTGCGAGCATAGCCCATGCATGGGTGAGTATACACAACTCAGTAGGGACCCTGAGACCCTAAAGGTCTCCCAGTATCCGCAAAGGATAATCCATGAAGGAAAGATACAATCACGAAGTAACATTCAACACTACTTAGGTATATGCCCATACATGTACCTAAGTCGTCAATTCCAGTTTTGATCTAATATCCGAGCCCATGTTTGATCACGTCCACAAAGGATAGCACAACCAATCCACACAGGATAACACAACCCAATCCACAAAAGAATGCAAGTCAATCATATCAAAGATAATGATTGAAAGTCAAGACTCAGCTCAAACCAGGATTTAAATCATGATTTAGAAACTATAGCTGCTGGGGAACTCCCCCTCTATCGAGTAGAGGGGGAATGTCACTGCAACCAAGCGCTTCCCACTAACCTTGGACTGATATAGTACTCCACCTGTCAAGTACTGTGGGCCTACTACTATAACCAAGTGCTTCCCACCATGGGTCTGCCACTACAACCAAGCGCTCCCCCTCATAGCCTACAGAGGTACTCCTTCGGTTGAGTACCGCGGGTCTGCCGCTACAACCAAGTGCTCCTCCGCCATGGATCTTCCGCTATAACCAAGAGCTCCCCACCAGGCTATCTGAAACGCTCTGAGTCGATCGATCAGCAGTCGTCAAGTCTCAGCCAGCTCTAGGGTTCCCGCACACACCACGCTCGTTTTCGGGAGGGTCCGCTCCCCGAGCCAAGGGGTCAATACATAAACTGACATGTAGTCCGGAGTTGATGTATCCCAAGGTTCTGTCTCTTCGATAGGTACTCAACATGAAAGACGACATGTCAATCAGACGCACGGTCTGAGAGTTATTGGCTTTTTCGTTCGAGGGGCCCGGTTGGTTTTTAAGTCAAAACCAACCTAAATGTACTCCAAATGTGTCCAAAACTAGAGTGGAGTAGGAAAAAATTTTCTTCTCACTAAGAGGAATCTAACATATTTGACGGAATGTCAATCGGACGTCCGAAGCTCAAGTTATATGTGTTTCTGCTCCGAAGGGCCCGGTTGGATTCGTGTTCGAACCAACCTGTCCATAATGAAAGTTCTCAATAACCTTGAGTTTAATATACCGAAACAACTGTCTCGATCCAAAGATCCCAACACAACTAACGGTGCATCGATCAGAGGTCCAAATCCCATGATATGGAAAAATGACTAAAAACAGTCCGAAATGGGGGGTCTGGGCCCGACCCGGCCCGACCCAACCCCGCTGGGGCGGCCGGAACCACATCGACTCGACCTGGGTCCGGGTCCGGCCCAGTGGGGCGCGACCCCGCCCGGTCCGTGAGACTCGCCCCAGCCCGGCCGAGGTGGTGCGCTGGCTCCACCAATGGCTGAGAAGGGGGGACCGTTTCCCCCCTTTTGGCCCCACAGATGCGGTAGGCAACACGTCCTACTCTTCCGGATCCCGCGCTGCTGTGGGATCTGGCCGCCTGCCGCTGAGGCTTCAGCTCCAGCGGGTTTTCCTGGGGGTGCGTCGGGTTCCCTCGCCTCCTGGCGGCCGACCTGTGCCGGCTGCCGCCTCTGGCCGCCGGCGCCGCCGTGCCGGTGTGGCGTGCCGGCAGCGTCTTTCGCGGACCACCGAACGTGCTTCGGTGGCCCGATTTGCCTACCATCTACGCCTACGGCTCTCCCAGGACCTGTACTTTACTGTGAATGCCTCCAATAGCCATTCTGGTCCCGTTTCGTCATTGACAAATGCTCCACACATGAATAACAGAAAAACAGTGGGTTAAGACTTGTTCGTTGGTCCGCACCCACCGCGTTAGTGGTTTGAAACAACTCCCAACAATTCTCGGAAAATGATAAAACCCAACCCTCAATAATAATCCATGGATCAACTTGTTAATTTTTTGGTGCGACTTCATGTCTTGGAGGAAATAAAACATGGGTGTATTATCTTTTTCAAAACAACCCCTAACTCGATGAAGTCATTGATCGAGGTTCATCGTGGGAAAAAGACGTCGCGGAAGATGGCGTCACGGAACGAGGCTCCGTAAGCGTCATCGGTGTTCGCCCGATTATGGATGCGGCATCTCACTTCCTTCGACATGGGAAGAAGATGCAAAGATGAGATGACGTTCTTCGTCGAAGCTTCGTTGTTCTTCATGTTCTTCAAGAAGGAGGAAGAAAATCTTCGAGAGTTCTATCCTCCACATAGCGAATCACCCACGATAAAATAAGTGGTTGTCTTATTTTATTTACACACACCCAAGCCATCATTAATTTAAAATTCAACGATCTCATTCAATTATTTAAATTAATTGAAGTTTATTTAATATTCCAATTAATTGCGTGAGTTGACATTCCATAAAAGGGGGGTGCTGGTGTGTTACACAAATAAATGCACGAGTAAGGTTTTAAGGGATTTGAAGGGGTGGGGCTTGTGTGGGTCCCACCTCACTATTATCCTACCAAATGGAGTTAGGATTTAGTGGGTCCCACCTCAACTTCCATGCATATGTTGTAACTGTTTAGAATAGAAATTAAATTTGTAGCGCAAATTTTTATTTCACTCCTCAGTTAACCCATTTATTTAATAACCTCACCCGAGCAAACACAACTCTAGAAAAGGTGTTCCTAGGAAATTACCAGCGCTGCGGTTTAATCGGTGCCCTCAGATTTTGATTCTGATCATTGGTTCAAAATTTAGGAAAACTCACTTGTTCGTTCACTGAACGTACCCGAGCTAAACTTCGGAAATTGATTCCGGGCACACTGGGCCTCAGAATCAGGTGCCGTCAAAAACTGCATACTCGTAAAATCTCAAAAACATTTAAAAAAAATGCCCATGAAATTTATGGGTCTTTACAAGAAAGCCTTAGGAGCTCGACCAAAACCTGACCTCCTCTATAAAATACTCCAAATCTACCCCATTCACCGAATAAGCCTCTCTCAAGCCCCTCCAAATCCTCTGGGGTCACACTTCCAAGTAAAGGGTTCTTTCCATTCCAATTTTATCCAAGTTTCTTAATATTTTTATGCCCTTTTATTTTCAATTTTAAATGTTTTGGTATGATTTATCATCTCACCAATTTGGTCATATTTAATTTTGATTGATGAGATACCCTTTTTTATCTCATCTATGCCTTATATGTATACATGTTACCTTGCTGAATTTCCATAAGGATTTACTTCCTTTCTCATTTTATCCATGTTTCATAATATTGTTATGCCATTTTATTTTCAAATATAAATGTTGGGGTATGATATTTCACCTACCATATACTATCCTCTTTATGTTTTAATTATTAGATACCCCTTTCTCTCTCATCTATTCCTTCCATGTATACCAGTTACCATGATTAAATTCAATAAGGGATTCATTCTATTCTCATTTTATCCAAGTTTCTTAATATTTTTATTCACATTTTCATTAAATTAAAAATGTTCGAGTATGCTTTCAGTCATACATTATATTCCCCTCCCTGGGTTTAAAATGATGAGATACTGCTTTTCTCTATCATTAATGCCTCTGATGTACACTGGATACCATTCGGAAATTCCGTAAGGAATTTCTCTCTTCTTATTGACATTCGAGCAATTGATTTGTATTATGAACCCAATTTCGATTACATTTGTTAGGACATGTATCTATATGAAACCCGTTACTATAAATTTCATCTACATATGATGAGACCCCCCTTTATCTCATCATGCATTTTTTAATGCTTATGTCACGCCGTTATGCTGTAGAAATTTCACTATGATTTTTCTCATGCAAAATATATTATGTAGCCAATACCATGTTCATTTCTCTATCAAGGTTATTCAACTTTATGCACATTTACCTATTAATTATAGAGTTTCATTTATTAATTCCACATTCCTTTATCATGGAGTAAATGATGATGTTTAATCAAACATTGTTGTATGATCGATTTGGCACACTTGTGCATGAAATGAAATGTTTAAGAAGTGTGTGTCGTAATAGCGCTCCAATTCATTGTGTAATGATTAGTATCACGATACATAAAGAGAAATGAGTGTTCACACATGATAATTAAAGTGCAATGCAGGTTTAGTAATGCTCCATGTGCAATGAGGCTTAGATCATGCTAATACCATGTTAAGTGTTGTTGCCACATTTCCATGTTATGATAATCATGCTATATCATGTCTTTGTGTTCACATTTCTTTTATACTCCATTGATATGCCTATTTCCTATCATGTATTTTATTCTTCATGTTATTCCTTGTTTAAAACCATACTAGGATTTATATATCACCCCATTCTTAGGCATTTCCTCAGGTTATCCCATGAAATTCTAAGTAAGAGAGAATGATGGGGTCAATTAATTGAAATTCTCAATAAAGATGTCATGTTTCTTGTTTTAAGACATTATTTAATGTTCCTAATCCCAATATAATCTAGACATCTTGATCATCTATTTTGTATGAGGTGAAGATTTTAAATAATAAATCATGTTTAAGTGTGTAATAAAAACAAGGGTTGTTATACTAGTCCCCATACTGTCACCTCATCCCTAGGAAGATCATATTAATGATCACACGTCAGAATCTTGGATGGATGTTTTCATGGAGGTATCTTGAAATAGATCAAGATGAACCATAGTCAATAAATTATACATTGTGGGATTACTTAAGAAGGAAATGAGAACACACCCAAATCCTATATGATTCTTTCACTGTTAATTACCTTGAAACAAGTGTTTTCATGTAGTAATTTATAATGTAAGGTTTAGAGTCTTGTTTTATGGATACATTGACCACTACACTAACACTAAATTCTCGACCCTGAAATCTAATCTCAAACCAACTTACATTGTTTCCCCTAAACAATCCTTACTGACTACCAGTCCTTAGGTAGAACTGACCACCTCAGATACCACTATGTCACGACCCATCCTAGAGTGGCTCGTGCCATGACTACCCCAAGACCGCCTCTAATAGTCTATGTGTTAGAGACTATCACTGAGTATACATATCCCACAAATAGGAGGTATTTTCCTACGTACATGTAAAAACACGCACACATCCAAGACAAAAATGTAAAATTGTTAAAACACAATGTAAAAGATGCATGCATACACTCAAGTACCATTCATAGAGTATGATAGTGAGAATATAGAAGTAAAAAGGGCCAGGATTGAATCCCACCAAAATAAAGAGTCTATAAAATTGAATGGAAAATTTCTAAAAACTCATCCGTAAAATAACCTACCTGATGGGTAGGTGTAGGAAAGCTGTCTGAAACTATAAAAGAATACATCATCTGTCTGAACAATATAATAACCACCTGATCAAAGTCTTCCTAGAACCCCATCAAAGCATCAATCTTCATCAAAGGACCTGACATGTGTGGGAAAATCCCATGGAGGGGTGATTAAAAAAAATACTTAGTAGGAATACCACAGAAGAATACCACTAATAAATATATGAAGTATTCTAAATAAACACACAATAAGTATACCATGTAAGAAACACTTAATCTATCCATAAGAGAAGAAAATGAAGTACCATAATATCACAAATTCATATGTCTAGAGCACAAAAGAAGGATTGTCCCTCATAGTCCACAAAACAACTACTATCGATAACACACAGAGTGTCGATAACATGTAAAGTTTCAATAACACGCATAATGTCCATAACACATGGAGTGTATATAACACACAAAGCATTGATATTACATAGTTTTTAGATGATTCATGTATCCCCTAATCCAAATATTCTCCGAGTCACCATGTCTACAATATTAGATATTATCCAGGATCACATAGTCACCAAGATCACATAGTCACCAAGATCACAATCGACCAAAAGATTCTACACGTAGCTTTCTCATTCCAATATAATATACCCCTCAATTTATTTGTCTGTATGTCAACATACATTAAAACTGACATAGAGTATCCCAAAATGAAATTTTCATCACAAAGGTCCCAATGCCATAAAAAGATCATGAAACCGACACATGGTTTTAATGATATGACCTTTTTTTTGTAAAACCCTCTGACTCGGGTCTGATCAGGGTTTGACCCTACCTAAAAGATAAGAATTGACCTAGTCAGGCCCCGTCTGAACTGGACCATCCCTCTAGGCTATAGGGTCCAGCCCATTGGGCCACTGGAGTGTCCTGAACACTATAGAATGATCAGCTAAATGTGCGCAATTTTGCTCCATCGGATACAACCTGACATGGTTGTGCCACCAGGTCAACACGGTCTGCCCTGACTGCATGGCCCCCCCTATGTCACCTTTTACACATGACTATATTCCTCATTTAATGCAGCCATGATTCCTCCTCTGCATGCCCCATGGACTTTCTGCTATGGTCCCTTAGGCACGGCTTCAAGCTGCGTCATAGCTCGCTGCCACAGACTCCTTACATGACCTCGATCACAACCAATAGCCTCAGTTACAAGGGGCTCCCACAGGTTCTTTCCATCACTGAAACATGTTGCCTCTGCAGTCTACCCTTCAGGCATCCCATCTCTACCTCATGCTCCCCCTAGACTGGCCCCGCTAGCAGTTTCCTTCTCCCTACTGGCCATCCTGCCGATGACATGTCTTGATCTGAAGCTGTGTGATTCTTTAATTAGCTACCTCCCCTGAACCATACCACACTCTCATCACACACCCTTTATTCCATCATAGGGTCAAATTATTTGATCTTGAAACATTGTTATATGGATCATAGGCACAATGTTTTATCATTCTCATAGGGGTTTAAAGAGATAATAACAAATAAAGAATGTGATAGATTTATGGGGAGAGATAAAGCACATGAACATCCATAGAAAAAATATTTTTGTTGTTCGTTTTGACCTTGATCCATTAATTTTTAAAGGTTTAAAAAATAATAAAAACAAATAATCACAAGGATATTTCTCTCCCTTTTAGATCCCACAATAATTATCCATTTCACCAAAATGGCGGTTACACTGATCTATATGTTTGTTGCTTGGTATGTGTCCATCATTCAATCTAATAGGGGAAGTGTAAATAATATAGAGATCAGAATCCTAAGTCATGTTTGGATTATCTGTTGATGAGGAATAGAGGTCTATGTCATCAGTGATCCTTAATCTACTGGAGTTTTTCGTCATTCATCCGATAGGTTTCTGTTTCCTTGCCTTAGTGGAATTATGAGGATATGATGATAACCCTTAATTTCATTATGAAGGATTATTAAAACGGGAAACCGCCACTACATCATCAAATAATATTAAATTAAATAAACATTATTTCTTTTATTTATTTTAACATCTTAATATTACTTTTCATAGTCAACCCGCACTGGTTGATGTTAGGCCCTACCTTAGATAAAGTCTCTACCCTAAACACAATGGTGCCCTATGATTTCTAATCTATGAACCCAATTTGGAGTTATTCCAATTTTATAGGAAACACTTTCATGTGGTATATTAAAAAATAATTTTTATTTAATGAATTTTTCTTGGAACACTAGGCATCTGATTCATAAGATATCTCAGTATCCATTCTAAAACAATTTCAATTTTTTTTGAAAATAAAACTGGAGAAAATCAAGGTCATTACATTTATTTGTTGGCATGAAATTTTATGAATGATATGACATGTGACATATATTGATTTTTTCTTATGTATGATCCTTCTAAACATTGTACACTTGATGCAGGCCAGGAGAAAACATGGGTTCCGTGTTAACAACTCATGGACGGAATCGACATTCGTTGTCGGTTACAACTCTTCAAAATGGGAATGATTATTTGGCTTGAAAGGAAAGGGATTCTTGGGTGGATTTTCATTCATGTGGGTGACAATAGTTCCCCAAAGAATAAACCAAGGATGAAACTGTTTAGCATGATGGTTATACCATACCACAAGTGAAACCAGGTCCCCTGTGTGAGATACTATGTAGGGACATAGATTCACCATCCCTAAGTGATAAAGGGATATCGTATGGGTCTCCATGGACATACATGATGGTATTGGGCTATTGGATGTTTCTTTAGGGACCCTTGGGATTAATTTTTGATTTCCAAAGATGAGACTAGGACTCCACCATTCAATTGATGTGTTGAATGATTGTATACACATTTGAGATAATTTTTTATTATTGTTATGTTCTTTTTTTTTCTTGTGTGATGACACTTCCTTGTTAACTAGAATATTTGAATGATGACTTGAATGTTAGACCCAAATCAAAACCACTTTATTTGAGGTATGACTTTATTGACATTCCTTGTTTACCACTAGCCCTGTATGAATGTTATCTTTCAAATGTTCTTTGTTCAGACTTCTAGAAATGGAAGAACTAGGTCATATGGGTCTGGTGTCCGTTTGGGAAATGAAACTGAGGTGTTGAATATTTATTTATTTAGAACTCAACTCTTATCTTATTTAGAACATAGTTATATATTTACATCATGAAATTGAATTTTCTAGACACTGTTGGTGACAGAATACATATATATATATATCTCAAACACATCTTAGGTGATGTTTGGTACCCGAGTAGACTTTATGCACATATGTATGGATTCATGGAAGTTTGTTGCTTCCAATACTTATATTCTTTACTATTTTTGGTGGAGATTTGGGGGCAGAGTACTGATCCTAGGCTTGAGATACTTTGTAGTCGTTTTAGGTCTCTTTTTTATATTTTTATAGCATGATGTATATGCATGTACTTCTATTACTGGTACACATTTTGTATAGAGTAAGGACATTACATCATTATAATCATTGTATCTATGATTGATCAATGCTTCTTCCAGTAGTTTTATTATATTATTATTTCATTTATTTACATCCTCTAAAATCATCATGTGAATAAAATTATGATATTTACTTTGTATTTCATTCCACTATTCTAACCAATATCTACGAGGGAATAGTCTCTTCACAAACACACCCTAGGACCCTACTACTACTCAGAAGCATTTGGAATACAAGAAATGCTATTGAGGTCATGTGACCAAGCAGGCTTGAGGAATTGTTCAATAGAACATGGATCTAGGATGTTACAAAGTGATATCTAAGGGATTTCCCCCCTTTTTATCACATTTTGGACCTAGAAAGGTGAATTGGATATATTTATTTGGACTTTACCCTATGCTTGGATGTAGCTAACCCATGTATTGGAGTATCCCTGATTAACTGAGATGGGAAGTTTTTTATTTTTAATGATATTAATTTGGATATGACTTTATCTATGGGTGACACACATGTTTTGTGCTTCTATTAATATAGGTATTATACATATGATGGATTATATTACTTCATCCCTTTTAAATGATGGAATTTCATTATGTCAATCATACTAGGAATCATAGAAAATAAAATTCCATACATGTTTTGATGCCACATATTATTTCAGTGCGCAAATTCCTTTTTTCATATTATTTCTGGTGTGTTTATTTTTTATAAAATTATGTTCCTATTTCATTACAAATATATAACCATGCTAGTTTACTATGCAAGAGAAATAAATAATTGTATTAAGTGGAAATATCATTTCAATTCATAAGGTGTATGGGACCTTGTTAATTGGAATGATGATCCAACTAATTTAATATTTTAAATATAAACATAAATTATTATGTGTATTATAATAAAAAACCTTCTTAAATGAAATGTGTTGTTATAATTTGAATGGAAATGAATGGGTTTGGTTTAAGGGGACCCCAATTTCAACTTAGAATGTGTATGGTACCTTATGAATTTGAATAAGGATCCACCAACTTCATCCAAATTTAATGGAAATTGAATGCCTGGAAAGATCAAAGTAAAATGGCCATTAGACATTGTAAGGTGAGATCATGAACATGACCTTTACCTCAGAACTGGGCTTTAGTCTGAATCATATGTTATCATTCTGGTGTCCTTTATTTAATCTAGGCTTAGATCCAGCTGTAGGATTTCCATTGCGTAATGCTCAAAGGTAGTCCATGTACATGTCATCTTTATCAATTTCCTAATCTATAATTCCATTTTTATGAAGGCCAAATAAATTCCCTTTCATTTGGATAACATTATCATCATTCCTTACAAATTATAAAGATTTGGTCTAGGGAATTCACTTGTAAATTATAGAGTTATTCCACCACAATTCCTTCATGCATAATGGCATGAGAGTGGGGATGAGCACAGTTTAAAGGTGGTGGAACCAGATCCACCCATTATACCTCCATGATTTCCACCTATTGCACCTAAAATTGATCTTATACTAGGTGATGATGATCAGATCTATGAGAGATTCCTCATATTTATCCAGTCTGAATGCGGTGATCCCATGTTTAACCCTACTATGGTAGAGCTTACACCAAACATTGATTAGAAACATCCTCCCACATTTTTGGGTGAAAAACATCCTCATGTTCTTGATTTATGATTTTAATCTATGTAATTTATCCTCTGTCATCATGAGATGTATCCAGAGTTGAGGTTTAATCATTCTACCTCAATGCTATGTGACTCTATCAAGCATTAGTGGGATGTCATTTCCCAGACCGATAGTTACCGAGACATGGTTTGGGAATACATCTGAGCATCATTATATGATCACTTCGTTCGAAATAATTTTAGATAAGATTGATCTAGGGAGTTATTAAATCATCCAAATGGATTCTTGATAGTGCTTGAGTATTCTTATCACTTTATCGAGCATCAGTGTTTTTCTTCTTATTTAATGGCTAGAGAATTGACTACAATGAGGTGCTTTAGGATGATCTTGGGAATTCTATCCACTCACAGGTGACCATCTTACATTTGAATAGTATTATAGTGATTTTGAACCGCTAAATAATTATGTAATGAAATATAAGTGTGGAATGAAGTTTGTGAAAAGAGTGTTCTATTTCAAATGAAAATGATGGTTCTTATAGAAGTAGGTAGTGATGATTTAAGGTGAATTTGGGAAAGGTCTAGCCTAATGATATATAATGAATCTAAAATTTTACAAATGTAGAAGGAAGTGAAATAAAAAACCCCAAATCCTGAAAAACTCGATCAAATATAGTTTTTATGAGAGGATGGGTCATATTAAACACTAATTCCATTCTTTATCTTTAGTATCCAATGATATGGATTCATTACCAAAACCAATTTAGATTCTGTTTCTATTACTGCACCTTAGGATGTGAGTCAATATGAGGACCTAGCTCTAGAATACTTGGAGTTGATGCCTTCAGAGCATGATGTGTCATTTTAAGCAAAAACATGCACTGTTAAATTACACATCATGTCCCATCCAGATGATCGAATTCAATACATGTTCTGGGAAACTAGCCACTTCTGTCATACTTCTGTAACTCAAAATGATTCTTGAAAAAAATATCAATAATGTAGTGTGATCATATGAATGCCCAATAATTGGTTTTTAAATAAACCAAGATAAAATATGAAAATATTCAATAAAACATACAATATAATATTTTTTTAATGAAATGTTGTAACACATGTAATAAAACATAAAAGTGATTAATTAAAATCACTCTATCATGATTGAAATGACTCATGATTCAATTAATGTAATGATCATTTTGAGTAATAAATAAAAGCCTCTCTAAACATGTAAGACATATGAATATGTATGCAAAAATTGAACAACTAAGAGAAATGAATAATCAGAGTTACGTATAAAATAAAAAACATCAATTTCATACACTGAATACTAATTCACTGAGTGCTAAAAATATATCATGCCATAATATTTTACTTTTCTGTTACTCAAAAGTACTGTCTCATGACCATGGATATTATACTAATCGAATATCTATTTGGTTAATTAATGACCATACACATAATCAGGGAATGTATAATGTTGGACTATAATTTCTATGTCAAGGCCTCGTTCCAAGACTTTGGGGATAACTGTAACCAAAACCCACCCTAGAGAGGATCTGTAGCCAGACTCCAACTTGGGGAGCATCTGTAAGAGGACTCCAACCCAGAGGGATTACTTTTACTAGTCCCCAACCTAGAACATACTAGTCAAATACATTATTCATATGCCAAACTGGGTCATATTTTTAAAATGTCATATACCAATTAGATAATCACATACATGTTTTATTTTATCCAAGGTGTCCCATACCACCTTGAATAAATAAATTTTTCATTTAATATTATTCAAAGTGTCCATAGCACATTGAATAATTTCTTTTATAATAAAATTTGGTCATAGAAGTGTACATTTATCCTTTAGCATTTACATATTTTATAAATTTAGACATGTATATTGATGTTAAAACCAAAACAAAAAATTAATGACTATGTCATTAAATGGTAAAAAGATAGGCAGATTATGGCACGTGTATTGACATCCAATGTACTAAAAGAAATACATAATTTTTCCCATGAAATGTTATTCTAAAAATTCTAGAACCTTATTAAATAATTAAATTATGGAATATCATCCAGTTTTATAAATATTTAAATAGGTAAACTATAGATTGCATGTAGGGTCTTAAGCTTGTAGATGATAAAACATTTAATGATGATAAGCCTTTATATATCACAATATAATGTCCATACCAGAAAGCATGAATCAACACCATAAACAGCATCATTTAATATATACGAAAATAAGTGACTCATATATGAGAATATATGGGTTGTAGTCCCCAAATGTTATACTTATGAACCCTTACAAATATTAAATTCATCATAAGTATATTATCTAGAATATCCACCGTTAGGGTTTTTTTTTGGGTTGATTTTTCCATAAAACGAAGTGTATATAAAGAGTAGTATCATAAAAAGTACTAAACATAATTTTGAAAAGGGTTTATTCAATAGAAAATTTTACATAAATGTTTATGTAATCATATATAACATACATGTTTAGCTGATTCCTACACTAAAGTAAATTGGCACAAAAATATTTACCAAAAACATAAATTAATTATAGATGTTCCATAAAAAATTAATAAAAATTAGACCAGAGTGTATGTTATACAAACTATATATATACAATCGTGTAAACAATTAGTTTCATATTTATAAGTTTCGAACAACACAATATTACTTATGTTTTAAATATCTATTTAAACTCGAGAATAAATTTTTAAAGACCTCAAAACTGGGTATAATAAAGGTTCAGGTAACATATAAAATATATATGTATAACCATATTCATACCAATATTAACTGGAACCTTGATTTTTTTTAGCCCCGTAAGAGTACTAGTTAACCAATCATGTATATAGGGAAGATCGTTCCATTAGTCATAAAAGATTTTTATGAAAACCCACTCACATATTTTTTATAAAACCATACATATATGACATTATATATATACATATATGGATTTATTTATATATGTAATCAAATTTTGTATCAATTAAATGAACCCTTTTTCTCATAAAACCTTTTGAACCCAAAATCAGAAGACCTAGGGTCAGCCTATGAGAAGATTTCAGCACAACTGAATATGTATAAACAAATATATAAAAGTTTCATACAAAAAAATAATACTCTTCCATTTTGAAGTTCTTTATCATGAAATCTTTTCAAAACATGATGGAATGGGTATTTGAGGGGCTCTACTAAAAACTGAAAGACCATACCTATACATATTCATATATAAACTGAAGTACCTAAAACCATATATATGTCTATATATATAGCACGTCTTATGATTTGTAAACATTAAATTACTCTCAAATTATAAATACTCCGAATACACAAAATTAATGTAACTTAGGATCAGTCAAAAGGAAGGTTCGAACTATCCCTTAGGGTTATTTAAATAAAAGTTGTATGAGCTTACATATATATATATATATGTATATATGTATACTCAAAGCAACAAAACAAGGAAATATTACCCTTACCTTATATCGAAGAGGAGGAGATCTCGAGGAAGGATGGACAGAACATACTTGGGGTTTGAGTGGGGAGAATAACCGAGGGTTCCTTGGGTGAAAAATCTAAACGTAAAAACTATATAAAACACAAAAACATTCAATGAAACCATTGAGAAACACGACCCCTTTCTGGCGCATTAAATGGCCAGTGACGAACTTGTTAAAAAGGGAAATAAAGTAGGGTCCACCGATGGTCAAAGGGGAAGAAAAAATGGTGCATTATAGGTGTAGGTTTACTGATGAAATCCCACGCGAAGGATAAGAAAACGAAGAAGAAAGGATAAGATTTGAGGTAGATTTGATGGCTCAGATTGCTTCGAGATTGATCGGATGTTCCAGAGATGACCCGGGGTTTTAAAACTCTCAGAATGTCAATAGTAGATCTAATGTTGATAGAACAACACACAAAAACATAGTGGCAATCCATTGTTGATGTGGTTCGAGCATGGGATTAGGATCGATAGCCTAGATCATGCGCGACACGATAAAAATTCCGAGATTTGATGCCCTGAATTTTTTAGTCCTCCCACATCAAAACAGTGTGGGGTTTTGCAACCTTTTATAAGCCTGAGGCTCTGAACGATAGCTCATAAAAACACACAGAACATTCCTAGGGAGCCTTATACATCGGATCCCACCCCTACAGGCATATTCTTACCCCTACCTCGCGAAGACCATGCGCCCACTGTGGCATGCTCAAGCACTCGTGTACTCCCGTGAGCCCTTCAGAAAACCTATACCCACGCTTGGGCTAGAATTGGCATGGGATTGGGGATAGGCTCAGCCACCTAGCATGATCTTCCTCCCTTGGCACAGCTATAATGGGCTGGCCCTTGTGGGTCTGTATTTTTTATAAAATCCCACTTTCTATATGATACAAAAACATAAGAAAATAATACTTTTACTTCACCTATATAGAAACTATTAAAATAATCATGGCTCTAATATTTAAAAAGATTTATGAATACCAATTATACTTTATCTAATAGTAATACAACAAATATTGATAAAAACTAAATCTTTAACATTCAAGGTTTTAAATTGAAATGTATTTTTAGTTCCCTCAACAACACATAAGTGGAAATCAAAATATTTCACCAAAAGGCCAGTGGCTATAATTATAGATGATGTATTTCAAATGGTCACCCAAGGTAAAAGTTGAGTTAAATCCATAAAAACCCATTCATCATGGTGTCCTAAATTCATGATAAAGATGAAGATTTTGCTTACCATTCCACTGATTCTCAGCACAGTTTATATGATCATGGTGGTGATGTTCTTTGTTTTATCATTCCTGAAGGATCTTCTTTATTTACCGTGGTTCATTGTCTTTGTATCGGTTCTTCCCATAGTTCTGATATGGTTTTCAATATGTATTTTTGGGTTGAATAGTTCCTTGTGATCTTGATACATTGTAAACACTTTGGTTTCTTATTTAAAAGAAAAGACTTTTGTCCATTTTTGTGTGTTTTACTCAGTTGCATACTAAACTAATTAAAACCATATTATTACTTTTTCATGAGAAACAAGTTTTGTTCAGTTATTATGTAATTCAAACAAAATGAAATCCTAAAATCATCAATACATGTGTTTAATGTTTTTGGTGTGTTATATTATTCCCACTATGAATAATTGTGTCCTTGAAATTCATTCTACATACGCATAAGAGAAAGAATCCCTCACAAAATTCACCACAACCTCCATTGTGGAGGGTCCCACAGTGTGGCCAGGTGAATTACCATGTTGATGTTCAACTACTCAGATTCTCTGGAACAAATACACTTCGGATAGTATGGGTTGGAATCATACAGCATTCACTAAGACATCCAAAGAGTGGATCACACGATGGAATGTTCGAAGATGTCCAAATGGACCAACTCTCATAGAATTTGTTAGGTTGCCTCTCAAATGAGAATATCTAAGTCATATATGTTGTCTTATAAGATAAATATGAGGATTTGAAACATATTGGTTGAATAAAGGATTCCCTCTAAAGAAGCCTCTTGAAATCATACTCTAGTTGTGAAGTTCTGGCCTAGATTAAAGAATAGGAAAAGCCCATCGTGGTATTTTCCCCTCCGCCTATACTCAGCCAATTGGACCATTTCTATTCTGTGGTATATGTATGCATTATCCTAATAGAAACAGAGAATTTCCAAATTGTTTCACAATGTTTGCATGTTTGTGAAAGGTAGATACTCTTTCTCGTACCTCTTGACCATGATAACCTTCGGTATTTCAACGGTATGGGATGAAATGTGGGTTCATCATTCTATCTGAAAATTAATTGTGAAGGTTCAATCAGTGAAACCTATTCAGAAGTATAGAAATAGAAAAGGTAACATAATGAAAGAAGGGATAACATTTTATATTATTATATAACCACTTTTTCATAAAAAGAGAAAGGGTAATGGTTTCCCCATTCCCAAATACATGAATACCAAAAACAATATTAGAAAGATCTATCTCCCTAAACTATATGCAAACCAAGTAGTCTGGTTCTATCTCATGGGTGCACTTATGTTGTCTCCAGAGTCTGGAATGTGGCGGTTACAACTATGAGATGTATGTATATACTTGTTTTCTATAAAAATAATGAAAGGATTCGTATTCAGGGATGTCAAAGTCCATTACCTAACAAAAATGGCCATAGGACAAGACTTGACATATATATGTCACGTGGTGGACTCCCGCTGCTGCAGCTTATAGGAAGGACGTGAAGGACTGGATTCCTTCAGCTGCGGTGAAGCATTAAAAAAATCACCACGTAGTATTTTCCCTATCAAGCGTAGGATAGAAATTTAGCTTACGTCATAATGATGTAATCCAGACCCTCTGTTTGGTGGAGTTGAAGTACCCATGATGAGTTGGATACATCATAGTGGTGTTTACATGTCATAAAAATATTAGCATAGTTTATAAAATTTTCATGGATAGGTATAGAAATTATGGTTTCTATGGCCTCATTAGGAGGAGACAGAATACTAGTACCTTCATTTTCCATCTTAAATTTAGGAAAAACATAATATTTTGTAACGCTGAAGTAAATTTCTCTTTGTTTAATTCTGGTTTTCCAGAGATATGAAAACTGAACCCTCTAATGCCAACTTTGTATCCCCGACCATAGAATACCGAAATCCGATTCCTTTTGAACATGATGTGTCGTTTTAAGATAAAACATGCACTAATAAATAACACATCATGTCCCATCCAGAGGATCGAATTCGATTCAGGTTCTGGGAAACCAACCACTTTTATCATAATTCCTTAACTCAAAGAGATACCTGAAAAAAATATTAATAAAAAACATAGGGTGAGCATAGGAATGCCCAGTAAGTGTTTTTAAAATAAACCAAGATAAATTTTGAAAACCTTATATAAAACATTCCATAAAGAATTTTTTTAACAAAATGCTGGAACACATGTAACATAACATAAAAGTGCTCAATTAAAAACATGCTAACATGATTTCAAGGACTCATGATTCTATTATATGCATGCTCATTTGGAGTAATTAATAAAATATTCTCTAAACATGTAATAAATATGAATATGTATGAACAAATTGAAAAACTAAAAGTAATGATGAATGAGAGTTGCTCATAAAGAAAACAACTTCAATTTAATACACTGAATACTAATTCACTGAGTGTTAAACATATGTCATGTCATAATCTTATACTTTTCTATTACTCGTAATTATTGTATCATAACCATGGATATACTACTATTCAAATATTAATTTGGTTAATTAATGTTCATTCACATAATGAGGGAATGAAAAATGCCGGAATTTATTTTCTTTGTCAAGGCCTCCTGCCAAGAACTAGGGGATAACTGTAACCAGACACCAACCCATAGAGAATTTGTAATCGGAATCCATCTTGGAGAGCATCTGTAACTGTACTCCAACCCGGAGGTCTTACTTTTACCCATCCCCAACCCAGAACATACCATTTCAATACATTTCTCATCTTCCAAATCAGTTCGTATTATCAAAATTACATATACCACATGAATAATCACATACACATTTTATTTTATTCATGGTGTCCCCTACAACCTTGAATAATTAAATTTATCATTTAATATTATTCAAAATGTCCCATACCACTTTGAATAATTTATTTTCGAATCATATTTGTTCATAGTACTGTACATTTATAGTTTATCATTGACATATTTTTTAATGTCAGACATGGATCTAGATGTTACAAAACAAACTATCAATTATATAATTATGTCATTAAATGGTAAAAGGATATGCAGATTATGGCACATGTATTGACATCTAATGTAAAAAAATAAATAAAGAATTCATCTCATGAAATGTTATTCTATAAATAATAGAACCTTATAAATTAATTACATATTAGAAACTTATCTTGTTATATAATTAGTTAAAAAGGGAAAATTAACATTTCATGTAGGGTCTTAATCTTGTATATGCTAAAAAATTTAATGCTGAAAAGCCTTTTTATATCACAGTATAATGTCCATAATAGAAGTCATGAATCTTCACCGTAACCAAAATCATTTAATATATAAGAAAATAAGTGACTCATAAATGCAAATATACGGGTTGTAGACCCCAAATGTTATACTTGAAAAGCCTTATAAATATTAAATGCATCATAAGTATAATAACTTGAATATCCACCATTAAGGTATCATGTTAGGTAGATTTTTCCATACAATGTGGTGTATGTAAAGAGTAATATCTTAAAAAAGACTAAACGTAATTTTGAAAAAGGTTTATTCATTATACAATTTTACATTACTTTTTATGTAAACATATATAACTTATATGTTTAGCTGAGTCCTATACTATAGTAAATTGGAAAAAACTTATTTACCAAAAAACCTAAATTTATTATTTAAGTTACATGATAAAAGAAATAATAATTTTCTAGAGGGTATGTCATACAAACTATATATTTATATATACAATCATGTTTACAATTATATGCATATATATAAGTTTTTAACAACACAATATTACTTATGTTTTAAATATCCACTTAAACTCTAGACTCAATGTTTCAAGACCTAAAAATTTGGTATAATAATGGTTCATGTAACATATAAAGCATTAATGTATAACCGTGTTCATACCAATTTTAATTAGAACCTCCATGTTTTTTAACCCATTAAGAGTATTAGTTAACTAATCATGTATATAGGGCAGATAGTACCATTAGTCATAAAATTTTGTTAATGAAAACCCACTCACATATTTCATATAAAACCGTACATATATACCATTATCCATATACATATTTGGATTTACATATATATATAATATAATTTTTTATAAATAAAATACACCATTATTCTCATAAATTTTTTTTACCTAAAAGAACAATACCTAGGATTAGATAATGAGAAGATTTCAGAAAAACTGAATATGTATAAAAAATATATAATTGTTTCATACAAAAAAAATACCACTCCTTCATTTTGATGTTCATAATCTTGAAATCTTTTCAAAAAAAGATGGATTTTCTATTCGAGGGTCTCCACTCAAAACTGAAAGACCATGCATATACATATACATATATAAACTGAATTACATACAACCATATATATGCCTATATATATTGCATGTCTTATGATTTGTAAACATTAAATAACTCTCTTGTTATAAATACTCTGAATACACAAAATTAAAGAGGCATAGGTTTGGTCATAAGGAAGAATATAACTAACCCATGTGATTATTTAAATATATAGTTTTATGAGTCCACACACACACACACATATATATGTATGTATAGTCACTAAAACAAAACAAGACAGTATAACCCTTACCTTATATCGAAGAGGAGGAGGAGTAGATCTCGATGAAGGATGGCTGGAATTTGCTGGGGGTTTGAGTGGGGAGAAGAACTAAGGGTTACTTGGGTGAATCCAGTTAACATATAAAAATTATAAAACATAAAAACATTCAACTAAAATACTGAAAAACCTGACCCCTATGCAACACATTAAATGTCCCGTGACGAACTTGAAGAATATGGGAAGCAAAGAGGGTCCACTGGCGGTCAATGTTGAAGAAAAAATGATGCATTGTAGGTGTAGGGTTACTGATACAATCCCACATGAAGAAGAAGAAGATGAACCAAAAGAAAAGAAGACTGGAGGTAGATTGTATGGCATGGATTGATCTAAGACGGATCATATGGTCCAGAGTTGATGTGGCATTTTAAAACTCCCAAATGGTCAAGATTAGATCTAATGATGGTCGAATAGAGAAAAAACACATAGTGGTAATCTATGGTTGATGTGGTTTGAGAATGTGATCTGGATCAATGACCCAGATCATGCACGATGTGATCCAAAGGCCCAAATTTGATCCCATGCAATTTTAAGCCATCCCACATAGAAATAGTTGGGGTTTTGCAGCTCTATATTATCCTGATGATCTAAACTATAGCATAGAAAAAGCACACAACACACACCTTTAGTGATTTATACACGAGTTCCCTCCCCCACAGGCCTCAGCCTACCCCTACCTATCCCTGATCTTGCAACCACAGTGGTGAGCTCAAGCACTCCTGTGCTCCCGTGTGCCCTTTGAGAAACCTATGCCCGTGCTCAGGCAGGCCTTTGCTTGGGCTGAGGGCTATGCTCAACCACCTAGTGTGAGTTGTCTCCCTCGGACCAACTATAAAGGGATGGCCGTAGTGGGTCTATTATTATTATAAAATTCCACTTTCAAAATTATACAAGAACATAAGAAAAAAATTACATTCATTTCAATTATATAGAAAATATTCTACTAAACATGAATTTAATCATTAGAAAGATTAATATATACCAATTATACTTTTTCTAATAGTATTACTAAAATTATTTATAAAGCATGAATCTTTAATATTCAATGTTATAAATTGAATTTTGGTATACCCACATGAAATATTATATACTAATATCATAGAAGTGAAAACATAGTTTAATCAATACATAATTTAATTAAACATAGCTTGAAACACTATTTATCAAATTAAAATCATTACAATATATTTCATACACTAGAAATGTGTTTTGAGTTCCTTAACATCACATAAGCACAAATCCAAATATTTCCCCAAAATAATAACAACTATAATTATAGCCATTGTATTTCCAACGGTCACCCCAGGTAATAGTCTAGTTAATGTCTTATACAACCATTCCTTATGGTGTCGTAAAATCAAGAAAAATATGATAATGATTCTTTCTATACCGCTGATGCTCAACATAATTTACATGATCATGGTGGTGATGTTCATCATTTAAAATGAACTGAAGGATATCCTTTATTTATAATATTTAATTATCTTTATAGGGGGCCTTACCATAGTTCTGATTATGTTTTTAATAGGAATTTTTTGGGTAGGATGGTTACTTGGGATCTTGATACAGTGTAAACACTTTGGTGTATTGTTCAAATGAACATCCTTGTGCCCATTTTTGTGTGTTTTACTCAGTTTCATACTAAAATAATTAAAAAAATATTGTTAATTTTTCATGAGAAACATGTTTTCTTCGGTTATTATGAAATTCAAACAAAATAAAATCATAAAATCATTCATACATGAGGTACATTTTTTTGGGGTGTTACAATCAATATTCTACAGTTCAATTAGGAAGATGTCAAAATGGTCAGGCATGTGGTAGTCAAATTCCTAGAACATCGGCATTAGAATAGTGGATTTTCTTAATTTAGTTAGGATCCACTTTAAGGCTATGGTTTATGATAGATATATGAAGTGAATCCATTTCTATATAAACAAAGACCAGATCCATCTATGGTTACTCATATTACCAGGTAAACCACTATTTCATTTTCTTCACTTCTTAAGTGGTGATCTTGTTTTGAACATTTTTAGGGGTATATAAAATCTTTCAAGTGTTTTCATTAGTTTATCTTTGAAAAAAAGCATGATAGTTCTATGTTCCTTATCCATCTAGTTTCTGGATCCTAAGACATGCTCTTGATCCAATGACATTTCTTAGGGTTGAAATCATTTTGGTTCAATGTTTTTTTCTTGGGTTTGGGGAATTTCATTTTAGGTAGATCCCTTTTACTCAAAAAGAACATGTTTCTTTATTTGAGAAGTATCACAAATTTGGTGTTATTTGGGTGTCAATATCTCTCACATGAATCCTAAATCATTAAATGTGACACCCTTTTCATTATGCGTGGTCACTCTGTATTTTGACCCTCATTAATGTTGTGAGCTTCGAGTTATTCAATTATTGGGTTAATCATTCAGGTGGAACATTGATACAAGAATTACCACGGGTTATAATACTATGGGTTGTATCAAGGATGTGTCTTTTTCTAATGAAATCTCATGGTAGTACTCAAAGATATATTCCTGGATCATCATCATGGTTATCTTGAACTATACAAGTTGATTTTAATGTGAGATGTTCAATATGATGTTAAGGACACTCTTTTCTGGGGAGCAACACACAGACCATGGGTGAGAGTTTACTTCCTATAGAAGGGGTACCACTAAGAGGACCATTCAAATGGTCAAATTGTGTTCCCTTTTTCGTTGGAAGGGTTGGTTTGAAAAATTTATTCAGCATCATTCCATCAATTTTGGAAAGTGTCTTAAATCATTTTTTATTCCATTAAAGCTTCATACACTCAGTGTAATATTGGTTAGGGAATCCAAGTCCCCAATTATGGTTTCACCATGGTACAATGAGAGAGTGTTGGCCTTACAACATGATAATGTTTAAAAATATGTTGGACTGGTTATATTAATTTTGATTAGTGTCACACTCTTGAATCATGGTTGTTTCAGAAGTCTGGTTGATCTAGAGTGATATCTATGATTTGAATTTGTAATTTTGTTCATGGACTAATGGATACCAGCTATTTTTCTCTTTACATGAATTCCATGTGGTTCCAATTTTTTATTCAGTCAATATTTTTATTACATGATGTTTGAGTTATACTAACATCTCGCTTAATGGATAAATATGGTTTTCCTTGGATGACTTCCTCGGGTTCTAGTTGTTAATAAAATGGTTAACCCGTAATTCTATCGATCTCCAAATTGTTGTTTTATCCTTGTTGATACTAATGTGTTAGATTAAGGGTTGTTCAATGTCTGTTCATGGGAATGATGATTATATGTAAATTTTTTCTTGGGAATCTATTAGAGGTGGGTTACAGGATTCATTGGGCTTATAAGAGGAAGGCATACATTCCTTTAATTAGATAAATATGGTTTGTATGTTTATAATTCACTATATTTCTATGATAGGTTTCTCAAGGATAGTTTTTTGAGGATGGTGAAACATGAATTCATCTCTCTCGTGTTGTGTGGGGAAAGTAGAGAACTTATAGTTGGATCAGTGTTGCAAATGATGGGTGTGTTGGATGTTTGGAAAAAATACAAGAAAATTCCACCAAGACTTCAAAACCTTAGAGGTTGGGTGGTGTTTTCATTATTCCCGAAGGCTTATTAGGGATGAGAAGTTTGAATTTGGGGATAATATGATATTACTAGTTTTATCCAATGTATAGATCGTAAAATGCTTTGTTTAATAACATAAAATGACACCTAATTTGAACAATAAGAGGTTAATAGAGATTTTTGGGGTATTTGAAGCACATTTGAATTATGAATCACAAAAAAAGGGATATATATTGGTCCATATGGTTTGTTTTCAACCATATGACCCAAGATACATGCCCATATAGAATGATTCAGATTAGGGGTAGTGAGATATCACAGTGTCTATGCTCAGTTTGTGAAACCGTGCAGAAGACCATGTGACATGACTCAAATGAGAAGATCTTGCAGCACATTTGGTGAACCGTTTAGATATCCCTGCAGAGACTATACAAACCCTCCTATGAGGGTTAAAATTAAAATTAAAATTTATTGTGTTTTTAATCACCCTTTATTTCTCCCCAACACCTATACTTCATATTTAACCCTCATCTATGAACAAAAACACTCTTCTTTATCCTCTTTAGGTGTTTGGATCCATATACCTCTATTGTGAACCGTTTTTGTCACCATTGGAATCTATGGTATCCTCTCTCTAATCTCTCTCATCATTATCCATTCCTTTATTAGTTCCTTCCATTATCATTTTGTTATTTCTTGGAAACTAATCTCCACCCTCTTTGGGGCGAGGGTTTCTAAAACCATTGATTTATCCCATTGTATGTTTAATCATGCTTTGATATGAGAGGTGTGTAGTACTATATCTACATAGTAGGGAATCTAATTTTTTCACATTGTTTTATTGTATTTTTAGAGTTTCACCATTGTTCCACTAGAAATATCCTTCCAGTGAATCCTTGTTATAGAATATTAAATTTACTGGGTTTGTTCATTAAGTCATTAATGACTATATATTATGGTGAATCCCATTAATAGTGTGTTTTCTTTATCCATGACAACCAATTTGGGTGTTCCAGTACTTTTATCCAACATTTTCATATGACTTGTGTTGAGTATCACTTTGTTTAAGGTTTAAAGTTGATAGAAATATCTAATATGGATTGTGAACCATGAGTCCAAACACTTTTGGAAATTTTTATACTAAATTAATTTTTTTTGGCCACATATAACTTCCTAAAACCTTGAAATAATTATAGTTTCATGTTGAATATTACATTACATTTATTTATATTCTTATGACAGTATTGGTAACCACATGCCTCATGGTAATTTCTTGTGAAATTGATTGAAATGCTTACATTTCCTGCCATATGAAATTGCTTTCCCTTTTGTTATTCCAAGTTCTTTTCCTTGTTATATGATTACCTATTAAGCTCATTTTTGTTTAGAATTTAATGTGGTGAATTTTCAAGCTTAAATGTGTAAGGGTTTTAGATTTCATTGATGACATATTTTAAGAGGTGTGATAATTTTTTTCCATTGGTTTTATTCATTTGTCTATATGCTATGTATTGTTGTTTAAAACTCATGTCATGCTTACTATGTTAAATGCATTGTTCCATGCCATATGTATTGTGCCTTTGTGTTTGGATTAGTTTGAATAGTTAGAACCTCTTGTTAGATATTTTTCATGGGACCTTTATTGGATGTTTTTCATTTGTAAATTCATACCATGATTATGTTCCATGATGATTACTTTAGTTGTATCATTTGAAAAGCTAGGTAGCTTGGAAACTCAACATTACATTTATGCAATGAGTTATTAAATTAGTGGTATGAAATATTATGAATGATATTCATTGTGACCTATTTTCATGTTTTCATTGTGATGTTCCTTAGTTACCTAGTTCACTTGACACAGGTTTGGAGGGAACGTGGGTCCTGTGTTAAGGACTCATTGATGGAATCTCCAAACATATTGGGTTGTGACTCGACACATCTTACGTGATGCCTCGACTTGCTAGGAACGGGCTACCCAGGTGGTTTATCATACTAATGAGTGACACCAGTTCCCCAGAGGAGAATTCGAGGATGTTCCCATTTGTATATATGTTTATGCTATACCTTGGGTGATACTGGTCACCGATGTGAGATACTTGGTATGAACACATATTCACTATCCTCGATTGATACATGGGATAATATATGGGTCTCTTTGGATGGACTCAGTGGTATTGGCTTATTGTATTTTCTAGTATCAACCCATGGGATTCAGTTTTGACTACCATGGATGTTCATAGAACACAACCATGGAATTAATGGATTGAATTATTATATGTTTTTATTAGATACATTTTTATGTCATTATTCTGATCTTTTTATCCTAGTGTGATGACTATTCCTTATTAACTAGAACACACAAATTATTAGTTTATTTTTATACCTAAAACCTAATGACATTCTTGGGGTATGCTTGTCTCGACATTCCTAATTTACCACAGGCCCATATAAATGTTATGTATTCACATGTACTTTATTTAGAATACTGGAATATGAAAAACCATGTGATATGGGACATGTGTTAGTTTAGGAACCCATAATAAGTTGTTACGTGTTTATTTAATTACTGATCTTCTTTTATTAAATTTGGAACAATTTTACCTATTTACAACTAGAAATTGAATGGTATATACACTATGGGCACTGACCTACTGTGGTTTATGTCTCAAACCGTTCTCGGGCACCGTTGGGTACCCGAATATACTTTATTCTCATAGTTATGGATTCATGAAAGTGTGATTATCTTGATTATTGATTTCATTTCTATTTAAGATGGATATTTGGAAGAAGTGACCAAGAATATGCTCTAGATGATGGGTTTCATTTTTAGGTATTTTTTGTATTTATTTGTAGTAATTTTTTTTGATTATACCCTTATTCCTAAAACGAGTTTTTTATAGACTCAATACATTACATCATAATCACATTTCTAATCTATTATTCAATATTGGTACTACAGCTACTTACTTGTACTATTATTTAATTTCATTACATCCACTAAAGTCTTCTTATGATTACACATCCTCTATTTACTTTCTATTTCTTTCATATATTCTTACAATGATCTATGATATAATATTATCCACAAAAACACACCCTATGCCCTCACAGAAAGTCGGTAGCCTATAGAATTTGTTGGGATATGCTCAAGATCATGTGAAGAACTAGTCTTAGAGTACAGTTTGTGACACTTGGGTATCAAACATTACAAATAGATTCAAATAATTTTGGGGGATGATTTTCACTTTATATAAAACATTCAAAAAATATACATATTAAAAATCCAATCCTCTATATGATGCATTTGATACAATAAGAAAAAAACATAAAAAAATTTAAGCAATATTAGAAAACAATTAAAAACCAATATACATACCCTAAAAGAACCAAAAGACCAGAAAACATGAAAACACCGAAGTGAAATCAATGAAAAAGAAACATTTCACCCGATCTAAGCTCTAACTATATATACCATGCCCGTAAAATCAAGAAGCATCAATAAGACTTGAGATACCATTCCCTTACCAATGTCTCAATATATGACATCATAAACCAAAAAATAGTTCAAAATAAGGAGGTGAGTCTAAACTAATTAATATTTCCCCAAAGACATCCCAACTAATTCAGCTATTAAAAATCAATTTTACACATTATATACAAAACCAAATATAAATAATATAAATTTATTTGTATCAAGATAGTAAATTAGTTATAAGGGAAAAAATTATAATGTGTAAAACCATTAAAAATTATTTAGATTACCCATAACTAGGTCCCCCCCCCCCCCACACATGCATGCCAAGGTGATAGTTCCACACTCATGATCGATCTCTAATCTAATTGATCCACCAATTTGACATAAGGGTACAAGTACCGGGTTCCCTAATGACACATGCCCATTCCGCATTGTCACATTTATGAATTCACTCACACTAACCATGTCTTCCAAATTTGATGAAAAGTAATTCCACATATAACATGTTTTTCTTTAAATCAGTACAAAAATCATTTTATATGCTTCAACAAAGAACAAAATTTTTAAATCATAATTTTAAAATTATCACCAAAGATAATTTTTAATGAAACCATTCAATTTCAATAATATAAATCCATAACCCAAAATACGTTTCCATCCTGAATCACATATGAATTTTCTAAAAGAAACCATTAAATTCATATAAATAAAACTATTTCATTCAAATTTTATGTCATGTAGAGATGAGATAGAATCCACATACCTCTTAATGGTTAGACAAGATTAAGATTGACACTGTGATTCTCTAGATCTCGGCTTGGATATTATTTTATATAATAAATTCAATCATAACTAATCATGAAACCCATAATAAACTAGATTTCTATCCATAATGGACTAAATATATTTTTTAGGATATAGGATAAGAATAAATATATGTTGAACAAAGATAAATTATGGCTTACCAATGAATCCAAATCTCTAATGTGATTGTAATTTCCTATGAATCACTTCTATATAGAATAGGGTCACATCACAATCCCAGGGAACAATAGGAATTCCATAGTTTTTGGGATTAGGTAAATGGATATATTTTTATGGGATAATTAATGTTAGATTCACAAAAATAAGGGTTCCACCTATAAACTACCTGGTTAGGATAAACGATTTGGAAAACCTTGAACCAACCATGTTGTGATACTCTCTCAAGGCCCCACCTCGCATGGTTGGATCTTACGGTTAGATAAACCATGTTCAACTATGATTTTACCCTTATTTCATGTTTCATGGATTCCCCTGTTTACTCACATGGTTTTCACAAAAAGAAAACTAACTTCATGCCAACCCAATTACACAAAAAACAAGTTGTACAGTTCCATTGTGGTGGTTCAAATTTTTTTTCTAACTGTGTACAAATCGAGCACATCTATAAACACCTCCACAACATAATAAATCATTCCCAAAACTTCTAAAACACAACCCAATTACTATGTAAGTAAAAATTAAAAAACATAATGGGTTAGGTACCTAAAATTGTGGGTGCTATAATTTCTTAGCCATTATTATTCCCAACCTCAAAAATTGGGAAAATTTTTTTCCTAGAAGATATAAAGCTACTACAATAAAAGTTACATTTAATACTGCCAAATTTTTTCATGATTTTGGACATGCTTCCCTAAAACCTAGACTAGAATAGTTATTTTTCAATGAAAGGGATTCTCTTTCCACTCATAAATCAGACTGGTACATGAATGAATATAGAATTTGGTTTTAGGTCAAAGTTATCCCATCGAATCACACAATTACGATCAGGATGGTTCTTTTTAAAATGAGATACATGAAACACATTGTCTTCTTGACTGATTCTTGGTGACAGATTCATCTAACAATATTGCTAATTAAGTCATTAATTTATCTCCAAAGTGCTTATTTACCATGTTGAAAACATTTATTTCTAACTAGAATTATGATACCAATGTCTCAGAGTGATCCTCAAGAAGACATGGTCACTCACCACAAATGAAAATGATAAAATTTTATGGTACACATAAAATATTTTATGAGTATAATTCATATACACCCTCTTTATACTCAATTCAATCTTATATGACATCTTTTTCATAAGTCTTGTCCCAATCAAATAAGTCTCACCTATTTCTACCTAATGAAAATGAGAGCGACATAGAATCTTATTGAATGATTCAAAAGTATACATATGTATCTTGGATTGGTAATTATTATTTTATGATAACCCAAAAATTGATATATTCTCATCCCATGATCCATAATATTCAATTACACAATCAATAATCATGTCATACAATATTTTTAGTATCCTTTCATATATTACATTTGATTGAGGATGATATGTTGTGTTCAGGGTAAGGGATTGAAACAAGGATATCCATAAATGAGGTGTGAACATATGGTCTCATTTATAAAAAATGGAGAATGGAATTCCATTAATCATTACAATTTTCAAAATGTAAAGTTTGGGAAAGTCTTCTATTGTTCTAGTTTCAAAAATTTGGATTATGTGACATGATTTTGTGATTTAATCCTCTATAACCCATATAAAATTATGTTTCCTAACCAGACATGGTATAAATGTTAAACAATCCTTAAAAATATTCTCACATTTCCACACAAGAATCAATAAAGAGTAAAACATTACATCTATATGTTGATGCTCTTACTTGACACACTGACAGGTGATGAATCATAATACATATTCCGCTATAAATCCTTTAATGATAACCCATCAAATGTACAACGATACAATCTATAAACTATAACACTGACCTCTAATAAGGATTCCATCCATAAATGGTAATCTTACAACAAGGTTTTTAATTCATGGTAACACATTTAGGATCAGTTGTCTGAGAATTTCTATTATGCTCAAATAATTCAATAAAATATAAACCTATATTAAAATTGAAATATTACATTGTTTTTATGAATCCAGATTCATATCATCTATGAAAGACATAATGTACCATTGATCTGAAACCTTTTTCCCATATAAAACATATAAATTTTTTGTCATGGAATCTTCTATATAATTTCGTTTCTATGATGTATATAATAAGTCAATGTTTAAAATTTGAATATATTTAATCCATATTTTTCTAATTATATTCATGTATCTTTATGAAAAAATTCTCTTCCAACTTTTATGATGTGTATAAATCATAAAATTATTAAAAAAATTAGTTTCTCTAAGTATTTAAGGCATGAAACACATCATCTAACTACAAATTGTGAGTTGGGTAGTAATATCATTCATCCTTAACTATAGTAAAATATATACAACAACATGATATCCTTACATGGGAACACATCCCAACCCAAATATCAATGAAAAATAATAGAGTATATATGCATTTATAGACATTAAAAACATGAGTATAGGTTCTAATATAAGTCTAATATTATGTTCTTTAAAGGATTTATAGCCTTCATCATTGTATTAAAAATGAGTGAATTTCCTTATCAATGCCATCATTAGTAAGAAAAATGTGAATAATCGTGTAAATAAAATCTATAGTACCCCGATATGTCATATAATCTATGAATTTTAAAAAAATTATTTCGTGGTTATTGAGAGATAACAAAATTTATCTTTTGAGGTACCATAAAAGATACTTTTCTAAAATTTAATTCCCAAGGAAACACACCTCCTATATCCTTAAAATAAAATTTTATAACACAACATAAAGGAAATTATATCACAAGATACCCAACAACATAGAAAAGTATTTCCCATGATCTTCTTTTGTTCGAGAATACACCAAAATATCATTAACAAAAACAACCACAATGGAATCTAGATAACTATGAAATATTCAATTCATCAATGCCATAATGATGGATGAAGAAATCATAAGACTAAAAGGTATAATAATATATTCATAATGGACACATTTTCATCTGAATGCTATCTTAAGAATATCCCCCTTTTGAAATAATAGTTGGTTATATCCCAAACATTAGTTATTTATAGGGATCCAATGAGACCCCCTTAATCGATCAAACATGTCATCAATTCAGGGAATGTGATACAAATTAATTATAATAACATGGTTATTATTATGATACTCTAGAAAATATCAAGAATTTTTATATTCCTTCATCACAATAGGAACTCCTACTTCCCATAGAGATGACTTTAGTTAAATGAACCATTTTATTTTGAACTATTCTAAATAAAATTTCAATTCCATCATTTATATTGGTTCCATCCTATAAGACACATTTCAAATAAGGATGGTCCTTGGTATACAACCAATTGTAAACTCAACATCAATTTTAGGGGGAAAACATTAGAATTGATCATGAAAGACATTAGGAAATTGTTCAAATATCTTTTAAAAATCTCTATTTTTAATCTCCTCTATAGATACCAAACATAGCACTGCCAACTGATATGATATAGTTCCAACCACCTGTTCAAAATGTCTTTTTCAACATTCCTTTACATCCAAATATCCTGTAAGGATATGCTCTATTCAATCAAGATATTTGAAACTATCATTGTGGGAATGACATTAGAGGTGGTACTTGAATGATTCCAACAATTCCACATATATAATTACTTAATCAACATCCATATCATGAAAAAATAAATTCCAAATAAACACTTCCCCATTTATAATTATAGAAAAATACATACTCATAAAGGCATGACAATCTATTTGTCCAGAGGATTATGAAGTTTCAAAACTAAAGGAATTATATCCACAAGTGAACCCATATGATTAACATGAGAAGAAATAATTTTTTAGACATGTATGTATCAATGAAATATTTCATAATGCTTGAATTAAAGTGAATCATACCACTCACCATCAGAGGACTTGATTGGTCATTAGGTATCACTTGCTCAAATCCAAAAAATCAATAACTCACTACACTTTTCTGTTTATTACCCTATATAGATTTTATAGGTTGAGAAGTCATGTTGTTTCAAGAATCACTTAGAATCACTTGATCATGATGATGAGAATTATTCTGTTACACTTGTTCCATTGAAGCATATGAAGTCAATGAATCATTTGATGTGTATCTAGAAGTAGACCATGGAATATAGTGACAATAACATTGATAATTTACCATATATTTTTTATTGTAACAATAAATAGGTGGATACATACAATCACACTTAATATGAATTAGAAAACCATATTGGAAACTTCCTGAATTAATTTTCATTCAAGGAGGAATGTTTATTCCTCTCATGGTCTATTTCTATGATATTCCACCACTATGGAAGGTGGTGTACTTTTTTTTCTTATTCCCAAAATTAGAGTTCCCACCAATTAACATAGGAATAAATATGATACCCCAAATATATTTTCTAATATATTCTTTTTTACCAATGTCTATCTATTGACCATTTATATATAGTTCACAATACAATGAACTGTAATATTTTAGAGAAGTTATGGTCTTAACCATATCTCAAAACATTATTACTTCAAGGATTCACTTGCAAATATTTATCAAAAAATTATTATAAACTCATAATATTATTCGCACACTCTATTACAGGTTGTTCATATTAATTAAAACTAAATTGCTTAATTTTTTTAGGAATAAAAAATATGTGAAGACATAATTATTTATTAAAAAAACTATTCCAAATCAACACTTATAATTCATTGGTAATCATTATCTAATACATCTAAATCCTAACATTTCTGTTCTAGATCATCCCAAAAATATGTTTCCATGAAAAATATTAGGTTGCATGGTGTCCCAAATAAATCAAATATTTTACTCATCCAGTTCAACTAGATATGTCAACTTTTTTAGGAATTATTCTCCCTAAAAGGTTGAAATATTATTATTTTGGAATGGATATGAATAGACTACTTGTTGAGGTTCATAATTTTAATTACCCTAATCAATTACTTGAATGATTCGAACAATAATTTGGTCTATATTTTGCTTCAACTATGGATCAGGTGAAACCATGTTTTTAGCATTCTATTTTTGTTAATTCCTATGATGTATTCCAGATTATATTTGATACAACTAGAAGATAACAATATTTTTTCATCACTTACTATAAACAGATTTCATATAAAGTTTAACATAATTTCTCAATATTAACCATAGTCATTCCTTTAAAAGAATAATAACCATTTTTATACTAGTTTCATAAATAATAAAACTGAATATGTTAAACATTTCCCTTATAAGAAGTTTTACTATTAATGAAATCCATTAAATTATCATCCTCTAAACATAATATTATGAGGTGAAAACCCACCTAGAAGTTTCTTAAAACACATTCATACCCAAACAACTAGGTAAATTTAATTTCAGAATATAAATTTTAAATAAATATTTCTATTCTATCAATTTAATGTTCTAATATTATTATCTCCTTTATACCAACCCAACTCACGTACTGAAAAAATGATACAATTTTTAACTCAAGGAATCAAAAAATATGGTACCATTTTCTTAAAAGAAAATACAGTTCGACTGAAACTGATACCATTTGTAACATCCCTTCCCTCCTCATTATATTTATAAGAGATTGGGGAGTTATAAGACATAAGTGATATCCCCATGTAACCAATATATATATATATATATATATATATATATATTCTAAGGGATTCAAATAATGGTTTGGAAATAAATATTCTTAAAATAAATTATTTATACACACATTTAAAATAAATATACTATCCTATGTATGATTCCTTGAAAACAATACAAAAATTCATGACAAAAAAATAAACAATATCAGAGTAAAAGTGGAAACCAAAAATCACACTAAAAATGTTCAAAACTACAAAAAAAAAACTCCAAAACACCCATGTGGAATAAAAATAAGAAACACCAACCCTTTCCAATCTCTAACTCAAATTATTATACTGATGGTATCAAGAAGTAGGGCTAAAGAACTGAAATATCATACCTTTACCAATGACTCGATTGATGACATCTTAAATTTCACAATAGTTACCATGTAATGGGTCTATATAAAGAAATTATATTTCAAAAAATACTTTCTAACTCACACCCCTAGGTTAAAAATTGAAGAAAATAATATACAAACTTTTTTAATGAATATAAAATTGATTATATCAAAATTGTAAAACAGTCATAATGATTTTTTTAAAAATATTAAAACCATTATCAATTATTTTTCATACCCCTAACCATGTCTCCACAAAAACACCAATGAATTCCAAGTTAATAGTTGCAAACTCAAAAGAGGTATCACTTTTAACCACAAAGTCAATATATGGTTACCAATACAATATTTTCAAATGGAAGACACCACATCCACAGGTTTATGTCTATGAATTCACTCACACAAATTATGTATTACAAATTACATGATAAATCATTCCACAAAAAACTTTTATTCTGTTAAATAATATCCAAAAACATTTTCCATGAATTAAAAAACCCCAATTTTAAAATTATCAATTTCAAATTTTCACAAAGGAGTATTTTATAAGAATACATTCCATTAACATAGTTTTAATCCAAAAACAAGAGGTTTACATTAAATAATCACACATGGATTTAACCCTTACTTCACGAAATTAATTTGAATAAAACTAAACCGTCAAGTTCTAAGTCATGTGGGGATGAGAGAGAACCCACATACCTCTCAACTGTTAGCAATGACAAAAAACGAATCTATAATTCTATAGATCCTTCTAGGGATATATATTAAATTAATATATCCAATCATAAATAATAAATTAACCCCTCTTAGAACATATATATATATATCTATAATGGACTAGATATTCGGTTTTGGGATAGAGGATAAGAAAAATTGTAATATGAATTGTGAAGAACTGTGACTTGTTGATGAATCCTGATGTCCAACACACATTGATTAAACTATGAATAAGTTTTTGGTTAAATTGGTGTGATTATAAAGCCAAGGGGAAAATATAATTTAAATTTTTTGTATCAGTTTATTAATTATGGTTTTATAATTTAATTCATATTAGATTCCCAAAAATCTGGGTGCCAACTAAACAATGCTTGTTAAAGATGTATTTTTTGGAAAACTATTCACATACCGTATAGTTTAATGGTTTGAAAAACACATGATATAACTATCATCCTACCTAGTTACTCCAAAAACATGATATATGGATTTCTTGAGGTGTTTAATTGTTTCTGCTAACTATACGAAAACCATGAAACTCGATATACACATCCAAAACATGTTATGTCCTTCCTAAACCACCCAAAACTCAACCCAAAAATTATGTAATCTCAATGTACACAAATAAATGGATATGTTCCTCAAACCAAGGGTGTCACACCATCATTGTTTTTAATGTATTTAATTATTTGTATTGAAACCAAGAGTTATTATGAAGCTGGTGAAATGTTTCTATATAATCAGTTATTCTAAATTTATAAAGGGGTTTTTAAAATTATATAAAATATCAATTCCATGAATTAGTGTGATTCAATCAACTATTTAGTATTCAACGTTATATGATTCCTTCTATATACATTAAAAAAATTTAATAAAAAAGATCAATATCAATAAAATTATTGATTGAAAATGTATTTTACATTCATGTGATAAAGAAAATAGTTGAAACATCAAAAATTTAAATGAAAAGGAATATAAAAAACACATAAAAATATTAATAAAATATTAGTATAGTTATCTCATTTCCCTTATAAAAGAAGAGAAGTTATTTTTTAAAAAACAAATTTTTATGAATAACATGGGATATTACACATAGTTTAAAATTTTTAATTTTCTCTGACAAGTTTTAAAATGTGTAAAAGTAAAAAATATATTTTATTCATGATAAAAGATTTTATCCTCTTATTTGTAAAAATATTTTGATTTGATATTCAAACACCTTGAGTGGAATATTTTAATGAATATTAATGATTTCAATAGTATTCTAAAACAACATAGATTACCATATAATATATTGAAAGCATATTTTATTTGTTAAATATAATAACATAAAAAAGTTAGTATTATTTCTTAACAAAAAGGTGTTTGTGTATCTTAATAGTATATTATGAAATAATTACAGTGTCAATATGGATTGTGGGTGTTTTTTTGGCTCTGATAATTTAAAATTTATCTAATAAATTATTATTCTAGTTAAAATTATATAAAATAAATTACACATATAATCTAAAAGGATTTTAGTATATGTGTTTGTAAAGAGAAATATAAAGAGATACGTTTAATAAATCAAATAAAGTAATTATAATTTTATCCATATGCAGTTTTGGATCTGTGGTCAACTTCATTATGTAAATAATTACACAATTTACTAGTTTAATTGTGGGAATAATAATAATGCAATGGATTTTAATAATGGTAACAATGCAGTTAGAATAGTGATGAGTATATAATGGGAGATATTTACATCATAAAATTAGATGTTATATATTAAAGTTTTTGAGTATGTTCAACTATTTGAATAATAGTATTATAATAAAAAAGTCTCACCATTATTCAAACATGATTACTTCATTTATATCACTCACAAAATATTTCAGTGGGAGGGTTTTATCAATGGCTCTCTTATGGATTTGGTAGAAATTCCAACGATTTGTAAAATACTAAAACTATAAAAAACATTATAAAAATAGGAAAATGTATCTTATATGATATGTTATATTGGATATTATGTAAAGGATTCAAAAAATGTTCATAACGAGTTTAGAAATATAATTTTATCATGAAATGAATATAGAAATATCAACATTATCATTCTTTCACATTGGCTATATATATGAAAATATTTATATAAACTTTATGATCTATAATTACAATTAAAATAGAAATTTATGAATTTGAGTTTGCCTCCCCATGGATCATTATAGATTATTATAGTTTTCGGTGAAATAAAAAGGTTTACTTGAGTATAATTATTTTATCGTGATCTGAATCATTCTCTTAAGGAATAAAACATGTTTTATGAACTAAATGACCCTTGAAATATACTAAAAGAGTGTTATATAGTTTTTCATTTAAGGGGTTAAATGTTATTATTTTGAGTCCCCAATACACAATCTTGGTTATGCACCTTTCATAATAATCACCATTATTTGATACCATTCTTACACAGGCCTTGAGACATAAATAATTAGTAGGTGGTTGTGTATTTTTTAGATCATATCATTAGATAGAATATAACCATGATGGTATTTTTCCTCTTGTATAATTAACATGAAATCTAGGTTCTCAATTGAGATATAGTATGGAAATTTATTTTCATACCTTGATAGTGAAAATGATGTGTTTATATACTCAGATTTAGGACATGTGATATGATCATCTGCTAAATGAATGGAATGTAATGTATTCATAAACTATATTAGTATATAATTGAAAATTATATAATTTATAAGTAATATATTTGGTATTTATATACAATATGTACCATGTTAACTCTATTACACATATAAATGGAATGTGTGAGAATTCACACTTTTATATATTATAGTCGATGGACATGGGAATATAGATATAAGTGTTTGATAGAGATAGTGATTGATCCAATTATAGATTGAGTAATACTAATTCATTATGATATGACATTATTTTCATATCATTTTGGATCTACTTATTCTTTTTTCAAATTCTATAAATACCACGAGGTCATATTTTTTGTTTCTTGAATGGGGATTGAATTTGACTCTAAGATCTTCTCTAAAAGTGTTGTATCCAAAAAAATTATATTGGATGGTGGTACACAAGGTATTACTTACAATGTGGAGTGAAAGAAAATATTCCAAAAATTATTTTCAAACATATATAAAAATATTATTTTGGATATGATTTTAAAAGTTACTATATGTGAATCAATATAAGGTGAAATGGAATAAAATGTCTATAAGCCTTTTTGAAAGAGTGATAATACAATGAATATTCTATAAATGAATGTAATATCATATGGAATGATATAATATCTCATATAATATGAAATAAACATGGTAAAAACATTATATATAAGATATTATGGTACATAATGGTTTAGAATATATGGATATTATATAGATTGACTTGGAAGAGAAATATTATACAACTTGAGGCTGAGTCAAAGTGACACAAATCATATGTTCATTTAGGAATACTAGGACTCATTGAAGTTTGTGGTGTGTTAATGAATAGAAACTATAATATCTTGACCATTTTCAATCATTGATAAGTTGATTCATAAGATGAAGTCAATTGAGGAATTTTGAATTGAGTGTTACATTAAATGTAATTGGAGGAATTACCTAGACATTTATGAAATTATTGATTAAATACATGGGGTCACGGAATTTTTCCATAGAAATTATAAATGAGTTAAATCCAAATGTCTATTATAGACGTGTGTGAAAATAACTAATGGATTATAGAAAAAACTCTCCAATCATGAATCTCTCTCCTTCCTTCCTTCATTGCTTTTGAGATACTAACTTATAGTGAAGGTTAATATGGTTCTTTACAAAGTGCTACAATGATTCAAGGTACCCATAAATACATCACATGGGTAATAAACGTTCATTTTTTTCCAATAATTTTTCATGATGAACTTCTTAAAAAAATGATGGTAGTGAACATTAGTGTAAGATACTATATACAACATTTTAGCATCATTTTATTTTAGTTTCAAAGGCATATCGATATTAGGATTCATATTCTATATATATTTTAAAAGAATTTAATAATAATTAAAATCCCAATAGAATTTTTTTAGTGGGATGAAAACATTTCCCAAAGGTAATTGGCTTCTTGATAAAAAGGGTTTACGAACCATGTGTCGACCACAATGATGGGTTTCTTCTTTCCCACTCAATCTCTCATCATTACGTAATCATTATTGAGTTTGGATCAAAATAATGTGTTATGATAATTACATAGAATGTGTGTTTGTTATTTTCATATATAAATAATGTAACACTCATTGATTTTAATTTATTGAAATTATGTTTAATAATGTATACGTATCGAAGCACCAAGCTTAAATGAACCATGAAATATTATTATTTAAATATATAAATTAAAACACAGTCACCGAAATGGAGGGTATGAATATAAATAAACAAATTATAATATATATATATATAGGTCCGAAAAAAATTTGTTGAATAATTCTTAAGAAACAATCCTTCAATTTTTAGTAAAGATACATTATACATAAAAAATTATTTTCTATCAAAAATAAATTTTATTGATTATTGTGAGAAGATAATATATTTAATTTATTTCGCTTTTAGAAAATATATTTGTAAAAAATAAAATAATATTTTAAATTGGAATATAAATATTTTATAAAGGTTCTTTTTTATAAGTTTTCTAAAATGATATATTTTCTAATGAATATTTAAAATACCACTTTTTGTTAAAAACTATAATTTTGTTTCGAGAATTTAAGGTGATATTTTTTTAAATAAAATTAATGTCAAATGATTATATTATATTATGTATAATAAAATTCATTTAATTGAAATCAATTTTATATTTTAAATTTTTTAAAAAATTTATACTTAAAAAAATAATTTTTTATGAAAAAATATTTTCTTTGAATTTGGTATTTTTTCTTAAAGTAATTTCATCCAATTTTGTAGAGTGAATCTTGAATAATGGATACCAGAATTTTGAATCAACATTATCATATTTTTATTATATTTCTCTATTTTATCATTGTTAATATTAAATGTAGTAAATATTTTTCACCATGGTAAGGGTTAAATGGGAAAAATATGGTTAAAATTTTAAAAGAAGGCATTATCATTTCAAGAAAACGTGACATTATTTTATTTTGTTGGTGTTGTTTCTCTTGTTTTACCAATTTTTCGAATATATAGAAACATGGTTCCATAAATTTTTGATTATTCCCTTTAAACTAATATATGTAAAATATAAAATAAACATTTTAGGCAATTAACTTAAATGTCTATAATTTTATATAATAAGGGTAAAGCTGGTTATGTGTTGTTCAAATTTTTTATATTAAAGATAGATTTATTTTATTTTTATTGTTCTTTATATATAAGTTTTAGTAAATGATTTTTTAAAGGTAATGAACAGAGCCCCTTTATTGGAAGAATAATAAAAACAACAAAGATCTGTCCGGAAATATAATTATTAATCTCATAATATAGGAACTAGTGACATGCCATGATTTTTAATAATCACATCTTTATTATCAATAATTTTATTATTTTCAGCCCATGAATTAATCAATCCATTCCCTTGGAAACTACCTATAAGATTCTGAAAACTCCTATAAATAATTGCATGTTTCCATGCTCAATCATGATCCTCTTAGCCCTTCATGTCTCTCTCTATAGAACCATATTGAATAAAAGTTTACATTATACTCTGAATCTCATCAGATATAGTTTGTTTCTCACCCTCTCCAAAAAGGCCATCATGGTCATTAAGTTATTTTATCAAAAAAAAATTATTAGAAGTAGAATCTTATCCCTTTATGAAATTTCTATGTTCGGATAATAGATCTCTTGGTGTGACAATTGTATCATGTTTATATACCAAAGTACCCACTACATGAACAATTTATTATGATAGAGGCTTAGAAAACCCACCCTTTTAGATAATATAGGGTCCAATAGAGATTCAATTATTAGAACCACGTCCACGTGAGTGGTGGAATTTCCAAGAACACCTTCTCTAGACTAATTCTAGAGGAATTAAATATCTTCGGTAATGATTCTAGGATATCTACTTTGTTTAGAAACATGTGTAAAATGAAAAGGTACTTTATAAAAAATCATCCTAGTATTTTATATGACCACATGATGTAAATTATCTGTTCTATTCCCTAAATATACCATGTTGTTATCACTTGTTGGAAAAATTTCCCAAAAACCCATCAAAAACCACTTTTACAAAGTGCATAAATTTACTCCAAAATAGAGAATTAGCATCAAGTTTCATGTTTCCCTTTCGAGTACATGAGGTAATTATTTTCTTCTACTTTAGTTGATTATCATCAAAATACTGAGTATTAGTCTCATAATATATGGGAACAATAGTAGTCGACTTGAAGTATCCCTTTTTGACTACATATGTAATGACCAGGAAATTTAAAGTAAAATTTTTTCATAAATACTTTGGAATTTTACGAGTCCGCGGTTTCAGACGGTGCCTGATTCCGAGGCCCGGTGTGCCCGTAATCAATTTCTGAAGTTTTTTTGGGTACGTTCAGTAAACGTATGTGCGGATTTTTCAATATTTTGAACCAGTGCTCAGAATTGAAATCTGAGTGCACCGATGAACTCACAGTGCTAGTATTCTTTTAAGGGGACCATTACCGATGTTGTGTTTGCTCGGGTGGAGATGTTAATTTTTGGGGATTAATAAAAAATGTTAAATAAAATTATTGTGCACAATTTTATTTATCATGGGTGGTTATTTACTACAAGTGGAAGTTATAGGCAGGGCCCACACCCACATAACCTCCCATGAGAGGATAATGTGAGGTGGGACCCAGATGAACTCCAAACCTTTCAACTCCATTTAACTACCCATTAATCCCCCCTTAATTAATTTGACAACTCTCCCATTAATTAATGTGATCTCTTCACCTCCCTCTCTCCCATTAATTTTTGCCAACACTTTTGATTATTGAATTGAACCTTACTATTAATTAATTAAAGAGATTAATTTTTGAAAATTCATCTGTGAATAAAATAATAACCTTAGATATTATTTTAGTTTGGCAGTCATTTTTTTGAGAGAATTTTGGGAGAGATCTTGTGAAATAGAAGAATAGAGTTCTTCTTTCGACGAAGAACTGCTGAAGAATGACGATCATCTCCTTAGATCTTTGGACAAGCAAAAGTAGAAGGAGCCACCCACAAGGAATGCCGACGACGCACCATCCTCGTCCCGTCTTCCCCGACATCAAATATTTGACGCCGCCTCCCCGAAACACCATCTACGAATGAAACTTATTTCAAGGTAGGGGGTTTGCTTCAATTTTTAATTGAAAAAAAATTGTTCTTCATTCTTCATTGAAACCATTTTTTATCTTTGGCCATGTGATACCGCCAAATGTGGATGGCGTGGGGAGAACAAACACGGCCCGTCGACTCTCCGATGATCCTTGTTTTATTTCGATGGAGGTGGTGATGGAAGTGGTGGTGGAGACAGGAGGAAGTGGCTGATATCTGCCGGCCCTGTGGAGAGGAACAATGGACCGTATTCGTAGGCCGCTCGGCCTATGAAGAACCGGTCCGCTAAAAGTCAGCCTGGCCGAAGGGAGACTGGGACACTACAAGGGGCACCACGCTACAGAGAACCATGGCCCATGCACCGCGAGCCACCTCAGTAGGTGAACCGGCCGGCTCGTCGGCTGATCGGGATGATGAAGGACACAACCCGCCCATGCAGGCCACTTGTGCCGGGAAGACCGGCCAGTTTTAGCCGGCCAGAAGGGAGGGCAGCACCACCGGTTCTGGAAGTATGACAGCCCCCCGCATCTCTCGGCCACCCGGGCCAAGCTGCGGCCAGCCAGGCTGGGCGGTGCCACGCCGGTCCGGGCCACGCCCTGTCGGGCTGGGCCATACCACGCCGGGCAGGGCTGCGCCGCTCCGGGAGAGGCCGCGCCCCATCGGGCCGGGTCGCACCCCATCGGGCCGGTCCGCAGCCCACCAGGCCGGTCTGACACCAGCCAAGTCGGACCCGCCAAAACTGGGTCGACCCGACCCGCCATCCCACTGGGCTTGACGGGCCGGACCCGTTTTGCTTAAATGTGAATAACTTCGTGACTGTGCATCCAATCGACGTGTCATCTGCATCACTGGGACCCTCAGGATGAAGCTGTCCTTTTGCAATACTCTAAGTGAGTATTGGACGACTTTGTAAAATGTCCGGGTTTGGAATGAGCGTATATCCAACCGGGCCCCTAGAACGAAAAAGTCAGTATCTCTCAGAACAGACGTCCCATTAACGAACCATCAGTGGCGTTGGTAATCTCATTGAGAAAAGGTCCCTTAAGTACACCCTATGAGAGTTTGGGGTATTGTTCAGTTATGGTCAGATTTGTTCGTACATGAAACCAACCGAGCCCCTGAGACTAAAATGCCAATAAATCTCAGACCGGGCATCTAATTGATGCATTGTCTATTGCGTTGTGATCCCTATGACGTGGAAGTCATTTTTGATACATCTATGTGAGACTTAACGACACTTGGAGTATTGGATTGTGGCTCGTGGAGTGGACCCTCCCGGTGATGAGCCAGTAGATTTCAGAGATGTAGAAGATGGCAGAGACTTGACGTCTACTGATCGATCAAATCAGAGTGATTCAGATGGACCAGTGGGGAGAGTTTGGTTGTAGTAGCAGACCCATGGAGGAGGAGCACTTGGTTGTAGCGTCATACCCATGGTACACGATATAAGGAGTACCCTTATAGGCTATGAGGGGGAGTGCTTGAATATAGCGGCAAACCCATGGTGGGAAGTGATTGGTTGTAGAAGTAGGACCACAATACTCAACAAGTGGAGTACTTTAGCAGTCCAAGGTTAGTGGGAAGTGCTTGGTTGTAGCAGCATGCCAACTGTACTCAATAGAGGAGGAGTTCTCCAACAGCCATGGTTTCGACCTCGTGAATAAAAATCCTTGTTTGAGTTGAGTCAATGACCTTTGTGTTTTCCTCACGATTGAGATTATCTCCTTGATAACTTTTCTATATGTAAGGTAATATACCTATGTAATGGTTATCTATTGAAGTCTTACTTTTTGGATTAACCTTGTTGGATTTTGTGAGACCTTGATGGTCTCGGGGTCCCTACGGAGTATCGTTATACTCACCCCTGCACGGGCTACACCCGCACATCATTGTGTTGGATGCAGAAGATGGACATCGCTGACAAAGGCCGAGAGTGCCAGAACTAGATGGTACCGAGAGGTGGACCACTAGGTGTGACGACACCTTGAGAGGAATAATAGACGTGGAGTACTGAGGAGAACATTTGTACCTACCCTTCAGGTAGAAACTAGGAGGATGATCCAAGAGATTCTTTCAACATTCAGTTGCTTGACTTTTTTAGTTGTAAATTCTTTCATTTGTAGTTGTTCCTTATTTTTGGGCTTGTATTTCTGGCCCATTTGCACTTTCATTACACTTGTTATACAACTTTACATAGTGTTTTCTTTTTCTTGTACTCTGGTTGTGTGTGATTACATTTCATAAAGGAAATTCCTTCCCAGTTTTAGGGAATTACACCTTTGGTGCTAGTCACCAGCCTCTGGCCTATGGAAGTCAGGCTTGGGGTAGTCACGATATGGGTCCCGGGGGATGGGTCGTGACACATTAGTATCAGAAGTGTCAGCTCGACCACATACCTTAGGAATCTAATATTTATTTTCTGTGAAGAAATAATGTTAAGGGTACCATGTTTGGTTTTCAGTTAAAGGAGTCCAGTGTTGGTGCGGGTGGCTGACGTATCCATAAACCCAGACCCTAACTTATGATTTTCGACTTAGTGCATGAAAACACTGATTGCATGTGTGTTTTCAAAAGTTTTCTTTAAATCACCTCAAACCATGACTGCTCACCATGTAATTTCTTTTGACCATGTCACATCTATGTCTTTCAGAATTCCTCCATGCGAATGAGCAGCTAGATCCCTGAGAGTTGTACATACTGACAGCCCGCTGAGCAACAAGGCCTCAGTACAAGGCCCTCTTCTAGTTGAGGCACCAGTGAAGGCACCAGCGGTACCACTTCTCACTGGTCCACCGATGCCACCAGCCCCATCAGTAGAGAGTGCACGCCACTTGAGTGCACTAGACGAGTTCCAGAACCAGAGGCCACCCATGATCCATGGAGAGACGGACCCACAGGAGGCTGAGGATTGGATGGAGGCTGTGGTGAGAGTTTTCAGACTAGTAGGGATGCCAGCTAACTTCTTGGTGATCTTTACAGCCAACCTCCTTCTGGCAGTAGCAGGAAGATGGTGGATCTTGATGATCAAGATGCATGATGAGGCATCACTTCTATGGGTAGTCTTCGAGATCCTGTTCCGGGTGGAGTTTGTTCCAACCACCCTTCGATCGGTGCTGATATAGGAGCTACTGCATCTACAACAGGGTAGCATGATGGCGGCGCAGTACTCAGCGAGGTTCACTGACCTCTCACGCTAATCCACTGATATGGTACGAAACCCATTCTTCAGGGCCCATACCTTCGCATAGGGACTAAGGAGAGATATTAGAGATTTAGTTTTCTCCCACAGTATCCCGACCCAGACAGGGGTGTTGGAGAGAGCCCTCCTAGTGGAGATATTCCTTGCTGAGAAATCTCCATCACCGGGACCCACTACTAGATGACATGCAGTAGAGTCTTCTGAAGCTGGCAGTAGACAGATGTTGCAGGGGTCCAAGTGGACCAGACCCACAGGTGGTAGACCAAATGACTCAGGATCGTGTGTGCGAGGCACTCGGGGTGGAGAACGACATAGTAGGAGAAAACAGTGTTACTCTTACGGCGGGCTAGGCCACATGGCACGCGACTGTCCGACCTACCATAGAGACAATGAGAAGATAGATGAAAGGCATCCCAGAGATGGGCATAGGTTCGATCAAGACAGTCTGTAGGGTGAAGGAAATCGTGGAAGGGGAGATGGCCGTGTAGCTAGTGGTGGACGATGATTCAAGGTGTTTCCACTACCACCACACAGAGATCCACCCTAACCATAGGGAACAAGTGGACATGGGAGAGCACAACTTCAGGCAGCTGAAGCATACGACCATTGATCTCTGGAAGCAGGTAGATAAGAGAAGGACTAGTTCCAGGCATAGAGGCATTTGTTAATGATTCTTCTAGCTTCGTTGATTTCATTTTTTGTGGTTTCTTTGTGTCCTTTTACTTTAAGCTGCAGTAATAAAAGACACTTGTCCTCGTGATGTTTGCTTTCATGCACTTATTTTGTTGTTAATACTAAGAAGTCCCAGTTAAAAACATTGAGTTGACCCTCAATTTCAAGATTTCTACTAGAGGAGACCCAACAATCACACACTGATGCCGACAGTGTTACTCAACCCTTGGAGGAAAGATTAACAGTTGGATCTCTTGGTAGTATCATCGAGGCCTTACGACGTCGTCCATGACATTAATTAGTACCATTCATGTCAGGAATGATTGTATTAGAAAAATGATGTGGTTCATCTAGGGGATGAGACCAGATTTACCTTTTTGACAAAGGTGAAATCTTAGCAGCTCTTGTAGATCATAGATGAGTAAGGGTGACGTCATGTTCTTATAATTGGCTAGTCTCACCCATAGTTCATTGAGCGAGCGGTTTGCGGTTTACCCTAATCACTATAGGCTCAAGTGTATCTTCTATAAGAAGGTCCTGAACCTGAGACAGTAGTGATGGCTTGAGTTCTTCCAGGGACTATGACTTCAACATAGTCTATTCTCCTCGGAAGGGGAACATTATTGCGGATGCGCTCAGCAGGAGGTCTGGATTTCAGCTGCTCGGAGAGCACATGGGAGCGGGAGGCGCAAAATGCGTGCACAGAACCCACATTTATTTCCCTAGTGTGTGTTTTAGCTTTATGGGGATGTAAAGTCCTGATGTGGGGGTAATGTAAAGACCATAGAATTTCAAGGAATGTTTTTTCATAAATAATTTTGAATTTTACGAGTCTACGGTTTCTTGACGGCACCTAATTTCGAGGCCCGGTGTGCCCGAAATCAATTTCTGAAGTTTTGTTCGGGTACGTTCAGTAAACGTACATGCAGGTTTTTCTATCATTTTAACTGGTGCTTTGAATTGAAATTTGATGGCACTAATGAACTCGCAGCGCCAGTATTCGCATAAGGGTCCCTTTACCGTAGTTGCATTTTCTAGGGAGGAGAAGTTAATTTTTTGGGATTAATAAAAAAAAGTTAAATAAAATTGTTGTGCACAATTCTAATTATATTGAGTTTTTATTTCCTATAAGGGGAGGTAATAGGTGGGTCCCAAACCAAAATAACCTCCCATGAGAGGATAATGGGTGGTGGGGCCCACACGTTCCCCTATCCTTTCATCTCTGTGTAACTATCCATTAATCCCCCCTTCATTAATTTGACAACTTTCACCTCAATTAATGTGATCTTTCCACCTCCCTCTCTCCAGTTATTTTTTGCCAACACTTTTGATTAATTAATTGAACCCTACAATTAATTAATTTAGGTGTTTGAATTTTGAAAATTCATGTGTGAATAATATAATAGCCTTAGCTATGATTTTAGTGTGGAACTCATTGTGTTGAGAGATGTTTGGGAGAGCTCTTATGAAATAGAATAATAGATTTCTTATTTTGATGAAGAACCACCGATGAACGAAGATCATCTCCTTCGATATTTGGCCAAGATAAAGGAAAAGAAGCCACCCTCAAGGAATTCCGACGATGCGCCATCCTCATCCCTTCTTCCCCGACATCAACGAGATGACACCACCTCCCCGTGACACCATATATGAATGAACCGTATTTCGAGGTAGGGGTTTTGCATTAATTTTCTATTGAATAAAATTGTTATTTGTTCTTAGTTGAGGCCATGTTTTATCATTGGACATATGATACCACCTAACACGGAGGGTGAGGGCCGAAAAAACACGCCCCGACGACCCTTCCATGATCCTTGTTTTATTTCGATGGAGGTGGTGACGACCGGAGGAAGTGGCGTCTCTATGCCGGCCACGTGGAAAGGAACCGTGGCCCACATCCGTGGGCCGATCGGCTAAAGAAGAACCGGCTGGTCAAATCTGGCTGAGCCGAAGGGAGACTACCGCGCCACAAGGGCCTCCGCGCTTCGGAGAAACAAAAACCGTGCTCCGCGGGCCGTTTCGGCGGGCGAACCGACCGACCGGGTTGATGAAGGCAGCGACACCCATAGGTGCCACGTAGGAGGGCCGCATCCTGCCCATACAGGCCGCATGCGCCTTGAATACCGGCCAGCCGAAAAAGAGGGCATCTCCAATCGGCTCCACCGGTTTTGAATGTCGGGGGGGGGGGGGGTACCCGCATCTCTCGGCCACCTGGGCCGACCCGCTCGGCCGGATGGACTGTGTAGCGGCCAGCTGGGCCGCGCCCTGCCGAGCCGGGCTGGGCCACGCCCCACCGGGTTGGGCCGCATGTTTCACTGGGCCAGTCCGACACCATCTGGGTCAGAACCCACAAAAACTGTGTCGACCCGACCTGCCAGCCCCCTGGGCTTGACGGGCTGAGCCCGTTTCGCTTAAATGCAAATAACTTCATGACAGTGTGTCTGATCGATGCGCCGTCTGTGACACTATGAACCTCATGAGTAATTTTTCCTTTTGGGATACTCTACGTGAGTTTTGGACAACTTTGGAAAATGGTCGGGTTTGGAACGAGCGTATATCCAATCGGGACCCTGGAACGTAAAAGGTAGTATCTCTCAGACCGGACGTCTATTTGACAAACCGTCAGCGGTGTTGGTAATATGGTTGAGAAATGTTCTCTTGAGTACACACCATGGGAGTTTGGGGTATATTTGAGATACGGTCGGGTTGGTTCGTACATGAAACCAACCGGGCCCCCGAGAATAAAATGCCTGCAACTCTCAAACCGGGCATCGGATTGACGCATCGTCTGTTGTGTTGATACCCCTATGACGTGGTGGTCCTTTGGGATAATTCTACATGAGACTTCGTGAAACATGGAGTATTGGGTTGTGGCTCATGGATAGGACCCTCCTGGTGACGAGCAAGCATATTGCAGAGACCTAGTAGCTGGCTGAGACTTGTAGACTGCTGATCGATCGACTCAGAGTGATTCGGATGGCCCAGTGGGGAGCGCTTGGTTGTAGCGGCAGACTCACGACGGAGGAGCACTTGGTTGTAGTGGAAGACGTATAGTACTAATCAAAAGGAGTACCTCTATTGGCTATGAGGGGGAGCAGTTGGTTGTAGCAGCAGAACCATGGTGGGAAGTGAATGGTTGTAGCAGCAGGCCCTGAATACTCGATAGGTGGAGTACTTCAGTAGTACAAGGTTCATGGGAAGCGTTGGTTGTAGTAGTAGGCCCACTATACTCGATATAGGAGGAGTTCTCCAGTATCCGTGGTTTTGACTTCATGAATAAAAATCCTGGTTTGAGCTGAGTCAATTACCTTTGTGTTTTCCTCATGATTGAGATGTATGGGCATATAACTAAGTAATGGTTATCTATTGAAGTATTACTTTTTGGATTATCCTTGTTGGATTTTGTGAGACCTTGAGGGTCTCGGGGTCCCTACTGAGGGTCATTATACTCCCCCCTGCACGGGTTACACCTACACCTCGTTGTGTTGGATGCAGACGACGGACAGCGTTGACAGAGGCCGAGAGCACCAGGACTGGACGGTACCCAGAGGTGGACCACTAGGCATGACGACACACAGAGAGGACCAATAGACGTGGAGTATCGATGAGGACATATGTACCAACCCTTCAGTTAGGAACCCGAAGGACGATACAAGAGTTGCTTTCACCATTCAACTGTTTGTATTTTTTAGTTGTATATTCTTTCAGTTGTAGCTGTACCTTATTGTTGGGCTTGTATTTAAGCCCGCTTGGTACTTTTAGCACACTTTTTATACAACTTTACTTAGTGTTTGCTTTCTCTTTTACTATAGTTGTGTGTGTTTACGTTTTATAAAGTCAATACCTTCCCAGTTTTAGGGAATTACACACTTTGGTGCTAGTCACCAGCCCCTAGCCTATGGAAGGCGGGCTTGTGGTAGTCACCATATGGGACCTGGGGACGGGTCGTGACAACATAGGACCCTGTTCCCCACTTCCCTTATATTTTTGGGAACACTTCAGTATTGAATTCATCAAAAGATATAATCACTAACATAACATTACCATCAATGACTAAACCCCTCTCCCTATAACCAGACAAATTATGAACTTCTGATTTTTATAAAGAAAAACATATCAATTTGAGACACTTCTTCTCCACTTGTTTACTATATTTAAAACCATGGTTGAAAAAGAAGACCCCAATAACTGATGAAATCAAAAAAGGATCTATGGAGGAGAAAAAATATATTTATTACCATAAATAAAATACCAAACATGAGTCCTCATATTTAAAATTGTGAATGAGATGAAATGAGGAACCTAATCCGGGATATTGATCATACGTGGATTAAGAGAGAGTAGATCAAACCCCTCATGTTTTATCTTTAGTTATGACAAGGATAAAAGGATGTGGAAATGAACACACCCGATGGGAATAAACATCCTTTCCCAAAATCTACCAAAAATAGATATATGATTATCCAAATTATCGATCTTACAAGGTTATTATTTAGAGGGTAAAACCATTCCTACAATAATCATGGAATCACATATGTTGACCACATCAAGAATAAAAGCATTATTAGGATGAATGTTATTTGAGTTGACTCTCATAAAAATTCTGTCAAAAATATCATGTTTGATAGAGATGATGATTCATGTTGCATAACCTAATCTAGATATATGATAAGATAAAGAAGAAACCTTTAGATCAGCTAAATCCGACTTCATCAGGGGTTTACGAGGTGCTCTCTTGCTACTAGATCAACTTCAATATCTATGGGAATGGCTATCAAAAATAAAATACCATGAAATATTAGATCTCCATGGAGAGGTCTCTTGAGACCCATATTCCAATAAATATATTTATTTAATAATTACTATAAATGACCATATAACTATGACTAAATATTTATTCAAATAATTGAAAAATAAATAAATTAATAGAAAATCATTAAAAGTAAGATAATTTGAATTTATTATTATATTCCATGATTTTCATTAGGCAAATATTTATTTGTAGTGATGTTTAGAAGAATTAAATTTTAATTCCATATTTATATTTCCCTCCTAAATGATAAATTAAATGAATATGGTCAAAAATGGTATTAATGGATATTTATGATTAAATTATTTTAAACAATTATTTAAAATCATATTTTATTGAAAGAGGAAGTCCGATCCCATATTTTACTGGTATGTATCTATTTTTTATTGTTTAAAAACTCATTATTCTTAGTTATTCATTATGTAAACCTTATTAATCAGAGTTTAAACTGATTGCATATATGTTATAGAGAATATGAAAGGAAGTGCTGTGAGTTATTATTAAGGAACATATTTAAATTCTAAATGATTAATTTACAACATAAATTAGATGATTTCCAAATAAATGTTTTTTTATAACATGAATATTTTAATGTAGGCTATAAAATTAGAATTTAGATCACAAATATATAATTTACGATGTCAAATAGTCATAAAGATCCCTTTAAATTCATTTCTGTTGTTAAAGGTCTAGGGAAATTAATTGATAGTAGTTACATTTATAAATATTTTTATATTTAAAATATTGGTTATGATTTTGTTTTAAAGGCCTGTATATTGTTGTTTTAGAAGAACTGTGGTTCCAAGGGTTTCTATAGAGGGTTTTACCCATTCAATTATATTAGTTCACCTATAATTAAATAACGTATTTAAAACTATTTGGGTTATGGATATGGATTCCCGGGTTCCACAACATGCTCTGAGATATTTGGCATGGCGTCGAAGTAGTTTTGGATGATCTTGGGCGACAACCCGAATCAGGAGGTTTAGCTATTTTATTTTATGCACAATATTAATTTATTTAAATAATACCCAATTTATTCATATATTAAATTCACAATATTATTGAGAATGGATTTTTCTTGATATGGTGGATTTGACATACTATGTTCTAGTCCCACCCTAGGCGGGATATAATTAAGTACATGAACATAATTCATAGATTTGGTTTGAACAAGGGAAAGGGAGTACATTATTGATTATGCATGATGTTTGTGGTGGATCATAGAGATAAGACCAAAATGGGGTTTAGTGATAGGGTATTTTTTTGTTTTTATTCAATTTTTTTATTTTATTTGTATGAATTTTAGCATAACACATTGTCACATTTCAATACGATATTACTTGGTTTATTTTTACTTGAATTATTTGATTAATCCCACTATTCTGCTATTGTTATCTATTGATAATTTGTTTAGGTTATAATTTTTTCAATAGACTAATTATTATTTCATTTTTTTGTAACTCTATACTATAGGGACGAGTGTCCCCACTATATTCCTCAAACCCTCCCTAATATTTGTTAACCTCTAGTGTATGGTGAATCTCCCTTGAGGTCACAAATCCAAACCAACTCTGTCACAAGAGGGAGCAGCAATTTAGGGATGTTAATGAGTATATATTTAATAATATATGGTAAAATGAACGCACTAGTCCCTTAATGATGGAAATTTTTCCTTATAAGTAATATTATAATCCTTTAACTATGAAAGATGTTATTTCTAGAGTTATGGTCAAAATAGGTAAAATTTGGGGTTAAACCCAAATATATTTTTCAAAAAAACACTTAAAATGAAAAAAAATTAGTTTATTAGATTTCAACCATATCAAAACATTTCATTGAATATCTTTTTATTTGGATTAATTTTACTTGAGAATGAATTTATCATATTTTAATTTTTTATGTAATTCAATGAGTGACCCTCCCCACACATATAAAAGGAAACCCCTTCCCTATATTCTTTACACCACTTTGAGTCAACTAACATAACTAATCCCCACCATTTCACTTATCAACATATTTATCCATGTACGAATAGTACTAGTCTTCCCAAATGACTAATCCTAGGTTTCATAAGAATGTATCTAAAAGATGTCTCCCAAAGTAGAGGTAATCATTTACCTGACCTCTATGAATTTATTTTTTCATTGACCTCCTATAAATATTGGGTATTTATCATAAAAAACAACTTTATTATCATCAATATAATAAAATGATATTATGATTTTCAATCCTCTATTATCCACCATTTATCCTAGAAATGTGAAGAGAAATGATTTAATGGTCATAAAAATGATTTACCATCTTAACATAGAGCTATAATTAAATTTTCATCACCATATTTTATATATGGTAATTATTTTTTTATTTAAGACTATATATGATATTTATGAGTAATTATGCTTCTATAATTATAATATTTTATCAACCTACATACCATATTATTCATTGGAAAATGAAAATATATATCATCCATTCATGTGGACTACCACCGCCATGAATTGATGTGATTTATTAATTTCTACATTACATGGATGGTTATAAATCTCTCTTTAATGAACATATATGATATATATTAAATAATAATGTATAAAGAAAAGTGAATTATTATTTACCCTTATTTTATTTCATCCATCAAAAAGTGAGAACAACATTCAGGTGTATATAAAACCTACCATGTCCATAAACATTGTAATTCAGTTTTTATACCTCTTTCAAATAAAACCATGATTATATTTAAAGTAATTATTTTAAAAAACCATAATATAAATGAAAAACTATGTAGATATCACACATAACAATGATATTAATAATGAATTACTAATAACCTAGTGATAAAAGGTTATATGTAAATCATATATGGTATATTATATATGATTATGGTATTGTAACAAATTCATAACAAGTCAGTATTTATTATATAGGAATTTGAAACACATACAACAGATGTTGGACCTAAGTTAAGTGTTCTTTTTCTCAAAATGTATTTTTTGTGTCCTAATTTTTTATAAACCAATATTCCATAATGAATAGTATCTACAAACAATTTAATTTTTTTTATCATGAATCTATTTATATTGATGTTTTTTAATGTTTCATTTCATGTTATTTTTTTCAAGGGGTTATGATGAAAATGACACAAAAGGGGTAAGGGTTTATTTCACAACCTCATCACTATTTGGGATTGTTTATTTTTAAACCTATTTGGGGAGAATGATTGTTTATTACCTTGTTATATGAATAATATTTTATTTACTTTTAGTTATTTCTATAAATTACAAGATTTCATATTATATTCATCTTTTTTAATTTACCATGACACTGAATGATTATTTTTAAGGAAAACATTCATTGTTTTTATACCATGTCAATAATATTTTGCTTCCATGTCCACATTTTTTTAAAATACTTTGATGAAATTTTTTACTATTTTGAAATGATTTTTGAAAAAAAACCCATGTTTTACAGTTATAATTTTTTTTAAAATAAATATTTTTATGATAGTTTGATTAGGTTACTTTTCAAATTTTCTTACAAATGTATGAAATGAATATTTTTCAAAATATATGGTGTGAATATAATTTTCATCCACTGTGAATTCTAAATGCTTTGATTCATGATTTAAATGTTTTATGGTTATTTTAAATAGAAATATTTACCTCATATTCTGTAAATTTTTAGTTTCAGAAAGTTACTTTCAAATTAAAAAGGGTATTTTCCACATAACGAGTACACATATGTTTAAAAACTAATTGTAACTATATCTCAAGGTAAGGATGTTTTTTAGAAGAAACCTATTAAATTTCCAAATAATTTTTTTGAAGATATTATAAGCCATATGCTTTTACACACATATAATGTGACACCTCCATGAGAACAGACTTCCATAGAAAACACATTGATGAATGAAAAGAAAGGATTAAATATGGAATTTTTTAAAAGAATGTCATCAATTAAAATTCTTTGATTAGAGAGCCACATGAACCATTAGAATAACTACTGATGGAAAAATCATCCCCCATGATACTAATCATATAATATATGATTAAAATGGTTCTAGATGAATTAACTATCAAATATTCCATAGAATATCAAATATGGATAAAGGGTGGATTTTTAAAAGTTGGATATAATGAAAAAAATACATAGATAAATACCCAAGCCCACATTTTTCACAGTATATTTATCAAAAATAAGATCCATATAAAGGATTTCATTAAAAAATGTACATGGTGGCTTCAATATTTGATGATTTTTATACGAGAATATTAGGTGGGAAAAATTCCCCATCATATAGAGTGTTTTTAAGTTTTATTATTCTAATAAATTAATATTTCCATGTGAGGGAAACACATTTCCTATTTCGAATTAATCTTTGTCATGTCCAATATTAATACATTGATTTAGTGGAACCATCTAACTGGTGAAAATGAAAAAGGGATGAAATGTAAAATATGAGTCATTTGTGGGTATTGGGGTAGAGATGATTGTTAAAGGATTGTGATTGACTACTAGTGCTCTGAGGAAGCATATCTTATGGAACCTACCACAATTTTCTCTAGTGTTTTTTTATCTTTTTATTTTTTGTTTTGATCATGATTTTTTGTTATGGTTTTTTGGATTTTCTAGATCATATAATATTTTTTTTGCTTTAATTCTGGGAATGTATGTTAACAACTCAACATTAAAAAAAATCCAAAAAATCAAAAAATAATTGGATAAAAATGCATTGGACATTTCAAGTAATGTCTATAAAATAAATTTATATATCCCTCTTATGCATTGTCACATCATATGAGAAAACATTTGTTGGGTATTTAGTTAAAGCCCTACCCATTTATACAGATGTCTTGGAATGAGGCCATGATGGTAGTTTTAGATTTCATAGCATAAGGCATCAACCACAAGTTTGCATATATCTATAAATATGTGTTCTATCATTTTCAAATTAGTTATTAATGTATATGTGATTATTTTAATTGTTCAAATATCCATGGAAAAGCTTTTAGTTCATTTTATTATTAATATAAAATTATTAGATTATTATTTATTCATTCTATTTTATTTTTCATTCTCATGATATTGATTGAATGATATTTTTTTTAGTTATTTTACTTTTCATATTGATTATATATTGTTTATTTTATATTGATTCGACTTTTTTGAAAACATATATATAATATAATGTAACTATTTGTATTTTCATTTCTCCAGTAATCTAATATGTGTGATATGATTGATATTATAGGATATGGTAGAGATAATAATAATGTTATACAAAATAAATTTATTGTTTTTGGGTTTTCAAACATTTGTAAGAATCAGGTATATATCTAGTTTTCCGATAATACCAAACTATTTGATCCTTTAGGATGCGATTTTTATATCTAGTGCTAGTTTAATAATGTTACCACCTAATTTATGATACAAAGGTTAGGGAATTTGTAGCTGGAATAAGAAAAATTAATTGAAATGTTTAGAACTAAACTTCAGAAAATAGATACTAGGGAACACATCCCAATGACTGACTTTGAGGATAATTCTATGTATAATATAACATTGTAAATTTTGGGTATGGTATATATTATGTGGTTTTCAAGAAATGTATTCATTTCTATATAAAATTAGTGGATTCATTTTTTGAAGAGATGCATGTAGGGGTAATAACCTCAAAAAGGGCTGATTGAATATATATTGGTCATCATTATGGTACATGGTCTGTGTTACATTACAATGCACATATATTGAAACTCTTGAGGTATTTTCTTGAGTTAATTCAAATTATCATTAAAAAATTATGAAGGATTTTAGTAGATTATGATAATGAAAAAACTATGTTAACCCAATGGTGTCATAGATTGAAGAGAATTTGTAATTATTTTTAAAGTGTATAAATTAATTTAATAATTATTTGGTTTCCCACTTGGATTATTTTTTTATCATACTGCTCTTTTTTTATTTCACCAAATAGTGGAAACCATAAAAAACCATGATAACATTTAATCTAATGAAAAATGTAGTGATTTTAAGAACCCACGTCAGATTATGACCAGTTTAAAAGACATTTTAATTATTCATAATAAATTATGCAGATATATTATTAATAATTTCACCTTAATCAAATCTCATACTCACCATAGAAGATAAGGATAGCTTGTACCAAGAGATCAGTTAGTGGAGACCATGAATGAAAGAAGCCTCAATTTTATTCATGTTATAAATGTGGAAAGAAACACCTTAGGTGATACACCATGTAAGTATGTATTCTATATCAATACATGATGTTGAATGATTGAAATTTTTATGTATTGATATTTGAAAAATATTTTGTTGAATTTCCATATTTTTGATATTTTAGTTATAAGAATATTGAAAATTATAATGATTATTCGTTAATAGTTTTTTATTAAGGTTTTAAGTCATATGTTGAATGGTATTGATGATTAAGAAACATGATTTAATGGGAAGGTGATATATTATAGGAAAATACATGATTGAGGTAAATGTAAACCATAATAAGTTCTCAAAATTTAGATAGAAAATGATTAGTTGAGATAATGAAACAATTGATATTGATAAAGTATATATAATAATATTAGAGATCATAGAACTAATTAGTGGTTTTATGGTATTGTTTCTACATTTTACTAGGTTATTTATAATTATTAGAATTTTTTTATAATCTATGATTTTATTTTATGAATAATAAAATTGTAAATTTTTTTGAAGAATACTCGTTTTCCTTATTTTTTATAGTGATTTTGGTTACTACTTGGTTTTAGGAGAACATATGATATTGGTATTAACAAATTTGTTATGTAAAAGCAAGAGATACTTTTATGTTGTTCAGTTAAGTTAATTTTAAAAATTTAGTGACATTATTTATTATTTATTCATTTTTAAATTGGTCTAAAATATTTCATATGGGACTTAAAGATTACTATTTATTAAATGGATCATATTGAACTTTTTGTGTTACAACTATGTTTTTTGAGATTAATATATTATATTAATTAAATTATATTAACCATTTGAGGTATTATTAAATATATAGAGAAATATAAAAAGAATTTTTATTCTTTTATTGATCGTGTGATCTGTTAAAATTTAATTTTAGTTATTTTGACATGAAAAAATCATATGGAATATTAATTTCATGGTGTAATAGATTAAATGAATATTGATCGAACCAAAACTAAAATATGAAACAATAATTATCATATATATGTACACCAAATAAGTATATTGTATAGTGTTCTCTATCAGTATAGTAAAATAATCCTTAAAATTTAGGAAAATTATCTTGAAATAAAAAATATACGCTTTTAATTTAATTTATGTTTAATCAATGTAATTTTTAAACATCATAGATTTCTGGGATTTTTGTCAATGATTTCCTCCTAACTATTTCATCTATCTCTTGATATTAATCATTGGGTGTTATTTTAATCTCCTAAGTATATATTTTCACTTCCCACTACTGTTATCCTATTCGAAATACTATTTTGGGTTATTTCTATAGTGACTCTCACCCTAGTAGCACAGAGTCGGTGTCTACTTTATTATATTTTCATAGGATACAAGGATTATCATCTTGAAGGAAAAAATAGAATAATATTCTTGGTTAACTTGATACATACATGAAACTCACATTAAATTTTAAATAATAAAATACACAAATAATATTCTTTTTTAATTCCATTATTCCACTTAGTGTATCCATGCATTCCAATCTCAAAACAGTTCCTCATATCCTGAGGTAAATAAAACCTATGAAAGCAGTTATATAAGATACACAGTAAGGGTATGTGTACAACTTATGACATGAATAAATAAGGAATAATTAATATATAAAGGAAAATAAATAAAACACATGATATTTAATCAATAAATTGAGCTTAATATTGTCAGAAAAAATAATGATCAAATAATTCCATAAAAATAATCAAATAAGAATTAAACATAACCTTAAATATTAATAAATTAAAATAATTTCATGGAATATCAATAACCGAATTCACAATAAAGGAATAAATAATGATGGATATAAAAATACGTATCTTTGAAACCTTTTTCTAAAATAAATATTCCCATCTAGGCCTTAATCAATTAATTCTATATAAATGGCTAATGCCTTAGCCAAAATATAATATAGTTTGTCTCAGGATACCTACTGATGTATCAAGGGGATATATTAAGCCCCAACCATCACTTACTATGTCTAAATGGTCATAAACCATCCAAATAAAGAGTAATTATGATACCAATACCACATATCCCCAGTGGACTATGCGTACATTAAAGGGATGATGCTATTAATTAATATAAATACCATAAATTTTCAATTCTTTTATTGAGAAAATAATATTTCACCTTAAAAACATTTAAAAAAAGTTCATAAAATATTTTGAAAATATTTTTTTTAAATAGTTTATTTTTATTAAATAATAATTATAGTATTGACTATTCATTATGGTGGAAAATTCTATTCATGTTATGCACATTAAAAAAAATTCTCTTTTAAAATTTCTTGTAATATCCAATTGACAATTATTTTGAAAATGACATGATGGCTGCTTTCATTTTTTTGAAAAATTAAAAATTGATAATATTTTCATTAATAAATATTTTTTAAAATGTTAATAAAATTTTTATTGATTTTAGAAAACATGGATTTCATGATAATTGATATTTTACTTAAGAGCTAAATAAAGTATGATTTCCTTAAAAATAGTTAATCAATTATTTTATACACCAAATATTTGGAAATAGTTCTATTACATGATAAAATTTAGGAATAAACAAATGAGTATAAATTATACTTGTTTATATATGTATATATATTTTAAAATTACTTCTCCTAAGGTATGAATAAATAAAATCAATTCAAAATATTTATGAGATTTTCAAATAAGACTTTACCAATTTGGTAACTTGTGAATCATAAGCACCACAAAAGAAATAACATCAAATAAAGCTATAAATACAATAAATAGTGATATATTCTTGATATAACATATAAATATTTAATTATATACACCATATAAAATATACAATTTTTGAAGATTGCATAAATCTCATAGAAGAAAACATGATATGATAAACCCTTTCATCGATTTTGGCTCATCACATATATTATTTATCTACCTGAATAATTAAATTATTTAAATTATTTAATTGATGAATAAAATTTTTCAAGTTTATTATTACATATATCTCACTTATTAACAATTAAAATATTATTAATTAGTCAATAATGTTTACAAAGGATGTTTTTGACGATATTTTTTTCATGGGAGAAAAATGGCATTGGTAGGTTGAATATGATCAATGTTTTCATTATTTAAAATTATATAGAATAATATTAATGAAAAAATTATAATATTTATACACAAATTAATATTGGAATAGTAAATTAATCTTCTTAAAGATGTTTTCTATTGTTTAGTTATACAAATTTTCATCAGACATTCAACTAATGGAACACTCTCTGGTTAGAATTAACAAGAGTCTAGGGTGTGGTAAGTTGGGTAGGTAACGATGAGTAGTTCTCATGGTATGTTGAATCCATTATCACCATGTCAACTATGTGGTCATATGTTCATATAGGGAAATCATATGGTCAGTACCCACAATAAGTATAGTTACTATATATTCCATGGTCTATCATGGAATTGTAATTTTCTATTTTAAAAAAGTAAATAATTTTCATAGTATAATATTATTCTACAATTAATGTCACATATAATAATTCAAGAAGAAAAATCATATTTATAGTGAATTTTTAATTATGTTCTAATTCTAGAATGTCAATAAATACTAAAATAAACCTTGTAATTAAACTACAATGTGAGGTATTTTAAACTTATAAAAGGTAGTAAATATTGAAAATTCCATCTCACATCACCCCCAAGACATAGACTATTTCACTCATGGGAAATATTATCATAGAATATAATATATTAAAATAGAAGTCCACCCATCTTAAATATAAATTTACAGAATAAAAAAGATGTAAGTAGGGGATTATCCACAAATAAAAGATTTCCATGACTGATATGTGAACTAAGAAACTAACTCACTTTAATTTAATAAAATTTTCAATTTTGGAGTGGGTAAAATTAAATTATTGTGAAATCTATGTTTTAAAATAATACCAAAATTTTCCCTCTTTCCAATATTTCAAAAAAAAAAAGACTTATTCTCAACTTTATTTATAAAAATTAAGGAATGTGTTCTAATTTATGTGACCCTATTTTTTTCCATTCAATATTACACTCACCAAAATGAACTCATTTTTATAAGGATCTTTTGAAATATAATTATCCCAGCTATAATTTATTACAATAAACTATTCATAGATCTTAATGTTTCAGATTATTTAATTATTGATATACACCCAGTGCCCTTGTCTCAGAGATCCATTTGTGGGTTCCTAATTTTACATTAGTATACAAGGTTTATAGACTTAATTTTTTTTTATTTAAGTTGGATAACTAAGGGGGTTTCACTCAAAAAGGTCAAGTAATATCACATTAGGTTCAAAGTTCCATTGTCTTAAAGTTATAAAGATGAACCTACATAAAGTTTTTCACAAACACATCTACTTTAATGATTATGAATAGACCTACATAACAAACTAAAAAATCTCAATCATAAATCACTTAATGTCTTATAGTATTATATCCAATGAATCACTCAACTCTAGAATTGTATTTTTTAAATTTTAATTGAGTAAATGATGTCCAAGAAATGGGTGAAAAACTTAATCATAAGACTGTATAAGAAAATTAATATTAAGAATTTTTTTTTGAGGAAAATATTTTTATTTATTTATATGTTCTGGATTATCTATACCATAAACATTATTTTAAAAATTTCCTAGTATAATATCAGTACACATTTTTTGAGAATGAAAATTTAATATAAAAATAATAGAATAAACCAAATAAAATTAAATTAAAACCTGATTGTACTTATCTTTCAACGGTAGGGAGGACTCTTGACTCATGTATAGTCTATTTCCAAAATTCTTATTGATACTTCTTCAGTTCTTTTGCATTTAACATGAATGGTTTCATTTAATCTTATACATCAATATAAACTACACCAAAGGAACAATATTAGTTACTCATTATATTATAGTTCTTTTGGAATGAATCATACATGGGAAAAGATTAATCCTAGTAGAAAATTGTAGTAATTAATCTCAAACATAGAATTCTATTTTCTCAATCATATTTTTAGGGGTATATTTGGTTTTCTCCGTGCACATTGTCATGTTATCATATGAATCTCTCATCAATTCCCAAATAAAAATTAATTGATGTTTTCTTTTCCTTTCTCCAAATGTACAAAAATCATGGTTGATCAGATTGACTTCTTAGAAGGCCTTATGATGTAGCTCAATGGAAAATTTAAAATGTTTAGAATAAACAATTCAGTATGTATAAATACCATATGGGGTCTTGTAGGTAGTTCTATATTATATAGTGTATCTTATATATTCTTAATCCAATCCTTAGTGTTGAGATATACATTCATTTTATGGATGCTTTTGAATTATTTATTAGATAACTCTACCAATCTATTTGTCTATTTTTGGTATGTAGAAGAGGTTTTATGGTGGAAACCATACTTTTTCATGTGGTAATAAATGTTATTGTTTAATAAATGGTTGGTTTGGTCACTAATTATAGTTCATGGTATTCCAAACCTCTTGTCAACATTGTGAGGAAGCATGATCATGTGGTTAGCCACATTATTTTCAAATCCCTTAATTTCTTTAAAATCAAGGTTATACTATTACTGCAATAACTAATATCTTACAATTATTATCTTTGCACCAATATTAATGATAAAATATATTAATTCTAGATGATATGAATAAATAACTACCTTACTTCTAAAGATATAAGAACCAAATTTTCCTAAAGACACAACAATAGAAAAAAAATCCTTCTCTATTGTTATGTAGTTATTTTGGGAAGTGTCTAGGGTGTTTTAAATGTATTCTATCACTCGAGGAATCTTATTAATATATTTTGAATGAACAAACCCAAAAAATCTATTGGAAGCATCACACAAAATATCAAAGGAGTGACTCTAGATTTGTTAGATAATTATGGGGAAGTGAATAAAAATTCATTTACTTTATCAATGGTTATAATTCATGAATCATTATATATAAAATCATTTTCTATCTTGAGTATGTTAGTTAGGTAAAAAGTAGTTCTTCAAAAATTCTTAATATTCCTTATATCAAATCCAAAAAAACCTAAAAATGATCTAATATTACTGGAAAGGGTAGGTTTGGGTAGTTTCATAATGAAATCAACATTGGATTTATCAGCTTCAATTCCATATATAGAAATAAAATTCCCTAAAACATTTCCTTTTACACCAAAAAATGGAATTTTACAAAATTCAGACATAGTGGTATATTAATAGATCATTGTGAAAACTTATCTAATGTGTCCCAATTTTTTGAAATATATCCCCATATAGAGTGATTTCATCATTTAATACCTCTTAAAAATATTATATTAGGTTTGCGAGTATACTAATAATACAATGTTGATTTGTACCTTGGGAATTCAAATGAAAAAAATAAATCATTTGATAGGAAAATGTATTAAAGGGACATGTGATGGTGGTATAGTCTTGGTCATAGAGATAATTTTAAAAATAAATATATCTAAAAAAATAATCCAATAAAAAAAATTTCCATTCACATATATTATTTCAAGAATATTATCTAAAAAAGTGTACAGGGAAAGGTCTTTCCTTGTAACATGGTTTAATATCATGTATTCAATACAAACTCGCCCACAATTATGGATCATGGTTAGTACTAATTCATTGTTTCCATTATTCATAATGTTTGACATATTTTCATGGGTGAAAATTTGAATATAGATCACCCATTAGGTGTTTTATATGGGATACATTTTTTATTTAAAAAGTCTTTGTACGTTCATTTTTACAACCTCGATGGGGGTTGGGTTGAGCCTTCAATGGTGTTGTCTTTATGACATGGATCCTTCATCAAAAAAATTTATATTTATGCAAGTAGTGGGGGTAATTCATAGAATTTACCCTAATATATATCCAATTTCCATAATATTACTTTTTAGGATTTTTAATAGTTGGGCTTCATGTTCTGGTTCTAAATTGTTGAAAATTATGGTTGACAGTTTCTTATCCTCTTTTAAAAAGTCATGTACTAAATTTTAGGGTATTATATTTAATTTAAATTATGGGTGGTTTTATAGAGATGTTTGAATTTAACTAATCTCTATTCCTACTACCTGTAAATATATGATAGAAATTTTATTGTCATATTTTAGCAATTAACCAAAATATTTATGATCAATTTATTCAAATTGATCGAAAATTGAAATTTTATGTTGATAATGTTAATTTTAAAATATAGTTATTTCAAATAGTTTAGTTGTTTCCAATTTATCTCTTATTATTTATATGTTATTAAAGATACAATATCTCCCAAAAAAGAATAATATATATCAATGAAATTAAGTTTAAAATAAAATGTTCTTCATATGAATGTTTAATTGAATCATGAATGTTGAAGTATACTATATCCTCCATACATTTCATGTAAATGGTTCCTTCATTGATATTAATTATATATTTACTTGTTTTTATAGAGGTTCTAACATTAATAATATGAGAATGGCCTTATTCTTTTCCTTCTTCTATGATGAGAATGTATAAGTTATAAGGTAATCCATAACCTAGTACACTTACTAGTGAATACTCTATAACACCAACCAGATATGAAATGGATGTGTTGGAAATATATACAACCCCTTGGGTGGGATTAAGTTCTTCTATAAACAAATAATAAGATATATAATAATTAATTACATTAATTTAAGAATCCATGTAACCAATAATATAATTAATAGAGAGAGATCATGGATTACGAAATTTTTTGGTAAATTTTCATTGTGAAAATAATATAATAAATCATTCCATGTCATACTCAATCATTTCCTTTTAATATCCATCATCTAGTGAACATTTCCTAAATGAATTTTTAATACATTGGAATCTAGAGAATGGATTCTAGGAGGGGATCCAATTTATTGAAATCATTGAGTATCTATTGTTTTATCAATTCCACCATTGATTTTAATGGTTCATACATAATTATAGGAAAAGAATGTGGGGGTTAATTTAGATATTCCATGGGTTTTATTTTATATTATGATGGAACTTTTCGTACCTCCACATTAGGTTCTTTATATGAAGAAAATTATTTCTTTTATTTACTTATAGAGTTTTTATCGAATGACACTTCTATACTGTATTCCAAGTCTTTTCTATTCCTCAATGAAATGAAATTGAAATTTCACTTAGGGTTTGGAATATTTGGATATTTAAAAATATCTAATACTTGATATACCATATTGTTTAGTGTACCCATGAAATGAAATAATATTATTTTTAATTTTCCTAATTTTGACCCATTAACGGTGATGGTGGGTTGTTCATTATTTTGAGATTATATTAAATTTATCAAGATTTTCAATATGAATTTTTTAGGGGTTTCCTTTTTGGTTTATTGTCGATGGTTGGAAATTATTTCTCTATAATATAGAGGGTGAAGAGGTTATTGAGAATCCTATTAAAATATTTTATTTTTAGTATACTAGATCCCATAATCAAATTGGTTTATTGGAAAATTATATAAATCATTGGTTTCTAGTTTTTTGGTTCTAAAATTTCCTCTGAATCTTGGAATCAAAACTTTTAGTTCATTAAACATGATGGGATCCATTAGTAAAATGATCCTGGGAATAGAATAGTTGGAATTAACTTGGTATTGTGGTGGTTGATGATTCATGATGTTTTTCATTGATAATTTTATCGCAAGGGAAGTTAATTGATCATTTTTATTTTGTAATATGGATGAGTAAGAGATTTTTACCTCATGTACACTCCTGGTTGTAGTTGTAGTACCAAAAAGTTGGGAATAATGTGATATCCTTTCAATGAGTTCTCTTACCTCCGATAGTGACTTATTTATTAATTATCCTCCTTAAGAAGTATCAAGTAATTTCTTGTCATTATCCCTTAATCCTTGGTTGAAAATTAAAGGAATATATGTTCTTCATATGGATAACATGGACAAGATGTTGTTAGTTTCTAATTCCAATCATAGAATTCAGAGATATTTTCATAAATATTCTATTTTATTATATAAATTTCCTTTCGATGTTGATGACTCCATGAAGCAAGAATGAATTTCTATGGGAACATATTTTGTTTCTCCTCCAATGGGATGAAATCTTCGGGCTATAGATTATAGATCCACTCATTGGATTCAATTTCAAGTGAGCAGTTTAAAGCCATTTTGTTGTTTTGAGCATCAATGATTCCTCTCATTCTAAATCCATTAAAATCATATTAAAATACACTTAAGTTCCTATTGGGGTCTTTAATAGATAACCCATAGAACTTTGGCTATATCCAAATCATTCTAGTTTTAAGTTCACAGTCTATTGATCATTTAATTGTAATTGTCAGTTGTTTATAATGAAATCAGGTGCATATATTTCTCTTATTGTCATATTAACGTGAGAGATATTACCATTAATATCTTAACTTTCTACTATATTTTTATGGGGATGAAACAGGGGATGGGGAGTTATCTAATGAAATGTTATTAAAATCTCTCAATTATTTTCCTATGTTTCTGCAATTTCTATGTTTATACAACATAGTTAACTATAAACCAAGATGAAATCTAGTGAGGTTGGAAAAATGGGATACGGTCATATAAATAAAAATTAAAAAAAATTAAAAAAAATACACATATGTAATGTTGCCTGGTTTGATCTGTTCATATTGTGGGGATGTCATGAAAAGAAATTATAAAACAAAGAAATATGCTGTAAAAGATGGGATCTAATTCTCACCATAGAAGATAATTTTTTGTGTGTTGAAATCATTTTTATGGGTTCGTTTTTTAATGATAAATTATGAAAACTTGGTTGGATTTTATATCAATTAGGAAGCAATGGTACACGCTTATATTAGTCCCCCATTCATCAATTAAATCATTATTCAATTTTTTCTTAATAACCCTATAATTTACTGAATCTAGATGATTATCCATAATAGAATGTTATTATTAATAGATAGACAAAAATTATCAATGTATTTCCTACCCTTGACTATATTTGTTTTTCGAAACCACATTCACCCTCTAATTACACTAATATTTTTAATTGAATGTGGAGGACAAAAACAAGTGTCTTTTTTTTGTAATGACTAAAATAAGTAGAACAGAATATCTAAAGCAAGAAAAAAATCTTCTAAATATTCAATTAAATTTTATAGAGGAGACACCATTATTATTAAAATATTATAATTCAATAAAAGGGGAAGTGATAGGATTCTCCATGGATAAACCAATGAGATTCCTATGTTCCATCATTGTATTTTTTAATAATAAAATGAATATGAAATTGTTGTGGCTGGTAGGGATTGAGGAATCATTACAGGGTAAGTTGTATTCCTTTTTCCAGTCCAAGAGTCTCCCTTATTCTATAAGTGGTGATATTATAATATAGAAGGATGCATGGATGACATGGTAGTATATACGTGTAGGGTATTCACATCTTCATAGAATTTATGAATATGTGTTTTGAGTATGGATAAGGTTTACTTTCTACTAGATGGAGAACATGCATCCAAATAATGAGTCTGGATGAATTCTGTAAGGCCTATATTCTCTTATATGATACAAACTTGTATCTTTTTTAAGGTGGAATGATCATGTTCTTTCTAGTAGTGGGTAAAATAAAACATGCCACATATTTTAATTTTAATAAAATTTATTTCATGTGGTGCCTATGAAAAAATATTTTTATCCATGGGATACAACTCTGTTAGTATCTCCAACTTATATTTTACAATAATGAGATGGTGAAGGGAAACCATTTATTTATATGTGGCATTGTAGATCCTTAACAAAATGTATTCTCTTGCTCACCTCATGTTTTAAACTTACAACAATTGGTGGATCTATTTAACAGTGAGGGATATTATCAAACACATAATTCAAAACATCTATTTTATTTCATACATATGGGATCTTTATCATTTTTCACAGGGTTATAGGGTAGCAAAGAAGTAATATCATTTGTTTCAGAGTGGATCACCAGAGTACCATCAGAGGCTTTGAACGAAGGATTACTTTTCTCATGCCATGCTCATTTGGATATATTTCTTTGTCAAAGTGGAGCCCATATTTGTAGTGGGGTACAATTTTGATTCCCATGATAAAGTGACTTCACTCTGTCATCTTCTAAAATCTAGTGGTGGAAGAAAACATTGGCACTAGTAAGGAAGGTGGTATCCTAATTCTCCTTGAGGTGGTATATAAATCGTGGTGGAAACTTTTGGATGACCAGTTAGTCCCTAGATCTCCATCAAGCGCCATTCAAGAGGGATCTCTCTCTTTAGGGGACGTTCAGGCCTGGGGTATGTAATGGAATCATTTAAAGTAAATACATGGTAGGGTTGGTGGGTAAATCTTGTGGTGATAATGATTACCATGAAGGTGATGGTAAATTTTCTAACCAGGTGATGGTTGTTGAAAAGTCGGGGATCATATTAGGTATGCATATAATGAGAATAATGCCATGATAAACAAATTTTGTTCATGTGGTTATCTAATTTTTTCATTAATTAATTTTTAGAAAACTATCAGATGACAGTATTGGTTCTACATGATAGTGGACCTTCGGTTCCATCTTACATTTGTCTGCAGGCAAATAAGGACCCTACGAAATGGAAGCAAAGTCTTCCAGTTATTACTTCGATTAATGATCATGAATCATGTACTATATAGTAGGATGATCATATTGGTTTGATTGTGGATATGTAGACAAATGTTCATGATGCTTCACTTTTAGGTACCACTGAATTGATATACCTCTCAGATAGTCATTTCTATGATGTTAAGAGTGATTCTATTAGTAATAATATCCTCGATACTATTGACATCAGGGAAATTCATATCACTGTGAAACCAGCTCCAAATTATTCTGTGCATGATGCTCACATGAGCTCTATGATGGTAGAGGTCAATATTATACCCTTAGATTACAATAAAAGTAACAAGGGAGTTACTTCAAGTCATTATACGATAATGAGACCTTGAATATCATCTATGAAAAAAGCCTCTGATAGTAAGAAAAAACGGAGTTCTAACTCCAAATGTGGGTTTTAATGAAGATCTTATTTTGGAACTGTCAAGCTATTGCAATCCTTGACACCTTCACTATCTTAAAACAAATTATAAACATACATAAACCCTTAATATTTTCCAAAGATGAACCTAAAATCATCTTAGACACTGATTTAGATCATTTTTGTTGCTTTGGATACAACTTCATAGGTGCTTCCTAGAACAAAAAAAATTCTTGATTATATTTTGTTATTTGATCACACATCCTTGTCTAATGTTCATGTTTTCCATATTGTGGAGCATGGTTTCACCTGTGAATTTATGATTGACAACAATCATATTTTTTTCTCTTATATCTATTCTAAGAAAAAATATCATGATAGGAGGATTCATTGGAATGACCTCTCCCATTTGAATTCTATTATTCATTTTCCCTTATTGGCAATAGTCATTTTTAATGCCATTCTTTATTCTATTGAGAAAATAATCCCTCTCTACACAAATTTATCTTCAAGGGATTTTAAGTCTGCTATTGATTATGCCAATCTTATTGAAATTTCTCTCCTTTGTTCCATGTATACCTAGTATAGGAATTATAACAACAGAATGGTTGCAATAAAATTGGATAGAGTGTTCCCTAATGATCCTGCTTTGGAAAAATGGGAAACCACTTCTAGCACCACCCTTCCTAAAATTCAATATGACCATTACCCTATCTTGTTTACTATTACCCTAAATACTATAAAACCTCTTCTGCCCTTCTGATTCAATAATGCTTGGTTCCTGGATCATGATTGTTGCAATCTCATTAAAAAAATTTGTACTTCTATGTCCCAATTTAATGATTCCTTTTCTTGTCATCTTAAATTAAAATATCTCAATCAAATGATTAATAATTGGAGTAGCATTAAAGATAAATAAATTTATAATGAAATATATATTTTTTATAATGATCTTCATCAAATCCCAAATAGCATCACACATTTAGACTTCGCTATAGATTAAAATCAATAAATTATCATTTCTATGAAACTTAATTCTCTTCTCTCATTCAAAGTCAAAATTCATAAGAATACCTTGAAAATCCAATGGTTAACAGATGGTGATTGAAATAAAAAATTCGACAACTCTATGCAAAGGGTTCGGAAAGATTTTAGGCCTCTTTCCTCTCTAAAATATGGAGACAATCTCTTGGATAATGAAGTGGACATAGCTAATCATGTGATCTATTACATAGAATCTTTATTCCATGGCCCTGTTATGAATAAGGATATCATTTAGAATATCTTCACACCTATTATCACTGATGCTGACAACAATTTTCTTGTAGGCATTCCTCTTGAGACACTGAAATTTATCTCCTTAGACCCATTTCTCTTATTAATAAAATTTACAAAATTATCTCCAAAGAGATTGAAAATTGACTCACCACCAGGACTGATAAAATTATCTCTTGAAATAAAATGGGTTTTTTCAAAGGAAGATCCATCTATGATTGTATTTACCTCACCTCAGAATGCACTGACATGTTAAACAATAAAAATAGGGATGGTAACGTTTCCATTAAACTTGATGTTAGGATGGCCTTTGACACTATGGATTGGAATGTTATCTTCAATGAATTATTAATCTTTAGTTTCAATAAATTTTTTTAATGGTTGGGGCTGAACCCTTATTTTATTATTTAAAGAAATGACCTCTTTAGACTGGGTAGAGGGAGACCTATTACATAGCCTGAAGGCCCAAGGCCAAGTGGCCTGAATACAAGGATTGAAATCCCATATTTTTGGTCCAAAGAGCGCCTTGGTGAATAGTACTACTATAGTAAATAGGCTGCTACAGTAACACCACCACTACAGTTCATGCTACAGTGCCTCCACCGCAATAGTTCTACCACACAATAGAACTGCTACAGTGCTCTACTACAGTGCTGCTATAGTACCCTGGAAATTAGTCCTTGCCCGGATTGGATCCATGGTCGTTTGGATGCCAAGCAGGGGCATGTACCACTAGGGTACCTGATCATTGGCTTTGGTTTCAATAGTATCTTCATTACTCGAATTAAAACCCATTTCAACTCACCACACATCTTCATCCTGATAAATAGATCTCCTAATAGATATTTCAATTTCTACAAAGGTGTTAGACAGGGATACCCTCTATCTGAAATCCTTTTTTCCATTGGAGAGGACTATTTGAGTCGCCTTCTCAGTCTTTAGGTTGACCAAAATAAACTCAATACGATTCTAGTTTGTAAAAATGTCAATTCTCCTACTCACCTTATATATGATGATGACATAATTATTTTCTTAAAGGGGGATAAAAGGGACATCAAAACTCTCAAAATTGTTCTTACTCATTATGTGGAAGATATAGGTCAGGTCATTAGCTATCACTAATCCTTCATCTATTTTGGGAAAAAAATTCCACCTCTTAGGAAAAATGGTATCATTAATGAACTTGGAATAAAATAAGGAGCAATTCCGTTCATTTACCATGGGGTTCCCGTATTTTGGTGAAGACACAAATCTTGTTACTTCTATACTATTATTGATCAAATTTTTAATCAGCTCTCCCCTTGGAAATTCAAATCTCTTCCTATAGTGGGGAGAGTTTTTCCAGTCAAGCCTGCCATTGTCTCCAAATTGGTCTATTCTATGATGTTCTAAAAATGGCCAGCTAGTCCCATAAAAAACTAATGTTTATATTAAATTTTTTTTCGACCATAAACACATTGGATAGGAAGCTTGTGACCATTCCTTGGACTATATGTTGTAATCCTTTAGACAAATGTGGTCTTGGTATAAAAAAATTAAAACTTTTTAACGAGTCAATTCAAGCTAGATTAACTTGGAACCTGATTCACAATGAATTCCTTTTCATTTCTGTCATCCAAAAATAGGTTACATGACAGACTGAAAAGTGGTGATAAGTGTAACACTGCAAGATTTCATATTACGTTATCTCATTAATTTAATTCAATAGCTTGTGTTACACGCAACACCGAGTTCGAGTGCACCACAACTTACCACACTTTCTGTTCAAAAGAGGTTATAAATAATATTAACTACATTTAAAATCATATATACTCTATAAAATTTTAACATCCATATTATGTGTTTCTTAGACATAATATATGAAAAAATTCATTTTTTCAGATAAAATAAGAATTTTTCAGAATATGCAATTTTACAACCTTTTAATGGAAAACCATTTTTGAAAATAATATTTGAAACTTTTATACATTAAATTTAATGAAATTAAATTATTCTTTAGAAGAGGGTCATAAAAATTTAATTTGGATAAATTTTTCGTACATTTCTGATAACTTTCTTATTTTGATGAATAGTGAAAAATACTATGTTTTAATTGTTAATAGTTTTATAAATCCAAATAATTTATAGTTTTAAATTATTCATTAGAATGGGTTTGAATTATAATTACATTATTTTTTTATTATTTAACACATTTTATCTCATTATAAGTTATTTCCAATTAAATTTGACATAAACGCATGTCAATATTTTGATAGTTTTCACTTTTTCAAAACCTGCATTTTGGTTTAGACAATGGGAATTAATTTCAGATTAAAAAAACGCAACTTCTATGTTTTTAATTTAGTAAATCACACTTTATTTTGGAATTAATAATATCAAAACTAGCTCTAGGTAAATTATTGGTATTTTTATGAAAACATTCAATTTTTGGTGAATAGTGAAGACACTACGTTATTGTTTTAAATAAACTTTTTATTTAAAGAATTCATTTTTTTATTTTAATCTATTTTATGTCAAAATGGATACATAGTACATATATATCTTTAATGTATTTAATTGGAGTCATTTTATAATAATCTTACATATATAAAAACGTTATTGAACTTTTTACTGTCTTTTAACCACATCCTAGGAGCATTTGTAAATATGAATAAAACGTAATTTTAGTGCATCTGTGAGTTGAATATCAAAAATCCGGAACATTCAATTAATTTCAGTATGTAAAATCCTGTTCAAAAAGATGAAAATAATTTTGGTCAATAGTATCTTTTTACTTTTATTTACCATAGTTAAAAGTAAATTTTGCAATTAAGGGTAAAAATTATATTATAATTACCCTAACACATGTCCTAATTCTATTGGATATGTGTAATTCGACCAAAAACAACATTATAAATAAAATATGGTCCTCTTTGGTCTACATGGAGTAGATTAGCACTTTTATTATTATTTTATTTAAGGAATAGTTAAAAGTGTAATTTCTAATGTTTATTAACTAAACCATTTTTAATAAAAATTATTACATAAGATAAATTCAACTATAAATATTCATTATAAAGATAAAAATATTTCCTACATAATTATATATTATTTATATTTTTTAGGTCTTAAATAATTTAATTTATTTTTGACACAATGATGATGCAGTAATTACCTTATTATTGAAATATTAAAATAATTGATATTATAAATATCCAAATAAATGTAAATTGAAACTTTTGATGAATTAAAATAATTTTATAGGATAATATTACATATTATGGTTTATTAGGAATTTTTTTTGAAGTGATTAGGTTGTTATGACTTTCACAAAAACCAAATACCTAATAGTGTCAAAATTGACATAAATTTATTTTTAAAATGAATACTATATTATTGGTTGATATAATTTTCCCAAAAATATAGGGTTCGTAAAAAGGGATGAAATAATATTATATATGTCATTAGTGAACCACTTGGGGTTCTAATGGATGTTTAGAGTATGTTTATCAACCATATATTCAAAGAATACAAGAAGACACGGTGAACGTTAAACGAATTAACTATTTGTAAAATCTAAAAGATAAGGTTGAAATGGTAACCTAAACTTATCTATAACATATTGGTTTAGAGTATTTAGACCCATAACCACATAAGGATCTTAGTAAATTCATTTTTCCCAATTATAATCCTAAAATGTTTGTGTAATAAATTAATATAATAATCTTTTCTTGAAGTCACCCTCTCCCCTCTTATAAAAGGGAACTTCCCCATCTCTCAAAATCACACCTCCATAGCCATTTGGCTCGGCCAAACCCTACCCATATATCCTCATAACTTCTATAAAATCATCCTAGATTCCCTACCTCGATCATAATTCCATCCTAAGGAGCCTTTTTTATCAACTCAAAAAAGAAACACCTAAAGAAGAGGTAATAATTTCCCCACCCTCATTAAAATTATTTTCTTCTTCCACATCCCCTTTCTTTGTTATTCCATACAAAAATAGTAACTCCAGTACCTCCAACATAATTTTATGTTATTATAATTTTGGTACATCCATATTCTTTATTCTATCCATCCTATAAATGACAATGTCACCATAAGTGTGTACGTACGAGTTACTGTCTCCACGTTGTGGTATTGTTTGTTATTCAAACAATTCATTTTTTGGATGGGTATAATAATGAGTAAAAATGAAGTAAATAATAAATATATATTGTTTAATATTCTATATATATGGTATACCATCCAATTACATACGATTTCACCATTAGTATAATGATATTTTTTCTCGTGCGTACGTACGTATTACTGTCTCCAAGACGCGATGAGATTCATTTCCAAGTTCACCATTCAACGATGATTATAAAAATATATATTATTAATAAGTATGTAATATATGAACTAATAATTCTAATGGATATATATATATATGTACTTAAATATATCTTATTCACTTACTTCTGTTCAATACGATGTGAAAACGGAAACAACGTTTATGCGTAAAACGACCAACTGTCCATATAAATGGTGTTTTCCATTATATATATATAATAAATATTTATATTATATATATTTATATGTGATATATAAATCATGTTTTATATTCTTTATGTATTTAATTTATGATCTATGTGATACGATAAAAAATAACATATCAAGACACATACGATAAAGAAAGTAATTGTTACCTAAATTTTATTTTAACATGGAAATCATTATTAAACGGGTAATATAAAGTAATAAATGAATCATGTATGATATAATAAATACTGATATGGTTCTTATATAATTTAATAACATACTATAGTCATTATACAAGGGGTTAAACAAACCCTCGACTAAAGGAATCTGGAAGGTAAAGGTTAATTCCTTAATCTCATTATAATTCGAGATTGGTTATGGGTATGTTTTTACCAGGACATATTTATTATCCAATACATGTTTCATAAAAGGGTTTTCAAAGGGATTATTTTTTAAGGTATTATTTTATTAAAACCTCATATTAAAAGTTTTGAATATTTATTCTTCTAAATCATTCTCATTAATGTCCATGTTTTCAAAATGTTTTTTAAGGATTCATTTATATAGATATGAATGTTTTTAAAATGTAATTCCATTAAAAAATTTTCAATTTGTATGGGAAACTTTGAATCATAAATGGTGTAAAAAATATTCCTTTATAAACTGTGTGACTTTTAATTGTTTTCATTAAAAAGTGATATTTCTCTCAAAGAGTTTTGCAAATCATTTTCATCTATATCCACATCCATTGATGTATTTTAAACTTGTCTGATGTTGATTTATTATAATAGAACTCTTCCATATTTTATTGAAGGTTTTTTGATATTTTTCATTGTGGATGTGTTATTTTTATACCATTCATCATTTATGGATAATGTATTTAAATTTTGTATGCTATTTTTAATACGAATTTTTAAGTTATGGTTCAACCATTTCATATGAGGAATGAATTGGACATAGTAAGTGACCGGTGAATCCCTTTATTTCACTTCGTTCTATCTGTAGGTATTATTAGACAATTAGTCATGGAATTGGCTAAGGCCTTTCAAAATTTTATGTATGGTTATGTCCGAGGCCCTAATCATATTTAGATATTTTTGCTGATGCCTTGAAAAAATGTTTCAGAATGTCTGGAATTATACATTCCTTCATTATGAAAATAATATTAATGGTTCATGTGGTTATTTGACTAGTAGAATACCCATGACTTTATTTTGTTGTGGAATTATTTACTGAGCTCATATTTTTGATATAAAGTGTTCATGATTATTATTTGTAAAGTCACGTGTTTTCAATTATTCATCATGCCTATTGTTTATGTTATCTTACGCAAAATTGTTTAACATTACTCAGCATCATTTATCACCCATTTCTTATTATTTATTATCCCATGATTCCAAGAAGTGAATTATGATTGATATAAAGGGTTAATCAAAATGGAATAATGTCCTTATCAAAAAACTATCTATGCTGGGTTTTATATTTGAAATTGTAATGTAATGTTAATGTGTATAATTTATTTTCCAAGATTGCTAAACTGATTGGTCCTTAGGGACTTGATTCTTTGTAATCATGCCAATGTATTAAAATAATGCAATGACTCCAGGCTTCTGGGGTCATGGAGTTACAGTTGGTTTCAGATGAAGTTTAGCAATAAACTTGAAAACAAGATTTAGATAAACTCTGATTAGGAAACATTATCCTAAGATAGAATTTGAGGATTAATATAGAAGAATATTCAAATAATTTGGTAATGTAGATATTATGTGGGGTTTCCAGGCAATACGTCCCTGTCATGATATGAGTAGGTATAGGAGGCTCTGGAACATATGTACATAGGAGTGAAAAATCCGACCAAAAGTTTCAGTCTTGATCTGGGGTATCCAGGTACACAACAATGGGCCTTGCTGCACAATTGGTTACGACACTCCTAGGGGATTTTCTTAGGATAATAAACAATTTATTTAAAAACTATAATGAATGATATATGAGAAAATATTCCAGCAATGACACCTTTTGTGATTTTGAGACTAGATGTGTAAAAATATTCAATTATTTTTGATAATTTTACTATTTTTTGGATTATACAGTATGATATGATCTAACCTAGTGTGTTTCGTCATTTAGAAAAGGAACCCGATAGAAGGAATGAGAACTCCAGCAATATGAAAGATCCAAAGGGTAAAAAGGATCATATCATTCATATTCTTAAGACATCATTTATAAGGGAAATAGTCTCCCACGTATTATCATCATATGAATAAATAGTATCATGTGTTGATAATATAAGTGAGGAATTATCTAAGTCCTATGGATTTGAACATAAGAAAGGGAAGAATAGAATGTATAGAGAATGATGGATAAAGTGAAGATGGGAAATAATGATTTTCACATATGTGATAACTGTGCAAAGAATCATCTTGGTAAATGCTTGAAGCAATTGAGATATTATTATATGTGTCGAGGAAAATGGAACCATGTACGTGATTACAATGGTAATAAAAAAGTTTCAAATGTACAATGCTTCATCTACAAGGAGATGAGACACTACGAGATTCAATGTCCAAATCATCATAGTATCCCCCAAATGATGTTATTGGATAATTATCAAGTTATGATACTACCTAAGAAGAATGAGAATGATTAGAGTTCTTATGTTGTTAAAGTATTGTGTCATTTGAGTATTGTATTAATGACGTACATGTTATAAGAATTATAGTGTATATAATGATTGTATTGCAATAAAATTTCATTAAGGACTTGAGTTTGGGTGGAACCAAGAAAAGAGACTCAATAGTAGGTTAATTTTTTTCTCTCGAAAATATAGGTTTGAGAGAATGAAATCCCATAAAATGGTTCTAATAATAAGGTAGTGATTTTGGAGTAATATATGATTGATTTGGATAAATTATATTTGATATTATTGACAACCTTGAAAGAGATTAATGATTTGTATATTCCATTTTTGTTGGAATTTAAAAAAAATTTAGATAGAAGAATTATATCCTATATTCTATAAGGAATAAGGGAAAATGAATGAAATAAACATGGTTTTATGGTAATTCAAGGTGTTACAGTGTTTTAATATAATACATGAGGAAGGTATTCACATGTTATTACATGGAAAAAATTACTTTCATTGTTTTTACCTTATAAATTTTGGACATTGAGTTTGGATAGAAGTATTTTGGATAAGTATAAATGTTGGAATCAATTATGGTTGACATTGGATACTATTGTTATGGTTAAATAATATCTTGAGATTATTTTTGTATTGTCATAAAAAGGACAACCCAGAGGTTGGGTGACAACCCATCGCATTTGGGAAGGCTGCGAGACATGAAACCACAACCAAATGACGACAAGGGTGCATCACCTACCACTGGCATATGCAATAATTTAGTTTGTATAATGTATTTTCTTAAAATGGTATGATAGAGAAATTATAATTTCATTTTTTGGAACCCAATATTATTAGGATAAATAGAATATTTTTGAATTCTATAATCTTTTGGAGTGAAAGATGAGTTTGTTGTAGGAATTAGTGGAAAGATGAAAATCTAATTGTCAAGTATATATATATAAAATTTATTTATTCTCAATATATGAATAGATCAATTATTAGTGAATTGTGAAGGTATCTTAAAATAATATGTAACCCTAATACCTTATGTTTTGTTGAAACGATGATATTTTATATCGTCTTAGATTGATGGCTTTGAGACCCTCAATTTTACACTTGTTTGTTATTGATGACATCAATCACTCCCTGTAAATATTTCTGTTTCTCTTCCAATTATGTGTCTCCAGTTTTGAAAAATGTTATCTTAATCGAGATCATAATTTGGTGGTGACTTTTTCACTTCCCATTCACTCTTATTAAGACTAAATTGTATTAACCCAATTTCTGATGTGTGTTTTCCTCAAATATATTTTTATATATTTAACCATTTATTTTCGAAAAACAATTTCAAATTGTGAGGATGAAATTTATTGAAAGATGGGAGAATTTAACACTCAAATATTTCATAGTATGGTATCTCATTAAATCAATTTAATAGCTTGCGCTAAATGCAACACCGAGTTCGAGCGTACCATAACTTACCGCACTTTCCATTCAAAAAGCGGTTATGAATAGTATTAAATAAATATTAAATCTTATATCTACTATATAATTTTAAAATCCATATTATTAGTTTCTTAAAAATAATATAAGAACAAATTCATTTTTTCAGATAAAACATGTATTTTTCAGAAAATGCAATGTTACCACCTTTTAATGGATGAAATATTTTAAAACCAATATATGATACTTTTATATATTAAATTTAATGAAATTAAATTATTATTTATAAGAGTGACATAAAAATTTATTTTCGATAAATTTTTGGTACTTTTCTGATAACTTTCATATTTTGATGAATAGTGAATAATACAATGTTTTAATTGAAAACGACTTTTTAAATCAAAATACTTTACAGTGTTAAATTATGGATTTGAATGGTTTTGTAGTATAATTAGAATATATTTCGTATAATTCAATACAATGTCATTTATTATATGTAATTTCAAATTTAAATTTGAGATAAACACATGTCAATAATTAAGAAGTTTTTTTCTATTTAAAAACCAGCCTCATGGTTTTGACAATAGTAAATAATTTTAAATTAATAAATGAAACTTCTATGTTTTTAATTTGGTAAAATAGACTTAATTAATGAATTAATAATATCATAATTATCTTAGGCTGATTTTTTTTTTCAATTTTCCAGAAAACATTCAATTTTTGATGAATGGTGAAAAACAATCCGTTTTTATTAAAAACCGGCTTTATATTTAAATAATTAGTTTTTTTTAATATATTTTTGGTCAAAATATAAAAATAATACCTATATATTTTCAATATTAATCATTAGTGTAATTTTATAATAATCATAGTTATATAAAAAATTTATTTATCTTTTAACCCCATTTTACCCTCCTTTAGGAGCATTTGCAAATTTGAATAAAACATAATTTGAACACTTCTGTGTATTGAATTTTCAATAATCTGAGAGAAATGGTTAATATCAGTAAGATAAATTTGGTTCAATAAGATTAAAATAATCCTTTTTGAATAGTAACTTTTGACTTTTATTTACCACAGTTAAAAATAAATTTGGTAATTAATTGTAACAATGATATTATAATTACCCTAACACATGTACTAATTCTATTGGATAAGTATAATTCGACCCAAAACAACCATAGTTATAAAATATGATCCTATTTTGTCCACCTATATTAGATTAGTAAATTTATTATTCTTTAATTTTAAGAAGAGTTAAAAGTGTTAAATTCAGTGTTTATTAACAAAACCATTTTTAATATTGGGTTATACATAAGATAAATTCGACTATAAATATTCACTAGAAAGATAAAAATATTTCCTACATAATTAGAGATTATTAATAATTTTTATACATGAAATTATTTAATTTAATTATGACACAATGATTATGCAGTAATTACCTTATTAATGTAATATTAAAATAATTGATATCATAAATATCCAAATAAATGTAAATTGATACTTCTGATGACTTCCAATAATTTTATATGTTAATATGATGTATTATGGTAGATTATATAATTTTATTTTCAAGTGATAAGGTTGTTATTACTTTCACAAAAACAAAATACCAAATAGTGTCATAATTGAAATAAATTAAGTTTTGAAAAAAATACTATATTATTGGTTGATATAATATTTCCAAAAATATAAGGATCTACCAAAGGACATAAATAATAATATATATGTAATTAATGAACCACTTGAGGTTCTCTTGTAAGTTTAGATAATTTTTATTAAACATATATTATAAGAATACAAGAAGACACTGTAAAAGTTAATCTATTTAACTAACAGTTAAATCTAAAAGATAAGTTTAAAACTGTAACCTAAACTAATATTAAACCTATTGATTTAGACGATTCCAACCAATAACCACCTAGCGATGGAAATAAATTCATTTGGACCCATTATTTATAAACAATAATTATATTATAAATTAACAATTTAATCTTTTCCTGAAGTGACCATCACCCCTCTTATAAAACGGAACTTCCCCTTCTCATAAAATCACACATCCCATGCAATTTGGATCATCCAAACCATGCCCAAATATCCCCCAATGTCCCCCACATAAACCCTGAGTCCTTACATATTTAGCTGAAATCCAACCTAAGGATCCCTTTTGATCAACTCAAAAGGAAACACCTGAAGAAGAGGTAATAAATTCACCACCCCTTTCCCAGTTCTTTTCTTCTTCCACTTCCTCTTTATTTGTTGTTTCCATAACAAAATAATAACTCCAGTACCTTCTACACTATATGATGTTATTATAAATATGGTAAAACCATATTATTTGTTCTATCCTTCCAATAAATGAAAAAATCACCATACATGCGTACGTATGGCTAACCGTCTCCTAGTTATGGTGTAGTTTGTTATTCAGACAATTCATTTTGGGATTGGTATAATAATGAGTATAACTAATTTAAAAAATAAATATAACATAGTTATGATTACATATATATGATATACCATCTCATTACATACAATTTCACCACCAATATAACAATATTGTCTCTCGTGCGTACGTACGGATTACCATCTCCAGGACGCGATGAGATTAATTTCCATGTTCAGCATTCAATAAAGATTATAAAAATATATATTATTAATATTTACAAAATATATGACATAAAAATTATATTTGAGATATATATATTTGTGTTTGTGTGCACTTACATATATCTTATTCACTTACTTCTGTTTAATACTATATTAAAATGGAAAAATGGTTTATGCGTACAAACAACATACCATCTCCATAAACCGTGTTTTTCATTTCACATATCTATCAATTATAAATATTTATATTATATATATATATGTTATATAAATCATGATCTATGTGATATGATCAAGAATAAAAAGTTAAAACACATATGATATAGAAAGCAATTATTAGAAAAAATGTTAATTTAACATGGAAATCATTATTAAATGGATATTATAAAGTCATTAATGAATAATGTAAGATATAATAAATAGTAATATGGTTCTAGTATAATTTAAAAACATAATATGGTCATTATAAAAGAGGTTAAATGTACCATCAACCAAAGGAAAGTGCCAGGTAAGTGTAATTTACTCAATCTCATTATTATACGATATTGTTTATGGGTAAGTTTTTACTGGGACATATTTATTATCAAAGTCCATGTACTATAAAAGATTTTTCAAATGGATTATTTTTAAGGGACTATTTTATTAAAACATCATTTTAAATGTTATAAATATTTATTCTTGTAAATCATTCTCATTACTGTCTATGTTATCAAAATGTTTTTTAGGATTTATTTATATTGACATGAATGTTTTTAAAATGATAATTCCATACAAAATCTTCAATGTGGAATGGAAAACATTGGATCAAATAGGTATTTTAATTTTTTTTCTAAATTGTGTGTCTTTTATAGGTTTTCATGAAAAATGGGTATTTTTCTAAAAGAGTTTTACAAATCATTTTCATGTGTGTCAATATCCTTTGATGGATTTAAAACATGTTAGATGTAGATTTATTATGGTACAAACCATTCATATTGTATTGAATGTTTTGTGATATGATTGAATGTGGATGTGTTATTTTTATATCATTCATTGTTTATAGATAATGTATTGACATTTTGTAAGATAGTTTTATTACGAATGTTTATGTTGTGTTTCAACCATTTCATATGAGTATTGTATTTGACATTGTATGTGATGGGTGGGGCCTTCTATAGCTCTTATATTAATTAGTAGGTCTCATGAGTCAACTAGACGTGAAATTGGATGAGGCCTCCCTGGATTTGATATACATTTTTGGATAAGGCCTTAATCATTTTCAGACATCTTGGCCAAAGCCTTGACAAAATGTTTTAGAATGTATGGAATTATACATTCCCTCGTTATGAAAATAATATCGATGGTTCATGTGGTTATTAGACTAGTAGAATACCCATTACTATGTTTTTAATGGAATTATTTACTCATCACATATTTCTACCGTAAATTGTTCATGTTTATTATTTGTAAAGGCATGTGTTTTCAATTATTCAACATGCCTCTTGTTAATGATATCTTCTACTAAATTTTTTACACTTACTGAGCATCTGAACTCACCCTATTCTTATGTTTTATTTTTGCAGGATTCCAAGAAGTGTATTATTTTTTATATGCAGGGTTAAGCTAAATGGAATAATTGCGTTATTAATGAACTATCTATAAAAGGTTTTATGTTTTAAATTGTAATTTATAGTTAATTTATGTAATCTATTTTCCAAGACTACTAAACTGATCGGTCCTTCTAGAATTGATTACTTGTAATCATAAAAATGTATTAAAATATTGAACTTTCTTCGAGATTCTGTGGTTGGGGCGTTACAACAAGAATTTCCTGGCTTCATCCATTTGTCCATCCATCAAAAACATGTATATCATCATTATGGATGACTCCAGATGGATGGTTGATAGAAACTCATCAATGAAATTCTGGTTGGACTACTAAACATGTGTTCTTATAAACTCTTTTTTTCTTCATGAATGCTCTCTTTCAAATATCAAAAACAGTATTATCAATTCTCTTGCTTATCATATTGACAATGTTCAAGATAATGTTGTTTATAGAATTGATAATTAATAGTTTTCTACTTTAGTGGTTTTTTTGATTTAGTTTCCTGCACACAATGGTTTACTAAACACATAAAATTTCTATAACCACTCCATCCATAACTTCGAGAATAATTTCAAATATATCAAATGCTTTGATAAGTCCTATATTAACCCCTGAATACTAAATCATATTTGGAGCCATGCCTAGGATAGGGTACCAACTAATACCTGCTTACTACATTTTGGGATCTATCTTTGCTCTAAATGTTGTCTTTGTAATTAGCATAGTGAAGATGTTGGTCATTTTTTTTGTCTTATGCTACTACCCCTACTCATTAGAACTATATTTTTAACATCTTTTATTGCACATGGCTGATTTTTGTCTCTCGCAATGGCCAACTAAAGTATTTCTTTGATATAGATAGATCCCAACAAATAAATAACTAATTTCTTATAGGGGTTAGAGAGCTTCATCAAGGGATTTGGTATGATAGAAACTCTATCATTTACAATAATTTATAACTCAACAATAATACATGTAAAATGTGAATTTGGGTTGCTATTCGAGAAGCTGAATTTATTCAGAGAGAGTAATGACAACATTGTGGCTGATTTTATGATTCTGAGGTTTCATCGGGTTGATTCCATCTTTAGTCAGCCACGACACACATTTGAGTTTCTCTAGAGGCCACCACTCCTTTTTTGGACCTCAATAAATGTGGATGGAGCCTCTAAAGGAATTCCGGGTCTCACAGGATGTACCACTGTCTCCAGAAACCATCTTGGTCAGATCGTTGGGTTCTTTTTTAGAGTTTGTGGCATTGTAACCTGCCTCGAAGCTGAAATTTTGGGCTTGATCCATGAAATCTCTTTATCAATGCACAATGGTTGGAATTACTTTTGGATTTAATGTGATTCTACCACTATAGTGCATGGCATTTAGAATGTGTTGGTTCATCTTCCATGGCATGATGGATGAATTGTCTCTATTATCTCTATGTTATCAACTACATTTCATCCCACACTTATAGTGAGGTGAATATGCTTGTAGATGGACTATCTAATAAAGCGGTTGCACATGACATAACCTGGCTTGAGGAGCTACCAGACTCCATGCTTCCTCTTCATTTTAAAGAACACAATATGTTCCTGTATTTTAGACTTTTTAAATTTCTATATTTTTTAAATGATATTTTATTTGCTTATTTAACCAAAGCCCCACCTTTAAAAAATTATTCTGAAAATTTAATTGAAACTACTATAATCCTCATAATTGAACTAACATGTGGTTTATTTTCAAATAATAAATTTCAGTAAATGTTGAAAATTACTACTGAAAAAACATTTCCCATAAGAGAGCTAAACCATGAATAAATTAATGCATTTTTTCATTCAAGAGTTGATGATCGGGTCAAGCCCAATGAACTATTTTCAGTATTGTTACCACTAGGTACTTATGTGATGAAACCATAACCAATGTTAGTATCCATAAAGGGATACATCATCTACTAAAAACCTAATTTTTTCTTATATATCAAACTCATAAGATATTATTATATAATTATCTTCAATGTATATAATATGTTTATATTCCATAATCTATATTTTCATAAATCTAGTTACCATGTTTTCTACTAAACATCTTATGATACCAACTGTAGTGACCCCAAAGCCAGTAGCATGGAGTCAATGTATACATTATTACATTGGAATAAGATATAGCGAGTAGAATCCTGAAAGAATGAATAGTTTCTTTTTCTTTTTAAATAAGATATAAAATTTAAATTTAAATTTTATTTTAAAATATGCTGTTCTCAAATAATTTTCAATGAGAACACCATTATTTCCCTTAGTTTATCCCTAATTTTAATCACAACACACTTCCTCACATCATTGGGAAAATAAAATATAAGAACAGGGTGATCATATATTCTCAGAAAGTGTAATATTATAGAGGAATATATGAAGAAATAAGGAATAATCAATTTGTCATTGTAAAGACTAAAACACATTATATTTAATCAAATACATGTGCATAATATGGAAGGAATAAATGATGATCAATTAATTTTATTTAAATAATTACATAATAATTAAACTTAACCATTGATAATTTAACTAATTAGCTGATCACATGGAAGTTAAATAACAAAATTATTAATGATTTAATTCATAATACTAGTCATATAAAATATATAAACAAGGCATCATTCAAAGACATTTATAACATCGATGCTAGGAGAAAAAATATATATTAATGGGTATGACCTAGGTAAAAATCCAATATTGTTTTTCTCATTATATGTATCATTGCATAAAAGGGGAAATATTGGGGCTCACCCATCATTTACTAAGTCCAATACGTTCTTCATATTAATTCAGTGAAACATAACCAACAGAAAAATTCATAATGAAAAGTTAACAATTAAAATTTTAATTGTACCACAATAAAATAAACAAAATCATTAACCATCTAGAGTAATATGGATAATGGTAATAAAATTGTAAATCCTTAGTAAAACTGATCATAAACCATCATATATAATAATTATGATTATTATAATAAAACATATCCCCAGTGGATCATAATTACATTTAAGGGTATATGACATTGGTGAATAAAATTACCATAAAAATTCATTAAAATCATATATGAGGAAAACAACCTTTCACTTTGAATATTATTTATAAAATATTAAAAATAATTTTAAATATAATTATATCTAACAACAACATTTTTTAAAAAATAATCTAAAAAACACTGAGAGTTCTTTTTAAAATTCAGTTCACATCGTACATGTAATGAAAAGTTTTCCTTTCAAATTTTTCGTAAAATCCATAATAGCCTTATTTTACTAAAGTTAGGAAAATTAATTTAATTTTTTTAGAAAATTAAACATGGGTATTTCTTTGATATATAACTTTTATCAATTTAAATGTTTTTTGAAAACATATTTATAAAATATATCTACTTATGAAAAAGTATTTTCGGCCAAAGATAGAAATAATGTCAAAAGAAATTAAAAATATTTTCTTAATATTTCTATATACCAATGAGTGAAAAATTTGTAATATTATCTGAGAAATTTAATGAATAACCAGAGGATATTAATTTTTTTATTTAAATATCAATTAATTCTACAAAGGGAGATATAAACATAGACAATCCTGAATAATGATGAGATTGTCAAATAAACCATTACCAATTTGGAAACATTTGAATCATAAGACAGATGGAATAAATAAGTTTATATGAAATTATAAATAAAATGAAAGAAATATATTCATGATATAGCATATCAAAATTTAATTATATATACCATAAAAATAAGGGGTGGATATTGTGTTTTTCTATGAGAAGTAAATGTGAGATGTGAAACTCTTACCTTAAGTCCAACTCATCACATACATTATTTATCATCATAAATAATATACTAAGGTTAAGTTTTTAATTTCTTCAAAGTATTTTTAAATTTTTATTCCAATAATCTAACTTATATCCATTGTATATATGATTAATTAATAAATTATGTTTATATTACATTTTTTGAGGATATTTTATGTATTTATCTAAAACGACTTCATTAGGTTAACTATATATAAAGAGGAAATTATTTAATCTTATACAGAATAATAATAATTAAATAATAATCATATTTATTTATGAATTGAACTTTTCAAACCAATCATGAAATATGAATATGAAAGATGAACTACATTATAATCACATAGACAGTATGCTATATATACGCATGAGTAATGTTTCCATTTTTCAGTAATTATTATAGAAAGTGTGTATGGAATTTTTTATCTTTCTATAATGATAATAATATAATATATTACATATATTTTCATTAAATATATTTATATATATATCATCAATGTGGTTTAATCAGAAAAATATAGGGTCATGTGTCTTTGTGAAGGTGGTAGTGCTAACGTACAAGAACCATGTTATCATTTTTCAGTGAGCAATATGGTAAGAAATATAATGATATATTATATTTTAATAATGGAAAATATGCCATTAATTTAATCATAATTTTATATATATCACATATAAGCATTAAATATATCTTTATTACATTCTATACAAAGTGTTAGTGAAAGATAATTCACATCACTTCACAAGGCCAAAGACTGTTGTACACCAGATTGATGCTATAATATCCCATAAAGAATGTAAAGTAAAAAAAGATACATAAAATAAAATGAATCCATAGGTATTATTATGTTATTAATTCCATATATATACTTTATATCCATCATCTTAACCATCCATGAGATGTGTTATTGAAAAAATGAATGGCTTCAATTTTCGAGGCTGTACTCTTCCGTTCACAAGAATAATGATTTAACAACCCATTTTATAAAAGTGGGGATGGTATTAGGTCTTGAAATTAACATACAAAATATATTTATATTGAATACACAATGTTTATTATTTCATAATGGTCTAATAAAAATTCAAGGATGTGGAGGAATAAATAAAATATATATTCTGATTGAAGAACGTTACATCATCTTTGGGTATCCTCGTTAGGTTAGCATCAAAAATCTACCAAGGTTTTATTTTTTAAAAAACTAATGATTCTGAAATGTGAATATAGATTTTGGAAATTTATATCGATACATATTTTCTAATCTAACTTGTTTTAATAATATGAATAACATTACATAAGGGGAGACCTTTTACAGGTGAGGTGAGTTACACACTTGTAAATTTGGAAAAGATAAACTTGTAAACATTTTATTGAAAATAAAAAATTCTGAAAATAGAGTATTATGTGGAATTAGAAACAATAAATTAAAATACTTCCATAGATTATATTTTAGAATATTTTTATGTCATTTTAACAATTATCTTTTTGTTTAACACATATTAAACCAACTTTTACCTTATCTTTGATAAATAACTTTTAGCTTTTTCATTTTTTATTTTGGTCAAAAATTATGTTTTTAATACTAGATAATAAAAATTATTCTTATTAAAAATATTGAAACCATTTTTTAAATTAAATTAATATAATTTTCAATATACTTCCTAAAAATAATCCCATATTTTCCACGAGAAAGCGTCAATGAGAAAATATTTTCTTGTTTAAAATGTTTTTGTATCAAAATTGAATGAAAACTTATTCTAATTTCCTAAAATTAGATTAAAATATTTAAAATTTGAAATTTTTTTATTTAAATTAAATTAATTATATAATTTTTCTTTAATTTTTTTTAAAGGAATGACGTTTTCAATTAAAATTCCGTATTATTCAAAATTAATTGATAAAAATTATTTTGAAAAATAAAAACAATTCACCATAAAATAATTTATATACAACTATTTAAAAAATAAAAATAAATATTTAAAATACATTTTATATAATTTATTATTTACTTTAATATTATGTAAGTAAAGAATGACTGAAATGACTTTTAGAAAAAATAAAATTTTTAAAAAGTAAATTATTTTTCCTTTTAAATGATTTTTATTTAATCTCTAATCAATTGATAACCATATTTTAAATAATTTATTTAGAATTATTCATACCATCAATAATAATTTCTATGTTATAAAGGTAATTCTTAAATAATATTTTAATATGGTATTTTTTTGATCCCAGTGTCATGTTCATCATAATCCATCGAAATAATGGAATTAATTTAAAAATAAACATATCCTAATGTATAAGGATTTTATATTATCTTATAATATTGGTGTATCATGTCATATATGATACCAAACATGATTTTGGTATTTTTAAAATCTTTTTGTGTTACAATTCTAGACGAACATTTTATTTCTCTTTCAATATTTTTAAGAGTTTTATAAACCCAATTTATGATGTGGATTTTTAAAAAAAAATGTAACTTCAATTGTAAAATACTAGATTACTGAAAAAAAGTAAAAGTTGATAATGTAAAATAAATTAAATGGTAATGAATTTAAAAACCTGTTATTTTAAAATAATTACATTATGTTCAATACCATATATGACAAAGAACATCGAGCTTAAACAAACAGCGAAATATTCATATTTAAATATGACTAATATAACATTGTTGTAAAACTAATGGTTATAAATATTAAAAACTGCATTAGGATATATATATATATATATATACTAATTTTATTTTCAATACAAATTTACTGACAAATTCATTTAAAATAATTAATCATTTTTTATTAAAGTTACATTATGCTTAAAAAATACATTTCCTTCAAACATTATATTTATTTGATTATGATAGAAAATATTATATTTAACTTTTTATTCCATTATAAATTTTTTTTGATAAAATTGACATCATTAAGTATATAATTTTATTAAAATTACTATGGGGTGGATTTTTTAGGGAATTTTCTTGAAAAGATTTTTTTCTAGTGAATTGTGAAAAACATTTTTTTTATTAAAAACTGTATTTTTGTTTCCAGATTGTAAAAAGTTAATTTATTTTTAAATATGGAATTCATGTAAAATTATTTACATAATATTATTAATAATCTAATTATGTTCATTAGAATATTTTTATGGTTGAGTTTGATATAAAATATTTTTTATACATATTTTTTTTAAAAAAAAAAATCAATTTTTTTGAATCATGTGTTTTTATCATAAATTAATTGTTTCAAATTTTTATATTGAATCCTAATAAATTGATATTATATTTAAAATAATATTTTAAAATTTTATTAATATTTATCATTTATTTTTTGTCAAAATGAAAAGTAAACATAGTAAATATTATTCAATATAGTATGCGTAAAAAAAGGTAAAATATGGTAAAATATGTTGGATAAGCCTTTAAAATTTCATTGAATCATCAATTAATCGTATTTTATAGGTTTATTTTAGCTATTTACTACCAATATTATATTATATATCAAATTATTTCTCGATTTTACTGATTATGATGACTATATTAATTTAAGTAAAAGATAAAGTTAAAAATGTGACAATATTGACTTTTATATGTCTTGAAGTTTATCATGAGGTTTAAGAAGATATTTTTTATTACAAGTTTAAATATTAAATATAAAAACCTTTTATTCATAATAATAATTTATTTATAATTTTTATTGATGGAATAATTACCCAAAGTGCTTAAGTAACACTGACACTATATTTATTCAACTAATAAGAAAATTTAATAAATGAAATTTACAATATTAAAATTAAAAAAATTAGATTTCTTATTTCATTCCACGAATTTTATAAATTAATATTACTTAGTAGATATGTTTTAATGGATTATATTCTGATATAATATTTTTCCATCTTTAAAGTGGTATTAAATGAAATGTTTCAAATTGATAATAATACTATTTTAGGATAATAATTTTTTAGTAAATAATTAAAAAAATATTTTTTTAAATATTTCATAGTGGAAAATTTATGGTATAATATTTGATCCATTTTCCATTTATGACTTAATTATCACCATATAAGTACAATTATAACCTTTTATGCGTGATAAATTTGTTACTGTAGTTAAGGATAAATAGAATAACAAATGGGTTAATCCAAAAGATAAGTTTTAAAAACCCACTAAAAAAATTAAAAATTTAATTGGTTAAATATATTTAAATCATATCCAAAATATTAATTTATGCTCTAGAAAATAGATTTCATTTGTCTTTAGAATGACTTTATTATATTTTAATATTTATGAAATTCTGAGTGTACCTCTCCCCTCACTATTAAAAGGACACCCATTCCTTCTATTATTTACACCACATTTAGAATATTTTCTTTAGAAATACCTTCCTACATATATTTTAAAAATTATTATCCATGTTCAAGAGGTTATTTTCTTCCCAATATACAAGATATAGTTTTTGTAAGAAATATTTCAAAGGAGGTCTCAAGAAGAAGAGGTAACCATCATAACCCAAAAAATTATATTTTTTTTCTTATTACACATATTCTAAATATTTTTTATTTATATTAAAATCTTTAATTATTCATCCTAAATATATTCATTTTTATTATTATTTTAAAACCACCCTTTTATATGATCTTTTCCATCAAATTTGAACTGAAAGTATCGCTCGTGCATACATACGACGTGTCATTTCCACCTAGAAAAAAAAATAATTTTTCATCACAATATTTTATGGATGGGTATTATGCAGGTTTTAATGATTATATATGTTATTGATGTCATATTTATTCTTCCCTAATTAAAATTTAATATCTATCTTCATAAATTCTAATCCTTTTGGAAACAATGATGTTGCTAATGCGTACATGTGGACTATCACCTATATAAAGCGATATGATAATTATCTCTTGTATACATTATATAAATGGTAATAATAATTAATTTAATGAATATATATGATATATATAAAATTATAATGTTTTTGGAAAGGTGAATTATCATTTACCTTTTTTTCGTTCCATCCGTCGAATAATGAAAACCACGTTGACACATATGTATGGAATACCATCTCCATAAATGATTAAATTAAATTTTCCATATCTACCATTTATGGAAAAAAATAGATATATATATATAATTAATATATTTTATTTTTATATCATCATTAAAATTCTAGAGATGATGGAACCAAGATTAAAGGGCAAGGGAAAACTACCAACCCAAAACATATGTGAAAAATGAAGTAGTCATCAACAGGAAAAATTATTCTAATAAATGTTTATTAATAAAATGGTGATAAAATATTATACATAAATAATATATAGTATTATATATGTCATTATATTTATGTTATATACTTATTATAAATTTATATTTATTATAAATGATGTCCAAACACATATGATGGTAGTCGGACATGAGGTAATAGTTTATCATCTAAAATTTAATTATTTGAGACATTTGTTATGTTATACACCTATATTATTTTATGAGTAGTATCGAATAAATATTTTATATGTTATATCGTATATATTATTACAATATTGGTATTTAATATTACATATGAAGTTATTTCTTTCAAGGGGTTATGGTTAAAAAGATAATAAGGCGGTAGGGGTTTCATCACAATCTCATGATTATTCAGGATTTCTTCTGTTTGATTCTCTACTGGGGGAATAATTTTATATTTATATGTTACAAATATAAATTTTATTATCATTAGTATATTTATATAAATTACCATTTTTTTTTGATTTTACCAATTCTATGTACTCGTGACACTGAACAAATGTGTTTAAGGAAACTGAACATTGGTTTTCTTCTTGGTCAAATATTTTTTCTTCCAAGCCCATATTTTATGTAATATTTTTTAATTAATATTTTAATTATTCACTAAATATTTATGAAATAAATTTTTACCCATGTTTTTCTTTTTAAAATTTATTTTAAAGGAATCTAATTTTCATTGTTGGAAGAAGTAACTTTTTGACTTTTCTTACAAAACTATGAAAGGAATTCTCTTTTTATTATATAGAATGAATGAAATATCCCACCATAATGATCACTAAATTTTTCAAATCTTCCTTTAAGATTATATATGGTCTCTTTTAAATAAAATTTTCATCATATTCATGAGCTTTTTAGTTAATAAAAGTGTTCTTCAATGTAAAAAGGGTATTTTCAGAATAAATTTTTTAAGAAAAATTTTATGGTATATCTATTCATAAAAAACATATAGCATTTTTTACATATTATCCACTAGGTATATATTTGAATCATACCATTATTATCCATTCTCTATATGGTTTATGATTATTTTGAGCAGGTAATGTATTAAATTTCCATATGCACATTTTTCTCATATGGATGATTAATGATTTTTAAGGTAAGTTGGTTAAGTTGTATTGTTTTTTCATATGATAAATGCATCAGATATATTATATTATACACGGGGAAAATTATATATTTTCTTATTTTAATTTTTATGTCTCATGAGAAAAAATATATTGTTTATTTGGCTGAGGCCTTTCCAAATTATGTACATGTATTTGAATGAGGCATGGATGGTATTTTTAGATGTCATATCTTAAGGCCTAAATGGTATGTTAAATATGTCCAAAATTATTAATTTCAACATTATGAAATTAGATATTGGTGTGAATATGATTATTTTAGTGGTTTTAATATCCACAGATAATTTTAAATCTCATATTATGACTTATTTGAAATTATTGGACCATTTATTAATATTTCTATAGTATTATTTTTCATTTTAGTAATTAAATATAACAAATATTCTTCTTTCTGTCATTACATATTGATTATTTTTTATTTATTTAAGATATATTCCACTGTATATAACACTTACATAGCATATGGGGTCACCCTTCATTTTTATGTTCCCTTGGATTCTAGGAAGTGAACTATAAATAATATGAAAGGATATTCTTGAGTTAATAATGATGTTCCCAATAATATTTTTGTATGTTTTCAAATATATGGGTGATTCATGTATGTATGTTGTTTACCAATAATACTAAACTATTTGGTCCTTCAAGTTGCTATTCCATATATCTAGTTCCAATTTAGTAATGTATCACCTAATTATGGGATAATAAGTTTGGGGAACCAAAACTATTTCAATCCCATATCAGTGCTTGAATACACTATCCTATTATTTTTTAGTGTATAATATTTTTTAAATATTATTGTAGAAATTTTTTTCCTTAAATCCATGGAGACTATAAATATAATCAATTAAATTTGTTTTAAATGATTTATGAAAATTGATTTTATATTTAGAATTAAAATTGGTTTGTATCATCCAATGCATGGTTTGTATGTTTATTAAATCAACAAGAATTTATTTACACTTACCAAAGCTTGGGTAGAAAATAATTTTCAAGACATGAAGAATATCAATTCATATCATAAAGTTCAAAATGTGTTCCCTTCCATTCCTCTTAGAGAATGAGTTGACCCAAGTTATGAAAACAAAATAAAAAAATATAATATATTTAAATCTCCATGAAATCCAAAATGTTTACTAGGAAGTGAAGTATTCATGGTTAAAAAATGTAAATCTCAATTAAAAAATATCTGAATGGGTGAAGATCAATCAACAGATAAGTTATTGGTTTTTGTGTAATAAAGTGTTAGCTTAAATCAATACTCTAATCAAATTTTTAAATATTATATCACAATAAATATCCTATGATTATTATAATGGATAAGACCAACAAAATAATTTTATAATCTCAGGATTAAGACATTGATGTCTTGGCCTTTGATAAACTCATTAATGTTTTGATTAATTATGATATAATAAGTGGGAATTACTTACATGGATAAGGAAAAATATACAATGATACATCCTTTAAATCATTTATGGTTCTCAGATATGTTGAACCAAGGATGTATTAAAAAGAAAAATCTAATAGTAAAGTTGATTCTATATATTTTAGTGAATTAAACTATTTGGTTTCATAAGAAATCCCGTTGGAAATGGTAACTATAAGGTAAAAATTATATTCATGTGAGATAATTATTGAAATATTTGACACTTTTAAGCTAACTAACCTATGAACGATAATGAATAATATAATGATGATCAATATCGAAGAACCAATGGTAGAAGAAACAAGAGATAAAGTTATTACAATGGGAGAAACTAAATTGATGTAAAATTAGAGGAAAATACAATATATAAGAATATAATTTCCTCAAAACTTGGTTCTAGATCTTATGATATAAATTGTATATTAGATTTTGAGTAATTAGATGATTTAAGAAGAACTATATTTTTATCAAAATATTATCATCCCAGTGATCCCTTGAGTAAACATATTGTAGGGAAAAGTAGTGAATAAGAAACAAGTGACGCGGAAACACTTAAATGTCATAAAATATGAATGTATAATAGCCTTCTTATGAATTAAACAAGGGGAATGAGAGAGAAATTCACTCATTTAAATCTATGAATTATTCATTGAGAAAATATCTTATTGATTCAAAAACATAAACAAATTGTCGATACGTATGTGGGTTTTTACAAGAATGATATTATATCTTAATAAAGTCATTGATTCTTGGGTGGGGATTCATGATATTATTGTATATAATCAGATATCAAATAATAAATAATTAAAATATATTTATAATAATTTGGATGAAATAGAAAATTATTTAAGGGACACTCATCAAGTATTTCAAAATTCATTCAATGAGGCTATTAAAATATTGAAGTGATAAGATGCTGATTCTAATGGATTCAAGAAAAATATATATACATTCACATGGTACAATTTATTATTGTTTTAGAATCCCATTAATTCAATATAAAAGGTGAATACATCAATATAGGGAATAAAATGGTTTTCACGTCACCTAGGAAGAATTCCACACCGATTTTTAAAATATACAGTCAATATAAATATTCTAAAAGTAAGTTGGTGATGGTTAAAAATAATAATGAAACTATGTACAAGTATAAATTATAGGTAAAATATAAAAATAAAAAGTCTGATAAGAAGTATAATATTTTCAATAATAAGGAAACTCAATAATATGATTTTACATAATATATTTACATTATATTATAATTTCATTTTGATGGAATATTTTGGTGTTGTGCAGTGTACGAACACAAAGAATATAAGTATTAGTAAAAAATATTACCCCCACACACAAAGAGATGTTTTTATTATGGGCGATCCTACAAAAATTTCGTTAATCTAGACTAAAGAAATATCTGAAAGATAAAGTAAAATTTAAAAATTCTTTTAATTATGATAAGGGAACTTGTGGGTGGTTTTTTCAACCTTGACACACTAGAAATAATTATATTATGGAGTTACTAAAGTATTTTAAGAAAAAATATAATTCAAAAAACATCATGTATAGGAATAATATATGGAATGTGATAGTGGTTGAGGTCACCTATGAGGATAGAAATTGCTAAAATCTTGGGAAAAGTTTTAGTGGTTATTGGACATATATTACAAAAATCAACATTCACATGAAAAATATTCAATGGTGTAATGGTTGAATTTTCTTTTAAAAAATGATGAATCAATACATTATAAAGGTGTGAAAATGACCAAACATAGTGGTAAGAAAGATGAATCCAATGTCATTCTTTTTTCAGATGGGTTGAGTTAGAATAACATAAGTATTTCAAAAAAAAAATTAACAATTGGAATGTGGAGATTTTATAGATGAATTGATGTGTTTTTCCAATATTTAATTATGACATAAATCTCATGAATATGAAGTTATGAAGAGATAAACTATTTAAAATTTCCAATTTTCAAGGACTATGTTTTATGAACATGAAGGAAGAAATTATGCTATGATATAAGGCCATTATATATTAAAAGTTAAATAATATAGATAGTCTAATAATTCATAATTAATTCAAGAATATGCCTAAGATAAACTGATAAAGGATGAATAATTTCTAAACATTTCTCCATTGATGAGTGGGGAATAAGAATCATAATTCAATAGATGGAAAAATTGTGAAACCTCTTGATTTGATACATTATGACATGTATGATATATTGTTCTTGAAGTCACCTCATTAAGAGTGTTTTTTAAATGAAATTAATTTCATATTTAACCAATAAAACATTATCCTATATTATAGAAAGTAAAAAAAATTATTGAGAAATTAAAACACATTTAGAATATTTTTTAATATAAAATCCAATGTTTCATAAAAATATTCTTTTTAAAATGTATTCAGATAAAAGAATAAATAAATTGAATAATATAGTATGAAACATGGAATAATGAATAAATAATGTTATTTAAATTTAATCCTTAATAAAATGGAGCATCTGAGGGTGGTATCCAATGCATTTTTGTTATTAGAATGAAAAAGATAGTATTTTTTGGATCCTAAATATTATTTTTTGAATAAATAAACAATAAATTATATTTATATTGATTCCGACTCTGATCAAATTTATCCCACACCCTATATGAGTTATGGTTTGGATTGAAGGAATACACAAGGAGTATGAATGTTTTTGGTATCGCTTGTTACATCATGAAAATAGAATGTATTTGGTAAAACATAGTGGGAGAGATCGTGAGGGAATTATTCTTTTATAATTATCCTTTAGAAGGACTTACTTGATTTTGAATTATAATTATGAATATATAGTTAGGAGATTTTAAATAATTGTTATGGAAAATGATATGTTTTGATAAAAATTATTACTAATTGATAATGATATTTATATTTATAAACTAATGAAAACATTAGATGAAATGGAAGTATTTTGGATGGAAAGATAATTTTTTAAAATCTCATGTTGATTCTAAAATAACTTTTGATAAATAAAAATCTAAATGATGAGAACTTATGTACAAAAGTATGAGTAAGCATGTAGATGCTAGAAAAATTATTGTGGATAACATCAAGGGTGTTAACAATTAATGAATATGGAGTTGTTCCAATCATAATATGTTTCTTATACATGTTTAAGCAAATAGTGTTAAAGATTTATTACATCATATATATTAGATACCAACTATGGTGGATTATATATATATATATATATCAAATTTAGAGTATTAGTTTTCATGAGACAATTCTATAGTCACAATCCTTGACATAATAATAATGTTTCTTATGATATGCTCTCAATGAAGTAATAGTGTTTTCCAAATAGATTTAAAATTTATACTCATTAATTAATACTTCATAATGAAGTTAGTATTGAATAATATATATATATATATATATTGATGTGGGTTTTTGAGATTAAAATCATAAGATGTCTTTTTTGGGATTTAATGTTACAATAATAAATTTTCTTATGATATACACTTATTGAAATTACACTGTTTTTCAAATTTATGAAAAATTGGTATTAATTAATAGTGAACATGAGGAAGAAGTAATCATTGAATAGAAAATTGTCTATATATTATTATTTTCCATTTTTTATTACGAAATCAGAATAAGTCCTTGTATGTGATTTAATATGTGGCCTAAGACAAGTTTGACAATGTACAATTGTTTAAATAGAAAAAAATATGGAATATAAAAGTGGAATCTTGTCACTGTACTATGAAAGATGAAACTAATTCACTAATATTGGGTTTTCATTTTTATTGCATAATTTTTTATGAAAAAAAAATTAAATTAGTGAAAATATTTGTACTAAACTGAGGGAAATCATTGAGATGTATAAGATAAGTATGATGTATTTTTTTATTATGTATCAACTCATTTTTTTATAGACCCAATATTTATCTAATAAGCCACATATTTTAGTAGTAAAATATATATTGTACAATATCATAGGGACTTTTTATTATCAATTATTGTATGGAAAATGAATATTGTATCATCTATTTTGGTTGTACCAATGCATGTCAGGAAAGAAATGTTGGTGATCAGAAGTCATTTTTTTGAGAAGATTTATTTATTGGATAATGGATTTTTTCTTTGCACTGAAATAATTAAATTATTTTCCCTCTTATATAATAAATGTTTATTATGGTTATATATCTAAATCTATAACATAGACGATTTGTAGAGTTGCAACATAATAACGCGATCGTGGATGATTCGAACCTATTGCTGATTGAGTGTGAAAATCTAAGAACAATAAAATTTTCCATGAATATAATGAAACATTTATATTATGAATCATATTAATATAATGCACCACTTTATAATGGGGATGTTCAAGAATGGTGATATTTAATTGGATTATGTTTCAACTAGAGATAATGTGAAAGATATACTGATAATGACATTTTCAAGTGATTCCTTTGAGTATATTGGACTATATTTAGGAGTGTACTATATATTAAATTACATATAGGTTTTATTATTATTTATACCTTTATTTACATTGAATTTGTTGACAATATAAGATAATAAATGTAAATCTATTAATTAATAGTGTGGTAGAATCTTGTTTCTTTTAATAGGTGATGATCTGAGGATGTTGTTACATGAGGAGTTTGAAGATAAATAATTCAAAATATATCATTTAGTAATTATTTAGTTTCTTATAAATCCAAATTTTTTGATTTTAAGGTCATATATTTGATTGATGTGTTTTTAGATCCTTATGATATAGATGTGTATTTAAATCCTTCATGATGTGTATTTACAATTGAGGCCCTATGAATTGATCACTATTGAGATGTGGTCAAATATGAATTTATATTACTCTAAGAGTTAAAGTAATCTCACAAAAATAATTATATATTGTGTTACAATGTCTATATAACCTTCTCATTGAAGGAGTGCAATAAATTATTTATTGAGTAAATTCCATCATGATATTGGAGATTTTTTAGGTTGTATTTATTGATTTCACTCTCATTGATGAGTTATTGTTACATCGAATTAGAGTGCCAACGGAATGGGATGATTTTATACATTAATGAATCACATCATGTTTTATTGAGTATAAATCATGCTCAAACTTATTGGTGAAGACATATAATTTTCTATTGATGCAGATAACTCATTCTATAATATGTTTGGTCTTTCCATAATTTTTTAATCATAATAAATATAGATGAAAGATGAAAAATATCTTACCTAAAAGTAGAATTTTTTATGAACCTAATGATATTATAATGAATATATGTATTTCCCTATAAACTATTACACTATGTTTCGACTAAAATCAATTAATGTTATGAAAATATATAGTTAAAACTGAATTGATTTAAACATAATATAGTTTTTATAGAACATGTAGAATGAAAATCAAAATTTGAAGTAAATTATTCCTAGAAATAGTGAAAAGAATAGTATATTAGTTTTTTAATGTAAATGAAAATCTCTAAAAAAATGAGTATGATCATTTTAGTATATAATGCACTAATTAACTTATACTAAAAGAACAAAATATAATTGGATTGTAGGTGGAATTTATGATTGACTCGTAAAATTAATCTAAAATATTTTTTTTATTTTATTTTAACCTCACACACTAAATAAGAGTTTTACGTATATTCAAGGGAAAAATAATGTTTTTTTTCTAAATATAAAGAGTTTTTAAATTTTTGTATTAGGAGTCCTTCAAAAGTCATTTTAGCTGAATTATAATGGTTATTTTTTCATCTCCTATTCCATAAATTTGTTTCCCAATAAGATTGGGGAATTTATCTTATGATAATGAGTTCCTATGAGGTTCTACATGAATCTAAATTCAGGTTATTAATTAATAATATATGTTTCAATTTCAAATAAATATCATAGATAACTCAAAAAAGATAAATATGATTTCATCCCTCTAGTATATGTCTTAGGACATGACTCTTACTCCATCACCCTTACCCTTAAAACAATTAATATGTAATTAATCATTAAAATAACTAAAAACAAATAATGGTTAAAAAATGGATTAAAATTATATAAAAAATTATATTAATACACCCCCTTCATGAAAATGTTTTTCATACCATGATAAAAATAATTATGCAAAAATTAAATAAATCTTTTATACGGGTAAAACACCAATATCGAACCTTCCTACTAGCAGCCACTTTCTCCAAAAGGTAGATTTCAATCCAATTTAAACTATATATTTTGAAAATCAATCCTGAATCAAAGACCATTATATTTATACACCATTAAAAATAATTTAGCACTTCCATATAAAACGATGTTTTAATATGTTCTATGTAAAATGGTCTTGGATTAATGTAACATCCCAGTTCTGGATGCCACCCAGGGGCGCCCCATACCTGGTTTGTCACATGGCCTCAATCGCATTTCCTTGAATGCCAGAGGTTTTTGATTAGCAGCGAGGGCCGTGTGAGTGATTTTTGGGAAACTATGCCCTTATTGGCAGAATAACACTGTAGAAGAGAATAACAACAATATCAGAAGTAGTAATAATCCCTACAAAATTAAACAGCCGAAGATTATAATATAATAAACTAAAGTAAAAATATATATGTAAATGATTCATAAAATATATTTCTAGGAATGAATCCAAAAAAATCACAATGCAAGAATACAAATAATACTAATCCAAAGTACAAAAGAAAATAGATAACAGCTCCTCCACATCGCTAGCCTCAGGTTTGTACCATGATCTCCAAATCCATGACAATCGAGTACCTGAAGTAGAAGGGTGTTTACCCTTACCTATACAAGCTACAATATAATCAATTTGGGCCCAAAAGAATGTCCCAAATAGAGTGTGAGACTAAATATCAGTAGGTAACCAACATAATATATGTTCCTAATAGTCAGTTAATATATGTCAGGTAATATGTAAATGAAAGCGATAAACAAGAAGTACACAACAGTAAACAATCCACAGTTTCAATGCTTTCAGATTCATGTATCATGCAATAGCTAATCAAAGCAGGTAATTACAAACAGGTAACCCTTTGGAAAGTACTCCCATCCTGTCCACTCTGGTCCTACATCGCGACATAATCAGGCAGGTAAACACAAATGGTAGCCCTTTGGTAAGTACTCACAGCCTATCCTCTCTGGTTCTACCAAGAATCACAAACAACCCTATGAAGAGTTCACTCAATATATACCCTCTGGTTTAGCATAAGTATAGACTCTTTGAGGACGCACTCACTGTCAATTACTCTTATAGACTCAAACCGGTAACTAACAGTGCTTTGGGGAAAAACATATATCACAGTCCCCCTATGACCCGTGTCAAGGAACTACTTGCACTATGAATAATCGCTTATGTCAATTCCCCTTGAGTTCTCGCATCGTATGTAGAAAAGACACTCTGGAGAAGCCCTTATGTCAATTCTCCCTATGGTCTATACAGAAGGTTCTCATGTCCCTGTGTAAGTCAAGAAAGTATAGCAATGCATATAAAAGAATGTAAAACTCAATAACAACTTGGATGACAGTCTAAAGAATAACATAATGTAAGGATACAAGCACCCCAAACTAATATACTATGCATGGAAAGTAATCAACAACCTAGTAGATATCTAGACCCAGTGATCAAAACTAGGAGTCATGCATGTGAAAAAACTTCCAAAGCATAAAAATTAACCCTATTCTCAATCAATAAACCTCTACTCAAGCATTCAAGCATAACAGGAAATCAAAAAGGCCAAAACCGTAAACACGCAAAACCTCATTAATGGGAGTTGGAAATTTTGAACATATAAATCAAATAATTTCAACCGAAAGGCACAAACCACCTACCTCGGTGTTGGAAGATCACTATACATGAACCTCAATCCTTGAATCTCCCAATAACACCATAGATCTACAAGACACCTAAAACGTAAAACTGATGATAAATTGAGGAAGAATAGGAATCAGGAAACCAAGATCTAAAAGAAGGAAGAGCTTACCATGGTGATCCCAACATAATCTATGGTGGTCGAATCATTGATTAGATTCTCAATCAGTGGCTCAGAGAAGAATCACGGTCATAATGTTTATCCTGGATGAACTAGGTCGATAAGGAGGGAATTATGGCAATTAGACGTGACCCCGGTGCATTTGATGAAAAAAAGAACACAGTGTGTAATTTTAAAGTACATGGTGTAAACTTGTCATTTCCTTTCTCCGATTTACACGGCCTCCAGGTCACCCCCACATGGTCATGTGCATGACCACTACATGGCCAGCACACAACTACCCACGGTAACTGAGTACATGGTGTGTACTCATAATATACATGTCATGAACTTATGGAAAATTCCAGAAATTCCTATTTTTCAATAGAAACACCATAAAAGATATTCATACCTGAAAAAGAAGATCCAATTATTAAAAATTATCCACCTTAAAGAAATTTGTCATTGAATTTACCTAGCATGGCGGCATAGAAGAAAAATCCCGGAATAGCTCTGTCTACTGTGATCGTACATTCTCCCCCTCTCCCACGTCTTGCCCTGTACTCACTGTTGCTGCCGTAGCACTCGTACTGGAGGAACAGACCAGCCACGATGAAATTTCGTACTTTGATTGACAATCTTGATAATGTGCTCCTTGAACAATGAATCCACTTCCAACTCAACCTCCTCAGGTTAGAAGACATGAGACGGGTCTAAGAAGTAACGTCGAAGTTGAGAAATGAGGAAAACATCATACATAGCATAGTACCTCTAAAGTAACTGTAACAGATAAGAAACAGGCCCAACTATCTCCAACACCTCAAACAACTGATGTACCTCGACAAAAGTTTACCCTCCCCTAATCATTCGGTGTCCCATCCTCGGTGCGACATGTAGGAAAACCTGATCACCGACCTCGAACTCCAGAGGTCATCTCTGCTATTCAGCATAAGACTTCTGTTGAAATTGTGCAATGGCCATCCTTTTCTGAATCAACTCTATATGCTTTGTGGCCTCCTGGACAAGATGAAGTCCCAACATAGCTTCTTATCCTACCTCCAGCCAAAATAAAGCTGATTGCATGGACTACCGTACAAAGCCTCACAAGGTTCCATCTGAATTGTTGCTTGAAAACAATGATTGTAGGAAACGTCTACAAGAGGTATGTGCTTCTCCCATGAACCTCCAAAATCCAGGATGAATTCTTGGAGAATGTCCTTAAACAACTGAATTGTCCACTCTGATTGGCCATCTGTCTGGGGGTGCTAAGATGTACACAAAAGTACATGTGTACCCAACGTTTTCTGTAGCCCCTACTAGTCCTGAGAAGTAAAACTGACATCCCTGTCAGAAACAATGGAGTGTGAAACTCCATGTAAGTGTAGAATCTCTTGAATATATAACCATCCCACCTCATCAACACTGAAGGTCTCTTTTATCGTCAAGAAGTGAGAGACCTCTGTGAGTCTTTAAATGACAAACCAAACTATATCATTCCCTCGATTCGATCTTGGTAAACATGTCACGAAATAAATCACTACATCATTCCACTTCCACGTAGAAATGGGTAACTATTGAAAAAGTAATACTGGTCTCTGATGCTCTTATTTTACCGTCTAATAGGTGGAACTCTTTATGACAAAAACAACAACATCTATCTTTATATCCGGCCACCAGTACTAATGTTGTAGATCATGAATCATCTTGGTGAGACCGAGATGAACTTACCAAACTAAGGAATGAAAGTCCCACATCACCTCCTCGCGTACGTCTGCTGGTACCCATACACACCCCTAAAAATGCAAGATCTAATCCTCACCTATGGTCCATCAAGGAATATGGTACTCTCCTGACACGATATCTTGTAGGATTATGCCTTCTGAATCTGCTAGCAGCCTCATTCACACTCGAACAAGAAGAGTAAAGATAACAAAAATAGAAGAAAGAAAAGCCTACCCCTGTTCATCATGCACCTACAAATGGATCTCAGAGAATAGTTCCATAAGTTTCCACTCATTGCTGGCCTCTTAGACTGCCTATATCTGAGTCCTTTGTCTGAACGCATCAACCACAACATTGCCTTTCCCATGAATGTATGCAAGCTCAATTTCAAATGAATGAAGGTATTCTACCCACATTCACTACCTCAAATTCATGTTGTACTGAGTGAATATATACAAGACACTTTTTTGGTCTTTGAAAACCCCAAAATTCTCTCCCTATAGATAATGTATCCAAAAGTGTAATGAATGAACTACTACATCCGATTTGAGATCATGGGTTGGGAAATTCCTCTCATGTGGCCTCAACTGCCAAGACCCGTATGCAATGACTCCTTCTCCATGAATAAGCACAACTCCAAGCCTGATACCTGATGCATCACTGTAAACAATGTATCTCTTTACCAAATCTCAAAATATTACTATTGGTTCTGAAGTAAATATCCCTTTCAGCTCTTGAAAGGCTGACTCACAAGAATCTGACCAAAAAAACATCTGACCCTTCTTAGTCAGCCTTGTTAGTGGTGATTCTAATCATAAAAAGTCATCTATGAGGTATCTGTAGTATCCATCAAACACTAGAAATCTACGTACCTCCAAGAGGTTCTTCATCTACTCCCTAAAAAAAGTTCTCTAACTTTTTCTAGGTCTACTGATACTCTTGTCTCTAAGATAACATGACCCAAGAAGTGAATCTGATCCATCCAAAAGTGGAATTTTGAGAGCATAGCATATAACTGATGCTCTCTCAGAGCACTAAAAATTATCTTAAGATATTTAGCATGGTCATGTTAAGTGTGAGAGTACACAAAGATATCTTCCTTGAAAAATACAACAAAATAATCCAAGAATGGATGGAACTCTTGGTTCATTAGTGAAATGTAAACTGCAGGTGCGTTCGTGAGACCGAACGACATAACCATATACTCGTATAGACCATACCTACTCTAGAAGGATATGATAGGTATATAAGAAGGTATAATGCATAAATGATGTTTACCAGACCACAATTCAATCTTGGAAAGACCTAGGATCTTCTAAGCTGGTCAAGGAGATCATCAATCCTCGATAAGGGATATCAGTTCTTGACCGTTAACTGGTTCAGCTTCCGGTAATCCACACAATGCTTGAGGGTAGCATCTTCCTTATTCGCAAATAAGACATATTAACCCTAAAGAGAAGTACTGGGTTGGATGAAACCCTTTGCCTATAACTCCACTGATTTCCTCTTGAGATCCTGAAACTCTTGTTTAGCCATTTTATAAGGGGGAATGAAAACCAATGCTGCTCCTAACACAAGATCAATAGAAAAGTAATTCTCTTTCTCTAGAGGAAAACCTAAAATGTCCTCTTGAATGAAATTTGTTAAATGATCCCACACTGGAGGAATGTCTAACTGTGAAGACATTTGGTCATTCAGATATAGACTAGCCATCTAGGCTATAACTCCTCCCAACCCCTAATACTCGGGTCCCTCTCTACTCACCTGGACATCCCATTCACTCTTATGAAGAAGCGATCTTCCTTCTGGAAATTTGAAACTCACCCTACGATAATAACTATCAACAATAGTGTGGAAGTGAACTAACCAGTTCATTTGGCGAATGAAATCATAGTATATTATCTCTAGAACATTGAGGTCCCATAAAAAGTGACACCCACTAATATCTAGAGGGAACTCTTTATAGTGACGTACAGTAGTCGTTCTAGTCCCCAATGGAGTGTCTAACATCATGAAATTGGAAGAAGAAATGATACAATGCTCAAGGATCTCCAAAATAGCAACAAATATAAATCTACAGAAATCCCCCATATCAAAAAGATAAGAAGCTAAAAATGAGGCAACTAAGATCATACCTCGAACTATAGAGGGGCTGGGATCCTTCTCATGCTAGGCCTGCTCCACTGCAAAAGTATGACCATCACCACGCCCCTACATCCCTTCCTGACCACTATGAGTTGATCCTCCCTGATGTCACTGGAAAATAGGCAACTAGATACCATGACCATGACCTCTACCTTGGCCTGAATGGCTAGAAGAGATCCATTTTCTAGACTGATGAGAAACTGGTGGTGCTTCTCTTGAATGATGAATCATAGAAGAACCCGTGTCACCGTCTTCTGGTGAAAATATCTGACAGAAGCGCTGGAGATAACACATCTCGTAGCATGATCAACACTCCACAGGGTCTCTGAGGCAATGTTTCTTTGTATTCCTACCCTTCCCACATTGGTAGAACACCTACTGGCTACCAGAAGAAGAGTCATTCGTCCTTGGATCTCCATGCGTAGACTCCCCACTGTGCTTCCTGCTGTTAGTAGATGGATTAATAACTCTAGATGTCGAGTCTCCTTGGATAGAAAATCTAAAATAACTTAGATTCCACTTCGAGATCCACACATGGTTGACTATAGATGTGATAGAAGTAAACCTGAAGATGTTCACCTATGACCTGATGTCCAGTCTGAGACAATCCTAAAAATTGATTTCTAGGAACAACCCATCTCCCAGTAGAATCGGTGTAAAGCACTATAGCTCAGTGATACAAGAGGAATACTCCATAAAAAATGTTTAAACTGCTCCAGGCTCATAAACTCTTGAGCTTGATCATCCCTCAAGGTCTCTGGGTAGAAGTACTAATAGAAGATACGATAGAACTCCTCCCAAGCCACAACCTAATGATGCCCCAACTGTGAGACTATATCCCAACATATCATGGTGGAATCCCACATCATGTAAGTAGTAATCTTAACCAACCTCTCCAAAGTTATCTCAGGATGCTCAAAGATGGTCATCATGGTTTTAGCCACGACTCTGTATCCTGTGGTCCCCTTTCCCTTGAGAAGGTTGGATGATGATGCTGCTGGAAAACCCATGTAAATTATTCCATAGATGTGTCATGCTGTAGTACTCCTCTAATGGTCTGCATGATGCTCATAAAGCCTTCCCTAAACTGTGCATCATTACCAATGTCTGGTAAAATGGCTGGTGCCAAGACTGGCACAACTGGAGGATCATCTGGAAGCGCTTGATCAACCATGTTTGATGTCTGATCATGGCCCAACAACTAGCAGACAACCAGAGGGCATCTCGGTGGTATGACTCTGCATGGTCAAGTGCACACCTTATATCAAGAAATTAAGGAATAGAAAATATAAATGTAAGAAGGAAACATGTAAAATAATGTCTTATTGTTTAACAAATCATGGATACATGATGTGTATGTATACTACACTGCGTGTACTTGAATCCTTTGCCCCTTCCCAAGTTTCACTACATGACTACGTTACATAGTTCTCCCAGAACAAGATTACTTGGAGTGTTTCTACCAGACACGGCGTGTACTAGATGAGATTCAGTGACTCCTGTTGTTCGTCACATGGCCAGTTAGATGACTCACACAAAAAGATTTGTTCCATATGGACACAATGTGTACTCAAAAGATTTTTTCATACTGTGTTGTTAGTGACACGGCCGATTACACGATTCATTAACAACATGTTTACATCCTCTACATGGCGTGTCTTACCAATGATTCTAAACCCCGTGTCCCCACCCACACAGTCTGAGACATGGTTATAAACTATATGGAATGTACTTACAGTACATGGTGTGTACCAAAGAAAACAAAGTTTCTTCCCGAAGAGAAGAACACATGGCGTGTATTTATCATTACATGCCAAGCCTTCTGGGTTTTTCTAGACATTAAGCCTTAGAAACTACTTCAGAACCTAGAAAAACACTGAAACAACATTATGGTGGCAAATTCTGATTAGTGAGGGCCCATACTCCCCATGAATCAAAGCTTGGAATCTCAAACATGTTATAAAAAAAGTAAATAAGTCAATGATCCCCCAAATTCCGGTCCATGAGGGCTCATAACACCTCAAGAAACAAAGTTTAGCATTCATTTAAATAAAACCTTAGAAAAACAATAATAATTTAACAATAAGTATTTTATCAACGAAACTATCACAACAAAATGCATATTCTACACAACATCAATCACCACAATATGAAATCTCTAATGCACCCTAAAGGACATGGAACGAATGCTTGACATGTGATTTCTATAATGTTTTTATATGATCCAAGAGATGGAATACCCTCATCTCATCAGATTGCAACTAAAATATAACCTCAATAACATCAATGATAAAAGAAACACACATGTGAGTCACCCAACGGTGAAAACAAAATCAACTATAAAATTGTAAAACCAGAAAAATTTGCAGTAAACGATCTAGATTCGATTTTCCCTATACACGAGTTAGCTACTACCTAGCACAAAATATTACCAAGGGAATATTACTTCCTATACCTCTCTATAGGCTCCAAATAATATGTCAAGAAATAAAGAACCCTATGATACCACTTTATAACATCCTGGTTTCTGAAGCCACCTAGGGGAACCCCGTACCCGGTTGGTCACATGGCCTCAAACAATTTTCTGCAAATTCCAGAGGTTGTTGACTAGAAATGAGGGCCTTAGGAGTGATTTAGGGAAAACTATCCCCTCATTGGATGAGTAATACAGTGAAAGAGAATAAAAACAATAGCAGAAGCAGAAATAATCCATTCAAAAGTAAACAACAGAAGATTAAAATATAATAAACTGGTGCACACACACACACACATATATATATATAAATGATTCATGATACATATGTCTAGGAAAGAATCAAAACAAATCACAATGTTAGAATAAAACTAGTACTAACCCAAAGTACAAAAAAAAACAGATAACATATCCTCAGCATCACTAGCCTCAGCTTCGTCACATGCTCTCCAAATCCACAGAAATCATGTACCTGAAGTAGAAGGGAACTTGCACTTATTAATACCTATAGAAATATAGTTTTTTTCGGCCCAATAGTATGGCCCAAACATGGTGTGAGACTAAATCATAGTAGGAAACTACCACAATATTTGTGTCTAATAGTCATTGAATATATTTTAGGTAATAAGTAAATGAAGGGAGTAAATTAGGAAGTATAGAGTGGAAAACAATCCACAGTTTCTATGATTTTGATTCCATATATCAAGAAACTATTAATCAAAATAGTTAATTACAAACAGGTAACCCTCTGGAAAGTACTCATAGCCTATCCCCTCTAGTTCTGCCTAGAAACACAAGGAAGAATGTAAACTAAAAAGGTATCCCTCTAGGAACTACTCACAATATATCCCCTCTGGTTTTACCTAGTATCACAAGAAATCCTCTGGGCAGTGCACTCAATGTAACCACATTGTTTTAGCTTAAACACAGAATCTATGAAGAATCACTCACCATTAATTCCTCATATAGTCTCATATCAGTTACTAAAGGTGCTCTAGGGATGCACTTACGTCACATTCCCCCTGTCACCCGTGTCGAGGAACTACAAACACTCTGAGGAATCACTTATGTCAATTCCCCCTATGGTCTTAGATCGTATGTATAAAAGACACTCTGGAGAATCCCTTACGTCCATTCTCCTTATGGTCTATACACCAGGTTCTCACAATGCTATGTATGTCAAGCAAGCATAACAACGTGTATCGGCCAATGTAAACATTAAAAAAATACTTGGCTATAAGTCTAAATCATAACAACATGTAAGGATACAAACACCCCATACTACTATATTAGGCATGGTAAGTAAATAAAAGCCTAAAAGGCAACTAGACCCAACGGTCAAAACCAATAATCATACATGGGGAAACATTTCCAAAGCATAAAAATCAACCCAATTCTCATTCCATTAACCTCTAGTCAAGCATACAAGAATATCAGGAAAATAAAAGGGCTAAAAAACTAAAGATGCAATACCCCGTTCCTGGGTATTGGCAATTTTTCACATATAACTCAAAAATATTCAACAGAAAGGCACAAACCACCTACCTCAGTTTTGGGAGATTGCTATACATGAACCACAAGCCATGAATCACCCATGAACACCATAGATCTACAAGATCTCATAAAACATTCAACTAAAGATAAATGTATAAAGAAAAGAAATCAAAAAATGAAGAACTAGAAGAAGGAAGAGTTAACAGAGGAGATCCCAATGCAATCGACAATAGTGAAATTAGTGATTGGATGCTAACTCGTGGGCTTGGAGAAGAATCATGGTCATTGGGTTTCTTCTAGAGGAACTAGGTAGAGATGGAGGGAAATCATCCAATTAGATGTGACCCCAGTGTGTTTAATGAAAAAAAGAATGTACATGGAACACAATTTCCGTTTTCGTAATCCTCTTTGGGAAGTCTCCATGTCACCCCCACATGGGCTTCTTCACAGTCGCTACACAACAAGCACATGGCTACCCGCGGTAACCAAGTACATGGTGTGTACTCATAAAGTATATGGTGTGTACTTATGGAAAATTCCAGAAATTCCACTTATTCCACAAACACCATAAAATAAATACATTCCTAAAAAATAAGATCTTGGTTATAACAATTAACATACATGGACATTATATCAATATAGATGAATATTCATAATTTTTAAAAAGTTAAAAAATGAGGATATTAATAGTTTAGCTAATTTGGAAACATTGATTGAATTATTATGACATGATGAATGATCATTTTCTATTTCCCACAAATACCGTCCCCTATATTACTTCTATATAAAAATAGTCTTCATAACCTGGGGAAAAGAAAAACTATGAAAGATATGATAATGGATGCTCAGTACATGTAAATAATGGACATAAGTAATAATAACAACAATATAAGGGTTTGTGAACATGATAATATCATTTTAAGATAATACCATGCATATCAATGATCCTAATCATGATATATAGAATAATGATTGGTATACACATAAGCATTGAAAATATAATGTCTTGGATACCAACCAAGACCTTCATAACATGTTAGTCTTAGGATACAACGTATCTACCATCTTTGGGATTGGGATGAAAACTTCTGCACACTATTATTTTCAATCATGGTATATCACCCATGTACTCTCCTTTTATTAGACTTGGGCTACAACCGATGTACCCTTTCTACTCATATACCACTTATCATTTCCTAATTCATCATAGGGAGATATTGGTGACACTATTCACATATTAAAATCATACCTAAGTCTTCCACAATAAAATATATCATTCATAATATCATGAAACACAAATTGATATTGGTTTCATAAACATCATAACCCATGAAATAAAATTGGTTTCATAATTAGGATATCATATCATAACTTATCTAAAAGAGACAAGATTCACAATCACATCATCAAATAATAACCCATGAAATTTGGTTGGTTTCATAAGAATTTATATCATAAAAGTGAAATGAGTTTTATAAGCATATAACCCCTAAAGGAGAAGCATGTTTTATAAAAATATAACCCATGAAAGAATTTTTTTTTGTAATACATCATTATATCAATCCAAAACCTATTCAGAAAAAAAAATTGAATGAATAATTTGGGTCATTTAACAAAAAATTCAATTGTAATAGCAAATATTTTCATCATAAATATAAAATAATTTTTGAATATCTTATAAACATTTATTGTGAAAAATATAATTTCTTCTTGGAATTATATTATTTATAAAATATTAAACCTTTTATGAACAATATTCTTATAAATAAATATTAAAACCTATAAAGGTGTACAGAAATATTAATACATTAATTTTTCCTAGAAAAAATATAAAATAACTTTGCAAAAAATTGGAAAATATTTCCCATGAAAACTTATAAATGTATCATGAAGTCATTTTGAAAACATTTTCCCTTGAATCCATATGAAATATCATTGAAATCATTTTGAAAACATCTTACATTGAAAAATTATAAATAAAAATTATAAATTTTTTAAACAACTATATAATCTAAAACAAATATAAGTATGTTGAAAACATTTTAAACTTACTTTAGTAATAAAAAATATAAAACATTTTTAGAAAACAAGGTTTTAAAGAACATAGATTTTCAAATGAAAAGTGAAATATAATCATATTTTTTAAAATTTATTGTCAATTATATCAAGTAAATAACAGTGGAAATATGGTAATAAATATGTTAATACAAAATTAATATCAAGAGGATATACAAATTGATATGTTTTTTTCGAGATATGGATCATAAGATTTCATCAATTGAATCCTAATCATAAGCAATTCTAATAAACGCTAAGATTGTTTCAATAAACTCTTACCACATGGTAACTTTTAATCATGATCCCCATGTTAAAAAATGAAATTAAATTAAGATTAATATATAATGAAAATATTTATATTCCTAATATTAAATGTCAAATGTAAGTATATGAACCTCTTATAATAATATATGTGCCTAAAAAACATGGGTCTTAAAGAATCAAAATTGAGACAACACTACCTTACAGATTTGGTATCCATTGAATCATAAAACCCTGTGAAATAGATGTAATAATAGGTATATGTAAATAAAAAAAATATTTAATTATAATAATCATATAATACATTTATTTAATTTATATACACCACAAAAAAAATAAATGGTTGGTGAATAGGGCATAAGTCTCATGTAAATAAAAGTGAGACCTAAAAACCCATTCAACATGATTAAATTTGAACCATGATCCACATGTCCTAATAAAATAAATTAAATAATTTAATATAATTAAATAAAGAAAATTAATTATATAATATTGTAGAAGTTACTATATAAACAAACCAAAAGAGTAGAGTGGTGAATATGGCATGAATTTATAGGAATTAAAATGTGAACTGAAATTCCTTTAACTAAAGTCATAAAATTCTTGGTACATGTTAAAACATCATTTATAAAAAAAATATAATTTTATTATAAATCTACCACATAACCATATTATTAAGTCTGAAACCATAAATGGCTGGGTTTTGACTCTGTATCACTAGTTTATTAACATCTCAATGTAATTGTTTTGTTTTGGGTAATATCTTCTTTGTATTTTGTATAATTTTGGTATTATTATTCCTGATCTTTTAGTGAGATCATAATTTAATTTTTTTAGAATATATAAAAATATTTATATTACACACATATTTATTATTTTAATATTTAAAATAATATATAAAATAATGAAATATAAAATTAAATACACCATTCATAGAGATGAAAGGTCGTACGTACCCAGGAACATTGTTTCAATTTTAGTCTCATATTGATGGAATGAAAGTAAATTATATATATATAATAACATTAATTTAGAAATAATATGTCATAAATACCATATTTTATTTTACTAAAATCACTTTTAGCACATTCCATGTAATGTGTGAACGAATCCCATCATTAAAGGGACGTAGTAGTCAATACTTCCATAAACAAAATTATCATATTTACACAGTATGGAAATATTGAAGGTATGTTTTATATAATAGTTAAATAAGATTAAATATTACATAAAATCATATATATAATATAAAAATATTTCCTCCATCATAATAAAAACTATTAGAGGTGGTAAATAAAATCCTAACAATATAATTTCATGAGGCAGTAGTTCGTTGTACACATGAATGGTAAGTTCATTACCCATTTGACGGAAGTGTGTGTACGTGAAGTTATAAACATGAATATAAAAACATTTTTGTATATTTAGGATATATATTTTGGTATTTAATAATGGAATAAGTATAATTTAGATGGAGAAAATAAAATAGTGGAACTGATATTGATGAATGTTCTTACCTCTTCTCTGGATAACTCCATTTGGTTTTCAGCAAAGGGATTCATGGATGAATTTATACCAAAAAGTTCCATATAAAATAAATAGATATATTTTATTATATTTTTTATCTTGATATTTGGGGATAATAATGTCTTTAGAGGTGTTAATAAGAGAAAGGGGTGTGTTCCTTTTAATAGCAGAGGAGGAGTGACATTATTGTAATCTTTTGATAAGTGAATTCACCACACGTTTATCCTTTGGAAAGTGGATCAAATAATGAAAAAAATATTATAAATGTGATAATAGGGTACAAATATGGTTAATAAATGTATTTTTTACAGTTATCATGGACATTTTGGCCCTTAAGTTTAAGGATTAGTCCTTTTTTAATATATTTTTTCTCTTAATAGCTGTAATTAATTTTAATCACTTTCACTCATAATTTAGGTCAAAAATTAATTTGAACTCATTATAAATTATAAATTATAAATATTAAAATAATGTAATAGATTTTTTCAAATTATAAGAACATAATTTTTTTAAATTAATTTTAATTTAATCCCATAGATGGGAAGACAAGGCGTGGTTTTTAGGTTAAAATGTTCAATAGTTTGAAATGTTTTTATATTGCATTTCAATGTGAAAGTGATTCTAATGAATTAAATTGGATTTCTGGATTAAAAATATGTATAATTAAAATCTAAATGTAAACTCAAATATTATTTAACAATATAAATAATTTTTTTGAAAATGTCCGTTTGAATTATAATTCAGTGTTATTCACTATTATTAAAAAAACAAACATCACAGAAAATAAAAAAATTACCATAATCTAATATTCACTCTAAAAATTTCAAAAATGATCTTTATTATTTATAAAAAAATTATAGAAGTTTCAAAAATAATATTTAATATGGGAACTCCTTCAAAAGGTGATACAATTACCATTTATAAAAATACATCCTTTTATTTTTAAAATTTGACTTACTCATACCATATTCATTTGAAATATAAAGTATGAGTATAAAAAAATGGTTTAATATATAATATATAAATTTTATTTAAATATTTTTTCTAAATTTATTTTTCTATTTTATTGAGATAAAAAAATTTACTTAGAAAAATTGATTTCATTGAATAGTTATTTTTTAAAAATAGTAATTAAATTCAAAAAAAAATTGATAACCAAAGGATTCATTTCACAAACTAGTTTAAATCATATTTTAAAAAATTATTTAATATTATTCAGAAAATCATTTCCAATAGCTAGGTGGTAGAAATAATAGTTTTTAAATAATATTATTATTAGTATCTTGTAGTTCTGTAAAAATTGACCTTGCATGTAACACAAGCTATTGAATGGATGTTCTATTGTGTGTAAATAATAAAAAAACATATTTTTTTACTGAAATATAATCCTTGTCTTGCATGTAACAAACTATTATCTTGGTGTTTCTTATAATTCAATTCAAACGTAATGCTTTCATATAATAGTCATCTATATTCAGGGTGTTACGTTATACCCCATTAAAATTAATTTCTCTCAAAAAATTATTGAGGGTAAAATATGGTTTGATATATGAAAATATAATTTTTGGAAACCAACATCATAAAAATTAATTCCAAAACATATTTTAAAAATGGATGGTTGGAAACATAATGATTAGCCAATGTAACTCATAACTAGGTTTCCACCTTGGATAACCTTAGTGGAATGTGAAAAGAGAACCATTGAATAGAAATCTAGCTATCCAATATTGTTGGAGAGTGATTGAGAACATTTATTAGATAATGTAAATGATCAAAAATACATTACTCATAGATGATTTAAAAAGTCCATTGACATAATAAAAAATGATGTTCTCATGATAACATTTTATTTCAAGGCCTTATTTCTGATGTTGAAATTTTTTAATTTGATGATATACTGACATGATTAAGCATAATCTGACCCTTTGTTATGTATTTATAAATATAAAATTAATCACTTATTCCATGAAATGAAGATTAATTTTTTATTCATATTTCATTATAAGATTGTGTGGTCCATCAATAGAATTAAAGGTTATTTCATCAGTTTATATAACAACAAAATTTTAAGCTCAACTTAACCAATATACCAAAACATTCATATTTGAATGAAAAAAATTAGTATCTACATCCTAATCCAAAATTTATTATATCATATTTCTTAAATGGTTAACCTTATAGCCCTTATAATATATAATTTACACATTATTCTTTAATTAAGATCTTATCTTATACAAAAACATTTTAATTTGAATTGTTCCTCTATCCTTATACTAATTGAATGTCAAAAAAAATATTAATATAATCCATATAGAGAGATATAATCACATAAAATATCACCAATAGATCAAAAATAAAACATTTAATGGTCTTATTTATAAAAAATAAAACATGAAATTCTCAACTATGGAGTGAAGGATTATTTCTCACTAATTAAGATTATTTTCCCTATCTATTTTTTTCATAATATTTACTTCTTTTTATTTTAATTTATATGTTTTTTTGGTTGATCACCACAATTAACCATTGTATTTGTGAAATTTTTAAAAATTGTAAAAAATCCTAAAACAGAATCACTAAAGTGTTGGAGGTGTATCATGTTGACATTTCTCAATATTAGTATCATTTAATAACATTCTGCACTAACTTTGGTACTCATTTTCATGATGTCCTTCCATTACACACATAAAACATTTACTATTTCCATTATGAAAATTGCATAAATATTTCTTCCTAATCATTGAGAATACAAGATAACTCATCTTCTACTATACATGGTTCAAATATTTTCTTTCATGTTCCATTTAACTCATCTTACGCAAAAAATGAGGTTGATATATAACTCAAATCTCTATTTCCAAATTAATAGTGCATATAAAAATATGTTCATTGAATCCTAAGCCCCATAAATATAATATCATTCAAATATTTGGTTGTTATATATTGAATAGTCGGTCAAATTCACATTCAGGCTGAAAGATAATACATGAGGAGTACCTTGAAATTCTTTTAATTCTGGAAGAATCATCATCATATGCTTATTCTCTAGGAATTAATTTACCATATTTGTTCATATAATTCTCAGGTAGTATATACTGAGAAATATTTCCTTAAAATCTTCCCATTCCTTAGGTTCAATTTAATCCTTTTCTCTTGTATTCACAATATGGTTTCCCCACTGATCAAATTCAACTACCAAACATTAAACATCCAAAATAACTTTTTCATGCTCTGAACACTGAATAATGGAATATATAATTTTAGTGTTATTGATCTATTTCTAAAATGATATTGGATCAAGGGAACCCCTAATCGAAGTCGCACATTACCTGATAATGGACTCAATAAAACATTGTTCCCTATTTTTCTTATATGAATGTTTAACATGATTCTTAGCTTGGGAAAGATATATGATCCTATCAATGATGTTATCCACTCCATCTGCCATAATGTTTGATGTATTTATAGGACAATCAATAAAATTTCCATTGTATTAAGAATTAAAATGGCTGCTTCTTGTTTTATCCTTTAAATAAGATAAGAAATCATATAATGAGAAACAATTATCAAAATAAAAAACTAAATAATAATGAAAAATTACTTATAGGATGCATAATTCGTGTCTCTTACTTCATTAATATATGGAACATTAGGATTATACTTGGTTATACGTAGTCATATTTTACATATATCTACCATGATTGTTCAAAATGAGTTTTTGAATTCTTAATGCATATCCCCTAGGAGAGTTAATCTATGTGTGCAACATGGGACATTAGTGGGTACCATGTTACACTTACGGTAGGCTTAGTGAACCATTTAAAAGTTGTTACTCCAAGGTATACCTCTTATTGGGCGACATCAAATTATAATATCCATACATGATGTATCTCTATGAAACCACTCACTCTATTCATTACCAAAATTAAAATAAAATTTCTTATACTTTTTCTTAGCCTTATAACTTTCCATGGAGACTTTCCTATACATTTTTATAGAAATATACATAGGGATATCACTATTTAATATCATATTTGTTTCCAAAGTTTGACTAATAATTTCTTTTGATAACAACTATAGTGACATATGCTTAACATACAAGGATATTAAATCAGTATAGATGAATTTTGATGATATTAGTAAAGTAAAAGGCTATAGAAAATAATAGTTTAGCGTGATTGGAACTTGGAAAAAAATCATATAACCTGGTTAAATAACATAATTGTTTACCATTGAAATATCCCCCCTCCGAAATTCTACTTATAACCATGATTCATAGCCTAGGAAAACGAATCATATGAAAGGGGTGAACACAAATTCTAAGAAAGGTTAAATTAATGAAGTACATAAGAAAAACATGGACATAAGAATATGATAACTTGAAAATATCATTTAAAGATAATAAAATTCATATCATATATCAAAATTATGAGCCATGGAATAAATATTTGTATTTAATTAAACATTTAATAATAAGGGAATTAAGAAAATAAGACATGAAACTATAAATGAGGAGCACAACATAGAATTTTTGGCATTCAAAAATTTATAGAAAATCTTATATTAATGATACCAACCAAGTCCATAATAACATATTTGGATTGGGATACGTCTTGGGTACCTACTTCGGGAATGACCTAACAACCCAGGTACCCTCTTATTTTCACTCTTCTGATACATCCCATGTACCATATTGATTCAGGGTTGGGATGCATCTCATGTACCCTTTTAGTTCATATACCATATTTCATTACCCAATGTGCTGGACTGAGATATAAGTCCCACACATCACATAATGAAAAAAAACTACATGTTCCGCAAGATAATAGAAAAGTTATAATATCCTGATCAATAGAAATAGTTGTGTTTCATAAACATCATAACCCATGAAATAAAATGAATATCATACACATGTAATCATATCATAACCTATGAAAAATAGATAGGCTTCAAAACCATTTAATCAAATTATAACCCCGTAATATAACTGGATTCCATAAGTATAAAAATTAGGAATTGGAAATTACATTCATAAACATATTATAAATTAATGAGAAACATGTTTTAAAAACATATAACCCATGAAAGAGAAATGGGTTTCATAAAGCATAGTGACATCCAAACATAAGACATTTGGAGAACGAATTTGACTAGAACCTCTAGATAATTTCCATAAAAAGGTATGAGTTACACTCACATATGTAATATTGGATGGAAAATAATTTTGAAATATATTTTAGAAACATTTTTTGAGGAAAATATTAATTCTATTTTGAATTCATTTCTCAAAATAATAACTTTTGAAAAAAAATTTCATTTTTAAATAACTGTGAAAACTTATAATGTAGTGTTCAAAATAATTTTAATTTTTTCCTTGTAAAAATATGAAAGAATCATGATTTTGTTTTCAAAACCATTTCCTTGAAGACATATAATAGAAGCAAGAAAACAATTTGAAAACCATTGCAATGATAACTTGTAAAATATGCTTGAAAACATTTTTGAAAACATTTTCCCTAGGAACTAAAAAAAAATTTAAAAAAATAATTAAAACCCTTTTCCGTCAAAAATATAAATGAAGATTGAATTTTTTGAAAACTCCTTTCCATGAAATATTTATGAACAATTACTGAAAAAAAATTATACACTTTTTAAACATAAAATATTTTTTTAAAAAATTTATTCGAATAACAAATTATTATGACCGGAGAGAGAAATATTGTCCGATTTTTTTAATAAAATTATTTGTCAAATTATTTATCAAAGAGTTTATATATGGTAATAAATAAATTATAAAGTTATTAAAAACTATAAGGGACAAAAATTCATGAGTTTTCATGGGATATGGATCATAATATTCTTATAATGGAAGTATAGTCATAAACAGTCATGATAAATGATGATATTGATTCAATTAACTCTTTATACATGGAAACATTGAATCATACTCAAAATTTAAGAAAATTAAATTAAATGAATCTTAATATAACATGAAAATAATTGTATTAATTATATAAATTTAAAAATTTATTTATATAAACTTCTTATTATAATATAGGTTCATAGAAAAATTTGTGACTCAAAGAAGAAAAACTGAGACAAAGATACCTTACCGATTTGGTAACTATTTAACCCTAAAATGCCCTAAAATAGTGGTCATAAAATGGATATTTAAGTAAAAAAATATTTATTTATATTAATCATATAAAAAATTCCTAAGTAGTATAAACACCACAAAAATGAAATAGGTGGTTAATTGGGCATTTTTCTTACAAAAGTAAAAGTGAGATGGGAAAACCCGTAGTACAAGAGTAATTTTTGAATCGTGATACTCATGAAATAATAGCATAAATTATAAAAAATTAATATAAGTATATAAATTAAAATAATTATATAACAGTTCACAAGGTTGTATATACTCCACACACAAGAATAATGTGGCAAATATGGCATGAATCTCACAGACATTAAAAGTGAGATGAAATTCCCATACCTTATGCCTTAACATTCTACAGAATCATTCAAACATTGTATATAATAAAAATTTATATTATAAATATAATATATAACTATATTATCATACCCAAAAAATATATATGGTTTGGTGTTGACTCTATATTACCCGTATATTATGAATTTCATGTTAATGTTACAATTCAGGTAATATCCTTTTTTTCATATATGTTTTGACTTTTTATTCTTGATCATATTTAATAGATCAGGAATTACTTATTTCAAGAATTTAATAAATTATGTACTTAAAAAATATATTAGGTATATAAATATTTATAACAATCTTTAAAGTATAGATATATAAATAGTATACATTGTTCATGGAGATAGTAGGCCATATGTGCACTTGAACGTTGTTTCTGATTTCTTGTCTTATTGAAAGAAATAAAGAAAATGAAATGTATGTAAATATATAATATAATTATGATATAATTAGTTTCTCATAAATATAAATTATATTCAACAAACTCACCCTTAATAAATTCCATGTAATGTTTGAATTAATCACAGTTTGTTGTGGAGGTGGTAGTCCACACTACCACAAACGATGTTATTGTATATCGACAATATAGAAAGAATGAAGGAATGTTTTATATATAAATTCTATAATAAAAAATAACATATATATCATATAAAAATAGAGTTTACATCATAATAAAAAACCATGATAGCTGTTAAATAAAAAATGAACAACAACATTTCTTGAGGCGGAAGTTCACCGTACCCAAGAATAGAAAATTCGATAACCATTTAATGGATGTGTGTAATTTTAGGAAAAAAATAATATTAAAAAACATTTTTTATTTAGGATACTTACGTTATTATGTAATTGTGGAATAATTATATTTGAGGAGTTGGGTTCTGAAAAGAATGGAAAGGTGCATGAGGAGATATGTTACCTCTTCTTTGGGTAACTTTTTTTTTTGGTTTGCACGAAAGGGATTCCTAGAAAGGATTTAATCCAGAATGAAGACTATATAATTAATGAAGGGATTTTGGGGTTCTATTAGAGTATATTTTGGGTATTCCAATAGACTTTATAGGTGTGAATATGTGGGTGGGGTGAGTTTTTTTATATTGGAGAAGAAGGGGAATTCTTGTAAACTTTTGAAAAGGGAATTTCACCAAAGATTTTCCTTTGGAATTTGGTGCCAATAACGAACCATATTATAGGAAATAAATAATAGGGTCTAAAAATGTCCAAAAAATAGCTTTTGGACATGTTTATAGTTTATTTTTCCACTTATTTGTAAGGGTGAGTTCTATGTTATTTTAAATTTTCTCTTCATCACTATAATTAATTTTATTAACTCTCACTAATATTTTTTGTCAGAAAATAAGTTTATAACACTCTATGATTTTTAATTGTTCATTTATTTTTATTAAATTCAATTAGTTTGATATCATACATTTCACACAACATTGAGATTTAATGTATAGTGACTAAATATTAATATGATTGTTGAAATAGTAAGGTGACCCTTATGAATAGTAATTTGATACTGAAGAATTATAATGTGACCTTTAGAAAAATAAACTGACCTATTGAAGTATAAATAAATGTTAGGTATCATATGAATGAAAATATAATATATTTATATCATGGAATAAGTAAAAAAAATAAAAAATTATTACGTATTAGTATTTTTTTGAAAATAAAAAATTTATTTACAATTTTTTAATTAATAAAATGATTTAAATGGAAATATTTGTTTCTAAAATAGTTTAATAAATTAACATTTTTTTAATTTTATTATAATGTAGTTTTATGATACCTTCTTCAATTTTTCTAAGTGTTATGATATTTGTTATAATTTTAAAATCGGTATTTTTTGAATAAATGATGATTTTAATTAAAAATTAAATTTCTCATATTTAAAAAATTAATTTCATAAAATTGTGTCAATTTTTATATTATATTCTCAAAAAATGTTAGAGTGAATTTTTTAACTTTTCTTAAATAGTATAATTTTCAGTAAATAGTGAAATGCAATGATTTATGATTTCACCTAAATACAAAAATTATTGAGTCATGGATGATGTATGGACGATGTAATCACCATTATTTTGAATTAAAATGTAAAATTTTCTATATTTAGTCATAATAATCATCACTATTGACACTGTTGAATCATAATAATAAACTAATGAATAAAATATTCAAAAAAAACCCCTCTCATCCAATATAAATACCAACCGTCACCACCTATTCTCCTCACACCATTAAAGCCTTCAATATTATAAAATTTCTACCAAATAATATTCCCATGTATATATTAAAAATATAGGATCCTTTGGACTTAGAAAATGACCAAATCCAATTTCTATATGGATCTTCTCATGGGAAATAAATTGAAGAGGTGAAACCCTCTTTTATTTTTCCATTATTATCTTTTAATTTATTTTCTTTTATAATCCCTCTTTACCATAAATATCTAAAAATTCATGATAAATATAATATATTATATATAATTTTATTTTATTTGGTTAAATTAATATCCATCATCAGTCCCCTTGTCATCCTTCATTTTTTTTAAAATGAAAACATTGTCCGCGATGTGTTGAGTTACCGCCATTAGGGACGATACACGTTCATTTTCCATTACCACCATTAATGATAGTAATAAAAAAATATTATTGTAAAATAAAAAATTATTAAACATATTATATATCTTGTGTCTTGAGACATGTATATATACATATTATTAATTAATAAAAAAACTAGATGGTGATGATCGAAAAAACTCTCATAATCTAAACGGTCATCATTAAGGTTTTATATAATGAATCATCCTAATATCTGAAAAATGTAATATGAGACCATATAATATTAATTAATATCATTAATGACATATAATTACAATTTTGGATATCTATTTATATTTTAAAAGATCATTCAATCATATATAAAATTTAAACACGCTCGGTAAACCAGGAATCAAACAATCCCAAATGATGAAATTGAATGATATAAATCATAAAAAAGACCATTAATTAACTTATTAAGATTATAATAAATAAAATACATGTTGTATAGGTTGTGAACTAAATTAATAATTAATATAATTTCATTAGTCTCAATATTAAGTGAATGTGAAGAACACTTTTAGACATACGGTAAGGGATTTTCCCCAAACAACCAATTTACCATTAGGTTACTCTTTATCTATCTTTAGCCCAATTAAATTATTAATTAATATAATCTTCTCTTCATAAATTATATTCTTTTGTTACAAACATATGAATATAGATATATTATTTATTCATTAATGGAGAAATACATGTCTTAAAATGTTCTATTTTCAATCCCTCAAGATTATAATACCTGATTTAATGGAAATTTTCAATTGTATAAAATTTTTCAAGTACAATTTATAATATAATTAAACACAAAAATATTTTTATAAAATATATTTTTTATCATAAATTATATCTTTGTAATTTTCTAGTTTTATACATACAATTAATGCTTTTTCCATTTTATCAACTCTTTAGAACACTCCGTTAAACCGCCTTAAAGATGTTCTTTACTAAGGATTCTTAAAAACTATTTTTACATGTCTTCACTATAGTTTTAATTAATTTATCATTGTACATTAAAATTTTACCTTTTAAATTCCTATGTAGTATTTAAATTCATTCCTTATGGGAAACCATTATGATATTACTATTGGTTATGGATCATTCACCAATTATTACTTTTCAAAGGTGTGTGTATACATCCCTTTTATTTATGGTCGTCATTCATTTAATATTTTTGTAAATATATATACTTCATTTATATGTTTATTTTCTTAATCTTACACCATTTTTACATATGGTGTTTTCTTTGAATGTTGTTATTGAATTGTATGTATGTATGAATAATACATTGGACTTGTAGTGATAGGTGGGGACCAATTATAGATATCCCCTCGATGCATCGCCATGTCTCATTAGACAGAACAATTTGTGAGAAACCTTTATCTTTTTTTTCCAAGAAAAATAATATGGGGTTTTACCCACAAATAGAAACTGTTTTTATGGTTTACTATTTAATGTGCTAGACACATGACATATAGTAAATATGAAACTTCCTTAATAATTATTCTGTTATTACTTTCTATGAGGTTTTCACTATAACAAAATATATGGATGAATTTTAATTCACTGTGTATATATGGAATGTTTTTTTAAATTATTTACCTAGACAAGATTTATATGATCTATTTTATTTTTATTACTTTTTATTGTTTCACATAACTCATATACAGTGTTTGATCTCACCCTAATATTTTTGGTCCTACCCCAGGAGGTGAAGATGAAATCTTTTAATAAATGATAAGAAGTAGTTTATTTTAATTTTTAATATTCTATGTATAATCAGCTATGTATTAAGGTAATCATGTAGGTATCTAGTTTTAAAGATTAATAAATTGATCGATCCACAATGATGTGATCTAACGAATCAATGCCACCTTTATTAAAAAAACCCTGGACACAATGATACAATGGTTGGGGTTCTTATAGTTTGTACTAGAATAGGTTTTCTATAAAACATGGGAACTAGATGTTAAATGAACATGATAATTATAATATATAATTATCGTAAAATTTTGGCTCAATACTCATGATGATTTTGAAATAACATAGTGTGTTTGTTAATATAGTTATGTAGCCTAGTGAAAGGAATATAATAAATACATACATAAAATATACGAATTTCCACACTAATCATGTCAACATAGTTTGTATTGAATCCTATTATATCATTTCTAAATAAAGAGAACAGTCTCAGGTTATGACGAATACCTATACTAAAACTATGTTGTATGCTTTCATGTGGTAGTTGACCCCAAATTTTGCTGGGACTACTAATCTAGTGGTAGTTGATAATTGAATCAAATACCTTGAAAAGATAGCACTCCAATTAGGATACAACAAAAAAGAAAATGCAGTAAATTATGTGTATTTCATCAAGGGTAATGTTTATAAATGATTTTCATTGATCAAAAATAACAATGAGTAAGATAGAATAGATGACATTGAATAAATAAATCTCAAAGAAACATTTTTCAAAAAATAATTCCCTCATAATCAATTAACATAATTAAAGATAAACATTATTATCTAAATCAAAAGTGAATAAGAGAGTGTTTAATGGTATGAAGAAACATTAAAAATATTATATAGGTATGTTACAGATTACTTAGGTGATTTAAAAGACACGATTTAATATTTATTTAAAGGTATTAATCCTTGTCTTCGAATGGTACTTATTTCTCAAACATTTTCATTCTATGATTAAAATGTATTAAGTACCCTAAAAATAGAGAATCATTTTTCTAGACTATATATATTTAAGGGAAATAAAGAGAATAATAGGTCCTATAAAAACCATGTAAATAATGATGTTTTAAAGATGAAGAGAGGAATGAAGAAGTTTCACTTAAGGGAAAATTTCAGAAAGTATCATCTAGGGAAATAATCAAAAGACATTGTAGTTTTTTATAAGTGTAGAGAAAAGGGTCATTATGAAAATAAATGAAAGGGAAGGAATCAAATCAATGATGTTCAATTCATCATCTATAATAAAATTTGGAATTATTCATAGAATTATCTCAATAATCAAGGGAATCAACCACAGAAGAGGCCAAGGGGAGATGATAAGGCTTATTCAGTCACCAGAACTAAGGTAGAATTACCCAATGATGTGGTCTCAAGTACAATAATCCAATATTAATATTTATCCAATGATTAATTTACATCAATATCATCACACTCTTTTATAACAACCAAAATTTTCTAGGAAAATTAGATATTTCCATTTAGAATAATTGAGGTGGTTATTAGTCAACACCCCAAAGGGAGGTCTCAATACAACAAAAACATGTCGAATAGTTATCATTATGGCATATAAATATTTTTTATTTTTTGACCATAATATCATACTTGGGGCTCACAATGATATGATCCTTAGAATGGACTAAATTTAAAAAAATATTTTGCAAATATTCATTACAAGATGAAAGAAGTTATAATTTGTGAGGACCGTGTAAAATCCCTTTAAATTAGATCACAAACATCATATAATGATTGTTATCAAGATCCACCCCCAATATCTGTGGTGAATGAAATTATTGGGGAGGAATTTTACACCTCATCTACTGATCGAAAATGTAATCTTCAAATTTAGGTTGTACAATTGTACAAGTATACACTGATTTATTTCTTTAAGAATTACATGTACACTCCCCAAAGAATTAAATTGAGATTACCATTGATTTAATCCCCAATACAAGTCCAGTATCAAAAAAACCATATAGAATAGACACTGTGGAATTAGTGGATCTGAAGAAAAAACTTGAGAAGTGGAGAAATAATGGATTTCCCCTAGTTTTTCTCAATGGGGAAACCGTGTTCTCTTTTGTAAGAAGAAAGATGGGTCCAAGAGGATATGTATTGATTATAGAGAAATATATATATTTTAAAATAAATTCAATGTACCCTTTTCTATAAATTGAATATTTATTTGATCATCTTCATGGATTTTAATTTTTTATATAGATCAACCATCATTATTGGTATCATTAGTTGTGAGTAAATAAGTAATATAGTCCGAAGATACCATTTTAGATGCGGAATAAATATTATGAGTATATAGTAATGAAATATTGATTGACTAATGCTCCCTAAATATTTATGTATTCGATGAATAAAATATTTATGGAATATCCTGAGGATTTTTATTAACTATTCATAGATTATATTCTGGTGTATTATAAAATCTATATTGAACATGATAATAACTTTATGAAAATTATTAGGAATTTATGAAGGAATCAGTTATATGGTAAATTTAGTTAGTGTAAATTATTTATTTTGAAAATTTCTTTCCTCAACCATACTATCTTTAAGGATGGAAAATTAGTTGATCATATCAATATAATGTCAATAAATGAATGGAATATTCATTAATACATAACTGAGGTATGTAGTTTTATTATTTTAGTACGTTAGTATTAGAGTTTGGTTCAAATTTTTTTCCAATTGGTTACCAAGATCACACATAAAGGGGTTTTGTTTGTGTGTAAGAAAGAATGAGTATAATGTTTTTATGAATTGGAATGAATATTAGTCAGTTATCACATTTTGAATCTACCTTTAAGAAATAATGGGTTTTTGATATATAGTGATACAATAAATAAGGGGGTATGTGTACTTATGAAAAATGGTAGTGTAAGTTATTATGCATCAATGAATATAAAGACTCAAGAAAAAAATTATCCATATCCTTATCAAGAGTTACTATCTATAATCATTGATCTGATGATATGGGGACTCCATCTTTATGGTAAAATATATGAGACATGTTTGAATAAGAAGAGTTTTAAATACATCATAACATATAAAAAACTCCAAATGTGGAAAATAATATAGATCATGTTAATCTAATATTATAATTATTCAATAAAATACCACATAGGAAAAGACAATAAGGTAGTAGATTCATTAAGCTAAAATTATCCTGGAATTATGGAACAAATAAGGATTGAGAAAGATCATATATTCAGGGTCATAGTAAACATATATATGTGATTTTATAAGGAAAGGGATACATCACACACTTTAAAAAAAATTTAAACCATATTTATTATAGAAGTTAAATACTTCCCAATTTAATGATGAGAATTTTTAAAAAAAAATTAAAACTATTAAGGATGGAGGACTAGAAGACATCATCTATGAGGATGGAATTCTCAAATTTAGAAAGAGGTTATTTGTTCCTTTAATACCTGATCTAAAAAGAGAACTATTAGATGATTCTCACAGATAAAACTTCTCTATAAACCCTGGTAGAAGTATAATTTATAAAGATACGAAGGAACATTTTTATTTTTGTAATATAAAGCAGTAAATTACAAACTATGTATCAAGATGCCTAATTTTTCAACAGGTGAAGAATTAAAGACAACATCCTTGAGGAGTCACATAACCTCTACCAATTCCCATATGGAAGTGGGATGTCATTAATATGGACTTCAATATGGTATTACCAAATACAACAAAAAAATGATGGGATTTTGGTTATTGTAGACTGACATGAAAAAATGACACATTTTATTTCTATGATAGACGATTTACCTCTTGAGCACCAAGAACGATTTTGTATTAATGAATTTATAAGATTTCATAGTGCACCTCTATCAATTTTTATGGTTCAGGATACCTATTTTACATCGCAATTCTAGTAGATTCATCCAAAGGATTTGGATATCAGGCTTTATTTGAGTACAAATTATAACCCTCAAACTGAAGGATTGGTTAAACATACTATTCACATATTATAATACATATTAAGATCATTCTCCCATGAATTTCAAAGTATGTGGGATCAATATTTACCTTTTGGAAAATTTTACAACTACAATAGTTTATATTTAATCATTAAAATGGAACCATATGATGTATATGGCTATTGATGCCAACTTCAGCTTATTGAGTTGATGTTTGTGAGAGGAAATAAATAGGCCCAAAAATTATTGAAGTGATAATGAAAATGGTAATGAAAATTTAGGCTGATATTAAATAATCTCAAATTATTCAAAAGAGTTATTCTAAAACCGAGAGAAATGATTTATAATATCAAGTGAAAGATCATATCATTCTAAAAGTACCTCTATGGAAGGGTGTTTTATAGTTTGGTAAGGAAGGGAAACTGAACCCTAGGTAAATATGACCATTTGAAATTCAGTATTGATTTGGAGCTATATCTTATAGATTAATAATGCCTCCATTTCACTCTAATGTTCATGACGTGTTCCACATATCTTTGCTAAAAAATTACATGTCAGGTCCAATGAATATTCTCACATATAATGAAATAGAACATGAATCAAATTTTTCTTAATGTGAAGAGTCTATCGTGATTCTTGACACAAGATAGAATGTGATGATAAATTGGATAACATTTATGTTAAAATCTCTTTGGATAAAGCATAAAATTGAAGAAGCAACATAAGAACTAGAGGATGTTATGAATAAGAACAACTCTCATCTGTTTAGAGGGAAATATTTCTAAAAATTGTTTGATGAAAATATTTCAGAATTATGGATAAAAATAACATTGAATGATTATATGGTATGTATATTCTTATGTAAATTCAATTCATTAGATATCTTATATTTCACACAATGTAGATCTTAAATGAACAATGGTTAAATATGAACATGACTATTGAAATAGTAATTTGGCCCAATGGAATAGTAATGTGACCCTTTAAATGTGACCATTTGAATAAAAACCTCTACAATGAATGAATAAAAAAATAGGTATCATATGAATAATAATACAATATTTTTATATTATGGAATATGTAAATAAATTTTTTAAAAATGATAAATTAAGTATAGGTATTTTTGTGAAATGAAAATTTAAATTATAATTTTATAATTAATATAATAATTTAATATTATATATATTTTTTAAAAATATATTTATAAATAAATATTTTTTGTCTCTTATGATTGTAAAATAATTTATTGTGCCATAATTTATTTTTCATATTGTCATAAAATCTTTTATAATTTTAAAAATGTTATCTTCTGAATTAAAGGTAATTATAAATAAAAATTAAAATTTTCATATATATAAAATTATTTTTGAAAAAATGGTGTCAATTTTTTAATTCTACACATCAAAAAATGGATATGGTGATTTTATTTGTTTTCCTAAAATAATATGACTTTTAGTGAGTAGTGATATATTGTAATTTATAGTATTAGATAAATACATGAACTATTAAGTCATATATGATGTATGGATGATATAAACACCATACTTTCAATATCACCAGAACTAGTTTCTATACATAGTAACAATATTCATCACTATTGATATTGTTGAGGCAAAATTAATATATATTGAATAAAATAACCAAAAAAATACTCTCTCCTCCACTATATCTACAACCCCCTCAACACCACTTCTCCTCACAACTCCCATGTCATGAATATTATACAATTTATGCCTATTATAGTTCCATATTCTATGTATCCATTCTAGGAGAATTTTTTTTGAATAAAATACAAAGACAATTTCCCAAAAGATTTTCCCATGGTGAATAAATCTTGAGTTAAAACCCTATTTCATTTTCCATTATTTACATTTAATTTAATTTAATTTATTATCCTCTACTAACCTCCTCTATCCAAAAAATGCATGGAAACTATAATATCATATATATATATATATAAAATAGAATTTTATAATATAAATGGATGATCCATCATCAAACCCATTCTCATATCTCTCTAATTCTAAAATTTAAAATAGTATTCGTGATGTTTCCACTTATCATCATCATAGAGAATGCATTTTAATTTTCTATTACCACCTTTAGGGCTGGTCATATAACAATTATTATAGATAAAGAATACTGTTTTATGTATATATTAATTTATATAGTTTTTTTGGAACCATTGAATATAAATAATATTAATTAATAATAAACTAGTTCATGATGATTGAAAATGCCAAAATAATCTATACAATTATCATTAACATTTTATATAATAGAATCATCAACATATCTATAAAAAATTTTATATTAGACCATTTAATATTCATGATGATCATTTATATAACATAATTTCTATTTTGGGAATCTATTCCCATCTTACATTATCTTTCCTTCATGTATAAAAGTGAACCAATCACAAAAACCTAGTAAACAAAAACACTCAGATGACGAAATTTCATCATATAACTCCTCAAAAAATGCCATAAATTAACCTAATAAATTTATAATAAATTAAATAAATTATTAATTGGTTTTATATTAATTTTTTAATTAATTTAATTATATTATACAAGACATTATGTGTATGTGAAGAACACACTTAGACATAATGTAATGTATTCTCCCCCAAATTCTGTTTTTTTCTTCAGGTTACCCTTTCTCTCTCTTTTCCCTAATGTAATAATTATTATTATGTACTCATCCTAGATTCTATCTGTAATTTCCAAAAATATGTACCTAGATAAATTATTACATCATTTATAGAGAAATACATATTTTACAAGGTTCCCTTTTAAAACCCTCCCAATAAGCAATCCATATTTAATGGAACTATCAAATTTCATACCCATTTTCAGGAACACTCCATAGTCTCTTTTAGGCCACAAGTATTTCCATAAAGTTACTATTTTTATCATAGAAAATTATCTTAGTTAATTAATGGTTTTATGAATCTTATAAAGTCATTATCAATTTTTAATTCACTTTAATACATTCCCATAAACATTACTAATGATTCAATTTTCTAATGTTTCTTAAAATCATTTTTATCATGTCTTCACTTTTGTTAGAGATAATTTATCATTATATATGAATATTATCCCCTCTTATTTTACATATATGATTTAATTCAATTTTTTCCTAGACACTGTTATAATATTTCTTTGGTTATGCCTCAATTACCACTTATTTCTTATGTTTGGTGTATGTGTACTTCACTTTTATTTAGGATCACCATTCAGTGAAGGTTTCATTAAATGTCCATATTTATTTTAATTGACTATTTTCTTTTCCATATTCGATTTTTTACATATGGTGTTTTATTTTAATGTTGTTATTGAATTGAACTTATGTATTAAAGAGGCTATTGACTAGTAGTGACTTGTGGGGCATGGTTATAAATAGCCCCTCATTGCATAGACAAGTCTCCTGAGACAAAAAGATGGTTAAAATTGCTTCATGTTTCATTCCAAGACTAATAATATGGTATTTCACCCACATAAATAATTTGTCTTGGTGGCCTAATGGTTCTTATTCCAGATACATAACATCCAATAAATAAGCATTTTATTCATTTAGAATTTCGTTATTTCTTTTCATGAAGTTTTCTAAGTGGCCAAATCTATGGATGAATATTCATTGTTAAAGTTTGAGCGGAACATTTTTTCAGTTTTTTTACTTTTACATAATATATATGTGTCATTTAATTTTTATCACTTATTTTATTTCACATAACCCTTATTGGTCATTTGAGTTCACCATTGTATATTTTAATTCCCTAGGTTATGAAGATGATATATTAGAATAAGTGAAAAGAATAAGTTTGTTTTATTTGTCAATTTTTAATGTTTAATTACCAATTTAATAAGAGTAACATGTATATATCTTTTCATAGAGGACTGCTAAACTGATCGGTCCTAGGTGATGCGGTCTCTTGTATTTCTTCCATTGTAATAAAACAACCACCGATTAGGGGTTACTAGGGTCGACGTTGATTACAAATTTGACCATATTATCATATATAAATTATTATAATTACCTACATGGAATATATTATTTTCCAAATTATAATCACATAATTAGGGGAAATTAATTTAAATTTAGTCCCTTAGACGAGAGGACAAAATTGGGGTTTTAATGTAAACATTCTAAAAAGATTGAAATGTTTTTATAAACAATTTCAATGTGAAACTAATTAAAATTTTCTAAATTATATTAATATATGTAAAATTGATCAAATTATACTCTAAAATTAAAAATATATAATTTTTCTATATATATATAATAATGATGAAAATCTATTTTGAATTAAAATTTATTGTTCTTCAGTTTTCATCCAAAAATGAAACATTAATGAAAAATACCAAAAAATTACCATAAACCTATTTTGATGTTCCTATATCAAAAATAAGGTTTATGTTTTCAAACAAAAAATATAAATGTTCCAAATTAAATATTTTAAATGGGTTGTCCATTATGAGGTGGTAAAATTACTATAAGGAAAAATACCTCATTTTATTCATAAAATGGAATTAATTATTACCTTATACCTATCAAATATATTAGATGAGTATAAAAAATACTGACTGAATATATTATATATATATTCTATTTAAATAATTTATCAAAAGTTTATAAGAAATTTTATTCAGAGAATATTGTGTTTATATTGAGAAAAATAGTTTTCTTATAAAATCACTCTCTTTATTTTTGAAAAGCTATTACATTAACTTATACTAATTCATTAGAAAATAATTCATTATATATACAAGTGTACATAATATTTTCGTAATTTATTTAATATTATTCATAGCATCCATTCCAAAGGGCTTGGTTGAATCTCTAATAATATTAATAGTATCTTATCATTTGGTTGTAATGGAAATTGTGTGTAACACAATAAATCATATGGACATGGTAATTTTTGTAAAAAAACACGAACATTGTTTTTTGTGTCCCACAAGCTAAAAATGGTCTTGCATGTAACACAATATTAACATGGTGTTTTATATAATGTAATCCAAACATAGTGCCCTAGTTTAACAAAAATCTATATTCAGTGTTGTGTAAAGTAAAATATATGGGAAATATTAAATAAATTTTAAAGAAAACTATTTTGAAAAATATTTGGCTATTACCATAAACATACACTAATTCATTCAAAAATCTAATCAATAATATCAAGATAATTACAATATCTCTGTTTATTCTATTATATTAATATACTCTAGGATCTCTAGAAAACTCCTTTCTCTATTGATCATGTTTAATCTATATATTTTTAGTTGATTAGATGAATTTATAATATAGTTCATATAAATTATTCTCTAATTTTAATGTATTCAATGTGTCCCATTTTATCATTATTTTTTAACCAAATATCACTCCATTTATTTTATATTAGTCATGTTTATAATTATTATGTATATTTTTACACTATAACAATTAAACAATTTATTTGAAAAATATTAAAAAGATATTCATTTGAAATAAAAACATTTTACATATGGGAATTTTAACGAATGGTACCAATTTTCCCCATAGTAGGGTTGATTACTTATTTTTATCAAACGAAATGGTCTTACAAAATTCTTATGTTCAAATGATTTTATTTCATTGTTATAGAGGATAAAACCTATCAAACAAAATATAACAATTTCTCATCAAATGTGATATTAAATTGTTTATTTTTCAACCTCCGTAAATATATTATGTCATACAACTAATTGAATATTATATGAGGTGATATTATTTTACCCTCATTCATTTATAATGATATCACATATCATTTATTGTACCTCACTATAACCCTCCATAATTTCCATAGGACAGAAAATACCATGGAATATGATAGAGTAATATTTCTATAACCAACCAAAAATAAGATATGATTGGCTGGTAAGAATATCACTTTTTGAGTTTGATATCAACGTAAATATAAAATCCCATTTTCGACCTTGAATATTCTATAAAATGTTCTGTAATTCTAATATGGATTCAAATTATATCATTCTAATATATGTATCTATCATGATCTATATAACATCATCTTTAATTCATTGACGATAAATCCAAACATGTGAAATAAAACATCCACGCCATTGTGGTAACTCCCAGTTCATAAGTTCATGAAATCTTGTAATTATGATGACATATCAATGTCATATAATATTTTCAATATGAATTCAATGAACATATAATTTTCATATCATTGAAAATTCATTATCTTAATTGGTGATTCTTCTTTATGAATCATGGTTGGAAATTTCCTCTCTTCATGAATATGGAATCTGAAAATTATAATATTTTAAATTGATACCCGATATGATCAATGATTTCTCAACTTTATATTCACATTTAATAATAATACACAATAAAATAAAGTCTTAACCATCTCATTTAAATCTAATGATATTTCTCCTTTTAATTAATTATAAACTAAGGTTGAATAATATAATAATTCTGAAATTAAAAATATATATAAATTATTAAAAAAGGTCATGATGTTTGTTTTTGAATCATTCTATGGGGAAATCATCCGTCTGTGGGGACGCACTGCACTGTTGTCCCACATTCTCTCTTTCCAAAGTCGGACAACATCTATATTATATTCAGGGATGTATACGCCTTAATCAAAACGATATGATGGGATGTCAGTCTCTCCATCTGTGGATTCGTCCTCAGAATTCATTACCTTGTATAGGTATCCCTCACAGATTAAGACGTTTTCGTGAAACTATTCCCCAGTTCTATATCTTTGCTGATACTAGTTAATTACACTTCTTCTATCACGACATTAAATGGGGTCATGTTAGGGAATCAACCTTCAATCGGGGGAGTAGTCACATTGGATATAACCTGTGTGTCTTGATGCTAGAACACATGTGTGTCTCAATTTCTTCCCCAAATAATAGGGATTCTTGAGGCTATTGAATACCAAGGAATCCCACATCGATTTTAGGGTATTATATTTCATAGTTATGTTCCGGAGGTTCTCCTCATCTTCCTATGTAAACACTAGTTATTCAACGAGTTTAATGTCTATAAGAGATAGATCAGAATAATCGTAACACTAATGGGAGTGGATCAAATGGTTTCATCCTTGAGAGGGAGAACCTAAGGAGTTTACTGGATGAGTGGATCACAATGTCCAATAAAAATGGATTTGAGGATGCTTTGGTCTCTATAACAGGGACACCAGAGATTTCCATTAGCTAAAATTGAAGCTCAAGGAGGCTTCCATCATACCCTATCCAGATGACTGGGATCAAACCCCACGTAGTTTTAAGGGGGTATGATTTGGGGTGTACACAAAGGACAATGAACCGAAGACATACTAGGGAATACATATGGATAGAATTCCATCACAAGAGGAATACTCATGGTTGGATAGTTATAGATGATGTGTTGCTTATGCATGGTTGGTTACCCATGGATATAGTGTGATCCCCCTAGGATGTGGCGGCCTAGGTAGGAATAAAGATGTATTATGGATGGATGAATGAAATGGATGGAAGGAATGAGATGGAACTGACATGATGATGATAGTTATGTTGGGATTGAACCTTATAAATTCATCCTACATATCCCGATTGAGGGAAATCAAAGTCCACGTAGTTCGGTTGGGTGATGGGACACCTGAGGAGGTGGCCTATGAGAAGGGAAAAATGAATGGGACCTGGAGGGTGTAGAAACCCTATGTTGGGAATGAAGTTCATGAAACATAAAGGATCAAGGGAGAGGCCATGATGGACATGGGTGACAGGATTGAGCCTCAGGGAGGCTTCCTATATATCCTAGTGATAGGAAATCCAATTCCAAGTAGTTTAATATTGGGGAATGGAATCAGGGTGTACACAAAGGGTAGCAGCCTGATGACATGTTGTGTTACACGTGGTTAGAGGCCCAAAGATTGGTATCATGCCAAAAATGGTCAAACCAAGGATGTGAGTATCATGAAAGGGGACACTGATATTTCCCTATGTTTGGGGTTGAACCTTAGGGAGGCTTCCTACATACCTTGCCTATGATACAGCGATCAAAACCCACATAATTTGAATAGGATTACCATTGTTTAGGGTTGAACATCTGAGAGTATTCCTATGTTCCTATCCTATGAGATAGGGATATATACCCACTTATTTTAATAGGTTTACTAGTGTTTTGGGTTGATCCATATAAAGGGTTCTTACACACCCTACCTAGGAAATTAGGATCAAAACCTATGTATTTCGAATAGGATTCAGTGTTTGGGGTTGAGCCTCAGGGAGGATTCATACATACACTACATAGGAGACAGAAATCAAAACCCACATAGATTGAATATATACTATTTAACATCATGTGGAAAGAAAAGTGGAAAATAATTAACTCCATGTGGGACAAGGATGTAATGATGTGGAGATGGTTGGGGTTGGTGGGTGATGGGCTTCAAAAATATGTATTTTTCATATTTACCATGCTTATAATTTTATGAAAGAATCAAATTCTATGTAGTTTGGTTTATGGGGAATGGGGATTACACTCTAAGGTGGCCTAGGGAGGATGACATGGTAGGTGCTTTCTCTAAGCCCACGTGAGTAATGCTCGTTGTGAGATACAAGAGGCAGTAGAGACCTGACGATCACATCGCGAAGGTAGAATCCACGATGAATATAGAGGTGGCTTACAGAAAGTTTGTGGCCCAAAGAGGGAATAAGGGATCATACATGGTTGGCGTCCCAAAAAGGAAATATGGGATTATGGTTGGTTAGAGGCCCTAGGATATGGATATTGGGACTTAATCCAGGATGTAGACTCGATGGAAATAAATCTCCAAGGGAGAGGGGTGGGGTATTGAAGGTCCCACTACTCATCTCTCCAATGGAATTTTCGCATTGAAGAATAAAGGAGGAGAATAGATGCGACCTCCCATAAGAAAGGCTAGGGTATTATACCAAGATGTTTGACATCCCCCGTGGATATATGTTGTTCCATTAATGGAGGATCTCATTCCATGTGAGGAAGATATCACTCATGTTGAGACTAGTGGGCATGGAAAATGTCTGACACAGGGAACCATGTGTGTATTTTATGGGGAAATGCAATAATTTAATGTCATATATTCGGGATGATGATGCTTGGATGTTTGCATTTCGGCAGCTCAGATGATGAAAATTCACTCCCCACCCCTAGGAATTACAGAAACGGCGCACCCTAACCCTTAGTGAAGGGAAGGAACCAGAAATTCCATATGGAGATGGGGTTTTTAAGTGATCCATTTAAGGGATCATGTTAGCATTGATATACAAATAATTAATATTCATTACCATCCCTATAGGAAGAAACATGAGTCTAAGAAACACAATACAAATCACCAACCAAGGGAACATTAAATCACTTTGTAAAAACCTAGGGGGCTTTATGGGAGAAAGGTTTGTGAAGAAATGGGGTTCAAATGAAGGGACTTTAAAAAGATATACTGCCCCAAAAAGTTGAGAGACTCCGCAAAAGGAAATTATTTGCAAATTGGAGTGGTCAAAAGTAGGCATGGGGTATACATGTGTATAAAGAGTTCTTCATGAAGAGAAATAGATTTATCAATGTATGACTTCTCTAAGAATGGGTGCCATGAAATGTGTGGAATTGCGAAGTGATGTACTTTGCAAAGAACAATGATCCTGCCTTAGTAAGGGGTTTACATGTCCATGGATTGTACTTCACGAGGCATGAGTGATTTGAGTAGACTCGACTTCCTATAATGATCTCCTTCCTTTGATATGGCATGTGGGCTTCATGAAGGGAATCCATGCATGAAGAGGGTGTGCATATGTGCCAAGGGAAAAGTATTTCTCAATGCTCAAATTCTTTGAAGTGATCATTTTTTCAATTCTTTATAGAGTAGAGGGTGATTAGTTCATTGAGATATGTGAAGGAAAAAGGTCATGGTAATAATTCTTTTGGTCTTGGGGATGCCCGATATTTATAGGCGAAAGGAGGTGTAAAGCTCTGACAGTGCATTGGAATTTTGCTTAATCTTTTCCATAGGATGTGTATTATGTCATTTCTATTATAACCGTGGAGTCTACATCATTCTCTTCATGGCGTAGAGGAATCCATCATTTCCCCATGAAGCTCCCAATGTCTTCCATAAATTTACAAGGGATGACATAGGTGATTGTGTCCCTCTACAGTGTGAATCCATTCGTCAATTTTTTCATAACCGCAGATTATATCGCCAAATTTCTCTATGGTTATCGCAAAGGTTTCCATGCCTTTCTTCTGACCATGATGCGAGGGTCTTATTTAAGTATAAAATTTCAGAGCTGGTGTGATCTGGGCATACCTTCCTCATGCACAGATTTTTGCTACAACAATGTTTCAAATAAGTATTAAATAGTGGAAATAAATTAGTATCCCTATATAATTTGTGCGTTAAAATTAAATAATCAGGACCCTCATGAATTTTTTAGGATTTTATATCATTTATTTGAAAATTTTATTAGTATGTGATCTCTACATTCGATCTCATTGAAAGATGTATATAACTATATATTTAATAGAATATATATTGATGACATGATTAGTGGATATATATATATATATTAAGTAAAAAAATAATTTGGGTATAAAATCAAATGGTTTTAATTCCTTAGTGGGTTAAATATACAACATATTGTAAAACAAATTTCATGGAATGTAAATACATTGAATATGATGTGGTAGAAGCTGTATAAAAGCTATAATGGTAACTCAAAAATCATATGGGTGAATGGTGAATTTATATTAGACACATTTTATAATCTCAACATGATTCCTTTAGAAAACAATAATAGATTATTCAATTTCATTATTGATATTATTTTTGACATATACGGCTTATGTGAAGACATTAAAGATGCGAACATCCTTAAATATATATTATAATTTCTCTCTACATATTCAAATATATATTTATCAATTAATAAACAATCTGCTATTGAAAATACATTCCTTGATGACAATCAATGTAATATTTTAGTGTATGATATTTAGATGAAGGATAATTTTCACATTATGTTAATTAGATAAATGATAACGAATTAAAATCCATAGATAATTTTATTATGAAAGATGATATGGATGATACATAAATGATTTAAATAATAAATTCACTCACCTATAATACCAAAATAGGCATGAAAAAATTCATATTCAAACTCTAACATGGATTATATTAAGATATAATGTTTGGAATAGTGGTAAAATGTATCTATTGAAATTTTAAGTGGAGGACTGTAATATAGAGGCTCCATGAAGACCCTTCAAAAAATAATAAAGTAAAAAAAATTTAATAAGTAAACATAACCTTTTATTTGAATTTATTTCCCTAGTGTGGGTTACTGGGTTTTACCTAAATCCCCTTATGTCCTCAAGCATGTCTCCACATAAGTCAAATTTTATGACTATTTGTAATGAAATGTCAATAAAGTGGAGAGATAATTCCCTAGATATAATTCCTAAATGTTAAATATAGAAGAAATTATAAGAAAACAATATAAAATATAACATTGAATCAGAACTAGATGAAAAACATACTATAATATCACTATGTAACACAAAAAATGATAACCACGATTGTCATATATCAACTAAAAGTAAATAACCACCATAAGAAGTTTGTTATGTACATGGTAAAAACTAATGAAATAAATTAGTAATTAAGGATCCACTAAAAAAGATCCAACATCATGTACCATCACTGACTCTATCATTATTTAATGTTCTCATAGCTCAAATACCCATTAGAAAGAGTTTTTCCTTCCTTGTATCATAGAAAACTAAATTATCACCTCCACCAAGTTGTAAGTCCAATCTGTGTATATGAAACTCAGTAAGACAAAACCAATGATTCTTTAACATATATATAAAACTATATATGATTATATATATGAAAATAAAATTAAAACCATCAAACTTAAATAAAATTTATGTTTTTGTGTGCTCAGTATGCCAATAGAATCCTTGTAGTTACCTTACATAGTCAATTCTTATGAATGTATTCAATACAAACTAGTGAAAAAGTAAAAAACATCACAATTAGAATATGAATTTATGAGCCTATCATAATATTCATATATTATACATCAATTAAATAATTTATAATATATCAACCATGGGTTTTCCAAGTAGAAGAAATTTCTCATAACTAAGATCCATAGCCCTAGATCTTTAAAAAATTATGATGGTAATTTATTCTTTCTAATGTAATTGGAATTTTTTTCTAATTGTTCTATTTTTTCGATAATGAGTACTTTTTACATAGAGTGAATTTTCCTATGATTAAGTATGGAAACTTATTGAGGATATTTAATATATATTAATTAAATATTATTTATTCCCAGGTATGATACTATTGATATAACTCAATCATAAATCTAGATGAAAATCTCAAATATAACATTTAGTTTAAAATTGGTGGTTTTACCAAGTCATGGTATAAACAACCTTATGGTTTTTCGTATTGGTTCAATGCCTTATCATTATTTTAATTAATTTTAATTATTCTTTTTTTTTCTAACCTTACCATGGTATCTCCCCCATTTAAAGGACATGGAGAAGGATTCCTCCTTGTGGACACTAAAATCATGTAGGTTAACGGAGGAGGAAGACCAATCCTCATCATGGATGTCAATTGAATCTAGATCGAGATAAAATAAAAAGGTTCCTCAATTTTTCTCATATGACCATAAAGCTACAATGAATCACCATGAGATAGGAGTAATTATTTTGATTTACACCTTGTATCCATTTTAATTTTTTTCACTTTTCTAATTGAATTCGGAGTTTTTATGGTCACTCTAAGGTACAAAAAAGGAGAGATTTATTATGAATTGAAAATATTGGTTAGTTTATAGGTTTTATGGTATATAAATCCATATTACTCAATTTTAAATTTATTAAACCATTTCATGTAGTTCACTACATCAATAATGGTTTCAGAAGTTGTCCAAAGAAGTGTATTGGATATAGGGAAACACTATGTATAACTATCTAGTAAATTAGATTCATTTTTTCATGTACATGGACAATAAACCTCTTGGTGGTGTATAATTTGTATATATACACAAAATATTATATTATATGGGATATATTTATTTAGGGTAAAAAATATTGTACCACATGTGGATTATATGTTGTGTAGTCTTTGGGGCACAACATGTCATGTACAAATACACATTGAGACTCGTAGAGGTACACTCCCATACTGGGGTGTGGGGTATACACACATTATACTCCATGGTACTGTCCATGTATTGACCCTACTTATGATCTTATCATATTTTATCCTCAAGGATCCAGATTTGATAAAGTAGATAGTTCATTATAGGTTTCATTTCTTATAGAACATGATAACGGGGTCCAATTCTCTACCAATGGTCATTAATGAGATTATTAAGGTCTATTTTTCAATCACATCCCCATTTTGATGAATAATTGAACATGTCGATGATCTAGAGAATATATATGGGTTGCAAAAAACATTTATAGCATTAAAATTTAGGGGTTCAGAATCATCAAATGTATTCTAATATTGGCATTATATAGGATATTATCAGACATCATTGATCCTGGGTTGGTAATTATTCATGAAAGTAATAGTTTGGGATAATATTTAGTAGATACCATTATATATATTCACATATATGGGTATCATAAAGGAAACTACTTATAAAAGTATAACTAAAGAGGATTTCTACCTTCTTGTAAACCTTAGTGTTATAGTTGTGGTGCATGTCTTTGATAGTAGGATATAAAGTTAATAATTAAATCAAATTTTGTTATGTTATTATATCTTGTTTACCATTATGGATTTATTTTTTCCTCATTATCGTGACTCATCCTAATGCGTAATATTTCATGACTCTTCACGCCCACCATAAATAGGCCAGGGGATATAGATTATCAATGAGAATGCATACCATTATCATGGAAGGCCTTAACCTATGTACTTGTATACAAATAAAAATAACCATGCCCATCCAATATTGAATTGTGAAAACTACTGAACAACAATGCATGCATATATATAAATACTAAAATTAGAGTATAAAAAGAATTAAAGGAAATTAAACAAGACCAAATATATTCCGATCACAAAGAGTATAAAAAAATTAAAACATGAATGGTAAACATAGGACTATTGTAAGGATACTACAACAAAACACATCGGTTTGTCCAGTCTCACTAAGCACCATCTGTTCCTTGTCCATCAATGAATCTATCAAGAGTTTTACACATGTACATGAATATAAAACATATAACTATATTATATATATTCTCAAAAAGGACACAAAACCTCTAGGAAAGTCACAATCATAATAACTTCTAAGGATTCTAGCTCGAAGGATCCACATAGAACTCATCTGGGAGAATAGAATATTGAGACTAATAAAAATGATGATGTCTTTATAAGAGGTAAAACTCATTGGGTATCATCATTATAAGTACACGAAGACTGTTCGAATAGATATGGTGCACTGATGATGATCACTCCCAAGGACATGAAGTATTCCAAAAACTAAATCTAGATTAACCTTCTATTTAAAGTATCAATACCCATGCATTATTGGTCATAACGATACCAATAACTCCACTGAGGGCATAATGATGAATAATGTATTTCACTATGGCCTCATGAAAGGTTTCTAACAAATCTACCCCAGACCTACTACTTTATGGATCATTGTCCTATGAGTAGGAGGTTATTCTATACTAAACCTCAGGAAATGGATATGGGAAATACACAATAATGATCCTTTTCGATGATAAGGAGAAAGGTGATCGATGTTAAAATTTGAGGAGTACATAGTGTGTAAAAGGGTTACATTCCATCTCCCTTTGAACCCAGGTCATTTCCAGGTAAAAGGACCTGTTTCTGTGTAACCATACATTGTGTGTGGTTTTCCTATGTACTATACCCATTTACTATTACATGGATATTCATGGGTACATTTCCCAGGCCATCTTCATGATAGAGTACATGGTGTTCCAATGCCCGTGTACTATAGCACATGTTTTCATGCCTTCCGAGAATCATGTTGAGCCACTAGGGATAGGTCGCATGTTATGTGATAATACCCCACACTATGTGATATTTAAAATTCTCTAAAACCCTTACTCCCACTAAGAAATAACTATATAGAGTGTGGATCCACATACAAGGCCATGTGGTGAGGATGTTTGAAAATAAATAGATTTTGTTTCAATTTGTCTTCCTTGGTACTCCATCCATTATTCATGCTATGTATCTTCCATAAAATATATAAAGTTGGTCATATGTGATCCAATTTCATTTCCATTGTCGCACTACCATCACATCATGTTGATACTAGATCTATAATATAGTACTGTTTCAACATAAAACTCTTGTGAAACTATTGATTCCTCAAAATATGGTGAACCACATGTTGATGAAGAACACCTATGATTAACAATGAATCCCAAGTAGAGAATCACAAGAAGAATCATGAGAAATTTACTACTATTTATGTTCATTTTGAACATTATTTTTTCTCAATAGAATGAAAAAATAAATTGCAACAATTCAATAGTAATGAAAATTGTGCAAATTTCCAATTAATCTATCCCTTCCCACAATATTCATGATACAAAAATCAATCATTTGGTTGATTGATATGTGTCTGTAATAGGAAAAAAATTGGGAAATAAATCTAAATAAAATAACTTCCTACCACATTTTGGATCTATTTTTGATAATGAACAATGATTTACTATGATCGTTGGTGAGATCTCATGAATTCACCTCGCACTAATCATCAGTCTATAATCCATTCATCATGCACCAAAGACATCTAATTGTATGTCTCTAAAAAATTCATCTAGATATATATGTTTTACTAGATATTCCTATTAATTACCCATAACCTATTATTTATTTAAGAGTATAGGGTACTCCCTGAAAGAAATAAAATAATTTAGAATAATTAATATTTTTATATATTTTATGCTCACAATTACTTCTCTATGAATACCCAGATCTGACAAAAGTTATGTCATGTCTAGGGTGAAACCCACATTCTGAACTCAATGGATCCCTTATATTTGTTATCCATGACCCCATTTAGATTTAATTTATCTTTTTCAAGAATGATATTCATAAATGATATATAATATTTTTAATAAATGGTAAAACATTATTCCGTGAATATCGGGCCCTTGAATTACATGAATTCACCACTCATAGTCTGGAAAAAAATACTTAAAATATAAAAAAATAATACATTGAAAATTCGAGTAATTTAATGCTCCCCAATGTGGGGATTTATGTATTTAAAATAAAACAATAGCTACACAAAAATATATGGGTACTGAGAATGTATCTGAGCCTACCACTACAAAGTGGTCTCCTAGAGATTTCCATGATACCACAAGACATGAAATAAAGGAATCACATATTGAAGAAGGATCTTATCCAACTAATCCTCAATCAGTTCTGGGAACTCTACAAAGGTAGATCCATCCTGGATCTCTACATCACCTATGCCGATAATGTGTGATGAGCCATGCATGTACCTTCTCAGCTAATATATATGTAAGTCATCATGTTCCTAGACTTACTACAGTTGTAGAGCTAATAGGTATTCCACCTCAAAAAATCTAGGAAGTATCTATAAAGGGACAATAAATCTCATATATATCTTTCTTCCCCAACCCTATCTTCGTAATCCATATCAAGGTGAAACCTATATGAACACATTGTCTCCCTTATATAACACTAAAGTATTATATCATCTTTCCGAATATGTCTTTTTAATTCATTCTACTGTCTTCATATGTGCCCTGAGGATATGCACCATCTCAGTGGTTGTTCGTACCATATTTTGGCCTGTACATGTTGAATCTCTTGGTCCAGTCAAGTAATGTGATTTCATAAATGGTCAATCGTACAATCCATTGAATGATGACATACCAATGGTGGAATATTATATTAAAACACTAGTAGTTGTAGATTATCTTCACAACTAAGAACAAAATCCATCATTCAATATTAGAGCATTCCCTCCAGAACCTAAATAGTTTTCACTCTCTGGCTATCAGTTTAGGGGTGGAATGTTGTGCTCAGGAACAAATGAGTCCCACATACCTCATAAATTACCTTTCATAATCTCTATGTAAAGAGAACATATAGGTGATATACTATCAGCAATGGAAATCCATGGAGTCATATTATCTCTTGCATATATAAGATCCCAAATCCCTCTACTAAACAATTCTCTGGAATAGCTCAGAAGGGTTCTCACATAGTGAGTTCGTCTATGATCACCCATATGACTTCATGTACCCTATACCTATATGGAATGATTTTAAAAAAGTACATGAATATCCAATCCCACTTACACTCTATCACCTCAATGGGTTTAGATAAACCTATAGGAACTTGTGGTTCATCCATCACATTCATACATGTAAGACATCGAGAGAAAAACTCCACAACTCCATTTTTTATCCTGGGACACAAAAATAGGCATCGAAGGTCATGGAACAACATCACCACACTTGGATGTATTTCTAATGGGTTTTTATGAAACTCTCTCAGAACCTCCTCTCATAAAGTCACTAATACTATCATTCATCCTCTGAAAATAACATCATTATCAATAAATTCATAAAATTCATCATGGGCATGTATATTTGATATTTGAGTTCATAGGGTCCCACATTTGGTATCCCCATGATGAACCTCCTCGACTCAATAAAATAGTGTATGGGTGAGAACCATAGAATGGAGGTAATCTTTTCCGTCACTTTCCAGAAAGGGTAACTGTAACAAGGGAAACTACTCTGATACCTCATTTTGAAATTGTGAATAAGATATCCAACTGATATAATCTTATTCTACATTCCCCTTTCCATGAGTATAAATAATATAAAAGTCAAAATACTATAGGTACTCTATTCATCACCTTTATTTCAAGATAATATCCTCTTAAGATAAGATGTACATGATATTATTGTGATCAGAGTAGACATTAAACCACTAACCCCACAGGTAGTTTCATGACATCTTTAGTGCAAAGACTACCACTTATAAATCTTGATCATGGGACATATAGTTATTCTCAAGTATTATGAACTATAATTAACCATATTAAATCACCAAGAACCTTTGAATAAGAATAGAACCAATCTCGATTCATGATACATTTCGGAACATTATATACTTGACCCCCTCTAGAAATCTTGAGCTGGGAGTGCTAGTAAATCTATGTCTAACATTTTGAAAAGTCTATTGAAACATCTCCTTCCAAAAAAATCCTTCCTATTTTTATTAAAATTTATCATGGTAGATGATATCCTATACAAATAAGGTCGAAATATTAGGTAATATCATGTAAACCCAAGGAAGCTTTAACCCTCAATTACCCACTTGGGTAGCTCCCAAGAAAGCAGTACCTTAGCCTTGGCTGAGTCCATTGCCACTCAATCTATAGAGATATTATGTCATAGAATGTGGGTGACATGAATCCATAAATGAAACATCAATAATTTTTTATAATTTTTTTATTATAGTATTTCTAGAACCATCCTCAAGTGTCCCTCATTTTCCTCTATACATGCCGAGTACACAAGGATATCATAAATAAGACTACCAAAATATAGTATAATAATGACAATAAGATCTAGTTAATAATTCCCATGAAAATAGCTATGGAATTCCTCATGTCAATGGGAATCAAATAGTACTCATATAGAGCGTAGAAACATATGAATGTCATATTTGGTTTGTACATCTCTCGTACTCACAACTAGAGATATCCTGATCTATGATAGACCTTCGAGAAACGTCTTCCCCTATAAAATAATCAAAGAGGTCATTATTCCATGACTATGAATATTTTTTCTTCATGTTCACCTCATTTAGGAACCAGTAGTCCACACATAACCTCATGCTCACGTCTACCTTCTTGGCAATAAAAAATTTTCCGACCAGGGTGATACTTTGGTACTATCATATATATTTCTATCAAAGTCCTCCAACTACAGACATATCATGAAAATATATAAGGGAGTCATATTATATGCTAGCATGGATATTATTGTCGTTATAGGGTGTATATTGATGGAGAAAACTATCTCATGATTGGTAGGTATTCCTAGAACATTCACACAGAAGATTCCCCCATACTCTCCCACCGCTGGATGTAACTGATAAATAAAAAAATCTATTGAACCAAGGGTGATTCTAGAAAAATGGTGGGAAATCAACTAAAAACTTCTATGCCTGATTTCATTATTCACATCCTGAGTTTCCTTTTAACTAACAATGGATAACCTAGTACCTTCTATGCCAACACACCACATCCTTCACATAGAATAGTCAATCTAGTCATGAACTATCGATAACCAGTCCATAAATAATACAATGTAATATAGCCTCATCGATACTACAAAGAGATACCAACATAAACTCTTACCTTTAACAGTAAATTCACACTGTTGGCATAGGTGTGTGATTGTTGATTCATCGCCAACACGAGTCTCCAAGTGCAAGGGTAATGGTAATGGCTCAATTAGAATCCCCAATTCTTGAAAAAAATTTTGTGGAAAAAAGGAATGACTAGAACCTATTCCTATTTGTACTGTATTTGAATTTGAAAAGAAAAATTTTATGACTCAAATCATTCAGTGAGACTCTAGTACATATGTTTCGCCTACTAACACCTACCCCCACCCCTATCCTCTAACTCTATAAGCTAAATGTGGACCACCCAGGGATCGTGGTGGTAACAAGTCAAGGAATCTTACACCTTTTTCTTTTCTCCATCTCCTCTACCTATTATACCACCTAAGATACCTATATACTCTTACTGATGGCTCTCCCTCAATGACCCATCCACGATTTCTCTATAATCCATACAACATGTTGGAAAATCTTAAGAAACATTCTCCCTATAATCACATGAGTTGTTCCGCAGACCTCAAGGATGACTTCTCCCAACCTAAGAGTCCTCAAACATATAACCTCTATCTTAGGGCATCATCCTAATATTAATCAAATGTACATGTCCCTGAGACTGAAGCCGGCTCGCTAATTCCTAGGCCCCTTCTTATACATTCCCACTATGGTAAACCATTGGTTGTATATACTCATCCAAATAAATATCAACCATTGAAGCTCTCTATGGACCCCAACATAAGTAGATGTGCATAGAGGGATGAAATTGGATCATAAATCACTATTCATACCCCACTCAATTGTTTGATACATGAAGTGATGGTAATGAATTATGTCTATCGAGTACCTAGAGATGTTGGAAAACCTCAATGAATACTCAACTACTGTTTTGATACCATGTTGGTGCTGCAGAAGCTCCAAGATAAGTACAACCCTCATCATAACTAGAGAGAACTAATATTTGAAAAGGCACTAAAAATATGACCAATATAGAATCTCGTTGTTGTAACACTAGGCCACTTACCCCCATCATCGTCTTGTCGATCCATGGTGAAGGCTTTCAACCAATAATAACATCTGATATTTTAGTTCCTTGACCTGATAGAAAACTCAGGTCACCACCTCAAGTGAGTCCTCAGCCGCATATGTATCATGGCCACTTTGAATCTTGAGGGGTCTCCATCACTAAAACTTGTGAAGTGTGCTTACCCAACACACCTCATCCTCTGGTAATATTGGTTCCATGTTCTTCTTTGTAGGGGGTGGTATAGTTGGTGCACCACCTATAGGTAATATCATTAGAACTGGTTCCTATTTTGAGGCCTCATCATTGATGTGATCATCCTCGTTATCTTAGTTAGAATATAATTTGAACGCATCCTGAAATAAAAAATATTTACCATAGTCAATGTGAGTATCTAGAGATATGACTCAAATATGATATGATAATCGCAATCCATTCCTATATGATGCATGTACCATTTTTTCCCAGTAATTGGTGTTATCATGTACCAAGTTGAAAATTATACAATCATATTCCTAGTGTATGGATTCATTTTCCACTACAAAAATAGTGGTTTCCCTATATTTAATAATGAATTTGAGACACTAAACACAATTTCCCCAAACCAATATTACATGTTTCAGTCCTAAGGTTGAACCAAATCCATTAATAACACCCTACTAGGACCCATCCCAAGGGGCCCATTCCAAGACTCCCTAATTCCACCTCCAATGTACTAGGTGTTATAGACAAGCAGAAAGTGGGAATATTACTAACATGACATGCCTTATCCTCTATACATGTACATGTGAACACATCTCCAAGCCCATATAATGGTGAAATGGAAAATAAGTTAAATAACCATGGATGCAATAATCTATATACCACTACCATAGTACAATATGGTGTAATGTAATGTAAACATGGAAAAATAAAATCCCACCACTAAGGATATGAAAACAAGTCCAACCTAAATATAATAATGTGGACTTCTATCAAGATACCTAGAGAACACACCTCGATCGGTCTGGTCTCACTATGTCCTATTTCATCCCAGTATGTCAAGGACACTTTTCAAAGGGTCAATTGTATGCACAAGACATGACACATGTAGACAATGACCATGTAGGGGTGAGTATAAAATTAACATATAGGACCCCCCAAAACTATAATGTATACACCAGTAGAACATAATTAGATCAATATAGGTATATGTCTATAACACAAATAATAAGAATATATAGATATACTTGGAAAATAAATCATTTTAATGTTAATTCAAAAATGTCATACCAGATTTGGGTTCCATCTCAAATGATCTATAGATAACACATCTCGAAGAAAAAACTATTGAGTTTGATAACACTAATGATGTCTGTCCAAAAGGTGATTCAAGGTCGGTCTCACCATTATAAGTACACACTAATATTTCTAAGAGATAAATAAAACATATGTGGATCACTCCCAATTCCCATGGGGTATACAAGTAACTCAATTGGGAATAAAATAATAAGTATATGATTCATTCCCACATATTTTCTGTATTGATAGTATTATGAAATTTACCAAGGGAATGAATATAAATAGTGGATCTTACATCAGGCCTCATAGAAGTATTCTAACAAAAATATCCAAAAAAAACTACTACTGAAGGGTTCACAATCTGATGAGTAGTAGGTGATTTCATAAAACCCTTAGAGAAATGATTTGGGGAACATTCCAAAGTTAAAAATGAATAATATACAAAGGACAAGGTCTTTAAGAAAACATTTTTGGAGTACAAAATGTGTAGAAGGGTTACACGACATGTCCATTCTACCCCACATCATGCCCATGTAAAATAACTCATGTCCATGTAACTGTTTATGGAGTGCTGCTATCCCATGTAATCTTTCCCTGTACTAGTAAACGACTCAACCCTGATTCATTTTCCTAGTCTATGTGCATGTTGTAATACATAGTGTTCCTATTATCATGTACTCCATACTGTGTTTGTAAACCATTTGTGGTATATGTCGAACCACCAGAGAGAGGACTCATGCAATGTGATTGGGTCACATACCATGTGATACTTATCATTACATGAAACATGAGACACCATTAGGAGGGACCACATTGTGTATAGATCTCAGATAGACTCAGTGTAGTAAAGAAATTTAAAAAATACTAGATATAGTTTTTGGGTGTCTTATCTAGTTTTCGGGCCACCGTTCTAGCCACATCTTACCCAAAAAACCAAGGAAGTAGGTCAACCAGGCCATAACGTTGACAAATAACATCATCCAACTATTTGATTAATCAAAAAACTCCTTTGAATGGTGTTATTAATTATAATACAAATAACTTGAAAGCCTAGTACCTATGTCTTCCAATCCCCTTCCATTCCCATCATCCCACTACCATCTTGTCATAACGATTCCAGATTACAACATCAGATCGATGTTCCAAGAACTGGGTGTGAAATAAATAATTTTTCTAAATATGTCAAACTATGAGATGATTAAGAACATAATATTTGAATGAAAAAACAAGGGGAGAAAATTCCATGAATGATCATGAGGAATGAAGCTTAGTGTATTTTCATGTCCACCTCAATTATTTTATTTTATAATGATGAATGAAGGGATAGAAATTCAAAAACAAAGATAATTTTCAAGATTTCACATTAATCTGACCCATACCACAATAGGAAGGATCCAAAGAATAATTATTTTGTTGATTGATAATTGTTCGTCATAGAGACCATAATGGGTAATGAAACCCAAATCAAACAACATCATAACTAGATATTGATTTATTACTAATAATGAATAGAACTACACATTGATTATTAGTGAGATCCTTTTAATTAATATATCATCGGTCACCGATCTCTAAATCAACCATCATCCAACAATAGAATCTCATTTAACGGTTCTCTAATGGCCCTCTAGATCTATATGTTTTAGTAGGGAAACATAATAATTCCATATAACCATTTATTTTTTGATGATGTTAGGTCTCTATGTAAGTGAAATGAAATAAAATAATTCAATTAATTAAATTATTTATTTTACATCCATGATGAATGTTCTAATAACACCCCACAATGACCAATATTATGCCATTCCAAGTGTAAAACCACATTATGAACTCAAAGGAGCCCCCATATTTATAATATGATCCCCCATTTAGAGGTTATTTAATTATTTCATTAAAACGATGCATGGATTTTATATAATATATTTCATATAATTCAAACATATATTCTGGGAACACCAAGCCTCAAAATCAATTTTCATCTTAGTACCTAGTCTCAAAAATAATCCATACAATATCCATAAAAAATATAAGTAAAATACGAGTCCTTACAATCACACTTTCATGTTTCCCATAGTGTGTGGCCATAGGGGATAGAGAATAGATAATTTAGAGTATACTAATTGAAACATTAATTAGACCCTTCGATATGATGACTATGTGTAATGAATGTTATAAATTCTTAATATGGTACTCCATCGAGTTAGTATAATTACTGAGGTATGGTCTGACTTTGTTTATGGGAGGGTTAGTAATCCCCTAGAGATATGATTTACATATTCTCAATGTTATGATACAGTTTTTTATAGATCCATCTTTGAAGAATTGGATACCTTCGTACATGTATAAAAAATACAATCTTTATAATTGATCACATCCTTTGGAAATGTTTCAGATCATCGTTAATATTTAGTAACTATCTAGGATGGTTTTGATGCTCTATCAAGGAATGATTCTCTTTATGTTCTTATAAATGGTTACTCAATGTTCATAGTAGTAAACCTATCATGATATTTAAGCTTCTAAGGGTTGTAAATTTCTTGGGATGGACTACATAATTCAATTATGCATGTGTCCCACACTGTGGAATTTAATTTTTTGAAAGGTGGTTGTGGTATATGGGTTTCATGGGAGGTTATGGTTCTCATGTAGATGCGATAAAAAATGATCTCCATGTTCGCCTTTATTAATAACCCTACGATGGAGATGGGATGAATGCAAGGAGATACAATTTTTTGGTTTATCTCCCCCATAGAGCATGTCAACGACATATGGTTCCTTTTAGGGTCCTAGCAAGGGTGAGGGGTTATTTCTTACCTATATAAGGATGTGACTAGGTACTCACCTAATTAATATATGTTAAGTTCACCCATTAGTGGGGATAGTAAATTACACGATATTTATATCATTCTTGAGGAGTGGGTCCCCCACATTATTCAAACTATTAGTTATTAACTATGAAAGGGAGCTATTTAGATAAACCGTTTTGGAATATTACATGGTTTTGGGAATAACGATGTACTTCTTATTTTTATTATCCCCATACATATTGGGCATGTATTTTTAATTTTGAATACACTATAAATCATGGTCATATCTTCCCTATTTATTAAGGGATATTTACTAACTTCTTGGAATATAATTTGATGATATGGATTATGGATACTTTATGTTGACTGAATATGGTTGATATTATGGGACATGGATGATTAGTGAGGTGGCCGTCTCTTGAATAATGGGATGTATTGGTGAGTCCTAATTATATGGGGAGATGAGACTATGAGAGAATATTTTCCCTTGATAGAGTATGTTGAGGGTTTATTGGGATGTGAAGTCAGAGATTCTTCCTTGTTTTGTGTTGTCCCTTATTAGCTTAAGATAGGTGGATATGTGATTCGACCACCAGTTGTGAGATGACCTACTTATTGTTTCAATTTATCTTTTTAGGGAACCCACATAGTGTATTATACCGAACCGTACATGGTTATTATGCCAATAAATGTGTTCTCTATGATGATGGTGCCAAGGATGGTAATGTTTTGTTTGGAATATTGATGGTTGATACTAAGTGTTTCAGATCTTGTTGGTGTTCTCTAATGGAGATTCATGTGATTATGGTAGTGTGACTTGATAATACATCCTCATTGATAATTGAGTTATTTTATTAATTTTTGGTATGTGGGCATGTATATGTGACTGTATATTAATGTATATTTAATTTTATACCTTTTGGATATATAAAATGTTTAAATTCATTTTACATTTTTGTAGTTATATTTTCTTATGTTTAAGTGATGTATGAATGAATGGTGGTATATTCATTCCTTGGTGGTATTGGATAATGCCTCTCAAATATATATGCTATCAATTATTAGATATCATCTAATGACCATTACATATTAGAGTAATGCATGGGGTGGCACAAACACATTACCACCAACCTATGTTGGGACCTCAGTCGGTGAGGTAATATCAAATTTTTATCTATGATAGTTGTTATTAGAATAAATTTTTAAGACTGGTATCTTGTAGTGTTTGGATTGGATAATATGGGGAGATAATGATTTTAGGTTCTTAGGATTAGTAAAAATTGATGGGAACCTATCTATTCTGTTATAGTTGTCACATTCCTACTCAAGAACACTAAAACTCAATTAACTCACATGAGTAATTAGGTAATTATTTACATGATACAATTTATTATGTATATGAAACTTATTGTGTGAATTTCAATATTAGTTTAAAATATTTTAATCTTACTTTTTAAATATAATTATGTAATGATAATGATGATTTTACCATGAAAACTGACTTTTCTAGAGATTTGAAATGGATCTTCTATGGATCATGAGAGAAACAAGACCACTCATTGATGTGTGAGATTACATGGTGTTGTTATCTTGATTAACTATTTGTTATGAGCTTTATATTTTTCAAAATAAACTCCAAGGATCATGGTAGCAATGGATATTTGGTTATTATTGGATTGGTAACCCCCTCGATGGTTCAAACACCAAGGGGAGGGCCCTTTTTTTTCTCCATGCAATAGATATAATGTTTGGGTACTCACATATGATATATGGAATAATTACTCCATGCTTGGGCTTGGTAATTTACATGGATATGTATTGATAGTAGTTTGAATGTACTAAATAAGATATTATAATGTTTGGAAGTACCTCATGGATACATGGGGGTAGACTACCATCTATGGGTGCGTGAGTTCTCCATTTAAATACATGGACCACAATCCCTCAATCATAATAATTTGAAGATACCCCATACTATAGTGGAGTTTTCACTGCCTCAATAGATATGGTTTACGTACTCCTCATATTGTGGTTTATCAATTTTTTGTATATGTTTTTGTTCATGGAACTATACATTTTGGTACACACATGAAGAGTTATGGTGTCAGTTGTCCAAATGAAAGGAAGTTACTCAATTTTTTGACAAACAATTCTATATGAGTTGTGAGTCCCTTTTGTGTTTTGTGGCACCTTTCGATACCTTATTGGAACAAGAGACATAACTAATATTTGTTGAAAGATGGGGTTTCCATTTTTTCATGTGGATTTTACTATATTTATCCTAATAAGGTGTTGGTATACTATTCTATAGAGGTGTTGGTACTCACCTATGAGACATTTCTTGGGTCATCAATTAGTTGATGATGATGTTTAATGTTGTATAGAGAATGATTATTCATGGTTTAATATCTACCCTAGAGTCCTATATGTGGATTCACTTACAAGTGAGGTCGTATAATCCCTAGAATAAGGTTTAAATACTAAGTAAGTTGTAGTTAAATCACTCTATATTAGTGATTGATGGGAGTTTGGATGTGATGTGATGTTCTTTGTGATCCCCTAGTTGGGATTTCAATCCAATATGATTTATTAATAGTTATTAGTGTAGTATATCTAGAACATTCATCTAGATGATGATTGAAATAATGATATAGATGTGAAGGTTGAGACCATAGTTTATAATTTATTGGTTGAGTATCCAATTTCTATTTCTAGGAATCCTTTATGTGTATATCATGTCCCATGGTCAGTAAGTATATGAAATATGATTATCACTATAATGAATTTAACATTGTTTTATATGGACGTCATATGAATCCAATACCTTCCCTTATACTTCTAGATTTTCATCAATCAACAATGGGAGTTAGAACCCAAGACTTAGGATGGGTGAGATCAAAAAATGAATTGATTAAGTGATGACTGAGGTGTCTTTAAGATTGATTTACACAATTATTTTTCTTTGGAATTTTATTTGTTTAGCACAAGTGTCTGTTACCATCTCATTTTTACATTGTTTTTTGTGAGGTTGATATCCCAATAGAGTCTTCATACTAGCATGTTATAATAAGATATTCTATTTATAGGTGACAATTTTCCATTCACTCTACCATCATTGGAAGGATTATTTTCTAGGGAGTCTTTCCTAGGATCCTTAGATATTTATTCATAGAAAAGTAATTCTATTGTTACTGATGTATGGTCACTAATGACATTATTTTAGGTGGATGAAAATATGAGTTGGATTATTTTATTATGAAATTCAATCATGAGACATTTCTATTAGAAAATAGAACATAGAAAACAAAAACAATACAACCCATATAAACTATAAAAAGTAATTCCATTGGTTGAAAATATTGGCTTCGTGCACTGTATTTTTATTGGGATGTGGGATAGGGATTCTAATTTTTGAGGTATGGATCAGTACACTTACTTTTTAAGGAATTACATTGATTAATTTAATTTTCATGGATTCCCTATATAGTGATTAGGGAGATAAGTGATGATTTTTTTTGAATTGCCTAATATAGGGGTTTCATATGTGTTAATGAAAATGTTGAGACATGAAATATTTATGGTCTATATATGATAAAATAATGTATATAATGTTATGTCATGTGATTAGAACTATTCTTTTCTATGTGCTAAAGAAGATAGGGGACAAACAAAGTGATTCTGATTTTCATGAGTATCTGAATAACAGAAAATCATCTATCCCAGTCAAATAGCAACCATGGTGGTGTGGAGAGTCTTTTAATGGGATATCATATGTGGTATCATGGGATGTTCTATGTGTTTTATCCCATTATTATACTATGGTTATGGGAGTCTGGGCTCTGAAGATATATCAATCTCATGTTCTTGAGTGGATGGATCAGGTAATTTTCTTTTGATGAGAATACACAGTTTTTTTATGGTGATGGAATTTTATTTCTAATTTTTATGAAATGAAAATATTATAGGAATATTTTATCCTCATGATGTTGGCAATACATTGTTTATGTGCGTGCTTGAAATCTTTTATTGTGTCGTGGAAAAAAGATATGATCTAATAATGTTGTATATAGAACATATAGTGGATCCTCCTTGTAAAATTTATTGTAATAAAATTGTCTCTATATTCTAGTATTATTGGTCACAATTTTGATGGTGGAGAGGTTGATTCCCTCTTAGAAAATTCAATAATAGAAGAACCTTATTTTCATATATTAGTAATTTGTTTCTTTGATTCTTATTAATGTTTATGGGTGTACCGAGGTTAGAGGAGAGAGACTTGGGTAGAAGTACATAATGCAATTCATTAATAGTGTGCCTAAATGGTATCTTGAACTTCCACTATTTCTAGTTATGGATCAATGGTGTTTCTGAAGGGGTGAGAATCTTGAAGGTGGTTTCCTTGATCCATGTGATAGTGAATGGTATGCATTCACGAGTGGGGTTATTTTTGGGGAATTTTTGGATATATAAGACATTAGAATATTTGTCATCTCATATGTGGTTGGGTTTTATCCATTAAAATGAATGTTTTATAGTCTTATCAGAGAGATATTTAACATATTTTATATTCATGGATAGAATTTCGAGAAGGCGGAGAGGATGTAACGATATTATTTTTCCCATAACTAAGACATAACTCATTTTTTAGTTATAGATTCTTGGATATTTAATAATTTTATGATAGTAAACTATCCTAGAAAATTATTGGGGAATGTTTTTTATTTGTCTTTTGTACAAAGTAAAATATGTTTACTCTTGGGATTATAATTTGTGAGATTATGTTTTTCCATGTTTTTAGGATTTTTAATATCTAATTATTAAATATTACTTATTCCCTTGTGTGGGAATGGTGATATCTCTTAAAATGAACTCTATTTGGAAATTACAACTTATTGTTTATATTATAAATGATCCATTTTACTTAGTTATTGAATAAAATATATATGGATTTCATAATCTGGGTTGAACACTTATCATGTCCCAAAATAATTTATTTTATGTTTTTTAACTTTTCCTCTATCAAATTGGTATCACTAAAATACAAATTATATGTAGGGGTGTTTTTTTAACTCATGGGAATAAAATATAAAAGTGTGAGGTGAGATGATCCTCTATGTGGAGACTGATTGAAGTCAGTTTAGGACATAATGATGAAGGTGTGCGGATTAATGTTTTATAAACATGATGTTATGATGATTCACCATGAGACATGACTCATTAATTCAATTTCCACCTCCAATTTTTTTCCAGATTTTATTTATAGAATTGACTTGTATGGATTTGTCAAAGTCCCATAGAGGGGAAATTTGTTGTGAAATAGGAATATAGGGTGGTTCATATTATTTTTTAGTCTGGAAATTTCAGTCAAATGGAGTGATGTTTAATAACACTCACCAAGTGGGTTGTTAGTATGAATAAGTTTGTAGATGATGTCTACACAACATAATGGCCAAATGAACATTATTTGAATAACTATTTGGTAAATAACATGGGGTCTGGTCACATAAACTTCGAGGAATCCCATGTGAGGAAAAGTTCATGCAAAAGTACACACCATTTTGGGATACACAACACTGATTGATGAATGGTGCACTAATAGATACACCATGAGGCATATATTTGATTATTTCATAAAGGGTTTATATGGAAAATACACATCAATAGGGTTTATGGTATATATCCAATGTGTAATGTTGGGGGTACACAACATGTTATCCATGGTTTATGCCTTTTGCAATATCCTCATAGGAGTTTTGATTATTTGTTCACCCTATAGCCATATTTGGACTCCAATATTGTCCATTATGAGTATCATTAATATAGATAAAGATGTTTGGGCCTTCATCACTATCAATTTAAATTAATTAGATGATTAAAGTCTATTTATGAATCATTGAACCATGTCTATGGTTATTGGATCCAAGTAATGGCCCATAATGGATGAAAAATTACCCACCAAGAATTCAGATACTATGGTGTTAGACCCTCACATATATTTGGATATTGGTATCCTATATGGGTTTTTATGAAAATAATGTATCCCTATATGATGGGCTGTTAATTTCATATATTCTTCAAGGATTAATGTAGACTATTTTAGAGAATTGTGAGTTAATTGCCCACTCTTATATAATTATGATATTGTGTCTGATTTATTATCATGTATAGTGGGTTACCTCACCATCCCCTGTAGCACCCCTTGTGTGACTATGTGAAATGTAGAGTGGTAATTTTAGATAATAATTTGTATCCAAATTATCAAATCCATAGTTCTGATGATTATTACCTGTGAGTAATATGGAATCAAGATATATTACTCCCTTAGTATAGTATAATTCCCAAGGAATAGTTCACCCCTTTTGATAATGTAGTTAATACTCTCATAGAGATATGGGGTAAAAATTCTCGATGTAAAGAAGAATTTTCATAGAGAGCCTCTTTGAGGCATTTCCCAAATCCTTACATGGAATGAGATAAAATTAGTCTTAATTGATCCTGGTCTTTGGCGAGGCATGATATCCTCCTTAGGGGTTGTATCTCCCTCACATAGTTTTTACAAAAAAATAATACATCATGGGTCACCTGATATAGTAATGAGTATAGGATCAATGGTTATGGTATTCATGAATTATTGTTGGTTTGATTCCAAGGGATTGGTAACTCAATCAACTAGTTTATATATGTTAGTAAGAAATAGTTCCAAATTATGGAATCATATCTGAAGTATAGTAGTGATAGTATTCTGGTTTCCTGGAAGGTCTTACCACATTGGGACATATAATTCATTGAGTTATCCTTGTTATCATTTAGTTATTATACTCTTGTGGTGTCAGGTTTAATGGGTAGAGATACTCCATGATGTTGGTTGATATCCCCTAAGAGAATATATAGGCCATAATATTCCGCAGGAGATCCTACCAGGGTTGATGAGGTGTTTATTCCTACTAGTTTGATGTGGTAAGAAACTCATCCAAGTTGTATGGTTTCGGTCATCCACCAAAGGGGTTGTTAACTCTATCAATATTTAAATGATTATAGATGTGTGGGTCTCATACATTTTATAGAATATGGTTTCCAAAATCATTGAGAGTGACATTCCAATGAGCCTTTAGGTCATGGGGAATTATTCTTGAGACAATGATATGCTACTGATTCAGGAGGTTCACCCTACATATTGGGAGGGTGGTAGTATTAGTGCATCTTACATGGATAATGTTTAGATAATACCTCTTAGTTATGTGATATTTTTTAAGAAATCTCTAACATATGATTATGAGATAAGGATAATGGAAATTTTATGCACACCTGATATGGCTGATTATTAATTCTATAGATGACTGGAGTATTCGAGTCATTCCTATGGTGTGAGGTGTATTGGGGATTCACCATTTCATGGACTGAGTACAAAATCATGTATTTTTTCTAGGGAGATATTTACTTAATATTTTATTTGTATGATTAGTTATATCTCCTTCCCTTTTCACTATATTTTTATTGGGTTGTGATGGGTGGCTTGGTGGTTTGTCTCTTAGTTGTAATATTACTTGTATCCATGTACATTTATTTTTATAGGAATCCTACTAGGTATTTTTATTTTTATATTTGTTTTTTATTTTCACCCACACAAGTCTAGACTTTTCAAATAACCCATAGGTTTTTTGGTGACACGGTGGAATCATTTTTATAGGAGTATTAACATTAATGTTCACGGTGGTGTTCTCTTCTAGATATTCCTAAGTTGTGTTAGCAGGACATAGGGATCCATCTTCCAAGTCAATCGGGGTCAGATATTTTTTTTATTAGAACTTCTACTTATTCCCCCTTTATATTGGATTTTAAATTTTATTCCACTAGGAGGTCTAAAATTATTATATTTAGTTTATATTTTATATAGTTATGTTTTAAAATGTTGATGAGATCTTTATATGTATGGTGATGTATGCATACATAAGTTCTAGAGGTTATGGTGTCCTATATATGCATTATTCATTATTGGTTCTAGTCACTAGCACTGTTCTTATTGGATGTAGGCTTGAGTTGAGACACATGGCTAACTACCCACCCTTGTGGGGAACTAATAGGTCTAGTCATGTCATAGAAATTACAACTCACAAATAACTAAACAATCCTGGTACCACACAGTTTTTACGTTAGATATTAGTTATATAAATGTTTTATAACACATTATTTTTTCAAAAGGTCTAAGAAAATTATTTAAAAATGCTTTAAAAAATGATATATTCATGAATATAATTCTACGAGCAAATGGGAAACATAATAAGATTGATGAAATTATTATTAAGGAAAAAAATATAAATCTGTGTCATAAATGTCATGATCATAAGAATGTGAGAAAACCATAATGTTGTAGAAATATTTGATTAAGAATATTATGTGATCAAAGGATTTAATAATAATAAATGATAAAGAAACATAGATTATAGCATTAGAAAATAGGACAACCCATGATTCTCATAGATGGATAACACAAATATCATGTCAAGTAAACAAGTGAGAATTATGATAAACCATTAAAAAATTGCATAGAAATGTGGAACAAGAATACGAAAATATATATAATGCAAGGATAACAAAATAGACCAACATAATATAATTTAATATGAATCACTACCAACATCACGTCACATATCTAATTAGGCATCAATACATGAGTACCATAATGAATCAAGAATCACTACTCAAATATAATAATTATCTCATGAGATATTAAGATTTACAAAATATATTAGAGGGATATATTAGACTCACATATGACAAAATGTTAAACCATATATATCTGTGCAATACGCAATCAATCATACATATTACCATGAAAACCCATCATAATAATATGGGTAATATAATATTTTCAAATGGTATCTTATAATATGAAATCAGGAATTTTTTCATCTGATACCAAAATGTTAATAGATGAAATATGTATTTCTTAGGATCAATTATATAGTGATTCATGAAACATAACTCTTTAAAATATATTACTATTGGAGATAGAATTGAAAATTGAATAGATATTGTAAGAATAATTTTCTTAATTGTTTTATCATGAATCTATGAAAACAGTGATTTTAACTCACATGTAAAGTATTTCCCACTAAAAAGAGATATAATAAGAATTTTAAAACCACAACATAAGTTCAAATAATTCCTCCATTAATTTAAATTTTTTTTAAAAATAAGTATGAAGTGGATAATAAAAAATATTTCAATGTGAGAAGAATACATTTTAAAATCATTTATTGGTTGTTTTATTTAAAACCTTCATCTATAAAAGGTTCATAAAATTTCATTATAAAAAAGAGATAAATAAAAATACATAGAGTATAAAAGATATTTATTTGTTTATTTTTTAAAAAAGAAATGAATTTTTTTAAGAAATTAGTTGAATTTGGATGAAAAAGATCTAATAATGATTATTATATTTATTCTAAAAAAATAAAATTTTAATGAATAAATGCCTCAATAATATGATTCTGAATGCAAAATGAAATTTCCTTAGAATGAAACAAAAAGTGCCACATATAACATTGAAATTGTATAATATAACAATCATGTAAGACTATAGTCTCAAAAGAGGGATCAATCTACATGGAAAAAATGGAGTCATGAAAAACACATCCAATAGATTCTTGATTTTTCAGACTAACTCAAATATATTATTTATTAAATTTAGGCTTTAAATTCATCTATATCAGTCATATAAATTTATTTATCATCACTATAAACCATTATTATATAATTTATTATTTCACATTTATTTATTATTCATTAAAATATCCAATATTCAAATATTCATTAACTCATTTGTGTTATGATAGATTTTTTATAGAAATTGTTGTTCTAGATCATTGCTCATATGTTTAACAAATCTGGAATATCTATGATGTTTACATAGGTGTGTGTGATATATTGAAAAATTCCAATGGATATTTTATGGAAATTAAGAAGATTGTTTCTCAAGAGTGGTTAAAATAACATGTTTTGTGAATTTATATTTAATAAAAAGAATTTATTTTGTTATTTAATATATTTATATATAGTAATTTATGAATAATGAACAAATATTAAATAAATTATGATTTAATCATGTTACTGGAAATTAATTTTTCTTATTCATCTATTATACAAAGTTTATGACATTGATTATATAGGTGGTAAAACCAACCAAAATATTAAATTATTGAAATGGATGTGCGAGTAATAACATGTTTTTTATTAAAACATCCCATTCAAAAAATCCTATTAATTTTCAAAACAATATATTAATTTGATAAAAAGTGTTTAAAATATTTTTATGAATATGATAAAGAATATTGGTTAAGGATATGATAACCCTTATGTTGATGAATTGAATATTATTTTAAAGAACATATAAAAATGAAGTTTTTCAGAATCCTTCATAGGAATACAAGTTAACTGAAATGATCCAAAAAATTTAGGTTATGATGTTTATGAATTATCTCAGAGGAAACCAAAGGAAATGTGTGATTTTATATGGGTAATAGATTATATTATTTTAGGTGATCTTGAGGGTTATATTCATAAATAATAATTCCATAATGAATATGAAATGTAATTTCTCATGGAAAGTAAAAAAAAGAAAAAAAATAATTGAAATAAGTTTAGGGTTATTATATAAGTCCCTCATTTATTAAATTAGAGATACATTTATTCATAAAAATAAAATTTACCATGTTATATAATTTGGATATAATGATTTAAAATAAGTAAAACATTTTATTATATTTAATATTAATAATTAATCAAACTAAAATTTCATATAAGAACCTATAATATATAATATTTTTCAGAAAAAATTATTTTAGAATAAAAATGAATTTAATATTTCGCATTTATAAGTAATAATATTAAGATTGGGTTAATTTATTTGTTAAAATATATTATTAATAAATTTATTTAAAATAATTATGTATGAGTTACAAATTAAATAAATATTTCCTACAAAAAATGTATTTTTTTGAAATATAATTCTATATAACACTATTGGATTTTATATATTATTATATTAAATGTATTTTATATTTAGTAACAATTAATTGAATTAACAAAGGTATTTATATTGAAACCATGATTTCTCAATAATTAAATTCATTCTTTAAATGTAAATTCCGTAAAAATATTTAATGTTTTAAAAAACATGTAATAATCTGATATTATATTTATAAACGCCATTTATTACATTAGAATCTACATGTTCATATGACACTACCTTTTACATAAAAAACCCAAAAAACCTTGAGTTAAGACCTGAGGAATATATAATCAATGGTTATAGTGCTGTTTGGTGATATAAGTAAAATTGGGCTTGTATTTTTTTCCATAGTCTTGAACATATCCCACATACAATTTCACTCAAGTTGTACTTGATTAATTTCACCTTAGGCATCATCAATGGAAACCCCTAGTGATGGAAACTCATTTACAGGTTCAAAAAATGTTCTTAAGAAAGAATACTTCTTCTTCTAACATAGGTTAATTATACTATCTATACATATTTTGTAATGTGATTTTTCAAATTATACCTTATATTTCAATGACTATGTTAGTATGGAATAATTTTAATGAAATAATACTCACAATTTATCTCAGAAATTATTATCATATCCATTGATGGTATCAATATTAGTTTAACCAATAAGGACACATAATCCAAATTAACACATGTATAATAGGCATATTACATTCAATATACACCATCACATATATTTATATAAAAGTAAATTATATTCACAATTTTATTATTTAGGATGTTTATTGTATTTTCAATGAGTTAAATTTATATATAGTTTTCATCTACAATATAATATTTAGGATATATTTTGATTATGATAATTCAACTCTTTTTTTTGTATTTTATTTTGTTTTTAATCCTTTTATAATTTTTATCATTCTACAGTATTTAGCTATCATGTAATATATTTCTATTTTTATTTTCATTTTTTACTATAATAAAATAAATAAAATGGGAATTTTAGTATGATGTTTCCGGTAAGAATTTATTTTATTTAATGTAAATGTGGAATTATACATTTGGGGTGTTATATAATATCCCACTCAAATGGAATTTATCCTAAGAAATTTTATTACTAAAATTATCAAATATGGGAAATTTTTTTTATTAACTCATTAGGTCCCCATTTGGCTGAACAAAACATAGGATTTCACAATAAAAAATTAACTGAGTGTAGTATAGTAACAATCAAAAAATCTATATGATACAATATCTACATTTTATTTTCCTCATAAGAGAGACCATGTTCCAATTACATAGCTGTTGAGGTTAGTAAATGTGATGGATATGGTACTAACATCTTCAAAAGTGATATATGGAAGACATTATGTATGTGTGAGAGGATTACTAAAATAATAACTAATTATGATATAATCACTTATTAATCATCAATATTTTTTGAGGCAATGTATCTAGGTCTCATCATTCCCATGTTTTCAAATCTCACAACTCTCTTCCAAGGATATATAGATAAGAATACATTATCACTAACATAAAAATATTGATCTCATAAATTGTTATATATATATATATATATATATATTATCAATATTTTGATGTTTTGATATGTCACAGAATGGTTTGGGACTTTTAAATTATTTATTGTAAAGAAATATAGTTTTAATAGTTTTCTCTATCAATCTCTTTACCAATATGTTACAGTTTTGTATATCATACCATATAGAGACTTATATGGTGCCATTTGGATGTTAGAGTGGAAATTATAATTAGTTTATATCTCAAAGAATAGAATATATTGATACAAACATCCTTTAAAATATATTTAGAGTGATATTATCATATCTTATACTATTTAATTCTCATTTTAAATTGGACCTTGGTTTTGAAATATTTGATAATTTTTAGGTATATGTACAATGTTTGTTGGATATTTTTATAGAACATTTTTCCATATTGTGGATCTTGATTAGATAAAGTTGATATTATTACATAATTAAATATTACCACATTATTTATATATAACTCAACATGTTGATTGTCTTAGAAATTATTTTGGAAAGGTAATATTTAATCCTTTCCATTATTAATTTTTAATATATTATTTGAACATCAATAAATAATTGTTCCCATTCAATCCTCATCAACTATAGAATTGCATGATCCTATAATTTTAGAGTATTATTCACCTTATTTTAGTTTCACATATGGTAATTTATTACAAAATCATAGCATTTTATTAACTCTAAACATACCCTTTAGATAATGTTTAAAACATTCTTATATAATTAAAAAAATTATGGTCTTCTTTCTTGTATATATATAATATTTTTCCCTATGAAGATAATTTCACCAAAAATATTAAATTAAAAAATTATTGTTGGAGGATATAAAAAATGTATCATATTATTTTCTCATGGTAAGTTTATTGATGTGAGTCATAAGCTATCATTATATACAAAGATACATCCCAGGCCCTTCTTTTATGAATCACTACATATCAGAAACCCTTATATAATGTAGTGTAGTTAATATATATATGTTGTGACCAATAAATTTTTAATCTCTATGAAGAAATATTCATATTAATATATTCCATGAAACATTACTCCCTTCCATGTCAACATAGATAGTGTATTTAAAAACATAGAGAAATTTTACAGGAACCGTAAATATTATCCTTCTATATTAAGAAAACTATAGATTTATAGAATATAATTTGGTTTCATTAATTTATTAATCACCTCTATATTTGATGGATCTACTAATATGTCATCTCTTATGATAACATAACCCAAGAATGATGTTTTTTATAACTATGATTCATACTTGTTGACTTTGTAATATATCATCTCCTTTCAAAAATATTTCAGAACAATCCCAAAATTATATCAATGTGTTACATTTCTATTGAAATATATGTGAATATAATTATTAAAGGATACCAAAAATTTGTAAATTTAATATCCAAAGACTCAATTCACATTATACTTGAATATTTTAGGTGAAAGTTTAATTATGAATTGAATAATTATGAATTCACAGTGTTTTTAAATTGTGTGCAAGGCTATCTGGGGTATACCTTCTTTCACTACCCTTAGGTGATGGTATCTATAATGAAGAAACTCTTATAAGAATTATTTATTCCCAATAATTTTACATTAAAAACAAAAAATATAGGTAATATGTACTTTTTCATGATTGGAATATTGAAATGTTCAAAAAAAAAAATCAAAGATAATATGATTTGATATATCTCTCTTCTAGGTAAATAGGATGAGAGGTCACCACACTAACGAATTGGGATTATAAAATCTTTTTCAATTTTTTTTGAAGTTTATTATTCAATTGTTCAAATTTAATGGAGGATATTATATAAGGACATCTATATATATAAGAATATCACCATGTATGACTTCTATTGAAATCTTAACCTCAGGTTTTGATGGAATACTAAGTTGATATTCATAAAATAATAAATATATTAATACAAAATTGTCATTAATTAGAATTTTAGTTCCAACCATACCATTTTATCCTAATATATCATATAATTGGGTATCATTACCTAAATCGGTGTAATATTTTCTTATGTTAATAATCATCCTTACAATGTTTTTTAATATGCAATCATTTTGTATATACAATTTGATAGCCTTATTCGGAATATTTTTGTGATATATACATAAGAAGAGTTAATAAATGCCTATTATGAAATAAAATTACATCAATGGAAGAATAAATATATTTCTAGGATGTTCTTACCCACAAATCATAATTATTAATATACCTTATATTAAATCATTAAACCATGAGATACATTAACTAATAATTTAATATATAAATATTGAGAATAAGAATCAATAATATTATACACTATTAAAGTTTTGTTGGAATACATAGAACTAGAATAAATAAATTGTTTTTATTGATGAGAAAAATTATCACCACCTCAATTTAATGATTTTATTTCTAATCATTTAAGAAAATAATTTTTTTTATAATGAAAAACAAATACTAATATATTATAAAAAATTTAGTAAATAATCATATGACTTATGAAAAATAAATCATAATATGTCTTACACCATGACACCATCATTTAAATCAATGATTATTTTGGATCCACATAGGTTGATTTTTGTTAGTTACTCTTATACTTCATAACCTAATATTAAAAAATAATAAAATCCCAATTTGATGCTAACTGAGATGACCTAAGCATTACATGAATTTATTTTATATAATATTCTCTCATTATATATAATAAATAAACAATAAATCCTAGTTGACTATGTATTAGTTCCTTTTAAGATTAGATTCATAAATATATTAGTGCACATTATTTCTTGAACATCCCTAACAAAATATCACACCCATGAATTTCTCAGAAATGTTCTCCCATGTATGTCCCTCTGTAAATAGTAAACTTTAGAATGAGTAATCCGAAATTTTACAAAAATAAAAATCGTAAAAATGTTTTATATAATGTTAGTTCATAAGTATGTGAGAAAACATTAATATAGTAGAAATATCTAATTAAAAATATAATTTGATCTTTGGTCGTAGTAATAAAACATTGAGGAGAAACATTAATCTAGGAAAGGAAACATAGAACCACAAAAAGAGAATCATAGTGGTACAACATGCATATCATGGACTAGAATCATGCTAAAATAATCAAATACCGTGGAAAAAACATAGAAATGTAGTATAAACTGTCACGAACCATCCCGATGTGGCCCGAACCGTGACTCCCTATGCCTGCCTCCAATACACCAGGGGCTGGTGACTAGCACTAAGTCGGCATATCACTATCATGGGAGGCATTGCCTATTTAACTGCACACACACACAAATCTCCAAGCCAATAATTTCTGAAATGTAAAAGCCACTAAGTAACAAGATGCATGCATACAACTAATCCCAACCAAAATAGTACGACAGAAAGTAATGTGATGAATGTAAACTATGCGAGAATACAAGCCCAAAAAAATAAACAGTATGTAAACTACCAAGTCCAACTTATAAGACCAAAGAGGTAGTGGGACTGCTTCTCGTAGTCTTAAGAACACCTCAGCCTATAGGGAACTCATAAATCTCCATCCTGTCCTGATATTCCCTTGACTCCATCGAAAGGTCACAGATCTGCACAAGACATGACAAATTTTGGAAAATCCCATACAGGGGTGAGTTTTACAATACTCAGTAGAGGACCCCAATAACCCACAAAGTGATACACAATGAAAAGGTGCAGTTAGCTCAACACAATATATGTATGATGAACATATATCAAGAGAAACACAATTGAGATATACTCGAAACCCAGACTCGTGGGCTAGAGACAAGACACATAACTACATAACCATGAAAGGTATTTTTTTAAGGTTCCACAATGAAATAATATAAGAGAAATCATTCCACTTGTATGATGGTCATGATGACGTCGGTCTGAGAAGTTCTGTTCACCAGGAAATCTCATGATAGATAGTTAAACTCATTCTGGGAGAACACACTCCGGGTTGGGGAAAGTTAATGATACACAGACGAGGATCACTTCTTGGGCCTTGGAGGATACCATGACTCATCCAGATTCACCTACTATATAGATGATCAACGTCCTATGGGAATAGTCACATCAATACCTGACTCTACCTTGGAGCAATGATGTAGAATTGATCTCACTCTAGGCCTCTCAGAGGGATACCTACCAAAATCTCGGAATATCTTTTTGGAGGGACCATACTCATGTTCAGGGAAATGATACCTGACCATCTGAGGAATGAGAAAAATGGGGGCACTAACCCGAATTAATCGAGTCCAAGATATGGTGGAAAAAAGATTCAAGACATGTTCCATGATATACACGACATTTAGAAGGAGGGAAATGATCTGTATCATGGCTCTGGGTACTGCATGTGTGTAAAAACCAATGTTAGAGGGAACATGTCATGTAGAAAGGCATGTACATGGTGTGTAGGGTGGACCACACACTCTATTTGAGTAATCGGGGATCCCTTCATGTATTCAACTATGTGCATGTACACGACTTAAACCTGTGTGTCATCCCATGTAACTGATATATGGGGGAGCCATGTAACTGGCATAGTCTGGTCATGTGGTGGAGTGCAAAGTCATGTATTCCACCCCATGTATGTGTATTTCCTTGGTTACACACTGAGTCCCATGTAAGGACCAACATACCATTTTCATTATAGAACACTCCATGTCATAACCTCACCATCAACAGAACCCTAACCTCCACATACCCAAAACCACATGGAGTTTCCTTCATGATACACGTCGATTATTCAGGGAATTTTCAGAATTACAAGTTCTTTGCTGGTACGCCTCCAGTGATGCCCATTATTCGATCTGATCCCCAATATCCAATGAGTACTCAGCAATGGTCGCCCATCCTTGATGTCCAGATCACTCGAGTCAATTATGTGTGATGAGTCATGCACCTAACTCACCAATAGGTCACATTGAATAAATCATGAACCCAGTGAATGTATGGTGGTAGAGCTAGGTGGTACACAACCTCTCTACCTCTGTGTTGTATCTCGAAAGGCTCGACAAACCTAATAGATTGCTTGTGTCCCTAGCCAAATATCGATAACCCACATTGAGGAGATTATTGAAGGAAGACATGGTCTCCCTCCTCTAAATCCATAGGTCTCTGTCTCCCATCAGCTTAACATTTTTCCTGGCTCTGTGCAGTCTTCATCCACACCTGGATGATATGCACCTTTTTGATTGTTTCTCCCACCATCTCTAGACCCATGAGTGCTGACTCTTCAGGGTTGGTCCAGAAAAGTCCTAACTGATAGGGTCTCCCATGTAAACCCTAAAATGGTTCCATACCAATGGTGGATTGGTAGATATTATTGTACGCAATCTTCATTAGTGGTAGGTGGTCCTCCAAATTGCAACAAAATTTCAAGATATAGTCCTACAACATATCCACTGAAACCTAAATCATCTTCTCTATCTAACTATCTATCTGGGGATGGAACATTGTGCTCAAGCATAGCTGAGTCCCAAAATCCTTTTGTGATCCCTTTCACAAACAAGATGTGAAGTGAGCATCTCTAGATGAGACTACTGTCAAAGGGACTCCCTGAAGCTGGACTATCTCTTACAGATAAAGGCATTCTAGGAATTTTATAGAACTCTGATCCTTGATGTCTTAGAATTGGATCGACATGGTGATTCGGTCATTGATAACCCAGATGGAATAATGAAAATTGGATGTACATGGTAATATCATCATGACGTTCATAGATATTACATCCCACTTCTACTATGGATCTTCTCGGGGGTGAACTTGCCCTACTGAAACCTGGTGCTCAGCCTTCACCTACTGGAACATAAGGAATAAAAAAACTATGCTACTACCTTATTCATACCTAACCATAAGAACTGACTCTAGTGGCCATGAGAAATTTTTCCACTCCTATATGTACAACCAAGGGGTTTCATAAAACTCTCTCAGGATCTCTTCCCGCAATTCCACTGGTACAACAATGCATCCTATGAAGAAAACAATGTTCTCCCCACCTTGTGAATATCAATCAAGATTATGTCATGTGGAAATATGAAAACGTAAATCCTCATAGTTGAAATCCCCTAGTTGTGCCTCCCTAACTCGCAGTAAGAGTGGAGGGGTGACAATAAATCGACATAAGTTAAGCTACATCATCTATATCCATGAAGGGTAACGGTAATTAGGCCAACATTTATATAGCCTCACTCAACACCTGTGAGCTTGATCTCATGCTTAGAGCATATTCCACATTGTTTGTCTTCACTGTAGTATAAATGGTATCAAAATTGTATTCCTGGAAAAACTATAACCAACTCCTATGTCTCAAATTCAGATCATTCTTTGATAATATGTATTTGAGTCTCTTATGGTCAGAGTAGACGATAAATTGCTCACCCATAAGGTATTGTCACCACATATTCAATGTGGATACCACCACTTCCAACTCAAGATCATGGGTCACACAGTTCTGCTGATGTGGCCTATAATGGAGCGAACTATAGTAAATCACTTCTTGCCTCTGCATCATGACCCATCCAAGACTGGTCCCTGATGTGTCATAGAAAACCATGTACTCGATACCCTCCTCCGAAAATCTCAAAATTAGTGTTCTTTTCAAACTCTGAATCAATGGGTCATAATCCTTCTTGCACTTCTGTATCCATATGAAAGGTTTCCCCTTCCTGAACAAAGATTTCACTAGTTTTGATATCTGGGAGAAATTAAAAATGAATTTCCATTAATTTTCTGCCAACCCATGGAAGCTTTGTACCTCCGTCATGCTCCGTGGTGGTTTGAATGATAAAAGTGCCTCTACCATGGCTGGTTCAACAACTACTCCATATTCTGAGATGAAATGTCCCAAAAGTGTACTTCTTGAATCCAAAAAAGGAATGTTCAAAGCATCCCATAAATCCAGTGCTCTCAGAGTTAGTCTTGAACCATCCATAGGTGTCTCGCATGATCCTCCTAGGATGTTGAGTACAAAAGGATGTCATCGAGGAAGAGAAATAAGAACCGATCTAAATAAGGATGGAAAATTTGGTTTATAACTCCTATGAACACTGCAGGGGCATTCGACACCCCGAATGGCATCACCATATACTCATAGTGACCATAGTGGCATCTGAAATCCATCCTTAGTATATACTCATACCTTACTCATAATTGGTGGAAACCTGATCAATGTTCATCCTTAGAAAACCACTTTTACCCATTTAGCTGATCAAAGATGTTGTATATCCTATGTATTGGATACGTTTTCTTCACTTTCACCCAGTTCAGGATCTGGTAATCCACACAAACCACTAACATCCGTCTTTCTTCTTGGAAAACAAAACTGGGGATACCCAAGGTGAATTGCTGGGTCTTACAAGACCCTTGCTCTAGAAATCATCCAACTGCACCCTAAGCTCACAAAGCTCTATGGGAACCACCCGATATTCTAGTGAACAATTTAGTGTGGTCCCTGGTTGTAAGTTGATTCATAATTCAATCACCCGGGGGGAGGTAGTCCTGGAACATCTTCAAGAATGACATCCTTAAACACCTCCACTACTGTTGGGAACTGGAAGCTCACAACATCTACTGATCTAAGGGTAAGGCTAGCCAACTCATGAATGATAAGATGCACCCTCATATGCATGATCCCACCTTCTACGATGCCTGAGTCACTTTTTCATTGACAAAGGAAAACCTCATCCCATCAATGTGGACACACAACACTCTTCACCTAAATCTTTCAATCTGGGCGTGGATCAAAGATTGCCAATCCAAACTAAGTATGATGTCATAAGGACAAGATGCTTCCACCCAGAGGTTCCAATCGAAACTCTTTCCTACAAGGGTAAGATCACACTATCTAAAAAAGTGGGTGATCATCAAGTCTCCTACCATAGGTGTATTTGTGCGTAATGTATGGTTCATCAGCTCTACTAGATTCTCAAGGTTTCGCACAAGACATGTGGTGAGGATTGAATGACTAGAACTTGTGTCTATAAGTAAAAGAACTATGGTATGAAAAGTAATGATCATACCTCAGATCATACCTGGAGTCCTTGGGTCATATGCCTCGACCACATTCTATTGTCCGCACCCCTATCCCCTAGCTCCTTGAGCCTGGTTCAGACCACCTAGGGGTGGTGGTGGAAGTAGTTCGAAGCATCCACCACCACCTGCAGCTCTCCCTTCTCCTCTTCCACGTCCGCTTCTTGGAGGGTATATCTGCTCCACTCTCAGCCTCTACATCAGTGGACCATCCACCACTTCCTTGTCATTAGTTCGACTGGATGGAAATTCTATAGTGTGATTTCTCCTACCATTAGATGACTAACATCACCCCTCTCTAGTCTGATTGGATCCATCTGGACAACCTTGGACTATCGATCCCCAGTCTCAGGTCCTCCTGTGACATCTCCCACGTCTTAATCGTTGTTCCTGACAACATCTCCCTACTGTCAAGGACTCTTCACCTGTCTTCCTACTCTTGACTGTCGTTGGCTGTCTCTACTCTGCCAAGAAGCTCTTGATCACCAAGGGCCACTCGATTACTCCAACATAATTTTAATTTAATAGAGACATGGCAATATCTAAAAGTTCCCAACATAGAACTCACTCAAAGTCCTTGATCTGATGTATTGATCCCTGAACATATCCATCGAGTGCCTATCGATGTTGGTAAAACTTGATGAATAGTCAGCTACCATTAGATTGCCCTGTTGGATTTGAAGAAGATCATAGATACGTTCTAATCTTAGCATAACTCGAGAAAAATCATCCCTAAAGAATCTCTCAAATATTGTCCAAGAATGAGTATTCTCATCATTTGTCTAAGTGGTCATAATCCACCATCATCCCAATAAACCTTAAATAATGCTATCTCTTATGATTGCCATCTAGTTTGATGGTTTTCTCTGTAGACAGAAAAACACTTGTCACCACCTCATTTTAGTCCACTACCGCTCGAGGGTCAGGCTCACCTTAGAACGTGAGGGGTCTTTATCTATAGAACTCTTGGTACACACTCATGTTTCACCCCTTGTTGTTTGGTACTGTAGGTACCATGGTCTTCTTCACTGGTGGTGTCATAGCAGGTGAACCACTGGAAGAAATTCCTAGGGAACTGGTCCATGTATCGAATCATCATCACTGAGGGGGTATTCCTTATGTTCAAGCTACTAAATCCTAGCAGGTATGCGTCATGGAGGCATCCTGTAAGGGAAAAATATATACCTTGATCAGTGAATATATTTGTATAGCTGACACAAAGGACATGGAAAACACAACCCACTCTTATATGATGCCGGTACCATTATTTTACTTCCCCACAACTAGTATTTTCATATACCGAGTTGAAAAGCATGTTATCATAGTCCTGAGGTATGGATACATTGGCTACATGCACCAACACTGGAGTCATTGGCATGAAATCCGAGATCAAAACACTTAACATTGTTGCCCCAAACCATTCTCAGACACTCTTGGTCCTAAAATAGAACTGACCACTCTGATACCACTCTATCATGACATGTCATAGTGGTGCATGCACCGAAACTCCTCAAACTCGCACTCAATAGGCTAGGGTCTAGTGACTACCACCTAGTTAGAATTTCATTGACATGGGAGGCAGTGCCCACCCGCTAACTCACTTAATGTAAAAATAAGATCAAACCAAAATTTTGGGTTCACGAAGCCTCAAAATGACATATCTTCTCTGCTCTTGGTTCCATAATAATTCCATATAATATTTCTAAATAAGAAATGGAAAATCTGAGACATTACACAAACCTAGGAATATGAATCATAATGTACATAATAGGTAACCTTAAAAATTATACTGAAATATATGATAAATAATCACTACCTATATCCCATAATATAGATTATTACCAGTCACAAACTTTTTCCTAGAATATATCAATCATCACCGCTCATATTTATTAATTATGTCAAGAGAAATAAGTATTTATCTAATTCAATAGAGGGATATATGAGATCCTCCAATCACATTATGTTAAACTATACATAGGTATTTCACATGAAATCAATAATAAACATTACATTTTAAACCCCACAGAACAAATATGGGTTGCTTAACATTTTCAAATGATATCACATAAGTTGAAATCAAGAAGTGGATCAGTTAATACAAAAATTTAAATTACTTAAAAGAAGTACATCCAAAGAAACTTTTGATGGTAATTAAACATAAATAAATCTATAAGTGATAGTATATATTACAGATAAAGAAAAAAAATGGAAGAGCTTTCAAAATATAATTTTCCCTATGGTTTTTTGTTATATTTTATTAAAAATATTTATTTTATGTCACTCTAAATGTTATTTCCCCAAAAGGTGTAATGATTATTAATAAAACATCAAATTAAGTCCATGAAATGGAATATTTAAAATAAATAATGGTAATGAATGAGAAATGTGTAGTAGAAGATAAAAACTATATAAAAGTGAATGAAAATACTTTTTATTTTCCCTTAGGTATTTTTTTATGAAACATCACACCATTTAATGAATTATAAATTTTAATTTTGTTAATTTATAATGAATAATTTGAAAATTATAAAATATATTAACTATTTTTTTAATTAATAAAATAAAACTTTTTTAGTAAGAAAGAATATTTGTGTGGAGGAGAATTATCTAATAAAGAATAAGATAATTGTTCTTATTAATAAGATATATTTATGAATGTAGTAATACATAATGACGATGATCTAGAATTAAAATGGAATTTCAACATATTGAAATTGAAAATAGTATATTAGATAGATAAATTAACAAGTATAATGCACTTATAAAATCAAATAGTCTCATAAGAATAATTTTGAATCGGGAAACATAGATTGATTCATGAAAAACCCTTACATTGGATTCTTCTTATATAAGATGCACTTTATACTCCTATATAATCAATTTGTATTTAATATTCATCTATATTAAAAATATATTTACATTTTTTATTTATACAATTCAATTAATATTTTTATTATACATTTCTATCTATTCTGTGTTAAAATTTATTTTCAATTTTTAATTGTACTTATTTATTTCTGTGACAATGACCTCGTAGATCAAGTCCATCGTCTTTGAAAATGTTTCCATTACCTATAGAATATTTACAAAGGTTATATAAATGTTTCTAATATATTTATGATCCCTAATATTCATCTGATATATGTTATGTTGATGGTTTATCAAAAGTGATTAAAATCTTCTTTTTCTATGAATTTTGATTCAACAATGGTAATTTATTTTATTAACGAATATAATTATATATATTTATATGCTATAATTATTAGAACATATGAAATAAAAATTCATTATATAACATTAAAATTATTTAGGTTTTATAATTCATTAATGATGTAAACACTTTAACATATTTCAACTAAGTGGTTAAATCGACCAAAATATATACATGTTATATCGAATGAATAAGTAAGAACATCTTGTTGTATTCTAATAATATAATTGTTATCATTGCTTACTGATTTAAATATAAAATTTATCAAAGTGATTTATCATATTTATGAATATTTTGATAAAAAATAATAATTTAGAATTATTATACAGAGGATAATATATATATTGAATACATGAATCTTATCATAAAGTGTGTATTGAAAATAAAGGATTTTGAATTATATATGATCAGAGGTTACAAAATTGGATATTTAATTATTATTTAGGTTTTTATAAATGTTATTCATAATTAAATTGAGGTAAAATTATACTTTTAGTTTAGTTTTGGGTGTCCTTTTTCAAAGAACATGATTGAAATATTTAAAAAACAATTACTTAATGAATAAAGAATGTAATTTATTCGGGAATGTGAATTTAATGTGGGAATAAATTTAGATAAGAAAAGTATATTATTATAAATACCACAGAAAATAATTTATAGATACCTTTTTATGATATTTTACATCAATAACACTAGTGAAAACCTTTTACATTTATTTTACTTTTACCGTGGTAATTATATTTTTACATCGGTAACTCCTTTTTATGTATAAAAATGAAATTGAGATTATTACCTAATTATGACATAATGACATCAAAAATGTAATTATTTTGATTTATTTATATTTCTAAAAGTGATAAAATGTAATTTGAATCTAAGGATACATAACACATTATTTTTATTAATAATATGCTTAAGAATAAAAATGTATACATTTTTCTCTATTCCTAAGAAATATACAGTAGTTTAATATTAATATTACATCTAACATCTTGTTACCCTCCTTAAGGTACTTTACCTCTCTTATATTACTTTTCTCTTTAATTTGGTTTTTCTTAGGACTCACAAGGATGGAGAACCTTTGTTGAGATATATGACCTAACATTTAGGGTTATCTGTTGGTTTGAATAAATAGAGTCTGAGTATACATGTGTTGAGGGGTTTATGGACTTCTTTATGAGTTAGGTGAATTCTTGAAGTGGTTTGTGGTTTTTAAGGAATATGATGTTTTTATAGTATCTTGGATGAATACACACCATGTAATAGAAATACATGATGTTTAATATCTACTGGGTACATGTCACGAACCTAGTACATAGAATGAAGGGAGTAAATTCCATGTATAATTTACAAGTTGTGTAATGATAAAAGATTCATTTTTTTAAAATGAATATAGTTTTGTTATTATATGTGATCCTTGTGGATTACACAATGTGTTGAGTCCTTACACACTATATACATCTCATAGAGACTTCATATGATATGTGATGCATGCTGTGTTTTGACATGAAATATCTACTATGATTCATGGTTATCAAATGATTTGGTACTAATTTAACTATTTTATTTAAAATTGTATAGAATTGGTAAATTGTATTTTTTACATTATTTTGATATAAAAATTATTAAACTATTATATTGACTTGTTTTATTTAATTTTGTGCAAGATTGGATTAATATTCAGAGACTTGATATGGAACACATGTGTGATACCCTACCAATCCTATTAGCTCACATCATGTTTACCCCTTTAGTGGGTAGTAGAATTAATATTGTAATTAGATGTAGGGAATTGTAGTATTTCATGCTGTGGTGGTGAGGGTTTTTGATATATAGGGTCTGGGTTTTGGTGGTGAGATGTGGAGAGTTTTCCCACGTTATCACATTGAGATATTAGTGTTTTCATTTGTTTTTCTAGTCATTCGTAATTGAAAATTTTCACATGGGGATTGATTGGTACATTTTTAAGTTGTATTAATTACATTTATCCTTACGTCGTATAGAATATATATATATATATATATATATATATATATTATTCTATTTCAATCTTTTATGTTTATGCATTCCTTGTTTTTCCTTCGGGTTAAGAAAAATAATTCCCTGTGATTATTTTTTGACATCTGGGTGATAATATATAGCCTGTAGGGATCATGAATTCACTTTGGCTATGTGGTTGGTTGAGTGAGGTATTAGTTTTACAGGGTATATTAGTTCTGTTTTTTATAAATTGGTATTAGAGGCATTTTTTCTTGAGCTTTATTTATTTATTTATTTTAATACATTGGAGATAGTATTTTTTGAGACATGAGATGTATATTGTGGAGACTGCATGGCCAACCCTTTTTTTATGAGACCCAATTACCATGTGATGTGAGGATGAGTGTCTCATATTTTTCTTCATGTCAATATTTAATTTTCACTATAGGTTATCTATTTTAAACTGTTTTTTTTTCTGTTTGATCATTTCTTTTTTATTTGGTGTGAATGATGTATGTATTAGATATGTGTTCTCTGAGTTCCTTAGGAGGGAGTAATTAAAGATCCTCAATGGAATTATCTAATGGATCATAGAATTATTAGTGATATGATGTAGATAATTTATGTCATGGAGGATAAATATCCACAATATTATAATTTTTTTCATCTAACCAAGAGCTTTATGAGATAGAGATCAACCATTAATGTTCTTGTATGAGAAGCCCCTATCCATTAAATTAAGGTATGAACATCAAGAGGTGTAGGAATATCTTGGAAATATAGATCATATCATCAACATCCGAGATACACCTAAGAGAATCAATGTAAACTGTATGATTTTACAACTTGTGTGTCCCTAATGGAATTAGTGGGATTCGATGTTACACAAAAATAGGTATGTGATATTCGATTATAAGGGTTTCAAAATTCTATGTTCTCATAGTTTTCCTGATTTATAGATAATGGATATGTCTCTAGAGTTCCTCATTACATTTTAAGGGGTCATTAAATGTTAGTATACACCAATCGATTTGCTGATATGGTTTATTTTTACTAGAGGTTACAATGAATGTCCAGTTGAATGTTTTATGTACCTTCATGGTTTATGATCAGGTACCAGATCAAAAGTATTTAAGCTAAATAATTCGGACAATATAGAGAGAAAAGAATAGTATATAATGGCTAATGTGAATATGGATGTAAAATTCAGTCATTTCTCTCTTTCTATTCCACCTTGTGGTAGCTTCATTGATGTGGTATGGAAAAATAAGAAGTGGAAGGAACATTGTAGGATTGGTGGAACTGGTTCTCTGTAGAATACCACTTAAGAACCTCTAGTTGTAGCTAGTTTTGTGAAATATACTTTCTATCAATTTGGAAATTTCATAGAGGCACTAAATTCTTGGACATACCATAAAAATTTCTGTCAATAGTTGTGGATTTTATGGCCATCTACAATGCATTGTTTAGGCTATGTATATATATACATATAATTAGGGATCATCATCACCAAAGGCTAATTCCACGAAATTAGGTAATTCAAAGACTATAGGGCTCTAGGAAGAAGCCTCAAGAGTGAAGAAAATTCACATAGTAGATGATTTTCTATTTGAGGTGGGTTCATGACTTGATAGAGTTATATGTATCCAATTTATTTCATCCTCAACAGTGATTCCATTATTTGATACTACTGCTTCCCACTCATTAATGTCTATCCATTTTTTATAATATTATACTTCTAATGAATCTCAAATCATTTGTTATGTAGTTAGATAATCTTTTTACGAATAGAAAAGATCATGGGTTTTGATGTCCTTCTTATGGGATATCAACAACTGATGTAGAGTTAGTATGGTATATTATTGTTCCTGATGGATATCAGTTTGATGTCATCATTAGTAGGTATTTGATTTTTTCCCATCATGATAAGGTTTATTTTTATCATCGGCATGTTATTATCTCAAAGACAATGGGATCACAATAATGTTTCAGGAAGGGTGGGATATGAGTTATGGTCGTGTAGAACCTTCGTTCCCATATCTCAAGAGTTTTCTATCCCCTATAACAGTTGTTCCTGATGACATATCTTTTGTTTTTTATCACTCCACTAATGATGAGACATTAATTAAATATTACCAAAATATTTCTCTAGGATTCCTCTATAGAATTCTGTATATTTTACTATTGACCTAGTTCTATGACCCTATTTGATATTGATACCTTATTATTGTATGAAACTAGTGGAGATAAAAGAGTTCAATATTTAGTTGGATGATCTATTGGAAAAGGGCATTATTCTCCCTAGTGTTTCAACTTTAGCATCCCCAATGATATTTTCTAAGAAGGAATACTATTCATTATGATTGTGTTTGTATTATCATAAGTTAAACTATGTGATAGCTATGAACACATATAATTTTTTTAAAGTTGATTATTTTTTTATCCTTAAAATTTTGGAGAAATTGTTTTTGAAGGCTGATCATTCGTCGAGTTATAATGATCTCATGGTTTGGGAGTTTTATATAACATAGAATGTTTTTACGTAAAGGTATAACCATTATGGATATCTTGTGAATCTATTTGGTATGAATAATTCTCTTGATATTTTCATAGATTTTAGGAATAACATTTTCCATATGTATCTTGAAACGTTTTTATAGTGTTCATGGATGATATTTTTATATATTCGAAATATTAGAGTGGGAACAGGCACTATCATTTTTTTTGTTTTGGAAATCCTGAGGTGTCACCATTTGTATGGAAATATTTTGAAATTTTATTTCAAGATTATAAAATTGATGTTATTAGGGATTGTGATTTTGATAATAGATTGATTGTTGATCCTAATATGGTAAATTATATTTTTTTCAAAGGAAGAACCATAAAATTTCATTGACATTTGTTGGTTGCATGGTATTTTTTGATACTGTCGAGGATTCATAAAGTATTTATCTATGTTTTAATCATATTTGACTCCTCTTAACCAGAAAGGTGTGAAATATTAATGGGTTGAAGACTGTCAGTATACATTGGTTATGTTGAAAAAAATGTGACATTAACTTCTATTATGATATCACCTAATCTCTATAAGAAATATCGTATTTATTTTGATACTTCTAGAACTAGATTGTGTGTTGTTCATATACAGTCTGATCATGTGGTAACTTACAATTCTTTTCATCTTCGACCACTTGATAATTATTACCACACTCTTTATTTAAATATTACCATAGTTATTCATTCACTTATGTGTTACTAGAATTATCATTTTGATTAAATCATCTCTGAATTATCATGTTATAATATTTTGAGAATTATATTTTCTAAAAAATACATGAATATTAAATAGAGATGATGTGTGGAATTTTTTTAGATTTTTGAATTCAATATCAGATACAATATGTGGAAGGGGAATGACGTTGAATATTCCCTTGTAGGAATTTACCAAATTAAGAAATTATCTAATTGAATGAAGAGTGGATCCTTTTGGGAAATTTTCCTCAGTTTCATATGGATGTCGAGGATGATGTTTATAATAGGGTTTTCACCCTTATTGAATTACCATCATCCCCCCTATATTATATTATTCATATGCATTAAGCGGATGAGGATTCTAGAGGAATTAGAGAAACCCTATATGTTGATGAGACTAGTTTTGGATGGTATCTCTCTTTATAAGCTACTCTGAATTGTGGGGATTAGTTTGGCATCCTATTAACTATGAGGAGCTCATGTTATTATTATCATAGTCCATTTGAATTTATTCGACTTTAAACTATGAGGATGTATTATTATTTGAGATGGACATTATGGTGGTTGGGTTTGAAGCATGACTTTTCTTATTATGCACCCATTGTTACACCTTCCAATAGATTAAAGTAGAGAATTTTAAACCTTATGATTTTCTATAGCCTATTCAAATGCTGATTTGAAAATGGGATGTGGTATCCTTAGGTTTTTATTTGATTACTTTGAAATCATCAATGGATTAATGGTATATAGTTTTTGATTTATTAGTAAAAAAAGAGATCTCTTTTTGTTTTGAGAAATGACATTACTAAATATGAGGATGTGGGTAGGCTCTATATTTTCGAAATTTTGGGGTTACATGGGGTTCCTTGTGAAAACCCTACTCATTATTACATTATAATACATGATTTACTACGCAAGAGTACATATCATATAACCTATGAGGGTAAAAATTATAGCATATTTAGGAATTAGGTACATTAAATAATAATCAAAAATAATAAATACAACATCTTTATTGAAAACCACCTTAATATTATTATATTATTATTTCATACTTAAAGAAACATTGGATAACCTAGGGACATATATAAGAAAGGGGTTTGATATAAATCCTAGTATTGTAATAAACATGGAATAATATAATGAAATTAATATATGCTATACAACATGAATATAAATGAGACAATAAATTAGTGATAATCATAAACGTGATAAATGATCCATGATATAGCTTGATGACATAAAGGTAACCAAGGAAATGGGGAATTAATATAAAATATGGCATAAAAAACATAAGTAGTGGATAACTGCAAAAAAATTATTAAAAAATTCCTATGAAGAATTAGGTTTACCCCTAATCACTTTCTATATGTATCCTGAGACTAAAAAATTACCCAATTCATTGGAGTTAAATATAATTTTCGGTTCACCCATCACGTTAATTTTAGTCACATGCATAATTTTACCACATAAATCATACCCCATGGAAAAAAATTTCAACACATTTTATTCCATGAACATTTTGTGTGGAAGAAAAAAATTTAATTACCAAATAAAATAAGGATAAGTGCATAATGTAGTACAAACTTGGTACGAAATAGTGATGGGTATTCACTGCACAATTTTTTGGCATGGAAATTCATAGTTTACTTTTAGAAGCATAATAAGGGGTATAAATGTTCATGGGTGGGATTAATGGATCTAAATAGAGTATCTAATCCTTTAGATATAAAATGGGTAGTAAGGTGGATATGTAATAACATAACCAATCATTATGAAATGAAGAGAAAACACCTTATACATAGAAGATAAATGAATAACGAGGACTAAAAGAGGATCCCTCACTAAATTTTAGTAGCATAATGGGTTCCCATAATGGTTCATTAGGGAGATTAATGAGAGTTAAAATTCTCTCTCATCACATGACCATAAAAGTTAATGTATATGGGATTTACAATGTCACACCTAAAAGGGAAAAAATGGAAATGAAGTGTAATTACATAAAATATGTACTTGAATGAAAAGGATATGGGGGGGAACACTTTATGTGAAAGGGTGATTAAAAATGATGAATAAGAGCATATTTAAATAACTAGTGAACCATAGAAGAACCTAAGAGGGGAAGGGAAGAAAATGTATGTTCTCCAAGGTTTTTTAGTGGAGATAAATGAGATCATGGTTGCTTTTATATATGAAATGAGTTGGAAATTATTTATTATTTCTTGAACTATGGTTCTGAACTATATTTAATAATGTATTAAAAAAACGTAACATAGGTTTTCCCATAGTTTCTAAAAAAGGGGAGTGGTTTAAAATGTTTAATAATTCGAAAAGATGACCATATTATGATATTACTCTTCATGATGTGGAAGTGATTCATGTCCTTAAGAAATTTTTTTGAAAACGTAAAAAATATTATAGGTTTTCTAGGATTCTTAAATGGATTATTAAAATAATAAAACAAACTTAAAATAACAAAATTTTAATTTTTAAACATATATTGGGTCATAGATTCAATTTTTAGTATTTATGACATCACTTTTTGTGTATTATGATGCTATACTACACAACATTTATTTATATCATAATTAATATTTAATAAAATATTTTAATGCCTTAAAAAAACTATGAAAAATTAACCATTTGACATTTTTGAAATTAAAATTCCATAAAAATATTTATTTTATTTAAATAATTTTATAAATTTCTGAATTTTACTTTTAAATTAATAATCCAAACTTTTTAAAAAAGGCTGTTTTTAAAATAAAATATTTCAAACCCTTATAAAAATGCAATATGACAATATTAAAATTATATAATTATTTATATTTAATTTAAAATATTTATCAATAATATTATATTATCATTGTATTTAATTTTGAAATCCCTTAATTAATATAAATTAATATCTTAATTGAATTTGAAAATAATGAAAAAAAATATTTTTTATTTTATTGTATAAACATAAAAAGAATTTGTAAATAACAATAATATGAAGTAAATATAACCATTATTATATTGGAATTAATTTTAATATTCATATTTCTAGGGTCATTATACATATCCCATTATTACACCAAAAAAACCCTAAGGTTATAGTGTGTGATGGTGAGACTTTGATTGGGTGGTTCGAGGTACATTGTTTGGGTCATCATCTTGATGATCTTAAAATTATCCTATAAATAATTTTAATGAATATTATGTTTTTGGATATCAACTTGGGACTTGTTTTGTTTAAATACCAATGATGCAGTCTCCATCAAGAGATATGAAAAATTAGATTCATAGGGTACGATCTTATTAGTTGAGGCCATCAGTTCCTTTTCTATTTCTCTTGGATTAGCTAAAAAAAATATATTTGTAAAATTAAAATGATCACTTTTATTTAGCTATATTTTTAGTTGTTGAGATTCATAAAGGTATTTTAAATCCGATAGGACATAATAAGACCAAATAAGGGAATTAGTTTTTCTATAACCTTAATAAGACATTTAATTCAACCAGAAATGGAATTTTGTTTATATTTAATTTGGTGGTTCCAATATTAGAATCTTCAGAAGTTTATCCTTCTAAATTTTCATCTAACATACCAAAATTGGTTAGGGTAACTCATTTTTTATCACATCCCCTAGTTTCTATTTTTCTACATCCATCTATTGGTTTTTCAAAATAAATATTACAAGGTACATTGTCTTATTTTCTTGAACATTGTCTCTATGATCTAATATCTTCAACATATTATCCTCATATAAAAAATAATTTTGAAACAATACCACATCTATATTCAGTACATTTGACGGTTTTGGAGGTTACTTACTTAAGAGTGATACATTAAACACATTAGTACATTTGATTGGATAGGTTGGAGCACTAGTTGACATGACACTACTTTGATACGATAAATGATTTCTAAGGGATCTATGTATCTAAGAATATGATTTTCTATATTAGTAAAACACGTGAATTTATTCCATAATTATATGTAGAGAAATACCTTTTTCTCTAACCATAGAATATAGGTCTCATCGACAATATTAAAAAATTTATATTGGTAGAATCTATGAAACCTTAATGTTATGTTGAATGGTCTTTAACATTTCCACCATTTTCTAGACCATATTAGGAAGTTTTAGTTTGTGTTCTCCAACTTCATCCTAGAATTTAGGTGTTCTTCAAATCATTCAAAAATGGTATTCATATGGATCTATTTGGATTCTTGAGTGGAGACTATTGTTGTATGAGACTCAATTAGAGGAAGATGTTAATCCCATCATCCTTTGATATCTATTGAGAATTATCTCACTGTTTCATCAAGTGTTTGGATAGTCCAGACAAATTGGACATCCTTTTGAGGTTGATTGAAAATGATGGTGTTCAAAATTTTTTAGAGAATGTTGGATACTATTCCAAAACATAGAGGTAAATCATTTTCTCAATCATACACAATAGATGGTGGCGTTCCATGAAACCTAAACACTTCTCTAATGGATATCTTTTCATGTTGATCAATTAATAATCCTCCCAAATTTAAAATAGGTTATATGCCTTTGATAGATGATCCACTGCAACCAATATGATATTATGTTCACATGATGTCTTTATAAGACTAAGAAATATTTCATTGTGTTGTCTTTTCATTTCCATATTGGTATTGGTAATGGTTGCATCATGCCCTTTGATTTTTTACTTTCATCCTCTACTTTTTTCACTTAAAATAACTCTTGATCTATATTCCACGGTCTCATTCATCATATATTCCCACAAATAATTATCTTACATATCTATATACATCTTTGTGCTCATAGGATGGATGGAGATGTCCAATATATATTCATCATACAATAACTCCTACTTTATCTAAGGATTTTATGGCAGACAATGTCTTGACCAAAAACTGACAACATGTTCCTAAATTAAATTTAACTCAATGTATTTTCATTTTCTTATATCTTCCACTTTATTCTAAATTCCATAACTATCTCTTTAATCATCCTCATTCCTCTCTAGAGGGTATGATAGAGAAATTATTTATGAAATATGGATAATATTTAATCCTTTAGGATTACCATTTCCATCCTTTTTAGGTCTAAGAATATCATATCCTTCTCAATTCCCATCAATGATAAAATTTCTTGATCCTTTGTACTAAGATCATCTAACACATTATTCCCTTTCTGAGGATGGTAGTGGATTGATAAATCATATTCCTTGAACGTATTTAACCACCATTATTGGTGAATTTAAGGCTCTTTATTTTATAATTATATACTTAAAGCTCTTGTGATCCATATTTATATCACACTTCTCCCCAAAGATATAATTATGAAATATTTTAAAAGAGAGGATCAATACAACTAAATCCTGATCATGTGTTGGGTAGTTATTTTTATTAAGATTTCATTCCCTTTGAGGCAAGTGTTCTCACTTCGATATTCATTATTAACAAAAAACCCAATCCCTTCTTCAAGGTATCATGTGAATATAACTAAAATTTATACACTTTTGGGTAGTTTTAGTTGAGGTACAGTGATAAGGATTTTTTAACATCATGTTGGCTTGGTTAGAGTGTTTTAAAATGATGAGAAATTTCTCACAAATAGACAATAGTAACTAGATAATGGAAAAAACTGTGGATTTTTATAATCTATTATGGCCTTTGGAATCCTTCAATTTGTTTTAGATTTTAAGGGCCCATAGATTTCTGATTTCTTGTGATAATATTCCTCATGAATGAGACCACGTTCGAGCAGAACTCATAGTTTTGTTACAATTCATAAAGATTCTCATTTCATAAGGTATTTAGTATAGTTCTTAAATTATCCTTATGATCCTCCATGATTTTGGATTATATTATAAGATCATCTATATAAACTAAAATAATGTTTTGGATTTAATATCTAATGACTCTATTTATCATGTCCAAAATTATTTATAGATCATTTGTGAGTCCAAATATAATTTATATAAACTCACATTTACCATACATTATTTAGAAACAAATATTGGGGGTATCGTCGTTCTTCAAACATACTTGATCATACCCATACATAAGATTCCCCGTTGTGATGTCCAAATCCTATGTTCCACTCAAATGTTCCATGAGTCAGATTGAACACATAGACTCAAGCACATCTCCCATGCGCTAGATGCTGGCAGCTGGCAGCAAGGGACGTGGTTATGTTTTTGGTGAGACTATTCTATAATTACCATAGTGTAGAATAATAGATAAATAATATGGCAGGAAAATATATTAAGTATTAAAAGTAAACTTATGAAAAAATAGATGAATATATTGAAATAATCAAAAAACAAATTGATACAAACATACCAAAGATGATGATAAAAGTAATGTCATTGTTAAAAAACCAAATATGTTTACATAGTAGAATGAAATAATGATATTAACAATTATAAAAATTGAATCCAAATAATATTCAACGATACAGAGCTCCAGCTTGGTCATATTCTACCCAAGAACAAAATAAGAAAGTAATAAATATTATGTTTCAAAATTAAGAGGCTTCCCATTTTCTACTCCTTCATAAATGCAATATTCATGGATACCTGTGGTGGCCCAGATAGGGTGCGAGATAAATCATATAAGTACACCACCTCTGATCTATTTAACATTATTCTATGAAATATATACTAAAATATTGTACAACCATTCATATATTAATGTAATGTAGTAAAATAATGTAAGTACCCATGTAACTACTTTGGCCTCAACTATTGTCTAATCATATAACAAATTCACAAATTAATTATGATCTTGCTTATATAGTAAGTCATGTGAGGTATATCCCTCATTGAAATCACGTCATGACAATAATAATAAAGCGTCACAGATGTAATAAGGCATCCGATAATGATGATAACAATGAATATGACCCAATGTAATAACCCAGAAATCCATGACCTCAAGGGTCTATCTACCTCAGTAATAATATGATTCCTATAAAATGGTTATGATTGTAAAATAAGGGGAATCAACAAAGTCATTACATAATAATGTAATTATATCTGAGTCCAAGAAATTCATCCATGGTAAAATGGGATAAGCCATGACTAATTCCAATAGGGTCTCCAAGGACCCACATGTGTGTTGATGTTACTCTCCATCTAAGGAATCCTATAATGATAATAGAGGGATCCTATAGTTTCATACCAAGCATTCACAAGTAGACAAGTATTGGGCTTCAAGGTGGGTATCAAGATTAGAAGCCGACATCCTAGAATCAAAATGGCGCTCATGACTACTTAATTCATTCTTGAAAGAATCCAAGGAAAGCGTATGTTTAAACACTCCAATAATAATGTCAAGGTCCATTCGAAATAAGAAAATTTTATAATTAATTTATTAATTAGACCATGTATTACTCATTCCATCTAATAATTCCAGGGTTTATTCCATACCATTCATTTGTGTGACACAGTTAAAGGACATGAAACCACATATAAATTCATATAAGTTATAATAAAATTTATTAGGTACACATCGTTGAATTCTATTAAATGTCGAATGGTGGGATATGGACATAGAACAAATTATAATATTTCAATTTAATTATGCAAATTCATATACATAATATACATTATAAATAAACATTTAGTTTCCTTTAACTAATTAAAGCACATAACTTTAAAGGGTTAAGTGATACATTAACAAGTAATATCCATTTAAACCCCATAAATTTAATTAAAAACATACCTATATAAAGGTCATGTCCAAGAGCACCTGGATAGTGGTGTAGATAGAAATAAAAACCCACTACAGTTGTATTTTAAAAAAAATCCTACATTGGTGGTCAATGTTGAGGATGTAACCTCTAATGGTGGATAATATTAATGATAAGTGTCAAAAAACATGGTTCTCATTAAAATAACCATGGGATAGAAATTAAATAGTCTATTCCCAATGATATCAGTGTGATACAAGGAAAGTTATAAAATGTTGAAACTATAGTGATGAGTTGTAAACTACGTAATTTAGGCTTGTATGAATATCCTCATCTAGTATAATCAATTAATCAAGAATGGATTGGAAGAGATATAAAAAATGGACCAAGGCTCTGAAAATATGGTATTTGATCCAACACCTTAATGAAAAAAATCAGGGAGAGTATAAATGAAGAAAAACTAAAAATGATTCAAGATCTTACTAATGTGGATCCATTTAGTGGAATTGTGCATTAATCAAATTCTAGATGGATGCCCATGACACATAGCTATGAATGAGATCAAAGGGGAGAAAATAAAGAGGATACCCACTGGAAGGAAAAAAATTAAAAACAAGGTATGAAATAAATATTTCATTATGAGAATATTCATAAATATTTCCAAAAAATAGGGGTCACAAAATTTAGCTGCATGGTTGGAAAAAATGCACTAACTGTGTGCCTACAACTTTTTATGGGGAGAACCCTCATAGTTATTCCCCACAGTTAAGGAAACCATGCACCAACCATGTGAATCTCCTATTATAAAAAGGAATAATTTTTTCATGGGCATGTGAAATCTATATAATAGTAAGGGATAACCATTTGACCATCATGCTCCACTTTCTAGTCCCACACAATTAGGTGGGACCATGTAGGATAATTCACACAATTTTAACCAACTATGATGCTTAGTAATTATCTATACCAGTTGGGGTTCCTAGATCCAAACCAGCCCTAGAAACCCCCAAAACCTTCATGAACTCATTTTTCATCCATACTAGTGCAGAAATAATTAATTATAACAAATTAAAAACAACTCATACCTAAAGTTACAACATGGTTCTTATATTTTTCCCCCATAAATGAAATATTCCTCGATTCCACCATCTAAGGGTGTTTAAACACTCTACGAGAATAACATTGGTAATTAGGAATGTATGTCGTCCTCCCTTTCTAAAGTCTCACCATGTACATAAATGTTCCTCTATAGCACCCATAATATGGGAGAAACTGGACTGACAACTTCCAGGCCCCAGTTGACGATATGTATAGGATACTTCTAAAATGAAGCATTTAAATATATCTATAGTAAAATGGGATCAAAATTATGAGATATATCACCATGATACTAGATAAACTATGAAACATGGAATACATTGTTCATGCATTGTACCTATAGGGAAGTATGAACTAATAGGATACAACCTAACTCTATCCAAAATCTTAAATGACCATACATATTGAGGTGATAGTTTCCCTTTCCTTTGAATCCATATATGCCCTAGTCTGGTTGATACCTATATGAAAACATGATCCCTGAACTCAAAATCTTGAGAATAATGATTAAGATCAATAAAATATTTCTATCTAGACATATATGTATACTTATGTTTCCAAATGTTTTGGTGATTCTCTGATGTTTTCATCATGAGATGAGCAGTTAGTGGCACCACCACATCAGCCTCTAGCTAGCACAATGTTGTATGACATGACCTACCATTCAAGGCCTCAAAAGGACTCATCTGAAATTTAACATGAAAAATATTATTGTTGGATAAATAATTTTGAGGGATATTCTTCACCCAATAACTACAAAAATAATGGAATAATTCCCAGAGCATTTACACTTACACCATGATCATCCATTCTCAGTTTCCATCAGTCCGAGGGAGAAATATTTTTCTCAGTAGAACTTGTGTTCCCACAACCTTCTACAACTCTATCCAAGAACAATGTGTGAAACTAGAATCCCTATATAAAATGATATTATTAGGGTCCATTTATAGTCATATGGTGCCAAGAAAACATATTAATATCATCTAATGAAATTATAGTTTTTTGTAGATTAGAAAGAAGTGGGATACTTATTTCAGTTATTCAATGACTACTCCTACAATACCTCTACACCTATGAGACATTAGTAAGAAAACTAAAAATTCCATGGAAATATATTCCATTTTTCATTCTAGGATTTGAATAATTAATAACAATCTAGATGGATTTATTTGCACAACCTTCACCAGCTTACATGTGGAAAACCTTGTAATAAACCCTTTTTCTGATGTTTCAACCCTTGCAACCAATACTGGTGTTGTATATCTCAATACATCTTGACTATTCCTAGATTAACTACCTGTCAAGAAGCATTGGAATCCAACATTTGTTCCTCTCTCATATATGTCAGATCCCAAAAATGTCAATGTATATATAGGATGTCATCTCTATTTGTAGTCCAATACTGAGGTTGGATATCTCTTTAAATAATCTAATTGATAACCAAGCCTTTAGGGTCTTAAAATAGAATAACTGTCATCCTCTCAATGTGGGAATAAGTAACTGTCAAGGCTAAAAGTAAATAATTCTTATGATTATAATCAATCTATAGATGGAACTCAAAAAGGGGACCCATCAATTTCCATTCATCATTGGCTTCTTGTATGGCTTGTTCCAGAGTTTTCCAACTCAACTCATTTTCTACTACATTTTCTTTTTAGGTGTACAGGAAGGCTCAAAATAAATAGACCAAAGATCCTCAACACATCATAACTATGTAGGGTTCAATTCATGATGTGTAAAGATATATTTGACACTATTATTATCTATATAAACTATAATGTTCTCACAGAACATGTAGTGTCTCTAGAATGGTAACTCATGGACATGTGACACTATGTTAAGGTTGGTCGTCATGTAGTTTTTCTCATGAGGCCAAAAAAATCCAAATTCGTACCAAAAAAATTGTTCCTTCTATATCAAAACTACTTCTACGATAAGTTCTAATGCATCATAGGACACAGTATATCCCAATCTAGGATCTGTTAGTATCATAATTGGTGATGTGACAAGCCTTCCTTTCATCTCCTAATAAGATTTTTCACCTGAATTGGACGATAGGAGTATAAAACCCATATCATTAAGACCTCTAAGAAGTGATGAAATTAATAAATATTCATTTTAAAAACTCCTATAATAGGCATCATTCCCCAAGATACTATATATATCAAGAATGTTCATGGGATTCTACTAGAAAACCACATCACTCACCTTCACAAGTTCAATAGATGAACTTAATTATTAGATAATATAACAAAAAAATTGAACTTTTTCACTCAATTAGTAGGACTTATCAATCTTGGAATAAATCTGATTATCTCTTAGGGTATCCAAGATGACCTCAATATACTTATCATGGATTCTATGAGTGTGAGAATTCAATAATACATCATCCACAATGACCTTAATAAAAGAAGCTAGATATAGGTGATATGAACTGGTCCTCAAGCCCATAAAAACTGTAAGTGAATTTTTAATAATTATCATCATAACAAGGTACTCATATCGACCATACCTACTATGTAAAAATGTATTATTGTTTTTCTAAATTTATAAATTATACATGAGGATTGACCAATCTTAGTTTAATCATTGAAAACATCATAGCTCCTTTGAGTTTTTCAAATTGGTCAGCAGTTCAATTTAGTTGATAAATGTTATTAACTATAATCTAGTTCAATGAACTATAATCCCTGAATATATAAAGTGTCCCATCATTCTTCCTTGAGAAAAGACTTGGTGGACTCTAAGAGGAAGTGTGAGGCTGGATAAAAACATTATCCCATAAATCCTCAAACTACCATTTTAAGATTTTAGATCTTGGTCGGTTCTATCTAATACATGTGAATAGAAAATGGGGATTCTCTTGAAACATGATAAATCATAAACTCCACCAATCGCTCATTAGGTAATACGGAAATATCATTTGAAAATATATCCCAAAAATAATATATTACTTGAGGGAATTTATCTTGATGAAAAAATTGATCCCCTATAAAGAGATTAGATATGTAGGTGGTAACTCCGCCTATCTAATGATTCATTAACACATCTCTACATGTATGGTTGTCCCACTCATCCTTGTATAGAAAAAATTTACCCTCTAATGATGTAAATGATAAAAAGTGGATATAGTAGTCTTCAATGTCATGATATGGGACCCTCCAATCAATTCTAAGAATGAAATCAAATTACATCATATTTAGTTTAAATATGTCCCACATGAAAGGGAAACTATCATCCACAAGGGACTAGTCCTTGCATTGGTTCATGACCTTGGACCATACAACCAACAGTGTATCTAGGGTCATTATTCCAAAATAAAACAATTGTTCTAGACTGATAATTTCTATTGTAGATAAATAGATGAAGGATTATGAAGCACCTATATCAGATAAAAAAGAAACTATAGTAGAGGATACTATAATTGTACCTCATAATGTAGATGAACCAAAACTTTGATCATCTAGAATTAGTTGTAAAGACTGAAACTAGCCATATCTATATCCCTACACTACAACTGGACTACCTTGACTGTTACTGATCTACTAGTTCTGGTGATGAAGATTTTGGACCCCATTAATAGGGCCTCCTCCACAACTAGTCCTACAAGTGAAACTTCAAATCCCCACTTGACATGGTGTAAAATAACCTTACCCTAAAAATCGAGCTGTTGAGGATTCTCTTCCATAGAAATCATAATGAAATGTTTGAAAACAAATCTCTGAATATGTCCCATACAACCACATGAATTGAACTACATCGAGTCTGTATTTCATTGATGCTACAGATAACCCTTCAATCTACACTGATGTAATATAAATAATCTTCCAGTGATGTTACACTGACCACCAATAATCTGACTTCAAACATCAAGTGAATGTTTCCTACTATGAGAATAACAATTGGCCTACCTTGCTAATTCCTCTATATACCTTGTGTTGTATGCTTCTCTCAGTTTTCACTCACTATTATGTTCACCTGTGAATTGAAGGAATACACGATGTCATATTCAAATCGTCTATCATACAAAAGATCATAACCAACTAGAAGTGATTCATAGTGATGTAACTTCATAAAACAGGCTTATCACTACATAAGTTACATAGAAGCATTCTCTAGATGTGTTAACTCTATGGGTTATTCAACCCTCGCTATATGTGAAAAGAAGTGATTATAAGAGGTAGTCTAGAAATCATCCCATACCATGCCCTGATGGTGACCCGACTGGATAATCACATCCCAACAATTCTTGGATAAATCACATAGCATATAAGTAGAATGATTTTACCTCCACTCTATATGATTAAATTTATTCACAAATATTGATAAGGCGGCCTCCAAAATAGACTTAGTAGCCTATGGGCTTCCATCCCCTATGAATTTAGGGGGGTACTACTTCTAGAACTCACAAGTCAGATCATAAATCATAGAGGTAGATTTTAGAACACAATACATAAATTGGATTAGGCATATGAAACTCTCACAAATCTGAGTTACATTTCCTAGATTAGGTATGACTTATGGTTCCTTAGGTGGCACTCCTAGAGAAAGACTGACAGCTCAGGACAAACCTTGTTTAGAGAATGGTGGTCACAACCCTCATAGTGCATAACATGAGGATTTTATGGAGGAATTGGTTTAAAAAATCCATGAACATTCCTCAAATCAAGATTTATGAAAAGATAAGATCACTAGTGGAAGTAGAAGATATGATTAAGGGCTCTCTACCCATGGTATACTACCCCTACTACCCGCTTAGAAGGCTAGGTATTGGTATGTTTTCATGTTTAGAGAACATGTGTTCACTTAGATGAATGGGTTCAATAGCACCTTACTTATTTATTTACTATATTCCATTTATTATTATATTTCATTGGATTATAAAATTATATAAATTACTGATAATAATGGATTTTTGGTCCTCCTAAATCATGTCCCATACACCATATCTTTAATATAAACACCAATTTAAATTATAATTAACCAAGTCTACATTATGGCTTTTAATTTAATTTGCAAAATACGACGAATTGACCCAGTAAACAGCTTATTCCAATAGCCAAGGTCCCATACACCGCATGAATTAAAACTAGAAATCACCCAATCACATATAATGAAATGAAAATGCATTATATAACTACTAATACATAACTCAATAATTACAATAAAAAAACCAATTCATGAAGAGAAATTCACCTATATAGCATGGCGTGTTCATTCCATGTGAATTCTAGGTGCCAATAATGATGCATATAATAATTCTCCTTTCACTAATATCATTGGTCCTGTGATGATATTAGGTTATTAATCATAATAATAATAACAATCATAGAGAATGTGTTTCACCCAATTGTGAAATGATATCAAATATAATTGGACGAAGTAGAAAAACAATATTTATTAATGAAACTCAGTATTTTCCCCCCAAATTGGTAAACTATTATAAATAATGACATATAACTAAGTCTCAAAGATTTCCCAATATACTTTATATTGTATCGAAATATTATATAAATAAATGAACCCACTCTTATACTACATTCTGACATCCTAAGACCCAGTTCCACTCAAAGGTACCTCAAGTCCGGTTGGCCACAAGGCATCATGTGTATATCCCTAAAGGTGATAGGCTACCAAATATAAGTGAGGGTCTACATTATGTTCTTGGGGAGACTATTCAATCTTTACTAGAGTGTATAAAACAAGATAAATAAGAGAATAAGTAAATAGGGAAAGAAGTGTAAGTAAACAGGTGACACGACAAAATAAGACTAAATAATTATCATGAGGAACCACTAATAACAACACATCAATTATGATGATACATGTTATGCCTCTATAAAATTAGAAAATTGATATTCAAGGAAGCATGAAATATTAAAATAAAAAATAAGAAAATTTTAATCCAAAAATTATCCTAGAATATTGAGACCCATCCCATTCATCTTCTGTACATATCCATTCAATGAATTTAAGAACTAACAAGTGCTCGTTGAATTACTCTTCCTCCTTTCAAAACCTAGATACATTTAATAATCTCTTGTAAGAATGGTAGCCCATATAGTGTGTGACATAAATCTTATTAGGCCACTACCAAATACTTACATAACATGAATTCCGTGAAATAGAAATTAAATAGTTTTTATTCATTACTCTATAAAAGAAATGAAATATAGTAATGTTAATATCCAAGTACCTCCTTCATCCACAGTAGGTGTCTGATCATATAACCAGTAAATTTTTAAATTATGAAATATTCTATATAGTAATTCATATGAGTTATATTGATAATTGACATCATTTTATGTTAAAATAATAAAAGATCAAAGAGATAAAAATGTATCTTGCAGTGATGATAATAATGAAGATGAACTAAGGTAGTAACCAATGAATAACTAACCTTAGGGGTTGATCCAGCTCAGTAATAATCTGAAGCATGGATATATATGTACGAGTGTAAACCAAGGGGAATCTCCCAAGGAATTCCATAATATTGTAATTCTAACTAATTCCACATAATTCATCCAATGTAAAATGAGACAAGAAATTACTATGTCGGAGGGTCTGTCCAAGGTGTTACATATCCATATACACCATGAAAGATCCAAGGAGTGTATAAATGGAATCCTATAATGGTAATGAAGGGATCGTATAGTGTAATATTAGGCATCCATAAATAGACAAGGATCAAGTTACAATGTGGGTATCATCCTTGGAAATTGGAATCCTTGAATCCAAATGGTATCCATAAGTGTAAAATGAATTCCCTTGGGAATCCATGGTGAGATCGAGTTTGACCACTCCTATAATAATGCAATGGTCTATATGAAATAGGTACCATTTATAATTCATTTTAATTACTTGTCAATGTATTACTCATGTCATATAATAATACAAGGGTTTATTCTATACTATTCATTAGTGTGAATATGTTAATGGACATGAAACCACAGATTTATTTATATAAGTAATAATCAAAATTATTAGGTCCAATCTACTACCTTTCATTAAACATGGAATGGTGTGTTACAAATGTGAAACCAAGTCTATCATTTACATTTAATTAGGCCAAGTCATATACATATAATCCATTCCAAATAACCAATTTATAGTTTATTTAGTTAATTAGATCACTTATATAATAAGGGTTATGTTATAGATTCCTATGTAAAATAAATTCAAAAATATATTTTTAATTTAAAAAATACCATTACAATGTCCAATTCAATTAACACTTGAATGATAGAAAAGATGGAGATTACAAACCATGAAAGGAATATATAAGTAAAAAACCATACTTAGGGTGTTCAATGATGAGGGAGACACCTTAAACGATTGATAAAATTCATGTAAAGGATATAGGAACACATTTCTAAATACTAAAATTAATACATATTAATATAATTGGTCACTCCTATTAAAATTTTCATGCACAAACAATAATTTATAAAATTAAAAAAATAAGGGATGAGTTATATAACACCTTCCTAAGGCTCATGTGACTCTCCTCATCCAGTATAAACCTTTAATCAAAATTTTATTAGAAGAGCTATGATGAAAATAAAAAATACTTGACAATAGAGCATATGATTCTCCACCTCAATATAAAAATTATGTATAAAAAAATAAAGATTGAATAAAAAGATTCAATATCAAACCGGTGATGATCAAATTATATGAATAATTATTTGATCATACCTTGAATGGATTAAAGAGATAAAGAACAATGAGAGAGATAGAATGTAGGGATATGGGGTAGGATATCCACTACAATAATCAAATAAGTATGGAGGGAAGAAATAAATAGTTAGTTAAGGGATTTTATTTTTAAATTTTCCCGAAAAAGGGGTCACATTGTTTTCCAAACAATACACCACCAGTGTTTATCCCACTGATTAAGTATGGAACCCACATGGTTAGGGCATACAATTAGGGTAACCATTCACAAATCATATGAATAACCTCTGCTAGAAACTATAGGCATTTATCATGCGCATGCGGCCCTTGGGACATTGTTCGAGAAACAATATTCCATGTTTCCTCATCTCTCTATCCTCACACTATTAGGGGAGACTATGTAAGCTAGTTCGAATGGTTTCAACTAATATTGAAACCCAAATATTTTATTCACCGATCGAGGTTCTAATTTCTAAACAAGTTATGAACACCCCTAAATCATTTATTAACTCATTAAGAATCTGTATTAGTTCCAAAATAATGAATAAGTCAAAATTTAAAAGGATCCATACCAAAGGTAAATATTGTGGTCTTACACCCTAGGTGAAGTACTGTGATCCACACAAATGATTGAATAAGTCATCAATCTATTAGGGAGGATATTTATTCTTTATCCCGATCATGTTTAGGTCATGAAAATTATTGAAAAGATGCATTGAATGATACATCTTTTTGATAAAGAGGAATGGTCCACCCCATGGTGATGCACTTCGGAGTATAAACACATTATCAAGATTATCCAATAACTGTTTCTTCATCTCCCCAAGTAATACAACACCCATTCTATAATATTTTTTAATAATGACCACACCAAAAGTATATGGTTGATTTAAAGGTCAACATCCCATCCCAGAGTGTGAGAAGACAATTTATTCAGAAATAAGTCTGTGTATTCCATCATAATCGGAATGTCTTTGTGGATGATGTTTTCCTTAGACTCATTCATTTGAGCTATATAATTTCTCTCATAGGAAAAAATATCTATTCTTGAGATGTTGGTGCTAAAGAAGATCCATCCTCCTCCATGAACTTGTACAATATCAGAGAATGATTCTCAAGATAGGGAGTGTTTTCATTTTCATAGAATTTTATGTTTTATCTATATAACGAAATCCAATTAATTCCTAGAATATAATCATATTACCCAAAATGTAGTATAGAAATTTTTTATGGGATGTTCAACCAATATATTTTGACAAGGGAGGAGTTATAATCTTGGGATGCAATGATTACCTGATTTTCTATTTTAAATGATAGTTCTAGTTCAATGATTTGTGGTGGGGATTGAATACTTATAAAAAACATTCATTGAATTAAGAAATGTATAGAACTAAAATCAATTATCATTATCATGATAGTCAAAGGAAAAACTAGTGTACTTATAACCACATAATTTTTAGTATCCACCTCAGTTGTTGTGATTGAAAAGAACTCCCTTTATACCTCAGAGTTTGTTGGTTGTCTCTAAAAACCCGTGTCTAAGTGCCGTGGATTGAAAAGTGTCTTCGATCATTTTAGTTAAAACAAAAAAACATTGTATTGATGGTTGACTGGATAATTATTTTCCTCCATCACATTAGTTGTATTCTCTCGTCAACATTCTCTGGCATGGTTTCTTTGCTTACCACACCTAAAGCATTACCTCACCCACAATGAAATTAATGAGGTTCTTTTTCTGCACTTTTGACAAGTTTGATGTTGAAATTTATTACCACTGTTTAATTTCTCAATTGAACCAAAAAATTTAAACTACCATTTATTCGTCATATCCCCATGATACACTTGCTATTCGTTAATTTGAATTTTGACATTGAGGGTACGTATGAGAATTTTCTTCATAAAAATCAATGTCTTAGATCAACAATTCTTTTAATATACTATCTTTTATCCAGACAATTAACCCTTCTTTTAGGGATAACTATAAATCAATTTTAATGTCATTCATGTATTGTAAAATGTTCGGCATACCCCCTGATAGATTCTCCATTTTATTTCATGGTGGAAAGGAAATCCCTTTCCATATTAAGTTGTAGAGTGTGAGGGACGTATTTATAAATAAATATCCTCAATTCCTTCCACCCAATCACATTGATCTCTTCCATATAATTTTTATTATTGATACATATCCACCAAATATCATCTTCTCCCTCCATTGGATATATATACAGTCTAACCATATATTATTTGGAATATTTAAGTATATGAAATATCTTCTCAATGTATTTTATCAATAGTCCCATGATTAAGAGATTAGATGATCCATTAAAATTCAGAATACTTTTTAACATAAAGGTCTCAATTTCATATTGTTCTTTATGATAGGGATTTGGTTTCCCCTCGTAATATAGTATTTGATTCAAAACCGAAGTCAGTTGAGAGGGTATCACAAAAAATTTCACAATTCCGTAACTCATCGAATTGTGCACTCATTTGGGATGATATCACATCGCTCTCCACATTGGAAATTTACTCAGTTCCTGCTATTTTTGGTCATTTGGTAGAAAATATAGAAAAATTTTGAGTAGTAATTCTATACTATTAAACACATAAACATGAATCTAATTGAAATAAAGGGAAAATATATAAATGACATGTATTTACATAAAATTTGTAACTCAATGGTTCAATCTATGTTATCTATGATCTATTATCTATTATAAAAACATATGACAAATTTATTCAATTAATAATGTTTTAAAATGATATTTTGAATTTTTTGAAGAATATCACCTTGGAGTGTCAAATTAGGTGTGTAATAAGGCATATTATCATTCCGTTATTCTTCGTCTTGTCTTTCTTGACACAATGTTTTCGTGTTTCACCACTACATACATCTGTACCATTTCTACATCTATATGTCATATCCTGAAAAGGATGTATTTTCATGGAGACCTCATACTCTATACATTACCAATTTTTTGGTATGTATTCTAATTTTTATTCTTATCACTATGAAAATATGTAGAGTTTTATAACCCTAATCTGAAAAATAACTAAACAATACTTTTATACCAACAATGAAAACACTTCTATTTTTTAAACATTAATTCATGATTTATTACATTAGAATACACATAATACAACCCATAATATCAATAATTATTATTTCAATAGAAATTTGGTACATTATATAAAAAATTAAAATTGGAAATACATCATCATTATTGAAAACTTCATTAATGTGCTCATATTATTCCTTCATACATAAAACTTCATGGGATAACATGGGGACATTCATAATAAAGGGGTTAACTATAAATTATTATAAGGGAATTAAAATTTCCTAAATGAAGAATTTAATAAATTTCATAAAATAGTCATTTGAATTATCTTTAAAAGGGGTGAGAATTATAATCATGAATAATGAGTCATGATATAGCATGATAACATAAAGGCAACATGTGAAATATGGATGAGACTGAAAACATGTTCTCATAAACATAGGTCAAGGATAAATGAAAATATATCATGATTGAAAAAGTAAAATGTTAGATTAGGTTCACTACATAATCCATTTTATAATGTCTAATGATACTAAAACCTTACCCAATGCACTGGAGTGATATATAATCTCTGGCGCATCCATTACATTCATTTCAATCACCTGCATAAGTGTGTGATATTTATCATTCATGATGGTATCAATTATCATCAAATTTTATTACATTATAATGATGTGCATAATTAATAAATGAAATTACAAAATAAAATAATTATATGTTCATAATGTTGAACAACCTTGATTGGAAATGGGTACGATTATTCACTACCAAATTGTTTAGCCTAGAAAATCATGGTGAAACTTTGACTGCATAACAGGGGTGTAGGAATGTTCACGAGAGGGATTGATGAGAGTAAAATGGGTTTATAATCAGTCAGATATAAAATTTTTAGTAAGGGTTATATAGTGTAACATATCCCAACATTTGTAAATGAATATATAAGACATAAGATAAATATGATACATAAATAAAGATGAGAATAATAGGATCCCTTAATAAATTTCATCAGCATAACAGGTGCACATAAAAGTTCATAAGAGTGACTAATGAGAGTGAAAAGTGTATCTCATCAAATTGACATAAATTTTTCTGAAGAAGAATGTATGAAAACATACTCGATCATGAAAAATGGAAATGAAAATGCCTAAAATAAAATAGGATATTGAATAAAAAGGTGAGAGGGATATCCCTTACTTTGAGAGGGTGATTTAAAATATTGAAGAGTATAATATTTAGAGATTAGGGGAACATTGGGATGACTCTAGAGAGGTTAGGTAAGAGTAATGGCATGCAACAAGGTTTCTTAGTGAGAATAAGTGATATATTGGATGGGTGTATTTGGTAAATTTTTGGGGAATTATTTATTATTTCTCAAACATATGTTTTGGAAACCATATAATAATGTAATAAAACCCACACAAATTAACATGGGTTTTCCCATGTTTTTATGAAATTGGATTGGTTTTCATTATTTTATTTTTTCATGGTCATAAATTATTAATATATTACTTGTGGTTATGAGGAAGTCAGTCATGTCAATACAGATATTACTTTGAACCATAAAATATATTATAAGTTTTGGAGGATTCATAAAGGCTATATAAATTTAATAAATTTAACTAAAAACCACATTAATTTAAAGTGTATGCATTTAATTTATCATGGATACTATTTATGTTATTTATTTTATCACTTTTGGGGTATTTTTATTTAATAATTCACATTGTATATTTATAATGTATTAAATTTATACAAAAAAATTCAACTATCTCAAAAAATTACGAAAAATTCACCATTGAATAATTATGAAATTTTTATTCTATAAATAATATTTATATTATTCAAATAATTATATAAATGTTTTAATTTTCATTTTGAAAATAATAATCGACATTTATTGAGTAATAAAAGGTTTTTTGACAATAATAGTTTTCGAACCCTTATAAAATTTAAATTTGACATTATTAAATTAATATTATCAATTATATAGAATAAAGATTATTTTATAAAAAAAATATTTATTTTAATAATTTATTAATTCATGAAAGTGAATTCCTTAATTGAATTTCAATATCACCAAAAAAATCAATCTAAATTTTATTGTATAAAAATTAAAATATTTTATAAAGTAATAATAATAAAAAATAAAGATTGAAATTATTTTATTTAAAATAATGCACATATTAATAATTCTAGTTTTTTATACATATTCCTTAAATACACTAAGAATATCCCTATCGGCAAGGTGTGCGACTGTAAGACTCTTGTGGGGTGGTTCAATGTACATAGTCTGGGTTATGATCTGGATAAGCATGAAATTCTCCCATAAACTGATTGTCTCACGATTAAGTTGTTGGTTCTGATCATGGTATTATTTAATATAATACCCTAATAAATCTATCTATCTTTAAAGATTTGATAAATGGGCTTAGTAGGGTACAAAACTACTAGTTGAGGTCATCAGTTTCATTTTCCATGATAATTGGATTTTTTTAAATGCTATATTTATACTAATCGTATGGTCAACATTCAAACAATATATTATAAAATGTTATGATGATTAATGGTATTTTAAATCTGATCAGATCTAGTGAAACAAGGAATGTGTGTGTGTTTTCAATAACCATAATTATACATTTAATTAAACCACTACATTCATTTTATTTATAAAATTTTGGGTTAATATATTCGTTATTTTGTTGTTTTAGATAGGGATTGTAGGTTTACATTGATGTTATAGTGGAGTCTCTAGGAGGATACAATGACTTGTGATATATTTATTATTTCTTATCATCCATATATAGATGGTCAAATGGAGCATACTATTCAGATTCTAGAGGATTTCATTTATGCCTATGTCTTCATGTATTATAGATCATGGGTTATTCATCTAGGACTAGTTGAGTTTTCTTATGACGATTGTATTAATATTTTAATCAGAATGAAATCATTAAATTACTTTAATGATCAGTCATGAATATTACTTCCCTATTGGGATGAGGTGGGACATTTTTCCTTGGCTGGGATGTATTTGGTTCAGGAGACTTCTATGAGGATTCATGTTATATGTCAACATATGGATACAGAACAGAGTCAAAACAAATCATATTCAGATTAATAGTTCCATCCTTTATAGTTGTCTATATGTGACCACATTTAATTTATTATCTATCCCTGGTTGTGTTACTGATGGATTGAAAAATATGGAATGTTTCACCGAGATATGTGGGGCCATTGGATATCGGTGAGTGGCTTTGAAAGGATTATTATTAGTCAATATTACTAGTTTTGTTAATAGTGAATCTTGATGTTTTCCACAAATATATGCCTTATAAATATCATCATAATTTCTTCCATGTTCTATGTTTGGGAGCCATTATGATTGAGGAATATTTTTATGTTGCAGATAATTAAGTAGAGATGCTTGATTATCAAGAGAATGTCTTGTGTTGGTAGATTATTCCATTGTTCAGTGTGTAATGGGGACATATATTAGATTTTCATGAGACCTGGGGGCACGAGTCATTGATGTTGGATAAGTTGCCCCACCTATTAATTGGACTTCCTTATTTGACATGACATAACATGTGTAAAATGACTTAAATTGGGGATCTTTCCACATCATGATACACACATTAAGATATTTTTAATCTCTTTTATTGGTTTCCTATTTAATTGGATACATCTTGGGACTCATTAGGATGGATAAACATTTTCTAAGAATGGTCGAAATTTTTTTAGGGATACATGTTTGTTTATATTAGGGGATCCTAGGTATAAATGTATTAATGGATTTTTAAATATCTCACCATGTTGAGAGATGCCAGAGTTGTCTTAAGGTTTTTCGTAAAGAATTTGGACTAATTTTAGACTATTGGATGAATACATGCTATGTAATGGGGAAACAATTTTTTAATCTATTCAAGGAAGATGATGTGAACCTTGTATATTTAGTTATGGTAGTAAACACCGTTAATATGTAAAATTTAAAATAATGTTAAACGATCAGTTTAAAAAAAAGGAGATGCATTTTTTTCATATCTAATCCTTATGGATTACATGACGTGTAAAGGGTTTACATACTATGTAAACTCTTCAGAGTTCATTTGATACAAATTTTTTTGTTCAATATTGGATCATCACAGACACTAGAGTGCATCTCTATATATGAGTTATCCTTTCCAATTTTCAATTACTCTGATTTCGGTTTTTCCTTTTCATTTTTTTATTAGGTATGATGACTTTTGGTGTGGTTTTTCGCATTTTTCATCATCCATGGTGAAATATCATCTTGGGGGATGATTCCATGTATCTTTTTCTATGGTGGGTGTATATTTTTTACATATTCATTGTTTATTCTTTTTCACTAATAGTTTTTTTTAATTTAATCAAATATACAATATGGGGAATTGTTCTAGAGCCTCTAATTTGGTTCTGTGTTCTTCCTTTTTTGTGGAAACCATTATAGGCATGAGTGGCCCTAGACGTAAGTTAGTTAGTTATATCTCTTTAATGTGTTAGAAAACTGAATGTCTCATGTATGTTAGAAATTTTTTTAAAGGAAAGTAAATGATATAAAATATTGTTTTTTGAGAAATAGTTTTAAAATCATTTGATGATGAAATGGTTTGAAAAAAGATTACATGGTAAGCCTTGGGAACTTAAGTTGAAGGTATAATAATAGGTCCCATCCTCTATTATTGGGGGTATCATGGGGATTTCCTCTTATCTATATGCCTATTGTTCTAGGGACTTGTTAAACCTATTGGGAGGTTCAATTGCTGGGGTGTTTTTTTCTCTTTAGAATCGATACATATTTCCATTGTCTTGATGCGTATGTTATTTTCTATGTTATATATATATTTCCTTGATAACATGACCTAGTGTGATCCTTGGAGTGATGTTACATGTACTAATATTTTTTCCTTATATAGTTCTATTGCACTACCCTAAATTTGATATGATATTTGATTCATTATTTTTTTACATGATATATCTATTGTGATATATTGTTATGAAAATCATTGAAATTTAATTTCTAGTTTATTTTTAAAATGTTTTAAAATGGAAAATAAAATTATTTTCCCATGTTGTTGGTATATAAACTATTAAACAATTATCATGTCATGTTTTATTTAATGTTGATACACTTGGATTATTGTTAATATACATGATATCTAACACCTAGGTGACACCCTTCTATGCCTATTAGCTCAAAAACCTCATATGCATTTGGTGATTCATATACCTAGTTATTTATTTTGGTGCATTGAAAGGCAAATAACTATAGTGAGGCGGTGAGGTTTTCTATCAGCTGGGTTTTGGGTAGCTGGTGGTGAGATTATGGGAGGTATTCCACATTTTCACATGGTGATATTGTTGAAGTTATTTTGTTTTGTAGTCTATTTCTATTGTACATTTTACATGGAGATTATTTTTTACCCTTTTTAGTAGTATCGCTTCCATTATTCCTTATTTGTAATGGAATATATTAATATCTTCCACCATTTCTCTCTGATATATATTTATATATATAATTTGTTTTGTTCATTGCAGATGGGAGATATTATACACCTTAGTTGTTTCTAATGATCGAGTTTTCATCATAAGACCATGGGGAATGGAAAATTCATTTAGTTATATAGTTGACTGGGTCGGGTACCAATTTGAGAGGGTTTCTAGGTTAGTTTTGTTATATAAAACCCCAACGAAAAACATCTGACAATTATATATTTTTTGGATAAAATTTTATAACAAAAAAAACTCAGACCTTTTTGGGTGTATTGTTTTTGGGAATTGGAATAATTTTTACATAACTAAATCCACACATTCCCTAAAATGATCAATTTACACTACACCAAAAACTCGAAAGGATATAAATACTTCATTTAAGGATAATATATTACACCTCATACTATAAATTTTAAATAATTCTTACTACAATTCATAAGAGGAGAATAAAAAAGAAAAAATGTGTGTGATCATGCACTCAATAGGGTTTAAAATACAACATAAGCTATCATAGAATATTCATCACATGGTTATTATGGTAGTAATATTAATAATCCCATAAATATATATTATAAATAAAATGATCCTGAAATATTTTTAAGGAAATATAAAAATTATAAATAATCAAATGGGAAATAATATCTGATTTTATTGTGATGGAATTCATCATCTCAAAAATAAAAATTGAATTGTAAAGGGATCATACCAATAAAATATAAATTTACAGGTGGAAGTACACCAAATACACATACAAGTTTATCTCTTGAAAAATATCAATGTGTTAATGAACAATATATTTTTTATCCCCCTTACTAAATCAAACTAATTCATTCATTATACGAATGGTTGGAATAACAAATACAACACATTACAAAATACTATAGTAATAAGTAATAATCTATATTGAAATAATAAGTGTACAAAATGTCAAATTTCTTTATTCAAAAAATGGAAAAACTTTCTTTGTAAGCATCATTTAATCTAATCTATATAGTACATAGTATTCACATTATATATGGTAAATGCTTTATAGTTTAATTAATAAAAGGGAAAAATACTGAAATTGGGTAAATTATGTAGAATATATCCATGATATATAATAACATTGACATGAAAGAAGAAAACAAATTCAAGAGATATACGAAGATTTATAGAGAATACCATAACTGGAAAGAGAATGAGTGGGAAGTAATGTGTATGAAAAAAGTAATGTATGAGGTATAAATTCTTATGTGATAAATTTGGTAATGAAATAATCCATATTTAAGGAATTAAAATAAGTAAATAATTTGGGAACATAAATTTGATTCATATAAGATAAAAAATTAAATGTAAGAATATTTAATGAAACTTATGTGGACCTAAAAATAATTACTTTTCCCTGATTCTTGAATAAATTTGTTTATCATTTTTAATCATAGAAATACAATATATATTAATTATATAATCAACTATGAAAATGTTTATTTTTTATTTCCTTATTAATATTCCATTAAAATTCTTTATCATCATGTATTTTTCATTTATTAAGTTGGTATAGTTGACAATGATTTTTTTGATGTCAGATTGTTCAGAATTGTGAAAACTACAATGGTATATTTGTAATATCCAAATAGAATTGTAAAAAAATTAAATAATATATATAATTTTAATGTTATTATTTATATATCATTCGAAATAGATTAATATCAATAGGGCTTGGAATAGTAAAAGTTTAGAGAATATTCTTTGATAAGTTTGTTATTAAATTTAAAAATTGTCTATGATTGTTTTTTTAATTTCAATATTATGGTATATATTTTAAAATTATATAATAATATTAATGATATTTTTTTATATATAATATTATATTAAATCATGAAATGAATTTTCAGTAATTCTCCAGGATGAAATTAGTTTAGGAAAACATCATTATTTATTTTTGTCGAGCGAAACCACCAAGGTGAGCATTGTTTTTCCAATGAGATTAAAAAAAGGTGAAACACCATGAATGAATTAGTTGAAAAGAATATTTTTAAAACTAGTATAGTGTATATGGTTAATTTAAATTATTAAAAATTTTGTTTAAAATAATCGTATATGAATTGTAATAAAAATCATCATTTTAAAAAACCCTTATTTTGACAATGTAATGAATTATGATAATATATTAGTGAGGTGTAATTCATGATATAACAAGATTTATGGATAAAAAATATTCAAATACCATATAAATTAAATCATTCAATAATTTAAGTAGTTGTTATGAAATATAATTATTATAGTGAATCAAAAATAAGAAAGGAGAATGCCACATGAGATCCCTTTACTTACTCCTAGAACAACATTTTTCATTATCAGATTTCATACTTCTATAAAATAAATTTCGGATTAGAAAAAGACATATAAAATGGAAATGGATATTTAGAGAGTTATTTTAGTAGGTTATTAATAGAATACAAAACATTCCATGTGATTTTGTATATTGTAGAATGAAACACCTATATTGGAATAAATATATGATTTTAACAAAAACAATTTGCATTTCAGTTTCAAGAATGAAATTTTAATAAAGTAAGGTGACTCTTAAATGGGTAATAAATGATATTTATTACCTTTTAAGATCACTCCATGGGTGAATATATGGTTTTGTTATTATTATTTATTAACTTATGAATCATTTTTAACATTAAATTACCCTATAAATTTATTTTTATGGTTACTCATGTAACATTAATTTAAAAATAACTATATAATAATAGACTTAAAATATAAATATTTAAATTAATTAAATAAAATAAAATATATACCTCAATATAGTGGAATATAATTCATTAAAATATTATCTCCTTAAATATTTTGAAAACCATTTATTTGACTTTTCTTTTGCAAGCACATGCACTTCGTAATAGTTTTGGATAACTATCTTATTATTTTGTTTAAAAAATAATATATAATCATTAATATAATAATTAATCATATTTATTTTAATTTAAAACTATTAATAATATATTTTGTTCCCATTAATAAAGTGATATAATTTTTAAGATAAGAATTTAGACTTTTTTATATTTTACAAGCATCTAGATAAATATTTTTTTACTATAAATTTAAAATTTTAAAATATAAATGAAAATGTAAATTTATTCATTATAGATATATTTAAATAAATTATATCCTATTATACAATAATTTATTATAAAAAATACACAAAGTTTTACTTTTCTAATATGACACAGGTAATACATCAATATCAACTAATGTTTTTATTTTTTTCTTGTCGTAAAAATTATTTTATATTTATGATATCAAAATTTTGGATATTTTGTGTATATTATCAATCATGTGGTGTGAAATATATTTCGATAAAACCTTCATATTTATACCATGATTATTTAATAAATGAAAATATATTTTAGAAAATTGAACTTTTAAATATTCACAAAAAAATAAACTTGTAGGGAAAAAATCACAAATATTCGACCAAAGATAACATGAAACCCCTAATATAAAAAATATATTCATAAATATTAAATATAAATTATAATGTTTTTAAGTAAAATGTTTATTAAAAACAGTTTAGTATAAGCAAAAACCGGATATTTAGAATAAAAACTACTGATTTCTAAAATGAAAAACCATATTCTTTTTTCATATCATCATAAATTATTTATTATATTATAATAATATATATTGATATGAATTTATAAAATTTTATTGAATATCAATTTAGGGAATAAATAATAGTTAAATAATTCATTAAATATATATGAAAAATTATTAAAGTGGAATTTATCTAACCTTTTAATAATGAATCCCTTATAAGATAATAATTTTAAATTAATAATAAATATCTTATATAACATTTGTTATCTATAAAATATTCATATATAAAAATTAATTTATTTTTTCTTAAATAAATAAAAAATTGGAACATGAATATTAATTAATGGTAAATATATTTGTTAAATCTTCTTTAAAGGGATCTCATAAATATTATCATCAATGACTACTTTATCAGCTTTATATTTTCAACCTTCAATGGTCGTATTTAACTTTATGAATATAATACCATTAACCCTTAAATTCATTCTCAAAATTCCTTCAATATTTACACATATCTTCCATACATCTATAATTGTTTTTTGAGAAATCATTTATTCGTCTAATCACAATATCAAATACTAATATCATTAAGTTATTTTATTGGATTATTATTATTTCCTTATTGTAGTTTTACTATTTTTACAGAATGTACCCCATCATTGGTTATAATTATAATATGATAATATCTATTTCTATAGAGTTATTCTATTATTTATTATTCTATATAATTTATTATATTATAACAAAAACTTATTATAATAAGATTTAACATACTATATCTTGAGTAGTTATATCCCACCTATATAAATTTAATCATAAAAATTTATTAATCCATTTAAAAATACAAAAACCTGGATTCACATAATCTATTAAAAAAATTATTAACCTTATATATAATATTTTAAATCATGTTTTTACCTGTTATTCAATGATACATTCATTATTTAACAGTAAATAATATTCTATCAATTTAGATCCAAAAAATTTGAAAATAAGAATAAAGGATAACTACCAATGATTAAATTAATAACATAATTATAATACATAATATCAATTAATACATCATTTATGGTGAATGGGGTCTACACAATTCACCAATATTTTTAGGCTTTTAGAAAATCATCCACTTCCTTTGTCTAAATAATGAATTTATAATATGGATTAAATTGACAATAAAATGATATAGTTTTATCAAAAGTATTAATTTTTATTTATTATTTCAGAACATGAAATTAAAATATTATCATGATGTTCTTAATACTATTTTCATAGTTTAAAAAACTAGAATATTCCAAGACCATACATCAATAATTATTTAATGTCTGAAAGTTGGGAATATAAATTTTTATCTTAAAATGTACATTATCCTTGGAAATCATGTCATATTGTTGTGTTTGATATTTCATATATATGGTCAAAAGTAAATTTAATGTTGAAAAATATTTCAAAAATAATTTTAATATGGCATTACACTACCAGTTTTAGGTATTTCATCTTGAAGTGTTGGGAATGTAGTGTGAGATATTGATCATTCCACCATGTTTAAAAATCCTTAACCTATTTAAAAAATATTACATGGAAAAATTTATCATATACAAAATTTTAACATAACCTATTTCATTCTAATATTAACAAATAACAATTATATCATTCCTTTTTTAGGCTTACTTGTTTTTCTCATATTCCAACCATTATATTTGATCCCAAAGATTACCAAAGATATTTACCTTGGAAAATCATAAGAAACCAACTTTTGAGAAATTAAAACAATAATACATAGATTCTTAAAGGTTACCATAGTAATTTCACATAATTTAATCCAAAAAATCAATAAAATCCTATAAATTCATTAAAAATATGATTACCTGATCATAAAGTCTATGTTCACATATTTTGTCCAAAACCCAATATATCATTTATCCACAAAATCATTATTACTCTACTTTGACATAAAATATTTCTTGATATTTATAAAATCAAAAAAATAAACACTAGGATGTATAAAAAAATTATATTCGTTCAAAAATAAACTCTAAAATTGTCCCTAAAATATGATAATCCCCTTGACATATAATAAATGTATAAGTATATAATTTTCCATATATATATTGTAATCATGTAATGTTACAAAATTATGTTGAAACTTTTCAAAAAGAAATATTAGACTCCTTGTTACCAAATAACCACAAAATGCATCATGGTTATCTATACTAATAAATATACATTCAAAACAGTCAAAATTTATCGGAATTATACAAAATTTCCTTAGAATATAATTATATACAAACCATAAAGGTTATATATACATCAAAGATATACTCTTCCTAAAAAATAAATATATTTATTTCAAATTATCATTACTAGATATAAAATTGAATCAAATTTGAATACAAAAGGACATATATGACTATGAATATATGATCACCATTATCATTATCAACACATTGTTTTTGTTATTACAATTAAATTTTCCTTAAACGATGAAATTAAATCCCATTAAATTATCTAAACCACATTTTGAGACAAACTGTAAAACCATGAACAAAACTATCAAATTATTAAGTAATCTATAATAGATATTTTAAACCATATATTCCTATGACATTTTAGATTTTTGTTTTTTGATAAATAGAAAAAAAAATTAAAAATATAAATACATAAATTCCATCAAATTATTATTTTTTCACCAAACTAAACACTCTAAATGATACACTTTCTTCATTTAAGGTTAAGATATTAGTCCCACTATATCTATGAAATTATTTTTATTATTTTACATTGTTTCATGGGAAAAAAGAACACTAAATAATTTCTTAATATCATATTTCTATTAAAGGGTATCATTTTTTAAATATTTAATAGAGTAAAATATGAATGAATAACTTAATGTAATAGATAGCATTTACATATTTCAATATAATAGATAACATGTGTGTAAAACATATCTATGTTTAACATAACAAAATAAATAATCACATGAAAAGAAATAACTAATTTCATTTTGATGGAATTTATAATGAATGAAATAGAATTCAAATCATCATGGAAAAATGAAAATTCATTACAAATAGATGGGAAAAAAGACATGAAACACCCAAACTAGTTCTTCTCAAGACACCTACTATAACAACACTTCTTTTTATTAAACACATAAACATTATTTGTTACATAAAATATTCACTTCATACAATATACAAGATTGAAAGGTATAGTGTCATTGTGGATCAGGAACATTACATAATGACTTAATACATGTAACCCACCATCATTATAGAAAACTTTCTTTACATGACCACTATATTCCCTCATACATAGAATTGCATAGGAGAACAGAATGACATGCATAAGAAAATGGTGATATATAAGGCCTTGTAATGGAGTTAACAAGTCATAACTGAAATAATAAAATACATTTTAATAAATAATAATATCAACAGAGCATAAAAGAAACACGAACATAATGGAATGATATAACATGATTATCATAACATGGAAATGTGGAAACAACACATAACATGGTATTAGCATGAGCCAAGGATCATTTCACATGTAGCATGAGTAAAACATTATTTCACCTGAATTAGCTTGAGTAATCCCAAATTTCACTTGAATTATCAGGATACAAATATTTACACAATGCATTTGATCGCTATTAGGGCACACCATTCATAAACATTTCATTTAATGCAAAAGTGTGCCACATGGATCATACAACATGGCTTCATTAAACATCATAATTTACTTCATGATAAAATAATGATTAATTCATAATTGAAAGTCTATAATCAATTATTAAATATTAAGAAAGGTGAATACCCTTGATAGACAAATGGGCATGGTATTCACTACACATTTACATTGGCTTGAGAAAATCACAGTGCAATTTTGATAGCATAACGACATTACACAAGAATTGATAAAAATGGTGGATGAGTGGGAAATGGGTGTCTCATTTTTTGTTAATGAATTGAAATTTAATGGGGGTAATATATATACATGTCCCAAAAAATGTAATGGAAATTAGATTAATAATACAAAACAATTGCTTGAATGTGAATGAGAAGATAAAAATTCATTACGGAATTTCAGCATGGTAATAGGTGTACGTGGGAGAAATTAATGAGAGAGAAATAGGTCTCTCATCAATTAAAACATAGGTAGGTCAATATAATGGAGGTGATAAATAAAACACCAATTTTTTTATTTTAATTAAAAAGATCATTACAATATTACGAAACATAGATAAAATGGGAAAGGAAGGAACACATTAATAAATTTCTACATGGTAATAGGTATACATTTAAGGAATTGAGGATTGTGAAAGTGGAATATCATAATTAAAACATTAAGTGGACAAAATAGGGGAAGTTCAAAATCTTACCCCAATATTTATAATTGAAAATAAAAGGGAATAACAATATTAAAAGCATGGATAAAATGAGAAAGGAAGGAATCCATTACATAGATGTGTGATCCCAAAGGCTTTAGAGGGTCTTGAGGGAGGCTTATTGGATGCTTTGGGCGCCATGTGAAGATTTTAGAGAGAGAGGGTCAGGATTTGGTTGATTTATAGAGGCTTTGGGTGATGAGGAAGTGGGAGCATTGGTGGGTTTATATAGGAAAAGGGAGGTAATTATTTATTATGTAGGTTTTGGACACTATAAATTAAACTAATAAAAACCACAAACCATCAAATTGTTTTTTACCATGTTTTTTGAAAAAGGGTAATGGAAAAAATTATTTTATAAGTCATATTGCATAATTTTTTAAAATATGTGGCTTTATTATATGGATGTGAGTCACAATCTCATTGAAATCAAAATAAAAAAGTTAAAATGTTTTATAAGTCTTGGAGGCTCCACTTAAGATTTGTAAAATAATCAAATAAAAACCTAAAATCACGTTATTTTAATGGTAATAAATATTCTGCCCAAACATAATTTTTATAGTATTATATTAAATCACAGTTAGTTTTTTATGATGTCATAAAACACCTTATATATTTAAATTGTATTTAATTTTTACACAAAAATATGTCTGTCTCAGAAAATTATAATGATATCACCATTAGATAATTTCAACATCCTAATTACAAAAATAATATTTATTTTATATAAATAATTTTCTAAATATTCAAAATTTTAAATTTTAAAATAAAAAACATATATTTAATTAAAAATCATGGGATTTGGAAAAAATGTAGTTAAATCCATAAAAATAATCACAATAGTATTCATAATAATTATAAAATAAATTATATTTTATAAAAAGTAATTTAGTGATAATATTTTTTCAAAATATTACTTAATTCAAAAATCATTTAATGCATCAAAATATAATTATTAATTAACGAAAACTGTTATTTTTGTTTCATAAAATATTCACAAATTAATAATAATAAAATGAATGTTTATTCTCTATAAAAAAATAATATACATATTCATACTACAAGGGTCTTGTTACATAATGACATATTACACCCGCATAAGATTGAAGGGTAATGTTTGCTATGGTGAAAAATTATTTGGGTGACTTACATAACATCGCTCGGGTGGTAATTTCTATCAACATCCACTTCTCTCTTATGCGGTTCTATTCGAGATTAACATATTGAATCTTGACTTCGGATTTTCAAGACAGTATCCCAATGATGCCACCTCATTTCAGAGCTCTGAAAAACAGGATTCATACAGAGAAATTCTACTAGACGAGGTCATCTCTTCCTTTTTATGAGTAAATTGGATTTGGTAGAGCCTTATATTTATACTAATAATATGATCATTTTTCAACAACTATATTATCAATGATTAAATTTCATAACAATATTTTAAAATCCAAAATAAAATAAAATGATGGAAGTTCATATGTTATATAATCATCTTAAATAATATGACATTAAATTAGATCTAGATTAATTTTCATTAATAATATACTGGGTCGTTATAATCATCCCCCCTTATGAAATTTCTCCCGAGAAATTTCCTTTTCCCGCACTAAAATAGATTTGGGTAACTCTGCTTCATCAATTCCTATGATTCCCACATTTCTTCATAAAAAATTTGGTTTCACCACAACACATTAATGATGGGAATTTTCTTATTATTATAACTTTTTCTCAAAAATATAAGAATCCACTAATTTCTACTCATATGATAGCTATTTCTCTAATGGTACCACATCTAGATTGAGTAATTTTGATGGGTCAGGTATATAATTCCACAAGAGTGATACATGGAATACATCATGTACTTGAGATATGTACGGTGGGATTCATAGGCAGTAGGAAACTTCTCCAATGCGATCAAGGATCTCAATAGGGTTGAGGTACCTTGGAATATGATTTCCCTTATTCCCAAATCTCATAACCCTCTTCCATGTTGATATGAAGAGGTATACCATGTATCCCAAATGAAACTCTAGGTTTTATCAATGATTTTTTGAAAAAATCTTTTGTTGACTCAGAGCAACTTAAATGTGTTGTAGGATGGTCTTAACCTTCTCCACTATTTCTTCGACCATTTATAGACTAATGAGTTTTATCTCCCAAACATCATCCCTAAATGTCGGTTTTCTAAACCTCTTCCCATATTGGACTTCATTTGGATCCATTTAGATGCTTTAGTGTAAATTATTGTTTTAAAAGAACTAAACTAAAAGAATATATTGATCCCACACTCCTTTTATGTCAATTGAGAACACTCTCAACATGTCCTCAAGTGTTTGGATAGACTTCGCAAGTTTTCCATCAGTTTGAGGATGATAATTCATACTGTATATCAGCTTAGTATCCAGAACATGTTGGTGACTCTTCCAAAACATAGAGGTGAATCTTCGATCTGAATCAGATACAATCGATAATGGTACTCTGTGCGTCCTTACCACATATCTGATGTATATATGTGCTAGTTTATCAAGTGGAAATTCCTCTTTAATTTCAATGAAGGGTGTAGTTTTCATAAAATGATCCACAACAACCCAAATTTCATTATATCCTTTGGATTTATTTGAACGTCCAATGACAAATTCAATGGTGATGTTATCCCATTTCATTGTTGGTATGGATAATGGTTGCATCATCCCCATAGACTTCCTCCTCTCACCCTTCACTCCCTGACATACTAGGAACATTTATCTATACTCAGTAATCCCCTTCTCAATTTTATCCCACAAATAATTTTCTCATGGATCTCAATACATCTCTCTGCCTTTTGGGTGAATAGAGAAATTCAAACTATGTGCATCAATAGAAAGTTCATTATTTATCTTCGAATTTGATAGAACACATATTCTTGTCCCAAATATAAAAATTCCTTCTTCATTGACATTGAACTCCAAGTATTTCTCTTTTCTGATAGATTTAACATTTTTCTGAATTCCAACATCATTTTTTGATCAACCTTTAACCCTTCCAAATGAGATAGTTGAGCAGTAATTTGTGAAAGGATTGATGATGATCCCTTATTTATTATTCCCATGTCCATGTCCATCAAATATGTTAAGATTGGATACATTTAGATTCCCATAAATTATAGAATAACTTAGTCCTTTATACTTAGAGAATCTTCAACCTTGTTCACTTTCCCAGTTTGTTAATTGATTGAGAAGTCCTAGTCTTTGATCAGTTCTTACCATTTTAAATGGTTCATATTAAAATCTTTCTCTGTGAATATATACATGAGGCTTTTGTGATCTATGTATATTTCACACTTCTCCCCAAAGAGGTAATTCCACCAAATTTTCAAGGTGAAGATTACAGAAGCCAAATCCAGCTCATGTGTTGGATAGTTTTTCTCATGAACATTCTATTTCCTTGAATCATAGGAAATTACATTTTCATTTTTCATGAACACACATCCCATGCCCAAATATGAAGAATCATTTAATTCCACAAAAATTTCTCTACTTGTGGGTAATGTGAGAACGAACCCCATAATAAGCCTATTTCTTAACTCCTTTAATATCTCTTCAAATTAATCACTCCATAAATATAAACTCCATTCTAAGTTAGCTTGGTAATATGGTTTTAAAACAATTTGAAATTTCTCACAAATTTGTGATAATATCCTATTATCCCAAGGAATCTACAAATATCCTTTAATGATATTGACCTCATCCATTCCATTATTGAAACTATATTAGAAGCTTCCATAGATAACCATTTTATTGTGATTATATGACTCAATAATGAGACCTCTTTCGACCAGAAAAAACCCTTCTTTTAATTTTCATAGAGATTCCCCCGTCACATTGTCTCTAGTATAGTTCATAGATTCTCCTCATGCTATTCATTGGTTTTTTATCATATTAGAATAACATATATATAGTTAACCAAAAATTTGTCAAGGTAATCTCGAATGACTGTATTCATCATGTCTATGAATATTTTTTGAGCATTTGTGAGTCAGAAAGGCATTACATTGAATTCATAGTGCATGTACCTTGTACAAGAAGCATTCTTGGGGATATACTCCTTCACCCTTACTTGGTAATATCCTCACAAAAAATCTACCTTGGAAAAGTATTTTATTCCATGTAGATGATCGAACAAGTCATCAATTTATTGTAGAGGATACTTGTTATTTATCATTATTTTGTTGATCTCTTGAAAATCAATGAAAAGGTTCATTAACCCTTCCTTCTTTTTGACAAAGAAGACTAGTTCACCCCATAGTGAAGCACTTGGTCATATAAACCCTTTATCCATATTCTCTTGTAGTAGTTTCTTTTTATCCTCAATATCCACAACAGACATTCTATATTGAGTGTTGGATATTGAAAATGTCCCGGGTATAATGTTAATTGATAGATGCATATATTTTCATGGGGGTAGACTTGGAAATTCCTCGGGAAACACTTAAGAAAATTCCATCACAATATGCATGTATTCAAATATGGTTGCTTCCATAGAATCAATCATCTGAGACAGATAAGTGTTATCATAGGATAGTTCTATACACTTTTGAGATGATGGTGATAAAGAATATTCATCACCCCCTTGCACTTTTATAGAATCAAGGGTTGATTCTCAACTTGGAGAGTTATTTCCCTCTCACATAAATTTATATTGGCTCAATATAAGGAAATCCAATCCATGTTGAGAATTGAATCAAATTCCACTAGAGGAAGTTTGACAAGGTTTTCCGAGAAGTTCAGTATGCAGATTGTGATAGGGGAGGAGTTATATTCATGGGTTTCAATGTTTTACCCATTCGTAATACTCACTGATATATTTACTTCAATGATTTATGGTGGTGTTGGGATTGTTCTAATAATGATTCTGGACACAAATTTTTTTGTAGAACCAAAATCTAAATGTACATTATCTATTCATGAATTAATAATTGGTATACCTATCACCACATTGTTTTTAGGGTTCAAATCAGTGGTAGGGATGGAGAAATCTCTCCCTTGCTTCATTGGAGGTTGTAGGTTGCCTCTAAAAACCCTTTGATTAGGGAAATAATTTCCAAGGTTCCATAGATCATTGTAGTTGATGTAGTGACCAACACATTGAGGGTCTAACAATGTATTCCTCTATTCTATCACTACTGTGGTTTCTATTAATAGTATATAATGGCTGGGTTCCCTTATCTTCTACACCAAAATCATTTCATCATCACCTTCATGCAATTTATGGGGTGCTTCATTCCACACCATAGTTAAGTGGGGTGATAGATTTTCTTAGGACTATTGGATTTATCCATCGAACTGCTAGAATTAAATTCCACCTTACACATCTTATCCCCATGATACACTTGAGATTTTCCGATCTCCATTTCCTCCTTGAGGGCACATTACAAAATTTCCACATACCTATTGATATCACAGGTTTCTTGTGCTTTATGTAGGCTACTTTTATCCCACAATAGAATCAGTCAACCTTGCATTCATCGGTAAGGACAATGACAAAGGTGTATCATGCAAGCATTTTAAAGTGTTCCTTATATTATATAATGGATTCATCGCCTTTTTTCTTGAGGGAAAGGAACTCAATTTCTATCTTAAATTGTAGGGTGCGAGGAAAATATTTTTTTATTTTTTAGAAATACATCAATTTTAATACATCGATATCCTCTTTGGGCTTCATATTTTTGATCAATGTCCACCATTGATTGACTTCACCAGCTAGATGATAAGTATCCATAAGAACCTTCTCTTATTTGGAACATTGAAGAACAGATAATACCTTTTCAATGGAGTTGATCCATTGTTCGCCAATTAAGGGATCAGATTATGAATTAAAAGTAGGAGGCCTTTCTATCATGAATCTCTTGATTGTGAACTGTTATTTCTTAGGGGGGTAGAATGTTATTCTTGACCCATGTTTCTATTAAACTCTTGAGTTAACAGAGAGTGTATCATGATAATGTTTGTGATCCCTGCTCCTATTATATTGGGAATCTCATTAGAACAGTCTTCACATAGATCTTCCCATCGGTTACTAGCTAGCATCCTCCTATTATCGACCATTGGATCAAATAAAAGAAAAGTTATGGATAACACATAATGGGTAATACTAAGACAAAAGAAAATGACTTATAAATAACTTTATTTTGATTATGAATCTATAGCCTTCAATCTATGATATACATGATCTAAATAAAAAAAATATTCATAGGGGATTTTTTTAGTCCCTTAAAAATGTTTCATACTATGATTTTGAATTTACCAAATCATATCCCCTATAAGTTTCATAACCAAGAGTGAAGCCAGGGCCATTCTTGTGTACTAGGATACCCCAGATCAAGACTAAAAACCCTTGTCAGTGTTTTCACTCTTAGGTACATCTATGTCATAGCCACCTCTACCTGCTCGTATCTGAACATGGATATACTTTCTTGATTTACCACTTACTCAAAACTAACCCAATCTTAGGGATGTTTTTATAATACTTTTTTACATCCCAAAGACATTCACTATGGTTATCTAATCCTAATCTAAAAAATAAATAAACATATCTTCAGATACCAACTATAACAAACCTAAATTTTTTTACACACATAAATAAGACTTATTACATTAAATATTCACTTGAAAAAACAAATAAGATTAAGGGGTAAAATGTATTTGGGGCTTATAAACATTACATAACGACTTAAAACATGAAACAAAATATCTATATTGAATACATTCTTTACATGACCACTACAGTCCTTCGTACATAGCATTTAATGGGATAAACTGAGGACATGAATAATAAAAGGGTGAGCTATAAAGACAGGTATGGAAGTAAACAAGTAATAACATGAATAATTCCATACATTTTTGGAAATATTTCTATCAATGGGGCATAAAAGAAACATGAACATAAAGTCATGACTTAGAATGATTATCATAAAATGGAAATGTGGAAACAACACTTCACATTGTATTAGAATGTTCCACATCCCATAGAACATTGAACATGTATCATGATACTAATCTTTACCCAATGTATTGGAGCGCTATCGGGGCACACCCTTACTAAACATTTCATTTCATGCATAAGTGTGCCACATAGATCATAAAAAATGTTTTCATTTAACATCATCATTTACTTCACAATAATTGAATGTGGAATTCATACGTGAAACTATATAATAAATAAGTAAATTTGCATAATTTTTAATAACCATGATAGAGAAAATATCACAGTATTCACTACACCATCACTTTGTCATGAAAAAATCGTGGTCCAACTTTAGAAGCATAACGTTGTGACAAAATAATTCATAAAAATTGTTGATTAGAGATATAGTGGTGTCTCATCATATGTAAATGTAAAGGAAATTAAGTGGGTCATGTAGATTCATAACCAAATAAATGCAATGGAAATTAGATTCATAATACAAACTAATTTCATGAATGTGAATGAGAACAAATAAATTCCTTACTGAATTTCCGCATGGTTATAGGTGTACATCGGTGGAAATAATTAGAGGGAATGTAGTCAATAATAATTTTAAAAATAGGTAGGGGAATATAATTTAGGTGAGAAATAATACCCCAATATTTTTAATTACTAGAAAAAGAGCATATCATTATTAAGAAACATTGATAAAATGAAAAAGGACGGAATCCCTTACAGAATTTTGGAATAGTATCAGGTATATATGGAAGGCATAGATGAGACCGAAAGTTGTATATAATCATTAAAACATAAATAGGACAATAGGGGAAGAGAGAAATAATATTCCAATATTTATTATTGAAATTAATAGGGCATAACAATATTATGAAAATTGGACAAATTGAGAAAGGAAGGGATACCATACTTGAACGTGTGATTCCAAAGGCTTGGGAGGGTCTTGAGAGAGGCTTCAAGTGTGATTTAGGCACCTTGTGAGGAATATAGAGTAAAGAGGTAAGGGATTGGTCGAGCTCCAAAATCATTGAGTGAAGTAATAGTGGGATCTTGGGTGCGTTAATATAATAAATGGGAGGGAATTATTTATTCTTTAGGTTTGGACACTACACATTAAACTAATCAAAACCACAAACAAGAACATGGTTTTTTCCAATGTTTTTTCCAAATGTTAGTGGAAAAAATTATTTTAAATGGCCAGTGTCCAAACATCATAAAATATTTGTCTTGATTATGTAGTGGTGAGTCACACTCTCCAAAAAATCAATTTAAAATGTTAAAATGTTTTATAAGTCTTGGAGGGTCCACTAATGCTTTCAAAAATAAATCAACCAAACCTAAAATCAAATTAATTTAATGTTAAAACATATATTTGCTGAACATGATGTTTATATATTTTATTACATCACTATTGGGTCATTATGATGCCATAAAACACATTTTATATTTAAACATTATTTATTTTTTAACCAAAAATTCAAATGTCTCTGAAAATTATAATAATTAACCATCGGATAATCATGACGTCCTGATTCCAAAAATAATATTCATTTTATCTAAATTATTTTCCAAATATGTTAATTTTTTAATTTTAAAATAAAAAAATACATTTAACGAAAATTCATGGGTTTTGACAAAAATAACATTCAATCCTTAACCAAAATCACAATTAAATTCATAATAATTATAAAAAATTTTATATTTAATAAAATATAATTTAGAGATAATGTTTTAATAAAATATAATTTAATTAAAAAAACCATTAGTTCAAAAAAAAATTCTTAGATAACTGAAAATGCTATTTTTCCTTAAAAGCTATTTACAAATGAATAATAATAAAAATAATGTTTATTCTATATTAAAAAATAATGTATATAATTATAATTCTATGGCCTCATTTCATAAATACTTATAACACCCGCATAATACTGAAGGTAAGGTGTGCGATATTGACAGACACATGGGGTGGTTAGGATAATATCACTCTGTGGGTAATCAGTATCAAATTCCACTTATCCCATAGGTGATTTTGTTCGAGCATAACGTGTGGAACCTCATCTTTGGCTTGGTCAGGAGAGAATACCAATGACTCCACCCCCTTTATGATCTCCGAAAAATGGGCTTTATACTTGGAAATTATACTAGATGAGGCTTTCACTTCCTTTGTCTGTGTACATTAGATTTGTTAAAGCCCTTTATTTATTCTATTCATGTGATAATTATTCAATGGCTATATTTTCATCAGTCACAATTTTTAACAGTTTTTTAATATCAAAAAACATAATCCAAGGAATTTCATAAGATATATAAAAATCTTTCAAAATAATAAATTTAATTAGATTATGGGGAATTTTCATTAATAAATGTTTGGGTCGTTACAGCTACTAATGAATCATGGGATATAAAAATATAATCTCCTATACCTAAAAAAATCTAAAATGAAATAGTTTTATAAAATGAATTTACGAACAATAAAAATCATAAAACTCATTCCTTAGTAAAAAATAATCATTGTTAATGAAATAAAAATTAAACAAAATCATAATATTTGCACATTAAATGAATGATATAACATTATTAGTAGGACTCATTCAATATATTTTATGTGTCATAGGATATTCAAAACATATATAGTAATTTATATATAGTTAAATATATTTTATAAAACAAAATACAGATATACTACAAAATATATTGAATATATACGTGATATTTAAAAAAATTGTATATAAATGAAAACAACAATCCACGAATGAGATGAAGAGTGATAGAGAACATAATGATAATAAAGATAGTGAATAATAATGATATCCAATTGAAAAGGTTAGGTATTATCTATAATCTATATTGAAGGAAAGGATAAATTCAATAAAAAATTATTATATTATAAAAATTTAAAAATTTATGAGCTTTATTTCTTGTCCTAGAAGGGAAAAAATTTAAAATAATTACAATTCATGAAATGAATGTTATCTTGACAATAAAATCATACATGGAGTTTGAACTAACATAAATGGTTCTCAAACATCTTTTAAATGAAATTATTTTAATAATTTACTTACCTAATAACCATTTTCATGTTAATATCCACATTTATATTCAATCAAAATAATATAATATTTTGTTTCTTATACTTATGATGTTTATTATAATTCACTTCAACTTCTTTTTTGGTAGTTCACAATCACAAAAGAATATTATGATATAATTGCAATGTTAAATGTCCATTACGAAAATGTTCTATAATCATGATTTGTGTCATGATATTTTTTATATAACATTTGAGAATAATATAAGATAATTAGGATCTTAAATTTTCATTATTTTTATATTCTGATCCTATAAACATGATTTTTATGGTTAAAAACATCTCTGATTGATTAATTAAGATGTAATAAATATGATTTATATTTTACCAATCTATAATATTAAAAATTAAATCATTTAAATATTAATGTTTTATTAAATCATATAATTTATAATGAATAATATCCACGAATGAAATATGATTATGAAAAAAAAATCATCCACTTGGATATTATAAATACACTATGGTTAGTGACGATTTTTTAATACAACATAATATTAGTGAAAACCCAAAAAATATATTCACTTTTTTTGATATAATTACAAATAATATAATCTTTAGGGTTTCTTTTATATACTACCCATGTTATTGAAAATGATAATAGGTTAATCTAAATGAAAAAAATAATTTGTAAAAAACCTATATTTTGATCTTGTAATGACTTATGAAATGAGTCAGTAAAAATTAATGGATTTTTTCTAAAAATTTATGTATATAATGATTATAAATATATTATAATAAAATAATGATAAAAAATATAAAAACATTAAAATACTTCAGTGATATTGAATCATATTTAAGAATGAAAGAATGATTCTTAGGAACATTTTCCTTAACCCTAAAGAACAACATTTAGTTTTAGTATAAACCTATGATGAAATGAATCATTATAATATTAGATCCTAATATATGTTTACAAGGATGTTTAAATGATGTTTGAGTAGAATTTGGAGATAATAATACACATAATATTGTTTTTGGAAACGATATAATTAGTTTCTTTTAAAAGGCATGATTTGATGATGGTTTCTTAATGATTTAGTCTTAATGTGTCAATAGTGAAATTTTAAAATGGATAGTTACTCATAAATGCATAATAATGATATTTTAAAAAATTAACCATGTTTAATTGACTCATTATTTTGATTTATTATTTAATTTTTGTTTTTTAATCATCCTTAACATTAAATTAGACTTTGAATTCATTTCTCATGGTCATTCTTGTATATGAAATTAAAGATATGTATATAATTATTTAATTAAATTTGAAAAATTTCACACATTAAAAAATATAAAATTAGTTCTAAAAGACAATGAAATAATATAATTAATCCAAATATTATCTCATTATATATTTTTAAGGAATTTGTTTAAATTTTCACCTGCCAGTACACGCCCTACACTGAAGCAACGTAAGTGTTATGTAATGTTATCAAATTATTGGTCTCTATAATATATATATATATATATAGATAATTTATTAATCATAGTTATTATCATAAAAAATTATTTATAATATATTTTTTTCCTATACAAATAATGATAACATTCTTAAGATATGATTTGTTTACCATGGTCACTTTATGAAAGCATTGGGTAATAATGTGTGAAATTATATTGTAATATAAAAATAAAAATAACACGTATCACCCCCATATTCCATTAAATTTTCATTTATTCATTTATTTAGTTATTAAATAATGATTTAGATATGTTCTAGGAGGTTCTGAGGCCTTCTAGCATATTTGGTAGTAATTTATTGAGGTTTATTATTTGGACATGATTATTAAAATCCATGCACCATCTTCATGAAACCATGAATTAAACGACAATGGTCAATAAGAAAGTGAATGATTGGTAAATAGTTTGGCCAAACTGGGAATGTTCTTAGGGGAAATCATTATTCCTTAAATATAGGGAAAATATTTGTTGGAAGACAGTTTTCATAACCATAGGGGCCAATCATGAAAGGGCCATGAATGAAATTGTAGCACCGCACAGTTGGCTCATGGGTTTGTAAAATATGTTTTTACCATGAAATATATAGTTGTAATGAATATAATGTTAGAATAATTTGAATTATGTTCCCAATGTTCCTTTAATCACCTAATCCCTCAAAAATGAAGATTAATATTTCTATATAGGCTTGAGAGATGATCTTCTATGATCCTAAAGTGGTTTATAGGTGCAACAATTGGTGTTACAATTATTAATTCATTAGTATATACCCATTATACATTAGTTTCCTTAGATTTTTAGTTCTTATTCTTCTTGGAAACTTATATATAGTCTTTGGGGATAGATCTAAAATATATGATGTCAATTATGATGAAATATTATTGGATATAGGTAACTGAACATGATGTGTGATTCAATCTTGATGTTTCATAGTCCATTTCTTCATTTTATCTAACTATTGAGAGGTAGATAGATTCTCTATTATCTACACATGATTAATAAATTAATTTATAAGTTTATGTTAAATTATTTACTTGAAATGGTTGTAAAATCGATGTGTGAATCTTGGTGGGAATCTATTTATGTTATAGACTATGAATTTAGAAAAATATATTGCATTTGTGAAAACCCAATTTTTTGTAATTCTAAAATGATGATTTATAAATTAAGATTTGGTTTAATGAATGTAATTTATTCTGAAATTAGTTTATTAATTTAGATGTTTTATGTCAAATGGTATGGCATGTGTATTTAGAATACATGGGTGGTTTGAGTGCATTCCTTTAGATGACCCCATAGACAATGTGTGTGACATTGGGGATACTACTATCTATCACCTTATGAAAAATTAATTGATCAATGAGAGATTTTTAATGAGTATGGAACATTCACATGTGAATTCATGGTGCGTGTGTGGAGAAATTATTTTGAGTATTCTAAACAAATGAGAATGGTTTTACTCTTCAAATATTTTACATGGAAATGGATTTTGTATTTTATATAAATTTTTTCTATTTTATTAAAAAAAATTCTAAAAATATTTAATAGGTTTTTTTCTAGTGACATGACATGGGATGTTTTTTGGAAAATCCTACTAATCATAGGCTGACCCTGTTCATAGGAACTGTTATTCATTTTCATATTTCAATTTTTGAGACATAGGTAATGTCAAGGTATCTCATTTCTTTAGTGGTTATTCTAAATACAATCTTCATGGAATGTGTGTATGATTGTGGAGAGTGTTTTCATTATTGGATTATGTCACTTGAGAGTATTGAGTTTTGTGGTCTTTTTTTATTTGAGAAATTATTATTTTTATATTGTACTCTAATTGGGTTTATTGGTTTTGATTGTTTTTCAATTTTATTTTATATAGAAGCATCATATATAGGCTTGGTTCGTTATTGGTATATTGGTCGTCCATTTTATCATTAAATGGAAAAATCATCCCCCGTATGATCTCAAATCCCTCTTCATTTATTTTCTACCCTGAGTGTTTGGGGGATATCAACTAAGGCCTAGTTTCATGACCATATCTTCTCCAGATAATGAGGATGGGATGTGTGTTTCCAATAGGATCAACATTACTCAGTCAATATGTTGAAAAAGGTATCGGTATTGGTTGGTCCAAATGTATTTATTTGAAAAATGGTATTAGTTGGTTCATTTTTTATTTGTATTAGTTTTTTGGATATAGTTTTATTAGAAAATAAAATATAGATTATGGAAATATATATCTAAAATTTTAATGATGAACTTCATTTTACCAATGTAGGTTGGTAAAAACATGTTTGGATAAACTTCTTGGTGTTTAGTCATCTCACTGTCATGGGTTTAGATGATGAGAAATATATTACATATAATGATAATAAGACTCCCCATTAAGATTTAATTTCTCATTTTCAGTTTCATGGTTTATCAAAATGTAAAATAATTTATATTTTTTAAAATAACTTAATTGAATTTATTTTTAAAATCATGGTAGAAGTATTTTAAAAAATGATTATAATTTTGAAAATGGTAGTATTATAAAATAGATGATTATGATATTTATTCATGTGGTAATGTAGTTTTTATAAGCCTTTAGTTACTTTTGAGTTATTCTAAATGGAGTTTTTTATAGATAATTGCAATGGGTAGATATCGTATGATGAAACTAGAAGAGGTTACTGAAAAGTTTGTTGCACATAATACATAGTTGAACAAATATTTATTATAATTAATTGTACATGATTTTCAAACCATGGATATGGGAAATCAGAATAATGAGCCTAAAAAAATACACCATTTATTACAATTCCAAAAGTAGAACCCACCCACCATTTATGGTAATTCCATACAAGAAAATATTTAAATCTTCTTGAATATGATGAATATGTTCTTCAATTTTATATGAATACCATTAGATCTAAAAGAAAAGATAGAAATTTATATTTCAAAGTATTTGGTATTCCATTGTTTGGTATAAAAAATTTTACGGTAAATTAGAATTAGGAAATATATTTAAGGACATTGATGAATTATTTGTTCATAAATTCTATAACCACACCAATAAAAATTATAAATCAATGGACATAATCATTTTTATGAGATAAAATATCTTAGTGATAGAGTATGTGGATTAATATTTGAATTTAGTATGCTTTTCCCTATAAGACTTTTCAATTGTGTCCTTGAAGGAAAAAATTATTGATTTGGGATTGGGTCATGATATTCACTCATATATTTTCATTATTTTTTAACATATTATATAGAAATGGTAAATAGATAAATGTTGGAAGAAAGTGATATCTTAGGAAACACAGTTGTGGGAAGAATGTTTTTTGATGTGAATAGGTGAAAATTCTAATGTTGGAAATAAGAGAATGATGGAAATCTATTTATAGGTTGGTCGGTCACTTCTGAATCAGACTATAAAATAATTAAAAAATACCCTAGGACTAAAAATTATACTAGGATATCAACAATTATAATTTCATAAGGTGGATATTAAGAAACCAGCATTCAAAAGAAGATATGGTGATTAGGAATATCTCATTATCCCTTTTAGTCTTTCAAATTACAATGTCTACTTTAAGGAACTAATGAATCAGATATTTTAATGTTTTTTGGATTCCATTTTAGTGGTTTTTGATGATGATATTTTAGTGTATTCTATGAATAAAATGGTTTAATTGTAACACTTGAATATAGTTCTGGGTATCTAGCAGGATAATATTCTTCAAAATAACATTTTTATGTGTGATTTTTTGGATATAAGAGATGTGTTTCCTTTTCCACATCATTTCTAAAAAAGGTGTTTCTTTAGTTATTAAAAATAAATAAGTTGTTATCTCATAGATACTACAAATAAATATATTTTAGATTTATATATAATTTTATTTTGTAGGATACTAAAGCTGCATTGTTTAAGATTTTCATGTTTTGACTCATCGATGAAATATTCAACATGGAAAGGAATTAAATTCATATGAAATAATTAATGTTAGAAATACATTCTAGAATGTACGGTTAGTCTAACATCAATATCAATCATCATGTTTCCAAAATCTGTATACATCTATATACTCTGTTGTGATGAATCATGATCTAGTTTGTAATGTTTTCTCATGTAGGTAGATAATATTGTTGCACATAGATCATGCCATTTAGACATCAATGACAATAACTATCCAACACAGGATGTATAATTTTTTTACTCTAGTCCATGATTTGAAAACATATTACAATAACCTCTTGGATGATAAATTCTTTTTTTTATGGATTATAATAGATTGAAACATATTGCCACACAATTGGGTTTAAATTTAATTCATATCTAAGAGATGGAGTATTAGTAGATGTTTAAATTTATCTTGATTAGTATATTGGGTAAATGGAACTCTATTGTGGATGAATTGACTAATAAGTCAACTGGTCACTTGGAAAAGGAGGCTTCAAATTTGTGTGATCTAATTTTAGTGATATAGTATATACATCTAGATTGCTTAGACCAAGGTTATATAGTTATTTACCTTTTGGTTTCTCCAGTTCATAATTTGGTTGAGAAGGTAATAATGGTTTAAACATCTGATAGTGAGTATTTTTTCAGAGTTAAAAGCCAACGAGCATATACCCAAGTGGTACAGGCTCCTTCTTAGCAACCAAAATACCCAGGATCAAATCCAGACAGGGAATTATTTCTAGGGCACTATAGAAGCACTGTAGCGGGGCACTGTTATAGTTCTGTAGCAGCGGCAGAACTGTAGAAGCGGATACTCTGTAGCGGTGGAGGCACTCTAGTAGGAACTGTAGCACTAGTGGTCCTGTAGCAGCCCGGGTACTGTAGTTGTACTATTCACTGAGGGGCTCTTTGAGCCAAAAAAATGGGCTTTCTAGCCTAGTCTTCAAGCCACATGGACTTGGGCCTTCGGGCGTTGTGATGGGTCTCCCTCTACCTAATCTAAACAGTTCTTTTCTTTAAATAATAAAATGAAACTTCAGGCCCAGTGGTAAAAACTCAATGGTGGGGAGACCATTGATATATCAAAGTTGAATGGGAGTTTTTTGTTTTGGTTTAGAGTTTCAATTTTGTCACATTTAGATTACTAGGAACAACATATTTCTAGCTACGACAATTCTTGGTGCGTTTTCCATCATGGAATTCATAATATTTCTAATGAACTGAATGTACAGTTTTGGGTGGGCTATCATGAAGAGAAATGTGGAAGTTTTTATCATGATATTACTCACATGTCAAAACATCAAGGTAGAGCATCATTGACCAGCTGGTATGATGTAGTCCTTACCAATTCCCATATGGATGTGGGATCAGATATCCATGTATTTTATTAAAATATCTGCCAAGGATGGTTAGTAATCACGATTCCATATGGGTGATAGTGGATCAACTCACAAAATTGGCTCGATTAATCCATATTAATGAAACAGATATATTGTAAGGCCTGATTAATTTCTATATTTGATAAAATTCAATGATGCATGATATCCATGTCTAGATTCTATGTGACTAAGATCACAGGTTTACATAACATTTTTCGAAGTATTTATAGAAATTCCTTGGAACACAATTGACTATGAGAATTTTTTTAACATCCTAAAACAAGTGAATAATATAAAAATAAATCCCTATGTTTGAAGTCATGATTAGGTCCTATGTAATGAATTTTCGTTGTTATGTGAGAATCATATACCTTTAGTCTAATTATAATAAAATAATAGTTATTTTTTATCAATATATATGGATCCATTTGATGAATTTTATGAGAATGGTTTCCATTATCCACTTTTTTGGGTGGAAAATAAGAATACATCATTAATTAGAACCAAAGTTTTCATGGGATAACATATATATTTCAAATGATCAAAAACTGGATGGATATAGTTCAAATTCATCTAAAATCATTGGTGGATAATAATCATATACCATTTTTTTGAGTTGAGTGATCGTTTCTTATTATAAATATTTATGAGACTTGGCCTTTTTTATTTTGGTAAGGATGGAATTTTTTCTCTTCATTATATATGGCTTTTCGAGATACGTGGACATGTTTTTGATGTCGTATATCAGTTGGATTTTCCAACAATGTTCAGTTAGGTGAGAAATGAGTTTCATAAATCTCAATTGAGGAAGTACCTGCCTTACCCTAACCATGTTATTTGGTGGCATCATGTTGAAAAATATTTCGAAGCTACATCGATTCATCTTCCAATACATATTTTGGACAGTCAATCAAATATATTTTATGGGAATAAATCGTTCAATTATCAGATTTATGTAAGAATTTGTGAATTCGAGAAGAAATGTGGGATCAAGAAAAAGAAATATTATAACAGTGGTCAAACACTACCAAGACAACACACATTTTGTACTTTATAGGGATAATTATACCAATGGTGTGGAGAATGTATGACCCACAGTTTTAGGTTCATGAAAAATTATTATAAAATTTTGAGTCTAGATAATTCTTCAGTTATGTTCCAGGAGGATCTGAGGGGCATTGTTATGTTTTTGAGGATCTTATAGAGGTGAAAATCATGAGCACTTTTAGTAGAAACCATGTACCATATATAGAAAATTGTTAAAGAGATGATAGTGTTCACTAGTTAGGAACAAGGTTAGAGCATAATATTCCTAAACCATGTTAGTTTCCAGGGGTATGGTTCTTGAAAAGGAGGTAACATAATTGAAGGTTCATGATTTCCCTAACAATGAAATCTGACCTTTCGAGGGATTGTCTTGGGACAATAGCACAATAATGTTGGCCCCCGGTTATCCAAAACTTGTGTCATATAGTTGGAACCACAAAAAATGTAGATCTAATTAAAATTAAGTCTTAAAACCACTTTGAATCACCTAATACCTCTATATCCCCAATTAATTTTGATCCATGGGGTTTAGAGATGACCCCCTTCGACCTAGATTAGATTATTATTCGAATTAATGTTTTTTGGAGGTATATATTTTCTAGTAAGTACCCTTTATTATTTGTTTTCCTTATATCTTTCATTATTATCAATCATAAAACCATAAATACAGTCCATGGGGGAAAAATCTAAATTTTGTGATGTTAATATTGGTTTGGCCTTTTTGGATTAAATGAAGGGACAGTGGTGTGTGATTGGATTTTGAAGTTGTGTAGTTATAGCATCCCGTCTTTTTATAACATAACTTTCATTCCATTACACGGAACTGAGGATCTTTAAGGTTTAGTGTCTTGGAAACAAGGAACATAAAACATGAAACAAAAAAACATTCTTCTTAAACACTTGAAAGGCTTCTCCTCATGTTCACCCTAGGCTCATTACTGCATCTCATAACCTGGGGACATACATCAAAAGGAAGGGTGAGCAGAAGGCCCAGCAAGGGAAATAAGTGAAACATTTTACATATGAACTTGGGATACATCAATAAAGTCATGAAAAGAACTTTAAGGCATGAAAATGAAATCATGAGGCATATCATAATAAAAATAAAACTTTTTCATAACTTGAAGATGTGGCTGCAACATTTAATACTGGCAATAGTTTTGTTTCACCAAGGTCCATCCCCAAGGTGTCGTTAAAAAAAATTACCAAGGTTATTCACCAAGGCGTCGTTAAAATGGTCATCTCTAGAGATTAAGTCTTTACCCAATGCATTGGAGCGCTATCAGGGCGCACCCTTAAATTTGCCTTTATTATCATGTGAGCCACATATATCATCATCAAACATTTCATAAATAACCCATATAGCATAAAATAAATGGGTTTCATTTCATAATCATAACATTTTAAAAACTGCTTTAATGACATGATCTTTACGGCACTTTAAACCCACGGAAAGGGAAGCGGGTCTCATGTATGTAAATCCCAGAATTTAAAATGGAACATTTTGATATATATGTGAATACCCTTGTAGAAATAAGAGCTTTGAGTATTCACATTATAACATAAAATAATTTTTGAGAAAAAAGAGAGGCATTTTGAGGGGAAAAATTCTGCAGCATAACGACTATGTTACAAGGTTTTAGAAAACATTGAGAAAAGAGGGGACATGGGTCAAACATTCATAAATGACCCATCATATAGTAGAGGGACAAAATATAAGGGATTTATGAACATGGTAATGAAATTTGAAAATATACCATATGAAATGAAGAACATGAAAGGAAGAAAACAAAACAAGATTTCTCTTGTGAAAATTCGGCAGCCTAACGGCATCACTTAAACTTCAACAAAATTGAATTGACAAGGTCAAATAGGGTCTCTCATCATATGAAAATAAGAGTCCAGTATGATAGATATAGAGATCATACCCCAACATAATATAAAGGAACTTGAAAGAATTGACATGAAAGTAGAACTTCAAAACGAGAAGGGTGAAGAACCACTTAAAAATTCGGCAGCCTAACGGCGCCACTTAAGACATAAAAATACTGAATTGAAGAGATCAAATGGGGTCTCTCATCATGTGATCATAAAAGACCAGTATGATAAATATAGAGATCATACCCCAACATAATAAAAATGAACTTGAAAGACTTGACATGAAAGTAGAACTTTGAAAAAGAGAGAGGTGAATGAATCCCTTGAAAATTCGGCAGCCTAACGGCGCCACTTAAACTTCAACAAAATTGAATTGACAAGGTCAAATAGGGTCTCTCATCATATGAACATAAGAGTCCAGTATGATAGATATAGAGATCATACCCCAACATAATATAAAGGAAATTGAAAGAATTGACATGAAAGTAGAACTTCAAAACGAGAAGGGTGAAGAACCACTTAAAAATTCGGCAGCCTAACGGCGCCACTTAAGACATAAAAATACTGAATTGAAGAGATCAAATGGGGTCTCTCATCATGTGATCATAAAAGACCAGTATGATAAATATAGAGATCATACCCCAACATAATAAAAATGAACTTGAAAGACTTGACATGAAAGTAGAACTTTGAAAAAGAGAGAGGTGAATGAATCCCTTGAAAATTCGGCAGCCTAACGGTGCCACTTAAACTTTATTAAAACGAAATGATGAGAGTAAGAGGGGGTCTTTCATCATATGAACATAAAAAGGGCAGTAAGAGGAGTATAAAATAACATCCTCCAAAATAAGAACATGGAGCATAAAAGGAATGACATAAAAGAGATCACTTGAAAAGAAAGAGAGGGGTCAGATCCCTTACCTTAAAATGTAACTCTTAGACCTCAAAGGTTGGGACCTTGAGGGCTTGGGGGCACCTTGGGAGGACTCCATGGGAGGTAATGAGACCAGAACTTTGTTGGGAAAGAGTGGGGAGTCGAATGGATGAGAGGATGGCTTGGTATTTATAGGGAAAGTGAGGGGACAAGGCATTAATGGCCAAGGGACACCTCACATGTGCTTTTCTCAAACCCATGTGCTCTCCCTTGTCATTTATCATGGAGTTAGGCCACATGGGGCCCCCAAAACAATAATTAATCACCCTTGGCCGGCCAACCCTCAAAAGATCTCATGACATCATCATGACACCGTTATGATGTCATTAAACATACCGAAACCCTAAAACTGTATTTTTACTATTCACTGAAAATTCAACTTTCTCAGAAAAATCCCAAAATTTCACATTAACCAAATATCAATGCTCTGATTTCAAAAATGAAATCCATTTTATAAAAATAATTTTCTAAATATTTTTAATTTAATTTTTAAATAAAAACACTATTCATCGAAAATTCATTTTTTTCAGAAAAAACCCCAAAAATTACCATAACATAATATCGATGCTCTAAGTTCAAAAATAAAGTCATTTTTATAAAATTAATTTTCTAATTATTTTTAATTAAAAAACACTATTCACCCGAAAAAACTAATACTTGAATAATAATTAATGAAACCGTTATTTAACTATTTTATTGAATCACATTACTTAATCAAGGTGCCTAGATTATTTTAAAACTTTCTTTAAGTGAGATTACTAATCCATTTGGTCATATTACTAATCCTAATCATAAAATCACTATTCATAATTTACTATTCATCAAAAATAAAGTTGATCTTATTAGACTCTAAATTTCGTACTGAACATAATTGTAGAAGACCATTTTTCGAAAATCATTACACATTTTTAATTATTTAAGGTTTACACAACCATTTTTAAAATATCCTTTTTCTAAAATTCATCAAAAATATGCATACAATATTTATCTGGTCATTTGAAAATTCATAAACATCATCATAAGAAGAAATCCAAATTTTTATTTAAAAAAAGGATTACACAAGGCAATTACGGTCTCGTTACATAACCCCTTATAATACCAGCATAGGACCTAAGAGTAAGGTGTGCTAGGGTGATAGAATTTTGGGGCGGCTCAGTCAACATTGCCCGAGTAGTAATTTCTATCAGTTTGAACTTCTCGCGAAGGCGATTCCGTTCTAGCTTCACATGATGAAGTTCGGCTTGGATTTGGTCCAGAGCAAAGCCCAATGGTGCTACCTCCTTCCCAATCTTTGTTAGATGGGCTTCGATTGGCCCAAGGCTACTAGGTGAGGCCATCAAATCTTGTTTCTATAATAATTAACCAAGATTACTTAAATTTAGAGACAATAATCAAAACATTTTGTTCACGGTGGTCATATTGACCGATGGTCATATAACACTCAAAAACCAATGGTCTCATTTTATTTATAATCATGTTTATCAAATAAAACATTTTTTTTGTGTATAAAAAAAAATAACACATGAAATTAGGAAACAAGATTTATTCAAAATTTCGGGTCGTTACAATCTTCCCCCCTTAAGAAATTGCGTCCTCGCAATTTTTTTTTAAATTGGGTTTTGAAATTTCATTGAAAGTCCCACATCGGAAAAAGAGTCAGTAACACCATTACTTTAAAAGAAAGAAAAGGAAGTACAAAGGCCACCCGAGTTAACCCACACTCGGGTTCCATGTAGGAAAACATGGACATGGAGGAAAAAACAAAGGGTCAGTTCTGAGAGAGAGTGATAGAGAACATGATTAGGAGAAAGTTAACCATGAGAAAATCCCAAAATTATGATGTGTGTAAACGGTCTTTGATTACCTAGTAGGAAACGTAAACCAACAACATTTTTGTTTTACGTTTCTTTTCATAATTTTGGGGATTTCATTTACTACATAGAACAAAAACATAAGAAAATATACCTACCTTCAAGTAGAGTTTCATCCTTTAACAAGTCCCTACCAACACTAATCTTTTCTCCAAATGATGAGAATTCAAAAACACTTGGTCTCATAAAAGCACAAGAATCATCTTCTATAGAATCACATAATCTACAAAAGATTAACTATCTATTTCTTCTATCTTTAAACATTATCCCAAAAACAGAAAGGTTAAGGTAAAACAACTCTTCAAAAAGAAAGAATCCCATAGGAATGGAAACTACTTTTAAATCATCAAAGTTCCATGGTACTACCCAAAGTTCATCATAGACCATTCCATAAATAACGGTCCTTAAAATTCCTCAAAACAAACCAAACTAAGATTGAAACCCAAATACAATAAGGATTTGATAACATAGTCTTCCAAAACAACTTCATTGTTCATCTCCAGACAACATCAACCACTCCTAACATCTTATAAAAAAAGTAGCTAAACTAAACATATTTTACCCAAGATAGGTTAATCATTCCCACAAGTAACCTAAATTACTATAAGTTCACCTTAAATTCATCGATTCTTCAAAATATAAGTCAACCTTACTCCTCAATGAAAATACTATAGTAATCTATTTACCTCGATCATATATGGTTCCCAAAATAATGAACGTCTTCCAAAATAATAATCATATTTTAATCCCCTAATCATCCCTGTCATATTAATACGAAAATTGTCGCATTTCCTATCACATTGGTTGTTGGGACACGTTATTCCATTTCCCACCATTAACTAAGAAGATAAAGTATAATTAGAGGCTTAAATACTTAACCAATAATCATGAAAATGAAACTTAAAGCATATAAGGATAACTTGTAGAAGAAAAGTATACCCTAACTTGTGATCCCCTAGGTTCCCATATAGGTTATCCATGATAATATATTCTTATGTGAATCTTTATTTTATTTTATCTTTGTTCCTTTAATAATGGTTCATACCAAGCTTATGAATTTACCAAAGCATATCCCCCGGGAGTGTCGTAACCAAGAGTGCAGCAAGGCCCGTTGTCGTGTACCAGTTCCCGTTCGAGTCTAGCTCAAAGCGGTGTTTTCGGGTTTTACCCCTATGTACATCTGTGCTAGAGCCACCTCTACCTGCTCGTATCCAGACAGGGATGTATTTGCTTGGCAACCCCTTACTCAATACTCACCAAAATACCAGGAAGATTTCCTATATTAAACTTTTCTATAGGGTTCCTCCTAGAGTTTTCATATCCTAATTTCCACAAATAACTAAACCATCCTTTGATACCAACTATAGCATCCCGTCTTTTTATAACATAACTTTCATTCCATTACACGGAACTGAGGATCTTTAAGGTTTAGTGTCTTGGAAACAAGGAACATAAAACATGAAACAAAAAAACATTCTTCTTAAACACTTGAAAGGCTTCTCCTCATGTTCACCCTAGGCTCATTACTGCATCTCATAACCTGGGGACATACATCAAAAGGAAGGGTGAGCAGAAGGCCCAGCAAGGGAAATAAGTGAAACATTTTACATATGAACTTGGGATACATCAATAAAGTCATGAAAAGAACTTTAAGGCATGAAAATGAAATCATGAGGCATATCATAATAAAAATAAAACTTTTTCATAACTTGAAGATGTGGCTGCAACATTTAATATTGGCAATCGTTTCGTTTCACCAAGGTCCATCCCCAAGGTGTCGTTAAAAAAAATTACCAAGGTTATTCACCAAGGCGTCGTTAAAATGGTCATCTCTAGAGATTAAGTCTTTACCCAATGCATTGGAGCGCTATCAGGGCGCACCCTTAAATTTTCCTTTATTATCATGTGAGCCACATATATCATCATCAAACATTTCATAAATAACCCATATAGCATAAAATAAATGGGTTTCATTTCATAATCATAACATTTTAAAAACTGCTTTAATGACATGATCTTTACGGCACTTTAAACCCACGGAAAGGGAAGCGGGTCTCATGTATGTAAATCCCAGAATTTAAAATGGAACATTTTGATATATATGTGAATACCCTTGTAGAAATAAGAGCTTTGAGTATTCACATTATAACATAAAATAATTTTTGAGAAAAAAGAGAGGCATTTTGAGGGGAAATATTCTGCAGCATAACGACTATGTTACAAGGTTTTAGAAAACATTGAGAAAAGAGGGGACATGGGTTAAACATTCATAAATGACCCATCATACAGTAGAGGGACAAAATATAAGGGATTTATGAACATGGTAATGAAATTTGAAAATATACCATATGAAATGAAGAACATGAAAGGAAGAAAACAAAACAAGATTTCTCTTGTGAAAATTCGGCAGCCTAACGGCATCACTTAAACTTCAACAAAATTGAATTGACAAGGTCAAATAGGGTCTCTCATCATATGAAAATAAGAGTCCAGTATGATAGATATAGAGATCATACCCCAACATAATATAAAGGAACTTGAAAGAATTGACATGAAAGTAGAACTTCAAAACGAGAAGGGTGAAGAACCACTTAAAAATTCGGCAGCCTAACGGCGCCACTTAAGACATAAAAATACTGAATTGAAGAGATCAAATGGGGTCTCTCATCATGTGATCATAAAAGACCAGTATGATAAATATAGAGATCATACCCCAACATAATAAAAATGAACTTGAAAGACTTGACATGAAAGTAGAACTTTGAAAAAGAGAGAGGTGAATGAATCCCTTGAAAATTCGGCAGCCTAACGGCGCCACTTAAACTTCAACAAAATTGAATTGACAAGGTCAAATAGGGTCTCTCATCATATGAACATAAGAGTCCAGTATGATAGATATAGAGATCATACCCCAACATAATATAAAGGAAATTGAAAGAATTGACATGAAAGTAGAACTTCAAAACGAGAAGGGTGAAGAACCACTTAAAAATTCGGCAGCCTAACGGCGCCACTTAAGACATAAAAATACTGAATTGAAGAGATAAAATGGGGTCTCTCATCATGTGATCATAAAAGACCATTATGATAAATATAGAGATCATACCCCAACATAATAAAAATGAACTTGAAAGACTTGACATGAAAGTAGAACTTTGAAAAAGAGAGAGGTGAATGAATCCCTTGAAAATTCGGCAGCCTAACGGTGCCACTTAAACTTTCTTAAAACGAAATGATGAGAGTAAGAGGGGGTCTTTCATCATATGAACATAAAAAGGGCAGTAAGAGGAGTATAAAATAACATCCTCCAAAATAAGAACATGGAGCATAAAAGGAATGACATAAAAGAGATCACTTGAAAAGAAAGAGAGGGGTCGGATCCCTTACCTTAAAATGTAACTCTTAGACCTCAAAGGTTGGGACCTTGAGGGCTTGGGGGCACCTTGGGAGGACTCCTTGGGAGGTAATGAGACCAGAACTTTGTTGGGAAAGAGTGGGGAGTCGAATGGATGAGAGGATGGCTTGGTATTTATAGGGAAAGTGAGGGGACAAGGCATTAATGGCCAAGGGACACCTCACATGTGCTTTTCTCAAACCCATGTGCTCTCCCTTGTCATTTATCATGGAGTTAGGCCACATGGGGCCCCCAAAACAATAATTCATCACCCTTGGCCGGCCAACCCTCAAAAGATCTCATGACATCATCATGACACCGTTATGATGTCATTAAACATACCGAAACCCTAAAACTGTATTTTTACTATTCACTGAAAATTCAACTTTCTCAGAAAAATCCCAAAATTTCACATTAACAAAATATCAATGCTCTGATTTCAAAAATGAAATCCATTTTATAAAAATAATTTTCTAAATATTTTTAATTTAATTTTTAAATAAAAACACTATTCATCGAAAATTCATTTTTTTCAGAAAAAACCCCAAAAATTACCATAACATAATATCGATGCTCTAAGTTCAAAAATAAAGTCATTTTTATAAAATTAATTTTCTAATTATTTTTAATTAAATTTTTAATTAAAAAACACTATTCACCCGAAAAAACTAATACTTGAATAATAATTAATGAAACCGTTATTTAACTATTTTATTGAATCACATTACTTAATCATGGTGCCTAGATTATTTTAAAACTTTCTTTAAGTGAGATTACTAATCCATTTGGTCATATTACTAATCCTAATCATAAAATCACTATTCATAATTTACTATTCATCAAAAATAAAGTTGATCTTATTAGACTCTAAATTTCGTACTGAACATAATTGTAGAAGACCATTTTTCGAAAATCATTACACATTTTTAATTATTTAAGGTTTACACAACCATTTTTAAAATATCCTTTTTCTAAAATTCATCAAAAATATGCATACAATATTTATCTGGTCATTTGAAAATTCATAAACATCATCATAAGAAGAAATCCAAATTTTTATTTAAAAAAAGGATTACACAAGGCAATTACGGTCTCGTTACATAACCCCTTATAATACCAGCATAGGACCTAAGAGTAAGGTGTGCTAGGGTGATAGAATTTTGGGGCGGCTCAGTCAACATTGCCCGAGTAGTAATTTCTATCAGTTTGAACTTCTCGCGAAGGCGATTCCGTTCTAGCTTCACATGATGAAGTTCGGCTTGGATTTGGTCCAGAGCAAAGCCCAATGGTGCTACCTCCTTCCCAATCTCTGTTAGATGGGCTTCGATCGGCCCAAGGTTACTAGGTGAGGCCATCAAATCTTCTTTCTATAATAATTAACCAAGATTACTTAAATTTAGAGACAATAATCAAAACATTTTGTTCACGGTGGTCATATTGACCGATGGTCATATAACACTCAAAAACCAATGGTCTCATTTTATTTATAATCATGTTTATCAAATAAAACATTTTTTTTTGTGTATAAAAAAAAATAACACATGAAATTAGGAAACAAGATTTATTCAAAATTTCGGGTCGTTACAATCTTCCCCCCTTAAGAAATTGCGTCCTCGCAATTTTTTTTTAAATTGGGTTTTGAAATTTCATTGAAAGTCCCACATCGGAAAAAGAGTCAGTAACACCATTACTTTAAAAGAAAGAAAACGAAGTACAAAGGCCACCCGAGTTAACCCACACTCAGGTTCCATGTAGGAAAACATGGACATGGAGGAAAAAACAAAGGGTCAGTTCTGAGAGAGAGTGATAGAGAACATGATTAGGAGAAAGTTAACCATGAGAAAATCCCAAAATTATGATGTGTGTAAACGGTCTTTGATTACCTAGTAGGAAACGTAAACCAACAACATTTTTGTTTTACGTTTCTTTTTCATAATTTTGAGGATTTCATTTACTACATAGAACAAAAACATAAGAAAATATACCTACCTTCAAGTAGAGTTTCATCCTTTAACAAGTCCCTACCAACACTAATCTTTTCTCCAAATGATGAGAATTCAAAAACACTTGGTCTCATAAAAGCACAAGAATCATCTTCTATAGAATCACATAATCTACAAAAGATTAACTATCTATTTCTTCTATCTTTAAACATTATCCCAAAAACAGAAAGGTTAAGGTAAAACAACTCTTCAAAAAGAAAGAATCCCATAGGAATGGAAACTACTTTTAAATCATCAAAGTTCCATGGTACTACCCAAAGTTCATCATAGACCATTCCATAAATAACGGTCCTTAAAATTCCTCAAAACAAACCAAACTAAGATTGAAACCCAAATACAATAAGGATTTGATAACATAGTCTTCCAAAACAACTTCATTGTTCATCTCCAGACAACATCAACCACTCCTAACATCTTATAAAAAAAGTAGCTAAACTAAACATATTTTACCCAAGATAGGTTAATCATTCCCATAAGTAACCTAAATTACTATAAGTTCACCTTAAATTCATCGATTCTTCAAAATATAAGTCAACCTTACTCCTCAATGAAAATACTATAGTAATCTATTTACCTCGATCATATATGGTTCCCAAAATAATGAACGTCTTCCAAAATAATAATCATATTTTAATCCCCTAATCATCCCTGTCATATTAATACGAAAATTGTCGCATTTCCTATCACATTGGTTGTTGGGACACGTTATTCCATTTCCCACCATTAACTAAGAAGATAAAGTATAATTAGAGGCTTAAATACTTAACCAATAATCATGAAAAGGAACTTAAAGCATATAAGGATAACTTGTAGAAGAAAAGTATACCCTAACTTGTGATCCCCTAGGTTCCCATATAGGTTATCCATGATCATATATTCTTATGTGAATCTTTATTTTATTTTATCTTTGTTCCTTTAATAATGGTTCATACCAAGCTTATGAATTTACCAAAGCATATCCCCCGGGAGTGTCGTAACCAAGAGTGCAGCAAGGCCCGTTGTCGTGTACCAGTTCCCGTTCGAGTCTAGCTCAAAGCGGTGTTTTCGGGTTTTACCCCTATGTACATCTGTGCCAGAGCCACCTCTACCTGCTCGTATCCAGACAGGGATGTATTTGCTTGGCAACCCCTTACTCAATACTCACCAAAATACCAGGAAGATTTCCTATATTAAACTTTTCTATAGGGTTCCTCCTAGAGTTTTCATATCCTAATTTCCACAAATAACTAAACCATCCTTTGATACCAACTATAGCATCCCGTCTTTTTATAACATAACTTTCATTCCATTACACGGAACTGAGGATATTTAAGGTTTAGTGTCTTGGAAACAAGGAACATAAAACATGAAACAAAAAAACATTCTTCTTAAACACATGAAAGGCTTCTCCTCATGTTCACCCTAGGCTCATTACTGCATCTCATAACCTGGGAACATACATCAAAAGGAAGGGTGAGCAGAAGGCCCAGCAAGGGAAATAAGTGAAACATTTTACATATGAACTTGGGATACATCAATAAAGTCATGAAAAGAACTTTAAGGCATGAAAATGAAATCATGAGGCATATCATAATAAAAATAAAACTTTTTCATAACTTGAAGATGTGGCTGCAACATTTAATATTGGCAATCGTTTCGTTTCACCAAGGTCCATCCCCAAGGTGTCGTTAAAAAAAATTACCAAGGTTATTCACCAAGGCGTCGTTAAAATGGTCATCTCTAGAGATTAAGTCTTTACCCAATGCATTGGAGCGCTATCAGGGCGCACCCTTAAATTTGCCTTTATTATCATGTGAGCCACATATATAATCATCAAACATTTCATAAATAACCCATATAGCATAAAATAAATGGGTTTCATTTCATAATCATAACATTTTAAAAACTGCTTTAATGACATGATCTTTACGGCACTTTAAACCCACGGAAAGGGAAGCGGGTCTCATGTATGTAAATCCCAGAATTTAAAATGGAACATTTTGATATATATGTGAATACCCTTGTTGAAATAAGAGCTTTGAGTATTCACATTATAACATAAAATAATTTTTGAGAAAAAAGAGAGGCATTTTGAGGGGAAACATTCTGCAGCATAACGACTATGTTACAAGGTTTTAGAAAACATTGAGAAAAGAGGGGACATGGGTCAAACATTCATAAATGACCCATCATACAGTAGAGGGACAAAATATAAGGGATTTATGAACATGGTAATGAAATTTGAAAATATACCATATGAAATGAAGAACATGAAAGGAAGAAAACAAAACAAGATTTCTCTTGTGAAAATTCGGCAGCCTAACGGCATCACTTAAACTTCAACAAAATTGAATTGACAAGGTCAAATAGGGTCTCTCATCATATGAAAATAAGAGTCCAGTATGATAGATATAGATATCATACCCCAACATAATATAAAGGAACTTGAAAGAATTGACATGAAAGTAGAACTTCAAAACGAGAAGGGTGAAGAACCACTTAAAAATTCGGCAGCCTAACGGCGCCACTTAAGACATAAAAATACTGAATTGAAGAGATCAAATGGGGTCTCTCATCATGTGATCATAAAAGACCAGTATGATAAATATAGAGATCATACCCCAACATAATAAAAATGATCTTGAAAGACTTGACATGAAAGTAGAACTTTGAAAAAGAGAGAGGTGAATGAATCCCTTGAAAATTCGGCAGCCTAACGGTGCCACTTAAACTTCAACAAAATTGAATTGACAAGGTCAAATAGGGTCTCTCATCATATGAAAATAAGAGTCCAGTATGATAGATATAGAGATCATACCCCAACATAATATAAAGGAAATTGAAAGAATTGACATGAAAGTAGAACTTCAAAACGAGAAGGGTGAAGAACCACTTAAAAATTCGGCAGCCTAACGGCGCCACTTAAGACATAAAAATACTGAATTGAAGAGATCAAATGGGGTCTCTCATCATGTGATCATAAAATACCAGTATGATAAATATAGAGATCATACCCCAACATAATAAAAATGAACTTGAAAGACTTGACATGAAAGTAGAACTTTGAAAAAGAGAGAGGTGAATGAATCCCTTGAAAATTCGGCAGCCTAACGGTGCCACTTAAACTTTCTTAAAACGAAATGATGAGAGTAAGAGGGGGTCTTTCATCATATGAACATAAAAAGGGAAGTAAGAGGAGTATAAAATAACATCCTCCAAAATAAGAACATGGAGCATAAAAGGAATGACATAAAAGAGATCACTTGAAAAGAAAGAGAGGGGTCAGATCCCTTACCTTAAAATGTAACTCTTAGACCTCAAAGGTTGGGACCTTGAGGGCTTGGGGGCTCCTTGGGAGGACTCCTTGGGAGGTAATGAGACCAGAACTTTGTTGGGAAAGAGTGGGGAGTCGAATGGATGAGAGGATGGCTTGGTATTTATAGGGAAAGTGAGGGGACAAGGCATTAATGGCCAAGGGACACCTCACATGTGCTTTTCTCAAACCCATGTGCTCTCCCTTGTCATTTATCATGGAGTTAGGCCACATGGGGCCCCCAAAACAATAATTCATCACCCTTGGCCGGCCAACCCTCAAAAGATCTCATGACATCATCATGACACCGTTATGATGTCATTAAACATACCGAAACCCTAAAACTGTATTTTTACTATTCACTGAAAATTCAACTTTCTCAGAAAAATCCCAAAATTTCACATTAACCAAATATCAATGCTCTGATTTCAAAAATGAAATCCATTTTATAAAAATAATTTTCTAAATATTTTTAATTTAATTTTTAAATAAAAACACTATTCATCGAAAATTCATTTTTTTCAGAAAAAACCCCAAAAATTACCATAACATAATATCGATGCTCTAAGTTCAAAAATAAAGTCATTTTTATAAAATTAATTTTCTAATTATTTTTAATTAAATTTTTAATTAAAAAACACTATTCACCCGAAAAAACTAATACTTGAATAATAATTAATGAAACCGTTATTTAACTATTTTATTGAATCACATTACTTAATCAAGGTGCCTAGATTATTTTAAAACTTTCTTTAAGTGAGATTACTAATCCATTTGGTCATATTACTAATCCTAATCATAAAATCACTATTCATAATTTACTATTCATCAAAAATAAAGTTGATCTTATTAGACTCTAAATTTCGTACTGAACATAATTGTAGAAGACCATTTTTCGAAAATCATTACACATTTTTAATTATTTAAGGTTTACACAACCATTTTTAAAATATCCTTTTTCTAAAATTCATCAAAAATATGCATACAATATTTATCTGGTCATTTGAAAATTCATAAACATCATCATAAGAAGAAATCCAAATTTTTATTTAAAAAAAGGATTACACAAGGCAATTACGGTCTCGTTACATAACCCCTTATAATACCAGCATAGGACCTAAGAGTAAGGTGTGCTAGGGTGATAGAATTTTGGGGCGGCTCAGTCAACATTGCCCGAGTAGTAATTTCTATCAGTTTGAACTTCTCGCGAAGGCGATTCCGTTCTAGCTTCACATGATGAAGTTCGGCTTGGATTTGGTCCAGAGCAAAGCCCAATGGTGCTACCTCCTTCCCAATCTCTGTTAGATGGGCTTCGATCGGCCCAAGGCTACTAGGTGAGGCCATCAAATCTTCTTTCTATAATAATTAACCAAGATTACTTAAATTTAGAGACAATAATCAAAACATTTTGTTCACGGTGGTCATATTGACCGATGGTCATATAACACTCAAAAACCAATGGTCTCATTTTATTTATAATCATGTTTATCAAATAAAACATTTTTTTTGTGTATAAAAAAAAATAACACATGAAATTAGGAAACAAGATTTATTCAAAATTTCGAGTCGTTACAATCTTCCCCCCTTAAGAAATTGCGTCCTCGCAATTTTTTTTTAAATTGGGTTTTGAAATTTCATTGAAAGTCCCACATCGGAAAAAGAGTCAGTAACACCATTACTTTAAAAGAAAGAAAAGGAAGTACAAAGGCCACCCGAGTTAACCCACACTCGGGTTCCATGTAGGAAAACATGGACATGGAGGAAAAAACAAAGGGTCAGTTCTGAGAGAGAGTGATAGAGAACATGATTAGGAGAAAGTTAACCATGAGAAAATCCCAAAATTATGATGTGTGTAAACGGTCTTTGATTACCTAGTAGGAAACGTAAACCAACAACATTTTTGTTTTACGTTTCTTTTCATAATTTTGAGGATTTCATTTACTACATAGAACAAAAACATAAGAAAATATACCTACCTTCAAGTAGAGTTTCATCCTTTAACAAGTCCCTACCAACACTAATCTTTTCTCCAAATGATGAGAATTCAAAAACACTTGGTCTCATAAAAGCACAAGAATCATCTTCTATAGAATCACATAATCTACAAAAGATTAACTATCTATTTCTTCTATCTTTAAACATTATCCCAAAAACAGAAAGGTTAAGGTAAAACAACTCTTCAAAAAGAAAGAATCCCATAGGAATGGAAACTACTTTTAAATCATCAAAGTTCCATGGTACTACCCAAAGTTCATCATAGACCATTCCATAAATAACGGTCCTTAAAATTCCTCAAAACAAACCAAACTAAGATTGAAACCCAAATACAATAAGGATTTGATAACATAGTCTTCCAAAACAACTTCATTGTTCATCTCCAGACAACATCAACCACTCCTAACATCTTATAAAAAAAGTAGCTAAACTAAACATATTTTACCCAAGATAGGTTAATCATTCCCATAAGTAACCTAAATTACTATAAGTTCACCTTAAATTCATCGATTCTTCAAAATATAAGTCAACCTTACTCCTCAATGAAAATACTATAGTAATCTATTTACCTCGATCATATATGGTTCCCAAAATAATGAACGTCTTCCAAAATAATAATCATATTTTAATCCCCTAATCATCCCTGTCATATTAATACGAAAATTGTCGCATTTCCTATCACATTGGTTGTTGGGACACGTTATTCCATTTCCCACCATTAACTAAGAAGATAAAGTATAATTAGAGGCTTAAATACTTAACCAATAATCATGAAAAGGAACTTAAAGCATATAAGGATAACTTGTAGAAGAAAATTATACCCTAACTTGTGATCCCCTAGGTTCCCATATAGGTTATCCATGATCATATATTCTTATGTGAATCTTTATTTTATTTTATCTTTGTTCCTTTAATAATGGTTCATACCAAGCTTATGAATTTACCAAAGCATATCCCCCGGGAGTGTCGTAACCAAGAGTGCAGCAAGGCCCGTTGTCGTGTACCAGTTCCCGTTCGAGTCTAGCTCAAAGCGGTGTTTTCGGGTTTTACCCCTATGTACATCTGTGCCAGGGCCACCTCTACCTGCTCGTATCCAGACAGGGATGTATTTGCTTGGCAACCCCTTACTCAATACTCACCAAAATACCAGGAAGATTTCCTATATTAAACTTTTCTATAGGGTTCCTCCTAGAGTTTTCATATCCTAATTTCCACAAATAACTAAACCATCCTTTGATACCAACTATAGCATCCCGTCTTTTTATAACATAACTTTCATTCCATTACACGGAACTGAGGATCTTTAAGGTTTAGTGTCTTGGAAACAAGGAACATAAAACATGAAACAAAAAAACATTCTTCTTAAACACATGAAAGGCTTCTCCTCATGTTCACCCTAGGCTCATTACTGCATCTCATAACCTGGGAACATACATCAAAAGGAAGGGTGAGCAGAAGGCCCAGCAAGGGAAATAAGTGAAACATTTTACATATGAACTTGGGATACATCAATAAAGTCATGAAAAGAACTTTAAGGCATGAAAATGAAATCATGAGGCATATCATAATAAAAATAAAACTTTTTCATAACTTGAAGATGTGGCTGCAACATTTAATATTGGCAATCGTTTCGTTTCACCAAGGTCCATCCCCAAGGTGTCGTTAAAAAAAATTACCAAGGTTATTCACCAAGGCGTCGTTAAAATGGTCATCTCTAGAGATTAAGTCTTTACCCAATGCATTGGAGCGCTATCAGGGCGCACCCTTAAATTTGCCTTTATTATCATGTGAGCCACATATATAATCATCAAACATTTCATAAATAACCCATATAGCATAAAATAAATGGGTTTCATTTCATAATCATAACATTTTAAAAACTGCTTTAATGACATGATCTTTACGGCACTTTAAACCCACGGAAAGGGAAGCGGGTCTCATGTATGTAAATCCCAGAATTTAAAATGGAACATTTTGATATATATGTGAATACCCTTGTTGAAATAAGAGCTTTGAGTATTCACATTATAACATAAAATAATTTTTGAGAAAAAAGAGAGGCATTTTGAGGGGAAAAATTCTGCAGCATAACGACTATGTTACAAGGTTTTAGAAAACATTGAGAAAAGAGGGGACATGGGTCAAACATTCATAAATGACCCATCATACAGTATAGGGACAAAATATAAGGGATTTATGAACATGGTAATGAAATTTGAAAATATACCATATGAAATGAAGAACATGAAAGGAAGAAAACAAAACAAGATTTCTCTTGTGAAAATTCGGCAGCCTAACGGCATCACTTAAACTTCAACAAAATTGAATTGACAAGGTCAAATAGGGTCTCTCATCATATGAAAATAAGAGTCCAGTATGATAGATATAGAGATCATACCCCAACATAATATAAAGGAACTTGAAAGAATTGACATGAAAGTAGAACTTCAAAACGAGAAGGGTGAAGAACCACTTAAAAATTCGCCAGCCTAACGGCGCCACTTAAGACATAAAAATACTGAATTGAAGAGATCAAATGGGGTCTCTCATCATGTGATCATAAAAGACCAGTATGATAAATATAGAGATCATACCCCAACATAATAAAAATGAACTTGAAAGACTTGACATGAAAGTAGAACTTTGAAAAAGAGAGAGGTGAATGAATCCCTTGAAAATTCGGCAGCCTAACGGCGCCACTTAAACTTCAACAAAATTGAATTGACAAGGTCAAATAGGGTCTCTCATCATATGAAAATAAGAGTCCAGTATGATAGATATAGAGATCATACCCCAACATAATATAAAGGAAATTGAAAGAATTGACATGAAAGTAGAACTTCAAAACGAGAAGGGTGAAGAACCACTTAAAAATTCGGCAGCCTAACGGCGCCACTTAAGACATAAAAATACTGAATTGAAGAGATCAAATGGGGCCTCTCATCATGTGATCATAAAAGACCAGTATGATAAATATAGAGATCATACCCCAACATAATAAAAATGAACTTGAAAGACTTGACATGAAAGTAGAACTTTGAAAAAGAGAGAGGTGAATGAATCCCTTGAAAATTCGGCAGCCTAACGGTGCCACTTAAACTTTCTTAAAACGAAATGATGAGAGTAAGAGGGGGTCTTTCATCATATGAACATAAAAAGGGAAGTAAGAGGAGTATAAAATAACATCCTCCAAAATAAGAACATGGAGCATAAAAGGAATGACATAAAAGAGATCACTTGAAAAGAAAGAGAGGGGTCAGATCCCTTACCTTAAAATGTAACTCTTAGACCTCAAAGGTTGGGACCTTGAGGGCTTGGGGGCTCCTTGGGAGGACTCCTTGGGAGGTAATGAGACCAGAACTTTGTTGGGAAAGAGTGGGGAGTCGAATGGATGAGAGGATGGCTTGGTATTTATAGGGAAAGTGAGGGGACAAGGCATTAATGGCCAAGGGACACCTCACATGTGCTTTTCTCAAACCCATGTGCTCTCCCTTGTCATTTATCATGGAGTTAGGCCACATGGGGCCCCCAAAACAATAATTCATCACCCTTGGCCGGCCAACCCTCAAAAGATCTCATGACATCATCATGACACCGTTATGATGTCATTAAACATACCGAAACCCTAAAACTGTATTTTTACTATTCACTGAAAATTCAACTTTCTCAGAAAAATCCCAAAATTTCACATTAACCAAATATCAATGCTCTGATTTCAAAAATGAAATCCATTTTATAAAAATAATTTTCTAAATATTTTTAATTTAATTTTTAAATAAAAACACTATTCATCGAAAATTCATTTTTTTCAGAAAAAACCCCAAAAATTACCATAACATAATATCGATGCTATAAGTTCAAAAATAAAGTCATTTTTATAAAATTAATTTTCTAATTATTTTTAATTAAATTTTTAATTAAAAAACACTATTCACCCGAAAAAACTAATACTTGAATAATAATTAATGAAACCGTTATTTAACTATTTTATTGAATCACATTACTTAATCAAGGTGCCTAGATTATTTTAAAACTTTCTTTAAGTGAGATTACTAATACATTTGGTCATATTACTAATCCTAATCATAAAATCACTATTCATAATTTACTATTCATCAAAAATAAAGTTGATCTTATTAGACTCTAAATTTCGTACTGAACATAATTGTAGAAGACCATTTTTCGAAAATCATTACACATTTTTAATTATTTAAGGTTTACACAACCATTTTTAAAATATCCTTTTTCTAAAATTCATCAAAAATATGCATACAATATTTATCTGGTCATTTGAAAATTCATAAACATCATCATAAGAAGAAATCCAAATTTTTATTTAAAAAAAGGATTACACAAGGCAATTACGGTCTCGTTACATAACCCCTTATAATACCAGCATAGGACCTAAGAGTAAGGTGTGCTAGGGTGATAGAATTTTGGGGCGGCTCAGTCAACATTGCCCGAGTAGTAATTTCTATCAGTTTGAACTTCTCGCGAAGGCGATTCCGTTATAGCTTCACATGATGAAGTTCGGCTTGGATTTGGTCCAGAGCAAAGCCCAATGGTGCTACCTCCTTCCCAATCTCTGTTAGATGGGCTTCGATCGGCCCAAGGCTACTAGGTGAGGCCATCAAATCTTCTTTCTATAATAATTAACCAAGATTACTTAAATTTAGAGACAATAATCAAAACATTTTGTTCACGGTGGTCATATTGACCGATGGTCATATAACACTCAAAAACCAATGGTCTCATTTTATTTATAATCATGTTTATCAAATAAAACATTTTTTTTTGTGTATAAAAAAAAATAACACATGAAATTAGGAAACAAGATTTATTCAAAATTTCGGGTCGTTACAATCTTCCCCCCTTAAGAAATTGCGTCCTCGCAATTTTTTTTTAAATTGGGTTTTGAAATTTCATTGAAAGTCCCACATCGGAAAAAGAGTCAGTAACACCATTACTTTAAAAGAAAGAAAAGGAAGTACAAAGGCCACCCGAGTTAACCCACACTCGGGTTCCATGTAGGAAAACATGGACATGGAGGAAAAAACAAAGGGTCAGTTCTGAGAGAGAGTGATAGAGAACATGATTAGGAGAAAGTTAACCATGAGAAAATCCCAAAATTATGATGTGTGTAAACGGTCTTTGATTACCTAGTAGGAAACGTAAACCAACAACATTTTTGTTTTACGTTTCTTTTCATAATTTTGAGGATTTCATTTACTACATAGAACAAAAACATAAGAAAATATACCTACCTTCAAGTAGAGTTTCATCCTTTAACAAGTCCCTACCAACACTAATCTTTTCTCCAAATGATGAGAATTCAAAAACACTTGGTCTCATAAAAGCACAAGAATCATCTTCTATAGAATCACATAATCTACAAAAGATTAACTATCTATTTCTTCTATCTTTAAACATTATCCCAAAAACAGAAAGGTTAAGGTAAAACAACTCTTCAAAAAGAAAGAATCCCATAGGAATGGAAACTACTTTTAAATCATCAAAGTTCCATGGTACTACCCAAAGTTCATCATAGACCATTCCATAAATAACGGTCCTTAAAATTCCTCAAAACAAACCAAACTAAGATTGAAACCCAAATACAATAAGGATTTGATAACATAGTCTTCCAAAACAACTTCATTGTTCATCTCCAGACAACATCAACCACTCCTAACATCTTATAAAAAAAGTAGCTAAACTAAACATATTTTACCCAAGATAGGTTAATCATTCCCATAAGTAACCTAAATTACTATAAGTTCACCTTAAATTCATCGATTCTTCAAAATATAAGTCAACCTTACTCCTCAATGAAAATACTATAGTAATCTATTTACCTCGATCATATATGGTTCCCAAAATAATGAACGTCTTCCAAAATAATAATCATATTTTAATCCCCTAATCATCCCTGTCATATTAATACGAAAATTGTCGCATTTCCTATCACATTGGTTGTTGGGACACGTTATTCCATTTCCCACCATTAACTAAGAAGATAAAGTATAATTAGAGGCTTAAATACTTAACCAATAATCATGAAAAGGAACTTAAAGCATATAAGGATAACTTGTAGAAGAAAAGTATACCCTAACTTGTGATCCCCTAGGTTCCCATATAGGTTATCCATGATCATATATTCTTATGTGAATATTTATTTTATTTTATCTTTGTTCCTTTAATAATGGTTCATACCAAGCTTATGAATTTACCAAAGCATATCCCCCGGGAGTGTCGTAACCAAGAGTGCAGCAAGGCCCGTTGTCGTGTACCAGTTCCCGTTCGAGTCTAGCTCAAAGCGGTGTTTTCGGGTTTTACCCCTATCTACATCTGTGCCAGAGCCACCTCTACCTGCTCGTATCTAGACAGGGATGTATTTGCTTGGCAACCCCTTACTCAATACTCACCAAAATACCAGGAAGATTTCCTATATTAAACTTTTCTATAGGGTTCCTCCTAGAGTTTTCATATCCTAATTTCCACAAATAACTAAACCATCCTTTGATACCAACTGTAGCATCCCGTCTTTTTATAACATAACTTTCATTCCATTACACGGAACTGAGGATCTTTAAGGTTTAGTGTCTTGGAAACAAGGAACACAAAACATGAAACAAAAAAAACATTCTTCTTAAACACTTGAAAGGCTTCTCCTCATGTTCACCCTAGGCTCATTACTGCATCTCATAACCTGGGGACATACATCAAAAGGAAGGGTGAGCAGAAGGCCCAGCAAGGGAAATAAGTGAAACATTTTACATATGAACTTGGGATACATCAATAAAGTCATGAAAAGAACTTTAAGGCATGGAAATGAAATCATGAGGCATATCATAATAAAAATAAAACTTTTTCATAACTTGAAGATGTGGCTGCAACATTTAATATTGGCAATCGTTTCGTTTCACCAAGGTCCATCCCCAAGGTGTCGTTAAAAAAAATTACCAAGGTTATTCACCAAGGCGTCGTTAAAATGGTCATCTCTAGAGATTAAGTCTTTACCCAATGCATTGGAGCGCTATCAGGGCGCACCCTTAAATTTGCCTTTATTATCATGTGAGCCACATATATCATCATCAAACATTTCATAAATAACCCATATAGCATAAAATAAATGGGTTTCATTTCATAATCATAACATTTTAAAAACTGTTTTAATGACATGATCTTTACGGCACTTTAAACCCACGGAAAGGGAAGCGGGTCTCATGTATGTAAATCCCAGAATTTAAAATGGAACATTTTGATATATATGTGAATACCCTTGTAGAAATAAGAGCTTTGAGTATTCACATTATAACATAAAATAATTTTTGAGAAAAAAGAGAGGCATTTTGAGGGGAAAAATTCTGCAGCATAACGACTATGTTACAAGGTTTTAGAAAACATTGAGAAAAGAGGGGACATGGGTCAAACATTCATAAATGACCCATCATACAGTAGAGGGACAAAATATAAGGGATTTATGAACATGGTAATGAAATTTGAAAATATACCATATGAAATGAAGAACATGAAAGGAAGAAAACAAAACAAGATTTCTCTTGTGAAAATTCGGCAGCCTAACGGCATCACTTAAACTTCAACAAAATTGAATTGACAAGGTCAAATAGGGTCTCTCATCATATGAAAATAAGAGTCCAGTATGATATATATAGAGATCATACCCCAACATAATATAAAGGAACTTGAAAGAATTGACATGAAAGTAGAACTTCAAAACGAGAAGGGTGAAGAACCACTTAAAAATTCGGCAGCCTAACGGCGCCACTTAAGACATAAAAATACTGAATTGAAGAGATCAAATGGGGTCTCTCATCATGTGATCATAAAAGAACAGTATGATAAATATAGAGATCATACCCCAACATAATAAAAATGAACTTGAAAGACTTGACATGAAAGTAGAACTTTGAAAAAGAGAGAGGTGAATGAATCCCTTGAAAATTCGGCAGCCTAACGACGCCACTTAAACTTCAACAAAATTGAATTGACAAGGTCAAATATGGTCTCTCATCATATGAACATAAGAGTCCAGTATGATAGATATAGAGATCATACCCCAACATAATATAAAGGAAATTTAAAGAATTGACATGAAAGTAGAACTTCAAAACGAGAAGGGTGAAGAACCACTTAAAAATTCGGCAGCCTAACGGCGCCACTTAAGACATAAAAATACTGAATTGAAGAGATCAAATGGGGTCTCTCATCATGTGATCATAAAAGACCAGTATGATAAATATAGAGATCATACCCCAACATAATAAAAATGAACTTGAAAGACTTGACATGAAAGTAGAACTTTGAAAAAGAGAGAGGTGAATGAATCCCTTGAAAATTCGGCAGCCTAACGGTGCCACTTAAACTTTCTTAAAACGAAATGATGAGAGTAAGAGGGGGTCTTTCATCATATGAACATAAAAAGGGCAGTAAGAGGAGTATAAAATAACAACCTCCAAAATAAGAACATGGAGCATAAAAGGAATGACATAAAAGAGATCACTTGAAAAGAAAGAGAGGGGTCGGATCCCTTACCTTAAAATGTAACTCTTAGACCTCAAAGGTTGGGACCTTGAGGGCTTGGGGGCACTTTGGGAGGACTCCTTGGGAGGTAATGAGACCAGAACTTTGTTGGGAAAGAGTGGGGAGTCGAATGGATGAGAGGATGGCTTGGTATTTATAGGGAAAGTGAGGGGACAAGGCATTAATGGCCAAGGGACACCTCACATGTGCTTTTCTCAAACCCATGTGCTCTCCCTTGTCATTTATCATGGAGTTAGGCCACATGGGGCCCCCAAAACAATAATTCATCACCCTTGGCCGGCCAACCCTCAAAAGATCTCATGACATCATCATGACACCGTTATGATGTCATTAAACATACCGAAACCCTAAAACTGTATTTTTACTATTCACTGAAAATTCAACTTTCTCAGAAAAATCCCAAAATTTCACATTAACCAAATATCAATGCTCTGATTTCAAAAATGAAATCCATTTTATAAAAATAATTTTCTAAATATTTTTAATTTAATTTTTAAATAAAAACACTATTCATCGAAAATTCATTTTTTTCAGAAAAAACCCCAAAAATTACCATAACATAATATCGATGCTCTAAGTTCAAAAATAAAGTCATTTTTATAAAATTAATTTTCTAATTATTTTTAATTAAATTTTTAATTAAAAAACACTATTCACCCGAAAAAACTAATACTTGAATAATAATTAATGAAACCGTTATTTAACTATTTTATTGAATCACATTACTTAATCAAGGTGCCTAGATTATTTTAAAACTTTCTTTAAGTGAGATTACTAATCCATTTGGTCATATTACTAATCCTAATCATAAAATCACTATTCATAATTTACTATTCATCAAAAATAAAGTTGATCTTATTGGACTCTAAATTTCGTACTGAACATAATTGTAGAAGACCATTTTTCGAAAATCATTACACATTTTTAATTATTTAAGGTTTACACAACCATTTTTAAAATATCCTTTTTCTAAAATTCATCAAAAATATGCATACAATATTTATCTGGTCATTTGAAAATTCATAAACATCATCATAAGAAGAAATCCAAATTTTTATTTAAAAAAAGGATTACACAAGGCAATTACGGTCTCGTTACATAACCCCTTATAATACCAGCATAGGACCTAAGAGTATGGTGTGCTAGGGTGATAGAATTTTGGGGCGGCTCAGTCAACATTGCCCGAGTAGTAATTTCTATCAGTTTGAACTTCTCGCGAAGGCGATTCCGTTCTAGCTTCACATGATGAAGTTCGGCTTGGATTTGGTCCAGAGCAAAGCCCAATGGTGCTACCTCCTTCCCAATCTCTGTTAGATGGGCTTCGATCGGCCCAAGGCTACTAGGTGAGGCCATCAAATCTTCTTTCTATAATAATTAACCAAGATTACGTAAATTTAGAGACAATAATCAAAACATTTTGTTCACGGTGGTCATATTGACCGATGGTCATATAACACTCAAAAACCAATGGTCTCATTTTATTTATAATCATGTTTATCAAATAAAACATTTTTTTTTGTGTATAAAAAAAAATAACACATGAAATTAGGAAACAAGATTTATTCAAAATTTCGGGTCGTTACAGTAGTGTTAATATTCATTTTTATCCAACCCTTTAGATGTAGGTGGATTCTCTATTATATAAACCTGATGTAAAATATGAAGGAATAGTTTTTACTAAATTATTTTCTAGAAATGGTTGTGAATCCTTTTGTGGTTTTTAATTAAAATCGTTTTTGGTTATGGAATTGGAATTCAGAATTTTCATTGGATTATATGAAAAACACCTTTGATTATAATTTTAATATTATGATTTTAAAATTATGATTTTTCTTATTCTTGTAATGTTTTTGTTGAAATTTTGTAGTGAATTAAAATTTTTAATGATACAAAAATTGGCATGGGTATATATAATACATGGATTCCAGGTTTTATTCAAAGACACGACCCTATAGAAGTGGCATGTTCCATTTGAGAACTTGGTATTGGTCACCCTCTAATTATTTGGTGGATTAATGAGATATTTCTCATGATTTCAAAATATTTACAAAGGCATGGATTGTGTATGTATGGATACATGGTTATGGGTATTCCAAATTGGTGATAAATGGTTTATGCTTTCAAATGATTTACTAGTTAATTGAATATGGTTTTGATAGATTTTTTTTAGGATTATTTTAATCAATATTGAATCCATTGTCTTTAGAAATTTTCTCATCATGGTTTGAGTATGATATTTTCAAGTTTATATTTTTGTTTCTCCATGTAATCTAATATGGTTTATTTGTTTGGTTATTTTTTGTGTTGTATTTTTTACTCATGGATCATATAGAAGTTTAGTTTTTAATTTTTATATTGTTTGAATGTTTTATCTTTATAATGGATGATGGAATACTGAAAGTTTTTGATGACCTTGACATTTATTTATCGTCTTTTGTGTATCCGAGATGTCACTTAAGGCCTAGTAGTACAATAGACTCTTCTCAAGTAAATTAGGATAGGTGGGGTGATGTGTAATATGTATAAAAAATATCATTATTTATTCATTACATATATATTTTATGCTGAAAATTTCAATATTACCACATAAATATTATGAAAAAACACACAATGATTTATTTTTTCAATTCTATATAAGTTATGCATCAACATTAATAAATTTTTTCATATTTTTTATGGAATTAAATAATTAATTTATAATAATTTTTTAATAATGTATTTATAAATTAAATATTTTATCATGTAAAATATATTCCATATGTTTCTTAAATTTATTCGTCATATTTTTATAATAGTGGAATAAAATATATATTTTATTTTTTAAAAAAATATTCATATCTATTCATAAAAAACATATTGAGAATATATAGAAATTAATAAAATAAAATTTCAATAAACTAGTAAAAAATATAAAACCCATTTGATGAAAAATAAAATTTTAATATTTTAAAATTGAATTTTTAAATAACACCATTTAGTAATTTTAAAAACAATTTATAAAAAATAAATACTTTTTTCTCAAGTTAAAAAACCATATTATGATTTCATTTCATAATAGAATTATTATTTAGATTATAAAAACAAATATATACCTCAATTTTTATAATTAATGTGAATAACCATATATAAAATATCTAATAAATAAATAATTTTTTAAGTATATCATAATATGAAATTTCTCGAATGAAATTTATATATCATTTTAATAAAACCTCACTTATTAAATAATTAGATCTATATGTAATTACTGTATTATCCCCAATAAATACCACAACATCTAACCATACATTCATCGAATTGGCCTTAAAAATTTATACTTCTCTTACATCTTTCTATAATAATTTTCTTGGGAATCATCATAATGGGATATTGTGATGAAGTATACTATAACCTAGATATTATTTTAATTTATTTATATTATTTCCATGTTTTACATCTATTGGTCCTATATAATACAATACATACATTATATTTAATATCTTGTAATGATATCTATAATTTTCTTTTTATTCCAGCACTTTTTATTCCAAAATATGAATTTTATTAAAATAAAATATTATTTTAAAAGATATTATGATACAAACAAAAAAAACTAATTTTTCCTTCTGACTGATATTATGTTGATAGTTCCACCCCCATCCCACCTCAAGTAGGCCAAGAGATAATTATTTTCTTTGGTTTTGAAAATATCACAAAAATATTAGGCCTTATCGAAAATTAACATAAAATAATAAAAATTCCAAGGGAATAACAATAACCAATAACATTGACATGAGATATATAAATAACACAACATTATATAATATGAATACATGTAAAGAAAGAAAAAATTAAATCCCAAACTAGAAAATATAAAACAAAATATACATATAAAACATACCTAAATATAAATTTCACGAAAATATATAGATTCCCACCTTGTTCCATGTACTCCTATATCATCCTCTAAAAATAAAAGACCCCCCGACATCACATTCCACAATGTTTTATTACGCATCACCAAGAATAACAACCCAGAGGCAAAAAACAAATTTTAGCTCCATGCATCCCCAATACATCCCTAACCATATGTGTCATCTAAACAAACCAAACACATGTTGGTATATTGTATGTTATGTTTTGTGTTTAGACACACATTTTAGAAATCCTTGTATACCAAAAATTTGACATGATTCAACCAGAAAACTCAATAGTGAGGTATAGTATGGTTACAGTGAGGACATGAAAAGATAATCTAAATATTCTCATCCACTATAAGTTCATGGGATACATTCATGTTTCAATAATTAATCAATGAACCTTGAATATTTCAATATTGTAAGAAACTATAGAAACTCAAAGTACCTAAACTCCAAGGATGTCTACTTTCACTAGAAAACTACTCATGATATCTCAATGTCAGAAAAGGATCAAAAAATATCATAAGGATTGATTAGTTCTAGGAATCTCAGTCTGTTCCAACTACCAAAATGCTACTAGAATCCTAGAAGGAAAAACTGCTATGTTGAAGTACAATCAACATTTGTCGGAGAACAACACCCTTCAGTTTATAAATATCATACCAATGATTAGGTTTCACATGGGGAATACCAAAAAAGGAAATCGTTTATCTAATGGAGAAATAATCCAATCTAATTAATCCATATAGGATATGATAAATCCCATGCAACATCATAGATACCATTGGTGTGGAATCATACACCTCTATGAGTGAAATATTGTCATTTATGGTGATAAATTACGCACATGTAAAACTTATTCCACTATCAACACACAACAAGTGGGGGAAGTGTCACACCCCATCCCCACACATCCCTAGAGCTAGGGCAGTTTTAATAAAACATGGTGTGTAATTTTTATTATAAAAAATGATGATAAATTACACATAATTTTCCACTAAATAGGATATATTCGTCTTCAATTCTGGAAAACTAGACACACATATTACAATTCCTCAAAAAATTAAAGTGAAACTTATCTCCAAAATGGTCCCACCAAATTGTATAACTCAAATCTACTAAAACTTTAAAATTTAAATTAAAAACATAGGGTCAACATACTAATACCCCATGAGGGGGGTTATAAAAAAATAATACTTCTATTGAATCCATTAAAAACATTACCTTATAATTATTCATAAAACAATTTTTATGGAAATATGGAAAAACATGAATCATATCATAACATTTCTCCAAGAATTACAAGTGAACATTTTAAAGAATACATACCGTGTTACAATGAAACAGGTTCAAATAGTATTCATGCTTATACAAAATATTATGTTTGAATCATATAAATAAAATATTTATTTTAACTATAATAAGTGTGACATGAAAATGTGCAATTACAAAATCTAATAAATGATAGTAATACATGATCAGTGTCATGTATAAAATTATAACTCCAATTTTGTTCCATACTAACTGTATATTTTAATCAAGAAGATAAATCTCTTAATGCTAAATGAACTTTATGCCATATGAATTTAATAATTTTGATACTCATAAGTAGAGTCTCTTAACCATGTATATTCTACTAGTCAAATATTCACCTAGTTAATTAAATAATGTAAACATAGTGAGGGAATGTATAATGTCGAACTATGTCAACGTGTCATGACATGACATGATTTGTATCATGAGAACTATCGATGAATCATATTTCATTCATTAATTGGTCCCCAACCTATAGGGATTTCATTAACAGGTCGCCAACCCATTAAATATTGTGTCCAATATATTCCTCATATTCCAAATCAGCATTTTATATTCAAAGTGTCCCCAACCGCTTAGAATATTTTAGTTTCTTAATCTATAAATGGTCATGAATGTTTAATTAAATTCTTTAAAATTTACATATATATAGTGAATCAAGTACAGCAGTATCAAAATTATAAATTGCATGGAAATTTAATAAATGACAGGTATGCTTTGAAGACTATTGAACATGTGATGTTAACTAAAGAAGAAAAAATACAGGTTTTGTCACATAAAATGATAACCATTTAATTCCCAAACCTTATTACAAAATAAAACATATTATTTCCAAAATTAACAATTGTAATTATTCATGTATTGACTACATAATTATTTTGAAGAAGAAAAATATTCCATGTGGGGTATTAAACACAATGTTGTTAAAACATCTATTACTTGCATGTTTATGTATAAACATACCTCAAGGGTGATCCTATCTAGTAAAACACAATACTATAAATTTAATGGCATGAAAATAAACCACAGACATTTATATCCAATACCATTTAGACTCATGAAAATAATATTGAAATCTATATACACATAAAGTGATAAATAAAGGGTGGTATTACTAAAACAAAAACCAAGTTGATTTTTGAAAACGATTCACACTTCAAAACACATTCCATTCCTGTTTATTAATCCTTTGTGAACTAATATTAGGAAACCATATTTGTATCACGATCAAAGCATACACACACACACACACACACATATATCACTGTATGTACTTAAGGGTTCTTCATCAAAACTCAAGAACGCAATTACACAATTTATGTATAATAAAACATATTTTAATCCAAAAACTAATATATGAAAACCATAATTTAAAACTGAGGGGTTTTTTGTAATTAATAACTTATATATATATATATACATATGTGAGATTACATATATAATTATAATTTTTTTAACATAAATCAGCACTCACCCTAGTAAGGTTTAAATTAACTATGTTTACCTTTAAAATATATGTTTTAAAATTTTTAAATAAAAGAAAATGATATAGTATAACTAAAAACATGTTTAAAAATATGAATTTATATATTTAATGATACTAATTTTTGGTATAAATAAAACGTCGTATCATGATTTTCATGGCAGGGACATCTTTTAAAACTAAATATATGTTTTTAAAAGATCATCCAAAAAAATTAAGTAGGATTATAGACAACCGTGTATATATGTGTATATATATATATATTTACAAATCATAAAACAAATGCAATGCAATAAAAACTTGGCTCTTTAAATGGTTCAATGAAGTGGAAGAAACCTGGAGAAGCTTGATGGTGGCCTTGGAAAGAGGATAACGCATAGGGTTCAAGTGAAAAATGAGTTATATATATAAACCATATATAATATATGTCTAATGAATAATTCGAGAAAATTGAGGCTCCTCAATTTAAAATAGGATCGAGCCCATTGGCCTTGTGGAAATCAAGAGAACGGAGGGGCCAGCCGAGGTCACCGATGTGGAAATAAAGAAAATAAGATTATAGTGAGTTACTGGTGTAGTGAATGTAGGATAAAGAAGAAGAATAAGTGGTAAGGTTAGTTGTGGAAAGCAATGGATGGACATCATTTAACCTAAAAATGATCCATAAGGTGAGGTGCATCTGTATATTTTAAAAGATATGAATAGTTAAGATCTGATGAGGAGTGAATCAGATGGTTACGAATGATTTTTTGTTTTTAAAAATGGGTGAATGGTCATGAATAGATCAGATTTGATCAAATGGAAACAAAATATTAAGATTTTATAAAAATGAATGAAGTATCATGATTAGATCGGATTTTATTGGACATCTGTGAGTGTTGCGGAATTTTAAATGAAAGAAACAAACTGCCATGATTAGATTTGATGGGATTGAACAGCTAATAAAAAGGTCCTGGAGAAACTGTGCTTGTAGGTAGTCGATGACCGAACTGATTGGATGGTTCAGCTCTCGAGCTGCGAGATCTGATGGCTTAGATAATATCCCACTTTAAAATATTACCATCCAACATCAAAATAAGAAGGGTTTTTCATCTCCCTTATATGCCTAGGGATCTCCGATAAGGCTCAAAATTCCCCCTCCCCTGCCCCGATACTGCCTTGTACTAGGTTTTTGTGGTCATTATTCTCCTCCCACCCAAGCCACCATGCCGCTCCGCATGGTAGAAGACACTAGAAACATTGCACAGGCATGACTCTGCATGCATAGGGCCTACTATGCACAATCGAGCATTCTTAGGGCCTACAATGCATGTCGGTGCACACAACTGCATGAACCTTGCATGCACAGCCTTGGGCTATTTACTTGGGGGTTAAATGAGATTCCACCAAGGCCTTGATTTCCTTGTCCTAGTACCAGGAAATCTCAGTCTGAGGTAAAGCCTCAGACCATTTATTATGAAAAGAAAATTCTAGTGAACAAGAAAACAAACTGAAGATACCAATTACATGTCTTAAAATTCATACCTGTCTCTGCACCCATGGAGATCCTCTGCAATGAATGATTCCCATTCTGAGATCTCATAGTGCATTAGGATATTCATGTACATCCTTCTGAGGTTCAGTTTCTCCAGAGATATCAATTCCTGAGAGGACTGCTTGATAGAGGACCTAGTCACCACTGGCTTTGGCAAAGTTGAGTAATCCTTCCTCGACCATATCATAACTGGAGGAGGTTTCTATATTCTAGAATTCGTCATCCCATCCTTGACAGCATCACTATAATTGGTCTTAACTGAACCATTCCAATTTTCTTTGTCACTCTTTGACACATCCCCCAATTTTAGTGTGATAGGATCAATTTGGCAAAAATCTTTCCCCTGCTCATATCATACATTACTGTCAATCAAATCCAGACATTGTGGAGGATCCATAAATGCATGACCAGCATCCACCTCCTTCTTTAATCCACCCTCCAAGGAAACCTGCATGCTATTATTCCTCATTGAGAAGCTCAACTCATCTTCAACATGAGACAGCTCCTGGAATTAATTACAAAAGACAATTGAGACCTGAAACACACCATCATATGTTGGCTGCACCGCCTCCTGAATATCCAGACAGAGGATGATTTCTTCATGAGTTGACCCATCACCGACTGGACCCAACTTCAACTCTCCCTCCTTCTTCTCGTCATCACCAGAACAAAATGGCCCACTACCCTCACCAGTAGCATCCTGACTCATCCGATACACGCAATGAAGATCAGCCCTAGAGGAGTCAAGCACTCCCGAGATGCCACCAGCACGATTAACAGGACCATTCACGCCATAATTCAGTTGAATATTTTGCTTCAATCTGTCAAAAACCACAGCCACAGATGGATTAATGTGTGCTCCCACTTGATTTCCCAACTCTGAGCCACCCAGCTCAACAGCACTGCCAAACTTTCCAGCATCTGTAAATCTCGGCCCCTGACCAGGCAACCTACCAGGTCTCTTCAACACAGAAACCAACCTTCGGCTCCTAGCTCCACCTAGAAAATGACAGGCCGAATGACCCAGGCGGCTACAACTCGAGCAGAAATCAACCCAATCCTCAAAGACAAAAGACTACCTCCATCGGAACTCCTCCCCTATTGTAATCCATACCAATCGATCGGTGGCCTCTAGGCATCCACTTCAACAAAAAGGAATGGATTTACCAAGTGGTTCACAGAGGATGTGCGGGTGTCAGAGCATAAAAATGAACTAACTAATTTTCATATAATACGAATTATAGAGGGATTCTGAAAGGGAAAAGGGAGATTCGGCAAACTTACCCATGTCGCAACCATATGAGGGTCCTGGTTCATGAAAAGGTCGAAAGACCATCAAAGAAGGAAGAAATTGCATCCTTTACATCTGCGAGGAGCATTGGACCAAGCATGGATTAAATCATCCTCTCAAGAAAATCGTATCATCATGTGATGATTATCAATTAACCCTATTACTGCGCAGTCCTGTAGATACCAATTTCTGAATACAAAACGGTCAAAGTCATCAACTGAAGGCCGTTGATGCGAGAACTGGGCAACTAGGGTCATATCCAAGAAGATCTAAGATGTAAAGAATTCCGATAAATTGATCGAGAGTTGCAGTTCCCCAAGGTGAAGATTTGGGACTCTCAGGCTTATGCAAATAGACGAGAAATCATGGAGGAATCTAGGGTTTGAAAATGGTACAAAGGGCCTCCGCACCCCCGGATGCGGTGAAGCTAACCCTTCCTCCCCCCTCCCATCGCTAGGAAGGGTGGGGGGGAATCCATTCTCAGTCATCAGCTAGGGAATCTCCATCGCCTCTCCATCTCCACGAGCTCTAATCTCCTTTCTATCACCAGTTCCTTTTCCAAGTAGGTTTCCAACTACTTGGTGGGGTGCACACTCATTTTTTAAAATTTAATATTATAAATTTACTACATTTATAAACAAGAAATATAATATACATATCAAAATTAAATAAAATCCATAACTCAAAATTTTCAATATGTTTTAAACATTTAACTTCAAAAAATTATGTTTAATGTATCATAAAATAAATCCCAAATAGTATTATAATTAAAATCCAAACATACTTTAAATTAAAACATTGTTTTTTATTCATCTATGGATGAAAAACATTTCATGGTAACATCATAAAACATTGAAATAATATAATAAATAATTCACTAATTATAGATAAAATATAAGATACAATAATATTAATTAAATTAATTTTTCCAATGTATGATTTCAAACTAAAAAATATGTTTTTTTATAAAAAAAACCAAGTATTATCAAATGTGTGATCCTCCTGGTACATATTTTAAATCACAAGGGTTATTATTTGAACCCATTTTAATCATTAAAGCATTAACCTTCAAATATATATATATATATATATATATATATAAGTTTATTACAAACATGATTATGGTTTATATATTCAATGCATAATTTAAACACTTAGAAAGCTAATTATACCTATACACATTAAATTAAACTACCAGAATACCCAACAGATGTATGTATTCTAGTCTTTGGAGACTCAATGGTCACCTAAAGGAGAAAATAGTCAGGTTATCATTATGGGGAGATAAAAAACATGGGGTCGTTCTAACATCAAGACAATGTGGAGAAGATGGTGCTCATCATTCCTCAGATGCTCACCACAATTGTTGTGGTTCTGGTTTTACTAATTTTCATCATGATGGATCTGAAGGACCCCTAATGTTTCCTAGAGAATTTTTTGTATTGGGTGGTTTCCATGTGATTCTAATAGGTCTCTTAGAAGGTATTATTGGTTAGTTCGATTCTATTAGCATTGAAGGAATGTAATCATTTCAGTGTTTAATTATATAAACCTAGCCTTGATCTAATTTTGAGAACATTGTTAGGATAACATGGAAAATTCAACAAAATATACCAATAAAATAATTATTATTAGATGTGAAATAGTTTTGGGGTGTCACATTATCCCCCCTTCAAAGAATTTCATCCTCACAATTCTAATACACATATACACAACCAACGACAAAAATAGACAGGCTTCGCTCTTAAGGCCCCCCTTTACCAGATCCATCATCATCAAAGACTTTCATGGTAGGTTATTCAAGTTATATTTATCCCCAAAACATTAATAAACTCATAAATTTCATTATCCTAGAAACACCTCTTATAGCTCGAGTCAAACTCTTGAGAGAAGTAATAAGTTATTGAGAGGGTGGAAGGAGAGTTGTGTAGTTCAGAGATATTAGAATGAACATGGTTCTGGGAGACCAATCAAATGATTTGGTTGTGTAAAATCCAGATGTTATAATGCCTCCCATTCCTGATGTAACTCATAACATGGATTATATTAGCTATGCTGGGGTCTCCCACCTCTGTAGCTTCTCAAAACCTCTATAAGGCCAGATTACCCTTAGAGTGGGGGATACACAAGAAGACTTCATAGTACCTTTCTTTGTGTGCATAAAAAGAAAGTTGTGCCTGTGACATGAGGTAGTAAACATGACTCGGTCCGTGATAAATTCGAAGGATATTTGGGCTTTTATACACTTGATTAAGGAATTTACACATTAGACGTAGGTTCACAAATGGATGGTATGTCACTGAACATGAGTCGAAAATTATGTGTTCTAATAATTTAGTCGGGAGGGGCACAAGACATGTTTCATCTACCAACTAAACATTTAATGAAAAATTTCACTTAGTAAGACATTTTTAAAATTTCAGTATTCTTATAATTTTCTAGAGTTGTCTAAACAGATCCTCATATACCAACTGTCATTCCCCAACCCCATACTGCCATGGATCCGGTTCTATTTCAATTAAACATGATGAGTAATTTTCTTATAAAAAGAAATGATGATAAATTACACATCATGTTCCACTAAAGAATATCTTTTTGGTTTAGATTCTGGAAAACCATATACAGATATTATAATTCCTCAAAAACTGAAAGAGAAAAGTACCTCCACAATGTTACCACCAAATAGTGTAAATAAACTCTACTAAAATTTTAAAATTTAAATTGAAATCATAGGGTGAACATAGAAATTCCTAGTAAAGGGGTTTTAAAATAAAATAATACTTCTCTTGAATCCTTTGGAAATAATTCCTTTAAAATTATCCATAAAACATTTTATTAAAGAATGATGCAAATATATGAATCATAACATTATATTTGTTCAATAATTACAAGTGAAAATTTCAAAAAAAATACTAAAAAATTTACAATGTAACATGTTTCAACAATATTAATTTTTCTAAAAAATATTATGTGTGATGCATATAAACGATGATTTGTTATAACTATAATAAGTGTGACATGCACAATTTCATGTATGAAATTTTATAAATGAATGTAATATAAGATCAGTGTTGTGCATAAAATGGTAACATCAATTTCTTTCCATACTAACTAGAAATGATAATCCGGTAGATAAATCTATGAATCCTGAAAAAAATTATTCCATTAGCATTTAGTTCTTCTGATACTCATATGTACATGTTCTTAACCATGTATATTCTACTAGTCTAATATCCACTTGGTTATTTAAATATTGTAATCTTAGTGAGGGTATGCATAATTCCGGACTGTGTAAAGGCCTCATGTCATGACCTGATTTTTCTCATAAAAAATATTGATTCATCATTGGGCTTTCATTAATCATTCCCCTACAGATTAAATACAATGTCCAATATATTCTCCATATTCCAAAGTAAGGTAATAAATTCATGGTTCCAATACCACTTGAATATTTAATTTCTTATTTCATATTATTAATGGTGTCTCATTCCACATTGAATAACTTTTTTTCTTAATCCCTAAATAGTCATAACATTTTAATTATATTATTTATAATTTACATATATATATTTATATATTCAATCATGTATTCAAGTGTCAAAATGAACAACTGCATGGAAATTTAATTAATGAAAATTATGGTTCGGAGATTACAGAACAAGTGATGATAACTACTGTACAGAAAAATATGTTTTTTCACATAAAATGATAACCCTTAAATTACAACACAATATTACAAATGTAAACATATTATATCCAAAATGCACAATGGTAACGTTTCATAGATTTACATCATAATTAATTAAATGGTAAACAAAATATTTCAAGTGATGTATTAAATACATAGGTTTTCAAACATCCATTACATGGATGTTTATGTATAATCATACCATAAGGGTGGTCCCATATATTTAAATACAGAGTTATATATTTATGTAATGATAATCAACCACACAACTTTCTGACTAATCACATTTATACTAATGAGAACAAGTATGAAATCCGTATACACATTAACTGATAAATAAAGGGCTGTATTACTGAATCCAAATCCAAGTTGATTCTTGAAAAATTTTCACACTTCAAAAAACTTTTTATATCCTTTTAAAAATCCTTTGTAAACTCATATTAAGAACCCATATTTGTATCATAATCCAAGCCTATACACAGACACAGACACACACACATATATATATATATCACTATATGCACATAAGGGTTCTTCATCAAAAATGAAGATCCCAATTACATAATTTATGTATAATAAAACATATTTTAATCCCATGATTTTTATTTTAAAACAATAATTTAAAAATGAGGGTTCTTTTATAATTAAAAATCTGTATATATATACTTATGTAATATTACATAATTTTTTTAATTTTATTAACATAAAACAACATGTACCCTAGTATGGTTTACATTCATTATGTTTACTTTTAAAACAGAAGTTTTACATTCTTTAATAAAGAAAAATGATATATATTAATTAAAAACAAGTTTAAAAATATGTATATATATATGTATGTAATGATTCTAGTTTTTGGTAAATATAAAAAACCCTATCACGATTTTCCTGGAAGGGACATCTTTTAAATCTAAGGATATGTTTTTATAACATCATCGATGAAAATTTAGTTGGATTAAAGGCATCCTTATATATATTTATATTTATATTTATTAATTTGAGAAAACACACACACACACACACACTGATATATATATATTTTTAAATTTTTTTAAACAAAAACAATGAATGACAAACTAGGTCCATTACCTGGTTCGATGAAGGTGAAGAAGTCCGGAGAAGCTTGATGGTGGCAATGGAAAGAGGATAACCCATAGGGTTCATGTTAAAAACAAGTCATATACATAAATAGAATATGATATATGTTTAATGAAACTTTAATGAAAACTGAGGCTCTTAATTTTAAAAGAAGACCGAGCACATTGGACATGTGGAAAACGAGAAAATAGAGGGGCCACCCGAGGTCACCGGTGTGGATATGAAAAGAAAAGAACAGAGTATAGATTTAATGGTGTGGCACATGAGGGAAGAGGAAGAAGAATAAGGTGATAAATTAGTTGTGTAAATCAATGGATGGATGGGATTTATTAGAAAAAATATCCAGTGGATGAAGAGAGTCTGTAGGTATTAAAAGAGATGAACAGTTCTGATCTGATGAATCGCGAATCAGATAGCTACGAATGATTCAGAGTTTTTAAAAATGAAAAATAGTAACAATTAGATGAGATTTGATCAGACAACTATGAGAAATGCAGAATTTTTTTAAAAAAACAAACTAACGATCATGATTAGATCCTACGGGATCGAACAGATGTTAAATAGGTGGTGGATAAATAGCTGCTACATGTAGTCTATGAACGAACTGATCAGGTGGCTCAGATCTCAGTCAGTGAGATATAATAGCTTAGATAAGATCCAACATTAAAAATTGTCATTCCAAATAGAAATAGGATGGGTTTCACATTTCCCTTATAGGCCTAGGGCTCTCAGCTATGGCTCAGAATTCCCCCACACTTCTCCACAGAACAACCCCATAATGGGTTTCTACATGAGGGCTTCTATTCCCACCCCTACCATCATGTCGCCTCGCACAGTGGCATGATCTGGAACCCTTGGACACTCACACTTATGGTTTCATAGGGCCTACTATGCATGCCTGTGGACGCATGCATCTGCGCATGACAACACTCTCCATGCATGCACAGGCCTAGGACATTTTGCAGGGGGTTTTGTAAGATGCCCACCAAACCCTTGGGTGGCTTGACCTAGTTGGTTTCCCTTGGATAGGTGGGGTACTCACCCTTTTTTAGCAATGTATGATTATAAATGTTCTATGTTTACAATCAATGAATATAATTTCCTTATCATGATTAAACAAAACCATTAAACCAAACATTTCATTAATTTAGAAACATTTATGTTTCAAAACATTAAGGTTAATTATCATAAAAGAAATCCCAACTAGTGTTACATTTAAAATACAAATCTATTTTTAATTAAACATTTGTTTCTTTGTCTAAAGATGAAAAAAATTTCTAGGTGAATTTATAAAACATTTATATAATAAAATATCTAATTCACTATGAATATATAAAATTTTAAATACAACAATAGTCATTAATTTCATTTTTTCAATATACAATTTAAAACTAAATAATATGATACTTTATACCAAAACCAAGTAGTATCATATGTGTTCTTCTCCTGGTTCTTCTTCTAAAACACCAAGGTTTTAATCCAGACCCATTTTAAACATTAAATCATTATCCATATAATATATATAAAAACGTTTATCACAAACATGTTTATGGTTTATATCTTCAATTCATACTTCAAGCAATTATAAATATCATTATACATAGAAACATTAAATTAAACCACTAGAATACCCAAAACCTATAAGGTCATACAACAGTTGGAGACTGAATGGTCACCTAAGGGAGGAAACGATCAGGATTTCTTTGAGGCCTTATAAATAACATGACTAGGTTGTTAATACTTCAAGACAACTTGGCCAAGATGGAGCTTATCATTCTTCAGATGCTTAGCACTGTTGTAGTAGTTCTGGCTATACTAATGTTCCTCACGACAGATCTAAAGGAACCTTACTATTTCCTTGTGTTTTTTGTATTAGTTGGTGGTCTCACATAGATTCTAATATGTGTATTAGTAGGTATTTTTGTTTAGTTGGATTCTATTATCCTGGAATCAATGTAATAATTTATGTATTTAATTAAATAAAATCATCCTTGTTTTTGCTTTGAAAACATTATTTGGATAACATAAAAAGTTAAACAAAATGAAACTATATTATAATTATTATTACATGTGAAATAGGTTTGAAGTGTCACAAGAAGACTGTTAATTATTATATGGAGGTACCACACCCCATTTATCTCATAAAAATAACATAGTAGATGTGTGAAATACACTGTAAATAAGAGAATTATAATTTAACCACATAAAAAATATAGGTTCTAACACTTTATTTAATAAAATTGGAAAGATGTAGATAGAGAATCTTACCCAATGAATGCTTTGATTTTAAGGATTCAATCCCATATTGGGCCCCATGTAGATAAATGTTTAATCAACCTATGTTTCCCCTTGAATATATTCATTTTGAAAAACTAATCACCTCAGTTTCTTCTATGTAGAAAGACACATGGGATATGTTTTTTAATTTTTAAAAACAAAAATCTTATGAACAATATAAAACACCTCATAAAAAAGATGAAGGATGTTATTTGATCGTTTTTGAGGCATATACCAAAAGTTATAATTATTTGTTAAATATTTTTATTGAATTATATTTCCCGAGTTCTAGAAATCAATTCCAATTACGTATTGTAATTATGATATATTAAAATAAATAAACAAAAAAATGTGGGAATGAGTTTTATTAATAATAATATTTTTATTGTAACATAACTTAATATAATCCTATGAATATAAATTTGAATGATATTTTAAATAATTCAAGCATCCCTATACCCCTTTCTCATGATACTCACAAAAACCTACTAATATTTTTATTTATTTTTATGATATTTTTTTAATAATTTTTTTTTGAGTGGGGATTAGAAACCCTAGCCATCCCCACCATCACCCACTGATGTATCATCAACCAAAAGCCTCACTACATCAAATATTCCAACCAACCATGTATCAATTATACAGGCTATGATTTACATGTTCATCCCTATAGTCCCACACAATATTTTATAATATTCAGTTTTACCTCTTACTATAACCATAATCTGGCACCATGAACCATAATATTTTTTGTCTCCACCAGCTTCTAGAAGGTACATTGAATTTTCTTCCCACATGTATAATTTATATGCAAGAGATGAGATATATAAGAAAATAAATAGAGATTGGGGAGATAAGATGGATTAAAATTTTTATTTATTTTTTCATGTTGAGCTCATAGTCAATCATTAATGAATATAAGAAACAAGTTGATCAAAAAAATAATTAGACTGAATGAAACAAACAAAATTACCCAATGGTGATAGGATAGTCATATTAAGCGAAATTAAATTCAATAATTAGACCAAGTGATTAAAATTTATTGTCCGGATCCTCAAAATTGAATAAAGGGGGAAGAATAAAATATATGAGTTATATCATGATGGAAAATCAGCATCCCTAGATCCATGTTAAAGAAGAGGATCATTTGATTAATGACACCATTGAAAACTAAAACTATACCATTATCCCCCAACTAATTTGGAATCAATGGTTCCAATATGAATATGCATAGAGAGTGGGGGTTATATTTTCAATAATAAGGTAATTGTCAAAGTGATATTTAGTCAGGAAATAAATTATCATAATTATCATAATTATTTTAATATCCAACCATGTGAAATCAAACCCAAAATAATGATGTAAACTGAAATTATATTGTTTATTGTGTAAACACTCCATTTTTGACTCAATGGTAGTCTCTAAATTCACATTTGTGTATTTATTTTGAATGAAGATGAAATTTCATTAAAATTAATTTGAGTACTAAAAATAATATTTTTATACGTAAAATATTTTTTCTAGGATCTCTAATGAAATAATATTTTTTCCATCTTTAACAAGTGGTGAACACCATACCCTAGCTTTACTAAGACCATAATATAATTTTTATGTCCCCTTTTAGGTTAAATTCATAATTTTACACCCAATGATGTCCAAAGACTCTAAACCTAAAATTTTTTCTAAGTATCACTTGAGAATGTCCCCATAACTAAATCCCCCAAAAAATAAATCATTTTCACCATATAAAAGAGTTGAATAGTGGATCTGAAGAAATGATTATCCCAAAATAAACTTTTGTGGAAAAACAACAACTGTAACATACCCTTACTAGAAGTATGGTGTTCAATGAAATATAGGATATAAGTAATAAATTTCATAAGAATGGAACAACGTCACAAAAAAAAAATATCAGCTTTGTACCAAAATAATTATTGTCTAAAAAGGAAATAAGAAACTACACCATGGGAGTCCTTAAAAAACACTAAACGCAAAATATTTTCTCATAAAAAATTTCATCATGTAAGATATGAACCAATGGATCATAAATCAATATGAATTAGAGGAATACTGGCTCATCACCAAGGCTATCATAGTTTGGATAATTTCACTCCCCACTGAAAATTTGAGTTCTAGATGGTTGTGGGATGAGAGATTCCCATCTATGCACTAGTCCACCATTATAAGATTACAAATATTTCATGCTGAAAATAGTGTATTTTCTCGATAGAAATATCCCAATATAAAACATTATTCTCTCCATTATTTACTACCCCAAATGGAATATCAGCAATGAAATATCCTCTTAAAAGAAGAGAAACTTGATCTTTTTAATCCCAAATCTTGATGAAAGCATTTTTGGGGATCCACCATCTACATTATAACCTCCAACAGGTTCATCCACATTGTTTTAGTATGTATATTAATTTTTTAATTATCCTTTCATGTTATCTTATGATGAGGACATCATTGTCACCACTAAGCCCCTGAATATTTCCAATACAACATAGATTTCCATCATTTTTTCCATTTTAGTACAATCTTATGTGGATGGTGCTTTATATTTAGATGATCTAGAAATATCAATACTAAGTCCCATGATAAATCCTACATGAGTGACTGAAATACAAATCATCTTATATTAACCTCTTATCTGATCATATATATATTTTTTCATGTGATCAGTACCCACAAAATGTTCTACTAGTCATACCACCTCGATGTTTCTTACTTTAATGAGAGGCCTCCACTTACTATATTTTTCTATTAAAAATATGATTTTAATAAAAATCTTTTATTCTCCAAGTAAAGTGGAATATATGATCATTAATTTCTAGAATTATTTTTGGCTCTCTCCTTAGAATATTTGAACACATGGAATCCCAAAACCAATATCTCCCAGTACCCACCTTTTTACACAAGCATGGGACCACCACAATCGATTAAATGTGACCTCTATCTATCTATGCATATGTACAAAAAAATACCAATGCTAGTTATATAATTGAATCATTGTTCAGACATAAATTTATTTTCTATATACATCATTTAGAAAATTTATATTTCACTTTTATAACCTGATCAAATACTATGGATTCCACATGGTAATGCCCAATGTTACTCATTGAATACCATTTTTACACTTTGGGAGGTTAATATGCTACCGGAATACTAATTATAAGATAAGAAAAATCACTCGATCATCCAACAAGTTCATTTATGAACCAATAACTAGGATAGTTATGTACTTTTATCTATAGACACTATAAGTTTAGTAATCATTCCACTATGAAATATTGGAACACCATACTCAAAATGAACTATTATACAAAACATATCCCACAAACAAGGTGAAACCATGATTCAACCTTTTAAATAATTGGTGAATTCTTCAATATCCCCATTAATTCTATTTCTCATCCATGAATTCCTTGGGTAATGGCCATATTGAAACTATGATCGGTAGTATACCATATATTTTCTAGGGTGGGAACGACTTTCCCCAAATGAGGATACCCCCACTCACTAATGGTGGTGAATCTTTCCTTATTTACTAAAATGTACATCACATCATAGAACAATAACTATTTCTCAATCCATATAGAGGTGGGAACCATTTAATATTAACTCATTCATAAAATAATATCATGGAAACAACAACAAAAAATAGTGTTTAACTATGATTTATGAAACATCATCTAAAAAAATAGAAAACATTTAGCGGTGTTTTTTAAAAACTACTTATAAATTATATATATATATATATTAAAAAAATAACTTTTCACCCCAATAAATCCTATTAACCAAAATGCCTTATTCTCCACCAATCCTGCACTACCACTCCCCTTTCCCCCTCACCACCACTCCACTATCCCCATTCACTTCCACTCACAGACTGAGTCCTCTCTATTGCACCCCGAGACCTCACCATTTCTCCTCACCTAGACCTCCTCAATCACTAACCACCACTACCTAACCATGTCTCATCACTAATATCCTACACCCTCATCATCACAAAACTTTTCCCTTAACTCGCATCCCTAATTCAAATGTCACTGCCACACCCTAATCTCTTATTTCCACCACTTCCTGAACCATCCCTGACCCCTCACTACCCCTCCTTGATCCGTCATTCCCCTAATCGGCGCCACTTCATAATCCCTCATAGTTAACTCCATTATCACTCACGTCCCCAACTAGAGCCCTCTGAATAGCTCTATATTCCAATTTCTCTGTCTTTATTGATACATCTTTTCTTTGTACAAACTGCTCTCACCCGTACCCTTTTTATTGACCTCACAGTATACCTTGTACTACTTACCCCCTCTAAGAACCCTTCCTCTCTCATCTAGTAATAACTATCCAAAAACCATCACCTCCGAGCCCTTTACACTTATCCATGGATCCCTCATCTCAACTCTTTATCCCTCATTATCAACCATGGTTTCTCCCTTGTTTCCCTTTCCCCCTACATAGTATTCTACCCCTACTGGTGCATGACATATTCATCCCCCATTCAAATTGGTCATGGATGATTTTCATAATAACATTATTTCATTTTAAAATTTATTTACATTCAATGTGATTTATGTGTCATTATTCACTAATTTTAATCCATCATTGAAAAACTGTAATGATGGGAAATTGTTGTCATTTTCTATATGAAGGAGTAATGAAAAAAATTAAATGATGGTTTTATCAAATAGTTCCTTGATTTTATAATAATAATTTAGTGTGGATTGTATGGTTATGGAATTATTTGATAAATTTTTAACATCATACTATCACTTCCAATTTAAATTTCTCCATCATAAAAAACACTTATTAACTAGATATAATTTTTTGATGAGTATATACATTCGAATTAATATCAAATAAAAGTTATAGTGTTAAAAAACCTAATCAAATTTATCAAAAAAAATATTTATTTATATTATTGATTTAAAATAAATTAATATCTTTTTTCAAGGGAAATATATTTATTTTCTGGTTTAATTATCATTTATAAAGCGCATGGACATTGTAATGAACGGATAAAATAAGTATCAAATTTCCATGTAACAGACCCCTATATATTACGTTTTTTGTGGTGTTTTTAGATATTTCAATTTTTATTCAATCATTTGATGTGAATATAAGACTTAAATTCCACAAATTTAAATTTTTATGATTCTTTAAGTGACATGAAGTTCATGAAATCATAATATTGAATAAACTCCCGACTCCATATTATTGTTGGATTAGTCATGGAGAACCAAATGTCATAGAATGTTTGAGAAATAATTTTAGTTAAATGAATGAGCTCCCCAAACCATCAACAATAGAAAATAAAATGGGAAACCCTAATAATGATAATTTTTGGTATTTTAATGATAAAATTCCAACATCTGAATAGATTAAAACAACTAGTTGAGACTTCGAAAAATAGTTTCTTGAATAATGATATTTTTGAGAGTATATGACTACCAGAAAAAGATCATTATATATCATTGGACCGTTCTATTAATGTTGTAAGGAATAATGTAAGAGTGAAATTAACTGATCAGAAAAATGTATTTAATGATTTACTTGATGATAAAAATCAACAACAATGTATGGTATGTCTGAAATATTCAAGGAATTCATTATTACTAATGATATACCATATTATATATATACGAGGAATTATAAATAAAGCAACGTCTATGATATTGGAATTGTTGCAATAAACTTTTACCGAATCTATGTTTTTTAATTATTATTATGATAAAAAATGCTGTTAACAATATATTTTTGAATGATTCAAAAGTAAATTATTTTCCTAAATTTTTCATTATTTAATGGGTATTGGATTCATGTTGTCTAGATTGAAAAAAAATTCATCTTCAAGATGTATTTGAATGGTTGATGTTGGATGTCTAAATCAACATTATACTATGAAGAAGAGTAAAAAAACACACCTACAATGGTTTTGTGTTACACCTATTTAAAACCACTACTACAAAGATTATTCATGTCATCAAAAACCACAGAGAACATGATGTTGAGTTCTATGGATAAAAAAACGATTGACTAATTATTCATCCAAGAGATTCAATGTCATGGAATACATTTTATTCGTTACATCCATAATTATCTTTTGATTATAGGAATGTGTAACTGGGATTTAATCTTGATGGATTCAACCCATTTGGTACATTGAGTTCTAATAATTTTATTTTTCCTATTTTCTTTATCAATTATAATCTACCTAATTTTATTTCAGTGAAACAATGTGCTATTGTCAATTTGATTAATATTCCTTGAAAAAAATTCTTGTAAATTATATTTAGGTATACTGTCAACGTATAATTGATGAATAATAGGAGTTATGGTGCAACAGAGTTTATAAACATGATGGATCTTCGAGAACAATTTTCAAAATGCATGTTCCTCTAATGTGGACCATTTGTGACTTACCTTGACATACAAGGTTATATATTTGAAACACTTACTATAGGATGCATTGTCCTATTTATATTTTTTATTTTTGATCCCAAATGACTATCATATAATAATAAATTGTGATTCTTGTCTCATCACATATTTCTTGATTCATCTCATATATTTTAGATGATCATGTCAAAATTCAATTGGTCAATGAATCATATACCACATACAATGTTATTTAATGGTCTTAAAATATTAGTAAAAATATAAAATGATGAAATAAAATTTGGGAAGATGAAACATTGAATTATAATGGGAAAAATGCTCAAGGTGAATCACTTATTGAAATCAGAGTGCGATAATGGAACAAAAAAAGTATATATTTCAAAATTATGTATTATGATTATATTTTTATGTGTCATACAATTGATTTTAATACTATTTAGAAGAATTCTTTTAAAACGTTTATCGTCATAATACTTAAAGATCTTGGAAAATTAAAGCACCATCTCAATACTCAGAGTGACTTACAAACAATGAATATAAAGTATGATCTACAGACATATTAGAATGGAAAGTATGCTCCAATAAAAGTTTAAAATTAAAAATAGGCATACCAATATATTATATAAAATATTAAAACCTATGAAATAATTTGATGGGTATTAAATTAACATATCAAGGAGTTTTAACATAAACCATTGTTGGTTATATGGATTGAAAATTCTTGATTGAAAAAATATATTACATAAGATACTACAATTTTTATGGCATATATTGTTACCAAAAAATGTTATTATATTTATACTCCAATTTTGTACATATTTCAGACAACATTGTGGGAAAACTCTACAAATAGTTGTGTTTGAAAAATATTAGTATATATTTTTAAAAAACACGTTCTACCATGGATATGAACATTACTTCTTCATGTTTTACTATCATGATTCATTAAACTATGAATTTTGTCAAGGAAACTAAATTAAGAGGTCATGTACAATATCAAAGGATGCATCTAAGTGAGATTTTATTTATTTATATGTTTTTTATATTATGTATACCATTCTTGAAACCTCATTAAATATGTAAATATGTTTTTTTATTTTATTTCACTATTATTTTAGTCATATGAAAAAATTTGTGAAAAATAAAGCTCAACATGAAGTTGAAAATTTTTATAAATATTTGGGAGAAAGTTATCTGACATTTTTTCAATATAAATTTATTATATTAAGACAATATTTTGTTGAGTTGGATGGTTTTAGGATATATCTAGTGAATCTCAAAAAACATAGGATATAAAATATCATTCCTAATATTTGATAATTAGTGGGGAGGATCTGAAATATTATATGAAAAGTGAACATATAAATAGAATATATATATGTGATACTAAATAAAAAAATTGAAGATCTATTTATTTAATATGTTAGGATACAAAAAATGAGATTCATAGGGATTGTAATAATAAATGTGAAATATTGAACAAAACCAATTAATAATGAGAATGTAGAATTGTTTTCATATCTTTTAAGTTCATAAATATTGAAATCAACATAGATAATAGTTTGAATCCTATAAATTTAAATATATTAATGTATATTAAATTTTTTTAGATCATAAATACTGATACTTGGGTTTGGTTGTCAGATGATTTTATGTTTACGGTTCTATGTCCTCTGAAATTGTAAAGAATGTTTGACACTTACAATCTGAATGACATCAAATTTTTAGCATTAAATCAATTGGCTGTTTTAAAGAAATATAATAGTGGTATATTTATTGTTTATAAATTGGGATCCTATGTAAGGTTTTCTAATTCATAATATTAAACTATTGTCATCATTTTTAGTTGTTTTATTTAAAGATTAGTGGGTTAAAATTACAAGGGGTATTAAAAGATATTACATGAAATTTACATTTATGAAATTCTATCTTTTTATGGATGTAGGTGACCATCAGTTACATGATCCATATATATTATCATGAAAACAAAAAATGGTGTATTATGTGGAAGATTTCATGGATTAATGGTTGAGTGTAGTTGTTCACATAAAATAAAGAGACTAGTATCATATGGGTGATGAAGTAAAAGATTTTACATCTGAAATTTAATCCCATTAATAGTTAGAAATATACTTTTTTTAATGAAAATATTTGTCTTTCCCATGTTGATGAGGTACATAAGGTAATGATAGATTATTTTATCAACAGGTTTGAAGGAAATAATGATTGTATGTGGATTCAACCATTGTCTTATCAACTAAATATGTTATTTATTATTTATTTCTTTTATTATGGATATGATATCATAAATTAACTATCTTTCATGATTTGTTTAATTTTAAAAAATAAATGTTATATTATTATTGTATGAAAAATAATTCATTAGCATATATTTGTATGTTATGAATGTCAATATTTTGCATCTATTACCATTTCCGAATTCATTTTTCTATGTGAATCAATCAAAATATATTTTTTATTGTTATTTTTATTTGTGTAAATAATATACATACAAAGGAATAAGTTATTCACTGATCCCAATCGACTCCCAGTTCTTGTTCCCCTAACCATTCAATCATCTTCAGTTCTACATAAGGATCCCTCATGGTCCCATCCTATAGTATATGGGAACCCCTCTTTCGTCCCCCCATTAGTGTCAGCCACACCAACCATCTCCCTCTTATCATCATCTAGACCACCCTCCATATCCCTCCCACTAGCATCTGGAAAACTGCCTCCAAATATAGAACATTAACCAGGCGGTAGATCCATAGTGAGGGAATATGTGGTAACTACTATTTCTTCATGAGGATATTAGTGGCTGAAAATTATAGGTACAAATTTGAATATGATTAATTTTATTAAATATTTATTTACTAATAACTATTTTTTCATAAAATCTGGAAAAATGTCACTTGTAATAAAATATTAGTATTTCAGTTGTCTAAAATATGAAACATTGAATATAGTTTCCCCTATTTATTGTTATAGTTTCCTCATAGATGATGTTACAGGATTATATTCACATATTTTATGCCACTTGGATGATGAGCTAATTATCAATCTAATTGAATATTTTAATAGGAGTCATATGTCTCTATCTGGGAAAAATAAAGTATTTGATTCCGATATTAAGACAATTTTAATAAATTATGACATAATTTAATTCAATTTTTTAATTGAATTATAATATTTGTAAAATAAATATCGGTGTACATATGTTATTCTACATTAACCTTGCTGATCATATTCCATGAAAGTGGATGTTGAAACATTTTGGTAATAATTATAAATATTTTAAATAGATAGTATGCAATGAAAGTAATGATAAATCATTAACCACTCCCTATAATTATGATGAGGTACATGAAGTGGTATGTAGAGAGTAGTGGAAGGCTTTTGTTGACAGTCATCTCCCTGAGAAGCACATGGTATTGGAAACTAAATTTTTATATTTATCTTATTTAGTATGTATATATTCATATAAGAATATAATAAATTTTATACAGTACTATAAAATAACATCTTACTTATTTTAGGATGTTTCAAGAAATGATTTATCATTTTGAGAAAAAAATCATCCCCCATACTTCTAGTTTATTTATTTCTTGAAGAAACATAATGAATATGGTAATAATTTCATTAGTATAAAAATTTATATGATAAAATTATAATATTGAAATGTTAAATTATTTATTTTATTTGTTTATTGTAGAAAAATATTGATGTCCCCTTGTCTCTTGGAATGAACTTTGTTTGGATGCTCATATGAAACTTGATAGGGGTTATGTGAATGAGCTTGACAAATAAGTAGGGGTATGAATTCCATTTTTATTATAATAACTTATTTTAAGTTTTCACTTTTTTATTATGAATTTATTTTAATTTCAATAAAATTTATTTCTATGTATAAATAAAATAACTATGGTATAAAAATCTTACAAGTTCTTTTTGGGTATCCAATGATGATCTAGTTTGTTAGTCCTTGTGAAGGAGCATCCTTATTTAATGAATAGAATGGGGCTAGCACCATTACCATTTGAATTCATTATGAGATCAATGAGGATTGTAAACATGTCTACTCTTGGTTATAGTAACACCCTACCTTGATATTCTCAGTGGGTTATTATTGAAATTAAAAACATAGTTTAGTAATAAGGGATCACAATCCAACAACAATGGTTTTATATAATGATGCACGATCCAAAGGTTGTTGCATTATAGAGATCTTTGTATTAATTAAATTAAAATAATAATGTATATGTCAATAGTAATATTTTATAGATGGATGGTTTTATTGAACTTGTAAATCACACAATATAATAATCACATAGTATAAATAAAATCTTGGGTTTTTGTAAAAATTTAAACATATACCACCCTATAATTTTCAATCAAATTATCATATAGTTTTTAGTATTATAGTGTGGAGATATACATAGAGATTGTGTCAATATATGTTCATTGGGTTGTTATGATTCATGAATTTAGAGCTAGTGGTGGTGTTCTATAGCTAAACTCGTGATATACTTACACAATCATATAATTTTTGAGAAACCGTGATTTCATTTGAGGTAGGAGATATCATTATTTCTCTTAAATTACATATAATACATATGAATTGTTCATTTTTAATGTTTTCATAAAAATGTTCCTATTTAATCCTCATCCTTAGGCCTTTTCAGTTAATATTTTTAATTATTACATATATATAATTCCAATTTTTTTGCCGACTATTTTCCTTTTCTCTTGGTAGAGTAAATGGATGGGAATTATATTGGGATGTTATGAGTTGGTTAGAAATTATTGATAGATTATGGATTCCTCTTCTTGGATATTTGTATTGGGAAGACATTTTAAATCCTTTATTCTATTGATAATAATACAAGTGATTTGGTTAAATCATAATATTGGGGAAAATTGTTGTAAAATAGAGAAATTTATTGTGACTAGTATATTAAAAAAGTGATTTTGTTATTTAATATGGGCTATGTTTTGGGATGGGTGATATATGGGAAGGTGTAATATTTTATCCTTTTCATAAATATAATATAAGAGTTAATAGATGTAGATTTTATCTAATATGATATAAGAAATAATTTTAGTAGGATGATTTTAGGAGGAAGATTATGATAAGCCATTACAATGAGAAGGTTAGAAATAAGTTTGGGGCTTATATGTCATATTTCATATCCAATAGTTATAATGTTACAATTATTATTCATGCAGACTTAGGGGTGTTGTTTGGGTTCTTGAAATAATTAGGTTTATTTTAAAAAAATTTATCCTATAGTGAGGTGTGGATGATTTTATGGATCAATGAAGGAATGTTCGGTGATATTTCGGGGGAGTAGTGAAGTTTTTATCTCCTTATGAGGAATACATATCATGGAAAAATTAGTATAGTGATTGATATTCAGTTATTTTTTATATTTTGGTGTTTTGGAAGTTGTTTGGGGATGATGTGGTAACAAATTATATAGATGTGTGATTTAAATATATAAGATGTGTGAAATGGATATGTATAGGTGGTGATGTTATGAAATAATGTGTGTGGTTCATTATTTATGGTGGGTTTATGTGATTAGGTGGTCATATATAGTGATGTCGAAATATTATGGAATTTGGTAACATGTAAGAATTGGTGAAGTAGAATCATTAAGAGGTTGTCGTGTGGTGATTTTATAATCACATTTTTTATTGATTTTATTGGTTGATTTTGGTGTTCTAATAAATTATTTAAGTCATTTTTATATTATTTTTCTTTTTAATATTTCTAATATCCTGATTTCAAATTTAACTAATAACCATTAAATTTTTGAACATTTCTTATATTTTGATATATGTTTTTTTATTTTTGTATCCAATTATGTAATCCTGGGATTGTGTTTACTAATGCCACAGAATGAATTATCCCTATTCTTATAGTATTCTTGTTTTTATTATTAATTCTCACATCCTATTATAATTCATTATACATAATAAGTCATTATATGTTCTATAAATATAAATATATTTGAATATAGAATACATTTTTCACATGGTTTCATTTGATTTTAATGGAATCTCTATTTAAAGTTTGTCTCCTAATACTTTTAGAATATCAATATGAGTTTTTTTCATGTATTTGACACCTGCATCGTGCTTTTATTATGGATGTTGTAAAAATTTCTAATTCCATGATTTCAAACATTGTTATAGGAAAAATACTTTTACGATGGTTGTATATTATTATGGTTGGATGATATTTTTGCTAATCTTATTTTTGATAACATCAATATATAACAGAAATTTATAATTCTACTCATTATTGTAATTTTTTTACAGTACTCAAGCCAGTGATATGCATTTTCAAAAAAATTGAAATGGTTTAAACCATTGTGAATTCCACATCAACTTTGATAGACAAAACCACCACTAATAATTGAAATTCCAACTACAAAATATTTTTTTGTGAGACATTCTAAAAAGAACCAATAAATTGGTGACCATGATACCAGTTGGATGTTGATTACAATTTTAATGGAGGTTTTAAGAACCCACCATGGAACAATTTGTAGGTGGTTTAAACTTCCACCATACTTAGACAACCCATGACTAGTACCCTATTTTGTTATAGTGAAATACCTATTTTTTACTGTAATAATAAAATATCATTATAATAAAAAAATGAGTGAATGACCACCTATATTAGATAAAACTCTCTAGATGATAATGGTTCAACTAGGGATTCCACTATAATATCCAACACTAGATCATCACTCACCATATATATGAGGAAACGATTGTCTCTTTATAGAGAACTATAGTGGGGAATCATGCAACTCATTGATGGAATGAATATCAGTTGACGGGATAACTAGAAGAAGTTTAAGTCATGTTCCACGATTAGAATACATAATATAGGCCAAGGGTTAGACATCATCAATAAAGGACCCACGTACCAGGTATTACACAATAATTTTATGTAGTATGAGCTTAAAACCCAAATTTGGGGAAATCATTTAACCCCATAAGTATGGTAGGGTCCAAAACCTCACTAGACAATATATAGAAGATGATATGGGATAACATAGCCCAAAAATGCACTAATTATTGATATTTAACCCCATCATGATTCTCATATCGATAAATTCATAACCCTTCTATCTAGCCCCGAAATAAACTAAGATGAGAAAATGGATTAACCATTAGAAGCTTCCCAAAAAAACACAGGACACTCTATTTAAATTTTAATTTTTTTTCGGATGACTAATACACATTTCATCAAAACATAGTCAAGGGATTTTATTTCATATGAATTTTGGTTTATAACTGAAATTGGAATTATTCATTTATAGAGTTTGTGAATCATTATTTATATCAATTTACGATTCTTGTGACAGATTATAATCTCTATATATTAATTGGTTGAAACAACATAAATTAGTAGTAATAATAATAATATTAACAGAAAAATAATATAACGATTATTAACCATAATATAAAATTAAGAATTGAAATAAGAATTACAGGGAAAGGAATTCAGGCCTTTGGACCTCCTAATCCAATTGAACATAACTCCCATTATTATTATTATTATTATTTTATAATTATTATTATTTTATTATTATTAGGGTTTTGTTGTTTTTTCTAATTTAATTGTTATTATTATATAATTTTATAATGAAATGGATTTGTGGAGTGGGGAAATGAAACCCAAGACACCCTATATGCTATAAAATATGTAAAAACACACAACCATGGACACCTCACACATTTTGGACACCATAATGGATAACAAATCATTGACTTTTAAAAAATTATTATTCTTTCATCAAACTACCTCACTACATTTAAAATCATTTTTGAAAATATCCCACCACCAACGTCTAGGATTACCAGTATCTTTCATTCTATGGCCACTTCTATAATAATTAATTTGTTTGACATAATCCTCTCAGTTCTATCTAACATAATGATCTTCTATAATTATTTATTGCTGCTAGACATTGTAAATATCGATGTATCATCGTTTCCTCATCCAAGAAAGAAACATGATGAACGAGGAGATATAAGATGAAATATATTAGAAATAGGTAGAGATAATATCTATTAAAAGTAATGTTTAGTATAAGATATTGATCACCTAATTGATTTTCAGTAGTTGTGTATCAAAATATTACACAAAAAAATAAAAAGGGCATGATGAATAAGTTAAATCCCTAATGATGTTTGAATAATATGTAAAACCAAAAATTAAATTCGAATTTTATATCATGGGATTGAAATTGAAACCATGAATCATTAAAAATGAATAACATGGTTTGAATAAAAAAATGTGTCCTTCCTCTATGGACAATCATTATTACATCATCTATATCAAAAATATTGTTTTTATTGTCAATGAATCTCTTATAAAGTAAGAAAAGTTCCACCAAACCCTTCTCTTCCATATCCTATTAATCTCAGGTTCCTTTTTGGATAACCTAAAATAGCGGTGTTTAAATATGTACTAATAGGGGAATTATGGGTATGGTTATTTATATAAAAAATAATTTAATATAATTAATTGATCTAATCAATATACATAGTGATATCTCAAACATGAAACACTAATGCGAACTCAAATTATAGTGTTCATTGGGGGAAAACAATATTTTAGGCTCAATGGTGGTGTCAAATTTTCTATAAATCCTTTATTTTTATATAAAATCAAAATTCTTGAGAACTTCTTTGCAGAAAAATGTAATATTTGGATACATAATATTATTTTCAAGGATTTTTTAATGTTAAAAATCATGGTTTCTTTAACTAGGGGTAAACACAGCCCCACCAGTTCAATAAGTCTATAAAATACTTTTTCTATTATATTTTTATGGGGCCACCATTAAATTTTATCTCTATTGAGGTCTTGAAACTCTGAAACTGTAAATTGAGTTAACTCTCACTTTGGAAAAACTCAACAAAGTACGTAATACATAATAAACCTACATTTTTATATTCGAATAATTTTTTACATATATATCAAAAAATTTATTATCAATAAGATTTTTTTAAAATAATTTTTTAGAAATAACCAATTTAATAATGTTAAAAGAATAATTTATATATATATACATTCTTTGAAAAATAACTTATTTATAATGATATATAGTTTTATTGATAATTATTTAATATTATATATTATTTCAATATCAATTTATTAAATTGTATTAATAAATTCATTCATTATCATTTTTAATTAATTTCTATTCATTTACAAAATAATTGCATCTTAATTTGGTTTGAAGGGGACCCAATATAGACATGATGGACCATTACCCTGTCCCATTCCCGACATCATCTTGCCTACACCATTTAGGGACCTTTTAGGTCATATCTGACACTACCAATTGCTCCCAGGTTGAGCAATTATCTCTCATAAGTGTCTATGTGATTACTTCTAGAGGGACCATTATTTCTCATGAAATCCATTACCGTTGAGAAAATTAACTCATATAATCCTTATCACAACTAAAGAACATTCACTAACTCAATCACTGAGTACTAATATACACCTTATCTTCCCTTCATAGAGTTCATGTTTCTTTTACCTGCATATGTGATATAGAAATTCCCTACCTACTACCTGTACCCAAATGTGGTGGTCTATGGCCGATCACCCCATGTCCATGACTCAACAATCTCAATACAATTGTTCAAAAATAAAATTTCAAAATCATTTATTTCATTATTTAAAATTTCATTTTACAAAATTTATGATTTCATAAAAATGTATGGAATATTGAAAATATATATATTATTTACATATCATTTTTACATTAATAATTACGTATTTAAATAATATTAATATCCCCATATACAACTAATCGAGACCTCTGTATAACACCTTGCAGGAAAGATAATATATTGTGGTATCTATCGGTGGTGATTCAACGAACACAACTCTAGTATAGATTTTAACAAGACCAAACATATCCCTTGGTTAATTCGACAGATGTTCTTACTGATGAATTTCACCATAGTCTAGGTTTCGGGAAACATCTACTAATGATACAAAATTTTTATGAATAGAAAAATGAGTATCATAGAGAATATGTCTACTAATTTCTACAATTTTATCTACTTTGTACATATATTGCATAATATGATTACTTATATTTACACTTTTCAATTCAATAACTATTTTTTAAAAGTCACATTTTAGTAAAATTTTACTTATAATTTATCAAATCAATTATTCCTATATCAAATGATGGTATCAATAAACCCATTATCCCAAATAACACACAATTCTAACCACCATATATCCTAAATAAAAATATGTATTAGAGTCATATTAAATTCCAATATATATAAATATATATATATTATTTCAGTCATTTTTAAGACTATTCAACATATTATATAACTTATTTGTCAATAAATTTTCCAAATTTCTCTTGTTTTTTATTCATTCTATACATATCATAAGTTTTAAATTCATCCTGGAGGATCATGAAGATGATAATTTTAACATTTTATTTATTTAGAGGTGGTTTTATTTCTTTAAAAAGTTTTATATTTATGTTTTATTTTTCTATATTATAATATGTTACATTTTTTTAAAATTTTATTGCTTAAAGAATTAAATCTATGTGATATTTATTATGATGTTGTGTGTAAGATAATATATAAATGATTTTATAGAAATTTGACACTATATCTTCGGGGAGTTACAATATATCATACATTTCTTCATCGTATGAATAGTATATGAATTCAAATAATTTTAAAGGATTGATGTATCAAAGAAAAATACAAATAAAAATATAGAAGGTAGATAATTAAATTCATTTTTAACACTCAAATTAAATAGAATGGGGACTGTTATATGAATCATGAGTAAGACATAAAACACCCAAACTAAATGGAATGTAGTCACATTAGAGAAATTCATGAATTAAATTTCTATTTATTAATATCATTTCTAATAGAAAAATAATATAAATTGATAGGAAGTCAAAAAAATTTGAAACCAGATGATTATATAGAAGAATAAAAGACAATAATGTTATGTGACCATCAATGTTACATGGATATTATAGAATATCCCTTACCATATAGTGATTTTATTGCATTAGGGGTATCAAGGTAGTTCTATATCTATCAAAAAAAGAAAATATTATAATGAACACAAAACACCTCTTCAAACTCACCATAACTACTAAGAGTTATTACCAATGATACAACTCTTTTATATCATTGAATATCGTACCACGGAAATATATTTTTTTATATATCATCCCCCCTAATTTGTAGAATTATAACACTAATTTACATGTAGCAAATAACTTCATCGCTTTACAATTGTCGATCTTAAATTCTTATCTTGGTGACAAATTGACCAAGTAAAATAACTGATGCTAAATAACATTATATAGAATATGTTAGTCCCATGTAGAGAGATAATATTCCTAAAATACTCTTATTTATAATATCAATATTCTATACAAGCCCAATATAATTCTTATTTGGATTACAACTTGCACCTACACAAACCCACATACATATAAGTACATGAACTACCATATAAACAAGGAATAATTTTCTACACCACCTCTCTTAATTCATAAATTGGAACTATGAAAAATGAAATCACCAAATTGTTTATCAATATATTGGAACATGAAAACCAAACATTAGATATATAAATTATAAATTTGATATTTTTATGTATATATTAGTGATAAAAAATAAATAATTTACCTTGGATGGCTCGACTCTTTCATAAAGAGGTTGAACATAGTTGATGAGGATGAAATTTTACTTTTAATGACTCATTTAGAGCCTAATAAATCATAAAGGGAGGAATAAATATTTTTTATATTATTTATTTAGTATCTCGATGAGAATAATTATTTAAAATAATACTTTAAAGGAATTTTTAAAAATCCCTTAATGAATCAAAACTCAAAGACCATAATGGTCATGATGAGATTGTATAAGTTACATAGTGGCTCATAGATAACAATGTATAGATGAAGTAGCTAGAAAGTGGAACCAAGTGGGGTTATAACTCCCCTATATTATAAGAAAGTACCATATGAACCTATATTGTGTACCATGTGAAACTTCAAAAAACTGTAATAGCAGGACCCCACTTGACCTGACCTCATTTTAACAGCCACTAATGAAAATTCCCAAACATTTCAAAAAACACATATAATATTAATATAAAATGCATATATACATATCCAATTCATAAATAAAATTCTATTTAATATTATTGTAACATCCCAGGTAAATAAAGAATAATCCATTTTCATATTTATTGATATTTGTGAATAAAATATTAATATTACTTTAGAGGTAATTCTATGTTCGACGACGTACACAATACGCAAAAATGAGTTTTTTTGAAATCCAACATTGCAAACTAATAATATAATAATATTATTTTAAATGGTAGTTAACACCTAGTCATTGTAATGGTGGGAATTAACATAAATAACTACAAAATGATTATATATGTTTGTTAAATATTTTAACAATTACCCAATAAATGATAGAAGCTTGAAATGAAAATGAATCCAATTTTAAGAATAAATATTCTCATATTATTTAAAAGGTAAATTAGCCTAATTTTTATGGAGAACCCTTTTTGTAACTAATTTTTTTCAATTTTATATGTTATAAAATCCTTTTTTAGAATCGGGACATCAAAATTTACTTTGAGTAAATTTTTGTTCTTTTTCCGATAAAGTTCATTTTAGTGAAGAATGTAGTATTTTATTTTACATCCTCCTTTTAATATAATTTATTTATATGGATATATTAGATTTTTTATTGGGTTTAAATTGTAGTTAAAATGTATTTTTACCATTTAATCCAATGGTGGTCATTAGAATTAATTTCACTTTGAAATTTGACATAAATAAGTGTCAATTTTTTGATAGATATTGTTTCTTAAAAACACGCTATTTGTTTTGACAATGGGAATTAATTATAAAATTAATTAATGCAAATTCTGTTTTTTGAATATGGTAAAATTAAAATCATTTTTTTAATTTGGAATTTTAAATTTACTTTAGATAAATCATTGGAATTTTCTAACACATGTTCATTTTTAATGAATAGTGATAAATACTACATTTTAAGTCAAAACTACCTTTTAATCTAATTTAATTATATAGTTAGATTGTCCTTTTAATTGGTTTTAATGTTTAATTGAATCATATATTTATCACTTAATACAATTCTGTTCATTGTAAGTAATTTCATTTTTCAATTGGATGTAAAAACAAGTCAACCTTTTGATAAATTTTACTTCTTAAAAACTCGTCATTGATTTTGAAAATGGGAATTTTTTAAATATTTATTACTAAATTTTCTGTTTTTGGAATTTGGAAAAATGGATTCCATATTTGGAATCAGATGGTCTAAATAATGTAATTAAGACTCTTGTTTTTGGATGTTATGAATAGTAACGACGATAATTATCTTTAATTATCATGATTAATTAATAATCTGGTAGTTAAGAGTAATAAAATAATATCATAATAATATAAAAGGACCCCAACATGTGTCCAAATCCTCATTTTTGAGTCATGTCCTACCATAGGATGCTTATTACCGAAGTTGAGGTCCCATGGGTCACATGGGTGTAATAGTGACATTTATGACATTATTTTTTAAAAAGAAGAGAAATATAACAAAGGTTTGTATATCCTAAGTAAGAAAATTTTAATTTTGTTTATATAAAAAATCTCTTAGACTATAAATAGTCATTGGAAAGACAAAATTATTTCCTACATCATGGTAATTGTTTATAATATTTAGACATTAAATAAATAAATTTATTTATGACACCATGATGATGTAGTGATCAGCTCATTAATGACAGATTTAAATAAAATGAAAAGATATGGTATAATATAAGACATATACTTGTCAAAGACCTATTTTATTGGTTTATTTAGATCCCTTATCACCTTATCCTTAAAATATATCATTTCGGGACCATTAAAATATGAAAATCATTTTATAATAAAGTAACATTTCAAGACTTTCCAAAAGTGACCCTCTTATCTCTTTTAAAAAACCCCCACCTCTACCCCCATACCCACACCTATAAAGCATTTGGATCATCCAAAATTTACTCATATTATCTCTCCACATCCCTCTCTTACTCCTAGAATCCTCACATTGGGAAGAAGTCTTTTCAAGGAAGCCTTTTGCTCAAATCAAAAAGAGTTACCTGATTTAGAGGTAATGTTTTCTCTCAAAATTCATTCTTTTATTTTTCTTCTTCACCAAACACTAAATTCTTATTATTTTATACCATAATAAAAAAATTATCCTCAGTATACTAGGATGTTTTTATGATAAGGATTCTACCCACACTTACACACACCTCCGTCTAATGGTTAAAGAACATATTGTTTTTGTGGGTGGGAAATTACTGCCTCACCAAACATGGAATTTATAAAGAATTTAACTAATGAACTTATGTTACCTATATAACATATATATTACACTAGAATTATTATATATATATATATATATGTCTCATTTAGTTTTAATTCCTTTAATATGACAATGAAATGAAAGTATCGTTGATGAGTACATACGACCTACCGTCTCACGGAATTGTGCATTTCATTTTTATCTCCCAATGTCATGGAATAGTATAAAATGAATATATACTGGATATATATGATATTTAAATAATTAATACCATTATAGGGAAGATATAATTACAACTACATGGGCAATTCTTTTCAAACAAGTTTATTGTTGACTAATGTACTGAACATCGACAAAGCGTATGATATGAACTCACATAATTAACTAATTATTATAACACGATGACATGTGATATGAATTGAATAATAAAATTTATAGGATTCCCTTGAAAAATTATAAATTAACAAAAGTTTATTATTGAGGAATATAATGAAACGAACAACACAAGTCGTACTTGAGGTAAGGGGATTTCTTATCTCACTTTTAATTCTGTGAGATTTCCATTGTTTGCCAATTATTTTTTGAATGTGGTGTATTGTGTACTGAAATTTGTTATATATTGTCATTATTCTATTTATATTAATGTTAATATGTTATTAATTAGGTTCTTATTATCTTTGGTTCATACGACTTGATTAATTACAACGAGGAAATGGGTTTTTATCTCAATTTTCATTCATGTGAGATTCATGCTATATTTGACACTATTTCCTTTGAGTGGTGTATATAATACACATTATTCTAATCTTTGAGTAATATACTTTCGTCTATTAGTATTTAAATAATCATTATATAGTCCTTCTATCATGGGGTGTACGTTTCGAAGGATACACAAATTGGTAATGGAACCTTTCACCCTCCTCTTTTTAAAAGACTTCTTTTTGTTAGGTCTTTTAATTTAAATCTTATTATATTGGGATATGATCTTATATATCCTTATTTATGTAAATTTTATTTCCATGTTATGATATAACTTTTTTCTCTCTCATCAACTCAATTTTATGAATTTTAATGTGACGTCGTTAGGTTGTCGAATTTCAGTAATGGAACTTCTTAACCCAATTTAAATTCCTTGGGTTAAACATCTACTTATTTATTATGTATTGATATGAATATGTGTGGATGTAATCAGATTTTTTTACACTTAATATCCACTTATATTTGGTGTATTTATAATTTTCACACAAAATAATATAATTGATTTATCCTTAATCTAAGGATATCGTCTTTGTAAGGGACTTCGTCTCAATCTCCTATAATTGAGGCATACATCAATTTATATACGAAATTATTTTATTAGTTTTATTATAAAACCTTTTGAATTTTATTTTCATTCAGAAAGAATCTCTTTACACTAAGATTTTTACTAAACAAAAAAGGAATGTTTTTGTCTTACGTATGCGGCGACAACGAATTCTACACCACCATGATCATTACTTGAGTTTCAACTTCCTCTACAAGCCATAACTTTTTTTAAAAATAAATATCATGTGTTAGTTTTCTTTTATTTTGGTATTGAAAATGGTTATGATAATGTTTTGATTATATCAATGTGTTGTATTTATATCTTGGGATTGAAATGTGGAAATGTTATGTTTTCTTTATGCATGTTTTATGTGATACGATTATGTTATAGTTCTTGGACATTGATTATGAAGATGGGTGGTTTCTTGATAAACTAGGGGTAGGTGAGACCAAGATATATCTCCAATGCATTGGGTAACATGAAGGAGTTAAACACTAAGGATTCTCTGAAGAGATTTTGGGAATTTACAATGATGGGTATTCCAAACGTAACCATGAGGGTTACTCCCTATGTAAGAATGTTATGAATCCCTCATGATACCTTTATGTCTTATGTTTTCTATGAGTTATTAATAAATCTTATGATTTCATGAGGTATGTTAAAATGCATATATTTTATGAGTAAAGTATGATTTCATTTATTATTATGTATACATGGACTAATGTTTTCTTTCCGTATTTTTATATTTGTTACTGATCTTTTTTTGCTCATACCAAGTTTTTGAAATGTTTTTCCCAGGACATAAAGTGGAATAAGGTGAAGGCTAGGATCAAGGAAATGTCATGATGTCTAAAACATGGAACATGACTTGACACTTTTGTTCAAGAGTTTTTATTTTTGGAAAAAAATGGAAATTGAGTAGACGTGTCTACATTGTAATCATTGAGATGTAATAGTTATGTCCTAATTCTCTATAACTATAAACCTAAAAAGATCCTCAATATGAATTATTCATTTAATTCGTGATTATTTAATGTTTTAAGGTCGGGTCCTTATAGTTGATATCAAAGGTCGGTTTAGATAACTATAGAGGTTAGGGTATTCATTAATTATAAGTGACATTACCATAATGGTTAGGATATCAGGAAGAGTAATAGTTTATTTTTGATAATGTGAATGAGTTTAATATCAATTGAATTTTTTAAATGTGTTGTGCATGGTCATTATGCAAACACATGTCCTACATAGATGTTTCAGGAATGGGATCACTGGGATTGTACAAATATTCGTTTACCAATACCTAATTCCATTCTGATTACGGATGTAGAAACTAACATTGACCAATGAAAGGTATGGATTATTTTTTAACATATGTTTTCATATTATTGAATCATACGATATGATTAATGATTTTGTTTTTAGGAAAGAAGTATTTTTGAATAAGTTGGAAATGAATGGATAATAGATCATCAATAATGGTGAATGAGTATGAAGTCAACACATAAGGGATTCAAGAGTTATGGTAGATTTTAGGATCGTGAAATGCTTAAAAGTATTAAGGCTCTTTTGATGATGGTATTACATAAGAAGCCATTTTAGAGTATGTGTAACCCTAATGTTTGATATATGAGAATTTTATTCTAGGAATAATTATCTTTTCTTCTGTGGATATAGTTATAATGTACCATTTTGGTTTATATGATCCTTGAATTTGAGGTAATTAAAGGTTAATAAATTTTGGGATGAAAAATTATAGTTATTAGATAAAATTTGTGGTTAACACATGTTATGGTTATTATTGATGAATTTACCCTTTCATGGGAATGTTATAAAATTATATAGTTTTTAAAATGGACAACATACAGACCTTGTGACAACCCACCACGTTGGACGAAGCTACAGGAATCGAACTCACAACCACACTACGACTAATATTTATCGCCTACCACTAGACTATGTGAAATCCATGGTTAGTATAACTAATTATTTTTAGTTATATGATCTTGTGAATCAGTAATAAGTTGATTTGGGGTTATCTATTGAAATGATTAACCTATCATGGAGGATACATGATTAGGTTAATTACTTTTCAGTATGAGAATTTATGAGTAACTAATGTTATTTAGAGATAAATGTTATGATTTACCCTGTTAGATGATGTAATTAAACCCTTCAAGGATTTTTGTTTTAATCTTAGTTTGGATTACATTGATGAATTTTATGTATAGCTATTTATTTAATGGTCTTTATTGAACCTTGTGTTCTTTTTGTTGAATTTTTGGGATTAAGAGTAGTATTACTTTTTATAAAGGATTATCATTTTTGGGGATTATGTGATCACACACTAACCATTTTGGTTTTCGTTGATGTATAAATACAAAGGAAATATATAGTTCCCCTTTTTAGGATTATGTGATTCTCTAGAAGATGATTCTTGTACATTTTATGTGACCATGTATTTTTTAATGCTCATCAGTTGGAGAAAAGATTAGTTTTGGAAGAAACATATTAAAGGATGAAACTATACATAAAGTTCAGTATATTTACTTATGTTTTAATTATATGTAATAAATGAATTATTAAAAATTATGAAAAGTAACGTAAAACAAAAACGTTGTTGGATTACGTTTCCTAATGGGTAATCAAATACCGTTTACACACATCATAAGTTTGTGATTTTATTATGGTTAAGTTTCTCTTAATCATGTTTTCTATCACTCTCCATTAGAACATGGCCATTTTTTTCTCCTCCTTATCCATGTTTTCATAGAATCCTATTATGGATTATTTCAGGTGACCATTGTACTTCTTTTTATTTCTTTTAAAGTGATAATTTTATTTACTCTTTTCCCGATGTATGGCTTTCAATAATGTTTCCGAGCCCAATTTTAAAATTGTGAGGATTTAATTCCCAAAAGGGGGGAAGGATGTAACATCCCAGGTAAATAAAGAATATGAAATTTTCACATTTATTAATATTTGTGAATAAAATGTTAATATTACTTTAAATGGAATTCAATGTTTGATGGTGTACCAAATATTCAACAACAGGTTTCTTTGAAATCATACATTGCACACTAATAATATAATAATATTATTTTAAATGATAGTTAAAGCATAGTCTTTGTAATGGAGGTAATGAATAGAACTAACAACAAAATTATTATATAATTTTGCTATATATTTTAACAATTACCCAAAAAATTTTAAGGCCTAAAATGGAAATGAATCCAATTTTAAGAATAAATATTATAATATTACTTAAATGGTCGATTAACCAAATTTTTATGGAGAACCATTTTTAATACTACTTTTTGTCCATTTTATATTATATAAAATATTTCTTTGGAACCGGGACATCAAAATGTACTTTGTGTAAATTTTTGTTATTTTTCCTATAAAGTTCATTTTAGTGAAAAATGATATATTTTAAATCAAAACTGCCTTTTAATATAATTTAATTATATGGTTAAATTATTTTTTTAATTGGGTTTAAAGTTTAGTTAAAATATATATTTACCATTTAATCCAATGGTGGTCATTGGAATTAATTTCACTTTAAAATTGGACATAAACAAGTGTCAAAATTTTGATAGATATTGTGTCTTGAAAACACACTATTTGTTTTGACAGTGGGAATTAATTATAAAATTAATTAATGCAACTTATATGTTTTTAATTTGGTAAAATGGTAATCATTTTTTAATTTGGAATATCAAATTTACATTGGATAAATGTTTGATATTTTCTGACAAAAGTTCATTTTTAATAAATAGTAAAAAATATTGCATTTTACTTCAAAACTACTTTTTCATCTAATTTAATTATATAGTTACATTGTCCTTTTAATTAGTTTTAAATAATAATTTAAATATTTTTTTTATAAATTAATGTAATTATTTTCATTTTACTTAATTTCACATTTTAATTGGATGTAAAAACCAGTCAATCTTTTGATAAGTTTTACTTCTAAAAAACCCGTCTTTGGTTTTGACACCGAGAATTATTTTTAAATTAATTACTGAAATTTATGTGTTTATAATATGATAAAATTGATTCCATATTTGGAATTATAAGGTCCAAATTATTTAATTATGACTCTTTTATTTTTGGACATTATGAATAGTAACGATGGTAATTGTCTTTAATTGTAGTGATTAATTAGTAATCAGGTAGTTAAGGGTAATAAAATAACATCATAATAATATAAAATGACCCTAAAATGTGTCCAAATCCTCTTTTTTAGTCATTTCCAACCATGTGATTCTTTTTACCGAACTTGAGTTCCCATGGAGTCACTTGGGTGTAATAGTGACATTTATGACATTATTTTTTAAAAAGAAGAGAAATATATAAAAGGTTTGTATATCATAAGTAAAACAATTTTTTATTTTTATAAATAACTGATTTCTTAGACTATAAATGGTCATTGGAAAGATAAAAATATTTCTCACATCATGGTATTTTTTTATAATTTTTAGACATTAAATATATAAATTTATTTATCACACCATGATGATGCAGTGATTGCCTCATTAATGAACAATTTAAATAAAATGAAAATATAAGGTAAAATCTAAGACTTACACTTGTATAAATCATATTGGATGGGTGGATTTATGACCCTTATCACCTTATCTTCAACATATATTATTTTTGGACCTTTAAAATCCTAAAATCATTTTAGAATAAAGTAACATTTCAAGACGTTCTAAAAGTGACCCCCTCCCTCTTATAAAAGGCCCACCAACTCTAACCCCTTACCTACACCTATCAATACCTTGGATCTTCCAACCTATGCTAATATTATCTCTCCATATCCCTCTATTACTCCTTGAAACCTCACTTTGGGTAGAATACTTTCCAAGGAAGCCTTTGGCTCAAATAAAAAAGAGCTACTCGATTTAGAGGTGATGTCTTCTCTGAAGTTTCTTTATTTTTTTCCCTCTTCACTCAAAACTATCATCTAATTATTTGATCCCATAATAACACCAGTATCATCAATATACTAGGATTTTTTTATGATAAGTATTCTACCTACACTTACACACACCTCCATCTAATGATTAAAGAAGATACTATTTCTGTCGGTGGCGAATTACTGCCTCACGAAACATTGATTGTTCAATATTCTTTTAACACCTTTCATGGGGGCCATTATTATGTCACCATATTTATATATGATATATATGGTATTTATTTATTTCTATATGCTTCTGAATTTTATTTTTAAATCACATTTTTATGCTTATCATGTTGTGGAAGTACGATAATTTCATCTGAGGAAGTGTGGACTACCGCCCCCACATGTGATGTGACTCGTTCATTACCAACATGAAATTTATAAATAATACAATTAATGAACTTATATTAACTATACGACATATATATTTTCATGGAATTATAATTTATATATGTATCATTTTGTTTTAATTCCTTTAATATGACAAAGAAATGAAAGTATCGTTCATGCGTACGTATGACCTATCGTATACATGAACGGTGCATTTCATTTTTATCTCCAAAAGTAATGGAATAGTATAAAAAGAATATATACTGGATATATATGATATTTAAATCCATAATACCATACTGCAGATGATATAATTACAACTACAAGGGAAATTATTTTCAAACAAGTTCTTTGTTGACTCATGTACCAAACATCAACAAAACGTATGATATGAACTCAAACAATTAACTAATTATTATAAAACGATAATATGGTATATGAATTGAATAATAAAAATTAAAAGAATTCATTATTAAAATATAAATTGACCTAAGTTTATTATTCAAGAATATAAATAAATGAACAAGACAAGTCGGACTTGAGTAAGGGGATTTGTTATCTCACTTTTAATTCCGTGAGATTTCCATTGTTCGCCAATTATTTATTGCATGTGGTGCATTGTGTATTTCCATTTGATATATATTGTCATTATTATATTTATATTCATTGAATTTTTAGATTCATTTGGGTTTCATTATCTTTTGGTCATATGACATGATTGATTACAACAAGGTAAGGGTAATTGTCTCACTTTTTATTCCAGTGAGATTCATGCTACATTTTCCACTATCACTATTTTGAGTGGTGTATGTACTGACCATTATTCTACTATTTTTGTAATATACATACATTTATGAGTGCTTATATCAACATTGAATAGTTATTTTTTTCATGGGGTGTACGTTTCAAAAGTTACCCAAATCAGTAAGGGAACCTTTCACACTCTTCTTTTTAAAAGACTTCATTTTGATAGGTCTTTTAATTTACATCTTATTATGTTGGGATATTTTCTTATATATCCTTATTGCGTTAAAATTTATGTCCAGTGATGAGATACCCTTCTTATCTCTCATCAACTCATTTTTCAAAATTTTAATGTGACGTTGTTAGGCTGTCGAATTTCTGTAAGGGAACTTCTTAAAACAATTTCAATTCTTTAGGTAAAACATATACTTCTTGATTATTTCATGATATGATTATGTATGTATGACCTTTTATTATTTAACACTTAATACCTACTTATATTGGTTGTATAAATATTTTTCTCACATAATTATGTAATTGATTTATCATTAATATTAGGATACAATCTTTGTAAGGGACTTCGTCTCAATCTCCTTTCGTTGAGGCATACTTCAATTTATATGCGACCTTCTTTTATTAGTTGTATAACAAAACCTTTTGAATTTTAATTTCATTCTAGAGGAATCTTTTTACATGAAGAATTTTAATAAATTCCAAAAGGAATTTTTTTGTCTTACGTATGTGGAGACAATGACTTCTCTGTCGTCATGACCATTATTTGAGTTTCAGCTTCCTCTACAAGCCATAACTTTTTAAAAAAAGAAATATCATGTTTTAATTTTCTTTTCTTTTTTGAATTCAAATTTTTTTTGATAATAATTTGATTATATCAATTTTTTGTATTGATATCTTGTGATTGAAATGTGGGAATGTTATGTTTCTTTTATGTATGTTTTATATGATACGATTATGGTATGGTTCTTGAGCATTTTTTATGAAGATGGGTGGTTCCGTAATAAACTAAGGGCGGGTGAGCCTGAGATAGCTCTCCAATGCATTGGGTAACGCGAAGGAGTTAAATAGTATGGTTTCTCAAAAGATATTTAGGGAATATAATGTGATGGGTATTCCAAATGTAATAATGATGGTTACTCACTAAGTAAGAATGTTAAGAATACCTCATGTTACCTTTATCTCTTATGATTTCTACGAGTTATTGATAAATCTTATGATTTCATGAGGTATGTTAAAGTGATTATGTTTTATGAGTAATGTATGATTTCATTGATTCTTATATATACATGGAATAATATTTTCTTTTTGTATTTTTATATCCCATACTGATCTTTTTATACTCCTCCCATGTTTTGGAAATGTTTTTCAAAGGGCATAAAGTGTAATAACGTCAAGGATGAGATCAAAGAAATGTCATGTTTCCTATAAAATGGAACTAGACATGACAATTTTGTTCAATAGATTTTATTTTTTGAAAAAATGGAAAATGAGTAGATGTGTCTACTTTTTAATCATTGAGATGTAACAGTTATGTCCTATTTATCTAAAACACTAAACATGAAAAGATCCTTAATTTGAATTATTAATTTAATTCATTATTATGTAATGTTTTAAGGCCAGGTCATTATAGTTATCAAGATCCCAATTTGGGGCTTTCATCCTTGATATGATTCCCTATGGCTCATTAACAAACAATCTTCATCACTGGGGCATATTATCAGATTCCATCTCAAATATCTCCTCCAAAATGAGCTCATGTTGATAAAACTCTCTCTCACACACACATGAGGAAATTTCTTCATCTAAATTGTGTTGTAAATCAAATCCACTACCCACATTGGATACATATTATAATATGCATCTACCTCCAGTATTACATATTTAATAAAAATAACATATGGTTGGTCTAGTTTGTATGGATATTGTTATGAAACATTTAACATATAATGAATTTGTTGATTTTATAATGGAATCACTAGTCATTATGAAATTATTCCAATCCACTATAAAATCATCACTGAGACAAGAAATTAGTCCTTGCAACACCCCATGTTTTATATATTTTTTATTTAGTATTATTTAATTTTTTATATTTTATGATTTCATGGTTGTTTTTGAATGGAATTTTCACAATTTTAGTGTCCTCAAAGAGGCGAATGGTTTTCCATCATGGTTTAAAAAATGGAACACAAGTAGTGAATAGTGGACCTACCACAATAAGAGCTGTTTGACATGGTCTATGAATAGATTTTTAAGCCACATGGGATCCCAGGTGTGATTTTTCTTTCAGTTATTTTGGTATAGTTTCCTTCAAATGGTTTTAGCGCAGTTTAATAACACATATGACTTAGTTTTGTGGGTTCCCCATGACTTAAATAATTTTTTTTGTTATATTTAATTTATTTTATTAATTTTATTTTTTATTCTCATATCCCCCCTTTATGTCTTTCTCATTACAACTCCTTCATGACATACTCTTTCATAAAATGCTCTCCATCACAACCTACCCTCTCCCATGCTTTTACACACATTATGATCTAGGGTGAGGCCTCCTCTCCATCACATAGCCTCCTCCTCTAGTACCTTCTCCCTTACTCATGCACAACAACATCAAGACTAAACCCCTCTTTATTGTTACTTCTTCACTGATATCTCCTTAATTTTATGAGATCCACAGTGAGATCATTGTGTATTTGTGTCAACCCTCTAAGGTATGACCTCCACATCCATCATCAATTCTTCTTCCAAAATTTTGTTTCCCCTGTCACTATAGTTATTTGGAACGAAACCTAGGCCTAAGGTTTAACATGTTTTTTATGATTTGTTTCATGATTATAGTTTGTGTGGGTCTCTTCTTCTATAAATGGATTTCTTCCATTGATGGTTGCACATTTAAACTTGTCATTGAATGGTTCTTCGTGATTTGAGATAGTTACCCCAAGTTTATGTTTAAAATTGAAGATTCCATTATTTCATGATGTTTCTAACATAATATATAAATTAATTATTCCTACGTATGATTTTTTAAAATATATTTTACCAATATATCAATATATTTTAATTATTAATATTGAATTTACATAAAATTTATAGTGTAACTTTAAATTCCATGTATTTAAAAACTGTTGAAATAATAATTCAATATAAATTAGGATGAATTAGAATTGGTTCACAATTTGGGTTTAGAAATAAAGAGAAAATCTTTTTTTATCCATATTAAGGATTAATATGGAAAAAATAATTATATTCTACTATGGGGTTTTAAAATCAGAATTTTATAGTTATTTTTTCAAATATATTTTGATATTTATTTTTGAAATACAATGTTTTTGAAATTTTTTCTTTAAAATTTAGTTTTTGAATAAAATAATGAATTTTTCATTTAAAATCCCACTTTGTATATATATATATATATGATGTTTAAACATTTATACATGGGTATATATATATATATATTTAACAATTCATATGAGAATAGTTGAATTTCCACCTCAAGATAAATATGTGTATATATATATGTATATTTATATGTATCTGTATATGTATATGAGTATAAATAGAATAGTTGGTTTCTGCATTTAGTTTGAAAAATATATTTAAAAGGTTTTTCTTAAAAATTTTATAGATTTGCAAACGTGTGAATATTTATGAGCTCATAATTTACCCCGTTTTTCTTTATTTGACATGGATTTTGAACTCTATGAGGGATTTAATATTTTAAAAATGTGATGGATATGTAGTCCGGTTTGTTTCCTAAGCGGGAACTATGGGTGAGAGTGATTTCATTGATATTCTCTATAAAACATTTATTTATAATTTTTTTTAAATTCCTATAATTTGTTTTTCTTTTATCAGGTATAGAAACTCATGCATTTTTTCTGAGAACCCAGGTTCTAGGTTATTATAAATGAGATGGGATAACATAACTGTATAATATATATGAATGTGTATTATGTTTACTCTCTATTGGCTAGTGATGTATCACTAGACCTTTCTCTTATATGATAGTGAAGTAATGTAAATGTTAACCTTTCTTTAGAAGCTGTAGTGTTGAGCCCATTACACCCATTCCTTGATTGGTAGATTGACATAGGGGAACCTATGGTTTAAATAGATTATATTGTATTCTTGATATATGTGGCACATTAAATTAGTTTATTATATTTTTACTATGTTATCTATTTTGTGGAAGCACTCTAAATTTCATTTCCTATTTATGTTGTTCCTGTTGGTTTTTACTTAAAAATCTCATTAAAATGTTTTTAATGGATCTTTCGAAATGGTACCATAATGCGAAATAGGCCCATTAATTTTTTATAAATGAATCATTAATTTAAAATAATCTTATAAGGACGTTTATAAAACCCATTTGAGTTTTAATTTTTATTATATGAGTGTTAGTATGAGGATCATATTAAAAAATTAATATTTTAATACTACCATTACATTTATGTTCATTTTGAAGTTACTTTCGGTGTGGGATATTTTAATAATTTTTACAAAAAATTATATCATGCCTATTTTTCATTATAGATTCACATTTTAATTCATTATTGGGCACACTTGATAGAATTGATTAATTGATGTATGTATACTTTTAGTTTGGGTTTCATTTTGTGCATTGTAAAATTTGGATTTAAATAAAATCAATTTCTGGAGGGTAGATATATCTACTAATGTTCAATTAAAAGTAATTTTTAGGAGGATTTAATTCATTGAATATGTTGGGGAGGCCGATAATCGGTGAGAATAAGGATAATGTTTTTCTTTTATATACTATGTTATTTTTTAATTCTTCATATTTCGTCATAAATAAATATCTAATATACATACTTTTCATTCTCATTTTAAATAATTTTTAATAATAATTTTATTCTGATTTTATAGTGAAATAATTACCATTTAATGTGTTTTATTCCCTAGTGCTCTGGAAAACTTTCATCCCCTATCATAGGATGACATGGTGGTTCAATAAGTGGAGTGACCATGCTAGTTTTCGACACATGGAATCTGATGATCCAGGTTCTTATCTCTATTTTATCATTGACTATTTCATGATTATCATTTTTTTGGTTTCATTATAAAATTGAGTTATAATTTACATTCATGAATCAGTTGGTTGGTCATGCATGGGTTCTTACCCCCCACCAATCAAGGCAACTCTTGAGTCCCCAATGGTAATTGAGAATTACATATTCAGTTAGATTGTTTATTTTGTTATTGTTTATAATTAATTGATCTTCAAGTCATGGAATGTGTTTACATGGAGGTTGGGTATTATTTATGGTATTGAAATAGAAAATGGATCGATGATGTGAGATTGGTTTTCATTTTTTGAGAAAATAGGTGGAGACTAAATGACTGTTCTTGATATGTCATTGGAATTGTTTCATAGCTAGACCATGGACCCTCAAACCATATGGAATGGTCATGAATGATATTGTATCCCATTGTTTTTTGAATATTTACATTACCTTGAGTGATATGTACTTATGGGGGCAATATATAAGTAAGTCTCATCTTATTGTTGCATGTTGTTTGGACATGTGATGTTTTTAAATTATATGCCTTTAGTGAATTGTTTTGAGGGACCATGGTATTTCATAATTAATTACTTTTTAAAATAATTTTGAATGGATTTATAAAAAACAAATTTGTTTTGATTTTATTTAAATTGTAAATTTAGAAGTTTTTTTTATAGAAAGTGTTTTATTTTTTCTGAAAACCATAGAAATTATATAATTTTTTACATGTATTTATAAATTTTTTAATAAGTGAATGATTTATGAAATGTTTTAAAAAGTTATAATTGTTTATATTTTTTTTATTTTATCATAAATTATTTATTTCAGTTGTTTTTTTAGTAAAAATGGTTATTTTAAGTGTATCATGTTTTATTTATTTGATTATTTGAATTTTTCACTTAGTTTGACTAGTCTTTTTAGTTGAACGTGTGTGGATTGAACTAGTTGAATTCATGATTCATGTTATTTTAATTATTTCAATCCAATAATTTATAAAAATAATTGATTATGTTTTTCAATGGAAGAACAAATGGGTAATTATATTTCTTGTTAGGTTTTTCATTTAATTAACAGGTCTACCCAGACTTGGAATTGAGTGGTGAGGCCTTATTCATTATACTCATAGTTTTGTCTAATGTTTTTTAGAATCATTCAATTCGAATTATATGGAATGACTACTTCTTAACATTAATTGGGTTATATTTGGTTCTTTGGATTATTTTTTGTTTTATCGTTACCAATTTTTTTGATTCAAAATTGGTGAGAGCATCAAAGTGTACTTGATCTCTTTGTTTTTTTGGTTTTATAGGGATGATTATGGGATGTGAATTATATTGGTGTCTTTATGAGATGATGGTTTTTATCATGTTGATCATAAAATAGTGATGATATTGTTTTCCCTTGGATTTGTTATTTCTGGTAAATAAGAATATTTGGATTCTTTTGACTATATATGACTTCAGGTTTGTGCTTTTGTAACTGTGGCACGTAGACATCTGATAGCTAGGATCATAAGTGTGTTGATTCATTTTTGGTTCATTGTGAGACAATTTTACATATTTGAGCTCATATTTTAATGTCTTTATAATATATATTTTGGTTTTTGAACCATGTTGGTTTTTTATAAACAGATCTTATAGTTTCTTCTCCATTAGGATTGTATGTTAGATAATTCATGTTTCAGTTTCTCTAGGTGTTTAGTGGAAGTGATTATTTTGGGGTGATGAATATCATGAAGTTTGTGTGTTGTTAACTCAATATTGTTGAAAATTTCTAAATATTTTTGTATCCTAAATTAGTTAAAATTATTCTTAGACCTTGTGTCCCTAATTAGGGGTTAGGTTCTATTTGGAGATGTAAGATGTTACTTGAGGATATTCTTCACCGATTATGAGGAATAGTCTTCATTAATGTTTTCCATCGTTTTATAATTAATTTATAAGGAAATAAATATTTATGGTGTCCAAATAATTACAAAAAAAAATTTATTTATTTATTTGTATAATATTATATAATATTTTTTTACCTGTCACTGTATTTAGGGAGTATCGAGCTGAAATTTCTAAAATTTTAATTTTTTTAATGGGGTTTTTTGTCTGCTCTCATGGTTTAAAAAATTGGGTGGAAACCATGTAGGCTCCATGGAGTAACCATGTTCTATGGTTTTTAGGATCCATTTCACAATGTATGTTTTTCACACTATTTACTAAATGATACTTCTTAACCATTTTTATTGAACATATTTTTTAATGTTGGTTTTTATTTAATTTATTTATTAATTTATTTTTGTTTTTATTCCCCTAATCTCAATTACTTTCATCCCTTGTGTATCATTTCCATATTTTTCTCCTTCTATAATGTTTTGATCTCCCATACAAACTTACCAACTCCCTTACATCAACACACACAGTTCTGCAAGAAGTTGAATTTTCTCCCTTGCATGACCTCCTCCCTATCCCACCCTCACTTGATCATGCATGAAATCACCTGGACGAACCTCCCCCTTGGCCACGAATCCTAGTCTATAATATCCTCAATTCTAGGAAATACATGGTTTGATCTTTATGGTTTTGGGATTGCCCACCCTATGCATGGTATTTTTTTCCATCTTTACATTCTGGTATTTTCCCCTTCCCTAGTCACTCCAGTTTCTTCATCCAAGCCCTCATACTAATCGTTAACCTTATTTTGGAGATATCATTGGTGATTGGGGTTTATTGGATCTATAATTATCCAATTGGGTTTCTACAATTGAATGAATCATGTTCGGTCACATCATGGCTTTGTTCTTATTGATTTGAGGTAGGGTTAACCGTGTTTAGGCATTAAAATTAAGATTTCCTTTTTTTCATGATGTTTGAAGTGATAAATTTGAATTAATTAATCTTATGGATGATTGTTAAAATAGATTTTATAATGATTCCAATGTATTATTAAATATTCACAATGCTTTTACTTTTAACTTAATGGGTAATAAGGAATTAATTTTTTTAAAGGGTTCAAATTATTGATTAAAATAAATTGAAAATCATTGAAATGGTTTGACAATGTCTGTGTCAAGAAATTAATTGAAAATTATTTTTATATGAATTTTATGAATTAAAAAAATCAATTAAATCATCCCAATGGTGTTTTAAATTGAAATTTTATAATTTAATTTGTAATATATTTAGATATTTATTTTTCAATGTATTTTTCAAATTCCATGTGCTCGAATATCCCTTCGTTAAAAATTTAATTTGAATATTACAATGATTTTTTGTAAAATAAATCTTGATATATATATGTGTGTGTGTTTGTGTGTGTGTGTGTCTATGTATATATAGTTGATGGTTCTTCGTATATACATAAATATATATGTGTGTGTGTGTGTGAAAAAATTAACATAAGAGTATGTGAATTTTTTCAACAAGATAAATATGTATATATATATATATATATATGTGCGCGTGGGGCACAAGTGAGATGGTTAAAGGCGGTGGTGTCCTGACCCCGAGGTTTCGAGTTCGATTCCTTGCAAGGAAATGTGCACTATATGCTAACAAAGCTCTCATGGACCCCTCTACCCTGTTGGGAACTAGCCTAAGACCAAGGGTTGTCCACCATATGCCATTATGGGGACGTGCAGAGCATAGGTTGGGAGGCCACCCCAATACCTTGCTACACAACAACAAGTTTCACAGTAGGTCTGTATGGTTTCACTAACAAGTTTTTCATGTTTAATTGGGAAATTATTCATGATCAGGTTATCAATGCAGTGAGAGATTTCTTTCTCACTACTTTCATGTCTTATGGTGCTAATTCCAACATCATTTCTCTTATTCCTAAGAACGATAATTCTATTGACATTATAGATTTAAGATGAGTTGCAATTGGAAATACCATTCCCAAGTTCATTAGAAAAATTATTGCTACGAGATTGGGTAATGTGGTAAAGGGAATCATCACCCCGAATTAGTTTGGGTTTGTCCCAGGCAAGAACATTCAAACATGCATTTTCACTGCCACAAAATGAATTAATGTCAAGAAAATAAAGGTGAATCATGGGAATCTTTCAGTGAAGATTGACATCTACAAGGCCTTCGACACCATGAAATGGATATTTCTATTATCTATTCTTAGTATGCATGGCTTTTATTCAAAGTTCATTAGCCTGGTTCATTCCATTTTTTAGTGTTTTAGGCTCTCAGTCCTGGTCAATGGTTCCCCCATGGGATTTTTTTAGTGCTCTAGAGGTTTTCAGTAAGGGGATCCCCTATCTGAGATTTTGTTTTCCATTTATGTGGATTAGTGAAGCCTTTTTCTGAACAGTCTTGTTCAGGCTGGTCTTTACAGTCAGATTAAAGCTGGTAGGGATCTTTTTTCTCCTACTCATCTCTTCTATGCTGATGATATCCTCTTATTTGGTCAAGAAAATTCAAGAAATGTGTCTTCAATAAAGTACATCATTAGGAATTATGAGGATGTGGTTGGGAAGTCCATTAGTTGGTAGAAATATTTTTTGTTCTTTGGAGAGGGAGTGACCAACCTGAAGAAAAATAAGGTCACTAGGATTCTTGGAGTGAAGAAGGGCTTATTTCCCTTTATTTATCTTGGATTTCCTCTCTTTTGGGGTAGAGTGAAGAGATACCACCTTGATTATATCTTCTCTCGTATCATTTCTCAAATGGAAACGTGGGAAGCGAAAGCTATGTCTCAGGCTGGGAAAATATGCCTTGTCAATTAGGTGATTACTTCTATGTTTGTTTATGGGTTCTCTAACTATAAATGTCCCAAGGCTCTAATCAATTATTTTCAAAGGCTCATCAGGAATTTAATATGTACTAGTTCCATTAATGAAAGGAAGCAGATTGTTGTGGCATGAAGGGAATGTATTAAGCATGTTGATATGGGGGATTAGGTATAGAGGATTTTGGTCTCCTCAATGAGGCTTTTATCAGCAAATTTTCATGGAATTTTTTAACCTCCAATGACAACTCAGTGGATTTTATCTCAGCTAGGATTATCCCTATGATTCTGAATAGATATTCTTACCATATTTCTTCCTCTATCAGGACTTCTCTGAAATTCTCTTTTAATAAGTGCATTCTCTCTTCCAGGTGGTTTGTTTGTAGGGATTCCCCCTTGAATTCATGGAGGACTCCCTAGTTGTATAGGACTATACAAGAATATGTGGATACAAAACCTTCTTTGAAAAACACTACAATTGCTGATATCCAGGAAGCATATATGGCCACCTATGACTTTGTACCTACTCATATTGAAGCTAATATTCAGTGCTATAGGTTTATTGATAGAGACACCCTCATATAAAATCCGGGTTTCACGAGTTCTCTAACCACCCGATCCCTTTATCTTTAGATGTGTGATGGGTAGATTACCACCCCTGTTGGATCTTGGAATTCCATAACTATTTCATTCACCCTATGATTTTCTTCTACTATTGAAAATATGGAAATGCAGGGTCCCTATGCAGAATCTTCTCAAGAAGGCAGGAATTCACCTTGTATCAGCCTGCCCACTCTATTTTGAAACTGATGAATTGATTGAGCACATTTTCATTTTTAGTGTTTTTTCATGTAAGTTCTGGAGTTATATCTAAGAAATAACAGGATGTTGGGTGCAGTTGTAGAGCTTGGAGGGCTATCTAGCCTATTTTTTTTCTACACAGTGCAGTGAGCCTATTGGGAATATCCTTCTGGTTCGTGCAGTAGCCACTTGTGGCTTCATCTGGGAAGCCTGGAATGCTTTGGTGTTTGAGGATGTTAAACCTACCTTTCAGATTGGGGTGAGGTCTATACACAAGGTTGTGTTTAATACATCCAAAGTGCAAACTGGATTCATGAATAATAACTTTGATGATCTTGTTATCTTAATGAGTTTCGATTTATCTAGCAGGATTAAAAGCCCCTGGGTTTTGAAGTCAGTGATATGGATTCCTCCCATTCTGTCTTGGGTGAAAGTCAATGTTGATGGGGTGGCCTCTGGCACACCTAGGCCTTTAGGATGTGGTGGTGCCTTCCGCACCTATTGGGGCTTCATTAATGGATTTTTTATCACTATATTGGATAGGGAAATTCCATTTAAGTGGATTTATGGGTGATGATCAAGGAAATTACTTATGCGGTTCATCATGGATGGTGTTTTCATTGGCTTGAATCAGAATCAATGGTGGCTGTTGATCTTCTTAGAGGCCGGTCCAGGGATGTTTCATGTGTGATGTTACCTTCTTTAATTGAGTTTTTGCAACTTCTTGCTGGTCTAATTATATATGTGACACATGTTTACATGGAGGACAATTAGGTTGATGATGCCTTGTCAAAGTAAGCTATTGCACAATCTTCTTCGGATTGGCCTTTTCATATTCTTGATTGTTCGATGCATCTTGATGAGGCAGATGTGAGTGGAACATTTTTCCCAATGTTATGTAAAGCTCCCTTGTAATGTTAACTGTCTTTTCCTTTTTTAATAAAATTTGGTATGAGTGAGCTTGACTTTCTCCTGGGCCTTTTGAGTATATATGTAAGTATATATGAGTATAACTAGATAATGGGTATAACTTTTTTGGTATCAAATGTATATTTGAAAGGAACATTTGAAACTCTTAAAAAATGTCCAAATGTGTTCATGTGTGTGTTTTTGTGATCCTCTTGAACCTCATTAGTCTTAAAATGACATGGATTGTTGAACCAATTGAATTGATTGTATTTCACTTTGTTTTATGGATTGGTGATCAGGGTTATTTTATAAGATTTTTCTATGGGTGAGGGTGAGTGACTTGATATACTATATGAGTAATTTATTTCAAAATGTTTACTGTTTATTCTTATCAGTATTTTTCATTATTTCTTGTTTACTCACCCTTTAATTACATTGGTAAGGGGAACCATGGTTTTAGGTTAGGATAACTGAGAAGTAATATTCTAGCATTCCACTAGTTATTAAAGTGATTTATCATTACCCTCCACATTCCTGTGATGTGTTACTATACCATTCTCATATATTATAGTGAAGTAATTTTTGAGGTTACATATCCTTTATAGAAATAGGGTATAACCCATGAAACCCATTCCTTTATTGGTAGATTGATCTAGGGGATCTCCTGATATTTTTAAATTACATTACATGTTTGATATGTTTGGGGCATGAAACTCACTTATTCTATTTTTCTTCTTGTATATATTGAATTGGTGTGTTTATATAGTTATTTTCATATTCATTCTTCATGTTTTTTTCTTGGAAATTCTCTTTCAATAATGTTATAATTATCTTTTTTAAATGGGAATCAGAAAGCAGTTTAGGCCCATATAATAACATTTAATCAATTATTTTCTTTAAAATTTATTAAAAAGTGAATTTTTATAAAACCATTTGGTGTTGTTATTTTTTAAAATGTATTTATGTTTTATCTTATAATTTTTAAACTTGTGTTGTGGTTTATTTATGGCATTCTAACTAATCATTATCTCCCACCTCTCAATAATTTTAGATTCAGAGTATCATTTAATCATGGTGTCTACTGAGAAAAATGATTTACTGAGATATTTATATTATTATTTTTGGTTCCCTATTTTCCTTCTTTCCAATTAGGCATTCACTAATTTGTATGAATAGTAGATAGTTCTATTTGATGGTGTCTGATGAAAAGGCATATTGTGGTGTCTTTTTGACTTTTCATATATATGGGCGTGAGACTAATGGTGTGTATAAGGATTTTATGATTTATTTTTTACTTATTTTTAGATTATTTATATAAATTTTATTTTCAATGGTTTCCATTTTTTAAGGACTGGCCATTCCCATTTTAATATATATTCATTTATTTCCTTGACCAAAATTTTGTGGTAAAATCATTCCCATTATATATGTATGATTCCATGGAAATTTCTCCCATCAAATGGGTATGATGAAATCTCCATGATCTTTTTCAAAATATGGATCTTCTATTCTATGGATAAACAAATAATATTGGTTTAATGATAATGTGAAAATCCTCTACATCCTAAACCAAGGAAGGCAGAATCAAGGTAATAGATTTGAATATAATGCTTCCCCTATAGTGGATGACAATGATCACACGCATTTTTCTATATATGAATAATCCCTACTCTAAAAGGTATTTATCCACTTAAAAATTTTATATAACATATCTATGGTATATTAAGATAGGTTTCCCCTAATAATAATATAATCATGTTCCTCTAACTATTATAGAGGTAATTAAAATAATCAAACATATGAATATTCACAAGAATCAATATGTATTAAAGCCTAAATACTATTTTTTAATGAATAAACATAAAATATAAGTTATTAGTACCATATTATAAATAATATAAAACACATGTATAGATAATATCCCTAGGAATCCTAATCATACTCAATGACTTCCAATCTATTTGCTTGTGGTATGATGTGCCCCACCTCACCTTAGCCACAATTATTTTGACCCTGTCATCAATATGGATGTGAAGTGTGGATCTATATATGTTAAAATATCATGGAAATATATGATTATAAAAGATAATATATATTTATGGTCATTAGTTTAACTCCAATGACTATGTATCTTGAATAGGAATGAAATATTAGGCCTTCAACATGAACTATATAACAAAACATCATAATCCTTAGAAACATTTATTATTCAATTGAATATTTACAAGGAATATAATGAAATATTCTAAAGGGGAATTAGAAGTGGATTAATAAATACCACTACTATCTATTACTTTTTAGTCAATCATTGAAATGTAATATAACGATACACATGACTAGAAATGTCACTAATCAAGAAAAAACACAAAAATTTGTTTCATATATCATGTTACATATTCTTAAAGCATGGATGTAAAAAATATAAATTTGACATGGAGTCCCAATCAGGTCCTTTTTAATTAATTTTAGAAATCCCTCTCTACTATGTACATAGATCACCCCATCCTAATATCATGTCCATCTTGAATTGGGGTCTATATTGAAGAGACTACACCTCATTAAAATATAGTTAATATTTGAAAATAGAACAAATTTTATGAATCCACTCATGAGAATGTAATAATAATATGATTAAAGGAAATTATTATTGTATTCTTACACATAAACGTATTCTATTCAAAAAAATACATGAAAATATCCATTACTCAATATATTCCCACACCACCCAATCCTGTGTTTTCAATCTATGAGAATATTTTATTACCTTCCCTATCATTATAGAATTTAAATGTCATTATAATAAATTTTATGTTACTCAATCTTGATTATCTATCATAGATTAAAATTACGTTTCTATAATATATACATTAATATCTTATGGAATTTGAAGACTAAAACACTCACTCATAAGAGATGTTGTTAGAAACACTTCAATTTTTTCAACATATAGAAATATTCTATGTCATTGGTGAATTTTTAAACTCATGGGACCTTGGTTGGTTAGAGTCATAAGTTCATATTGTATCCTACCATATAAATATGAATACCATATATAATCTATATGAATCAAAGTATAGGGTATAACCCTTATCTAGTTCAATCTGTATAAGAACCAGAGATAGTTCTATCTTCCACATTGACTACTAAAAATATGCCACACAGTTTTTAGTCAACAAAAATTTCCAACCTTCCATGTCTAGTCTAGTCATATGAATATAAAATTAGGATAAATCATTAATAAATTATCAATAATATCATTACACACAAATAAAGATTCTGATATAAAATTTTTGGGGCCCTTCCTATGGATTCAATTCTTGCATCTTAATTAGATCAATAAAAATAATTACATCTGAAATATTACGACCAAAATATCACTCCCATAAATCCAAATGTGGATAATTTAGAGATAAGTGTAAATCTACATCACTAAAAAATTGAAATAATCCTCCAATATTCCAAAGTATTTCTCCTGATTATGATATTTTAATAGAATATAATTGAAAAAAACCCATAAGTGAAAAGTTTAAATAATGGGAAAATATCTTACTTATAAGGTAATTGAACAGATCCGACAATTTCACCTAGATGGTATTATACATTATTATTGACCAGTCGAGGATAACCCTCAATATCTCTTCACCTAATAAAAAATCATCCCTATAGAGAAGTGGTTATCTCTTCTACGTAGTGACATGATTCATCCGTTTGTAATACACATTTAATATCAAGATGATTTCACATTATATGAAATAAAATATCATTTCACCCTATTGATATATTCTCACACAAATAAATCCCTTCACCTTGTCATTATCACGGGGAATCATTTTATCCCTCAATTTTTTTGGTGTTATACATTATGAAATTAGATATATAGGATCATCAAAAGTGTAACACCCCAAGATTCCATGGTACGTTTCCTTTTGAATAATTCAATTGCATGCATTGTATACAACTTTGAGATTCTAACACACCACAACCAATCAAACTAGCTGTTATGAATAGTAATACCTAATTTTTGCAATTTTATAAATTCTATCTCTCAAAATGGACTTCATTTTTGGATTCAAAATATCGAAATAATCTTAGGGTGAAATTTTGGTACTTTTTGGATAACTTTCATATTTTGATGAATAGTGAAAATTTCAAAATTTTAATTAAAAACAACTTTTTTAATTGAAATAATTAACGTTGATAAATTATTAATTTTAGTGGTTTTACAGTATATTTAGAATATATTTTTACCATTTAATTCAATTTTTGTCATTGGACATAATTTCACAATTAAACCAGACATAAACAAGTGCCAATCTTTTGATAGTTATTATCTCTTAAAAACACGCTTTTTGTTTTAACAACGGGAATTAATTTTAAATTTATTTCTTCCACTTCTATGTTTTGAATTTGGAAAAATGGATTCCATATTTTTAATTAGGATGTTTAAATTTTTTAAATAAAGATCATTTATTTTTAGACATTTTGAATAATTACTTCGGTAAATATTTTTTTTACCATTGTTAAAGGGTCAATACGATAAATAAGGGTTAAAAATAATATTATAATAATACTAAATTACCCTAAAATGTGTCTTAACCCTATTGGTTGATACATGGCCGACCATGGGCATCTTTGGGTCGATTTTGGGACCCCATGTATCCACTTGTAAGTGATAGGGACACATTATTTTAATTAAGTTAAAATGAATACAAAAATGACACAAGCATATATCTTTTAGAAATATAATTGTTAAATATGGTCATATATGTTCGATTTTAGACTATAAATATGAATTAGAACGCTACAAAGATTTCCTACATAATTATATTTTATTGATAATTTTCAGACATTAAATAATTTAATTTATTTACGACACAATGGTGATGCAGTAATTACAATAATAGTATAAAATTAGAATAATTGATATTATAAATACTCAAATAAATATAATTTGAAACTTTTTATGAATTTAAATAATTTTATAGGTTAATATGACATGTTATTTTTAATTTAATTAACTTTTTTCGATGTAATAATTCTGTTATGTTTTTTACAAAAATCAATTATGGAATAGTGTCAAAATTGACATAAAAGAGTTTTTATAACAAATATTATATTATTAATTGATATTAAATTCCTAAAAATATAATTATCTTCCAACAGACTTATATCATGATAGTTGTATCATTAATGGACCACTTGGGTGTGACATGTATGTATATAGTATGTTTATTAACCATATAATATAAAAATACAAAGAGACATTGTAAAAGTGAAACTAAATAACTAAGAGTTAATACTTAAAGATAAGGTTAATATAATGACCCAAGCCTTTCTAAATTATATTGGTTGAGTGGTTTTCGACCTATCTCTACCTTAACCTTTAAATAATCCACTTTGGAGCCATTAGAATCCAAATATGAATTTATTATAAAATAATATTTTTAGCTTTTTCAAAGGTACCCCTCACCCCTCTTATAAAAGGGCACTCCCCCTTCTCATTAATTAAAACCTTCAAAGCCTTTTGTTTCAGGCAACCCCCTCCCAAACACTCTCTCAACATCCCTCACTAAATACTAGAGTCATTAGTTTGATAATAAATCCAACCTAATTACCCTTTTGATCAAATCAAAAGGAAGAACCCGAAGAAGAGGTAATGTTTTTACCACCCTTTTTCAAATTCTTTTCTTCTTCAACATCTTCATTCATTGTTTTTCCCATTCTAAATTAATGAATCCAGTATCTCCTATATACAGTAATATTGTTATAAATATAGTACAACCATATTCAGTATTCTATCCATCCTTTGAATGACATGTCATCATACGTGCGTACGTACGACTTACCGTCTCCACGTCGTGGTGTAATTGTCATTCAATAAATTATTATTTGGATGGGTATAATAATTATTTTCAATTAAAGTAAATAATAAATATAACATGATAATTATTCTTTCTATATTATATAAAATCCAATTATATATTATTTTAACATCAAAAAAATGATATTGTCACTTGTGCATACGTACGGACTACCGTCTCCACGAACGTGATGAAATTCATTCTCCATAATATCCATTCAAGTATAAATATCATTTGATTATTTAAAAATAATTTTTAAGGACTTGATATATTTCTGGATATGAATATGATACAACCTATCAATGAAAATCCTGGCTTACGTAACAAAACATATAAAAGAAAACGAGTAAGTTAACACCCGAAACAACGATAATACTAAGATATTATTAACAAATAAATGTTAAAAGATCATATATGATATCATATTAATGTAAATGATTATTGTATAATTAAATAACAATTATTTCACCATTATACAGGAGTTTAACCAACAGTCGACCAAGGAAAAAGTACAAAGTAAGGGATTTCTTATCTCACTTTTAATTCCATGAGAATTATATTGTTCACCACTTATTTATTTCATGTGGTGTGTGTAATGCCCATGTTTGTATTAATTGTGTCATATAATTTAATTTATGGATATTTACATCATCATTGTATTATCCTTCTTTCATGGGTGCATGTTTCATAAGTTACCAAATCGATAAGGGAATTTGAAATTTCAATTTCCATTTATTCGGCTTTATGCAAACTTCATTGATTATTTTATTCTGATATTATGTGTGGAATAACTATTCATTTTCTTATGTCATAATTTCCACTCCACTTTTCTGTGGATATAATTTTGATACACATAATCACTCAATTGATAATTTCTGAAGTCATCGATATGAATTTGATAAGAGTAATTTTAACTCATTCTCCATTGGTTGACTTAAACATCCAATTCATTAGTGTTGTTTTTATAATATTATGTTTGAATATCCTTTGATTGATTTACACTAAATATCTAATCATATTTAATGTATTTATATTTGTCACACATAACAATGTCGTTGATTTATCCTTAACCTAAGGATACGGCCTTTATGAGAGATTTCCTCTTAATTTACATTCCATTGAGACTTCTTTGTTATTATACACCAAATCACTTTTATGTGGTCTATATAATGTACTTTGACATAGTATATCATGAATTACTGTATTCTCAAGATATTAAAATGTTTTGATTACCTCAATTATTTTTATTCAAGTGTCTCTCTTTCGGTTAGAAACTCTAACTAAAATACCATTTTTAAATGTTTTAAAGACTTATTCTTGTAAATCATTCTCATTAATGTCCATTTTTTAAAAAAAATGGTTTTAAGGATTTATTTATATGGACATGAAAGTTTTAAAATTAAAACTCCTTTTAAAAGTTTCAAAGTGGTCTGGGACACTTTGATTAAAAAATCTATTTTTAAATGGCTTCTTGACAAATAGTGTGACTTTTAAATGATTTCATGAAAAAGGGGGATATTTCTCTCAAATAGTTTTGATGATTATTTTAATCTATGTCAACATCATTAATTATTCTTGATTGAGGTTAATGAGATACAATACAATCTTCCATATTGTATCAAATGAGTTATGTTTGACTGTGGATGTGATATTTTTATACCATTCATGGTTTGTGGTTAAAGTATTGACATTTCATATGCTAGTTTTAATACGAATATTTATGTTATGTTTAAACCTGTTCATATGAGGAATGCATTGGACTTAATAAGTGAAGGGTGGAGCCTGCTATAGCTCCTAGATGCATCAGTAGGTCTCATGAGACAAACTAGTTTCTTAGCACAAGGCCTTGGCAAAATCTTATTTGTAGTCTTGGCACAAGGCCTTGGCTATGTGGTTATGATAGTATGGCATTATGCATTCCATTATTATGAAAGTGGTTATTGATATTTCATGTGATCATTCGACTAGTAGAATATACATGTGTGTAAGTAAATGGAATTATTTTATTTTATCTTTTCCATTTTATGTTGAAGTTCAAGTTTAAAAGGCATGTGTTTTAGTTATAAACTGCCTTAAGCTTCTACTATAATGTTATCCTTACTGAGCATCTGAGCTCCCCCCTTTAAATGTTTTATTTTTCCCAGGATTATGAAGAAGTAAATTATGTATGACCTACAGGGATAGTATGAGGGGATATGAAGACAAGATGTTTTTTATGATGTAATGTAAAACTTAATGATTGTATCTAGTGTTTCCAAGGCTACTAAACTAATCGGTATTTCAAGACTTGATCTTTCTTGTGATCATGCCAATGTTATATAATAATGCACTGACTCTGGGTAACTGGGGTCGGGGCGTTACAGTTGGTATCAGAGAAAGTTTAGTACAATCCTTGGAAGAATGATTTAGATAAACTCTGATTAGGTCACATAGCCCTAAGATAGAATTTGAGGATTAGTATAGAAGAACATACTACAATTTTGGTATTGTAGATATTTTGTGAGTTTTATGTGCAATATATCCCTATCTGGATACGAGCAGGTAGAGGCGGCTCTGGCACAGATGTACCTAGGGGTAAAACCCAAAAACACCACTTTCAGCTAGACTCGAATGGGAACTGGTGAACGACAATGGGCCTTGATGCACTCTTGGTTATGACACTCCCGGGGGATATGCTTTGGTAAATTCACAAGATTAGTATGAACCATTATTAATGGAATAAAAAAATTCCCCTAAGAATATATGTCGAAAAATTGATAGTGGATAACCTAGATTTTTACATAGGTTACCCCAAGCTAGGATATATTGTTCAGTTACAAGATTATCCTATTATGTCTATTTTTTTTACATTCTTATTAGATAAGTATTCAAAAACCCTAATTGTATTTTGTTTTTGTTAGTTGAAACAAGGAGGGAGCAAGATCACGAACAACTCTTCTCTCTCTTCCTGAAGAACTACTTACAATTTTTATCCAGAATTCATGCACAGATGATGTTGAAACTTTTTCAAATGTCCAAGTTACATGTAAAAAACTTTATGAGACATCCAATACCTCTATAATTTCCCAATTCTTTCAAGGATCAAGTACCGAATATGGGATAATATTGTGCTCTCAACTTTCTTACCACGCTAAGTGTGGGAAGTACCATCAGGGTCTTTTTAAATTCTTCACTTTATCTCAAAATTACGATGCACTAAATGATTTTGTAGATGCTGCAGAAGAGGGAGACCTTCCAGTAGCCTACATGTATCAGATTATATATTTTTATCTTTTGGGACATACAAAAACTGATTTACCAAAGCCTTATTTTGAAATTTTTTAACATGAATCAGTAAGAATTTTTCTAAATAATCATGTTAATGATGATGTATCAAAATTATATATAAGAAATACATATTTTTTTATGATTCATTGATGCTTCCATCGATATAATCCAAGATGGATTAGGAGTTTTTGGGTAAAGGAAATAGATGATTTTGAAAAATTCCTGAGGTACCATTGTGACACATGAACGCATTATACCAAAAGGCAATTCTGGCTAGTTTCTCCAGAGTTCATGTTGTTTTCCACATATCTCTAGTGACAAAATACATGCCTGACCCAATGCATGTACTCACATATGAAGAATTATAACTGGAACCCAATCTATCTTATTGTGGAGAGCCTATCAGAATTCTTCATACCAAAGATCAAGTGTTGATAAACCGGATGACTCGTCTGTAAAAAGATCTATGGAGAAATCATAAGATGGAAGAGGTAATGTGGGAACCCGAGGAACATATGATGAAGAACCTATGTGGAAATAAATGTTTGGTAAAATGTTTAAAAGTGGTAGTACTCTTAATTGATGAGATTACTTTGGAATAATTTTCTCTTTTATGTGTAAACCTACAATTTATCATGTGAAAATGTTATTTGAGGATGAATTATCTTTTGTGGATATAGTTATAAATAACCTTTTGGTCTTATATGATCATTGGGTTTGAGGAAATTACAAGTTATTATAATTTGGGATGAAATTCAAGGCATGAGATACGATTTGTGGTTAAATTATGTTATGGTTATTTTTTGGAATTTATCTCATTTTGGTAATGTTATAAAATATAGTTTTTGAAAAAGGACAACACGCAGAACGTGTGACAATCCGTCGCGTCGGACAAAGCTGTGGGAATCGAACTCACAACCAAAGTGCGATTGGGATTTATCATATACCACTGGACTACGTGAATTCCCTGGTTAGTGTGACTATTATTTTTAGTTAAATGATTTTATTTATCAATAATAATTTGATTTGGGATCTTGTGTCTTATCAAATGAATACCCTTAGTATAGGAAAATTATTTGGTGATTAAGTGATAAATGTTATTTTGGAAGTTTTTCGCTTTGATGTCAACACTATATGCCCAAGGAAAATAGAATATTATGGGATTTTATTTGAAGAGTAATGGTGAATTTTTATCTATGTTTTTATTGTGGATTTATAGTGATTTGGGTTATTTATGGAAATTATTTAGTTTATTACTTTTAATTATGTGACTTTAAGAGTAATTAATGTCATTTGGAGATACAATTTTACCTGGAAGACTACATTCTTATATGTTTTGGGTTTCAATATTAGTTTGGATTATATTGAAGGGTTTTAAGGAAAATTGATTATTGAAGGGTATTTATTTAACTTTGGGGTATTGATGGTTTAATTTTATAAATTAATATTAGTTTTTTTTTTCTCTAATGGAATATCAATTTGGGGGGGATCATCAGATATTATACAAACCATTTTGGTTTTGATTAATCTCTAAAGACAAGGTAAATATATAGTTTATCCTAAGTGGATCATGTATTTCTATAGATGATTATTCTAGATCTTTCATTGTGACCATGTCTTCTTGAATATTCATTTTTTTAAAAAAATTGAGTTAGTGGTAAAAGTTATTAAAAAATAAAACTCTACTTAATAAGTAAGTATATCTCTTTGTGTTCTTAGTTAATATCATAAATTAACTCCTCGTCTTTATGTAATGTAACATAAAACGAAAAAAATGTTTTCTGTTTACTTTTCCTACTGGGAGACTAATGACCGTTTGTCCAAACAAAAGTTTGTGATTTTCTTATTATTAAATTTCTCCTGATCATGTTTTCTATCCCTCTCCATCAGAACTTAACACTTAGTTTATCGTCCATATCCGTGTTTTCCTACCTAGAATCCTGGTATGTGTTATCTTGGGTAACCTTTATACCTCTCTTCCTTTTTTTTAAATTGATAGTTTTATTGAATCTTTTTTCGATGTGGGACTTTCCATTATATTCACATGCCCAATTTTAAAAAAAAATTGCGAGGATGAAATTTATTGAATGAGGGGAGAATGTAGAATTTCAATATTCCACGGTATGATTCCTTTTGAATAATGCAATGGCGTGCATTGTACGCAACTTTGAGATTCTAACACACCATAACCAATCAAACTAGCCATTATGAATAGTAATACCTAATTTTTAAAATTTTATAAATTCTATCTCACAAAATGGACTTCATTTTTGGATTCAGAATATCTAAATTATCCTAGGGTGAAATTTTGGTAGTTTTCGGATAACTTTCATATTTTGATGAATAGTGAAAATTACTAAATTTTAATTAAAAATAACTTTTTTAATCGAAATAATTAATATTGATAAATTATGAATTTGAGTGGTTTTAAATTATATTTAGAATATATTTTTACTATTTAATTCATTGTTTGTCATTGGACGTAATTTCACAATTAAACCAGACATAAACAAGTGCCAATCTTTTGATAGTTATTATCTCTTAAGAACACTTTTTTTGTTTTAACAACGGGAATTAATTTTGAATTAATTCCTGCCACTTCTATGTTTTGAATTTGAAAAAATGGATTCCATATTTGAAATCAGGATTTTTAAATTTAGTGAATAGATAACTTTTATTTTTAGACATTTTGAATAATTACTTCGGTAAATATTTTATTTACCATGGTTAAAGTGTAAATCCGGGAAATAAGGGTTAACAAATAATATTATAATAATACTAAATTACCCAAAAACGCATCTTAACCCTATTGGTTGATACATGGCCGACCATGGGCATCTTTGGGTCGATTTTGGGTCCCCATGGATCCACTTGTAAGTGATAGGGACACTTTATTATAATTAATTTAAAATGAATACAAAAATGACACAAGCATATATATTTTAGAACAACAATTGTTATATATGTTTATATATGTTGGATTTTAAACTATAAATATTCCTTAGAAAGGTAAAACTATTTCATACATAATGAAAGTTTATTTATAATTTTTAGAAATTAAATAATTTAATTTATTTATGACACAATGGTGATGCAGTAATTGTCATAATAGTGAAAAAATAGAATAATTTATATTATAAATACCTAAATAAATATAATTTGAGACTTTTTAGGAATTAAACTAATTTTATAGGTTAATATGACATGTTAATATTGAGTTATTTAACTTTTTTTGAAGTAATCATTTTGTTATGAGTTTGAGAGAAATCAATTATGGAATAGTGTAAAAATTGACATAAAAGAGTTTTTAAAACAAATATTACATTATTATTTAATATTAAATACCTAAAAATATAAGGTTCGTCAAAGAGACTTATATCATGATAGGTGTATCATTAAGGGACCACATGGGGGTCTCTTTGATGTATATAGTTAGTTTGTTATCCATATAATATAAAAATTCAAAGAGACATTGTAAAAGTGAAACTAATTAACTAAGAGTTAATACTTAAAGATAAGGTTAATATAATGACCCAAACCTGTATAAATTCTATTGGTTGAGTTGTTTTAGACCTATCCCTATCTTAAACTTTAAATAATATACTTTTGAGCCATTAGAAACCGAATATGAATTTATTATAAAATAATATTTTTAGCTTTTCAAAAGGTGCCCCTCACCCCTCTTATAAAAGGGCACTCCCCCTTCTCATTACTTCAAACCTTCAAATCCTTTTGGTTCGGCCAACCCCTGCCCAAATACTCTTTCAACTTCCCTCAATACAACCTAGAGGAGTTATTTTGATCATAAATCCAACCTATGGAGCCCTTTTGATCAAATCAAAAGGAAGAACCCGAAGAAGAGGTAATGTTTTTACCACCATTTTTCAAATTCTTTTCTTCTTCAACTTCTTCTGTCATTGTTTTCCCATTATAAATTAATGAATCCAGTATCTCCTATATACTGTAATATTATTATAAATATATTACAACCATATTCAGTATTCTATCCATCCTCTGAATGACATGTCACCATACGTGCGTACGTACGGCTTACCGTCTCCACGTCATGGTGTAATTGTCGTTCAATAAATTATTATTTGGATGGGTATAATAATGATATGTAATTCATGTAAATAATAAATATAACATGATAATTATTCTGTCTATATTATATACCATCCAATTATATATTATTTTAACATCAAAAGAATGATATTGTCGCTCGTGCGTACGTACGGACTACAGTCTCCACGAACGCAATGAAATTCATTCTTCATCGTATCCATTCAAATATAATTATCTTTTGATTATTTAAAATAATTTTTAAGGACTTGATATAATTCTGGATATTAATAAGATACAACCTATCAATGAAAAACATGGATTACGTAACAAAACATATAAAAGAAAACAAGTAAGTTAACACCCGAAACAACGATAATACTAAGATATTATTAACAAATCAATGTTAAAAGATCATATATGATATCATATTAATGTATATGATTCTTTTATAATTTTATAAAAATTATTTCACCATTATACAGGAGGTTAACCTACCTTTGACCAAGGACAAAGTACAAAGTAAGGGGTTTCTTATCTCACTTTGAATTTCGTGAGAATTCCATTGTTCACCACTTATTTATTAGATTCGGTATGTGTACTGCCCTTGTTTGTATTCATTATGTCATATAATTTAATTAATTGATATTTACATCATCATTGTATTAACCTTCTTTCAGGGGTTCATGTTTCATAAGTTACCAAATCGATAATGGAATTTGAAATTTCAATTAACATTTATTCGGCTTTATGAAAACTTCATTGATTATTTTACTCCAAGATTATGTGTGGAATAAATATTCATTTTCTTATGTCATAATTTCCACTCCCCTTTTCTGTGGATATAATTTTCATACACATAATCACTCAATTGATAATTTCTCAATTCATCGATATGAATTTGATAAGAGTAATTTTAACTCATTATCCATTTGTTGAGTTAAACATCCAATTCATTGGTGTTGGTTTTATAAGATTTTGTGTGAATATCCATTGATTTATTTACACTGAATATCCAATAATATTTAGTGTATTTATATTTGTCACACATATCTATGTCGTTGATTTATCCTTAACCTAAGGATACGGCCTTTATGAGTGATTTCATCTCTATTTACATTCCATTGAGACTTATTTGTTGTTATACACCAAATCACTTTTATGTGGTGTATATAATGTACATTGACAAAGTATATCATGAATCCCTTTATTCTCATGATATTAAAATGTTTTAATTACCTCAGTTATTTGTATTCAAGTGTCTCTCTTTCGGTTAAAAACTCTAACTAAGTACCATTTTTAAATGTTTTAAAGACTTATTCTTCTAAATCTTTCTCATTAATGTCCATGTTTTAAAAAATGGTTTTAAGGATTTATTTATATGGAAACTAAAGTTTTAAAATTAAAACTCCTTTTAAAAGTTTCAAAGTGGTATGGGACACTTTGATTTAAAAATCTATTTTTAAATGGCTTCTTGACAAATAGTGTGACTTTTAAATGATTTCAACAAAAGGGGGATATTTCTCTCAAATAGTTTTGATGATTATTTTCATCTATGTCAACATCCTTCATTATTCTTGATTGAGGTTAATGTGATACAATAAAATCTTCCATATTGTATCAAATGTGTTTTGTTTGACTGTGGATGTGCTATTTTTATACCATTCATGGTTTATAGTTAATGTATTGACATTTCATATGCTAGTTTTAATATGAATATTTATGTTATGTTTAAACCTGTTCATATGAGGAATGCATTGGACTTAATAAGTGATGGGTGGAGCCCGCTATAGCTCCTCGATGCAGCGGTAGGTCTAATGAGACAAACTAGTGTCTTGGCACAAGGCCTTGGCAAAATCTTATTTGTAGTCTTGGCACGAGGCCTTGGCTATGTGGTTATGATTGTCTGGAATTATGCATTCCATCATTATGAAAGTGGTTATTGATATTGAATGTGATCATTCAACTAGTGGAATATCCATGTGAGTAAGTAAATGGAATTATTTTATTTTATATTTGCCATTTTATGCTGAAGTTCATGTTTAAAAGGATTGTGTTTTAGATATAAACTTTCTTAAGCTTCTAATATAATATTATCCTTACTGAGCATCTAAGCTCACCCCTTTAAATGTTTTTTTTCCAGGATTATGAAGAAGTAACTTATGTATTACCTGCAGGGATAGTATGAGGGGATATGAAGACAAGATGTTTTTTGAGGATGTAATGTAAAACTTTATGATTGTATCTATTATTTCCAAGGCTACTAAACTAATCGGTCTTCCGAGACTTGATCATTCTTGTGATCATGCAAATTTTATGTAATAATGCACCGACTCTGGGTAACTAGGGTCGGGGCGTTACAGTTGGTATCAGAGGAAGTTTAGTACAATCCTTGGAAGCAAGACTTAGATAAACTCTAATTAGATCACATAACCCTAAGATAGAATTTGAGGATTAGTATAGAAGAACATACTAAAATTTTGGTATTGTAGATATTTTGTGAGTTTTCCGAGCAATACATCCCTCTCGGGATACGAGCAGGTAGAGGCGGCTCTGGCACAAATGTACCTAGGGGTAAAACCCGAAAACACTGATTTCAGCTAGACTTGAATGGGAACTGGTGCACGACGACGGGCCTTACTGCACTCTTGGTTACGACACTCTCGAGGGATATGCTTTGGTAAATTAAAAAGATTGGTATGAACCATTATTAAGGGAATTCAAAAAATGCCCCTAAGAATATATGTCGGCAAATAGATAGTGGATAACCTAGATTTTAACATTGGTTACCCCAAGCTAGGACATATTTTTTAGTTACAAGATTATCCTATTATGTCTATTTTTTACATTTTTATTAGATAAGTATTCAAAAACCCTAATTGTATTTTCTTTTTGTTAGCTAAAACATGGAGGGAACAAGATCATGAACAACTATTCTCTCTCTTCCTGAAAACTACTTACAATTATTATCCAGAAGTCATGCGCAGATGATGTTGAAACCTTTTCAAATGTCCAAGTTACATGCAAAAAACTTTATGAGACATCCAATACCTCTAGAATTGCCCGATTCTTTCAAGGATCATGTACCGAATATGGGATAATATTGTGCTCTCAAATTTCATACCACGCTAAGCGTGGGAAGTACCATCAGGGTCTTTTCAAATTCTTCACTTTATCTAAAAATTACGATGCACTAAATGATTTTCTAGATGCTGCAGAAGAGGGAGACCTTCCAGTAGCCTACATGTATCAGATTATATATTTTTGTATTTTGGGACATACAAAAACTGATTTACCAAAGCCTTATTTTGAAATATTTGAAGATGAATTAGTATGAATTTTTCTAAATAAACATGTTAAAGATGATGTCTCAAAATTATATATAAGAAATACATATTTTTTATGATGCATCGATGCATCCACCGAAATAATCCAAGATGGATGTGGAGTTTTGGGTAAAGGAAATAGATGATTTTGAAAAATTCTTGAGGTACCATTGTGACACATGAACGCATTATACCAAAAGGCAATTCTGCCTAGTTTCTCTAGAGTTCATGTTGTGTTCCACATATCTGTAGTGACAAAATACATGCCTGAACCAATACATGTACTCACCTATGAAGAATTAGAACTGGAACCCGATCTATCTTACTGTGGAGAGCCTATCAGAATTCTTCATACAAAAGATCAAGTGTTGAAAAACTGGATGACTCGTCTGGTAAAATATCTATGGAGAAATCATAAGATGGAAGAGGTAATGTGGGAACCCGAGGAACATAAGATGAAGAACCTATGTGGAAATAAATGGATGGTAAAATGTTTAAAAGTGTTGGTACTCTTTATTGATGGTATTTCTTTGGAATAATTTTCTCTTGTATCTGTAAACCTACAATTTATCATGTGAAAATGATATTTGAGGAAGAATTGACTTTTGTGGATATAGTTATAAATAACCATTTGGTCTTATATGATCATTGGGTTTGAGGCAATTACAAGTTATTATAATTTGGGATGAGAATGCAAGGTATGAGATAATATTTGTGGTTAAACTATTTTATGGTTATTTTGAAGAATTTATCTCATTTTAGTATTGTTATAAAACATAGTTTTTGAAAAAGGACAACACGCAGATCGTGTGACAACCCGTCGCGTCGGACAAAGCTGTGGGAATTGAAACCACAACCAAAGTGCGATTGGGATTTATCGCCTACCACTGGACTACGTGAAGTCCCTGGTTAGTGTGACTATTATTTTAAGTTAAATGATTTTATTGATCAATAATAATTTTATTTGGGATCTTATGTCTTATCAAATGAATACCCTTAGTATAGGAAAATGATTTGGTGATTAAGTGATAAATGTTATTTTGGAAGTTGTTCACTTTGTTGTCAACACTATATGCCCAAGAAAAATATAATATTATGGGATTTCATTTGAGGAGTAATGGGGAATTTTTAGCTATGTTTTTATTGTGGATTTATAGCGATTTGGGTTACTTATGGAAATGATTAGGTTAATTAATTTTATGTTTGTGACTTTAAGAGTAATTAATGTCTTTTGGAGATATAATTTAACGTGAAAGACTACATGCTTATAAGTTTTGGGTTTCAATATTAGTTTGGATTATATTGAAGGATATTAAGGACAATTAATTATTGAAGGGTATTTATTTAAGTTTGGGGTATTGATGGTATAATTTTAGAAATTAAGATTAGTGTTTTTTTCTCTAATGGAATATCCATTTGGGGGATCATCAGATATTATACTAACCATTTTGGTTTTGATTAATCTCTAAAGACAAGGTAAATATATAGTTTATCCTATGTGGATCATGTATTTCTATAGATGTTTATTCTAGCTCTTCTATTGTGACCAAGTCTTCTTGAATACTCATTTTTCAAAAAAAAAATGAGTTAGTGGTAAAAGTTATTAAAGAATAAAACTCTACTTAAAAATTAAGTATATCTCTTTATGTTCTTAGTTAATATCATAAATTAATTCCTCGTCTCTATGTAATGTAACTTAAAACAAAAGAAATGTTTTCCGTTTACTTTTCCTACTGGGAGACTAATGACCGTCTGTCCCAACACAAGTTTGTGATTTTCTTATTGTTAGATTTCTCTTGATCATGTTTTTGATCCCTCTCCATCAGAACATAACACTTAGTTTATCATCCATATCCATGTTTTCCTACCTGGAATCCTAGTATGGGTTATCTTGGGTGACCTTTATACCTCTCTTCATTTTTTTAATGTGATAGTTTTATTGAATCTTTTTACAATGTGGGACTTTCCATTATATTCACAAACCCTATTTTAGAAAAACTTGATAGGATTAATTTTATTTAAGTATGTGAGAATGTAACACCCCAAGATTCCACGGTACGTTTCATTTTGAATAATGCAATGGCGTGCATTGTACGCAACTTTGAGATTCTAACACACCACAACCCATCAAACTAGCGGTTATGAATAGTAATACCTAATTTTTTAAATTTTATAAATTCTATCTCTCAAAATGGACTTAATTTTTGGATTCATAATATCGAAATTTTCTTAGGGTGAAATTTTGGTACTTTTCGGATAACATTCATATTTTGATGAATAGTGAAAATTACTAAATTTTAATTAAAAACAACTTTTTTAATCGAAATAATTAATATTGATAAATTATGAATTTTAGTGGTTTTAAAGTATATTTAGAATAAGTTTTTACCATTCAATTCATTGTTTGTCATTGGACATAATTTCACAATTAAACCAAACATAAACAAGTACCAATCTTTTGATAGTTATTATATCTTAAAAACATGCTTTTTGATTTAACAACGGGAATTAATTTTAAATTAATTTCTACCACTTATGTGTTTTGAATTTGGAAAAATGGATTCCATATTTTGAATCAGGATGTTTAAATTGTGTAAATAGATAACTTATATTTTTAGACATTTTCAATAATTACTTCGGTAAATATTTTATTTACCATGGTTAAAAGGTAAATCCAGGAAATAAGGGTTAAAAAATAATATTATTATAATACTAAATTACCCTAAAACGTGTCTTAACCCTATTGGTAGATACATGGACGACCATGGGCATCTTTGGGTCGATGTTGGGACCCCATGGATCCACTTGTAAGTGATAGGGGCGCTTTATTTTAATTAAGTTAAAATGAATACAAATATGACACAAGCATATATCCTTTAGAAAAACAATTGTTACATATGGTTATATAGGTTGGATTTTAGACTATAAATATTAATTATAAAGATAAAAAGATTTCATAAATAATGATATTTTATTTATAATTTTTAGACATTAAATAATTTAATTTATTTATGACACAATGGTGATACAGTAATTACCATAATAGTGAAAAATTAGAATAATTGATATTATAAATACACAAATAAATATAATTTGAGACTTTTTATGAACTAAACTAATTTTATAGGTTAATATGACATGTTATTATTGATTTAATTAACTTTTTTTGAACTAATCGTTCTGTTATGCTTTTAAAAAAAATCAATTACCGAATAGTGTCAAAATTGACATAAAAGAGTTTTTAAAACAAATATTATATTATTAATTGATTTTAAATTCATAAAAATATAAGGTTAGGCCAATAGACTTATATCATGATAGGTGTATCATTAATGGACCACTTGGGGGTCGCTTGGATGTATATAGTACGATTATTAACCAAATAATATAAAAATACAAAGAGACATTGTAAAAGTGAAACTAATTAACTAAGAGTTAATAGTTAAAGATAAGGTTATTATAATGACCCAAACCTATCTAAATTATATTGGATGAGTGGTTTTTGACCTATCCATACATTAAATTATAAATAATCCACTTTGGATCCATTAGAAACCGAATATGAATTTATTATAAAATAATATTTTTAGCTTTTCCAAAGGTGCCCCTCACCCCTCTTATAAAAGGGAACTCCCCCTTATCATTACTTCACACCTTCAAAGACTTTTGGTTCTAAAAAACCCTGCCAAAATACACTCTCAACTTCCCTCACTAAATCCTAGAGGCATTAGTTTGATCAAAAAGCCAACCTAAGGAGCCCTTTTGGTCCAATCAAAAGGAAGAACTTGAAGAAGAGGTAATGTTTTTACCACCCTTTTTCAAATTCATTCCTTCTTCAACTTCTTATTTCTTTGTTTTTTCCATTATAAATTAATGAATCCATTATCTATTATATACTTTAATATTATTATAAATATAGTACAACCATATTCAGTATTCTATCCATCCTTTGAATGACATGTCACCATACGTGCGTACGTACGACTTACCGTCCCCACTTCGTGGTGTAATTGCCATTCAATAAATTATTATTTTGATGGTTATAATATTGATGTCTAATTCATGTAAATAATAAATATAACATGATAATTATTCTTTCTATATTATATACCATAAAATTATATATTATTTTAACATCAAAAGAATGATATTGTCGCTCGTGCGTATGTACGGACTACCGTCTCCAAGAACGCGATGAAATTCATTATCCATCGTATCCATTCAAGTATAATTATCATTTTATTATTTAAAAATAATTTTTAAGGACTTTATATAATTCTAGATATGAATAATATACAACCTATAAATTACAAACATGTCTTACGTAACAAAACATATAAAAGAAAATGATTAAGTTAACACCCGAAACAAAGATAATACTAAGATATTATTAACAAATCAATGTTAAGAGATCATATATGATATCATATTAATGTAAATGATTCTTTTATAATTAAATAACAATTAATTCACCATTATAAAGGAGTTTGACCTACCTTCGACCAAGGAAAATGTACAAAGTAAGGGGTTTCTTATGCCACTTTTAATTCCGTGAGAATTCCATTGTTCACCACTTATTTATTACATGTGGTGTGTGTACTGCCCATGTTTTAATTCATTATATAATATAATTTAATTTATGGATACTTACATCATCATTATATTATACTTATTTCATGGGTGCATGTTTCATAAGTTACCAAATCGATAAGGGAATTTGAAATTTCAATTTCCATTTATTCGGCTTTACACAAACTTCATTGATTATTTTACTCCGAGATTATGTGTGGAATAACAATTTATTTGCTTATTTCATAATTTCCACTCCCATTTTCGGTGTATATACTTTTTATACACATAATCACTCAATTGATAATTTCTCAAGTCATCGATATGAATTTGATAAGATTAATTTTAACTCATTCTCCATTTGTTTAGTTAAACATCCAATTCATTAGTGTTGTTTTTATAAGATTATGTGTGAATATCCTTTGAATAATTTACACTGAATATCCAATCATATTTTTTGTATTTATATTTTTCACACATAACTATGTATTTGATTAATCCTTAACCTACAGATACGGCCTTTTTGAGATATTTCATCTCAATTTACATTACATTGAGACTTCTTTGTTGTTATACACCAAATCACTTTTATGTGGTGTATATAATGTACTTTGACATAGTATATCATGAATTCCATTATTTTCATGATATTAAAATGTTTTGATTCCCTCAATTATTTGTATTCAAGTGTCTCTCTTTTTTTTAGAAACTCTAACTAAAATACCATTTTTAAATTTTTTAAAGACTTATTCTTATAAATCATTCCCATTAATGTCCATGTTTTAAATAATGGTTTTAAGGATTTATTTATATGGACATTAAATTTTTAAAATTAAAACTCATTTTAAAAGTTTCAATGTGGTATGGGAAACTTTTATTAAAAAATCTATTTTTAAATGGCTTCTTGATAAATAGTGTGACTTTTAAATGATTTCAAGAAAAAGGGGGATATTTCTCTCAAATTGATTTGATGGTTATTTTCATCTATGTCAACATCCTTCATTATTCATGACTGAGGTTAATGTGATACAATACAATCTTCCATATTGTATCAAATGAGTTATGTTTGACTGTGGATGTGCTATTTTTATACCATTCATGGTTTGTGGTTAATGTATTGACATTTTGTATGCTAGTTTTAATACGAATGTTTATGTTATGTTTAAACCTGTTCATATGAGGAATGCATTGGACTTAATAAGTGACGGGTGGAGCCCGCTATAACAACTCCATGCATCGGTAGGTCTCATGAGACAAACTAGTGTCTTGTCACAAGGCCTTGGAAAAATATTATTTGTAGTCTTGGAACGAGGCCTTGGCTATGTGGTTATGATAGTCTGGCATTATGCATTCCATCATTATGAAAGTGGTTATTGATATTGCATGTGATCATTCGACTAGTAGAATATCCATGTGAGTAAGTAAATGGAATTATTTTATTTTATCTTTTCCATTAGAGGCTGAAGTTCCAGTTTAAAGTGATTTTTTTAGTTATAAACTACCTTAAGCTTCTGCTATAATGTTATCCTTACTGAGCATCTGATCTCACCCCTTTCAATGTTTTATTTTTCCCAGGATTATAAAGAAGTAACTAATTTATGGCATGTAGGGATAATATGAGGGGATATGAAGACAATATTTTTTTATGATGTAATGTAAATCATTATGATTGTATCTAGTGTTTCCAAGGATACTAAACTAATCAGTCTTTCAAGACTTGATCTTTTTTATGATCATGCCAATGTTATGTAATAATGCACCAACTCTAGGTAACTGGGGTCGGGGCGTTTCAAAAAGGCATGATATTAAGGGTAAAAACAATCTCACTTAGATGGGGTAAACCCTCCATATTATTTTAATAGGCCCCTGGAAATAAATTTATCATTTGATGAAAATAACTTATAATTATATCCCAATTAAAATTAAAGATCATAATATTCATTCGAGCAGTGACAACACAAGACTACTTAGGGTCAAGTCTATATTGGTTTTCCTAGTAATCATGTTGTTCTATAATGGTATACACATTGCATTCAAGCAAAGTAACATATACTCAACATTAAAATAAATCAACAAAATTATAATATTATGAAACAATGTTTCATAAAAGACTCATATATACTTGATATATAAGAAGGTATTAACATTCATATATTAACTAGATTGTTTATGATTAAAGTATTAATGAATTAGGGGAAAGATTACACAAAAAATTATATATTTCTATAAGATGTACATTTCTTCTTTAAAAAATGGTTTCTATGTTTATAGTCTAGTTTCATTAATGACACATTTTTTTCATTCAGGATTTGTAACTATTAAATTTTCTATAATCTTACGAATCATTAATATCAATGAACGTTTTTTTTTAATTTTGGATCTGAAAAAATCTCATTAAGGGATATATAATGAATGAGAAAATTGTAATCCATTTGAAATTAAAGAAAACCTAAAAGAATATTTTCCATTTATATATATTAAACTATTATCTAATAAAAATATCTTATACTAAAAAAATTAAAATTTATTCCAAATGTTTTCAAAAAATATTTATCTCAACATAATTTAAAATTCCAAATTTATGACGGTATCTTTGAAAACACGCAAAATTTTGTTTGAAAACAAACCATTTACCATTATATAATAACAAATATTTATTTAAATAATAAACTTATTTTAATAAATTTTTAATTCAAAATGGTCACATAAAAACCCATCAACAAGGATATTTCTTGAGACAATGTCTTCATACAACATTAATAAGAACTAGTTTAAAGGAATAAAATACCTAATTACTTACACTAAATTCGTAAGAGTAACATATAAATATTTATCTCTATAAATTTCATAATTTTAACTTATAAAATCTTTACCCCATTAAAATTATTAGAATATGATAGAAATATTTTCTTTTTTTACTTCATCGGAGTAACTTATAATCATTTAACTACATCGACATTACCAAATTCATTGAAGAGCTATATTGAGATCAATTATCATCATAAATAATATAATTAAACCACAAAACATATCAAATATTTTATTCACAAAATATAATTTCACAAAATATTCTATTAAAAACATATATGGATAAAATTTCATATTTTATGAAAAAATAAGGATGGAAATGATTTTTCAATTAAAAACTCCTACAATATAAAAATTCATTCAAGAAGGAGATATAAGATATTATTTTCAAATCTATGAAATATATATATAAATAATATGAAATATTAAGCTTAATGATGATGATAAATCTATTTTATAACACATTGTTTTAGAAAAATTATTTTTTAAAATTTTGTAATGAAAGTATCAAATGAACATTTATGGAGAATGATGAAAAGTTTCATTATATAAACAGTTACAATGAAATTAGAAAATATTTGGAAATTACCTATATCAATCATGAAATTTCTTTTATTAATAATTTTATAACATTTTAATGAAAATTGAAAAGGAGAAAAAACATTTTAATGCATCTAAATGTGTTCATTAAGAAAAAACATCAAACCACTTTGAAAACCATTAAATCTAATTGAAATTATAGATGATAATTTGAAATAGATTTATAAAGAAAATTAATTTTAGTAAATATTATAAAATATATTATTAAGGTAGTTTATACACAAAACAAAAGATGATATAATGTTAGATTAACATTAGTCCCAAATAAATGAAATTGAGATGCGAAATCCCTTGCCTGGCATGGAAACCTTCCCTTAGGACTTTTAATTTCCTGAATAATAAAAGTAAATTATATACATAATTTATAAAAAATGATTTTTTTCTACATTAATACTATTACTTTTTTTTCATTTTTTACTATGTTATATTTAATTATTAAATTTGTTAAGTTCATTATATACATTTTGAGGACTTATGGTTCATAATCCAAAAAAACATTTATAGGTTAACCATTGTCAATGGGATAATTATTCCATAATCTTCGTAATTTAATCATAACATAATTATCATTTTTATAAATTTAATATACTTTTACAACTAGACATTTTTGTTAGTTTTAAAAACTTATGAACCCAATTTCATGGAGATGACAGTCGATATATACACATGAACAATGTTTCCATTTTTATACATCCTGTAAAACGTAAAAATTAGACAATATTTTACAGATACATAATCAAAAATATTTTATAAATTTCATATTTATTCATTACATACATCATACTATATAGTGACAAAATTTTGCATGAAAAATTAATTACATAGCTTTAGGGAGTTGATAGTCCACATGTACGGATGAGCAATGTTATCATTTTCCAACAAATTTAATGGTAAGAAGTTATGTAATATAATGAATAACCTTGATATTTTAATGAAATATATCCTTTTATAATTATTTTTTTCTCATTTATATCTTTTGGTACACACAATAATGGGTATAACTGAAACACTTAACATTTTTTACTTATTAGGCATCAATTATCGGATAACCATTGGATTGGATAGTAGGAATATTACTAAATAATTGTGAAATATATTCTTTATAATTAAAAATTATGTTATAGGACCATAATTGATCATATTAGTACATATTTGATCAAGGTAATTCGACCCTTACAACCTTTGTCTTGATTTCTATGTATTTAATGGACAATTTTCATTAAAATAGACTCATACAATATTTAAATCAATAGAAGGTATAAAATATCACTCTATTAGATTTAAAGATATCTTATGTCTACACATTGTGAAAAAAATATTATGATTTAGTATATATCTATATTTTTACATTAATGAATCTTTTTCAGGATTTTAATTAATTTTTATATTTAATAGATATTTAATGACCTCTAATTCTTAGGAAACACCGATTCATTATTTCTCCAATCAACAACTAAATATAATAATTTTTTTTAAATATATTAAATGAAATATAATTCAAGTTTTTAATGAGTGTAAATAATTTCATAGGTTGATATAACATAATATTTATTTTTGATAATATTATATTAGAAGTAGTACTTTTTTTATTATTTTCATGTCAAATTAATTGAATACATTATAAATATACAATAATGATATTTTATGAGAATATTATTTTATTAATTCCCATAAATCTCATTAAACCAATAAAATTCGTTAAATAAGATAATATATGATCTATAATTTCATCCATTTTCCATTTATAGTATTTTTGGAACAATTTGTCTTAAGTTTGTTTTAATTATATTTTAATCCTCAAATAAATTCCTAGATTTCCCCACCTATCTCTTATAAAAGGTCCCCTCTCGTTTCCCTTATTTATATCACATTGAGCCCTTTAGGTTAACTATACTCAACAAAATTTACGTATAAAATTACATGTTGACATTATTGAGATGGTTTTCTACCCAAAATAGCAACCTTAAATCCCTTTAGAGAATATGTAAAGGAATAAAACTAAAGAAGAGGTAATCACATTCACTGATCACAATATTTTCTAATCATATTTAACTAATATATATCTTTTTTATTTATCCAAAAATAATATATTTATTATCAAAAATATTTTTAAATTTTATTATGACTATTAAAACACCCTAATACAAATGTATTTCCCACACAACAAGAAGTGAAAGTATCGATCGTATAGTCGTATGAATTACCATCTCCACGAAGTTATTCAATTAGATTTTCATCACCATATTTTATGGAAGGATATAATTATGGTCTTAATAATTTTATATTATATATATAACCTAATTTTAAATCTTTAATGATAGTATAATCTATACCATTTTACTATCCCATTATTTGGGAAATGATAATGTTTCTTACGCATACATGTGGGATACCACCTCCATGAATTGATGTGATAAATTTTTTACATATATTATAAATGGAAGGAAAATAAGATGAATTTTATGAATATATATGATATATATTATATAATAATAATTATATATTGTTGAAATCTTTTTTCCATTCTATCAATCCATCTGTTAAAAACGGAAAAACGTTCATTTGTATGTATAGGCTACCATCTATATGAATAATGTAATTCGGTTTATATATTTTATTTTCATGAATGATTAAAAATATTTATACAATGAATATATATTATTTTTGTAACATCATAAATATTATGTAAATAAAGGAAGCACGATCAAAGTACTAGGTCCGGGACAGCCGAACAAAAACATGCTTGGAAGAAGAAGTAGTTTTCATAATGACAAGTGATTTTAATAAAACAATTTGTAAAAAATGGGTGATTAGATATCATGAATAAATCATAAAAGTAATTATAGATAGAAATATGTTAATATAATATAAATATAATTAATTATTATTTAGTGTACAAGAGTTTTGAACATGAGTGAGTAAAGGTGACATCAGAGGTAATGGATTTATGTTTCAATCATATTTTAATAGGAATTCATTATACATTAATTTTCATTTAAGAAATTATATGATCCTCATATAACGAATCCCTTTAATTTTTTTATACTATGGAAATTTTTTGATATTATATTCCTTCCATTAAGTTTACTCATTTTTATTATTTATGAGATAATTTTTTTTAGGAAAACCAACATTAATTCTATATTATAACTAAAATCATTTTCCATCCATATCCATGTTTATTAAGAATATTTTAAATAATTTGTTAAATATTATTATAAAATAATTTTAATATATTTTTCTATCATTTACATTTTCTAATTTTTTTATTGATGAATCTTCTTAGTTTATGAAAAGAGTATTTTTTAATTTTGAAACAAACCTGAAAGGAATGTATTTTAACTTATATTAAATGAATAATGTTTTTCACTGTCATGAAGACTCAATGATTTTAAGATTAATGTATTATTGTTTAAGACTCTTTTAAATAATTTTTTTTATTTATAATGTTTTAAATTTTTTATTATTTGAAATGATATATTCAAATTGAAAAAGTTATTTTCCTTAATATGTTTTAGTTATTATTGAATTGTATTTATAATCATAAAAATATTGATTCTATTTATGATTTAATGGGTTTATAATACATGGATACTATTCTTATTAATTTTATAGATGGATTACGATAATGATGAAAAATGTCTATGAAACCCATTTGTATGGGATATGTTACGGTGGAGTGTTTGTGAAACCTACATTCTTTACATGGGTTATGATAAGATGAATGTTTAATGATAATGTGGAACACATATGAATGGTTAACATTATATTGTTGTTTGTGAATATATATATATATATCTCTAATTATTTGGGTAAAATATTATATCTTATCATATAGTTATGTGAAACCAGTCGATGTGCTTGATCCGTTATGGGAAACAAGTCAATGTTCTTGATATATTTTGAAAAACAAGTTGACATGTTTGATACAATATGGTAAATATGTTTTCATTCCTAATATGATGGTATTTCTAGTCAAAATAGACATATGAAATTTTTTCTATACATTTTATCATAACACATAACATTATGACATGAAATTATGGTTCAAGATTATGTTATGACCAGTTCCCATTCTTATGATTCGCGAATTTTGAAATGACAAAGTTTTATACCATAACTAATTTTATAATATTTGTAATAAAAGTTAAAAAAATTATGTTGTAGACATGATCTAATACACTTATTGCTATCTTATTCTTTCATATTTGCACTGATTGATATCTCCCATGTTTACCCATACTGAGTATTTGAGATCATTAGTTTCTTATTTTTCCTTTCCAAATGTTCTGAATAAATTTTTTTTTGTAATTAATTTGAAGTATAATATAATGGAGGATAATTATGGTAGATATTTAATTTATTTCATAAAATATTTTTTTATATTTAGACATCAGTGACTCTGAACTTTTACGGTTTTATTGTAGATCATATTGGTATGTATTGAATATTCATATAATAATACGTATTATTTATAAAAGAAAATCTGAGGACACAATAATTAGTATCATAATACTATTTAGTCAATAATTGGTTATTAGTGTCAGATAACCATTATGAATACCCCAGGGATAGGTCTATTTATATGATAAAATACAAATGTTTTGTTAATGACCAGGATTTTCATATGTTAAACTGAGGGTGTCATAGAAAAAAGTGTCAAAATATTGAAATTACATAAAGGAATTTTTATGAATTATATGGTGTTTTTATAGGTATATTGTTTTCCTCACTATTTGTTCTTGATTTTATTCAATGGATAGAACATAATGTATTCATTTTAATGCTGAATTTGATAGAAAATGCAATGATTGTCTTCCCAAGAAACCAATAGTTTTTAGATAGTTCTCGTAATATTTATAATATACTCGGGTTACATTATCATGCTATGATCAGGCTGATTTTCCAAATGTTCAAATGAGGGAATAAAATAATTTTTATTCTTTCATAAAGAAAAAACCCACATTGTCACGACCCGTCCTTGGGGCCCGTGCCGTGACTACCCCATGCCCGCCTTCCATAGGCCAGGGGCTGGCGACTAGCACCGAAGGCATAAATCCAGATAACTGGGAAGGTATTGCCTTTTATAAAATTAATCAAAACACCACAGAGTACAAGCGGAAGAAAAACACTAAGTACAAAAGAAAAGCTGAAAAGTAAATGGGCTAGAATACAAACCCAAAAGAAAGTTCAACTACAATTGAACAAGGTACAACAGTAAAAAGACAAACAGCTGGAAGAAGGATGCAGCTCCTGGGTCATCCTCCTCAGATCCTACCAAAAGGGTAGGTAAAAATAGCCTCCTCCACACTCTCGTCTATCAACCTCCTCTACGTGTCGTCTCGTCGTGTAGTCCACCTACGGGTACTGACTCGTCGTGTAGTCCACCTACGGGTACTGACTCGTCGTGTAGTCCACCTCCGGGTACCGGCCAGTCCTCGAACACTCGGCCTCCGTCAGCACTGCCCGTCATCTACAACCAACACAACGAGGTGCGGGTATATCCCGTGCAGGGGTGAGTATAACGATACTCAGTAGGGACCCTGAGACCCCCAAGGTATCACTAAACCAATAAGGACAACCACAAAAAGATCTCAATAGATAACCTCTACTTAGATATATTCCCATACAGATACCTAAGTTATCAAGTAACCCATCTCAATCAGGAGGAAACACAAGGATTGTGAAATCAACAGATAACCACTACCCAGGTATATGCCCATACATATACCTTAGTTATCATGAGACCCATCTCAATCATGAGTTAAACACAGGGTCAAAAGTCTCAGCTCAACCAGGATTTTCATTATCGAAACCGTAACTGCTGAAGAGCTCCGTCTCTGGAGTGTACAGTGGTCCTGTCACGACTCCGAGGTACTGCTCACTAACCTAAGACTGCTGTGGTACTCCTCCTGTCGAGTACCGCGGGTCTGCGGCCAACTATCGGGCGCTCCGTCCGCTGTGGGTCTGTCGCCAAATATCGGGTGCTCCCCCTAATAGCCTATAGAGGTACTCCTCCTATCGAGTACTGCGTGTCTGCGGCCAACTACCGGGTGATCCGTCCGCCGTGGTTCTGCCGCCAAATACCGGGCGCTCCGTCCACTGGGCTAGTCGACTCACTCCAAGTCGAGTCGGTCAATCAGTCGTCAGGTCTCAGCCGGCTACACGGTCTCCGTACTCCGCACGCTCGTCTCCGGGAGGGTCCGCTCCACAAGCTACTGGTCGATACTCCAAGTATCACAATGTCCCACGAAGAAGTATGTCAAAGGACCGCCTCGTCATAGGGGTCTCAATGTAATAGTCGGCGCGTCAATCGGACGCCCAGTCTGTGAGTTATTACCCTTTTCGTACCCGGGGCCCGGTTGGATTCGTGCGAACCGACCCGACCGTATCTCAACTATACCCCGAACTCTCATAGGGTAAACTCATAGGGACCGTTTCTCAACGTGATCACCAACACCGCTGACGGTTCATCAAACGGACGTCCGGTCTGAAGGATATCATCTCTTTTTCGTTCCAGGGGCCCGGTTGGATTTCGGGTACAATCCAACCCGACTATAACCCAACTGCATCCAACACTCGGGAAGAGGATGCCAAAAGATCCGTATCGTCAACAGGAACGCAACGCGACAGACGGCGCGTCAATCGGACGCCCGGTCTGGAAGTTATAGGCTTTTTCGTCCCGGGGGCCCAGTTGGTTTTTAAGTTAAAACCAACCCGACCGTACTCCAACTGCGTCCAAACCTCGAGCGGAGTAAGCCAAAAGATCCGTCTCCCTTAGAGGAATCCATCAATGTCGACTTCATGTCAATCGGACGTCCGGAGCTCATGATATTAGCGTTTCCGCTCCGAGGGCCCGTTTGGTTTCGTGGACGAACCAACCCGACCGAACCCAAAGTTTTCCGAAAGCATGAGTGCGATATACCAAAACGACCATCTCGATGTAAGGATCGTGTTTCCACTAACGGCACGTTGCTCGGAAGCCCGTAGCTCATGTTACATGCAAAAGACCGAAAACGGTCCTAAGACGGGGGGTCTGGGCCCGGGCCGACCCGCCCCGACCCCCCTGGGTCGGCCGAACCGGGTCGACCCGAATCAGGTCGACCCGACCCGGCTATACCGGTCGGACCGGCCTGGCTCGGCTCGGCCGAGCGGCCGAGCGCGGCAGAAGCCGCGGGGCGCTGCCCCCGCGAGTTGGAGGTGTTGTGGCCCCGCGCGGGGCCGCGATGGATCCACGGATGCGGCATGTCGCCGCGTCCCGTGCGTGCGAGCCGGTCCTGCGCGGCCACGGGTCTGTTGGCCGCCGCCACCGCAGCTGAAGCAGCGGCGGCCCTGTCCGGCGGCGTGCCGGGGCGCTGCCGCCTCCAGCTGCCCACGCCGCCGGTAGCTTCCGCGGGCCACCGGAGTAGCTCCGGTGGTCCGGTTTCCCTCCCGTCTGAGCCGCTGTTCCTCCCGAGTTCCGTTCTTCACTGCGGGATCATCAAATCTCCCTTGCGTCACGTTTTGCAGTCGCCCGCCAAATCCGCACAACCACGAAGAATGGCGGAGGGTTGTCGGGTCGTGTTCGTTTGGCCCACACCCTCCGCGTTAAATAATAACAGTCGGGAGAATTTATTCAACACATGAAACAACAATTTTAATAAATTAAAATTGTTCTAATGAAACCGGTTCTTTAATTTAAAAGAAACGTTCACGGGAAAAAAAATATTCACAACAACCCCTACCTCGTCAAGTCGTCGCACGCGGGTTCTTTGCGGATTTGATCGTCGTGGAAGGAGGCGATCATCGCGTCCCGGAAGGCGTTGCGTCGTCGCGGAAGGGTGACGTGTCGTCGCGGAAGGGCATCGCGTCATCACAGAAGGGCGTTGCGTCGTCGCGGAATACGTTGCGCGTCGATGAACTCTGAGGTTCAAGAACAAGAGATTTAATTTTTATAATTAAATCTGTGCGTTGTTAAAAACCAAAAATGAGTTTTAAAACAAACCCAAAATCTCTTACGTCAAACAGAAGATCGAAGATTTCATTGCGGACGAAGGAACGTCACAGAAGAAAATCGCGGAAGATGAAACGTTGGCGTTGCGGCACACGGCGTCGCGTCGTCGATTACCGCAGTTTCGGCGTTCTTCGTCGGAGGCCGGCGTTCTTCGCGTTCTTCGCGTAGAAGGGTGAAGGCACAAGAATTCTATCAAAAGCCTCCCAATGTGTAATCCTCAAGATGTGGCGTTGGTCTTATTTTATTACTACGCCAACGAATTTCAAACCGGTTAAGAAACGGAAAAATGATAAGTAACGACCCATTAATTCATAGAATGAATTCAACGAAATAAACTTCCCCATTAATTCAACGAAGAAAACCGCCCAATTAATTGGTGTGTTAAGAAAAATAATAAAAATCATCAGTTGAATTTCATAATGATGGGTTTTCGCGAGTGCGTTACTTAGCGGAAAAGAAACGGCGGGGATCGTGCGGGCCCCACCCCACAAATATCCTACCAAGAGGGTAGGATATTTTTGGATAGCACCCTATCCGGATCAACTCAGCTTAAGCCTCTTTAAGTGGCTTCAAGTGGCTTCCAAGTGGCTTAAGTGAAATAAAATAAAGTTTCTCGTACAATTATTTTATTTCTTAACTTTAAGACCAAAAATTAAAAACCACACCCAAGTAAACGCAGCTCTGGAAGAGGCATTTTTAAGCAATTACCGGCACTGCAATTCCATCGGTGCCCTCAGTATTCGATTTCGAGCACCGGTTCAAAAGTTAGAAAAACCCGCTCGTCCGTTCACTGAACGTACCCGAGCTAAACTTCGGCAAATGATTTCGGGCACACCGGGCCTCGGAATCATGTGCCGTCAGAAACTGCGTTCTTGTAAAATTCCAAAGAAAATTAACAAAAAAATTTCCTTTGAATTTACGGGTCTTTACATGACTCCCACCACAGGGCTTTACGTCCCCGTAAAGCTTCACTAGAAACTTAGGGATACAAAGGCGGTGTTGAGCACGCATTTGAGCCTTCCGCTCCCATGTGCTCACCTAGCGATTCCTGTGCTGCCAAAGAAAGTTCACTAGAGGAATCGATCATCCCCGTAGGATCCACTTCTATCAATCCTCGATCCCCACAGGAACCTCTGTAGAAGTAACCCCATCGCCATTGTCCAGCTCCTCATGGTCGATGATATGCGGAGGGTCGAGCACATATCTCCTCAGTTGAGATACCTGGAAAACGTCATGCACCTAGTGCAACTGAAGTGGATGTGTCAAGCGGTAAACCACCTCGCCTACCCAGATGAGGACCTAGAAAGGTCTGTTGAACCTTGGAGATAACTTGCCTCCCTGGTCACATCTCCGTAAACCTCGTCGAGGTGAGACTCGTATAAGGGCGTGATGGTCATCCTCGAACTCTAGAGGCCTCCAAGTCTTGTCAACATAAGGCTTCTATCAGCCCTGTGTCGTCCTCATCCGCTCTTGGATGACCTGGACCTCCTCTAGTCTCACAAGAGCTGCTATGATTTCTTCTTTGCCGATAAGAGAAATCTGGTATCATCCCCTGGATGAACCACATACTTTTCCTAATATAGTCAATCCTAACATGAATGATGCATTCATGCCATGGATGACGTCGTAAGGCCTCGACGTAACTACCATGAGATCCAACTGTCACTCTCGCCTCCAAGGGTCGAGTCACACTGTCGGCATCAGTGTGTGGTCACTAGGTCTCCTTCAGTAGAAAACTAGATAGTGAGGGTCAAGTCAACAGTCTTAACCGGGACCACTCAGTATCAACCAAACAAAAAGGACTGGAAAGAAAACTTTACAAAGATAAGTGTCTTTTCATTATTGCAGCTCATAGTACAAAGACACAAAGCAACTACAGACAAACATCCACAAAAATTGAAGCAACATGATGAATAGACTCCAGGTCGGAAGCTAGTCCTGCTCCTGTCCATCTGCTTACGGAGCTCCATGACCGTAGGCCTCAGCTGCCTGAAGCTGAGCTCTCCCATGTTCTCATGTCCTCTGCGGTCAGGGTGGGCCTCCTGGTGGTGGGGGTGGTAACACCCCGAAGCGTCGTCCACCTCCAGCTACACGACCAGCTCCTCTGCCATGGTCGCCTACTCCTAGCGATCCGCCCTGATCGAACCTCTGCCTCTTCCTCGGAGGTTCTTCATTTAATTGTTGGTCATCTGCATGGCGGGTCAGACAGTCACGTTCCATGTGACCAATTCCGCCACAGGAGTAACACTGTCCACTCTCGGCACGTCTGGCTCTAACACCACCCTGGTTTCCCAGGACAACTGAACCTGAGTCGTGCAGTCGGCCATCAGTAGGTCTGGTCCTCTTAGACCTCTGCGTCATCTATCTACTGGCTGGTGTAGAAGACTCTGCCGCAAGCAAGCTAGTGGTGGGTCCTGTTGCTGGAGACTGCTCATCAAGGAAACTCTCCACTAGGAGGGCTCTCTCCAACACCCATGTCTGTGTTGGAATGCGGTGAGAAACAACAGAAGCTCTAATCTCTCACCTGAGCCCCTGCTCGATGGTTCAGGCCCTGAAGAATGGGTCTCGTACCATATCTGTGGAGTAGCGCGAGAGGTCTGTGAATCTCGCTGAGTACTGCGCCGCTGACATGCTGCCCTGCCGCAGCTGAAGTAGCTCCTGTATACGCACCGCTCGAAGGGTGGCTGGTACAAACTCTGTCTGGAACAGGCTCTCGAAGTCTTCCCATATATGTGTCGCCTCGTTATGCATCTGAAGCATCAGGCTCTACCATCTGCATGCTGCTGCCTGAAGAAGGATGGTAGCAAGGATCACCATGAAATCTGTCAGCGTCCCCACTAGCCTGAAGACTCTCACCATAGCCTCCAGCCAATCCTCAGCCGCCTAAAGGTCCATACCTCCCTGGAACCTGGGTGGCCTCTGGCGCTGGAACTCATGCAGTGCGCTCAAGCGACGGGCATCCTCTGCTGCTGGGGATGGTGGCATCGGTGGCCCAACGGGTAGTAGTACCGCTGGTGCCTCCACTGGTGCCTCAACTAGAATAGGGACCTATACTGAGGCCTCATTGCTTGGCGAGCTGTCAGTACGTACCACTCTCGGGGCTCTAGCTGGTCGTCCACGGGGAGGCATCCTGAAAGAAACAACATGACACGGTCAAAAGATTATCCTTGGTGAGCTGACGTGGTTTGAGCTGACATTTAAATAACACTTCTGGAAAACATACACGCAATCTGTGTTTTCGTGCACAAAGTCAGAAATCAGTTGTCAGGGTCCTGGTGTATGGATACGTCGACCGCCCGCACCAACACTGGACTCCCTGAACTGAAACCCACACTCGGTACTCTTAACACTATTGCTTCACAGAAAGAAACATCAGAGTTATAAGTTCTGCGGTAGAACCAATCTCATCTAATACCAATTGTCACAACTGGGTCCCAGTGACAACATAGACACCCCGCCATAACATGGCCGTTGGGTCCTGTCCCACCAGGTAACACCAATTGCCCCGCAGACACGTGGGGCCCACCCCAGGGTTCACCCACGTGCCTGAACGGGTTATCAGACTAATGACAGTCCCCACAGGCCAACACATGTCCTTTCTAGTGTGTTTTTTCCTCACTCACACACACCCTAGGAAACTTCTAGAAGCAACGGGATTAATAGCCTCTAGGTCAGAAGCTAGTCCTACTCCCGTCCATCTGATTCCGGAGCTCCATGACCGTATGCCTCAACTGCCTGAAGCTGAGCTCTCCCATGTCCTCATGTCCCCTACGGTCGAGGTGGGACTCCTGGTGGTGGGTGTGGTAACACCCCGAAGCGTCGTCCACCTCCAGCTGCATGGCCAGCTCCTCTGCCATGGTCGCCTACTCCTAGCGGTCCACCCTAATCGAACCTCTACCTCTACCTCGGAGGTTCTTCATTTAACTGCTGGTCATCTGCATGGCGGGTCGGACAGTCACGTTCCATGTGACCAATTCCTCCGAAGGAGTAACACTGTCCACTCTCAGCACATCTGGCTCTGACTCCACCCTGGTTTCCCAGCACAACAGAACCTGAGTCGTGCAGTCGGCCATCGGTAGGTCTGGTCCTCTTGGACCTCTGCGTCATCTGTTTACTGCCTACTGCAGAAGACTCTTCCGCAAGCCAGCTAGTGGTGGGTCCTGCTGCTGGAGACTGTTCAGCAAGGAATCTCTCCACTAGGAGGGCTCTCTCCAACACCCCTGTCTGCGTCGGAATGCTGTGAGAAACAACAGAAGCTCTAATCTCTTTCCTGATCCCCTTCTCGAAGGTTCAGGCCCTAAAGAACGGGCCCCGTACCATATTTGTGGAGTAGCATGATAGGTCTGTGAATCTCGCTGAGTACTCCGCCACTGACATGCTGCCCTGCCGCAGCTGAAGTAGCTCCTGTATACGCACTGCTCGAAGGGTGGCTGGTACAAACTCTTCCCGGAACAGGCTCTCGAAGTCTTCCCATAGAAGTGTCCCCTCGTCATGCATCTAAAGCATCAGGCTCCACCATCTGCCTGCTGCTGCCCGAAAAAGGCTGGAAGCAAGGATCACCATGAAATCTGTCGGCATCCCCACTAGACTGAAGACTCTCACCACATCCTCCAGCCAATCCTCAGCCGCCTGCGGGTCCGTCCCTCCCTGGAACCTGGGTGGCCTCTGGCGCTAGAACTCATGCAGTGCGCTCAAGCAATGTGCATCCTCTGCTGCTGGGGCTGGTGGCATCGGTGGCCCAACTGGTAGTAGTACCGGTGTTGCCTCCGCTGGTGCCTCAACTGGGATAGGGCCATGTACTGAGGCCTCGTCACTCGGCGGACTGTTAGTACGTACCACTCTCGGGGCTCTAGCTGGTCGTCCACAGGGAGGCATCCTGAAAGAAACAACGTGACACGGTCAAAAGATTATCCCTGGTGAGCTGACCGGGTTTGAGTTGACATTTAAATAAAACTTCTGAAAAACATACACGTAATCAGTGTTTTCAGGCACAAAGTCGGAAATCAGTTGTCCGGGTCCTGGTGTATGGATACATCGGCCGCCCGCACCAACACTGGACTCCCTATACTGAACACCACACTCGGTACTCTTAACACTATTGCTTCACAGAAATAAACATCAGAGTTATAAGTTCTGCGGTAGAACCTAACTCCTCTGATACCAATTGTCACGACCCATCCTCGGGGCCCGTGCCGTGAATACCCCAAGCCCGCCTTCCATAGGCCAGAGGTTGGCGACTAGAACCAAAGGCGTAAATCTCGATAACTGGGAAGGAATTGTCTTTTATAAAAGTAAACAAAACACCACAGAGTACAAGCGGAAGCAAAACACTAAGTACAAAATAAAAGCTGAAAAGTAAATGGGCCAGAATACAAACCCAAAAGAAAGTACAACTACAACTGAACAAGGTACAACAACAAAAAGACAAACAGTTGGAAGAAGGATGCAGCTCCTGGGTCGTCCTCCTCATATCCTACCTGAAGGGTAGGTACAAATAGCCTCCCCCATGCTCTCATCCTTCAACCTCCTCTGTGCGTCGTCTCATCGTGTAGTCCACCTCCAGGTACTGACTCGTCGTGTAGTCCACCTCCGGGTACCGGCCAGTCCTCGAACACTCGGCCTCCGTCAGCATTGCCCGTCGTCTACAACCAACACAACGAGGTGCGGGCATAGCCTGTGCAGGGGTGAGTATAACGATACTCAGTAGGGACCCCGAGACCCTCAAGGTCTCACTAAACCAACAAGGATAACCACAAGAAGATCTCAACAGCTAACCACTACTTAGATATATGCTCATACATATACCTATGTTATTAAGTAACCCATCTCAATCATGAGGAAACACAAGGATTGTGAAATCAACGGATAACCACTACCCAGGTATATGCCCATACATATACCTTAGTTATCAAGCGACCCATCTCAATCATGAGGTAAACACAGGGTCAAAAGTCTCAGCTCAACCAAGATTTTCATTATCGAAACCGTAACTGCTGAAGAGCTCCGTCTCTGGAGTGTACAGTGGTCCTATCACGACTCCGAGGTACTACTCACTAACCTAAGACTATTGTCGTACTCCTCCTGTCAAGTACCACAGGTCTGAGGCCAACTACCGGGTGCTCCGTCCGCTGTGGGTCTGTCGCCAAATACCGGGCGCTCCCCCTAATAGCGTACAGAGGTACTCCTCCTTTCGAGTATCGTGGGTCTACGGCCAACTACCGGGCGCTCCGTCCGCCGTGGGTCTGCCACCAAATACGGGGCGCTCCGTCCACTGGGCTAGTCGACTCACTCCAAGTCGAGTCGGTCAAGCAGTCGTCAGGTCTTAGCCGGCTACACGGTCTCTGTACTCCGCACGCTCGTCTCCGGGAGGGTCCGCTCCATGAGCTACTGTTTGATACTCCAAGTATCACAAAGTCCCATGAAGAAGTATCTCAAAGGACCACCTCGTCATAGGGGTCTCAACGCAATAGTCGGCACGTCAATCGGACGCCCGGTCTGTGAGTTATTAGCCTTTTCATCCACGGGGCCCAGTTGGTTTCGTGTGAACCAACCCGGCCGTATCTCAACTGTACCCCGAACTCTCATAGGGTATACTCATAGGGACCGTTTCTCAATGTGATCACCAACACCGCTGACGGTTCATCAAACGGGCGTCCGGTCTGAAAGATATCAACTCTTTTCCGTTCCAGGGGCCCGGTTGGATTTCAGGTACAATCCAACCCGACTATAACCCAACTGCATCCAACACTCGGGCGGAGGATGCCAAAAGTTTCGTATCGTCAGCAGGAACGCAACGCGACAGACAGCGCGTCAATCAGACGCCCGGTCTGGAAGTTATTGGTTTTTTTGTCACAGGGCCCGGTTGGTTTTTAAGTTAAAACCAATCCGACCGTACTCCAACTGCGTCCAAACCTCAAGCGGAGTAAGCCAGAAGATCCGTCTCCCTTAGAGGAATCCATAAAAGTCCATTGCACGTCAATCGGACATCCGGAGCTCAAGATATGAGCGTTTCCGCTCTGAGGGCCCGGTTGGATTCGTGGACGAACCAACCCGGCCGAACCCAAAGTGTTCCGAAACCTTGAGTGCGATATACCGAAACGACCGTCTCGATTCAAGGATCGCGTTACCACTGACGACGCGTTGTTCGGAAGCCCGTATCTCATTTTACGGGAAAAAGACCGAAAACGGTCCGAAGACGGGGTCCAGGCCCGGGCCGACCCGCCCCGACCCCCCCGGGGTCGGCCGAACCGGGCCGCCCAAACCGGGTCGACCCGACCCAATCCGACCCGTCTAGACCTGGTCCGGTCCGCCCAGGACGCGGCCGGGCCGGTCAGACCGGCCGGGCTCGGCTCGGCCGAGCGGCCGAGCGCGGTAGAAGCCGCGGGGCACTGCCCCCGCGGGTTGGAGGTGTCGTGGCCCCGTGTGGGGCCGCGATGGATCCACAGACGCGGCATGTTGCCGCGTCCCGTGCTTGTGAGCTGGACCCGCGCAGCCGTGGGTCTGTTGGCCGCCGCCGCCGCAGCGGCCCTGTCCGGCGGCGCGCCGCCGGTACCTTCCGCGGGCCACCAGAGTTGCTCCGGTGGTCCGTTTTCCTTCCTGTCTGCGCCGCTGCTCCTCCCGGGTTTCGTTCATCACTGCTGGATCATCAAATCGCCCTTGTGTCACGTTTTGCCGACGCCCTCCAAATCCGCACAACCACGAAGAATGTCGGAGGGTTGTCGGGTCGTGTTCGTTTGTCCCTCACCCTCCGCGTTAGATAATAACAGTCGAGAGAATTTATTCAACACATGAAACAACAATTTTAATAAATTAAAATTGTTCTTATGAAACCAGTTCTTTAATTTAAAAGAAACGTTCACGGGAAAATAAAATATTCACAAAACCCCTACCTCGTCAAGTCGTCGCAGGCGGGTTCTTCGCGGATTTTATCGCCGCGGAAGGAGGCGATCGTCTCGTCGCGGAAGGCATTGCGTCGTCACGGAAGGGTGTCGCATTGTCACGGAAGGGCATCGCGTCGTCACAGAAGGGTGTCGCGTCGTCGCGGAATACGGTGCGCGTCGACGAACTCCGAGGTTCAAGAACAACAGATTTAATTTGTATAATTAAATCTGTGCATTGTTAAAAACCACAAAGGAGTTTTAAAAGAAACCCGAAATCTCTTACCTCAAACAGAAGATCGAAGATTTCGTTGCGGACGATGGAACGTCATAGAAGAACGTCGCGGAAGAGGAAACATCGGTGTTGCGGCACATGGCATCGCGTCGTCGATTACCGCGGTTTCCGCGTTCTTTATCGGAGGCCGGAATTCTTCGCAAAGAAGGGTGAAGGCACAAGAATTCTGTCAAAAGCCTCCCAACGTGTAATCCTCAAGATGTGGTGTTGGTCCTATTTTATTACTACGCCAACAGATTTCAAACCGTTTAAGAAACTAAAAAGAGATAAGTAAAGACCCATTAATTCGTAGAATTAATTCAACGAAATAAACTGCCCAATTAATTCAATGAAGAAAACCGCCCAATTAATTGGTGCATTAAGAAAAATAAGAAAACGTGTCAGTTGACTTTCATAATGATGGGTTTTCGCAGGTGCGTTACTTAGCGGAAATGAAACGGTGGGGCTCGTGCGGGCCCCACCCAACAAATATCCATTCAAGAGGGTAGGATATTTTTGGATAGCACCCTATCCGGATCAACTCATCTTAAGCCGCTTTTAGTGGCTTCAAGTGGCTTCTAAGTGGCTTAAGTGAAATAAAATAAAGTTTGTCGTACAATTATTATATTTCTTAACTTTAAGCCCGAAAATTAAAAACCACACCCGAGTAAACGCAACTCCGGAAGAGGCGTTTCTAAGAAATTACCAGCACTGTGATTCCATCGGTGCCCTCAAAATTCGATTCCGAGCACCGGTTCAAAAGTTAGAAAAACCCGCTCATCCGTTCAATGAACGTACCCGAGCCAAACTTCAGCAAATGATTCCGGGCACACCGGGCCTCAGAATCAGGTGCTGTCAGAAACTGCATTCTTATAAAATTCCAAAGAAAATTAAGAAAAAAATTTCCTTGGAATTTATGGGTCTTTACACACATCATTTAGTGGATCCACTAATACACTATTTTCTATGTAATGTATCAACACTGCTGAGAAAATATTTTATTATCTTCAATGCTTGGGGCATGAAAATGTTGTTCTAGATGTTTATCTACTAGAAGGAATAGTAAATCAATGGTTTAAACCTATAAATAATATGAGGTAAGATGAATAAATTGTTTCCTTATAGTGGTATGAGTTTAAGGGGATATTATAACTTAAGTACTTTCTTTATATTCTACGTACATACATAGAGAAAGAATTTATTGGGAAAATTTAAAATTATGATGAATCCATCAGAACATATTAAAAAAATTACAAGTATTTAAATGTATGAAATAGTTTAATTATCATACCTGAAAGAAAAATTGTTCAATTATTAGGTGGCTAAAAACAAATTAAATAAAAGTAATTACGTATAAGATAATTCTAGAGAAATTAAGAAATAATTCGATGTACACTCAATGTGGAAATGGAAATTATAGATTCTGACAATTACCAATATTTTGATAAGAATGTAAGGATCATGTTTGATTAAAACTCGAATAAATGACATGGTAGAAAGAAATTATAGCCCTCTCTATGCCAAAAATGTTGGAATAATCATCAGTGGTAGTATTTTAATAGAATATGGAGGTTCTATAAATGTTTAATATTTCATCGTAAATCTTATTAATATTAAAATGTGATTAATAGAGCAGTTAATGAATTAAATGTATAAGATTCAAAATAATTCACAACCCAAGTCCTAATGTTTCAAATTAAATGAGTATATGAATTATTCCAAAATGTTCATGAATTATAAGGATTTTATGATGATTCTAAAAATCCTATTAATCCAAAAGAAAAAGAGGAATCTCATGCGATCAAAACTATCAATGTGGTTTCTGATAATGACATGGTGAAAGGTAAACTAATTACCCAATCTAAAATAGGAAATGAATTATTTTTTATGGATCAACCCAATATTTTAATTATATATAGATTTTTTAGACTATCACTGTATCACCTCAATTATATGATGTTGAGTTAGCTGTGAAAACTCCATATGGAACAATGGTAGTATCTTGAGTCGAGGCTTCCTATCTCCTTGATTGTTGTTGGAAATTTAATCTTATAAATATTATAATTCTCCCTTCAGTTGAATTTGATGAGATTCATGGAGTGTATTTTATTTCCCTATATGAATACCATATCAATTTCCATGGAAGGGAAGTCACATTTAATATTTATAATAAACCTATAATCAATTAATGATTCAAGAATGATTGTTAACTATATCATATTGGATGGGGAGAAACTCAACATTAAGGATTTACATATATTCTAGTAGTTTTTTGATTTCTTTCTGAAGTAATTTTCATGCCTTCCACCAAATAGAAAATATTATATTTCAATATAATTCATAAATGGTTCTATATATGTTTCATAGAATCCTTACTGAATGTCCCCAATTGAGTTTCATGAATTGACGAAGACAATCCATGATAATCTTAATAAGGTTTCCATATTCCTTAGTGCATCAACATGGGATGTACCTATCTTATTTATTAATATAACAAATGGGTCCTTGTGTATTTTCCTTGATTATTGCTATCTTAACAAAGTCTTCACTATGAAAACGAGTCATATACATCATAATGATTACTTATTTTATAAATAATACAGAAATAAATACTTTAAAATAATTTACATTAATTGTAGATATCATCAATTGGGGTTCATAAAATAGGATATAAAGAAGACATCATTCCGTAAAAGGTATAAACATTATTATATTATAGTGATTCATTTTTGTCAAACTAATTTCTCCAATAACATCATGGATTTAAGGAATATAGTTTTTAGAGACTACCATGATCAATTTTTTGTAGTTTTTTAAGAATATAATATATTATATTCAATTCTCATAAAGATCACTTGAGGATTGAACATTATACCCTGAGGAAAAATAAGATTTATGTTAAATTAACCATGTTTTAATTTTGGATTTGGAATGATTCATTTCGGTTTTATATATTTTCAAGTAAAGTTATATTAGTAGCTCTTTCAAGGATAGAAGTTATAGAGATGTTTCCAAGAACAACCATGGTAACTAAATTCTGTACCTTTCGGGGATGGTTTGATACTATCAACATTTTGTGTGAGATTTCTAATTATTAACTAATTTAATCACCAGGTTTACTTTGAAATAGGTTATGTTCATATGGTTGGAGGTATATAAAGAGAATTTGAAGGATACAAAAATAATCTTGGTCGGTGCACCTATTCAAACACTACCCTATAGTTGAGAAAATGATTCAGATGTATAGTTATTCATCTATGAAATGGAATGGGATGTGTTCCTATGAAAAATGATACAGTAATAGATTATGCCTCAATCCCATTAAAAAATCAATTGAAATTTTACCCAACTTAAGTCATGGAGTTAGATAGAATAATTGTTTCATTCAATATATGGAAGAATTATCTCTGCAGTGAGAGGTGTGATATATATACAAATAATAAAATTTTAAGGTATATATTTACTGATAAATAGATGAATTTTCTGATGTCTGGGACAAAGATCCACTGAACGGTTCCCTGAGATGGTTGGCCACATGCCCTCAAGTGTGTCTCCATGTACGCCATAAGGTGCTGAAAAGAAGCAAGGGTTTGGTAAGTCAGTCTTGGGGGGACTATACCCTCATTTATCAGAATAAAACAGCAGCAGAAGAAAATAAAAATATCCAAGTACAAAAGAGTATAAATAACAAGAACAATACCATGAAATATGATAGTCAAAACAAAGATTTCAATATTCAACTAAAGGGTAAAATATGTTATGCCAATGAAAATGAAAAGTGAATACAATTCAACTAAAAGTAAAGAAACAATGAGTCACAAGTTGATTCTGAATCTTGTCATTCCTTTTCCTATGCTCGAATCGCAAACTGAAACCTATCCTAGGGCATTGCCGTTATCATTTCAGGCAACAAAAAAGGTTGTTCTGGTACCGATCGGGCGATATGAATAGGGTGTGAGTAAAACTTAGTGGATCACCACCAACAGTGTCTAAAAAGAGTCCAGTCGAATGATAGTGCATGAAATTATATGAATCAATAAATACAATTCATAAATTAAACATTTATCAAATTTTCAATTAATACATTATCATGACATAAGGCCAATTCAATCCATTTTTCCTAATTGGATCATCATTCATAATTATCAATTATTTGGTGCATGTCGTCATGCCTAACACCCCAAATATCAGTTGAAACATCATCCATTATTATCATTAATCATTTGGTGGAGAACTATGTGACTAGAACCCAAAATCATAGTGAATGTAGGACATCAAGCCAATCACTCCAATTCTCATTCAGGGTAGATAATCGTGCCTAACAAACCTTACATCTAAGCGTGTAGATAACAACTAGGGAGGGATTCCATGTCGAAGACCCAACTTCTATATTTTTCTAGAATGTCATACTAAGCACCACAAAATCTCATCCATTTAATCATTCTTTAAAACACAATAATTTTCCAAATTAATTATTTACTAATCCAATGATTAGTTTAACATTTCGAATTCCATTATTTAATTAAACAATTAAATAAGAACATATCACATTTACTAATTCGTCATTTAATTACCCAATTAAAACCATTTTAATTCCATAATTAATTACTAACAATAAGTATTCCCTTTCAAAAACCATCACGTCATAATTAATTTTCCCAATTAAATATCTTTAATTCCAAAAATCTTTTCATAATTAATTCTCCAAATTTATTATCTTAATATAATCAACCCAATAACTAAAATACAATATCACAACCCACAATTTAATCTCCATTATATCAATTAGTTTGGGAACCCCCCATTGATTCATTCTGTTATTCAATTATCAATAAATCACCAAGGTTAACACACATCAATTCCACTATCCAAATTACCCCAATTAAGGAAAAAATTTATCCAGGGAATAACAAAATTTCAGAAACTCATAAACCTATAATAAATCCATACTATGGGAGTTCAATTTAGACCACCTGCCTCGTTTTGTTGAAGGATGTTTACCCAATGGAAATCCCCAAAATCTAAGCGATAAAACGTCATTGATAAAACACCGGATCTAAACCCCTAAAATTAAAATTAAGATTAAACGCATCACGATATTGAAAATATAGATCTAGATTCATTATCCTTGATCTTGATCTCAACCCATAGGTTCAGGTCAACAGAAACAATAAAGATCCTCCATGAAATGTTCATCTAATGAAAGAGGAATGAATGGGACATGCATTAGGATGAAATCCACTTATCGGGAAGAGAGAAGATGCTCAATCTGGGCTACCAATATTGAATAAATGTGTTCAAATTTCCTTGTAATCCATTTGGAAGGATTTGGAAACACCTAAAATCTGTAAATCTTGATCTAAGGTCGAAATATTGGTCTCTCAGGGGGTTTGGGTGGTTTTAAATGAGATTTTTAGTTATTAAAAATAGTACGCACAGTTTCACGGGTAGAGCCTCATAGTTAGGAAAACCGTGAAGAATCCACTTCCCACTTCTACACAGTTGGCATAGTCTGGTCACATTGTAAGGCAAACTATGTGCCAATCATGCGAACTCCTCTATCCAATTTCGCATGCTTGGAACGGTTTGGTCTCACGGTTTGTCAAATAGTGCACAACCCACCGTCCTTTAGTTTTTCTTAAATGTTCTCTCAAATGCACTCTAATATTATAATCCATGTTAAAGGTTCTTAAAAGCATAAAAAATTAAATAAAAATGCACCTGAGATGACTCTAGAAAAAGGTCAGGATCTTAAAATATCCCCACCGTAAAACATCTCATCCCTAATCTGAACTCTTCAACTTCTCTAAGATTCCAAGACAAAAATATTGGTCCATTGAGCCCCCATGTCTTTTTCCCAATCCAAAGATTCAACTTGAACATTTCCATGTTTCTATAACACATGAACCGATGAAAAAATATTTCCCCGTAACACTTTATCACTATGACCCAACACACGTACTAGATGATCCCCAATGGATGAATCTATCTCTAGGTAATCTTCATTCACATCAATCACATGAGAACGGTCGGGGTGATACCACTATAGTTAGGACACATGAAAAAAATTATTCATAGTGATGAATTTTTGTGGATGTGCTAATCGGTACGTCACTAGGCTGATTCTCTCTAGCACATCAAACGGTCCCATAAACCTGGGCTCTAACATGCCCAGCCTTCATATCCTATAGTGACCCTATCATGGAGACATATGAAGGATTACACGATCACCCTCTGTGAACTCTAGGGTTCATCTCCATCTATCATCATATGACTTCTATCTACTAAGAACTACAACCATATTTTTCTTAATCAATTACACCTGCTCCGATGTCTCCTTAATGAGTCTCGGTCCCAACAGCTCTGACTCACCCACCTCTAAACAACATAGCGGTGGTCTACAAGGTCTACCATAAAGTTTCTTTTATGGTGCAATCTGTATAGTCCCTGATAACTGTTATTGTTCGAGAACTCTACATAGGCCAAGTGCTTTCCCCAAGAACCACCAATGTCAAGAATAATGCTCGCAACATATCATCTAACACATGTATGTTATGCTTTAACTTCCCATATATTTATATGTGTAAGGCCATACATAACATCACATGTGTAATAATTTCCATTTGTAAGCCCTTATAAAAGCGTTAAGTAATGCGCGGTTCACAATTTGAAACTATTGTCTATGTAAACTCATGCAAATAAACTATGGCTCTCACATATAGTTCTCCCAACTACTCTACTATAACGATTTCCTTGATAGGAAAGAAGTGTGATACCTTTGTTAGTTGATCCAAAATGACCCAAATAGAATCATTCATCTTAATATTCTTGGATGTCCTACCACAAATCCATAGTTATGTCATCCCACTTCTATACCAGAATAGGTAATAGTTTCAATAGGCCTCCAAGTCGTTGATGCTCTTCTTTCACCTACTGATAGGTAAAACAACTTCCCAAGAACCTTATTTTCTCCTTTTTCATTCCTGGCCTCCAAAACTATCGTCGAAGTTCACGATACTTTTTTGTCACCCATGGATATACCACCCACCTTGACACGTGAAATTCTCGCATTAGTTCCTCTCACATACTCGTAGGTAAAAAAACTCAATTTTTTTATAGATTATCTCATTGAAAAATATTTTATAGTCTAAAGGTCTCTCCATACCATAAAGGATTTCCCTCAAGGATAAACATTCCAAATAATCATACCACCTACCTCTGATCTATCTCAAGAGCATAGACTCCACTACTATAGAAACCAGAGTCATCCACTCCTAACTCTCTTAGACTACTGCATGCATTTTCTCCAGTAAGGTCATCATATTAAACTCTGCACCAGACTCATGTACCAACTGGGTATGATTTTTTCTACTCAAGGCATCAGCCACACTATTCTCCTTCTCGGGTGTATGTGCCAGTTCCAAATCAATGGAGTGCATATACAATACCCATATTCGCTGCTGAATATTCAAGTCATGTTGTTAAAAGATATACTTCAAGATTTTGTGATCCATAAAAAATGTAATACCTTCACCCAAAAGATAGTGTCCCAAACACTTAAGATCATAAACCACTACTGCTAACTCAAGGTAATTCGTAGGGTAATTTTGTTCATGTATCTTAAACTATTGAGACCCATAAGAAACAAATTTATCCCCTTGCATCAACAGAGCACCGAGTATGAACCTAGTAGCATCACAAAACACTGTTTACTTCTCACCTGCTATAGGTAAGATCAAATTTGATGTTGAAGTCATGATCTTATTCAATTCCTATAATGCATTACCACATGATTCTGTCTAAACAAATTTTTTCTGTTTTTTTTGTCAAACCAGTAAATGGTGCTTCCAATCAGGAAATGTCTTGGATGAACCTCATGTAATAACCAGCTAATCCCAAATATAATTGAATATAAAAAACATTCTTGGGCTCCTCCTAAGAAATCACTGCCTGATCATTCTCTCAGTCAACAACCACACCTTCTTCTCAGATAATGTGCCCCAAAATATATACCTTGTCAATACAAAACTGAAATTTAGATATCATGGCATATAGATGATTCTCTCTAAGTGTACCCAAGATGATATCAATATGTTTGGTATAATGGTCATGAGTCTTAGAGTACACTAATATGTCATCCACAATCACCATCACAAATTGATCTTAGTAGGGATGAATGACCCGATTCATCGAGGCCATAAACACTGCTAGAGCATTTTTCAATTCAAACAGCATTACGACGAACTCCTAAAGGTCATACCTAATTCTTAAGTAGTTCCTGGTATATCAGAAGTCCAAAATCTCACATGATGATTACCTGAACTCATATCAATCTTTGAGAACAAAGTATCCCTATTCATTTGGTCCAACAAATCATCGATACACAGAAGAGGATATCGGTTCTTCTAAGTCATTTTATTCAACTTCTGGTAATCGACACACAAACATAAACACCTTTCAGAATTATTTGTAAACAAAATAGGTGATCCCCAAGGTGATGTAATTGGTAGGATAAAACCCTTATCCTCCAACTCCTCCAACTATGTTTTGGGCTCTTGAAGCTCAATCGATGCCATTTTTTTAGGTTTAATTGTTACTGGCTCATCTCTTGGCATGATCTCAACAATGAGTTCCACATCTCTCTATGGTGGAAACCCTGAAAAGTCATTAGGGAAGACATCATAAAATATTTCTACTATTTTTGGAAGGATGTCTTCCCTACCACTCCTATAATCCTGGAAAAGACTAGAAACATGAGCAGTGAGCTCTCCTAGTTGTTGAGTAAATGGACCTGCTCTCCCTGCATAGATATAACATTCTCTACGAAGTATATATTGATCACCCTTAGGAGATACAAATGTAACTCTCTAGAAGTAACAATATATTTGGGCTCGGTATCATACTAGCCAGTCCATACCCATAATGAGGTCAAATCCATTTATATCACGATCATAGATATCTCAAAGGAAATGATACTCTCCAACCTCTAGAGAACATCCCTTGCATTAACAGATATCCCTAGTTTATTTTCCCAATGGTGTATCAAAATTCATTATCCCACCAATAGCATGTGCATCCAGTCTCAATCAATTAGCATGATTTGTATGTATAAAGAAATGAGAGGCACCATTATAAAACATGATAGTATATTAATTAGAAGAAACTAGAATATTACCTCTCACTATCGATGGACCAACCTCACTCCTCACAAGTGTAGGTTGCATTACATGCAATTGTCCTTCCCCTCTTCCATGTGGTGTCATCTGACTCCCTTGAGTAGCACCACTTTGCTGATATGGGCGCAAATTCCCAGAAGCTCCATTCCCACATCTTCTATCACCTCTGCTAGTATAACTCTAGCTTCTAAAACTATAATGTGTAGAAGACCCCATTCCCACACAATAACACTTTGAAGCTTCCCTCTCAGCACCAGCCTACCGCTGCTTCCTATAGATCATCTGTATATGACAAATATTCCAACAAAATCGGCACTCCACTAGGGGCTGAGGACAATGTGTATGATAATGTCCATGCCTACCACTCTGGTTGAAAAGTAAATTAGAAAGATCTTGTCTAACTATTACCCTTGACTATCCACCTTGATTTCCACTATCATGAATCTGATACCCGTGACACCAATTCCTTCTCTCCGAAGTCATACCCCTGGATCGTACAACTACATGCCAATACTGGAAACCTCTTTACGGTTTCTCACTAAAATGAGAGCATGATTTACCTATTCTGTAAATTTCATCAACCTAAAGATATTCACATGGGACTTAATTTCACACTTACCTCTATGCTAATATAATTTTTCTGAAAATGCATCATCTACCACCAAAGTTGGTGCAAAATGCTATAAATATATGAACCATTCAGCGTACTCCATTATGGACATGCATCCTTGTGTCAGATGCAGAAACTATGAATCCTTCTCTTGTCTCATCATGTTTGGAATGATGTGTTACAAGAAATTATCTGAAAAATCCTTCTATAACATACAATCCATCTGTCATGATCAAACCTGAATGTCCCACCAACTCATTTCAGAACCCCACAACCTATAAGCAGCCAACTTGAACCTTCTCTTAGCCAGATTCTCCAAATTGTCAAGTATCATCTATTTAGATTCAATACAGAATTCAGATCCATCACGTCCACCCTCCCAAGTAAAAGTAAGAGGGTACTATAGTTGAAACTCTATTTTTAACTCAGACATGATTTTCTGAAACTGCACTAGTTCTCTCTCTATAAACTGCAAGAAATGAGCGAAGTTGCCTTTGAAATATTCCCCTTCTTCCTCAGTTTTCTCCAATGGTTCCTCATGCTCCCTCTTTGGATGTTTCTCTCAGGACATACCCCTTGGTCTCTCCTTCAAAAAGCATCATGGAGTCATGATCCAACATGGCCATACACACATCATAGGTCTCATAATGAATCTGTATAACATCTATATAAGAGGAGAAACTCACACAATAAGTTTCAACATATCCTTCCGACCCTTTTTCTTGCCACACGGTCAATACTGAGGCTTTATCACTACTCTTAACCACTCTACTCCTACGACTTGGTTGAAAAGAGTATATTCATTCTCATTTATTAAAAAACCATTAATTAAAAACATTATATCATATTAATTAATACATGCATTAATTAATTTCTTATTCCCATTCCATCAATCAAGGTTTTCATTATACACCCATTTATTCTCCTTTTGCATCATTATTTTAATCTCATAATAAGGAAAAACAGTTCAAGTTCAACAACATACCTATAACAATTTTCCTGTGAGTTCCTAGAATGATTCATGTTACAAAAACCATTAGTTCCATGAATGATGCATGAAGACTCAACTAGTCTGCCTCTTTAGGCCAAAAATCAAAATAAAATAATTTTCAAAACAAATATCACATCACACCACAAGTGCACCACCCAAGGTGAAATAATATAAAACTATAAAAAATAGATATCACAACAATCCCACCATGTGTACTTGGATTTTCCCCCGTACATGATTTAGAGACTCCCATGCACGAGCTCATTACCAAGCCTCGACTCTTCCTAGTCTCTTATATACCTTTTCACAAAATAGAAAAAAAAATAAAAAAAAATGGAAAGAAAATTCCTTTGATACTACTTTGTGATGTCCTGACCAAGGAGCCACTGAACAGTGCCACAATTCAGGTGGAAACACACCCTTATGTGTGCCTCCATGTACACTCGAGGGTGTCGACTAGCAGCAATGGTCTGGTAATTCAGTCTTGCAGAGACTATACCCTCTCTTATCAGAATAAAACCCCAGAAGATGCAAATAACAATACCAAGTACCGAAATGTATAAATAAACATAACAATACCAGGAAATAGGATAGTCAATCAAGATATTACAATTTTCAAATGAAAGGTAAAATATTCAATTCCAATGTAAATGTCAAGTGAATTCAATGTAACTGAATGTAATGGCACAACAACTCCCAAACAGATTCGGAACCACATCTGGTTCCCTTTCCCATGATCCAATCCGAATCTATGACCTATCCCAGGGCCTTTCCATTATCATCTCATGCATTAAAAAAGTCTTCATGGGTGCCTATCAGGTAGCTAAAATAGGGTGTTAGTAAAACCTAGTAGGCCAACACAAATTGTGTCTAAAATCGGTCTAGTGGAAAGATATTTCAAAAAGTAATATTAATCAATAAATACAATGCATAAATTAAGCAGTTATCACAATGTCATTTAATACGTAATCGTCGAATTATGACAATTCAATACATGATTCCCAATTAAATATGTTTTTAAATATTATCATTCATTTGGTGTATTTTGTCATGGCTAACACCCCAAATCACAGTTGAAGCATCATCCATTATTATCATTAATAATTTGTTGTAGGACGTCATGCCTAGCACCCCAAAACTCAGTGAATATAGTAGGTCATGCCTATCGCGCCAATTTGTATTCGGTGTAGGTCATCATGTTTAACATCATTACATCTAAGCACATATATAACTATTTTGGAGGAACACCATTTCCGATTCCCAACTTTTATATTAGTCTAGGATGTCATACCTTGAACCAAAAAAAATATCATCCATTTAATCATTTTTAATGGAAAATAATTATCCTCATTGATAATTTACTAATCCTATGATTATTTAAACATTTCAACGCCCATTAGTTAATTCAAAAATTAAAAAATCACATATACCATTAATTAATTCATTAATTACACACCCAATAAACACCATTTTCATTCCATAATTAATTCTCACAATTAATTATCTTTAAAGCCAAACATCATTTCATAATTAACTCTCCCAATTAATTATCTTAATAGGAATAATTGAATAACTCAAATACAAGATCACAACCCATAATTAAATATCCTAGATATCAATAAATTTGGGAAACCACCCCATTCATTCATTCTAGGATATAATTATTGATAAATCACCAAGGTAAAAACACATCAATTACAAATTCCCAAATACCCAATTTAGAAAAACACTTATCAAGAAAAATAAGAAATTTCATAAACTAATACACATATAAAAATTCAGTACTACGGAAGTTCACTTAGACCTCCTCCCTTGGTTTATTGACAGAAGTTAACCCAATGGAAATCCCCAAAAATTGAGCGGCACAACATCATCAGTCAAGCTTTAGATATAAATCTAAAAAAACAAAATTAAGATCAAAGGAATCAAGATCTTGTAAACATAGATATAAATTTAGAATCATAGATCTAGATCTCAACACATTGGATTAGATACATGGAAATGATGAACATACACCATGAAATGTCCATGGAAAGATTGAAGAAATAATAGTAGATGCATAAATATGAAATACACTATTTATTAGGAGAGAGGATCTTCAATAAAAGATTCCAATCTCGAAGAATGGTGTTCAGATATCCTTGGAATCCCTTTAGAAGGCTTTGGTAACACCTAAAATCTATAATTACCAAGAAATGGTGTAAATATGGGAGTCCCAGGGGGTTCAAGTAGTTTTAATATAAATTATTGGAATTTAAAAACTGTGTGCATAGTTTCTTGGGTATAGGTACATGATTAGAAAAACTATGCAGACACCACTGAACACTCTTGCATGGTTAGAACGGTTGGGTTGCATGGTTATGCAAACTGTGCGCCATCCATGGAAATTCCTCCATCCAATTTCACATTCTTGGAAAATTTTGGTCGCACAGTTTGTCAAACCTTGTGCAAACCATGCTTATCCTACATTCCTTTAGTTTTTCTTAATAGTTCACCCAAACTCACCCAATCATTTAATCTACGTTAAATGTACTTAAAAGATTCAAAAATTACCTGAAAATGCGCCAGAGATGGCTCTAGAAAATAATGCAATCTTGCAAATTTGTCATGGAGAAGATTGATGGATCTGAATGAAGATTACAAGGTATTAGTACATTACCACATTGGGAAGGAAAACAAGGTTGATGAAGCATTGAGTTAATGTACTACACTAACCAATTTATAATGAGGATCAAATAAGATCTTGTATTTCTAAATGTGAAGAGGATGAATCTATAAATCATGAATGAAGTAAAGAAATGTTATCATTTTTAGACAAATGTTGTATCATATATCAATGTAAGTATTAAAAAGGTAAAAAAAATATCTTTTGGATTAAAAGAAGGTGAGAAATTTCATTGAGTTTATCATCGATTGTAAGTGAGTGATAAGGTTTGTTAACTATTTTTGTTTCCCACCCATACCATATTTGAAGAATGAGATGTCAGATAAAGCATATAGTTAATCATTATCTATTTATCATGGAAGTGAATATATATAGATAGATACATAAAAATTATTTCTTGTGGGATGACATGAAAAGGGATATTGTAGAATATGTATTTTGGGACTTACATTGTCTACATGTTAAGGCTAAGGGACCTAAGTTTAAGGGTAAATTATAACACTTAAATATACATGAATGGAAATGGGAAATCATCATCACAGATTTTTATTCATAATCCCCAAAACATTTAATGGTAATAATGACATATGGGTTTTATTTGATCATCTTATGAAGACAAAACACCTTATTACCATTATATAATATTATTCTCTTAATCAAATTACATTGGTTTACTTTATGAAATTGTAAATATTTCATTGTGTACTACTATGAATTGTTTCTAGTTAGGATCTAAGGTTACACTGATGTTTTAGAGAAGTTTTTAATAGGATTGTGATATAGATTTGAGTTACAAAACTTCTTATCATCCTCAGATAGATTTTCATTCTGAGAGGACCATTCAAAATCTTTAATAAATGTTTATATATTACTCTATGGTATTAAATTTTTATTTATATCCACACATTACTTTAGTGAAATTTTATTATAATAATTTCATTCACTCTAGAGTTATGATGGATCTTTTGAATCCCTATACGGTAATAAGTACTGAAATCAAATATACTAGAAGGAATATTGAGAAAACAGAACATATTAGGACATGAACTATATTAGAAAATTATAAAAAAGGATATAACTATTTAATAACACATACTAGAAGCTTATATGAAGAAAGAAAGTTATACCAATAATTGTCAGAGATATCTTGAGTTTAAAGATGGTGGAATGGTATTTCGACGCATATATTGATAGAATATGTTGATCAGAATTGTAATTAAGGAATGTTATCCCCTATTCCTATCAACACTTTAAATTCTTGATCTTGTTGGGACTATAGCTTTTCTATTTAGTCCACCACTGAATCTATTTCTAGTTGATATGTGTATCATGTATCACTCTCAAGGAAGTATATACCAGATCAATCACATGTACCAAACATAGAGGGTGTTTCCCTAGATAATTTTATCACACATGATGAAAACCAATATAGAATATATATTATATAGAGAATGTTATATGAGATAAGTCTAGTCACCTTGTTAATTTTTTTTGGAAAACCATGAAATTAAGGAAGTTATTTTTGAACCTAAGGATGTAAAGGTGTAGAAGTGTCCTAATTTATTTATATCAGAGTGATAAATTTATAGAGGAAAATTTATTTTAAGAAGATTATAACCTAAAATTGTGATTTTTTATTAAATATTTTCTTTTAATTATTTTATTTCTTTGTAACCTAGTGTGATATAAAAAAATGAGTTTTGAATAACTGCATAATTTTATTAGGATTTTATTAGTCTATTATCTCCTTGACATTGGATTAGAATGTTTTAATTATAAAACCTATAATATAAAAGATATATGTTATCCACATTTATATAATTAATTAAATACTTATTAATTGACTATAATAAAAAAAGTTAAAAGTAAAAGTGACATTTCCCTAAAAAAACTAATTTACGTGTATAATGTATTTTACATTAATAAAATATTTTAATCTTTCTTAGGGAATTATCTTAATGAAATTTATAAATTACATACTTTATAACATTTTTTTAAACATTCAAAAAAATATATATATATATATATATATCCCTAGGCATTATAAAATAGTAAATCCATTTTTCTATATTAAAATGTAATTTTTTTCTAAAATTTAGTTTTTTATCACATTTTTTAACTTCATATAAAATAAATTTATTACATTTATAGGTATTTAATTATATAAAATTACTTAAATATTTATAAATATTTGGTTCAAATTTATTGAATAGTTCCCTTTTATTTTTGGTCAACATGAATATAATCCATTATTAAATTTATCACCACATTAAAAATTAAATTTGGTTAATATGTGTTATGAATATTGGTTTAGGGAATAATTATTAATTTTAATTACCATATTTTTAAGTTCACTATATCATTATCACTATAGGATTTAATTATATTTGTTCCAGACATACTTCATCATGAAAATAAACTATATAATATTTTAATCAATGAATGATACAAAATGTCATTGTGTTGGATTTAAATATCAGTATGTGTCCATATAGATATAAAAAGTTATGAATGAATATAAATTTATTTTTTATGAATAATGAAATTATTATAATTATATATATATATATATTAAATTATAATTTTTAGTTATTGTTAGAATCAAGTTGTGTTTTTGTTTTATTTGTTGTCAATCGATCAATATGAAAAAGAAAGAAATGATGATGATAAAGATGATGAATGTGAATTCAGATTGAATGAGATTGAAAGAAAGTAGAAAGGTGTTGTGATTCATTTTGTTTTTATCAAAAAATTTAATGGTGTCAAATAATTCATATTGAGGATTGTTTTGAAACGAATCAGATCCTTGTTGTTTTAAAAGGAATCAGATATTGTTTTTAAAATAAATAGAGATCACTGTGAAGGTCTATTGTAATGAGAAGAATCCTCAGTGAAAGTGGAAAAATCTTTTTGGAAGTAGATGGTCATTGGATTCACCCGGAATATGATGAGAAAGATGTTTTTTGGTTTTCTAAAGAATCAGGATTATTATGACTACGATTAAATTTATTGTTACAATGGTTGCTAGTTTGTTTGTCATATAAATCTTGAGTTGATATGAGAACAAGTAATGCAGGAATGATAAAACAAAGGGGGAGTGAAAGAGATGATTCAAATAGAAAAAAGATTTCTATTTAGATTGTTTTTAAAAACAATCAGAATAGAAAGAAGTGTTGCCAGTTGTTTTTCAAAACAATAAGAAATCAAAGCAATGGTGACTATTGATTTTAAAAACAATCAAAATTCAATCATATATAGATTTTATTGATTTTTTTAAAAATAATTGTATCCATATTGTATCGATTGTCTTTGAAAACAATTGTATAATGAGTGGAAGTGAAAAGTGATACTAATTGAAAATGTGGTACCAATTGAAACTGGTGATGTTGATGGGAAAGGTGATGTTGATGGGAAAGGTTGTTGAAGATGGTAATTGGTGCCAATAAAAGTGGTGCAGATAGAAGATGAGACTCCAATTTTTTTAAAGAATCATATTCAGGTAAAAGAAAATGAATGAAATGGGTTCGATTAAGAATTATTCAGTTTCATATTGTTATGTATCATATCTTGTCAGATCATTCTTATCAGACTGTATTGTATCATAAGCTGGGATATATTTTTCTTCCTAATTTATTTGATCATGTCCAGTAACTGTAACCATGATGATTATATTCAGAATGATTGTAACTAGAATTATTGTGATCAGAATGATTGTATCTAGTATGATCATAACCAGATTGATCATATCTAGAACGATCATAATCTGAATGACCGTATCCAGCATGATCCTAACCAAAATGATCATACGCAGAATGATCGTAACTAGAATGATTGTAACCAATAATTGTAACCAACAATCATATCTAGAAAGAATGTATTCAGGATAATAGTAACCGGACCATTTTCGTCTAGAAAATATCATGCTTGGGTTGAGATGAAAAGAAAGAAGATAAATAAAGGGAATGTTGTAATAAATACCAATTGAAGTCATATGATGCTAAAGATGATTCTCAATGAATTCAAATTCATGAAGGTAGTCATGATATAAGCACTTTTGGGTGAATGAAGTGTATTTTCTCATGTGGGGAATTATAGAATAAAACTGAAGGAGATTGAGGAATGATTTTTCAAAGGGAGGTCATTTCATTTTTAAAGAGTGATTATATCTCAAGTGGAGAAGGGAACTTCATAAAAAACATTCAATTGGTATTATATCAAGCATTGTTCTGAAGAAATCAGAATTACAGAATTTTTTTCAGACCCATGTATTTCTCATCGATTGTAATTGTATTGAAATTTGAAATCGGACTATGGAAAATAAGTGATGAGGATAGTATAAGATTCAAGAAGAATTTAGAAGTGCTGATGAATTTATAATTGCACAATTATTTTAGGATAAATTGATATTTGGGTGAATTTATGTGAGTGGGAACGGGTTTCAGGATTCTCGCCTAAATATGTTTTGGGTCACCTATAAAAGGATTGAAGTACATCGTACAAATGTGACATGAAAAATTTAGAGATGTTACATGTTTCTAGAGAGATGAGGAATTTAATTCCATTCTGATTGACAATTATATTGGGTGGTGTTGATTTATTTGTATTCTATTTAGAATGACAATGGTATTCTGGAATTAATGTGGTGTTGATTATACTCTATTATTTTTTATCAAAAAATTGGATTCGGAGCGTTGTATTGAAAGAATCAGATTGGGAGATTTGTATTGAAAGATTCATATAGGGAGCTTTGTATTTTAAGAATCAGACTAAGAGCATTGTAATTAATTAATCATACTTGGAGCTTTGTGTTGAAATAATTAGACTGGGATCATTGTTATTGATGAATTGGAATGGGAGATTTGTATTGAAATAATCAGACTGGAATATTTTTTTTGAAAGAATATTACATTGAAGAATTAGACTCAGTGTTTCAAAACACAGTCTAGGATGTTCTTACATTTCATCTAGGTAAGTAATTGGATAATTGTTTTAAAATTGGATACATTTGGTGAATTGAAAAGAATCACAGGTTACATGAGTTGTCACAAAAGAAATTGTACATCCCTATTGTGGTAGGAGGGTGCACATGCACTGGAGGTGTTGTCTCACAATGCTACACAAGTGAAATGTTATATCCTACTCATTGTAATCAAATGATTTTTTTTCATAGTATATTTTATGGTATTGGATCATCCCCAAACCATAACATGGAAGCTGCTATTCTTATTGAATATTGAACCTTTAAAATATTTGTGCTCTCATAAAAGAGTGTTGAGTTTTTTATCATTAGGGAATTGAAATCCCTAATAGGAGGAAAAGGATGTTTCAATTAAAAAGAAACACAAAAGAAAAATACTATCATGGATTAAACCTCTACCCTTCCTAGTTATACATTACTCTGACTGGGAACGTTCAGTTATTATATAATGACCCAAAAATATTATGAAAGACTGATGCAATATTTCTCCAATTAATAAAAAATACAATAAATGAATCTAAATATATTAAAAGAAATATAATCTGAGTGATTTAATATCATTCTATAATTTTATGGTTTTATAAAACATAGTATTGTGATTTCACAATATTTTATTCTGAATAAAACTTTTTCTTTATGTATTTAATGTCAATTTATGTAAATAGTGGAAAATTTATAGTAATGATTGTTTACAAGAATAACCATTATTATTTCACATCGAAATAAATAAAATATTAGTAGTGGAGAAATGGGATAATATATTATCTAATATTTCCAAATTTTTAAATTAATTGTCTAGTTGGAACCATTTTTCTATATTGACATAATTACATTTTAATATTTTATGAAATTTCAAGAGTTCCCCTCTTTTATATGATAAAAGGGAACATCTATTTTCTCCAATTCACAAAATATTAGGCCTTATAACTCAAATGTAATCAGAAATTTTCTTATTCTTTGCTTCTGTATCCACATTTTTGAGGTGTTTTTACTCCCAACATTCCATCCCTAGAGACCTTTGTAGATCATAAAAGTGGGATTTTTTCAAAGAATATGTTAATGCCTTAACAGATCACTTTATTTTCTAATCATATTTTAACCTATAAATATATTTTATTTCTCATAATATAATAAATTAATAATCCTAAATATACATAAATATTATTATTATTATTATTACGAAAACCCTATTATAAACATTCTTTTTTATCAAAGGATAATTGAATGTATCACTCCTACATACCTATGACATACCATCTCCACAAAGAGATATAATTTATTTTCTTCACCAACATTTTTGAATGGGTAGAATGATGATATTATTGTTCATATATGATATTTATGACATATTTATACTTATTTACGTATAATATCATATCTACCTAACTACAATATAATCCTTTTTTAAATGATAACCTCTTCCTTCTGTATGTGTTCACTACCACCTTTTCGAAGCGATGTGATTCACTCTTCATTTGTATGTTACTTGTATAATATTTTGGATAAATTTGAAAATATTATAAGATATATATTACATTATGATGATTCATTTAATTTTTAATTTTTATTTTCCTTTCATTCATTCTATAATTTGAAAATTGGAAGCAACGGTTATGAATATATACGACCTACCGTCTCTATGAACAGTGTAATAAATTTTTGTGGCTATATTTTTAAGAATGATTATAAATATATACATAATTAATACATATGAAAATTATAAAATTATAATAATTATGTAAATGATGGACCCATTATCATATTATAAGGATCCAGACTGCCAAACAGAATCATGCTTGGAAGAAAAATAAGTTATCACCCATAAAAATTATTTAAAAAACTAATTTTTACTAAAAAAGATATAAGATGATATAAATAAATCATACGTGTTATGATAAAAATGAACATGGTAATTCAATAAATTCATAATAAATCCATATTTATTTTATAGAAGGTGTGAACATAAAATAGGAGAGGTGAGAGTTTAGTTATGGGAATTATGTTTCAAACCCATTTTATTAAGGATCTTTTATACATGTAAATGGTTCCTTTTAAACAAATTCATTCATAACATTCTCACATTAATTATTTCAATATTATTTAAAATTTTTAAATAAAATATAATTTTTCAATGGCACTCTACTCACTAATTTTAAATATTGTCTTTAACAAATCATTTTCATATCCAGTGATTATTTTTAGACCTTTATGTGTGGTGTTAAACATAATATTGGATGTTGAACCTATTTAATAGTAATAATTATGTATTTTCAATTGATTCCCTGACTTAAAAAATATAAAAAGGTCATTTTTTGTCAATTAGTTCTTCAAGAATACGCTATTTGAGAACCTTAATTTTTTCATATATGATTTATCAGGATACATATGTGAACTAACCATAGTTAAATTGGAATGTTTCAATTTTGTATATTTAGTTGAGTATGTTATATGAATATTGTTCAATTGGATAGACAATAGCTTGTTTTTCCTTATTATATTATTGAAACATATTCTAGGATTTCTTCCATAACCTTTCCAAGCTTATATTTTACTGATGATTGTGTATGTTTAGTGAGTACATGATCTATAGAATGTTGTTTATAATTTCAAGTGATAATTGGTTACCTTATAATGACTATGTTTAGTTGATATAGTTGTGAAATTTCATTAACCTTATTATTTCCTTTTAATGTTGACAAATTATAATTTTTTCTTACTTTTTTTTGTCACAATTAAATTTTGATAAGAATAAAATATTTTGTAACTCATAATATTCCATGAAAATCGCTAAAAATTTGACATATAAAAAATAATATTTATAATTCTAAAGGGGTGTATATCATGTGTTATTATATAATTTTTCCTAGGTATAGAATGAGTATTATTATAGTTATATAAGATATATGTGGGTTTTCAATCAGTGGAATGCCAATAGCGTTTATGGGATAAGCTTCATGATTTCTCTAAAATTTAATATCTCTTCCCATTTACAATATATGTGGGTTTCTTCTTATCTACCACAGCTTGGGTGCCATGTTCTGAAAACATAATAAATAGTTCAATGAATCATCTTTCCCTACATAGTTAAAATAGGATGTGTTGAACCAATGAAAGTATGTCTAGTATAGACCCTTATTGTATTAAGAGATACTAATTGTAGCTTATTATGGATTCTTATGTTGATTGATATAAAATTTAAATTATTAATTATTTTTAATAGTAAGAACTATTATACAATACATTTTTTAAAATTTCAGGCTTGTTTATTCACACATATTATAAATTTCTATAGTTTTATGACATTGTTAATGGTGAAATACTATGTGAATTATTCTAATTCCATGTATGGACACATTAATGGTCACATAGCCTCTCTTATTCTAATTTCATGTACATGATTATACATCTAATAGTTATTGGATATCGTGGGGTAGTTCATTATGATCATTGTGGTAAAGAATCAATTCCCACTTCAATGTTGGAGCTGTTGATGTTGGTTTGAGGTTGTGTTCAACACATTATATGTTTTGAAAATGAATAAACCATTCCATAGTTGTTATTTAAAAATTTAACATTAATTTAGTCATTTAAAAATTTTATTTCTACCAATTTTTTACATTTAATTCATTCATATTGTGATAATTGGGTTTCAAATTTTCTAGTTTTTTCCCATATAACATAATTGGACACATATGTAACTACGTGTATATATATATATATATTGAAATGTATGAGTTATGCATGGGTTATGATTATTTTTTGGTATAATCTTCCATGAAGTTATGTTACTATGTATTTCATTATGTCATTCTGTAATGTGTACCATATAAATCCAGTGATGGTCCCCAGATCAAGGGGTTCTTAGATTACTATTTGGGTAGTAGTACAAATACTTCATGTTCCCTATAGGAATTTGGGTCATGGATATTACAATAAAAAATACTTTTTTTTATCCCAAATTGTAATATTTTATTCAGAAATAATGTAATCATTGTGCATTATCTTATATTGAAAAAAACATTCATGCAAAAAAATAAAATGTTGTGACCATCACTATTTCAGGATTCAAAGAAACGAAAACCACACCAAGTCTTATGTCACCAATCAATGGTTAACCTTTAAATTACATTTCTATAAATTTTTATCATTACCTAATTCTTAATAAACATTGTATACTTCCTCATTATGTGAAATCATTTTTAACAACATGTGAATTGATAACTAAATTAATTTTCAGATATAGTTTAAATGTTTTTTAAAGACACTATATTCCATCTTTACTATTTTATATATCAAATGTCCCAATGTGTAAAAATATAGCCAAAAAACATCTGTATATCCCCTAAATCATTTTTATAACACCAATCAATGTGTTTTTACAAATAATTTGTAAAAATACATAATACTAGTTTAATTCACTATAAACTTTTTACCAAAATTCCATTTATTATAATGGAAATTGTTATGATTTCTATAATCCAAAAAAATAGTAAAATAGTAAAATTTTAAAAATAAATTATCAGTATCACTACTACTATATAGGGATCTAGCATGATCATTATCAATAACATTTATCTCCATAGTTGTATCAACTATTTCCATCAGGTAAATTTTTTAGAATCACTAAAATTTATATTCCTAAGAAAAAAATGAACATGAGATAGAGTCTACGCTAATCTATTATATTATACAAAAACATTATATATTTATTTAGTATTGATATACCATATGGATACACATATCACTTTTCTACAACAATATAGATGATCACATCACATTACTCTCACCCAAATAGTTAAACATGCCACATGTACCGTTTCTAGGCCTAAACATAAACAACAATTGACTATATCTGTAAGAACTCGGATCTTCGTTTTCAGGTATGTCATTATATTCCAAGAGTTTTTGAGAGAAGAGAAGTTTCTGGAAATTTTTTAAGTACACGATGTGTACTCCCATGTCACACCAGTCCATGTGCTGGCTGTGTCTAGGCCACACACACAGTGTCTAGGGGTGAAGTGGAGGCCGCTTAAATCTGAGTATGGAAAATTAGAGTACACGTCGTGTACTCAAGAAGTACACATCATGTATTTTCTTTTTTTTCATTAAACGTACAGGGGATGTGCCTAAGTGACAAAACTATCTTCTTCTGCATCACCTTCGACTGAGAGAAAACCATACAACCACAAAAATTCTCCGAGCCCCCGAGCGTCCATTCATTCTCCAAATCAATTGTCATCGATTGTGTTGGAACCGCATTGGTGAGTACTTCATTCTCCCAGGAGCCTTGACTTCAAATTCCTCATCTTTATTAAATTATTGTGGGTTGAACATTTTGTGCATATTTATAGAACTACGTCATTCTAAGGAGAATCAAGCCTCATGGTTAATTTATATCGATCTCCTAGGATCGAGGGATGTGGTTTGTGCCTTACCTTTCGATGTCCTTGAGTTTTATGTGAAAATTCCACCAATACCTATGAACGGGGTATTGCATGTTTACCTTTTTTACCTTGTGGTTATTCCTGAATTTCTTGCATGATTGTGTCGAGGTAAATTGATCATGTTGTGTATAATTTTCTTTCTTGGAAGTTTTTCCCATGCTTTGTTCTTGTTGCAACCTTTGGGACTTGTTAGCCTATGGACGTTGTACCTGTTTCCATGCCTTGTGATCGTAGGACGGAATAGTCTTCTTGACATGCTTGTTGCTCCGTAGAATGTTTAGAAAAGTAGCTATATAGGTGTACATTGGTTAGCCAAGTAGCTCTGTAGGTGTACTCTGGCCATATAGCATTAATATGAACTGACTGGCATGAGACTGTGAGAACTCGGTGCTATAGACTATAAGGTATAGACTGAGTGAGCTTCCCAGAGAGTCTTAGATATTATAGACTATACGAGGATAGACTGAGTGAGCTTTCTCAGAGAGTCTTGGACATTATAAACTATAGGGGATAGACTGAGTGATCTTCCCAGAGAGTCTTAGTTATTATAAACTACAAGAGGGTAGACCGAGTGAGATTCCTTAGAGAGTATTTACCTTGTTTGAACGTCTTTAAAACCCTCCCAGGCTAGAGGAGGAATTGACTGAGTGAGCTTCCTCAGAGATTCTGTGGTATACCTGAGGCTATAGGAGGATTGACTGAGTGATCTTTCTCAGAGAGTCTCTAGACCTTAGGGCCAAGAGGGTTAGACCACGTGATCTCCCTCATAGAGTTCGTAACTACCCTAGAGTATAAGGGGAATTTACTGAGTGAGCTTCCCCAGAGTGTATTATAAATTTGTCTGACCAAACTAGAGGGTTTAGGCTGAGTGCACTACCAAGAGGGTTGTGGTACTTCTTTGATAGAACAAGAGGGGAAGGCTGCAAGTACTTCCCAGAGGGTTTCTTGTTGGTGTTAGATGTTGCTTCACTGCTACATGTTGTTCTTTGAATTGATCACTATTGTATATCATCTTGTTTACTACTTACTGATTACTGCCTACTATTTCTGCTAATGTTTACTCCTTTTTGTACTATTACCTTCCATATACTCACTGACTCTTAGGTATAGATATTTAGGTGGTTTCCTACTAGGATTTAGTGTCACACACTGATTGGGTCATGATTTTGGGCCCAAACAGACTATGTTGTTGCAGATATAGACAAGGGAAACCTCCCTTAGTCTTCTGGTACTTGATTGCTTTGGAGCAGGAGAGCATGTGACCAAGCTTTGGCTTGCGATGTTGAAAAGTTGTTTACTTTCTTTTGAACTTGTTTTGGTACTATTGTATTTTCATCATTGGGACTTGTTTGGATGCTTTCCTTGATATGTATCATGCATCATTTCATATATATACATATGAGTTCTATTTGTTGCTGATTTAGTCGTTCCACTGTATTTTATTGTTTGTTATTAACGACTTCCGCTCCTTCGGGTTTATTTACATCTACTGTGTACTCTGCCAATGAGGGCATAGTTTCCCCTCTATCACACCCAAGTCCCTCACTTCTAGTCGGCAGCCTATGGCGTTTGGGGGAATACGTTTGAGTCCATTTGACCAACCGGGTACGGGGCGCCTCTGGGTGGCTTCCGGAAACAAGACCTTACAATTTGGTATCAGAGGTATTATTTTCACTTGATTTACTATTTGGATCCTTTAGCCATGGATAGGATGGATTTTGTACTTAGTAATAATTTTTTCCCGAGAGTAGCTGACCCGTGTATAGGGAAAATCCATACTACCTCGTTTATTTATGTTTTTTGGTTTTGAGATTTTAATGTTGATATGATTTCACCTAGAGTGATTCACATGACTTGTGTTGTTATTGTTGTTTCTATTATAGTTCTATTTCTATTGCACCTCGATGAGATTAGGTAATGCCATCTCATGCATCATATAGGGAATTTTTGGAATTCACATGCCATGAATTCCTGCAATGTCATCTAGGATGCATTAGTGATCGCATGTTGTTGTGATAGAAATTGTATATGTTATGCATGCTATTGTGATAGATGCTCTGATCTAATCCTTTCTGTTTGGTAGAGGACTGTTTGTATTGTACTTTTCTTAAAATTAACACCAAATTTTGATTCTGAGGTGTTATGGGCCCTCTTGAATCATAAATTGGTGAATTATTGACTTGTTTTTCCTTACATATTACTGTATTGGATTCCACGATTTGGTTCATGATGAGTATGATCCCTCACGAATCAAAATTTGGCTACTTCATGACTTTTTTCTGTGTTTCTAAGATTCGATGTAGTTTCTGTGCTACTGCCCGTAAAAACCCATAATACACAGCGTGTACTTTATGACTACATGCCATGTAGTTTCAGACCGTATCACTAACTGTGTGATCAAGAACATGGTGTTGAGGAAATGTCTTCCGGAACACTCCGTGTATGGTAGGTGCCCACCGTGTAGTATAGAGTCGTGTACACGTCCGTGTCACTAACAACACGAGTCGGGGAAGCTCAAGTAGAACATACCATTTTGTAACAGAACACACCATTTAGTTTTGTTCCAGGTACCTGGCCGTGTCACGAACAACACAGGTCGGTGTTATCTTCTCATATACACGCCTTGTTTGTTCGGAACATGCCGTGTAAGGGTCAGCCATATAGCCGGTTGTGTAACTAACAACACGGATTGCCGAAACCTTGTCTAGTACATGTTGTGTCCTTAGTTAACACGTAGTGTAGTTTAGGGTTAAGATGAACGTGTGGGTTATCCATGCAAAGAGACATGGGCATGGGAATAGAGTTCAAGTACACGCTGTGTGTGGGTACAACATGTCGTGTAGTCTGCGGTGTTACATGAAAAACTGTGGCAAGGTACATGCCCATGTTAATGGCATCAAGGAACATGTTGTGTAGTTCTTATACATGTCGTGTAGTCATTTTTAGTAGAATTTAGTGTTTCTATATCCTATTCCTATTTTGTACTGTTGGGTTCTCTTTCCTGAATAATCATGATCTAACGTGTGTTTTTGGTCTTTCAAAGCTATGCCTCCGAGAAGTCCTCCGGTTGTACGCCAGTTTCCATAAGGTGATCAGACACCGGATATGGATGATCAGGGACCTCTTGAAGATCCTCCTATTGTGCCAGCCTTGGCACCAACAGTCTTACCCGTTATAGGCGCCGATGTATAGTTCAGGGAGGACTTCCTGAGGATGATGCAGACTTTTTAGGGATCACCGCCTCATGCCCAGTCGATGTCCGAATTGACGCAGGTATTTCAATAGCAGCATCCTTCTACTTTACCAAGGTATGGAGGACCCTAGGCTGCAGAGTCATGGATATAGGCCACAATGACGGTCATTGAGAATCTGGAGATACCCCCAGAGAAAATGGTAATGTTGGAAACATATATGCTCCAAGACATCGCCAAAAGTTGGTGGGAGGTGATCTCACAGTCAGGGTGCCAACAGAGTATGTCTTGGGATGAGTTTCGCTGCACCTTCTATGAATACTTTTACCCAGAGACCATGAGGTCCAACCGAGCCTACGATTTTATGTGTCTGCAGTAGGGTACTATTTCTATTATGGTGTACTCATCCCGCTTTATCGAGCTCCAGCGCTTCACGACGATCCCATCAGGTGATGAGTTGTTCCTTGCTAGGAAGATCAAGGACGGTCTCAGGTAGGAGATTTGTTCCTGGGTGAATATATTCATGTTGAATTCGATATCCTCTATCATCATCCAAGAACTGATCACTGAGCACAACCTGAGGGATTCTGGAGCTGTGAGATAGGGCGATTCAATATCCATAGCTGGTATTCCTCCTACGAATAGTAGGAAGCGCCACAGAGAGTCTTCCAAAGGTGATCGGGCCATACGGGATGTATATTCTGGTAGCTAGGTTGTATTCTACCAGTGTGGTAGGAGTGGGTATACTAGGCCCCAGTGCCAGAGAGACCTGATAGAGTATCGATCATGCAGCAAAATGGTCCATCTTTAGTGCTTCTGTCAGATCTTCTCACCTTCAACTACTGGTAGGGGTTACTCTATGACCCCGTGTTCAGGGGATGCTTCGCCAGTCTCCCACTAGTCTGGGAAGTGGAGTTCTTACGACCATTCGGGCCGAGGTAGAGGTCGCGGCAGCAGTGGTTAGTCACTAAGTTACAAGTGAAAACAGAGTAGGTTAGCTGAGAGTGGTCAGCCATGGGCGCAGGGCCGCGGTACAGTCCATACCTTCTTTGTGAAGCAGACCTATCAGGATCAAGAACTCGAACCTTCTACATTTTGATATACGCTCTTTTGTAGCCTCAGTTTTATCTTTATCCCTTTTCGATACTAGTGATTCACATAGATTTATCTCTATAGTTGTTGTGGAGAGCCTTGGGATATGTATCTTATGGTCTGTCGACTTGTTGAATCTTGACATGCCGTTGGGAACAAGGACATCTAGAGGAAGTCTGTGTAGAGAGTGACTTCTTGAGGTTGCAGAGTTTTATTTCTTATGGGACCTTTATGTCCTAGAGATTAAGGGCTATGACGTCTTTATCGTGATAGACTGGTTGGTTCCCATCCAGGCATTCGTCGATTTCTACCTCTGTAGGGTGAGTTTTGTATCACCAGGGGGCATATCATTCATTCACAGAGGTGAGTGTGATGTCCAAGCGGGTAGAGCTGGACCAGAGCATCATGGGCTAGAAGGAGTTACTGCCCAGATTTCTAGTCTTTATCCAGATGACTAGGGGACTTTACAGTTAGACTTTCCTCCAGTGGTGGATCATTTCAGGGATGTCTTTCCAGAAGAATTTTCAGGTTTGCCTCCTAAGCATTAGGTAGAATCCTCGATTGAGATCATTCCAGGAGCGGAACCGGTGTCCATTCATCCTTATAGGATGGCTACAGCTGAGTTGTAGGAGCTCAAGAAGCAGTTGGGGGAGTTTTGGGCAAAGTGTTTTATCCGACCTAGTACTTCTCCTTGGGGTTCACCTGTCCAGTTTACGAAGAAGGCAGACGACACCCATCGGCATTGTGTGGATTATCGGAAGCTGAACCAGTTGACAGTCAAGAACTGATATCCCTTTTCGAGGATCGATGACCTCTTTGATCAGGTTCGAGGAGCCCGGGTGTTCTTGAAGATCGATTTTATGTCTAGTTATCATCAATTGCACATTAGACCATAATATATACCTCTTACAGCCTTCAAGAGTAGGTATGGTCTATACGAGTATACAGTCATGCTGTCCGGTCTCACGAATGTGCCAACTGTTTTTATGGCACTGATAAATCGAGTGTTCCATCCATACTTAGATTCCTCTGTGGTGGTTTTTGTGGATGACATCATGGTGTACTATCACTCTCAACATGACCATGCCACACATCTTGATATCGTTCTTAGAAAACAGAGAGAGCATCAGTTATATGCTATGCTCTCGAAATTCCACTTATGGATGGATCAGATTCACTTTCTAGGTCACGTTATCTCAGATATAAGAGTATCAGTGGACCCAGAGAAAGTGAGAGCTGTAGTTTCCTTGGAGCAACCAAAGAATTTCTCTGAGGTACGGAGTTTTCTAGGGCCAACTGGATAATACAAGCAATTCATACAGGACCTTTCCCACCTAGAAGCACCGCTGACAGGTTTGACTAAGAATGGGAAATGTTTTGGTGGTCAGATTCTTGTGAGTCAGCCTTTCAAGAGCTGAAGGAGAGGTTGATGTCAGAACCGATACTAGTCTTGCCAGAGCCGGGAAAGGGCTATACCATTTATTGTGATGCTTCAGGTATCGGGATGGGAGCTATGCTTATGCAGGGAGATGGGGTCATTGCTTACTGGTCTCAACAGTTGAGTCCACATGAGAGGAACTACCTGACACACGATATGGATTTTGCAGCTATTGGTCATGCCTTACGTTGTTGGAGACACTACATTCTGGGAGAGCACTTTGTGTATTTCATCGACCACAAGGGTCTCAAGTATATCTTCACTCAGAGTGATTTGAATCTGATACAACGTAAGTGGGTTGAGAATCTTCAGTCTTTCGACTTCAAGCTCGCCTATAGGCAGGGGAGGGGCAACGCAGTGCCAGATGCTTTGATCAAGAGAACTCAGATTCATGCAGTTGAGGAGTCTATCAATGAGTGGAGGCTTATGGCTCTATTCTCTGAGATGCATCTGTAGGTGCACGACAGACAAGAAAATAATTACCTATCTTCTATAGCTGTTACCTCTTCTATTCTTGATCACGTACGGATGAGGTAGCTATCAGACTCATAAGTTATAGTCCTATAGGAGAGTGTGTCAGGAGAGGACCCTCTTCCTAGATAGACAGTGGGAGAGGATGTGATCTTGCATTTTTAGGGATGCATATGGGTGCCAGTAGACATACACGAAGAGCTGATGCCAGATTTTTATTCCTCATTTAGGACAGTTCATCCTAGCGTCACATAGATGTATCATGATCTACACCACCAGTTCTGGAGGCCAGGTATGAAGAGATATGTTGTTAGTTTTGTCAAGTGATGTTCAACTTTCTAACAGGTGAAAGAAGAGCATCAGCGACCAGCAAAGAATTTATAGCAGTTACCCATTCCCAAGTGTAAATGGAACTATGTCGCAATGTACTTCGTGACCGGGTTACCGAGGTCACCTCTAGGGAGTGATGTTGTTTGGGTTGTCGTCGACAGGCTTACGAAGGTTTCTCACTTATTTTCGATCATGGAGAAATTTAGTGTTGATGAGATGGTATGGTTGTACATCTGAGAGATTGTACATCTACATGGAGTTCCACACTCCATTGTTTTAGACAGTGATGTGTGCTTTACATCTCGGTTCTGGTAGGGACTTCAGAAGGCATGGGGTACACAGGTACTTTTGAGTATAGTATACCAAACCCAGGCAAATGGCCAGTCCAAGCGTATAATCCAGCTTCTTGAGGATATGCTCTGAGCTTTCATTAAAGACTTTGGTGGTTCTTGGGAGAGGCATATTCCTCTGGTGGAGTTTGCCTATAACAACAATTTCTAGGCGACTATCCAGATGGCTCCTTTTGGGGATTTGTACGGTAGTCCATACTGATCACCATTATGCTGTCTTGAGGCATGAGATGCAGTTTTGCTGGGACCTCATCTTGTTCAAGATGCCTTAGAGAAGATAGAGTTGATTCCGAAGAGGATGGCTACAACACAGTCTCGGCAGAAGTATTATGTTGATCCGCACAGAAGAACTCTAAAGTTCGAGGTCAGGGATCAGGTTTCCCTGCATGTCGCACTGAGGTTGGGACACAAGAGGATTCAGAGACAGGGTAATCATTCACCACTGTACGTAGGGAAGTATGTGGTGTTGGAGAGAGTTGGGCCGATTGACTATCGGTTGCAGTTACCACTGAGGTACCGGGATATGCATGATATCTTCCACGTTTCACAGCTCTGAAATTAATTTTTAGACTCTTCTTATGTCTTTCCACATGAGGAGGTTGAGATTGAATTGGATGCATCATTTGAGGAGCATCCAAGCTAGATTGTTGATTGCAGTACAAAGGTTCTCCGTGGTCGGTATGTTCCTCTAGTAACGAGACTTGGGAGAGAGAGACCGATATATGATCACAGTGGCCAGAGCTGTTTGGGATTTCTTCTTCTACTCCTCAATAAGGAAATTCATGGACAAATTTCTTTAATGGGGAAGTTTGTAATAATCAATATCTTCATTTTCAGTTATGTCTTTATTTTCCTAGAGTTATTGAGAAAAGAGGAGTTTCTGGAAATTTTTGATGTACACGCTATGTACTTTATGAGTACACGCCATGTACTCCCTTGCTGCGCCAGGCTGTGTGCTGGCCGTGTCCGTGCCACACACACAGTGTGTAGGGGTGAAGTGAAGGCCGCTTAAAGCAGAGTATAGAAAATTAGAGTACACTCTGTGTACTCAATATGTACATGCCGTGTATTTTCTTTTTTTTCATTAAACGGACCGGGGTCACACCTAAGAGACAAAACTATCTTCTTCTCCAGAACCTTCAACCAAGAGTGAACCGTACGACCAAGAATCTTCTCCAAGCCCCTGATCCTTCGTCTGTTCTTAGAATCGACCGTCGTTGATTGCATTGGAACCGCAACAGTGAGTTCTTCCTTCTCATAGGGCCTTGATTTCCAATTCCTCATATTTCTTATGTTACCATCAGTTGAACATTTTTTGAATTTTGCTAGATCTATGCCATTATAAGGAGAATCAAGCCTCCTCGTTCAAGTATATCTATCTCCTAGGATCGAGGTAGGTGGTTTGTGACTTACCTTTTGATGTCCTTAAGTTTAATGTACAAATTCCACCAATACCCATGAACGGGGTATTACGTGTTTACCTTTTTGCCCTTGTGGTTATTCCTGCCTTCCTTGCATGCTTGTGTATAGGTAAATTGATCATGTTGTGTATAATTGTCTTTCTTGGATGTTTTTCCCATGCTTTGTTCTTGTTGCAACCTTTGGGTCTTGTTAGCCTTTGGTCATTGTACCTGTTTTCATGCCTTCTGAACATAGGACAGAATGATGTTCTTCACATGCTTGTTTCTATGTAGACTGTTTATCCAAGTATCTCTACAGGTTTACTTTGGTTATCCAAGTATCTCTGTAGGTGTACTCTGGTCTTATAGAATTAATATGCACAGACTGGCATGGGACAGTGAGAACCCGGTGCTATAGACTATAATGGACAGACCGAGTGAGCTTACAGGAGAGTCTTAGATATTATAGACTATACGGGGAAAGACCAATTAAGCTTCCCTAGAGAGTCTTGGACATTATAGACTATAGGGGGTAGGCTGAGTGAGCTTACCAGAGAGTCTTAGTTATTATAGACTACAGGAGGGTAGACCGAGTGAGCATCCTCAGAGAGTCTTTACCTTGATTGAATGTATTTTAAACCTTACCAGTCTAGAGGAGGAATTGGCTGAGTGAGCTTCCTTAGAGAGTCTGAGGTATACCTGAGGTTATAGGAGGATTGACCGAGTGAGCTTCCTCAGAGAGTCTCTATACCTTGGGGCCAAGAGGGTTAGACCGTGTGATCTCCCTCAGAGAGTCCCTGACTACCCTATACTATAAGGGGTATTGACCGAGTGAGCTTCCATAGAGAGTCTTATAATTTGGTATGACCAAACCAGTGGGGTTAGGCTGAGTGCACTGCCCAGAGGGTTGTGCTAGTTCTTGGATAAGACCCGAGGGGATGGCTGCGAGTACTTCCCAGTGGGTTTCCTATTTGTGTTAGTTGTTTCTTCACTGCTACTTGTTGTTCTGTGGATTGATCACTATTGTATATCATCATGTTTATTGCTTACTGATTACTGCCTGCTATTGCTGCTATTGTTTACTACTTTTTGTAATATTACCTTCTATATACTCACTGACTGTTAGGCATAGATCTTCGGGTGGTTTCCAACTGGGATTTAGTCTCACACCGTATTTGGGTCATACTTTTGGCCCATGCAGACTATGTTGTTGTAGGTACAGACAAGGGAAAGCGCCCCTCGACTTCTGGTACTTTATTGCTTTGGAGCAGGAGAGCATGGGACATAGATTTGGCTTGTGATGCGGAGGAGTTGTTTACTTTCTTTTGTACTTGTTTTGGTACTATTTTATTTTCATCATTGTGACTTGTTTGGATACTTTCCTAGATATGTATCATGAATAATTTAATATATAGACATCTGAGTTCCAGTTGTTTCTGATGTATTCGTTCTGCTGTTTGTTATTGTTGGTTATTTACTGCTTACGCTCTTGCATGTTTATTTACTTCCACTATATACTTTTCCAATGAGGGCGTAGTTTCCCCACTATCACACCCAAGACCCTCGCTTCTTGTCAGTAGCCTCTAGAATTTGGGGAAATTCCCTTCAGGCCAGGTGACCAACTTGGTACGGGGCGCCTCTTGGTGGCTTTTGAAATCAATACATTATAATATCAATCACGGGGTGGAGTTTATAATATTTATTTGAGATTAAAAATACCATCTTTGTTAGAAAAAAATTAATGAAATCACCAATAACATAACCATCCACCCCATGAGTGCCTCATAATTAAGGTAAGAATTAGAATAATCTCATGTTCAGATGAGTATCATTCTATTAATATTATACGCCTCCATAAATGGGAATTGAATATGAAACATAAACCCCTAAAAACTCAATACAAAGCTTATGTGACTCTATTTTGTCTATATAGTGGCTCAAACCATATATAAAACTCTGTTTATTCACCATAAGTGAATATGATATCATTAAAAAATCCCAATTCCATTGAAATGTACATATATCATTCAAAATTATAAATAATTATGATGAAAATCAATTAAGGATATTCAAAAGTCATATTTTGATAGGATAATTGAAAGTTTATATCAACTTTAGTATATTCCCAATGTGAATGAATGTAAAAGAAGACAAAACTTTTTATATAACATGTAATATTTAAGCTATTAATAAAATCCATTATTAATACTAAAATCAAAAATTAAGAACCATTTTAATTGTATCTCATATGATAGACCACCAAAACTACCATAAATTGACTATATTTATATGGTTTTGTTAAATAAATTTCATTATTTTTAAATTCCAACAATATCAATATGTGATAATTTGATAAATCATAAAACTAAATTATTTTAATAGTTTACAGCTATGAAAAAAGTTTTTTACAAAAAAATAAGAGTGTAATTTTTATTCCTTAAATTAATATTATTGAATAAAATACATAAAAATTATTACATTCAACTATATAATGTTATAAAAATAAATAACTTCAATTGTATTTATTACTATGTACACATTCTTAGTTAAAATTCATCATCTTTAAGAAATTTCAATCTTTATCATTTCATTAATATAATGTTTAGAAAAAATTATTAGTATAAGAATTAATATGAAAATCATTATTTATACCAATATATTAATATAATTTTGTATATAATATAAATATCACCTTGAATTAGATTGATATAATCATTAATTTTATAGAAATTAATTATTAATATGTTCTATCATTCTCCCACAAGCCTTTTATAGGTTATTTTTAGCAAAAAAATATTTCTAATACATAATCCAATTTATTTATAGATATAAAATTTATATTGTATAGAAGAATATTTAGTAAATTGACTATTAGAAAACCATATCTTATTTTGTAAATAATTTGTTTTGGTGATTATTTTTAGAAGAGGATATTAATCATTAAAACATTCCTTGGTTGGCAGGTGTGAAATATTTCATCCATATATTAGTAAATAACAACATTGTACTCCTTTTATAGGGATAAATCTCATTTTATCCCTTCAATTGAAATAACGTTATCGAACTAAATGAATATTAAACCATGTATATTAAAACAAACCATTTAATTTAATCTTAAACATATATTTATTTGTGATTATTATTTTGACTTACAAAACATATAAAATAAATTATTATACACATATTTTATTATTTTAGATTTGAAGTAATCCACTGTATCCACCTCATTAATGTAATAACCCATTGATTTACATTTATTTCAATGAAAAATTCAATATCCATCCATTAATACTCATTTAATTTTACAAAGCTACACATTTTTCATACATTTAGAATACAAAATTGCTATTATATACGGTTTATAATATAATAACTGAATTTAATGACATTCATATCGTACATTGACTCTCATTAGGTTTTCTTTTAACCCATTAGGTATTTTGGTCAATTATTCTTATAATGTCTAGATTCTATATAATTGAGAAGTATACCAACTTTTTAAAACAATTTTTAGGATTTATTTATCATGTTTGACTAATATACCATCAGAAATACTTTTTATAACATTAAATATTACCCCAAGATATCTCTGGTAGAGTACTAGATCCCAGACCTCCAATATCTATCTTAGTTATTGAAAATATATTTACAAGATCAAGTAAAATTCTATTTTACTACTTCCTATTATATTTTGAAATAAATTGTATCTATCTTTATAGGAAAGATTATAGAAAAAATTTGATAGGTTGATAATTAACTAACTGAGTCCATAACATCCTCATGTTTAATGCCCATCCTGAACCACTGGGTCTGAACCAATGTTCCATATGAAATCATGTGTTCCTTACCTTAATGAAGAGAATTATGACTAGTAGTAAGGGTATGAGTCTGTATGTAGGGAGACTATACCCTCAATATCATGTATTGACATAAATCATAATATTTCTGAACATAATTAAAAATAATTATTGGAGTAAAAATATAGCATATAAATAGATGACATAGCGATTGAAAAATAAAAAAAAACTATTTTCCAAGGTGGAAATAAATAATTGATGAAATGTCATGTAGTAAGAAATTAATTTACAGGAATCCTATAGAGTCTGTATCAGTACAATTCCTAGCTCCATGCTTCTTCTCTCAACCATCTAGCATGGGCCCCATTTCCATTTCTTGAAATACTATGTATGTAGTCTGCAGATATATCAAAATTACCATATAAGGTGTGATAAATAATACCTTTTAAGATAGAATCAACGAATCCTTAAAAAATGGTCTCATGTATAAGTAATTTATCCCATGATAACAATAAATCTATAAAAAGTATAAAAATCACACAATAATGTATTGAGTGGACATGAACTAACCATGCTACCACAAACCCCCTATTGTATATATATAATAATTTTTTATGAGGAATAATAGAGATATCAGTAAATATCATAAACAAACCCAAGGCTTTCGAAGGATGACTCAATATCCATAATTTGTGTTGATTTTTCGTCATGTTACTTAGTATCCAAATGTTATATATACTATTGACATGGCACTTGGTATCCACATGGTTCATTGAGTTGATGACTTGCTACTCCGTATCCACAAGGTACATTGAGTGTCCCTATGTTACATTATATACAAAAATAGAATTTTGTTTCAGGATGATCTGTAAGGCTATTGTGATACACCACCACCATTATCTCACATCATGTACACTCCCCCTTTAGGGGGTAACCATACTATTATAACAACCAGTAATGTGTACCATGAAACAAACCTTGAAAGGAAAGATAACACAAAAATCAGTACAAGATGATAATAATAATACATATCATGACATCATGAGATATAAAATACCATCATAAATAAACACGTGAATCAATATAAAGCATATTTTAACCATTATTTTGGAAAAAGGACATATATTTGTGTCACAAAAATTCACAAACACCCACATGAAATAACAGTTAGCAGATAACACAAAACTACTAACACATTAATCATACCATGGAAACAAGTGTCAACAAAATCCAAAAATGGTAATTACCTAACTAATTCATGGGTTTTTATGTCAACATAAATGTTCATCAAGGGGTTTTCATTTGGATATTTTTGAAACACTAATTTGAAATCCTCACATGAAAAAGGATCATATATTTGTTTGCAATCCAACATGAAAAGGGTTCTATAGTAATTTAAAGATAAATAATGTAACACCCCAACCCTAAAAGCTTGGTGCCGGTTATTTACATATTACATTGGAATGATTAGAAGGAATTAAAACCTAATGGAATGATCTATTTTGTAGTCTTGATAAAACTAGATACATAGTTGTAACACATATTACATTGGGAAATGTAACAAAATACAATACATAGCAACAACTAAAAAACTATATCCATGAGAACATAATAATTGTTCACATCCTCATAAAGTAATAAATTTAGAAACATTCAAGGGGTGAGATAAAATTTTTAGTAAAAGTTACAAATAGAGGAAGAATGATTCAACAATAACTGAATCATATACTAATTGGTATAGTCAATATGGTATAGTGAATAAATGAAAAAACACATGCCATTATTAAACTGATAAAAAACCGCATGCATATATTTTGTCATAGTGAAACAATCATGGTTAGTAATAAAAAAATATAAAAAGTGATTGATTTTTAATTGGAAATCATGTATTATGCACATGATACTACTATACTGTCAAAACAGTGTATGTTTGTGGGTAGAAACCTGTATGATTTTTTGAACCAAACCGGAAGGTTTTGTCGTTAACTAATTTGTATCATGATACAAGTCGATGCATCGTGGAGATATAGTTGGCCCCTATAATCACTAAATTTTCAAATCATTCTTTAAACTTATATTTAAAACAAGAACAATATACCATATCAATATCCATATAGATTAACGGATATAGATTCATCAATATTTCCATAGTTAAAACAACATTCCAAATACACATTGTGTGTAAAAGGGTATATACATTAGTGAAAAAATTATATCCATGAAACCATAATATAGATATATAATATATTTAGAATTTCAAATGAAAATTTATATCAAAAGTGTAGTAGGTAGACCACATAATAATGATTAGGTGCACAACACCAAATAAATCACTATGAAATGGAAACAGAAACAAAGTACATTACAATATTATTATGAATCTATTAATTATAATAAAAATAATGATTGAAAAAAAAGAATATAAAAACAATAATGATAATATATATCAAATGGAAGTAAAAATACAGCACATAAAATAAATAAGTGGAAAAAATGGAAAATTCACATAAATAAATGTGTGATGAGAAACCCCTTACAAACATTTAACATGGAAACATGTGTTCTTATGAGGTCTGAATGAGAGATAAAGGGGTTTCCTATATTTTATATATCAAAAGAGAAATATGGAGGATTTTAAATCATAATCCATCATTAGGAATTTAAAATAAACGAATGCAACATAGGGTGGGTTATTGAATAAAAGTGAGAGAGTGGATCCCTTAACTTTTGCCTGATGGTGTTCTTGATTGATATTAATGACCCGAATAACCATATTTGGATTCATTAATTAATAATTTCAGAACCTCAAAAAAATTTAATTTATTTATTATAACCTTAATAGGTTCCTTGATTCCCTTTATGATGGATTTAATAGGTTCAATTTTACTGTTTTGGAGGAGTTTTCTTCCATGGTTTTCATGATCGGTTTACTTGTATTTATGAATGGAAGTTCATTTGAAATGTTTTTAACCATTCATAATTTTTATTATATATTATTAGTTATATTAAAGAGATATAAATGATCTTATAATTATTTTTGGATTATATACCATGAGGATGAATCATTAGTTAAATACTAATGATACATGCTTGGATTAACGTGGCGGTTTTGAGCATAATGAACTTGTTTTGTATTATTATTTTATATTATGTGTGTATAAGGATTACATAACATTTAATAAGATTAAATACATATATTATGATATATTTCATCTATTAAAATCGATTTTTGACCATTGTTGAATATTTTAATAGAAATTGAAATCATGTCATTCTTGAATATTATAAATTAACACATCTCAGATGGTATTTTCATTTTAGGGTAAGAGGTGGGGTAAAAGAGAGATGATGATGAAATATTACATTAACATAATAAATTTATAGTACATGTAATGTACATGAATTATCATAGTATTTTTAGGTGGGGATGTGAGGAGATAAAAACAATATAATAGAGATTGCAATAAAATTTGAAACAAAAGAGAAGAGAGGATCACCTCTTCAGTACTCCTCCTTGATAATCTCTTTAAGGACTTTGTTTTTTTCCTTTTGGTGAGACCATTAGGTCTTATATGTGTGGAAGGGGATTAGGATGATATTTACGCATATGTTAGGAACGTCTTAGAGCATGTGTGGTAAGGGAGGATGAGGGGGTGAGGGTTGGTTTACATAGTGGAGGGGAGGAGGGTTATCTTAATATTATAATAACTAATTTATTATTTATTAAAAAGACAATAAATAGTGAGTATTCCATGACCTAGAATAGTAAATAGTTCATTTGACTTCATTATTTGGGGGCATAAATCACTCATGATTCTATAAATAGTTAATTTAAATTATAATGTATTTATACGGTAAATTAATGTATTTTACTATTCACATAAAATTCATATATTTCAGAAAAAACCCAAAAATTAACCCTAACCATTTATTAACTTATTGAATCTTAAAATGAACTCCATTTTAAAAAAACTATATTAAAAATATGAAAAAATTAAATTTTAATTAAATTCATTATTTAATCAAAAAATAACAACACTTAAAATAGTCTTCTTCACTTTTAAGGTGCCAATTTTTTTAAGCATTCATATTTATGGTTACCATTCATAAGGGTCATATTACTATTCAAAATAATGTGTTACTATTTATATAGGTATGTTAATATTCACCAAAAATTATGTTGATTATATCAAACTCCAAATATCACCCTGATCACAACCGTGTATGCCCATTTTACAATATTCATACCACATAAGTAGAAATTTTATGTTTAATGGAATAGTTATGACTATCTTCTAAATAACCAATTTTTTTTCAATTAAAATCAGTGATTTATGAAATATATTATATCTAATGAATAGAATTTAATTAAGAGAAACATGCCAAAAAATAGGGTTGTTAATTATTTCCTTCTTAAAAACATTCATCCTCAAAATTTGTCATGTATATTTCCCTCTATATAGATAGGGGTGGTTCTTCTATTATTTTCCTCCTAGTATATTTTAGTGCTATGTTCACTAAATTATGTTTCCTAAATGTATTTACCAATGTTTCTACAAAAATTCCTATGATACCAAATGTACTACCCATCCGCAAAAACCAGGAGCCAGTACATTACATATTATATCTGCATGATTAAATGAAATGAAATCCTTATGGAATGATCAGTTGAGTAGACTTAAAGAATCTAGATACAAAGTTATAACACATATTACATTTTGAATGATAATAAAATACAATACATAACAACAAAAAAAGAATTGAATCCACAAGAACTCAATAAATGGTATCCTCCTCATATCCTTTTGAAGGTAAACTAATAAAGGAATTGAGCTCAAATTATCATTAAGGGTTATAAATAGAAGAATCATGAACCAACAAAAACTGATTCATAAAAAATTGGCATAGTATATGTGGCATGATGAATAAATGAAAAAAACCCACCATAAATAAACTGATAATAAAATTTCATCCATAGATTTTGTAATAGTGATAACCTCAAGGATAGTAATAACAGAAAAAGAATAAAAAGAATTCTTATTAATTATATGTCATTTATATCACACATGATAACACTAAAACATCAAAATAGTTTATGTATGTGGGAAGAAATCTATCTAATTTTTGGAATCAAACTCCAAGGGTTTTTCACCAACTAATTTATCTCATTAGACCTGTCGATGAATCATGGAGATATAGTGGTCCCCTCTCATCACTGTATTTCCAAAGAATTATTTATACCTAGATTTAATACAAGTACCATGTTCCTTCTCATTATCCATATAGAGTAGAGGATATAGATTCATCAATATTTCTGTTGTTAAAACAACATTCCAAATAAAATCTGTATGTAACAATGTATAAGACTTAAGAAAATAATCATATACATGAATCCAAAATATGGATATATAAAATACTTTAATTTTACATAAAGAAGATAAAAAAGGGGTAGTAGGTACACCACATAATAAGGATTAGGTGGGCAACACCAAGTAAATCACTATGAAATGGAAACTGAAAAAATTCTCTTACAATATTATAATCAATCGAGTTAATAATCACAAATTGAATCACTGAATACCATGAATATAAAGAGAAAAATTATATTATATATCAAATTAAATTAAACATACACCACATACAAGAAATAATTAGAAAACAATGGAAATCTAACTAAAATAAAAGTGAGATGAGAAACCCCTTACAATCATTTCAACATGGTAGAAGGTGTTATTGTGAGGGATTAATGAGAAGTAACGTGGTATAAAATCATTTATATATCATAATTTTAGTATGGGGATATCTTAAATGATACCCCATCATCAGAAATTAAACATAAAATGACACAACATTGGGGGATGCTTGAATAAAAGTGAAAGAGAGGATCCCTAACCTTATACCCAAAGTTATTCTCGATTGATATTAATGACCTGAATAATAAAATTTATATTCATTAATTAAGAAGTTTAGAACTTCATAAATATTTAATTTATTTAGTATAACCTTATTAGGATCATAAAATCCCCTTTTTATGGGTCTAAGAGGTTCTATTATACTATTTTGGAAGCACTTGCTTCTTTGGATTTCATGACGGTATACTTGTATTTTTTAATGGATGTTAGTTTGAAATGTGGTTAAACATCCATATTTTTTAATATTTATTATTAGTGAAATAACAAATATATAAATTATAATAGAATTATTCAGGATTATATACCATGATGATGACTCATTAGTTAAATGATAATGATAGATGCTTGGATTAACAAGGTGGTTTTGTGAATAATGAACTTGGTTTGTATTATTAATTTATATTATGAGTGTGTAAGAATAACAAAACATCGAATAAGGTATAATAACTTTATTATTATATATTTCAACAATTAAAAAGGCCTCAAGAACAATATTTAAAATTGAAATATAAATTGAAAATTCATCATCCTTCATTTTGATAAATTAACACATCTTGGATGATATTATCATTTTTTAGTGTAAGATGAGGGGGAAAAGAGAGATGATGAAGAAGTATTCCATTAGTATAATAAAATTTATTCCCATGTTATGTACTAGAATTATCAGAGAATTTTGATTTCGGGAGTTAGGGAGAGAGAAAAAAAGAGCGGAATTAGTAAAAGAAATTGAAATAAAAGTGAAGAGAAGTTCACCTTTTGAGTACTCCTCCTTGAGAATCTATTTTATGGCCTCTGTTTTTGTCCTTTTGGTGAGACCAATAGGTCTTGGACGTGGGGAAAAGGATTGGGGAGATATTTGATCAGAATTTAGGAAATTATTGGAGCTTTATAGGTGTGTGAAGAAGAGGGGTGAGGGTGGTTATAAAGTGGAGGGGATGCAGTTTTTCATAATATTGTAATCATTAATTTTTTATTTCATCACAAGACTAGAAATAGAGAGTATTACATGAACTAGAATGTAATAAGTGCGAGTTCATTCCATATTTGTGTGCTTATATGACAAATGATTCTATAAATAGTTAATTTAAATTATAATTTATTTATACAGAAAATTAATGTATTTTACTATCCCACAAAAATTCATGTATTTCAAAAACACCTAAAAAATATCCCTAACCATTGTTTGACATTTATAATCCAAATTGGAACACCATTTTTTTGTAATAGAATTCTAAATATGTTACATTAAATTTTAAATAAAAATTATTATTTAATTGAATATACCAACATTTAAAATATTCATCTTTAATTTTAAACTGCCTAAATATATGTATACTTTCATGGGTATGTTTAACATTATTAGGGATCATATTAATATTCATAAGGTTAATGTACTATTCATACGGGTAAATTACTATTCATTAGGGTATGTTTATATTCAATTAAAATTATTTTCATTCTAGATGACTCCAAATAGCACCTTGATAGTAATAGTGTATGTTAGTTTAATGAAATTAAAATCATAGAAGTGGGAAATTTATGTTTAGTGGCTAGGTTATAACTATCTACTAAATTACAAATTATTATTTCAAAGAAACTCAGTGATTTATGAAATACATGGGATTAATGAATAGAATGTATTTATGGGTACCATAACATATATGGTGTTTGGTGTTTTAAATAATCCAATGGGTCAAAAAAATTCATACCATGTCAATTTCCTTCATAAAAAGTCTTTATGACCAATTGGAAGAATAAAAGAACATCCCCCTAAAAATGGTTATGAAGGAACAAGTTTCCATGTAAGATTAGAATAATATATGAGGAATTAATGGAACTACGGTATGGAGGTGTACTCGAAACAACCCCATGGTTTAATGTGATCCACCACAACATAGAGGCGCATCAGAAGAAAAAACCATCACTCAAAAAAATAGGTGTGGCGAGAAGAGTATCATAAGTTGACCTCCATGTAACATAAGGGACAACTTTGTCTTATAATTATTCCTAGTATTGAACTACTAAAAGGTTTGGAGTAGTGATATGACATGGAGTGAGATATTGGATTAATTTCTATAGTGAATACCGAGTCTTTTTATTTTTAATTAATCTTCCAATAAAAATTCCACATGAAATACCCTCATTAAAACCTTCTGAAATTTATGAACAAACCTCATCGAACAAATTCCATTTCTATCCTATTAAAAGCAATAATTCTTTAAGACTAGCACATGATCCATTTTTTTATTACTTGTGTAGATATGTAATTTTATTTGTCCGGACTCACCAGGGTGTTGCCTCCACAAACCACACTTCATAATTAAGGTGAGGATGAAATCCCCATCGACCAACATCACCATAGTGAAACTCTTCATCTATGAAATGTTCTCAAATAAACAACACCTATATGGTGTATAATTCTCGACTATTTCATGGTTCCATCTATTTTTCATTAATTCACAAAAAAACACATTTATGATTCCATAAAATTCTCAAATCCCACAAGCATTTACCCGAATATGGGAGGAACCAAAAAAAATAAAAGGAATAGAGGTAAAATTACATTCCATATTGGTAAATAGATAAATAATAATATCATGTCTACCAAAAAATACTTATTTTTCTTTTGAATTTTACCTAGGGTTCATGCATGAACAACATAGTCCAATGAGGTCGAACATTAGTATCTCATTTCTTTGTCTTACCTTGGAATCACCTATGTCTCCATAAGATTCAAACAAGTTGTATATTCTTCCCTTGATGGAAATTCTCATTGCAGTCTACAATCTATATTTTCTACTCTTGGAATGATGATCCATCCTCTATTTTGACATCCCCAAAATTCATGATTTGGGTTCGATCAGGAACACACCATCAAAATTGAGATAGATAAAACACATTGTCAATTACATGGTAGAGAAAAATTAATATCAATATGAAATGTTGATGTACCAACCCTCTTGGTGGTTTTTAAGGGTCTAACATAGAATGAGTATAATTTCCATACTTCTAAAAATGAAAATCCCCCAACCAAGGTGACACTCGTAAGAAATCGTTGTCGTAAATAGTGAATTCCAATGGTTTTCTCTTAATGTATGCATACAATAACTATTTTATCTATGCTACAACAAAAAACATCACAATAAACTAAAATGATATGGTGTCTCATACACCATACTTTTAAAAAATAAAAACAAAATCTCTCACTTTATTGCAATATAATGGTGAGAAACATTACCATCCATAGAGATCGTCAAATAGTTTTATTGGAATCAAATTATGGTAATGGGTGTTTTATAAATACTCCACCAAGCATAAGGGATCATTTCATAATATTATGAATTTTAGTATAAAAAATGATTTAATATCCTTTATTGTTTGAATCATATAATTTGATCTCCCATCTATATTAGGATGGTATATTATGATCAATATCAGTTGAGTCCCTTGGGACCTCTCTATGCCCTTCCAAACCAGTATTTTAACCATGAATATTTGTTAGATAAAATTCTATAGGGAACACCATTTATTTTTGTAACTCATGTAAATAAATCACTGTTAATTTATCAAATAATTGAGTCTCTCAGATCAATAGGAAATGAGGAATGGTCTTCAACTATTTTACAATAAGCCAGATATCACCTCCATTACACAAGGTCTTTATTAACACTATTAAAAAAACTATCATGAAATATTACCATATCCTGATAGGAACTAGAAGTTCCTAGAGTAAACCACCTTGATTATGGTACTCAACCTCTACCCTATGGAAGGTAAGTAATTGGGAAACAAATCCAATGATGTATTTCTTTATCCTTGGATACCAATACTGTCATTTAATGTAATGGTACATATTTGATTCACTAGGATGTTACACCCATATAGAGGTATGTAATACTCTCATAAGATATTCCCTAATAAAATCAATCAATAAAACACTCCCTTCTACAAGGATCATATCAAATTTATCCAATTACTACAAACGTATTAGATCACTTCATTCTTACTATTCCCTCATCACAACACACTCTAGGTCAGTATCATATCCAGTCTTTTCCCGATCTACCACAGAAGTAGTGACCACTAGGGTAGATCCAGTGATTGATCCCGAATCATAAAAAGCAACAACTTCCACTCCTTAAATATGCTCATCAGGTGCCACTACCCCACTGGAATTCATTCACCAATCTCCTCTACAAGAGTCATATGACTATGAACCTCTTTTAAGACATTACACTTACCAGTTGAATATTCCATGTCAAACTAAAAAGTGTATAGATACTCTGTAAAATTAGTTTGCCTAATATTAAGGTACCTTGTTGTTAAGATGTACCGAAGGATCATATGTGAAGTGTAAACAAAAAACCACTCCCCAATAGGATACTGTTTTCAATAAGAAATATCCCGAAACATGAATTCAAGTTCCAATTTCTAATTATAGTTGTTCCACTCAAGGGGTTTTATCTAACATAACCCATTTTATACTTCCATATCCTTCTATATTAGCACTAATCCTTTCCCAATGGTTGATGAATCCCAATAAAATGTGTATCTAGTGCCTCGACCAATTTTAATCAGCGTTAGTGTTGTAGTCAACCACCTCTTAACCACAAAACATTCAATTCATTCTATAGTATTTCTCAGGGATTCTTGAATGATTATTCAGTATCAATAACTAAATGAGTATTCCTTCAATAAGAAACATGATGAACAAGTGCATATATGGGTGTGAGATCTAGTTTAAGATGTCGATGAACATTGTTGGTTCATTAGTTAATCCAAATGAAATAACGATATAATTTTATTTCTTATTCATACTCTGAAACAGCACCATAAGAATCACTCCTTTATAACTTGTAGATGGTGATAGAAATATCAAATTTAAATCTTAGAGAACCACCAAGATCCTAATAAAAAATTGAAAATTAAATAAATTCTACAATAATTATATCAATTATTTTCTATAAGCATGTTAATTTTAAATTAATTATTATTGATTCAAAGGAGACATCTATGTTCAAAGATAAAAACATTGTTTCACCCCATAGTGAAGTCCTATATATGATATATCCATTTTTCTCTATGTTTTCTTGCTATACCTAGAGATACATTAGCTCAGAATGCGTTACATGATAAATGAGTATCAAGCTAGGTTCTACACTCAAAATAAGGTCTATCTCAAATTAATATACACTATTAGTGGAGGTTATATGAATTCATTCATAAATGCATCGTTATAGAGAACGATGCATTGAGGAAAAGTCTAGGGGGTTGTCACCGATCCCACAAAAATAGTGATGTCTTTTATCCCATATCATGATGATCCCAAGGTAGGTAGTGTTTAGACCAACTTCACATGCTCCCAGTTCCAATTCATTGGTCAATATATACTGTATGATCTCAACAAGTACAGTGATTCATATTCGATTTTTAGATGTTATTTGACAAATGTTTTTATTATAAATAGTTTGGGTCATTAATTAGGTATATTTAGGTTGAATTGGGTATATTTTGAAATACCATGGGGATGTTCATAGTTAGTGCATGGTTCAAGAAACCCATGATGCATGCCCCTAGAATGTGTGACCTCCTTTTTGAGCCATAGGAAGGTGGCACATGGTTTCACCAAACTATGTGGCCACCATCCTAAAATAATGAAACCTTAAAGAGAGGGGAGTCACATGGTCGGTGCATAGTTTGGAAAATCATGTGAAAACCTTGGAATAATAGTGCACTCGAAGTAGAAGGGGAACATGATTTTTCCAAAAATGAAAATACACCAATGAAACAGTGCACACAATTATTTATTACACCAATATATTTATTCAAAATTATCAGAACCATTTTTTATAAACATAATCTCTCTATTTTGTCCTAATATGAATTACTTTTCTTTTAAAAGCTCTCAAGAGGATTCATTGGATCCTCTAAACTCTATCTTGGATAATCAAGAATCATATTGAAGGATCAACACTTCATTGGTATATGATATCTCTTTTTTATAAGATTCCTCTCTCTCATGCCTTTATTCCCATTTGGAGAGAGCTGAATTCCATCATTTTAAATGGTTTAGATCTAAGTTTTAATGGATATTGTTTCATTGTATCTTGATTATAGGTTTCAATCATATATGTCCTTCAATATTGTGAATCATTCCATTTTATATTACATTTAGGATTATGATTTAGAAATAATTCATCAGTGACCACTTGGTAGGTGGTCAATTATATAATTCCCATAGTCTTGATTATGTTGAGGTCTTTGTAATTATTCCATTTAATTTCCACATTATGTAATTTCATTTAAATTATATATAATGTATTGATTCACATGTGTTTGTGAGACCCTTAATGGATCACATGATACCCTTTTGATAATTGATATTGGGAATTTTAGAAAACCAAGCGGTCTTTCAATACACATTAAATGATGATTTATGAATTATAAAAAATTGGAATAATGGGTTAATTAAATTAAACTAAATCCTAATTGTATGATCATAATGGTATTTAAAGGGGTAAAATGCATATCATTGAAGGCCTAATGAGTAGTGTAATTAATTGTTACGGAATTGAATAAAGGGAATTGTTCATGTTATTCCTTCTGATTAAAGGGAAGAACTGTAATTGTGAATGAAAAATGATAGGGGCACCATGATGTGAGTTTTTGATAAAAATTTTAATGATGTTGAGACATGACATATGTGATATTTTCAATGATTGAACAATTAAGTGTCAGTCATGGAATGATTGTCCAAATACCCATGGGGTTCAGGACTAATGCAGAAATGACCAACTTATTCTAATTGGTTTGAGATTATAATGAATCATTACAAGGCCTTAAGTGATATCCCCAAGACTCAAAAGGATGGAAATAAATTCCAAAGGGTTTTAGATACAATTTTGGTACAATTTACCCTTTATGAAATAAAACTATATCCAAAAAACCACTACCAAAAAACTCACTATATGATGCATGAATAAATGAAATAAAACTAAACAACTTTGTTTATATCAAAACCATAATAAGTGTACTATAATAGAAGGGAAATCAATTATCATAGTTAATAGTAGAAAGACAAATATTTAACTTAATAATGGAAACCAGACTCTATGCTCCACCATATCCATGCTCAAATCACAAAAGATACCAATTATCATGATGTGGTGCTAAAAATAATTTATAATGTGTCTTTTCCCATGTCCTAAAAGATTTCATCTATGAAACCACGAAATTTAAAAAGTTGGGGTGAGTATAAAACTCACTAGTCTTTCCCAAATAACATCCCTAATCAATCTTCTGGTATAGTAATGTAAGAAAAAATTAGGTAAAAGATTATAAATAAATCAATTTCCAAAAATACTTTATAACCAAATATAAACAAGTTCAAGATACCATTTAAACCAAGAGTAAACAAGTACTATTTTTTACCAATTTTTCTTGGATGTCACACATCTAGAAAATTCACCAAACAAGGATTTCAAACATTTATCAATATCATTTTAGTATAACCACACCATGGTTCTCAATACAAACACCCATGCATCCTTTGTTTTATTGTTCCATACACATTTGTGGTCTCATGTCAAATTACCTTGTGTTCTAATGACACAAGCCCTGAATCCAGGGTCACACACATTGTAACCCAATGGTACACATCCTTTATTTTTGGGAACATCAAACATGAACTCACACAATACCCATTGTATTTCAAAATCATTCCAAATAACCATTTCCAAACATTTCAATAAAACTATAATTTTATTGCAAACCAAAGAACAAATCAATTTCAAAATAACCATCTAATTAAAATAAAACATCCAATTAAATTGAAAACATTGAATAAAATCTATGTGTCCCAATTACAGATAATTCCTATTTTAAATCCATATTTTAAAAACAATAAAAAATAAATTTTTTCAAATGATCCAATTTTCTATATTTCTACAATCTACTAAACCAGAAAAAAAGAAGGTTTCTTAAAATTCATAAGATTCTAATTTATTATTAAATAATAAAATGAAATCTATTTTAAATCATTTAAAATAGTTCTATCAAGATTAGTTGAGAGTAAAGCCACCTACCTCAAATTTTTTGATGAAAAATGACAACGAACGAAGAATGCTCACAAAAACCGGGTAGATTCTTCAAAAACTGCATTAGATCTCTTCTCCTATCAACAAAAATCCCACACTCAACTTATTTAGAATTAAAAACCTAGATATACCCATAATAGGTGTATATCGTTAAAACCATGTGGAGAGGATAAGTATATATATGTAGATATAACTATACACGATAAGAATGACAAACAGAATGAAGAACCGGAACGAAAGCCTACCCTAAGAGGAACACTAGAGATGCAATGAAGATCCATATCTGATCGAATCGATCTAGAAGAAGGGTAACCTGTAAAAATTTCCTAGGGACTGTCTAGGATGAGAGTAATGAATTCTTGAAAGGAAGGGATTAGAGAATCTATGAAACAAATTAATTTAACCATGGTGTTGGTCGAGTCATGATGTGTAACCATTGGTCACGTAGTTTAGGCCATGTTGGATAAGTATGCTAAAAAAACCAGTTTCCTTAGGATAAAAATATGATATTTAAAACCTATATGCTATGTACCTTAGGAACACAACATGAACCTTCTCACAGCGTGATTTCCCCTAGCATGACTTGTTTCCAAAAACATGTACACAACCCGTACCCTCAGTACACATTGTGTACCAAATCTGTAGCCTATAAAAAAATCATGAAAACACTCATAAGGACTTTTAACCAAAAGGTAACTTAGAAAGAAGGAAAACATACCTGATTAATGTAATCAGATGTTACAAACTTCCCATCATATATACGTTTTGACCCTAAAAAGTCAGGTGGAAGATGTAATCCCTGGGAAAATATGAGGCCACTTATCCCTCGTAGCGTCATGTAAGGGTGAAATACTCGAAACCAGGTGTACTACATTCCCCCCAACCTGGGTCATTCCATAAATGGAATGTAAAAAACCCCGTTATCTAGAAATTAGATGGACCATTGATCTTAAATTCCTTCTCTTGTTCATAAGTCTCTTCTTTAATATGACCATGATGCCATAAAACCCACCCTATACTGATACTTTTTTCACCCATGACTTTTTCGTTCCTATACACTATCCTCAAAGGGATTTGTACCAACAATGCATTCGAATCTAGGTCAAAGTGGTCCATTTGATCACATGGTCAAGGTAAACCTGTTAATTTTACATCTGAGATACATGGAACACATTATACGCCTCACTGAACCATGGTGCCAATGCCAATTGAGATTCCACTTATCCAGCACATTAGAGTATAAAAAATGTTCATATATACTGAGGAGATAACATTAACTGCTTCCTAAAATGTTGATTTACCGTCCATGGGGAGACCATCAAGAACACATGATCACTCAGGCTAAATAAAAATGGTCATCAACGATGATCCACATAATAGTTTTAAATAAATTGAGTCGTCTATATCCTTTTTTGATCAAATGAATCTTTTGTGTTGTTTCTTGGACAAGGATCTTCCAAACTAGTGAAATATCACATATTTTCACCCAACAATGTGAATCATGATAAGTAATACCATATAATTATTCACATATATTTGTATGCATCGAGGCCTGATAACTGTTATTTTATGATAACTACCAATGGCACATGATCTTCCCCTGATCAAACAAATCTATTACAGATGCCTGCAACACGTCTTCCAATTTCTGTATCATTCTTTTGGATTTCCCATACTTATACAGTTGTTACACTCTACTTGTAGTCAACTGAGTTCCCATGGAATTATTTAAGTGTTTTTATAAATGTGATCTAAACCCCAGATCTCTATATGTGATTATTGAAACTAGTTTTCCATGTCTCTTTACCACATCTTAGATATAGATATCGGATACATACTCTACCATATGAGTCTCATTAATTGGAATGAAATGAGATGACTTGGTAAGCTAGTCAACTATCACTGATATGAAATCATGCTTTTGAACCATTCTTGGGTGACCTATTATACAATCAATCACTATCATCTCGCATTTCCAGACTAAGATATATAAACACTGCAAAATACCCACTAGTCACTAATTCTCCACCTTAACTTTCTGACAAGTTATGCAATTTAAAATAAACTCATCCACATTATTTTTCAATACACTCCACCAAAACTGAAAAATCATTGCCTTATACATCATTTTTATACCTAGATGTATATCCCATCTCAAATAGTGGGAAGAATGAAGAAACTATTCATGGAAAGCCATAGGTACAACCATCTGATTCTTGAACCATAGAACCAATTTCACATCAAGTTTCTAGCACTCAATGGTCTCCCTACCATTAAGTTTTGAACTCTTAAAAAATAATTATTCATAGTATTTTTGTGAATATTTAACAATACTTACAAGATCAGGAACCATAGAAACAGACTATGAAACTACAACATCACCTCGATCATCAAATTCCACATGCATGTTGACTAGGACAGACATCAACTGTCATTCAACTAAATATTTTCTCTCCAATGGAGCACATGACTTTTTCTTAATGCGTCGGCCACCAAAATATCCTTTCAAGTTGTCTACATTAATTCAAATTCAAAAATCTTGAGATATTGCATCCATCTCATTTCCCTCAGATTAAAGTCTCTTTATGATAAAATATGATTCAAGATTTTATGATCCGCAAATATAAAAAAAATGCACAAATGTGATATTGAATCAAATTTATCATTAATTATATAATTATATTTGAATCCAAGTCATGTGGTGTCACGACCCGTCCTCGGGGCCCCTACCGTGACTACCCCAAGCCCGCCTTCCATAGGCCAGGGGTTGGCGACTAGCACCAAGGCGTAAATCCTGGTAAAAAGGGAAGGCGTTTCCATTGTAAAGTAACAAGCACCTTAGAGTAAGCAAGCGGAAAAAGTAAACACTAAGTAAAAACTGCTACAACAGTAAGTGAAGAAAAGTAAATCGGCCAGTATACAAACCCAAACTAAAAGTAAAGTACAAATCTAAAGGGAAAAAAGCAACTGAAAAGTAAAAGATGCTACGACGAGCTGTCCACTGGAAATCCCACCTGAAGGGTGGGTACAGATAGCTCCACTGCTCCTCGGGTCTCGTCGTCCGCTCCGAGTACGTCCCGCCCAGTGGTCCACCTCCGGGTACCGTCCTGCTCTGCAAGCCTCAACCCCGATCAAATCTGTCCATCGTCTGCAACCAACACAATGTAGTGTGGGCATAGCCCATGCAGGGGTGAGTATAAACTACTCAGTAGGGACCCCGAGACCCCCGAAGGTCTCTCAAAATCCACAAATGATAAACCACAAAGGAAGGAAACAATCATGAAGTAACATCAGACACTGATTAGGTATATGCCCATACATATACCTAAGTCATCAATGCCAGTACACTCCAACATCCAAGCCCAAGTACAACCCAGTCCACACAGGAAAGTATACGTATTACACACAGGAAAACAAAATGTAATCCACATAGGATAGCACAACACAATCCACACAGGAAAGAAAACAGGATTCAGCTCACACAGGAATACTTTTTCGAAGATGATATAGATGATCACTGACCCATCTAAGTCGTCAGACCCACAAAGGATTGATAGGTACTAACCCCCGCAAAGAACCACACAGGATTAGACCCACACAGGATCTGTAGGCGCTGGCTCACACAAAACCGCTGAGCGCTGACCCACATAGGATCAGACCCACATAGGATCGGTGGCACTGATCCACACAGGATTGCTGAGTGTTGTAGTCATCGTCGTCGAATCCACTGAGGATCTCTGCACAGTCGTCGTCATAGTCATAGTAGCAGTCGCAACCAGCACTAGGGTTCCCGCACCCAGCAAGCTCGTTCTGGAGGGTCCTCTCCACGAGCCGAGAGGCTGATACATCAACTAACACATAGTCCAGAGTTGATGTATCCAAAAGTTCCGTATCGTCAACAGGAACTCAATGCAACAGACGACGCGTCAATCGGACGCCAGGTCTGAGAGTTATTGGCTTTTTCGTCCCAGGGCCCCGGTTGATTTTTAAGGCAAAACCAACCCGACCATACTCCACCTATGTCCAAACCTCGGGCGGAGTAAGTGAAAAGATCCGTCTCACTAAGAGGAACACAACAAAGTCGACGACACGTCAATCGGACATTCGTAGCTCAAGATATGAGCGTTTCCACTCCGAGGGCCCGGTTGGTTTCGTGTACGAACCAACCCAGCCGAACCCAAAGTATTCCAAAACCTTGAGTGCGATATGTCGAAACGGCTGTATCGTTATAAGGATCGTGTCGCTGCTGACGGCGCGTCGATCGGAGGTCCGTATCCCGAGTTATGGGCAATTGAACCCAGACGATCCGAAAACGGAGGTTTCGGGCCCGGACCGACCCGGCCCGAGACCCCCCCCCCTGTCCGGGCAGAACCGGGTCGGCCCAGCCCTCCACGGACCAGCCCGGCCCGGCTGGGCACAGCGCACTGCCATGTCGGCCTTCGGTCGAGCTGTTGGAAAATGGGGGGGGGGGGGCGCCTGCCCCCCTTGAGTAAGTGCCCCCCCATTAATGGGGTGTCGTTTGAAGCCGGGCGGGGGAATTTAATTCCCCTGGCTCCTCCCTTTTCGGCCGGGCCGACCTGGCCGGCCGGTTCTTGCTCAACGGGACCAGTGATGGCCAGTCCCCTTCCAGCTCCGACGCCGGCGGCCCAGTCCGGCCACCGGTCACCTTGCTCCACCGCAGCCCAGAACCGGCCGCGGCCCTTGTCGTCCGGCGCGGTACGACGACACCACACCCCTCCTCCGAAGCCCTGCTCCAGCCACGGCGTCTTTAGTTTTCTTTGACGCGGCGCGACGGTGTCGTGTCCTTGAACTTCTTTCCACGGCGCGGCGCGACGGCGCCGCACATTTTCCTTTCTCTTGATTCCGCATGGTGCGATAGCACCACGCCTCCCCGTACCAATCCACAAAGGAATCAATCATGAAAATAAGGAGGGTAGGTCGTGTTTGTGCGGTCCGACCCCCTCGTGTTATTCGATAACAATAGGTTTAAAAATTGATGAATAAATTCCGGAATGTAACACGAACAAAAGAAGTAATTACAATCCCCTACCCCGGTTCAGGAACGGTGCACGTTAATCAAGCCGTGGAAGACGAGCTTCCTGGAGGTCGGGCATCATGGAAAATGAATGTCGATTCCATTGTCTTCGAGGTGCGTTTGAAGAGGAAACATCGTTGGAAGAAGACGTCGTGTTCTTCGGCAGAGATGTTCTTCGTTAAATAACGGTGTTCTTCGCGTTCTTCGTCGTGGTTGAAGAAGAAGAAGACTTCACGCTTCCCAAACCTCTCAATGTGGAAAATGCTCTAACAATAATAAAATAATACCAAGTATTAATTTTATTAACACAACTTAACCATTTCAAATTCAAGAGATTGAAATTAAGTAACTCAACTTATTAATTATAACAAGTTGTGAGAAAAATTTAATGAAAGTGAGATAATGGGGAGTTAGGAAGGTGAGGGGTTAAGAGGGGTTAGGGAGTTAAGGAATTTGAAAAGGTGGGGTGTTTGTGTGGGCCCCACCCTTTCAATTATCCACACATGGGAAGTTTGGTGGATGTGGGACCCACCACCAACTTCCCATATGAGAAATTAACCACCTTGATATGAAATAAAATTGATCCAACAATTTTATTTACTTTTTTTAAATAAACCCCAATAATTAACTTGTTCTCCCGCACCAACACAACTACGGTAAAGGTTTCCTTAAGCGATTACCAGCGTTGCGAGTTCATCGGTGCCATCAGATTTCAATTCCGAGCACCGGTTCAAATGATAGGATAACCCGCTCGTTCGTTCACAGAACGTACCCGAGCCAAACTTCAGAAATTGATTCCGGGCACTCCGGGACTCGGAATCAAGTGCCGTCAGAAACCATGTTCTTGTAAAATTTGAAAAAAAATTATGAAAAAATTTCCCTTGAATTTTATGGGTCTTTACATTACTCCAACCTCAGGGCTTTACGTCCCCGTAAAGATACATCAAAACTAGGGAAACAAATGAGGGTACTGAGCATGAATCTGAGCCTCCCACTCCCAAGTGCTCTTCTAGAAGCTCCCATGCTGCCATCTGATGCGCACTAGAGGAATCGACCATCCACGAAGGACCCGCTCTTTTCGATCCTCGATCTCCACCGGGACCTCCGTAAAAGTCACCACATCGTCAACATCATGCTCCCCATGGTCAATGATGTGCGTCAGGTCGTGCACGTATCACCTCAGCTGAGATATGTGGAAGACGGCGTGCACTCGGTGCAACTGAGGTGGTAGAGCCAGACGATAAGCCACCTTGCCAATACTAACGAGGACCTGGAATGGTCCGATGAAGCGTGGAGACAACTTGACACCTCAGCCAAATCTTCGTAATCCTCGTCGAGGTGAGAGACGCAAGAAGACTTAGTCACTATCCTAGAACTCTAGTGGCCTCCGCCTCCTGTCAGCATAAGATTTCTGCCGACTCTGAGCTGTCCTCATCCACTCTTGGATGACCTGGACCTTCTATGTCGTTGCTTGGACCATCTCTTGTCCCACAAGTGCTGACTCCCTAGGGTCTGTCAAGCACAAAAGAGATCTACAAGGTCGGCCGTAAAACGCCTCGTATGGTGCCATCCCGATGGTGGAGTGGTAGCTGTTGTTGTACACGAACTCCACCAAGGGTAGGTGGTCCTCCCAGCTACGACCAAAGTCGAGGACACATGCGCGGAGTATGTCCTCGAGAGTCTGAATGGTCCTCTCCGTATGACCGTCCGTCTGAGGGTGAAAGGCTATGCTTAGACGTAGCTGCTTCCCGAACGCCTCTTGCAATCCCTTCCATAGCTGGGATGTAAAACGAGTATCTCGATCAGAGACGATAGATTATGGCACACCGTGAAGCCGTACAATCTCCTGAACGTAAAGTCATCCGAAGCACTCCACTGAGCCCTTCTCTCTGATGGGTAAGAAGTGAGCTGACTTGGTGAGTCGGTCGACAATCACCCAAATGGAGTTGTGATCTCTGGAAGTGCGTGGAAGTCCAGTCACGAAGTCCATAGATATTCCATCCCACTTCCACTCTGGAACCTTCAAGGGATTTACCAAGCCTGCTGGTACCTGATGATTAGCCTTCACTTGGTGGCAGGTGAGGCATCGAGAAACTAACTCTACCACAACCTTCTTCATGCCTAGCCACCAGTGCTGTCGTCTGAGATCCTGGTACATCTTCGCCACTCCGGGATGTACCGCCAAGGGAGAAGTGTGAAACTTTCTCAACACCTCCTCCCGTAAAGCAACTGGTACCAAGGTACGTCCTCTAAAAAGGATGTTATGCTCTGCTCCAAAGGAGAAACCATCAGGTGCCTGTCCTGAGGATATCTATGCATGCTGCGTCTCAAAGTCGGTGTCCCCACGTTGTGCCTCTCTGACTCGCTGTAGTATTGGAGGAGTGACTGTGAGAGACTGAAGGAAGGCTGCCCCATCTCTATCCATGAAGGATATCTGCAAAGCAGCTGACTTCTCTGTCATCTCCTCAAGTATCTGAATGCCCATCCTCCTGCTGAGGGCATCGGCTACTACGTTCCCCTTCCTAGGAGTATAGACTATTTCAAAGTAATAGTCCTGGAGGAACTCGAGCCATCACCATTGTCTTAGGTTCAGGTCCTTCTGAGAGAAGATGTACCTGAGACTCTGATTGTTAGAAAAGACTGTAAAGAACTCACCCATCAGGTAGTGTCGCCATGTCTTCAGAGCGAATACCACTGCTGCTAACTCCAGGTCATGGGTAGGGTAGTTCTTCTCATGCGGCCTCAACTGACGTGATCCATATGCAATCACTTCCCGCTCCTGCATTAGGACACATCCGATTCTGGTCCCTGATGCATCGCAGTAAACTACGTACCCTACTCCCTCCTCAGGCAACCTCAAGATAGGTGCGCTGGTCAATCTCTGTCTCAGCTCCTGGAAGCTCTGCTGACATTTGTCAGACCACACAAAGGGTTTCCCCTTCTTCTTCAAAGCTATGAGTGGTTCCGCAACTATAGATAAGTCTGGCACAAATCTCCGGTAGTATCCAGCTATTCCCAAGTAACTCAACAACTCTGTAACGCTCCTAGGTGGCTCCCAAGCTAACACTGCCATGATCTTCGCAGGAACCACTGCAACTCCCTCCTCAGAGATGATGTGTCCCATGAAGTGGACCTCACGTATCTAGAACTGACACTTCGAGAGCTTATCATAAATCTGGTGCTCTCGGAGTGTGTCTAGTACAACATGCAAGTGGTAGGCATGCTCCTCCTCAGTCGTCGAGTAAATCAGAATGTCCTTGATGAAGACCACGAAAAATCGATCGAGGTATGGCTGAAAGATCCTACTAATGAGGGATATGAACACTGCTGAAGCATTGATTACACTGAAGGGAATAACCAAGAACTCATAGTGGCCATATCGACATCTGAAGGCCATCTTCTGCACATCCTCGTCTCGAACTCTGAGTTGGTGATAACCTGACCTGAGGTCTATCTTCGAGAACCACCGTGCTCCCTTGAGCTGATCAAAGAGGTCATCAATCCTCGTTAGAAGATACTTGTTCCTCAATGTCTCCTGGTTCAGGCGACGATTGTAGACACACAATCTCAATCTCCTATCTGCCTTCTTGGCGAACAATATCAGGGTATCCCAAGGTGAAACACTAGGTCGGATGAACCCCTTGCCCTGTAAGTCCTCCAACTGTACCTGTAGCTCTCGAAGCTCTGCGGGGGCCATCCAATACGCTGGGGTGGATATCGGGGCTATCCCGGGGTACAAGTCAATATAAATGTCTACCTATCTACGAGGAGGTAGTCCTGGAATGTCGTCTAGAAAAACGTTCAAAAACTGATCCACCACTGCAGGAAAACCAGGACTCCTCACGTCAACTGCTCCTAGGTTGAGGATAGCCAACTGATGAGTGATGGGCTGTCCTCTCCTCCGCGGAAGTCCATCCTATGCTGCAAAGGCTCCCTTCTCACCGGTGAAGGTGAACCTACTCCCGTCAGTGCATACACATCACAACTTGCGCCTAAAACAGTCAATCTGTGCATGGACCATAGATAACCAATCCATGCCCAAGATGATGTCGTAAGGCCTTGACGCCACTACAAGAAGATCCCAGCCGAAGCTATCGCCTCCTAGAGTAAGCTCACACTGCCAGCACTAGTGCGTAATCGTCGAGTCTTCTCCCGTAGGAGTCTCTAGCAGTAAGGATCGAACCAACGGCTCTGTCAGAATCTCCGAGCTCCAAACAAGGGCAGCGGCTATGAAAGAGTGACTCACTCCTGTGTCTATAAGTACTGCAACAAGGGTGGAATAGACACAGATAGTACCTCGAATAATCTCGAGCGCGCCGTGGTCGTATGCCTCTGCTGCCTGGACCTGGGCATGTCTCTGCCCGCTAGCTCCCTGTGGTCGGGGTGGACCTCCTGGTGGTGGTGGTGGTAGAGCCTCAAATCGTCTCCCACCAACTGCTGCTCGACCAACTCCTCTGCCTCGTCTGCCTGCTCCTTGCGGACTACCATGGTCGACCCTCTACCTCTGCCTCAGTGGTCCCTCATCCTTTTACTGCTCCTCAGCACGACGGGTCAGGAAATCACGAGCCATGTGGCCCTGCCCGCCGCATGAGTAGCACTACCTACCTCTCGAAAGACTGGCTTCGTGCTGTGTGCCCCGCACTGCTGAGCCAGTGTCCTGAGGTCGTTTGCCTGAGGGTTTGGTCTACATAGATCCGTGAGTCCTCCGTCGACTGCCTGCTGCAGAAGACTCTGCTACGTGCCGCCCTACGGTGGGTCTCGGCACTGGTGTAGACTCAGCAAGAAAGCTCTTGATCAAAAGTGCCCGCTCCAGTACTCCTGTCTGAGTTGGAATGCTAAGGGAGATCAGCAATGACCTGATCTCATGTCTCAATCCCTTCTCAAAGGTCCGGGCCCGGAAGAATGGGTCCCGTACCATGTCGGTCAAGTAGCGCGAGATATCAGTAAATTTTGCATAGTACTGGGCGACCGTCATGATGCCCTACCGCAGCTGTAGAATCTCCTGAATGCGCACCGCATGGAGGGTGGCTGGGAAAAACTCTGAGCAGAAGAGGCTCTCAAAGACTGTCCAGAGTAGAGATGCCTCGTCGTGCACCTGGAGCATCAAGCTCCACCATCGGCCCGCTGCCGCGTGCAGTAGGCTCGCTGCGAGGATCACCATGAGGTCTGCTGGTGTCCTCAATAACCGAAAAACTCTCACTACTGCCTCCAGCTAGTCGTTGGCTTCCTGGGGGTCCGTCTCCTCGCGGAACCTAGGAGGTCGCTGGCGCTGGAAATCATGCAGTGCATTGAGGCGACGAGTATCGTCAGCGGCTCGTGCTGGAAGTATCGGTGGCTCAGCGGGTAGAGCTACCGCCGGTTCCACTGCTGACAATGGGCCCTGCACTGAGGCCTCGTAGATCGGTGGGCTGTCGTCACACTCGACTCTCAGAACCCAAGCTGGGTGCCGTCGTGGGGACATCCTGAAAAGAAAACAGTTGCGCCATGGTCAGAACAATATACCTGGTGAGCTGATACAAAGTAATCATAGGAAAACTTGAAACACACATGCAACCAATGTTTTCGTGCATTAAGTCGGAAATCAGAAGTAAGGGTCCTGGTGAACAGATATGTCGGCCTCTGCACCAACACTGGACTCCCTGGACTGATAACCACACCCAATACACTTAACAGTATTTCTTCACATAGAAGAAAGATCAGAGTCTGCAGTAGAACCGAACTCCTCTGATACCAATTTGTCACGACCCGTCCTCGGGGCCCATGCCATGACTACCCCAACCCCTCCTTCCATAGTCCAGGGGTTGGAGACTAGCACAAAGGTGTAAATCCCAGTAAAAAGGGAAGGCATTGCCTTTGTAAATTAACAAGCACCTCAGACTAAGCAAGAAGAAAAAGTAAACACTAAGTAAAAACTGGTACAACAGTAAGTACGGAAAAGTAAATGAGCCAGTATACAAACCCAAACAAAAAGTAAAGTACAACTCGAAAGGGAAAACAACAACTGAAAAGTAAAAGCTGTTACGCTGAGCTGTCCACTGGAAATCCCAACTGAAGGGTGGGTACAGATAGCTCCACTGCTCCTCGGGTCCCGCCGTCCGCTCAGAGTACATCCCGCCCAGTGGTCCACCTCCAGGTACCGTCCTGCTCTGCAAGCCTCAACCACGATCAACGTAGTCCATCGTATGCAACCAACACAACGTAGTGCGCGCATAGCCCGTGTAGGGGTGAGTATAAACTACTCAGTAGGGACCCCGAGACCCCCGATGGTCTCCCAAAATCCACAAAGGATAAACCACAAAGGAAGGATACAATCAGGAAGTAACATCTGACACTACTTAGGTATATGCCCATACATATACCTAATTCATCAATTCCAGTACGCTCCAACCTCCGAGCCCAAGTACAACCCAGTCCTCACAGGAAAGTATACGTATTCCACACAGGAATGCAAAACGTAATCCACACAGGATAACACAACACAATCCACACAGGAAAGAAAACAAGATTCCGCTCACACAGGAATACTTCTTCAAAGACGATAGAGATGATCACTAATCCATCTAAGTCGTCGGACCCACAAAGGATCGATAGGTACTAACCACCGCAAAGACCCACACAAGATCGTACCCACACAGGATCTGTAGGCGCTGTCTCACACAGAACCGTTGAGCGCTGACCCACACAGGCTCAGACCCACACAGGATCAGTGACACTGATCTACACAGGATTGCTGAGTGTTGTAGTCGTCGTCATTGAATCCACTGAGGATCTCTGCACAGTCGTCGTCGCATTCACAGTAGCAGTCGCATCCAGCATTAGGGTTCCTGCACACAGCAAACTCGTTTGGGAGGGTCCGCTCCACGAGCCGAGAGGCTGATACATCAAATGACACATAGTCCAAATTTGATGTATCCAAAAGTTCAGTATCGTCAACAGGAACTCAACGCAATAGACGACGCGTCAATCGGACGCCTAGTCTGAGAGTTATTAGCTTTTTCGTCCCAGGGGCCCGGTTGGTTTTTAAGGCAAAACCAACCCGACTATACTCCACCTACATCCAACCCTCATGCGGAGTAATCCAAAAGATCCGTCTCACTAAGAGGAACACAACATAGTCGACGGAACGTCAATCGGACGTCCGTAGCTCAAGATATTAGTGTTTCCGCTCCGAGGGCCCGGTTGGTTTTGTGTACGAACCAACCCGGCCGAACTCAATGTATTCCAAAACCTTGAGTGCGATATGTCTAAATTACCGTCCCATTCTAAGGATCGTGTCACCACTAACGGCGCATCGATCGGAGGTCCGTAGCCCGAGTTATGGGCAATTGAACCCAAACGATCCGAAAATGGGGGTTTCGGGCCCGGACCGACCCGGCCCGAGACCCCCCCGGTAGGCCCGAACTGGGTCGACCCATCCCGGTCCGGGTCGCCCCGGCGTGGCCAGGCCTGGCTGGGCATGGCCCGGCCTGGGCGTGGCCCAACCTGGCAGTCCGGCCAGGCGGCCGGTCCGGTTGGGCACAGCGCGCCCAGCGCGCTGCCAGCTCGGCCTTCGGCCGAGCTGTTGGAAAAAGGGGTGGGGGGGGGGGGGGGCGCCTGCCCCCTTGAGTAACAGCCCCCCCCCAATGGGGGGGGGGGAATTTGAAGCCGACCGGGGGAATTTAATTCCCCAGGCTCCTCCCTTTCCAGCCGGCCCGACCTGGCTGGCCGGTTCCTGCTCAACGGGACCGGCGATGGCCGGTCCCTTCCTGCTCGACGCCGGCGGCCCGGTCCGGTCGCCGGTCACCTTGCTCTGCCGTGGCCCGGAACCGGCCGCGGCCCTTGTCGTCCGGCGGGGTGCGACAACACCAGGCCCCTCCGCTGCGGCCCTGCTCCGACCGCAGCATCTTTGGTTTTCTTCGACGCGGCGCGATGACGACACGTCCTTGAACTTCTTTCCACGACACGGCGCGACGGCGCCACGCGTTTTCCTTTATCTTGATTCCGCGTGGTGCGACGGCACCACGCCTTCCCATACCAATCCACAAAGGAATCAATCATGAAAATAAGGAGGAGGGTCGGCCGTGTTTGTGCGGTCCGACCCCCTTGCGTTATTCGATAACAATAGGTTTTAAAATATCACGAAGAAATTCAGGAATGTAACACGAACAAAGGAATTAATTAAAATCCCCTACGTCGGTTCAAGAACGGTGCACGTTAATCGAGCCACGGAAGACGAGCGTCGCGGAGGTTGGGCATCGCGGAAAACGAACATCGATTCCGTTGTCTTCGAGGTGCGTTCGAAGAGGAAACGTCGTTGGAAGAAGACATCGCGTTCTTTGGCGGAGATGTTCTTCGTTGAAGAACGGTTTTCTTCGCGTTCATCGTCGAGGTTGAAGAAGAAGAAGACTTCACGCTTCCCAAACCACTAAATGTGGAAAAACCTCTAACAATAATAAAATAAGACCAAGTCTTAATTTTATTAACACAACTTAACCATTTCAAATTCAAGAGTTTGAAATTAAGTAACTCACCTTATTAATTATAACAAGTTGTCAAAAAAAATAATGAAAGTGTGTTAATGGGGAGTTAGGAAGGTGAGGGGTTAAGAGGGGTTAGGGAGTTAAGGAATTTGAAAAGATGGAGGGTTTGTGTGGGCCCCACCCTTTCAATTATCCACACATGGAATGTTGGGTGGATGTGGGCCCCACCACCAACTTCCCATGGGAGAAATTAACCACCTTGATATGAAATAAAATTGATCCAACAATTTTATTTACTTTTTTTAATTAAACCCCAATAATTAACTTCTTCTCCCGCACAAACGCAACTACGATAAAGGTTCCCTTAAGCGATTATCGGTGTTGCAAGTTCATCTGTGCCATCAGATTTCAATTCCGAGCACCGGTTCAAAAGATAGGATAACCCGCTCGTTCGTTCGATGAACGTAACCGAGCCAAACTTCGGAAATTTATTCCGAGCACTCCGGGCCTCGGAATCAAGTGCCGTTAGAAACCGCGTTATTGTAAAATTTCAAAGAAAATTAAGAAAAAATTTCCCATGAATTTTACGGGTCTTTACATGTGGTGGGTAGTTCTTCTCATGTACTCTCAACTTCCTTGAACCATAAGAAACCACATGGTCTCCTTGCACGAGAACACATCCAAACCCAATCCCAAAGCATTATTGTCTACCACATACCCCTATCATGATTCTTGAAAAAACAAGATAGGTACTGATATAATATGAACATTCTACTCTTGGATTTTTTTGGCAATCCATATTCCACTGGTATTTTACATTATTCTCATTAAAAGCTTTCATTTTTGAATCTAACCAATGAATTTCTAGAAAAAATCATTAGTAATAACCAACAAGACCAATAAAACATCACAGCTCCATGAAATTATTTGGGTGTTTCCATGAGATACAACTTCTATCTTTTTTAGGTCCACTGAAACACCATTTTCAGTAATCACGTGTCCAAGAAATTGTACATCGTGTATCAAAAAATCACACTTTGATAATTTTTCATACAAACGGTGGTCTCTCAAGATTCCCAGCAGTATCTCCAAGTGTTTCTCAGACTCATACCATATTCTTGAATACACCATGATATCATCCCTAATCACCATAGAAAAAGAATTTAGATATCTTTGAAATATATGAATCATTAATTCCATGAATACCACTTGATCATTCATTAGTCAAAAATGCATTACCACATTTTCATAGTGGATATACCTTTTTATAAAAGATTTAATTGCTATATCGTAAATTTGAACATGTAATCGATGATATAATAGTCGCAAGTCATTTATATATAACCAATGTGATCACCTAAATTTATTAAATATTTCATCAATTAATGGTAGTTGATACTGATTATTTATCATAACTCAGTTAAGAATACAATAATAAATGCATAGCTGAAGTGTTCCATCTACATTATTCAAAAACTAAATCAGTTTTTCACATGGATTCATACTTGGATGAATGAAACCTTTTCATTCCATCTCCTCAAACATCACCTTCAATTCCCCTAACACTGTTGGTTAAATCCAATAAGATGGAAGAAAAATAATAATGGTCAATGAAAGGAGATCAATCATAAACATCACTTACCTTATAGGTGGTATCCCTGATAGTTTCTTGGGAAATACATCTAGAAATTGATTATAAACTACTAGAAAATTGATATCATAGATCTCCTCCATAGATTCCATATTCAACACCTCTATCTTGCACGATATCATTCCCACTGCTAGTTCCAATAAGCCCATTTCACATGTCCTTAACACACTTTTTCCTTGGAAGAGATATTTGACCCCATCATCAAGTTTGAAACTGTTTAGTCTACTATAATTGTCGATTTGAACCTTGAACATTATAATCCAATCAATACCATATATTACAATGTAGACATATATCTCCAACACTGGGATGTCCCATTTTAGCTCAACTCTATCAATAGTTAAATAAAATGCTTTACACACAAAGGCTGGACATTGTCTTTCACTAAGAAGATATTGATGTTTTAACATAGAGGGATTTTTGTTGAACATTAATATTTTAAAATCAATAGCATGTGAAGAAATTAAGGATTGAGATTCACCTATATCCATTAAAATATGAATAAGAATTGAATTCAACAGAATATTACCTCTCATCTAAGATGGTTTTACCCCATCATCCATAATCATATTATCAGCTCCATAAAACTGCTTAATCACTGCACTCTACTCCTTGTTTCATTTCTGATATTTCCCTTATTGGGGATTCATCGAATTATGATAATCACCAGGGATTTCCCTTCTTTACTAAAGAGGCTGAGTCCACTTCCCTCTTCCAGTTAAAGCATACGATGCTTCTGGCAACTACGAAGTGTCCTGAGTAACTATCCTTAGAGCACTATGACAATATCATTTAATATAACTCATCTTCATTCAATTATGGAATGCTCGAGGTTGTATCGTACAATCTATAATTATATGGTTGATCAGACCACACTAAAAATAAATTTCTTTTCTCTTAGGTCATGTAGGAAGGTTCCCTGATCCATCCATCTGATTTTGGGTTCCACTCCCACCCTAGAATTAGGTTTGCCTCATTTCCTTGGTCCAAGAATCTCAGTTCCTAACATTTCCCATAGGTATAATCATTCTTCCTCCTACCCCAGATCTTGAGAAATCCCGATCAGCCACTATTTCATTGTTCACCATCTCTTTATAATCTATAATATTGATCACACTAATCTTTGATCAAATCTTCGTCCATGGACCTTATTATAATATGTGCGCCTTAATGTCCACAAAAACCCCATATTCTGTTGAAAAATTATCCAAATTCATGAATTTATCTGTATACTAAATTATATATATATTTTGATACTTCAGGATAAAGAAGATCACCATCTTATGGATCCTGAAATATGATGACCAATTTTTTTATTAAACAATTCTTTAAATCCTCCCAACTTAGGTCATGACCCCATTTACAATTCAACACCAGTTATCACCACTAGCATGCAAGATCGTCAATCATATAAGTGACCAGGATGACTTCCAGATTTGTTGGTGTGCCGATAAATTCATGGATGATTAATCTTGTTTAGCCACAACTCATTTTTTCTGTTTTTGAAACACTCGGAAAGATAGTTGGATTCTTATTCATGAACTATGTATAATGATATACATGCATGGTCTCATCCCTTTAGTTCCCCATGTCCACAACATCAAATGATAGAGTGATGCTCTTAACCAACTCATTTTTCACCTGTGGTTCAGGTGAAACAACATTCCCGTCAGCTTCATACGGGTTGTTTCTACAATGACTGTCAAGTTCCAATATATGAAAAAAAATCGGTAAGTCCTACTATTTATCCACTGATCACTCATAATTTAAAATTCAATTGCATCAAATACCACAACATTGTTTTCCAGAATCAAAATTTTTCATTTTCAACCATTTTTGGGAAATAATTTATTCATTTGAAAATAAAACAATTATAAAAAACATCATGTATATACTTTCCAAAATCATTCATTTTAGAATCAATTATGAATTTTTAAAAAATTTACAGCTTTTTAAGAAATCATAAATCATTACTCCAAATGAAATATTAAATCCTAGTAGGAATTTATTATTCTCCTATTCATGTCATGCTCATCTCATTGGATAAACCCATGAAAAAGTGATTTCAAGATCCTATAAGTGCCTCCAAAACACTTATGTATCCAACTCCATGGTAGCTTGATTTTTGCTTAAATATGTTAGATATGTCCCTTTTTCTCAACATTTGTAGTTCCTAAAATCTTACTCTTTTCAATGATTCCAACCCAAGGAATAAAAATGAATGAATTCAACTCCATGACCATGAAACTGAAGAATACATATTAGGAAATGACCGAAAAAGATGATACCATTTGACTCAAAGAAACTTTTGGATCGAAAAAATGATATCATTTTTAATGAACCACTTATTCCCAAAATATTTTGAATAAAATGAATTATTTCTAGCCATTAGGAGACATTACCATGAAACCAATGGCTTAAAGTAAATGCCAAAGGGTTTTAGAAACAAGTGGGGGACGATTTCCCTTTAAAAAACATAACCATTAGCTAACAACCCATAACCAAACAAATATCTAGATGATTAATTAATAAATGAAATAAAACTCACCCAACTCATTTATATCAAAACCACATAATGTGTACTATAGTGTAAGACCAAAAAACTATAAAATAAGTAGCATAAAAGAGAATAATCAACTAAAAGATGAAAACAAGACTCCACGCTCCACCAGCTCAATGATCCAATCACCAAAAGACAAATGGATAATGAGGTGGTGCATAAATTGTGTGACAGTTTACATTTTCCCATGTCCTAGATGATAGCATTTGGAAAAGAAAAAAGTGACCATGTATGGATGAGTATAAAACAATGTAGGATTTCTCCAGTGACATCACTAATCATGCAACTAACATAAAGAGTTTATAATAATTTATATAAATTTTTTTTCAAACCAAGTAATGAACAAACATAAACAAGTAAAAAAACCATTTAAAACAAGTGTAAACAAATACTGTCTCTAACCAATTTTTCTAGAAAGTCACCCTTCTATAAAATTAACAAAACAAGACTTAAAAAAAAATTATCAATAAAATTTTACTATAACCATCACATGATTCACAACACACACCCCCATTGAATCTTTAGTTTTATAGTACCATACTCAAGAGTGGTCTCTCGTCTAATTACATTGGGACCCATTGATACATGCACCCAATCCATGATCACACACATTGTACCCCAATGGTACAAGTCACTTGCATAGGGTCATGTAGAACATGAATCAATAAAAAATACAAATTATTCTAAAACAATTCCAAATAAACATTTCAAATCATATGAATAAAACTGTATTTTTATTGAAAACCAAACAACAAACTAATTTCAAAACTACCATTTAATTTCATTAAAACATCCATTTTTATTGAAAAAATCAAATAAAAACTATGTGGGACACTTCCAAAAAAAACCCCTTTTTAATATCCTTATTTTAATACCAATAACAATAGAACATTTTTCAAAACACCCAATTTTCGAGATTTCTACAAAACTACTAAACCATAAAAAAGTATTCCAATAATTCATAGGAATCCAATTCATGAAAAATTCATCATAATGAAATCAAATTAAAATCCTTCCATATAGTTCAATCAAGATGAGTCTAGAGTGAATCCACCTACCTTTAAGGTTTTGACAAAATCTGACAACATCTGAAGAAGACCCACCAATCCTTGATTGATTCTCCATAATAACATCCTTAAATCTTTTCTATTAGCAAAAAAAATCCAAAACTCAACATTTTTAGAATTCAGAAACAGAGGTATACCCATAATAGAAATAAATATGAGAAACCAAGAGGATCTATGAAGTATATCTAAGTATATCTATAATTACATGAGAAGAATAATGAACCACAGTGAAAACCCGAATTGAAAACATTCAGAGGGAAACACATGAAAAACACAAGGAATATCTAAATCTGATCAGATCGATCTGGAATAAGGGGAACATCTGAAAAAAACAAAAGGGAAGTCTATGTTTGAGAGAAATAATGTCTGGGAAAGAAGGGCATAGTGAATCTTCTGAATATAATACATTAACATGGGAACATTCCAAGTCTTGACGTGTACCCCTTGGTCACGTCATGTAGGCCACATTAGATAATAAATCCAATAATCCATTTAATAGGGTAAAAAATATGATATTCATAACTTGCATGACATGTACCTTCTCATAGTGTCATCTCCCCATTCACCCTATGAGTATATGGAGAATTAGTCCCTCATAGCATCAAGTAAGAGTTACATACCAGAAATCAGGGGTAGTATAGAGTATATTTTCCCTTGATGCATTCATGTGATAAGTTTACTATTGGTTTGGGACTCATTATCCAAATACCCGAGAGGTGAAAAAATAATTCTCTAGGCCCAAAAAATATTTGTCTTAGACTAATGTTCCCTATACCTGAGATATTGGAACATGCAAAAAATTTCCAAGGGACAATAAATAAAATTGGAATTAAATGAATAATGAAATTCCTTGAAATAATGAATTTTTATGTGCCTACAATGTATGGTTTGGACCCTATAATGTGACACATTACATATTATCAGATAAAATATCACCATGAACACAATGACCTATGTGATTTATTAAAGAATAATAAATGAGAATCCTATTTACTTTTTCATTTTTTCTGTATTATTTATACTATTACATACACTATAAATGACTGGGAATTTTTTTAAACTCCATTGGTGGTGGAATACATTGTTATTCTCACACACTACAAAGGATTCCTGATTAGTACACAAATAGATTTTATATTTGCAGGGTATGATAAGAGAAAGTTTCCTATGTCAAATGGCTCAATTGGGATTAAAGATTTTTCGTGGATGAGTTTTCCAAACATTATGTCGGGACCTACATGTCAATTGATAGTGTGTATTTGTTTTGGGTTTTCATTAGGCATTTGGCACTTTTATGGAATCACATATTTACATATTTTGTTTTTGTTATTGATTACCTGTCATGGATTAACTATGTGATGTTTATTATAATATAGGTTATTGTTGATTATTTTTCATTTTCATATCATGATAATTTGTATATCTATTTCCTCTAATGTGAGGTTCTGATAAAGAGTTTATAGTCTCCCCTTAATACATATTAGATTCCCACTACTAGTCAGTTACCGCCGGTGTATGGGGAGTCACACCTATGGTCATTTAATGAACCGACTCGTTGAACGGACATGTGTAACCCAAGTATATATGTCACAATGTGGTATCATAGGAGGTTTTATTTTCCTTTTAGTCATCTTAATATTTGGTAATGGTACAAATGATACTAGGATGAGTCAGTACATGGCCATGATATTTTGTATGGGAGTAGCTGACCAATAAGAACCCGGGTATTCGTATGAGGTAAAAATTCTTTGCTTTTATGTTTAACTATTCTGTTGAGGCCTAACATGGATTCCTATCTTTACTGAGGGGGTTACGTAGGTGTTCGGGGCTTGTTTGGATCCCAGAACAATGTTTTAGGCTCGAAATGGCTTGGCACACGGTTTGTGCACGACCTGTGCACGACATGGGTAAACTGTGCACCTTGGTGCAGGATTAGAAGAGGATGGAGCATGGCCAATGCACGGTTTGAGGAAACCATGTGGGGTGGCTGTGCAGTTTCCCCTTGCCTTCCAGGAAGGTCTAAATTGTCTCTGCACAGTTTGTTAGGCCGTGCGGGTAAACCGTGTGACCTGATGTGTTTCTGAATTTAATTAATTTTTAAGTAAATTAATTAATTTTTTATAAATCCTAATCTATTCTCGTATTCTTTAACCGGACAGCAGCAGGGGATATCCCCAAGGATTCTTTGGAGTATTTGAGCCTTCTCCTTCATCCGATCTCCTTTTCAACCACTGTTCATCTCATTGGATCCGCCACGGTAAGTCCTAAATTCCTTTTTAATCCTTCTGGATTCCTCAAGTTACAATGAACGTGGATTGTATTAAGGCTCATATGCCCTAATTTTTCATTCTTCATAAGTTCTTCAAATTTCTTACTAACCAGGACAAATCAGAGCCTGATACTGGATGAGCTATCTAGTACGAGACTAAGTTGGGTGGTCTTGTGATTTTCGCTGATTGCCAAGCTGTTTATATATGATGGAGTGTAGCGCGCCCACTTTTGGGGTGTCACTTGAATATATAATTTAACCATGTTATTACCTAGCATGTTGTTGGTAATCTGAATAGGATGGTATGTGCTTGAGTAAGGTTGTACACCTTGGACAGGAACCACCCCTTGGGTGTGTTGCCTTGAATGACTCTTTTAAAGTCTTTTGACCAAGGATTCCTATGAGGCACGACTTTTCCTTCCCTTCTATGTTGTTGAAAATGGAAATTGAATATGAAAGTAATTTCAATCGAATGAAATTTTAATTCAAATGGTTTCAGGTATGGGATGTAGATTTTCCCCTTGACCCTTGTATATTAATTCTTGAATTGCTAGCCCTTGTGAGTTATATTCTTTTGAACTGCTTTAAATGTGAAAAAAATTCATGGGTGAGCCATGGAACCAATGTGAGTTTCCATGGACGGACTTATACGAGACTTGTTACTGAAATACAGAGTGAATCATGGATCTACAATAAGACTCTATAGATGTGCTCAACATGGCATGATATGTAATGGGAAATACCCGAATCTTATTTATAGGATCCCAGGGACGGGCTCAGATGATGGACTATACCACACCTAGAGCGAGGATGGGTGCCTAGGAGGTTCACCGGAACGGGCTTGTAGAGCGATCCCGATTTCCTAGAGGTTCGTCGGAACAGGCTTGTAGGGTGTTGGTACATTTTCTCACTGAGCGATGCGTGGTTTCTGATTTGAGTATTCCAAGAACTATCTCAAGTAATTTTTTGAATAAATTAATGAAGTGATTAATGAATTGAATTGATTCATGAAGTGACACCAAGCCCATGCACAATCTTGGATCGGTCTTGCTAGTTTCATTGTTTACTGCTTTCCATATTATATTGCCTATTTATGTATTCACTGACAGATTAGCACAGATATTTGGTGGTAGCCTACTGGGATTCATTCTCACACCCTTTTTGGGTCATGCTTTTGGACCCAAGCAGATTATATGATTTTAGGTAATGATAAGGGTAAACACCCTAGTACAGGCACTTGACATGTTGCTCGGAGTAGGAGTGCAGGAGACCAATCTGAGGCTTGCGATGTGACTGGGGATACATTTTGGTTTCTCTTTGGTATTTTCTGTACATGTACTTTGTTGTATTTACATTCGTCCTTTTATATTATTAGTTCCTTCTATTGTTATCTATTTTTGTTGTCTATGTGTTTTTCACTGGTTACCTTCTTCTGCTATTGTATGTTATAATTCCGCTGTGATGCATTAATAATGAGGGCATAGTCTCCCCACGGACTCACCTAGGCCCTCGCTGCTAGTCGGAAGCCTCTGTTATTTGGGAAGATGTGCTTGAGGCAATGTGGCAACTGGTCCGGCTACCGGGTTGAATGGTAAGTTGGGTCGGGACGTTACAATGTTGTATCATAGGAATTTCCTTTTCGGATTTGGCTTACTTATTTGTGACTATAGACATGATTAGGAAGGGAAGGGACTTTGGTAATAAACGGTGCCCGAGAGATGAAAACCCACGTACAGGGAAAAGCCAAGTCACCTCGTATGGAATTGTGTTTCTAGTTTTGACTACTACAGTTGTTTTGATTTCACCGTTGGGTGATGCACATTGTTTTTTGCAGATTCTATTGATATTATTGTGGGTTCTATTTCATTTCAACATGATGAGATGATGGTTCACCATCTCATGCATCATGTAGGCCCCTTGTTAGGAATCACATGTCATTCATTATGTCATGATATCTAGGATTAATTAAATATTTCATCCGGTTGAGATAAGTGTTGTGATAGCAATTGCATTCTATTTTGATAGTTGATTTATAGGTGTTCCTACTGTTGTGTTAGATTGGGTGAAATGAATGAAGTCTGACATCATCTTTCCATTCATAATGTGTATGGTCCCTTATGGATTGGGAAATGATACACCAATGGGATGTAAATGCTAAATGAAATTGAATTTCATGATTATATGGGCATCAAATTTTGATTCATCAGGTGTTATGGAACCTCAGGGATTGGAACTTGGTGGACCATTGGTTAAATATTTTGAAAAAGGTATGTTAAAAGAATTAATGTTGAAAAAATAGATCCTGACCAAGACCTGACATCTGAGTGGGTAAGAGTTAGTGACTCTATTGGTTTTTGGTGTTGTTCCATATGCAATCCTGGCTTTAAAAGTAGGCTGTGGGTTGATGTGGTTTTTAGGAATGTCTTGACATGTCTTGTCCTATTTTTTGTGCTCATGACTTTCGAATCTCTTCAAAAATATTTAACAAAGGCATGTGTTTGGAATTGCAGAGTCATACCACCATGGTGACCTCAAGTCATACACCGGGAGAGCGGTGAAGACCACATTCCAGAGATGTTAAGCCATGGGATACTAGAGGAAACTCATGTTGTTCCAATTGTGGCACCAACAGTTATACCGGAAAATGGTGTTGAGGCATAGTTCCATGAGAGCTTGTTGTGTTTTATGCAGACCATTTAGGGAGAACCGCGACTTGCCATGACTATGGCAGTGTTGACGTGTGAGTTTCAGTAGCAGCATCCGCCTATGTTTTCAGGGGATGGCGGACCACATGCTTCAGAGTCCTGGTAAGAGGTGATACTAGCTATATTTGAGCATTTGGAGACACCTCCGGAGAGGAGGGTCAAGATCGCTACGTACATGCTGCGTGATTCTACCAAGAGGTGGTAAGACGTGATCACCCAGTCGGATCGTCATAGGGAGATGGCTTGGTTAGAGTTTCATACAACATTCTATGATTTCTTTTATCCTATGACAATGAGGACCGACCGAGAGTGAGAGTTTTTGTGTATGGAACAGGGCGCATTATCAGTGATGGAATATTCAGACTGTTTTACTGAGCTTCAGTGCTTCGGACCTATCCTGATGGGCAATGAGCTGTCGAGGGCCAAGCGTTTTGATGATGGTCTGAGATATGACATCCAATCTCAGGTAAATATCTTTAGGTTGACTATCGTTTCTGGATTTTTGAACCAGGAACTAACCACAGAACGTAACCTAAGAGATGCTAGAGGTTCGAGCCAGAGCAGTTCGGCATCGAGATCAGTTACTTCAGCGACTGTTAGTAGGAAGCATCGTCTAGAGCATCCACACGGTGATTCTAGCAGTCAAAACCTATATTTAGTTAGCAATATGAGGTGCTACTAGTGCGGTAGGCTAGGACACATTAAGCTGCAGGGTCTGACGGACCCAGTCGAGTGCTAGTAATGTGGTAAGATTGGTCATCATCAACATTTATGTATAACGTTTCCACCAGCATCCAGCGATAGAGGGTCCGAACCGACCCCATATGCATGATCAGGGTCGACAACATCTCATCAGACAGGGTGTTGGGGTGAGACTGGCCAATCAGGCCGAGGTAGTGGTCGTGGCAGAGGTAGCCCGACACAGGGTACACTGCAACGTCAGAGTGGGCCAGCTCCGGGTATTGAGGTAGTATCACAGGGTCATGGATCAGTCCAGATGTATTCATTGCAGCCTACTTCTGAGGATTAGGGAGCAGGACCATCTACGGTGAGAGGTACAATCATAGTAGCATCTGTTATTTCATCTTTCCTCGTTGATACAGGTGCATCACACAGTTTTATATCTGAGGCCTATTGTGAAAAGCCTTGGTCTAGTTGTGTTGTCTCCTGATAGCATCTTCACGCTAGAAACACCACTAAAAGTTAGGGAAGAGGTTGTATGCTAGTGTAGAAGGTTCCCCCTTGAGGATAGAGTGTGTCAGTTTATCTAGGATCAATATGTTCTCGAAAATTACAGGTTTTGTTTTCATTCTCGGTATCGACTGGCTAATAGCTTGCTGATCCAATCATTATTAATACCATTGGAGGATGATTTTTACATCAACAGCGGGTGCAGTGTATACTCTTAATGTAGAGTGGGATCTCTTGGAAAGATGAGCTAGACCAGAGCATTGTGGGCTGGACAGGTTGACAACCCATATCACTAGTTTAATTCTGGATGATCAGGGAGTGAGTCAGACAGACCTTCCTCTGGTAGTTGAGCGCTTCAGGGATGTTTTTCATCACGACTTTTCAGGTTTACATATTGAGAGAGAGGTGGAATTATACTTTGAGATAGTTCTTGGAGCTGCACTAGTATCCATTCCTCCTTACAGGATGTCTACGATTGAGTTTCAAGAGCTTAAGAAAAAGATCAAAGATTTAGAGGAAAAGGGGTTTATTTGAACCAGTACTTCTCTATGGGTTTCTCTTGTCCTATTGCCGAATAAGGCGGACAGTACTCTTAGGCTATGTGTGGACTATCGGAAGCTGAACCAACTCATAGCTAAAAACTGATATCCCTTGTCGTAGATAGATGACATGTTTGATCAACTTCGAGGAGATAGGGTGTTCTCGAAAATTGATTTGAGGTCAGGGTATCACCAGGTGCATGTTCGACCTGTAGACATACCTCATAAAACATTTCGTAGAAGGTATGGTTTATATGAGTATCTGGTTATGCCGTTCAGTCCTACGAACGCGCCAGCAGTTTTCATGGATTGGATGAATCACGTGTTCCATCCTTACATGGACTCATTCGTCGTGGTTTTCATGGATGATATATTGGTGTATTCATGAAATTGAAATGACCATGCTAGCCATCTTGAGATTGTCCTGAATACACTAAGAGAGCATCAGCTATATGAAAATCTTACTATGTACCACTTTGGGATGGATCAGATTCACTTCATGGGACATGTTATCTCTGAGACATGAGTGTCTATAGACCTAGAGAAGGTTAGAGCTATGGTTTCTTGGGAACAACCTAAGAATTTCTTTGAAATATGGAGTTTCGTGGGGCTTTCTAGTTATTATCATCGTTTCATACAGGATTTATCATGCTTAGCACCGCCGTTGATAGGACTAACTAAGAAGGCCATGAATTTTGTATGGACAGATAATTGTGAAGCAGCCTTTCAGAAGATGAAAGGAAGGTTGACATCAGCACCAGTCCTGATACTGCCAGATCAGGGAAAGAGTTACATGGTCTATTGTAACGCATCAGGTATTGGGATGGGTTCAGTGTTGATGCAGGGAGATAGAATCATGGCGTACGGATCACGGTAGCAGAGGCCACACGAGAGAAATTATCCTACGCATGATCTTGAGCTAGCAGCAGTTGTTCATGAGATGTGATGTTGGAGAAACTATTTATTGGTAGAGCATTTTGTGGTGTACACAGGCCACAAGAGCCTCAAATATGTCTTTACTCAGCATGATCTAAATCTTAGGCAGTGATGGTGGGTGGAGTACCTACAATCGTATTATTTCGAGCTTGTTTATATGCCTGGTAAGGGCAATGTAGTGCACGATGCCTTGAGTAGGAGGAATCAGATATAGGCATTGAAACAGGGTAGCAATGAATGGAAGCTTATGTCCTTGTTCTCTGAGACGCATCTTGATGTGCAAAATAGCCAAGGGATGTCTTTTCTATCATCCTTAGTTGTGACTTCTACCCTCCTGGATAGAGTAAGGATGTGACAACTATCAGATTTGGAAGGCCTAGTTAAATGGGAAGGTGTGTCAGGTGAAGACCATCCCCCTAGTTAGATGATAGGCGAGGATGAAGTTATTCATATCCATGGACGTGTATGAGTTCCTGTGGATATTAGAGAGGAGCTGATGCAGGAGATTCATGCTTCGGTTTGGTCTGTTCATCCCGGAGTCACTAAGATGTATTGTGACTTGCACTAAATGTACTGGTGGTCGGGTACGAAGAGGGAAGTGGCTTGTTTCATCAAGAAATGTTCCACCTGTCAGCGGGTGAAGGCAGAACACCAGTGGCCAGTTGGGCTTTTACAGCAGTTACCTATCCCGGAGTGGAAATGGGATGACGTTGCGATGGACTTCATGAGTGGGTTTCTGAGGACACCTCGAGGTAACAGAACTATGTGAGTTATGGTTGATAGGATCATGAAGGTTTCTCATTTCATGCCGATCAAGGAGGCCTTTAGTGTGGATGAGCTGGGAAGGTTGTATATCCGGGATATAGTACGACTCCACGGGGTCCCTCACACCATTGTTTTAGACATGGATTCTCATTTTATGTCACATTTCTAGAAGATTTTTTAGAGGGCACTGGGTACACAGGTGCTTCTGAGCATAACATGCCACCCTCATGCTGATGGCTAGTCAGAGCATATGATACAAGAGCTTGAGGACAGGCTTTGAGCATGCGTACTGGATTTTGGGGGCTCTTGGGAGAGGCATATTATTTTAGTTGAGTTTTCCTATAACAATAGTTATCAGGTGACTATACAGATGTCACCGTACAAGTATTTATATGGTAGTCCATGTCGATCACCCCTGTGCTGGTTATAGGTAGGTGAGGCAGCTTTACTGGGACCGCATCTTGTTCAGGAGACTTCTGAGCAGGTCCAGCGGATAGAGAAGTGGATGGCTACCGCACAGTCTCGTCTGAAGTCATATGCTGATCCCCATAGATTACCTCTAGAGTTTGAGGTCGACGATGAGGTTTTCTTGTGCGTTTCACCGAGGTTGGGACAGAGGAACATCAGAAGACAGGGTAAGCTATCGCTGAGATATGTTTTGACTTTTGAGATTCTGGAGAGGGTTGGGCCGATAGACTATCGGTTATTGTTACCTCAGAGGTATCGATCCATGCATGAAATTTTCCATGTTTCTCAGTTATGGCGATACTATTTAGACCCATCTCATACCTTCCAGCTTGAGGAGGTCGAGCTTCAGGTAGATACATCCTTTGAGGAGCATCTTATTCGTATCGTTGATAGGAGGATGAAGGTTCTATGAGGCCAGTCGGTTCCTCTAGTACGGGTGCTATGGAAACATGTCCGTTTATAGGATGAGACTTGGTAGTGGGAGGTCGCCGTACGTGCTCAGTGGCCAGAGCTGTTTGGAGATGAATCTTGACCACCCTTTAGAGAGCTATTCAGGGACGAATTGCTATAAGGGGGGAAGATTGTAAGAACCTAGGATTTTTTACGCGGTATGGATCCTTTTATTTTCATCTCAACTATTTTTTGAGGCCTAATGTGGATTCCTAACTTGAATGAGGGAGATACAGAGGTTTCCCGGGCTTGTTTAGAGCCCGGAACAATGTTTTAAGCTGGAAATGGCCTAGAACACGGTTTGCGAATGGCCTACACACAGCCTAGGTAAACCGTGTTCCTTGGTGTAGGCTTGGCAGAGGCTGGAGCACAGACTATGCACAATTTGAGGAAACTGTGGGGGGGGGGGGGGTGGTCATGCGGTTTCCCCATGCCTTCGAGGAAGGTCCGCATGGTCTCCACATGGTTTTTTAGGCCATGTGGCTAAACCGTGTGACCTGATGTGTTTTGGAATTTAAATAATTTTTATGTAAATTAATTATATTTTAATAAAACATAATATATTCTCTTCATCTTCAATCGGACAGTAGCAGGGGATCTCTCGAAGGATTCTTTGGAGGAATTGATACTTCTTCTTTGTCTAATATCCATTTCAACATTCGTTCATCTCGTTGGAAACGTAATGGTATGTCCTCAATTCTTTTTTAATCCTTCTCGATTCTTCTAGTTACAACAAACATAGATTGGATTAGGGCTCATATTCCCTAATTTCTCATTCTTCGTCTATTCTTCATATTTCTCCAAAACCAGGATGAATCAGAGCCAGATACTGGACGAGCAATCTAGTATGAGCCTAAGGTAGGTAGTCTCGTGTGTTTAGTTTATTTTCATGCTGTTTATATATGCCGGAGTGCCGCACACCCACTTTTTGGGCATCTCTTGAACCTATAATTTAACCCTATTATTACCTAGAATGTTGTAGGTAATCTTAATAGGATGGTATGTGCTTCAGTTAGGTTGTACACCTTGGACAGGAACCACCCCTTAGGTGCATTGCCTTAAATGATGCTTTTAAGGTCTTTTAACCCAGGATGCTGATGAGGCATGCCTTTTCCATCCCTTTTGGGTTGTTAAAAATGGAAATTGAATATGAATGTAATTGAAATAGAATGAAATTGTAATTGAAATTGTTTTGAGTATGGGATAGAGTTTTTTCCCTTGAACCTTGTATGTTAATTCTTGAATTGCTATCCCACATGAGTTAAATGCTTTTGATCTGATTTAAATGTGAAACAAAGTCATGGGTGAGCCATGGAAACAATATGAGTTTCCATGGACGGACTCATATGAGACTTGTTACTGAAATTCCGACTGAATAATGGATCCAGAATAAAATGCCATGGACAGACTCAACAGGGCATGATATGTCATGGGCAATACCTGAATATTATTTATAGGATTCCAAGGACTGGCTCAGATGATGGACTATACCGCACCTAGAGTGAGGTTGGGTACCTTGGAGGTTCGACGGAACGGGATTGTAGAGCGATGTCGGGTTCCTAGAGATTCACTGGAATGGGATTGTATGGTGTTGGTGGATTTTCTCCCTGAGCGATTCCTGGTTTCTAATTTGAGTATTCCAGAAATGGGCTTACGGAATGGTTTGAACCAATGAATGAAGTGATTAATGAATGGAATGGATACTTGATGTGACCCCATGCCAAATCACAAGATTGTGTTAGTCTTGATAGTTTCCTTGTTTACTGCTTTCCAAATTACACTGCTTGTTTATATATTCACTGACATATTAGCTTGGATCTTTGATGGTTGCCTACTAGGATTCAGTCTCACACACTGTTTGGGTCATGTTTTTGGACCCAAGCAGATTATATGATTTCATGTTATGAGAAGGGGAAACTCCCTAGTACAGGTACTTGACTTGCTGCTTGGTGTAGGAGTGTACGGGACCAAGATGAGGCTTGCGCTGCAACTGAGGATAGATTTTGGTTTCTCTTTGGTATTTTCTGTACTTGTACTGTGTTGTATTGACTTTCATCCTTCTATATTTATCAGATCATTAAATTGTTATCTATTTCTATTGTGTATGTGTTGTCCACTGGTTACCTTTTTCCGCTATTGTATGTTGTAATTCCACTATGATGCTTTGGTAATGAGGTAATAGTCTCCCCACAGACTTACCTAGGCCCTCGCCGCTAGTCGGCAGCCTCTGGCATTTGGGGAGTTGCGCTTGAGGCCATGTGGCAACCGATCCAGCTACCAGGTTGAATGGTAAGTTGGGTCTAGACATTACATAACCCATGTGTGGGGGAAACCCAAGTACCCATATTGGGATTGATGTCCTTGGTGTTTTCTATTATTGTTAAATGGAATATTTCCATGGGTGATTCAGAAGTTGTGTCATGTTTTCGTTTTATGAGATTTTCATTTTAGACTAGTATGAAATGAATGTTTCTTATGAATACATCATTCTGGGAACTCAAAATATTACGTAACATGAATCATATTAGGGATGAATAAAAAATCAACTGGTGAGTAGGTTTTAGGGAATATACATTATTTTATATATTTTTGAACTTTTTATAAAAAATTGAATTGGTTCCTAATAAGAATTTTATAGTTGTAATTGATGTTAAATATTATAATTTTGAGAGGTTAATATGGTTATTTAATGTGAAAACATTGATATGAAAATATTTTTACCCTATGTTATCCATGAACCGGGATATGGATGGCTAGTTGTAGTGATAATGCCTCATTTTTTACTGTTATATTGTGTAAGAGGGACGAATTGTTTTGGATTTATGTGAAAATTATTAATTAAATATGTAATGTGATATGTTATGTAACATAAGATGTGTGTTTATAATTATAGATACATTCCTCTCCAAAATATCTTGTTGATATGACTATAGGATTAAATGATTGGAAATGTGGCACCCTTAGTGGGAGAAGAGACCCTGATTTTTTTGGGTGAAGGGCATAGAGAGAAAGTATGTGAGAACATTACTCAAATTATGTTTTTTATGGAAGGATAACTTTTTCTCTATTCAAAATATTTTTGATATGAAATTACTTTTCCATTTTAAAGACCCTCCAACATTCACCAGAGTGGGTGGTCCTAAGGAAGAAGGGTTCCAGATTGACTCTATCAAAAAACAATCATTACCATTATGATATTTCATTAGTAATGATATTCATGTTATCTACCTATATGTTTTGTGCATAAATGAACTACAAGTATTATATTTGAGATTGGGAGGAGAAATTGGAAGTTATGGTATGTTAGGAATTCCAGGGAAATTTCATGGAGAATGTTGACTCAGATACACTTAGGTGTGATAGGGAAGAATATTTTATGTGGTTGACCTAGAAAATTATGTCTTTAACAGATTATGTAATTTTTTTCACAGATTTATAGTTCTTTTTTCAATAAAAACTATGAGATGAAGAATATTTTATGATATTATTCCAAGATGAAATTAAATATTTGATTATGTAACAAGTCAATATATTCCATTTGAAGCAATTTTAAGAGGTGGTCAATGAGGGTCTCATTTTTTTGGGGAACCGGAAGGTGCCTTCTAGTAGATTATAGGGGGTTTTGGTTGGACGATTAGGGGTTATGACTTTTGAGATAATAAGTTTCACTATGAGAACATTAATAAGAGTAGTAGAGGGAATAATGGCTAAGGGAAGGATTAGTTATTTTGGACAATACTCATGTGATTTTCCGTCAATGTGGTAGGTTGGGTCACCTTCACGGATAGGGACCCCAACCACCAATGAAGTATTGATCTTGCACAAAGATAGGAAATCTAAAGTGGTCATATAGGAACCCATACAGGAAGGGTAGTGACAGAGGAGCTTGACCGAACTAGAGTAAGGAAAGGGGGTATTCTACATCGTACTAATCCAGTAGTTAGAGTTTTAGTAACCATAGTGGTTGAGGAAATATAAAGGGTATATTTGGTACAAATCACCTAGATCATCAAAGTAGTGAATCATATGATACATAGAGAATAGAACATCGAGTAGGTGTGGGATAGTTGCACGTAGTTCAACCTACCCTTATAGATTGGGAGGATGGACCATCGAGGGTCATCAGAACCGTTATTGACATTTATACACATTATAGTTCCATATATTATACAATTTCCTCACATTTTGTTACATATTATCAGCTTGTGAATTGTGTGACATTGATGGTGGTGTTTTTCGAATGGGTTATAAGGATAGAAAAAATATTACGAGTGTAGTATAGGGAAATCTGTTCTTGCTAGGGATGTTATCTCATGATTTATGAGTGTAGTCATCTTTGGTATCATTAAATACATGAAATTACTGGATTTAAATAGATTTTGGACATGGAAGGTTTGGTATTTTACCCAGACCACATATATTGTTACTGCAATAGAGTATACATTATATATCATGATGGTGAAATTTATGTTCATTATTAAAAATGAAATAAATATGTATGTCATGCAGGGAAAGTACATTAGAAACCATGGGAGATCAATGCCTATGTTACAAGCCTTTTATTGGAAGATGGGAGTGTGATGAAAAGTCAATTTCCACTCCTGGTGGACTTGTTCCCTGATGTGTTTTCGAAGGACTTCTCATGGTGGCCACCCAAGAGAGATTTTTAGTTCACAATTGAGCTCATTTAGAGAGCTAATACTATTTTCATACCCCCTTGTAGAATCTTATGAATAGTTATTTAGTAACATAAGACTCAACGGTATGAATTTTGGGATAAGGGATTTATCCATTAAAGTATGTCACTTTTGGGTTCTTTGGTTTTGTTTGGAAATAAGGATGACGAGACGTTGGGTATATCTTTTTATTACCAAAATTTGAACAAAATGATGGTAAGAACTGATTTTTTCTTCCAAATATCGATGATATCATAGACCAATTGAGAGGACATGGAGTATAATTCATGATTGAATAGATATTGCGGTATCATCGGTTGACTTTTATACCTTCTTAGATACCATTGTGTGATTTCAGAAAAAGATATGACCTATATGAGTTCATTATGATGCCATTAATGATTAAAAAACTACAAATATGGTTATGTTCTTGATGAACAGATTCACCCATTTATACCTAGATCAATTTTTTGTTGTTTTTTGTATGACATATTTGCGTACTTCATGACTCATTATGATTGTTCCCACCATATTGACATCATACCGAGTATACTTATTGTGAATTGAAAATAATCCAATCAGTTTATTCTTCAATTATGTATTGATATGTTACATTTCATAGGTCACATCATATCTAAGGAGGTTCATTAGTGGACCTAGAGAATGTTCAAATCATTCATTCTTGGGAGCATACCATGGGAATTTTTGATATTTGAAAATTATTGGGATTAGTGGTATATAATCAAATTCATCCAAGACTATTCCTATGATACAGAACCACATTCAATTATGTCCATAAAGGGTATATATTTATAATGTTTTATAGAATTTTTGAATGATTTATAGGAGTTGAAAAGTTTTTGACTACCACATCGATTTTGACCGTACATGAGATGGGTGAGGATTATACCTTTTTTTGATGCATCTAGGATCAAACATGGAGTAGTGTAGATGGTGGGACATTTATTTGTATCATATGGGTAAAGATATTTGAGGACACATGATTAGAATTACACTATTCATGATATCTATTTGGTCATGGTGGTTCATGCCTTAATGTGTTGGAAGAATTACCTATTGGGTGAAATGTTTACTATGTAGACCAAAAAAATCATAATGAATATATTTATACAATTAAATTTGATCATTTTTAGAGGATATGAGTTGAGTATATATATAGTATTTTGATTCTAGGATATCCTATAAATAGCTAAATGGACACAATGTTTCCAATGCATTGAGCAGAAATACACAGACATAGTTATTCAATGAGTCTTTCTCTAATAGTAAGATAATGGATTCTCTAGATCAGATGCATATAATGGTTTAGAAGTTCTATGACAATAAGAAATTTGTTTCCTTATTAGTTTATTCTACACTTATGAAGAATACTACAGTGATTAAATATGAAGATATAGTGTGTTTAGCCTTGAGGGGAGGCCTTGTGGGTGTGGATTCGCCTTTCGATTGGACTATATATGAGGATGAAATTTTCTATGTCTTGGGTTAGGTAGTTATTCCTTTGCTTATGAATCATGAGATGATGTATGGTTTTTATGGCTTGAATTTGTCAAGGAATCCTAGTTTGACCGAATAGTATCATGATATACATCAATTGTATTGGTTTACAGATAAAAAAGGGACACATCATGTTTTCTGACATGGTGATACACCAATCAACATGTGAATGATGAGAATGAATGACCTAGTGGTTTTCTACAGTTGTTTCCCACTTTGTTATGGAACTATCCTGATGTTACCAATAGTGTATTGGTGGGTATTATATGGATTCCATGAAAAAATGATTATATATGGGTGATAGTTGACCGATTGATGAAAGTGTCCCATTTGATTCTAATACAAGAGACTTTTAACATGGACCAGTTGGGAGAGATATATATCTAAGAGATAGCCAGTTTTCATAGGGTACCACTTATTATAGTTTTAGATCATGATTTGAGCCTTACCATGAACTTTTCTAAAGACACGTAGAAATAATTGAGTACATTGGGTTTTTGTGTAAGTATTTTCACACAAGGACAAATATAAAATCAGAGCATAATATTCCAATGCTGGAGGATATGATGCAAGCATGTGTGGTAGATTTTATTTGATCTTGGTAGTAGTACATAGAGATCGTGAATTTACCTATAACAATAGTGAACAAGATATTTTTCAGATAGTAACATATGATTCTCTAATTTTAGGTCTTATATATCATCTCTATTATAGAGAGAAGTTTCTGATTCATTGTTTTTGGGAATAGGTTCATGTAAGAGACATTTGAGTTGGTTCAGTTGAGTTGGAAGGGTATGTATACAACATAGATATAACCAAAGTCTTATGATGATTTTAATCACAGTCCTCATAATTTTATAGTGTAATAATATTAAGTACCTTGAGTATCATTTATATTAGGTCAATGTATAATTCTTACGAAGAGAAATTTGGCACATGGATTTTTTAAATGGTTTGATATTGTGGACTGAAATGTACCTGTGGTGTATGATTTGGTTGATCCACAGAGGAATAGATCTATTAATGATTTGTTATTTATTAAAAAATATATATTATCACCTCAACCATTATAATGTTATCAACATTGATGTAGTTTATTTTGAATTTCATGCGTCATTTCAGGAGCATTAGATTCTTGTTTTAGATGGAAGTGAGAATGTGTTCTAGGGAATTATCATGCTGATAGTCTAACTACTATAGAAGAAGGGATGTTTTCATGAGAAAACATGGGATATAGAATAAGATATTTAGGTCCATTAGCACCAAATTTTTTCCTTAGAGTCTTAGAGATTCATGTGAGTGCAGCTCAAGGATGATATATTATAAAGTGGGGAGATTTTAAGACCCCAACCTTTCTAGATGTTCCTTGTACTTGTTTTCAGGTAATATTTTACAATTTATTATTATTATTAATTTCTTGGTTATTGATTTGGTGTTGTTTTTGGTGAATTTGGATAATTTTTTAATTCATTGGGGCTATGAATGGTTGGATCCTGGTCATGGTAGACCATACGGTTTTCCAAAGGAAATAGTGTGCCCCTTTTTGAGCCAAAAAGGTGGTCCTAGTTTTGACCAAACGCGTTGAAACACTCTCAAAATTGTTAACCCCCCATATTATTTTCATGGTTGGAACATGGTTTGGAAAACAATGCACCTAGATAACAGTAACTGTGAAACCCATACTATAAATTTTGTTTGTTAGGGAGCAAGGTTTGTCAAATTGTGCAACCCAGTCTAAGAAACTGTACACATGATTTTGTAATGACCCAATGTTTTAATTTTAAAATATTTTCCCCCCATTTTATATCCTTAATCACTTTATTGTGGATAAATATGAATTCCACTACTTTTAGAGGCTTCATAGATGACTCATAGGCCCCTAGAACCCCTATCATGGAAAATAAATGATCTGGTTGAAGGATAGACTCTCCATTCGTAAGTGATATATCTTTTATTTAGATACCTATATCTCCCATTATTATTCCAATTTTTAGAGAGATGATTTCCATAATTGATAATGGTTTATATATATGTTTAAATTTATCAGGTTTTATTATATCATGATAGTAAAAAAATTTATATGACCTCCATCACCGTTGGGAATCTGACCATTCGACATTGAATTGAGGATTATGATTTGGAGAGAGGTCATCAATGACAATGAGGTAGGTGATCGAATTTCTCAATCCAATATTTTTTTATTGTTATCAAGTGCATATAATTATGCCACTGAGTGTACATGTTGTGTAATTACATTTATATTTGAAATAATGAATTCATTCACAGGTTTTTGAGAGACCCATCATGGATTCTATCGGACCCATGAGAGAACATTTTACCGAACATGATTTAAACCAATGGGTTGTGACTATGCACATTAAACAATTATATATAAATGTTATAAAATTGTAATAATGGGATAATATAATTTCCATATATCATTTTTCAAGTTGATAATGGGATTTCAAGGTGCCGAAGGATTATCCATAAAATTAAATGAGTTATGTAATTAATTGAAAATTAATGGATTAATGTATAATTGTTTATGTTATTCATTGTGATTAACGTAATGAACCATGGTTATGAATGATAAATAAAATTGTTCATCATGATTTAAATGTTTGATTAGAAGGTTAATGATGTTGAACCATGGTATGTATATGATATATGTGATATAGTTAATGATCCATAAATGAGGTGTGGGTTACGGATTGATGCTCCAAATACCCATGGCACGATGGAAAGATTCTCTATGCCCCAATTCATTCATGTGAACAATGAGGATTGGGTTAGGGAATGATATTCCAAATACCGAGTGGGGTGAAAATTGATGCTCCAGGAATATGAGATATTTGTATTGGACTAATGTTTAAATGTTACTAAGATATTACTGCTTGAAATGAAGCTTCAATGAACCAAAAATGAAATTTTATTTATATTCACAATGAAATCCCACAAAATAATAACGTTTGATATCCCTATTATGTATGGTTCAGAATTTGGCATGGACCAATGTATATATGATTGGATTAGTTGTCATTTTTATATCCATGGGAATATGTGGTTGATTAAATATTAATAAATATGAAACCTTTTAACGTTTAAAATTTTATATTTATTGAGTATACCTCATCATGCACTAGAATAGACTATATATTTCTTTATATTCCACTGATAGTGGCCTACATAGTTGTATTCACACAATAAATGTAACATCATAATATATTATGAGACATATTATTTTTGATTTCTGTGATGTATTGTGTTGTACAATACACCATGATTAGCATTGACTATAAAAAAAATCTTATTATCTTGCAGTATACACAACATTATTCTTGTCTTATGTTACACACAATTTGAATATCTTTTGGTAGAATTCACTTCATGTAATATAGAGTATATGTTTTTTTCAATGTATAAAATAAATAAGTTTGTATTATTTTATTCACAACACTAAATGAATATTTCACTAAGCCTAACAATGATTTGGATTGCATTACATGCAAGAGTGACCTTCCTCGATAGCTTGCATTGTACGAAATAATTATTTTCACTAAAAAATCATATATTATTAAAATATTATTATATAATGGGATATAAAATAGCCATTATGAATATTATTAACCACATTTTCAACTTTATATAACATTATAGTTCATCCTATTGATTTTCTAGAACATGATATAATAAAAAATTCAAAATTTTTAGATAAAAGAATAATTTTTCAAAAAACACAACTTTACCGCATTTTGATAGAGAATACATTTTAAATATTTTTTTCACACATTTATAATTTTATTTGGAGAATATACACTTATTAGTTGGAATTGGGGTATAGAAATTTACTTTCATTGAATAGGTGGTGTTTTTTCTGAGAATGTTTAATGTTTCATGAATAGTAAAAAATACATCATTTTAATTCAAAACTGCCTTTTCATCTTATTTATATATCTAGTTAGATTATCATTTAATTTTTTTTAAATTTTAATTTCATTATGTTTTGGTACTTTAATCCCAAGTATGTTAATGGAAATAATTTTAGATTTAAATTGGAAAAATACACAAGACAATTTATTGTTATGTTTTTACTTCATAAGAACCAGCTTTTCAGTTTTGACGAAGGGAGATAATTTTAAATTAATTCATTACAATTAATTGTTTCAAATTATGAAAAATAGATTCCGTATTTGGAATAAATTCCTCCAAATTATGTTAATATGTTACTTTTAATTTTGGATATTATGAATTGTAACTATGGTAATTTTTATTTACCACGATTAAAAGAAAAATTAGGAAAATTAGGGTAACTAATAATATGATAATGAAAATAAAATTATCCTAAAACATTATTTAATCCCATTATATGAATAAAATTATATCCTTAACATATTTTGTTTGAAACATAGTCATTTATTGTCACCATGACAATGAGAATAAAATTGATATTAATAAAACAAATGAATATGAAAAATGTAATACTCACATTTATTATAAGTGTAATAATTTTAATATAGGTATAAGCAGGTGATATGTTAAAAAATAAAAATTCCATGGAAGGAAAAAAGAATTAACTACATAATGGTAATTTATTTGTAATTTTTAGGGAATAAATAATTACTCTAAATTCTTATTCATTGATGATGTAAAAATAAATTAATTGATGAGAAATCAATGGAACAATTTTTATTAATATTATAATAATCATGAAAATGTCAAAAAGCAAGAAAAAATCATATATTTAGAGTATATCTCGACCATGATCATCCATAGGTCATGATATATACCATTTTTTCCTTATAGAATAAATTAGGACCATTATATTATTTTTTTAAAGCAATGTTAAAGTTGACACATTCATACTTTAGTAAGTATAACAATTTTAAATTTTGATTTTATAATAGATTAATTATAAAAAATATATTATCAAAAAGTATATTAATTTTATATTCATTATAAAATTTTATTTTTAATATTTACTCTACAAATAAGCATAACAAATAATTACAAAAAATCATTGTGGTACTTATTTTATTAATAATGATATCAAATAAATGTTATTAAAAATTTTGAAATAAATATATTCTGGGATAATTAATATGTCCAATGAACTTTCTTGATAACCTTGAACTCATAAAAATATTATAAAATACGTGCCTCGAAGTTAAAATGTTATCTTTATATTTTTTAATATCAATATATTTAATAGTGTCAAAATTGACACTATTCATTATTTATCAAAATAGTGTTTAATTAAATTATTTAAAGATCATATATTTTTGAAGAAATTTATAATAGTTATTATATGGTCATAAATTTTCTAAATTATTTATTATTAATCTAATTGACATAAAATAAGTTAATATTTTACCCATTTACTGTTGAAGTAATTCTTACCCTAGATAAAATTAAAAATAATAAGTAAGTGTTAAATTGAACATATATGGTTTAAATGGATATAGAAAAATGTCTAAAATTTATTTTTTTTATGAGATAATAACCATATATAATCTCTTATTAAAAATGGGGACATTTGGGATGTTTTTGAGTGGGATTATATTTTATTTATAAATTAATATTTTTTAGGTTTCCAAAAGAGCCCCTCACCTCAAATATAAAAGGGCACATCCAGGCTCACCACTTCACTTCATTTTGAGCCATCAAGTTCTTGAATAATCTACCCATTTCTATTATAAAACTCCTTGAAAACATTATAGAGGTTTATTTCTTTTTAAAAGACCATCTCAAGTTACATTATGAGGAGATCTAAAGAGAGCATGTTAAAGAAGAGGAAATCCCCTCTACTAATTCTTTCATATTTCATTCTACTTCTATATTAGGACCAAATGGGGAATATATACCCCGAGAGGGGGTGAATCATGGTATGGATATTAAATTTTTAAATTCTTCTTACACCACCAGATCGTGACCTTAATATTTTAATGGTTACTTTGTTTTCAAATATGTTTTTTTGTTGATCTTTGTCTTTCTTTATTTATTTGATGATGATGCTTTGGATGAAATGAATGGATGAAAACATGAAGACGAAGAGATTATTATGAGGTTCACAATCACTAGGATATATCCATGGAGCATAGAAAAATTATGTTCCGATTTACCAAATCCAGTAAAGCTCACTACAAAAAATGTTTGGGTAGATCACTTCTTTGTCTAGGCTCACTACCTTTACAATGTTTAGGGTTAACTCACTGCTTCCACAAGGGTCACTACCTATTTCTCTCTCTCTCTAGATCATTTTTGGTATAATGGATAACCATATTCCTTTTCCTTTTCTCACTTCACATGGAAGGGATCCAATCACATTTTATGGACTTTTAGGTCCCTTCATTGTCACCAAATAATACATCATTAGTTATTGATCGATTCTCTATAGAAGTCCAAATTTAATCCACTGATGAATATCCCATTTCCAATGATCTATAAGCAACAAAAATTAGAAATACATTCACAAACCTCCATACTTTTCAAATCTCTTAATTTCACAAAGCTGTAACAATCCTTCACAAATTCCTTGCATCCTCGTGGAACACACACATTTGCAGAGCTCACTGATTCATTGTGCACACTACTTTGTAATGCTGAAGACATCGTAGATCACATGCTACTGTAGAGAACAAGTCGCCACAATAAGACTTCATTCGCGAATTTCACTAATCCAAATCATAAAACACATCTTTCGCAAAGCTAGATTTTCCACCATGAGGATCATGTCTTTCACGAAAAAACTCCTCCACGAACATCCTTTGTGATTTGAGAGAAAAAAATTTCTTGGAATAATATATACTTCTCCAGAGGGGATAGAGTCCTATTTTTATGCGATTCCATCGACTTGAGAACCTTCCATGCGAAGTCAGCTCCACGTCATCTCAAATTGAAAATCTCCAATATTTGGGTAGAAATTATCTATATATCACGAAGCACCACAGAAATTTTCTGATCGTAGAGCTCATCGTAATCGCCTAGAATTCTGTCAATTCTTTCATGCCACCATCACAAAGCATCACCATAATGCTCTTCAACTCTACCGTTCACGAAGCTCAAAGTAATCGTGAAGAACACCCATTATTCATGTATTTTCAAAATCCAATTCATGAAGATCATCTTTGTGAAACTGATGCCTTTTCCATATTTTGATGAGATCATCAAAGAAATCCACTTTTCACGATGGTCACCAAAATCCAAAATTTGGACCCCAAAAATTTGGCAAACACTGAAAAATGATTCCACCTTATATCTATTGTTTTTGTACCACCTCTATATCACCCATTCCATTTTCATGTTTTTTGTCAACATTTATTGTCAGAAACATCTGTGGATCTTGACAGTTCAATAAGAAAACTTGCATTGTCAACTAACACAACAAACCCAAAAATTCAACATTGTTACCTTGAGGTATTTTTACCCATAATTCTCCCCCTTTGATTTTGTTGAAAACTCTTCTCAAAATGATTCTCTTCACTTTGATACCGCACTGAATCTCCATTGATCATTTACCATCATTCATCTCTTCTGATTTAGATAGTGACCAATGAATCACTCACCATAAGATATATTCCCACATGAGCAATCATAAGTGTGAGAAACATGAATAGTGTGAAAATTTATTCAATGGATCACTTCATTTATGACACCAATTGTTGATACCAAACTGATACCAATTTCCTATCGCGGGAAACCTTCATAAACCATTCCAATTCCACTATTATAATTTTCTCAGGATCCACAGGTGTCGTGATATCAAATCATTGATTGATCACTTCTACAATCTCTGGATTTATAACTCTCACCTATCTCATTTCTCTCCCCCATTCTCAATACTCCCCCTTTCAGCTTCTCTCCATGTCTTTGACTAAGAAAATTTTCCCCTTAATTAGCCACATTTTATCCCCCTTCAAGAGTAACTATTTCTTACTCTTTGTCAATGAACCAAAAGTATAAGGCCCCATCCTTAAACCTTACTTAATCTTGAGTTATTACAATATTACACATTGAGGATCTTTTCGGGTTTAGAGTTTTAGAGAATTAGATCATAAAACTTGCATTACATTCCACATATAAACAAAGTGGTTACATAAAGATAGTATTCTTCATTCCCATCAATGGAAACACATTTGAAATAAAAAATGGATTATTTCTTGACACTTCCTTGACACTATCATCATATCATGTACCTTTCCCTTGACCTATGAAAAACATTTCCAAAAAACATGGTATGAGCATAAAAAGCTCAGTATGGGTTATAAAAACATGGAAAAGAAACATGAGTTCATATATACAGAAGAATGAAATCATACTTTACCCATAAAACATAGGCACTTTAACATACCTCATAAAATCATGAATAAATCATAGAAATCATAAGATATAAAGGTAACTTGAGGCATTCATAACATTCTTACGTAGGGAGTAACCCTCTTGGTTACATTTGGAATACCCATCACAGTATATTCCCTAAATATCTTCGGAGAAACCTTAACGTTTCACTCCTTCGCGTTACCCAATGCATTGGATAGCTATATCGGGCTCACCCGCCCTTAGTTTATCACGGAACCACCCATCTTCATAATAATTCCCAAGAACCATAACATAATCGTATCACATAAAACATGCATAAAGGAAACATAACATTTCCACATTTCTATCACAAGATATCAATTCAACACAAAAAACATTGTGAAAACCATTTTCAATACCAAAATAAATGAAAAGTAAAACATGGTATTTATGTTTCTTTTAAAAAGAAGGTATGGCTTGTAGAGGAAGCCGAAACTCAAATAACGGTCACGACGGCGGAGAAGTCGTTGTCGCCACATACGTACGACAAAAACATTCCCTTTTTTCGTTTAGTAAACGCTTCGTATAAGAAAGATTCCTTTTGAATAAATGTAAAAGTCAAAGGGGTTTATACAGCGTATAAAAGAAAGTTGTGTATAAAATAAAATATGCCTCAATGAAAGGAGATTGAGACGAAGTCCCATACCTCGTATCCGACTTGACCCAGCCGTTCTTTAATATCCTGAATAATAAACTTGAGTTAATCTCTACTTTCTTATTAACAATTTTCAAGTTCATTATTCCTTTTATACCATTTTATAAACATCATGTAATCATTTAAGTTAATAATGTCCATTTTTTCGGTATTTGGTTCTTAAGTCAAAAATAGACTTCTTACACTTACATGTTGTTAATTTGGTCAAAGGTTCATTATATCCAGAATTATATTAATGATTTGGATAACATATATATCATATATATTCATCATATACATGTATTTATAATATTACATCACATTTAGAGGTAAGAAATGAAATGCACCGTTCAGGGAGACGGTAAGTCGTACGTACGCATGAACGCTACTTCCATTTCTATTTTTTATTTTCTGGAATTGAATCATAATTATATAAGAGTATATTATAATCCAGTATAATAACATATATAATATCATTAACTTTATCCTTTACACATCCCACATATGGTATTAACGAATCAAATCACTTTCAGGGGGCGGTAGTCCGCACTTCCTAAAATGAAGATATCGTGTTTACCCATAATGGAAAACATAAAGGTATGCCCAAAATGAAAAAAAAATCTTAAGGAAAAAATAAACATATTATATATCATATATAAAAATAGTGACATCATAATGGCCACCTTTGAAGGTGTTAAATGAGTATTGAACAGTCATCGTTTCGGGAGGCAGAATTTCGCCATCCATGGAAACCGTATGTTCTTTAACCATTTGATGTAGTTGTGTGAGAGTGTAGCTCAAATAAATCTTATAACAACATCCTAGAATATTTAAGATACTGGTGTTGTTACAAAAGAAGTAAATAAAAATAGTTTAGGGGGTTGGAGAAGCAAAATAAAACAAATGAACATGAGAGAATGAATTACCTTTAAAAGTGTAACTCCTTTTGATTTGATCCTAAAGGCTTCCTTTGAAAGGATTCTGCCCAAAGGGAATCCTCTAGGATGAGTAGAGGGATGTAGAGAGAGTAAATGGGCATGGTTTGGCCGAGACAAAGGCTTGAGGAGTGTGTGAAATGAGGTAGAGGTGGGGGCCTTTTATAAGAGGAGAGGAGGTGCACTTTTGGAAAGTAAAGAAATATTACTTTATTTGAAAATGTGTTTCGGTTTTAAAAGGTCCCACATTGATATAAGTCGTGGATAAGGTGATAAGGGTTCGAAATCCACTAATCCAATTGGTTTTGGACATGTGTAGTTTATAGATTTTACATTATCTTTCCATTTTATTTAAATCGTTAAATAATGATGTCATCACTGCTTCATTATTATGTCATAAATAATTTAATTTATTTAATGTCTAAAAATTATAAAAAAATACTATGATGTAGGAAATATTTTTATATTTCCAATGACTATTTATAATCAAAAATATGATCTTTATAACCCCATGTAAAAATTGTTTTCGTAAAACATATTATGTTTGTGTCATTTTTACTTTTACATTAAATAAAAAGTTATTTATGTCATTTCCCAACCAATGTGGATACATGAGGTCCCTAAGTTGACCCATGGATTGTCTGGGTCGGCCATGACCCAACCAATAAGGCTGGGACATGTGTCTAGGTCATTTCATATTATTAAATCATTATTTATACCTTAAACTACCCTAATTACCACTAATCGCGATTAAAAACTTAATAAGTTACTATTCACCAAAAAATTATTATAATCACATTGAACCACATTTTACTTCTTAATGACAACCATGTATGTCAGATTTTTGAAATTCAAAACACAATGATGGCAAAATTTCATTTAAATGGAAAATAAGTCTTTATAAGTACCACTTAGTGGTTTCACTATTCATCAAAAATTGAAGTTTTTCTGAAAATTACCAAAAATTCACCCTGAGATATATTTGATATTACGAATTCAAAAATGAAGTCTATTTTACAAAATTCAAAACATATAAGTCACATTAATTAATTTAATAATTAATTCCCGCTATCAGAGCAAATAGCGTGTTTTTATGAAACAATAAGTATCAAAAGATTGACACTAGTTTAAGTCCAATTTCAAAGTGAAATTGATTCCAATGACCACCATTGGATTAAATGGTAAAAATATATTCATATTACACATTAAGACCAAATCAAAAGATAATCTAATCATATAAATAAATTAGAATAAAAAGCAGTTTTGATGTAAAATGCAATATTTTTCACTATTCATTAAAAAATGAACATTGTCAGAAAAATAACAAAAATTCACACAAATTAAATTTTGATGTCCCAATCATAAAGAATAAGTTTTTTTGACAAACATAGTTTATAAAATTATCAAATGATAGATTTAAAAATGGTTTTCCATCATAAGGCAGTAAAACAATCTTTTAAGAATATTAGTGTATTCTATGCTTAAGATTGGATTTATTTTCATTTTAAGCCTCTAAAACACTATCTTAATAATTAATAGACATAGATAAAAATATCTATTATTCATTACTTACTTGGGATTTTACATCCTTCCCCCCTTTAGAAAATTGCTCCCCGCAATTTATTTACTTATCGAATAAATGGGGGTACTTATCCCTCATTGCATTTTCAGATTCCCATGTTGCCTCTTCAATCATGTGGTTTTTACACAAAACATTTACCTGGTGAATCACCTTATTCCATAACACTTGCTCCCTGTGGCCAAGAATCTGGACTGGTTGTTCCTCATAAGATAGGTTCTCTTCTAGCTGAACTACCTCTGGACTCAAAACATGAGATGGATCTGGCATATACTTTCTCAACATCGAAACGTGAAAAACATTGTGTACCTGAGATAAACTCGGAGGTAAAGCCACTCGGTATACAACTGATCCAACTTTCTCCAGAATTTCATATGGTCCAATGAACCTTGGACTCAACTTTCCTTTCTTACCAAATCTCATCACACTTTTCCAAGGAGAAACCTTGAGAAAAACATGATCACCTACCTCAAAAGATAGATCCTTCCTTCGGTTATCCGCATAACTCTTCTGCTTGCTCTAAGCTGTACTCATGTGTTTCTGAATCAGCTGAACTTTTTATGCCATCTCTTCTACCAATTTTGGTCCCATCAACTTCCTTTCACCCACTTCATCCCAGAAAGCTGGAGTTCGACATCGCTTCCCATATAATGCCTGAAATGGTGCCATCTGTATACTGGAATGAAAACTGTTATTATATGAAAATTCAACCAAAGAATGATGTTGGTCCCAACTTCCCTGATAATCCATAGAACAAGCTCGTAGCATATCCTCCAATGTCTGAATTGTTCGTTCTGACTACCCATCTGATTAAGGATGAAAAGCTGTACTAAAATTTAATTCAGTACCCAACGACTTCTGAAGGCCTTTCCAAAAGTTATAAGTAAACCTGGGATCACGATCCGATATAATGGAGAAAGGAACTCCATTTAACCTGACTATCTCTTTAAGATACAAATGGGAAAGTTGATCTAGGGAAAAAGTATCTCGTATAGCAAGGAAATGAGAAGATTTGGTCAAGAGATCAACAATAACCTAGATTGCATTATTACCTTGAGATGTCTTCGGTAATCCCACAACAAAGTCCATGGATATATTCTCCCATTTCCACTCTGGCACTGGTAAAGGCTGAAGCATCCCTTTAGGTAACTGTCACTCTTCTTTAACCTGTTGACATGTCAAACACCTCACAGTAAAATCAGCAATGTCTCTTTTCATTCCATCCCACCAGTAATACTCCCGCAGATCTCTATACATCTTAGTACTGCCCGGATGAATGGAAAACAGAGAACTATGAGCTTCACATAACAACTCTCTCTTCAACTGTGAATCACAAGGCACACACAATCTCTTCCCAAATCTCAAAACACAATCATTATCAATGTTGAATTCAGGAAACTTACCTTTCTAAACCAGCTCTACCTTTTTCTGCAACTCACTGTCTTACTTCTGTGCTTGCTTGATTCTATCTGATAGAGATGATCTCACTGATACCTGAAACAAAACAGAAGGACTTCCTGCACCAACAACTTCTATGCCAAAGTTCATCAAATCCTTAACCAAAGGATCACGTTCCAAATGCAAAATTGTTAATGAAGCATTACTTTTTCGACTCAAAGCATCAGCCACTTTATTTGCTTTTCCCGGATGGTAATGAATTGTACAATCATAATCCTTGATGAATTCTAGCCATCTCCTCTGTCTCATGTTTAACTCTTTCTGAGTGAATATATACTTTAAAATTTTGTGATCGTTATATATTTCACACTTTACTCCATACAAATGATGCCTCCAAATTTTTAAAGCAAAAACAACAGCAGTTAATTCCAAATCATGTGTAGGGTAATTTACCTCATGAGTTTTCAACTAACGTGAAGCATAAGCAATTACCTGATCATTCTGCATTAGGACGCAACCAAGTCCTTTCAATGAAGCATAACTGTATATAACAAACTCACCATTCCTGGAAGGTAGGGCCAAAACTGGAGCATTCACCAATCTTCTTTTCAATACCTGAAAACAATCATCAAATTCTTTTGTCCAGATAAACTTAACACCCTTCCGAGTTAGCTTAGTCATTGGACTAGATAACCGTGAAAAATTTCTAACAAACCTTCGGTAATAGCCCGCCAAACCAAGGAAGCTACGAATCTTGGTTACATTTGTGGGTCTTGTCCATTCTTCCACAACTTTTGTTTTTGCAGGATCAACAGTTATTCCATCTTTAGAAACAATGTGACCAAGGAAATAAATTTTTTGCAACCAAAACTCACACTTGCTGAATTTCCCATACAATTTCTTTTCTTTTAAGGTTTTCAAGATAACCCTTAAATGTCTTTCATTCACCTCTTTACTTTTAGAAAACACCAAAATATCATCAATGAAAACCACCACAAACTTATCCAAGAAATCAGGGAAAATTCTATTCATTAAGTCCATTAATACAGCAGGTGCATTGGTTAGCCCAAAAGGAATTACTACAAATTCATAATGGCCATATCTCGTACGGAATGCGGTCTTCGGAATATCTGCCTCCTTTACCTTCAGCTGATGGTACCCCGATCTCTGGTCAATCTTTGAAAAAAACTGAGCTCCCTGGAGCTGATCAAACAAATCATCGATATGAGGCAAAGGATATTTGTTCTTAATAATGATATTATTCAAGGATCTATAATCAATGCAAAGTCTCATAGAACCATCTTTCTTTTTAACAAATAAAATAGGAGCACTCATTGGTGATGTGCTAGGTCTAATGAAAACTTTCTCTAATAAATCTTGCAATTGCTCCTTCAACTCTAAAAGTTCAATTTGTGCCATTCGATAAGGGGGTTTTGAAATTGGCATAGCATCAGGAACTAAGTCAACAGTAAACTCAACTTCCCGATCTGGTATTATTCCAGGAAACTCATCAGGAAAAACATCAAGATACTCATTTACCAATGGCACATCATTAATCTGAACAGTTCCTTTATTTTCAATGACGTGTGCAAGGTAACATTCATTTCCATATTTTACAAGTTTCTCGGCCTCTTGATATGTTATCAAAAGTAAGGGTTCATTCCTGCAATCAAACTAAAAGCCTTTCTAAAAAGAAACTTATTTAGCTCTACAGTCAATCTTAGCATGGTAAATAGAGAGCCAATCCATACCTAGGATAACATCAAACTCTACTAGAGGTAGAACAATAAGGTTTGCAAGTAGGATCTTTCCACATATAAGGATAGGATGATTCTTAAAAAATTCATTTTGCCTCAACATTACCCCCAGGTGTTTTTACCAAAAGTTCAGGAGTCATTTCTTGATATGGTATTCCCATTTTACTAGAAAAGGTTTCAGAGATGAAATAATGTGTAGACCCCGATTCAAACAACACACTGGAATAATCTGAAAAAACAAACAAAGTACCTGATACTACTTCATTTGATGGACCGACATCTGCTGAAGTAGTTGCAAAGGATTTCACCACCCCTTTCTGCTTGTAGTCTAACTGCTTCCCATCACTCAAGCTCTTTGCTGGACACTCGTTTGCATAGCGACCCGTCTCATTGCACTTATAACATTTCACTAACTGTAAATCAAATTTGTTCTTACCTTCACCTTGATCCTTTTCAGTGCAATCACGAGCCTTATGTCCCATATTACCACATCGGTAGCACTTTCCAGAATTCAGAAGACATTCCCCAGCATGCCTTTTTCCACATTTATCACAAACTGGAAACTTAGTTCTCTTACCATCAGACTTTTTTGAAGAATTCTTACCTTTCTCCTGCCACCTCGGTCTCTTCTTCTGCTGGTTGTTATAGAACACTTGGTCATCAGCAACTCCATTTCCACCTTCTCAACACATCGAACAAGATTTTCATAACTTTTAAACTCACGAGAATCTAATGCCCTTCGATATTTTGTCTTAAATCCTGAGTAAAAACGATTGATTTTACTATCAAGGTCTCGGATAAAATTTGGAGCATACCGTGCCAATCGTGTGAACCTTTCTTCATATGCAGCCACTGAGTCTTCCTCTTGACTCAATTCCAAGAATTGTTTTTCCATCCTAAGTCGAACAACCTTAGGAAAATACTTCTCAAGAAACATACCTTTGAATTCATCCCAGTCAAGAGCATCAATCTCATTGGCGTCCCTGATATTTTTAACCATAGACCACCACTAATCTGCTTCACCCTCCAAAAGGTAAATAGAAAGACTAACCTTTTGATTGTATGAACACCCCATGACATCAAAAATCTTCTCCAGTGCTTTAATCCACCCTTCACCTAGCACAGGGTCAGATGATGCTCTGAATGATGGGGGATGTTGCCTCATGAAATGTCCCACCACTGACATGTTCCTCTATGGTTGATCTGGCTGATCTCGTGCATGGATACTACCACCATTTATAGCCTGAGTCAACTGTGCCATCACTGCAACAAACTGTTCAGTTCCAATTCCGACCATCTCAGGATGCTAATTCGGAAGGTTATTTCCTTCTGTATGCCTTCCTAGCACTGCCTCCATGTTTCCTCTGCGGAAAACAATTCTGAACAAACATGTCTTAGATGAAGCAACATGGTAATCTTCAAATGCTATATAATTTAAAAAAAAATATTTTTGGATAATCATTTAATATAATTCTAACTCATAAAGTTATCTAAACCGACCTCTGATACCAACTATAAGGCCCCAGCCTTAAACCTTACTTGATCTTGTGTTATTACAAGATTACACATTGAGGATCTTTTCGGGTTTAGAGTTTTAGAGAATTAGATCATAAAACTTGCATTACATTCCACATATAAACAAAGTGGTTACATAAAGATAGTATTCTTCATTCCCATCAATGGAAACACATTTGAAATAAAACATGGATTATTTCTTGACACTTCCTTGAAACTATCATCATATTATGTACCTTTCCCTTGACCTGTGAAAAACATTTCAAAAAAACTTGGGATGAGAATAAAAAGCTCAGTATGGGTTATAAAAACATGGAAAAGGAACATGAGTCCATATATACATAAGAATGAAATCATACTTTACCCATAAAACATAGGCACTTTTACATACCTCATAAAATCATGAATAAATCATAGAAATCATAAGACATAAAGGTAACTTGAGGCATTCATAACATTCTTACGTAGGGAGTAACCCTCTTGGTTACGTTTGGAATAACCATCACAGTATATTCCCTAAATCTCTTCAGAGAAACCTTATCGTTTCACTCCTTCACGTTACACAATGCATTGGAGAGCTATATCGGGCTCACCCAACCTTAGTTTATCACGGAACCACCCGTCTTCATTATAATTCCCAAGAACCATAACATAATCGTATCACATAAAACATGCATAAAGGAAACATAACATTTCCACATTTCAATCACAAGATATCAATTCAACACAAAAAACATTGTGAAAACCATTTTCAATACCAAAATAAAAGAAAAGTAAAACATGGTATTTATTTTTCTTTTAAAAAGAAGGTATGGCTTGTAGAGGAAGCCGAAACTCAAATAACGGTCACGACGGCGGAGAAGTCGTTGTCGCCGCATACGTACGACAAAAACATCCCCTTTTGTCGTTTAGTAAACACTAAATATAAAAAATATTCCTTTTCAATAAATGTAAAAGTCAAAGGGGTTTATACACCATATAAAAGAAAGTTGTGTATAAAATAAAATATGCCTCAATGAAAGGAGATTGAGACGAAGTCTCATACCTCGTATCCGACCTGACCCGACCGTTCTTTAATCTCCTGAATAATAAACTTGAGTTAATCTATACTTGCTTATTAACCTTTTTCAAGTTCATTATTCCTTTTATACCATGTTATGAACATCATGTAATCATTTAAGTTAATAATGTTCATTTTGTCGGTATTTGGTTCTTAAGTCAAAAATAGACTTCTTACACTTACATGTTGTTAATTTGGTAAAAGGTTCATTATATCCAGAATGATATTAATGATTTGGATAACATATATATCATATATATTCATCATATACATGTATTTATAAAATTACATCACATTTAGAGGTAAGAAATGAAATGCACCGTTCGTGGAGACGGTAAGCCATACGTACGCATGAACGCTACTTCCATTTCTATTTCGTATTTTCTAGAATAGAATCATAATGATAAAAGAGTATATTATAATTCCAGTATAATAACATATATAATATCATTAACTTTATCCTTTACACATCCCACATATGGTATTAACGAATCAAATCACTTTCAGGGGGCGGTAGTCCGCACTTCGTAAAATGAAGATATCGTGTTTACCCATAATGGAAACCATAAAGGTATGCCAAAAATGAAAAAAAACATAAGCTTAAGGAAAACATAAAAATATTATATATCATATATAAAAATAGTGACATCATAATGGCCACCTTTGAAGGTGTTAAATGAGTATTGAACAATCATCGTTTCGGGAGGCAGGATTTCGCCATCCACGGAAACTGTATGTTCTTTAACCATTTGATGTAGTTGTGTGAGAGTGTAGCTCAAATAAATCATATAACAACATCCTAGTATATTGAAGATAGTGGTGTTGTTACAAAATATGTAAATAAAAAGAGTTTAGGGGGTTGGAGAAGCAAAATAAAACAAATGAACATGAGAGAATGAATTACCTTTAAAAGTGTAAATCCTTTTGATTTGAGCCTAAAGGCTTCCTTTGAAAGGATTATAACCAAAGGAAATCTTCTAGGATGAGGAGAGGGATGTGGAGAGAGTAAATGGTCAGGGGTTGGTCGAGACAAAGGCTTGAGGAGTGTGTGAAATGAGGTAGAGGTGGGGGCCTTTTATAAGAGGAGAGGAGGGGCACTTTTGGAAAGTAAAGAAATATTACTTTATTTGAAAATGTGTTTCGGTTTTAAAAGGTCCCAAATTGATATAAGTCGCGGATAAGGTGATAAGGGATATAAATCCACTCATCCAATTGGTTTTGGACATGTGTAGTTCATATATTTTACATTATCATTCCATTTTATTTAAATCGTTAAATAATGATGTCATCGCTGCATCATTATTATGTCATAAATAATTTAATTTCTTTAATGTCTAAAAATTATAAAAAAACTACTATGATGTAGGAAATATTTTTAGCATTCCAATGACAATTTATAATCAAAAATATGATCTTTATAACCCCATTTAAAAATTGTTTTCGTAAAACATATTATGTTTGTGCTATTTTTACTTTTACATTAAATAAAAAGTTATTTATGTCATTTCCCAACCAAAGTGGATACATGGGGTCCCCAAGTTGACCCATGGCTTGTCTTGGTCGTCCATGACACAAACAATAAGGTTGGTACATGTGTCTAGGTCATTTCATATTATTAAAGCATTATTTATACCTTAAACTACCCTAATTACCACTAATCGCGATTAAAAACTTAATAAGTTACTATTCACCAAAAAATTATTATAATCTCATTGAACCACATTTTACTTCTTAATGAAAACCATGTATGTCAGATTTTTGAAATTCAAAACACAATGATGGAAAAATTTCATTTAAATGGAAAATCAGTCTTTATAAGTACAACTTAGTGGTTTCACTATTCATCAAAAATTGTAGTTTTTCAGAAAATTACCAAAAATTCACCCTAAGATATATTTGATATTAAGAATTCAAAAATGAAGTCTATTTTACAAAATTCAAAACATATAAGTCACATTAATTAATTTAATAATTAATTCCCGCTGTCAGAGCAAATAGCGTGTTTTTATGAAACAATAAGTATCAAAAGATCGACACTAGTTTAAGTCCAATTTCAAAGTGAAATTGATTCCAATGACCACCATTGGATTAAAGGGTAAAAATATATTCATTTTAAACATTAAGACCAATTCAAAAGATAATATAATCATATAAATAAATTAGATTAAAAAGAAATTTTGATGTAAAATGCAGTATTTTTCACTATTCATTAAAAAATGAACATTGTCAGAAAAATACCAAAAATTCACAAAAAGTAAATTTTGATGTCCCAATCGTAAAGAATAAGTTTATTTTGACAAACATAGTTTATAAAATTGTCAAAAGATAGATTTAAAAAGGGTTTTCCATCATAAGGTAGTAAAACAATCTTTTAAGAATATTAGTGTATTCCATGCTTAAGATTGGATTTATTTTCATTTTAAGCCTCTAAAACACTATATTAATCATTAATAGACATAAATAAAAATATCTATTATTCATTACTTACTTGGGATGTTACACAAAGGCCACTCCATTGTGGTTTGAAACATTGGATTGATCACAGATTACCACATTAGAGAAAATACACAAAATACCACAGGTAAGGGGGAGGGGTACCACATCCACAATTTTTTAAGTGAGGGGTGTCAACTGAATTCCTTGAGCCAGTCGATTCCTATCAAAATATTAATTGGGTACAGTGTTTGTCAGAATGTCTAGAATCTATAGTTCTGTTGGAACATTCACCAAATTCACAATTCACTACTCAACCTTCTCCTTGATAAAATTATAATTTATCTCAATGTGCATTGTCCTTGAGTGATGGACATGACTTTTTCTAAGATTTATAAAACCTGAGTTATCACACTAGATTCGAATTGGAGACTTCACTTCCTCTCCCATATCATCAAGAAACTAATTCATCCCCAATAAATGTGTGTATGCTTGAGTGGATACAATATACTCATCTTCTACAGTGTTCAATGAATTGTATTCTTTATTCTTTCATATCAAATAAATATTGTATCCACCAAGATATAAATAACCTCCTCATGTTGTTTTTCATTCATCCGCTGAATCGGCCCAATCTTCATCAGTAAATCCCAACCTCTCTTTCTGAGATTCGTTATTATAAATAAAACTGAAATCCACAGTTCCTTTGATGTACCAAAGTTTTCATTTCACAGCAAGAATGTGGATTTCCTTTGGATTTCTTTGATATAACACTTCATGGATTGTGAAAAAAACAATATTATGTATCATTGCTGTTAGGTATAGTAAACATTCAATAATCTTCCACTATTCTATCATATTAAATGCATTGCCATGATCATCTTTTGATAATTTAATCATGGTAGGAACTAGAGTCTTCATCACCTAGGTATTTTCCATAAAAAATACTCTTAGAACATCCATGGCATATTTGGATTGATAAATGACTATTCCATTCCTTGTGTCACTAGTAATACAATGAAAAAATGTCATCTCTCCAATCATTGACATTTCAAACTCACTCATCATGTATTCGAAAAACTGTCTACACTGAGATTTACCTGATCCACCAAATATAATGTCATTTACATAAAACAACACCATCATCCTTTGATTACTATCATTGAAATAGATATTTTAATCAACTCCACCACATTGGAAACCATGATTTTTCAAATACTGATCTATCATTGATTACCATGATCTTGGTTCTTGTTTCAGTCCATATAACACCTTATTCAGTTGAAAAACCTTGTTCTCATCTTCATGAAGGATAAAACCATCTTTCCTCTTGATATAAAATTACTCCTCCAACAACCCATTCATGAATGTAAATTTTATATCCATCTAGAGCACTGTTAACTTTCATTGCACTACAATGGATAGGAATAATTTGATTGTCTCTCACCTTGAAACTAGTTTAGATGTCTCATCAACATCTATCCTCTCTATATGGGAGTTTACTTTGCACAATAGTTGTTCTCTGTTTCGAATCATTGTGTCATCTTTATTCACCTTGTTTTGATAGTCCCATTTAGTACCAATGTTATTTTTATCTATTGTTATGAAATCAATCTCCCATGTATGATTACCAATTATATATTTCTTTTCAGTTTCAGCTTGACTTTTTGTCTTTCATACTGATATAATTTGACATCCTCGGGATCATTGTCAGTATATTCTTATTAATTAGAATTTTCCACTTATACTCCCCCTGTGTCACTTACCACTTCATCACTTTCAACAAAAAACATTCCAACATTTCATTATTTATTGGAATAATTTCTTTCAGCTACTTTTTGGAGATTATTTTTGAATCATTATTGATATTCTCTCAAATCTTCTTAGTATCCTAAAAGCAGTCAGCTGAGATCACATTATTAGAATAATATAAATAGTCATAAAAATCATGAGTGTAGCTTCTTGTACCTCAGTCATCCTTCTTGAATATATGCATACATACTTTATACACCATTTAGGTACGACATCTGAGTAAGATATAGAATTCTCCCCATGTGTTATGCAACACTTCCAATTGTTAGTCCCACTAGTAAGACCAAAAAACATCCTTATTTTCCTACATCAGACATAATAATTTGACCCTTATCAATGATCCATCAACAAAACCACCTAGCAAACGTTGTTGTTTCTCGGTGTAAGAAACAATATATAGAGTTAATAATAGCATCACAATAGATTTCACTCAATCAGTTCCTTTAACATTCAATTCCGATAACTGATTTAAATCAGTTGACATTCCCAAGAACATTACATCATTGCATTGAATATTCTAACATGACTTCCCCATGAATAGTATCTCCAGAAAAACAAGAGACAAATGAATATCAGTTAGTATCACATAAATACATAAGGTGATGGGATAGTCCTGGAACCCTCAAGAAGTGTATTGTGGTTGATCCTAATGGGTCAACCCATTGATTATTTCTTTAAAAGCATTGCACTAATCCCATTCCTACTCCAACCGCCTAGCCAACTTCAACTGTTCTATCTATTGGACAAGGCTTTATTTACCCAAATTTTGAGACTTCTTCTAATACCAGCTGACACGTGGAGCAACGAGAATGGGGGAGAGCAATGAAATAGAAGGAGAGTTATAAATCTGATGATGCTATAAGTGATCAATCAATTAATAGATATCATGACACCTAAGTATCATGATAAAAGAAATATAGTGGAATTGGAATGGTGTTAGAAAGTTTTCAGTGATAAATAATTAGTATCAGTGTGGTATCAAAAATTGGTATCAAAGGGATGGTTTCTTTTATTAGATTTGTTTTCTTTGACTGCTATATTTCATTTTCTAAATTTAATGATTCATCATACTCTATTTTTGGTGTGCCATGGAAAATGGAAGAACATAAAAATTGAAGCATTAGTCTTATGAAATTACAAAATTTGTATGTGTCAAAGAAAAATGTGTGATTCATTTGATAGAAACTTGTAGTGAAGATAATATTAATTTGGAAAAATCATACAGTGAAAATAATTACTCATTTAATGATGTAGTTGGAATGAGCAATGAACCTAATATTCCATGTGATTTTGTTACTACTGATGATGAAGAAACTCCCAGAAGGCAAAAAGTGGAAGTTTTCCATAAAACAAAGGAATTAGATCAGAAGTTGGATGAAGGATTATACCTAACGATATATAGATCCATGAAACAATAATTGAGTGTAACAAGGTAATAGGATTAATTTAAAGGATTATTGACGTGGACACAGATCATAGAGAGAATAATAATTCTCAATACAATGTACTACAAAAGTTGTTTAAATAGAGAGAAAATCTCAAAGATGATGTTAGGAGAAATAAAATGATCACAGATGAAATTCATATTTTGAAATCCAAAATGAGGATCTTGCTATTGAGCTATGTGAACAAGTTCATAAGAATCAAAGGCCAAAATAAGAGAATGAATGTTGTTCTGATTATGTTGCTCAAGAAAAATTCAAATTAAAGGAGAAAAGTGACATAACGGATAGGATGACACGTGAATTTGAAGATGAGATATATACAGGGATGTATCACAAGAAATCACCCAATTCCCAAATTTAATCAAGGGATATGAAGATTCAAAAACTATGGGAAGATATTCAATTAAAAATGAAAGAAGATGATAAATATAGTACCAATGGAATAACCAAGTTAAAGGTTAACATGAACAAAGTATATGATTATTATTATGTAAGTGATGATTAAATGTAAAAAAATATATTCTACTTCTAAAATGAAACAAAAACATTTTTTCTCATCTCGAAGACCATAGAGTTTGGGAAAAACTAGTATTGGATTTCATGAATCCACACACAGGAATGATAGAAAGAGAGCCATGAACAGTTCCAGAAATGGTGAAAATACTATATGTGCTAGTGACAGACCTAATAAGACCTTTACAAGATATAGTGACAACATGTTCTATTTATGTTGGATTCACGACCAAAAATCATGCTTTTGTTTAGAGACTTGTTATAAATCAGACAATTCTACAAGTGATCAATAAATTAATAGATATCACGACACCTAAGGATTATGATAAAAGCAGAGGGGTGGCACTATAATAGTGTGAGAAGGTTTCCAGAAATAAAAAATTGGTATCTGTATGGTATAAAAAATTGGTATCCAAAATGAAGTGATTAATTTTTGAACATTTCATAATACTATTATTTTTCATGCCAAGAATTGCTCATGTGGGATTAGAGTATGGGGTGACTGAATCATTGGTCGAAATCTGAATTGAAATAGGATAATGATAGAAGATGATGATAGGAGCTTCAGTGAGGTATTAATGTGTAGATAATTATTTTTAGAAGATCTTTCAACTAACCAAAAGGGGGATATTGTTGTGAAAAAATCCGTCAAGATGACATTACATCAATTTTTTCAAACATTTTACTTCAAATTCATGAGTTTTTTATTATAGAATAATTAATATAGAAGAAATTATATAATAATATTTTATTATAATTAGGATACTACAATATTAAACATTCTATCCATCATATGAAAAACAAAATCACCACACAAATGAATGTACGACTTAAGGTCTCCATGCCGTCGTGTAATCTATTTTCACCACCAACTTAATTGGATGAGTATAAAAATGGATTTAATAACTATATATGATTATTACTAAATTATATTGATTATGAAATATATTTAACTATGAAATTAAACAGTATTCTAGAATTATGGGAATGATATCGTCCCCCGTGCGTACGTACGACCTACAGTCTCTACGATGTGATGAGGTTCGGTCTCCAAATTAACCATTAAAAAGGATTATAAGGAATATATAATAAATAAGAATAAAATAAAATACATAATAATTCAAATATATTTTTGTATATATATATATATTTCATATACTTACTTCCATTCAATTCAATAATGAAACAGAAACAATGTTCATGCGTACGTATGACCTACCGTCTCCAAGAATGTTGTATTCTATTTCATTTATCTCTCTATTATATATATATTGAATATATATGAAATATAAATCATTTTATTACATTATGGAAGTAATTATATCATGATCTATGTAATAATATCAATAATAACATGTCAAAACATGCACGGTAAATAAAACGATTATTACCCAGAATGTTGCTTAAACGTGGAATTGTAAAATTAACGGTTAATATAAAGTCATAAGTGAATCATATATCATATAATATATATTATTATGATTATTTTTCAAGTTAATGTTATGTTTAAAACCAATATACAATAGTTTTAGTCATATGTAGAAGAAATTGGACCCCGGGTAAGGGAAAATTTGGCAATACCATTATAATCTCATATTGTTTATATTGCAGATATGTTTATCATCTGTGTTCATGTTTTCTAAAAATGTATTCATAAAATGTTTAATATTCTTAAATGTATTATTAATGTCATATTTACCCATTTTTGACTTGTACTACATGGTATATAAGGAATCAGCATTTCATTTACCGTAAGAGGTATTTTTCTGTCATTTACAGTAAAAGTACGAGGAAAATGTTTTTTTAACTTATATGACATGAATGGATTTCTAGATCTTCATAAATCTGTATTCCATGGAATATTTCTCTATATGTCTTCAAGTATATTTTCAACTAAATTTATTTTTTAATATTGTGCGGCATTTTGGGAAAATAAAACATTTTTAAATAAGAAACTATATTTTCCTCAGTAATTAAGTTCAAGTGTTTAAAAAAAATTATTTTCCTTATAAGATAACATAATGTTATTTTCCAATCCATATAATTAAATTTATATGATTATGTTTATCATTGAATTTTTTTTAAAATAAATTTATCATGTATCGATTATGTAATGATGGAATGAAGTTTATGAAACCCACTTTTTTGGTTACTTGGGTTATTCTATGGTGAATGTTTTATGTTTTGTGACACGTGTCTGAATGATTTCATTATGAGATGGGTGGGACCTATCAATTTCTCCAACGCTTTGGGTAATGAATTATATCTCATTAGATAATGATGAATGGAACAAAGAGTAAATCAGTTTCTATAATACAAGGATGGAATAACAAGTAAATATGGTTCAGTAATACAAGGACGAAACGATATGTAAATCTGCTTCAGTACTACATGGTTGGAACGACATGTAAAAATAGTTTAGTAAAGGACTTTTTCTACTATGATGGTCATGGAAGTAATGTCTTGGTTACTATTGAAATGATATTTTGAGATTATTTATTTTCCACAATTTTATGTTTTATGCCAATGTTATTTTATCATGGTTAATGTTTCATTATGATCTATACATTACGTACTACGGAGATTTATTACATGACGCGCATTTTCGATATTCAAATTTTGTGTTCATGTTTTCACATTCTTATGATTATTATTGTTTTGATGCTCTTCATGTTTACCATTACTGAGCATTTTATCTCACCCTTATTATGTCTTATTTTCCACAACATATGAAGAAATGTTTTAGGTAGGAAAACCAAAGGGGGAAATATTTATGAGTGATGTTCAATATCATTCACCAAGTTAGAATATTATGTTCCATGTTTCCATAGACACTAAACCAATACGGTCTTTGGGCATCTTTTTGAGTCATGTATTTTATATTCTGCAAAAGTAATGAAATGTTCATATATGAAAATCCTAGGCCTCTATAGTTGATATTAGAGATAAGGTTTAGTCAACCATTTTAAAATAGGATGAAAAACTTTGGTATGATCCCTGGAGATATTTCTAAGGATACATATAAGGATGTATGAAGGATTAGTTAACTATAGGTCACAATCCAAGGGTTTTTGTAAAAATCATGACGAACATAGGGGTAAACTAAATATATCATAGATTGAAATATTATATGTAATTTAACATAATTTTTTGTTTTTAATAATAGATATGCATTTCTCACACCATTATCTTTACTCTTAGTCAATATCCAGAACTACATTGAAATTTTTTAACCATTGAATATTTCAGATGTAGAAATTATGAGAATTATGAAGAATGATTTTCTATGTGGAAATATCATGAATATAATAATCACAATGGTATGAGTATTTTCTATACTAATAAGGATAATGGGATTGTAAATGACAGGTGAATGTTATTTGACGTTCTTCAGTATTTGTTACATTAAGCCTATAAATCTTGTGGTTGATAAACCTAAATACATGATTAATATTTTAGGAAATACAAAGATGATGGATCTTGAGTAATGGTTTAAGAATTAAGTTGGATTATTGATGTGTATATGATTCGTAATTCAATGATTTTGTTATATTAATCCTGAAATATAGAAGTGTTTTTAGTATTAGTTTTTCATTAAGGATTAGAATGGATATTTTTAATAGTTACAAGGAGACAAAAAGAGATTTTTGGGTAAGATGATATACTAGGGGAACACAAGATTAATGGAATGATAACCATTAATATGATATGTATGCCAAGAAAATGATGTTCAGATAAAGATATGATGGATTGAATAAGTAAATTGGATGATGCAAATTTCTTGGGAACTAATTATTAAGTTGTTGACAAGAGGGAAATGATCTCATGGATGAAGAATACACAATTTTGGGACTTAAGGAATATATCCAATTTCTTTTTGAATAAGGAAACATTCATTGTTTTCAACAAGGATATATGGTAATTTTGTTTATTACCATGATTTAAGGAAATTCATGATGAATTCATTAATATTTTTTTACGTGACCAACAAAATATATATGATGACATATGGGGGATAAATAATGGTATTCATATGCTTGTTATGTGACTTTTCTTATAATTATATTTCTGTAATGTGAGTTTGTAAAGAAGTATTTTGGATAAGACTAATAGTTAGAATGGATTATGATGGACATCCTATATGAAACGTCCCTGACCCGGAAGCCACTAAACCAGTGCTCCGAGCCTGGTTATTACATGACCTTAAGCGCGCCTCCCCGTATACCAAAGGCTTCCGACTAGCATCGGGGGTCTATGTAGTCAAGTGGGGAGACTATACCCCCTTTTTTATCATAGTAATCCACAAAAAAATAACCAAATAGAGGAAACAAAAACCAACAACAAGGAACATGTATAACAACCAATTCCAACTAACAATAAATATGCCATTTCAAACTACTAGTGCATGAGTGAACAAAATCCCAAAAATAAAGACATGGCCAAAATCCCCAAAATGGTCCCGACTCCAAGTCTGGATCCTCCACCAAGTGATACCCATGTCCAATAAATATCTAGAAAGGACCTTTTCCCTTCTCTTGATATGCAAACATGAAGTCTGCTCGGGTACCCAATGGCGGCCTGAGCATGGTGTGAGTACAACTTAGTAGGCCCCCACCAACGGTGTCTACAAAATATCTAGTATAATTGTTTTGCATGGAAATGGAAAATTAATGATAAATTCCATGTAATTATTTAAGGTTCCTTCAACCAATTCAGACGTAAATCCATTACCACTTCCAATACCATTCATTTCATACCATTTATCATCACTTACCATTTCATCACATTTCCAAGGGATAATCACATACATTGTGTTACATGGGTCTAAGTCCATCAATCACATGTAAGAGGGTAAACACATCATTATCCTATATCACTAGGAATGACCCCTCATATAAACATATCCTCACCTCGAAGCCTTAGTCCGGGTGGATGCAACCGTTATGAGAATAGACCATCAGTCCCATTTTCTAACCCATGCATTTTGGGTGGAGTTTAGAGCCTTAGTCTTCACTTGACCTATGGGCGTAGATCCTCATGTCATACTCCACTCTACGAATCCATGTGCACATGCTTATATGAGTAACCATCAACCATCCAAACCATTTCCCATCGGCAAACATTATTCATAACTACCCACATGGGAAACCACATCATACCTTAACCCATTAACACATTACCATTTCACATCATTTAACCATTCACCCAATTCCATGTGTTATTCCTATCTCAGTAAGCATTCAACATTAAACCCATAATCTATCCCATTATGGTCTTTAATCGGTTTACACATTAACCCATTTAACCTGTTCATCATTCCCATGAATCAACATTCAACCCATTCCACTTTAATACTCCGGTTATTGCCATGTCTAGGTGCATCACCTAACTTCTATTCCAAGTTCAACCAATCATGACAAGATGTTTATCAAGGGCTCTACAATTCACTACAACAAGTCACTTGTTTAATGTCAATCCCTAAACTCTGGAAAAGCCAGCACATCCCATGGATGGCCCTAAATTTGGTTTAGTCAATCCCAACACATCCCACAGGGATCGTGAGGGTTTCCATTTTCCATTTTAAACACCAACATTACCAAACATTCCTAGGTCATTAAAAAATAACCAAGGTAAAGAAGAACACAAGTAAACATGCACAAACCCTAAATAACCATGGGATATAACTTGTAGATAACCTACATTGAATCTACTGTTGAACGCGCCCTCAATCGAGTCCTTATACCTCGATTCGACCATCCCTTGGAGCTTCAACGTAAAAATCACCCAAAAGATAGGGTTTTAGGGTTTTGGAACAAGATGTAGAGAATACAGAAACTCTAAACCAAGAAATAAAGTAAGGAGGAGACTTTCCTTACACGGAGCTTCAATCTACAACCAAAGGCAACAAAAATGCCTTAGAAACTATGGAGTTTGATATCTTGGAGTCCTTGGGAGGTTTGGCTCGTGCTTAAGGTGAAATGTGGAGGAAGAGAGGAAAATCCTAAGTGGGGTTTAAAAATCCTTGAGTGGAAATTTTGTAAATTTTCCAACTTTATGTGGCTGTATGGTTTGGAAAACCGTGTGCATTCCACTACCCAGAGGAGGAGGAGTCACATGGTTTCTATGCACGGTTTGGAAAACCGTGCACAAAACATGCACTCGCTTCTGTCCAGAGGAGGGAGGGTCACATGGTCTTGCCTGGGCAGGCCGCATAGTTCGGCTGACTGTGCGCAGGCCGTCCGCGTTGGTCTGCTTTGCGCAGACTTCCCTTCCTCTGTGCCCCGAGCCCTCGGAACAACCCCAAGGCCTCTCAAACATTCAATAAACCTTTTAATGTCCCAAAATCAAGGGTTTAATCAAGAAAAAAACAAAAACATTCCTTTTCAAAAACCTGGATCTTACAACCTCCCCTCCTTATAACGGCCCGTCATCGAGCCGAGGATCCAAAGCTCATTGTTCCACGGAGGAGAAGAGTTCAGGCCACTGAGCCCGCATATCTGATTCCTGCTTCCAAGTTTCATCCTAAACCTTCCCATGCATCCATATTACTCACACTAATGGCACAACCCTTCCTCACAATACCTTTTAACTATGATCCACCACACGAATGCACCTCAAAGGACGCATCAGCCTCAAGCTCCACATCCTCTAAATCAATCACATGAGATGGGTCCGGATGATACCGTCGAAGCTGTGACACATGAAACACATCATGCATCCCACCATAATGCTGTGGAAGTGCCAATCGATAAGCCACTAGTCTGATCCTCTCCACAATCTCAAAAGGTCCCGCATACCTAGGTTCCAACTTACCCTGCTTTCAAATCCGATGGTGACCCAACCTTGGTGACCCCAGAAGGAATAATTTATCACCCACCACAAACTCAAGATGTCTACGCCTCTGATCGTCAAACGACTTCATCCTACTCTGATCTGTAGCCATCCGCTTCTTAATCAGCTTGACTCTCTCCGATGTCTCCAATATGAGGCTTGGTCCCAACAACTCAAATTCACCGGCCTCTAGCCTACACAGCAGAGATCTACATGGTCTCCCATAAAGCGCCTCAAATGGTGCCACCTGAATTGTAGACTGAAAACTGTTGTTGTAGGCAAACTCAACCAATGATAGGTGCCTCTCTCAAAAACCACCAAAGTCCAAGACACAAGCTCTTAATATGTCTTCCAACACTTGGATCGTACGCTCTAAATTCCCGTCCGTCTGCGGGTTGAAATCCATACTCAAAAACACCAGTGTAACAAGTGCCTTCTGCAACCCTTTCCAGAAACATGACGTGAAACACGGATCTCGGTCCGAAACTATGGTTCGAAGGTCCCCATGTAACCACACGATCTCACGAATATACATCTCACCCAACTGGACAACTGTATAGGTCTCCTCAATCGGTAAGAAATGAGCCATTTTCGTTAACCGATCTACAACCAACCAAATTGCATCATTTTTTTGCAGCGTCCTCGGGATACCCATGAAAAAATCCATTGTCACATCATCCCACATCCATTACGAAATGGGAATCGGTTGCAAAAAACCACATGGGCATTGATGCTTGGCTTTCACCTGATGACAGGTAAGGCACTGTGCCATAAAGCCCGCAACTTCCTTCTTTATACCATGCCACCAAAACTACCTTCGGAGATCTTGGTACATCCTGGTCAAACTAGGATGCACTGCCCACTTTGATTCATGGAAATAACTCATCAACTCTTCCCATACACACATGGGAACAACCACATGATCATGAACGCGAATAACACCTTCCACATCGACGGACTAACCAGAAGGTAGCTCCCCACCTTTATGCTTTTCCTTCATGGCCAAACACTCAGGATCATCAAGCTGACCTTCATTAACATGACCCAAAAGTGTAGACTCCATCATTATGGAAGCAAGAGTGACCTGACCAATATCTTCGTGCACCTCAAGGTGCAGCTCTACAAACAAAGCCATAACCCTCCCCTCGATGCTGGACTCCTGAACTTCCTGATTCTAAATATTTCTGCTCAGAGCATCAGCAACACTGTTCCCCTTTCCCAGTGTGTACACCAACTCAAAGTCAAAAGACTGGAGATATTGAACCCATCTTCGCTACCGATGATTCAGATATCACTGTGAGAAGATGTACTTTAACCTCTTATGGTCTATAAACACGGTAAATTGTTCCCCCAACAGATAGTGCCTTCAGCACTTCAAGGCGTACACTACTGCATCCAACTCAAGGTCATGAGTGGGATAGTTCATGGGGTCTCAACTACATTGACCCATAAGCCACAACCCAATCATCCTGCATCAACACAGCCCCAAGTCCGATTCTAGACACATCACAAAACATGATGTATTTCTTACCCAATTCAGGTAAGATTAGGATAGGTGTGGTCGTCAACCACTTCTTCAACTCTTGGAAGGCATCCTCACTATCCACCAACCACTAAAACCTAATTAACATCTTGGTCAAACATGAGAGTGGTGCTGACAAGTGAGAGAAATCCTGAATGAACCTTCGGTAATACCCAGCCAAAACCAAAAAACACTGAACATCTAAAACACTCTTGGGCTGCTCCCAAGATACAACAGCCTGAACTTTCTCTGGATCCACTGACACACCCGCCTCCGAGATGATGTGACCCAGAAAATGTACCTTACTTATCCAAAATTGACACTTGGATTTCTTGGAATATAGCCGATGCTCTCTTAGCGTACCCGAGACGATGTCATGATGTTGGGCATGATCGTCGTGATTTTTCGAGTACACAAAGATATCTTCAACAAAGACAACCACAAACTGTCCGTGGTATGTCGGATGACCTCACACTTAAATGGTGATAACCCAACCTTAGATCAATATTAGAAAACATTGATGCACCCCTCAACTGATCAAAAAGGTCTTAAAATCTTGGAATAGGGTGCCTATTTTTCACCATCATCTGATTCAACTTCTTATAGTCGAAAAACTGACTTAATGACCCATCAGCCTTCTTTGCAAAAAGAACAGGAGATCCCCAAAGAGACGTACTAGGACGGATAAACCCTTTATGCTCCAACTCCTCAAGCTGAAACTTTAGTTTCTGGTGTTCTTCCAGTTCCATTCGGTATGGTGGAATAGAAACCGGCTCTACTCCCAGCAACAACTCGATTGTGAACTCATCATCCCTCTCAAGGGGTAGCCCCGAGAAATCTTCAGGAAACACATCTGGAAACCGATCCACCACAGGAGGGAAATTAGTAGGTTCCCCTCCCTCATCATCATCAAGCATGAGACATGCCACTTGAGCCACGAGTCCACTCATCTGTTGACAAAATGGCCCTGCACACCCTTCTCGAACATCCCATTCGCCACAGTTAACATAAGCATCACCCTAAAGCGACATGAACGACACTCTGCGACGATAGCAGTCTATGTGCACCCGATGCAACACCAACCAATCCATACCCAGGATTAGGTCAAACCCTGACATATCAAGAATGAACAAGTCCCACAGAAAACGATACCCACCAACTTCCAGGGCACACCCCTTGCACTGCGTGATATCCTCAACCTGCACCCCCAACAGAGTGTCGATTGACATCACCCCACACACCCCCTCCATAGGTAAACCCAATGCTACCACAAGTTGAGAAGAGATAAAAGAGTGTGTGGCACCTGTGTCAAACAACGCACTAGAAAAAGTAGAAGCTATAAGGATCGTACCTCGAACAGTCGACGGTCCAGCCTCGCCATCACCAGGCGCAAACATAACTACCTGAAGCAGACTTCCCCGTCTACCCTGGGCTCCAGCCTAAACACCCTGCGCTGCACCACCCTGCTGGAGTGAGCGATCTTTACCTAGAGTTCTACGTCCACCACCTCTTCTAGTATGGCTAATGGAGCTCCAACTGCCTACCTGATATGGGAAAACTGGTCCTTTTCCCATATCTAGTACCTGCCTTCCACCATCATGCTCACCTGCCTGCTGAGGAATCCTACAGAACCTCTGCACATGCCCCATTCTTCGGAAAAAAAGACACTCAACTAGAGGTTGAGGACACTGACCATGCATATGCCCTGACCTACCGCACTGATAGTAGAACACCTGATCCCACTCTGAGAGGCAGACCCTCTCTTCCAGCCACTTTGCACACTCCAGCCCTGCTGCGAGCCCTCATGGCGTCGCTTCGGACCCTCGGTAGCTGTACTACTATTCTACCCCACTGGCACCACAATCCCACTACCTGATGCTCCCTTCAAGTTTCCTTCCAAGATCAATGCCTGATCCACTACATCTACGAACCTATTCAAGTGGAAGATATTTACTTGAGACTAGATATCATGCCTCATCCAATCCTGGAAACGTCTTGATACCACTACCTCATCCCCTGCTAACACTGGGAAAAAGCATCTCAAATCGGTGAAGCGAGTAGCATAGTCCATCACCAACAACGTTACCTGAGTCAGGCTCATAAACTCTTCAGCCCTCTACTGACTCAAAGTCTCTAGGTAGAAATGCTCCAGAAACTTTTCTTGATAAACCTTCCATTACATTCCCTCAGCCTGCTGGATTTGTTCTTGAATGTACCACCAACGTCGAGCCTCACCCCACAACATATAAGTAGCCAACATTACCTACTTTTCAATGGTGGTCTCTAGATGGTCCAATATCGTCTAGACAGGCTCTCACCAGATCACCGCTATCTCTGTCCCACCCACTCCTGTGAATGTCAGAGGGTGCTGCAGCAGGAATTCCCTTGTCAGCTCAAACATACTCGGTGCAACCCGCCCTGGGTCCCGACCTATCATCTGCATAAGGCGAGCCAAGTTCTCTCGAAACTGGTCTTATCTACCTTCATTTATCACCACATTTTCTTGCTCTTCTATAGGAGGAGTGTTCTTAACAACATCCTCCTGTTTCCCAACCGGCAACCGACATCGTGGTGGAATCTCTCTACAATTCCAAGCATGAGGATTTGAACACATTCCATAAACTTTCATGACACCATCAAAAGATCCTTACTAGCTACAACAACCCACTTTCATATGCTAACCCAACAACATTTTCCAACTTGTTTCACACCCTATTACTCCATTAAACATCATTTACCCACTTTTTTAATTTCATTCTTCTCATTATTTCTTGGTTTCATGAAATTCATGATGCACCCTAATTTCCTGCCTCAAAAACCCACCCTGTGCATGTGCATAACACAATGCATGTCACCTATCTCCCTTGGTTCCTACAATGATGAATGATGGAAATACTCATGCTATTAAGGAAATGAGCCAAACATCATAAAACAAGCACATCAAACCACATGTGCATAACTCGATGGTGAAATATCATCAACTGTAACAACTCACAACCAAAAACAAAAATTCCCACCCAAGGTGACTTGGGTATTCCCTCATACATAGGTTAGATAATCCCATGAATGATATCATTACCAAGGCCCGACACATATTAACCCTTGGTTACCAATCCCAAATAACAAGACATCAGATAAGGTGAAGAAATACCTCCTCTGATACCACTTTTTAACGTCCCTAACCCAGAATCCAATGAACGGGTGCTCCGAGCCAGGTTATTATATGACCTTATGCATGCCTCCCTATACACCAAAGGCTACCGACTAGTAGCAGGGGACTATGTAGTCAAGTGGGGAGGCTATACCCTCTTTTTATCAGAGTAATCCACAACAGAATAACCGAATAGCGGAAACCAAAACCAAAAAAAAGGAACATGTATAACCACCAATTCAACTAACAATAAATATGACATGTCATACTACAAGTTAATGAGTGAACAAAATCCAAAAAATAAAGACACGACCAAAATCCCCAAAATGGTCCCGACTCTATGTCCAGATACTCCATGAAGTGCTACCCATGTCCACTCACTATCTAGAAAGGACCTTTTCCCTTCTCCTGATCTGCAAACCTGAAGTCTACTCGGGTACCCAACGATGACCTGAGCAGGGTGTGAGTACAACTCAATAGGCCACCACCAACGGTTACTACAAAATATACAGTATAATAGTTTTGCATGCAAAAGGAAAAAGAATGATAAATGCCATGTAATTATTTATGTTTCCTTTAACCAATTCAGATCCAAATCCATTACCACTTCCAATACCATTCATTTCATACCATTTATCATCACTTACCATTTCTTCACATTTCCATGGGTTAATCACATACATTATGTTACATGGGTCTAAGTCCATAAATCACATGCAAGAAGGTAAACACATCATTATCCTATCTCACTATAACTAACCCCTCATGGAAACCCTATCCTCACCTCAAAGCCTCAGTCTCGGTGGATGCAACCATTATGAGAATGGACCCTCGGTCCCCTTTCTTAACCCATGCATTTTGGGTGGAATTTAGAGCCTCAGTCTTCACTCAACCCATGATCATAGATCCTCATGTCATAACCCACTCTACAAAGCCAAGTCCACAAGCTTATATAAGTAACCATCAACCATCCAAACCATTGCCCTTCATCAAAAATTTTTCACAACTACCCACATGGGAAACCACATCATTCCATAACCCATTAACACATTAAAATTTCACATCATTTAACCATTCACCCATTTCCCATGTTTTATGCCTATCTCACTAAGCATTCAACATTAAACCCATAATCTATCACATTATGGTCTTTAATCGGTTTACACATTAACCCACTTAACCCGGTCATCATTCCCATGAATCAACATTCAACCCATGCCACTTTAATACTCATGTTATTTCCAATTCTAGGTGCATCACCTAACTTCAATTCTAAATTCAACCAATCATTACAACATGTTTATCAAGGGCTCTACAATTCACTACAACAAGTCATTTGTTTAATGTCAATCCCTAAACCATGGAAAATCTGGAAATTCCCATGGATGGTCCTAAAGTTGGTCTAGTCAATCCCAACACATCCCACGAGGATCGTGAGGGTTCCCATTTTCCATTTTAAACTACAACATTACCAAAAATTCCTAGGTCATTCAAAACATAACCAAGGGAATACAAGAACACAAGTAAACATGCAGAAACCCTAAATATACATGGGATATAACTTGTTGACCACCTACCTCGAATCTGCGGTTGAATGCACCCTCAATCGAGTCCTTTGACCTCGATTCAACCAATCCTTGGAGCTTCAACCTATAACTCACCCAAATGATAGGGTTTTTGGGTTTCAGAACAAGAGGGAGAGAAGACCCAAACCTTAAACCAAGAAAAGAACTGAGGAGGAGATTAGCCTTACCCGGAGATTCATTCTGAAACCAACGACACCAAAAACACCCTATAAATGATGGAGTTTGACCTCTTGGAGTCGTTGGAAGGTTTGGTTCGTGCCTAAGGTGAAGAGAGGAGGAAGAGAGGAAAATCCAAAGTGGCGTTTAAAAATCCCGGAGTGGAAATTTTGTAAATTTTCCTACTTTATGTGGCCGCACAGTTTGTCTGCACGGTTTGGAAAACTGTGCGCATACCTTGTGCATGCCACTTCCCAGAGGAGGAGGAGTCACATGGTTTAGCCACATGATTTGGAAAACCGTGCACAAACCGTACGGTTGCTTCTATCCAGAGGAGGGAGGGTCGCATGGTTTCGCTTGGGTAGGACGCACGGTTTTGTTGACCATGCGCAGGCCATGTGTCTTGGTCTGCTTTGTTCAGACATCCCTTCTTCTGTGCCCTGAGCCCCCGAAACACCCCCCAAGGCCTCTCACACATTCAAGAAACCTTTTAATGTCCCAAAATCAATGTTTTAACCCGGAACAAAATAGAAACATACCTTTTCAAAAACTGGGATCTTACACTATAGTTTTGTTTAAGGATAAATCATTTTTTAATATTAGTTATGTAATGTAATAATAGTATGGTTTTAGAAAAAGGACAAACCCTAGGACGGGAGACAACCCATCACATCAGACAATGTTGGGATAATCAAACCCACTACCAATGTGTGACTGGCCTTTATCTCCTACCACAGGCCTATGTGATGTCTCTACTAGTATAAATTAGTTTTATTTTATTTAAGCGATATGATTGATTATGTATATGTCCAATTTTTAACCATATGAGATTAACATCACCACAGTAGGACATATGTATATTTGATAACGTGTGCCAACCTTTTTTGATTGGGATAGATGGAAGGACTTATCATTCAATCACATGATATGATTACACTAAATATAATTCATATGTGCAATTAGGATATAATAATTAATTTTTTATGAATTTTTTATATTTTCTGATAAAATACAAATTTTAATTAATAGTGAAAATTAATGCATTTTCATCTAATTTATTTATGTAGTTCAAATATCATTTTAATTTATTTTAAAGTGTAATTGGATTATGTTATTATAATTTTATCACATTATTGTCATTATATGTAATTTCAAAATTTAATAGAACATTAACATATGAAAATCATTTAATATGTTTTTACATTATAAAAACCCGATGTTTGGTTCTGACAATGAGAATTAATTTTAGATTAATTTCATCCAATTATGTATTTTTAATTATGAAAAATGGATTCCATGTTACGAATTAGTGTATCCAAATTATGTTAATAGGTTACTTCTATTTTTGTATAATATGAATAGTAACTACGGTAATTATTATTTACCACAGTAAAAGGAAAATCTGGTAAATTAGGGTAAATAATAATATGTTAAGGACAAAACAATTATCCTAAAACTTTCCAAAATCCCATTAGATGAATAAAATTATAACCTTCATTTATTTGGTTCAAAATGTAGTCATTTAATGTCTACATGATAATGAACATGATAGAGATATTAATAAAACCAATGAAAGCGACAAAATGTCAACTCACAATTCATATAAATATAATAATTTTAATATAGGGAAATTATGTGATATCATTGAAAATAAATAGTCTGTGTAAAGTTAAAAAAATTAAATACATCATGGATATTTATTTTAAATTTTTAAGAAGTAAATAATTATGATAATTTCTTATTATGTGATGATGTAAAAATTAATTAATTGATGAAAAATCAATGAAACGATATTTACTAAAATCCTAATAAACATAATAATGTCCAAACAGATGACCAAATCTTATTAGTCTGGTATATATTGACTATAATCATCCAAAGATCATGATATTATCCATTTTGAGGCTTATAGAATATATTATGACCTTTATAATATTTTATTTAATGTAATGTTAAAGTAGTCACATTATAATTTAATAATTATAACATTTTTAAAATTTTATTTTATAGTAGATAATTTAAACTACATATATTTTGGTGAAATATATTAAATTTATCTACATAATTGTATTTTATTTTTAATTTTTACAGAAAAAAAATAAGTATATAAAATAAATTCAGAAAATTATTGTAGAAATTATTTTATTAATAGAGATATCATATAAATGTTTTTAAAAGAACTAAAATATATATATTTTGAGATAATTAATATGTCCAATGAATTTTCTAGAAAATCGTGACATTATAGGAAAATAATTAAATAGTTGGTTCAATGATAACTTTTTTCATTATATTTATAAAAATTAATAAATTGAATGATGTCAAAATAGACACTATTGATTGTTTTTCAAAATAATGCTTTATTTAATTAATTAAAAATCAGATAACATTTTTAAAAATATACAATAATTATGATATGGAAATAAATTTCTTAAAATATTTATTTATGATCTGATTGATATCAAATAATTAAATATTGTACCTATTTAATATTCAAATATTTGTTACCCTATTTAAAAAAATATAGAATAACTAAGTGTAAAATTGAAAATATATGGTTATAATTGATATAGAAACATGTATAAATTTTATTTTTTGATGAGATAAAAAGCCTATATCATCTAATATTAGATATGGGGACATTTTTTAGGTTTTTGAGTGGGTTTTTATTTTATTAAAAATTAATATTTTTTATTGCTTCTGAAAGTACCCCTTAACTCAAATATAAAAGGGCACATTCTCCCTCACCACTTTACTTCATTTTGAGCCTTCATGGTCACCCATCCCCTACCCAATTCCCTTATGAAACTCCCTCTTTAAATTATATACATTCTAGACTTCTTTAAAGTCTATCTCTATTTCCATTAAAAGGAGTTCGAAAGAGAGCTCTTCAAAGAAGAGGTAATCACATCTACCGATTATTTAATATTTATTTCTATTTTTAATTATAATTCATGATTTATGTAATTATATAATAATATCTTCAGTATAACTTATATACTAATATGTTATTATAATTATATAACAACTATAGTACAATTTTTATCCATCATAAGAAAAATAAGATCCCCATGCGTGTGTACGTTGAGATTACTGTCTCCCAGCCGTGGTGTAATATTTTTTTCACCACCACCTTTCTGGGATGAGTATAAAATCAATTTAATAACTATATATGATTTTTATAAAATTATATTTATTCGTAAATATAGTATACTCTTCAATTCAATACCATTCTAGTGTTATGGGGATGATATCGTCGCTTGTGCATACATACGGCCTACCTTCAGTATGACGCGATAAGATATATTCTCCATGTTAAACCTTATAGAATGATTATAATGTATATATAATAAATAAGAATCAAATATATGAAAAAATAATTCAATTATATACATATAGATATATATATATATATATATATGTCATTTATTTACTTCCATTCAATTCAATAAGTAAACTGAAACAACATTAATGTGCACGTAAGGCATCCTGTCTCCATTAATGGTATATTCCATTTCAATTATCTATATATTATATATATATTCATATAATGAATATATATGATATATAAATCAATTTTTACATTCTTTAAGTAATGAAATCATGATCTATGTAATAATAGAAGGAATAGAAATTCAAAACCCGTATGATAAATAAAACGATTATTACCCAAAATTTTACTTTAACAAGGAATTGATTAATAAGTAATATAAAGTCACTAGTGAATCAAATATGATATCCTTAGTATTATTATGGTCAATTTAAAAGATGATAATATTTTTAAACTTAAAATATAAGAGTTTCGGTCACATTTGGAAGAAATCTGACATATGGTAATTGATAATATAGCAATATAACTTTTATTTGAGATTGTTTATACTATAGATATGTTTATTATCCATGCCCATGTCTTTTAAAAATGTTTTCATAAAATGTTTACAATTATTATATGTTTGTTTAATGTAATTATAACCCTCTTTTACTTTTACTACATGGTATGGAAGGAATTATTCTTTTGTTTACCATTAAAGGTACTTTTCAACTTTCCTGGTAAAATTACAAAGAGAATGTTTTTCCTACATAAATGACATAAACAGATTTTTACATCTTCATAATGAACTATTTCCATGAAGCACACTCTATAATATTTCAATATAATTTTCAACTAAATTAAATTATTTAAAAATTTTGTGCCATTTTGAGATAATCAGTCTTTTTTATAGAATAAAAGATATTTTCCAAGGAATTATGTTCCAGTGTTTTATCTAAATTATGATCCATATAAGCTGATATAAGGTGATGTTTTTATCCTAATTATTTTTTTTATTTTAATTTTTTAGGTCTTAATTATTTTTACAATATCCCTTTATCCTATATAGACTATGTTATGATGGAATGCTGTTTAAGAAATCCAAATTTTTTATTCCTTGGGTTATGCTATGGTAAATTGTTTATGTTTAGTATCACGTGATAGAATGATTACATTTTAATATTTTTGGGACCTATATATTCATCTAATGCATTGTGTGAATATATATATATATATCACTAGATAGACATGACTGGAATAATAAGTAAATCTGGATCAGTAATATAGGGTTTGAATGACAAGTAAATATGGTTCAGTAATAAAGGAATCAAATGACATGTAAATCCAATTCAGTAACACATGGCTAGAAAGACATGTAAACTCAGTTCAGTTATAGAATTCATCTACTATTATGGTCATGGAAGAAATTCCTTATATACAATGGAAATCATATTATGTTACAATTATTTTTACACAATTACCTATTTTATGCCAATCCTATTTTATCATGGTTAATGTTCCTTTATGATATATACCATATGTACTACCATGATTTATTCCATGACTCACTATTTTGATGTTTAAAATTTATGTTCATGTTCTCACATTCTTAGGATAATTTTACCTTTTATGTTCTTCAGGTTCACCCTTAGTGAGAATTTGATCTCCCACATTTTATGTTTCTTTTTCCCAGGATAGAAATAATGGGTTTAGGTAGGATAAATAAAGGGGATGTTCATTAAGGGAGATATTGAATATCTTTCACCAAGTTAGAAGCTTATGTTTCTTGTTTCTAAAGACACTAATCTAATAAAATCTTTGGGCATATTTGTGTGTCATTTGTTAAGTATTCTACAAATGTAATGTAATGTCTATGAACATAAAGATTGTGTCTCTACAGTTGGTATCATAGGAAAGATTTAATCATTATTTGGAAACTAGGATGTGAAAACTTTAGTAATATCCATAGATATATTTTTTAGGATATTTCATGGGATGTACTAAGGATATGTCAAGTATAGGACACAATTCTTGGGATTGTTCTACAATCATGAGTAACCTAGGGTAAAACCAAAGATATCATAGATTGAAATATTATAAGTAATTTACATTATATATATGTTTCTAAACTATGATATGTATTTATAACACTTTTCATTTTGGTCTTAGTCAATAGCCAAAACTACATAAAACATTGTTAAACAATGAATATTTCATATGTGGAAATTATGAGAATCATTATGATTGATTTCCTAAGAGGAGATATCATAAAGAGATTCATGACGATGGAACCTATATTGGTCATACTGCTGAGGATAAAGAGATAGTAAATGACATTTAAAAGGTATGTGATGTTCTTCTACTATTGTTTACATTAATCCTAAGAATCTGGAGGTTGATAAACCATAAGAAATGGAAAATATTTTATTAAATACAAAAATTATGGATTATCTGTAAAGTTTGAAGAATAATGTTTGATGATTGAGGTGTACTTGTTTTAGAATTCAAAGATTATGTTATATGAATCCTGAAATATATATTTTTTAGTATAATATTTTCATTTAGGATTAGAAAGGATATGTTAAATAATTTTATGGAGACAAAAAATGATTTCATGTTAAGGTGATATACTTGGTTTTCCACAGGTTCAATTACATTCAAAGTTATAACCCTAGAATTTTGGTTAATCATTTTAAAAATAACCTTCAAAATTCATATTTTTGAACCATGAGCAGTTTTTCCCATCCCAGATGTGAAAATTACAGATTTATAGTTTTCTATTTAATGAATAATTTTCCATGCCATTTTTTAATCCTTGATTTTTTTAATATAATCATTGATATATTTCATTATTCATGTCTTGGGTTTATGAAAATTCATTAACCATTCCTTTATTAAATAAACTACCTCATGGCATTATAAATTTTATCCCATGATTATTCATTAATTTAATCACAAATAAACATGAAATATAATATCCTGTCGTATCTTTGATGGTTTTAATGGGTGAAAAATATTATATAATGGTATTATAAATAAACCATCAAACCCCCTTCCCCCACAAGATGAATTTATTTGTTTAGATTTCATAAAAAATTAACATTAATTTTTTAATGAAACGATATCCTTATATTTTTTTATTGTGGTTGATGAATAATACAATGAAGAATCCATATGAAAACTTAAATCCATGGCATCATATATAGTATATTTAAAGGCTCAAATAAAATGAGATAATTAAAATATTAATTAAAAAAATAATCAAACAAGTTTTGAATGAAACACATTGAAAATTGATAAACATGTTGGTATATCCTACTAGGATAATTATTTTTCTTCCAAACAGTTGTCATAAATTCAATTATTTTAGAAAATTTTCATAAATTTTCAATACATAACAACTCTTTGAAAGATCCAATAAAATTAATCCAAAAATTATTTATTATATAAATAATAATAAGTTTTTTTCTAAATATTTTAAACATCATGATAACATTTTTCCACTAAAATAATAGAGTATAATAGGAGAAATAAGAAGCTGATATATGTTATGATATAATAACTAAACTATCATACATAAAAGAAATTATAATGATATTTACTACATTATAGTTTAAACCATCACATACCAAGACATGGTTCATAACCCTGCACCATGGTTTATATTGAGTGTATCGTTTTAATATTATGATGTAAATATTTTTAGGAAAATTTATATTTCAAAGAAGAGTAATTAATTTTTTTGGAATTTTTCTATTCCAATTAATATAGAATATTCACCGTAGAGTTTATTGATTTGACATATTTGATATATTATACTTTCATTACTATTGTATAATGGGTTTTAGGATGTTGATATGACACAAATCATAGCTGGTTCAGTATATTAACTGATATTAATGTGCTACTAATAATAGGTGTTATCCATAGAGCATCACATTAGGATATGGTATAAATCAAAAATATTAATTAAAAAATTGGAATAATTTCTCTAGAAGAAAATGATGATATATCAAAATATTATTATAATGTTACCCCAACAAAATATTTTTATTAAAAAGAAAGGGAAAATGTATGAACTAAATCGATAGGATTATATTGAACAAAATAGGATTTATAATAAATTTTTTAATATTTAATTATTTCCACTGATTATGTAAAAATAATTTGTCTTGATTAAAAAATAGTGAAAAAATACTCTATAATATATAGTGTCAATAAAAATACATGGTGAAGAGATATCTCGCCATGAGATTTGGTATATAAAATAAATTTCAAATATTTATTAGTGTTTATAGTTATTTTTTATATATTTAATAAGAATGCACCATAATTCAAATTTTGAGAAAAATATAATATTGTTATTTTTTGGAATTCATTCCAAAAAAACACTGATTAATGTTTTAATATAGTCATGAAATGATTTTAGAAATTTATGATTTCCCAACTTATATATATTTACCCCATAATCATTCAGAAATTTAATAGTATGAATAATTATAATATGAATATTGTTTTTTCTAATAAAACGAGAAAAAAATATGTTTTAAAGATTGATTTAAAAATTGTCTACGAAGTTGATAATGTTTTAGTACCACTAACTGCAGAAAACCAAATATGGAATGTTATAAATGATGAAGTTAATATAAATGGTGATAAAAAAAATTATAGATTAAATAATAATTATGAAGGTATAATTTTTTATATTATTTATATCTTTTTTTCTACCATGTAATTTTGAATAAAAAATAAATGATGAAATATGGGTCAAAATTATGAATGAAGAAAATAAACCAAATGATAATAGTGAAAAATGAAATATATTTCTAAAGATAATGAAAACAAAAATATTTAAATTAAAAAGGAATTTCCTAAAATTATTTGTCTAAAATCTAATTGAAAATTGAAACAAAAAAAGTTTAAATTATAATGTTATTTTCAAATTAATTTTTAGTCATTGAATTTTATTTTTGTTTCTAGATATGAATTAATAAGGTTACTCTTATCCATTTATATTAAAAATATATTAGAATTATTAATAATGGATATAAAATTATCATTTATTAATAGGTTGTTATAAAAATATAGGTACAATAATTATCATGATAATATTATGCTCAATAAAAATTCCATTAATGATTGAAATCTATTAATGATATTGTATATATTAAATTAATTATGGTCCAATAGATATGTCAACTCAATTCCCAAAAAATATATACATGTTATATCAAAAAACCCTGAAAAAAATATTATAAATATAAATATAAATTATATATGGATCATCATTATGAGGTTCCAAAAATAGTATTCCATTTTATCCTATGTTTTTATATACTGTTTTATACTTAACATCACTTCATTAAAACCAAATGCCCATATGTGGTCTTGGTTTTATGAGTTCTTAAACTAGTGTTATAAATATAAAATAATGTGATTTGATAATTTTTAATATTTGGAAAATATATGATGTAATAACAATAAAATTTCATGGTAATTATTTAAGTCGTATCAAGGGTGTTTATAACAAACCATTTTTTTCAAAAATGAATTTTTTATTATAGGATGTTTTTTTGAAATAGATATTTTGAAAAAGGTTCATCATATCATTAATGAAGTTAAAATGAGTTTAAATAATTTTTTCGAATTTAAAAGAAAGAGGTAATAAGGAATCTAAGAGATATATTCTTTCAAATACTCTACCTCTCATGGGGTAATAATGATAATCTCATTTAATAGAAGAATTTTTTTAGTGGTAACAATTTCTATGGTAGTTAATACTGGAATCCCTCATAACATATTAAAATTATGGATTATCATGTAATTTAGATAGTTAGGGTTTATGAAATTGAATTTTTTATCCTAGACTGAAATGGTTAGAATAATAGTCAACGATTTTGGTGAAAATCATCAGGGAGAAGGTTGTGTTAGTAAATAATGAGAGGAAATAACATTTTTGTATCAATCATTTCACCTGTATTTTTGTTGATATTTATTCATGAAATAGATGATGATAGAGTGTTTTAGTCAGGAGTCAGATTTAAATTTTAATGATTCCTTTTTTAATATTTTTAAATAAATAAACATTTTTTCATAATAAAAAAATTATAGAAGATTAATATTCTTAGAATAAAAGAAATGGGTATCTAGTAATTTTTTATATTATGAATAAGACAATGAGAGTTATTATCAATTTATTATAAAAAACCTCATGTCATAACGATAGTTAAAATTAATTTTTTTTGACAAACAATAAATTCATGATTTCTTCTTTCATTACATTATGAAATGATTATGAATTATGTGGGTTATAACACAAATTTTTAATGGCAATTTCATCGGGTTTTTTAGAATTATTAAATTTAGTAAAAAGTACCAATATCTAAAAATATTAAACTAACTAGTATAAATATAAAATTGAAATGATTATTTATGTATAAGTTATTATGTTGAAAAATAATTGAGATCATAGATTTTCATTATGTGAGAAGATATAGAGTTCTTCATAAGGGTTCTCTATAGGAGAAATAAAATTCTATGCTACATCATATAGATGTTTTCATTCATAAAGATTGGGGATTATAGAGTGCATCATTATATATTTGAAGATATGGTGTCTGATTTTATTTATTTATATTACATTTATTTCAATTTTTTTGAAAAAAAATTAATATTTTTGGGAATCGTGCACATAAATAGAAAAAAACAAGGAATTACATTAACCTCTAGGTCAAGAAAAATTTCTACCAAAATGGTACCAATATAGAAACAAAAATATATATATGTCATGGGAGCCCGAAATCCTTATTCCTTAAGAAACACACATGGATTAGATATGTGACCACATAAAAAATGAAGTCAAATCAATAATGTCATTATGATAAACCTACCAGTTTGTTTCAAAACATCCTCATCATCATAAAAATATCTATCAAAAATTAATAACACTATTAGAGAATAGTAGGAATTCAAAGAGAGCCCTAAAAATATAAAATCCTTAATCCATTACATAGAAATAGAATAGGAAACTTGTGTATGAATAGATAATATGGATATGAGTAGAATAATTAGAATACCAATAATATATTATCTCTAATAGAATACTAGAACACAAAAATTAAAAAATTTGATGTGATTAATAACAAATCATCCTCTATGTATATAGAAATTAAATAAATTTTTAAGAAAACATATAACATTACAAAAATAGATTCCCAAAGATGGTATTATTTTAGTTATTTTAGAAGCATGTAAAATTATTCAATCATACATGAATGAGATATATAATCTCCCACTAGATTCTCTAATATAGGAACGCCTCTTAGAAATATCATACATATAATATGTCGTACAAAAATTGGAAAGTAATCATAAAACGGGGTTATATTAGATTCTCAACAAAGGTAATCAAGGGAGATATGTAAGCATAAACAAGAAAATAAGGGTATGATATTGTGTTAATAACAATTGAATATTATACTGTAGATATCAAATAAGAAAAACATGGATCATAGAATAAACATTAGTTTTTCATGAGACAATAATTATAAGGAAATAAAGATCATAACCCATGAATGCAGAATATATGAGTAAGACATGGAAGTGTGACATATACATAAATATATAATATCATTCCATATAAGTCAAGATACATTGGAAATACATACCAGTGAACATTTTGGTGACTAATCGTACTCATAGGGATGCACCACCATACCAAGCCACATTCCTTCCATTATATGGGATCGAGTTTCACCATATTTTCATAATGGATTGGTCTTCCCCATCTTCCAATAGTGGATCTTGTTTCCACATCTTCTAATAGTGGATCTGGTTTCCCTATCTTCCCATATTGGATTGCTTTTCCCCATTATCCAGAGTGGATCAAAGCCCTCAACATGAATAAAATAATTTTAACATTATATATAAATCTTTCCCCAACATATTGGAGGGATATATAGGTCCAAAACATCGAGTAATAAAATTATATATACATATGAGACAAGTTAATAAAAATAAAATTATATCATGAAACACAAAAAGAGATAAGTTTCATTAAATCATATCATAACCCAAGAAATGAAATGGTTATCAAAAAAATTTCATAATATTATAACCTATGGAAAATAGTTAGGTTTCATAATCATTTCATCATATAATAACATGCCAAAGGAAGAGAGTTTCATAAGTATTTATCATGGTATAAATCGAGGATGTAAAATAGTTTTCATAAATAAAATGGAATAAATAAAACATTGAATAAAAAATATTAATTTTATTTCTGTATCATTCCCCTAATTAGTCATAAACTATATCAATGAATTATATCCTAAATGGAGAATTAATTTCAATGTTTACATGAAGTGTATATTTAGGAATATATATTTATTTGAAAATTCTTACAAAAAACATTTCAATAATTTTTTATTATAAATAACTATTTTAAAGTTTGTTTAAAATATTTATTGTGGAATATATATTTTCACAATTTAGAAAACACTTTCAAAAAAAATTTAGTTTTAAAACATTTTTCATTGAAAATACCTTGAAAACATATTAATAAAACAAAAACCATTTCCAAAACCATTTTCCATAAAAAATAATAATAGAATCATGAAAAAAAATAAAACCCTTTTTGTAGAAAAATAATTCAAAAACATGTAAAATTATATTTGAAAGCTTTGAAATCTATTATCATTAAAACAACTTTTTTAAAATATATAATGTAATCATTGAAAATGATTTAAAACAACTTATACACATAAAAAAGTATTTTGAAAAAAATATATAATTAAAACCATATCCAATTGATAAAATTTATATAATATTATAGAAAGGGTTATTTTAAAATACCCTTTTAAACATTAAAAAAATTCATGGATATGATGGTGATGAAATCGGTTATGGTTGTACATGTCACAAAATATTTTTCCAGAATACATGTTTAGAAAAATTATTTTTTTGAAAAATGAAATGATTATTATTTTTAAAATAATTATTCGAATATTAAATATATGGGTTAAAATTTCTTTTAAACATTATAGGTTAATATTAAATCTTTTATTTAATTTAGAAAAAACATATTTGATGAACGCAGATTTCCAACTACAAGAGAAATAATGTTATATTTTCATAAAAACATTTTCTTAATTATAATAAGTACCAAAGAGTGTTAAAATGGAAATATTACATGAAGAAACACTGAAAATATTTATTATAAGAAAATTAATGAGTTATATTAAGATATTTATCACAATATTTCATCAATGGAAGTATAATCATAAAAAATATCAACAAACGATGAGACTATTTCAATAAAATCTAATAACATTGTAACCTAGAATTATACACTACATGTAAGAAAATTAAATTACCTGATGAATAAAAAAATTATAAAAGAATTTTCATGATATAAATTGTAAAATGGTATTATATACACCTTCTAAATAAATATTGGTTTATAACAAGGCATGTGCCTCAAAAAATGAAAATTGATACAAAATTACATTAAGGCTTTGGATACTTTTCCAATATAACCTACATGAAATAAATATCATAAAATGGATATTTAAATACCCATAAATTTATTTATATGAATCATATATTACATCCATGGATATAAAACACACAATTTATAAGAAATATGTGGATAACATGGCTCCTGTCTTGTGGAAAGTAAAAATGAGATGATAAAACCCTTACCATAAGTTTTGAATTTAATTATACATGATAAAAAATCATTTATAATAAATATAAGTTCTTAATACAGATAAAAAATAAATCTATTCTTATATTTAAAACCATATATGAATTAATTATGTCTTTATATTACCCTCTTATTTACATTTTCTTGTTATGGTTTCCCTTAAGGAAATATCAGCTTTGTTCTTGGTTGATGTTTTGACTTGTTAATCTTGAACTTCATACTTAGATCATGATTTAAATTTTCAATGAATGTATAAAATGTTAAAAATATAACATATATTCAATATATATGTTTTTATAGTAATATAATATATATATGTGTGTGTGGAATGGAATACACCATTCAAACGGATAATAGATCATACATATGTATGAATGTTGTTTATATTCTATTGTCACATTGAAAGGAAGAAAGTAAATGATATATATATAAATATATAATATTATTCTAGTAAAATTATAATATAATATATTTCATATATTTTTCTAAAACCATCTTTATTACATTCAATGTAATATGTGAAAGAATCACATTAGTTAGAGGAGGCGGTAGTCCATACTTCGACAAATGTAGTTATCATATTTACATAAAATTAAAATAACGAATGTATGTTCAATATAAGTATTATATAATAATAAATAAATAATAAACCAAATTTATATCATATAAAAATATTTCATCCATCGTAATTACCAACCATTATATATTGTAAATGAAAAATGATCAACATCATTTCGTGAGGCGGTAGTTCACCGTACATAACAACGGTAAGTTCATTAACATTAGAAGAATGTATCTATAACTATAGGTAAAAAACATATGATAAAAACAAATCTAAAATATTTATGATATTTTGGATGTTATATAATCAAGGGATAATAATATTTTATGGGAAGAGAATGAAAATAAAACAATGGACTATGACGAATTATGTGGTATATGCTTTGGGTAAATGATATTTGTTTATACCAAATGGATTCAATGTATCGATTTATACTAAAATGTATGATTTTAAGACCAATAGAGGTATTTTGGGAAATTATTTGAGAATATTTTGGGTGACCCAAAGGACTTTATATGTTTGAATAAGTGGGAGGTTGAGTTTCTTTTTATAGTGGATATGAAGTGGAATTGCTGTAAATTTTTAAATGGGAATTCCAGATACATTTTTCCACAGAAAAGTGGCTCAAATAATGAACCCAATTTGATCCATGTGGGTTTAGTGTATAAATGATTCAATACAATGGCCTTTATATAAGTTTACTATCATTTTGGTCAATAATTGTATGGTTTAGTCTTTGGTTATGTTAATTTTTCCCTTATTTGCTGTAATTAATTTAAATCAATATCGCTAAATCATTTTCATAAAAAACTAAGTTAACCAAACTAGAAATTATAAATTTTTATAATACCTAATATAGAATCCATTTCTCCAATTTTCAATCAAATAAATTGTGAAAATTAATTTAAATTAAATCCCATAGATGGGACGATGCAACATGTGGTTTTATGAAAGTGTTCAAAATATTGTTATGTTTTTATATCTAATTTTAACATATAAATTGTCTGATCAAATAAATTTCATTAATTTATTTAAAATATATCAGATTTAAATTTAAAACCAATAGAAAATAATTTATATTTATAAATAAATTAGGTGAAAAAGCAGTTTTGAATTAAAAATCAGCATTATTCGTCATTCATCAAAAATGAAACATCTGAGAAAAATACCAAAAAATAACCAAAATCAAATTTTTTAGTTATAATTTGAGAAATTAAATTTATTTAGACACATAAAAATTATATAAATTCCGAAAATTTGATTTAAAATAGAATCTGTATTAAAAGGACATAAAACTACTTTTATAAAACTGAGGTTTTTCTTTGTAATATAGTGTTTGTTCATATCATATGCCTATCAAATATATTTGATGAATGTGAAAATTATTTTATTGAATATATAAATTTTTTATATAATTAATATCATTAGAAAATGGTAATTAATTTATTTTATGAATATCAAATTGCAATTTGTGCATTAAATCAGTTTTTAGAAAATCATGTTTTCTATTTTTAATTGGTTCATATATTCATTTCTTATTAAGAAGTAACCAAATAATTCAGCCATGTATTTTTATATTTTATATAATCAAATTCCTAATCCTCAATTTAGTGACTAGGTAATATCTAATTATATTTAATATTAATAATTCTTATAATATATTATTCTTTCATAACACAGAATATTGTGTGTTACACAAGACATTGAGGAATGTCACTATTTCATGTAACCTAGGCTAACCTCGGTGTTACATGTAGAGAGATATAATTTTTTTTCATGTACTTCATTGTTAACTTGTGGTTTTCTGTAGAACAGTCCAAACATGGGGATTAAATATTAAATCTATTTCAGTGTTGCATTAAAAAATAATTATCAAATAGATTAAATTTATTTTAAAAATAATTCACAGAACCTCAGGGTTTTATATTCTACACAGCCTAAAATGAATTTCAACCTCAAAATTCATCTGGGTTATCAATGGATCAATAATTTTTATTTTCTTTCTTTAATTTCTAGAATTTTCATTGTAATATTATTAAATATAATACGGATTATAATCTAGAACAAATTCTAAGTTGACATATAATTCTGATACTCGGTGTTCCCGGAACAATTGTTTAAAAAATGTAAAAATATTATTTATCACACAAACACACAAAGTGTATTAAAAAAAGTGGAATAAATTCTAAATGGATGCATGAATCATAAATTTAAGGGAATTTTTGCAATCAAAGTAGTAGATTTACACTCGGTGAGGGCTATAATCAGACAGCGTAGGACGACTGTGAAAAATATTTTTGTCCATTATTAATAAATAAAATAAATTGTCCATTTAATTTTTTTACAATTTTTTCTATGGAGTGATGATTTTTTATATTTTGAATAAATCATTTATGTAGGGATCCATGGTTAGGATCATAACCATATAAATTCCATGGATACTCTGTAGACAACCCCAAGTGAATTCTCTTAACAGAGATAACAATGACATGGATTGAGGATTGTTCATTAAGGGTTTTCCTATGATAATCGTTCTTCAACAGTAATTGATCCAATTCTCACGTTGGGATTTTTTTTGAAACTATTGTCCTTGTTCTGATATTAAATGATGAATGTGGACCAACTAAGGAATAGTTTGACCCATCGTTCAATTGTTCCTTCATGATGGGATTTAATTACAATATTGATGTTATTTATTATTAAATTTATTTTATTGTTTATTGTTCTTATGGGAAGGGTTCAAGGAAAGTACTAAAATTGTTCGAGGATTGCTCTGTGGGGTTTTCCCATGTAAAATTGTATCCCCCTTTTTCTACACATGTTCTTTAATAATTATGTGTTTAAGAATGAATGAACCTCAAACCTTTGTTTCATATCACACCAATTTGAAATTGATGATCTGACATTGATATTTCTTAGCTGAGGTGAGACTGCAATGAAGATGGACGAATAAAAGTGATTCAGGTGATATATCAATTTAGATGGTTTTTTTTGGAAGGATTTAATGTAATTTTATGAGCTGAGGTAAGGCCATAATTATCTGGATTTAGTGTTTTGTTCATTAGAAGACACTTTGTCATGTGTTTCTAGGTGAATGGACTATCTGAGAGGAACCGTAAGATTTGTCGACACGTGGGTAGAAGAACATAGAGTTCTTGAAATTCTAGAACACACGAAATCTAGTATAGGATACATGGCATGCATTTGTCATCGGACCAATTGGTGTGTATCATGGGATATACACAGACATGATGTGGAGTACACAAGCTTCCTACACAGTGTGTACCCAACTAGATGACTTTTCATTGACCAAGTACATGGACTACCCAGTGTAGTAGTACACAAGAAGAGATAAACAGGTTGACAATGTGTACTGGCACACAATTTAAATATATGGGTGGAACCTGGATGGATTGACAAATCATATGACTTATTCTACATGGCGTGTACCCATAGTCAACATGAAACAGTCTTGAATGACATTGGCCATTATACATGGGAAATACTTGGGGTCAAGGATTTTGTAGTGTAACCCTATGACATGTCGTTCCTACATTTCAACAGGCATTCCTTCACTTATCCACCATTTTTTTGGAAAATTATTTTTTGTTCATACACTTGATTATTTCCATGAAGGTTGGTGCATAAAATTTCCTACACCAAGGAGTATGATCTCTTTAGATGAATTCTTGGTTAAAGTTGTTGGGATCCATTGAAAGGCCCATAGTAGATCCTTTATTCGTTTTTTATTCCCAAGGTACTGCCTTCGGAAGTAATGTGGCCCACTTCAATGGGAATCAATCATCTAATAATAATGTTAAAATAGAAGAAGTTATTGGAATCAACCCACGACCCTACCTGGAATTATGATTTTTGGTATTATATCACTATCTTTAGATCTATCAGCGTATCTATCTCATGATGGTTCTTATTGAATAGTACATCTCGGATAGACATCATCATTTCTATTAGACCATTGAGTGTGTTCTCCCATATTTTTATTCATGGAATCTTCAGACTGAATCTCCAGTACTGTTGTGAAGTGGTTATGACTTACCCCAGACTATATTGTCTTGATTGAGTACATTTTGATATCACTGTTAGATATGTTGTAGAAATATTATGTGTATAGCTGACTGTATATTTATTTCTGTATTGATTTGTGATTCCATGGATTCCTACTAAGTATTCTTATACTATTCCAAGCATGTTATTTTTCCATCATTTTGTGTCTTGTGTAAACTAGTGTCCATTTTATGGAGTCCTAGGAATACCAGGACCAGGCGATGCCTTGTCAGATTGGGTAGGAAGAGGCATTTTTATGGATAAATACATCAGTCCCATTACCCCTTCCATCGTGTTGGAATTGGGGTTGTAGACTTTTTCAGTGGTCTTGTATTCTCACTCAGTTTACTTTACCCCACATTACATTCCGGTTGTACTCTAGTTGGGATATAGTGGTATGCATGCATTTGGTTCTTAGGGGGGTTTACATTTCATCATTTTGTGGTTTGGGAGATGTGTGTGTACATACAAGTACATTGGTACTTCCTCCCCTGTTCGGGATATATGTATTTGGTGCTCATCTCCAGCTAGTGGCTCATTCATGGCTGGCTTGTGGAGTCACTACATTGGCCCAACTGGGATGGGTCGTGATAGATTGGTACTAGAGGGTTTCAATTATACATTATAATTGGGAGTCTATAAGAATTTTTGGGGAAACTATGTTAAGTGTTTCGAGTTCTGCTTTGGGCTTGGTACTCCAATGTTGGTGTGGGTGGAAATATATCCATACACCATGACTCTTATAAGAAGATTTACGAATTAATACACTATAACGTTTTTTGTAGGGAATATAATGGTGCATGCATCATATAGTAATGGGTTTTGGTTCCATGTCCTACTTGAGATAGCTATCCAGACATAATCATTTACTATGGTACATCTTGTTTTTTAGAAGATTCCCCCGAGATGAATGCCAGCTAGGATTTAGTATCTTAATAATTAGGATGAACTCCTCAATGATGAGGTTTTAATATAGGGACCATTTCCCTAGATTTTACCTCCATGTGGGGGAAAAACCACACCACCACCTATAGAAAATCACATAGTACCTATAGTACTAGCAGACGTAGTGAATAGGGTGTGCACATTTCATGAGTTTCAGAATCAAATACCCCTCAGGTTCCATGGAGAGCCCGAAACTCAAGAGTTTGGGGACTGGATTTGGGTAGGGACTATAGTTTTTATGTCTTGTAAGTACACTAGTAAACTAGGATGGTGCTCTTGGTGAAGATACTTCAACACGGTTTGGTTGGTTGATGGTGGATTTCACTATCCAGACTCACAATGAGGTGAGTCTTTCATGGATAGAGTTTTATTTCCCCTTCCGGGTGGAGTTCTAACTAGTTACACTGAGATATGTGCATATATATGAGCTTCTTCAGCTCTAACAGGGTTGTAAGATAGTGTAAGACATTTAATTGAGTTTCACCAACCATTAAAATTACGCAGTGGATATGCTTAGAGTTTGTTACTTAAGGGACCATACATAGTAGTAAGGTCCTTGTATTGACAACTAAGCTACCGTTATCATTATATTTATTCAAAAATATGTTGGGGTGATTGAGAATGATCTGGTGGTTGAAATATTCTTGATTGAGCATATACATTTGATGATAGTTAGCGGGCGATGAGTAGGTGTAAAGACTTCGATATTATGGATCCACTATCAGTATTAGGGATATGGATGTGGGAGAAATTTTAGATGAAGGCCCCATGATAGATGAGATACAATTCAGGCTGTATAAGGTGGGTCTAGTTTACCTATGGAGAGGAGGTTCCATTCATGTGATGATAGGGTACATCTCTCTCGAGATTGTCCTAACCTCTGTGCAGTTGACAGGGAACCTTTGGAAGGAACGTTGAGGCTGAGAAATCAACATGAGTTGGTAGATTCATAGCTCGGTGAATGTTGCAGAACAAATAGGAGAGAATTAAGAGGTGGTTGATGTTTCAACATGTTTCCAACACCACACCCAGGTTTTTCACGCCGTCCTCAAGGAGTTGGAGGATACAGAATGGTATAGTTTCATGTGGTCAAGGATATGACCCATGAGCTCTATGAAAATTTCAAGGTACAATCTATGTCAATTTTACATTATCTTGAGTACTGATAGAAAATGGTTATAGTCATTCATTTATCACCACATAATTTTTTCAAGCCTTAGAGAATCTGTTTGAACCGTTGACTCAAGATTCATGCATAAATACATTTATTATAGATGACTTGGTAGAACCCCCTTTTGTTATCATGGTGGCCTTATTATTTCATTCATTGTATTATTTTTTTATCCATAGTCTATACAAAATTGATTGTTTTAGGACAAGCGTGTGGTGTGTTTGTAGTGATGGTACACAGTTTTCAATTATCGACGAAAAAGAAACCCATGCATCATAGGATAAACTCATGCATAGGAGGGTACACCTTATTACTATTCAGATGGATGTCCAAACCCTTGGTATAGTGGATGTTATGAGTTTTTAGTTCCCAAAAATAGTTCTAGAGAATGAGGATGTATTTTCCAATGATGTTCTAGGATTAATTCCCTAACAAAAGATATTCCTATGCATTGATTTAGAAGATATAAAAACACTGATATCTACACCAGCATATCATAAGACACCCACAAAGCTTCATGATATGCGGGTGAATTTGGAGAACATACTATGGATATGCATCATGATACTGAGTGTTTCAAACTATTCACCCCAGTTTTATTTCCAAAAGTCTGAAAGGAGAATGGGGTTGTGTGTAGACTACCAACGTGTGAACTAGGAGAATGTGTAGAACAAGTATCCAATACCGAGAATTTATAACTTATTTGATCAATATAGAGGGTCATGATGCTTTTCCACGGTTTTCCTCAGATTAAGCTAATGCCATCAGCAATTATGGGGAAATGATATACTAAAAATTACATTCTCATTCCAATTTAGTAACCATGAGTTCTTGGTTATTACCATTAGTATGACAAACAACCTCGTGGTGTTCATTAGACTCATGAACTAGATCTTCCAGCCTTAATTACTCCAGTTTATAGTAGTCTTCATCGACAATATCCTTTTCACTCAACATCTGAAGAGGATCATGTGACACACATAAGGATGGTTCGGGACATACTCTGAGAGAACAAAATTGATAAGAAACAATCGAAGTGAAAGATTTAGAATTAGGTGTTCCACATTCTAGGACACGTTATCTCAGTGGGTGGAGTGTCTATTGACCTAGCCAGTGATGACACAGTGTTAGCATATGAGCGACCTAATCGCATTAGAGAGGTTCAAAACATTCTTGAGATCGAAGGGTATTATCAGAAATTCATACCTTATTTCTCAAAGATACAGGAACCTTTGACATCATTGACTCAAAAGGGGAATCATTTCTTGTATAAAGAGAAGTGCCACTTGGATTTTCAAAAGTTTAGGCAGTGTATGATGGGAGCTTTGATCATGAGATTATCGGATGATGGTGTCAAGTATGTAGTGTTATCTGTTTCATTTGGAACCATGATAAGTTCTTTCATAATTCATAGACAATAGGTTATTTCCTATGGTTCCTTCCAGTTAAGACCAATTAATCGTAACTATGTGTCCCATGATCTTTATATAGTTGTAGTAGTCTTTTCATTAAAGATGTGTTGAAACTGCTAGATAGGTGAGTGGTTTATCATCTACTCTGATAATAAGATCCTCATGAATATCTTCTCTTATAAGTATCTAAACTTTAGCTAGAGCTTATTTATAGAGCTCCCTCAGGAAAATGACGTTGAGATAGTCTATAATCCTAGGTAGGGAAATGTGGTGGAAACAATTCTCAGTAGGAGATCTAGTTAACTATTATTTAATGAGGTTACATATCATTAGGCCTCATTACAGTTAACTGTTGTATATAGAGATAAATATTCACACCTACAGTCGATGGGTTTTATCCCTCCACTTTTATAGTGATTTAGAGAGGCACCACTTGGGGATACCAACTATGAGACCTTAAGTGCATATATATACACAGGGAATGCTTCTAATGGATATCTAAAAGGTGGGGAGAACATTATCCTTATTAGAGGATGTATAATAGCACCAATGGTGTTGCAAGGGGAGGTTACGAGGGAGTTTCAAATAGCCCCATTGGTTGTACATCCATGTGTGGTGAAAATTTACAAGTACCTCCGACACTAGTTTTTTGTTACCGAGAATTATGAAATGAGTGGTAGAGTTAGTTTATCAGTGCCCTACTTTTCTAAATGTGAACGTATAGTAGGATGTTCTAGCTAGTTTAGCTCTACCCCATTAGGTGACATAATCGATGTGGGATGAAGTATCAATGGAAAGAGTGACGGGGTTACCATGTATGTCCTGGTGACATGATTGCATCTAGCTGATCATTCACTGACTCACCAAGTTGGACCACTTCCTCACTATCCAGGAGAAAAGTTCTCTAGAGATATTGGGAATCCTCTTTATTAAAGAGTTAGTTTATCTCCTTGGAGTACCATCAATGATTATATTAGATAATAATTCCCCTTTTACATCCATATTTGTTAAGGGAATACATGAGGTGTTGGGAACCTAGTTACGCTTAAGCCATGTGTTTCACACCCAAACAGCCGAACAAACTGAGCGAACAACTAATGTTATAGTGGACATAATGTGAGTTTTCATATAGTCCTTCAAAATTATTTGGGAGTGTGAAATAAAAGTATTAGAGTTCTCATAAAGACAAAATACCATTCCACAAATTGGTATGACACCATTTGAGCCCTTTTATGGGAACAATGTAGATGACGACATTTTTTGATTGACTTAGGAGAGTTTTTTACTTTCAAGGATGAAGTTGGTGTGAGATACTAAAGAGAAGGAGGAGATCATCTAGGAGTAGATATAGGCTTCCCAGAGCCATCAAAAGTCTTATACTAGCAGGTGGTGGATGCATTTGTAGTGAGGGGAAGGTGACCATGTATTCCAAGAATTTTCTCCTCGAAGAGTATTACATATATTTGGATGGGGTGGATAGTAATCTCCAAGGTTTTTTGGCACGTTTCACATACAATGTAGTTTTTGTGAGGTGGAATTCTTCTTAGATCATCATTCATTGTTAGATTGAGCACCTGATATATTCCTTGTGTCACCACTAAGGAGGTACGTGAGTTACCCAAAGCACATAATCTACTAAGGAAATATTTACATTGAGGATGGAGAAACCTTTACTGAGTACCCAATGTAGATCAAGGATTGGTAGGAGAGGATCCTTTGTGGGTGAGTTATTCCTATAGTGTGTGTTCAAGGGCATCACATGAATCTCCAGGAGAGCACCTGGGAGCGGGAGACTTCATTTCGTGCACATTACCCACATATTTTTTTTATTGGACTTGATTTTGGATTTTTAGTGTTGTAAATCCCCATGCTGGGTGGAATGTAATTTCCCATATATTTTTTGTATTATTTATATATGTTATATGGATTATATTATAGATTAAATGTTTTGATGGGGTGTGATTATGAGTATTAGTGGGACTAATATTTCTAAATGTTAAAATATTATTTAGCATGCACACATTTTCTACCTAACTAGGTGGAATAATGACTAAATGGGTGTCTGTAACATAAATTTGAGGGAACGATTGTATTCAAAGTAGCGGCTTTACCCTAGGCAAGGCCTAATATAAATCAGAATAGGTTGGATGTGAAAAGTAAATTTGGGGATTTTTAATGACAAAAATAAATTGGGAATTTATTTTATTTGATGGTTTCATCGATGCAACGATGTAACATTTTTTTCATTATCCAAAATCCATTAGGAAGGGATATATGTTTGGATCATAAACCTAATTTTCCATGAAGGCTCTATATTGAAACCCTAGAGAATTATCTCGGTGGAGATGATAGAGACATGGATTGAGTATTGTTCTTAATGGTATATTCCACTAGAAATATGTCTTGAATAGTGAATTATTCAATTCCATGGATGGTCTTTGCTGTTTTGATATTAGTTTCCCCATTATTAGATTCAATGATGAAAATAGACCAACCAATGAGCAATTTGATCCATAGTTAAATATTATTTTCATGATGGGTTTTAATTACAGGATTTGTTGAGTTGATTATTATATTGATTTGATTTTTGTTCATTCATAAGGAAATAGATCGAAGCCAGAATGAAAAAAGATTGATTTTTGATCCTCATGTTTGTTCCATATGAAATTCTCTCCCATATTTTCTAAATGTTGTCTTTATTTTTCATAGGGTTATGAATGAATGATATTTATACCTTAATTTCATTGAGTAATGATATGAAATTGAATATACAAAAGTGGGACGACCTATCGATGGTACGATAGTGACAGATGAATTGAAGTGATTTGGGAGATATCAATTTTGGGAGGCTTTCATTTGATAGATTTAAAGTTGTTTTCTAAACTGATTGAAGGCCTGAAACAGATCGATTTAGTGTCATGTAGATTGGATGACCCTCGATCAATGGTTTTGAGGAGAACAGACCACCAGCATAGAACCCAGATGATCGGCAGACACACAGTAGAGAGAACATGGCATTATGGAAATTCCAAATCACACGGCATGGAGTATGGAATAAATGGTGTGTGTTCATCAATTACCCCTCAACGTGTATCATTAGAGGTACAGAAACATTGGGTGGAGTATAGAGGTTTCCTATATGGTTTGCACCCGACCACATGACATTTCCTCGATCAAGTACATGGAATACCACATATACATATACACGGAAAGAGACCCATGGGTTGACATCGTGTACCGGCGGATTGCTATAGTACATGGGCGGACCCAAGATGGAGGTACACAACATGTGACTTGTTTTAGGCAATGTGTACCCATCATCTAAATGAAACATTTGTAAATGAAACAGTCTATTGTACACAGTCAATATCTGAGGTCAAAGAACATGATGTGTGACCCTACTACATGTCATGTATCCCTTTATACATGGTTTTATTAACATATCCTTAGTATCATTGACATGTTTCCTTTGGGTTTGATACCTTGATCATTTCCTAGAAATGTGTGTATCATTTCATACCCATTAATGTATGATACCTTCAATAGGACTTCTTGATTTGAATTTTTGGAATCTCCTGAGAGTCTGGTGAGTGGATCCTCTATTCATTCTTTATACACTAGATGGAGTCTTTGATATTGACATGGCCAACCTCACCGGGAATTGATTGTATATTTAGCAGGTTAATAAAGATAGTGTTGTTATTATCACCTCATGGCCTTGGCTATGATCCTCCTATGTGCTATCATATATATATATATATATATATATATATTCAAATCAATCATCGTATCTCTCTCATGATGTTTCCCGATAAATTTTACTTCTCCCACACACGTCAATAGTTCTATTGAACTGAAGGGTTTGTCATTCAATATGAGTTTTTCTTTGGAATCCTTATATTGGATCCCTAACATTGGTGTGCATCATTTATTCCTTACCGCATACTGTGTAGTTTGTACAATGTTTATCTGGATATTGTTGTTATGTGTTATAGACATTTATTTTGTAGATCTAATTGTATATTTCCATTGTGTATTATTTTTTTGGTTTTAGGGTTCCATATCATGTATTTTAATAATAACCAATCATGGGATTTTCCAATACATTCTCATGTTTTATGATGATGAGAAACCATTTGATGGAGTCCTAGGTAGAACATGACTCGATTGTTGCTTGTGATATCACATAGGCCGAGGCATTCTTACAGCTACCAATAATAGTCCTTGTACCTATTATATTAGCTTCTAATTCTGGTTGTAGACATATTTATAGTAGGAATGTATTCTATCGTGATTTAAATTACTTCACATTACATTCCTATCATACTGTGGTTTGGATGTAGTGTTATGCATATATTTTTTTCTTAGTGTTTTTTACATTTTATTATTTTTGGCATGGAGATGTGTGCGTGAATATATGTACATAGGAAATGCTTCCTATCATAGATTAATAACTACTCAACACTATTCATCAACCTTGGCCTATTGGAGTTGGTCTTGGGGAGTCGTGTCATGGTCCCCACTAGGACAAGTCATGAAAACATTTAACAAAAATCATAAATATGATTACTGAAACATCATAAAAAATGAAATTTGGAACCATAATATTTATCCAAATTAACAGAACCTAAGTTTCCAAAAATGATAACAAACGTGTAATGTAAAATCATAGAAATTTAAGAGAAATTTAAAAATCTGGTTCTAATGGATAGTGTTAGAGAAAAATATTATGATAATGTTAATAATAAAAAAAAATCATATATCTGAGATGATCTAAGGGGCCATTTGATTTTTCTGAAAAGAATGTACTAGGATAACAATTTTGGTTTCTAGAACCTTTCCCTATAGTTGAATAATTTTTATGCGAGGATATACTTACATGATTTAGTACAATATCCCCCTTTTTTGGACCTTGATCAATTTCTACCTCACCACTTTCTCCAAACGGGAGGTGATTTTTTCATTCATGAATAACTAAAAAATAATGTGATCCTAGATAATACATCCCATTTTTGATCAGTTACCATAAAAAATGTTGTTATAATAGGTTGTTCAATATTTATAAATCCTCATCTTGTCAGATAATACATTAACAAAGGAAAATCATCCAATGCTTAACATAATCATTCCAAAAATAGTCTACATTAAAATCCATCATAAAGATGAAAATCCAAAACATTAGAAAGATGTTCAATAAATTTGATTAATATTGATCCACTATATATTATAATGTAGATCTAGGTTTTCTCATACCAAACATGTGAGTAAATTCATCATTTCTTCTCTTGAAAAACGATAATAACCTAAATTATTATAAATCTTCTTCAAATGCATGCGGGGCACAGGTGAGTTGGTTAAAGGCGGTGGCATCCTGACCTCAAGGTTCTGGGTTCGAGTCCTCACAAGGAAACATGCTCAATATACTAGAAAAGAACTCGTGGGCCCCACTACCCCATTGGGAACTGAAATAATCCCAAGGGTTGGCCACCTTGTGCCTCACTGGTGACATGCGGCGCGCATGTGGGAAGGCCATCCCAATACCTCATTACCCAACAACATGTTTCCTGCTCATTCCGGGAACACCTTACAAGAATCCTTTCTAACTGAAATCTATGATTTGAATGCTTCATAAGGTACTCAAAATAATAACTTTGAAATAGGTACGTGCTCAACCTATGAAATTATTGTATTATAATCTCATATTCCTTTGCCTTCTGAAAACTTAAATGTCAAAACTATGTCTGCTTTGGAATTGTTAGTAATAAATGCTACTGATTCAAGTGCTTCCATAATCTCTTCTACTGATTTGCAAAATTATGGAAAGCAACTTCCTGCTTCTTCTCTCAAATAACTTACATATATTTTATGTGCTTCTTTACCTTCTGATGATATACAAAATGCTGAAACAAAACTTAATGTTTCATTTATTATATCTGATACAACCAAATAATATTATATGAAAAAATATTCTAATTTGGAAGAACAGAATAATAATATTACTACTAATTTACATCCTGGAATAAACTCCAACCCCTTTACATCAAATACTCACAATGTTGATGTATTAATAAATTATAACTTGCAGAATAGAAAACCCTAGTCAACTTCATGTAATGAAATTATAAGACCTGAGATGAAGAAAGACTTGTGTAAAGAAAAAAGGGGGATCCAACCCCAAACTTAAATCATAATAAATATATTCTATTGGAATTTTCAGGGTATTTCAAACCCTAATACTCATTCTATTCTCAAGAGAATTCTCAAAAAGAATAATCCTATTATGTTCGCTATTTCTAAACCCAATATAAATTTTACTTCAAATTTCACACATCTATGCCTGCATAGATATAATTTTCAAAGTGCGTGTAAAGATGGTTCCTATAGCTAGTCTTTGTGGATATTTTTCCATTCATCTCTAGAAAAAAGTGAACACTATCAAAATTTCATACCAAATGTTCACTTGTGACATTTTCTATGAAAGTAAAAATATCATCTGTACTATGGGTAATGCTAAAAATTGATACCAAGAAAAGAGATATCTTTTGAAAAATATATTGCTGCTGGCTAGAAACATTCAAGATCCTTGGATTTTTATTGGAGATTTCAATTACATTCATTCTCCTAATGAAAAACATGGACCCCCCATATTCTTCAATATCATCACGTGAATTTAGAACCATTATTGATGATAGTAACCTTTTAGATGTTAATCTCTCAGGAGCTAAATACACCTGGTATTGAAGTCGCTACAATAAAGTGGTGGGGATCTAATTGGATTGGTATTTGGTGAATCCTACTTCTCTTGATAATTGGAATACCATTTCTTGCACTAAGCTACCTATATTGAACTTGTATAACCACCCTATTCTTACTAGAATGACTGTTAGAAACACTAAGACCATCCTTCCATTCAGATTTAATAATGCTTTGTATGATGACCCAGACTGCACTGCCTATTTTAAAGATTATTAGGATACTATGAGACACCAAAATGATGCTTTTTCTTGTGTTTTTAAACACAAACAATTACAAAAATCTCTCAATTATTTTTGTAGAACAAGGAATAACCAAATTTATCTTGATATCTCCCCTCTAAAGAATGATCTGGCTCAAATTCAAAATAATAATACCGCCTCAGATCTTATCATTGATCTTCAATCTAAAATAGATATTTCTATAAAACTCAACTCTCTATTAACTCTTAATGACAACATGAAAAAAATCATTAAAACTAAATGGTTATGATATGGAGATAATAACACTAAATTCTATAATAATATTCAACGTATTAAGAAAGTTAATAGAACTCATACAACTATCATACACAATTATTATCTCATTGATTCCAATGATGCCATTACAAATCTGGTGGTTGATCACTTTCACAACACTTTTAATGGTCAAACTATCAATAAATACCTTAATACTGATATTACTCCTTCCATGGTTGATGATATGGATTATACATATCTTCTCAGCATCTATCTAGAACATGAAATTAATGATATGATTTTCAGCCTGTATCATGGCAGTGCTCCTGGTCCTGATGGATTTAACAATTGTTTTTCCAACGACATTGGGAGACTATTCACTCAGATTTTTGTAATCTTCTTCAATCATTATTTTCAAACAATGTTCTCCCTTATGGGATAAAGGCTCATTTTCTTACTTTAATCCCTAAAATTGAAAATGCATCTGAAATTCATCAATTTCAGCCTATTTCCCTTATTAATACTTTTCACAAAATTATCTCTAAAATCATAGAAAATTGACTTGCTCTTGTATGTAACCGAATTATCTCTTGGAACCAATTTGGTTTTATTAAAGGTAGAACTATCCATGAGTGCATTTGTCTTGTGTCTAAATGCACTAACGATGTCAACAATGTTACTAGAGGTGGAAATGTTGCTATTACAGTTGACATTAAAAAACACTTTGACATGATGGATTATAATTTTATATTTAAAATTCTTCAAAAAATTCGGCTTCAATGAGACCATCATTAATAAAATAAAGACTTTATTTAAGTCTTCCTCCATTAATATTATGACCAATGGCTATCCTAAGGGATAATTTCAGTGCATAAAATGAGTCAGACCAGGAGACCCCCTTTCAGTAATTTTCATTGTAATTGCTGAAGACTATCTCAGTAGATTGATAACTCATCTTGTCTGCCAGAATAAACATAAACCTATTCAGGACACCGGGAACCTCAATGTTCTTACCCATCTCACGTATACTGATGACAATATCTTATTCTTGCATGGAGATAAAAAATATTCAGGTTCTCAAATATACTCTATCACACGATGATGAAATATCTAGTCAAGCCATATGTTGGAATAAATCTTCTATTTTATTTTGAATTTTATTTCTTTGCACAAAAAATCCCTCACTATCAGTAATCTTGGTATTAAGGAATGTTTTTTCCCTTCACCTATCTCGGAATCCCAAGATTTTAGGGTAGTCCAAAATATTCTTATTTTACCAATATTGTGGATCAAATCATTAATCAACTTTCTTCATGGAAAGGAAAATCACTTTCTATGGAAGGAAGAATATGTCTTATTAAATAAACCATAGTGTCTAAAATGGGTTAATCCCAGATGATTTACAAGTGGCTTGATGGAATTTTAAATAAAATCAAGTCTTGCATAAATTGTTTTTCTGGACGGGAAATATACTTGAATGAAAACATGTCATTATTCCTTGGAACACTTGTTGTTAACCAATTGAAAATGGTGGCAATGGCATAAAAACATAATGCTTTTTAATGACGCGCTTCAGGCTAGACTCACTTGGAGTCTTATCAATCTCAATTCTGATGCTCTTAATTTCTTTAAAAAAAGGTTCCTCTGTAAACATCAATAAAGGAATTCTATTTATAATGGATCCTCAATTTGGCCATCCATAAAACGATATTTTATCAATATTATGGAAATTTATAGATGGATGGTCAATGATGATTCTAATATTAATTTCTGGATGGATAATTGGACAGGTACTCCTCTCATTTCCACACTACCCCCCAACTCTCCTCTGAAAAATACAAATTTATCTATAAAGGATGTTCTTCAATCCTAAAGAAATGATCTCACTGACCCTATTTCTCATATTATTAATAACTAACCTTAGTCCAATTATGATGACTTCCTTGTTTGGGAACCTTCTCACAATGGAATTATTGACTCAAAAAATTATTATGATCACAATTTCACTAGAATCAAAAATAATTTTTATTGGCTTAACACCATTAAAAATCCTTGGATAAAACCCGCATGACTCATTTTTCTTTGGTGTATTACTCATAACAAAACTTCCACTGATGTTTGTCTCAAATATTTCAGCATTCAATTATGCTCTAAATGTCGACTATGCGATCAACATAGGGAAGATATCAATCATCTATTTATATCTTGTGATACTTCTTCTACATTATGGAATTTCATTTTTGACATTTTTAATTGCAGATGGTTATCTGAGGACTCTATAATATTATAATTAAAAGGATGTGTGGCTCTTGATTCTTCTCATCAAATTAAAAATATTTTATTAACTATTTTTTCTGAGGTACTCCATGTGATATGGTATGATAGAAATGATTTATGTTTCAATAGACGCTCATTATATTTAAATTCAGGTAATGCTCGAATTCTTATTTCAGCTCATGAGGCCGCGTCAATTCAGAAAGCTTATTGCAGCAACTCTGTTAGAGACTTTGAAATTATTAACAAACATCAGATTAAGGGCCTCTATCAACCACCCATGTGCACTTTTTGGGTATTCTGGAAATACCCAATGCCAAGATGGATCGAAGTTAATGTTGATGGTGCTTCAAAGGGAATTCCAGGTCCTACAGATTGTGGCACGATCTTCAAGGACTCTCATGGACAATTCCTGGGATGCTTCTTTTCTGGCTGTGGTATTGCCTCATCTCTAGAAGCCGAGATGATGAGTGTCATATGTTATGTGACTTTTTCCATTAAGAAAGGATAGAAGAATATCTGGATTGGAATCCACTCAACTACCATTGTCCAAGAAATTAGGAAGGGCATGACACATCATACATGGCCTCACACCACTCGATGGATGATGTGTCTTGACTCACTGATGGGGATGCACTACACCGCCACACACATTTACTGTGAAGCTAATATGATAGCGGACATCCTTTCCAATAAGGGTATCAACCAAGAATTATCTTGGTTGGACACCATTCCTTCTGATATTTTTAAGATTTTTGACAAATATTGTAAAAAATTCCCTTATTTTACCTCTTATATTCAATTTTATTTATTCAATAAATAGTTCTTTGGTCTTTGGCCAAGGCACGACCTTCTTCAAAAAAATAATCATCAAAAAAATTCATGCTTCCTTATTCTAAATATTAAAATATATATTTATTAAATCTAATAAGTTCTAAACATCATCCATAATATCAAAAACTATATTTTCATCTAATAATTTATCAATTTTGAGGAAATATGTACACCTTAATTTTCTTATTCATACCTAACAAATATTTATCCAAAAGTAAATATATCAATATCATGAATAAATTAAAGGTTTCATCCCCTTAATAAAATATTAATTTTCCATGAAATCAATTTCTAACCTCACTAGAACCATTCCTTATATAATTCCAAATCCTTAATGTAAAAAATTATACTGAAAATACATATATATTTCGTGATTCATAAAATATATTATTTGAATTCAAAAAGCTAAATATTTACCTCATCCAAATTTTGTCTCAAACAATTTATTTAGTTTCATCATCTTTTCCTCAATAACCCATTGATAATATAAGAAATATTAATCCCCTATTAATATATATCAAAATAAATTTAATCATTCTTGTATAAAAAACTATTATTAAAACACAAACCATTCATATTTAATTCATGGTCTCTTCTTCATATGAAGTAGAACCATTACTTGTTCCACATTTTTTATTCTATTTGGAAGATTTACACTTAGGAAACTCATTTGAAAAATGACCACTCATTCCAAACCTAACGAATGCATCCTTTAATGATGATTAAAGAAGGAAAATATTAACATCTAATACATTAACTGAACCATTCATTTTTCAATTGTTGTTACATGAATTGTGTCCTTGTTTTATTTAGACAGAATATCTTCTTTCTTCAAGAAGAAATTAAATTAGTTATTTCATTCAAAAATATAAAAACAAAAGAAACTGAATATTGATTCTTTCGTGTTATCCATTAATAGAACTCTCAATGAAGTCCTTGTTTTACTTCCATGGTCAGCCTGACAGTATGTTAAAGTAAAACTAATTGATCATGTTCCTTTAAAAATGATTAAGAATGATCACAACATCCATTAAAAAATTAGATAGATTAATCATTATCTAACTTCTTTATAGATCCATTCATTCAATTAATCCAAAAAGAATAGTGTAAGAAACAATTGTTATAGTGAGTAACAACCCAATCATGAAAACCAACATATACAATGTCTAAATTATGTATCTTTATGTAATATATGAAACCATGGGTGTATATTTCTTTATTATTAACCAAAAATATTTTTCAAATCCTTTATTATGGTTTATGAATTTTTTTTGAGTTCAAAAAGCAAATCCCTCAGGAGTCTCATATTTGGTGCATTGTAATACACATTGTTGTGTATCATGATATGCTTTAGTCAGGCCCAAAAAATGTTTTTAGAGTTGTTAATCCTAGGCACATCAATTATAAATCCATGTCCATTTATAAAATCCTAAAAAGTGATGTATTGTTATGAAACCACTTTTAATATCCTTTACCAAAATTCCATTAAATCTTCATATACTAATCTTTATCCTTATACTTACCACTATACATGTCCTTAGTGTTCTCACTATGTTTTTATCATCATAGTTTCCAATGGATGAAAAAATATTGATCTATTACTAAATAGAACAACCCAGTCATAACATATATATAAATTAAATCAATTTTCATAAACATAAAAAATTTCACAAATAGATTCCTTATGAACATATTAGTTTAGTTTCTTTGAAATAATGTAAATATAAATAATGGTACAAGAGTGAGCTACAATATTTCTAACATGGTTTTCAAAGACTAGAAACCCTATTGGAATTATCATACATAAAATATATCTTAATATGTTTGGGAAGGAAACACAAAAATTAGTGATACCAGATGATCTGTAAGGAGAATAAGAGTTATATTTATGCATAAAAAAGAGCATATGGGTATGAAAATGTGATCATAACATTAGTAGATAATACCCTTCAAAAAAATATCATAAACATGAACCATGGAATAAATGTTAGAAATTAAAATGGCATGAATAATAAGGAAATTAAGACAATAATCCATGAAATCATTACATATAATTAAGACATGGTATTGTGAGATACACAAAAACATGTAATATAAGTCTATATAAGTTAAGTCAAATTGCTAGATTATATGAGGGAATTTCATGTGGGATACCCCAACTGAGAATGATAGACCCCCATTCCATATTGATGAACATTCCATGTAAGTTATCAGCTTTCCATATATTCCTACAGTATATTTTGTTTCCAAAAAATCTAATAGTAGATAGGGTTTCCCCATCGTTATATAGCGTATCATGTTTCCCCTTCTTCCCATAGTGGTCTAGGTTTTCCTAGAATTCCATAGTGGTTCAAGCTGATCAACATGAATCATATCATTATCTCATGATATTTAATTATTTACACAATTTATTGGAATGAAATGTTGGTACCACCAAACTCATAATAAAATCGTAAATACATATTCCATGAGATAATAAAACCTACATCAGACAATGACCCATAAAAAGATATAGGTTTGATAAACATCATATAAAAGACCATGAAAAGAAATGTGTATAAAAACATTTACACTTATCATAAACTATATAAAATAGTTAGTATTCATAATCATTTCATTCTAGAATAACCCATGAAAGGAAGCGAGTTTTATATGTATTTTTCAGGGAATAACACGTGGAAGAGAAACAGGTGTCATAAACATAATTACATCATAAAATAAACCACTCAAGAATAAATATAAATGGTATTATTGTATCATGTACCCACTAAATATGAAAATAAATATAATTATTCCATACTTCATGAATATGTTTTTTTAAAACTTCACTTGAATTTTATTTTAATGAAAATAACAATTCCTTGAAACTTCATTCATAAAAATATTTAGAAATCATTATCTTGAAAAGAATGAATTGAAAATTCATTTAAAATTTTTCTTGAGTAGAATAGTAATCCCACATTGAAAAACTATATCTAACACATAATTTAATTTTAAAATAATTTTCTATTAAAATACACCAGAATCATATAACGAAATCATGATTTTTTTTAAAACATTCCTTGAAAACATATAAAATAATATTGAAAACATTTCCAAATCCCATTTTAATTTATAATACACTAAAAACTTATAAAATATTCTTTTAAATAATTAAAATATTTTCTATTAAAAACAACCATTTTTCAAAAATATATTGTAATCTTTGAAAATTACTTAAAACATTATAATCATAAAAACATTTTTTCAAAAACATTTTTCACTATAATCAACATTAAATTCCCAAAATTTCCATATTAATAGGAAAAAATCTCATTAAAGATACCATTTTATTCATACCACTGGAAATTTAATGAATTTATTTTCATTATGGCAGAAATGTATGTATGTGTTGAACATTTATTTTATACCTAAAATGTTTAGAAAAGTGGCTTGATTTGAAAATGAGATAAATAATCTTTTTATAACTATTTTAAAAAGAAAATACATGGGTAAAGGTTTCCTTTAGACATTATCTTTTTATAGTAAAAAATTAATGAATTATTTTATTATAACACATAGTTTAGAAAGAACACATATTTCTGACCAAAATGAGAAATAATATCAAATTTTTATAAAAATAAATATTAATTATCTTAAAAAATAGTGGAGAGTTTTACTAATATTGGAAGACTTAATAAACATATAGTAGAGAAGAAAATTTATTATTTCAATCAATATATTTGTGATAATACATCATTAATGGAACTATAATTAAAAATCATCACAATAAATGATGAGATTATTTCAATAAACACTTACCATATAATATCATTTAATTATACTCTCCATGTAATAAAATGAAATTAAATGAAGATTAAAAAAATGAAAATAAATAGGTTCATTATATAACATGTAAAAATAATTTATATACCCATTTAAAGATGAAAATGGTATATAACATGGCATGGGTCTCAAAGAATCCAAATTGAGACAAAATTACATTACTGATTTGGTATCATTTTCATTATAAAATCCATGAAATTAATATCATAAAATTTATAGGTAAATACACATATATTTATTTATAATAATCATATAATAAATAACATGAATTTAAACACACCACATTTAAGAAATAGCTGGTGGACATGGCTTGTTTCTAACAGAAATTTAATGTGAGACCAGAAAACCCATACCATAGGTCTTGAATTTCATGGTATAGGTTTAACCCTACAGTATAATAAATAAGGTTTTTTAAAAATATACCAACAAACCATATTATTATTTATAATTACATATATGTTTTTATTATGTCTTTATATTTTCCTCTTATTTACAATTCGTTCTTATGGTTTCACATAGGGTAATATTAACTTTCTTCTTCATGTATGTTTTGACTTATTATTCTTGATTATGATACTCAGATCATGATTTAAAAATTTAAATAATGTAAAAAGGATATAAATATCATATATATGTATTATAAATGTATTGAAAAAATATATTACATATACAATGATGAAATGGAATACACCATTCATGGGGATGGTAGAATTTATGTATGCATTAACATTATTTCTATTTTAATGTCGTATTCAATGAAAGAAAGTAAATAAAATATAAGTATTTATATATATAATATAATTATAGTATAATTATTATGTCATATATATAATATAAATATATTAAAACCATTTTCAATGAATTCCATGTAATGTGTGAATGAATCACATCACATTGAGTAGGCGGTAGTACACATCTCAACTAATGAAACTATCATATTTACAAAAAATTAAAAGCATGAGGAATTTTTAATGTATTAATTAAAAAATGATAAATAAATCATAAATATCAAAAATATCATATAAAAAATATTTTCCATTATATTTTCAAAGCATAAGAGGTGTTAAAAGAAAAATAAACAACATCATTTTGTGAGGTGGTAGTTCATTGTACATAAGAACCATATGAACATTTACCATTTGAAGAAATTGTCTATATCTTCATGTATAAAAATAGAATAAAAAAATATAAGAATATTTATAAAACTTATTTAATTATATAATCACATAATAATAATATTTTGTCATTATTATAAACAAAATAAAACAACAAATCTTGAGGAAGGATGTAACCTCATCTTTGAATAACTTTTTTTGTATTGCACCAAATCTATTTCTTAAAGGGATTTATTCCTAAAATAAGGAATATATGATTAAATTAGTTGTTTTTGGGGCTTATTTTAACATATTTATAGATATAAAAATATCTTTATAGGTGTAAATAAGTGGGAACAATGAGATTCTTTTTATACTGGAAGACAAGTGGCATTCTTATAAATTTTCGAAACGGGAATTACAAGAAAGTTTTGACAATCAAATTTGTATACAATAAGGATTCAAATTATATAAAACAGAGTATAGGGTTAAAATATTTCCATAAAATTCCATTTGGAGTTTTTTTTAAAATAATTTTGGCTTTTAATTATAATTTATTCAATTGTTGTGATACTTATTTCATAATCTCTTTAAAGAATTTTAATCAATTTCAGTAATATTTTTCAGAAAACTCTAAGTTTACATTATTATAAATTATCAATTTTTATAATTCCAAATATGGAATCCATTTTTCCAAATTAAAATTATTGAAGTGGAGGATATTAAATAAAATTTAATCCCACATATGGGATGATACATCGAATTTTTAAAATAAAAATGTTCAAATGTTTGGCATGATTTTATATCCAATTTATTAGTGAATTTGATTAAAATTGACTATATTGAATTAATTGATCTAAAATTTATCAAATTGAACATTAAAACCAATATATTAAATATATTAACATTATAATTAAATTATAGGGAAATGTGTTTTGATTTAAAATTCAGTACTCTTCAGTATTCATTAAAAAATGAAACTTCCCTGAAAAATACAAACAAATTCACCATATTATAGTTTTTATGTTCCTATTATAAAAATGATGTTTATTTTTAAATATAAAATTTATTATTTTTTTTTCTAAAATTATTATTTAAAATGGGATCTCTTTTAAAATACCGTAAAACTACTATTAAAAAAATAAATGTTTTTATTTGCAATGTTGGGATTTTGACTATATAATTATAATAAAATATATTAACCGAATATAAAATATATTTAAATTAATGTATAAAAAATTAATTTCATTAAAATAATTCACCAATAATAATTAATTAATTTTTTTGGGATAAAATTTATTTATGTACTTACATGTAGTTTTTATAAAATCATTCCCTTTATATTCAATTGGTTCTTATATTCATTTCTAAATAATTAGTAACTAAGAAATTAAATCATGTAACTTCAAAAAATATTTAATTAAACAATTTTATCAATAAACCTACATTATTTGTTATATCTTATTATATTAAATAATATTAATTTTTTAATAATATATTATTATTCGGTAAAACTTGTTCTTGTGTGTTACGAAGCCCTCGAGTAAATTCGGCATTGCATGTAATATATGCTAACCTTGGCGTTCTATAAAGATAATGTTAGACATTATGTTTTTTGTAGTAAATTATTAACTTTTTTTCATATAATTTAATATAAACATAGTTGTTCAATATAAAAACTACTTTCAATGTTGCAAAAACTGCTAAAAATTAAAAATATTAAAATAATTTGAAAAATTATAATTCAAAAAATCATTTGGTGGAACAGAAATAAAATGAACAAATATAAAACAAAAAAATGTGAAACATACTTAAATGGTAAAACAAATCCTGTATTAAATATCTCCATCTCCATAGTATACCACATGAACTATCAAAAAATCCATTCACTGCTGAGCAATGGGGGGTATACTAATGCCAGTTGGGAATGAAATACAGAAACCATGGAATAAAGGAACCCACATACATGCCCTCTGAATGTACCTAAAATAGAAGGATTATTTGAGAACATTTCATATAATCAAGGCTTAATTAAAAATAACAAAAATTGATAAAAAAATTATGGGGTCACATATTATAGTGGAAGAAGAGTGATTAAGAACTAAAAAATGAACAAGAAAAATAACCAAAATTAGTAGAATATAATTAAAAAACTCAATAATGATAAATTATAATTCCATGAGAATTATTTATAATATGAAAGACCGATGATTATTATAGTTATAGTCAAAGAGATTTTGGGGGATATGATCATTATCACCATTAGAGGTGATGAATGAGTTAAATGAAAACCAAAGTGGGATAGATTAAGAGATCCATCTAAGAAATGATATATCATGAGAAAAAATGACAGTTCATTAACAATAGATATTATTATATATCTTTAGAATGGTTTTATTGTTATAAATTCGATAATATCATTGAAAATTTTAATAAAATTATATTTTGATGGATCTAATCATTGATAGATAGTGGGTTAGATAAAACACATTCATAATCCATTATTAAAGATATCATGTTATGATGGCGAGTGAGTCACTATTCTAAAATGGATTTGTCTCCATATAATTAATGAATAAATCATTTTCTATTTTACTCATAATATTTTCATTAGATTCATGTTAAATGATATATTTAGATATCCATATGAATAAATTATTAATAAGTAAATGTTTTATTTAGTAGGAATTATAATAAAACATATACATATAACAAACTCTTATTTACCCATTAAATGATATTTCACATGTGGTACTACCATAATTACATAATTTCATTAATTCAACTTTAATTAAATGTTTAAAAATAAATTTAAATGACAATTTAATGATGTTGAATTATTATAAAAAATTGAATAGGTCAGATAAATCATTATTATTTTGAATATTAGTGTGAATGTATTTCATGGTATTTGTAGAAGATGAAATACTAAATTTTCTTTTATCAAAATTTCTATTTTACAATTTCAGAATTATTTTTTATCATGAAATTTTTTAGATCATTTAATGTATTTCATACCTATTTAACATATTAATCCAAGTAATTAAAAACATATAAAATGATATGTTAAATATATGTTATATTTATCTGAAAATTATTTATATATCTTAGTAAGTATGTAAACTTGTTTGTACCAATTAAATATTTATTCAATAATAAATATATACATGAAATAGGGTGTGTTTTTTGTTTCTATTTTATTTTTTATATATATAAAATTATTATATATAAAATATTTAAAGTGATTCCAAAGTTTTATATTCTTAATTTCATTCATAATGATTATGAATTTCTTTTTGGAATTTGTTTTATTTTCATATGAAATTATTACATTATAATAAAAAATATATGACATATGAGTTGACCTATTTTAGAATTATAGGGTATAATTATTTTCTTCATTGGATTAAAAATTATTTTTTTTATAATTTTTTGTTTTAACATTTGATTCTTGAGTTAGATTATATATTTAGGAGTTCATATATTTATTTTTGTAACAATATATTTTAATACAGGTTATGATTTCTTGTTGTATTTTTACTAAAATTTCAGCACATGTTTTAGTTTATTGTAACTGGTGATTTTAAAATTTTTTATAAACTATTGATATTTTATAAAATAAATCATTTCACTAATGATATTTTTTTATCAAATTGATTTCAGGATGTCCTCATCCAAATCCATAATCTAGACATTAACAAAAACTAAAAAATTTATATATATTTGATATATATATATATATCTATAATAAAATGTCATATATAAGGACATAATATAATAATATTATATATTCGGTGGTTTTATTAATCATATATAAGTTAGTTTAGATGACAATTATTAATTTAATTCACACACACACACACACATATATATATTGAGCATCGTATTATGTTGTAATATATGATGGTTATATATAAAAATTTTCATATATGTATTTCCCAATATATGATAGTTTTAAATAATAATAATTATTTATCTATGTAATTATATATATATATATTATTGTATTTATAAATCATAAAATATACTAGTCAATGATGTAAATATATAATGGTTTATTAATGTGACTGTTATGTATTATTATATAAGTTAATTCTATTTTTAGATGAAATAACCATCATATTTATAAAAATATATATAATATATCATTGTAAAAACTATAATAGAACAATAATCCCTATGACCAGGGAAAAATAATATCAAAACCAATAACTAAAAATCAATAAAACAACCAAAAATAAATATCACTAAATACTTAAAAAAACACATCAAAATTCAAAACTTAAAAAAGAATAAAAGTGTCATGTAATGAAACAAAAATCAGGATCCCTCACTATCATCGATTATTCTAATAGGTTTCTAGGGTATATATAATTATATATGATCCATTACAATCTAAAAAACTAGTTTATATAATAGTGTAAGTGTGATTAATTCTAATGAGCTTAGAAAAATTAAGGGATTTTTCATCTATAAAGTAATATCTTTTAATCCTATTTTCAAAAAGTTCAAAGTAACTAACAAAATATTATGAGATAAAAACAAAAACAATAAAAAAATAATCTAAGAACCAAAATTTATATTATTTTTTAAAAGATTTTATCTCCAAATTTCATAAAATAATTATTTAAATTGGTTGTAAGACTAATTAAAATACAATACACATATTTAATATCAAATTCACCCATTATAATGAGTTAAAATTAATAATTTTGAATGCATAAATAAATTAAATTAAGTGCATAAATTTTTAGCATAAAAATAAAAATAAAAAACTAAAATAATTCACATATTTTAATATGATAAATCTCAATATAATTACTCACTTAACAAACTTATTTTTAAAATAATTATTAAAAAATACATATGAATTAATGTCATATATTTATTCCAATTATATTTTTTATAAATGATTTTTTAGAAAATTATATACCCACAATTCAGTTATTGATATCTTTCCACATATATGGCAACACAATCATGGCCACTATTTATTCTATCCTAATGTATCTTTCAACATAAGAACTTTGTGTATGAATGGATTTATAACATTAGATTTTTAAATACATAGTTATATCTGATTACATTTTCAAGGAAACTGAATAAACATATCTCAATTATCAAAATATATAAAATAATGTTTTTTGTAATCAAAATGATATTTGTTGAAGTCAATTGAAAAAAAAATTAAAAGTATCTAAAGGTAATATTGTGTTCTCATTATAGAAATTATTAAAATAATATTAATAAAATAGTAAAGACCATGAATTAGTTTTATATTAGTAAATCATGGGGGTACCTATCAAGAATTATATTTTAAAAAATATTCTACATGTGGTCTTAAAAAAATTATAATATTAAATTTATTCCATGATCAGTCTTAAATATCCATACCTAGATTATATATATGTTACATGTCGAAAACCCCTATCTTATATTAAATCATTTTATTTCCATAATTTACATTGAGAAATTAAAAACATGGTATTAATCATTTTACATTATATTTCTTACATAAATATCCACTACAACACCCACCACCATGGAATATTCATCACAGGTCAATGAATTGTCAAAATATATATGGTTTCAAATAATCCATCTAATAATGTATGATGACTCATGAATATTCTTCTATTCAACAAAAAAAAAATGTGTTAACTCTTCGTGTTGAATTAATTGTTTAATTCATAATATCATAAAACATGAAATATAGTTTTTCTAAATTGTCCTTATTTTTAAATAAAAATACCACGAAAATTATATGTGATAATTTTTGTACCATATCACCCTATAAAATTTCCTTTTTCTTAACCTTATGAAGAAATGTATTATCTACGATTGAATAGAAAAACTCCATTTAATAGGAGAAATTCATTTCCAAGAATGATGTTTTTATTAGAAATAATAAAATTTGAAAAACGTATTCACCCTATATATACGATAAAAACACCATATTGGATTAAAATTATAATAATTATTCCTTCAAATAATAATCATTGAAATGTTATATAGATAATAAATCCTATTTATGAATTAAATATAGTAGAAAATAATTTATTTCATCAAAAAAGAATAATAAACAAGTACATTATGCTTAATATCTATTATATATATTATGCCTATAGGCATATAAAATATCAAAATAATTAAATAATAAATATAAATTTACCAAAAAGAGTGATTTTGAAAAATATTTTTAAATCATTTTGGTTAGAATTTCTTGAGAATAAATTTATAAAATGATGGTGAAAATAAGATTCCATATTATTTATTTATTATTTATTTATTTATATTAAGATTAATTAAGAAAACAGAAATGCCATTTTACATTAAATAATATCGTATCCAATATACCTTTCCAATTTTACAATATGTTTATAAATACTAAAATTCAATTAATTAATAAAATTTAAATTTGATATTTTATTTAGTATCATTCTTCTCACATCCTTTATTTCATAATAGCTATATAAGAAACAAGACTCACTCAAAAAAAATAAATTTATTTATCATCCACCTATCAATATTTTTTATTGTTACAAAACATTCATTGAATGAATATCTTTGAACATCAATGTTCTAAAAAAATTTGAGGAAAAAAATGTGAAAATCTATCCCTAATTTCAATCAGCTCAAATTTTTTTAATAGATTGATGAAAATGGTGGAATATTTATAGTAATATATAAATTGAAAAAAATACATTATTGTTTATCTTCTTTTAAATGAAAGGGGAAACTTGTAATAATTACAAAATAGCATGGAAACTTATTATCATAATATCTAATGAGACTCCATATTTTTTAATTTTCTATGAAAATAATTTCTATATAGGAATAAGGATGTCACAAATCTACCTAATTTAAATCAGAGGAAATTCTATAATAATATCAAAATTTGTTTTATTGAAAATATTATAATATTTATATAAATTTGGATTCTTTTTTAAATATTTCATGGATACTAATATTTCATTTGAATGATCAAATTCATGGTAGTACAAATGATCAATGTGGATAAAAAATAATGTAAATGAAATCATTCATTTAAATTTATTTATTAGTATTAATACTTTAATAATGAATATTATATTTGTTTATATATTCAAGAATATCTCAATAATATATATAGAAATATAGTGATATAAAGAATAGGTTTTAGGGTTTATAACACCTATCAAAAATATAATATTAAATTTTATAAAAGTACTTAATATATGAATAATCATTAATATTTCTATCAATGATAACATTATATAATTAACATCATATAAGAAAAAAATCACCAATCATTTTTAATTTATTCCTAATAATGTAAAATTAATTGATTTTATAAAATTCTTTCTTATTACTACAAAATAAACATAAATGATTACTCAATTATTTTAAATGTAAAAAAATAAAATTTCAAAGGAAATTTTATCCTTTGACAGTGAATCTATTTTATAAGAAATAAAATGTTCTTTAAAAATTACATGCACACACATTAAATCAATCAATGTTTCAATACCTTGGACTAATTGAGAAAATTTATATTATGATTAAAAAAATATATTGATAAATTGTAAATGAGTTTATTCTTGAACATATTTTCAAATATTATTTTATTTCATTGTTAAATTATTAATGTGTGTACAGAAAAAACAATTCTTATGAAGATCCAACTTATGATACCTATTTCTGTTACCTAAAACATCATTTAACATGGTAATAATAATGTTCCAAATTTCTATGGGATAGAGTAATGTTTAATGAATAAATATTTCAATTTTGGAAGGATTTTTCCAATCCAAAAAAGAAATCAATGAATTGATTTCAAATAGGAACTTAAAATGAATAGTTATAATATTAGTGGTGTCATTCACAAAAAAATAATAACATTTAAAATAAATAAAAACATAATGTAATATTACTATATAAAAATAACCAATAATTCATAAAATATAAATATATCAGATATGAACCTAACTATATAGTTTCATATACAACTATCTATTCTGTACAAATAAGAAATAAATATCAAAAAATAGAACAAATTAGATATGATGTCATAGGTTTCAAATACATGAGACACCCAACCGAACATAACCAAATATAGACCAACAATACCCATCTAGGTGTGAAAAATGTGTTCTATCCATTTCACACCTCATTCACACATGAAAAAAACTATTAAACCCCCGCTATTTCATTATCATGTTATTACATTCATCGCATCCAATGAAATCAAGTTTATATACACAACATATTTTCATGTAGAATTTTTCTAATGTTTCCAATTACAATTCTACAAAATTATCTCTATGTTTCCTTTGTAAAAGAAACCATGTAGTGATTTTTGAAAATAGAAATAATAATGTATTCTATAATATTCCTTAAAAAACAAGTTACATCAATCAAATTCATCCATTATTTTAAATTAAAACAAACTACCTTGTTTAATATTATGATTTTAGATTAATGAGTGAAATTACATATATATGACATCAAGTCACATACCTCATATCATAAGTCATAATTTTTTGTCACTTATAGAACTATGCAATTCAAATTTAGGATCCACATTCTAAATCCATAACAAATCTATATGAAGGACACTAGATAAATTTAAATTCTAAATTGGATAAAATGTAGTTGGTTGAGTACCATGTCATTCTACTAAATATATATACTAAATAGGACATTGTGAGAGTGATAAGCTAAAATATTTTATGATAGATATAATATGATCTCAACTAAGGTGAAAGTCTATGAATATTTTTAACATATACTCATTGTTTTCAAATCATTAGAGTTCCCCATAGGCACCTGAGGGATTCCAATAGTGTTTCAAAAATTAATTGGAAAAAATAAATAATGTAATTATTATAAATAAATACTAATATAACCTCAGAATTATATTTTAAAAAATATCCCTTTAAATGTTATCCATCATTTACCTATAAGTGTATTATAGTACCATGTTTATATTTGATCAGAAATATTGGAAATCTATATGGGGGTAATTGAAAAAAAAGATAATAATCTAATGAAAATAAATACATCATTTTAATTTGATTTTATCAAAAAATTATGATCATATTATTTATAAATAAAGATAAAATATCGTGTGAGAATAATTCTAATTATTTAATTGTAAAAGTGTTATTGGGATATCATCAAAAAATCTTATGTGAGAATTTTAAATGAATATTAAATTTAGAACCTATATTAAAATTCTTTTCTTTTACAAGTGAAGTATAAAATTATATTATATTTATTATAAGAATTCAATAATTATGTCAACTATATATTTTACATCAAGTAAAACTCAATTTAAAACTTGTAATGAATCATAATATTGTAAATTAATCTTGATATATAAAAAAATATAAAAAATGACTGAAATCATTGATAAATAATGTTCTTATTTTAGTTATTATAATATGGATTCCCATGATGGTTGTTGAAAAACCATATATTATATAACCGTATGTTCTAATTATTATATGATAAATCATATTCAACAATATCCATGATAGGGTAGTAAAATTAATAAAAGTGGAGATAAATAGGGAGATACAGGATATTTAAAGTGATTAACCCTACGAAATCAATAAAAATAATTTGGAATAATAAAATATGTGGCTAAATAGTGATTCAATCATTTTGGTTTTATGTATGGAGTGTTCTCCACAAAATAAAATGAAAAATGGGAATAATATAATTTTAAATGGTGTTTTAAAAAATCGTTATGATATTAAATGGATTTATGGTCTTGAAGTATGGCTAGATTTAATATTCACTATCCACGAATAATATATTTGAAATAAATTGCATACTTATATGGTATATATAAACTTTTAGGGTGACCATACCACCAAACAAAATTATGTGTATATTTCATCTAAAGTATCCAATTGTCACTAAAATCCCTGGATATCTAACAAAACAAATAATTAGAAAATTATATAAAAAAATTCACATTTTTGAGTTCATATTTCTCTAAAATATTTATTTTTATACCCATTTTAACCCCTCATAAATATAATTGATCATAGAAAATATGAGGTTACTGATCACTCAACAGATATTATTGCTCCCATATTTTATGAAAGTAATTTTGTTTCTACCATATAATATAAACTCAGTGAATAACATTATCAAGAAAAATATTATTCTTATAATATATATTATGAACAGGTTATTCGTATGATGAACCATTAGTCTCTAATTATAACTCTTCATATTTTTGAATATGGTAGTGATTCAAAAAAACATATTCAAATATGTAATGTTATATATATTATGAATTAATGAAATCCAATGAAAAAATATTATCATGTATACAATGCTTCCAATCCATTACATATTTTCATATTTTTAAAATAAAATTAGAAATGGATTTATTTATTTCTCCATCCATCTATGGCCCATTATTAGAGATACATTTTTGAATACCATATCACCTATTAAGAACACTATTTTTCTATGATGACATCTGATTACTCTAATCTATTAGTAGGTACTTCTTAATTATATGAAGTCACCCAATAATTTATTAACCAATACTAAGTCATAATAGAGAAGCTTTACAAATCTAATTCCTACATTATAAAAAGATGCAATGATAAACATATAATGAAACAATATGGCATATGAAAATATTATTAGAATCTATTATTATATAAAAAAACTAATATTATATGTATACCACGTAATTTATTTAATCCATAAAATATTAGTGATTTAATTATTATATGATTTAAATAACCTTACTTATTTTACTATAACATTGAGTGAGTTATATTCTTTTGATCTTCACTTGAGACTCTGTATCCGATTAAAATGTTTTACAAAATCAAGAGGTAATGTGGAGATATATAAAAAAAATAATTCCCAAAGAGACATCATGTAATTATATTATACCATGAAAATTTAACATTAAATGGTTTTTCAACATTAATATTGAATTTACTCGATATAAAATAGAATTATTTTGGCATGTGATCAATAATATAAAAATCAATTGATCCCCATGATGTGTGTGAGGAAATCAAATGATGAAATTTGTTTTTATCTTATAGAACATTAATATTGTAATTTATAAATGTTTATTTATTATATTTGAATTCACATGATTCACCATTACCTTTTAAAATTTAATCTTAGTGATAGGAAACTATAAATATATAATCTCATTACACATAAAAAATAATATGGTTTCATATAATATTTTTTTGGTTGTACTTTTGTGGAACACACATAATGAATGATGATATTTAGATATCTGTGACTTATTAAACGAAACATTAACTATAAATTTATTCATGAAGAAAATAATTCCAATAAATTAAGAAGACTAATCATTAATTTTCTCCTCACCATTTATAATTCTAGAAAATTAATTTACATTCAGGTTCTGAAGGCCAATCCTATAAATTTACTCACAAAGGGAAATAGTAATTTGTATATTCAAACTAAATAACAAATTTGAGCCCTACATTATAATGAAGTGTTTTCTAGTAAAATTCTTTATCAAATTTCATTAACCATAATATTCAATTTATTTATGAGATAGAAATTAATTATTAATAATGTTCGTAGAAATTTACTATTTATTGAAAGTATAGGAAGGGGTAAAATCAAATGACTAAAGATATCATACACAAGACCTATTTATATGATTTCAATAGTTCTAAAAAATATATATATATCATACAATTATGATTTTTAGTGTCCATAAAATTTTAATTGAAATGGTAATTTATACAATATTATTAAATATTCTTAGATGAAAAATGCTTAATGACCTGAGTAATGTATTATTTCTTGTGTGGTCATGGATAGATTGAACTATAAATAAAAAAAGATTCAATATAGTCACACATCAAAAAATTATACCCAATGAATCATAATATTATAATATCCATTTATATGTTTATTAAAAATAAATTTGAAATAAGATTTCAATCTCCACAACAATTCATTAATGTATTCTTGATATTTTTGGTCTCTATGATAATTTAATCACTTTATGAGTGTGAGATGTTAATATAAATTCTAGCTTCATGAAATAAAGTACAAACCATGCATTGTAACTTACCAAACCAAAAAAATCTATATATTGATGAAATTATTTTCAACTTTACAGGAAATAAAATCATTGATAATTTCAAGACGAAATGACAAACCATGTTAAAAAACACATGTCCAAATGACTACACTTCATTAATTTGGAATTGGTTCTATATTGATTTTTCATTAAAATTATTATTTTGAAGAACTTACAACATGATCCTAATATATTTTTTATAATTATCCATTAATATTGAATAAACCAACATTTCATTCATTAATACATAAAAAGAGTCATGATATTAGTTATTGATTTGATTCATGGGAAATATATAAACCAAATATGATTTTATATTTCCAAAGGTAATAAAAATGTTATAAAATGGATACAGTAAATTTAGATTTATTTTTAATTGTATTATCTTTCATCTACTTAAGCTAATGAGATGAAATAATTATGTATATTTTTTAGTAAAACAATTATACATTAAATTAATAAAAAAGTTTATAAATATGAAAAATATGGTATTTTAACTTCATATAAGATTAATTTATGTTTTGATAATAAGATAATAAGTGTAGATTCTCAGTAACATTCTTTTAAAAAATCATAGGTGCGACCTATAGTGAAATATTTGGGTGAATGAATCTGTTCCATTCTATATTAGCTAAATAAATCATATAATCTCTTAATTATATAGGGTCCATTAAATATGATATTAATGATGTTGTATAAGTCATATGAAGTATTTTAAAATAGAACCCCTCTACTCTCTCTAGAGCCAGCTTGATGAATTCACAGGGACACACATCACAAAAAAACCTCACCATAAAATAAATATTAATCCATAAATCCCCTTGAATAAAAATTATTAAAAATATATTATAATAAACATGAAAAATCATAAAATTTAAGAATATAATGTAGATATTGACTCAAAATAGGATCTCATTCCTCATGAAAAGGATTAAAATTAATAACCAGTGGAAAATAACACCCTTTAGATATATCAATTTATATGAGCATTAAATGTAATCATCCAATCAATCTGTGGGAGGCTATCAATGAAGTATATTTTAAGGACTATAATATACCATCCCATATCCACTTTAGAAATATAGATAAGGTATGAGTGACATGAAATATAAACTATTTCTTCCCAAGAGGAGTCAATACCACTATGACATGAGGAAATACTTTAGGAAAAACCAACATATCAATATTTAGAAAATATATAAAAATGTATTGGGAAAAAGTATAATATAATTACAATGTATATTTTGGAATTATAAATAATCCTCAATAAATATAATTTTTGACTTTAGATTCAGTGTGTACTTCATAGGATTCAAATATTTGCCTACATTTATATTACAGATATTACATACCACTAAAAATATGATATCGATTCAACTAACAAAATCCATGTTTGGAATAATATATAAAACTATGAACCTATAGTAAATATAATCCTATATATTAGTGTCATATGACTATATATGGAAAACCTTCAGGGTTGAGAAATCCACACCACTCCTCTCTATATGATTTACCTGGTGGAAACTCTAGTGACAACCCTTGTGGCCATAAGATTGACATTACATAAAAATACCTATCATATTGTTTTATAATTCCTTATATTTCAACATTAATGATATGTAAGAGGCACATTTAACATATGTAAACAATAGGATTATTGATATGGTACACTTGATATACAAATTCTTCGTCATGTGAACTCTTTATGGTTCCTCTTATAATTTTAACCTACCTCTTAAGTTATAATAATCCTAAATCCATTATATATTATATTTTCAACAAACATAGATAAATTAGGTTCCAATAAAGTTTTCTTATCAAACCAACCTATCTACCCTATCCTGATCCAATGATAGCCCACAATTGTTTCCAATGTATTATTAATATTACAATATGTAATTATTAGGATCTAGAATTAAAATTTTTTACAATGAGATAATTTTCTCATAATAAATTGTAATACCAACTGAATTATAGTAACTGTTAATTTGCAATGGCCACATAATACATTAAAGGAGTCATCTATATTCAATATGTAATTTTCAACTAAAGAATAACCAATGTAGTAATAAATAAATAAAAACATATTTGAAAATACATAAAATAAATAAACATAATATTTAAACATAACCATCATCATTATTTACATCAATATATTATGTATAATCATAAAAAAATGAAAATAATGATAGTTTGGAAGCAATCAGTCGTAAAATATTCTGGTCATGATTATCCCGGATGAACTCATTCTCCCCAGAGCACTCCCTCGAGTGCACTATTCTTACCACTATGGTTTACACATGCTGGTAATGGCACAACCGACATCCTAGGGTGTACTTCGACAGGGATAGTTCCTTTCCCTCTCTTTCCTTGTCATTTATTTCTTCTCTGGGATTTGACCTCTTGTTTTCGAGCCTTCATCTGTGTACCTTGGCTACTCTTCCAACCAGACCCACCATGCTCTAGACTATATTTTTAGTCTTGTTCGTCTCTCTTATAGGTGGTTTGGGATGTGCTGGATCGTGGTCATGGTTCGATTCAAAGGCCTATTGCTTATGGGCCTTCGACTGTGATCCTCAGCTGCTCTGCCGACCAGATCTACTAAACTTTAGAATCCATTTTTCCCCTGTTAATTTCTCTTCTCAGTGGTTTGGGATGTGCTGGTTCATGGTCAGGGTTCGCTTTAAAGTTAATTATTCCTATTTTCCTCAGATATCTTCGGGTTTTGGTTTTGTGGTCTGCTTCTTTCCAACCTCAACACTAACATCTTGATGATGTTTTCTGGGATGAGTACCTTGTGGCATTTTCATTTGATTTTCTTTTTGAATTTTAAATTTCATAACCGCTAAATCAAGTGATGTTTGGACAATCGGTAGGATCCCACTTACCCCTGAAAGTTGTTTTATGAAAAGAATAAAAAATTATTTGGAGGTAATAAGAAATTGAGGAATACATTTCATGGGATGAAAATGAATTTTACAAAATTATTATACTAAAAATACACATCCTAAAATAAAATATTCATTCCTATATCAATTTTAAATGTAATATCCCATCACTTTTCTCCTTTTGTACACCCAAAAAAATAGCAATCCATCTCAATGACAAATAAGTGATGTTACATTATGTACATAAGTGGAAATCAATATTCTATATACACAAAGACCATTTGTAGGGCATAAGAAAATTTTTATTATATATTTAAACAAAAGTATATGTGCATAAAATTTAAAAAATAAACTATGATATACTAATTTAAAATATAAAAAGTACATTACATTACACATTTTATGAAAAAACATATCATTGAAAAATGTAGTTAAAAAATTAATTAATACAAAATATTGAACTAATGTTGGACCAAATTAATTTAGATTTATAGTTAAAATTATGATAATAAATATACAATTTCACATAAATCATTTCATATTTCTTCCTCAGTGTTTTCCTATGACATAAAAAAAATATAAGACCGATATAAAAAATAAATAGGTCAACAAACGGTAATCCGGTGTTCAAATTAGAATCCAAAACTAATTATATTTTTGTAGCAACATTGTTGTATAAAACATGTAATGAGTAGCAAGAAAATGGAACTATTCAAATTTTAATCTTCAATAAGTCCACCTTAGCCATAGTGGAATCTCTACCATTTTGAATTTTTGGATGAGAGATATTATAATCTAGTGGTATATAAAAAATAGATTCCCCCTTTAGTTTCCACAGTATTCTACCAATTCATTCGAAATTAAAGATACAAATTAAATTAATTCATTTATTTATATAAATTATAATTATCAGCCGTATAAAAACAACCCATTCACAATTATTCATCATCTATGATGATTTATATTAAAAGTTCATATTCACATTTAAAAATAAAAAGTGGAAAAAACATTGGCATAATTCACAAAAAAACTTTAATGAATGAAACTATATATTTATAAATTTATTTTTTGAAACAAATTATGTTATTATTCATTTATAAATCATTATATAACATCTATTCAAAATAAATCCCACTATTTGATAAAAAAATATTATTAATAATGAATCAAACACCTTAGGTGGAACTTTTCATTTAATAGAGAATCTATAATTTGTATAGAAATGTCTGTTGTTATGTTCAAGATTATGAAAAACAACTTTATTATCATTAAATAACAACATATAACCAATATATATATATCTTACTATTGTAAAAAATATTTTAATTCATGTTACAGAACAAGGTTTTGTTACCCTAGGAAGATGTATAGAATAAATTATTAACAACCGAGAAAATTAGTGATAAATATTATTATCCCAATAATAATGATAATGTAGAGTCCCATGAATTTTATTAGAATCCCTTAAATTAGAAAATACCATATCATAATTCATCTAATAGAAAGATTTATTGACTATGGATATGAGTGAGAAAGAACATGGAAAAACAATCAAGAAATAATAGGAGATATATATTTGGTGTGAGATGTGTAGATGAAATAATAAAAATCGTTAATAATCACCATGTATTAAGAAAAAATAGAGATATAAAAATGGGGTTATCTTCTTGAGTTTTCCTTAAAACATTGGATGTTTGTTTTAAAATTAATTATTAATCATTTCAGTGTTTATTTTTTAAAAGATATTAATGATTAAAAAAATATGTACCAACAATTCCTTATTAAATAAAATTTTAATTTTTAATTATATGGTCCACATGCATGGGCCGGGTAAACATGTACCCTAATTATATAGCCCAATATATATTTAAATGTTTCACATTTCAATAAATAATCTCAATGTAATTAAAAATATATAAAAACGAAAAAATATATAATGACATCATGGGGGCCATAATTATTTTATCCCATGGAGGTTGAGAATAATCATTTTTTCATGAAATATACCTCATCAATAATTTGGATATTGTAGTGCATCTTAGTTCATTTTAGTTTTTATTTACCACAAAATTGATTAGAAACTCCATTTAATACACTGTTTAGAGGGAAAAAAATTCATACTACATACAACTGTTTTCATAAAACATTGTATTATTGTATTATATTATTATGAAACAAAAAAGATATAAAAATTATAGTCTAATAATAGAGAAATACAATAACAACAACAATATACAAAATGAATGAAATAAAAATATCATAATAATTTTTATAATCACCCATTGAATCATCATTATCATCTTCCATATCTATATTTGGTTGGATGAAGAGTGCAAGAGGATATTCAAAAATCCACTCTTACATTATAATATTTGTATTTCATATTCCATTTATCAAATAAATTTTCATATGGATGTGTTATCTAAATTTGATTGGCCTTCAAAATTATGTGAAAAATGGTAGGTTAAAATATGTTAGAGAAACAACCTATACAATAGGAGGTGTCAAAAATACACTAACTCTCTTAGCTGTATAATTATGTTACCGAATAATATCAATTATTGTATGTGAATATATATTATCTATAGTGATAAGATTTTATTTTTGTTTTTAGTATATCAAAAGTAGGTCTAACAAACTCTTTGGTTAATAATGTAAAAAGTTTAGCTAAAATAATAGATGTAAAAAATGATATTTTTGGTTTTATATATAATTGTATGCATTATAATTATATAAAATATTTATTTAATGAAAAAACCCCTAACTTATATTCCTATAATATTAAAACATTATTACCTGTTTCCTTCTCCTATACCGAATATCTCACTCTTTCATTTTACCTTTCCACTATTACTTTCCATTTTTAGCCATCATTTTTTATTTTATTGATAAAAAATATTCCATTGATTTATTCCATATATGATACATAGGCGGAGTAGTCTCAACATTGGTTATGGATAGTGGGGTGGTTAAGTAGTATGTTCTACTTTATGGGTAAAATAAATTAGCTCCCTCGTCTACCATACCTTATTTTACACCCTTTTAAAGAGCTCAAAACTCATAGTACATAATTTAGAATTGAGATTGGGATGATGGTATGGATATTAGATTTGGTGAGGATGTTGTAGGATAGCCAATATGTGTTGATTTTTTCTAAAAAATAGTTAATTATAATATATAGTCTTATGTTCCATTATAAATCTCATCATGTGTTGGTAGTATGGCTAGTATAGTTCTTGGTTGAATATTTTATCTGGATTTATATTCTAATATTCTCAAATCCTCTAGGTTGTGTTAATATAAAAAAATTATATTTTATTATTTTTCCACATATTTATCCATGATTGTTTTAATGGGTTCCCCTAAAGGTCATCATTTGTGATGAGTAGTTATTGTGATTGAATAAAGAACACATTATCATAAGAGATAATTCCCCACAATGATCTTGTTTACTATGGGTATCATGATTTTTTCAATTTAAAAGGTATCAAATACATACATTAATGACCATCCCACCATATTAAATTTATTTCAATATGTGATTTTAGGATCTCATAAGGAATGGTGTGACAGTATGAAACCAAAAATCTTTATTATTTTCATTATATTTATGATAAATTATCCTCCCATAATAGCACATTCCAATTGATATAAATTCCATCAAAATATCATATCAAAAAATTCTATAAAATGTGTTTCTTGCAACCAAAAATTTAATATTACATATCTATATCAATTTGGGTTATTACTCCATGGGTATCAAGTTTAAGCATAAATGTGGTGATGATTTAAATATGAAAAATCCAATATAAGATTCTTTTATGAATTATATATTTTATTTTATAGGTTCCTAACATATTTTGGGTTTCATATTAATTTATTATAAAAAATTAATGTAACATTAATAACTATTTAAATAACTAACCACATGTTGTATTCTAAAAATTTTATAATATTTCAAATAATTATTAATACATTTTCGGGGAAATTTTGTATTGGATGGATTAAATCAATTACATGCCATTATTAAAAACATATTTTGATGGTGTTATTCCCAAAATTATATAAATTATATAATTATGTTTCAATGAATTTTGATGAAGGCCTATCATAGGGCATGGAAACAAAATTTATATAATACATAGTGTCATCAAGTGATTATCCCAAGGAATTATCCTGAAGAAGAGTGCAGAAAAAACAGTTTGTTAGTTTAAAACGATGGTAAAAACAGTTTCTTTTTAGAATAAATTAATGATAAAGTAATTTAATGGGAATTTGAAATTCAAATGTTTGAAAAACAATGATATTAAAAGGGTGATGAGTTCTGGGTCATTTTCCCAACTGTAATGATATCCTAATTCAATTTAATTCAATCATTTTCTTCTTCATTGATTAAAGTGAGTTTCCACAATCTTTTCCTCTCACTTACTTGGTGAAATTATAATGGGGAGAGAAAATCTTCCCAAGATCTTAGTTTGGTCAACTCATATTCCATGTGAAAAATAGTTGTATTGAATATCCCAAATTTTCATGGTCAATATTCACTTGGGACATGTTTATCCCAATAAATCAGGAACATTCACTTCCCCTTCTACACGTAATGATGATCATTGAGTACTCCACCATTAATCCTCTTTCTATTCCATAATATATAAAATAGAAATTAGTGGAGAGAGATAATGATTATTTTACCAATGGAAAAATCAATACAGGAATTAAAATTCAAGAACGGTCGCACTTGATAATAAAATCAGCCATATGAAATTGAAAAGAACTTTGAAGAAGAAATAAACTTCATTAAATTACATCCATGAACTCAGGCATTATAAAATAGAAAACCAACCTTTCCCCAATCAATCAATATTTTTACCCCACCATGGTGAGGGTAAATGATATTAATAGGGATGAATAAGGCCTTAAAAATGTATGGAAAAGAAAAGAAATAAAAGTGAACATCTAAAATCTATCCTCCATGGTGTCCCAGAAGGAATGGGTTGGAATGAGAGATGCTTTGAGAGGTATGATCTCTCCACCTTTTATAGCCAGAATTTCCCCCCGAATTTTGACCCAATGTAGCCCCATAAAATGGAATCTTCACGTGTTTCACTCTTCTTTAATGTTGTTCATAATTATCTTGGGAATTTCCCCTCAAAATATTCATGGATATGAACATGTATTCCATGTGTTATTCCCGTTTTATTCTGATCATTTATTCTGTCCAGTTAGAATCTAAAAATCAAAAACCTATTTATTACGATGTTTTAATGGAACCATAGACGGCTAATTAAGGCATCCTCTCCTTCCTGAATGTTGTTCAAAAATCTCTTTCTCATCCACCCTCCAAATTTCTGATCATGTGGGCCTACCATGAATGACTTATAGACCCCACACCAAAACCAAGAAGATCTACAAATAACTTTCTTGGAAAACATTGTGAGCTTATTTTGAGCTTCCATATTGTTAATTAACCTTTTGGCTTAAAAGGATGAATGGAATCATTGGGTGTATAGAATCTGTAGAAGAATAAAATTTTCAATTTGAGTTAGTTTAAATAATTTTAAGGACATCATACAGAAATGATTTAAAATAGTTAAAACTCTGAAATGGGCCATTTTTACTATTATTCTCAAAATAATTCCAATAACATAAAAATGTATCAATTTATCATAATGTAATAATTTCGTGGGTTTAAAAACAATTAAATTAAATGTAATTTAAATTGAAAATATTATCTCAATCAATCCCCCAACACATATCACTTGGAATCCTGGAGAAATAAATATAAAAATAAAATCAAATCAAATACAAAACACATAATAATGAGATATACCAAATCCATACTAAGAAGCAAAAGAATATAATTCCTCATCAAAAAAAATTATTTCAAGATCTCCATTTTAGATTATTTAATATATTTCTACATAACTAACTGACTGAAAATTAATTTTTTGTTATCAAAACACTTTTAAGGAAAAAGTGAGAAACCACACAAACAGTCCGAATAAAAGATAACAATGCAAGAAAAAAAGAAAAACCAGATCCAACTACCAGACATGCCCCAACCCAATAACTATTCCATGATAACAAGCCATCACCAACATAGGACCCTTAGACAAGAAGTCCCTGCAAAATGCATGGGCACATTATGGATGACATAGTCAGACCCTCTCATGCCTCTCAATTCAAAAGGCCTACACCGATGAAGTCTTCGCGCACTAATCCTTATATGGCACAAGTTCAAATAGAGAGCTGGAAACAAGAACCAAGAATCTAAAAAAGGAAGATAATAGGAAGAACCAAGGACAACACATCACGCACAAACAAACCTCTCAAATCATTTGACCAAGACATACAACATAAACAGAAACATTAAGGAGAAACTTAATATTAGCTGAGTCCCTCTCCCTCAAAAGATTCCAGGATAATGATGAAACTTTTAAGTCTGTAACCTCCATCATCCTCTTTATCAACTCAGAATCAAGTTGCTCCTAGGTCAAAATGTACTCCTTAATGCTGATTTCCCCTCAGTTTAAACCTCTAACCAGAATTTCGTCCTAACTGTCAATCCATGATAGTTTTTCCTCTTTGGGATACACATTTAGAGACCTACCCATCATTTTGGTGGCCTCCTCTTACGGTGCATTGACCATCAAGACCATATCAATCACTTCTTCTTCAGAGTTTAATAGGAGAAAAAAGTCTTCATCTTTTTCTCCTTACCTCTATTGGCACAGATACACGACATCCATCTTCTTATCATTCAACTTATTTGTAGAGTAGGTCACCAAAGGTGGGGGTACCGAGGAGTAGTCCTTCCCCCCTTCTTTTTTTGAATCCCATTCTTCACATTGTAATTGAAACCTCATCAGTCGAATAGTGAAGTTCACTACCGTTCGATTTCTTAATGCCGACATTTTCTCCCTCACCTTAGGTAATGGGATCCAAATTCACATTATCCTACGGAAGACCTTAGAACCTATTACACAAGGGAACTGAGGTCTGAATTATGTTTGTACCCCTTCCCTCACCCACCATTTGTAACTCCTATCAAGGTATATAACCACTTCCACCCAAATGATTCTTCTCTGTACCTAAGACACCCCCCATCTAGATAAATCCAGCCAATTTCCTCAGCATGACTGGTCTATAATAAGCCACATACCCTGAATTGATGTTTTTTGTTACTGTCCCCTGAAGCCCCCTCCCAGTTTGCACAAGCAGCGTGCACCATAGGACCATTGAGTCAACAAGGCTTTTCACATCCAAACACACACAAGAGACACCATAGACATGAAAAATTTATACTTCTCCACCTAATGTGAGTCAAGGGAAGTGTTTCACAATATAAATTTTTAGGGTTGTTTTGTGGCTTTCTGTTTGTAGGATTTAGAAGATAAAAATTCTGACGTCGAAAAAGGAAGGCTTCACTCTTTTTGAAAAAAATTGCATGATTCAAGTTTTCACTCTATAATGGTCTCCTTATCTACCCCTTTGTATAAAATCAGCTTCATCATCATCATAAATCAAGGAATGTTCATTCCATTTAGAAATTTTCTACAAAAAACTTCTTCTCAAACATTTTTTTTCATGAATTCTATAGAGAGGCACAACTTTCATTTTATATTAGAAGCTCTAGAAACACACAACTTCTTTTATCATGAAAGCTCGAGAAAGGAATGATTTTTTTCAAAATGAAAAATTCAATAGAAACCTCATGTATTAAAAATTATATTTTCCACCAAAATTATCATAAAATTAGATAGTACCCCACAAGACATCTTCTCCCACACTTCTGTTTAATAAGATCATGAAATTTTACATTAAGAAGATGTTGAATAGGGAAAATTGGCTGGTAATGTGGCTAAACTAATAGGATACTCATGGATTCTAATGGCCACAATAATTAATTTATAAGGTAGGCCATAATAAAATTGATTATTTTGAAAAGGGGGATTAAAACCAAATAAATGCCTCAATCATTTTAAAAAAGAACCCCAATCCCTCATGTTTTGTCAGGAATAAATCTAATTTTAGTTAAAGAAAGCATGGTATAGTTCTATAAAAAAATAAGTTGAATGTAAAGAATATGAGAATACAAATAATCCTCAATGTAATGTGATTTCAAAAATAAAGATAGTGATATGTCTCATGAGATTTAAAAATCAGAGTACTTTTCATGAAATTCCGAGAGATTTGAACATGAAACAAAGAAATTTCAGCATTCATTTAAGCTCAGTTTCACATAATATATTGGTTCAAATATTGACATGAGTTTCAAAAATAGAAATGACAATTATTTTAGCTCAAAATATTTGTCAAACACACTACATTTTAAAAATAAACAGATAGATATCTAGAAAATAATTGTTTTTGTTTTTTTATATAAAAATAAAAAACTAAAAATAAATGACAATCCAAAACTAAAAAGGTTCTCTCCCCCACAAATAAATTATGTAGTGTCCTCAGTGAATTAAAATGTATTTAAAATGAATGATGATTTTAAAATGAATCACATCAAGCAAGAATGTGTAATGGAGATGTATGACCTAATGAATTTTATTGATATACAAGATGGAGGAGTGTGATCTCATCCACTGGCTCTGATGGAAGGGTCCCATGTATTTTCTTCATCCAATTCCAATTCAAAGTGAATGGATCCTTCTCTCCATTGTTCATAATTTTAACATCACCAAAAGGATATACATGAGTAACTATAAATGCACCTTCCCATCTGGAACGATGTTTACATGGTATTAGTTGAGTCATGAGTTAAATAACAACACTTTGTCTCTCGGATAGAAGTCTTTCCTTCATAGCAGCTTGTCATGGGCTACTCTTTATCAATCATTATAAATCCTAGAAACTTAAAATTATTCACTTTTTATTTCCTCCCACTATTTCAACTTAAATATTCATTACTACCCAACAATTCCATGGTCTAAATTCATTTTCCTCACAACCCAATATTCCATATGATTTAATTCAAAAGGTAGGTGTCATATTTTACCTTAAATCAATATATATAGACTCATTCCAATTGTGGTTATTTAGGGTATATTGTAAGCCCATAAGGTATCTTCTACCCTTTGGTTCCAATCCTTCATATTTGGATTAACTGTCTTTTCCAAAATTCCTTTGATTTCCCTGTTGGAAACATCATCCTTCCCATTAGTCTATGGATGATAGGGAGTTGATGATTTATGATGCACCCCATACTACATCATAAAACTCACCATTTTCCAATTGCATAAGTGAGTTCCCTAACCACTGATTATTTCTCTGGGCACTCCAAATCTGGAAAATATGTTAGACCTGAAAAAATCATAAAAAAATATTTCATCTTCAATCCTTATGGTTATTGCTTCCACCCATTTGAAAACAGAATCAACATTAAGAAATATATAATAACTACCAAATGACATCATGAAAGGTCTCATAAAATCTTTCCCCCAAACTTAAAAAATGACATAATAATTTAGTGGATTTCGAGGCATTTCTTGTTTCTTTGAAATATTTCCAAAAAACTGACATTTCTGAAATATAATAAAAAATTCATGAGCATCTTTAAAAATGGTGGTCCAATACACTCCAGATTTTAAAACCTACCATTCTATCTTTTGAGGACCAATGTGGTCTCCTCAAGGTAAAGTTTGACAAAAATCAAAGATATATTTAACATCACTCTCAGGTAAAAATATTCTTATAACTTGATCATTGAAAATCATTCCAAAGTAATGGATCCTCCAAAATGTAATACCTATATTCAACTTTCAGTTCTTGAATTTTGTGATAATTGAAAAGAGATGGGACATGAGATGATACCCGAAAATTGACCATGTAATCATTCCAAGGCACTTCTCTTTTAATCAAGTACAACTGCTCTCCTGGAATTTGATCATTCAATGGGTCTCTTTCTAGAATTTCAATTTCAGCTGTATTTGGCTATCTAATTAAGTGATCCGCCACTTGGTTCTCAGATCCATTTTTATCCATGATTTCTATATTGAACTCCTAAAACAATATCATCCATCTCACTAACATCGGTTTAGCATCGTCTTTCTTCATCAAATATCTCATAGCTGCATGATCAGAAAACAAAGTGACTTCATTTCTAATAAGATATTATCTAAATATTTCTTGAAGCAAAAACAACTACTCAAAAATATTTTTCTATGGTTGTGTAAATCTATTGTTCCACATATAAGGTTCTTACAGCAAATTAAATGACTTGTGGTCTACCCTCAATTCGTTGATAAAGGACTGCTCCAACTGCTTGGTTAGAGGCATCACAAAGTAGCTCAGATGTTTCTTCCCAATTTGGTAGTTGCATCACAGGTGGTGAAATCAATCTCTTCTTCAACTGTTCAAAGTATTCCCTACATGAACCATTAAATTCAAAATCAACATCTTTCAAATGTAATCTTGAGAGAGGGAGAGAAATTTTACTAAAATCTTTGATAAACCTCTTGTAGAATCATGCATGTCCTAAATATGATCTAACATGATTCAAACAAGTTAGGTAAGGGAATGAATTTATCACATAAATTTTTTATTTACCCACAACTACTCCATTTTTGGAAATGAAATGACCAAGTAGAATTCTTCTTTTAGCTATTAAATGACACTTTTCAAAATTTAAAACAAGAATTTTATCATTTAATGTTTTCAAAACGTTTTACAGATTTTACAAATAATGAGAAAAAGAATATCCAAAAAGGGTGATATCATCTAAGAAAACTTCCAAGAAATTTTCAATTTTATTATAACATATTGTCATGTCCCGTCCTCGGGGCCCATGTTGTAACTACCCCAAGCCCACATTTCATAGGCAAGGACTGGTAACTAGAACCTATGGCGTAAATCCTAATAAATGGGAAGGCATTGCCTTTATATAAGTAAAGAAACACAACAGAGTACGTAAGATATTGTAAACAATAAGTAAACTGAGTACAAAAGTATGTTCTAAAATGTAAATGGGCCAGAATACAAACCCAACTGAAAGTACAATACAACTGAAAAAAAATTACATCAGCAATAAAGTAAATCAGAAACCACTGAGTCATCCTCCAGCTATCCCACCTGAATGGAGGGTATAGATGGTCTCCTCAAATCCTCTGGTCCGGCCATCCACTCCGTGTATGCCCCGCCTGATAGTCCACCTCCGGGTACTATCCCGCTCAACAAGCCTCAACCATAATCAGCGTTGTCTGTCGTCTGTAACCAACACAACGTAGTGCAGGAATGGCCCGTGCAAGTCTGAGTATACGATATTCCGTAGGGGCACCGAGACCCTCGAAGGACTCCCAGGATCCACAATGGATAAACCAGAAAGGAAGGATACAAAAACAAAGTATCAATCAACTCTACATAGTTATATGCCCATACATATACATAGGTCATCAATTCCAGTTCGGCTCTAACTCACGATCCCAAGTACAACCCAGTCCACACCGGAAAACACAACCCGATCCACACAAGAAAGCATGTCAATCATAAGATGATAATCATTGAATGTAAATACTCAGCTCACACATGTAAGCTACTCATGATGATGGGCAGAGATGATTATATGTAGCCTCTAAATCATCTCCTCTACCGAACCCACATATGATCCAAGTACAGAAGTCGTCACTGCCAAGCCCACGTAGGATCCAAGTACAGTAACCATCACTGCTGAACCCACGTAGGATCCAAGTATATTCTTCATTGCTACCGTACCCACAGAGTTTCCAAGTACAATCTTTTTCGCAACCGAACCCACATAGGATCCATGTACAATCGTCATCGGCGTCACAGTCACAGCCAGCTTTAGGGGTCCCGCACACAGCACGGTCAATTGCTAGAGGGTCTGCTCCAAAAGCCAAGGGGTCGATACAATAACTTCCACAAAGTCTAGAGTTCATATATGAAAAAGTTCTGCCTCGTCAATAGGAACTCAACGCGACAGACGGCACGTCAATCAGACGCCCGGTTTGAGGGTTATTGGCATTTTTGTCCTAGGTGCCTGGTCAGATTTTATGTTAAACCAATGAAACCGTACTCCAGCTACATCCAATCCTCGAGTGGAGTAAGCCAATAGAACTGTCTCACTAATAGGATTTCAACGTATGTGACGAAAAGTCATTCGGACGTCCAGTCGTTAAGTTATAAGCATTTTCACTCCAAGGGCCTGGTTGGTTTAAGGTTCGAACCAACCCCGCCATACACAAACATTTCCGAAAGCTTGAGTGTAATATACTGAAACCACTGTCTCGATACAAGATTCCCAATCCAAATAAAAGTGCGTCGATTGGAGGTCCATAGCTCATGTTATGGGAATTTCAACGAACCAGGTTCGAAACAAGGGGGTTGGGGCCCGGTCCGACCCGGCCCGATACCCCCTTGGTCAGCACGAAATGGGTTGACCTGACCCGGGTCCGGGCCCGGCTAGGCTCGGTAGCCAGCCGCGGCCCGGCTCGCGACCGAGCGGGGTGCAAAGGGGGAACGCCCCATTTGTTTCATAAATGGATGCCCCCCTGGTGGGGTCCGCCCTAGGTAGGTCCGGGGGGTCACGCCCCTCTGGTTTCTTCCGAAATGGCCGTCTATAATGGCCGACAAATAGAGCCGCTGTGAGACCCGCGGGGGTCCTGCCTCCTGGAGCGCCGACGGCCGGCCGAGCTCGGATGCCCCTACTGAGGACCGCCATGGATCCTATCCGACCGGCGGTGGCATGATGGCACCACACTCCAATGTCGAGGACCTCTCCGGTCGCGTCCCCTTTGAAGCTCTGGCACGGCACGGTGGTGTCGCGCCCCTCCGCTGCGACCCACTTGTGGCTGTAGCCTCCTTCGGCCCCACCAGCGTGGCGCGACTGCGCCGCGCACTTTCCCCGCGGCCCGCCCCAGCCGCAGTCTTCTTCTTTCCGGCATGGTGCAACGTCACCACACCGCCTTCGCCGGATATATCAACAAAGATCAAGAAGAAAAATGGGAGGAGGACCGACCATGTTTGTGTAGTCTGATCTCCTCCTATTATGACAATAACATTAGGCCAAAATAATCAACGAAGTTGTTAAATTAACCATGAACGAAGATAACCCCTACCTCGATAAACAATGTCATTTGATGGCGACACAGAAGATGGAATCACGGCATGAGGTTTCGAAGACGGTGTTGGCATGCGTCCAAGGAGGGGATGGAGTCTCACACTAGCTGCGAAGAGAGGATTGAAAGGAACGTCGTCTCTCCTTATGGTGATGACGTTCTTCGTCGAATGATGTCGTTCTTCAAGGGATGAACTAGAGCTCTATCCCCTCTTCTTAACACAACAAGCTATCCCCAAAATTGAATAAATCTCATCTTATTTTTTCAATTCAATCCATGCATTCAAATTTCCAAAATTCAAACACATAACTCAATTAGTTGTTGAGGTTCAATTAATTAAATTAATGTGAGTTGGCATTATTATAGAGGGAGAGAGGGGAGTTACTCAAATAACGGGGGAGTTAAGGAGTTTGGGAATTTGAAGTGTTGGGGCTCGTTTGGGCCCCACCTCACCTTTATCCTCTCAAGGGTAGTTAGTAACTAGTGGGTCCCACCCCAATTCCCACACCTAGGATATAACCACTTAGAATAAAGAATAAAATTGTAACACAATTTTATTTTACTTTTCATTTAATCCACATTTTTAAAAACTCTTCCAAAGTAGACACATCTTCGGTAAAGGTCCTCTTAAGTAATTACTGGTGATGTGGTTCCATCGGTGCCCTCATATTTCAATTCCGAGTATCGGTTCAAAAGATAGAAAAACCTGCTCATTCGTTCACTGAACGTACCCAAGCTAAACTTCAGAAATTGATTTCGGGCACACTGGGTCTCTGAATCAGGTGCCGTCAGAAACTGCGTACTCATAAAATCCCAAAGAATTTTAAAAACAAATTCAGTTAAATTTACAGGTCTTTACATTACTCCCACCTCAGGGATTTATGTCCCTGTAAGGCTACATCATAAACTCGGGAAACAAATGAGGGTATTGTGCATGCATTTGAGCCTCCCACTCCCATGTGCTCTCCTAAAGGATCCCATGCTACCTCCTGATGCACACTAGAGGAATCAATTGTTCATGTAGGACCCGCTCCTGTGGATCCTCAATCTCCACCGGAACCTCCGCAATTGTCTCCCTGTCATCTATGTCCAGTTCCTCATGGTCTATGATATGCATCGGGTCGTGCACGTATCTCCTCAGCAGAGATACGTGGAAGATGTCGTGCACCCGGTGCAACTGAGGTGGAAGAGCCAGGCGATAAACCACCTCACCAATCATGCTGAGAACCTGGAATGGTCCGATGAAGTGTGGAGATAACTTGCTTCCCCAGACAAATCTTCTTAACCCACATCTAGGTGAGACCCGTAAGAAAATTTGGTCACCATCCTCGAACTCTAGTGGTCTCCGCCTCCTATTAGCACAAGACTTATGTCAGGTCTGTGCAGTCCTCATCCACTCCGGGATGATCTGCACCTTCTTTTTCATGGCCTGGACCATCTATGGTCCTACAAGTGATGACTGCCCAAGGTTTTTCCAGCACGTAGGTGATCTGTAAGGTCGTCCATACAATGCCTTGTATGGTGCCATCCCAATGGTGGAGTGGTAGCTTTTGTTGTACGCAAAATCCACCAAAGGTAGGTGATCCTCCCCATTACGACCAAAGTCAATGACACATGCACAGAGAATGTCCTCGAGTGTCTAAATGGTCCTCTCCATCTGGCCATCCGTCTGTGGGTGAAAGGTGGTGCATAGGCATAGCTGCATCCCAAATTCCTCCTAGAACCCCTTCTAAAGCCGAGAAGTAAAGTGAGCATCTCGATCGGAGACGATAGACAATGGAACACCATGAAGACATAAGATCTCATGAACGTAGAGGCATCCAAAGCTCTCCACTGACCCCTTCTCTCTGATAGGTAAGAAGTGAGCCGACTTGGTGAGTTGGTCGACAATCACCCAGATGGAGTCGTGTCCTCTGGAAGTACGTGGATGCCCTTTTCACTAAATCCATTGATATTCCATCCCACTTTCACTCCAGGACCTCTAAGGGCTGTACGAAGCCTGCTGGTACCTGGTGGTCTGCCTTCACCTGTTGGCAGGTGAGGCAAAGTGAAACAAACTCTGCCATAGCCTTCTTCATACCCGACCACCAGTGATGTCGTCTGAGGTCTTGGTACATCTTCGCTACTCCAGGATGTACCACTAGAGGGGAAGTGTGAAACTACCTCATCACGTCCTCCCGTAATGCATCTGGTACCATGGTACATCCCCTGGAAAGGATGACGTACTCTCCTCCTACAGAAAATCCATCAGGTGCCTATCCTGAGGATATATGTGCAAGTCGCGTCTCATTGTAAACATCCCCATGCTGTGTCTCTCTAACCCACTGAAGTAGTGGAGGAGTGACTGTGAGTGACCGTAGAAAGGCTGCTCCATCTCTATTCACAAAGGATATCTACAACGCGGCTAGTTGATCTGTCGCCTCTCCAAGTAGCTGAATGCCTGAACTCATACTGAGAGAATAAGCTACTACTTTCCCCTTACCAGGAGTATAGATTATCTCACAGTCATAGTCCTGGATGAACTCGAGCCATTGCCACTGTCTTCAGTTCAGGTCCTTCTGCAAGAAGATATACCTGAACCTCTGGTGGTCATAGTAGACTATAAAGCGCTCGCCCATTAGATAGTGCCACCACATCTTCCAGGCGAAGACCACTGATACTAACTCCAGGTCATGGTTAGCATGGTTCTACATGTTCAGCCTCAACTGTGGTCAAACATTGGTGATTAATGCCCACTCTTGTATCCGGACACACCCATGTACGGTCTCTGATGCATCGCAGTAAACTACATACCCTACTCCCTCCTCTGGTAGCCTCAAGATGGGTGCACTGGTCAATCTCTGTATCAGCTCCTAGAAGCTATGCTGACATCTATCTGACCACGTGATGGGTTTCCACTTCTTCTTCAATGCTGAAAGTGGTGCTACAACTCTGAAGAAGCCTGTCACAAATCTCCGATAGTAACTAGCAAGACCTAGGAATCTCCGTACCTCTGTCACCCTCCTGGGTTGCTTCCAAGATTGAACTACCTCGATCTTTGCAGGATCCACTGCAAATCCTGCCTCAGAGATGATGTTCCCCAAGAAGCGGACCTCTAGAACCCCGAACTGACACTTTAAGAGCTTACCATAAAGGTGGTTATCTCGGAGTGTATCCAGTACAACCCGCAAGTGGTAAGCGTCCTCCTCCTTAGTAGTCGAGTAAATCATAATATCATCGATGAAGACTATGACAAACCGATCGAGGTAAGGCTGGAAGATCCGGTTTATGAGACTCATGAACACTGCTGGATTGTTGGTTCTGCCGAAAGGCATAACCAAGAACTCATAGTGGCCATACAGACACCTGAAGTCCGTCTTCTGTACATCCTCATCTCGAACTCTGAGCTGATAAGAGCCTGAAATGAGGTCTATCTTCGAGGACCATCGTGCACCTTTGAGCTGATCAATGAGGTCATCAATCCTTGGGAGTGGATACTTGTTCTTTACGGACACCTGATTCAGGAGATGATAGTCGAAACATAGTTGTAAGTTTCCATATGCCTTCTTGGTAAATACAATCGGAGAAGCCCAGGGTAAAACACTAGGTCAGATGAATGCCTTGCCCTGCAAGTCCTCCAGCTGTACTCGCAGCTCACGGAGCTCAGCAGGATCCATCCGATATGACGGTGTAGATATTGAGGTTTTCCCTGGATAATGGTCAATAGAGAAGTCTACCTCTCTGCGATGAGGTAGTCTAGGAATATCGTCTGGAAAAACGTCCGCATACTGATCCACCACAACAGGAAAACTCGGACTCCTCTCATCAACTACTCCCAGGATGAGACGAGCCAAATGATGAGTGACCATCTTTCCTCTCCTCTGTGTGAGTCCATCCCGCACTGCAGAGGCTCCCTTCTCGGCGATGAAGGTGAACCAGCTCCCATCGGTGCAGACAAACCACACCTTGCACCTAATATAGTCGATCTGAGCATGGATCATAGATAACCAATCCATGCCCATGATGACATCGTAAGGCCTCGATTCCACTACAAGAAGATTCAACCCAAAGCTCTCACCTCCTAGAGTAATATCACACTGCCAGAACCAGTTTGTAATTGTCGAGTCTGCTCCCGTAAGAGTCTCTAGCCATAAGGATTGAGCCAACGGCTCCGTCGAAATCTCCGAGCTCCGTACAAGGAAAGAGGAAAATAATGAATGAATTTCTTTTGTGTCTAATAGAACTGCATCAAGGGTGGAGTAGATAGAGATAGTACCTCGAATCATCTCAGGTGCGGCGTGGTCATAGGCCTCCAATGCCTGAAGATGAGCCTGCCTCTATCTGCCAGCTCCCTGTAGTCGGGGTGAACCTCCTTGTAGTGGTGGTTGTAGAGCCCCGAAGCGTCGTCCACCACCTAATTCTTGGCTAGCTCCTCTCCCTCATCTGCCTACTCCCTGCAGACTGCCACGGTTGAACCTCTACCTCTACCTGGGTGGTCCCTCAACCGTCTACTGTTCCTATGCATGGTAGGCCGGGCAGTCACGAACCATGTGACCCTGCCCGCCGCATGCGTAGCACTGTCTGCCTATCATATGGCTGGCTCTGCTGCGTGTTACCCGCACCTCCAAACCAGTATCATGAGGTCGTCCACCTGATGGTCTGGTCTTCTTGGACCTCTACGACATCTGTCTACTGCCGGCTGCAAAAGACGCCGCTACGTATCACCATGCGGTAACCCTCGCCGCTTGTGTAGGTTCAGCAAGAAAGCTCTCCACAATAAGGGCTCGCTCCAATACTCCTGCCTACATCATAATACTGAGTGAGATTATTGATGCCCTGATCTCATGCCTCAGTCCCTGCTCGAAGGTCCGGGCCCGGAAGAATGGGTCATGTACAATGTCCGTGGAGTAGCACGAGAGATCAGTAAATCTCGCAGAGTACTGGGCTAATGTCATGCTGGCCTGCAGCAGTTGTAGTAAATCCTAGATGCGCATCGCACTGAGGGTTGCTGGAATGAACTCCAAGTGGAAGAGGATCTTAAAGTCTGTCCAATGTAGAGAAGCATCGTCGTGCACCTGGAGCATCAGGGTCCACCATCTACCCGTTGCTTCATGCAGGAGACTCGCTGCAAGGATCACCATGAGGTCAGCTGGTGTCCCTACTAATCTGAAGACTCAAACAACAGCCTCCAGCCAATCATTGGATGCCTGAGGGTCCGTCTCTCTTCAGAACCTGGGCGGCCTCTGATGCTGAAACTCATGAAGTACACTCAGGCGGCGTGCACTCTCAGATGCTGGGGATGGTGACATCGGTGGATCTGCGGGAAGAGGTACCGCCGGTACCTCCGCTGTAATGGGGCCCTGTACCGGGGCCTCATCGCTTGGTGGGATTCCATCTCTCACAAATCACAGAACCATAGCTAGCGGCCATTGTGGGGCCATCCTGAAACGAAACAGGTGCACCACTGTAAATATAGTATACCTGGTGAGCTGACACAAAGTAATCATAATGAAAACTTTTGAAAAACACATGAAATCATTGTTTTCATGCATTAAGTCGAAAATCAGAATTCAAGGTTCTGGTGTATGGATACGTCGGCCGCCACAACAACACTGGACTCCTGGGACAGATAACCACACTCAATACTCTAAACATTATTGCTTCACATAGAAGAAATTATCAGAGCCATGAGTTCTGTGGTAGAACCGACTCCTCTGATACCAATTTGTCAAGACCCATCCTTAGGGCCCATGCTGTGACTATCCCAAGCCCGCCTTCCATAGGCCAGGGGCTGGTGACTAGCACCAAAGAAGTAAATCTCGATAAATGGGAAGACATTGACTTCATATAAGTAAATAAACACAACATAGTACGAAATTTGTAGTAAACACTAAGTAAACTGAGTACAAAAGTAAGTGCTGAAAAGTAAATGGGCCAGAATACAAACCCAACTGAAAGTACAGTACAACTGAAAAGAATTTACAGCAGTAGTAAAGTAAATCAGCAACCACCGAGTCATCATATGGCTATCCCACCTGAAGGGTGGGTACAGATGGTCTCTTCAGCTCCTCGGGTCCGGTCATCTACTCCATTTTCACTCCGCCTGATAGTCCACCTCCGGCTACAATCCTACTCCAAAAGCCTCAACCACAATCAGAACTGTCCATCATCTGTAACCAACACAATGTAGTGCGGGCATGTCCCATGTAGGGGTGAATATAAGATACTGAGTAGGGACTCTGAGACCCCCGAAGGTCTCCCAGAATCCATAAAGGATAAACCAAAAAGGAAGGATACAAACACGAAGTATCATCAAAATCTACTTAGGTATATTATCCTAAATATACCTAGGTCATCATTTCCAGTTCGGCTCCAACTCACGAGCCCAAGTATAACCCAGTCCACCCAGGAAAACAAAACCCAATCCACATAGGAAAGCAATTCAATCATATCGATGATAATGATTAAAAGGAAGGACTCATCTCACATAGGTATACTACTCACAAAGAGGGGTCAAGATGATTATATGTAGCTTCTGAATCACCTCCTCTGTCGAACCCACGTAGAATCCAAGTACAGAAGTCGTCGCTGCCGAACCCACCTAGGATCCAAGTACAATATCCATCACTGCCAAACCCACGTAGGATCCAAGTACAATATCCATCACTACCAAACCCATGTAGGATCCAAGTACAGTCGTCATCACTACTGAACCCATGGAGGATACATGTACAGTCTTCCTCTCTACCGAACCCATGTAGGTTCCAAGTACAGTCATCGTCGTCGTCACAGTCGCAGCCAGCTCTAGGGTTCCCGCACACAACACACTCGATTTCTGGAGGGTCCACTCCACGAGGCAAGGTGTCTATATATCAACTATCATGAAGTCCAGAGTTGATGTATCAAAAATTTACTTCTCATCAATAGGAACTCAACACGATAGACGACGCATCAATCAGACGCTCGGTCTGAGAGTTATTAGCTTTTCCGTCCTAGGGACCCGATCCGTTTTTAAGTTAAACCAACCTAACCATTATCCAGCTACATCCAATCCTTGAGTGGAGTAATCCAAAAGAACCATCTCACTAAGAATAATTCAATGTAACTAATGATACGTCATTCGTATGTCCGGTCGTTAAGTTATAAGCATTTCTTCTCCAAGGGCCCAGTTGGTTTCGTGTTCGAACCAACCTGGACGTACCCAAACATTACTGAAAGCTTGAGTGTAATATACTAAAATGACCATCTCAATCCAAGGATCCCAACGCAACTACAGTGCATTGATCTGAGTTCTATAGCTCATGTTATGGGCGTTTGAACGAACCTGGTCCGAAACTAGGGGGTTTGGGCCCGGTCCGACCCTTCCTGATACCCCCTGGGTCGGCCCGAACAGGGTTGACCCGACCCGAGTCCGGGTCCAACACGATTGGGCGTGGCCCGACCCGTGGTGGGGCACGGCAGGAGGCCGGGCTCGGTATTTGGCCATGGCTCGGCTCACAGGTATGCGGGGTGCGAAGGGGGTGTGGCCCCCTTGGTTTCGGAAATGGCGGCCCCCCTGGTGGGGTCCACCCTAGGCAGGCCCGGGGGGGGGGGGGGGGGGGGTTACGCCCCCAGTTTCTTTGGAAACGACCTCCCATAATGGCCGACCGGTTGAGCCACCACAGAACCCACGGGGGTCCCGCCTCCTAGAACACTGACGACCGACTGAGCCCGACTTCCCTTGCTGTAGACCGTCGCGGCCTTAGGCCGCGACTCCTGTCCGACCGGCACGACGCGACGGTACCACGCCCCACCACCGCGGCCCGCTCCGGCCTGCGGCATTTTTCAGCCCCACCGGCATGGCGTGATGGCGCTGTGCACCACCACCGCGTCCCTCTCTAGCCGCAGTCCTCTTCATTCCCGTGCGGTGCAACGACACTGCGCCACCTTCACTGTAATGATCAATGGGGATCAATAAGAAAAAGGGGACAAGGATCGGCTGTGTTTGTTCGGTCTGATCTCCTCCCATTATGATGATAAAAAGATTCCATAATAATCAACAAATAATGATAAATTATACATGAACGAAGATAACCCCTGCCTCTATAAACAATGTCATTTGATGGGGATGCAAAAGATGGCGTCGCAAGGTGATGTTTCGAAGATGGCATTGGCTTGCGTCCAAGGAGGGGACGATGTCTCACACTAACTGCAAAGAGAGGATGGAAAGGCACGTCATCTCTCCTTGTGGTGATGGCGTTCTTCGTCGAAGGATGTCGTTCTTTGCTAGAGGAACTACAACTCTCTCCTGAATTCTTAACAAAAAAATATAACCCCAAAATAAAAAAAGTCTCATCTTATTTTATTAATTCAAGCCATGCATTCAAATTTAAAAAATTCAAACACATAACTCAATTAATTGTTGAGGTTCAGTTAATTAAATTAATGTGAGTTGGAATTATTAAAGAGGGGGAGAGGGGAGTTACTCAAATAAAGGGGGGAGTTAGGGAATGTAAAGAGTTGGGGATCATGTGGGCCCCACCTCACCATTATCCTCTCAATGGTAGTTAGTAACTAGTGCGTCCCACCCCAACTCCGACACCTAGGATATAACCACATAGAATAAAGAATAAAATAGTAACACAATTTTATTTTAATTTTCATTTAATACACATTTTTAACAACTCCTCCCAAGCAAAAACATCTTCAGTAAATGTCCTCATATGAAATTACTTGTGTTGCTATTCCATCCGTGCCCTCATATTTCAATTCTGAGCACCGATTCAAAAGATTGAAAAACATGGTCGTTCATTCACTAATCATACCCAAGATAAAATTCAGAAATTGATTCTAGGCACACCGGGCCTCAGAATCAGGTGCCGTCAGAAACTGCAAACTTGTAAAATCCGAAAGAATTTATGAAAAAACTTTCCTTGAAATTTATGGGTCTTTACAAATATACTCACCATGCACCTCTGAAATGTACCTAGAGCATTACATATTTCAAATGTCATTCATTTATATGAAAATACAGTAATGGGACATGTAAATGTTATATTATCTTAATCCTTGGGAGAAACGAGTACCTGGAAGTAACATGAAAATCCATACAAAAAAAGAATGAGTTCTCCCTACCAATATCTCTAACATCTGGTCAATGAAGTGGATGGGGAAATGATATTTCCAAGTGACCTGGTTCAATTTCCAAAAATCAATGCATACTCTCTAGATGTTTTGATTTCTCATAGGGAGTAATTCATGGGAAATATGTTGTTTTTATATGGTTGATCATAGTTGTTAGGGTATATTTCTATAATAGATATTTTTTTTAGGAATCATAGTGAATCCATAAGGGTTGATCCTTATTTTGGGTTAATGGTAAAATGAGAGTATGTAATAGAAAGTGACATGAGGGGAATGATTATTTTTGGAAATTTTCCTACATTTCAGTGTTTTTTGGTAAATTAGAATTGATAAGGTCATGGTTTCGATGGTATGGAATGAGAATGACTAAGGAATTAGTAAAATAGGAATCCATTTTATGTAATTCTTCTTTTGGGTTCAAAAAATAAGGGTTTTATGATTGTATAAATTCTATTGTTATCTTTTCATGGATTGCATAGTCATGGTTTGGGATTTGAATTGTTTTAGGAGATATCTATATATCCATGTAAAATAGGTGGAACACATATTTTAGTATATTTCTTTGTGAAAAAATAGGATTATATAAATTACATTGATTTATGAGACATTATAAATCTAGAATGAAATTCATTTTGAAAAAGCATTTATGAAATTATGATGTGGTTTATAAGTGTTCGGCATTTTCAATTTGGAATCTTAAAAAAACATAGTTAAATATGGTTGGTCATCAATGTGGTACTAGAATTGGGTAACTAAAGGTAAAATGGGAAGAGGGGGCTTGATAGAACAATCTACTCATGTTTTTAATTACCTAAATATCACTCTTTTAAAATTTTGACTATGAATTTTCCATAATATAATACCCTATAAGTGTTTATATTTAAAATCTAAAATAACTATATAGTTAGAAATTCCAAAGTTTATTTGGATTTTGTTTCATCAAATGGTTTGGATAACATTAGTATGATGTGTTTCATAGTTTATAAATCATATTCTATCCATTATTTTAAAACATGTTATTTTTAATCACCCCATGAGTGTCGTTTAATTATATTGAATTATTTAATTATGATATTTCAATCATTTTTTGAATTGGTGTTATCATAGGGGGAACCTCAATATTCATATTTAAAAAAATTATATAGAATATGGAAATTCCTATGAAATTACTGAAAAATAACATATTATTTTTGAGTTTTTAATACGTTTATGGTGTTATTCCTTGTTCTCACTTACATTATATCCCAAACCAAGATGCACGCTTATTTATTTGAAAAAATTTATGGGAGTGAGTTTTCCCATCAAGGAATGTCTGCATGTAGATCATAAATCACATTACATTGAACATAAAAGAGGGTTTAAGCTTCTATTGATTCTCAAATTCATCATAAGGGTGCGTTTTTTTCAATTTGAAGGTCCTAGACTGAAATGAATTCGATTTATTATACAAAAATGAGTTCAAAAGGAGTTCCATGGCAACATATTTAGATATTATTTAGTTTATACATCAGTCACAACACTTATTAGTGTTCTCATTATAGATTATTACATTCATATAAGAAAATATTCATATTTTCCACAACTCATCCATCTATATTAATATCTTCTTCCAAGGATGGTGAACATCAAGATAAAGCATTCTCAAAAAATAAAAAATATCATAGATCTACTGTAAATTGATGTGGGTTTCCATATATGTTCATATATAGTGTTATGTGATTAGGGGTTTTAGACATAACATGATATAACCATATTGTATTATCAAAATTTATTCTTTAATCTTTTTGGTTTAACATCAAATAATTCTCTAAAAAATTCATTATATCTATGTTCAGAAACATCAATTCTATATTTGTTATTGGGTAATTTGGTTTTGGAGTATCATTTAGAACTAAATTAATTTATATTATTCCCTTTAACAGGTTATTGTTCATATATGTATATTAATGAGAAATGATTAATTAAAATAAAATGAACTATGAAAATATGGTCTTTATAAAAAAAACTTATGAAAAAATTTACTATATATCACAATGATTCCTTAATATAGACTCATTAAAATACATTTTACATTCACATATTAAATCAAGTGTTTCTAAGATTGGGTTGGAATATTCCTATGAAATATATCCATTCAAACAAAATACATTAACATGGATAATAAGATCCTATAAAATCTCAAATACCAATGTTTTTCTTCTAATTGATCACTTCCTCCCAAAAAGTCGCTTTAATAATTTAGGAGGGCGGGATAAGATTATATAATTTTTAATATTATGGATATTGTTTTATTAGGTACACAGTTCCCTATAATACGAGATGAATGGAAAAATTGAGGAATTATTTCCACTACTATCATTGGAATGCATCATCGAATAATTCTATCTCCACACTATATGAATGACATGACATCATCTAAAACATTATTATGGAATTTCAGGAAAAATAGTTCCCATTAATGGTATGCTAGGTGGAGGAATGTTTTCCAATTTTGAAAATATTTTTCAATGTTGGTAAACTAAATATGGTCTATTAAATCAATATGAAATAGTTTATTTGGGAACTAATCATAAATATTAATCTCTACGATGTCACTTATTCTCCATATTTATTTACCTAGTAAGTGGTCGTCTAAAAAATTCTCCAATATTTTTTCCTTTATAATGATATTGAAATCATTTAGTATCGAAATCTAAAAATTGAGTCACGACTTCATATAATTTTTATTGAGTAAATATCTTAAGGTTGAATGATCAGTATAGAGTGGTAACATTGAGAGTACCAAGTATTTTTAAACATTTTATGAAAACACAATAATAAAATAACTTCATTATTATATTATTGTGGTTGTTTTTTACTTGTTTTTAGTTCATATTCTCTATTTAATAACTAAAAAATATAATCAACCCACTATCCCAAATAAAATATCATTGAGAAACTCTTTAAATCACTCTATAATTAAAATCATACTCCCAATTATGAGAGATCATCTTCTAGGAAGACACCAAATTCATTAATAGTATAGTGAATGATTAATTATGTGATATATAAAATATGAATATAACATCCTTCAGTACTAAATAACTGAGTTTCTCATCTATTATGAAAGTTTACCTATTGTTGTTGTAGTAGAATTATATATTTTTTCTAAATTTATTCTAATTACCTTCACTGTGGTTTGATTGGAATGCTCTTCTATCATTTTTTCATGGGATCAACCATACGTCATATTTTTTATATCAATCATACAAAGATTCTTCCTTCATGTACTATGATATAAAATTACTCATAATTGACTTCTAAAAAATTTTAATCTTCAAAACTGAGGACCGTGTCATTTTTATGAAAAAATATTGAAAATATTCATTAATATACTAAATATTCACAAATATATTATTTGATTATCCCATAAACAAGATCTGCATAATGTATTTTATTCACCTTTGAATTATCACTAGTTTATTACTCATGGTTAATAACATCTTATAGTATATGAATGTTCCGTATGGAAAAATGAATTTTGTATTTTTGTGGTCCAGTGACTCATATTTGTTTAGTAATATCCATAATATATATCTACAAAAAATTTAGTTTTTTGGGTAACCATTCTAATATTTTATCCATGAATAAATGTGGATTGTTATACTTCATAGATATTGTATTACAATTGTTTTAATCTTCACATACTCTAAATTTGGTATAGTTACTTGTTGGAATTAATTTCTATTCCATATGATAGTTTATCATTTACTCCATTCTTTATCGTGACATGTATTGGTCAAATTTCGTTAACATTTAAAATTGATAAATTAATTCTATTAAGATATATTTTGATATGTTTTTTATAACTACCTTTATTATAAGAGTTATAAATCTATAATGCAATTATTTACATGGATTTAAACCTTCACCTCACTCTAAGATCGTTCATAAATGGTTGGTTCAAGATATTCAATGTAATTAATATTATTGATGAAGTAAAATGAATCTGGGAATTAATCAAAGAAAACAATGGCCAATTAGGGAAAATTTTGGATACCCACACTAGAAAAATATAAAAAGGCAACTCAGCATGGGATTGTCTAGTGCTTCATGAAGGAAAATAAATCCAAGAACTTGTGTTAGAGTGGGGAAATACTCTGAACTCTATATAGAAAAAATTCATTCAGACAACATATCTCCCAACACCCTCGGAGCATATAAGTAGTCCATATGTCCCCTATTTCTTATGGATGCATCCTTTAGATTTTTAGTAAAATCCCTTGCCTCATGAGTCTTTGACCGTCACCCACATGATGATTCATGGATTATCATAGGTATAAATCATTCATGAAAACCCCTTAGGGGTCCTCCATGTCATAATATCTATAAGGCCCCAGCCTTAAACCTTACTTAATATTGAATTAAATGAATAATTCACATTGAGGATCTTTTCAGGTTTAGAGATTTAGAGAATTAGAACATAACTATTACATCTCAAACGATTACAAAGTAGACACTTCTACTAAGTTTCCATAATAAAAAAACTCTTAAAAAGAAACATGTCTACTTCCATGTCTTATATAGCATGACATTCCCTTGATCCCATCCTTGACCTTACTCCACTTTATGTCCTGTGAAAAACATTTCGAAGAAAACTTGGTGTGAGCATAAAAAGCTCAGTAAGGGATACACAAAGAATGAAAACTGTTACTTTTTCAAACATCAAGTAAACCATGTATACTCTAACAAAGTAATACCTTCACCATCATGAAGTAGTAAAAACTCTTTAATGAATAAAGTATCAGTACTTACCTTTTTGTGATCAAAGGATTACCATAAAACCCATATAAAGAACACATATCATATATAAAGGTAACTTGGGACATAAACATACTTAAGTGGAATAACCATACGGTCGACTTCCACACATATCACTTAATGGAATAGCCATATAGCCAATTTCCATACATACTTAATGAAATAGCCATACAGACGACTTCCATACCCGATGCATTGGAGGTTATAACGTAACCTCTCATCCTGGTACTCACGACACCACCCGTCATATGGTTTATCACGTAACCACCCGTCAAATGTCCAAGTACCAATATAAAATCATAGAACATAAAACCAATATAAAGGAATGATAACATTTCCACATTTCAATCACAATATATAATTTAAATATATTGACATAATTTAATCCTTTATCAAAACCATTTTCAATACCAAAATACATAAAAGATTATATGGTATTTAGTTTATTTTAAAAACATTACGTCTTGTTGAGGAAGCCAAAGACCAAATAATACTCGCGGCGGCGGAAAAGGTCGTTGTCACCGCGTACGTCAAAAAAAAATTCCTTTTTGTCGTTTAGTAAACCGCTTCATAGAAAAAGAATCCTTTTGTATATAAGTAAAATTCAAAGGGGTTTATACACCGTTTAAAATAATTTTGTGTATAAAACGAAATATGCCTCAATGAAAGGAGATTGAGACGAAGTCCCTTACCTTGGGTCCGACTTGACTCGATTGTTCTTTAACGTCCTGAATAAGAAACTTGAGTTAATTTATACTTGATTAAGAACCTTTTTAAAGTTCATTATTCATTTTATATCACTAATTTACATGTTATAAACATTATGTAACCATTTAAGTTAATAATGTTTGTTTTGTCGATATTTGGTTCTTAAGTCGAAAGTGGACTTCTTACAATTACATGTTGTTCATGTGGTAAAAGGTTCTTTATATCCAGAATGAAATTCCTGATTGTGGATATCATATATATCATATATATCCTGCATATACATGTATTTATAATATTACATAATCATTTAGAGGTAAGAAATGAAATGCACCGTTCATGGAGACGGTAAGCCAAACATACGCATGAATGCTACTTTCATTTCTTTGTCATATTAATGGAATTAAAACTAAATGAGAGGTATGTATATTTTAATTACAGAATTATATTCATCATTTAGATATGTAATTAATAATATATATCTATTATATACATGTACTTTTAATAGTACATTACATTTGGGGATAAGAAATGAAATGCACCGTTCATGGAGCCGGTAAGCCGTACGTATGCATGAACGCTACTTTCATTTCTATTTCATATTTTATAGAATGGAATCATAATGATATAAAGTTATATTATACTACCAATTAAATATCATATATAATATCATAGTTCCATCCTTTATACGTCCCACATATGGTATTTAACGAATCAAATCACTTTGAGGGGGCGGTAGTCCGCACTTCCTTAAATGAAGATATCGTATTTACCCATAATGGGAACCATAAAGGTATGAACAAAAAGAAAAAATACAGAAGCTTAAGGAAAACATAAAAATATTATATATCATATATAAATATAGTGACATCTTAATGGCCACCTTTGAAGGTGTTAAAGGAATGTTGAACAATCATCGTTTCGGGAGGCATAAATTCACCATCCACAGAAACAGTATGTTCTTTAACCATTAGATGAAGGTGTGTGTAAGTGTAGCTCGAATACTTCTTGTAAAAACATCCTAGTATATTGAAGATACTTTATTTGTTACAAAAGAAATAAATAAAAAGATTTTAGGGGGTTGGAGAACCAAAATAATACAAAAGGACTCAAGTGAAGACATTACCTCAAAATTGGGTAACTCCCTTTGGTTTGAGCTCAAAGGCTTCCTTGGGAAGACTACTGCCCAAAGTGAGGCTTCAAGGAGTAATATAAGGAAGTGGAGAGACAAAATGGGCAGGGTTTGGCCGAGACAATGGCTTTGGGAGTGTGGTTAAGGTGGTAGAGGTGGGGGCCTTTTATATGAGGAGAGGAGGACACTTTTGGAAAGTAAAGAAATATTACTTTATTTTAAAATGTGATTCGGTTTTAAAAGGTCCCACATTGATATAATTCGTGTATAAGGTGATAAGGGTTCTAAATCCTCCCATCCAATAAGATTTTGACATGTTTAGTTCATAGATTTTACATTATCTTTCCATTTTATTTAAATCGTCAAATAATGATGTCATCGCTGCATCATTATTATGTCATGAATAATTTAATTTATTTAATGTCTAAAAATTATAAAAACAATACTATGATGTAGGAAATCTTCTTATCTTTCCAATGACTATTTATAATCAGAAATAGGACTTGTATATCCCCATTTAAAAATTGTTTTAGTAAAACATATCATGTTTGTGCCATTTTTTTACATTAACATTAAATAAAAGGTATTTATGTCATTTTCCAACCAAAGTGGCTCCATGGGGTCCCCAAGTTGACCCGTGGCTTTTCTTGGTCGGCCATGACACATCCAATGAGGGTAGGACATGTGTCTAGGTCATCTCATATTATTAAAACATTATTTTTACCTTAAACTACACTAATTACCACTAATCGCGATTAAAAACTTAATAAGTTACTATTCACCAAAAAATTATTTTAATCTCATTGAACCACATTTTACTTCTTAGTGACAACCATGTATGTCGGATTTTTGAAATTCAATACACAAAGGTGGCAAAATTTCATTTAAATGGAAAATCAGTTTTTATAAGTACCACTTAGTGATTTCACTATTCATCAAAAATTGAAGTTTTTCAGAAAAATTCCAAAAATTCACCCTAAGCTATATTTGATATTCCGAATTCAAAAATGAAGTCCATTTTACAAAATTCAAAATATATATGTCAAATTAATTAATTTAATAATTAATTCCCGCTGTCATGACAAATAGCGTGTTTTTGTGAAACAATAAGTATCAAAAGATTGACACTAGTTTAAGTCCGATTTCAAAGTGAAATTAATTTCAACAACCACTATTGGATTTAATGGTAAAAATATTTTCTAATTTCCCTTTACAAACAATTCAAATAATAATATAATCATATAAATAAATTAGATCAAAGAGAGGTTTTGAATTAAAATACAACATTTACAATATTCATTAAAAAAATGAACTTTATCGGAAAGATACCAAAAATTTACACAAAGTAAATTTTGATGTCCCAATCTAAAGAAGAGTTATATTTGGTCCAATAGAATTTATAATATTGATCAAAACTATATTTAATGACGGTTCACCGTCAAAAGGTGATAAGTGAACCCTTAGTGAAAATTAGGGTATAAATGCCTAAAATTGAATTCTTTCCGTATTTTAAGGCTTTATCTTTTATTGAGTAAATATAAAAACATTTAAAAACATATATAATAATATTTTAGTTATTTCTATCCATTCCTGCCAGTACAACGTCTACATGTTAACTACCATTTAAAATAATATTATTATATTACTAGTGTGCAACGTTAGATTTCAATGAAACTCATCGTTGCGTATCGAGTACGCTATCGAATGTAGAAACCCCTTTTAATTAAAATTAATATTTAATTTGTAAATATTAATTAATATGAAAATTATTTATTCTTTATTTACCTGGGATGTTACATCCTTCCCCCATTTTGGGAATTGCGTCCTCACAATTTTATTCACTTATCAAAATAAGTGGGGGGTATTTATCTCTCATAGCATTTTCAGATTCCCACGCTGCCTCTTCAATCACATGGTTTTTCCACAAAACCTTTACCTGATGAATCACCTTATTCTGTAACACCTACTCCCTATGGTCAAGAATCTGGACTGGTTGTTTTTCATAAGATAGGTTCTCTTCCAGCTGAACTACCTCTGGACTCAAAACATGAGATGGATCTCGCATATACTTTCTCAACATCGAAACGTGAAAAACATTGTGTACCTGAGATAAACATAGAGGTAAAGCCACTCGGTAAGCAACTGATCCAACTCTCTCAAGAATTTCATATGGTCCAATAAACCTTGGACTCAGCTTTCCTTTCTTACCAAACCACATCACACTTTTCCATGGAGAAACCATGAGAAAAACATGATCACCTACCTTGAAAGATAGATTCTTCCTCCGGTTATCCGCATAACTCTTCTACCTACTCTGAGCTGTTCTCATGTGTTTCTGAATCAACTGAACCTTTTCTGCCATCTCTTCTACCAATTCTGGTCCCATCAAATTCCTTTCACCCACTTCATCCCAAAAAGCTGGAGTTCAACACCGCTTCCCATATAATGCTTGAAATGGTGCCATCTGTATACTAGAATGAAAACTGTTATTATATAAAAATTAAACCAAATAAAGATGTTGGTCCCAACATCCCTGATAATCCATCGAACAAGCTCATAGCATATCCTCCAATGTCTGAATTGTTCGTTCTGACTGCCCATCTGATTGAGGATGAAAAGCTGTACTAAAATTTAATTCAGTACCCAACGACTTTAGAAGGCCTTTCCAAAAGTTAGAAGTGAACCTGGGATCACGGTCAGATACAATGGAGAGAGGAACTACATGTAACCTGACTATCTCTTTAAGATACAAATGGGAAAGTTGATCTACAGATAAAGTATCTCGTATAGCAAGGTAATGAGAAGATTTGGTCAAGCGATCAACAATAACCCAGATTGCATTATTACCTCGAGATGTCCTCGATAATCCCACAAAAAAGTCCATGGATATGTTCTCCCATTTCCACTTTGGCACTGGTAAAGGATGAAGAATCCCTTTAGGTAACTGCCACTCTGCTTTAACCTGCTGACAAGTCAGACACTTCACAGTAAAATCAGCAATATCTCTTTTCATTCCATCCCACCAGTAATACTCCCGCAGATCTCTGTACATCATAGTACTGCCAGGATGAACTGAAAACAGAGAACTATGAGCCTCACATAACAAATAATTCTTCAACTGTGAATCACAAGGCACACATAATCTCTTCCCAAACCTCAAAACACAATCATTATCAATGTTGAATTCAGGAAACTTACCTTTCTGAACCAGCTCTACCTTTTTCTGCAAATCAATGTCTTGCTTCTGTGCTTGCTTGATTCTGTCTGATAGAAAAGATTTCACTGATACCTGAAACAAAACAGAAGGACTTCCTGCACCAACAACTTCTATGCCAAAGTTCATTAAATCAAAAACCAAAGGATCTCGTTCCAAACATAGCATGGTTAATGAAGCATTACTTTTTTGACTCAAAGCATCGGCCACTTTATTTTCTTTTCCTGGATGGTAGTGGATTGTACAATCATAATCCTTGATTAATTCAAGCCATCTCCTCTATCTCATGTTCAATTATTTCTGAGTGAATATATACTTTAATCTTTTGTGATCAGTATATATTTCACACTTTACTCCATACAAATGATGCCTCCAAATTTTTAAAGCAAAGACAACATCAGCTAATTCCAAATCATGTGTAGGGTAATTTACCTCATTAGTTTTCAACTGACGTGAAGCATAAGGAATTACCTGATCATTCTGCATTAGGACACAACCAAGTCCTTTCAATGAAGCATCACTGTATATAACAAACTCACCATTACTAGAAGGAAGTGCCAAAACTGGAGCATTCACCAATCTTTTTTTCAACTCCTGAAAACAATCATCACATTCTTTTGTCCAGATGAACTTAACACCATTACGAGTTAGCTTAGTCATTGGACTAGATAACCATGAAAAATTTTCAACAAACCTTCATTAGTAACCTGAAAAACCAGAAAACTACGGATCTCGGTTACATTTGTGGGTCTCGGCCATTCTTCAATAACTTTTGTTTTAGTAGTATCAACAGTTATGCCATCTTTTGAAATAATGTGACCCAGGAAAGAAATTTGTTGTCACCAAATACTCACACTTGCTGAATTTTCCATATAGTTTCTTTTCTTTTAAGGTTTGCAAGATAACCCTTAAATGACTTTCATGCTCCTCTTTACTTTTAGAAAACACCAAAATATCACCAATAAAAACAACCAACATTTTACACCGGAGTCAACTGAGCCATCACTACAACAAACTGTTTAGTTCTGATTCTGACCATCTCAGGATACTGATTTGAAATGTCATTTCCCTCTGTATTTCTTCCCAGAAAATTTGTTATGTTTCCTCTATGAAAAACCATTCTTAACACAGAAATATCTTAGGAGAAGCAACATGGTAATCCGTAAATGCTATATCATTTCAATCATATCATAAATTAACTTCTAATTTAACAATTTTCTAGCTCCTAAAGTTGTCTAAACCGACCTCTGATACCAACTATAAGGCCCCAGCCTTAAACCTTACTTAATATTGAATTAAATGAATATTTGACATTGGGGATCTTTTTAGGTTTATAGTTTTAGAGAATTAGAACATAACTATTACATATCAAAAGATTACAAAGTAGACACTTCTACAAAGTTTCCATAATAAAAAAAACTCTTAAAAAGAAACATGTCTAGTTCCATGTCTTATATAGCATGACATTCCCTTGATCCCATCCTTGACCTTATTCCACTTTAAGTCCTTTGAAAAACATTTCGAAAAAAACATGGGGTGAGCATAAAAAGCTCAGTAAGGGATACACAAAGAATGAAAACTGTTACTTTTTCAAACATCAAGTAAACCATGTATACTCTAACAAAGTAATACCTTCACCATCATGAATTAGTAAAAACTCTTCACTGAATAAAGTAACATTACTTACCTTTTTGTAACCAAAGGATTACCATAAAACTCATATAAAGAACACATAGCATATATAAAGGTAACTTGGGACATAAACATACTTAAGTGGAATAATCATACTGTCGACTTCCGCACATATCACTTAATGGAATAGCCATACGGCCAATTTCCATACATACTTAATGGAATATCCATACGGCCGACTTCCATACCCAATGCATTGGAGGTTATAACATAACCACCCATCCTGGTATTCACGGCACCACCCGTCATATGGTTTATCACGTAACCACCCGTCAAATGTCCAAGTACCAATATAGATTCATAAAAAATAAAACCAATATAAAGTAATGATAACATTTCCACATTTCAATCACAATATATAATTTAAATATATTGACATAATATAATCCTTTATCAAAACCATTTCAATACCAAAATACATAAAAGAGTATATGGTATTTAGTTTATTTTAAAAACATTATGGCTTGTTGAGGAAACCAAAGACCAAATAATACTCGCGGCGGCGGAAAAGGTCGTTGTCACCGCGTACGTTAAAAAAAATTCCTTTTTGTCGTTTAGTAAAACGCTTCATAGAAAGAGATTCCTTTTGTATATAAGTAAAATTCAAAGGGGTTTATACACTATATAAAAGAATGTTGTGTATAAAACGAAATATGCCTCAATGAAAGGAGATTGAGACGAAGTCCCTTACCTTGGGTCCGACTTGACTCGATCGTTCTTTAACGTCCTGAATAAGAAACTTGAGTTAATTTATACTTGATTAAGAACCTTTTTAAAGTTAATTATTCATTTTATATCACTAATTTACATGTTATAAACATTATGTAACCATTTATGTTAATAATGTTTGTTTTGTCGATATTTGGTTCTTAAGTCGAAAGTGGACTTCTTACAATTACATGTTGTTCGTGTGGTAAAAGGTTCTTTATATCCCGAATGAAATTCCTGATTATGGATATAATATATATCATATATATCCTGCATATACATCTATTTATAATATTACATAATCATTTAGAGGTAAGAAATGAAATGCACCGTTCATGGAGACGGTAAGCCGTACGTACGCATGAACGCTACTTTCATTTCTTTGTCATATTAATGGAATTAAAACTAAATGAGAGGTATGTATATTTTAATTACAGAATTATATTCATCATTTAGATATGTAATTAATAATATATATATATTATATACATGTACTTTTAATAGTACATTACATTTGGGGATAAGAAATGAAATGCACCGTTCATGGAGCCGGTAAGCCGTACGTATGCATGAACGCTACTTTCATTTCTATTTCATATTTTATAGAATGGAATCATAATGATATAAAGTTATATTATACTACAAATTAAATATCATATATAATATCATAGTTCCTTCCTTTATACGTCCCACATATGGTATTTAACGAATCAAATCACTTTGAGGGGGCGGTAGTCCGCACTTCCTTAAATGAAGATATCGCATTTACCCATAATGGGAACCATAAAGGTATGACCAAAAAGAAAAAATACAGAAGCTTAAGGAAAACATAAAAATATTATATATCATATAAAAATATAGTGACATCTTAATGGCCACCTTTGAAGGTGTTAACGGAATGTTGAACAATCATCGTTTCGGGAGGCATAAATTCAACATCCACGGAAACAATATGTTATTTAACCATTAGATGAAGGTGTGTGTAAGTGTAGCTCGAATACTTCTTGTAAAAACATCCTAGTATATTGAAGATACTGTAGTTTTTACAAAAGAAATAAATAAAAAGAGTTTAGGGGGTTGGAGAAGCAAAATAATACAAAAGGACTCAAGTGAAGACATTACCTCAAAATCGGGTAACTCCCTTTGGTTTGAGCTCAAAGGCTTCCTTGGGAAGACTTCTGCCCAAAGTAAGGCTTCAAGGAGTAATATAAGGAAGTGGAGAGACAAAATGGGAATGGTTTGGCCGAGCCAATGGCTTTGGGAGTGTGGTTAAGGTGGTAGAGGCGGGGGCCTTTTATATGAGGAGAGGAGGACAATTTTGGAAAGTAAAGAAATATTACTTTATTTGAAAATGTGTTTCGGTTTTAAAAGGTCCCACATTGATATAATTCGTGTATAAGGTGATACGGGTTCTAAATCCTCCCATCCAATAAGATTTTGACATGTTTAGTTCATATATTTTACATTATCTTTCCATTTTATTTAAATCGTCAAATAATGATGTCATCGCTGCATCATTATTATGTCATAAATAATTTAATTTATTTAATGTCTAAAAATTATCAAAAAAATACTATGATGTAGGAAATCTTCTTATCTTTACAATTACTATTTATAATCATAAATCGGACTTGTATAACCCCATTTAAAAATTGTTTTAGTAAAACATATCATGTTCGTGCCATTTTTTTAAATTAACATTAAATAAAAGGTATTTATGTCATTTTCCAACCAAAGTGGCTCCATGGGGTCCCCAAGTTGACCCGTGGCTTTTCTTGGTCGGCCATCACACATCCAATGAGGGTAGGACATGTGTCTAGGTCATCTCATATTATTAAAACATTATTTTTACCTTAAACTACACTAATTACCACTAATCGCGATTAAAAACTTAATAAGTTACTATTCACCAAAAAATTATTTTAATCTCATTGAACCACATTTTACTTCTTAGTGACAACCATGTATGTCGTATTTTTGAAATTCAATACACAAAGGTGGCAAAATTTCATTTAAATGGAAAATCAGTTTTTATAAGTACCACTTAGTGATTTCACTATTCATCAAAAATTGAAGTTTTTCAGAAAAATTCCAAAAATTCACCCTAAGCTATATTTGATATTCCGAATTCAAAAATGAAGTCCATTTTACAAAATTCAAAACATATATGTCAAATTAATTAATTTAATAATTAATTCCCGCTGTCATGACAAATACCGTGTTTTTGTGAACCAATAAGTATCAAAAGATTGACACTAGTTTAAGTCCGATTTCAAAGTGAAATTAATTCCAACAACCACTATTTGATTTAATGGTAAAAATATTTTCTAATTTCACTTTACAACCAATTAAAATAATAATATAATCATATAAATAAATTAGATCAAAGAGAGGTTTTGAATTAAAATACAACATTTACAATATTCATTAAAAAATGAACTTTATCGGAAAGATACCAAAAATTTACACAAAGTAAATTTTGATGTCCCAATCTAAAGAAGAGTTATATTTGGTCCAATAGAATTTATAATATTGATCAAAACTATATTTAATGACGGTTCGCCGTCAAAAGGTGATAAGTGAACCCTTAGTGAAAATTAGGGTATAAATGCCTAAAATTGAATTCTTTCCGTATTTTAAGGCTTTATCTTTTATTGGGTAAATATAAAAACATTTAAAAACATATATAATAATATTTTAGTTATTTCTATCCATTCCTGTCAGTACAACGTCTACATGTTAACTACCATTTAAAATAATATTATTATATTACTAGTGTGCAACGTTAGATTTCAATGAAACTCATCGTTGCGTATCGAGTACGCCATCGAATGTAGAAACCCCTTTTAATTAAAATTAATATTTAATTTGTAAATATTAATTAATATGAAAATTATTTATTCTTTATTTACCTGGGATGTTACATCCTTCCCCCCTTTTGGGAATTGCGTCCTCACAATTTTATTCACTTATCAAAATAAGTGGGGGGTATTTATCTCTCATAGCATTTTCAGATTCCCACGATGCCTCTTCAATCACATGGTTTTTCCACAAAACCTTTACCTGATGAATCACCTTATTCCGTAACACCTTCTCCCTATGGTCAAAAATCTGGACTGGTTGTTCTTCATAAGATAGGTTCTCTTCCAGCTGAACTACCTCTGGACTCAAAACATGAGATGGATCTGGCATATACTTTCTCAACATCGAAACGTGAAAAACATTGTGTACGTAAGATAAACTTGGAGGTAAAGCCACTCGGTAAGCAACTAATCCAACTCTCTCCAGAATTTCACATGGTCCAATAAACCTTGGACTCAGCTTTCCTTTCTTACCAAATCACATCACACTTTTCCATGGAGAAACCATGAGAAAAACATGATCACCTACCTTGAAAGATGGATTCTTCCTCCGGTTATCCGCATAACTCTTCTACCTACTCTGAGCTGTTCTCATGTGTTTCTGAATCAACTGAACCTTTTCTGCCATCTCTTCTACCAATTCTAGTCCCATCAACTTCCTTTCACCCACTTCATCCCAGAAAGCTGGAGTTCAACACCGCTTCCCATATAATGCCTGAAATAGTGCCATCTGTATACTAGAATGAAAACTGTAATTATATAAAAACTCAACCAAAGAAAGATGTTGGTCCCAACATCCCTGATAATCCATCGAACAAGCTCGTAGCATATTCTCCAATGTCTGAATTGATCGTTCTGACTGCCCATCTGATTGAGGATAAAAAGCTGTACTAAAATTTAATTCAGTACCCAACGATTTTAGAAGGCCTTTCCAAAAGTTAGAAGTGAACCTGGGATCACGGTCAGATACAATGGAGAGAGGAACTACATGTAACCTGACTATCTCTTTAAGATACAAACGGGAAAGTTGATCTAGAGAGAAAGTTTCTCGTATAGCAAGGTAATGAGAAGATTTGGTCAAGCGATCAACAATAACTCAGATTGCATTATTACCTCGAGATGTCCTCGATAATCCCACAAAAAATTCCATGGATATGTTCTCCCATTTCCACTTTGGCACTGGTAAAGGATGAATAATCCCTTTAGGTAACTGCCACTCTGCTTTAACCTGCTGACAAGTTAGACACTTCACAGTAAAATCAGCAATATCTCTTTTCATTCCATCCCACCAGTAATACTCCCGCAGATCTCTGTACATCATAGTACTTGCAGGATGAACTGAAAACGGAGAACTATGAGCCTCACATAACAAATCATTCTTCAACTGTGAATCACAAGGCACACATAATCTCTTCCAAAACCTCAAAACACAATCATTATCAATGTTGAATTCAGGAAACTTACCTTTCTGAACCAGCTCTACCTTTTTCTGCAAATCAATGTCTTGCTTCTGTGCTTGCTTGATTCTGTCTGATAGAAAAGATTTCACTGATACCTGAAACAAAACAGAAGGACTTTCTGCACCAACAACTTCTATGCCAAAGTTCATTAAATCAAAAACCAAAGGATCTCGTTCCAATCATAGCATGGTTAATGAAGCATTACTTTTTTGACTCAAAGCATCGACCACTTTATTTGCTTTTCCTGGATGGTAGTGGATTGTACAATCATAATCCTTGATTAATTCCAGCCATCTCCTCTATCTCATGTTCAATTATTTCTGAGTGAATATATACTCTAAAATTTTGTGATTAGTATATATTTCACACTTTACTCCATACAAATGATGCCTCCAAATTTTTAAAGCAAAGACAACATCAGCTAATTACAAATCATGTGTAGGGTAATTTACCTCATTAGTTTTCAACTGACGTGAAGCATAATCAATTACCTGATCTTTCTGCATTAGGACACAACCAAGTCCTTTCAATGAATCATCACTGTATATAACAAACTCACCATTCCTAGAAGGAAGTGCCAAAACTGGAGCATTCACCAATCTCTTTTTCAACTCCTGAAAACAATCATCACATTCTTTTGTCCAGATGAACTTAACACCCTTACGAGTTAGCTTAGTCGTTGGACTAGATAACCATGAAAAAATTTCAACAAACCTTCATTAGTAACCTGAAAAACCAAGAAAACTACGGATCTCGGTTACATTTGTGGGTCTCGGCCATTATTAAATAACTTTTGTTTTAGTAGGATCAATAGTTATGCCTTCTTTTGAAATAATGTGACCCAGGAAAGAAATTTGTTGTCACCAAATACTCACCCTTGCTGAATTTTCAATATAGTTTCTTTTCTTTTAAGGTTTGCAAGATAACCCTTAAATGACTTTAATGCTCCTATTTACTTTTAGAAAACACCAAAATACCACCAATAAAAACAACCAACATTTCTCACCTGAGTCAACTGAGCCATCACTACAACAAACTGTTTAGTTCTGATTCTGACCATCTCAGGATACTGATTTGAAAGGTCATTTCCCTCTGTATTTCTTCCCAGAAAATTTGTTCTGTTTCCTCTATGAAAAACCATTCTTAACACAGAAATATCTTAGGAGAAGCAACATGGTAATCTGTAAATGCTATATAATTTCAATCATATCATAAATTAACTTATAATTTAACAATTTTCTAACTCTTAAAGTTGTCTAAACCGACCTCTGATACCAACTATAAGGCCCCAGCCTTAAACCTTACTTAATATTGAATTAAATGAATATTTGACATTGGGGATCTTTTTAGGTTTAGAGTTTTAGAGAATTAGAACATAACTATTACATATCAAAAGATTACAAAGTAGACACTTCTACAAAGTTTCCATAATAAAAAAAACTCTTAAAAAGAAACATGTCTAGTTCCATGTCTTATATAGCATGACATTCCCTTGATCCCATCCTTGACCTTATTCCACTTTAAGTCCTATGAAAAACATTTTGAAAAAAACATGGGGTGAGCATAAAAAGCTCAGTAAGGGATACACAAAGAATGAAAACTGTTACTTTTTCAAACATCAAGTAAACCATGTATACTCTAACAAAGTAATACCTTCAACATCATGAATTTGTAAAAACTCTTCACTGAATAAAGTATCATTACATACCTTTTTGTAACCAAAGGATTACCATAAAACCCATATAAAGAACACATAGCATATATAAAGGTAACTTGGGACATAAACATACTTAAGTGGAATAATCATACTGTCGACTTCCGCACATATCACTTAATGGAATAGCCATACGGCCAATTTCCATACATACTTAATGGAATAGCCATACGGCCGACTTCCATACCCAATGCATTGGAGGTTATAACATAACCACCCGTCCTGGTATTCACGGGACCACCCGTCATATGGTTTATTACGTAACCACCCGTCAAATGTCCAAGTACCAATATAGAATCATAAAAAATAAAACCAATATAAAGTAATGATAACATTTCCACATTTCAATCACAATATATAATTTAAATATACTGACATAATAGAATCCTTTATCAAAACCATTTTCAATACCAAAATACATAAAAGAGTATATGGTATTTAGTTTATTTTAAAAATATTACGGCTTGTTGAGGAGGCCAAAGACCAAATAATACTCGCGGCGGCGGAAAAGGTCGTTGTCACCTCGTACGTTAAAAAAAATTCCTTTTTGTCGTTTAGTAAAACGCTTCGTAGAAAAAGATTCCTTTTGTATATAAGTAAAATTCAAAGGGATTTATAAAACGTATAAAAGAATGTTGTGTATAAAACGAAATATGCCTCAATGAAAGGAGATTGAGACGAAGTCCCTTACCTTGGGTCCGACTTGACTCGATCGTTCTTTAACGTCCTGAATAAGAAACTTGAGTTAATTTATACTTGATTAAGAACCTTTTTAAAGTTCATTATTCATTTTATATCACTCATTTACTTGTTATAAACATTATGTAACCATTTAAGTTAATAATTTTTGTTTTGTCGATATTTGGTTCTTAAGTCGAAAGTGGACTTCTTACAATTACATGTTGTTCGTGTGGTAAAAGGTTATTTATATCCAGAATGAAATTCCTGATTGTGGATATCATATATATCATATATATCCTGCATATACATGTATTTATAATATTACATAATCATTTAGAGGTAAGAAATGAAATGCACCGTTCATGGAGACGGTAAGCCGTACGTACGCATGAACGCTACTTTCATTTCTTTGTCATATTAAGGGAATTAAAACTAAATGAGAGGTATGTATATTTTAATTACAGAATTATATTCATCATTTAGATATGTAATTAATAATATATATCTATTATATAGATGTACTTTTAATAGTACATTACATTTGGGGATAAGAAATGAAATGCACCGTTCATGGAGCCGGTAAGCCGTACGTATGCATGAACGCTACTTTCATTTCTATTTCATATTTTATAGAATGGAATCATAATGATATAAAGTTATATTATACTAACAATTAAATATCATATATAATATCATAGTTCCATACTTTATACGTCCCACATATGGTATTTAACGAATCAAATCCCTTTGAGGGGGCGGTAGTCCGCACTTCCTTAAATGAAGATATCGCATTTACCCATAATGGGAACCATAAAGGTATGACCAAAAAGAAAAAATACAGAAGCTTAAGGAAAACAAAAAAATATTATATATCATATATAAATATAGTGACATCTTAATGGCCACCTTTGAAGGTGTTAAAGGAATGTTGAACAATCATCGTTTCGGGAGGCATAAATTCACCATCCACGGAAACAGTATGTTCTTTAACCATTAGATGAAGGTGTCTGTAAGTGTATCTCGAATTCTTCTTGTAAAAACATCCTAGTATATTGAAGATACTTTAGTTGTTACAAAAGAAATAAATAAAAAGAGTTTAGGGGGTTGGAGAAGCAAAATAATACAAAAGGACTCAAGTGAAGACATTACCTCAAAATCGGGTAACTCACTTTGGTTTGAGCTCAAAGGCTTCCTTGGGAAGACTTCTGCCCAAAGTGTGGATTCAAGGAGTAATATAAAGAAGTGGAGAGACCAAATGGGCAGGGTTTGGCCGAGCCAATGGCTTTGGGAGTGTGGTTAAGGTGGTAGAGGTGGGGGCCTTTTATATGAGGAGAGGAGGACACTTTTGGAATGTAAAGAAATATTACTTTATTTGAAAATGTGTTTCTGTTTTAAAAGGTCCCACATTGATATAATTCGTGTATAAGGTGATAAGGGTTCTAAATCCTCCCATCCAATAATATTTTGACATGTTTAGTTCATAGATTTTACATTATCTTTCCATTTTATTTAAATCGTCAAATAATGATGTCATCGCTGCATCATTATTATGTCATAAATAATTTAATTTATTTAATGTCTAATTTTTTTTAAAAAAATACTATGATGTAGGAAATCTTCTTATATTTCCAATGACTATTTATAATCAAAAATCGGACTTTTATAACCCCATTTAAAATTTTTTTTAGTAAAACATATCATGTTTGTGCCATTTTTTTACATTAACATTAAATAAAAGGTATTTATGTCATTTTCCAACCAAAGTGGCTCCATGGGGTCCCCAAGTTGACCCGTGGATTTTCTTGGTCGGCCATGACACATCCAATGAGGGTAGGACATGTGTCTAGGTCATCTCATATTATTAAAACATTATTTTTACCTTAAACTACACTAATTACCACTAATCGCGATTAAAAACTTAATAAGTTACTATTCACCAAAAAATTATTTTAATCTCATTGAACCACATTTTACTTCTTAGTGACAACCATGTATGTCGGATTTTTGAAATTCAATACACAAAGGTGGCAAAATTTCATTTAAATGGAAAATCAGTTTTTATAAGTACCACTTAGTGATTTCACTATTCATCAAAAATTGAAGTTTTTCAGAAAAATTCCAAAAATTCACCCTAAGCTATATTTGATATTCCGAATTCAAAAATGAAGTCCATTTTACAAAATTAAAAACATATATGTCAAATTAATTAATTTAATAATTAATTCCCGCTGTCATGACAAATAGCGTGTTTTTGTGAAACAATAAGTATCAAAAGATTGACACTAGTTTAAGTCCGATTTCAAAGTGAAATTAATTCCAACAACCACTATTGGATTTAATGGAAAAAATATTTTATAATTTCACTTTACAACCAATTCAAATAATAATATAATCATATAAATAAATTATATCAAAGAGAGGTTTTGAATTAAAATACAACATTTACAATATTCATTAAAAAAATGAACTTTATCGGAAAGATACCAAAAATTTACACAAAGTAAATTTTGATGTCCCAATCTAAAGAAGAGTTATATTTGGTCCAATAGAATTTATAATATTGATCAAAACTATATTTAATGACGGTTCGCCGTCAAAAGGTGATAAGTGAACCCTTAGTGAAAATTAGGGTATAAATGCCTAAAATTGAATTCTTTCCGTATTTTAAGGCTTTATCTTTTATTGGGTAAATATAAAAACATTTAAAAACATATATAATAATATTTTAGTTATTTCTATCCATTCCTGCCAGTACAACGTCTACATGTCAACTACCATTTAAAATAATATTATTATATTACTAGTGTGCAACGTTAGATTTCAATGAAACTCATCGTTGCGTATCGAGTACGCAATCGAATGTAGAAACCCCTTTTAATTAAAATTAATATTTAATTTGTAAATATTAATTAATATGAAAATTCTTTATTCTTTATTTACCTGGGATGTTACATCCTTCCCCCCTTTTGGGAATTGCGTCCTCACAATTTTATTCACTTATCAAAATAAGTGGGGGGTATTTATCTCTCATAGCATTTTCAGATTCCCACGCTGCCTCTTCAATCACATGGTTTTTCCACAAAACATTTACCTGATGAATCACCGTATTCCGTAACACCTGCTCCCTATGATCAAGAATCTGGACTGGTTGTTCTTCATATGACAGGTTCTCTTCCAGCTGAACTACCTCTGGACTCAAAACATGAGATGGATCTGACATATACTTTCTCAACATCGAAACGTGAAAAACATTGTGTACCTGAGATAAACTTGGTGGTAAAGCCACTCGGTAAGCAACTGATCCAACTCTCTCCAGAATTTCATATGGTCCAATAAACCTTGAACTCAGCTTTCCTTTCTTACCAAATCACATCACATTTTTCCATGGAGAATCCATGAGAAAAACATGATCACCTACCTTGAAAGATAGATTTTTCCTCCGGTTATCCGCATAACTCTTCTCCCTACTCTGAGCTGTTCTCATGTGTTTCTGAATCAACTAAACCTTTTTTGCCATCTCTTCTACCAATTCTGGTCCCATCAACTTCCTTTCACCCACTTCATCCCAGAAAGATGGAGTTCAACACCGCTTCCCATATAATGCCTGAAATGGTGCCATCTGTATACTAGAATGAAAACTGTTATTATATAAAAATTCAACCAAAGAAAGATGTTGGTCCCAACATCCCTGATAATCCATCGAAGAAGCTCGTAGAATATCCTCCAATGTCTGAATTGTTCGTTCTGACTGCCCATCTGATTGAGGATGAAAAGCTGTACTAAAATTTAATTCAGTACCCAACGACTTTAGAAGGCCTTTCCAAAAGTTAGTAGTGAACCTGGGATCACGGTCAGATATAATGGAGAGAGGAACTACATGTATCCTGACTATCTCTTTAAGATACAAACGGGAAAGTTGATCTAGAGAGAAAGTATCTCGTATAGCAAGGAAATGAGAAGATTTGGTCAAGCGATCAACAATAACCCAGATTGCATTATTACCTCGAGATGTCCTCGATAATCCCACAAAAAAGTCCATGGATTTGTTCCCCCATTTCCACTTTGGCACTGGTAAAGGATGAAGAATCCCTTTAGGGAACTTCCACTCTGCTTTAACCTGCTGAAAAGTCAGACACTTCACAGTAAAATCAACAATATCTCTTTTCATTCCATCCCACCAGTAATACTCCCACAGATCTCTGTACATCATAGTACTGCCAGGATGAACTGAAAATGGAGAACTATGAGCCTCACATAACAAATCATTCTTCAACTGTGAATCACAAGTCACACATAATCTCTTCCCAAACCTCAAAACACAATCATTATCAATGTTGAATTCAAGAAACTTACCTTTCTGAACTAGCTCTACCTTTTTCTGCAAATCAATGTCTTGCTTCTGTGCTTGCTTGATTCTGTCTGGTATAAAAGATTTCACTAATACCTGAAACAAAACAGAAGGACTTCCTGCACCAACAACTTCTATGCCAAAGTTCATTAAATCAAAAACGAAAGGATCTCGTTCCAAACATATCATGGTTAATGAAGCATTAATTTTTTTGACTCAAAGCATCGGCCACTTTATTTGCTTTTCCTGGATGGTAGTGGATTGTACAATAATAATCCTTGATTAATTCCAACCATCTTCTCTATCTCATGTTCAATTATTTCTGAGTGAATATATACTTTAAACTTTTGTGATCAGTATATATTTCACACTTTACTCCATACAAATGATGCCTCCAAATTTTTAAAGCAAAGACAACATCAGCTAATTCCGAATCATGTGAAGGGTAATTTACCTCATTAGTTTTCAACTGACGTGAAGCATAAGCAATTACCTGATCATTCTGCATTAGGAAACAACCAAGTCCTTTCAATGAAGCATCACTGTATATAACAAAGTCACCATTCCTAGAAGGAAGTGCCAAAACTGGATAATTCACCAATCTTTTTTTCAACTCCTGAAAACAATCATCACATTCTTTTGTCCAGATGAACTTAACACCCTTACGAGTTAGCTTAGTCATTGGACTAGATAACCATGAAAATTTTCAACAAACCTTCAATAGTAACCTGAAAAACCAAGAAAACTATGGATCTCAGTTACATTTGTGGGTCTCGGCCATTCTTCAATAACTTTTGTTTTAGTAGGATCAACAGTTATGCCATCTTTTGAAATAATGTGACCCAGGAAAGAAATTTGTTGTCACCAAATACTCACACTTACTGAATTTTCCATATAGTTTCTTTTCTTTTAATGTTTGCAAGATAACCCTTAAATGACTTTCATGCTCCTCTTTACTTTTAGAAAACACCAAAATATCACCAATAAAAACAACCAACATTTTTCACCTGAGTCAACTGAGCCATCACTACAACAAACTGTTTAGTTCTGATTCTGACCATCTCAGGATACTGATTTGAAAGGTCATTTCCCTCTGTATTTCTTCCCGGAAAATTTTTTCTGTTTCCTCTATGAAAAACCATTCTTAACACAGAAATATCTTAGGAGAAGCAACATGGTAATCTGTAAATGCTATATCATTTCAATCATATCATAAATTAACTTATAATTTAACAATTTTCTAACTCCTAAAGTTGTCTAAACCGACCTCTGATACCAACTATAAGGCCCCAGCCTTAAACCTTACTTAATATTGAATTAAATGAATATTTGACATTGGGGATCTTTTTAGGTTTAGAGTTTTAGAGAATTAGAACATAACTATTACATATAAAAATATTACAAAGTAGACACTTCTACAAAGTTTCCATAATAAAAAAACTCTTAAAAAGAAACATGTCTAGTTCCATGTCTTATATAGCACGACATTCCCATGATCCCATCCTTGACCTTATTCCACTTTAAGTCCTATGAAAAACATTTCGAAAAAAACATGGGGTGAGCATAAAAAGCTCAGTATGGGATACACAAAGAATGAAAACTGTTACTTTTTCAAACATCAAGTAAACCATGTACACTCTAAAAAAGTAATACCTTCACCATCATAAATTAGTAAAAACTCTTCACTGAATAAAGTATCATTACTTACCTTTTTGTAACCAAAGGATTACCATAAAACCCATATAAAGAACACATAGCATATATAAAGGTAACTTGGGACATAAACATACTTAAGTGGAATAATCATACTGTCGACTTCCGCACATATCACTTAATGGAATAGCCATACGGACGACTTCCATACCCAATGCATTGGAGGTTATAACATAACCACCCGTCCTGGTATTCATGGCACCACCCGTCATATGGTTTATCACGTAACCACCCGTCAAATGTCCAAGTACCAATATAGAATCATAAAACATAAAACCAATATAAAGTAATGATAACATTTCCACATTTCAATCATAATATATAATTTAAATATATTGACATAATAGAATCCTTTGTCAAAACCATTTTCAATACCAAAATACATAAAAGAGTATGTGGTATTTAGTTTATTTTAAAAACATTACGGCTTGTTGAGGAAGCCAAAGACCAAATAATACTCATGGCGGCGGAAAAGGTCGTTGTCACCGCGTACGTTAAAAAAACATTCCTTTTTGTCATTTAGTAAAACACTTCGTAGAAAAATATTCCTTTTTTATAAAAGTAAAAGTCAAAGGGGTTTATACACCGTATAAAATAATGTTGTGTATAAAACGAAATATGCCTCAATGAAAGGAGATTGAGATGAAGTCTCTTACCTTGGGTCCGACTTGACTCGATCGTTATTTAACGTCCTGGATAATAAACTTGAGTTAATTTATAGTTGATAACCTTTTTAAAGTTCATTATTCCTTTTATATCACTTATTGCCATGTTATAAACATTATGTAACCATTTAAGTTAATAATGTTTGTTTTGTCGATATTTGGTTCTTAAGTCAAAAGTGGACTTCTTACAATTACATGTTGTTCGTGTGGTCAAAGGTTCTTTATATCTAGAATGAAATTCCTGATTTTGGATATCATATATATCATATATATCCAGCATATACATGTATTTATAATATTACATAATCATTTAGAGGTAAGAAATGAAATGCACCGTTCATGGAGACGGTAAGCCTTACGTACGCATGAACGCTACTTTCATTCTTTGTCATATTAATGGAATTAAAACTAAATGAGAGGTATGTATATTTTAATTCCAGAATTATATTCATAATTTAGATATATCATACATTATATATATCTATTATATACATGTACTTTTAATAGTACATTACATTTGGGGATAAGAAATGAAATGCACCGTTCATGGAGACGGTAAGCCGTACGTACGCATGAACGCTACTTTCATTTCTATTTCATATTTTATAGAATGGAATCATAATGATATAAAGTTATATTATAATTCCAGTATAATATCATATATAATATCATAGTTCCATCTTTTATAAGTCCCACATATGGTATTTAACAAATCAAATCACTTTGAGGGGGCGGTAGTCCGCACTTCCTTAAATGAAGATATCACATTTACCCATAATGGAAACCATAAAGGTATGACCAAAAAGAAAAAATACAGAAGATTAAGGAAAAAATAAACATATCATATATCATATATAAATATAGGGACATCTTAATGGCCACATTTTAAGGTGTTAAAGGAATGTTGAACAATCATCGTTTCAGGAGGCATAAATTCACCATCCAGGGAAACAGTATGTTCTTTAACCATTAGATGAAGGTGTGTGTAATTGTAGCTCGAATACTTCTTATAAAAACATACTAGTATATTGAAGATACTGGAGTTGTTACAAAATAAATAAATAAAAAGAGTTTAGGGGGTTAGAGAAGCAAAATAATACAAAAGGACTCAAGTGAAGACATTACCTCAAAATCAGGTAACTCCATTTGGTTTGAGCTCAAAGGCTTCCTTGGGAAGACTTCTGCCCAAAGTGAGGCTTCAAGGAGTAAGATAAGGAAGTGGAGAGACATAATGGGCTGGGGTTGGCCGAGCCAAATGCTTTGTGAGTGTGGGTAAGGTGGTAGAGATGGGGCCCTTTTATAAGAGGAGAGGAGGGACACTTTTGGAATGTAAGGAAATATTACTTTATTTGAAAATGTGTTTCGGTTTTAAAAGGTTCCACATTGATATAATTCGTGGATAAGGTGATAAGGGTTCTAAATCCGCCCATCCAATAAGTTTTGGACATGTTTAGTTCATAGATTTTACATTATCTTTTCATTTTATTTAAATCATCAAATAATGATGGCATCGCTGCATCATTATTATGTCATAAATAATTTAATTTATTTAATGTCTAAAAATTATACAAAAAATACTATGATGTAGGAAATCGTTTTATCTTTCCAATTACTATTTATAATCAAAAATCGGACTTGTATAACCCCATTTAAAAATTATTTTAGTAAAACATATCATGTTTGTGCCATTTTTTTACATTAACATTAAATAAAAGGTATTTATATCATTTTCCAACCAAAGTGGCTCCATGGGGTCATCAAGTTGACCCATGGCTTGTCTTGGTCGGCCATGACACATCCAATGAGGGCATGACATCTGTATAGGTCATCTCATATTATTAAAACATTATTTTTACCTTAAACTACACTAATTACCACTAATCGCGATTAAAAACTTAATAAGTTACTATTCACCAAAAAATTATTTTAATCTCATTGAACCACATTTTACTTCTAATTGACAACCATGTATGTCGGATATTTGAAATTTAATACAGAAAGGTGGAAAAATTTCATTTAAATGGAAAATCAGTTTTTATAAGTACCACTTAGTGATTTCACTATTCATCAAAAATTGAAGTTTTTCAGAAAAATTCCAAAACTTCACCCTAACCTATATTTGATATTCCGAATTCAAAAATGAAGTCAATTTTACAAAATTCAAAACATATAAGTCAAATTAGTTAATTTAATAATTAATTCCTGCTGTCATGACAAATAGCGTGTTTTTGTGAAACAATAAGTATCAAAAGATTGACACTAGTTTAAGTCCGATTTCAAAGTGAAATTAATTCCAACGACCACTATTGGATTTAATGGTAAAAATATTTTCTAATTTCACTTTACAACCAATTCAAATAATAATCTAATCATATAAATAAATTAGATCAAAGAGAGGTTTTTAATTAAAATACAACAGTTACAATATTCATTAAAAAAAATGAACTTTATCGGAAAGATACCAAAAATTTACACAAAGTAAATTTTGATGTCCCGGTCTAAAGAAGAGTTATATTTGGTCCAATAGAATTTATAAGATTGATCAAAACTATATTTAATGACGGTTCTCCGTCAGAAGGTGATAAGTGAACCCTTAGTGAAAATTACTGTATAAATGCTTAAAATTGAATTCTTTCCGTATTTTAAGCCTTTATATTTTATTGGGTAAATATAATAACATTTAAAAACATATATAATCATATATTAGTTATTTCTATCCATTCCCGCTAGTACAACGACTACATGCTAACTACCATTTAAAATAATATTATTATATTACTAGTGTGCAACGTAAGATTTCAATGAAACTCATCGTTGCGTATCGAGTACGCTATCGAATGTAGAAACCCCTTTTAATTAAAATTAATATTTAATTCGTAAATATTAATTAATATGAAAATTATTTATTCTTTATTTACCTGGGATGTTACTGTATCATTATATAGTGGACTTTCATGAAAGTCTATTCAATTAATAATTACCATCACGTTAATAAAATACTCATAGAGAAACAACGGGCTCTATGAGACATCCATCGTACATGAAACAAATTATATGGATTCTCAGAGACACCAATTATCCATGGGACCCATGTATAAAATTTTTCATTAGCTTCATGAATTCCCTCATATTCATGGATCATAGTCCATCAACACTTCCATGATGTATTCTTTCATCAAATATAGTTTAATTAATATATGTTGATCATGATTTACACATTCATTCAATAATCAATTTCTCATTATTAAATATTATGTGATACTAGTATTGAGGTCCCTAGTTCCCATTCCCTTTACATTAAACATGGGTTGGAAAACCTACCTACCTTCTGCTATTAGAAATATGCACTATAATTCCATCTCCCCCAATAATCTACCTAAAATGGGTAATGTGCATGAATTTTTCTCTCTAAAAGAACCTATGTGGTGGATACATATTCCCTAACCATTAAAGCATCAAGGTAAAGATACCATTTTTCATATTATGTAGTATATTTATGATCAATGTTTCATTCTCTCTATCCACCCAAACTAAAAGATAGAATGTTTTTACATAATACCCAACAATGTCTGAGAAAAATGAAATTCATGTGTATAACACCAATATCATTGTCTTGTAATGTTGTGATGTGTAAAGACATCCTTAGTAGAATATTTTAATTCATATACTTTTTTGGGAGCCAAACATTTGAATACCAATATTGAAAGAAAAGTATTCATCCTATGACAAGCATGACACGCGTTACTCAATGAGCATGATAGGATCACCCCATCAACTAGAAAGCTTCTATTTATAATAAAAATACTATCCTTTATCATCGCTCCATTTTGGATGTAATAATCACTAAATAATGATGTTAAACTACATGATATGGTCCCATCTAAAGACCCTAAACCATGAAATAAATATATTTGGGTCATGATCCTTTCCTCTTAACATGGTTTGTAAGACCCCACCTCATGTTTGAATCCTAAAAACCCCGATATATTTCCCCCATTCCTGGGTTGTGGGCCATATATGGCTTCACCATCTCCAAACTAGAAATTCCACTTTCACCTCACCTTAATATAATGTGTCAACAACTCATAATCAGTATCATCCTCTTAGAGTACACTGAACCATTTATAAATCCAAAACCCCCTTGTATTTAGTTATTTAAATAGAACACTAACCTATTCCATTACCTGTACATGAGGAGATTATATGAGAAGCATATTTAATTGGACATTCAATATTGATATACCTCACCCTGATTTAATTTTTTATTATCCTGAAACATGGTGTGTTTATTGGGTGTTTTCCTCCACAAGACATAAAATCTATGAGTGATTTTATACAGTTGTAAACCAGTGACCCTATTAATGAAAAGCAAGGTATTCACTATATAACGATCATAAGAAGCATATGTGATTAAAGCATGATCATACCTCTCTTCCATTTGGGGAAAATTTAATTTTAATTACTTGAACAAATAACACATTATACCCTAGGTTATGGGCCAAAGATTCAATATGTGGTGATCATAAGTTACCTGATGTTATGAGCACTAGATTCCTCACATGATAAACATCAGATTCATTGTTGTAGAAGTATAGGACATATGATGTAAAAACCAGATATGCCTTATTCCTTAAGAATAAATTTCCTCATAGAAATAAAATTATAAATTCAGGTTTTCACCTGGGATACCTTATGTAATTTGTATAAGATACCCTAAAAATCTCAATTGTGGATGGATTTTATAGATACATGAAATTCCCAATGTCATTATCTTCACCATCAATAGGTAACCAACATTTCATGTTAGTAATTAATCTGGGTCAATAAAACATTCCATGTACAATGAGATTCACAAAAAAGTTTCAGATTTGTAATAGAGAACCATATTTTCTGATGAAGAGAAAGAAGGAATCCATGGAAGGGAGATATGACATCCCATAATAACATTATAACTAAGGAGTTGGTTTCATAAACTCAGTGTTGTAGAACACCAACCTTTTTGAAGCCTAAATGTTAATCAATGATGAATATAACTAGTATAACTATGTGGAACTATGTGAAAAAGGAATATTATAAATATTATTTTCATTTAAAAGGTCAATTTTTTGACACCCAAAACATTTTATGGTATGTATCTTTTAAATACATCCAATTCATTTGGTAGCCTATATTTAAAAAAACACTATATCTCTATGAAACCACAAATCATTATTTATAGGATATATTCTTAACCTATCCATTACACATAAATTTTTTACTTCTAGGTGACGAATTTAAAATGGAGGAAATACGTGGTTTTGATCAGTGTAATATTTGAGTATGATAGAATCAACATAATTTTCAGTGAATAGTCACTTACCATAATGAATATTTAAATAACCGTATAAATATTAAACTACCTTTATGAATAGTCTTATGACCATTATAAATTGTAACCTCACCCATGAAAGTTTAAATAATAATTGGGCAAATAAAAAATAAAGGTGAATATTTTAAGTGTTGGTATTTTTTTATAAAATGATGATTTAAATTAAAAATTCAATTTCTCATATTTAGAAAATTAATTTCAAAAAAGGAGATAATTTTTTGATTCTACTTGTCAATTAATTTTTAATGAGATTTTTTGGGATTAATTTGAATATAATATAATTTTTTATGAAAAGTAAAATATGATAATTTTTTTGTATATATCCATTTTAACATAAATACACAATTCTGTGGATCATTGATTGTGTAACAACACATGGTTCAAACTCACATGCATGTATTAATATTTTTGGGCATGTAATCTTATCTTTTTATATTATTAGGGAAAATAATAAACTAATGATTAAAATATTAAGAAACCCCTCCTCCACTCCACTATATAATCCATCCCACACCCCCTCTACCTATCACCCCAATCAAGAATTAAGCCTTTCATACATCCTTCTAAATATACTTCCCAATCCCTACACCATTTCCAAGATAATAATGTCTCACCAAAAGGCCAGGAAAGGCTTTATGATTATTATCATTGAGGAGTACTCAATAGGTGAACCTCTCTTCCTTTTTTCAACTTCATTTAGAAGTTCAATTATTTTGTTTCTATATAATCACCTCCCCTGATTCAACATAATTAATAATTAAATTAATATAAGTGAAGTATAATTTTATTATCATAATGGAATATTTCATCATCATCTCCCTCTCCCCCTTTTATAATTAAAATGAAAACACCATCTGAGATGTGTTAATTCGTCATATTCATGGAAAAATAGTTATCAATTTATATTAACATCTTAGATTATGGTCATGAAACCATTTTTACTATTGAATCATATTATTATATATGTAATATGTTCTATTTAGGGTTCTAGAATCATTTTTTACACATGGTATTTAATTATAAAACATAATGAGTTTGTGGTGATAATAAACCCTAAAAAATCCAAGAGTTTATCATTAAAATTTTGTATAATGAATCATCATTTACCAAAATAAGAAAAAGAATATATATGGTAATTTAACCTTATGTATGATTATTAATAACTCATAATTTCATCTATGGATTTAAATTTCAATTTAATATGCACTTCAATACTCTAATACAAGAAAACAGATCATAAAAGTTAAGAAAATGTGTACTCCAAAATGATGAAATTGAATACATTAACCAATATAAAAGGAAAGAATTTAACATAATGAAGACATAATAAGTCAATGAAATGTAGATATGGTTTTTTAATTTATAATTGATGAATCTAATTTGACTATACAGGACATTATGATAAAAGGGAGAACTGATTCAGGCATAATGTAAGGGTTCTCTCATCTCCCATTTGTTTTCGTTATATTTCCATTTCTTACCACTTATTTCTTTTATGTGGTGTATTTTTACTACATTTTTGGATATAATATCATGAACCTATTATATTCATGGAATTCATTGATTCACTTGATGATTATTAACTCGATTGATTTCAATGTTCTAAGAGGCATTGTCTCAATTTCCATTTCATTGTGATTTTCTTTCAATTTTGAACCTAATCATTACTATGTTGTGTATATACATCTAATTTTATATAATATTATATTATAAATAAAATTATATTATATATCCACATTCTTGATACATTTATATGACCAGCATTTTAGACTTATACCATTTTACATATGGTGTTTATTTGGAATGTTACTTTTACTGTGTAAATATTGATAAATTTGTATTCTCTGTGCAATACGAATATTGAAAAAGAATATTTTTCTTGTATTATATCACTAAATAAAGAATTATTTTCATTTTATGTGATGGGAGGCACCCACTATAGCATCTCGATGAATCGAAATGTATCATGAGACAAATCAGTTGGTGACAAAACCATCGAGTTTGTTTCCAAAAATCAGACGTGTTTCTCCCCACAGACTTAAACTGTCTTGATGATAAAATGGATCATGTTATAGATACATGAATAAAATATAATACTAATTCTATTTATTAATTATTAATTTATTTATTTCTAGAGGTTTTCATGAGGAAAAAAATCTACATATGATTTTTTATTCTCCTCTTATTGATGAAGAGTGTTTTCATTGATTCATCATTCTATATTAGTTATATCTAATAAGTTATGATACACTTGTTATTGATTATTTATTATACTATATGTAACACTAATGAGAAAATTAACTCACACTTGTCATGTTTTTTCCCATGTTATGAAGAAGATAACCATGAATAGGAATTCATGGAGATAGTTTATTTCAGTTTATTATATATCTTGTTGTATTCTATATTTCCAAATGTACTATGTTTATCATTTATGTAATAAAGTATTCTAAAACTACAAAACTAATTTTAATTTCATGATTTATTTCTTATAATCATTTTAATATAATTAAATAATGCTATGGGTCTGGGATTCATGGTTCGGGGCATTAAAATATGTATCAAAGTAAGTTTTAAAAAAACCTATGAAATGAGATTTAGGAAACATAGTTTAGAGTACATAACCTAAAGATAGAATTTTAGGATAATCATAGTGTAATGTCCTAGAATTTTGGTATGGTAGAGACAATGTGGGTATTATTAGAAAATAAATCAATGTATATGATACTACAAATTGACATGGTTCTAGCATAAATGTACCTAGGAATAACATATCCATCCGGAAGTTCTGGGCTTCGTCTGTGGTATCCTGGCACCCAAAATCGGGCATTACTTTTCACCCGGTATAACAATCCTGGGGGATATGCATAGGGTAATTCAAATTTTCTTTACAAACCACTATGAAGGACTTAGAAGTAAACAAAACCCATGATTATGATAAAGATACTATCTTTCTATAAATTTTCAATTTCTGTTATGTTTTTTCACGTTATAAATTATGAATTATTTCCTAATTTATTATATGTTATTGTTTAGTTATTGATACTAAAGTAAGAAAGGGAATCAATACCCATGGGGAAGGTAGGGATTACCCCACTGATCATGTTAACACATTCAATGTTGGATTGGATCAAATCATGACTATGTAGGGAAAAATTAATTAGGCTATAACTAAAAACTATGATACACATGTATTTGATCATTTCATGCAACAAAGCCCCCATCTTTTAGAGGGACACCAATCCGGTGGTAGAAAAAAATTGGATCAAGTCGATTGAAAACATATGTGTGGAATAAATATGATATGAAAATTAAAAGGTAGTATATGATTTATATTTCCTCAAGAGTTATGCTAATCAATGGTGTTCCTTGATCTAGAATACCACAGAGGATGAATAAATATAATATATATAATTGAGAACTTTTAAGGAAATATTCATTGACAAATACCTCCCTCGTGAACAACAAATTGAAATGAAGTGGAAATTAAATAACATAAATGAAGGGAAGAAGAGAGTTTTATGGAGTATGAGTCTACCATAACATGATTATCAAGGTATTCTGTAGATTATGTATGTGTATCATAAGGCAAGATTGATTGTTTATTTGGAATTATTAAGACAAGCCTTTGATGGGAATTGGATTCTCAAAAATTTTCATCACATGATGAAATTTTTTTATGTTTCCTAAAAATAGGGAAACAATTCACTAGATCATATTTGATCCTAGGAAACTAATATAAGAAGTAGTACTCTAATAACCATGGTAAAGGTGATGTTCCAATGAAGAATAAGGGAATTTTGTATATCTTATATTGTGTGATATGTGGAATGAATAATCTAGGGAAATGATTGAAAGGCATGTGAGTCCTATATATATGTGGAGAAATGGGTCATTGATCTAATAAATTCAAGGGGAAGAACCTAGAAAATGATATTCAGTGCTATAATTGTAATGAGATGGGTCACTATACAAATCAGTGCCCTATGAACCAAGGAAACATGACTAAAAAAGGTCATGAGACAAGGTAATGATTATGCAATTACAACTACAGAGGATGAAGAACCTAAAAATGTGGTTCATGTACTATAATGTTTTACTCAATCTAGTCCAATGAATTATTTGATTCTGGGTCCTCACATTCTTTTATATCATCCATGATTTCCATGAAAATTAGACATTTCAAATTTGATTTAATAAAGGCGCTGTCACTCAAAACTTCTAAGCAAGTATCAATGAAATAACAATTGGTCAATCAGTCCCTTTTATGATACATAAACATACTTTATTTAGTAAACTTATAATTATACCTATGATTTACTTTTAAATAATTCTTTCTGTTAATTGGATTTCAATTTAGGAGGGAAAAATATATTTCATGAAGAAGGATGTTACAATTTATGAGAATGACATAGAATAAATTATCTTTAGAGAAGAATCAGTATTGTCTAAATCTTATCTAGATCCAAATTTAGTAGCTCTTCTAAATGTAATTCATATGGAGGAAGATAAAACATCATATATGGATATTCAAATTAATTCTGTACATAATTTTCAAGATTACAATGATGTTTTTGCGTAGGATTTACCTGGATATCCCCCAGAGAGGGATGTTGGGTTCTCTATTGATGTAATTTATGGTGAGAGACCTATATCAAAGATTTCATGTATAATAACAACTATAGAATTAGTTGAAATTATGAAACAACTATATGAATTTGGTGATAAATTATTTATCCACCCAAGTTCTTCCCCATGTGGACCGTCTGTTCTCTTTGTTGTTAAGAATGATGGATCTACAAGGCAGTGTATTGACTACAGGAAGATAAATGCTATTATAATAAAAAGAAAGTATCATCCTCCTCAAAATGATTTTGTATATGATCAACTACATGGAGTGAAATATTTTTAGATGATTTACAATTGATCTGGATAACATCAGCTACATGTGAGGAATGAAGATAGTCCTATGAAAACTTTTAGAACTAGGTATGAGAAATATGAGTTTATATTAATGCCTCTTGGATTAACTAATACACCCAATGATTTAATGTATCTAATGAATAGTAATTTAATGGAATATCACTATGTATTGTTTGTTTATTTATTTATGATAACCTGGTATACTAGAAATTCTACAAAGACCATGAGAATCAATTGCAGATCATTCTGAAAAGTCATTGATGAAATAAATTATATGGGATGTTTAAAAAGTTTGAATTTTGGAGTCAATCAGTTTCTTTTCTTTGACATATTATCTATAAAGATGTAATATTAGTTGATCTAGTGAAGTAAATGAAATCAAACAATGTCCCAAACTAATGAATATAACAGAGGTATGTTGTTTTATTAGCCTAATAGGTTACTATAGTCATTTCATTCAGAATCTCACATGACTTGGTAACCTACTAAACAAGATCACACATAATGGGGTTATGTTTTTATGGATGAAATAATGTACATAATGATTTGAATAATTGAAAAGAATATTTTTAAATGATTTAATTTTTACTGTTTCATTTGGAAATTATGGATTTTCTATATACACAGATGCATCTAAGAATGGACTAGGTTGTGTCCTTATGAAAATTGATCATGTCATTTCTTATCCATCAGGGTAGATAGATATTCATGATAAATATTATCCAAATCATGATATTTTTTTAGTAGTTGTAATCATTTCTCTGAAAATATGGAGACATTATCTCCATGGTTAAATATATGAGATATATATGGACCACCAGTGTTTGAAATAAATTTTTACCTAGAATGAAATCAATATGATTAAAAGGAGATGGTTTGAGTTACTCAAAAATAATGATTTTTCAATACAATACCTCTCATGAAAATAAAATAATGTGGAATATGAATTATATAGGAATTACATGGAATTCATTCCCAAATGAGGATTGAGAGATATCTTATATTCATTGATCTACTAAAGATGGATATGGAAATTATGAAGGAAGGGGAAATATCTTTCCTCTTTCATATTATTTCTATTAGATATTTATTATAAAATATAAAAATCTCTCAATATGATGATAAGAATCAATAAAAGAAAATGAAAGTAGATAAGGATGGAAGATTGGTGGTCTTCATGTATGAGAATGGAGTTCTGAAATAAGGGAAGAGGATATGCATTCCATTAGTATCTAAGATAAAAAGGGAACTATTAGATGATTCTCATAGCTCATATATCTTTATACACCATGGAAGCACCAAAATTTAATGACATATAAAGGAAATTTTTTTGTGGGATAACAGGAAGTAAGAAATTGATGACTATGTATCAAGGTGTCTAGTTTGTCAACAAGTGATGGCCTATAGAAATCATCCTACATGTTTCATGAAAAATCTACCTACTTTTATGTGGAAGTGGAATGATATTATAATGTAATTTTTTATAGGAATACCGAGGACACCTAGAAGGAGTGACTAAATATGGGTAATTGTTGATCATATCACAAAATTGGAACATTTCCTTACTATAATAGAGGATTTACCACTTGGGTGCCTGTCCAGAAATTATATTAAATAAGTTGTAATACTTCATGATACACTTCTATCGATTGTGTCCAATCAGGATCCTCAATTCATATAAAAATTCTAGAAAATTCTAAAGAAGGATTTGGATATTGAGCTTCATATGGGTACTTTTTATCACCCCTAAACCGAGAGATGGTATGGAAGGACTATTAAAACACTACATGTTGATATCATGCTCTCTTGATTTTAGGTTATGTGGGATCAATACTACCCATTGGTGTAATTTTCCTATAATAATAGTTTCCATTCAAGCATTCAAATGGTTACATGTAATGTATTATATTGTAATATTTGTTGACTCCAACTTGTTGGGATGAAGTTGTGGACATGAAACTTATATGGCCAAAAATTCTCAAAGATACTACTAAAAGGTAAGGAATATTAAGTCCCTTATTAATGTATCTCAATGTAGGAAAATTACTTATGCTAAAAACTAGATAATTGATTTGGAATTTCAAGTTGGTGATCAAGTATTTCTAAAAGTATCTCCATGGAAGGGTTTCTTAATGTTCAGTATGAAATGAAAACTAAGCCCTAGGTAAATCAAACTATTTGAAATTCTAGAAATAATTAGAGCTATAGGTTTCTGTTTAACAATACCGCCATGTCTCTACAGATTCTATAACATGTTCCACATATGGTTGACAATGAAATACATGCCATGCCTAATTCTTGTTCTCACCTATGAGGAAAATGATTTGGAACCTAATTTGTCATACTATGAATATCCAATCAAGATTAATGACATACATGGGAAGGTATTGATAAATCAGATAAATCAACGGTTAATGTTTCCCTGGAGAAACCATAAAATAGAGGAATCATTTTGGGAATCTGAGGATTTTATGAATAATAATCATCCACAACTTTCTAAAGGGCTTTATAAGTGAAAGTTTTTGAGGATGAAATTTCAGAAGGTTGGAATAATACAACACCCCAAACATTTTATGGTATGTATTTATTAAATACATTCAATTCATTAAATAGCCTATATTTCATAATGTACTCAGTCCCTATGAAATAACACTTGTTTTTTTATAGGAGGTAGTCAAATCCTAGTCATTAAACATAAATATTCCACTTCTTTGTTTTGAATTCTGAAAAAACTCACAGACATTTTTTTTGATTTGAGAAATATTTTGACTATGATGTAATAAATTTAATTTTTGGTGAATAGTAACATAACCTTATGAATAATAACAAACCTTAATGAATAATAACCCATTATTATTAATAGTTTTATGACCCTAAAAAATGGAAACCTTACCCATGTAAGTATTAATAAAATTAAGGAACCTTAATAATGAATGTGAATAATTTAATTGTGGGTATTTTGGATTAAATGAAAAATTAAATTAAAATTTTAATTTCTCATATTTAGAAAAGAATTCAAAAAATTGTAGTTAATTTTTTTATTCTACATGTCATATAATGATTTCCATGATTTTTTGGGATTTTTCTAAAATAATATTTTTTTAATGAATAGTAATATACAATAATTTACCACATATATATACATTTAAAGATAAATACACTATTAATATTGTTAGTTATTATTTCAGAAAACATGGTTCGAACTCTGATGATCTTATTACTATTTTTTTCATTAAATTATCACTATTTCATGTCTTTGGAAAAAATAATAAACTAATGATTAATATATTAGAAAAGCACTCCTCTCATCCACTCTATAAAACACCCCTCACCCACACTTCCTCTCACACCACTCAAGCTTTGAAACCTGCCCTAGTTCTTCCCAGTACATTTCTCAAGTACTCCCCCATGTCCAAGACCTTTTAGAATTACTAAAAATCCATAAAATTCCTAAAGGATATTTTCAATGAAGAGTACTCAAGAGGTGAACCTCTCTTCTTTTTTCATTGAACAACTTTTACAACACATATTTTGTATCTCTTATAAACTAACCTTATCAAAATACTATGATAATTATAGTACCTTATAAGAACTAAAATTTTATTATTCTCATGGAATATTTCATCATCATCTCTCCCCCCCTCCTGTTATAATAAAAATGAAAACACCGTCCGAGATGTGTTAATTTATCACAATCATGGATGACTGGTTTTAAATTTATATTGTCATCATCAATTATGGTCATGAAACAATATTAAAAGACAAAAAAATCATTATATATGTTATATATCTTATTTAATGTTCCAGAATATTTTTTTAAACATGGTAATTAATTATTAAACAAAATGATTTTGTACTAATAAAAACCTAGTCAAAATAATCCAAATGTTTATCAATAAATTTTTTTATTATGATTCATCATCTATATAAATAAAAAAATTATTTATATGATCATTTAACCATATATATTATCATTAATAACTCATAACTTCAAATATGGATTTCAATTTCCATTTTACATGAGGTTTCATATTGTTATACAAGAAAACCGATCATAAAATTAACGAAAACATGTACTCCCAAATGATGAAATCGAATCTATTAACCCATATAAAGGACATAGATGAAATTAATAAAGACATAATAAGTAAATTAAATGTAGATAAGGTTATTTAATTCTTAATTAATGAATATAATTTGACTATCCATAAACTTATGATTAAAGTAAGAACACATTCAAGCATAAGGTACAGGGTCTCCTATCTCACTTCTGTTTCCATGAGTTTTCCATGGATGGATAGTTATTTCTCATATGTGGTGTTTTTTTACTTATTATAGGGATATAATATCATGATCCTATTTATATTAATGGTATTGAGTGATTCACTAGATAATTTTCACCTATATTTATTAGAAGGTTGTATGAGACTTTGTTTCAATTTTTATTTCATTATGATTTACTTGGTATATTAAACCTAATCAATATTATATGGTGTATCTACTTCCTATTAATGAATATTTTTTATTTTAAAATATAAAATTTTTATATATCCATATACATGTTATATATATATTACTAATGTCTTCGTCGTATACCATTTCTCATATGATGTTTATTTGGAATGTTACTCAAAATCTTGAAATATATATGAATCTGTATCCTCTACTCAATATGGATATTGAAAAGGAGTATTGTTCGTGAATTAAATCAATGTATAAAGAATTATTTTTATTGTTTTCTAATGGTGGGGATTTCTATATCCCCTCTATGCATCGATAATTCTTATGAGACAGATTAGTTGACAAAAAACCCTTCGAGTTTTCTTCAAAAAATCAGACAGATTGTTTTCCCACTAACATAAACCATATCGATGGTATAATGTTTCATGCGTCAAATACATTGAATAAAAATAATAAACATCCCGTTTATTTAGTATTCAGTTATTTCTTTAGATTCTTTTTTCATTATTATAAATCTATGGAAGCATTTTTATTCTCAGCTTATTAATGGTAAGTGTTTTTATTTATTCATCATGCCATATTATTAATGTCTAATGGATTATTATTAACTTAATATTAATTCTTGATTCCAATATATGTAACCCTTACTGAGCATTTTATCATACCCTTATCATGTTTCCATTCCTCAGGTTATGCAAAATTGAACCATGAATAAGCTTTCAGGGAGATAATTTTTTTCAGTTTATTATGTATCATTTTGTTTTCTATCTTTTAAAATGTTCAATTTGTTACCTATATATAATCTAGTCTTCTTAATCTAGTAAAATAAAATGCCCTTCTAGATTTAGTTCTTATAATAATCCCAATATAAGGAAATAATGCATTGGCTACATACTTCAGGGTTTGGGGTGTTACATTTTTGGTATCACACTCTGCATGAAACACCAAACATAAATAAAACCCATGAGATATTTACATAAAATAAAAATATTTATGTATAATCATTAAATAAATAACTTTTTAATTTTATAGAATTAATACGAGTACCCTTATTATTAATTATATATATGTATTTTCTAAATTATAGTATTAATATGAATGAAATTCATTTAGTTTTCCATAATGTTACTAATAAGATCATTTATTTTTTAGAAAATTATTTCTCAAAAAGCAGTATTTTATTTGATAAAAATTTCTTCTCCCAAAATCATATAATTAATAGTGAATTATGTTAGATATCAATAATCATTTTACACCAATTTAATTGGTAAATGATAGGAAATAATAATAATAACAATTAATACTTAAATGTTTATTATCTAATTAAAATGTGATTTCTATTATATATTATGATTTAATTCATAAACTATAATTATAAATATTTTAATGTATAATTATATAAAAAATATAATTTTTATTTTCTATTATCAAAATTAACATAGTATCAACAACTGATCTTCTTTTTAAAATGGTTGGTTTTTTAAAATAAAATGGGTTTCATGAAACATTTAATTTGTATGAAGATACCATTTTATAATAATGAACAATATAATTAAAATAACATATGAATTTTACTAATATAATTATTGAATTTAAATTATTCTTAAAACTTATACAACTAATTGTAAACATTTTTATAACTAATTAAAAGGTTACTTATAAATAAAACTAATTTCAGTTTATTAATTGAAATCAAGAAATATCAATAGAGAATCAGTGTTTTATTTAAATTAAATCCTTACAATTTTTTTAATAAGTAAATTTATATCATATAAATATATATCCATGATAATTTTTGTCATATATATTACTTTAAGGAGTAAAAATTTACTTCAATAAAAAATATTTTTATACGATTACGCATGTTTTGTTAAAAATTACCGTTTCACAACAATTGATATTTTATTTGGTAAAATGGGTTTTAAATTAAAAAATATTCATAAAATTTAGGTAATAAAATTAATCATAATCATGTTCATTAAATTTAACAACCATGTATAGATATTAATTACCAATGTAAAAGTAAAAGAGGATAAAAGGATAAAATATAAAAATACATAAATCCACCAACGATTTCTAAAAAATTATAGTTTGAGGATGATTTAAAAACAATCATATTCTTATACTATTTATTCCATTTTTCCATTAAAATTTTAATATAAACCTTTCGGTGTTAAAAATGTGATCGTTACATCCAAAACTAAACATCCATTCACTTATATAATGGTAAAATCTGGTCAACTTCAAGACAAAAATTTCCTTCTAATTTACTATTCATAATCTAACATTTCCCTATTTATATTACATTACCATATTCAAAGTATTTTGGTCGCCATTAGTAATCACATGTCTTTAATTTCAATGGATACTTCCAAGAATAATTCATGTCATTGATGTTAGTATAATCAACTATTGTGTTTTCTTCATAATTATATTCTTAAAAATTAGTTCTAGACACATTAATATTATGATATTAATATAATCAATATTATTTTATTTTTCTCTACAAATTGTATTACAATTAGTTATTCATATATTTCATCCTTTAATAAAAACAAATCTGTTGTTCGTGTGTTTTTTGGACTACAACTGACATGATATATTGTGTTTCAATTTCCTTTAACGCATCATAATAATGAATATAATTTTTTTTATTAAATTATAAATATTTTTTTTATTATATAATTATGTTTCAGTAATTAAAAATTATTAACCTATTAATGTTATGATCCACAAATAATTATCATTAATCCAGTCATTTAAAGTAAGAGAACTAGGAGGAAAATGATAAGGGTTTTCTATGTAATGACTTTATATATGATAGATTCACATTATAATTATTTATATCTATAATATATCACAGTAATATAAAATAAATAATATCATTTTGTTCCTTATAATCATATTAAAATAAAACAATATCACAGACATCCATTAATAATGTTATGTTCATTTTTAGGCATGTTAAACCAACAACATGATAAATAATATACATTTATGTCATGAATGAATTTTAAAAATAATTTAATTTTAATTGAAAGGAACTCTCTTATACATTAAATTGTGTAAATGTGGTGTTAGAGGTGTTCTGGAAGGTTAATGTGGCATGGGGTGCGTTTGGGTGGACTTTTAAGGAAAGCTAAAGGGTAATAGCTTTCGCACGGTTGGCACACGTTTTGCATAAACCATGCAAGGCTGGTATTGGAAGTAGTGGCTAAAGCATGGTTAGTGGACAACCTGTTTAATCATACGGACTAACCATGCAATGAGTGTTTGACTGGGTAGAATCCAAGACACGGTTAGCGCATGGTTTGTTAAACTGTGCGGGCACATAACGTTAGATCCTAAAATTGTGGATCTAACTTGTTTTTCATTTAATCACCTCTTTTAAGTCCATAAGTGGCCATAACTCATGATTACTCTCCCTTGAAGGTTATAAAACCTCTCCCAAGTGATTTGGAGTCAATCCTGAGGCTTCTCTTCGAGAATCGAAGCCGGTTTCTTGAGGTATGTGATTGTTCATGGTTGGTTTCTTAGATCTACTTAGATATACTTCTCCTCTTCTATTGGTTTCATAAATCTACACCCATCATGGGAAGATATAAGTGTGTGGATGACAAATATGGTGAGAATTGGTCTTGATCTTTCTTGGAGGAGAGATCTAAGGTGGGGTTTTGGAGAATCGACCAGGGTTCATTGAGCTTTCCTCGGCCGTTGTGGTTTTTGTCAACAACCTTTGAGGTAGGAGATTCGTGGCTTCTCTAATTGTTTATGTGAAATTGTAGAGTTTGCATGACGTAGCCCTTTTGGATCACAATGAAATTGATATAATTAAAAACATGAACCGGATTAAAAGAATTGGCTTGATCTCTTGTTGTTGCTTTTGTACCATGATAACGGTTTTCATCTTGATTTGATAGATAGTGTGATATCTATGCCTTGCTTTTTGGTATTTTGTATTTTATGAAATTGATAAAGAATATAAAGACGGAATTAATTGATAATTTATTTGGATAAAGATAGAGAGGCATGTAAACTAATCTGGTTGTTGTTGGTGTGGTGGTTGTTCCCACTTGATGTTAATCAAATTGATGCTGATGTAGGTGTTTAATTTAGTAGGTTGGTAAACATGAAATCTGTTGGTACTTGTTTTTTGAAGGCTGTATGGCTTGTAAAAGGGCCAAGAGCCCAATTTGATATGATGTTTGTTTTTCCTGCTGCTTGTGCTGTAATGTGACCCTGAAGGGGTGTTGTGATATGTGGAGGCATAAAGGCCTTTTTGGTTGTGGCAGCAGATGACGCCTAGAATGGCAAGATGCATCTGTTTATGCATGTCGGTGTCAGGGATGACACCAAGGATAATGAAATGGTATGGATGTGCTTGTTGGATTCTTGTTTATATTTTAGATGATTATCTATTTTACTTTTCCCTACTACTCAAGGCAGCTGGTCTTCCTTACCCTTCTTCTGAAAGTGGCATAGACATGCGGGGTATGAAACATGCTTTTTGTGTTTAGCCTCTCAAGGTATAATGGGTCTACGCACTTTCTATAAGAGGCAAAGACTCGACGGGTAGCACATCTACTCATTGTGTTAAGCCCCCTTGTGTATAGTAGCATATGATGCTTTTATATTATTCCTGGGAATATGGGAAAGTAATTCTCTAATGAATGTTTGAATAAATGAGGTTAACCCATGGGGATGGAGTTTGTTGAAACATAATGACGAGGTTGAGAACTTTTGAAATGATAGTGGAATTTTTAGATTTGGTGACAATAGATTTTAATGTGTAATTGTTCATGGTTAATTAATGTTTGAAGAATTAATTAATATATAGTGGAATTGATAAAATGGGAATAAAGTAATCTAATAAAGCCCTTAAATGGTTGTGTGCTTATAGAATACCTAGTCATAGATGTGGCAGCCTGGAGTTCGAGAGACTTTAGCTGCAGTTGTGTCTAAGACTAGGTTATGCCTATAGTGTGGTTGTGAGATATATTTTATTCTATACTTTTTGTGTTTCTATACGCTACTCCACCCTGTCAGTAAGGGAAACTGACACCCCGAGGATTTTGAGCCCTAGGGGGTGTTTTCGCCAACATTTCGGTGGGAGGATGAATGGCTGACTACCCCCTTTGACCCCACTCTCTTATCATGGTATTACTAGATCCATTAGGCACAACAGTGATTTTTCCCCATATATGTGTGTAGAGGGATATATTGGCTTGTGGTTATTCACACACATATATTTTGGATATTGTATCTTATGGACTACTGTAGGTGTAACGTGCATAGGCTGTGATGGCTTGAGAATCCTTACTCATTGTATGGGCTGTAATGGCTTGAAGTATAATACCCGATGTATGATACACATTATGCGAGCTGTGGTGGGTCTCGGAGACTACCTGGTTACTTTTGGTTGTGAGGATGGTGTGGTGCTTCACCCAAGTGTTTGCGGGAAAGCCTTTGTGGTGCACATGGTGCAGATTGTGGATCTTAGCCTAGGTGTCTGCGGGCATGACTTTGGAGATATATGCACAGAACGTATGTCATTTGGGAAAAGCAGAAAACCAGTGGGGAAGTAGTAGCAGGGTACCCTTGTTGTTCTTTATTATATACTATATTCTTATATGTGATACTTGGTGAGAGTAGCCATGGTGAGGTTGGGAAATTAGTATACCTATTTAGGTGACAAGTTAGTTTCACTTGTTATTCACAGTGCTTTAGCATGCTTTCTCTACCATTTCATGAGAGGCTTCGGGGAGGATCCTACTGAGTATACTGTTATACTCACCCTACGTATATATACATTGTTTTTCGGGTCACTTAGAGTAGGTTATATATCAATATGGTTTCTACAATCTTTGGGTTTCCGGAGTTGTTCGGGCATGTGGTTGGATATTTTTTACATTACTTTTAGTGCTTGTAGTTTTCCCCTTTCAGTTGTAGTAAATTTGCAAGACATTACTGATGTGCACTTGGGGTTTTTTATATTTCTTGTTCTGAGTTGGATTTGACTGGTGTTTATCTTATCTCTCTCTTCTGCATGTGTTCTCTTAAAGGGTAATGCCTACCATATGTGTGTTACTATACCATCGGTTCTACTCGCCAACCCGGGGCCTACTGGAGGCCGGAGTCAGGGGTCATTATCTCCCTTATCACAATGCTAACCCAGGAGGGGTACACATTGTGGGGAGGGGGTCATGAAAGAGTGGTATTAGATGTCTAGTTGAGGGATAGGATGGAGTTTGGAGTTAGGCACAGGTGAGGTTTCATGGGTTGGTAGTGAAACAATGTCATTCATGTTTGGAAAGTTAGGTAAAAAATGGAGACCGGCTAGGACATAGGCGTTGAGGTCCCCCTATGATCTGATGTATGTACCGTTAAGTTTACAATGGATACTAAACAAGATAATACTGGTTGAAGGGTAGATACAGAGGAAAGGATCATGCATCATTCTTCATTGAGCCCGTGTTTGAATTGGTAGACCTTGGGATAGGCTAACCTAAAATGAATAAAAGAAAACAATTAGTTAATTAATGTTGAGTCTTCCATATTACAGGTTTAAGAGATCTAAATGTTTGTTATTTTGCAGGTATGGCTCTGGGTCGACGTCCTCATCATGATCGCATAGAAGTTGTCCAGCAGACTGTTCCAGCAGATCGCTATAGGGTAGAGGTTGATGACAACGACAATTGGAAGAAGACACACCAAGAGTTTCAGTGCCAGAGTCTGAAGAAGTACGAGGGCTTAGTTTCAGATGTAGTCATGGAAGACATGTTGGAGGAGGTCGAGATAGGCTTCAGTTTGATCCGTGCTAGGATGGAGCACTGGGTGTCCTTAGCTACGACGATGCTGTGTGGAGCAGCAAGGCAGTGGTGGTTCTTGTTCCTCGGGGATCATGAGGATTCAATGATCTAATGGGAGGAGTTCCAAGAAAATTTTAGAGTCGAGTTCCTTTCCTCTAATATGAACGAATCCACTCACCAAGAGCTTATTACCCTTCGACAGGGGAGCTCTACTATTCGAGAGTTTAGAATCTGTTTCAGGAACCTTTTATGATATGCTTCAGACCTGTTACCAGATAAATAGGATAGGGCGAGGCATTTCAGGGAGGATTTGCATCCTGAGATCCAGTGCCAAGTCACCCCATTTATTTTCTGGACATATCTTGAGGTGATGGTGAGGTCTGAGGTTTTCGAGAGGAATTTTTCCAGGACATGTTCATCACGAGAGGGGGATCGTCATGATCCCTCACGAAGCAAGGTTGTGGTCTAGTGTTCTCAATTTTCAGGGAATAAGTGTTTCCATTCAACAGGGGTTAGGTCCTAGCCCATCACATCTCATTTCTCCAGTGGTAGAAACTCTTAGGCCAATGCCAAGGGATCATGTGCTTTTTTTTATTGTGGTGGTCGTGGCCATCAGCAGCGGGAGTGCCCAACCATTCAGAGTGGTCATCGTGCACCAGGAGCTACGCTCTAGGTTCCTCTATTGAGGCATTTCTAGCCAAGGCAGCAGCAGCCAGTTGCACCAGCTTTAGATCAGCCGAGGGTATATGGGGTAGGCAGAGGACAACCCCATGATGCTCCCCATCCTCAAAGAGCAGAGCGCGACCATGGAGGTAGTCATTATCAGGGTCAGAGAGGCCATGGAGGAGGCCGTGGTCAGCTTCATGCTCTAGCGTTGCTAGTGCCAAATGAGCCAGATGTTGTTCGAGGTACCCTTTGCTTGTTTTCTACCTTCGTGTACGCCTGTTTGATTCAAGAGAGACACACTCCTTCATATCACCTACCCTTATCCATACATCGGGACTTGAGGTAGAGAGGCTTCCATTTCCCTTAGTGTTGACTAACCCAGTTGGAGGTCGAGCTAGATTGTTTGAAGTATGTAGAGACTGTGAGCTAGTGTTGGGGAAACAATGCTCTTGGGGAGATTTCCTATGTTTATAGATACCACCATATGATGTCATCCTCAACATGGATTGGTTGTATTCTGTGCAGGCTATCGTGGATTTCTTTAATAAGAATGTCGTTTTTGTTGGTGCGGATGGAGAGAAAGTGGTGGTTTTTGGTGTGAGGGATCCTCGGAAGGGTCATAGGTGTGTTCCATCCTTATCATCCATAATGGTCGAGATGATGATGAGTTCTTCAGATGTTCAGTAGTTGGCGTTTCCTCGGGTCCTATAGGAGTTACCTAATGTCTTTCAAAAAGAGGTTGTAGCCTTACCCCCTCGACAAGATATCCAATTTGGGATCGAGATACAACCAGGAGCATATCCTATCTGTATGTCTCCACATAGGGTGGCCCCTTATGAGTTTCAAGAGCTATGTATAAAGCTTTATGGTCTATTTCAATGTGGTTTTTTTGGCCATGTGTGTCACTATGGGGTGCACCAGTTTTGTTTGTGGAGAAGGCTGATGGTAGTTTGTAGTTATGTGTCGATTATCATTGCTAAAACAAAGTAAAAATAAATAATTTTTATCCTCTTCCACAGATTGATGACTTATTCAATCAACTTAAGGGTGATATTTTGTTCTCAAATACTGACTTTCGGTCAGGATATCATCATATGCATGTGAAGTATGAGGATATTCTGAGGACTGCCTGTTGTCATCATGGGTATTATGAGTTCTTTGTAATGCCATTTGGAATAACGAATGCTCCAGTTGTGTTCATGGGATTGATGAATGCTATGTTCTGTGAGTTCCTGGAAATTTTCATGGTAGTTTTCATCAATGACATCCTTGTGTACTCCACATGTGAAGACGAGCATGCAGAACATCTACAAGCCATTTTTGGAGTTCTTCACCAACATCTGTTGTTCGGGAAGTTGTCGAAGTCTGAGTTTTGGGCTCGATAAGTCAGTTTATTGGGGGATGTTGTGTCCCAATAGGGAGTAGTTGTGGATCCTTCTAAGATTGAAGCATTTGAGTCTTGGGTAGCCCCCAAGACTGTGTCAGAGGTGTGAAGTTTTCTTTCTCTCGCAGGCTACTAAAGGAGGTTCACAGAAAATTTCTCACAAGTTACGACTCCTCTAACTGCTTTAACTATGAAGGATAATGAATTCATATGGACTGATCAGTGTGAGGTAGCTTTTGAGTTTCTAAAGGAGAAGTTATTAAGTTCCCCAATCCCTTGTCTTCAAACTGAGGGAGTTCAGTTTGATGTTTTCTATGATGCTTCACATCTAGGGTTAGGCTGTGTACTCGTGCATTAGAGGTCAGTTGTTTCTTATAGGTCTCGGTAGTTGCGTCCCCATGAATGCAACTATGCCACCCACGATCTGGAGCTGGAAGCTGTGGTGTTTTCTCGGATGTTGTGAAAACATTACCTCATTGGTGAGCGCGTCGTGGGTTTCACCGATCAGATGTGTTTGAGGTATGTTTTCTCCCAGCATGACTTGAACTTGCGAAAAAGTCAGTGGATGGAGTTATTATAGGAATACGACTTTGAAATATCTTATAAACCTGGAAAAGGAAATGTTGTAGCTGATACGCTAATCTGATAGTCACGTAGTGATGCTATGCATGAATCCAGTGATTTCTGGAGAGTAATGGAAGAACTGTCAGCTTTGCATCTTGATATGGAAGAATTTTTAGGTAGAGGTTGCCTTTTCCATATGATGGTGCAATCATCCCTGATACAGAAGGTGGATGATTCCCAGTTGGGTGATCTATAGGTGGATGTCTGGAGAGACCGAGTTGTTTGTGGTGAGGCCCCTGATGGTTGGACTGAAGATGAACAACACCAAGTCTTGTATCATGGAAGGCGTTTTATCCCTTTGTCGATGCGCGAGACGGTTCTCAGAGAGTTCCATAGATCACCTTTTGCGGTACATCCTAGCGTGACAAAAATGTACGGATCATTGAAGAGCCATTTTTGGTGGCCTGGGCTGATGCGTGTGGTTGTGGTGTTTGTGTCTCGATGTTCACTCTACCAGAAGGTGAAGGTATAACACCGTGTTCTTGGTGGTCTTCTCCAACCATTAAATATTCCTCAGTGGAAGTGGGAGGACATCTCAATGGACTTCGTTACTGGTTTACCTTGAGATCCGGGAGGACATGATGCTATTTGGGTGGTAGTGGATCATTTAAAAAAATAGTCCACTTCATAGCGATCAAGGAGTTGAGCTCAGTGGAAGTTTTTTCGAGGCAGTATCAGGAGATGGTGGTGAAACTTCATGGAGTCCCTAGGACGATCATTTCTAATTGGGATCCTCTCTTTACCCCCTGGGTGTGGGGGGTCTCCAAAATGATTTTTGTTCTCAGTTATTCATTAACACTAGTTTTCATCCTCAAATGTATGGCCAGACATAGCGAACTATCTAGACTTTTGAAGACATGTTACGCTCTAGTGTTCTTGATTTTGGAGGCTCATGTTTCAGGAACTTACCCCTGGTGGAGTTCTCTTACAATAATAGTTTTCACTCCACCATCGGTATGTCACTGTTTGAAGCCCCGTATGGCCGACCTTGACATTCTCCGTTGTGCTAGACTGGGGTCAGAGATTCAGTAATTCTCGAACCCGAACAAGTGCAAAATACAACAGAGATGGTTCAAGTGATTCTTGAGAGGATGAAGGCAGCACTAGATCGTCAGAAATCCTATGATGATCAAAGAAGGAGAGCCTTAGAGTTTGATGTTAGGGATCATGTGTTTTTGAAGGTGAATCCCCATCATGGGAAGTGAAGGTTTGGGCATGGGAGTAAGCTTTCTCCCTGGTTTTTTGGTCCTTTCGAGGTGTTATCTCGTGTGGGGTTGTGGCATATCGAGTAGAACTTCCCCTGTAGATGGGTCAGATACATGATGTTTTTCATGTATCGTAGCTCTGATGTTATCTTCATGACGACTCTCACACCATCGATTGGGAGAGATAAATATTGATAGTGATGTAACCTTTGAAGAGCGACCTATGGAGATCCAAGACCGCTAGGAGGAGGTCTTTCGTGGGAATTCTATCCCCTTAGTTCGTGTCTTGTTGCGACATGGTGTCTTGGAGGAGAGTACCTGGGAACGTGAGTCACAGATGCGTGTCCAGTACCTAGAGTTGTTTGATTTTTTACTCTTTTCATGTATCGTTGTAACTTTTCTGGTCATGAAACTTTCATGTTTATGAGATGACTCCCATTATTTCTTTGGTGGCTTGCTCTCTTTTGAGAGGTATCTCGAGGGGTGGTTGTTCAGACCCTGTTTCGCTTTCACCTTAGGTGGGTTTTGGATTGTCGAAGACAAGAATGTTTTGAGAGGTATTTGATGTAATGTCCCAGACCTATCCAGGCCATTCCTTCATGAAAATGTGGTGTTCGAGGTGTTTTGGAAGGTTAAGGTGGCTTGGGGTGCGTTTGGGTAGACTTTTATGGAATGATAAAGGGTAATATCTTCCGCACGGTTGGCACACAGTTTTCCTAAACCGTGAGTCCAAACCATGAAAGGTTGGTCTTGGAGCCAGTGGCTAACACAAGGTTAGCGTAGGGTTTTTCTAACCGTGCAGACTAACTGTGCGAGGAGTGTTTGATGAGGCAGAAGCTAACACATGGTTAGTGCAGGGTTTGTTAAAATGTGTGGACTAACCATGCGGGCACTTAAAGTTATATCCTAAAATTGTGGATCTACCTCGTTTCTCCTTTAATCACCTCTTTTAAACCCCAAAGTGTCCATAACTCGGGATTACTCTCCCTTGATGGTTAGAAAACCTCTCCCAAGCGTTTTGGAGGCGATCCAGAGGCTTCTCTTTGCGAATCGAAGCTGGTTTCTTGAGGTATGTGACCATTCATGGATGGTTTCTTAGATTTACTTCTCCTCTTCTCTTGGTTTCTTAGATCTAATCTTGTTATGGGTAGATCTATGTGTGTGGATGCCCAATAGGATGAGCTTTGGTCATGATCTTTCTAGGATGAGATATCTAAGGCAGGGTTTTGGAGAATCAACCCAGGTTCCTTGAGAGTTTCTCAGCCATTGAGGTTTTCATCAAAAACCATTGAGGTAGGGGATTCATGGCTTCTCTAATTGTTTATGTGCAATCTTATAGTTTGCATGATTTAGCCCTTTTGGATCACAATGAAATTGAACTAATTAAATAATTGAACCGGATTAAAAGAATTTGTTTGATCACACGTTGTTTCTTTGTACCGTGATAATGGTTTGCCTCTTGATTTTCTAGATATTGTGATATCTTTTCCTTACTTGTTAGCATTTTATTGTTGATGAAATTAATAAAGAATGTAAAGAAGGAATTAATTGATAATTTATTTGGCTAATGATAAAGATCCATGTAAAAGAATCTAGTTGTTGTTGTTGTGGTTGTTGTTCCCATTTTATGTTAATAAAATTTATGTCGATGTACGTGTTAAATTATGTTGGATGGTAAACATGAAATCTGTTGGTACTTGTTGTTTGATGGCTGGATGCCTTGTAAAAGGGATAAGAGCCAAATATTATGTGATGTTTGTTTTTCATACTTCTTGTGCTATAATGTGACCTTGGAGGGGTGTTGTGATATGTGGAGGCATATAGGCCTTTTTGGTTGTGGTAGTGGACGACGCCTAGAGTGGCGAGATGCATCGGTTTATGCGTGTGGGTGTCAGGGAGGACACCAGGGATGATTAAATGGGATGGATGTGGTTGTTGGATGCTTGTCAATTCTTTTGTTGATTATCTGCTTTACTTTTCCCCACTACTCAAGGCAGCTGGTCTTGCTTACCCATCTTCCGAAAGAGGTGAAGATACGTGGGGTATTCCATGTGCTTTCTGTGTTTTTCCTCTCAAGGGAGAATGGGTCTACGCTCTTTCTACAGGATGCAATGACTCAACGGGTAGTACATCTACTCACCATGTTGATCCCCCTTGTGTTTATTAGCATAAGATGCTTTTCTAGAATTCTTGTGAATATGGGAAAGTAATTCTGTAATGAATATTTAAATAAATGATGTTAACCAATGGGGATGGAGTCTGTTGAAACTTAATGATGAGGTTGAGAACTTTTGAAAGGATAGTGGAATTTTTGGATGTGGTGATAATAGAATTTAATATGGAATTGTTCAAGGTTAATTAATGTTTGAAGAATTAATTAACATACAGAGGAAATGATAAAAAGGGAATAAATTAATCTAATAAATCCCTTAAATGGTTGTGTGCTTATAGGATACCTAGTCTTAGAAGTGGCACCTGATGTTCGAGAGACGTTAGCTGTAGTTCTGTCTGAGACTAGGTTATGCCCATAGTGTGGTTGTGAGTTATATTTTATTCTATACATTTTGTGTTTCTATATTCTACTCCACCCTATCAGTAAGGGAAACTGACACCCAGTAGATTCTGAGCCCAGGGGGGGGGGTGTTTTCCACAACATTCTGGTGGGAGGATGAATGGCTGACTACCCCCTTTGACCCCGCTCTCTTCTCTTGGTAGATACTAGTGTCATTAGGCACACCGGTTAGTTTTCCCAATATATGTGTGTAGAGGGCTATAATGGCTTTTGTTTATTCACACACATATATTCTGGATATTGTATCCTATGAACTACTCTAGGTGTAACGTGCATAGGCTGTGGTGTCTTGAGGATCTTTACTCGGTGTATGGGCTGTAATGTCTTGAGGTATAATACTCGACATATGATACACGTTATGAGAGCTGTGGTGGCTCCCAGAAACTACCTGGTTAGTTATAGTTGTGAGGATGTTATGGTTCTTCACCCAGGTGTATGCGGGAAAGCCTTTGGAGAGAGATGCACAGGACGTATGTCGTTGGGGAAAAGAGGAAAACCAGTGCGGAAGTAGTGACAGGGTACACATAATATTCTTTATTATAAGATATATTCTTGTATGCGTTACTTGGAAAGAGTAGCCATGGTGAGGTTGGGAACATAGTATTCCTATTTAGTTGATGAGTTAGTTTCACTTATTGTTCATTGTGATTTAGCATGCTTTATTTACCTTTGCACAAGAGGCTTCGAGGAGGATCCTACTGAGTATACTATTATACTCACCCAACGTATATATAAACTATTTTTCAGGTCACTTGGAGCAGTTTGGAGATCAAGCTAGTTTCTACTAGCTAGGGGTTGTAGGAGCTGTTCGGGCTTGTGGTTGCAACTATTTTTACTTTCTTTTGGGTACTTTTACTTTTCCCCTTTTAGTTGTAGTACTTTTTCATGACATTACAAATATGCACTTGGGTTTCTGTTTATATTTCTAGCTATGAGTTAGAGTTTATTGGTGTCTATATTATTTCTATCTTCTGCATGTGTTCTCTTAGAGGGTAATGCCTCCCATTTGTGTGTTACAATACCCTCTGTGGTAGTCACCAACCCGGGGCCTACTGGATGCGGGACTCGGGTGTTATTATCACCCTTCTCACAATGCCAGCCCAGAAGGGGTAGACATTGTGGGGAGGGGGTCATGACATTACTAGTTAAATATAATTTGAATATTTATATAATAATTTTTGATTATGGTATTATTATATAAAAATTTAACACACAAATTAAGAAAACACCTTTTCTTCCTTAAGAATCATTGAAACTTGATCTTCATCAATTTAATTTTCAAGGTTTGTAACAGAAATAGACCTGAAATGAATTTATAAAATCATAAAAGATATTGTAAAATGTATTGAGGAATATAAGATTATATAATAGTTATTTAGTTTTTAAAATTAACAGATACAAATAAATTTTTTATGAAACTAGTTCAAAATGATAAATATTACTTAAACATGATATTGAAAATATATAAAGACTAACTAATATTTCAATGTAATAGAATATTGTAAATGAATATTATATATGGTTATTTATATTAATATGATTCATTTGGTATTTATTTAATTAAAATAATTTAATTATTTTGGATGTTTGGTTAAGGTACATATCACATTAGGACATGGTAAAGGTTTTCTTCTTAAATTTCCATCTTTGAGAAATATTTTGTATTCTATAACTAATTTCGTTATTATGGTTTAAGGATACCTATTTGATATATAATATCATGACTATAATTATAATCATGTTTTTATATGTTAAACTACATTCCCTCTCATTCATAGGCTTTTGATTATTGTGTTACCCAGGCAACATGAGTTTTTATACTCTCTATTTTGATTTTTTTAGGTATAAAATATTTTTTGAAACTTATTTCATTATTATGGTTTTATAAATTCCCTTGAATATATTATTATTTTTATTATTTTTATTTCATAGGATTTACAAGAAAAATCATATTTGCGTATTTATGTGGCTATTGATGTTGTTTTTCGCTATTTGTATGGGTTTTATGTAACTGAAATTTCCTTAAATGAGTTATGATTGTTTTCTTGAACATTATTCATATCATTTGGGGACATAATTCCATATTATTATAACATATGGTATTCTCTTAATGTTTTTCTAGGTATAAATTCTAACCATTTGAACCCTTTAAAAAATAATTCAATCTTCTTGAAATATGTTCTATTCAAATGATTTATATTCTTTATCCTGATGGTTTATGATCATGTTATTTTAGTATTTTATTATTCGAATACCATTTCACTCTAGGGTGTGATCATAAATTTTTTTAAAAACTTATTGGATGAAGTTTGACTAGATTTTTATTTATTTTATTTTGTTGGGGAAAATTATTTGCATTACGTATATTATTGAAATATTGAAAATCAAATAAAGTTGACTATGTATTGTTTGACTATACACCTTTTTTTCTCCAGATGTGTTACAGTCTGATTATTACTTTTTATTACAATGGGGAATGTATTTACCAACTCAATTATTATTGGTTTCTAACAATAGTTGATCCTGTATTGATAATTTGTTATCTTCATTAGACAAATAGATAAGATTTTATTTATCCAATGGTTTCATAGGGAATGGAATGAATGATCTTGTTGAGTCTTATGATGAATAAATTAGGCATAATTACATGGTAGGAGGTCACCATAATTACATATAACATCAATTAATCAATATGAATCATTTTAAAAATAATGTCAGTTTTCATGTATCATAATTCCAAAAATAAGACAGTGTCTTCAGGAATTTATTAGACAAGGGGATTTTACAACAGTCTCAATGTTAAGTACAGTGTCCTGACTTAAGGACATGATATGGGTATTCTTTTCGTAAATTTTCCATCCCATCAGTATGAGATTAGTATGATTGATATCCTCGTTTCCATTAATTTTCATGGATATATAATGATATCAATTTCACATAGAATATATATTCAGGTAGTCAACATATTCTTACCAAACTATTTATGTCGCATTTATGACCTGATTAAATCAGTTATATGTTTCCCTTTCTGAGATTATTAGGTCACCTGTTTTTAGGATATAATTTCCCAAAGATATTATGAAAATTATTACACATGATATTTTTCTAAGAATAACACATATGAAATAATTTGTGCAAGATAGTAAGGTCTCATTATGAATTAAGATATTTATAATTTTATGGAAATGTATTCAATTTTATATATTGATAATTTTATTTGTTGGTTTATTTTGTCACATTATTCTGTAAATATATAAACATAAAAATATCCATCAGATGTAAGAGATTCGATAATTTTTATTTATTTCATAATTATCGAATCTAGTATCTCAGATTTTATAGATTTTATGAAATAAAGTATGGTTTTATAGTACCAGATGTAAGAGTTCATGTATGGGATTTTAATGTTATTATCAAATGAATGGTTTTGATAAATTTACGGATTATTCTGATTATAGAGGATAATTTAATGGTTGATATGTTGTGGTTGATCAAAATAGATAACACATTGACATAAGAATATTATATACAGTAAGGGAAGTAATGAGTAATTTATTTATGGATTAGGAGAAGTAAAAATTAGCGAAAACCCAAGGAATAAATCTACGTATTGGAAATCCTTATGTTGTATTGGTAAGGTAAAATTTATTTGGTTTTTTAAATATATAAATCTCCTTCGCATAATGGAATAGATGAACCTGTAGGTAATCCCAAAAAAATGATTGGTTTAGGATTGACTCAATCATCACTTTGATGTAGGATTATTGGGTCTATGAATCCGCACCTAGAGAGAAAATAACCAGTGGTTTTATTTGGTTTAACAAATTATCTTTAAAAATCATTAGTATGGTTTTAAGAATGATGTCTAAGATTATAATATGAAAAATACTAAAAAAAAATCTATGGACAAACAAGGGCTGGAAAAGGGAGACTTATGTGAATAAAAAAGCATTATATATTAAAAATTGTGTCTAAAGGGAAGACATATTGGGATTGCTGTTATCATATTCATATTATGGATTTTATAATACCAATTTTGGTTTTATTATTCAGTTGAATCATGATCATAATGATTGTGTTGATAAAACTATATATCTAGATACCATTATTTTTTATTACAGGAAAAAGGATCATACTGATTTTGTTGAGATTATTTTTATTTTCCTGTCATAATTGAAATGGTGAGTATCCATGTCTTATTAACGGAATCGAGATTGATATTATACTAATCTTGGTAAGAATAGATATTCTCATTACTAAGTGATATTTATAGATGATATTATTATAAAATTTAAAATTTATAAGGACAATGTGAAACATATATGGATTTTTCTTTCGTAGTTTTACCTTAAATGTATGGAAACATATATTACATATTATTGTATACCATTAAAATTATTTTATAATAGGTTTATATATATTTTATAACTATTGAATTATTTATGATTGTGGTATTTATAAATATTAGGTTAAAAATGCATATATATAGTATATTGAGATATTAAAAGGTCATTTGAATATAAAGAATTATTTTAGTTATTAATTGGTATCCTCTGGACTAATTATTAATTCATGATATTTTTGGAGTAATTCATATCATTTTTTGGATTATGATATATTGTGATAAATATTTGTCCTAATAAACTATTTGTTAATACCATTTGAGGGTTAATTATAGAGTTATTTTTCATAGTAATATAGACTATTATTTTCATTTAGTGTATTACATAATGAAATACATTTCAAGAAAGATATATTATTATGATTTTATGATCAGAGTATATACATACATTTATTAATACTTGTGAGAATGATTATTATTTTTCGAGGACTAATATATTTGATTTTGATAGAATAGATTTCAATGAAAAATGGGTTTATAATTTTTTTAGAATGTTCATGGTAATTTGGGGGACAATATTTTTTGGATTAGGTTAATAAGCACGATACATAACCACTTAATGTTACCTAGGATGAACTAATAACGATATATGTTAAAATTACAATTATATAGGTTAAATTAAGTGTTATAAAATTGAGATGTTTGAATTATTTTCTACCATGATAGTGTTATAAAGTGAGACCCCAGGGGTTAAATTATTTATCATTGTTATTTATTATAATTCTGTTATAATGATCATTCCTCTTGTTAGCTATATTTATTTTAGTAATTGATGGATCATTAAGTAACTACTATTAAAATGGATATCACCAATAATTCCAGAATATTTTTTTTAATGAAGATGATAACTGAATATAAATTGGAGTGGGAAATAATGTATTTATTCAAAACTAGCTATTAAGAATATGATTAAAAACATGATCATATTTGATGTCCCAAACATATAGAGGAATTGAAATATGGAGTCTCATAAATATTCAATTAATGAATATGATGAATTGAAAAAAGATTCAATTTCCTATACGTAAAAATTTTAGATATAATAATTGGAGAAAAATACTTAATGGGATAAGCAAATTCTATATGTGTGAAGATTAATGTCATCAACCTCGTAGGTGTAAAAAATGAGTTAATTTATAAGATTAATTCACTAATTGAAATAGGGTGAGTAATTGTGAGAAAATATCCCAATATAAAGGACAACAAGTGAGATTTCCACCAATAACCAAGATAACAAAAAAATACTATGAAACTACTTTAAAAAAAATGATAGTGTGTTTTCAGATTTTTTTTTCTTATGTCATTTATGTTTTTATCGACTCTGGATATTGATTGATTAATAAAAACCCTAAGTGGTTTGATTATTAGGTCAATAATTTTTAGGGTTTTTTGTCTGTTATAAATTTTGAATCTATATCAAAATCTAGTATTATAATTATACAAAAAATAAATAATGGTTTATCTCTATTTAAAAAAAATTATAATAATTTTTTATATAGATAATTTTATTTCTACATCCAAAATAATCCTACGATCATTTTGCTGTGAATGGTTAATTAGGTGGCCCCTATAGAAATTTTTGTAATTGTATGGCTGATAATGTGAAAAAAGATACATCAGGGTTGGGAGAGAATTTACCATCGAAAAATATTAATATATGATTACAATTTAATATTTCATTGCATTTGATAATGTAACGCCCCGACCCTAAATACCTAGAGTCGGTGCATTATTACATAACATTGGCATGATCACAAAGGATCATGTCTCGAAACACCAATTAGTTTAGTAGTCTTGGAAACACTAGATATATTCATAATTCTTACATTACATCATAAGGTAAAAAAAACTACAACAACATATTGTCTTCATATCCCCTCATACTATCCCTGCAGGTCATTCATAAATTACGTCTTCATAATCCTGGGAAAAATAAAACATTGAAAGGGGTGAGCTCAGATGCTCAGTAAGGATAACATTATAGCAGAAGCTTTCATAGATGAGCATAAACACTTAAGGCAATTTATAATTAAACGAAAGCCTTTTAAACTTGAACTTCAGCATAAAATGGCGAAGATAAAATAAAATAATGTCATTTACTTACTCCCATGGATATTCTACTAGTCGAATGATCACATGAAATATCAATAACCACTTTCATAATGGTGTAATCTATAATTCCATAGTATCATAACCTCATAGCCAAGGCCTCGTGCCAAGACTACAAATAATATTTTTCCAAGGCATTGTGCCAAGACACTAGTTTGTCTCATGAGACCTACTGATGTATCGAGGAGCTATAGCGGCATCCACCCGTCACTTACTAAGTCCAATTCATTCCTCATATGAAATGTTTTAAACATAACATAAACATTAGTATTAAAACTAGCATACGAAATATCAATACTTGATCCACAAACCTTGAATGGTATAAAAATAGCACATCCACAGTCAAACATAACTCATTCGATACAATATAGAATATTTTATTGTATCATATTAACCTCAATCGAGAAAAATGAAGGATATTGACATAGATGAAAATAATCATCAAAACTATTTGAGAGATATATACCCCTTTTTCTTGAAATCATTTAAAAGTCATACTATTTGTCAAGAAGCCATTTAAAAATCGATTTATGAATCGAAGTGTCCCATACCACTTTGAAAATTTTAGAAGTATTTTTTAATTTTAAAACTTTAATGTCCATATAAATAAATCCTTAAAACCATTTTTAAAACATGGACATTAATGAGCTAGAATTAGAAGAATAAGTATTTAAAACATTTTAAAATGGTATTTTAGTTAGAGTTTCTAACCAAAAGAGAGACACTTGAATACAAATAATTAAGGTAATCAAAATATTGTAATATAATTAGAATAAATTGATTCATGATATACTATTTCAAAGTACATTATATACACCACGTAAAAGTGATTTGGTGTATAACAACAAAGAAGTCTCAATGGAATTTAAATTGACATGAAATCTCTCATAAAGGTCGTATCCTTAGGTTATGGATAAATCAACGACATAGTTATGTGTGACAAAAATAAATACACTAAATATGATTGGATATTCAATGTAAAACAATCAAATTACATTCACACATAATCTATTAAAAAAAACACCAATGAATTGGATGTTTAACTCAACAAATGGAGAATGAGTTAAAATTACTCTTATCAAATTCATATCGATGTCTTTGAGAAATTATCAAGGGAGTGATTATGTGTATCAAATGTATATCCACAGGAAGGGGAGTGGAAATTGTGACATAATAAAATAAACAGTGATTCCACACATAATCTTGGGGTAATATAATCAATGAAATATGCGTAAAGCCAAATGAGTGGAAATTGAAACTTGGAATTCCCCTATTGATTAGGTAACATACGAAACATTCACCCATGAAAGAAGGATCTTACAATGATGATTTAAATACCCATAAATTAGAGTATATTACACAATGAATACAATCATGGGCAGTACACATACACCACATGCAATAATTAAGTGGTGAACAATGGAATTCTCACGAAATTAAGAGTGAGTTAAGAAACCCCTTACCTTGTACTTTTCCTTGGTTGGGGGTAGGTTAACCTCTTTTATAATGTTGAAATAATTGTTATTAAATTATTCATGAATCATATACATTAATATGATATCATATATGATCTTTTAACATTTCTTTGTTAATAATATCTTAGAATTATCGTCGTTTCGGGTGATAACATACTCGTTTTCCTTTATATGTTTTGTTTCATAAGCCATGTTTGTCATTGATAGGTTGTATCTTATTCATATCCAGAATGATATAAAGTTATTAAACATTATTTTTAAATCATAAAATGATAATTATACTTGAATGGATATGATGGGGAATGAATCTCATTGCGTTCGTGGAGACGGTAGTCCGTACATACGCACGAGCGACAATATCATTCTTTTGATATTAAAATAATATATAATAGGATGGTATATCATAAATACAGAATCATTATCATGTTTTATTTATTATTTAAATTAGTTACACATCAATATTATACCCACCCAAATAAAAATATATTGAATAACAATTACACCATGACGTGGAGACGGTAAGCCGTACGTACGCACGTATGGTGACATGTTATTCAAAGGGTGGATAGAATACTGAATATGGTTGTACCATATTTATAATATTATCACAGCATATATAGATACAAGAGTTATTATTTTAGAATGGTAATAACAAAGAAAAAAGAAGTGGAGGAAAGTATAAACTTGAAAAGGGTTGGTGAAAACATTACCTCTTCTTCGGGTTCTTCCTTTTGATTTGATCAAAAGGGCTCCTTAGGTTGGCTTTCTGATCAAACAATGGCCACTAGGATGTAGTGAGGGAAGCTTAGAGAATATATGGGCAGGGGTTGGCTGAACAAAAAGGCTTTTAAGGTGTGAAGAAATGAGAAGGAAGAGTGCCCTTTTATAAGAGGGGTGAGGGGCACCTTTGGAAAAGCTAGAAATATTAATTTATAATAAATTAATATTCGGTTTCTAATGGCTCCAATGTTGATCATTCAAAGGTTAAGATGGGGATAGGTCGAAAACCATTCATCCAATAGAATTTATACTGGTTTGGGTTACTATATTAACCTTATCTTTTAGTTTTAACTCTTAGATAATTAGTTTGACATTTACCATGTCACTTTGTATTTTTATATTGTATAGTTAATAAACATACTATATACAACCAAACGACCCCCAAGTGGTCCATTAATGATATAAATATCATTATATAAGTCTTTTTGACGAAACATAGATTTTGAGGAATTTAATATCAATTAATAATATAATATTTGTTTTAGAAACTCTTTTATGTCAATTTTGACACTATTCAATAGTTGATTTTTGTGAAACTCATAACAGAACGATTACTTCGAAAAAGTTAATTAAATCAATCCTAATATGTCATATTATCCTATAAAATTATTTAAATTCATTAAAAGTCTTATATTATATTTATTTGGGTATTTATAATATCAATTATTTTAATTTTTCACTATTATGGTAATTACTGCATCATCATTGTGTCATAAATATATTACATTATTTAATGTTTAAAAATTATAAATAAAATATAATTATTTAAGAAATCGTATTATCTTTCTAATGAATATTGAAAATTGATTTTATCTTATGTATAACCCTATATTAAAAATGTTTTAGTAAATAAACATTGATTTTAACTCTTTTAACTCTTCTTTGAATTAAATAATAATATATGTCCAAATCTAATCCAAGTGGACTTAAATGATAATATTTTTTTCCTGAGGTTGTTTCTGGTCGAGATACACTTGTACAATAGAATTAGGACATGTGTTAGGGTAATACTCATATCATTTTTACCCTTAATTACCCTATTTACTTTTAACCGTGGTAAATAAAAGTAAAAAGTTACTATTCACCAAAAATTATTTTCATCTCATTGAACCAGATTTTAATTCTTGTTATTAACCATGTCTCTTGGATTTTTGAAATTATATTCACAGAAGCGGTAAAATCATGTTTTATGAAAAATTCAGTTTTTTAACTATCACTTAGTAGTTTCACTATTCATCAAAAATTGACGTCTTTCAGAACAATGCCAAAATTTTACCCTAAGATATAATTGATTTTCAAAATTAAAAAATTATGTCTATTATAAAAAATTCTAAACATATAAGTTGAATTAATAAATTTTATAATTAATTCCCACTGTCACCACAAATAGCGTGTTTTTAAGAAACAATATATACCAAAGATTGACAATTGTTTAGGTCCAATTTTATAGTGAAATTAATTTTAATGAACACCATAGGATAAAATGGTAAAAATATATTCTAATTATTCTTTAATACAACTTAATAATATAATTTATTACTATAAATTATTTTTATTTAAAAAGTTGTTTTTAATTAAAATTTAGTAATTTTCACTATTCATCAAAATATAAGTGTTATCCGAAAAGATCCAAAATTTCACCCTAGGATAAAATCGATATTTGAAATACAAAAATGATGTCCATTTTGAGAGATATAATTTATAAAATTTCAAAAAGTAGGTATTATTATTCATAACGGCTAGTTTTATTGGTTGTGGTGTGTTAGAATCTCGATGTTGCATACAATGCATGCCATTGCATTATTCGAAGGGAAACGTACCGTAGAAGCTTGGGGTGTTACATTCTACCCTCCATCAATAAATTGCATCCTCACAATTTTTAAAATTGTGCTTGGGAATATAATGGAAAGTCCCACATTGGAAAAAGAGTCAATAAAACTATCACTTTAATAGAATGAAAGAGAGGTATAAAGGTCAACCAAGATAACCAATACTAGGATTCCATGTAGGAAAACATGGATATGGATGATAAACTAAGTGTTAAGTTCTGATTGGGAGGGATAGAAATCATGATCAGGAGAAAGTTAACAATAAGAAAACCAAAAACTTGTGTTGGGACAAACGACCATTAGTCTCCTAGTAGGAACGTAAACAGACAACATTTTTTGGTCTAAGTTACATTACATAAGGATGAAGAATTTATTTATGATATTGAATAAGAATATAAATATATATAATTACATTTTAAGTATAGATTCATTCTTTAATAAATTTCTGCCACTAACTCATTTTTTTAAACGATGAGTATTCAAGAAGACTTGTTCACACTAGAAGAGCTAGAATAAACTTCTATAGAATCACATGATCGATGCAGGATGAACTATATATTTACATTGTCTTTAGAGATTAATCGAAACCAAAATGGTTAGTACAGGATCTAATGATCCCCCAAAAGGATATTCCTTGAGAGAAATAAACACTAATCTTAATTTCCAAAATTAAACCAACAATACCCCAAAGTTAAATAAATACCATTCAACAATCAATTTTCCTTAGAATCCTTTAATATAATCAAAACTAATATTGAAAATCAAAACTTATTAAGAATGTAGTCTTCCACGTTAAATTGTATCTCCAAATGACATTAACTACTCTTAAAGTCACATAATTAAAAGTAATTAACCTAATCATTTCCATAAAAAAACCCAAATCATTATAAATCCACAATAAACATATAGATAAAAATCCACCATTACTCCTCAAATGAAATCTCATACTACTCTATTTTCCTTTGGCGTATAGTGTTCTCAACAAAGTGAACAACTTCCAAAATAAAATTTATCACTTAACCACCAAATCATTTTCCTATACTAAGGGTATTCATTTGATAAGACAAAATATTCCAAATCAAATTATTATTGATCAATTAAATTATTTAACTAAAAATTATAGTCAAACTAAGCAGAGACTTCACGTAGTCCAGTGGTAGGCGATAAATCCCAATCACACTTTGGTTGTGGGTTCAATTCCCATAGCTTTGTCCGACGCAACGGGTTGTCACCCGGTCTATGTGTTGTCCTTTTTCAAAAACTATATTTTATAACATTACCAAAATGAGATAAATTATTCAAAAAAACCATAACATAATTTAACCACAAATGTTTTCTCATACCTAGCATTTTCATTCCAAATTATAATAATTTGTAATTTCCTCAAACCCAATGATCATATAAACCCATGTGGTTATTTATAACTATATCCACAAGAGAAAAGATATTTCTTCCATAAATATCATTCTTACATGGCAAACGTTAGGGTTACAAATATAAGAGAAAATTATTCCAAAGTAAACCCTTCAACAAGGATCACTAATAATTTTTGAACATTTATCTAACCATTTATTTCCAAATAGCTTCTTCTCTGACCATGAAAATATACTATAGAATAGGAAATTCAATCGGGTAATGGCCAGGTCCCCTACATTTACAGCAAATGACTTTAAATGGATTCTTGGGACCATTTTTATCTTCTTCCATAGTACTCTTCATTTTTCTTCGGCAATTCTTCACTTTATGTCCTTCCTTCTCGCACATAAAGCATTTCTTTTTCCCGTTGAGACACTTTACTAGGTGTCTCCTTCCACATTTCCTGCATGATGGAAATTCAGGATTTCTTTCTCCAGGGTCTCCACTACTGGAGCTCTTATCATTAATCACCTTTCTCTTCTTTGTTAAGTCCGGTAATTGGTTAATATATATATTGTGGATCATATTTTTGGAAAATTTATTTTTCATAAAGACGATATCTTTTATGCCTATCAACATTCCATTTTGTTGCTCATTTCCACCACCGTTCCCACCTTGTACATCATTCTCAAAGTCACTATGACTTCCTTGGAATCCAGCCATTGACTAAAACCAGAAAGCATTGTGTGAGTAATAGTAGTCATACAATCATTTAGAGATTAACATGTCACCATATTCTCAATTTGAAACACATTAGGATTAACCATGGTCATTTACTCTCATCTTATATATATAATACTTTAAATCGGTTTGTAAAGAAAATGTAAATTATCCTAAGCATATCCCCCGGGAGTGTCGTAACCAAGAGTGCAGTAAGGCTCGTTGTCGTGCACTAGTTCATGTTCGAGTCTAGCTCAAAGCGGTGTTTTCGGGTTTTACCCCTAGGTACATCTGTGCCAGAGCCGCCTCTACCTGATCGAATCCAGACAAGGATGTATTGCTCAGAAAACTCACAAAATCTCTACAATACCAAAATTCTAGGAAATTCTTCTATACTAATCCTCAAAGTTCATCTTATGTCTACGTGCTCTAATCAGAGTTTATCTAAATCTAACTTCCAAGGTTTGTACTAAAATTTCTCTGATACCAACTGTAACGACCCGACCCTAAATACCCAGAGTCGGTGCATTATTACATAACATTGGCATGATCACAAAGGATCAAGTCTCGAAATAACGATTAGTTTAGTAGTCTTGGAAACACTAGATATATTCATAAGTCATACATTTCTTCATAAGGTAAAAAAACTACTACAAAATCATGTCTTCATATCCCCTCATACTATCCCTTCAGGTCATTCATAAATTACTTCTTCATAATCCTGGGAAAAATAAAACATTTAAAGGGGTGAGCTCAGATGCTCAGTAAGGATAACATTATAGCATAAGCTTTCATAGATAAGTATAAACACTTAAGGCAGTTTATAACTAAAACAAAAGCCTTTTAAACTTGAACTTCAGCATAAAATGGCAAAGATAAAATAAAATAATTCCAATTACTTACTCTCATGGATATTCTACTAGTTGAATGGTCACATGCAATATCAATAACCACTTTAATAATGATGGAATGCATAATGCCAGACTATCATAACCACATAGCCAAGGCCACATGCCAAGACTACAAATAAGATTTTTCCAAGGCCTTGTGCCAAGACACTAGTTTGTCTCATGAGACCTACCGATTCATCGAGGAGCTATAGAGGGCTCCACCTATCACATACTAAGTCCAATGCATTCCTCATATGAAATGTTTTAAACATAACATAAACATTCGTATTAAAACTAGCATACGAAATGTCAATACTTTATCCACAAACCATGAATGGTATAAAAATAGCACATCCACAGTCAAACATAACTCATTCGATACAATATGGAAGATTTTATTGTATCATATTAACCTTAATAGAGAATAATGAAGGATATTGACATATATGAAAATAATCATCAAAACTATTTGAGAGAAATATCCCCCTATTTCTTGAAATCATTTAAAAGTCACACAATTTTCAAGAAGCCATTTAAAAATAGATTTTTGAATCCAAGTTTCCTATACCACTTTGAAACTTTTAAAAGTATTTTTTAATTTTAAAACTTTAATGTCCATATAAATAAATCCTTAAAACCATTTTTAAAACATGGACATTAATGAGAAAGATTTAGAAGAATAAGTCTTTAAAACATTTTAAAATGGTATTTTAGTTAGAGTTTCTAACCAAAAGAGAGACACTTGAATACAAATAATTGAGGTAATCAAAACTTTGTAGTATCATGAGAATAAAGGGATTCATGATATACTATTTTAAAGTACATTATATAAACCACATAAAAGTGATTCGGTGTATAACAACAAAGAAGTCTCAATGGAATTTAAATTGAGGTGAAATCTTTCATAAAGGTCGTATCCTTAGGATAAGGATAAATCAACGACATAGTTATGTGTGACAAATATAAATACACTAAATAAGATTAGATATTCAGGGTAAGACAATAAAATTACATTCACACATAATCTTGTAAAAACAACACCAATGAATTGGATGTTTAACTCAACAAATGGAGATTGAGTTAAAATTAATCTTATTAAATTCATATTGATGACTTTGAGAAATTATCAATGGAGTGATTATGTGTATCAAATGTATATCCACAGGAAGGGGAGTGGAAATTATGACATAATAAAATGAATAGTGATTCCACAAAAAATCTTGGTGTAATATAATCAATGAAATATACGTAACACCAAATGAGTGGAAATTGAAATTTGGAATTCCCTTATTGATTAGGTAACATACGAAACATACACCCATGAAAGAAGGATCATACAATGATGATGTAAATACCCATAAATTAGAGTATATTACACAATGAATACAATCATGGGCAGTACACATACACCACATGCAATAATTATGTGGTGAACAATGGAATTCTCATGAAATTAAGAGTGAGTTAAGAAACCCCTTACCTTGTACATTTCCTTGGTTGGGGGTAGGTTAACCTGATGTATAATGTTGAAATAATTGTTATTAAATTATTCATTAATCAAATACATTAATATGATATCATATATTATCTTTTAACATTGCTTTGTTAATAATATCTTAGAATTATCGTCGTTTCGGGTGTTAACTTACTCGTTTTCGTTTATATGTTTTGTTACATAAGCCATGTTTTTCATGGATAGGTTGTATCTTATTCATATCCAAAATGATATAAGTTCATAAATATTATTTTAAATCATAAAATGATAATTATACTTGAATGGATATGATGGAGAATGAATCTCATCGCGTTCGTGGAGACGGTAGTCCGTACGTACGCACGAGCGAGTATATCATTCTTTTGATATTAAAATAATATATAATTGGATGGTATATCATATATACAGAATCATTATCATGTTATATTTATTATTTAAATGAGTTACACATCATTATTATTCTCTCCCAAATAATAATATATTGAATAACAATTACACCACAACGTGGAGACGGGAAGTCGTACGTACACACATATGGTGACATGTTATTCAAAGGGTGGATAGAATACTGAATATGGTTGTACCATATTTATAATAAAATCACGGTTTATATAAGATACTGGAGTTATTATTTTATAATGGTAATAACAATGAAAGAAGAAGTGGAAGAAGAAAGGAACTTGAAAAGGGGTGGTAAAAGCATTAACTCTTCTTCGGGTTCTTCCTTTTGATTTGATCAAAAGGGCTCTTTAGGTTGGCTATCTGATCAAACTAAGGCCTCTAGGATGTAGTGAGAGAAGTTGAGAGAGTGTTTGGGCAGGGGTTGGCCGAACCAAAAGGCATTGAAGGTGTGAAGAAATGAGAAGGAAGAGTTCCCTTTTATAAGAGGGGTGAGGGGCACCTTTGGAAAAGCTAGAAATATTAATTTATAATAAATTCATATTCAGTCTCTAATGGCTCCAAAGTTGATTATTCAAAGGTTAATGTGGGGTAGGTCTAAAAACATTCAACCAATAGAATTTATAATGGTTTGGGTTACTATATTAACCTTATCTTTTAGTTTTAACTCTTAGTTAATTTTTTTGACATTTACCATGTCACTTTGTATTTTTATATTATATAGTTAATAAACATACTATATACATCCAAGAGACCCCCAAGTGGTCCATTAATGATATACCTATCATTATATAAGTCTCTTGGCCGATCCTTATATTTTTAGGAATTTAATATCAATTAATAATATAATATTTGTTTTAAAAACTCTTTTATGTCAAATTTGATACTATTCAATATTTGATTTTTTTGAAACTCATAATAGAACGATTAATTCGAAAAAAGTTAATTAAATCAATCCTAATATGTCATATTATCCTAGAAAATTAGTGTAATTCATTAAAAGTCTTAAATTATATTTATTTGGGTATTTATAATATCAATTATTTTAATTTTTCACTATTATGGTAATTACTGCATCGTCATTGTGTCATAAATATATTAAATTATTTAATGTTTAAAAATTATAAATAAAATATCATTATATAGGAAATCTTATTAGATTTCTAATTAATATTTACAATTGAATTTATCTTATGTATAAACGTATATTAAAAATGTTTTAGAAAATAAACTTTGATTTTAACTCTTTATCTATTTTTTGAATTAAATAATAATAAATGTCCTAATCTAATCCAAGTGGACTTAGATGATAATATTTTTTTCCTAAGGTTGTTTTTGGTCGAGATACACTTCTCCAATAGAATTAGGACATGTGTTTGGGTAATATTAATATCTTTTTTACCCTTAATTACCCTATTTACTTTTAACCGTGGTAAATAAAAGTTAAAAGTTACTATTCACCAAAAATTATTTTCATCTCATTAAACCACATTTTACTTCTTAATATTAACCGTGTCTCTCGGATTTTCGAAATTCCATTCACAGAAGCGGTAAAATTAGGTTTTATGAAAAATTCAGTTTTTTAACTACCACTTAGTAGTTTCACTATTCATAAAAAATTGAAGTTTTTCAGAACAATGTCAAAATTTCACCCTAAGCTATAATTGATATTCCAAATTCAAAAATGATGTCTATTTTAAAAAATTCTAAGCATATAAGTTGCATTAATTAATTTTATAATTAATTGCCGCTGTCACAACAAATAGCGTGTTTTTAAGAAACAATATATATCAAAAGATTGACAATTGTTTAGGTCCAATTTCAAAGTGAAATTAATTCTAATGAACACCATTGGATAAAATGGTAAAAATATATTCTAATTATACTTTAAAACCACTCAATAATATAATTTATTACTATAAATTATTTTTATTTAAAAAGTTGTTTTTAATTGAAATTTGGTAATTTTCACTATTCATCAAAATATAAGTGTTATCCGAAAAGTTCCAAAATTTCACCCTAGGATAAATTCGATATTCCGAATCCAAAAATGAAGTCCATTTTGAGAGATATAATTTATAAAATTTCAAAAAGTGGGTATTACTATTCATAACGTCTAGTTTGATTGGTTGTGGTGTGTTAGAATCTCAAAGTTGCATACAATGCATGCCATTGCATTATTTGAAGGAAAACGTACCGTGGAAGCTTGGGGTGTTACAGATAAGATTATCTACAAGTAACATCAATCATAAATTAAGCCATGAAATATTTACTTAAAATATAAATATTTAAGTATAATTATTAAAACACGTTCCATTATATTTCTTAGAATGAATAGTGGTAACTAATTTATGTATTATAAGTATATAGAAAAAAAGGATAATTATAATATTATTGAATTTCATTTACATAACCTAAAATTAATAATAAGATAATTAATTAATTAAAAATGAGTATTTCATAAAACTATGATTTATTCAATATCCATTTCTATTTGATGAATCTTATTATTAATGATGAATTATATCTATTGTTAAAAAAAATTTACTACGAATTTAGATGATAAATCATAATGAGATTAATATAATAATATTTCATATTTGAAAATGTCATTTTTAAATAAAATTGTTTTTTCTATTATATTTTATTATTTTATTCGAAAAATAAATTCATATATATTTTAATTTAAAATTAATAATATTGAACATAAATTTTCAATTTCTTGTATCAACGTGAAATTAATATTAATTTTTGATCTTTCTTCTGAAAAGGTCATTTTTAGTTGTAAAATAAGATGTTCCTGAAGCCTGTAATTTGTATGGAAATACCTTTATATGATATTGACCAAGAAATTTATAAATAAATTTTTTGTTAGATAATTTGTTTTATTTGAATAAAATAATTTATTTTAGAGAATTATTTGAACATATTAAAAATATCGTAGACATTTATATTACTAACTAAAATGTTACTTTAATGAAAAAATCTATTTGGTATTTTTTTGAAATCCAGTAGTTTCAATCAAGATGACATTTCTTCTTGAATTAAAATGATAATAATATTTTTTATTCATAATAAATTAATTTATTTCATTTAGATGAGTGTCAATGATAATTTTATCATATATTAATGTAAATTTTAAAATATTATTTTCAAAGAACTTTTTTTCATGATTAAGTGTATTTATATTAAAAATAACTTTCCAAAATACTAAAAATATTAGATAGTTAAATTATTAGTTAGTTAAATATAAATATTTTTCATTAACATTAATTAATAATATTATAAATTTGTTACTATGGTTAATGTAAATTAAAAAAAAGAAAAAAAGAAAAAAAGACTTAAAAATACAAAACATTTCTAAAAAAAGGGTCCTGGTTGATTTTAGAAGAATTATTATTTAAACCACCACTATTTTTTCATATTTTACTTTAACATTTAAATAGTGACCATATATTATTTAAAATGTAAGGGTTACTCCCAATACTACCATTCCCTTCAATTATTATATGGTAACATATTATTTGATTCAATAAACACCATTCCAATAATTTAAAATTTAATTTTACAAATTTTTATCCTCCGATAACCATATCCCACCACTTTTAGAATCGTCTATTCAACATTTGTTCGCATAGGTTCTTCATTTTTAATGATACTTCCAAGGAAATTTCAAGTCCCTATAGTGAGTATTATCAACAACATAGTTTTATTATTAATTATCTTTATTAAAATATATTATATGAATAGTAATATAGTGATACTACAATCATTAATATAATTTTATTTTACTATATTTTTTTTATTACAATTATTTTTTCACATGCCCCATCCATTAAGAAAAATAATGTGAGTGTCCATGCATTGTGAGGACTACCGCCTTCTGGACATAACATGTTTTATTTTCCTTTAATACATTAATATGAATATTATAAGGATTATATTACATGATAAATATTATATTTATTATGTTTTAAATTTTATTTCTTAAAAAAATTATAGACCCTTTTAATGATATTATTAGCAAATGATTATAATCATTTCAATCACTTAAAATATGCTAACTAAGAGGTAAACGACTTGTTATTTCTGTGTAATTACTTTATTTAAATTATAATATATTTATACAAGTTTAAGATTATAATATATCATACTAATAAACACAAAATAAGGTCACTAACTTTCTATTATAATTATATTACAACTAACCCTTCTCATAATTTTCCATTAATCATTATAGGTTCATGTTTGGGTTGGTTTCACCACCTACATTAAAAATTCTAAACTTTTGTGTCTAGATGACAAAAAGAACATATTTAATGGTGTAATATGTTATAAAAATGTATTTATGTTATTTTTTTGTAATGGTATGGTTATATAAATATTTAACTGTATAATGAAAAAACACATTTTCTTTGTTAAGAATCATCGAAAAATGTTCTTTGTCAGTTTCATCATCGACGTCTATAACAAAAAATCTCATTGAATGAAATAATATATTTATAAATATTTTCTAAAATCTAATACAATATATTTAATTTTATTATATTGATCTTATTTTGAAAGATAAATAGTTCCAATACCCATTTTATAAAATTAGGTCAAAGTGATAATGATTATTTCCTATTGTTGTGGAAATTACGTAAATAATAAATAATATTTATTTACAAATAGTGATTATAAATAAGGATTTTAAATGGTTAGATATATTAATAATATTTATGGATATTTATTATATTAACATAATTTATTTATTCATGAGGTTTGGTGTATGTGTATAACAGATTAGGACAAGGTAATGGTTTTTGTCTCAAATTTCCCTCTTTGAGACATATATGCTCTAATGAAACTAAATTAATTTTCTGGGATTATATACTACTATTGGACATATAAAACAATGGATTATTTTTTAATAATGGTTTTAAAATATAAATTACAATCCATCCAATTCAATTGATTTTAATTAATGTTTTACTCAATTTGCAATAGTTTGCATTTTATTAATTTAGATTCATTTTGTCAAAAAAATATTGTATACCATGTATCAATTGTAGGGTGTATTCATAACCAATTTATATATTCTTCTCATTATATTATTATTTAATTGTATTTACTATCCAAATTTTTCTTCCTTATTCATGAGGTTATTAACTCATTCGTTTTCCCAATAGTATGTATTTTTGGTAACTCAACTTTATTTCTTCGAGTAATAATCATTTTGATTCACATTATTCATATAATTAGTATAATTGATTCCATTTGATTATATTATTTGGTATTATCTCATTGTTTTCCAATTTATACATTCCTTCTAAACAAATTGTTTCAAAAATAATTCTCACTTACTAGGATTTTTTGTTGAAACTAACCACATTCAATCTATGGATCGATCAAGATAATTTTATTTTAGTATTTTATAAATCATATATTCATATATCTACACATTTTGAATATCAAATTTTATATAACTCTTGTTACATGATGTAATCTTACAATTTTTTTATTCAATTAACATGTAGAAAGGTATTTTCATTTGGTATTTTATTATTCAAATATTATTGATTATTGGAAATTTTATTATGTATTTTTTGATCGTAAAAATTTAGTGTCATGTTGGGTTATGATGAGGTTATATCAATATATTATCCAGATGAATGTATTTACATTGGTGAAAATTATTGAATTCTATTGCAGATTGATCATGTATTGATATTTTAAATTCAATATTATTAGGATAACTAAATATTTATTCAGCCAAATCTCCATAAAAAATGATATTAAAAGTCTTATTGAATATTATGGTGAATTAATAGTAATTTGATAGGATAAAGGTGGGTTCAAATATTATATATCCCTTTGATGTAATGAATGTCTCATAAGACAAGACTTGTTGGTATTGATGTATGCATATTCCCATAATAATATTATTTATGGGTGAAAGGCCATGGCATCATGATTTCCTGAGGAATATCTCAATTAAAAGTCCTGTATATGGTACAATGCCTTCAAAATGGGCTATGATGTCAAACAATATAATATAAATTATTATAAAATTATTATTATTGATATCTATTTTTTCATTTATTTTTATAGATAAATATTCCTCTTGGGTTTATGTAGATTATGACCTCATGTTTCTTACCCATTTCTTCCATAATATTCATGTCATGTTTTTCAATAATTATTTCAGTTATAAGTATCCATTATTGAGTGTTATATCATTTCCCTTCTAATTTCTTATTTTCCTCAGGTTACAAAAAATTTACCACACATGACATGTTTAGAAGAACAACACATGAGAATTTTTTTTGGAGATGTTCTAGAATAATTATAAATAATGTAATTTCATATGAAATTTGAATGTTTTGCATTTGATAATAAGAACAGGGGATTTAGTTGAATATTTTTTTTTCTTAATTCAATAAATATATAAACATTAAACAAACAATCATATATATAATATTCAATAATTATTACACATTTTTTAATTATGGATGGGTATATCTAGGATTCTATAGCTGATATCAAATTTAGTATGTAAATTATCCGTTTATGGAACTAGTTCCTTATGAATAGGTTTGAGGTGACATAGTTGGTATCAATGGAAATATTTATATGAAATAGTGATTTATATGATTGTTGAGGTTAATATAAGAGTTGATAATTTAATGTTGGTTATAATAGATAATACTTTTGGATACATATTTTATATAATATTAAGAAAAAAATTGAAATATTATTTAGGGATTGTGATATGAAAACTTATTTGAAAACCATTTGTATATTTTAATTTATTAGATAAAATCATCATGTTTCAGAAAAGTATGATTATTTCATAGAAATGTATTCTTTTCTATATTATGGAAAGTGTATGCAGTAATGTCATAGACTCTCTTAAGGGTACTCACCCCTAAAACGGTAGGTTTAGAATATATAGAATCACATATATGATATATAATGATTGGGACTAAGACAGAACGCCCAGAGAGACACCCTCATAGGATGTTTTTTGGTTAACAACATTAGCTTTTAAAACCTTTATGTATAATTTGACAATGGCATTAACGGAATTTTCCAGAGAAACTAATCGAAATGTTACCATGAATGACCATGGATTGAAAAAATAGCATCATATATTGATCTAAATGAATCATTTTTAAAGAAAAGGGTTTTAAAAGGGATGGAATATTCCTATTGATTTTTTATTATTCATATTTTTGATATTAACATAACCACTTTGTATTTAGTAATTTATTCAAATAAGACCATGAGGATGATACAGAGAATGTTATATATCTAGAAACCACTATATCTTAAAATCAAATAATGAAGGATTGTTGAATGGTTGATAATATTCTTATTTTCATATTTTATAGAATTGGTGAGTTTCTATTTATTACTGAAGATGGTGAGATTAATATTTTTATTATATTGAAAATCATAGTGATTCTCATTAGTGAGAGATATTAATCAATGATAATATTTTACATTATAAAAATAAAGTGGTTTGTGTGAAACATTTATGGATTTATTTGTAAGATTTCTATAGTAATTGTATGGAATCATATTTTTCTATTAAAAAAATTCATGAAATCATAAATAAATTTACAAAATTATGAATTTTGGGATTAGAGTAAAGACTCTATAAAAGATAGGTTTCATGAACTCTTCCAGGATGACATCCCACCCAAATCCTGATCCAGTCCATGACATGGCCAAATGGGTCTTCCTAATCCCCATGAGCCTGAAACTATTTCATGGGAACATAACATAGCTCTTTTAGAAATATTTTAATTGTGTAAATATCAATAAACACTTAACAAGAAAAAAACATCATCACATAATCAAAAACAACAACCATGAGTCTATGAAAAGTTTAATGGTTTTATATTTGTAAAAAAACCAAAAAATATAAAAATTGGGAGGGTAAAATTCTACACAACCAAAAAAATCTATGAAAAAATAGGGTCATCAACCCTAAGGATTCCCCACCAACACTTTCATGAATCAGAACACTTGAAACTATATCCACCATCACCCCCAAAGAATATCATTCCTTTCTGTGTCACAATGATAACAATATTTACAAACACATGAGTGTGTATATAGGGTGTGAGAACATTCCAATATTATGTAACCCCAAATAGAGATTATATACGATAAAATAATCGGATAAATCAACATACAATGCTTTATAAAATGTAAATGAATTATTTCAAGGTGAAACTTTCAGAAAACTATAATGGGGAAAATTTCTTAGAAAAGATGCAGGGAAATATTAAATAAAAATTATAGTCTGTGATATGATGAGGATAAGAATATCATCATATGAGTGTCATGGTAAATACCTAACACAATAGTGTTAGTTAGACCTAGAAACCTCATACATTGTTGAACATGGTATCGAAACAATAACCCAAAGTATCCTCATTCAGGAGCCACTAGAGTGGAACACATACCAAGGTCTAGTGACCTCCAATCTCCATCATATTTTTAGTTAGTTTTTTAGAGTCAATCATTCAAGATGGAATTGGTCCTTGAACCCTCCTTTACAACTATCCAACTAGTCTTACTCCTCTCATTTAATCACCTTGGTTTCCATTTGTACTAAATCTTTGACTTCTCATTTTCAAAGATCCACCACACACACACAAATTCTCTTAATTCCCCAGTAATTCACATAGAAAAAATACACCAACTTAAAAACACACTTTTGATATTAAAAACACCCAAACAAAAAAACACTTTTCTATAGTAATACCATTTTTAAAACACTTTTAACACACACAAATGTTCATCAATATAAAAATTTCTGAAAATAAACCATTTTAATTTTCAAAATGATCATTCAACCCATTTTGAAATAAAAAACCATTGAAATTATTATTAACACCACACAAATCTATATAACATGTAGTGAATAAAAATAAAGCATTCCAAAATCATTCAATAATTCTAAATAATGGATTCACCTACCTATTTCTTGGAAACATCCAAAATCTAGTGGAAACCCACCACTACACCAAATGGTGAACCTATAAAGGAAATATCATAATGAAGCCTCAAGATTTATCCTTGGAAACCAATATGGAAACATGACAGTGTCAACCCATCCACTAGAAAATAAATAATCTAAATAAGGAGGAAGGATGAATAATGAAGAATGAAGAAACAAGGGCAGTGACTTACATGGATATTCATGAAGATACCATAATAAAAACACAAAATAATTGAAGATCAGGGAGCCTATAGGGAGGGGATAGAATGCCTAGGGTGATGAATCCTGATAAGAGAATTTTTAGGATTAATTGGGGTTTAAATTAGGGGAGGTTATATTATAAAACACTGTGTTTTTAATGAATTGGACATACCTCATTGTTTGGATACAAAGTTTAAAAACCAATGCTATAACCATGATGCATCCACTTTCTAAGAGGAAAGAGGCCCTATGGTTCTCCCATGAAGGGTTCACTCCCTTGTGTTCAAACGTGACCCTATAAAATAGAACTGGTCTCGCAATATATTCTCTTCTAGGATGCATCATAGTTTCTACTATTCATGTTCCAATCATAAACAACTTTATGACGAATACATAAAAGACTTTGTTTTTTCAAAAACACCCAGGAAAAAAAAGAATCCAGGATAAATAAAGGAAGAAATTACCTTAAAATTAAATCATTGATGTGAAAATTTTTCCTACCATGTAATAATTCCTCCACTATAAAGTGATCTCAAAGACCGATCATAGAACAAAAATGGGTATTTCTCTTCAACCCATGAAATCTACTATCATTTCTCATGATCTTTATGAATATGCTTCCAAATAACACGAAGTATTATTATAGAATTTCATTATGAAAAACATTCTATTAATAATCTATTATTCATACCATCTAATCTAAAATAGGAAAATCAGATTCCTGCTCAATATCATCCCAATTCATCACATGGGAAAGATCTGGATTATACTTTTTTAGCTACCAGAAATAGAACATGTTATGTATTAACATCAACTAATACTAAAAATATAAATTGTATTCCACCTTACCAGTTATCTATGGAAAATAAAATGATCTAAAATTGCTTGTTGTTTTCTTCCCTTACATACCAAGATAACAGTGAGCCAAGTGAGGGGCCTCTTTCAAGAGCACGTGATAAACAACATATAAATCCAAGTATTATTTATCCTCAGTGGAATAAGACATAATATGAGTCTATTCAATCAACAAACACTTATATATCAACCTATCATTATCATAAATCTCTGGTAGAAGTCTCAATCCCAATAATGAAGTCATACCTACCACTTCCCAACCCAATGGATACTGAAATAGCCAACCATAATGATCCTCAAATGGTTCCATTTTTATCACGTATTTGTAACTATTATTATATTCAAATTCCTCCAACCCCAAATGGATATCCAATGAGACTATGAAATCCAAAACCAATTCCTGGTGGATTTCATCCAAAATTGAATTTTACTGCCATTCCTAAACATCCATTTTCGGATGGTATTTCTTTCTCAAAATGACACATGAACTCATTTACTTATGAAGGACATCCCAAAAAATGAGATGCAAAATGGTGGTCCCAAGCAGAAATGATAGATGATGACACACGATAAAGCCTCAATACTTATTAAGTATACAACCCACCCAAATCATTTACCTCGATTAAGGTCTTAATTAGAATTATGTTTTCTTATTTGGATAGACGGTCAATATTGCATCCCATGTTTTTATTACATAACATTTCATGATATTTTACATTTAGAGTCTCTTTAAAGTCTAGTGTATTGGAAATATAGAGAATAATACATGAAACCATAAAAACCTATTTTAAATTAAATTAAAAAAGATTCTAGAAATGTTCATCCTATATAAAATTACTGTATCTGATAACCTAGAAACATACATGAAAAGAAAATGTGAGCAGAAGGTCCAATAGATAAATCTAGGGAATCAGTTTACATGTGATATCAATAAGAACTTGATGAAAAACATAAAGACATGATCCATTGAAGTTGGGGCATGTAAAAATAAAAAAACATGGGTCATAACATAAATAGGTCTCTACAAAATTTAATTTAGACATTCATAACAATATTACCAAGGTTCATCCACAGTGTGTTGTAAAATTTACCATGGTAATTCACCAAAGTGTTATTAAACTTGTCACCTATAAAGATAAAATTCATTACCTATTGCATTAGAGAACTATTAGAGACCACCCATAGTATTTAATTATTTTAATTTGAGCCACATAGATCATAATATAAAATTCCAAAATAATAAAAATATAATAAAATAAATGGGATTCATGTCAAAACCTTGACATATAAAAATTTCTTAAAAATAAGATCATTATGTCATTTATAACAAATGTAATGGGAGTGAGGGTTATTTTATGTCAATTACAGAATAAAATAGGTCAATTTTATGACATTATGAATACCTCTCAAAATAAAAATTTATTTGGTTATTAACATAAATAAAACAAGGATATTTCTTATGAAAAAGAGATATATTTTGAGAGAAAAATTCTGCAAGATAACGACTACATAACATGGTTTTAAAAAATATTAAAATGAGAGTGGACAAGGGTCAAACAAATATAAATAACTCATAATAAAGTATAGTTTAATTATAAAAAAATATGTTCATTGTATATATATTTGAACGAGGTACCACATAAAATGGAAACATGAAAGAAAATAGAAGATGCAATTTCATTTACAAAAACATTGGCAACATTACGACGTCACCTAAAATTTAGAAAAATAATTCCGTGAGAGTGGAAAGGGTGTATCATAATTTGGCCATAAAATGGAATGAAATAATTAAATATAATAACATACCCCAATATAATATGATAGAAACAAGAATACATTACACAAATGAAGTCATAAATAAAAGAGGATGGTGCAGGGTTACCTAACCATGGAACGTAACATAAATAATTGATGCTTTGGACCTTGGGGTAATTTATGGCCCATTGGGAGGATTTATAAGGAGGTAAAAGACCAGATCATCACTAATGTGGATTTTTTAATGAATGGAATGAAGGAATGGGTTGGAATTTATAGCAAATGTGAGGGAATATTTTATTAATTTCGAAGGGACACATCATCAGTGGTATTTGAAATACCTTGGGCCTGAACATGGTATTTTCCCATGGTATAGGAAAATGGGACACTTCATAACATATATTAATATTCAAAAGTCTACCATAATTATTACATCAATATTACATTATTAATGATTTCATTAAAAACATCAAAAGTCAAAACTGTATTTTTACTATTCATTGAAAAACAAAACATTTTATAAAATTCTCATAAATTCACCCTATCCTAATAACAATTTTCAGAATTAGAAAATGATATCCATTTTAGGAAAATAATTTTCTATATATTTTTAATTTAAATTTTAAATAAAAATATAATTTATTTAAAAAACTACTTTAAAACTATAACTCTATTTATAACACCTTGATAAATTAATCATGCTCCCATAAAAATATCTTCTAATCATTAGAAAAAAGTTAATAATTTGTGATTAAATATTTTAAAATACATTTCCATTTAAAATTATCTAATTAATCATAAATTTGTAATTTAAATATTTATGACATACAAAAATACAAATATTTATATGACGATTTTTATTTTTCACTTTTAAGACGTCTAAAATGTATTTATACATTTCTGGGAAAAGATTATATTTTTTTGATGATTTACTATTTATTACTATTAATTACTAATCATAAGGGTAAAATTACTATTCCAAAGGGTTATGTTACTTTTCACCTAAAAAATAATGTTGAACTCATTAGACTCTAAATATCTTAGTAACCGCAACTGTGTATGTTGGTTTTTCAAAAATCATTAAACAGAAAAATTAATATAATAATAAATTATTTTGACCAGTCATAAAAATAAAAATATTAATAAAATAATATTCATAATGATAATACTATTCATCAAATAGTAGTCATCATATAATATACTATTTATCAAAAAAATTAGACTTCTAAGAAAACTTTTAAAAATTCATCCTAGATTAAATATGACATCTGAAATTGAAAAAAGATTTTTATTTACCCATAATGATTCATTATGTATGATGAATTTTTCTTTTATATATAAAAATACTTATTTATTAAAACTTGTACCAAATAGAAAATGAAAAGTGAAATTGCATAGTGAAATTTCTGACACATAAAAAAATAAAATTAATTTATCATTTACATTTAAAATGGGAGATTTAGTCAAACTATTTAATTAAAATATTCATTATTCCATATAATGTAAATTGTTATAATAATTATACTATTTCTAAAAACTACAATTTTGGTCTGATGTAATTCGACGTTCTTCAATAATAGAACAAAATAAAAAGTTATTAGGAGAAAAGAGATCCATAAATAAAAGAAGTACATTTTTCACGACATTACATTCTTCCCCCACTTAATGAAATTGCATCTCAATTTTCTCTTAATATAAATTTGTCACTATTATGAATCTTATAATTAAAAATTAATTTTATATCTTCAAAATCGTGATAAAAAAATATTTTTCTTCAAGAATATTTTGATTTTATATAAATCCTTCTTATGGATTCATTAACATATTCTGATTAACCAAACATATCCCCTCGTAGTGTCAAACTAAGGGTGAATCAAGGCCCATTTTCATGTACCAGGATACCCCAGGTCAAGCTTGAAACTCCTTGTCAGAGATTTCCCTCTAAAATACATCTATTCTAGAGCCACATCCACTTGTTCGTATCCAAACATGGATTTATACTTTCAAAACCCACTATCATAATATTTCAACAAAATAGTAAGAATTTTTCCTATATTGATATTTTTATAGGTTCCTTACTGAAGTTTTCATCTAATAATTTCCACAAATAACTAAACTATACTTTGATACCAACTATGTAATCATGAATTTTTAATACATAACTTTTCATTACATTTTACAATCAGAGGATCATTAATGTCTAGTGTATTGGATATCTAGAATATAATAATTTAAAACATAGAAAATTATTTTAAATCCCATTGAAAAGATTCTGTAAAAGTTCATCCTATGTACAATTATTGAATCTCTTATCCTAGAGGCATATATCAAAATAAAGGGCGAGCAGAAGGCCCACTAAGGAAAGTAAGAGAATCATTTTATCTGTGATATCAATATGAACTTGGTGGAAAACATAAAGAAAAAATCCATGGAAGAAGAGGAATATCATAGAAAAAAGAAAATGATTCATAACATGAATATGTGGCTACGACATAAAATTTATACATTCATTAATATATCACCAAGTTTCATCCACAACGTGTCATCAAAATTACTAGGTTTATTCACCATGGTATCGTGAAACATTCTATCTCTATAGATTAAATTATTTATATAATGCATTGAAGTGAAATTAGGGTTCACCCATTATATATCTTTATTTTCATGTGAGACACATATATATTTTTAAAAAACCCCATAAAAACAGATATAGTTTAAATGAAATGGATATTATATAAAAATCATGACATTTAAAAACTGCTTATAAAATAGGATCATTATGTCATTTATAACCCATGGAGAGAGAGTGAGGTTATATGTATTTCAATTAAAGAATAAAATAAGTCAGTTATGTGTCGTTATGAATACCTATGGAAATGAAAATTGATATCGGTATTCACATAAATAAAACTAGAAAATTTCTTGAGAAAAAGAGAGAGACTTTGAGATAGAAAGATTGCAGCAAAACAGCTACGTAACATGGTTTCAAAAAAAATTAAAAAGAGAGGGGACAAGGGTAATAAACTCCATAATAACTCATTATATAGTATAGGGACATAATAAAAAAGAAAAAATTTTATGGTATGGATATTTGAATGATGTACCACATGAAAAGGAAACGTGAAAGAGAAGAGAAGATTCTATTTATTTTAGGAAAATTTCTACATTCTAACGTCATCTCTTAAAATTATGAAAAATAATTTTTTGAGAGTGGAAAGGTTATCTCATAATTTAGGCATAAAATTAATAGAAATAAGTACACATAATAAAATTCCCCAAAATAATAATTTGGAAACTAGAGTACATAACAAAAAAGAAGTCGTGACTAAAAGTGGTGGGTGAATGGTTTTATTGTGTTGAAGAGTAAATTAAAAAACTCAAGGGTTGGGACCTTGGGGGGCTTTAGGGAACCTTGGGAGGACTTATTAAGAGGTAAAATGTCCATAGAATTTTTGTATCAGAATATGGAATGAAAGGAATGAAGAAATGGATTGGTATTTATAGGAAATGTGGCAGAATATATTATAAATTTACAAGGGAAACCTCATCGGTGGTTTTGGAAAAATGAGTTTCTAAGTCAAGGGAGGAATGAGTTTCAACCATGGACCTCTTCACTTCTCAGTGTAAGTGGAGTTTCCTAATAGTGTTTTGGAGATTTTTGGGCTGTACGGTGACAACTTCGTTCATGGTAGCTCAGATCTGGTTTCTATATTGGTGGCATATTCCGGCTAGGGTATTGGGCATTCGGTTTGAACAGTGGCCAGATTCATCATGGTGACTGAGATTTTGTTATTATGGTGGTAGTGTCTCCCTTCTAGGATCTGGTGTTGCATTTCAGATGGTGGTCTTCTTTGTCTGCAGTGGTGAGGGACTTCATCTTCGAGTGACTCCTACTCGGCTTCATTCCCAGTTATGGGAGGATCTTTCTCCAATGTGACGACCATTGTTTCAAGTGGGTTCTTCAGGAATCGATTTTTCTTTTCTTTAATGGCGGCATGTCCAATATGGATGCATTGAATTAGGTATCTTTGATGGGTTTTCTTCATTAGTAGCCTTGATTCTGTTCCGATGGTGGTTTCTCTCTTCTCGACTGCTTCTGTGGGGGTTATATTTCTTTTTTGTGGCTTCGGTTCTTCAGTTGTCAGCAATTTAGAATGCACAATTGTGGAAGATGCGATGAATGGTCTTCACGTGTCTTCCTTAAGTTCATGAATATAGTTTTGGTCCTTACATGTTTTCTACTTTCATGTTTTGTTAGTGGATTTCCTGCACTTGTTTGGTGATGATTTTTGTTATCTTGCTTATTTGATATGGTGTCATGATTCCTCTATTCTCTCTGATCCAGAGCAACATAGTGGTCTTCTTGGTGCTTTGAGATGTGATTTGAAGTAGTCAGTTTAGGAAGATCATTGTTGATTATCGGTTTGTTGGATTTTTTGACTTTTTGAATTTGTAAATTGGTTATCTTTTAGTTGAAATGGGTGGGATTTGAGTTATTTTTTGATTTTTGATGTTTTCCTGTTTAATTTTGATGGCGGATCCAACCAAAAATTGACAAGGTTGAGCTCTAAAAGACTATAAAAAACTTGAAGCATTCATCTTGCATGACTGTTCGGATTCGGATGAATGATAGTGTATGGATTTTCCATCGGTTCCAAGCCCGTGCAACATTGCACATGATAGTTTATTGAGAAGTCATATGAGTTAGAGGCTTGCATAACAATGTAGTCACTAGGGATGGGTAGTTCTTAGTAGTATTGATCTGGGTTTATCTTGTATAATTTTATACCGAGTTTCCCACTTTTTCCTTAAAAGTTCTTTTGAAATAAAAATTTAATGTTCAGTTAGTATTTGCAAAACCATGATCTTGAACATGGTATTTTTACATGGTATTTTCCACTTGGGACTCTTAACAACATATCATACTATTAATAGGTATACCATAATTATTACATCATTAATACTTCATTAATTATGTCATTAAACAAAATGAAACTCAAAACATTATTTTTATTATTCATCGAAAAACAGAAAAAATTATAAAAAATTCACAAATTCACCCTAACCTAATATCAATAATCTGAATTAAAAAATGAACTCCATTTTATGAAAATAATTTGATAAATGTATTCAATTTAATTTTTAAATAAAATCATAAATTATTTAAAAAAATAACTTTAAAACTATTACTCCTTTTATAACACTTTGTGAAATTAATCATGGTCCCATAAAATTATATTATAAACATAAGATAATAAATTAACAATTTTTTATTTAATTTTATTAAAATAAATTTACATTTATAAATTGTAAAATTAAACATAATATTTTAATTAAAATATTTATGGCATATAGAAATTCCAATACTTATATGATGATCATTTTTTTCACTTTTAACATGTCTAAATTTCATTTATACATTAATGGGTGAAGTTTTTATTTGTTTTGATGATTTACTATTCACAACTATTCATAATGGTAAAATTACTGTTATAATATGTTAAGTTACTATTCACCTAAAAATTTAAATTTGCCTCATTGGACTCTAAATATCATACTAATCGCAACCGTGTATGTCCATTTTTTGAAAATCATGACACCAAAAAAGTTATTTAATAATATTTATTTACTATTAAAAAAATAACACTATTAATCAAATACTATTCATCAAGAAAATACTATTCATCTTACTCTGTTCATCAAATAAAATATTATTTATAAAAAAATTGAAATTTATTAGAAAAATTCCTAAAATTCAGCCTAAATTAATTGTGACATTCAAAATTCAAAAATGAGGTTTATTTTACCACAATATTCTCTATGTTTGATAAATTTATCTTTTAAATATAAAAATACATATTTATTAAAAATTACAACAGATAGAAAATGAAAAGTGAAATTGCCTAGGGAAATGTCTGAACCTTAAAAAATAAATTTATTTTATCATTTACATTTAAAAGGAGAGTTTTAATAATTCTAAATATTTAAAATATGTATTATTACATATAACTTATTTTTTTATAATAATTATATGATTTCTAAAAACTGCCATTTTGTTATCAATTTATTCGATGTTCTTTTATAATAAAATATAATAAAAAGTAATTAAGAGATAATATATTCATAAATAGAAGAAGTACATCTTTCTGGTCGTTACAGTCAATCACTACCCAAATGGAATTCATCCCTATGGTATATGATGTAATACAATGATAACATCCATGGAGACCTCCTCCCACTTATTCACTGTAATTGGTAATTTATGATGCAAACTTGAGGGCCTTTTGTGGTTAAGATTAACTTGTACATTGTATAAATTCGAGACACGAAGTCAGCTTTGTACCTCCTTGTACCAGGACACCAAAATTTATTGTGTAGATAATAGTGTTTATTAGCTCTCTCGGGTTTAATTTTCCTCTAATGTTATTGATATCCAATATCACAACCATCCACAATGACAATGACACTTAAAAAACACCTGGAGAAATTAAATCTATATGATTAAAATGACCACTCTCTATGAACCTCCAACCCATTTATGGAATGCTAAAACCACTGATTCATCTTCTAATCAGACTACTCCTCATGAATAAAATCTATAAAATAGGAAATTAGATGAACATTTTCCTAGAACTGACCTTCAGTATGCTACATGGTTTCTAGGTGTAACTGGGAAAAACCCATAAAGGCCTACTCAACACAAGAATCCTTCAACACTTACATCAGATTTTTCATGCTCAGTGAATCTGCTAAAAAATTACCTTATACAATGTTATCTATGATAATTAGATAAAACCACTGAAGGTACTTGACCCAATGATGTTGTCTCAGATTCAATTATTTTTTGGAGAAAATGTTGGCTAAACACTTATGATTATATTAAACCACAAATGTCTCCTGAAAGAGGTAGTGATTCCATGTATTCATGGCATGACATACTGCTGCAAGTTCTAGATCATGTTGGTATAGTTATTCACATGTGGCCATAGTTTTCAAGAACCATAAGGCACCACATGGACCTCCCACATCACCACACACCCACACTCCATAACTAAGGCATCAAAGTAGGCCACATATCACGTTCCATATTATTTTAAGGAAAATATGTGTTCTATAAAAAATCCACTTAATCCCTTCAAATCACACATGACATTGTAGGATCCACTTAAATTTTACCCCTTTATCAGTAAGAGATGTCTTGGGTGATTCTAGAAGTTAAAAATATATATATAACCACCTATAATACCCTTCTAGGAGAAAAATTATCTTATTTCAAATACATTTTTTAATATTCTACCTTGAAAACAATTACTAAAATTCTCACTATCCAGTAAAACTTCAAATCCAAGGTTATATGTCTTAGAAACATCGACAATATGATCCTAAATGTGAACTTGGAACACATATCATATAGACAATGGTCCATAAGAGTTACCAACATGATCCTAAAATGCTTCTCATTTTCTTCCTCATTCCTTGACAAGACTTTGACTTCCTCTAAAAACACCATTATGATGGAATCATTGTATTTATGAAACTCCATATTCATGAGTTATATGATAACCACTAGATCATTCATCAATCCTAAATGCTTGACCAAATTCACTATATGTTCATACCTACATTATAAATCTTTCATAGGAATTTTCTCATCTCTAAGAATGGCCTGGTGAAACCTGGAATATAAATAAATCTTGGTGAACCACCTTGTCCCCTTGATCTGATCAAAGACATAATCAGTGTGAGAAAAGGGACATTTTTTGTTGATTGCACCATTTTCAGATTTTGGTAATCGATTCACAATTGTAGGGATCGATTATCCATCTTTATAAACAAAACAAGGGTGGCCCAATGTGAGAAACTCATGTGAATGAATCCTTTGGATTCAAAATTTTCTAGATGTATCATTAATTACACAACCGTAGTGTGGACCATACTGTATCAGGCTATAGTTATCAATTATTTCCCTGACACCAAATCAATTTTTAATTTTACATCTCACTCTGGAGGAAACCCTGAAAAATCATTTAGGAATACATCTTGGAACCCATCAACAACATGAGGTAACCCAACAACATAATAAACATAATCACCCTTCAACATGAGTGATAATATTTAAAAAACCTTTCCCAATTCTAATAGTCAAGTTCTAGCATTTCATGACCAGTTATCCCATTCACCATGAATAAAAGGTAATCTTGCATGAGGTTCCAAAAACCCACTTACTACTGCTAAAAAATGATGTGCAATTGAAAATTCACCACACAATCGTTACTGAGGATCACATCAATGATACCGATTTCCATGAAAAGGAAATAAAATTCCATCTTTACCCCTAAAATGGTGAGTGAATATGTCAGATAATTGAAACCCTACCTGTTCTTCTTTCTAAGAGGTATTACCAACTCCCTGGAATAGAGTATAAGCTCAGTTGGAAATTTCAACCCATCCTCAAGACTGGTATAAATTAAATAACTAGAATAAACTATGTTAAATAGAACAATAATTGTGGATTATGTAATACGAATCGTACCATAAACCATTTTAAGCGATGTATAAGATTTCATGGGTGCTTGATCCATAACATGAAGATGAATCATTTATTCCTGACCCTAAGAATTACTACATAACTATAGTTGTTCCTTAAGGTTACCCTAGAAAAAATAATACCCATACATACAACAATTACCACCAAACCAAGATCCCACTATTTTTTATGGCTCTAACTGGGATTTCGGTCCCCTAGAGACTATGGAACCTGTATCACCCAAATATAGGCACTCCACTTTGAAAAACAACTCCAAGATACCTATTGTTACATACCAATGAAAATTTCAAGTCTGAGATGGGAACATTGATTACATATTACCCACAATCCCATAGTAATTTCATAGAAAAATACATCTTCTAAATTCACAGAGGAAAAACATTAGTATGGATGGTTTGAACTACCATCTCCACTCATTACCTACTTGTCTCTATACCTATACTTTTTAAATGATCCACTACTTCCTTGATCCACTATTGATCCTAGCCCAGAAAAATCGGACATTCCAGAGTGGTCAATATGTATCATAAAAGAACGATTACCCACCAAAGCATACATCTTCATCATGAACAATAAGGCCTTAAATCAGATATCATATCGTAACACAATTCCATAATATTGAGCCACCAAATATTCATTTGAAACTAATCTAGGTGTGAACCCAAAAAAATCAGTGAAATGAATGGCATAATATAACATGATATGACCCCCCTATTAGAAAACCATGAACTCCCGGGTCTTGGAAAAGTCCATGGTCTCTATAAAATATTGTTCATTGATGACAACCTTTTATGTCCTTCAACCCATCATTTTTCATGATTAAAACACTGAACTACTGAGTCCCACCACCTCAGACTGGGTCATTTCAATAAAAATAAAGTACAACTCACCTTGATAGCCTCATGGTCTTCATGAAACCCAAACATCCTTTCAATATTATCAATCGTATCCAAGGATTCCTATGGAACCATATTACCCTAGAAATATGGAGGATTTTTATTAAGGGAATCTTGATCCTTGTCCATTACCAGTCCTAGTTTGTCTTCCATGACATGATTAGTACCAGGGACCTCTCCCTGACACTATTAATCGAATGCCTAAACCATTTCACCCTCTTACCTATTTTCAACTAGTGATAGAGAGCTGTCTCTAGCCTATTCCTGTGGTTGTAATGGAAGACTTGATGTAGTCATGAATATGTAGAAAATAACATGAACATGAAAATCCATCATCAAACCATTATGAAAACTTTAGCATAAAAAATAATTTCAAACTCTTTTTATAAAAAAATCATAGAAAAAAAACTCTGAAATAAGACAAACATGTTCACCCCGACCCAGTGTCAATGCATAGTACTCGGAAAATACATTTCACCAGGGGGAGAAGACATACTGGATTCCAAACATCCCATGTTGACCCATGTTCTCTTATGAGGTGTGTTGTCCAATCACATCACTCACAACCAGAACCTCTATACCTGACGGTCCAAAATGGTATTTATCCAAAATCTACAGATTTTTTAATACTCAATTAAAGTTATAAACCTCTTAAGATAACATTTCTTCATGAACTCATTCCGAATTCCATCCAGCATGACTGAAAACTCTATCATGACATGTTCAAAGGGAATTCACAATCCGCATTGGCTAAAAACTAATTCATGTGAACTAAAAATCGCACATTTGGAACATTTCTTCACATATAAATGACCCTAAACGTCCAACAAGAATAAAACATCACCAACTAATCAATAATAATAACCAAGAGAAATACCACTATCCAAAGTTTAACAATTGTATATTTAAAAAAAATAAATAAACTAAAATGATGGGGGAACAAACTATATATTCAAAGTGTCTATGCATAAGTGGGTCATTATCCTGAAGCCAATACAACCACCAACTACTATAATAGGAACCCTAGATTCCAGATCCACCATCCCCACCAGGAAACATCTTTGATTTTCCCAAGTCAAACATAACAAGATCAACATACACCTAATGGTGTATATATGATATGATCCAATGCCGAGTAGGATATCACCCAAAAGAGAGATTACATGCCAAAACATAATTAGACAAATCTACATGAACGTTTTAATAAAAATTTAAGGAAACATTTCATAGAAATGGTTTATGAAAATTTTAATGGAATAAAATTCATGGGAAAAAATATTTGAAATTAAAGAAAGAAGGTAAAGTCCAATGTATATTTAATGTTTTCATAGAATCATATGAGAATCATTGGGATTCTCTAAGGTACTAGTGTTGGTGGGATATTAGGAATGTCATACATCAGTGAACATGTTATATGATTTATAACTCACATTTTCCTCATAAATGATACACTATATGGGAATGCATCGTATCGTTCAATGGTTTCAAATCATTCACATATATTTATTCAGTATTGTAGCATCAATCTTGTTAGAGGGATTCGAGCCTCATCCCATCTAATTAAAGTAGTATACTTGACATAGTACTCTCAAATAGTCACCTAGGATTCCCTTTTTACTCAATTTTCACTTCTCATGTCACTAAAACCACCACACACCCACACATTCATATTATTCTTTAATTTATCACACAAAAGGCCACTACTTTTACAATAAAACTTCTAGAGTTGAATAATCCTAAACCAAACAACCATTCTGAATAGTTAAGAAATATTAAAACCCATTTCACATAGAAACATGCTAAATGATATAAAATTCCATGAAACCGAATAATTTTAAATTTTTCAATCATTTTTAACGCATTCTAACACCTAAAATCATTGAAAACATTATTTACACCACACACACAATCAATTGAACACATTTCGGATGAAAAGGAATCTTACCAATGTCATTTTATAATGATATTGTGTGGAATCACCTATCTAAGACATGGAAACTATCGAAATATGGTGGAAAACAAAAACCAAAACATAAGGGGAACTAATTTGGGAATGATTATAGCACATATATCATGATTTTACCCAAGAAAGCAATATTGAACAATTACATGGTCAACCTATCCATTTGAAAATGATTATTCTAATTAAGTTGGAAGGATGAACCAAGAAGAATGATGAAACAACAGGATGAGTGAATTACATTGATATTATTGAATATCCACCCCAAAACACAAAATAATTTATGCTATGGGAGAAATTAATAATGGGTAGCCATGTGTATGGTGAATAATAATGAGTGGGATGATTTTGGGTTAATTGGTATAAAAATTATGGGATAGTTTTGGAAATTCAACATTTTTACAGACCTATAATTGAAACACTTTTTGGACTAATGTTCTAAAAACCCATGTAAATTCATGAAGTTTCCTCTAACATAGAATAAAAAGACACATAGTTCACCTAGGAAGGGTTCACACCAATGTGGTAGACCTTGTTCCTCAAATAGACCATAACATTACGAGTATGGTTAACAGCACGCCCATGTGTCCGTCCATGCAGCCTACATAATCACACTCTCCAAGGCGCATAATATCATCTTGTGTAACACATAGTTTTTCTACTCATGTTCTAACCATTTCCACCTTAAGTAATTTCCAATAACTTCATTTATCTCTAAAAAACATGTAGGAAACATAACGATCAAATATAAAACATAAATAAAAAGAAAACACATCAGCAAATATAAAAAATGTCACAAGTGGTGTCAAGTCAACGAGTGAAAAAATATAATAGATGATATTACCATTGTTATCAAACTTTTTTTCAGGCCATCTACATGATATTGTTATTCTAAAAAGATATGGGTGATTTTATAATTCATTTTTGAGATATAATACAAGAACATGAACTTTTGGGATATCATCTTCTATGATAAATTAATATCTCCATTTGTAATAGCATGAATAATGTTGGTAGAATCACATTCAAACAATACAATATTTCACCATAATTTTCATTCCATCTACACCACTTTTATCAAACCAAGATTCTCTATATCTATAGATGATTCCAATCCCCATGCCAAAAAAGGAAACCAATAATCATCACACTATGATCGATTAATATGACACCAAATAAAGTATGACCATGATTACCTCTTGTAGCACCTTCAATATAGTATTTTATCCATCCTATTAAATGTGAATTATATATAACATCCAATATTCCATTGATATTCTAGTATTTTACTATAATATTTATACATTTCAAAATAGATAAAAAATAATGTATCAAATTTTTATATGAAAATTTTGTATCGTGTTGGCATCTGGGATAGCCATAATGATTTGAGTCATGGAAGATGATATGGATATGGATTCTATAACTTGTTTGGACCATTCCTTATAGACTAAATTATATATAGTAATTTAGAAATGGAAATTACTACCAGGTTCTTGATTTGTGAAAAGATATAATAGTAACTATAGGTAGTAATCTAATTCATGATAGAGAATTTTTATAGTTGGCCAACCTCAATGAATTCAAAGATCATCCTTAAAAGAGATAATGTTGAATTACTACATAATAATTCAAGATTAACATATTATTTGTTTTGATGATTGAGTATTATTATTATGAAATGAGATATACCCATATACTAAAGACAATATTCAATAAATATATTCTTAAATAAATCCTCTAATCTTATGTGAATATGGATTGTCTCATTAAATTTTATTAAATATTTTGATCCAACTATGAACCTATCCAGTATTTATATTTATAAAAAAAATTGAAGTGATCATAAATTTCAATCCCTATTCCCATATCATAATTTTTATCTAGTTGATGAAATTTTATTTAATCACAACCTCCTTGATATCATCTGAAATATTTTATGGACTATCCATATTATCATTAATTAAGGTGTAATGATCAAAATATTGATCAGTAGTGCTGAAAAGATCGAACATTGACATCCCTATGAAATTCCAAATACAAAAAAATAGATAGGAGTTTTCTTTATCAAGCCACTTTGAATTTAAATAAATAATAGAATTTGATTTTCTAAAATATGTAGAAACTGAAGAATCATTAATATTCATGTTTCTCAATTTCAACTTTCACAAGAATCTAGATCTAAAAAATATATTTTATTCATATTTATCACTAATAAATATGAAAATAAAATAATATAATATGTAATTATTGAAATTAGAATGTTTTTTGATTCAATATTCTTTTTCGTGTATATGGTTTACAACATTGCCTCCAAGGAAATGTAATGTTTTTTCATTCAATAAATGAACCACTTGAAAAAAAATATTCATGTATTTGTATCCTTAATTATTGTTTTGGGACATTTTTAAATAATAAAATAATTATCAATCATGGAAATATTATTATGCTTCATAATGAAAAATATTCCCATTATTGAGATTGATTTACCTATCCAGGAAGTCAACAACTTTCTAACCTGACCCAATATTTCATTGTAATAAGTGGTTATTGGTATTCCAAAATGTAGTGGAAGACATAGATATATGGATGGGAATTCCCATTCTAATTTCTTGGATATTAATAAAGTTTACTTTTCTACTTATAGATATGTTTTTTCCAATGAATATAATGGACATAATCTATTTTATAAAATTACACGAGACTCTTTCATGGTGAAGGAGGAAATTTTTAATGATTATGATATTCATTTTATACACTTTGGTAAACTTTGTATTAATAATTGACTCGTGATATTTGTAAATAATTTCATATAGTTTTTGGTATTATTATATTTAGTGACTAGTGTGTGACCATATCAACTAGCAGTTAATACACTTTCAGGGTTAATGATATATATAATTTTATGGAGGAATATATAATTTTGTGTTTGGTCAATGTATTATAGATTCAAATATGTTTTGAGAAATGTATATTATTGTGATTATATGATTAATTTATATAAATTAATTTTTATATTATTTTTTTAATGGTTAATTTTTTCTTTTGATGGATACATTGGGGTTTTGTAAATATATTTATGAATAGTGTGTTTGAAATATTTCATGATTGTTCATGGTTTTTTATGATCTATCTTTTTAGGATTAGTTTAATAGACATGGGATAACAAAACTAAATGTAACTAATGTTGAACCAAGAATGATATAATTAATATTCAGAGAGATATATGTTGAACCAATTCTAAAAAAATTAACGTTGTACAAAATATAAGCTAACTGTAATACCTCGACCCTTGATTCCGAGAGATGGTGCATTATTTTAATACATTACCATGGTTACATGGAATAAAGTCTAGAAATACCAATCACTTTAGCAGTCTTGGAAAATAGATTTCATACATGAACATTACATTACACTTTCTAACATACAACACAAAAAAATTATTTGATAATGCCATTTTTCCCTTAGCTTAACCCTACATCTCAAACATAAAACACTTCTTCGGATCCTGGGAAAAATGAAACATAAGAAAGGGGTGAGATCATATGCTCAGTAAGGTTAAATAATTTAGCAGAATCTATAAACTTTTAAGGAAATATGGGTAATAAAAATATAGCCTTCTAAACATAAACTTGAACCTAATATGGAAAAAATAAATCAAACATTACCATATAAACATGTACATGTATATTCTACATATCAAATAATCAAATGTAATAACTAATTTCATAATGGGGTAATGTATAATACCAAACTATAATTTCTGTGTCAAGGCCTCATGCCAGGACCTATGGGCTAACTGTAATCGGGCCCGAACTCGGAGATCCTATGTAACCAGACTCCATCCCGAAGAGCCTCTTTTAACTGGACTCCAACTCAGAGTGCCCTTTTTACCGGACTCCATCCCAAAGAGCCTCTGTAATCGGAATCCATCCCAGAGAACCTCTATAACAGGAATCCAACCCGAAGGGTCAGCTGTAACCAAACCCCAACTCGGAGGGATTACATTTACGAGTCCCCAACCCGGAACATACTATTCCAATACATTCATCATAAGAAAAGGTTGAAATATAACATTAAAATTCATATTTAAACTAGCATACGAAATGTCAATACTTTAATTATAAACCATGAATGGTATACGAATAGTAAATTCCTCTTCAAACATATCACAAAACCTTCAATACAATATGGAAGTTTTGTATCATAATAAATCAAATTCAAATAAACTTAAAACTCATCAAAAGAATTTGAAAAAGATGAAATCGAAACTTTTTATAGGGAAATATAACATTCTATTTTGAAATCATTTAAGAGTCACATAATTATAAAGAAAAAAATTATTTTGAAAATATTATTATAAGCTTGTAAGGTATGCTTTGAAGATTTTATAATGGAGGAAAATAGCCACACCCACCGTATGTGTTAATAAAAATACATTCATACATAAATTTTTTCGAAAAGGTTAAAAAGGACCTTGTTTGGAAAATGAAGGAAAGATTCCTTTATAAACATCTTATAAAAAGTAAAACAAGGTTATAAATGAAATTAAAACATAATATATAAAATATTAAGAATGTTTTGAAATAAATTTTTAAGAAACATAGATGTGGATGATAAAGAGGTTTCGGTAGATAATTATATATAAACAAACTCGGATAATGAAGAGATTGAAGAATTAAAATTTACATTGTACTTTTCTTTAGTCAGTGGTAGGTTAACATTATTTATAATGGTGAAATAATTTTTGTTAAATTATAAAATAATGATATACATTAATATGATATCATATATGATCTTTAAACATTTCTTTGTTAATAATATCATAGTTTTATCGTCGTTTTGGGTGTTAATGAATTCAGTTTCCATTATATTATTTGTTATTTGAGTGATATTTCTTCTGAATGGGACATATCGTATTCATATATAGAATGATATAAAGTCTTTAAACATTATTTTTAATCATCATATTGAAAATTAGTCTTTAATGGATACGATGGAGAATGAATCTCATCGCGTTCGTGAAGACGGTAATCCGTACGTACGCACGAGTGATAATATAATTCTTTTGATATTAAAATAATATATAATTGGATGTTATATCATATATACATAATCTTAATCATGTTATATTTTTTATTTACATGAATTAAACATCATTATTATACCCATCCTAATAAAAATGTATTGAATAACAATTATACCACGACATGGAGACGATAAGTCATGTGTACGCACGTATGGTGGCATTTCATTCAAGGGATGGATAGAATAATTAATTGGGGTTTAACATATTTATAATAACATCAAATTATTTACAATATAATGTATTTATTATCATATAATTAAAAAACAACGATAGATGATGTTGAAGAAGAACGAATGTTGAAAGAGGTGATGAAATATTTACCTCTTCTTCGGTTTCTTCTATTCGATTTGATCAAAAGGGCTTTGTAAGATGGCATTTTGAACCAAAGAATCACTCTGGGATGAAGGTAGGATAGTTGAGAGGATATTTGGGCAGGATTTGGCTGAGATAAATGGCTTTGGTGGCGTGATTTTTAGAGAAGGGGAATTTCCCTTTTATAAGAGGGGTGAGGGGCACCTTAGGAAAAGCTAGAAATATTATTTTATAATATATAAATTTTCGGTATATAGTGGCTCCAAATGGATTATTTATAGGATAATGTTGGTATGGGTCGAAATCCTCTCAACCAATAGGTTTTAGATTGGTTTGGGCAACTATATTAACCTTACATTTTAGATTTAACTCTTAGTTAAATAGTTTGACATTTACCATGTCTCGTTGTATTTTTATATTATATGGTAAATAAACAAACAATAAACTTCCAAGAGAACCACAAGTGGTTCATTAATGATACACCTAATATTATAAAAGTCTTCTAGTGGATCCTTATATTTTTATGAATAAAATATCAATTAATAATATAATATTTGTTTCAAAATTAATTTATGTCTATTTTTACACTATTTTGTATTTAGTTTTTTGGAAAGTAATAAAATCATTATTGATTATAAAAAGATATATTGAATCAACCCTAACATGTTATATTCACCTATAAAATTCATGGATGTCATAAAAATATTGAAATTATAGTTATTTTAATATTTATAATACCATTTAGTTGATTCTCTCATTAATAGGGAATTTACTGCATCATTATTGTGTCATAAATAAATTTAATTATTTAATATCTAAAAATTATAAATAAAATTCCATGATTTTGGAAATAGATTTATCTTTCTAATGAATATTTATAGTCGAATATTTCTTATGTATAACCCTGCATTAAAAACGTTTTGGGCAATAAACATTGAATTTAACACTTTTAATTATTCTTTAAATTAAATAATAATAAATGACCTAATCAAATACAAGTGGACCTAGGAGGATTATATTTAATTCCTAAGGATGTTTTGAATCGAATTTTACTTAACCAACAGAATTAATACATGTGTTAGGGTAAGAATAAAATAATTTTTACCCTTAATTACCCTATCTATTTTTATCTGTTGGTAAATAAAAGTAAAAAGTTACTAATCACAAAAAATTATTTTTATCTTATTGAAACACATTTTACAAACTAATATCAACCCTATTCCTCGGATTTTTGAAATTTAATTCAATGAAGTGGTAAAATTAAGTTTTATGAAATTTGAAAATGCTCCTAGGAGTTGGGTAAAAGACAATAAAAAGTTCGATAAAATTTTTATATATCTAAAATTATTATAATATGACTCCAATATATTACATTTAAGATATATAGGTATTATATATCTATTTTGACCTAAAATAAATTTAAATAAATTAAATAATTACTTAAATAAAAATTCGGTTTTAATCAATAACTTATTGTTTTTAACTATTCATCAAAAATTAAATGTTTTCAGAAAAATACCAAAAAATCATCCTAAACTAATTTTGATATTCCAAATTCAAAAATGAATTATATTTTACCAATTTTGAAACATATAAGTTGCATTAATTAAGTTCAATTTAATTCTCATTGCCAAAACTAAAAAGCGTATATTTAAGAAATAATAACTATCAAAAGATTGATACTTGTTTATATCAAATTTCAAAATGAAATTACTTACAATGACCATAATTGGATAAAATGGTAAACATATAATAAAATTATACTCCACAACCATTAAAATGTCTAATTCAACACTATAAATTATTTTGAATAAAAAATTTGTTTTTTGTTAAAATACATTATTTTTCACTATTCTCCCAAATATGAATGTTATCAGAAAAACACCAAAATATTTTTGAAACTAAATTATTATGTCCAAATTCTAAATAAAGAGTCTTTTATTTCAAATTTAATATATAAAAGATTCAAAAATTGGATTTAAAAAGGGTTTTCCATTAAAAGGAGGTAAAATTGCATTTTTGGAAAAATACTTTTCTTATCTGAAAAAAATGAATTTGTTCTTAAATTATGTCCAAGAAAATAATAATATGGATTCTAAAATTATAATTATTATATAAAGCTCAAAATTCAGTTAATAATATTCATAACTACTTTTGAATGGCTAGATTTGTAATTCCTGGGGCGCTTGAACTCAGTGTGGCTTTTAGTGCAAGTAATTCAATTACCTTGAAGAAATAATGTACTATGAAATCATGGGGTGTTACATTCTTTTCCCCTTAAATAAATTGTGTCCTAACAATTTTAAATTGTTCTTCGAAAATAAAAGGTTGAAAATAGAAAATACCATTGTGCGAAAACCCACATCGGAAATTGAGATAATAAAATTTAGTCTTAATAAGAGGAAATATATATATATATATATATAATATACATATACATTACAAGTAGAGTTACATCCTTTAACTAATTCATACCACAAAGTAATCTTTCACTCAAAAATATTTCAAAAAAATATTCTATTTATCTTAATCGTATTGGGATCCAAAAAAATTTAATTTACAATTCATCTACCACACCTTTTAAAATAAACTAAATTATTCAATCTAGGACATCATGTGGGCCAGTGGTAGGTGACATAACCTTTTTGCCCTTCGGTTGCAGGTTCAAGTCTTGTGGCCTTTTCGGACGTGAACGGTTGCCGCCCGACCTCCAGGTTGTCCTTTTTTGGGGTAATCCAAAAATAATCTCAAACTAGAATTATCCCAAATACTTCTGTACAAACTCAAAGTCCAAAATTTATAAGGGAGGTAAATACAATGAAGATCCTTTCTGACACATAATAACAAGTGAACATCTTCATCATGTATTCTTTTAAAACATTGTAACACCCTGAATTACAATAAAATACTTATTGATTACATTCATTCTCCCTTTTACTTTATATAATACTGGATATATTCCTTATATCCAAATTTTTTGAATATTACAACAATCATGAAATAAAAAAACCATTAATCAGTTCCAAGATAGTCAAGAATATCCAATATAATTTATCCAAATCAACCATCTCTTATTCGAAAATTAATACCTTATTATCAGGACCATATAATCTCAAATTCCCAATAAAATAGTACTGTAGTACAATCCTTATTTATTTACATAATTCATATAACCAGTATATCGTTGATACAACACTCAAATGACCCACTACTTTAATAACAACATAAGAGCTCTTAATCATTCCTCTTTATCTTTGGTAGTATCATAACTTGATTATTATCCAATAGAAGCATTTGGGGTATACTCTGATGATTTAGACATTGATTCGTGTATTGTCCCAACTTCTTGCAGATGAAGCACTGTACATTTAAAACTTTATTCTTACCCTTTCAATCACATACTTACGGTCCTTTGTCTCCTCACTTATAACAAACTCACATTCCTTTCAATAATTTACCTAGGCGGTTATTTCCATAGTTATCCCATATGGCTAAATCCTTCTTTTCTCTCTTCCCTTTATCCATATTTCTCTATTCAATCCTTTTCTTATCTTATATCCCTTCAAAGCTATAAGAATCAAGGGATTCTTTAATTATCTTATTAACACATTATACTATTTCTTCATATGTTGAAAATACATGGGAGATATTTCCCTTCTAAATGTTGGATTAATACCATGAAAGATAAGATCCTTCTTACTCATTGGATTATATGTATTGCTAGAGTTCACATTCTTCTACTGGGTGCCATTTCTATATAATGCCATACACTAGGTCAATTTATGAATTCCAATAAATAATTTAAAACATGTAAAATACCTAACATAAATTTGAACAGTTTATGGATATAATCCATAAAAATATATTCTTTGAGAAGGTATATACTCATAAATCCATCAAAATTATTTGTACAGAAAATGAGAATTATCCTCAGCATATCCTATGGGGGTATCGTAACCAATAGTGCAGCAAGGCCCATTGTCGTGCACTAGTTCTTGTTTGAGTCTAGATCAATGCAGTGTTTTTGGGTTTCACCCCTATTTATATCTGTGCTGGTGCCGCCTCTAACTGCTCGTATCCAGACATGGATGTATTAGTTATATTACTCACAAAATCTCTACAATAAAAAAATTCTAGAAAGTTAATCTATACTAATCCGCAAATTCTATTTTAGGTATATGTGCTCTAATCAGATTTTATATAAATATAGTTTCCAAGGTTATAGCTAAACTTCCTCTGATACCAACTATAATTCCCCAACCCTAGATTCCCATAGTTGGTGCATTATTTTAATACATTGTCATGATTACTGGGAATCATGTTTGAAAAGACTGATCAGTTTAGTAGTCTTGGAAAATAGATTGCATACATGAACTTTACATTACACTTTCTAACATACAACACAAAAACTCCATTAATAATTCCAGTTTTCCCTTATCTTAACCATACATATGAAACAAAAAACACTTATTTGGATCCTGGGAAAATAAAACATAAGAAATGGGTGAGCTCAGATGCTCAGTAAGGGTAAATAATTTAGCAGAAGCTATAAACATTTATGACTAGATGTGTAATAAAAACAACATCCTTTTAAACATAAAATTGAACATAATATAGAAAAAATAAATAAAAAATTACCATATAATCATGCACATGGATATTCTAATAGTCGAATAATCATATGTAATAGCTAATTTCATAGTGACAGAATGTATAATACCAGAAATTAATTTCTATGTCAAAGCCGAATGCCAGGACCTATGGGATAATTGTAACTGGACCCAAACCCGGAGAGCCTCTGTAACTGGAATCCATCCTGGAGAGCATCTATAACCGGACTCTAACCCAGAGAGCCACTACAACCAGAATCCTTCTTGGAGAGCCTCTACAACCGGACTCCATCTCGGAAAACCTCTGTAACCGGACTCCATTCCTAAGGGTCTGCTGTAACCGGACCCCAATCAGAAGGGATTACTTTTACCTATCCCCAACCCAGAACATACTAGTCCAATACATTCATCAGAAGAAAATGTTGAAATATAACATAAACATTCATATTAAAACTAGCATCAAAATGTTAATACTTTAACCATAAACCATGAATGTTTTACAAATAGCACATCCATGGTCAAACATATTATAAAACCTTCAATACAATATTGAAGTTTTGTATCATAATAAATCAAATTCAAATAATCCTAAAATCAATAAAAGGATGTTTACATAGATGAAATCAAATTTTTTTTAGAGAAATATCTCTTTCTATTTTGAAATCATTTAAGAGTCACATAATTATAAAGAATACATTTATTTTTTAGAATATTCTTATAATCTTTTAATAGAAGGTTTAAAAAATTTATAATGGCGGAAAATATACTCACCCACCATATATGTTAAACAAAAGACATTCTTACCTTAATTTTGTCGAAAAGGTTAAAAAGGACCTTGTTTGGAAAACAACAAAATATTCTTTTATAAAAATCATATATAAAGTAAAAAAAGTGTATAAATGACTATAACCCATAGTCAATAAAATAGTAAGAATGTTTTGAAATACATTTTTAAGAAACATAGATGTGGATGATAAAGAGGTCCCAGTAGATAATTACGTATAAACCACCTTGGATAATGAAGAGATTGTAAAATTAACCCCCACCTTGTACTTTTCCTTGGATGAGGGTACATTAAACTAATGTATAATGGTAAAATATTATTTATTAAATTATACAATAATCATAAACATTAATATGATATCATATATGATCTTTTAACATTGCATTGTTAATAATATCTTAGTATTATCATCGTTTCGGGTGTTAACAAATTTGTTTTCCTTTATATTATTTTTTATGTGAGTCATATTTGTTATTCATGGGAAGAATCTTATTCATATCCATAATTACATCAACTATTTAAACATTAGTTTTAATCATCAAATGAAAATTATTATTTCATTAATACAATGGGTAAGGAATCTCATCTTGTTCGTGGATAAGGTAATCTGTACGTACGCATGAGAGACAATATCATTCTTTTAATATTAAAATAATATATAATTGGATGTTATATCCAATATAAATAATCATTATCATGTTATATTTATTATTTACATTAATTACACATCATTATAATACCCGTCCAAATAATAATGTATTGAATAATAATTACCCCACGACATGGAGATGGTAAGCCGTACGTAGGAACGTATGGTGACATGACATTCAGGGGATATATAGAATAATGAATTTTGTTGTTCATATTTATAATAAAATAAATTTATATAGAATATACTGTAGATATTATTTTAGAATGGAAAAAACAATGAAAGAGGATGTGGAAGAAGAAAGGAACATGAAAGAGCAGATGAAATATTTAACACTTCTTCGGATTGTTCCTTTTGTTTTGATCAAAAGGGATCATTCTATTGGCTTTTTAACCAAAGAAAGTCCTCTAGGATGAATGTAGGATAGTTGAGAGGATATTTGGTCAGGGTTTGGTAGAGTCAAATTTCTTTCGAGGTGTGATTTTGAGAGAAGGGGAAGTTCCTTTTTATAAGAGGGGTCAGATGCACCTTATGAAAAATTAGAAATATTATTTTATAATAAATTCAATTTCAGTTTCTAATGTCTCCAAAATCGATTATTTAAATTATAAGGTAGGGATGAGTCTAAAACCTCTCAACCAATATGTTTTAGATAGGTTTGGGTCACTTTATTAACCTTATATTTATAGATTTAACTCTTAGTTAAATATTTTGACATTTACCATGTCTCTTTGTAATTTTATATTATATGGTAAATAAACATAATATAAACTTCAAAGATAACTCCAATTGGATCATTAATGAAACAACGATCATTATATATGTCTTTTGGACGATCCTTATATTTATAGGATTATAATATTAATTAACAATGAAATATTTGTTTTAAAAATTAATTTCTGTCAATTTTGACACTATTTGGTATTTAGTTTTTATGAATGTCATCAGATCTTTATTGATTCTAACAAGATACATAAAATCAACCCTAACATGTTATATTCACCTATAAAATTCCATTATGTCATAAAAACATTGAAATTATTTTTATTTTAAAATTTTTAATACCATTTTTTTGATTCTTAAATTAATAATGTAATTACTGCATCATCATTGTGTCATAAATAAATTTAATTATATAATTCCTAAATATTATAAATAAAATACCACTATTTAGGAAATATTATTTTCTTTCTAATGTAAATTAATAGTCTCGTTTATCTTATATATAACCCTATATTAAAAATGGTTTTTTAATAAACATTGAATTTTACACTTTTAATTCTTTTTTAAATTAAATAATAATAAATTTCCAAATCTAATCCAAGATGACCAAGGAGGTTCATATTTTATTCCTAATGTTTTTTTTGTCAAATTAAACTTAACCAATAGTTTTAACACATGTTTAAGGGAAAGAATAATATCATTTTTACCCTTAATTACCCTATCTACTTTTACACGTGGTAAATAAAAGAAAAAATTTATTATTCACCAAAAATTATTTTTATCTTATTGAACGAAATTTTATTTACTGATATCAACCATTTCTCTTCAATTTTTTATATTAAATTCATAGAAGTGGTAAAATTATGTTTTATGCAAATTTGCAAATGCTCCAAGGGGTTGCGAAAATGATGGTAAAAAGTTGGATAAAATTTTTATATATCTAAAATTATTATAAACTGACTCCAATGAATTAAATTGAACAAATATAGGTATTATGTATCTATTTTTACCTAAAAAATTAATGAAATTAAATAATTATTTAAATTAAAAAGTCGGGTTTAAACAATAACATAACGTTTTTAACTGTTCATCAAAAATTTAATGTTTTTAGAAAAATACAAAAAATTCATCCTAAGATCATTTTTGTATTTTGAATTCAAAAATTAATTCTATTGTACTGATTTCAAAACATAGTAGTTGAATTATGTAATTTAAAATTAATTCCTATTGCCCAAACCAAAAAGCATGTTTTTAAGAAATAATAAATATTATAAGATTAACACTTGTTTATATCCAATTTCAATGTGAAATTACTTACAATGACCATCATTGGATTAAATGGTAAAAATATAATATAATTATACTTCAAAACAATGAAAATTTATAATTCAATACTATAAATTATTTTTATTAAAAAAGTTATTTTTAGTTAAATTATAATATTTTTCATTATTCAGCCAAATACGAAAGTTATTAGAAAAACACCAAAATTTTGTGAAACTAAATTATGATGTTCCAATTTTAAAGAAGAACTTAATTTTTTAAAATTTAATATATAAAAGATTCATATATTTTATTTAAAAAGGGTTCTCCATTAAAAGGCGGTAAAATTTCATTTGTTAAAAAATACTTCTTTTATATGAAAAAAATGAATTTGTTCTTATATTAGGTTCAAGTAACTAATTATATGGATTCTAAAGTTATAAGGATTATATAAAATTCAAAATTCAGTTAATAATATTCATAATCACTTTTGAACAACTAGTTTGGTAAGTCGTGGTGCTCTTGAACCCAGTGTGGCGTGTAGTGCACGTTATTGAATTACATTGAACAATTAACGTACTATAAAATCCTAGGGTGTTATAGTAAAATTATAGTGTTATAACATGAGGATTCTTGAGGTTATATTTTACTTATAGTTATTTATGATAATTCTCTTATTATGAACATCACTCAAGTAAACTCTCTTTGTTTTCGTAATGTATGAAGCCTAAAGAAACCATGTTAATAATGATTTCCATAGATAATGTCAAAATGGACCAAAAAGTAGAATCATGACCTATGTGCCACTATAAAATGTCTTATCTTTTTGGCCACTAAACATCATGTGTTCATCCAAGTATGTTATTTTATTATTACTAAAAGTGATGGTCTAATGGTTCTAACATGGGGAGACTATACCCTCTGGATTATTAAAAAAATACAATTCAAATAATAATCATAAAGGAAGAAGAATATAATTAACACCTAATCATCAATAATAATGAAGAAATAATCTCCATTCATGAACATGGTTTTATATAAATATATATGTATCTATATACAGTAAATAGAAAAAATCAAAAATTAAATATATAATTAAAATACACCAAGACTATCTCCAATATCATAATTACTGCTAGTTTATACCTCTTATACCATACTACATCCTTTTCAAAAAGAGTATCTACGAGCTAGAAAAAACAATGAACATGAACAAGGAACCGGGATGTCAGATTGGTTATCTGAGTGCAATGGATGCCTGAAAAGGCTACGAGATATATTAAGTTGGAAACTACTGATGGTTTCTAATTTATAGTATTGTATGTGGATATAAAATGAATTTTTGTGCAGGTATATCAAGTGTAAAAAAGTGTTATAATAGAAAATATAAAAAAATTTGGCTTAGGGTTCTCATGGACACTTAGATGAATGTACCTGATTCAGCCTAAGATGGGATATCTATGATCATTTCAACTTGCATATATATACAATTGAATTTATATGTATGTATTCTATACATGAAAGAGTATATTTCCTTATATTTATAAATATGTCATTCTAGTCATGACCTGAGGGTTAACATGTGTGTCCTTATATAATCGTAAGAGTGTCAAACATTATAAGGGACATCATTCCCATTATAACAGAAGGAATTAAAAAGGATATATCATCAAATAGTCTTAAAGATAAATTAATAATAATAAGAAATTTTCTTTTGAAAAATAGGTAATAGTTCCATAATCTAAATATGAGATACGAATGACATGTCTTTCATCCTTCTCATGGATGTGTCCACAATGATCAACATTCTAATTAAGGGGGCATCATACACAATTCCCAATTAGCAAAGTTATATTAGACTCCAAGATCCTCATTTTCATCACTGGGTTATGATATGTTAGGTTTAACCACCCTAACCAGTGTCCCTCCATCCATAATAGAAATGTAATGTAATCCTACTTTCATAATAATTCATTATCCTGAAGATCCATATAGAGGCAACCAACCTCACTCAAGTGGCAGTGAATCCTTAATAATATATTCAACTTAAATATTTTAAAAACAGGTCACAAGAACAAGCACGACAAAATATATTTAATTATATCACTATTCCATGATATTAATGAGTCGTAAGAGGGGCCGTTACATTTATCAACAATTACTATGTGCATTGGAACCCCCCCATCCAAAATATCAAAATCACTACGTAGATCGTCAATCAATTCAATTAATTCAATCTAATCATCTCATATATGTGGAATATTTTAATACACCAATAAATGGGATGTTTGAATACAATCCAAACATGTGAAATTACTATAAAGACAACCATTTTAGTAAGCACACCCTAGGGTGCTTTAGGTATAAGTAAACACATGATTATTATGTGATTTAGCAATCCCTCTCTAATGGGGGGTTTGGGTTCAGGTAATAACCTCCAACCATATACAAGGGTTGTGTATAGATGCAATAAAAGGGGTCCTATGAATTTAATTTAAGTAATTTCTTAATTTAATAGTGTCCCTGGAAGGACTGATACATGGAACAATAAAAATATTTGTATATTATGTGAATTTAATGTAAAGGCATATAGACTGCCTTCCTCATGATTAAGATGCTCTATGTAACATCCGAGATTTTTATGAGAAATATTTTGTTTTTATTTTATATACATCATCAAAGGAATCTTTCACTACAAACAACACTATCTTGGCTTGCTTTACACACAATCACGACCTTCCTCGATAGCTTGTCTTGTACGCAATACCGAGTTTCACTAAACAACGATATGCTATTAAAATATTATTAAAACTAGCCATTATGAATAGTAATACCCACTTTTTAAAATTTTATAAATTTTATCATTCAAAATGGACTTCATTTTTGCATTCAGAATATCAAAAATAGCCTAGGGTGAATTTTTGGTATTTTTCTGAAAAGTTTCAATTTTTGATGAATAGTGAAAACACTGGGATACTATTTAAAAACCGACTTTTTATTTATATAATTTTTTATTTTATATAATTTTATTTTAGGTCAAAATTGATACATAGTACTTATATAATTTCAATGTAATTCCTTGTAGTCGTTTTATAATAATTTTAGATATATAATAATTTTATTGAACTTTTCACCGTCTTTTACCCACCTCATAGGAGAGTTTGAAAATTTACATAAAACATAATTTTACCGCTTCTGTGAGTGGAATTCTGAAAATACGAGAGAAACTATTCATTTCAAGGAGTAAAATGTGGTTCAATAAGATAAAAATAATTTTTGGCGAATAGTAACATTTTACTTTTGTTTACCACGGTTAAAAGTAAATAGGGTAATTAAGGGTTAAAATGGTATTATTATTACCCTAACACATGACCTAATTATATTATATTAGTTTAATTGGACCAAAAACAACATTAGTAATAGAATATGACCATTTAGGTCCACTTGGATTAGATTAGCACACTTATTATAATTTTATTTAAAGAAGAGTTAAAAGAGTTAAAAACAATGTTTAATAACTAAAACATTTTTAATATAGAGTTATACATAAGATAAATTCTACTATAAATATTATTTATAAATATAAAAATATTTCCTACATAATGGTATTTTATTTATAATTTTTAGACCTTAAAAAAGTTAATTTATTTATGACACAATGAGAATGCAGTAATTACCTTATTAATGAAATATTAACATATTTAATATTATAAATACCCAAATAAATGTAATTTGAGACTTTTTATGAATTAAACTAATTTTATAGCTTAATATGACATGTTAGTATTGATTTAATTAACCTTTTTCTAACTAATCATGCTGTTATGATTTTAACAAAAATCAATTACCAAGTAGTGTCAAAATTGTCATAAAATAGTTTTTAAAACAAATATTATATTATTAATTGTTATTTTATTCCGAAAAATATGAGGATCGAAAAAATGACTTAGATAAGGTTATATATATTAATAATCAACCACTTGGGGTTCGTTTGGATTGTTATAGTATGTTTATTAACCATATAGTGTAGGAAAACAAGAATACATGGTAAAAGTAAACTTATTTAACTTAGAGCTAAATCTAAATGATAAGATTAAAATAGTAACCTAAACTTGTCTGAAATCTATTGGTTGAGAGGATTTAGACCCATCCCCACCTTATCTTAGAAATAAATCAATTTGGAGCTATTAAAAACTGAATATGCCTTTATAATAGAATAATATTTTATGTTTTTTCTAAGGTGCCTCTCTCCTCCCTTATAAAAGGGCACCTCCTCCCTCTCATCCTCACACCATTTTGAGCCTTAAATCTCGGCCAAAACCTGCCAATTTCCCTTCTAAACATCACTAGAAACATCATAGAGGTTCTGGTTTTCTTCAAAGACCATATTTAGGGCTCTAAGAGGAGGTTAAGAAGAGGCGCTTCAGAGAAGAGGTAATGTCTGTTACCAATTCTTTCACCTTTATTTCTTTTCTACTTATTCTTCTTTAGTTTTTTCATTATGATGTTTTAACATAAATATCACTCATATACTAATATGTTATTATAAATATGAAACAACCCTATTAAAACTTCTATCCATCCTACGGAAAACGAAATCACCGCGCGTGCGTACGTACGAAATACTGTCTCCACGCTATGGTGTAATCTGTTTTCCACCACCACCTTACTTGGATGGGTATAATGGTGTAAATAATAACTATATATAATTATTTTAAAGTGATATTGATTCTGAAATAGTATACATACACTTCAATACAATTCCATAATCATGGGAACGATATCATCGCTCATGCGTGCGTACGGCCTACCGTCTCCACGATGTGATGCGACTCATTCTACATTATAGTCAGTACATAATGATTATATAAATGAATTGAATGAATAAATATGATATATATTACACTAATAAAATTCTGTAAATGAGGTATTTATAACCTAAAAATAAGAATAAGAATTTATTTGACAAAACACGCATGAGAACAAAAAGCAATAAACACTCGAATAACAAGTACCAAGGAAATATTACTAATAAAAAGATAAGAAGATGACCATATATGATATCATAAAAATGAGTACGATTTTGGACTAAGTCAATAACATTATTTAAATCATTATACATGAGGTTTGGACAGGTACAAATAAAATCAGACCTAAGGTAAGGGAAAATCATGAAATCTCATTTTTATCTGATATTGTTTATAATTCAGAATTTAATGGGGAATATTTGTCATCCACATCCATGTTTCCTCAAAATTTAATATTATTTATATTCTCCTACAAATTTTTTAAATCCAATTTTACCCTTCGGTGAGTTTTTAGTAAATGATATGAAATGAATCTTTTTTCGTTTTTTTAGTACGAGGTAATTTTTTTAAGTTTCCGGCCAAAGTAGTAGAAGAATGTTTTTTAACTTATATGGCCTGAATGGGTTTTTAGAACATTATTTCCATGAAGCTTGATTTACAATTTTTAATGTTTATTTTTAATCAACAAATTTTAGTTTAAAATTTTATGACATTTTAATAAAGTAAAAATGTTTTTGAAGTAGAAAGGATATTTTCCTCATGAATGAAGTTCATGTGTTTTATCAAAATTATTTTCCATCTATGATAATATAGGGGTCTATTTCTATCCCTATTTTTATATAGATTTGATTATATTATGATGGAATTATTTTTATGATGTCTTTTTATCTTATATGGATTATGTTATGATGGCAAGATATTAAAGAATCCCATTTTTATTACATGGGTTATGGTATGATGTATGATTTATGATCTTGGGGAACACATAAGAATGGTATCATTACGATATGTGTGGGGCCTATATCTCCCACCAATGAATTGGCTAAAGATTTATATCTCATGAGATAGACATGGCTGGAATGGCAGGTTAATCCGGTTTAGTGAAACAGGACTGAAAGGAGGAGTGAACTTGGTTCAGAAATGGACTTTGTCCGCTAAGAAAGTCTTGGCAATGAGTCTTGACTACTAAGAAATGATTCTCTATGATTATGTGTGCATGACACAAAGTTTCATGTTATGATTATTGGTATTCCATTTCACTACCATGATTTATCCCATGTTATGATATTATGATCTCTTTTGCAGGTTAAGATTTTCAAAATGTTTTGTTCTTATGAATATGATATGATTGATATTTTTTTGTTTACCCTTACTGATCATTTGAGCTCACATTTTTGTATGTTTTCTTTTCCCCAGGTCAGGAATAAGGGTATTATGTAAGATATTCGAAAAGGGACTCCAGATATGATAAAAAAAGGATGACTGTGTAGATGAATTATGAACTAGTTGTTTATGTTTCCCAGTTTCTAAAGACACTATACCAATACGATCCATTCATGGTTTTCGTATATGTTGTAATATGAGTGATTCAATTTTGAATTGTTAAAAATGTATGTAATGTATGGTTCGTTATACTCTAATTGTCAAATCTCTAGTTTTTTTAGGTACGAATCTCCCTTCTTGGGTTAATGTTGTTGCTTTCATTTTTTTGACATAGACCCTAGGCTGGGTTGTGGGCCGGTTGGGTTGATTTTGGGGATGATGGATGGAAAAGGAAAAAAGTAGGGTGTAGGCTAGGTAAAAGCTATTTACTTGAACTACACAACGTGTACATATAGTACATGTTGTGTACTAGGATTCCTCGATGTGTAGTCACTTTGACTCAGAAAAACATAAAAGGGATTAAAAGAAGGGTATTTGGCCATTAGATCCTATACATTCCTAATGGATGGGTTTTTATAAAAGAGGCGGAAACCTCATATTTTGATACACATTAGTTTTTCTCTCGTTTTTGTACCCAAACACACTCTAAAATAGTTTTTTTAATATAAAATTCATAAGATCATCGATTTGGGCATCGTGTGTAATGTTGGAACCATATATGTATGTAATCAATTAGTTTTTTTCCTTCCTGATTATTTCGAACAATGAATGCACTATTTGGATTTAGGCTCATATTCTCGAGTATCCAGTTCATCATTCGTTCTTCAGGTTTTTTCCAAACAATGATGAATCATGATATGATACTACACGAGATGTATACTACCATTTTATGGCAGGTGGTCTATACTTCCTTTATGATTTTCATGTGATTTTAGGGCGTTCATCTAATATGACACCCGCAAGACATTCCATTCATGCCTCATTTTTTAGAGAGTTGAATGTCGTAGTTGAATCTAGACCTAGTGAGGATTCCCATAGGTTTTTTTTGGGTGAGTTGGAACTCATTGTTAAATTTAGGGTCACCTAAGGGTTGATTTTTAAGATAATAACATGTTTATTCCTGTTCAAACCATCCTAGGGGTGTTCTCTTGTTATTTCCTATTTAGAGGAAGCATGTTAATGATTTGATATCTTGAATAGTCAGTTTAGAAGTTATACAGCCACCTTGATAAGTGGATATAGTGTTATTCCATATCTATCTAGATAGTTTGGCATGTTAAATGGATAATATGGGGGGGTATACCCGTATAAAATGATAATGTCATGTTAAATAGTGTATATTTGATGGGAGGACCATATTCTTAAAGTTGATAAAGGGTTTGTATGAGTGGGTATGCTAGAGATAAGTGAAAGATGATATGAGTGGTTATAATCACATGGAATGAATGTATAATTTGAATACTTAAATTCTAGAATGAACGGTTGATCAATGCCATGGATTACTCTCAATAGATCTAGAATGCGGTAGTGGACACCTTGGCTTGGCTCGACTAGTTGGATCTAGATTCCTTGGGATTCCTTGGGACATGCTACCCCATAGATCCATCTTCTTTGGGCTCAAGTAGGACATTCTATTTACATTCACTTAGGACCCTATCTAGTTGCTAACCGAGTTTCCACCCGAGATGCCCATGGGACTCGATGGGATGGCTTGGACATGCTCCTTGGATCTTTCCCTCCATGGTCTAAATATCATACCTAGATGACTTTGTTTACTGACACCTTGGATATGATCTATGTGGTCTAGACATCACTATACATCGTGGTCATGGGATATTTAACTACACTATATGGAGTTATCGTGGGATACTTCACTTCTATATTGAGTGTGGTTGTGGATTTCATGATACAGATGGATGTACAGAATGGTTGTGAGACTTTCCTGTTTACTTGTCATAGATTCCTTCTGAGGAGATTACTATCTTTTGTATGTATCCTTGAAGTCTGGTCGGTTTTACTCCCTATTATGGACTTATTCCATGGGCATACACACATACTTTACTGGTTTTTTACACTTGATAGAACTTTTTTATATTTCTATTATAATTTTATAGACATAGGTGGTTTCTACCAGGATATTTATCTGAAACTATGTTTGGGCCACCTCGGGGACCAAAACAGATTACATGGTTGAAGGTGTTGATAGGGAAAAATGACCTAGTACAGGTTGTTGGCTGTGTCTTTGGAGTATGGGAGAATTGGACCATGTTGAGGCTTACAATGATGGGATACCTTTTTGTCCATTTGTTCATTTTCGGACTTGTATTGTATTAAATTTTCATTTTCTTATTTGCATGATTTATATATACCTTTACCTTCTGCATCATTTTTTATAAGAGACACTTCTGTTTATTATTATGAATTCTTATCTTGTCTTACTTGCAGTTGTCTAATATTTATTTCTCTTTCTATATTAATTATATGTTTGACTTCCTCTATGATACTCTATTTAAGAAGTAATAGTATCCCCACTGACTCACATAGGCCCTTGCTAATAGTCGATAGCCTCTTTTATTTATGGAGATTCACTTGAGGCCATGCGGCTAATTTGGCATGGGGAAAAATAAGTTGGAATTAGGTTCCGTGATGTTACATTGTTGTATTAGAGGATTTATTTTTAAATTAATGTTTGGTGACATTAGGTATGGAGAGGAAGGTAATGGATTTTGTTAAAATAATGTGACCATCAGTAGCTACCCTTCATAAACGGAAAAACCAAATTACCTCAAATTGAGTTATAAGTTTCTTTATTTGGACTATTATAGTTGATTTGATTTCACTATTGTGTGATGCTCTTGATTGCATCTATTACTATTGATGTAATTGGGGGTTCTATTTAAGTAGAATCCTTATGACACATGGGTGTTCAATCTCATGCATCATTTATACACATGTTAGAATCACATTCCATGAATTAGGCCATGACATATAAGATGAATTATATATATCGTGTCGTTGTGATAGTTGATGTGATAGTTGTTTATACATTTTTGTTAGTCGGGTGCTGTAGATAAAGGATTGACATCATCATTCAATCAATAAGGATTATGTTCCCATATAAAATGTGAAATGAAGAACCAAAGGAATGAAAATGTTGAATGAACGTGATAAATGTATGGTTTTAATGGGAACCATGTTTTGGGTTCATGAGGTGTTATGTGCCCTTATAGATTTAGGAATAGGTAAACCCTATGTAAAATTTTCAGTGTTACTAAATGTGAACCAAAAAGAAAATGGGACATTAAAGGGGATGAGAAACTTGACATAATCATGGATTTTATGAAGAAATGAGGCATAGTTTCTATTATTAAATTGGATATTAATTATATAGTAATGGATTTAAGAGTAGAATATGTGTTGACTTGGATTCTAGGAGGGTTTGACTAGTCCTACGCTTTTGAGCATTGTGATTTGAGGTTTTCTATTCCATAGTCATGCATTTGGCATTGTAAATACATTCCACCTTGACGACCCCTAGTGGTATGACTCGACGGAGGTGATGAACATACGTCAGAGACGGTCGACCACAGGCCACCAGTTGATCCTACCATGTGTCAACTGCGGAACCTAAGGCCATTCCAGACATAGATTCTATGGAACAATTTTGTGATGGTTTCTTTCATTATATACAGGAGATACATGGAGCAATGTAACCATACTGGACTATCGATGAGCTGTAATGGGTATTCCAATAGTAAAATCCTCTAATGTCTTCTAAGGATGGTAAACCACATCTTACAGAGCTATGGCGAGAGACCACACTATATATTTTTAGCACGCGTATATACCAATGGAGCGGAGGTTCATGCCCACGTCTTATATACTATGTGGAGCGAGAAAGCCTTGGTTTGAAATTTTGATACAAGTTGATGGTCTGTGGAATAAGGGTTGGGATAAATTCGAAAATCGGTTTTATGACTAATTTTACCCTGTAACACTATGAGAAGAGTAAGCTACTAATTTCATGTGTCTGGAGTAGGGCGTGATGACAGTTTTGGAATACTCGGCACACTTTATAGAGCTTCATTATTTTTCACCAATATATCTTACTGATTAGCTGTCGAGGGTGAGGCGCTTTGAAGAAAGTCTCATACATGATATCAGATCTCAATTCAACATGTTTAGGTTTTATTCGATCACTGTTTTGGTGAGTTAGATGCTTATTGCAGAGCGAAACCTAAGGGATGGTGTGGGCAATCAATAGGAGAGTGTTGTTTCTCACCCCAGTGGAAGTACAACATAAGGTAGGAAGATCCATTTTAAGGCATCACATGACATGAGTACTAGTCAAGCTATGGGTGTCAGAAGATTTTTATAATTCCATTAGGGTGGTAGGAAACGCCACATGAAACCTCAATGTGATAGTGACCCAGTCGAGTGTCGAGCTTCCGGTTGGATGGGTAACAAATAACAGTTTTATAGGACCTTCCTGCTATATGTGAGTGATAGGGGTTAACTCCAATGTCCGGTTCAAGAGTAGGGTCATCACCTCCACATCAAGATAGGATCCGGATCAGTACATGCATGTCGGGATAGGGTAGTGGTGGTCATGTCCAGGGTAGTCGGATGCTGGGTTCTTAGAGACAGTTGGGTGGATTAGCTCAGGGAATCTAGGAAGGGTCATAGGGTTGTGGTATATTCTTGACATTTGTAGTGCAACAAACCCAATAAGAGATGGATCCTAGAACATCTACGGTGATAGGTACAATCTTTGTAAACATCACTATTGATTCTTATTTTTTTGATTGAGGTTCCTCTCAATGTTTCATCTCTACATTAGTGGTAAAAACATTGGGATTGTGGTTTTTCATTATAAGGGAGTTTTGATGAGGGAAACATTGTTGGGTGTAAGAATAGGTGATGTACGTCTATTTATGGAGTGTCCCCTTGAGGTTGGAGGGTTCCACTTCATTTGGGATCATTATTTCTTCTATATAAAATGTATTTACATAATTATCAAAATATAATTTATCGTAGATTATCGAGCGTACATTGATTTCTATCACCATAGGGTGAATTTTGTATCACTATAGGGTGAAGTCTTTATTCAAAATGGTAAATGGGATACACATGAAAGCAGAGCTAGACCCATGAATCATGGGATGGGTGGGATGACAGTCGTGATTTCTATTTTTTCTTGATAATGAGGGAGTGAGTCCGAATGACATTCTTCCAGTGGTTGAGCACTTCAGGGATGTATTTATTGATGAATTTTATTTATTACCTTTTATGAGAGAGGAAGTGTTATCCATCGATCTAGTTCAAGGAGTTATGATGAAAACCATTCCTCCTTACAGGATGGCTAAAAAAGAGTTTCAGGAGCTCTAGCAGAAGCTATAAGATTTGGAGGTGAAGAGGTCAATCCGACCATGTACTCCTCTGTGGGGTTTGATAGTCCTTTTTTCAAAATAGAATATAGAACTCTTAGGATATGTGTTGACTATCTAAAACTGAACCACCTAACAGTTAAAAACTGATATCCCATTCCATTGATAGATGAACTGTTTTATCAACTTCAAGGGGATCAAGTGCTCTCAATGATTGACATGAGGTCAGGATATCACCAAGTGCAAGTTCGACCTGCAAAAATACTATGTAAAATCATTTCTTATAGGTATGGGTTATATGAGTATCCAGTTATGCTGTTAGGTCTCACAAACATGCCAACGATTATCATGGAACTGATGAACTGAGTGTTGCATCATTACATGGATTCTTTTTTTTTTGGTTTTCATGAACAATATATTAGTGTATTATCACAATCTATAGGACTATGTAAAACACCATTAGATCATTTTCAATATACTAAGTGAGCATCATTTATATTCAAAGTGCACATAGTGCCAATTTTTAATGAATATGATTATATTCCTGGGTCACATCATCTTGGAGAAAGGAGTTTTGGTGGACCTAGAGAAGGTGAGAGATTTAGTTTCCTAGTTACATCCCTATAATGTTTTTGAAAAATAGAGTTTCTGGATGATATCTGGTTAATAGAAGTGTTTTATACAGGACCTCTACCACTTATTAGTTCAATTGAAAGGATTGACTAAGAAGGGTGTGAAGTTTTAGTGGTCATAATATTGTGAGACCACCTTTCAGAAACTGAAAGGGAGGTTGAAATTAACACAAGTCATGATACTACAAGAGTAGGGTATGAGCTACATGGTGTACTAAAAGAATTTTGGTATTGGGATGGGATAGTGATGATGCATGGATATTGATCCATGGTGTACATGTATCGGTAGTTGATTCATCATGAGAATAACTACCCTACAGACTATATGGAGTTGGCTCTAGTTTTTCATGTGATGTGCTGTTGGAGGAACTATTTATTTGTAGAGATTTTTGTGGTGTACATGGACCATAAAAGCCTCAAGTAAATATTTATAAAATGTGATCTATATTTAAGGTAGCGAAGGTGGGAGGAGTACCTACAGTCCTCTAACAGTGAGCATGCCTACACTCTTGCTAAGGGAAATGCGGTGACTGATGCACTTAGAATGTGAAATCAGATATAGGCTACGCAGCAGGCCAGTAGTAATTAGAATATTATGGAATTCTTCTCTGAGATCCATCTGAAGGTGAAGGATAGATAGGGGTATACTTTTCATTCATCCTTATCTTTTACCTCTACCATGTTGGAAAGAGTTAGGATGAGGTGGATATAATATTTTTAAGTCCATGTAATATGGGACGGAGTGGTAGGAGAGGATCCTCCACCTGGTTAGACGGTAGGTGACGATGAGATCCTATGTATCCATGGATGTTTCTGGGTTCTAGTGGGTATATGTGAGGAGTTGAAGTTGGAGTTTCATGCTTCAACTTGATTAGTGAATACAAGAGTTACCACGATGTACCCTGATATGCGACTAGAATACTGGTTGTCGTGAATGATGTGTGATGTGGTTGGTTTTGTTACTAGGTGTTCCACCTGTCATTAGGTGAATCTAGAACAATAGAGACCATCTGGGCTTTTACTGTAGCTACATATTCCATAAGGGAAATGGGGTGATGTCATGATGGATTTTGTGATGGTTTTTCTAAGGACACCTTGAGGTAATGATTTTCTTTGGGTTGATGTTGACAATATTATGAAGGTCTTAAATTTCTTACAGATCAAGGAGAACATTACTATTGATGATCTTGGAATGTTATATATCCGAGAGGTGGTTTAACATTATGGGGTCCTGCACACTATCGTTAAGGATTGGGACACCCGCATTACAACTTCTTTTTGTCATTGTTTTCAATGGCCGTTGGGTACATAGATACTTCTAAGCACATCATACCACCCTCATACTGATGGTTAGTCAGAGCATATGATACAGGTTCTATAAGACATACTGTGAGAAGGAATCCTATATTTTGGGTTCTCCTTAGAGAACCACATTCCCCTGATTGAGTTCTCCTACAATAAAATTTATCATGAAATGATACATGTGGCACCATACAAGGCATTATATGATAGTCCAACTCATTCTTTCCTATGCTGGTTAGAGGCTATAGAGGAAACATTATTGGGACTGCGCCTCATGCAAGAGACATTTTGAGTAGGTCCAAATAATTCAGAAGTAGATGGACACTACATTGTATTTTCAGAAATCATACATTGATCACTGCAGATGAACATTAGAGTTTGAGGTTGGGGTTAGGATTTCTTGTGTGCTTCACTGGGGTTGTGGCACAGACAGATCAGGAGATAAGGTAAACATTCAATAAGATATTTTCGGCTGTTTTAGATTCTGTAAAGTGGTGGGTTTTTTGCTTCTCGGTTGTAATTAGAATATAGGTATCGATCCTTACATGATTTATTCCACAAATCTCAGTTGGGCGACTATCAATCTGATCAATCTCACGTTTTTCATCCCGGTGAAGATGAGATTCAGGTTGATGCTTCAATTGAGGAGAATCTGATTTGCGTAGTTTATATGATCACAATGGTTCTTTTAGACCAGATAGTTCCACTAGAATGGTTGTTATGAAAGCCCAACCATGTACATGATGAGGCTTGGGAGATAGAGGACTACATATGTGCTCAGTGGTCGGAGTTTTTCTAAGATGAATCTTGACAACCATATAGAGAGAAATTATGGGATGAATTCCAATAATGGGGGATGAATGTATGATCCCATGTTTTTTCTTGATGAATTGATCTATATTTTAGAGTTAATCGGGATGGTTTCCTTTTGGTCTTAGAACATAGGCTGGGTTATGGGACGATTGAGTTGTTTTTGGGAAAGAAAGAGGAAAATGGGGAAAAAGAGGGTTGCAACCCAGGTACACTCTGTGTACTTCCTGTACACACTGGGTATTGGGCTGTTAAGAGGTGTACTTAGTATGGATAAGAATAAAATTATAATTCACTAATGGCTGTGTACTTTTTTGTCACATCGTGTAATTGCACCGTGGGGGTTTTTTATAAAATATGTAGTAGCCTCATATTTTGATGTACATCGGGTTTTCTCTCATTTTTGAAAAACAAACCCTTATAAACATGTTTTTTATATATAATTCATTCAGACTCTGATTCAAGAACCGTCTATAATTTTGGTAAAATTATCGTTAGGTACTCGATTACTTTTTAGTCATTCTTGATTCATTGTAATAACAACTATTCTTTTTGGATTTGGTCTCATATTACTTAATATAATGATCTTCATTCATTTGTCATATTTCTATCAATGAATATCGAATTTAGTCTTGATATTGGACAAGAATTATAATACTGAAGTGAGAAAGGTGTTCTATATTTTCTTTTATCTTTTTTTTTCTAGGAGTTCGGCTGATAAGCTTCCCATCAGACATTCTGATGAGGTCCTGTTTTTTAGTGAGTTACATTTCATAGTTGTTTCGAGACCTATTGAGGATGCTCATATCTTTTGATTGGGTATGTTGGCACTCGTTTCTCATTTCAGGGTCAACCAAGGGGTGAAATTTAAGGAAATAACCTATATATTCCTATTTGAACCACCCAAAGCGTGTTTCCTGGAGATTTCCTAGTTAGAAGAATCATTTTAATGATTTGATAGCTTGAATATCCTGTTTTGGAGATATACAACCTCCTTGATTAATAAATATCATGTTATGCCTTTTCTAAATTAATATTTTTTCATGTTAAATGGATTATATGGGTCAGTATACTAATATAAAATGATAATGTAATGTTAAATAGCTTACATGGTTGGGTAGGCCCAAATGTGTGTAGTTGATGAATGGTTTGCATATGTGGTTGTACTCGTGGCTTGTTCAGGTTGATATGAGTATGTATACTCACATGGAATGAATGTTTACTTTTAATGCATGAATGAATGGTTGATCGATTCCACGGATAGATCTCTTTTGATCTGGAATACAGTATTGGATACCTTGGTTTGACTCTACCACTTGTGTCTTGATTCTGTGGGATGCCTCGGGCCTTGATACCCCAGGGATCCAGCATTCTTGGTCTCATGTAGGACTTGTTATTTCCATTCACCTTGGACCCAAACTAGTTCCTAAATAGGTTTCCACTTGGGATTCCCATGGGACTCAATGATATTCCATAGAATATCTCCTTGTATCCATCCCTCCGTGGTCTATATATTTTAAATGGATTCCTTGGTCTGCTGATAACTTGGATCTGGATCTTGTAGTCTACACATAACTATACAGCATGGTCATGGGATATTTGGCTTCACTATATAGAGTGGTTGTGGGATACAATACTTTTCTATAAATCATGTTTGTGGATTTATTGATATAGATAGATGTATGGCATGGCTGTGAGACATTCTTATTAACTTGTTATAGTCACCTTATTAGGTCCTGACTCCCTTTTTTAGGTATCCTTAAGAGTTGTTTACTTTACATAATGATATAGACTTGTTCTATGGGAATACCCAATAACATTAATGGGTTTTTAAACTTGATTTCACTTTTTAATATTTCTATTGTAATTGTATCATATTTTGAGGTTTCCTACTAAGATGTTTATCCCAAACACTATTTGAGCCTCCTCGGGGACCGAAATAGATTATATGGTTGTAGATGAATAGGGGAAAGTTCCCTAGAACATATTGTTGATTGTGGATTCAGAGAATGGGAGCATAAGAACAAGATAAGGATTGAGATGCTATGATACCATTTTTTCCTTTGTTAATTTTATGACATGTACTATATTACATTGCATTGTACCTATTTGGATTCTTTCGAGACAATTTTACTAGCTGCATCATTTTTTATATGAGAAAATTCTGGTTATTGATATGTATTCATGTCGTGTCTTACATTCATTTGTCTACGGTTTTTTACTGCTATTTGTTATATGTTTGAATTCCACTGTGATACACTGGTAATGAAGGTATAGTGTTCCCACTATCTCACTTAGGACCTCACTACTAGTTCCCACCCTATGGAATTTAAGGAGATGAGCTTGAGGACATGTAGCCAACTGGGATCAGGGCACCATAATGTGATATCTGTGTTTGGGAAATTACACTACTCATCTAGTATTGAGATTTGATTTGATTCAGAGTGAACGAAAATGGATGAATTTTTAGACTCCCTAAAAATATGTAAAGAGGGATTAAATATATTTATTATTTTGTATAGTGAGGTAAATGAAGAATATAAGGTTGAGAAGTTTATAGATTACTAATTTCATTACAACACACAATGCAATGTTCTATTTAGAGGTCATATGAGGAATATATCAGATATACTATGAGAGTAGAAAGTGGGATTGATAGGCCTCTATGCTACATGTGAATGAGGACAAATGAGGAAGAGGAAAAAATAGAGAGATGATGATTTTGTTTTCCATATTTTCAATGATACACATGGATTGGAATACCATGTACCAACCATTCAACCTCCTCTATTAAGAATCCATACCCAACAAGGTTAGGTCATAGGGTTTAGTCTAATTTTCTGACAACAATGCATAGTTACTAGTAATGTGGTACTAAGGGTATGTGATAGGGAAACTATTGGGGAAAACCTAGAACAGGCCATGCATGATACCATTTCACACACACAAACCGAGAACATGGTTTCCTCTTAGACATTGCAATATTTAATCAAACCCTACCCCTTATAAAAAATATCTAAATAGCTTAATCACATGATTAAACTAGATATTCCAAAACCATGGATCCTAGTTCTCCCCCCTAAAAATCGAGTTTTTGGAGCCCAACACATCCGAAAAATGATTTTATCCCTCATGAAACCTCTTGAGTGTTAAAACTCATCCAAAACCATCACATTCATGGGATATAAATGTAATAAATATGCTCCAAATCATAGATAAAGATTTTAATCTCCCACCAAAGGAACTGTTGAGACATACGTAGAAACTTTTAACATGATAAAAATAATGGGACCTTACAATCTCCATACCTTACAACTTCTCACCCAGGATAATTATTGGTAAACAATGACCTACTATGGTCATAAAGATTCACAAAAAAGATAATCTGTGTTTCGAAATTCCAAATTCACCTCGAAGAGACACTTAAAAAACAAATTTATATAATTGAAACCCAGTCCAATGCCAAAAAAACAATGCTAAATCATTCATAGAGTGCATACTAATTCCAATATAACCTATGAAATTATTTATTTAACTTATCCATTATCAATTGACCAAAGGTGCTCCCCACATCATATTTTTTTTTGAATTTTCATTTATATGTCAAGACACCAAAATCCTCATAATTTTATATTGAAGTATATCTTTAGTAGTCTAAGGATTCTCATCTCATGTTTCCCAAATGATACACCCCATTATGGGTGATAATTATAATTACTTCCCTAACTACGATCTCATAACTTATCAACAATTTCCCCATTAAAAAACTAGCCATATTACATTCAATTAAAAATCCCAAAAAACCCTTTCCATGGTAGTTTGATATACCCTTGGCATACAATAAATGATTTCACAATGGAATTGTATACTCTTTTGAAAAAAATTAGATAAACCACCTCTTGAAGGCTATTCCCAAAAACCCTCATCTTAGACAGTTGGTGTATTTTAGATAATAGATCCCAATGTATTTATGTAGAGACATCTATATATCAAATTCATTGAATTCTGCAAATCCCATAATCAACATCCAATTATGTATCCTTATTTAACTAGTAATGGTTCTTTTTATCAAACAACCAATGTGTTCCATAAGGACTATCCAATGACTGGTCCCGCATTGTCATAACCCTTATCACAAGATGGTCTTCAGAAAACAAATTTTGGAGGGATAAACCCCATATGTATACCTTTAAACAACTCATTTAGTGCACTACCAAGGATTCCATATACCAAAAATAGAAACATAATTTGATTTTTTTATGTTGTGCATAAAATCAAAAATCTCCTAGTATAACAAGGATGATTTCATGATAGCAGTCATGTTTTTCTCCAAACAACGATTACACCAAGATTGGTTGTTTAGGAATTTGATTCTCATTTTATGACACACCAGTAATATAAATAGGATTTGAAAATGTTTACTAATACCCCACAAAACATCTTCTGAAAATGTTCATTGAAGATCAATCATGGGTCAACCATCTCCTGGATCTGAATTTGACGTCATGATAGAACTAATCCTGGGACCTACAATTAATTTAGTCAAAATCTGGGTCACCCATCCCAAAATCATGAATTTGAAAACATTGATCCAGGACATGAACTCAGCCATTATATGATAGGATATCCGTTGGGGTCCCTATGTAACATGTGTGTATCATGAATTACTTGATCAGTGGGTGTACACTCCCACACTACTCAATTCCATACACAAATCACACTCTCGTGGTTGTTTCACTGTCACGACCATGACAACCATGCCACCCGATAGATAATCCCATATTTACAATTTTTAATGGTCCTTTATGATCACGTTGATACTACTTAGAAAAACATGATTCTTATGAATGAAATAAAAATCCACACATTTGGTTTTTCTAAGTCATCACGTTATTGAAAATATAAAAAATCCAATGACATGTGTTCCATCACTACTGTAATGGTTTCATGTATGTGGTAAAAATGATTCTAAAAATAATTAAAATAAAAGAGAAGAAAACTAGCATAACATAATAATTCTAGGTCAGATCACCCTTAGACACACATGTGATGAGCTAATAAATTCAAGTCTGCATGAATCATGCCAATTATACATAGAAGGATAATATAATCCAAATCGATCATAAAATTACAAAAAATATTTTTTATAACATCATCCAAAATCCATGGGACAACTAAACTTTTAATTTCATATCTAATGTAAAAATATCATAAAAATCTCACAACACCTTGGACACGCTATAAAGAGTCCTTCAAGAACTGACAAACCATTATCAAAGAGTTAATGTATCCATAAAATTTAAGGTAATATGTGATCATGTTTCTCAAACAATATATAATTCATCATACTTATGTTAACATGATAGACACCATTTTTAATAATTTGTTCCACTCGGACAACAAAAAAATGATATTGGGGATAAGCATTCATGGATAATGAGATCCCATATATATGAATGATGGTCACATTACCTATGAAGCATCCATCACTTCCCAAGTCATTTATTGCAAGATAAACTAGGGATTACATGATTCTCACACATTTAACATGGATTATCCTATCGACCAATAAACCATTTACTCAGGGGTGTCTGTTGAATACTATGATTCCTACTCAAAAAAAACACATGAATGACTCCTCTCATTGAAAAAAAATCACAAGAATTTTGAAAACATAATCATTATAAGGTAAATACATTTATAGCGATAACAACTTACTAAATCATAAGGCATCTATCTTAAAACATTGGCACAAATGAAAGTATCACTATGACTTACTAGCTATCCAATAGGTCTAACACAAAATTGGAAGACATAACCTGGGGTATACAAGAAACATCTATTTTCCCACTCCAAGAAACATTAATTAAGAGACCCTTACATGGGGTTTCCTGCAATAAAATCCAATTCCATGTCTAAATTTTAATGCATTTATATGAATATTATGTATTAAACAATTAGACAGCTAGTATAAAATTGATGTCGAGTATCAGTTTTAAAAACAACTATACTATGATCCATATTTATCTTATATTATACATCATTTTTGGAAAACTATCTTATAATTTACTTTTTAAACATTTATTTTATTCATGAGTTTCCACAACTATTTTGGTTAAAGAAGACATGAACTACAAATATATAGAAGAAAAGACTATTTAGAGTATAATTGGAATTTTTATTAACTTACACCTGATGATAGTAAAACTTATTTGTAGATTAAATATAATTTTTTAATTAAAGTAATTTGTCAAGTAATATGGCATAATACATTTACATGTAACACCATATAAGTAGATGTAGAAACATTATTTTATCATCCAATTCACCTAATAATAAATGCATAGGGTGAAATATCAAAGAATTTAAATAAAAAGGTGATCTATAAGTGCCCATTTATTTAATTATATTTTTTTAAAAAAACCCTTAATGGGTTTAGAAAAAATTAATATAATCATAATACTAACCTACTAAAGTCAAATCTAATTTGACTTATTAGCAACAAGCCTCAATTAAACTACTTTGGTCAAATTTTCCATCTAAGGATTTAGTCACAAGGAATATCATGCAAAAATTTAGAGGGATATAATTTATAAATTTCAATTTTTATCACATTAATCTGACCATGGTATGTTTTAGTTAATATTTATCCAAAAAAATTATCTTCTTTACCATTTAATGTCCCAAACATTTTAACTCATTAACAACAAATTTATCGTTAAAGATTCAAAATTTCTTCGTCAATATAGTTGTTTTCTAATGTAAATATCTATTCCAAAATTATAGAGTTACCTACCATTATAATTTTAAAATGTATTTCATGTAATTGTAAATAGATTAGCACTATCAGTATCAATATTTAATAAACCTATATATGATAGATCAATCATATGGGTTACCGTTCCAAATTTATAAGTGATCATATTCCTTATACATTGGAAATTCCATTTAATCAAAATAATAAATTTCTCATCCTATGAAACCAATGGTCCATGGATCAACCAAAAAATAATTATTTGATAAAATTCACATCTATTGTCAAGATATGCGAGAAAACACCATTTAAGTTAAGGAATATGTTTTATTCAACCAAAATTATATCACAATTATAACATGGAATTCAATAAAAATTAAATAAATACAGTAAATCAGGGAAAAAATCACCCAAACATGGTGTACAGATAAAAAAGACACTTAATCACAGAATCACGCCATACAATAAGAATGATGTATAAAAATGAACAGGTAATCTTCAATGAAACCTATATGGAATGGAATATGCTTTTCATACTAATATACTATTGGATTTGGATCCCTAGAACCAACATTTGGGTTCTTGATGTCTAAATGTATTCATATTTCTGAATATTAATATACATGTTATCACATGATGATTTATATCTTTTGTGATATAGTTTGTGATGATGTCCTTGTTGTCGCATTAAAATGTCATAGAAGATCCCTACTATGATGAGAACCCATAAGTGCAATGATACTATTATTAAATATATATTCTATAGCCTAATGATAAAATTTTATGGAAAAAAAATTTATAAGAAATTAGGGGTGGATAATCACATGAAATTGTGTCTTCTTCTCATGATGTACGCCCTTGGTAATTTCTAAATATTGATGTTATGTAAAAAAACCAACCGATAAGAAATCCACATTTATATATGTCATTGTGTGTTCTTATCTATGGAAATTTATATAGATCTTTCGACATTTTTATTATTATTAATTAGTATTGTGAGACTTTTACTTTGATATATTAATAAAGACTATGATGACATATGCTAACGGTTAGGTAAGATATTTTCGGTGTATCCTGATTAATATTTCAGTAATAAATAATGCAAGAATGGATTTTCCCCTTATGTAATTTAATGTAATATTATATCTTAGTGATATTTATGGGAACTATATATCCTAAATTAATATATTAACACAGTTATATATTGGTGTGTTTGTTTTAGGATATGTCAAAGAATTATACAATATGTACATTGGTTGATGGAAATAGCAAGCTACCTACAAGATTAGGGATATCATTATAAATGGATTATACTACACAGTAGGTGTCAATTTGTGGTAATATGTCATTGGGGAATTAAATTATTCCCTTATTTGTGTATTTTCATGTTTCAGGACTCCTACCTTAGACTTTAGACTAATTCACCAAATTCTACAGAGAATGTGGCCTAAAGGGTCACATACTAAGTGTATCCATAATCTAGGTTAAATAGTATCTTTAATTATTAATTGAAAAGTTGAATAAATATTACTCTCACATGTGATTTAATTATTATTTATTTTTAATTGATTTCATATATTATGTAACATGTTATTAAATAGAATATTATTTGTGAATAATATTTAATCAATATAAATTTTTTATTTAGTGAAAATAAAATTTATATATTTTTTAGAGAATAATTTAGTGATATATATTTAATTAATAAATAGTGATTTTCAAGGCCTAATAAATATTTTGGTGGAATGGTGGATGGTGTTTAATGGTATTGTGATAAATAAAAAGTATATAATATTATTTGATTAAATAATACTTTATTTAGTTCACAAGTTAAGCGGATGTCGAAAATTAAAATAATTTAATTATTATAATTTGTCATGGGGTTTTGTAAGGATTAAATAAATAATAAAGGGAGCATGTGGATCAATTTAATTTTAACCCAAGGAGTAAATAAACCTAATTATATTATCTTATATAAGAGCTAATTAAAGTGTATTATTGGGAAATTGGATTTGGTGAATCCTCTCAAGCCCTGGTGAACTATCTTCTCCAAGAACAATCTCATCAATAGAGTCAGATATTCCTCCACCTCCCACTTTCATTTTATGAGTGATCATGGGGAAGTTGTTGTAAGTGATTATTGTGGAAATAAAAGGTAAATGACACGTGTGATACGATCTTCTGTGCTGGAACAAAAATATTCCTATTGTGACATGTAGGTATTTGTAGAACATGTGAGGATCCCTTTAATAGGGAATATACTCTTCATTTATACAACACAACAATGGCGCAACATATATCTATTTTTATATCAATAAAATAAGAAAGAATTCTAATAAAGTAGTTCATTAATTAATTAAATTAATTATAAATATTATATGATGATCCTCCCTCTAATTCTAGAATTTTATCCATTTTATATTTTCTAAGATTCTATTATGTTTATCATGACATTTATCATGGTGTAGACCTCAAAATTTACATTGATCATGAAAAAAAGAAAATTTAGGCATGATCCATAACATTCTTCAACTACACCATAATCCTACAAGTGGTATAATAGCTATCAAATTATTGTTTATAATTTATTAATGATAGATGATTGATTTATTCATCTTTCTTTTCATAATTAATTTATTTTTAAAAATAATTTTAATTTTATTTTTGAGATCTTCTTAATTTTACCTTTGTTACTCATAGATCTAATTAAAATGATTAATTTTATGAATGAAATAAACTCAAAGAACTAAGTCAGTGGTGCTATGAATTTTGGATGGATAACTCAAGAGTACACACCTTTTAACCAAAGGTACATGTTGTGAACTTGTGTCAAATGATCCAATAATTAATTCAAAATTAAATCAAACCTTGTGGATTGATGACACATGATGTATTTATTTATTACACCACATGTTGACCAGGACAACCAAGAACATAGTTAGAAAAAGTACACAATGTGTGGCCCATGTACACTGCGTGTAGTCCCTTTGAATCATAGATGAGTCGTGTATTACCATACACATCTACATGACTAGTGATCGTGTAACTCAGAGTCCACTTGCTGTGTAATTTCTTATACACAATATGTTCTCAATTTTTTAGACACAATTTACATGCTGAGTCCTTACGCATGTGCATTAGATAGATGGAAAGAGATGTACACATCATGTTTCTCGCCTTTAAATGCAGTGTACTTATTCCCAATTATGAAGATTTGAAATATATTTTTATACTGTGTAATCCATATGGACAAGTGTTAGTTTGTGGTAAATAAGTTGATTGGGAACTCCATGTGATAGGTTTTAATATATGTAAATATATATGTGTGTGTGTGTGAGTGTATGTAAATGATTTATTAATATCTATGTAATGTTAAGTTACTGATATCATATATGTGTGGTATTATAGTTCTTACTCTATCTGCATTAAAGCACAACATGTTTCGAAAAATTCATGTATTTTTTTTAATTCATTAATTTGATAGTACATGTCATGAATGTAAATGATCTGTCTTTTTTCCCGTATTTTACAAGATTAAATATTATTCGAGTATAATAAAATTTGGGAATATTCTGATTGGAATTCATTATGTTTCATGTAATGTATATTAATGTACATAATTAATTTTGAATAAATTTATTAAATTTGTTTATAATTTAGATGGATATGAATCTCAAGTAAATTCAGATGAGAATTAAGATAAAGGAATTGATTAATTAAAGAATATAATTTATTTACTTTGAAGTGATTTATCTTAAATTAAAACATTTTATAATTGAATTCCTATTTTATGAAATTCCTAATTTGTTCCATGCTAATTGATGATCATGACCACATACAAAACCTTTATATCTGATTGGTTTCAATTAATTTATTGTTAAATTAAAATTTTGCTATGAATGAATTTTCGTCTCCTGTTATGTAATTTCCTACATTCCATTTCTTATTTTATGTAAAATGCATGCCCCGAAATTGTCTGTGACTAAATAAATATGTAATTGAAGGAGCTCCCAAACTAGTTCATGTGGTTCATGATTAGAGCCAAGGCGAAACCAATCCTATATAGATACATAGGTTTAAAGGATGAAAACGTTATGACAAACCATGAATATATCAATTTGTTTTAACCTTAGAAAAATTATTAGTTTATCTTCTACTAGATAATGTAACCATTAGTAAAATCCCATGATCATACCACAATTATTTTTTTCTATCAGGTTTAATGGTTATTTCATTATGGATATGTATTCATGATCACATGAATTAATGAATCTAATGAGCTTGCAAGATACTAATAAAATAAAATAGATTATATACAAATATTCTATAATACGTGGTTAATAACTTATGTAAATCCAAAAAATATTAACAATCATGTGATAAATAAAATATTATGTAATTCACACTTAAAATGATAAAATACATCAATAAAATATTGTAATTCTATATATCCATAGACGACCTGAGTTAAAATCGAACAATAGTTCAAAGCTATTGACCATCCAATGTTGGAGTGCTTTAAATTATATATGAATTATAACATGATTTTCTTTGGGTTGAATTGACTTAGTTTACATCAAGAGTTGATTTCTAGTGAAGGACATGGTTTAACTGAGAGGCATTCATGGAGTAAGTAAAATTTAATAATTTTAGGATTATGGATTCTACTCATCATCTCCAGGAACTATGAGTCATTGATGTTATAATTTGGAATTCCTATATAATAAATATATATTTTCTATCCATCCAATTTAATGGTAATAAAAAAAAGAATATGGATTCTTTCCTTTAGAATGTCCATGAAATAGTATATTCTAAATTCAATGGTGTTTGATATTGGGATTTGATAAAATATGGGGAGATTAATAATATAATATTTATTTTATTTTTCTATATTTTATCATATAATGTATTAAATTTATTCTCATATTATTTGTAGAAATAATGTTTAAATGACTTTAAACATACCACTGTCATCGATACATGCGATAGATGACCTTCTCACTACACAAATTTCCATGAATGGAAATGGTTCTCATGTATTATCATTGCCCATAAAAGGAAATTATTTTTTCTGGATGAATCTATTCATATAGAACCTAGAACAGAGGCTACTAATGAAGAATTATATCTCTATAAGAAACATAAGGATGATGATACACATGATAGTGTTTTACGCTATCATTAATGACAAACTATATTTTGTAGCAACATGTTGACATGGAATCATGTAGAATTATTTATCAACTATAGGATATGTATCATGATAATGCGATAAAAGAGTGGTACTAGATCTCCAATTATTATTTTCTTCAAAAAAACATAGATATTATACACCAGCTATGTCACATTTAGTCAATATTATTGTCATTATTAAATTCTAATACATTTCTGGGATTAAATTCCCAGATCTGTTTCATATAGATCATATAATTTCATCACATCCCTATATATTCTTCTATTTTATTACTATTTAATATATGATAAATAATGAGAAGATTCTTATAGAATATATTACTTTGATATTCCAAGAAGGAAGGGAATTGTTTAGTGATAAACATGTAGTCTTTTTGGGGAATAAAGGAAATCAATATGAAATAAAAGGGTACCAAGGCTCATAAAAAGACTAAAGATCATGAGAACATTCCCTTGAAGAAGAGGAATGCCTAGATGTAGGTAATGGATAAGGTGGAATTATATTTTTCATATGGGAATCTTGGATATTAGAAGATAAACTACACCCAGAATAAAGGGGAACTTAATATTGTGTTTTTTATCACCTGCAATTTTAAATAACTAAACTTTGTTTATTAGATTCTACTATCAGTGATACATAAACCGTGTATATTTTGAAATATTTCTATTGGATAGGTGGATCTAAGAGCTACCAGTGGTGCAAGTCTTGCAGCTCTATCCATTGGTGACTAACACCATTGATTTATAAAGGGATTTATATTGGTTTTAAAATATTATTATTATGTATGTATGGTTTCCATAGACATAATTTATTTATTATGTAAAGATATAGATGTGATTATTTATATTTTCTGAAATAAAAGTTATTTCATTTAAAAAGAGAACATATATCACAGTATGGAACATATAAATAATTATGTTAATGTATTAAATTAACAAGAACATACTATTATTAATTTTTACTAAATCATGTTCACATTAATCTTATAACACCAAAATATTTCATTAATTTATTGGTAATTTAAACTATTATAAGTTGACAAAACATTATCTAGACGGTTATTTATAATGTTCTAAGAGAATACCACTTGAAATATGTCATACATGATTATGTGAAAAAATTGTCAAAATTTTATTTGGTGGATTGGGGGAAAGGTTTGTATTTTTTATAGGATTGGTGAACACTGATGTGCATGGTCAATTTCTAATAAAAATTACAAGTGGATATTACTACGTCATAACATTTTCTGATTTCTTTAGTAGATATAGATATGTTTACTCGAGGAGGTATAAGTTTATGTCCTTAGATAAATTTAGTGAATTCAAGAGTGATATGGTATTATAGTTATTGAGAATCATGATTCATTATTAGTTGACAATAATGAACCTCTATAATAAAAATTAGGTAGTAGAGAGATCATAAGATATAATATGGTTAGAATCCATGAATTTTGAAATGGATTCCATGTATCAAAAAAATATTTCAATTTTGGTCGGTGTTCCAATTGATGTAAAGCCTATTTGATTAAAATGTTTATTCAAGAGGAAATTGGACATGAAAAGTTAAATAAATATCTATAAATAAATTTTAGTGGATAAAAGGATTAAACAAAATATTGGAATTGACTACGGTGAAACTATGTCACTAGTTTCCAAGTTTATATCCATCATAATTCTACATGATATAGTAGATTACAATGACTGTGAGATTTGTAAGATAGTTTTAAAACCAGAATTATTTAATTGAAACCATTAGTAATATGTCTTTTATACATTCCTAGAAGGGTTTCAGACCCCATGTGATTCCAAAATTATTTTCAAGTGAAATAGATCTATTTTTGGATTGAATTAAGCATCAAATTAATGAAACATTTGATTGGATGGTACTACAAAAACATTTGTTTCATTAAGAGCTAATTTGATCCATAGGTTTGCAATAGGTTTAGTTGAATTCATTCATTTTCCTAGTAGTGTAAGTAGATGAATAATTTCATATTGGAAATGACATTTCAGTTTAACAGTCTACTAATGACTTATAAAATAAGTGTTTCTACATGAAGGAAATAGGGGATATATCCTATATTATAGGTATCAATATCATTAGTGATAAATAAACATTGATATATGGATTAATTAAATGTATATATGTTGACCAGAAACAACAGAGGGTTATTATGGAACAATCCTAGAGGGGATTGGTTCTACTATCACATGGTCAACATCTTTCAAAAAAAAATTGTTTAGAAACTACATGAGAAAGTGAGAATGAGTAATATCCCACATACATTGGTGATAGGATCAATCATTTGTTCCCTGTTATGTACTATAATTTATGATTATGATGAATTGATCATGGTAGGAGGATATCATGATAATCTAGGAGAATAACATTGGTTTGCTGTTAAGACTCTCCTTAAGTATATGAGAACTAAGGATATGTTCCATTTGTTTGGATGAGATGACTAGCTAGTCATTAGGGGTTGTACCGATGATAGTTTTTAGATATATCATAATGATATGAAGTTATATTCAAGATACTTTTTACATCATAATTAGGGAGATTTGACCTGAAAGAGTTTAAAGCAGCCAGTTGTCACTAATTCTATCGTGGAGCCCTAGTATATTGAAAATTATAATGCATCAAAGGAAGCTGTTTGGAAACAGAACATTGTTCAATATCATGGCGTGGAACATTCTAGTAAAGACCCTATCACATTTTGTTGTGATAAGACTATAACAAGGGATCATCCAAAATAGATAAGGTCACACCAACAGATAAATCATATAATCTATAGGTATCACCTCTCGAGGTATATTTATTAAAAGGGTGGATTTGTAGAAATATGGGGACCCAAGGATGATAATATGGTGGACCCCTTTGACTAAAGCCCAATCTCCACAAAATAATGGGTGTCATGTGAGAGCTAACAGACTGAATGGTGTTATTATTTGGATTTAGCCAACATAAGATATTGTTGAAGTTGGTTTCCTAGATCAAAAAACTATGTACATTATTATAGCATGTATTCAATGTTTTTATAATTAAAATACAACTTATCACATCCTGATTATTCTTCTATGTACCATAGTATGCGATAATGTTCTGAGATTAGAATTCATGCTAAAAGGTCATAGTAGCTCTCCAATATGATGAGAACAAAGATGTATTATGACACTATCTTTATATATATATATATATATATATATTCTATATTAGTATGATATCATTTGAGTTAAAAAGATATAGGCTATAAGGGGTAGAGACATATAAGAGATAGAGGAACCATCTAATTGTGCATGTCGTCAGTAATATCTAGGGTATGTTATTATGAGAAAAAGACCAAACATTGAAATATCCACATTTATATGTTCCATTGGATGTTCCTATAATCGGATGTTTGATTAATCCTTACAAATTAATTATATTATTAATGAGTATTATGATTCATTTACTTTGATGTATTGACCAAAAAATGATGAAATACAATTGTTGGGAGGTTATCATAAGTAATATAACATTAATATTTAATGTGAGTAAGTATTTTTCCCATATCTTCTTTAACATAAGTTGACATATTAGACCCTTTGATAGAAATTAGATAGCCTAAATAAATACATTTCCATGGTGTTCAATTGTAATTTTCATTTCCATAAAAGTCAAGGTAAGATACATTGATCACATAGGTTGATGGAACCGACATGAACCCTAATTGATTAGAGATATCATAATAAAAGGATTATATTACATAGTATGAATAATTATGAGGTGTTATGTTTTTTTAGTATTAACTACTTTCTCAATGGGTTCTTTGTCATGTTTCAATACTCTATGATTTTACATTAGGTTGCTTCACCTAATTCCATATAGAATGAGTCCTATAGTGTCACACACAAATTCTATCCATAATCATTGTTACATAATAATAACATTTTTTATTATTTAACAATTTGAATAATTATTATTCACATAAGTGGATTAATAATTATTCATGTTTAATTGATCACATATATATCATCAATAGTTATATTAGAGAATATATTGTATGAAAAATATTTAATAAATATATATTCACTACTTAGTGAATATAATATTTATTGGAGAATAATATAGTGATATTTATTTAGTAAATAAATTATACCTTTTCAAGGAAAGATAAATATTATGGAGGAATGACATACAAATAATAATGGTCCATTATAGAATAATATATATTTAATATTATTTTATCAATTAATAACTTATTAAATTCAAACGACAGTCATATGTAGAGAAATAAAATTATAATATCAATGTTATTTGGAATTGGGTTCCCTATGGATAAAATAAATATTAAGGTGCACTGGTTCAATTATATATAATGACTCTAAACAGTGTCTAAACACAATTATATTTTTTTCCTATGAGAGCTAATTCATTTGTTATGGAAAATGGATTTAGAGAATCCTCTCACACCTTAGAGGGGCCCATTAATCATTAATTCTCCCATGAATAGAGATAACTCATCCCCCACCTCCAACTATCATGTGAAGAGAGATCAATGGGAATGATTTGGAAGTGATTCTCATGGTGATCAAAGGAGAATTATGAAGCTAAAAGGATATACATTTCTCACACCCATATATTACTATGGTGACATTAATAGAATGGTGGAAAAGTTTTGGATCACTATTAAACACGATTTTATCTTGATTACAATAATTAAATGGTGGTGCAACACGTATCAATTTTCAGATTCATTAACATATATTGAATTAGAACAAGGTAATTAATTAATTACTTAAATTAATTTTAAATAATATTATATGATCCTCACTATGGTTATGCAGTTTTTTCTATGGTCTATTTTATTTGATTCAAATATGTTTACCATGTAATTTATCATTATGTAGATCATGGATTGATTATTAATCATGACAAAAAAGAAATGTTGGGCATGACCCAATGAATGCTTTATCAGTTCTCGAAACCTACATATCAATGTGCCTAAAATAATTCATGTAACAGAACACCATGAAATAATTTGTAAGGGTATAATCCATAAAATCCATATATCAATAACAATTGTAAATTAAATAGATAAAAAAGGGGAAATAATAACCAAATTCAATATTGACCTCATGAACAATAACCTCATTCCTTTGAAACGTGAACATTGCCTTATGTGTGGGTTGGCCAGACTGAGGCACAAGCTATTTACCAATTGATGATAAATTCATAATATCATATATATAATCTATTAAATAAATTAACACCAAGGAGGAAAAATAAAACCCCTAATACCATTTGTAGATTCCTGACCAATGAGTCAGTAAAATAGGGCTTGATGTAGTTGGACAGAAGGACTCATGCACACCTCCCATACAATAGATGATTCCAACTTGTAATAATGGTCATATGCGTATAATGTGGGGTGATTATACCTTATATGTTATTAATAAATAATATATAATAAATAATCATAAATGTATTATAATATAACAAACACTTGGTAATTAATAATAATGTATAGAGAACCACTCTTCCGGAATATGCACTCACAATAATAAACCCAGATATATAAAATATAGATAAATACAAAAATAAAATAAAAATAAAATGCATCACAAATATATCTGATTGAATAATTAGTGCTATCTTAGCCATCTATTCAACTACTCTATCCTACCCAAAAAGTGTAATAGCGACAAAGAAAAATCCGTGAACATAAACTGGAAAATAGAAGGTCTTCTCAGGTAACCTATTGTAATGGAAGCTCGAACATGGTGTGAGATATGCTCAATAGACCACAACCAATGTTTTCTAATTCATAATCTAGTCTGTGAATATAAAATAAATCATTGTGCATTTATATCAAATGTAAACTAGTGTTTTAATAAAAAATATAAAGTCAAGATCATGTTCCTAAAAGACACTAGATCGAATATACCTACTTCGGCATAAGATGGGATATATCTTAACATGTCACACAAAATATATATATATACATAAATATATATGTCTGTTCGTGTGTTTATTTATATATATTTACCCTATATGAATAATCACATGTATACATATATATAAATACATTGTACTTGTTAAGACCTGAGGTATAACTCTGGTATCCATATATAATCATAAGAGAGCCATACCCGATAAGGGATGTCATTCACATGATAACTCATTGAATGAATAAGGATATCCTATCGAATTTTCAAAGGGTAAAATAATTATAATAAGAATTTTTTTAATAAAAATCTTTTCATAAGTACAAAATTTAAAAATGGGATATGAAATTCATGATTTTCATCCTACTCGTGGATGTGACTACCATGATCAACAACCTAATATAGGGGAATGATATTTTATTCCCAAATAACCATGTGATTTTGGTTCCATTCCCATCAATCTTGAATTTTTGGTGTTATACGTTAAGAAAAATGACCATAACCATAATCCCTGAAGTCAAAACAAAAATTTAATCTAATCCAACATTCCATATGATCCCTAATACTAATGTTCCTTAAAGAGGGAATCGAAATATCTCAATCACTATTATAATAATCCATTAAAACAATTCAAAATAATTCAATATGACCATTAATTCCATATTTAATTCAATTATATTACAAGCCAATAATATTTAAAAGTTACAAGAGGACAATTAAATTCAAAATAACAATAAAGGCCACAAAAATAACCCATTACAAATACACAAATCAAAATATAGATCATCAGTCAAATCAATTAATTAAATTCATGTTACCCATTAATGTGTAATTATTAAATACACCAACATAGGGAAGTTAGAATGAAATAAAATCATGGGATGTTACAATAAATAAACTGATTATAAGTAGCACACCCCAAGGGAGGGTTAGTCAAATGGAAAACAATAATTAGTAGTTCATTTAGAAAAACACCATAATGGGGTGGTTATAATTTTTTTTCAAACTCCCCAACTTAATATAGAGGTTTAAAACACATTAAATGGGTTTCAAAGAGTATAATTAATGGCATTTCATAATTTATAAGAGACGATTGAAATGTACATCATATGGTAGAAAAAAAATATTGAAAAAATGATGCGACATTAATGGAAAATAATATTGTCCACCAAACACATTTTTATGAAATTATACTCATCCAATATTGTATTTTTATTTGATAGGGAAAAAAATAGAAAAATCATCAAATTCCATTAAAAATGGGAAAAATAAATCACAAAGATGTATCATTCTGTATGGAGAGGTAAATGATGAAGAGAAGTATGAGGAGTCTAGATATTACTATTATGGATCCGACTGAACTAATTACATTTGACATATATTTTTTATAAGGATGGTCTACAAAAATCCTACAAGAGGTGTATGAAATCATTAGTAGCCTATCCTCTAGTGAATGAATGTGGAAAAAAGAAAGGAGGAAAAGATATAGTGGGTAGCAGAAAAATATCTTTTCTAGCTCATTAAATCCCCTCATGATTTGTCTGCTCAATTAGATGAATAATTATCCAACCATGACAACTTCTCTATATAAAATTTATACCCCATATGGTTAGGTCATATAGTTTAATCTAATCGTGTGTAGCTACTAGTTAAAATGAACAAAGGGTACATTATAAGTGTATCCTTAGGGAAAAGTAGTCATAGAACTCTCATGTCACCAATGTTCTCCTAAAATAATTTGTATGGTTACCCTTGGGATGATTCGTGGTTTAAAAATTAATTCCCATTAAAAAAGGGGTTTCACTGTTGACAGTAATGGTTAGACCAACCATATGAACACAACTGTTTCCCCCCAAAACTATGTTTTTAGAGGTCGATGCCTATAAAACTCATCTTAGCACTCAAGGAGCCTATCATAACATAATCATGGTAAAAAATTAGTTTTTATGCAATCAAAAGCTCAGAATTAAATGTTGTAGCTTAGATTAAGATTCAACTCTCCCTCTAAAATAAATGATCAATCATACATGAGAATTTTAACACGATCCATTAAAAGAGATTTTCCAAATACGATCAACCTAAAGGTTAACATATGAAGTGAGAAATATTTTAGTTTTTCCAAAATAGATATAAAAAATATTTATTAACAATGTGGACGTGGTCAATGTCCACAAACACTAAGGAAGAGAATGATCGAGTCTCTTGAATTACTAATTGATGAAACTAATTAGAGAAACATTATTCAATTTCCAAAATTTCAAAAATATGAGAAGAAACATGGGTTAAATTTACTTAAATCGATTGGTAAATATTGTATACATGGATTTCAAGGACATCTAACAAACTAGTGTAAGGTAAATAGAGAATGTATAATATTTTCCTTCAATTGTAAAAGAGTTTGTCATTATTCAAGAAAATATTCCAATACATGATCCTAAAAAGAGACAGAAACAATCAATATTTTAAACAAGGAATATCATACACAACTAAAACTAATTTATAATGTATTAATGTTTTCCAATATATTTCTTAGTGACTTATTTCATGTAATTTTTCACTACATACTTATAATAAGATATAATTAAAGGACCCTATTGGTATAATTATCATATACATATAATTCAGTGGCTGTGGGAAGATATAAATTATAAATCTAGATATGCACACCATATTATAAATTTATGAAAAAATATTACTATTTTATGTCTTGGAAAAAGTGTTTATATGAATTATTCATATAGTGAAATATCTTTCTATATCTTTAATAAAACAATGTTCTTTTGGAAGTGTATGGTTTATCTAGTGTTCCCATAAAAAAATTACACATATCTTATGATTCAAGTTGAGTGTATAGAACATATTAAATGTGTTCTAATGAGACACATGAATTTTAGAATATATGATTATATTTAAATATGTGAATTTGTTTGATAGCATTTACAACATGAAACAACATAACTAAATAAAATCATGATGTATTTTAAAAAAGTATAATATTTTAAGTATATCAATTAAAAACCTATATATTGAATTATTTGGAATAAATTAGGGTAAACCCATTTTTTATTTATATTTATATATAAAACAGTCTAATTTTTGTATTATGGAAGTTACATTGGATTACATAAAATTACTACAAGGTTATTTAATGTTTTCAAAAATATTTCCCTAAAAAGTGACTTCATTGCATTACATATATCTATTTAAATTAAAATTATACTGATAAATGATGTATGAAATTAATAATTTCTTAAGCATAATTTTTTTGGTTAGTTATTCTAAATATGAATTTTAAAAATTATATTATGAAATTTTAATTTTCTAATAAAAGGGTGTTTTAGTTGTATATCATGATTTTATAAAAAAATAGAATTTAAATATTTTTTTATTTGAAATTAGTAAAAATGAAATTCATTTTTTAATTCCTCATAACTAAATTGGATAATTATGAATTTCATATCTTTTTCTAGAATGTTCAGTTCATAGTTTAAAAAAAATGGTTTCATGAAACTAATAATTTGTATGAATTATTAATTCTTTATAAACGACCTATAAATTTATAAAACATTTTATGTACTCAAATTGTATTATAGAGAATATAATAATTGATTTCAAATTTTTCATTGAACAAATAAAACCAACCGATATTTTTTTATAAGATATTAAAATTTAATTTTAATATAACAACTATTTTTAACATTTTTAGTGAAATTATATATTTTCAATCGTGATTTAGTTTTTTTATAACTTGAAATCCAAATACCTCTCAATTTTTTATAATATATCAATTTATTTCAATAAAATTAGTATCCATGGTAATTTTTTTGAGTATATAAATTTAATTATTAAAAATATTATTCCCCTAAAAAGTGTAATTAAGAGATTTTGAGTATTTATTTAAAAATTAAAAATTTAAAAAAATTTAAAATTAAAATTGATAAAATGAATTTAAAATAAAAATTAAATTAATCAAATTTAGTAAAATATTTATTCTTAATATTGTTAATTATAATTATTTAGTAAGGTTATAAATTAATTTCCACTACAAATGGATGTCAATAAAATAATACGACTTTTCAAAAAAGATATCAAACACTCAATGTTTTCTAAAAAATATTAAATGAGATTTTCTTCTAACAAAAATCATTTTCACATATTCTTTTATCTATTTAGTATCATTTGAAATTATAATAGTAACATTAAATTATTTAGAATATGTTGGTTACTCCCAAAAGCAATCTTACCTTAACTTATAAAAGTATATCATCTTATCTACTTTAAGAGACACCATTAATTCAGATATACTATAAAAACTGTAAATTTTTATCCTCCTAGACCCCCTACAACTCTTTAATTCATCTAGTTAATAGTAGTTATCATAAGGCCCTCATTTCAATGGATACTTTGATGTAAAATTGAAGTCCCAAAATTTAGTGTTACCAACTATTTAGTTTTCATCTTAATTATCATATTTAAAATTTAGTATATCTATAATATTATAATGATATTATAAATATTTATATAGTTTAATTTTACTATACTAAGGGTATTAGAAAAAATTATTCATATAACCCACCCATTAATAAATACGATGGAGTTATTCATGTGTTGTGCCAACTACTACCTCAATGATGTAACATGTTTTGATTTCATTATCAACAAAAACTTCTATATATAAAAAAGTTACTAAAGGAATAATATCATATTAATGATATGATTGGGTTTTTTCTATGAAAAATTAATCAGCATATTAATGATGTCATTAATAAACAATAATCGTTTATTCAATCTTATGAAACTAGATAACTATGAATAAAATGTTCTACTATTTATATGTAATGAATTTATATAAAATATATTATCATTAAAAATATTTTGATTTATGATATATAACATTAATAAATACTAAATATTATTATTATTAATCAGTTATAATGATATGACAACTAAACAATCTCATAGTCATCCATTAATCATGGAAAAAGATTATTTGGATAGACTTAACCACCAACTTGAACAATTATATAATTTGTTTTCATGGATGATTTTGATATGTTTTGTATAGGTGTAATATGATATAAATTTTATAATAATATTTTTATGTTCAATTAACATTATCTTAACAATGAACTCATTAATTAATAAATGACCCTTCATTCAATAAGAATCACAAAAATAAGATCTTCCAAATAATCATGAAATAAAATTATATATTTATACAAAAAATCTTGTAAAATCAGTTCTGGAAGTTTATATGATTTAATATTGTCTAAATTAAGAAAAATAATACATACAAACACCTATTTTGTGAAAATATTTCAATGTGTGAAACATTAATTACACCCGGTTCTCCAAATAGGTGAATAGTAACTAATAATAATATTCAAAGAATGATTGTAAATAAAAATTATTGATGGGTTCATGTGATTAATTTTATTTTTTATTTATTCAATTAACTAAATTTTTTTATTCCAGATGTTCGGGGAAAGTGAACAATGGATCCAATCAAGGTAAGGCTTTTTGTTCAAAATTCATCTCATTGAGACATATTTGGTACGTTGATGTTAATTTAATTTTTCATTTTATATATTACAATTTGAGATATCTTACATTGAATTATATATTAATCATGATAATTTAAGGTTCTGTTATGATCGAACTCTTTTTAAGGGTTTTAATTAAAGTGTCACTCAATATGAAAATGTTTTCTTTGTCTCAATTGTGATTCCTTGATTCATAATTCATATTTTCCACTATGTTTTATTTGAATTGTGTATTCAATTCCCATTGATATATTTTTATCACACTCTTTATATTTTATTGTATTTAATATCTAAAAAAATTTTCCTTATTTTTGTATCAATGATTCAAATTTTCCAAATAGTAATGTTTTTTGGTATCTTATCTTTCAACCATTTATTTATAATAATTATCTTGAAAATATTTCATATAATTTAGTAAAATTCTAAAGTTTTATTTTATTATATAGTATTTTCTCATTTTTATCCTATATATATTACTAGACTATAAACCATTTGAAAAATATTTCTCACTTCTGGGGATTTGTTCTATTGAAATGATCCACTTTATTTATCTATATAGCTTATGATCATGTTATTCATTTATTTTCATTTTGGTATTCCCATTGCTCTATGGGGTGTTTGATCAAAATTTACAAAACTCAGATAAGATGATGTTCACATTGGAATATTTTTTTATTGGGTAAAATTATTGGTATTCTGTATGTTATTATTTTAATATGGATGATCATTAGAAAGTTGTCTATTTCTTTCCTGACCAACAACCTTCTTTCTCTAGTTGGGACATGATTCGGATATTGAATTTAATTTGAATGGGGAATATATATAATTTAATTATTATTATAAAACACTAAGATAGGTTGATCATGTATTCATATTCTATATTCTTAATTATACAATTAGCTAAGGTTTTCATCAATTAATTATTCCTTATGCAATGTTATCAATGGTCTTGTTGACAATTACATTGAATGAATTTGTCTTAATATAGTGATAGGTGGGGGCTAATATAATATATCCCATTTGTGAATATATATATGTTTCATAAGAATTTTTTTTCTATTTTTGGTGTATTCCTCTTCACATAAAGAGATAATTTCTTTATAGAATGCCGAGGCAACATTATATTTGACTGTATTATTGAGGATAATTAAATTATCTTGGAATAATTCCACGCTAATATATTTTTTTTGTTATTATAAAGTTCATTAGTATGATATTTGTATTATTGATATCATTTATTTCATTTAGTAACATGAATACAACATTCTCTCAATTTCATATTTATTTTTTCTTTATTTATATCACCTATTCTAGTTGTAATATTTATTTCATGTTTTTTCATTGATTACATGAGTTATAAATTTCCCATATTGAGCATTGAATCTCATCGCATAATATTTTTCCATATTCACATGTTATGAAGGGATGTATTAATCATTACATGATAATAAGGATAAGTCATGTTAAATAATATTTTATAGATGTTAAAGAATATCTATGGAGTTAGTATTTTCATATATAATAGTGAAATTATACATTTGATACAAAGATAACGTGATTTATTAGCATATATTTTTATGAAATACTCAAAACCTATAAACCTAAAAATATGATTCAAAAAAAAATATTTATTTATTTTTTAATTATTTTGAAAATATGGATTGTTATATCACATATTTTACACATTTCATCAAATAATTATGTAAAGTATGAGTTTATGAAATTGGATATGGGAGCGGGGGCCTGGGGTGTCCCAATCTTATAAAAAATGATAAAAACAATGGATGTTTCATAAAATAGAATGTTTAAATGAATTAAAATATATTCTCAAACAACTAGGAGAAGATGACGAAGATTGGGTTTTTATGGTTTTCGACATTGTAAACATGAATCCATTCTCCTTCCCAAAGGATAAGATGAGTAACATTGGGCACATTGGGAATCCACATTAGTAAAAATATACTAATAGTTGGATTTATATTTCACAAAAGACACCATCTACGATCTATGCTATACAACGGGTATCAAAAAAGAATTGGGGGAGAAGGAACATTCATTTACAGATAATTATAATTTTTTTTCTAGTTTAACAACCACCTCTTCCATCGTTCCTAAGTATTCTCTCCCTATCTCTCTACTAGTGATCATGGAGTATAGGGTTATCACCTCCCTCATTCTCTAATTGAATGTTATGGTTCCAAAACACTCAAACTTTTACTATGGACCATCTAAGAGGTAACCCTCCTCCCCCATTACCATAATGAAACATTTTGGGATCCCATCCAGTAATATATCTGATATTCCTCAACCTTGTACTGAGGAGATAAGAGATTTTTTTGATTCACTATTATTAGATAACTTCTATGAGTTTAATATGATGTCTCCCACCACCTGATGTCATGAAAAACAATGGATATTCCCAATGGATGGTGAGTTGGTAAATTTTATCTATAATTTACTTAACCTAGTCTAAAATATTCGACACCTGTTCCATGGGATGGCCACTAAACCCCACTCAAAAAACTTCAGTACAATATATCTAATGAACCAGGACACAGAATATGCATCCCATTTTATCCAAAATACTAAGAAGGGTCACATTATTTATAGGTTGGGATCAAGACCCCAACAACAATATGGGAAGGTCAGGTTGACTCCCATGGTTTTGTGGACCATCGGTTGTTAGAACCAGTATCCCCCACCATTAATTTCTTCCCTATGGATTCGAGACCCATAAGGAATTTCATTCTCATGATTTCATCAACCAACATCTTTTTCCACACAATGATGAAAACATTTAATTCCAAGAAGGATCATTTACGTGATGAAAAGAAGCTATCCATCATGGAAGTCATACATGTTGAAATAACCAAAATAATCATGGGATTACCCCCACAAACCACTATAGTCATAATAATTTTATTATTGGGGAGATCCCATTTATACTCCATATAATGTATTGGAGTACCAAAATCAAGTCACCCATCAAATTTCAGACTCTAAGGAAACTGATTATTCTGGGGAAATGCCTTTGCCTCCATAACTAAAGTTGAGGCTGGTGCATTTTAGTTGAGAACGAAAATCCCCAATGCTGAGGTTCATATGGTCCTCAAATTTATCTACATTTACCTTCACATAGAGAATGTATTAAAGACCATTTTAGAACCCTCTCAATAAGCATCCATACAACCATCAGTCTAACTACTCCCCACATACACAATAGAAATAACGGAGATATCACACTATTTTTTGGAACCAAATGTTGAAGGGAATTCCCTATCATTAAAAAGTGACTGATGGACCTACCCATCACCAAGGGTTAAAAATAACATATCCTATATGGATATGGTAGTGTATCTCTTAGTGTATCGAAAAGAAAGTCATCAATTTTAGTTAAGGATGAATCATGTGATTTGTCTTATTCTGGAAAATCATTAGAAAATTAGAGCCACATCAATTCCTCCCCCCCAACCTCAATGATGTTTTAGAATGAATATTTAGGGCACCCTGAGTAAGAATATTATTCATTAAACAAATTGGAGAAAGAATTCTTTATTTATAGTTTTTCCACTAACGAGTTACCATTGATGTTCTAACCTCTTGTAACCCCCCAAAATACAATCCTAATGATTTTTACTATGGAAAACACTTAATTCCTCTATTAAAATCTCTGAGTGATGTTAAAATACCATCAAAACCATTATATAACATACTCATGAAGCCAAAATAACCTTATTGATATCCACTAGTAGTGCCCAAATGATGACAATACATCATTCCCAATATCTCAATGGTCTGATTCATATAGTTCATGCTAGAATTTTTATATACTCGTATTGGGATCCTTACTATGATTTATTAGGTCATAGGATAGTAATATCATAATATATATATAAGTCTAGGATCAGCATGCTACTATTCATTTCAGACATATATTATGAAAAGATAAATTTACTCATTATAATTTTCTAATACATGGTGAATGACCCCCCTCTATATAGTACCACTATGAATTCCATCACAATGAATCCCCTAGATGACTAGGAATGAGAGGTCACTGTTGGATAGTATGATTTTGTAGACCCAACATGAGGGGTGTTGTAGCATATTGTATCTTCTGGTTGGTTCCTACTAATAGTATTAAGGACATTCAATAGGTATCCATATTCTCACTAATGTGATTCCACCATGTGGGAGACATCATCAAAAGGGTAAGGGTATTATTGAACCCACAGGTCCATCAATAAATGTTAAAGAGACTAATGTAGATTCTATAATGGTCACAATAATATAATTGATTTAGAAATATAGGATGATCACATCCCAGCATCTTGGAAAACAACCCCCTGTATGAGAAGAAGTTTTGGCATATCCTGTAATTCATATTGTAAAATTTAGAGAATAAATTCTCCCCATTCAATAATCTAGAGAAAAGGAGGGAAGCGCCTCCCACCAAATATAGATGAGTTATATTCCAAAACAAGACACCACTTGGTCTTCCTAAAGCTTTATTCTCATGTTAATTTTTATGTGTTCCAACCATTGGAAAAATTTTCATTCTACTTAATGATCTAGTTGAAATGTCTTGGGGAGACACATACCAATTCTCCCATTTTTGTTTTGATATGTTTTCACATTGCTAATAATGATTCCATAGAGAAAGAACTATCCTCATTACCACTAGGATGGAATCTGTATTTGATAGTTATACATATCACTCCTCTACAACTGGATTTTTGAAATATGATATTCTCCTCATTCAATGGTACATGTCAACTGAAGAATCATCTAGCCCATTTTTCTCTCAATGTGGCTTGATGCTGGTAACACTAAAGAAATTGGAATATATAATACTGTAATATTTTTTCTATACTGTAATGGAACTACATTTATTGGGTATATTTATTTGGATCTAGGATACATCCCTAATTGGTATAATCATCATAGATTTTTCTTTAACCAAACTAGCTGCACATTGAACCTAACAAGCATCACTAACCACTCTTAATAAATAATTAAGAAAATGAACATGTCACGGAAATCATCACCTAATTAATTTTATAAAAACTCCCTCAATTTGAATCTTACTTATGATAATCTATTAGGAATGATGACATAGAATATTTTATTTCAACTAGTCCCTACCCTTATCACATTAATGTACTTGAGAATATTTTGGGGATTCACTAGGAGAGAATAGTTCATGAGAGAATTTAGAAAGAAGATTAAGAACTAATCTTCACCATTAACTACTTTGACCGTAGTGGGGATGCTTGTGAGAGTAGGGATGGATGCCTCCATAATGACTCAATCCCCTATACGAGTTTGACATCAAGTTCCACACATAAAAATTATCATCAGGTGCATCAATGATAAGATAACGACTTATAAGTCACATGATAGGTCCAAGAAAATATGTTTCCCTCTATATAATGAAAAAACCAGGTATAATACTTTAGGGATGATCATGTTATTATTTCATTTATATGTTTCATGGAGAAGAAAAATATTAATGGTTATAAAAATAATAAACCCATAGGAGGATGGGATAAATACCAGAACTGGAAACGGTCTCAACTATATTATCCATTAAAACAACATAATATAATTTTTTCTATTAAAGGAATAGATCTAGACTCAGGAAGATCATTGAAATTTTTATTTGGGAGACTACCAAGAATAGTTTATGCATGTATATGCCACCATAGTTAGTGATGAATATTACTCTAGTGAATTGAAACAAATATATATATGAGTGAAAAAAAATTAGGATTTGATATGCCACAATTCTATCGTATAATATCTCGGATTTTTCTATACTTAGTTAAACGATAAAACACCTCTTATGATCTACACATTTCTTTAGTTACCCTATTGATGTTACAACATTATAGGGCATAAAATAATAGACAGTGATCGTGAAATGCAAAGAAATACCTACCACTACAGCTCAAAAAAATCTATAATTTCAGAGATTTTATAACCTCAAAATTAACAGAGGGATTTAGAATCTATCCATTTTTGGAACACTCCACTGTTGTGGAGATATAAAATTTTTTAGGTCAACACCATGTGCATTATATATAATTTTGTACAACACAGTAGTTTTGAAATAAACCTAATTACCTTATGAACCTATTTTCAATGCAATCGAGGGAAGGGATTGTTTTTAAACAATATGTAAAATTATTGAATTGTTTTGTTTTAATTAATTTTTCAAGTTACTATGAACAAAAAAAATTATATTAATCAGGGATCCATAAACATAGTTCTCAAAAGTTGTATCCTATGAAATATTGATGTTCACAATCGGGTTGAATTATCATATATATAATATACGCCAAATTATGTTTTGAAAAAATGGACCAACAAACAGCCTGACCTATCATTCCAATAGTAGAAATCTCAATGAATCAGTTATGCCATATTGTCACATCCAACCATTCCCACCTTGAATTTTTTGAAGGAAATTTTTTTTGAATGAATAAATATTATGAAATCTCAAATGTATGTTGAATGTAACCATATGTCTATTATTCCAACTAGACTCTTGATCATCGATGGATCGACCAAAAAAAGTGTTTTGTGGGGGCCTAATGGAGGAACTAAATCATCAAATGTAGTTTGTAACTAAGGTATCAATTCATTACCACAAAGGTATCTTTCATTAAAACATTCTATAAAGAGGTAGAAGAATAATAATATTGTTAATATATCATTTCATTATCTTTTGAAGAATTTGGTTCCAAGATTCAATGGAAAATATGCATTCTCTATGTATCACTACAGTTCAAAGATAATAAAATACCTCAATGTCAAGTGAACACCATCTATAGTATAAATCAAACCCTAACTCAAATACTATATATGATTATACACATTGAGGTAGATTTGGCCTCGTCAAACTTGAAAATCCTATTATATAAAAAGAGTGGGTAAAAGATCAATGGAAAAATTTAATCAAAGATATAGTTTTGAAATTTGGAAGTAAATAATTACGTCATGCTGGTATTATAAGACACTTTTTACAAAACCCTACATAGAAGGCCTTGGATCCACTTACATGTGGGGGTCCCATAATCAAATCATCAGTGTATAAAATACTCACTTAATGATAGAATACTTGTAAATAAATAGAATTTAACTACCTTAGACTCATATGAATCGAATTTGATAAATTATGGGTATTACAAAAGGAAAGAAAAACTGATCCAAATCAACCAAGTGGAAGAAAAAAATGATTCCAATGAATTTACAACCACTTCACTGAACCCCTAAGAGAATTTTAGGGAAATCATTATATATGTTATCTACCAATTAGAAGAAAACACTCACGATTTCTAGGATAAATTTGTCATCATTAAATTTTTACAGTCCAATATTACCTCATATTACTATACAAGATATTAATCGCCAAATCCTAAGAGACTATGTAACACCCCAAACATCCATGGTACGTTTCCCTTCAAATAGTGCAATGGCATGCATTGTACGCAACTTCGAGATTCTAACACACCACAACCAATCAAACTAGCCATTATGAATAGTAATACCTACTTTTTGAAATTTTATAAATTCTATCTCTCAAAATGGACTTCAATTTTGGATTCGGAATATCGAATTTATCCTAGGGTGAAATTTTGGAACTTTTTGGATAACACATATATTTTGATGAATAGTGAAAACTACTAAATTTTAATTAAAAACAACTTTTTAAATTAAAATAATTTATAGTGATAAATTATATTATTGAGTGGTTTTAAAGTATAATTAGAATATATTTTTACCATTTTATCCAATGGTGTTCATTAGAATTAATTTCACTTTAAAATTGGACCTAAAAAATTGTCAATCTTTTGATATATATTGTTTCTTAAAAACACGCTATTTCTTTTAACAATGGGAATTAATTATAAAATTAATTAATGCAAATTATATGTTTTGAATTTTTTAAAATAGACATAATTTTTGAATTTGGAATATCAATTATAGCTTAGGGTGAATTTTTGGCATTTTTCTGAAAAACTTCAATTTTTGATGAATAGTGAAACTACTAAGTGGTAGTTAAAAAAACTGATTTTTTCATAAAACATAATTTTACTGCTTCTGTGAATGGAATTTCGAAAATCCAAGAGACATGGTTAATATCAAGAAGTAAAATGTGGTTCAATGAGATGAAAATAATTTTTGGTGAATAGTATGTTTTACTTTTATTTACCACGGTTAAAAGTAAATAGGGTAATTAAGGGTAAAAATGATATTAATATTACCCTAACACATGTCCTAATTCTATTGGAAAAGTGTCTCTCGACCAAAAACAACCTTAGGAATAAAATATTATCATTTAGGTCCACTTGAATTAGATTAGGACATTTATTATTATTTAATTCAAAGAAGAGTTAAAAGAGTTAAAATCAATGTTTATTTACTAAAAACTTTTTAATATAGGGTTATACATAAGATACATTCGATTGTAAATATTAATTAGAAATATAAAAAGATTTCTTACATAATTTTATTTTATTTATAATTTTTATACATTAAATAAATTAATTTATTTATGACACAATGATGATGTAGTAATTACCATAATAGTGAAAAAATAAAATAATTGATATTATAAACACCTAAATAATTATAATTCGAGACTTTAAAAAATATATTATATTATTAATTTATATTAAATTCCTAACAATATATGGTTCGGCCAAGAGACTTATATCATGATAGGTGTATCTTTAATGGACCACTTGGGGGTCACTTGGAAGTATATAGTATGTTTATAAAGTACATAATATAAAAATACAAAGTGACATAGTAAATGTCAAACTAATTAACTAAGAGTTAAAACTAAAATAAAAGGTTAATATAATGACCCAAACCTGTCTAAATTCTGTTGGTTTAATGTTTTTTCGACCTATCCCCACATTAACCTTTGAATAATCAACTTTGGAGCCATTAGAAACCAAATATTAATTTATTATAAATTAATATTTCTAGCTTTTCCAAAGGTGCCCCTCACCCCTCTTATAAAAGGGCACTCCTCCTTCTCATTTCTTCACACCCTCAATGACTTTTGGTTCGTCCAACCCCTTACCAAATACTCTCTAAACTCCCCTCAATACAACCTAGAGGCCTTAGTTTGATCAGAAATCCAACCTAATGAGTCCTTTTGATCAAATCAAAAGGAAGAACCCAAATAAGAGGTAATGTTTTCATCACCCCTTTTCAAATTCCATTCTTATTCCACTTCTTCTTTATTTGTCATTACCATTCTAAAATAATAACTCCAGTATCTTATATATACTTTTATGTTATTATAAATATAGTAAAACCATATTCAGTATTCTATCCACCCTTTGAATAACATGTGACCATATGTGCGTACTTACGGCTTACCGTCTCCACGTCGTGGTGTAATTCTTATTCAATATATTATTATTTGGGTGGGTATAATAATGATGTGTAACTCATTTAAATAATAAATATAACATGATAATGATTCTTTATATATGATATACCATCCAATTATATATATTTTTAATATAAAAAGAATGATATTGTTGCTCGTGCATACGTACGGACTACCGTCTCCACGAACGCGATGGGATTCATTCTCCATCATATCCATTCAAGTATAATTATCATTTGATGATTTAAAAATAATTTTTAAGAACTTTATATCATTCTGGATATGAATAAGATACAACCTATCCATGACAAACATGGCTTACGTAACAAAACACATAAATGAAAATGAGTAAGTTAACACCCGAAACGACGATAATTCTAAGACATTATTAACAAAGCAATGTTAAAAGATCATATATGATATCATATTAATGTATATGATTAATGAATAATTTAATAACAATTATTTAAACATTATATAGGAGGTTAACCTACCCCCAACCATGAAAAAGTACAAGGTAAGGGGTTTCAAATCTCACTTTTAATTTCGTGAGATTTCCATTATTCACCACTTATTTATTGCATGTGGTGTGCGTACTTCTCATGATTGAATTAATTGTGTAATATACTCTAATTTATGGATATTTACATCATCATTTTATGATCCTTCTTTCATGGGTGTATGTTTCGTAAGTTATGAAATTGATAAGGTAATTTGATATTTCAATTTTTACTCATTCGGCTTTACGTATACTTCATTGATTATTTTACTCAATGATTATGTGTGGAATTACTATTGATTTTCTTATGTCATATTTTACACTCCCCTTTCTGTGGATATACATTTGATACACATAATCACTCCATTGATAAATTCTCAAGTGATCGGTATGAACTTTATAAGATTAATTTTAACTCAATCTTCATTTGCTGAGTTAAATATCCAATTCATTGGTGTTGTTTTTACAAGAATATGTGTTAATTTAATCTAATTGATTTACACTAAATATCCAATCATATTGAGTATATTTATATTTTTCACACATAATTATGTCGTTGACTTATCCTTAACCTAAGGATATAGCCTTAGTGAGAGATTTCATCTCAATTTAAATTCCATTGATACTTCTTTGTTGTTATACACCAAATCACATTTATGTGGTGTATATAATGTACTTTGACATAGTATATCATGAATCCCTTTATTCTAATGATTTTACAAAGTTTTGATTACCTTAATTATTTGTATTCAAGTGTCGCTCTTTTGGTTAGAATCTCTAACTAAAATAAAATTTTTAAATGTTTTAAAGACATATTCTTCTAAATCTTTCTCATTAATGTCCATGTTTTAAAAATTGGTATTAATGATTTATTTATATGGACATTAATGTTTTAAAATTAAAACTCATTTTAAAAGTTTCAAAGTGGTATGGGACACTTTGATTCAAAAATCTATTTTTAAATGGCTTCTTGACAAATAGTGTGACTTTTAAATGTTTTCAAGAAAAGGGGGATATTTCTCTCAAATAGTTTTGATGATTATTTTCATCTATGTCAACATCCTTCATTATTCTTGATTGAGGTTAATGTGATATAATACAATCTTCCATATTGTATCAAATGAGTTATGTTTGAATGTGTATGTGCTATTTTTATACCATTCATGGTTTGTGGTAAAACTATTGACATTTCGTATGCTAGTTTTAATACGAATGTTTATGTTATGTTTAAACCTGTTCATATGAGGAATGCATTGGACTTAATAAGTGATGGGTGGAGCCCGATATAGCTCCTCGATGCATCCGTAGGTCTCCTGAGACAATCTAGTGTCTTGGCACAAGGCCTTGACAAAATCTTATTTGTAGTCTTGGCATGAGGCCTTTGCTATGTGGTTATGATAGTCTGGCATTATGCATTCCATCATTATGAAAGTGGTTATTGATATTGCATGTGATGATTTGAATAGTAGAATATCCATGTGAGTAAGTAAATGGCATTATTTTATTTTATCTTTGCCATTTTATGCTGATGTTCAAGTTTAAAAAGGCTTTCGTTTTAGTTATAAACTGCCTTAAGTGTTTATGCTTATCTATGAAAGCTTCTGCAATAATGTTATCCTTACTGAGCATCTAAGCTCACCCCTTTCAGTTTTTTATTTTTCCCAGGATTATGAAGAAGTAATTTATGAATGACCAGCAAGGATAGTATGAGGGGATATGAAGACAAGATTTTGTTGTATTTTTTTACCTTATGATGTAATATAAGACTTTATGAATGTATCTAGTGTTTCCAAGGCTACTAAACCAATTGGTCTTTCGAGACTTGATCCTTTGTGATCATGCCAATGTTATATAATAATGCACCGACTCTGGGTATCTAGGGTCGGGGCGTTACAGTTTGTATCAGAGGAAGTTTAGTACAAACCATGGAAGCCAGATTTAGATAAACTCTGATTAGAGCACGTAGATCTAAGATGAACTTTGAGGATTTGTATAGAAGAACTTCCTAAAATTTTGGTATTGTAGAGATTTTGTGAGTTCTCTGAGAAATACATCCCTGTCTAGATACGAGCAGGTAGAGGCGGCTCTCGCACAGATGTACCAAGGGGTAAAACCCAAAAAACACCGCTTTGAGATAGACTCGAACGGGAACTGGTGCACGACAACGGGCCTTGCTACACTCTTGGTTACGACACTCCCGAGGGATATGCTTAGGATAATATACATTTTCTTTACAACCCGATTTAAAGTATTGTATATATAGGATAAGAGTAAATGACCTTGGTTAATCCTAATGTGTTTCAACTTGAGAATATGGTGACATGATAATCTCTAAATGATTGTATGACTACTATTACTCACACAATGCTTTCTGGTTTTAGTCAATGGCTGGATTCCAAGGAAGTCATAGTGACTTTGAGAATGATGTACAAGGCGGGAATGGTGGTGGAAATGAGAAACAAAATGGAATGTTGATAGGTGTAAAAGATATCGTCTTTATGTCAAATCAATTTTCCAAAAATATGATAAAAAATATATATATTAACCAATTAACGGACACAACAAAGAAGAGAAAGGTGATGAATGATAATAGCTCCAGTAGTGGAGACCATGGAGAAAGAAATCCTCAATTTCCATCATGCAGGAAATGTGGAAGGAGACACCCAGGAATGTGTCTCAATAGGACAAAGAAATGCTTTACGTGCGGGAAGGAAGGACATAAAGTGAAGGATTGCCGAAGGAAAATGAAGAGTACTATGGAAGAAGATAAAAATGGTCCCAAGAATCCATTTAGAGTCATTTTTCGTAAATGTAGGGGACCTGGCCGTTACCCGAGTGAATGTCCCATTCTATAGGATATTTTCTTGGTCAGAGAAGAAGCTATGTGGAAATAAATGGTTGGATAAATGTTTAAAAATTATTAGTGATCCTTGTTGAAGGGTTTACTTTGGAATAATTGTCTCTTGTATTTGTAACCCTAACGTTTTCCATGTGAGAATGATATTTATGGAAGAATTATCTCTTCTCTTGTGGATATAGTTATAAATGACCATTTGGTTTTATATGATCATTAGGTTTGAGGAAATTACAAATTATTATAATTTGGGATGAAAATGAAAGGTATGAGATAACATTTGTTGTTAAATTATATTAAGGTTATTTTGAGGAAATTATCTCTTTTTGGTAATGTTATAAAATATAGTTTTTGAAAAAGGACAACACGTAGACCGTGTGACAACCCATCACATCGAACAAAGCTGTGGGAATCGATCCCATAACCAAAGTTCTACTGGGATTTATCGCCTACCACTGGACTACATGAAGTCCCTGGAAAGTGTAACTAATTATTTTTAGTGAAATGATTTTATTGATCAATAACAATTTGATTTGGGATCTTATGTCTTATCAAATGAATACCCTTAGTATAGGAAAATGATTTGGTGATTAAGTGATAAATTTTATTTTGGAAGTTGTTCGCTTTGTTGAGAACACTATATGCCAAAGGAAAATAGAGTAGTATGGGATTTCATTTGAGGAGTAATGGTGGATTTTTATCTATTTTTTTATTGTGGATTTAAAATGATTTGGGTTATTTATGGAAATGATTAGGTTAATTACTTTTAAGTATGTGACTTTAAGAGTAATTAATGTCATTTGGAGATACAATTTAACATGGAAGACTACATTCTTAATAAGTATTGGTTTTCAAAATTAGTTTGGATTATATTGAAGGATTTTAAGGACAATTGATTATAGAATGATATTTATTTAACTTTGGGGTATTGTTGGTTTAATTTTGGAAATTAAGATTAGTTTTTATTTCTCTCAAGGAATATCCTTTTGGGGGATCATTAGATCTTGTACTAACCATTTTTTTTGATTAATCTCAAAAGACAATGTAAATATATAGTACATCCTACATTGATCATGTGATTCTATAGAAGTTTATTCTAGCACTTCTAGTGTGACCAAGTCTTCTTGAATACTCATCATTTTAAAAAAATGAGTTAGTGGTGGAAATTTATTAAAGAATGAAACTCTACTTAAAATGTAAGTATATATCTTTATATTCTTAGTCAATATCATAAATAAATTCTTCATCCTTATGTAATGTAACTTAAAACAAAAAAATGTTGTCCATTTACTTTCCTACTAGGAGACTAATGGCCATTTGTCCCAATACAAGTTTGTGGTTTTATTATTGTTATCTTTCTCATGATAATGATTTCTATCCCTCTCCATCAGAACATGACACTTAGTTTATCATCCATATCCATGTTTTCTTACATGGAATCCTAGTATGGGTTATCTTGTTTGACCTTTATACCTCTCTTTATTTCTTTTAAAGTGATAGTTTTATTGACTCTTTTTCCGATGTGGGACTTTCAATTATAGTCCCAAGAACAATTTTGTAAATTGCAAGGACGCAATTTACTGACGTAGGGGAGAATTTAACACCCCAAGCTTCCACGATACGTTTCCTTTCGAATAATTCAATGGCGTGCATTGTACGCAACTTCGAGATTCTAACACACCACAATAAATCAAACTAGCCGTTATGAATAGTAATACATACTTTTTGAAATTTTATAAATTCTATCTCTCAAAATGGACTTCATTTTTGGATTCAGAATATAGAATTTATCCTAGGGTGACATTTTGGTACTTTTCAGATAACACATATATTTTGATGAATAGTGATAATTTCAAAATTTTAATTAAAAACAACTTTTTAAATCAAAATAATTTATAGTGATAAGTTATATTATTGAATGGTTTTAAAGTATAATTATAATATATTTTTACAATTTTATCCAATGGTGTTCATTAGAATTAATTTCACTTTGAAATTGGACCTAAGCAATTGTGAATCTTTTGATATATATTGTTTCTTAAAAACACGCTATTTGTTTTTAACGGTGGGAATTAATTAGAAAATTAATTAATGCAACTTATATGTTTAGAATATTTTAAAATAGACATCATTTTTGAATTTGGAATGTCAATTATAGCTTATGGTGAAATTTTGGCATTTTTCTGAAAAACTTCAATTTTTGATGAATAGTGAAACTACTAAGGGGTAGTTAAAAAAACAGAATTTTTCATAAAACATAATTTTACTGCTTCTGTGAATGGAATTTCAAAAATACGAGAGACACGGTTAATATCAAGAAGTAAAATGTGGTTCAATGAGATGAAAATAATTTTTGGTGAATAGTAACTTTTACTTTTATTTACCACGGTTAAAAGTAAATAGGGTAATTAAGGGTAAAAATGATATTAATATTACCCTTACACATATCCTAATTCTTTTGGAAAAGTGTCTCTCTACCGAAAACAACCTTAGGAATAAAATATTATCATTTAGGTCGACTTGAATTAGATTAGGACATTTATTATTATTTAATTCAAAGAAGAGTTAAAAGAGTTAAAATCAATGTTTATTTACTAAAACATTTTAAATATATAGTTATACATAAGATAAATTCGATTTTAAATATTCATTAGAAATATAAAAAGATTTACTACATAATGGTATTTTATTTATAATTTTTATACATTAAATAATTTAATTTATTTATGATACAATGATGATGCAGTAATTACCATAATAGTGAAAAATTAAAATAATTGATATTATAAATACCCAAATAAATATAATTTGAGACTTTTAATGAATTGAACTAATTTTCTAGGTTAATATGACATGTTAGTAATGATTTAATTAACTTTTTTCTAAGTAATGATTCTGTTATGAGTTTTACAAAAATCAACTATTTGAATAGTGTCAAAATTGACATAAAATAGTTTTTAAAACAAATATTATATTATTAATTGATATTAAATTCCTAATAATATAAGGTTCGGCCAAGCTACTTATATCATGATATTTGTATCATTAATGGACCACTTGGGGGTCTCATGGATGTATATAGTAAGTTTATTAACTATATAATATAAAAATACAAAGTGACATGGTAAGTGTCAAACTAATTAACTACGAGTTAAAACTAAAAGATAAGGTTCATATAATGACCCAAACTTGTCTAAATTCTATAGGTTAAATGTTTTTCTACATATATCCAACATAAACTTTGAATAATCAACTTTGGAGCCATTAGAAACCGAATATAAATTTATTATAAATTAATATTTCTAGCTTTTCCAAAGGTGCCCCTCCCCCCTATTATAAAAGGGCACTCCTCCATCTCATTTTTTCACACCTTCAAAGCCTTTTGGTTAGGCCAAAACCTTCCCAAATACTCTCTCAAAGTTCCTCAATACAACCTAGAGGTCTTAGTTTGATCAGAAATCCAACCTATGGAGTCCTTTTGATCAAATTAAAAGGAACAACCAAAAGAAGAGGTAATGTTTTCATCACCCCTTTTCAAATTCCATTCTTATTCCACTTCTTCTTTCATTGTTATTAACATTATAAAATAATAACTCCAGTATCTTATATATACTTTGATGTTATTATAAATATAGTACAACCATATTCAGTATTCTATCCACCCTTTGAATAACATGTCACCATACGTGCGTACGTACGGCTTACCGTCTCCACGTCGTGGTGTAATTGTTATTCAATATATTATTATTTGGGTGGGTATAATAATGATGCGTAACTCATTTAAATAATAAATATAACATGATAATGATTCTGTATATATGATATACCATCCAATTATATATTATTTTAATATCAAAAGAATGATATTGTCGCACGTGCGTACGTACGGACTACCGTCTCCACGAATGTGATGAGATTCATTCTCCATTATATCCATTCAAGTATAATTATCATTTGATGATTTAAAAATAATGTTTAGGAACTTTATATAATTCTGGATATGAATAAGATACATCCTATCCAAGAAAAACATGGCTTACGTAACAAAACATATAAAAGAAAATGAGTAAGTTAACACCCGAAACTACAATAATTCTATGATATTATTAACAAATCAATGTTAAAAGATCATATATGATATCATATTAATGTATATGATTAATGAATAATTTAATAACAATTATATCACCATTATATATGAGGTTAACCTACCCATAACCAAGGAAAAGTACAAGGTAATGGGTTTCTAATCTCACTTTTAATTTCATGAGATTTCCATTATTCACCACTTATGTATTGCATGTGGTGTGTGTACTGCCCATGATTGAATTAATTGTGTAATATACTCTAATTTGTGGATATTTACATCATCATTGTATGATCCTTCTTTCAAGGGTGTATGTTTCGTAAGTTACCAAATTGATAAGGGAATTTGATATTTCAATTTCCACTCATTCAGCTTTACACATACTTCATTGATTATTTTACTCCAAGATTATGTTTGGAATTACTATTAATTTTCTTATGTCATGTTTTCCACTCCCCTTTCTATGGATATACTTTTGATACACATAATCACTCCATTGATAAATTCTCAAGTGATCGGAATGAACTTGATAAGAGTAATTTTAACTCAATCTCCATTTGTTGAGTTAAATATCCAATTCATTGGTGTTGTTTTTACAAGAATATGTGTGAATGTAATGTGATTGATTTACACTAAATATCCAATCATATTGAGTGTATTTATATTTTTCACACATAATTATGTCGTTGATTTATCCTTAACCTAAGGATACAGCCTTAGTGAGAGATTTCATCTCAATTTAAATTCCATTAAGACTTCTTTGTTGTTATACACCAAATCACTTTTATGTGGTGTATATAATGTATTTTGACATAGTATATCATGAATCCCTTTATTCTCATGATATTACAAAGTTTTTATTACCTCAATTATTTGTATTCAAGTGTCGCTCTTTTGGTTAGAATCTCTAACTAAAATACCATTTTTAAATGTTTTAAAGACTTATTATTCTAAATATTTCTCATTAATGTCCATGTTTTATAAAATGGTTTTAAGGATTTATTTATATGGGCATTAATGTTTTAAAATTAAAACTCCTTTTAAAAGTTTCAAAGTGGTATGAGACACTTTGATTCAAAAATCTATTTTTAAATGGCTTCTTGACAAATAGTGTGACTTTTAGATGTTTTCAAGAAAAGGGGGATTGTAACATCCCAAGTAAGTAATGAATAATAGATATTTTTATCTATGTCTATTAATGATTAAGATAGTGTTTTAGAGGCTTAAAATGAAAATAAATCCAATCTTAAGCATGGAATACACTAATATTCTTAAAAGATTGTTTTACTACCTTATGATGGAAAACCCTTTTTAAATCTATCTTTTGAAAATTTTATAAACTATGTTTGTAAAAATAAACTTATTATTTTTGATTGGGACATAAAAATTTACTTTGTGTGAATTTTTGGTATTTTTCTGACAACGTTCATTTTTTAATGAATAGTGAAAAATACTGCATTTTACATCAAAACTGCTTTTTTATCTAATTTATTTATATGATTAGATTATCATTTGAATTGGTCTTAATGTTTAATATGAATATATTTTTACCATTTAATCCATTGGTGGTCATTGGAATAAATTTCACTTTGAAATTGGACTTAAACTAGTGTCAATCTTTTGATACTTATTGTTTCATAAAATCACGCTATTTGCTCTGACAGCGGGAATTAATTATTAAATTAATTAATGTTACTTATATGTTTTGAATTTTGTAAAATAGACTTCATTTTTGAATTTGGAATATCAAATATATCTTAGGGTGAATTTTGGGTAATTTTCTGAAAAACTTCAATTATTGATGAATAGTGAAACCACTAAGTGGTACTTATAAAGACTGATTTTCCGTTTAAATGAAATTTTGCCATCATTGTGTTTTGAATTTCAAAAATCTGACATACATGGTTGTCATTAAGAAGTAAAATGTGGTTCAATGAGATTATAATAATTTTTTGGTGAATAGTAACTTATTATGTTCTTAATCGCGATTAGTGGTAATTAGGGTAGTTTAAGGTAAAAATAATGATTTAATAATATGAAATGACCTAGACACATGTCCCAACCTTATTGGTTGTGTCATGGACGACAAAGACAAGACATGGGTCAACTTGTGGACCCCATGTATCCACATTGGTTGGGAAATGACATAAATTACTTTTTATTTAATGTAAAAGTAAAAATGACACAAACATAATATGTTTTACGAAAACAATTTTTCCATGGGGATATAAAGATCAGATTTTTGATTATAAATAGTCATTGGAAAGCTAAAAATATTTCATACATCATAGTATTTTTTTTATAATTTTTAGACATTAAATAAATTAAATTATTTATGACATAATAATGAAGCAGCGATGACATCATTATTTGACGATTTAAATAAAATGGAAAGATAATGTAAAATCTATGAACGACACATGTCCAAAACCAATTGGATGAGTATATTTCGAACCCTAATCACCTTATCCACGAATTATATCAATGGTGGACCTTTTAAAACCGAAACACATTTTCAAATAAAGTAATATTTCTTTACTTTCCAAAAGTGCCCCTCCTATCCTCTTATAAAAGGCCCCCACCTCTACCTCATTTCACATAATCCTCAAGCCTTTGTCTCGGCCAACACCTGCCCATTTACTCTCTCCAAATCCCTCTACTAATCCTAGAGGATTCACTTTGGGCAGAATCCATTCAAAGGAAGCCTTTAGGCTCAAATCAAAAGGAGTTACACTTTTAAAGGTAATTCATTCTCTCATGTTCATTTGTTTTATTTTGCTTCTCCAACCCCCTAAACTCTTTTTATTTACTTATTTTGTAACAAAAACAGTATCCGTAATATACTAGGATGTTTTTATAAGATTTATTCGGGCTACACTCTCACACAACTACATCAAATGGTTAATGAACATACAGTTTCCGTGGATGGAGAAATTCTGCCTCCCGAAACGATGATTGTTCAATACTCATTTAACACCTTCAAAGGTGGCCATTATGATGTCACTATTTTTATATATGATATATAATATATTTATGTTTTCCTCAAGCTTCTGTTTTTTTCATTTTGGGCATACCTTTATGGTTTCCATTATGGGTAAACACGATATCTTCATTTTAGGAAGTGCAGACTACCGCCCCCTGAAAGTGATTTGATTTGTTAATACCATATGTGGGATGTGTAAAGGATAAAGTTAATGATACTATATATGTTATTATACTGGAATTATAATATACTTATATATCATTATGATTCCATTCCAGAAAATACAAAATAGAAATGGTAGTAGCGTTCATGCGTACGTACGGCTTACCGTCTCCATGTACGGTGCATTTCATTTCTTACCTCTAAATGTGATGTAATATTATAAATACATGTATATGATGAATATATATGATATATATGTTATCCAAATCATTAATATCATTCTGGATATAATGAACCTTTGACCAAATTAACAACATGTAAGTGTAAGAAGTCTATTTTTGACTTAAGAACCAAATACTGACAAAATTAACATTATTAACTTAAATGATTACATGATGTTCATAACATGGTATAAAAGGAATAATGAACTTGAAAAAGGTTCTTAATCAAGTAGAGATTAACTCATGTTTATTATTTAGGAGATTAAAAACGGTCGGGTCAAGTCGGATACGAGGTATGGGACTTCGTCTCAATCTCCTTTCATTGAGGCATATTTTATTTTATACACAACTTTCTTTTATACGGTGTATAAACCCCTTTGAATTTGATGTTTATTCAAAAGGAATATTTTTTTATACGAAGCGTTTACTAAATGACAAAAGGGAATGTTTTTTTCGTACGTATGCGGCGACAACGACTTCTCCGCCGTCGTGACCGTTATTTGTGTTTCGGCTTCCTCTACAAGCCATACCTTCTTTTAAAAAGAAAAATAAATACCATGTTTTACTTTTCTTTTATTTTGGTATCGAAAATGGTTTTCATAATGTTTTATATATTAATGTGATGTATTGATATCTTGTGATTGAAAGGTGGGAATGTTATGTTTCCTTTATGCATGTTTTAGGTGGTATGATTATGTTGAGGTTCTTGGGCATTATTATGAAAACGGGTGGCTCCGTGATAAACTAAGGGCGGATGAGCCCGGTATAGCTCTCCAATGCACTGGGTAACGCGAAGGAGTGAAACGTTAAGGTTTCACCGAAGAGATTTTAGGGAATATACTATGATGGGTATTCCAAACGTAACCAAGAGGATTACTCCCTACGTAAGAATGTTATGAATGCCTCAAGTTACCTTTATGTCTTATGATTTCTATGATTTATTCATGATTTTATGAGGTATGTTAAAGTACCTATGTTTTATGGGTAAAGTATGATTTCATTCTTATGTATATATGAACTCATGTTTCCTTTCCATGTTTTTATAACCCATACTGAGCTTTTTAGGCTCATCCCTAGTTTTTTTGAAATGTTTTTCACAGGTCAAGGGAAAGGTACATGATATGATGATAGTGTCAAGGAAGTGTCAAGAAATAATCCATTTTTTATTTTAAATGTGTTACCATTGATGGGAATGAAGAATACTATCTTTATGTAACCACTTTGTTTATATGTGGAATGTAATCCATGTTTTATGATCTAATTCTCTAAAACTCTAAACCCGAAATGATCCTCAATGTGTAATCTTGTAATAACTCATGATTAAGTAAGGTTTAAGGCTGGGGCATTATAGTTGGTATCAGAGGTCGGTTTAGATAACTTTAGAAGTTATAATTTTATTGAATGATTATCCAAAAATAATTTTTTATGGTCAAATTGAAGTGATATAGCATTTGAAGATTACCATGTTGCTTCATCTAAGACATGTTTGTTCAGAATGGTTTTCCGTAGAGGAAACAAGGAAGTAGTGCTTGGAAGGCATATAGAAGGAAATAACCTTCCGAATCAGCATCCTGAGATGGTCAAGATTGGAACTGAACAGTTTGTTGCAGTAATGGCGCAGTTGACTCAGGCTATAAATGGTGTTGGTATCCATGAACAAGATCAGCCAGACCAACCGCAGAGGAACATGTCAGTGGTGGAACATTTCATGAGGCATCATCCCCATCATTCAGAGGATCATCTGACCCTGTGCTAGATGAAGGGTGGATTAAAGAACTGGAGAAGATTTTCGATGTCCTGGGGTGTTCATACAATCAAAAGGTTAGTCTTTCTATTTACCGTTTGGAGGGTGAATCAGATCAGTGGTGGTCTATGGTTAAAAATATCAGTGACGCCGATGAGATTGATGATCTTGACTGGGATGAATTCAAAGGTATATTTCTTGAGAAGTATTTTCCTAAGGCTATTCGACTTAGGATGGAAAAGAAATTCTTGGAATTGAGGAAAGAGGAAGACTCAGTGGCTACCTATGAAGAAAGGTTCACTCGATTGGCAAGGTATGCTCCAAATTTTATCCGAGACCTAGATAGTAAAATCAATCGTTTTTACTCAGGATTAAAGCCAAAATATCGAAGGGAATTAGCTTCTCGTGAGTTTAAAAGTTATGAAAAGCTTGTTCGATGTGCTGAGAAGGTGGAAATGGAGTTTTCTGATGACCAAGTGTTCTATAACAACCAGCAGAAGAAGAGACCGAGGTGGCAGGAGAAAGGTAAGAATTCTTCAAAAAAGTCTGATGGTAAGAAAACTAAGTTTCCAGTTTGTGATAAATGTGGAAAAAGGCATGCTGGGGAATGTCTTCTGAATTCTGGAAAGTGCTACAAATGTGGTAAGATGGGACATAAGGCTCGTGATTGCACTGAAACAGATCAAGGTGAAGGTAAGACCAAATTTTATTTAGAGTTAGTGAAATGTTATAAGTGCAATGAGATGGGATAACTGTTGATCCTGCAAAAACAAAAGTTGTGGAAGAATGTCCAAGACCCAAAAATGTAACCGAGATTCGTAGCTTCCTTGGTTTGGCGGCCTATTACCGAAGGTTTGTTAGAAATTTTTCATGGTTATCTAGTCCAATGACTAAGCTAACTCGGAAGGGTGTCATGTTTATCTGGACAAAAAAATGTGATGATTGTTTTCAGGAATTGAAAAGAAGATTGGTGAATGCTCCAGTTTTGGCACTACCTTCCAGGAATGGCGAGTTTGTTATATACAGTGATGCTTCATTGAAAGGACTTGGTTGCGTCCTAATGCAGAATGATCAGGTAATTACTTATGCTTCACGATAGTTGAAAACTCATGAGGTAAATTACCCTACACATGATTTGGAATTAGCTTCTGTTGTTTTTGCTTTAAAAATTTGGAGGCATCATTTGTATGGAGAAAAGTTTGAAATATATACCGATCACAAAAGTTTAAAGTATATATTCACATAGAAAGAGTTAAACATGAGACAGAGGAGATGGATAGAATTAATCAAGGATTATGATTGTACAATTCATTACCATCCGGGAAAAGCAAATAATGTGGCTGATGCTTTGAGTCGAAAAAGTAATTCTTCATTAACAATGTTGCGTTTGGAACGTGATCCTTTGGTTAAGGATTTGATGAACTTTGGCATAGAAGTTGTTGGTGCAGGAAGTCCTTCTGTTTTGTTTCAGGTATCAGTGAGATCATCTCTATCAGATAGAATCAATCAAGCACAGAAGCAAGACAGTGAGTTGTAGAAAAAGGTATAGCTGGTTCAGAATGGTAAGTTACCTGAATTCAACATTGATAATGATTGTGTTTTGAGATTTGGGAAGAGATTGTGTGTACCTTGTGATTCACAGTTGAAGAGAGAGTTGTTATGTGAAGCTCATAGTTCTCCGTTTTCAGTTCATCTGGGCAGTACTAAGATGTATAGAGATCTGCGGGAGTATTACAGGTGGGATGGAATGAAAAGAGACATTGCTGATTTTACTGTGAAGTGTTTGACATGTCAACAGGTTAAAGAAGAGCGGCAGTAACCGAAAGGGATGCTTCAGCCTTTACCAGTGTCAGAGTGGAAATGGGAGAATATATCCACGGACTTTTTTGTTGGATTACCAAAGACATCTCGAGGTAATAATGCAATCTGTGTTATTGTTGATCGCTTGACCAAATCTACTCATTTCCTTGCTATACAAGATAATTTTTCCCTAGATCAACTTTCCCGTTTGTATCTTAATGAGATAGTCATGTTACATGGAGTTCCTCTCTCCATTGTATTAGATCGTGATCCCAGGTTTACTTCTAACTTTTGGAAAGGCCTTCAGAAGTCTTTGGGTACTGAATTAAATTTCAGTACAGCTTTTCATCCTCAATCAGATGGGCAGTCAGAACGAACAATTCAGACCTTGGAGGATATGCTACGAGCTTGTTCTATGGATTATCAGGGAAGTTGGGACCAACATATTTATTTGGTTGAATTTTCATATAATAACAGTTTTCATTCTAGTATACAGATGGCACCATTTCAGGAATTATATGGGAAGCGGTGTCGAACTCCAGATTTCTGGGATGAAGTTGGTGAAAGGAAGTTGATGGGACCAGAATTGGTAGAAGAGATGGCAGAAAAAGTTCAGCTAATTCAGAAACACATGAGAACAGCTCAGAGCAGGCAGAAGAGTTATGCGGATAACCGGAGGAAGGATCTATCTTTCTAAGTAGGTGATCATGTTTTTCTGAAGGTTTCTTCTTGGAAAAGTGTGATGAGATTTGGTAAGAAAGGAAATTTGAGTCCAAGGTTCATTGGACCATACGAAATTATGGAGAGAGTTGGATCAGTTGCATACAGAGGGGCTTTACCTCTGAGTTTATCTCAGGTACACAATGTTTTTCACGTTTCGATGTTGAGAAAGTATATGCCAGATCCATTTCATGTTTTGAGCCCCGAGGTAGTTCATCTGGAAGAGAACCTATCTTATGAGGAACAACCGGTCCAGATTCTTGACCACAGGGAGAATGTGTTACGGAATAAGGTGATTCACCAGGTAAAGGTTTTGTGGAAAAACCACATGATTGAAGAGGCAACATGGGAATCTGAAAATGCAATGAGGGATAAGTACCCCCATTTATTCGATAAGTAAATAAATTGTGGGGACGCAATTTTCTAAAGGGGGGAAGGATGTAACATCCCATGTAAGTAATGAATAATAGATTTTTTTATCTATGTCTATTAATGATTAAAATTGTGTTTTAGAGACTTAAAATGAAAATAAATCCAATCTTAAGCATTAAATACGATAATATTCTTAAAAGATTGTTTTACTGCCTTATGATGGAAAACCCTTTTTAAATCTATCTTTTGACAATTTTATAAAATATGTTTGTCAAAATAAACTTATTCTTTATGATTGGGACATCAAAATTTACATTGTGTGAATTTTTGGTATTTTTCTGACAATGTTCAGTTTTTAATGAATAGTGAAAAATACTGCATTTTACATCAAAACAGCTTTTTAATCTAATTTATTTATATGAATAGATTATCTTTTGAATTGATCTTAATGTGTAATATGAATATATATTTATCATTTAATCCAATGGTGGTCATTGGAATCAATTTCACTTTGAAATTGGACTTAAACTAGTGTCAACCTTTTGATACTTATTGTTTCATAAAAACACGCTATTTGCTCTGACAGCGGGAATTAATTATTAAATTAATTAATGTGACTTATATGTTTTGAATTTTCTAAAATAGACTTCATTTTTGAATTCGGAATATCAAATATAGCTTAGGGTGAAGTTTTGGTAATTTTCTGAAAAACTTCAATTTTTGATGAATAGTGAAACCACTAAGTGGTACTTATAAAGACTGATTTTCTGTTTAAATGAAATTTTTCCATCATTGTGTTTTGAATTTCAAAAATCTGACATACATGGTTGTCATCAATAAGTAAAATGTGGTTCAATGAGATTATAATATTTTTTTGGTGAATAGTAACTTATTAAGTTCTTAATCGCGATTAGTGGTAATTAGGGTAGTTTAAGGTATAAATAATGCTTTAATAATATGAAATGACCTAGACACATGTCCCAACCTTATTGGTTGTGTCATTTCCGACCAAGACAATCCATGAGTCAACTTGGGGACCCCATGGATCCACTTTGGTTGGGAAATGACATAAATTACTTTTTATTTAATGTAAAAGTAAAAATGACAAAAACATAATATGTTTTACAAAAACAATTTTTATATGGGGTAATAAAGATCAGATTTTTGATTATAAATAATAATTGGAAAGATAAACAGATTTCCTAAATCATAGTATTTTTTTTATAATTTTTAGACATTAAATAAATTAAATTATTTTTGACATAATAATGATGCAGCGATGACATCATTATTTGACGATTTAAATAAAATGGGAAGACAATGTAAAATCTATGAACTACACATGTACAAAACCAATTGGATGAGTGGATTTCGAACCCCTATCACCTTATCCACGAATTATATCAATTTGGGACCTTTTAAAACCGAAACACATTTTCAAACAAAGTAATATTTCTTTACTTTCCAAAAGAGACCCTCCTCTCCTCTTATAAAAGGCCCCCACCTCTACCTCATTTCACACACTCCTCAAGCCTTTGGTTCGGCCACCCCTGCCCATTTACTCTCTCCACATCTCTCTCCTCATCCTATTGGATTCCCTTTGGGAATAATCCTTTCAAAGAAAGCCTTTAGGATCAAATCAAAAGGAGTTACACTTTTAAAGGTAATTCATTCTCTCATGTTCATTTGTTTTATTTTGCTTCTCCAACCCCCTAAACTGTTTTTATTTACTTATTTTGTAACAAAACCAGTATCCTTAATATACTAGGATGTTGTTATAAGATTTATTCGGGATACACTCTCACAAATCTACATCAAATTGTTAAAGAACATACGGTTTCTGTGGATGGAGAAATTCTGCCTCCTGAAACGATGATTGTTCAATACTCATTTAACACCATCAAAGGTGGCCATTATGATGTCACTATTTTTATATATGATATATAATATGTTTATGTTTTCCTTAAGCTTCTGTTTTTTTTTCATTTTGGGCATACCTTTATGGTTTCCATTATGGGTAAACACGATATCTTCATTTTAGGAAGTGCGGACTACCGCCCCCTGAAAGTGATTTGATTCGTTAATACCATATGTGGGATGTGTACAGGATAAAGTTAATGATATTATATATGTTATTATACTGGAATTATAATATACTTATATATCATTATGATTCCATTCCAGAAAATATGAAATAGAAATGGAAGTAGCGTTCATGCGTACGTACGGCTTACCGTCTCCATGAACGGTGCATTTCATTTCTTACCTCTAAATGTGATGTAATATTATAAATACATGTATATGATGAATATATATGATATATATGTTATCCAAATCATTAATATCATTCTGTATATAACGAACCTTTGACCAAATTAACAACATGTAATTGTAAGAAGTCTATTTTTGACATAAGAACCAAATACTGACAAAATGAACATTATTAACTTAAATGATTACATGATGTTCATAACATGTTATAAAAGGAATAATGAATGTGAAAAAGGTTCTTAATCAAGTAGTGATTAACTCAAGTTTATTATTCAGGAGATTAAAGAACGGTAGGGTCATGTCGGATACGAGGTATGTGAATCGAACCTACAACCAAAGTGCGACTGGTATTTATCGGCTACCACTGGACTACGTGAAGTCCCTAGTTAGTATAACTTATTCTTTTTAGTTAGATGATTTTATGAATTTAGAGTAAGTTGATTTTGGGTTATCTATGGAAATTATTAACCTATCATGGAGGATATGTGATTAGGTTAATTACTTTTCAATATGATACTTTAAGAGCAACTAATGTTATTTGGAGATAAGTGTTTATTTGTACTTAAGAAGACTATGTGATTAAATCTTTCAAATATTGGGGTTTCAATCATAGTTTAGTTTAAATTGAATAATTTTAAGGACAAATTGTTTATTTAATGGTCTTTGTTGAACTTTGGGTATTGTTTGAAATTTTTTGGAGATTAAGAATAATTTTTTTATCCTTTATGGGTATTATCTGATCTCATACTAACCTTTTAGGTTTTAGTTTTGGATAAGGTCTAAATACATGGGAAGAATATAGTTCTCTTTTGTGGATTAGGTGATTCTCTAGTAGTTGATTATAGCTCTCTTAATGTAAACAAGTCTTCCTAAATACTCATCATTTGGGGAAAGTACGAGTTTGTGTAAGAAATCTAGTAAAATTTGAAAGTCAACATGACAAGTAAGTATGTTTCCATAAGATAAAAAATAAATTCCTCAATGAAGAGTAAATTAAAACAAAAAATTTGTCTATTAACTTTTCTTACGGGGGAATCGAATACCATTTAACCCACCACAAGTATATGATTTTCTTTTGGTTAACTTTCTCCTAAACATGTTTTCTATCACTCTCCCTCAAAATAAGACCCTTTGTTTTTCCTCCATATCCATGTTTTCCTACATGGAATCCTTGTATTGGTTAACTTGGGTGACCTTTGTACTTCACTTTATTTATTTCAACGTGATTGTTTTTCTGATTCTTGTTCCGATGTGGGATTTTCAATGAAGTTTCGAAGCCCAATTTTAAAATTGTGAGGACGCAATTCCCAAAAGGGGGGAAGGATGTAAAACCCTAGGTAAATAAAGAATATGAAATTTTCACATTTATCCATATTTGTGAATGAAACATTTATATTAATTTAAAGGGGACACTATGCTCGATGGCGTACCAAATATGCAACAACGAGTTTCTTGAGAATCTTACGTTGCACACTAATAATAAAATAATATTATTTTAAATGGTAGTTAACTCCTAGCTGTTGTAATGGCATGAATGAACAGAACTAAATACAAAATGATGATATATTTTTGTCAAATAGTTTTACTCTTTACAATAAATGTTAGAGGATTAAAAATTCAAATGAATCCAATTTTAAGCGTAAACCTTCTAATATTCTTTAAAAGGTTGATTAACCGTCTTTTGATAGCAAAAATATTTTAAATCCGATTTTTGACAATTTTATGTGTTATATTTGACAATATAAATTTCATCTTTATAATTGGCATATCAAATTTTACTTCGTGTAAATTTTTGGTATTTTTCCGATAAAGTTCATTTTTAATGAATAGTTAAAAATGTTGTTTTTTAATTCAAAACCTCTTATTAATATATTATTTTTATATCATTAGATTATCTATTGAATTGGTTTTAAAGTGAAATTAGAATATATTTTTACCATTTAATCCAATAGTGGTCATTGGAATTAATTTCACTGTGAAATTGGACTTAAACTAGTGTCAATCTTTTGATACTTATTGTTTCATAAAAACACGATATTTGCTCTAGCAGCGGGAATAAATTATTAAATTAATTAATGTAACTTATATGTTTTGAATTTTGTAAAATAGACATCATTTTTGAATCTGGAATATCAAATATATCTTAGGGTGATGTTTTGGTATTTTTCTGAAAAACTTCAATTTTTTATGAATAGTGAAACCACTAAGTGGTACTTATAAAAATTGATTTTCCGTTTAAATGAAATTTTACCACCTCTGTGTTTTGAATTTCAAAAGTCCAACTTACATGGTTGTCATTATGAATAAAAATTTGGTTCAATGGGATTAAAATAATTTTTTGGTGAATAGTAACTTTTAAGTCTTTAATCGCAATTAGAGGTAATAAGTGTAATTTAAGGTAAAAATAATGTTTTAATAATATGAAATGATCTTGAAACATGGCCTACCCTTATTGGTTGAGTCATGATAGACCAAGAAAATCCATGGGTCAAATTGGGGACTCCATGGAGCCACATTGGAAGGAAAATGACGTTAAAACCTTTTTATTTAATGTTAAAATTAAAAGGTCACAAACATGTGTTGTTTTACTAAAATAATTTTTAAATGGGGTTATACAAGTCATATTTTTGACTATAAATATTAATTATAAATTTAAAAAGATTTCATACATAAAGAAAGTTTTCTTATAATTTTTAGAAATTAAATAAATTAAATTATTTATGACACCATGATGATGCAGCAAGTACCTCATTATTTAACGATTTAAATAAAATGAAAATATAATGTAAAATCTAAGACCTAAACTTGTAAAAAACCTATTGGATGGGTGTATTTAAAACCCTTATCACCTTATCCTTTAAATATATAATTGTGGGACCTTTTTTATCTGAAAATCATTTTATAACAAATTATCTTTTCTTAACTTTCCAAGAGTGCCCCTCCTCTCCTCTTATAAAAGGCCCCCACCTCTACCACCTTACACACACCTATCAAGAAATTGGATAGGCCAAACCCTGCCCATTTCATCTCTACAAATCCCTCTCTTCATCATTGAAGCCTCACTTTGGGCATAATATTTTCCAAGGAAGCCATTGAGCTTAAATCGAAGAGAGTTACCCGTTTTAAAGGTAGTGTTTTCTCTTCTGTTCTTATGTTTTATTTTGATTCTCCAAACCCTTAAACTCTTTTTATTCTTTTCATTTGTGAAAAAACCAGTATCTGGAATATACTAGGATGTTTTTATGTGATTTATTATTGCTACAATAACACACACCTTCGTCTAATGGTTAATGAACACACTATTTCCGTGGTTGGTGATTTTCTGCCTCACGAAACGATGATTGTTCAATATTCTTTTAACACATTTAAATGTGGCCATAATGATGTAAATGTATTTTATATATGATATATATGGTATTTATGTTTACTATATGATTCTGTATTTTATATTTAAAACATACCTTTATTCTTTTCATGTTGTGCAAATGCGATAATTTCATATGAGTAAGTGTGGACTACCGCCCACTCAAGTGATGTGACTGATTAATTCAATACATGGAATATAAAAAGAGTGAAAATAATGAACATATGTGACCTATATAACATATATATTATAATTCAATTATAATATATATATATATCTCATATATTTTTAATTCCATTAATATGACAATAAAATGAAAGTAGCGTTCATGCGTACGTACGGCCTACCGTCTCCATGAACGGTGCTTTTCATTTTTTTATCTCCAAATGTTATTGAATAGTATAAAATGAATATGTACTGGATATATATGATATTTTAATAATTAATACTATTTTTTAAATGATTTACTTATAACTACATGGGCAATCATTTTCGAACAAGTTTATTTTTTTACTCATGTACCAAACATCGGCAAAAACATCTGATATGAACTAACATTATTAATCAATTATTATAACATTATAATATGAGATATGAACTGAATAATAATCATTAAAGGAGGTACTTAAACAATTATAAATTGTCCAATGTTTATTATTCAGGAATAGAAGGAAACGAACAAGACAAGTCGAACTTGAGGTAAGGGATCCAACCTCCCGCTTTCTTTTCATGTACCTTCTTTTATGTAATTTCATTTATTCATCATGTTCTTATGTTGTAGGATGTTATTTTATATTAACCACACTATATTTTTTATTTTTACATGATGAGATACCCCCTATAACTCTCATCAATTCATTTTCTGAATTTTGAAGTGACGTTGTTAGGCTGTCAAATTTTTGCAAGGGAACTTTTTAACCCAATCTTGATTCTTTGGGATAAACTTGTACTCCTTGAATATGTCATTATATGAATATGTTTGAATAACCTATTATTGTTTTACACTTAATATCCACTTATATTTGGTGTATTCATTTGTCACACATAATTATGTAATTGATTTATCATTAATCCAAGGATATCGTCTTTGTAAGGGACTTCGTCTCAATCTCCATTTACTGAGGCATATTTTGTTTTATAAACAACATTATTTTATATGGTGTATAGAACCCTTTGAATAATATGATTATTCAAAAGGAATCTTATTTTATATGAAGCGTTTTACTAAATGACAAAATGAATGTTTCTTTGTCGTACTTATGCGGCGGCAACGACTTCTCCGCCGTCGTGACCATTATTTGAGTTTCAGCTTCCTCTACAAGACATACCTTTTCTTAAAATGAAAAATAAATACCATGTTTTACTTTTATTTTATTTTGATATTGAAAATGGTTTTCATAATGTTTTTAAATCAATGGGTTGTATTAATATATTGTTATTGAAAAGTGGAAATGTTATGTTTCCTTTATGCATGTTTTATGTGATACGATTATGTTATGGTTCGTGGGAATTATTATGAAGATAGGTGGTTCCATGATAAACTAAGGGAGGGTGAGCCCGATATAGCTCTCCAATGCATTGGGTAACGTGAAGGAGTTAAACGTTAAGGTTTCTTCGAAGGGATTTCAGGAATACACTATGATGGGTATTCCAAACGTAACCAAGAGGGTTACTCCCTACGTAATAATGTTATGAATGCATCAAGTTACCTTTATTCCTTATGATTTCTATGATTTATTTGTGATTTGATGAGGTATGTTAAAATTCTTATGTTTTATGAGTAAAGTATGATTTCATATATGGACTAGTGTTTTATTTTCGTACTATTATATCCCTTACTGAGCTTTTTATGCTCATCCCATGTTTTTGAAATGTTTTTCACAGGTAAGTGAAAGGTTCATGATATGATGATAGTGTTAAGGATGTGTCAAGAAAGAAACCATGATTTATTTTAAATATGTTTCCGTTGATGGGGAAAATCCAATACTATCTTTTATGTAACCACTTTTTTTAAATGTGGAATGTAATTCATGATTTCTGATCTAATTCTATAAAACTATAACCTGAAAAGATCCTCAAGGTGAATTATTCATTTAATTCAACATTATGTAAGTTTTAAGGCCGAGGCCTCGTAGTTGGTATCTGAGGACGGTTTAGTCGTCTTTAGGGATTACGAGTTTTTTTAGACACATGATTAGTCCCTATATGTATTATTTCAGTTAAATCCTTGTTTTATGACTTTTTTTAGGTCAAGTAAAGTCAGTTACGAATGGATGGAGATGGATCTCAAAAGACATTCCTATCTCTTCCTGATGACATTTCTGCAATAATTATTGATTCCTAAAATTAATAATATATAATTATATAATTTCACTGTATTATTCACACATAAAATAACTAAATATATAGAATTATGATAGTTATTATAGATTAATAAGGGAAATTTAATAAATACATGAGGAATTTTTGTCATTATTTTCATAACATTCTATGTATGAATACACTATGTTAGAGTTTTCATATGGAATTCATATGAAAATAAACAGTGAAAATATATATGATGATAAAATTATATAATTTTAAAACCATATCACGAATGTTATAAAACTAATGAGGAGTTAAAGGTGGTTATTAAGAGATAAATACAATTTAATTTAATTTGAATCCAAAAATATTATATAAGTCTCAATATGAAAAAATTTAGTTAATTAAATAAAAACTTCATAACGTTATTTGTTTTAATTTGAAATATTTTTAATAATTATAAATCATTTTTTAAAATTTCATTAGAATAATACCACACTTGTTTTTTTGATTTTATGAAAATAATATTTAATTAAATACATTGAATAATTTATAATATCTATAGGGAATAATTGCATATAGTGTTTAAGGACTTGGAAGAATCTTAGAAGAAATACTAATTAATGGATCGCATAAGGGGCTCAGACATGTTGTGCTTTATTTATGAAAATATAATAGTGGTGTCTATGATAGGTGGGCATATCTATGAAGATGGGGGAAATCCTCATGTATCTTATTTTGTATAGGAAATGAGAAAACCCATATATGAAAATAAGATCAAGATTAATTTTTTTATCATATTATTAAAGGTGATTATTTTAGGATTGTTAGACAATTTAAAAAATAAATCGACCATTTAGTGAAATTTTCACCATTGAGGTAGGTCGGAAGATGTTACTTTGTCTTACCCATGAAAATTTATGGAAAATATGTTCTATGTAATGGAGGTTATAATATCCCAGGCCTGGAAAAGGGATAAACTGTTAAAGGAATTTGAAATATTCATTTTATGGATGGAGAATTTCACATAAAAGAATCTAATAATGGATTTAATGGTTTCAACATTAGGAAATGATGTTTTCAGACATGGATTATATTTTTAATGATGTCATAGGGGTTCAGGAAAACACTAGATAAAGTACAGACATACAAGGCTATTATAAATAGATAATGTAGGAAATTCACTATATAAATCACAATCATGACATTAATCTATGTCATAGGGTGTGGTTTAGATGATATATATTATTAAATACCAAGGGGCTTAGACAAAGGAAATAAAAATGTATATCTAGTTCACATTTTGAATTTGGGTCATGACATGATAATAGTTCACTTTGTGAATTATTTGGGATGGTTTCGTAAAAAGTGCTAGCATGGGTTCAATACCCCATATTGTCATGAATTATTAAGGAAACTAGCTTAGATGTAGCTCCTCCCCCTCTAATTGGGTCCCTTTTATCCATTCTATCCTGCTTTCAGACTTAGCATAGTTGTGTGTCTTGGATATCTCTTTTTAATCTCTTGAGTACTATTTATTCATTCCTTTATTTAACTATCCATAAGAAATGGAATATCAATAAGAAGTATTTTAAACTATATTTAGGGATTCTATCCAATATTTGTATTTCCCTCATTTTGACTCAGTTAATTGAAAATAATGGATAAAATGAATTTCCTTTGTATATTTTAGATGGTATATATGTTTTTCCCTCAAAGGTTCAAAATGTGTAATATGAATTATTGTACCTCACATTGTGTAAACATTATGTGTTTCCCATAAAATGTGAAATAATATATATAGAACCCAATTCCTATAATCACATAGCCATTTTTTATCTAATTTAATCTATTATATGTTTCTCATCTCATCTAAAACCGCCCCTTTAGTGTGTTTATTATTTTTATTTGTCTATTATTCATGTCTGGGTAATTAATCAACACTTCTAGGTTGTTTCATAAATGAAAAAACTTATAATTATTTCTTACACATGATCACAATTTACGTGTGATGAATAATCACTCTTGTAATGAATAATTAACTTGAATTAATGGAATTGAAATGATATATTCATCCCTATTTAAAAAATTAAAACCTCCTATGAGGTATGTTATCTTCTTTAATAAAATAAGGAAATTAAATTTAATATTTAAATGATTAATGGGAATGTCACTTTTTATGTATACTTCACTACTGATATAGAATTCTTATACATGTTCTTATTTATTTATTAGATTTGATATTTGTTATGGCATGTTTAATATCATTTTTTTACTTTTTTGATATATTTAATCGATTATATTATTTGCCTTTTGAATCGACTGACACTCATGATCATCATTATAAAACCCCTTATATGGTCTCTAATGATGATTAATATTTCATGTGTGATTAGTGATATCAGGTTTCCTATATATAATTACTGGCATGGGATTAGGGGAAATTTTTCTTATGTTATGAATTGAAAAATAATTTGGATTCCATTTCATATAACTCTATGGATACGCTCATAGGCTAGATGTTTTCAAAATTCTCTTAGTGATTCTTGTGTTTCCTTTTTATAGAATTCAATGGACGAGATCATTGTGAAGTTATATGTTACGAGAAATACATGCTTATTATTTTAATGGAATTCCAAGGATATGATAATAAATTGATAGAAATAAATTACTCATTGGGATCTACTTGTGTACCTCTTACAAGATTCCTTGGATGAGCTCATAAAATATACAGATTATGTCATAAATGTTTATTTATTTCATATGTAATGTGTTATTTCTTTATTTGGATATTAGATAATACGTAAAAAATCCTGGGACTATGTTCTTGGTGATTATTTCCCTTATTATTATATGAAACCTTATCATTTACTGAGATAACCAGTTATGAATTCCCTTATCTAGAACTCATAAATTTTGTGTTCTTGCATAGATGTCATAGTTACGCAATGAGTTCTAGGTAGTATTATGTCGCTATGTATAAGTCTATATATGATCATATGTATAGAGTGAAAATAATATGGTACATTTCTACATATATATTTATATATTCATATGGTGACACTTGTTAGGAAATAATATGTCTTAGGTTGAAGTAGGTATGATCAACCAACTATATAAGAGGAACACAATCACAACTTGTTACATTACATTATTTATTCTCTTGTTTATTGATTATAACTATAGACAACTATATTTTTTATTCATAGACTACATATCATTAATCACCCTTGGTGGGGGACTATTGGGTACATTTCCCACCCTGTTCGAGTCCCATAACAATTGAGTACCTGAAAAATCCTCTTGTTTTTATGTTCATGTTTATGGATTATGCATGTGCTGTTAATTTGATCCTGAGAGCATAAGAGAACATTAATTAGCAAGATATCAGGATGCAATTGGAGTATGTACATGGGGATTTTTATTTATTTTTAATATACATGTACTATTCAGTATTTTTCCTCCTAGTATATGATGGTTTCTTTGATTATGTAGCCTTATCTAGACATTAATGAATGATTGTATATTTTGAATTCCCCATTTTATCAGTTTATTACAATTATTTTATGTTATCAATTTTATATACTTCTTCTATTGTCGATTGATTTAGTACTTATTATACCATTGTGCTACTCTAATCATGTGAGTATAGTCTACCCAACATACAAACATTGGACCCTCATTTCTAGTCGACATCCTTTATAATTCATGGATACATATTTGAGGAAATGTGATCTATCATATTGGAGAACTATTTAAGTGGATCTTAGGTTTGGGCACTATAATAATTCTCTCATTTCCCACCCAATAACCATGAACATTTCTATTCTCTATCTTCATAGAATTATATTTTTCATTTAGAAAAATTTATACAAAAAATGGGTTGATGTCCATTTATGTTTACCAAACATTAAGTAGATTGTGACAATGGATTACCATTTACTCCACATAAAACTACATCATACCTCTCAGGTTGGTTATTTCCCAAAAAATACTATTATTAGATTTTATAGGATAAATATTATTTTGATAATAGGTTTCATGGTTTATAATTTACTATAAAATATCATTGGAAATTCTATTATGATCACCACCCTCTAATTATGTGTCTCTTATAACATGTTCATTGATACATTTTCATTAATCCAATAATGGCCTAGAGGCACTGTTCTCTTTTTCCACATCATCATCCATTTCATTCCACAATTCACTAGATGTTTCATTTTTGTCATGATTGTTGGTTTATTTTACATTCACACAATTTTTTTATTCTTAGTTTATTACTTAGTTATCCACAATGCAATATCATTCCAATTTTTTAATGTTTAAATAATTCCTTGTGTTGGGGTCATTATCTAGTTTTACAACATTCTAGATCATGATGCAATTAAAAATTTAATGTCCAACCATTCAAATAATTCATATAGGGGTGGAACATATTCATAATCCACCTTTAATTCTCATTTTTAATTGTTACAATGAATGTAGTTAAAACTATAAGATGTCCATCAAAATTTTTATTGACCAAAATAATGGCATAAAGACTAATTTTCCAATTCAATGTATAATGATATGTCATATTTCATACACCTATTTATGCAACAAGATCAATCAAAATTTTCTAACGGTAAAGAATCCAAATTAATTTATAATTTAACCAAAATTTGATCTGAATAATTTATAATATTGATGGTATTGAAATTAATAATCCATATATAAATTCACAGAACCCCGTATTTTAGCTCACATTTCAAATATTTAAAACCTAATTAATATATTTTTGTCTTAAAAATAAAATTAAATAATATTCTCCCAATTTGAATCATTTTCTATTTTCTCTTATCCCAATTATGACATATCATGGATGTGAGTTCAAAATTCATCTATTTATTATATACTTTTGAATAAATCATATGTCCAATGGTGGAGAACATGAACATGTGATGTCTATCGTGAAGAGCCCCCATGACGGTGACCCCAAAGAATCCCACATCCTCTATTTCCATGAATGAATACTTCCTGACCACATCATCCTTTTTGGTCCCATTCCATGAAGAGAATTCAAACAAGATATCCATTTTCTTCTAGAAATATAGTATTTATGTGGATCAACCAAGAGATTTTGGTTGTCCTTATATTTAATTATATTGTCGAGTGAACAAAAAAAACATCCATGAAAGATTTCTTATAATTTAGATGAAATTATTACAAGAAAATAACTAAAAAATTGATGTGAGTCTATCATTGAATTCCACGAATGGAAAGCACTATTCTTCTATGAGAATATCTCTTGATGACATTTCATCTTTTGATTGAATATACTCAATGGTCGTAATAACTGTGAAATGTGTATTACTGGTATGGTGATAGTTTTAGAGAACATGTGATTTAGAGATAGAAACCCCTCAATAAATTCCTAACAATTAAATAATAATGTTTGATATTGATAATGAGTTCTTTGATATTGATAAATTAATTTGGATAGGATTTCAGACATTAAAATTAATTTTTCATTTTATGATAGAATAATTTATGTTATCTTTGATGAATCATATTATATTTTTATATTTATGTAATATATCAATCAGTATATTATTTTATTTATTATCTAAAGAGATAATTAATAGTATGATGACTTTATTTTTTAATTAATGTTTTATAGTGATTGGGGTTATTTTTTAAAAATATTTTCTTGTTTTAAAAGAATATATGAAAGTGGGTTCTAGTGTTTAGAATGAGAAATTATTTGTTACATTATATTGTTTAGGGATAAATTTTTAAGTAAATATGGTAAAAAACAAGTGATAAAACATTTTTTATATTTTGTTTTATGAATTTGTGTAGACTATTTATTTATTTATTTTTAAGGATATAATGGTATGTAATGGCTTAAGATGAACAATTTGTGTTATTAATAAGGCCTTAGAGATTAATGTATCATTTTATACTTAGAATATTCATCCTTATTGGATAAATTGTGAAATCCTTTTTGTTTCTGTAAAATATATATAGATAAAATAAATGATGTATCATTCTATTATAGATCTTTGGATTCTTTAAAAAATTATTTTATTGATGCATACATGAAAAATTCATATTTTTCTATCATTAGAAGAATATGTGATCAAAATAGGTTGTAACTATTTAAACATGAATCCAAAGGATGAAATTAAATTTAGGGATATGAAGAAACCATGTTAGTATAATTTATCATAGGCTATGGAAATTTAATTTCAAAACTCTTGGAAATAGGACCTTGAAACAGATTTTTTTTTTCAATTTTTACAATTATTTCTATAGAACTGAGGTTCCTTTCACACCTCACATATTTATGGTTTTTGGCCATTAAAATTGTCTATATTATGTTCAACGTCAATATATATATAGTATTTATACATTATCATTCTTATATATGTACATATTTTACTTAACAGTCATGGTTTACTGATCGGGAATCTTAATTATATGTCATTTTAGGTAAAAATTATGTTATTACCTTCTACATTTCAGTGGATTTTTTATTTTCCCTTTATAAAATTTAAGTTTTAAGAAGGTATATTAAAATATTGAACCCCTTATTACAAATATGAAAATTATGGGGTTGTAATTTCATGTTGGGGGATAATTTAATTCCCAAAACAATTTAAATATTATGCATGATAACTTGCATAACATGCAACACTAGGGTTCACGTGAACTATTTACTATGATTGTAATATTATTTAAATATGAAAATTATAAAATATTAGATAAATTATACCATATAAATAATAACAAAAAAATTATGAAAAATATCTATAATGGTACTTAATAATGAAAATATATTGATTCATTCATAACAAATAAGCCCTTAGTTTCTAGTACAGTCATTTTACGCTTCATGAATGTTCATTCTTCAAAAATAAGTTTTATTTCATTTTATATATGAATATTATACAAAATATCTAACATTTTTATATATTTTAAATTATTTAAATATTTCACTTTTTTAAATCAAAATATTAATAATATATTTTTATTTATTATATGATATTTCAAAACATTATTTTTAAGGAATATTGGAAATACCATTTAATCTAAGAAATTTATTTCTATTGACTAAATAATATAATTTTAAAAGATACATTGTGTTTTCATATTAATATAAGAATATAAAAACCACTTTAATTAATAATATTATAATTAATTAAATAAGAATATGAACTATTCTTTGTTATATTACAAGTTCATTTTTAGGTCTTGAAAGACACATTATTCTAAAAATTTGTTTTTCTTTTACACATAATGTGTTTTTTATTAATATAAATAATTAATAAATACATAATAATGTTTATCTTTATTTTAAATTGAATTTATATTATACAATTAATTTTAATATTTTACAATGACATGAATCGAAGTCAATTCAATTTAATGCATAAAAAGGATGTTTCTAAATAAACTAGTAGAATTATTTTTTTAGGATTTATAGAAAATAAATTCATTCACTTATAGAAATTTAATCTAGTAAAAAGGATTAATTTTTTTTAATATTTATAATTAAAAATATATAATTGTGTCAATTGAATTTTTAATAAATTAGAATTGTAAGTACATAACAATTTTATTATAACTATTAAGGTTAGAATGTGTTTATTGGGGGAGGTGGTAAACTAATTTATAAAGGAATAAATACCATATAAAATTGTTAATTATACTTTTTCTGAAAGTATTTATTCATTTTAATCTCCATAAATTTTATTCAGGTCCATTTGGAGCCACATTCACATGAAATTGATCTTATATTTGTGAAATATTATAATAAATTCCATGTGTGTACCTCCTCTCACTTTAAAAACATCACTTGTTTACCAAAATAATAAAACAAATGTTCTTTATATCCCAAAAATTACCAACTAAAAATCCTTAATTTATTTACTCCCTTCATCCAATATCTACGTTTCTTCCCCTATGACCAATCTTAAAATGATGAACATGTATTCTAAAGAATGTCGATAAATGAATAGGTGTAAAACTTTTTTATGCTCTATAAATAATATTTATATTTATAATTACCCTAAAACCATTTTATTCATCATTAAATAGTTAATATTTGATCATAAAAATAATAATTTGTTTTTATAATGTTTTCACCACCATTTCTCACCTCCTTTCAATTAAATAGGAAACCAAAGTATCCCTCATGCGCATGTGTAGACAATAACATCCATATAAAAATATAATTAATTTTCAATAACCATACAACATGGATTTTTGTTATAATATATTTAATGACTATATAAAATATTGATGAAATAATTATTTTTCTTGATAAAAATATCTTCTCAACCATCTTGTAGTCCCATATATTGAAAAATGATAACGTCCCTTCGTGGGTATGCGAAGACTACCACATCTACAATGCGATGTGATTCGTTTTTCATTACTTATTTAATTGGATGATAATAAAGAAATAATTAATTAATATTTATGATATTTATGATAAAATAATTACTCATTAATGTTGAATTTTTATAAAACATTTTTTCATTCCATGAAAAAATAATTGGAAACATCACTCTTTTGTACGTTTTCACTTCTATCTCTACAATGTGATGTAATTAATTTTCCATCATCTATTTTTATGAATGATTATAAAAGAATATATCATTATTTAATTGGATATTTATCAAAAATTATTATCATGGATTTTATATAGAAGTGATAAAATTAATGGCACCATTAATTTTGAATAGAAACAAACATGAAAATGAAATATTTATCACTCGGAAATGAGATTTTAAATATTGATATGTAAATTATTGGGTTTTGAAATATTTTATGTGGTTAATATATGATATGATAAGTGGGTAAATGGTTATTTAATATAATAAAAATATTTTTTAAATTATTATATAGTATTTTACATCTCTTGGGATGAAATTTAGACTTTTGGTAATGGTTCTTCATCTCCATTTTGTCTCATTGAGAAATGATTGATTTTATGTTCGTATTTGTATTTATTAGGTATATATACCTACATAAGACATGTTATATAATTTATAATTCTTATGTCAAGGTATTTAATCTTAATATTCCAATTATTTAATCTAATAGGATTTGATTCGAATGTTACAATTTTAGTAATGCATTGATATCTCAAATTGTATTCTTTAGGACCAATGTTACATTATATGCCTATATTAATTTATGAGTAGTTTATAATGACTCATTTGATATGTTATATCATTAATATACTTATATTCAGGGTATAAAATGTAATTATTAAATAAAGAGTTCCTCATTATGGAAACAATGTTGCATTCCAAATGCTCTAGGAGGCATTCTCATCAAGAACCATGAATTCTTCATTCATTCTTTAGAAGACCAGTTCATTTAGCCTTTTGTTAAAAGAAAATCATCCTCCTTGGTGTCCATTCGAACAAGATTCATTTCAAGGGTTATTGTTAGAATATTTATCTACATAGAGCCCCCTACTTATCATGATTTTAGAGAATTCATCAAAAATATTCACAATAACACTCATTGGCTAGTAAATATGAATATCCAATAAGATTTTTCAATTCAAATTAGTTAGATCCGCCTTGATCGATCAGGTTAGTTCTTCAGATCATACAATTTATCAAAAAATATATATCAATGATAAATAGGAAATTTTTGACGAGTTACATGATGATATTTCCTAAAACATTTTTATCGATGACGTCATCCACAATGAATATATTTTTATCTAGGAATAATTTCCAAATGGTTTTCTCAAATAAAAGAGATTCTATATTCATTTGTTTCAAGGTTATCAAAAACGGATTAATGATTTCAAAAAAATTGGTCACGCCTTTCTTGGTTCTCCCTTACATGGACGTTATATTTCAATAAGGTGTCAATGAACATAAACTATTAATGTACTAGAATTTATCAATGTTCTAAATATGTCTTATGTACCCATCATTGGGAAGAAGTTGATCATATTTTATATTATATAAAACATACATCATCCTTAAAGTATGTCTTGCATACCATTTTTTTGATACACCTCCTCAAACCGAATAAATTTCAAAACATGCATAAATTTTCATCAATTTTCATTTTTCCACTAATGATATTATAGTTTCAATGTAGCATAAAAATGCACTGCATTAAAAAAGTTTTGGAAACTCAATTAAAGATATCATTGTTCTATAGAACTTAAATCATTCTAGATATTACCCTCAACCTCATAGAACTCTTTTAGATTGTTTTCTACCTAATTAACTCGTTGGATGAAATGAAACACAAAAATAGCCTCAGTGGAAAACTTGGGTACATATTGGAAATGGTCCATTTTTAATCCCATAATGGGGATGTTATGGAGTACCTTCATTATCCTTGAGGATATTTTACTACTCTAGAAGAAGAAAATATGGGCCTAAACAAGGTGATGTGAACATGCATGTAAAATTAATTTGAAAATCATCTGGTTCAAATGTGACTCCACTGCCATTGTTCAATCCACTAGGATGGGACATGTGAACCTTTCATGAAGCTGACAATGAAAGGGACTACAAATATTGATAGTATATCTTTATGAGATACATTATCACAGATACATTTTGGGAGGTTATTTATATTTTTGATGGTCTTGAAAATAAAGGTGTCAATGAAGACGGGTGTATCTCCTCCAACATTATTACTTGTGAAATGATATCCACTTTTATTTAGGAAAAATGAAATTTTCCTTTCATCAGACTCTTGTAGGCACTATTTCATTAAATAAAAAAGCCTTTCTGCTCCTTTTTATCAAAATCATTCTTTTGATATTATATATGTAATGGGATTTACATATCAAAACATATCAAATAAGTTAGGGTTTTATGATACATCTCATTTTTACTGGAATTATTTATTCTTAGTTTTTTCAATTATGAATGTATATGATATGCCTCCCTCGAAAAAATTATTCTATTATATTATTAGTATTTCAATGGATAACATGTTCTCTGTTTATTATTTCACTATTTAACTATAAAAGAGACCATATTATTGTTTTCATGGAAAAGTTTATTTATTTCTCCCATCGGTCATGAATGTTTTTATTTGATTTTTATATTATATTTAAAATGTTTTCATTAATAGTTTTTCCATTCCCTAATTATTTTATATATTATTTTTTGTAACCCCGAAAAACAACAAAATAAGAACATTGTATTAAGTAGTGTGTATCAAATGCAATACAAAGCCCATAAGGGTATGTAATATCCCAAGTCCATACTATATATTAAATTTTTTAAATATATTAAATATATCATGAAATGAATCTGACACTTTCATAGAAATAATCACACACAATAATAAGTTTTTTTGATGACATCTATTTAACAGACGACTAGATATTTCTATACAACAATACATAATTAAAATATTGTTACATAATATGGTAAGAAATAACCTAGGAATTAGATTAATGGTAATGAATAATAATAAATAAATTATTAATATATATATTTATTTGATATAAAAAAATATTTCATTGTTTAAAAATTTATTAGAAATTAAAACAAGAACCAATTGAATGTAAAAGAATTATTATTATTGATAACTATTTCTATACCCACGAATCAAATTATCCATAAAATAAAATTAATTACAATTACATAGTGATATTACTTTAATTTATATGTTATATATTCAATAAAATATTTATTAAATTCATCCAATATATTTATGGGACAATATATAAAAACAAACCCACTATTACATATAAAAATCTACATTTTTATAAGGTATCTTTTAAAGGCTTTTAATGGAGAATCTGTTTTAAATATAATTTTGGAAGTTTTATATAAGGTCTATGTCAAAATTAAATTCATCTTTAATGGTGAAAAATTAAAATTATCTTATGGTAATTTTAGGTATTTTTCAATTACGTTTCATTATTTAATAAATAGTGAAAATAATGAATTTTAATTCAAAACTACTTTTTGATCTAATTTATTTTCAAGGATAAATATTTTTTTTTATTTTTTTACAAAATTAATTAGATCAATATTATATAATCTAATTAAATTTAGTTCATTTTCATAAAATGAAATTTTAAATTGTACATAATTGTTCTAAAATGATGACTATTTATTCTCTAAGAACCCACATTGTTGTCCCTCAAAAATGATTAATTTTCAGTTAATTATTGTCAATTAAGTGATTTGAATTTGGAAACATGAATTATTTTTTTTTAAAAATTATAAATCATAATTTATAATATTTTTAACATATTTTTTGAATAAAATAATTATATACGTGATTAAAATTTCTAAAAATAATTTAGAGGAAAAATATTTTAACAAGGGATTGAACTATAAACGTAATAGCCTGAATGACATGAAATCATGTCCAAAATAGATTTTATTACAATAATTAGACCCTATAATCAATATAATATCATTTGGTCTATTTTTGGAGGCCCATTAATTGGGATATATTTCGGTGGAATTCCCATTTCCATAATTTACATGAGAGAAACTCTTTCTCTACTATAAAAAATCACTCACCCCATGCACATACTCACACCTATAAAACAACATTTCTCAACAAATATATTCCAAATAACACTTATATATTATCAAACCAAAATATAATCTGAATATTGGTCTTAAATCCATCCAAGGAATCCCTTTTCTTCATACCAAAAAGAGTTTCATGATTAAGGGGTGATATATTTCATCAAGATCCTTTTGATTTATATCATTCTCCACCCCAATATTTTTTCAAATTACACGGTTTAATAACAAAACCAGTGTCTTAAATATAATTAGATTTCTTTCTTTTAATGGATATACATATAATTACACACATATCCCTCTAATTGACTAAGTACAAAAAGTTTATGTGCACGGAGAACTATGAACTCATGAAATGATGATTGTACGTACATTCCTTACAACCAATCATGGTGGGAATTAATAGAATCACTAAAAATATAATATATATATATATATGATATATATAGTTTATTCATTATTTCTTTAATTTTTATATTTAACATACATTTTTATTTCCATTTTTTTAAATATGATAACATCGTATGTGGATGTTTGGACTACTACCTCCAAAAAGTGATGTGATCCGATCACCCGATACATGGAATTCATAAATTATTTTTTTAAATTAAAAAATGTGATATTAAAAAAACATATATTTTATATTCATGAAATAATTATCTTTCTTTAAATATAATATATATCATTTCAAGTATTACCCATCCACACACGTAAAAAGTCATAATGTCGGTCTTGGACGTGGGGACTGCCACTTCCTTGATATGATGTGATAAATTATACATCAAAATAATTATATATATAAGTATATATAATAAAATATTATAATATGAATTATATAATGATCATCATAGGCAATTTTATATTTATTACCATCTTTCCGTAATGATCATTGAAAAATGGGAATTCTACTCATTCGTATGTATGACCTACCGTCTCCTTGATAATATCATTGGTTTATTTTTCATATCAATATTTGATGATTGATTTGAAATGTATAATTACTGTAATAATTTTATAATTATTTCCTAATTTTTATTTTTTAGATACTATATATTGACCAATTTGACAATAGTTTACCTAAAAAAGTTGGTTTTGACACAAAACTGAATTCAGTCAAAACACCTGAAGCAAATACAAATTATTAAGTAGTTTTATACCACATAGAAATATGTGAAATAAAATTATTTATAAAATATAGTATTTTATGAATAATTAAATTAATCATCATATTTTTATTCTTTAAGAAAGTGAAGACACAATATACATGTTGGACTTAAGGTAATCAGTTTTCATCTCACCTTTAAAATCAAAGAGATAAATTTCATATTCATCTATTACATATTTTATGTAGTGTGTATACAAACCATTTTGATATATTATATCATTAAGACATTAAAATTAATGGTATTTAGATCTATAATTTAATTTTTTTCTTTCAATAATCTTATGACATAAAATAATTCTATGTTGTGTGGGACATTTTTAATGATTAATGATTATTTCCATCAAAATTAATTTTAATTATCATTTATTTCCATATGAGGAAATTTATTTGAACATTATTTATTAATCCCATTAATTTTATTATCATATGGTTATTCATGACCATTTTCAATTGACAGTACCATTTTCCACTCTTTGGAACTCAAAATATTTTGGAAAATGTTTTTAAGAAAACCCAAATTCATTTTCCCTCTAGTCAAAAACCAATTTTCTTATTAAAATCCATTGTACAAAAATTGCTTTCAGAATTTTTTTTAATGTTTTGAAAATTATTTATTAAATAAATTTGAGTCTTTTTGAAGTTCAATCATTTTTTTAACGGAATCGTAATTTCACATTCTGAACAAGGAATTTTAATATCTTTTTTGTAGTGAAAAATTATTGTTCCTTTTACCTCGTAAGACATTTACAGATTCACCCATGGTCATTTCATTGAATCTTCCTTTTCCTTTTTAAAATGAAAATTTTTAAGTAAAATTATTTAAATGTGATTTTAAGATAAAAAGTTTCTAAAACCGTTTTTCAAAATAAATCTCTATTTTCATGAAATATTATTTTTAAAAATTATTTTTAAAATATTTATATTCATAAAAAACCCATTTATTTTTACTCCACATGGGATATGTTTTATGGATAACATAATTAATCCTCCTCTTTATGGTTTATGATTTATTTGGAAAATGATAGTATTTATGTTCACTACCTTGATTCCTTTTAGTCCCCATTAAATATTTAATTCCCAATATCATTTTACATTGAATTTTCTAAAAATAACCATATCAATTTTCATGTTTATGATTATTCCTTGAACCCTATAAATTATTTCACATGATGGTTATTTTTAATGATATTCAATTATTTGGGTAAATATTTATAAATTTGTATACTTTATTAAATACATATATTTTATGTGGAATATTTTTTATTTGATATGAGGAATTCTTAGGACATGAAATTCATGGGTTGGGAATATTTATGATAAGAGCTATGAGTTGGGGATCTATTAATGCAAGCCCCATGATGTGTCGTTAGTATCATGATATCAAATTAGTTAGTGAAATGTTTAGTTACAAGAATAATATATGGGCTTACACTTATAGACATAAAATATCCTATGAAAGGTATTTATGGTAGTAGTTCGTGGTCAAGATACATTACATCTAATAACACTGTATTGAATTCCTTTTTATTCAGTATTTATTCATCAAAGGGATTGGTTGTCGACATGTCTATAGATACATTTAACTATTAATTCATTAAATAAATGGAAATGCTGTATGTTATTTTTGTGGAGATATTATTTACTCACTTCATTTTAAATTATTTATTACCTAGAAAGTGTCTTCAGTTATTTACCTTTCCATATTATTTACTCACTTGCATGAATTCTATCAATTAAATGTAATTAATACTAAGTAATTTACCTTTCCATATGGATTATTATAAGTGAATCATAATTACTTCTTGTATAATTTCCACTTACAATTAATTTTATCTTACCCCTATTATGATTCATTTACCCATACTTTCTCGAAGTATGATGAGAAATTTTTTCGAGGATATTCTTTATAGAATAATGTTATCCTCGAATGAAAAAAATATTTAGTGGTTATTATATGAATTTATAATTCAAGAATGAGGTATGTATCTTGTTTACCAATATTACAAAACCCTTCAGTCCTTTGGGATTTTATTTCTTGTAACCATGCCAATATAAAGATATTAGAAACTGGATCTAAGGTTACTAGGCTCAGATCTCCATATTTGGTATTAATGGATGTGTAATAGTATCCTTTGAAACTAGATTTAGAAAAACAAAGATTAAAGAACCTAACCATGTGGTACAATTAAAGGATAATTATACAAGAAACCCATGATATTATAGTAATGTCGAGATTTTGTGGGACATCATAGAAATACACCCATGTATCGATACTGTATGTGGACATGGTTGTAAAACAGATATACTTTGTTGAATAAAGTTTGGTTGGGTATATTGGAACTGACTCAGTTTTACTCGATACATGAAAACAATCCTTATTGTGCACCTAGTTCAAAAATTCTGGTGGAAAAACATTGAATAATTCACAATTTTCTTAAAAACATTAGGAAGGATTTTAATAGATAATAAAAATGAATTTCCTAGATTAAAATATTGAACAAGGAAGGTCTTATGTAGAAATTAAATATATTATTTATTTATGTATCGTGGTTATATTAAAAACCTTAGATAAAATGTTTTTTTTTTCATTAACCTTATTTTAATAATTTCCTTCATATTTACTTTTGAAATTATTTTCTTATGGTTTTAGAAAAGATAACATGTATGGTGAGTGACTACCTATCATGTCCAGTAAGGCTATATAATGAAAACTCACGACCAATGAACGATAAGGGTTTCATGCCTACTAGGGTACTATGTGATGTCTTGGTCTATTAATAATTACTTTTAAGACAAAAATTGATGAATAAATATTATTAATGTACTAATATTGTAATTATTTATGTTTATGAATTTGTATATTAACCGTATTGAAATTAGGGAATCATTAAAGAAATCTAGTAGGACCATTCATGTTCTAGGGGAATTAAGACCAGAAAAACCGTATTTTAGATTTTTTGGAATCAATGTTGATTTTTGGATATCTGTTTAATGATGAAATATTTTAATTAAAATTTTAGTGAAGAAAACAAAAAATAATAAAATTTGGTTTATAGGAATATATCAAGTAACATTAATTCCTTATATATTTGTGAAGAAAATAATTCCACAACATTATGAAAAGTATAATAAAGTAAATTCTTTTCCCTAATACCTTATGTGTTGTTGAACTGGTGGTCTTATAAATCCAAAAAATATTTATGGATTTTGTGCCCTCAAATTTCGATTGATCATTCAATTTTTTTTTTGTGATTTATGAACTCAATCACTACCTATAATTTGTTACATTTTCCCTCCATGTACATATCAATACATCCTACTAATTTTCTCTTACATATATATATTTTTATGTCTTAGTCCTTTTGTCCATTGAAATTACCATTCTCTATTTTATAGATGATTTTTTTGTAGAACAGTCTCTCGATTTATATTTAAAAATTGGACATACTAAATAATATATTTTTATTATCTTGCTTAAAACATTAGGGCATAATTTATTTATAGTGGGGATAATATAATTCTTGAAAATTCTAAAATAATAACATTTTATTTTATTACATGTATAACATGAAACACCAAGAACATAATGGAATATAACATGACAATTCATTACAATATAATTACTATTTTAATTAAATATAATATATATTTCAATTCAATTGATGTTTAGTTAGTGTGCATCACACACAATGAAGAGTTCCATCCACGACATGTGTTACACACAAGGCCGAGTTTTACCAAAAACTAATATGTTATTAAAATAATGTTATTTAATATAATAAGAAGTAACCTAGATATTATATTCAAGGTTATGAAGGATATTTACAAATTTATGAAAATATATGGTTTATATTTATATAATATTATTTTATTGGTTACAAATTAATTATAAATCAATGTAAGATCTTTTTACATATAAAGGGATTTTTTTATAGAAAATATTTTTATGCATAGAAGGTTGTTTTTACCTAAAAACTAAAATTAATTACAATTAGTGGGTAATATTTATTTATTATATATTTTATTTATTAAAGAAAATAATTTTGATTTTCATTCAATATATTTGATAGACATCATTTAACAACAAACCCATTATTACATATAAAAAATCTATATTTTTATAAAGTCAATTTTACCACCATTTAATTTATAACTGATATTAAATCCATTAAATTATAAAATAATATATTTTATATCCCAAATTAAAATTCATCTTTGAAATTGGAACTTAAAAATGTTCTTATGCTTATATTTTTCTTTTTTTCTCTAATGCTTTATTTTTATGAATAATGAAAAATATGAAATTGTAATTCAAATTTCATTTTCATCTAATATATTTACAAAGAAATAAATTAGATCTTTTATTTTTTAGAGACTAATTTGATCTATCTTATTTCAGTTAATCTAATTTAGGTCATTGGAATCAATTTCACATTGAAATTGGTTATAAAAAAATCCCAATAATTTGAACGTTTTTCCTTTTAAAACAGTAATTGTTATCCCATTTGCGAAATTAATTTTAAATTAGATTTCATCACTTAGAAAATTTTGAAAAATTGAATTCTATATTTTGAATCATAATAATTTATAATTTATAACAATCCAAAAATATTTTTTGACAAAAATTGTTTTCAAAAGTGATTTAAATTAATTACAACGATTAGGAAAATAAATTACCTTAACAAGGATTAAACTGTAATCGTAAGAGCCACAACGACGTAGAATCTTGTAAAAATTAATTTTATATAAATAATATGACCATATACTCCTTTTTATTAATTTTTTCTTATTATTTGATACATTTTAATTTGTAAAAACATGGGTGGAATTCCATCGTGAAAATTATAGAAGAGTGCCACTCATCATCAACTATAAAAAGGCACTAACCCATTCTACTAACTCAAAACACTAAATACAATTTTTATTGATTTGTATCAACCAAAATAGAACAAAAAATTCCCTACCCCCTAAAAAGTAATCCTCAACTTGTTTCGAAATTCATCCAAAGAAGCAGTTTGGAAAAACCAAAAGGGGTTACTCGATTAAGAGGTTACAACTTTATTCAAGATCTTTAGTTCTATTTCATTCACCATGTTTTCGATTCCCCTTATTATATGATAATATAAAAAAATTACTATTCTAAATATAGTATACGTTATTATTTTAATAGTTTCACCAAAAATGAAATTCCTTTCCAACTATTTGGTAATGAACTTACTGTTTATGTGTTTGAAGAACTACTACCGCATGAAATGGTGATTGCTCAATCTTCCCTTACAACCACTCATAGTGGGTTTTATGATAGATTTTTTTGTATATAAAAGATATAATATATTTTATATTTATTTATTATTCTATAATTATTCTATATAATCCATTCTAGAAATAATATATATGTCATTCTCTTTATTACACTTTCACACACTTAAAAAGTTACAGTGTCATTTGTTGATGGGTCTACTATTACATCCTCAACACAATGTGATTAATATTTTGTCATAGGAAATATATATATAATTTTATATTATTAAATAATATGTTATTTATTATATATTATTTATTCAATAAATACTAAAATTTCTTTCCTTTTTCTATAATGATTATTGAAAAATTGGAATGTTACTCATATTTATGTATGGCTTACCATCCCAATGATTCTAATATTGATGCATTTTTCATTTTCATATTTAATAATTGGTTTTAAAATTATAATTTAAAAATAAATATTATAATTATTTCATGATTATTACATTGTCAATGTTATATAATGACTCCTTGGAAGAAATTTGGATTGGTAATGTTATTTTTGACACATAAAACGAATATGGTTCAAACACCCGACAGAAAACTAATTGTTTGTGTAGTTATATAGAACATGGTAATATGTGAAATAAAATTAATGATAAATATTAAAAATTATAAGATGTAAAATAAATAATTAACATATTTTTATTATTTAATAATATGTAGTCACATAAAGGAAGTCTCATTCAAGGTAAGGGATTTTAATCTCACATTCTACATCCATGAGATAAATGTCATATTCACAACTGAAATATTTTGTGTATTGTATATAATACCAATTTTGATATATTATATCATCAATCCTTATAAATCACTAGTATTTTAAACATTAATTTATTGTTATTCATTAAATAATTTTTTAATGTTAAATGTTTCAAAGAGGTATGGGACACTTTCAAATATTTAAAGATTATTTTCTTAACGAATAATTATAATGATATTTCATTTCCATTCAAGAAAATGGTGTTACCATTGTTAGATAAACAATTAAATTTTCCTCTAATGTGGTTATTCATGTATTGTTTCAAGAATTATTACCATTTTTGAGTCAATGGTACTCAAAATGTTGTATAATGTTTTTTATAGAATAGCTTGACATAATTACCATATTAGTCAAGGAAAATGTTTTCTTTTAAAAACCTTGTTTTATAAAAATGTTTTAATTTTTTACCCATTCCAACATAATTTTGAAAATAATTTTTTCCCTTTTTGTCTTTTAGCCATATTTAAAAAGGAATATTAATGTCACATTACAAATAAATAATTTTAAAAAATATTAACCTTGCAAAAAAAAAAATTCTTTTTTACTTACTATGAAATGTACCAATTTACTCATAATAATTTATTTAAAGATAAATTTAAATTTTTAAATGGGTAATTTTTAATGGAATGTTGATATAAAATGATTTTCATTGATGATTTTTTTTCAAAAGTTCTTTCAAAATAAAAGGACATGCTCCTCATGAATTATTTTAAAATTTTTTTTATAGAATTTCTATTCATCAATGAAGAAATGGATTTAATTTTACATCACTTTGGATATTTTGTATTTAAACCATCCTTATTTTCTCCTCTCTATGGTTTTTGTTTGATTTGTAAAAGGATTTAATTGATATTCACTTGATTGATTCCTTTTAGTCACCTTAAAATATTCAATTTAGTATGATCATTTGACATTAAAATTTCCCTAAATATCCAAATAATTTATCATAGATATGATTATTTTTGGAATAAGATACCATTTTTCATATAGTTTTTACATTGAATGTAACTTTATTATCTGTGAAAATATTTATAAATTGGTATCCATTATTCAATACAGATATTTCATAAGGAAATTTATTTATCAGATTCTAAGAATGTGTGTGACATGAAAGTCGTGGTTTATGGACCATTTAAAGAAAACCCAATGGGCTGGATTCCAGTTAATGTATGACCCATGATGAATTAGTAGTATAATGAGATGAAATTAGTTAGTGAAAACCCTTGGATTTTATTTCCTAGAACAATATATATTTTTAAACCCATATAAAGAAACCATCTTGTGATGGTCATGATCACAGGGATTCATATACCTGATTCATGATGTCCAATAATTAATCAATTCATTCATTTTGATTCACTATTTATTTATTCATGGTATTTTTCCTCGATATATATGTGGATACATTTATTTATCAATTGGATTAATAAATCTTATGTGTTTAATGTTATTTAAAATTCCTTATTATTTACTCACTTCCTTCTCATTTATTGATTATGTGACCTTTATTTTTAGATATTTACCTCTCCATATTTTTACTCAATTTCTACTAGGTTATTGATTCAATGGAACGTATTCTAATATATTTAACTTTCCATAATTTTTATTATCTTTTATTCATTATTTCTTCTTCAATATATTAACCATTCAGAGAATTTTAGACCACCAATGTTATGATTTATTTTCCTTGGATTACCTAATGATTTATAAGAATGTTATTAAATGATTTACTAGATGGAGTTAATTTATCCTCAATAGAAAAAAAATATTTTGAAATTAGTGTATTTTTTTAATTCAAGTCCAATTTATGTATCTAGTTTATCAAGACTCCAAAACTCTTGGGTCCTTCGAATTTTTTTTCCTGTAATCCTGCTAATATATTGGTAGTATAGAATGGCACTATCTTAGTTTTTTCAGGTTAATACACTTTTACCCATGTTTTATTTTCTATTAAATTTTTAATGTGATCTAATATTCTTTTTTATATTTCAATACTTATAACATTAACCATGATTTAAAAAGTACATTTTCCATTAACATACACCTCTTGAATGGATTTTACAATATTTATTGCGTTTCATTGATTTCAATATTACAATAAAAGCACATATTTATATTTTTAAAAAATGATTTCCTAAATTATTAAGAATGTTTTAGATTTTATATAATTGATTTAAAAATGAAAATATACTTTCCGTAAATAATATTCATAGACCTATTATATGAATTTTCAATTATAACAATGTAACATGATGTATCATATGAATTACTATGGATATTGAGAATTATAACAATTTTTATCATTTATATGGATGGTTTATCATTATAATGATGGAATATAGAGAAATAGGGTTTCATTTATATGCGATAATATTTTATGCAATGATAAAAAATTTCATGATATATTGGATTAATTGTGAATATGCTTGATTATGTGAAATTTGGATCCATTAAAAACCTCTAATGGATTGTGTAACTATTAATGTTTTATGTGCATTTAGGGTACATTGGAGGTTACTCAAATCCCAAAAGAGGGTACATGAGAGGTTATCCCAAGCCAAAGAAAAGGTACACATGAGGTCATCCAAATCCCAAAAAATATTCAATAGTGTTAAGACCATTACTTATGTGTAATGAATTTCGTATTGGGTTTTCATAATATAATATTTCTAATATTACCAAACATGGTACATGAGAGTTTATACAATGGAAGGGTGTAATTACCACATATATAGACCATTGAACTCAAACTAAATTTTGTGATGTGTTCAATATTCTGGGGTCACCGGGTCACATGGACAAATACGATTTATATAGATCTTCCACTATGTGAGCTTATAATAAGAACACCATGTGAATTAAACCACAAAATTTTATGTAATAGTGTTATGAATTTTGTTTCCTTGGCTCTTCCAATTGAGATATTTGAACATTTTCCATGGGTCTATGAAAATTTCATTCTGATAAAAACTATATAAACATGTTAGCATGACCATATGAGTAAGAATATGGAATCTTAAAATCAAACTCAACAAATTGAACACAAAATCTATAAATAATTATAAATAAGATTATGGCCACAATGATTCATCATAAATGTTCTATGGAATTATGAATGTGTAAGGAGACTACCAATTGTTTATTTTTCAGTGATATTAGTTGATATAATTTAAATAACATAATGAATGTAGTGTGGAAATATCATTTATAGGTTATTTAATATATAATTTATAATTAATTTAGATGAAAAATATATTTTCAATGATAAACCTTTTGATCCTTTTTATGGATATTATATCATCATTAATTTTAGTGGGAAAATATTAATGGATTAATCAATCTATACCCACATACTCTTTGAATCGATGGATGATGTTCGTTAAAATGTGGGTGCTGGGATGGTAGACACCTATGAATTGCTCTATTAATTATTATTCATTAACATATATATTATTACCTATATATTCTGGATATCGAAGAGTATATTAATTTCATACAGAATTGAAATTATTATATACTGGTTTTTCGTTTTGAGAAAAACTATCAAAATCTTTGAATTGTAATAATTTTATATTTACACTTAGTGGAAAGGTAAATTAAATTTTAAAAACAACCCTTTATCAATTTTTATAACCAATTATATTTTCAATGATAAATATTAGTAATTTTATGATTATTTAAATTATATTTGTTTATTAATTTTTTTAATAATATTAGAAGACATTAGATGCTAAATATAAGTTACATCGGTTCACTAACTCATCTAGTTAATCCTGAATAGAATTTATTAAACTATTAATAGTAATATAATTTTTTAAATAAATTTAATTAACCATATATGCAAATAAATAAATATATATTCATGAAAAACATGAAGAATTATTCATTTTTAAATTCAAGAAATTAAATAAGTATAACAAGTAAAATATTCCCTAAAATGGTAAATAAAAAAATATTTATATTTTACTCTGAAAATAATATTTAAAATAAAGATAATATTCGATAGACATATCCTAAACATGAATATATCATGATTGAATTTATTCGATAAATATTACTTGAATACTTATTATTTTAGAATCCCAAAAAATTATTTATTTTTATTAATATTAAATTCACATGAAGTTACTGATATTCTATATTCACTTGGTTTCTAAACCAAAAATTCCCTCTCTTAGTAGAATTATATGAACATAAAAAACATCCAGGATGAGAATCTATCAACATATACAAGAATGCATATAAAATATAAATATTTTAATAACCACCATATCATTTATATTAATGATAATATATAATTTATTACCTTTTCAATTTATATCTAATAAATATGGATGAATACTCATGTCATCACGTAATATACATGATTTATTTTTTTTAATATGAAAAATTTACTCCTCTATAGGTTACCATAACCATGGGTTTTACTAGAATGTTCAATTAAAATCAACGTGAGATAAGTAAATTTATATCCTTTATTAACATGTTTTTGTGGGATCAATGTATACATTAATGTAGGAAATTCAACAAATATATTAATAATAATCTAAATATTTATTTAAAAATACACACATTCTTAAATATATATATCAAATAACAGAAAAGAAAGTGGTATTCCTATTAGATAGTATATGTTTATAAGCAACCTTATTATATTTATTTGATTTTAAAAATCATGATTAGATGCCAAAATGGCTTACAAACCACCAATACAAGATATTCAAACATCACATGCATCCCATCCAACTGATTTTATCTTTACCAAAGGGCATAATAATCAGAATTGTCACGACCCATCCTCGGGGCCTATGCAGTTACTAACCTAAGCCAGACTTCCATAGGCCAGGGGCTGGTGACTAGCACCCAAAGCGTAAATCCCGATAAAAATGGATGGAATTACCTTTATGAAAGTAAAAAAACACAACAGATTATGCAACAGAACTAAACACTAAGTAAATACTATATACAAAAGTAAGTAGTGAAAGGAAAAGGGGCTGGAAATACAAGCCCAATAGAAAGTACAGTATTACTGAAAAGCTAGTACAACTGCAGTAAAGTAATGCAGCAACCCCTGAGTCGTCCTCCAAGAATCCCACCTAAAGGGTGGGTACAGGTGGTCTCCTCATCACCTCGGGTCTGTCCGTCTGCTCCGTGTACATCTCGTCAAGTAGTCCGCCTCTGGTTACCATCCACATCTACAACTCTCTACCTCGATCAGTGTTGTCTATCGTATGCATCCAACACAACGTAGTACGGGCATAGCCCGTGCAGGGGTGAGTATAATGATACTCAGTAGGGACGCCGAGACCCGCAAGGTCTCACAATATACAGTAAGGATAAACAATAAGTAAGATAAAAACACGGTGCATCAACCAACCCTACTTGGGTATATGCCCATACCAATACCTAAGTCTTCAATAAAGTTCGGCTCAAACTCTCGAGCCCTAGAACAACCCAGTTCACATAGAATGTAAATTCAATAACATCGATGATAATGATTGAAAGTCATGACTCAGCTCACACAAGTATACATCTTTCATATAGATATAGAGATGATCAGATGTAATCACTGATTAATCTATGCTGTCAGATCCATGAAGGATACATGTACAAAAGTCAACGTTGTTAAACCCACGTAGGATTCTAGTATAGTTGTCATAGTTGACGACCCCACAGAGGATTCCAGTACAGTTTTCATTGTTGCCGAACCCACAGAGTATTCCAGAACAATTTTCATCACTGCCGAACCCACGATTGATTTCAGTACAGTTATCGTTGTTGTCAAACCCATGGAGGACTCTAGTACAGTCATCATTGCAGTCGTAGCCAGCTCTAGGCTTCCCGCACTTAGCACACTCAATTCCTAGAGGTTACGCCACTCAAGCTAAGGGGTCGATACATCAACTATCACTAATTACAGAGTTGATGTATCCTGATGTTTTGTCTCGTCAAAAGAAACCCAATACGGCAGACAACCCATCAATTGGATCCCAGTCTAAGAGTTATTGGCTTTTCCGCTTTTGGGGCCCGGTTGGAAATATGCTCATTCCAAACCTGGCCACTTTTTAATGTTGTGAAAAACTCACATAGAGTATCTCAAAATGACCACCTCGTCGTAAGGGTCCCTGTGCCACAAATAGTGCATCGATCGGACGTGTGGTCTTTAAGGTCTTCACATTCAAGTGAAACAGGCCCGAACCATCAAGCCTAGTGGGCTGGCGGGTTGGCTCATTCTGGCTCGGTGGGTCTGACCCGGATAAGGGATCTTCCCGACCCATTAATGTATAGCCCGAACCGTGGCAGGTGGCCCGACCCGTGTAAGGGCGCGGCGCGGCCCGACTGGCCGAGCGATGCGGGGGGAGCGAACCTCGGTTTCCCGAACTGGCACCGCCGAGCGGTGCTGCCCTCCTATCTGGCAGGCCGAAGTCGGCCGGTCATCCCAGCGTGAGTGGCCCATGCTGGACGCTCTCCTCCGCAGCGCGACGCTGTGGGATGCCACTGTTCCACCAGCCCGACCAGCTACGGCCGGAAGGTTCTTCTTCCACCGAGTGGCCCGTGGATGCGGGCTGTAGTTCCTCAACATGCGGCCGGTATACGACCACCGCTTTCTCCAGTCACCGCCTCCCCTTCCTTCACCGTCTCCATCAAAATAGAACAAGGATCAACAGAGGGTCATTGGTTCGTGTTCGTTCGGCCCGTTCCCTCCGTGTTAGTCAAAATCATATGGCGGAAGATTAAAAATGGTTTCAACGTAGAACAAAGAACAATATTATTCAAGTAATTAATAAAAGTGTTTGAATTTTGAAAATTCATTTGTGAATAAAATAATAGCCTTAGATATTATTTTATTTTGGCACTCACTGTGTTGAGAGAATTTTGAGAGAGCTCATGAGAAATATAAGAAAACCCACTAGAAATGACATGTGTTGGCATGTGGGGACTATCATTCGTCATATGACCGTTCGGGCACGTGGGTCGGCCCAAGGTTGGGGACCACGTGTCTGCGGGGAAACATGTGGTACCTGGTGGGGGCCAAGAGTCGATGACCATGTTAAGGCGGGGAGGTTGTGCTATCACCATGTCCTAGTTATTACATTCACTGCCCCCCTTTAGAGCACAACGCCCTCGTTGTGGGCCCTACATCTCAACCTAGGAATTTCACCGCGCTTAAGTCAGGGTGTCGCCTCTGATACCAAATGTAACAACTCGGTCTCGGTGATAGCACAACCACCCCTCTGTAACATGGTCTTCGACTTCTGGCCCCCACCAAGTACCACCTGTTACCCCACAGACATGTGATCCCCACCCTGGGGCCCATCCACATGCCCGAACGGTCGTATGACTAATGAGATTCCCCGCATGCCATCACATGTCATTTCTTGTGTGCTTTTTCCTCACTCACACACACCCTGGGAAAATTCCTAGATGGTCACCCATCCTGATCACTACTCCATGAAAAACACGCTTAACTGTGTAGTTCTAATCAGGTAGGCTCCCAAAAAAGAAAGGTGTACCTTTTGACATGAGTCTTATCATTTATCCATTTAACCCTTTATCATTTAGGGGTCTTACAATCACCAAATGTAAAAACTGGGTCCCAGTGACAGCACAACCACCCCGCCTTAACATGGTCATCGACTCCTGGCCCCCCACCAGGTACCACCAGTTGCCCCGCAGAAACGTGGTCCCCACCCTGGGGCACACCCACGTTCCTGAATGGTCATATGACTAATGATAGACCCCATAGACCAACACTTGTCATTCCTAGTGTGTTTTTCCTCACACACACACACCCTAGAAAACATCTCATATTTTCACCCATCATGATCACTACTCCATGCCAAACATGCTTAATGGATGAGTTCTAATCAGGTAGGATCCCAAAAAGAAAGGTGCACCTTGTTGACACGTGTCATATCATTTAGTCATTTAACCCTTTATCATTTGGGAGTGTTACAATCACCCCCCTCATTAGAGTACAACGTCCTCATTCTGGTCCCTACATCTCAACCCAGGCAGTGCACCATGCTTAAGGTTAGGAACCGCCTCTGATACCAAATGTCACAACTGGTTCTCGGTGACAATATAGCCACCAGACCTTAACATGGTTGTCAACTCCTAGCCCCCACCTGGTACCACCCATTTCCCCATAGACACATGGTCCCCACCCCGGGGCCCACCCATGTGCCCGAACAAAATATCTGAAATTAATTCCGGGAACACCGGTACACAAAATCAAGTCTCGTCAGAACCACAGACTCGTAAAATTCCAAAGTATTTATGAAAAAAATTTCCTTGAATTTTATGGTTCTTTATATTACTCCCACCTCAGGGCTTTATATCCCCATAAATCTACAACACATACTAGGGATAAAAAATGGGGGTAATGAACTCGCATCTGAGCCTCCCGCAGCCAAGTGCTCTCTTGGAGAGTCATATGCTGCCATCGAATGCGCAATAGAGAAATTGACCATCCACGTACGACCCTCGCCTGTTGATTCTTGATGTCCACAGGGACCTCCGTGAATGGTGCCCAGTCAATGATGTCCAGCTCCATGTGGTCGATGATGTTGGACAAGTCATGAAGGTATCTCCTCAGGTGAGATACGTGGAAGACGTCATTCACCCGGTGCAACTGAGGTGGAAAGGACAGGCGGTAAGCCACCTCGCCTACTCTGCTGAGGACCTGTAAAGGTCCGATGAAGCATGGATATGACTTTCCACCCCGGTAAAATCTCCATAGACCTCATCGAGGCGAGACCCGTAGGAAGATGTGGTCACCATCCTCAAACTCCAATGGTCTCTATCTCCTATCAAGATAGAACTTATATCTCCTCTGTGTAGTCTACTTCCTCTCCTGGATGATCTGCACGTTCTCCATCGTAGCCTGAACCATCTATGGTCCTACAAATGCTGACTCTTCAGTGTCAGTCCAACACAGAGGTGACCTGCAAGGTCATCCGTACAATGCCATTCTGACTCACTGAAGTAGGGGAGGAGTGACTATGAGGGACTGCAGAAATGTTTCTCCATCGCTAGCCACAAAGGATATCTGCAACGCGTTCAGCTACTCTTTTGCCTCTCATTGCATCGGAATGCCTGATCTACTTCTGAGAGCATGTACTACAATGTTCCACTTCCCAGGAGTATAGACTATCTCAAAATCATAGTCCAGGTGGAACTCAAGCCAACAGAACCATCTCAGGTCCACGTCCTTCTATGATAAGACACACCTGAGACTTTTATGATTATAGTAAACCGTAAATTGTTCACTCAATGAACTATGGTTTTGATTATCCATTTGTAAAGAACTCGACTACACCCTATTTCGCATACGTCAAACAAGAGCTACTAAGATTTCTCCTTTGCCGAAAAGAGAAATCCGGTCTCATCCCCTTGATGGATCACGTTATTTAAATACAGTCAATCCTGACATGAATGGTACTATTTCATGCCATGGACGACTTCATAAGGCCTCGACGCTACTACCAAGAGATCCAAACCTTACTCTCACGTCTAAGGGTCAATTCACACTATCGGTAGCAGTGTGTGGTCACTGGAAATGACATGTTTTGGCCTGTGGGGACTATCATTAGTCATATGACCATTCGGGAAACAACTGGGTCCCAGTGACAGCACAACCAGCCCGCCTTAACATGGAAGTCGACTCCTGGCCCCCCAGGTACCATTAGTTTCCCCACGGACACATGTTCCCCACCTTGAGGCCCACCCACATGCTCGAATGGTCATATGACTAATGATTGTCCCCATGGGCCAACACATGTCATTTCCAGTGTGCTTTGTCCTCACTCACACACACCCTGGGAAGCATCCCAGAAGGTCACCCATTCTGATCACTACTCTAGGCCAAGCACCCTTAACTTTGGAGTTATAATCAGGTAGGCTATCGAAAATTAAGGTGCACCTTGTTGACATGAGTGATATAATTTAGTCATTTAACCCTTTATCATTTGGGTGTATTAAAATCATCAATCCCTTTAGAGCACAACCTCCTAGTTGTAGGCCCTACATCTCAACCCAGGCAGTGCACCGCGCTTAAGGCTGTCTGCCGCCTCTGATACCAAATGTAACAACTGGGTCCCGGTGACCGTACATCCACCCCGCCTTAACATGGCCGTCGACCCTTGGCCCCCACTAGGTACCACCAGTAGCCCCACAGACACGTGGGCCCCTCCCTAGGGCCCACCCACGTGCTTGAACAAAAATTGAAAAATTAATTCTGGGCACACTGGACCTCGGAATCAAGTGCAGTCAGAAACCACAGACTCGTACAATTCAAAAGTATTTATGAAAACAATTTTCTGTGAAATTTCAGCGTCTTTATAAGAATATTTTCATAGAATCATTATATTCATATTATCTAATGGAGCTGTTATAAGCCTTTGATAGAAAAAATACACTAAGAATATTATTATATTAATTTTATGTAGAATTATAATTATTATTTCATATAATGTTAAATTTTATTCTTCAAATATGTCATATATTTTTTTCTCCAGAACCAACTATAGAAAAGAACTTGTTTCGAGAGTATATTTTAATTTAAAACAAGTTTATTATGGTGAGAATGACTTATAATATCTTATAGTGTATCATTAATAAATAATTGGATACCCTATCTAACAATACATATTGTAGTGAGTGGATAATGTGTTTAATGGTTGAAATTAGGTTGAGGTTTATTTTCTGAAAATTGAAAAGTGTTGATAATTTGTAAAAAATATTTATAGGTTATTTAGGTTGTTTATTAGATAATTCATAATGGAAATCTTCTTTAAGAATTGTAATCTATATAAATATTAAATATATTTAGTATTAAAGGAATTCTTGGAATCCAAGATGTTTTAATGATTAATGGTTGGAAATGAACCTACAAATCTGTGGTGCATCTATGAAAAATAGTGGCTATAGCCATATAATGTGAAAATAACATCAGTAATTGTACAATCCATGTAGTATTTATTTTTTAAGAAATATGGGGTATATTATTTTTTATGATGTTTAACATACCATTTCAATGATGGAGATTTAAAATGAAAATAGTCTTAAATCATGAGGTACAATTTATAGAGGAAACGTCCAAATGGAAATGGTTAATTTGACTCAAAACGGGCTACTCTTTATCAATTGTGACATATATATATCCCAATAAAAAATGAAAATATTATATACTCATGGAACTGTACATTTTATCCTCACATATTATTAATCAATTTAAAAAAGATGAATATGCTTATAAGGATGTTTTAGGAATTTTTCTTATTTCATTTTCTTGTTTTAATACCAAATAGATAACAAGTCATGGAGAATGTTTATTATTTCATTCATGTTTAAGGTATCTATAGAATTTTAAAAAGTGGTATGGTATATAATAAAATTTTAACATAATGACTTTGAATATGAATAATGTGATATTTTCATAGATGTGTTTGAATTAGTTAATTTCTCAAATTTATTTTTATATATCTTTTGTGAGGTATTATGTGATCATGTTTTCTTTGGTTTTACTTATATTTAGAACATATTTATGGAGTTATTTCCCATCATAATAAATCTAAATTGAGGATAATAATTAAGGAAAACATTGTGATCATATCATGATAGTTTTTATATATATCTCATCAAAATAGAGAAATAGTATTTGGATTGATGATAATAAATTTTAAGATTGAATTCAAAAGGATCACGAGAGATAAAAATGAGATATGAGGACACGAATTCTAATAATTATATCTAGTATTCATTTATTGATCCATAATATTGATAAAATAATCGTACATTTTCACATAATAACTACTATATTTCTTATAATTCCATCATCAGAGATAAACGTTTATTTTGGGAGGTGAAGTAAATTTTAATTAAATTAGTAGTGAACATGGCGATGTTTTTAAAATTGAAATCGTTGATTTTTTCTCCTTGTATGTGTCCCAATGTGGGGGATCAAATTAAATGTCCCCTTTTCCACCACTTTACATGATATCTCTTACATAATTTTTTATGATAGATATAAAAATGTTTTTCTTAACTATGAAAAAATATCAATGGAGGGTTCATATAAAAAAGTAACTTTATTACACCCAATTTGGGAATCAAACTTATATTATAAAATCACTGTCAATTTAACATTTTTCTATTTGAGTTAATTATTGATACTAGTTTTACAGATTCTTTGATTATTTTTGTTTTTTGAACCCGATCATCAATCATCTTACAAAATTTATAAAAAATGAATAAATTCTAAAAAACCCAAAAAATGAATATATTAAATATTATCAAAATACTGGGTTCATAATTAATCCATATTTTTTAATGTTCTATTTTCATTTTATTGTTAATATATTTATATTTTAAAATACATGTGTTTTATGGTACATTCATTTTTTTAAAATTTTAGCAAATAAATATAGCTATTTTTAATAATTCCCCAATTAATTTATGTATTACATAACCTTGATAATAATTTTACTATAAAAGTATTATTATATTTAAATATTAGTTATTTTTTATAAATCATATATGAAGCTAGTTATAATAAAAAATGACATTATCATTGATGATAGTTAATCCAAATGATTTCTCACGTTCATGCTTGTTTTTTTATTTTTTATTAACATTATTTATAGGTATATTTAGTTCAATTTTTTTAAATGACTATTTTTTTGGAATACCTATCATCTATATGTTTTTTAATTTGGGAAAAAATTATTTAATTCTAAACTAAATTCCAATTAAATCGTTATTATGTAGGATTAAAATCAAGATAATCCCCCTCACATATGATTAATCCATTAAGAATAAAATGAATCATGGTTGTTAGTTTATTTAAGATGAAATATCCTGGGTTAAGTTTCACATAATAATGCATAATTATTTGGAATGGGATACATCATATGTTCTCACAATTCGACGAATCATTATTTATTCAAATTAATTTTCTTTCTTAAATTTTTGTCATATTTACTAATTGGGTATAAATTATATACATAACATGATGTAACCAATACAATATTTTCATACAAATTTGAAAATTACATTTAGATATTAAAAATCCCAATATGAAGTGAAAATATTATTATTGGATAAAAAATATAAAATAACTATACAAAAACATTAAAATATAGAAATGATCTACCCACCTGAAAACTTACCCTCAATTACTACCCTTTACACATAAAGATTAATTTTTATAGTGAAATATGAATTTTGATAATTAAAATATATATAACCTTGATATAAAAATTGATGTTAATGAATAATTAATAATGTATATGTTGTTTATAGGATATAAGGAAACCATATGACCCTTACAAATATGACAGTTTGAATAGTATTATGACTATTAGAATAGTAATATGACAGTAGGGAATAATAAACTGACTGTTAGAATAATATCCATACTTATATTAGTGTAAAATAATAAGTATGGGTCTTATAAAATGAAATATGTATATTTATACTATTGTCGAGGTAAATAAATGTTTTTCAAATTAAAAATTAAGTGTTGGTATTTTTAACAAAATAAATGCCTAAATTGAAATTTTATTATAAATATACATATAAAAATAATATTTGTTATCGTAAAATGGATTTATAAATTATTATTAGGTTTAATTATGGTTAAAAAAATTTAATGAAGGCTTATGTAATTTTTCAAAGGTTGAGAAAATTCATCATAATTTTAATGTAGGAATTTTGGGAATAAATGGTTATCTTATTTTAAAAATAAATTTATAAAATTTATAAAAATTTATTTATTAAAATTTGTTTTATTTTTTAAATATATAAATTAATAAAAGGTGAGGGTGTTTTTTTCTATTTTAGTAAAATACTAAAAATATCATAAAATAGTGAAATATGGTAAAATATGATATTTATCACTATAATCTAAATATAAAAAATATTGAGTAATGGATGATATATTCACCAATTACATCATAAAAACACACACCATTTAGTATATATTATCACAAGATTCATCATTATTTGTATCTTTTCAAAAATAATATACTAATGATTATAATTTTAATAAAACGTCAATTTCCTCCACTTATAATTACCACCCATCACAACCACTTCTCAACACACCTTCTATGACTTATAGCTTAACAAATTTCTACCAAAAAACATCTCAATACTCTCCAATATATACTATTTTTATTTTAATAAAAATACCAATTTAATATTCCAAAGGCGGAAGCCTAATAGGTGGCATCCAATATCGAAGGTAATACCCTCTACATAGTCTTACTTGTCCCTTCTTCCTCATACTCAAAAATTATTTCATTAAACGTAGAATATTATCTATCATATATATTCATGAATGTTATTATGCAAATGGAATATCCATAAACTATATATATATCTTCTATATTTTTCTAAAAAATATAACATCATTCATATTATGTCAGTTAACCACCTCTGTGGGTGATGATTTTTTTAAAATTACCAAATTAATAGTAGGGTTGAATCCACTTTATATTTTTTAAAATTCAAAAAAAATGAATATTATTTTTTCACATTTTATAATAAATATATTATTATAATATTAAAAAAATTAATCTAGTTCACAGTGGTTGGACAAATCACCAAAATAAACAAACCATATAACATTAATGTTTTTCTAAATGAATAATTAATATGTCATAACACATATGGATACATAGGTCCATTTAAATTTTTTAAGTAAATGAATGAAATTTTAGTTGTCTTACGTATTTTTAATCACATTCTCCTAGAATATCAATAATTATTCTCAAGTCATCTAACATTGGATGCATGAACTGGTCACCCTTAGAAAAAAATTTAAAAGATTATATCTCAATAAATGTTTTTAAATAAACCTAATAAAACAATAAAATATCAAATATATATAGATAAAGTTATTATTTATTTCATTAAATAATCTAAGTTGATTATTCGGACACTACGAAAATTTTTAGAGTTATTTTTGGATGTTATGTGGTAGGATCCATCTAAAACTCAATTTTTATTTTGGTTATGAAAACTCACTCTGTACCTAAAATTATTTTTCTCTTTAATGATATGGAATGATTCTAATTTTTTTTATATGTTTATTAAATATATTCCATGAATAATGATCCTTATTTTTACTGAGATATAGATTCATTATATTCATTTCAAAAATCCTTTTTTTAAAAAAATATTCTTTTATTATGATATACAAAAATATTATTCCACCTATTTCATGCAAGTGTAATTATAATTATTTTGTATTATGATATATTAATTTTTCTGAAAACATATATATGTACATGTTATGATTATTTCATTGAGATGTCTCCCTAATGAATTGGGTCATATTTTTGTCTAATGAGATGATATATATATCAGATTATGGGGTAATCCAAATCCATGTTGGCTCTCTATTGACCATTTGATGTTGTATTATTTGTTAGACTTAACTTATTTCTAGGGCATGTTTTATGTTTTTACCAATTTCCTAAGGTTTCATGTTATAATGGTACCATATTATTTATGTTATTCTACCATAGGATTATTTATAATTTTTCTCTTCTATGATATCATTTTTTGTCATTTGATTCATATATAATTCTTTAGAATCATATTTATTCCCTTACTAGTATATATAACACCCCAATTCATGTTTTTATTACCCAGGTTTTCCAATGTAGTTTTAGGAGTTCATAAGAATTTATGATATCATGATTTAGAATAAAATTAAGAAACAGAGATTTAGTTTGTTTTTGATATATTAGTAGCATAGTCTTATAAATACGCTACAACTCTTTGTCGTCGGGTTGTATTTGATAGATAATATGTTATGAATCTTGTAAATATATTTTTGAAATGATTTAATGTCTATATTTAGCATTAGAAAAGGTATATTTATATTTTGGTATCATGACAAGAATATATTAGTAAAACCCTAGGGATAGGTCTAATGTATAATATAATATTGTAAAATTTTGTTTAAATATAGAGTGATTGACCTCCAAAAAATCACATCCCTATTTAGATAGTACATGTGAGAATGGCTCTAAAAAGGATGTATGCATGGATTACTACACTAAAAAGTTTGTATTGCGTATTAAATAGATCATCACCTAGTTATTTACAAAGAGTCATTACAACACACATGGTCTGACACTCCTGATAGATATTATTTCCAAATTTCATGCACTCTTTATAATCTAGTATTAAGGACATGAATATATGGATATGTTTGAAACCATAATAGGTAATTTACCATGTATAATCTTGATTAAAACCTAGAAACTCATATGTTAAGATATTAGTTTCATTTATTAGTTATTCCTATATGTTAATATTTTTCATTTTCATATATTTTGATAAATTTAATTATTCTCATCCCAATGATTATTTTGGATATAGTAAACAATGAAGACTAGAATCAAATAGTTTGAGGTTCTCTCACATTATCAATTCATAATAATAAAATTTCTTATACGATTATATTTATATGAATTCTATCATATCATAATGGTTTTGTAGAACTATTAAAAATCCAACTACAAAGATAGCTGTTGGGCTATATCTTAGAATAAAAATAGGGAAATTACAGAATCCATATATATTAATATTCCTCAGCCAATGTATGTTGGTTGAACATATAAAAAATCATATCTTAAATCCTTCAGTGGAGTTTTATTATATTTTAGACATGAATTGGATGTCCTTTTACAAGATCAATATTAACATTGAGGAGTGTGAGGTCAAACATCATATTCGTAGTCATCATCTGGTTCTCTACATGGGTAAGGAAGAGGATAAATCTAGATTTTAATCTTCATCTCATGTGTATATATTATTTAATTTTTAGAGTAAATACATAAATCAATTTCTTGAAACAAAAGATATATTGATTCTCAAATACATTACCATTAGGTGGGATTATACTAATGTATTCACTGAATTGTTTTCGGTTTTTCATACTGATTGAGAGGTTGAGTTCTGAATTAAAAATATATATGTATTTCTACCCATATCAAATATTCATTAAATAATTTCCACTATAGAGTTTGAATAACTGATTAATAATTTATAAGATAATTTTGAAAAGGATTTTATATTATTTAGTTCTTCACAGTGGAATTTGATGTTCTTCTTTTCCAATATAATGGATGGGACAATAGGGCTCTTCATTTATTATCAATAACTAAACAATATCATGATAAACAGCATGTATCCAATTTTATGCATAGATGAATATTTCAATCAACTATGTGGGAAACAATATTTCACTAATGTAGTAATTAAATTATGATTTCCCATATTAATGGCGACGAAGGAATATATTTTTAAGGATACCATTAAAACAAGTTACAGATACAATGTGTTCAAAGTGATTCTTAAGGGAATAATAAAATCTCCATTAATGTTTACAAAAAAAATGAATAGAGTCATTATTGATTACCTTAAAAAGTTTTTTGTATTATTAATAGATTATATTATGATATAATAAAAACTAATTTATGATCATGAGGATCATTTAAATAATATTAAAATGATGTTATAAAAGGATAATCTATTGAAATGTACTGTAATTGTTTTTTCTGGATGGAGGATGTACAATCATAAGGATATGATAAAACCAAGAAAGCTATATCGGTATACCCTTCTAAGATAAATGGGATCTATGTCTAGCCGAAACTATAATTTATATTTCGGAAATATAGTTTTCATGAGTTATCTAGGTATTACAAAGGATTTAGGATAAATTTCTAATGATTTCTAAAATCACTGACTAGGATAACTCAGAAGGAAGTGATGTTTTTCAACACCAATGAGTGTGTAGTGGGATTTATAGAGTATAAAAGATTCATTACACCGAATCATCCCTCACACCTCTCTAAATTGGGGATATCTTCATTGTATGATAGAATTAAAAAAATCATTTATTGGGTAATTTATTGATATTGAATGATAAACTGAAAAACTATTCATCAAGGGAATTATAATCTCATTATCAAATCTATCCAACACATGTTTTAGAGTTTAATATAGGGATATTATCATTGATAATTTGGAAATAAATATAAATATTCGCAGAATTATTAAATATATACAAACCATATTACCCTAATCTATATATTTTTAGAGAATGAGATAAATATTAACTAAAAATAACAATATTGCTGAACAATGAGTATAAATACTCAATCCACTACCGTCATGTGAGATAAAAAATGGAAGTTTTCCTATGTTGAAAGGATCCAAAAACCTTTCTAATTTCAACAATTGAGAAGGATCCGATATAATTAGACTTTTTGAAGAAATTTCATGGGTATTATTAATGAACAAATATCTTTATTCCTTTTGGAAATGATACATCTACCATGCCATATAGAGATAATAAAGGATGATCAAAGATAATATTAGGAAATTTAAAAAATGTTGGAAGATATAATTAATTTTAAACCATTATAGATCAAAATTGATGAAGAAGTATCTGATGGATGTTTGTCATCACTTTTTAAACCCAAAAATTGTGAGATAAAGAAGGAGATGTTGAATGATGCACATAACTCAACCTCCTCCATGCACATGAGGAACATGAATATGTATATAGAGCACCATGAAAACCATTAGTGGGACAATAAGAACAAGAATATCAATGAATTTAAATCAATATCCGTTTTATGTTAGAATATGAAAATAATAATGCTAACATCCAATAGTATGATAAATATGTTACCCAAAACTACAGGGAACTAGGAAAAAAATATCATTGCTATTTTTACTCATTTTACCAACTCATCAAGAGGAAATAACTATATATGGGATGTGGTGATCCGTCTTAAAAATATAACACAATTCTTCTCTATTGAATATAAATTACCACTTGATCAAATTTCAAGGATATAAATTATTGAGTTAGATATTCATCATGGGACGTCAATATAGATTATATCCTGACAATATTGAAGGATTACCGAAGAGTTATGGTAGATTCTCTAAAATTATATAAAAATAGATTTTATCATTATTATAACATATTACCCAAAACTAATGCCCAATTTGATTGGAATATCTAGACAGTTAAATACATGTTAAGGGCATGCATGATGGAATTCAATGAATGGTACGATCCACATATTACTTTTTACAAGTTCTTGTAAAATAGTATATTTTACTAAAGATTCCAAATGGAACATGATGTATCACTTTATGAGAATATATGTAAAATAACTGGTTGTATTGCTTCTACCTGACCCCCTCCCACTCATTACTGTGCCCAAGGTTGCCTTATCAAATCCTTGACTTCAGGTTGGCAGTGCATTTGATCTTTATTCATGTTCCGTTTTCTTCAATATTCCCCCCATTCACCTTATTTTATCCCATTAATTTTTTCCCGTTATACTAAATTCCCTATTTTCTCTATTTCAATGCGTTTGTTATTTTCTATCTACCTTTTGTTTTCTCCATTGGTGGCAGCTTCTATGTCCACTTGGGTTTTGTTTTTTTGTCCCTCTCCTTTATTAAGTGTGGTTTTGGATCCATACTGATGGTTGTTTGTAGTCAAAGCCTCAGGGAACTAAACATATACTCTAATATCTCAATATTATTTAGTAATCAATGTTGGAGATGATGCGGTATCAAAAATGAGGTATTGTGATTTTATTTTTGTTAGTAATTGGTTTTATTCACTTTCTATGTCAGTTTTCTTCTACTTTATTGGCTCATGGTTCTCTCTATAGTCATTTTTGATATTATTCAGATCCCTTATGGAGTCCTTACCTACGGAAAACCCATGTTACATTCTGCCTCTCCATGGAGGATCATTAGTGGTGGTAATAATAAGGTTTTGGGATGTGTGGTTCAGAGGACATCCATATTCCTACGGCGAGACCACAATGATGGTTCTGTTTGTTTATGGAATCCATCCTCATTATTTTATCAATATTCATGAGAAGTTTTTATATTCATCTTAATTTATTCATTTTTTCCATCCACATTCAGTTTTTGATTGATGGAGTGATTTAGGTGATTGTAAGGATATTTTTTTTTCTTCAATGGTTTTTGTGTTTTGGGATCTGGATTGGTTATATTTTTAGGGGCATGATTGTATGGCTCTGATGAAAAATATGGGAGGGTTTCTAGTAGGCGGTTCTCGGTATTGTGGATAACGATAAGAGTTTGGAGTTTTATGGTTCTCTACTCAAGGATATTATGGTTTGTGGCCTAAATAGATGGTGCAGTTTATTCTATACTAACCATTAATCTGGTTGAGTTCCTACCATTAGCATGTGTTTTTTGTTGAATTTAGAAGATTTTTTTATGCTGTATTCATAATCATAATTTTGTATTCATGTGTTTATTTTTCTGAAAAAAATTCAAAAATTATTATTTGAGGATGAGGAAATATAGAATGATGGGATGAAGTTGTCAAACACTATATATGAGGACCATAAATAGTAAACAAAATGGAAGAAATGTTCATGACCATTCAGTAGAATATCCAGGTTCTAAAGAGTCAACTGAAGTTCTATATTTAAAATCATTGATGAGACAAAGAGTTTGAGGTTATAGATAATTTTCTTCACCACATATCTTCATTAATGATAGACACAATTTTCCTTATTATAGAAAATATATATCCCTAGTAAATCATTGCATTTTATATTGTTCACCACAAAAATATGTGTCCTATCAAATATCCATACGAAAATCAATTTCTATAATACATACCCTATTCCATGTATCCCTTATGAAGAAGTATACACCATAATAATAAAATGTATTGAATTTATTGGTGGTACATCTAAAAAATCATAAATATTATGAGGAGTATACAATGAATATCTTTTATCGTTGAGATAATGTTCTTGGAAATAAGAAAACACAACAAGTCAACATAGTTTGGTGAAGCCATATGTGTGAGGAGTTGACTTGGGAACATGGGGAAGGCATGAATTACATGTACCATCTCCTATTATCAACATATTATGTAAAACTAAATTATAACGGATAAATTTCTCTATTGGGGAATAATTTAAAGAATCATAAATTTCTAATGGAAAAATCATTCTTATAATTTTTTCATATTTGGTAGTGTAGTTTAAATTACCTGCACTAATTAATTATACAAAAAATTAATAATTATATTAATATAAAAACAAATTAATATAATAAAAAAATCCATAACAATTGAAAATAATTTTATGGGATAAAAAATAGTAAATATATATAATATGATAATTTTGATATGCTCGATCTAATTGAATAAGATCACTCATGAATAAAATTGTAGAAATTAAGAAGAACAATATAAATGTAATATGAATTTCGAAAATGTAAATATATATATAAATGGTATAAAATATATGTGAATGAATAATGAGTAAAATATGTGGTATTTAGGCGATGTGGGTAACTCATATGACTTAAAAATATATCCATTCGAATAGTAATTTGACCATAATTATATTAAGCTAACCATTACACTAGTAATCAAACAATAAATAATAGTAACCTAATTAATAGAATGGTATCATCAATTATGTAAGTGTAAAATATTATTTTCATATATTTTTAGAGAAAAATATTATATATTTATATTATGAAATAAGTAAATAAATGTTTTAAAAATGATTAATTACTTTTTTTTAATTTTTGAAAAACATGAATGTTTCAATTTTTCCATAAAAATAAATATAATGATTGAAAATAAATTTTATATTCATTAAAAATATTCCTAATTTTATATTATGTTCAATAATAATGATAAGATATTTTTATGTGACCATACATGTAATATCCTTGAAACGAAACATCCTAATATTGTGATTAAATAAGAATAATGACATTTCAGGATTTGATAATGATTATGGTTTCTAAATTTCATCAATCCAAAACATAAAATATCAAAACGAAAAAATTGGATTCAATTAAATTCCAAAGAGCTTTTCAATGTTAGTGTCTTTAGAAGTTGACAAACTCTTAAATAAACTATACCAATGTATTTAAATGATAATTTCTCCCACACATCAATTATTTTATTATTTCAAACTAAGTAATCATCATCATACATATTAAAAACATCTTTAAATAAGTCAGTCAACATGATTCTTAATAACGTGGAAAAAAATAAAACATAAGAAGGCTGAACACAGATGCTTTGTAATGGTAAACTTATACAATAACAATTGAATTTAATTAATGAATGTCACCATCATATTTCAGGAATACGTTTATGTTACCTATAATTTTTATATGTATTTAAGAGAATATTTCTATTTGATACACTTGTTTATATAAATATGGGAAATTATAGAACTGAAATTAAAATTGTTTTAAAAGAATAAAAATGAGTAATTTTGAATTTTGCAACATAATATTATATGGTGTTGAAATTGACATAATTTTTTATATAATTTATTAACCAATTGATCCAAGACTTAATGTCCTTAAACTAAAGTCCCATAACCACATAGATAAACCCATTAAGGGTCACGCTAGCCAGGATGCTGATTAGAAATCTTGTATGGGATAACAAGTGATCATGGGTCACATAATGTACTATATGTAGAGGTAGAATGAAGCCTGATCTGGAAATGTGGTTCATCCTAACTAATTTGAGTGTTCATGTGGGATTCCATGATTCTATCTTAGTGTTACCATCTGAGTCGATTATTTCACTACACATATAATTTACTAGTGCACCTATACTCTTTTATTTCGATGTGTGACATCAATTTTTTATGTAATTTTCATATTTACTAATAATGTTTCATTTCAATTCATTAGAGTGAACCCTATGTTAAGAACCTATGATTCATTGTCTTATAAACTTTACACCTTAATTATAATTCATCAACTGCCATTGTAATTTAGAATGATCACCATTATATCCCCTGGGAAGCTTGAAGGTTGAGTCGATCAGGAGTTCCACACCTCCACATCACCATATATCACTATCGGTCACATAGACAAGACCCATGAAGCCATTTCTAATAACCCTATGGGAAATTTGAAGGTAATAGGATTAGTGGATGATCCCATTTCCACACTATCACCTTGTATTTCCATTCATGACTGATTCCATGTGGCTCTACTACTATCATTGCACTATTAGAACCAATGGTAGAACATACCACCATTTGAACAAATGGCCACAGATGTACCACTATCATGCCAAAAATATAAAATGATTCCCTTAGTCTAATGGTAGGAAATGATGCTGGTGCATCAACAGTAGCACATTATAACCATCGGTAGACTAAAAATCTAATTGAATCCTCCACCATTCCCATCACAACCTCCCCCACACTTCCATTGTGGGAATGTACACCGACATTATTGCTACCATAAGTCACCAAAATAAAAGATAGCATTCCATTTATCCACATTGAAGAGTGGATTTTCATCCATAAATATATTTGACACATATAAGACATGCTTAGATGAGTGAAGGGGGAGTTCAGATTCATGTTCAATGTAAGAACAATTGTTGAGGCTTCTGCTAATGTAAAAGATGAGGCATGGTTTCATTTCATATGATGATGATGTCACTTTTATTTTGTAGACTTTTGTAAATACCAAAGGGAAATATCCAAGTAAGAGGAAAATAAATTTGATTCCATACATAAAGAAGAGGCACACATTTGAAATATCTATCCCCATGCTTCCATGCAACACCAAGCATGAAGGAAGGTGATGAAATGAATAAAAAAAGTTTTTCATGATTGTTACTACCAATGATGGATGTGATTCATCAATGGAAAAAGTGTAGATATGATATGGTATTGGACCAATGGTAGTTTTGATCAACCATTGAGGCAGTAGAATATGTTTCTCCCTTCACCACGGAATTACACACAACAATATAAACTTACAAAAAATTGGATATTTAGAAGATTAAATACTAAATATCATTAAAAAGATACATTCAACTCATATGAAGATAAAAAAATACATTTGGGTAATTCTGACAGGTTACCTACTTCTATAAATACAATAAGGATACACTAAAATTGGATAAAGGATTACGTGTGGAAAACTGTTTGATGGTATGTTTTTTTCCATTGATATTTCTTATACAATTTAGTTTAATTCATGTAATGGATACATATCTATTAATAGAAATGTCCCATCCATTTTATTAAATCCACTATTATATTCTATCAGTAACATCTCTAACTTTTATAACATTCTACTATTCTCAACAATTCCATGATAACTTCATTTAGTCAATAATGAGTGAAAACACCTAGGTCCTGGCCTTAGGGAGGATCGGTGTACAGAAATAAATTATTATATTTTAAATATTTTATATACATTTTTTGGAAGAGTGAAATTTATGAGTGTGGAAATTTTCCAACCTGACAAGGAACTCAAAATCATTTATAATTATTTAATTTAATCTTTTTCCCTTTATTCATTTGAGATAAATAAATTCACATGATAAAATTGACATGATCAATGGATGAAACAACAGATGATAGATCAAGGTCCTTGAAGGTCTCACACTATTTAGTGAGGTTTTCCATAAACTATGTTAATAGTAGGAGGTGGGATCTAGTCTTCTATGGAAATTTATGTGTCACTATCACATAATAAAGGAATATTCATCAAATATCTAGATTTCATATTTGAGATATCAAAATAAATTCAATCAAATAACATGAATATTGTGAGGAACAAAAACCCAATCCTAAAAATTCCATATTCTATCTAAATTATATATTGCATTCCTTGTTATTAAAATTCTCAGTTCTAAACATCATTTATTTTCTACAATAATAAAAACCCACATTCTTATTGTTTTCAAAATTTAATTATGTAAATCAAAAATTATTTTAGGTGAATTAGATTATGTAGGTAAACAAATGAGAATATCCTCATGTGATATGACCATGGTCATCCATAGTGTTGCACTAGAAAAAATTTATTTTTTCCCTGCCTTGTGATAGGAATTCCATCAAAATGATTTTCATTACTAGTAGTCTAATCATTTTTTCTTATTTTTTACATTTTCACAATGAGTAAACAGTTTCAATTTTTTAGAACACTATAAAACATTTCTTGATGTTTCCCAATGAAAATTGTTTTCAATTCATGGAATAGTATATTTGGAGATTATGATCAAAAGAAGGTTCCACACAAGGCTGATAAAGAGACCCATCAATGTATTTATAAACTCAATAACTTGGGCATGAATATTATGAATTAGAATGGCACAAGACATTAATTTCAAGAGTCTAAATACATCATTGAAGAAGTCATGGTTGATTATAAATAGTTGAAGGGTAAAGAGGAAGTGAATATGGAGATGAAAAATTTTATTAATGGAATCCAGGATGTTTCTACCCAACACAAAGACACAAAAGAAAACAAAAATTTAATGATAAAATACAAGAAGTCCATGATGAGATAGGGTGGATTCATGATAAAGAAGACTTTCCTAAAGATATGAATTCAATAAATCATTTTGAACTAAACAATTTATAGAATGAGTATGAGTAACAACTTGATCTACTCATTACTTACACAACATAATATCGTCACTATTGTATATGTCTTTAGTCGTGGAAGAGGAAGAAGCCACACATGTGATGGAATCAGAATAAAAGATGGAGGATCTTGAATACCTTCCTTTATCAAGAAAAAATCAATTTCAATTTCCACTTACAATTGAAGAATAAATTGATATAGAACCAACTAAATGTATATATTTTATATCAGTCTCAATTTAATTTCAATTTTTCACTCAAAATTGATTATTAATTCCCAATACCATCAATTTTTTTACATTCAAATAATCATTGTTAAACCTTATAGTATGATTACTAAACAACAACTAAATCTATAGGGGAACACATGGAGATCCTTGATTTTGATGAACATATATTTGAGGAAGCCCATGGAAAAGTCCAACTAGAAATTCATGGGAAAACCAAGTCACAAGCTTTTCATTATGAATTGGAATATATTTCAGATAATTCAAATTTATAATTTATTCAAATAAAAATACATGTTTAAATTCCTTTGAGTAATAAATTCATAATTTCATTTTTGAAAAATCACCTCACAAAAAAGAGTAGGGCTCATAAGTATCATTCTAGAAGTACGATGATCCATAATAAATCCTACCCCCACTGTGAATGTTATACTTAGTTTCAAAGGGGATAGATATGGTATACTCTATCCGTAGTTTAATCTTCACCGATAAGGAAGAAGTTCAATTTGGGGAAATCCACACAAGGGAGTTCATGTCTAAGATGATACACCAACCAAATTACTAACAATAATAGTGGAAAATACCCTCTAGAGGATTTAAAAATCAACATCGATCTTTGGGGATCATTCTAATATTTATCATTCTACATTCTTTATAGTATATTAAATTTATGTCTTACAAATTAGTACAGTATGAATCCCCCTTTCCTATATCATTTTGAACATCAATGACTTAAAAATTCTTCTTAATTTAGAAATTCTCTCATTTACAGCCATGTTGGCAGAATTTATCCCCTAAGAAAAATTTGATTTAGGAATTGGATTACAAATTAATGGTAAAATGAGATCACATGTATTTTTTTCCATTAAAATATATGTATTTTTTTTAAAATTCGCGTTTGAAATTTACCATAAAAATTGAACTCCCATGAATTGATTATATTTTTCACTTGACTAATCATATAGTGATGCATTTCTTAGGAATTATTTGATTCCATGATTTAGATATCAATGCTAATTTAATTGAATGAAAAAATGGAATATTGTATTATTAGATCGAATAATGGATATTAAAAAAAGTACTCCTGATTTGAGTTTATTAGATGATTCATGTAAATGAATGTTTCTATATCATTTTTCATACATTTAATTTATAAAATACATGTAAATTTATTTGTTATTATTAGTCATTCCATGAGTGGTTGTCCAAAAAAATATGTCTAGTTTTTTAGAGGATTTATAGGTCAAGTACATCTTATTAATTCTCAACTATATTTCTTGAGTGATCTTGGGACTTTCCACCTACCATAACATGCATTGAATATTTTCACAGATATGGCTATGAAAAAACTCATTTAAAATGATTGAGCTATATTTTAAAATTACATTATCCTTGAATAACACATTTACATCAATCCTTTTTTATCCCATAGATACTATGAATGAACTTTTTATTGATTATCCATATTTCAATCGATTTTTATTCATTCAAGCCCTCATCTTAATATTTTTAAGATTTATTAAATTTGAATATTGGGGGGAACAAATACATGGTAAAATTGATTAAATTCACTGTATTGAATAAGTGTGGAGGTATTTATTGTGGGAATTCAATAAGGTTTTGAATCATTCATTATACTTTATTTTTCTCCCTTCATTAAAAACAAATCAGAAAAATTGTTGGTCATGACTTAGGGGTATCAAAAATTACCATAAAAAGATTGATGACTTTTATCGAATGTGGTTATGATGAATGTGAGATTCATTTTCAGCATACATTTTCTAAAATAAAAAAATAATGGAGTAATGTTTTTTGAAAAAGCTATAAAGTATGTGTAAAAGTATAGACTAATTCAAGAAGGTGCAGATCATTGATTTTTCATTAATTATTTGTGATGTTTTACTGATATTATGATTAGATAGTTTTCATTTAAAAAGATAATTTTATTCATCTTTTACTTTTTATATCATGCACTGTACATTAGATAAAAACTCATCTTTATGATTGAATTTAAAAAAATAAAATTTTTCCAACCATAATCCTCAAATACATTGACACTATTAATTTATTTTCCCATTATTTCATTTTTTTTCATCTTAAGGTAGAGAATGTAGTTCCTTTACCAGCCTATAGATCATGAGTGTGTTATCATGATATGAGAATAACTCTTAATGAATTATATCATGAGCGATGAATGAAAATAATCAAAGGAGAGTTAAATAATGATCAAGAATGTTTAATAATAATTAATTTAATAACTTGAAATAAATAAGGAACAAGTAAAATAATTTTCATAAAGGTAAATGTAAAATATACAAATTAATGGTTTCATTAATAATTGATAAATTAAATTGATATTCTATTTAGAATTTTAACATTTTAATTTACATTTATAAAAATTTAATTTTAATGAATTTATATTTCTGTAGTTGTAACATTGATTTTGTATGATTTTCAATGTTGAGATATTCTTATTGAGGAGAATCGTGGTCTATGAGTGGGGAAATTTATGTCACCCATATATTATGCATTATTTTATGGGATTTTAATGATTTTTTGGTTGATATTAGTCTATATTCCTTTGTAATAAATTGGTTTGTTCAAATATGTTAAACTAGTGAATTTTAAAAACAATGGTATAAAATTAATGACTATGTTTCATTTTGAATTTTTAAACATAATTATATATGTTGTTGAATATTACAATATGTTTTTTTAACATTTTTTTTAAAAAATGTCTAATCCTGGTTCGCCCTCAAATAAAACCAACAGTCACTTAGACAACAATATGAGGGTGGGTTCCCAACTATCATGTCTATAAGAGATCCCCCATGGGCCAGTGATAGATTATGGGTTGCTAGAGTTACCCACAAAAAATGTGGGAAGAATCTTGCATGGACCTGGCTGTGTGGTATGGACCTTTTATCTATGTGTGTGTTTGTTTACATGATTCCACCATAGTGAAGGGCTCCACACCATGTAAAATATTCCATGAATGATATACAAATCCACTTATACTATTCTATTTTGATTTTGTACACCAACATTCTATTACTGTTTATATTTATTGATACAGTTCTATTCTACATTATCTACCTGACCCTCGAACTCAGAATCCTAGCTATGTTGTCCTCTTATACATCATACTATGTTCCCAACAATGGGACACAAATTTACTCTATATAGATAACCATTTCTACCCTTATGAACAACTATGGTCGTGTGGATCACCACTGTTTCCCCTACACTTTTCCACATACCACTCTAATATCCTTGTACGCGACCCGTGAATCCATTTAGATTCACACCATAGAAACTGTGAAGGATAAACGATGGGAGGATGACACAACTACCACACTAATTTCATGGAATACCATGCATGACTAAATATATGTTTATCCTCCTCTTCCATTCAATAATTTTCACCAATGATAGTATATGCCAATGATGACATCAATAGTAGAAAATGTGCCACTGTTGGTTTCGTGGTCACACATGATACCATCAGTAAAATGATAAAACATGGTATTGTTAATTAAATTGTATCATATATTAGGGGTTGTCCAATAGTAAATTCTCTTAATGTTGTTCAAAAAAATATCTATGAATAAATCCACTACCCTCTCTATTGTAACCTCCAACCTCACCACCACCATGGCAACCACCACTACCCCTATTACTTCTAAAAAATCACACCATCACTACTACTATTGGGATGATATAATGTGATGAATAAATGTGCCACTATGAATAGTTTCACATCGCATGTGACATGATTCTATCTCTAGATGAAGGAGATGAGATGCACAAACAGAGGATGATATAATGTTATGAGTTTTTCTAAGGAAAAATATAAGACATGGTTTCTTTTATTATGATCAAGATGATACTACCATTTTATAGGAATTTTTTAGATAACATAGTGAATGATCCAAAAAGGAGAATGAGGATTTTGATTTAATACTTGAAGAAGAATAATAATATTGACGTTGTTATTAATAATATATCATGAAATACCATGAATAGAGGATGAAGGTCAAATGAAATATAAAAAACAATTACTCAATTTTCATCAACGGTAGTTGTGATCCGCCATTGGACCAATTATGGATATCATCAACTATTGGGAACATAGTTATTATGATCCACCACCAGTCCAATACTAGATACTACTTCCATTACTATGGAATTACACAAGAACACTGATATTTTGAATCAAATTGGAATTCAATAGATTCAATGAAGAATATCATTAAAATATATTTTCAATGATTAATGAGATACATAAAATACAATAGAGTAATATTAATAGGTTTCCTCATTTTATAAATACATGGATGTTGTTATAGATAAAGGGATCATAGTGTGAAGTGTAGACTGCCACTGGATGTTATGTTTTCTCTTCATTTTATTTATCTTTTGTAGTCTACTTTAACACAAATAACTCATTATGTTTCTTAATAAAAGATTTCACACTAAATATTTTTTACAATATTATATGATATCAATAACTTATCAATCATTCTCTCATTATACTATTCACATATCTTCTAATGTGTCCCCATATACTAAATAATGAGTGACTAAGCCATGGCATGACCCCCATAGAGGATTGGACATTCTAAAAATTGTTTTTAAATTTTATGTATTTAATTTTTGTTTGTTTTGATAAATAGTAAAGTGTACATGTATGGAAATATCTCACTACCAAATGGAATTCTAACACACTTCTATTCATTTAATTTAATCACATCCCATCCTTCTACTGAAAACAATCTCTTCACATGATGAAATTGAGCGATTCAAGGGAGAAATGGAATACTATTGAGTAGGATTATAAATGCTCTCACAAACTAGATTAAGGTGTTCTACTAACCTTGATTTCTGGAGGATATGGGAACTAAATTTTATAGGCACTGAAGTATTATCAATCTCTAAATAATGGATATTAACACAAGAGTGGGATTTTAAAATTTAGTTTTTAAAAATAGATTCAATCATCCAATATAAATACTATAAGGATCATAACACCAATCCCAAAAACTCAACGTTTTTTCCTCATTGAATCCTGATCATATTTTTAGTATAATTATAATATCTTCACATAATTTATGGTTTCCATTAATGAAAACACACATCCAAGTTGTTTTCTAAATAATTAAAAACAATTAGATTAGAATAATATGATTAACTAGTTCAACACCCAAGAATATAATCAACTGTTAAGACCCTGTCCAGCCACTGTAGTGAAATAAGAAAATATATTTTACTTTTCCATTCCCCAAATATAGTTTGGAATTAACATGAATAATAATATCATTTCAGTATGATGATATAATCACAGTGAAAGTGGTTAATATAAGAATTTTCATTGTCATCAAAAAACAGGACAATAAAACATTAATTCTATGATGAATGATTTCAAGAAGTAAATTGTCATCAGAATAAATAATTATGAGCCATTTGATATCAATAATAATGAGTGGAATCTTTTATAACCATATCCAAAAAAATTAAATCGTATTGGTATATTGGAACAACATCATCATAGACCCATTATAGAACACATACAATTAGAATAAACATAAGGACAACTTCCAAAATAATTTTATAGATAACATAATCATTACCCAGTGCATTTGTGTTTTTTCTTGGTGAAATCATCGTACAAGATACATTGGAATTGCTATATACTATCTATGAGTTTCCATTGTAAAAGCTATATCAGGGTATCCCGTATCAGTATGAGCACACCCGTTATTTATAATGTGAATGAATAAAAAATAAAGTAAATAGAATATATACGTAATCAAAAACTCATAAAATATCATTATTCCTTTACTAACATGATTAACCCATGTATTATAAATGGGTTCTTTTATAAAATGTTATAAAAATGATTTACCCATGGAAGAGAAATGGGTTCCATAATAATATCATTTAAACAGACATAATCCATCCATAAATAGAATAAGTATGGTATCATTACAAAATATAACTATTTTATAATAAATATCAATATGGTTTGTTGACATTAATTTATTGAAATACCATTAAATGACCATTAATGCATTTTTTAGTAGAATAAATTTATTATTTTAAAAATAACTTTAAAAAACTAAAATATAAAAAAAATAAAAATGATTTTCATATAAATTAACATCAAAGACATAGTAAGAAAAATTTAAGGAACATAATTGATGTAATGATGGGAAAATAAATTCGTGTAGTTGATTTAAAAAAAACTATTCTTTTCAAAACATTTTAAAAAAAGGAGTCAAATGTGGTCCACCTGAAAAACATTAAGAAATTTTATTTTAAAAAATTGAAATTAAGCTATAATATCAAGTAAAATTGATTTAGAAAATAATTAATTTCTATAATTTAGTTTAATTAAATTATATATATATAATCTTTTTATGACATTTTAATTATATATTAAAATAAAAAATCAGTTATGTCCATGTCAAGTGTTTTTAAGATATCCAGTTCATTGTATTATAATGGCTTCGGTGTATTCACTATTTTCAAATAGGCCATTGATTTAAAATAATAATAATAATCATCATCATCATATTTATACATTATTTATACTTTTAAAACTATTCCTTAAATATGGTTATGATAAATAAATTACATTATAATAATAGAGATGGTAGGTCGTACATAAACATGAGTACCTTTTCTATTTTACAAAGATCATTATTTAAAGAAGGGAAGTAATGATTTATATTTAAAAATTATTTAAATATCATAAATAAAATATATATCATTAAATATAGTCATGTATATCATCCACCAGTTTTGGTGATGAGAAAAAAATCCCATCGCTTTATAAAGGTTGTAGTCCACATGTGCTCATGAACGGCGTTATCATTTCTTGTGAAAGAAATAAAATGATATATTATATTTTCAAAATTTTAAATATATTATTATTATAATTATTATTTAATTTATATAACATATATTTATTAATATTATAATTATTACCTTCCATGTGAATCATTAGTGAGAAATCAAAAACATTACATCTTGAGGAAATAGTTAGTTGTACACAAGATCAACAATATCCTATCACCCACTAAATGGAATGAAAAATTGGTATAAATTAAATAATTATTATTGAAGTATAAATATGTTAAATGTATAATATATATATACATATATATTTATTTAATCTATCATTATATCTAATTAAGAAAAATGATGATGAAAAATGATTCACATCGATTCACAAGGCAGTAGTCTTCCATACACAGAAATGTTAATTTTTAACCAATTTATAGAAGTGGAGATGGATTTAGGTTAATAAATTATCATAATAAAATATAATAACATTTAATATAATGGAGTCAGCATTTCATCATAGTATAAAAATAGTTTAATGAGGTGGAAGATGAAATATAATGAAGAGGCTTAGTTAAGTACTATACCTATTCCTCATACATCCTCCTTAGGTAATTAGAAAAAGAATTTTTTGGAATAATTTATAATAAATATAAGGGCTCTAGATTGTGTAGAGTGAAGTGATGAAAATTTTGTGAAGGAATTAGTGGTAAGATTTCATTTATGTTCTGAAACCAAGAGGAGAGGGGGGTACATTTTTAATGGAGTTTATTGAAACACATGTATTTTTATAATAGAAAAACGGTTACCCATGTTTTTCAAAAGCCATAAGGATAAAAATTGTTTATCTGTAATTCCATTAACATAATTTACTAGGGTAGTGCCTTATTCAATTATATTGGAATGTTTATAAAAAAATCTGTATCTTAAAGGACTGAGTAGTTCCGTAGATTCGAAGAACAAGATACATATATAAGTTCATGATTAAAACATAAAAGGGAAATACAAAATAAATATTTCTTTGAAAATCACCAAAACCACAATATTATCCCTATATTTAATTCAAAATAAAAATATTCATGTCTTGAGAAAATACAACATAATAAATGGTTTAGATCAAATTCTCATTATGGGAATTAAATATAATAGATGATATCATTAACATAAAAATTAGTCATATTGAATAACTAAAAATATAAGGATTGAAAAACATACTTTGACATAATATTAGCTGAATAATAGCTGAATAAATGATTATATAATAAAACATATTCATGGGTATTCAACTAGTAAAATAACCACATGAACTATCTATTACTAGATTTATGTTGAGGTAAATGCATATTCCAGACATTATAAAACATATTATCAAGGCCTCGACCAAGACATCTAAAAATAATTAAGGCCTCATCCAAAACAACATCTAAAACATGGAAAGGCCTCGACCAAGTCCATATCTATTGGTATCACGAAAACTAACAAAGAAACGAGGGGATATATAGGTCCCACCTATCATGTAATAAGTCCAATTAATTTCTCATATGAATGATGATAAACCTAAAGAACATATAAATTTATATTGATACTAACATATGGAATATAACTAACTCTCCCCAATTTTTAAAAATAAATACAAACTATTCAGTGTAATATTGTGGATGGGTTCGAGATAGAACATCCATAGAAAAACTAATAATAAACAATTTAGCAAAATATGGTAGATGATAATTTAAAATTTTAGTCCCAATTATACATATGAATTAATAAGAGTGTAGAAATAAATGAAAGTACTCTTATAAAATCATAGAGAAATTCTAGAGATAAATAATCTTTAACATTGAGAAGAAGAGTTGTTTTAGAAAAATATTTTTATAATAAAAGGAGTTAATTTTGAAGAATAATGGTTTCTAAAAACATATTATAGAGTTTCGTTGAAAATATGTAAGAATTTGAGAAATTCCCTCGAATTGGGATTGTATTTTAGAATGAATTTTGAAAGAGCCCTTTTAAAACATGTAACAACCAATAAAATAAAAAAGTATTATTATTGCTAAACATATATAGAACACACACCAATAATTTATGAGGAGTAAATAATAATATATAATAATTTCATTGATGTAAATAAACAATAAATATAACGTGAATTAAAATAGAGGTTAAGGTTGAAAACCATTACCACTTGGAAATCAACCAAATCATATGCCCATTAATTAAGTATCATAGAATGATACATTCAATAAATTTAAAATAATTATATTAGTTTTATGATACATTTATGGATAGTTTACATACACAATACACATGTAATACATATGAATAAGGAATATCTCATGAAAATGGAAGTGAGATGATGAAACCTTGACCTTAAGTCCGAAGGTGTTCTCCACCTGATATTAATGATGTGAATAATCATATTTAGCTTCATTAATTAATATTTAAAATACCTCTTATACATTAAATTTATTTATTTTAATCATATTAAGTTTATTCATGGCTTTTTTGATGGGTTAATAGGTCCAATTTCATTCTTTGGGTCACTTTGTTTCATGCTCAATATACTTATGTACATTAACGAAGAATCATGTAAAATGAATATATTTTTCAAGAATTGAAGTTATCTATTATTGGGGAATTTAAATAAGGTTTCTTGGTCTTAAATATCATTTGGTCACTCAGAGTAATGATGAGAAATTATATAAAATATTTAATAAAAACTGTTTGGGATAATTGGTAGGTTTTTAACACAATAGACTCATTTTTTTAATAATTCAAAAACATGTTTACAAAAATATTCATGAAAGATATATGACAACGAATAGTGAAATTGTAATATTTTTCAACAAAAATAATGGTGTAATTACTATAATTGAAAATTATAAAAGAAAATAGAAAACCCATAGTCCTTGAATGTTGTAAATTTGCACATCTCAAATGGTGTTTTTACTCCTAGTATAATAGAAGGGTAAAGGGGGCATGATAATAACTTATTAAATAATAATAAGAAATTTAATATATATATATATATATACGGTACAATAGTTTTCATATAATTTGGATGAGGATAGGCGAGGAAATAATATAAAACAATTGAACTTTAAATTAAAGTAAAATAATTTAAAAGTGGAAATTACCTTTTGAATTAATATTCCATGAGAGCCTCATTAGGGGAGATTATTTGGTCTTTTGAGGATAACAAGAAATTATAGACATGGGGAGGGGCTTGGGGAGATATTTGAGAAGCATTTTGGCCAGGAACAATGCTTTAGGGTAGCATAGGGATGATAAAAGTTTTGGTGGTTTTTATAGTGGAAAGGAGGAGGGTGTTGTAAATATTTTAATCAATAGTTTTTTCCATAAAACAATACATAGTGATGAATACATGTAGAAAAAATAGAAATAAGTATATTTGATTCTGCACCAATGGTTCTTACATAATAATGACATCAGCAGTGACTCTATAAATCAAGCATTTAGCTTTATTTGCAAATAATCGTATTAAAGTATTCATAAAAAATCATGAATTTTAGAAAAATACAAATAAATCCCCATAACAAATATTCGATGTGTATAATCAAAAAATGAAATCCATTTATCAAAAATAATTTTATTAATATTATTAATTTAATTATTAATTAAATTTATAATATACGTGATAAATATAGATTTTAAATTTATAACTGATTTTATAATATTTTAAAAATTTACATAAGGTCTTATAAAATTAACATAAAATATAATGACATCAAATTTTTTATTTATGAACACATATTAGGAATATATATTATCTTTTAAATTAAATAATTGTAATTATTTATTTATGATTTACAGAAATACCAATACTTTTATCATTGAAATATTATAACATATAAGGTGCCAATATTTTATTTATACATTCATGGGTGATGTTACTATTCTTTTGGATGATTTACTATTCATAAGAGTCATATTACTACTCATAAGGTCATGTTACTACTCAAAAGTGTAGATTACTATTCATAATGGTAGGTTAATAATCACCAAAAAATATGTTTATTCCATCAGACCCAAAATTTCCTATGAACACAACCATGTTTGTCAAGTTTTTCAAATTCACATTCTAGAAGTGGAAAAATTAACATTATTGGATTGGTTATATAAAGTTTTGGTGTAGTGGATACTCTCGATTTCATGAATTATATATTAAATTTATTTCTAAATCCTTTGGGTGTAATATTAAGGGTGCATTTATTAATAGAATGATTTCTTATTTATAAAAATTAATTATAATAGCCCATATATATTGATCCCATTAATTTAATATATTATTCAACATTTATAAAGAAATAATTTTCTTATAAAATAATTAAATATGTACATTTATATTAAAATATTCATTTACACAAACTAATACTACAAAATAGCTTGCGTTCTTATAACATTCGTTAATTTGAATGATATGTTTTGAAAGTAAGCATTTATAAATATTATTATGATTAAATAAAACACTTAATATTATATTTTTTATTTTCATAACTCAAAGTATGATACTTGAAAATTACCTTATGGGAAACCCAAATCAGTGATAGGGTTAATAAAATATCATATTAATAAGAGGGATTGAGAGATTCATAGTTTACAACAAAGCTACGCATTAAAAAATGATAACATTATTTTAAAGGTAAAATTATGTACATGGAAGAATAAAATAACCATGATGTTTTGATAGAGAGTGTTAGAGATCATTATCATTATAAAGTTAACAATGAAAAATCCATAATTCTGTGATACTATAAAGTAACGTTTGATTCATCATAAAAGAAGGCTCTAGGATAATTTTTTGTTGGTTTTAGGATCCCATTGATAATGATAATAAATTCAATCACTCTATAAAAATGTATGGAAATATATGTAATAGATAAGTTTCTATAAACCCTATCATATCCTTTAGTTGATCCCTTAACAATTCCCACTGAATTTCATGGATGAAGGTGTACAATAGGGTAAACAACTCTCTATAACCATGTAAAATATCAAATTCAACGATTTCATAAATGGATAAATTTTCCAAAATATCAGGATCCGAAAATTTTGAAAGAATCTCAAAAAATTTAAATAATGAACATATTAAAGAACATTAAGTGTCTCTTAGTCATTACATACTGATATGTGTGTACATTTTATTTGTATTCCCTTATAGAATGGCAATAACTTGATTTATAATAAAAAATAGTTAAATATGATCATGCTTCCATATAATATTATTTTGGATATATTACATAGGTCCAAAATGTTGTAGGTACTATCACTTGTCAATATCCCATTTTAATGACAAAAAATTATATGTACCATCCAATTTATATTATCGAAGTAATTTATTCCTTTATTCTGAAATTGATATCTCAAAATCAGGAACGAAATATGGCTTTTCATTCCCTATACTATATATTTTTTTCAAAATCTTACCTTTATACATAGTAACTATTATTTTGTACCATTCATAATACAACCTCAAGTCCATAATGGAATTATATTGAAATAAAATTCTCATAAAATCCATAATTATTAAAATTAGTACATTGTTAGGAAAAAATTCAAATGGAAAGAGTCTTGGATTGGAATATTAATAATTCCACTTTTTATGTGTTTGTATCATATCTTGATCATTATCCAGTAACATTATTTGGGTAATATTCCTTTGACGCTAGGGATATTGATATGATTTGTGTCCCATTTTCTTTTAGTAGAAGCATTTTAAAATAAAACCCATTTTTATAACCTTGGAATCAAGAATACGGTGGCCCTTTTCTCAATACTTGTAAAATAATCCTTTTCATTTTAATCAATATCCATGGTTTTTCCTTCCACTATTATCACATATTTGAAAACTACTATTTTTATTCTTCCCCTTTTCTACTCTTTCTAATGCCACCCTATTCTTATCATGCTTACCTTCAAAACCAATGTACCCGACTAATTCCTTGTGTACCTTGGTAACACATGATATTATCACCTCATATTATGAGGATACTTGTGATAATATCATCTTTCAGAAAGATGGACTAAAACTATAAGAGATATGATCCTTCTAACTCCTTTCATCATGCGTATTGGTGTAGTTCTCATTCCTTATGCTAGGAACCATTTCTAATCATTTATATATAATATATTTTCTCTTAAAATTATGAACTCTTTGTATCTATAAACTTGGTATAACATAAATATATAAATCAAAAATCCTAGAACCATATACTTTGGATATTTGGGGGCATAAATACTTTATAATGGTTTGTGACGCATGCCTGTCACATGGCGTGGACAAACACAATTAGATTTTTCCTATTTCAGCATAGTGGTTGACCGGGGTCATCTCCCTTGAGTAGTCTTCTCAATGTAGTTCACCTACATCTTCTATATCACCTAGACTAATTTTTTGGTGTTTTTATTATCTAATTAAAACAATTAAAATATTTCTTGGTATTTTATATTTAAAAATATAAACAATAATTAAATTAAAACATATTGAGTTAAGAAGAATGTACTTCGTTTGGGGTTTAGTCATAGGTTCAATCATTATTATCTTTTATATGTTGATTTCAATTTGATAGTCAATACATTAAATCTCACATTCTAATCACTAATATTTTCCAGAATAGAAATATTCAAAGTTACATGTCATTGGGGGCCATCAACCAATTAGAGACATCCACCTCTCTAATGATTACTACTCAAATCAAACACAAATTTAATATAAAAAGTAAAGAAAATTCATAAACACCTTTAACTCCCCCCATGTCAAGACTCAAGGTTAGCCTCTCATTTTCAAGAGTAAATGATTACTTAGTAGAGTGGGTGGAAGAGGAGAGAGAGATAGTGATCGAACTAAACAAATAAGAAATGTAGATGGAGAAACACAAATGCATGATTAATAAAACTAAAATTTAAATAACAATAGAAAATAAATCTAATTTAAATATATAAAAAATAATAAATTTGGTGGGAAAAAATATGCAGCAGTGGCTCAAGCCCTAGTGGGATCCGTCATGGGTAGTGGGTGTCGAGCTGATGATTTGAGAAAGAGGTGATGGACTCCTTTTATAGGTAAATTTATGTCCTCTAAAAATATGTGTGTCGTTGGACCAATAAATAGTTGATTCATGCATTGACCCCTTCCTAAGCGATGTTCATAATTATGTTTTCCATTCAACCTAAAAATTTCAGATCATTTAGACACTGGATGAAGGAGTTATGTATTTTTCATTGGAGGTTTATTTAGACACAGCTTCTACGATGTTTCCTTCAAAAATATAACCTCTAATGGTATCATTAATAACTTAAAAACTACAAAAAATTTGATGTAGAGCCAGAACTATCTGTCTTAGTTTTATATTAGGTGGAATCACTTCAAATGGATATGTTTAGGCAATGTTGTAGTTCCATTAAAATGGTAGGGTCCAAGCTGTCCCTCGGGGGAAATCATAAATTTCATTGATTTTTAAGCCCTCTGGATGGAAGAATCTACTCCTATTCCATAGGATAGTGTTGACGGAAAAAAAATAATGATTGTAATAAAAAAATCACTAAATTTGGTATTATATTTTTTTACGAAATGAAAATAATACACCTGTGGTCAAAATCTGTCCAAAATCCAGAATTTTTCACTTTTATCATTTTTTCTCATTTTCATCATAAAAATCAAATTACAAATTATTTTAACAAAAAAAGTAAATACATGGGGTTTATCATTTATAAATAGTAATAAATACTCATTATTTTATTGGAAATATGCACATAAATTCTATCTATCAAACACCCCCACACATAAACCAGGCTTGTTCTCAAACATGAAATCTCAACATGGAAATTAGAGGAAACCAATGTTACCAATATTAAAATTTCAATAAAATAAATTCAAAAAAAAAATACAAAGTGAAATAAAACATTATAAATTATTCATAAAAAATAAATTTAATTTTCATATTTTTAGAGAAAAAATAATTCACATATTTTACTTTTCCCCATTTAAAATTGATGGAACTTATCCTTTTATTAATTAAATATCTTTGATTAATTACCAAGTAATGATTGATTATTTTTGATCATCAATAATTAATAAATATCATAGAGTTATGCTCATATCATGAGAATATGATCCTTATCAATAGGCATTTAAATGAACTACTTTCTATACTTTGTAATGACAAAAGGCACACAAAATCACGAGGACTTGCATTAAAGCTTCAAATCACTCTAAGACATAAGGTTGGCATGATTTTATACTTTAAAAGTTAAGGCTCAAAGATGAGGCTAATCTATTAAGTACAATTCATGATATAAAAATTAAATGTGCAATGAACATATCCCATTCAATGTAGCAACACCCACTTCTCGAATCTCAAATTTAGGTCATGATCAAATTAGTCATAATGAATGATTTGTGAACCCTCTTGATTTTTTGTATTTTGATTTTTTTTATTTTTTTCAATTTTAAGATTAGATAAAACCCCACATCCATCACCTAACAACATATTATCATTGGATCATCAGTCTAGAAAATGGTGATTTTGGGTTCTCATAAATCAAAACCAATATTTCTCTCTTTTTGTTGGTTCTTTTTGTCATTTTTTCATTTTTTAATTCAATATGGGTAAACAATATATTATAATGATTATTTCCACAAACATTTAAAATTACAAAAATAAAACCCACTCCCTTCTTTATTAAAATGTGAGTCATCACATCCACCATGATTTCCTTTACCCCACACTTCAACATTAAAATATCATGCAAATACCAAGAGTAGGGTAGAAATTGATTAAAATGACTTGAAACATAGCGGATCCCGATAAAGGTCATTCATGGTATTTATGGGATAGAAGAAGGATTGACGTAACTGTGGTCTTTTAAGATAATGTAGCATTTAAAAGTATTCCTAAATCATTTTAAATGTGTTTCTTCACAGTCTCAACTTCGACAAGTTTCAACACATGTTCTGGTCGGTTACAAGTCCCTTGATCACTCCTGAAATATGGTCAAGATAAATAGGAAGTACCTGGTCTAGAAATTTTCTCAGGAATGGGGACTATAAAATTGGACAATCACTTATGTCAGGACTAATAAATTAAATCAATTCACATGAACTTCATAAATTCAATGCATGAATGATTGTAAAGAAATTTCATTTACATGAATTAATTAATTCCTTCAAATCATGAATCAAAATATCAATATCTTTGATTCATATTTAAAAATTCAATTCTACATTTAAATCATTAATTCAGATAAACATTGAAATCTAAAACATGGCATCACTGGGTTTCTGGGAAACTCATGTCCTATAGATAATTCGAGCAAAACATGAATTCAAGGGTGGTCTTGAAATTTCAATTTGAAATCATAAAACATGATTATGATGAAAAAAGTGAAGGGAGTTTTAATTATAATCATAAAAGTGAACTCCCTTTTGTTATAATGATTTTGTTCCTCTTCTTCTTCTTCATGGGTCTACCTTGGGGATTTTTTTAAATGATGGTTCGTGAAATACTAAAACCACTCATAATAGTGTAAGAACTATTACAATATATCTCAAATGGGTGATGTAAGAGGTAACTGGCCACTAAATTCTATGAAAACAGTGAATCTAGGGTTTCCTCCTAGATGTGACTTCTTTTAATTTCTTTGGTTCGACCATAACTCATGAGAATAAATAAGTAGATTCGTTAGAGAAGGTTGGCATCCTCCACTGATTCTTGTGGTAAACTACCATAGAACTTCATCATCCTTTTCCCATTTATAGTGAATGGGTTTCCTCTATTTTTTTCAACCATAAAAGCACCAAAAGGATATACATTAGTAACAAGAAAAGGACCTTCCCACCTAGAATGTAGCTTGCCTAGAACTAATATCAATCTGGAATTGTAGAGTATAACATGGTATCTAGGTTGAAAAGACTTTGGTTGACTCAATTTGTTAGGTTCCACCATGGTTATTTCTTTATAAATTCTTGAATTTTTATAGGATTCTCTTATAATTTCTTCTAACTTCATCAACTATAGTTTTCTCTCCTTCCCAAAACTCTCTAAATCCATATTCACCTTTTTTAAGGCCCAGTATGGTTGGTGCTCCAATTCCACCAGTAAGTGACAGCTTTTTCCATAACTCATACGGGATTATACCAATTGGAATCTTGTATGATTTCCAGTAGGCCCATAATGTGTCTTCAAGACATTGGCTCTAATATTATTGGTTTGGTTTGTCTATTTTATCCAAAATTCCTTTAATCTCACGTTTTGAAACTTTAGCTTGGACATTTGTTTGGGGATGGTAATGTGCAAATATTTTTGATGTACCCCAAACTTCCTTACCATAGCCTTCATTCTTCTATTGAAAAAATGTGTCCGTTGGTCACTGATGATGGATATTGGTACTCAAAACCTACTAAAAATGATTGCCCTGACAAAATCACACACCCCTTTTTCGTCATCTATTTTGGTGGCTTTGGCTTCCAACCATTTCGAGACATAACCAATAGAAAGTAAAATATATGATTTCCCAAATGACATGAGGAATGGTCCCATAAAATAAATTCCCCAAATGTCAAAAATATCACAACAAATTAAGGGATTTTGAGGAATTTCATTCCTTTTTGAAGTGCTTCTAGAAAATTTACAGTTTTCACATTTTTTTTTCAAAAATCATTTGAATATTTAAACATGGGAGTCCTATAGATTCTAGATTCCATTACTTTACTAGCAGTTCGTTGAGGTCCAAAATTCCCTCCACAAGAAATTATATGTAATAAATTGAAAAAAAAATTCTATGTCATTTGTTGGGAGACATCTTCTTAAGACATGGTCATTGCTAATTTTCCAAAAAAGGGATCCTCCCAAATATAGAAAGATGATACAGCCTTAAGTTTATGTTTTTTATGGGAGTTAAGGGGAGAATCACTTGAGAAGTATCCAGATAATTGACTATGTGAGAATAGCATGGAACTTATTTCTTCATGATGTAGAGATGCTCTGGGGGTATGTGATCATTGAGTGGGGTTAGCTCTGTAATGCCTACTTCAGCAGTGTTGGGCAGCTTGCTGATGTGATCCGCCACTTGGTTTTCATCTCCCTTTTTTTCTTTAATCTCTATATTGAACTCCTGTAAGAGGATTATCTATCTCACCAGTCTTGGGTTTTAATCATCCTTCTTCATGAAATACCTGAGTGTTGCATAGTCCGAAAATACCACTACTTTAGTTAAAAGTAAATATGACCTGAATTTATCTAATGCGAAGACAACGACAAGAAACTCATTTTCAGTTGTTATGTAGTTGAATTGAGTATAATCTAAGGTTCTTGTAGCATATTTTATGACTTGGGGGTTTCCTTAAATTATTTGCGAAAGAACTTCTCCAATTGTTGGATTTTATACATCACAAAGGAGCTCAAATGGATGTTCCCAATTTTTTGGGGGGGGGGTGCATTATAGGTGGGGTGATCAACTTCAGTTTCACCTCATCAACCGCCTTCAATAACTTATCATTAAAAAAATTCAACCTCTTTCAGTAGAAATATTGAGAGTGGAAGAGAAATATTACAGAAATATTTGATGAATCTCCAATTAAATCCCACATGCCCTAGAAATTATCTAACATGTCTCACACTGGTTGGGTATGAAAAAGAATTAATCACGTCAAATTTAGACTTATCCACTTCAATCACTATGGGAAAGTAGACTTTTCCCAACACCTATATACCAAAGGTTCTTTGAACCATCGGTATATGTAATATTTACCAATGGTTTTCATAAACCGTTGGTAAAGATCGTGAACAAGTGACTTTTCTTAAAATTTTTATTAAACCATTGGGAAAGATGGGGAAAATAACTTTTCCCAATGGTTTGATGAAAATTTTGGGAAATATGAGGAAACTTTTAGTTTTCCAAACGGTTTTTAAAACCCTTTGGAAAAAAAGCCCAAATTTTCCAATTGCAGGCAGCAGGCTCCCCAATATTCCAATACCCTTTCGCTAGTCTCCAGAAGCGATTCCCAGAAGCACATCAGAATCCCCACCTCTTCCATTGGATTAGAAGCTACCTAGTTAGTATCCTTCCATATTTTATAAAGGATATTGTTCCACCTCTTATCAATCTTATCCTTCTATTCTCAACGATTTCATTATTCCCAATTTTTAGAGTTTTTGTAAAATTTTATGATTGTTCCACAAATTGTGTACTCAAATCCCTATATCGATGTATATCCAATTAATGTTTTCATTACACATTTACATTTATAAGGGCATGGTGTCTCTTTATTGAGTTCTAATTTTCACGATTCATAGTGTTTCTTAATCTCAATGCTTCAAATATTATAGCTTCATGTATATGAACTAATAAGAAATTGTTTGTAATATTTATTGATATTATTTCATGAAAATCACTCCTTTCATTAAGATCAGGCCAAACATGATGATCTTGTTCACCTTAATTTATTTACACTATGTGTATTACATACCATGTGTGTATCATGTTTCTATCAAAGTCTATATATATATATAAAATGACACACTATTCACTTATCCATTGAATAATAGAACATATGGAGTATCTTCTTGAACTTTTCAAAATAGTATGTGGTCCCTAAATAGTACTTATTCCATCATCATGAAACTAAATCACAAAAAGTCAAATTCAAAATATTAGTGAATATTAGTTTTTCTAATATAACCATTAATCATTCTTCCTTCAACAACATACATGTGTTATTAAATCACCTTTTTAAAACACAATGACCATTTTCACTGATTTGGGGTTCCTCAAAATTCGTGGAAAAATCAGAAAAAATGCATATATGGAATCATGTTTCTCATATGGTTTCATGGATACAAGTTCATATCGAAAATCATGACTGTGTGGTTCAAATATCATGAGGACCATGAGATTATTATTCTTCACACAAATGATGTTTTTTTTCTACAACTATGTGTTTTTGTTTTCACTTTTGATTTGGCATAAAGGGGAGCTTTATGGTCATTAATCATGGTTGTGGGTGGTCATTTAGGATGTAAGATATTATAAATTCATTTTACTTGATATTTCCAAAATTATTATTTATTTATGTTCAATTTTATTATCTTTAACAAGTGATGTTATTTAATAAGTTGTTATTAATGGTTGTAATAATGTCGATATGGTATAAGGGTTCATACGGTTTGTACAGGGGTTCACATGGTGTGTATAACAGTTGACATGGTATCAATGATCTCAAGTCATTAATTTAAGCCTTCATTCTCACTAGCATGTAATAAATTGATTGATGTAAACCCATCCTCACATGATTTCTTACCTTATATAGTTTCCAACATATGGAATACGAGATTTTGAATTCATCAGTTAACCAGGATCATATATTCCATTTCCCCCATGATGACTGTACTAATATAACTTTAGGTTCAAATAAATATGGTTCTCATTGAATGTTATATATTATGTGACCTTCTTGGCCAATACTCACTTTTATGAGTGTGGGGTGCTTTTCACTTCCCATTCTAGCATGTGTTGACAGCCATAAAAATGATAGATAAGTCACAAGTTTAATTCAGTAATGTTGTTATCATTGACATACTTTATTGAGAATTTCAAATTTAAAAATAAATGTTTTTGTCTATACATAATGAAATTAAATCTTTTTATAAGCCATGAACAACCTATTAGTGTAGAAGCCTAAAATTTATTCACCCATGGGGTGCGCCTGACATTGGGATGTAATTGGGTAATTAAAGGAATATCCATAGAGTTGTCAATAATGTGTTATTGAACATGAGTGAATGATTTTGGATTCCCATAACACATTATGGGACCTGAGGAATATGCCTCTTATAGACCACATGAAAATAAATATAAATAAATTTTAATTTAAATTATGAGTACTTATTCTTTACATTATTTTAATAGTTCACTACATCAACTAGAAACTTATTCCTTTATCATTTACGTAAAATTATTTTCTATTAAAGTTCAATCCTATTGAATAGTTTATGACAAAATGTCTCATATACATTATTTTTATAGAATGGACAGAAGTTGGATATATGAAACCGATCAGATCTCAAACGATTTTCAATTAAATTTGGGGAGCTTTATAGATTATACATTTCAAAATGATTCAGATAGTGACAACATAAAATGCCCATGTTCCAATTGTGTTGGTAGAACTTGGTTGAGCCGTGAAGAAGTCAGCTACCACATAACCAAAAATGGTTTTCAAGAAAACTACTTTGTGTGGTATCACAATGGGGTGAAAATGAAATCTCAAATTTGTGATTATCAAAATTAAAGGACAGGAATAGAGAATTTGTTAGATGACCAGTTTCCATTTATTCGTCATCATGAAAAATAATGGATTTTGACATAAGAAGACTTCAATATGAGCACATCTGATGAATCTATTGAAAATGATGATATTAAAACGGTGAAAAAATTGATTGAGGCTGCCATGACTCTAGTATATCGACAATGTGATAAAATGAAAAGGCTGGAATTTTTAATCTAATTGTTTCATGGGAAAACAATGTATGGGATTTCTAATACAATAAAAGATTACATTCTTACCCTCGTGAAGGATTTACTTCTAGATGATGCAGATATTTCCTCAAACCACTAGATCGAATGGAAGTTAGTTTAGGAACTTGGATTATCAAGAAACAAAATTCACGCTTTTCTGAAAGATTTTAGTTTATTATCGGAGGAAAATGCTGAATGAAATGATTGAATAAAATGTGGAACATCTCGATGGAAATAAAAATATGATGGATCACTATCCCGCGTTACACAGAAATTAATGTGGCACTTTCCATTGATCCCTAGACTCCAGAATATTTTTATGTTTGATGACATATCAATAAAAATGATATTGCATGATACCGAGATAAAGAAGACTAATAATGAGTTGATTCATCCTGTGGATGGATTTCCATAGAAGATATTTGATGCTCGACATCCGGATTTGCAGTTGACGTGCTTAATGTGAGGCTGGGTCTTTCATGTGACGGTTTTAATCCGTTTGGGCAGATGCTTACTTTGCACATCACATGGCCAGTTTTTATACATATTTATAATCTTCCCCCATGCTTGTGTATGAATAAACCTTTCACTTTCATGAGTATACACATATGTGGTCCTTCTGATCCCGACATTGATATTGATGTATACATGCAACCTTTAATAAAAGATTTGAAACATCTTTGGGATGTGGGTGTGCACACATACTATGCATGTTCGAAAGACATATTTCAGATGCGCGTTGTGCTTATGTGGACAATCAATGATTTTCTGTCTTATGAAATGATGTTTGGATGGATCATGAAGGGAAAACTATCATGTCCAGTTTGTATGAATAATACATGATCCAGAAGACTGAAACATCACTGTATTTTTTGTTTTATGGGACATCGACGATTCAAGCCAAAGGATCATCTATATAGAATGAATCGTCAAAGATTTGATAATACCATAGAGACTGATGATCCACCTCAGCGTATGTCTGGAACTAACGTGATTAATGAATTGAAATATTTCAATTTTTCATTTGGGAAGGGTCAAATGAAATATGGAAATAGAATGGATGTTTCCACTGAAACCTATTACAATTGGAGGAAGAGGAGTGTCTTTTTTAATTTTCCTTATTGGACAACCAATTTGTTATTACATTTCTTAGACGTAATGCATATTAAAAAGAATATATGCGAAATGTTGCTTTCGGTTATTCTAAATGTCAAGGGGAAGACAAAATATGATTTACGATCTCAGCGTGACTTGGTGGATTGGGGCATCAGACCAGAATTGCATCATGTGCGTATCAGTGCAAATAAATGGAGACATTCATGTCCGTCTTATGTGATGACACCTACGAAAAAACAATTCTGGAAGTATTAGGGACTATTAGAGTTTTGATGGATATTCAAGCAACATATCTAAACGGGTCAACAGAAGAGAGTTGAAGCTAAAATATTTGAAGACTCATGATTATCATGTTCTACTGCAAGAGTTTCTTCCAATATCAATCCTTCATCTTCTATCCAATAATGTAAGGGTGGATATTATTCAGTTGTTCCATTTGTTTAGAGATATTTTTGCTATAAATTTGTCCAAGTCTTTCTTGCAAATTTTTTTGACACATGCCCCATTAAGTTTGTGTGATTTGGAGAAAATATTTCCTCCATCATTTTTCACATGCATGCTGCATCTGACTGTCCATATTTCCACTGAAATACTTCTCAGAGGACCTGTTTGTTTTCATTGGATGTGTCCAACTAAAATAAATATGTTCACATTAATGTCTTTTGTCTGAAACAGAAATCATCCCGAAGGTTCTATCATGAACGGTTACCTGGCTCAAGAATGTATGGATTTCTGCTCGATGTATTTGTCTGGCATTTCTACAAGATTGAATACACCAATGACAAATCAAGAACAGTATGAGAAAATTGAAACCAGTTTTCAATCACCTTCTCGAACAGGAGGAATTCTTGGATCATATACATTGATTATATTAAGCCATGAATAGTGGTAGATGGCACATCACACAGTTTTGTTCAACTGCGATATTTCCAATGACTATATCAGGTAACTAAATTGATTATGTATATCTCACATATATATCTATTAAAAATATTCATATTTTTTATCTACAGGGAACATAAAAAAATGATAAATAGGAAGCATCGTTCTTTATCTTTGAGAAGGAGAGAGACTTTGCATAGCAAAGAGTTTTCTGCTTGGTTAAAATTGAAGGTAAAAATATTAATTTTTAAAATAATTATATAAATATTTGATTAAATTTAATAGTCATTTATATTGCAGGTATTGAGTTTGTCTGCTGACACTGTCTATGAGGAAATAAGAGGTTTGGTTTTTGGTCCTAATACCGTGGTTCGTTACTATAAATCAGTTGTTATCAATGGGTACAAATTTATTGTCACTGAACGAGCAAAGAACCTGAGAACACAACATGATGGTGGTATGGTTACTGCCACAAAAATTGTTATCCCAGTGCATTATATAGTAGACCGCGATTTGAAAATGTGGGTTATTATGGAGTTGTTGAGAAAATAATAATACTGGATTATTACTCTCATAGACAAGTCACAATGATGAAATGTCATTGGTTTGATTCAATGACGAGACATGACACGTTTATTGATGATTGTGGATTTCGAGTAATTAATATGACACACACTCTTGCTATAGAAGAACCATATGTGTTGGAATCAATGGCTAAACAAGTTTTTAATGTCAAAGACTCACATAGACCGGAATTTGGTGTTATAGTTGAAGTAATTCCAAGACATATTTTTGATGATGGTGATGATGGAATTGACACTACCCCTAGTGCCATTGGAACCAATCCATTTATTTCTTTTGATGACTCCAATAGATCAATTGTCAGAGTTGATTGTGAACCTGATGTTGTGGTTGAAAATATATAGAATCATTCATCCATGTTGTCAATTATTTTGGTTTACCTCGAGTTGGGAAGTTAAGGTTGGTAATATTCAAATTCATTTAGTATTGATCCCAAATATTTTTTAGCTGACTTGACCGTTATGTGAATTTTCAATGTTTATTGGTTGCGGTTTTATTTGAATTTCATTTTCTAATTTGTAATTGATCTGTATTCAAACCTAGTCAAACAATATTTATAGCTTGGTGAACATTAAAAATTGTATGATTTATTAAATCAATTCAAACTCTTATAAAACAATTGATAGCTAAATTACCAATGAATCCCCATATTCCCTCATATATTTAGTTTTTTAGGTTACACATTAGTTTCTTTTTTCTAATTAATTACATATTTTTTTTCAAAAGCATGAAATGAAGCCAATTGAAGAGAGATGCAGAAAAAAATAATGGAGAACAATAGTCGAATGACGGAGTTGGGAATTCCATCATTAGTGGATATAGTGAGTACTTTATTTCAAATTGATAAATTTAAAGAATAAATAATGTCATGTGATTAATATTTTTTTAAACATTTTTGTAGGATCCACCTATATGTCGATAGTAATTCGATGTGGAGCCTAGTACTAGTCCTAGTACTTAGGTCGGTGGTACGAGGAGGGTTCGTACCAGAGGTGGACGGGTAGCTGCGTGTACCCTACTAGACCTTGCCCCTCCCACTGACATGTCATCCTTTCCACATTCTGATCCCAGTGTGTCATTATGGACACACGGGATATTTAGGCCTCACATGTTTTCGCTACCTTCTGCATCATCTAGTCCATAATTTTCCCATCCCATGATGATTCCCACTCCCCAGTCAGAATCTGGTCTGACAGTTGTCCCATCTTCTTTTCCTTCTACTTTTGTCTCTCTGAGCTTCTATATTCCATCATATTCAACTCATGTTCCACCACTGGGTGTTCCATCAGTTTATGTGGATCATCCAGTGCACAACGATCAGACCGACACAGGTATATTTGTAAAAACCTAACAAATTTCTATATCAATATTTTTTTTAATTATAACATGTTTTGATAAAATATGTATTTTTCTTTCATGACATATACATCTACTAATCTGAGGCATGGGTGGGGGCGTACACGCATGCGTTTGGTGTTAACCCACCACACACAGGTTATGGTGGATTATAATGAAGACAACCAAATGTTTGAGAAAATAGGGCAGCAATGTCGGAGTTTTTGGCGATGCTTGCCATATACTCCAACATCATTCCCGTCAGCCCGCTATCATGGGAACATTTTCCACATCAGGTCAAGGATAGATCTTGGGCAAAGATATGGGTAAAAAACATGTTCTATTTAATGCCATGAATTATTTTTGTTTTTATATGTATTAATATTTTGATGTCAGCTTCGATTTAATTTCCCCGATGGTGAGGTTGCACAACCAGAACATATAAAGCATTTAGGCGAGATTTGGAGAGCCTACAAGCATGAGTTGTATATTGGATGGGTTTCTAGAGTTGGAACTGAGTTAGTGGCGGTACTAGTGGTGGATTATTGTCTTATATAGTAGTATCGTCAGATGATTACTCATTGGACGAGTACCCAGTTTAAGGTATTGATTACATTTGAGGTATTTAAATAATAACATTCATGTTTTTCATTAATACTATCTGCTGAATTTTGTAATTGTATTTAGGAATAATCTGGAAGAACTAAAAATAACATTGATGCAAAAAAATACCTCCACACAATGGGACACACTACGATGTATAATCATGAGAGGAAGCAGGTATGACAATTGTTTATAAGTTTTCATTACAGCTTACATTTTCATTTTTTTCTCAATTATATAATATTTTTCTAATGTTTTCATATAAATTTAGTTTTCAATGTAATTGTAGTGGAAAATAAAAAATATTGAATGACGTGCGCCTTGAGCAAAACTGCTTTGCTCGAGTAGACGGAAAAAGGATGGAAGTGTCGTCAACGAAGCGACTCAGTAGCCGATTTTAAGTTTTAATCTATTGAATTTATATTTTCATATATTTTCTGTAACTTAATGATATATTTATATTTTTAACAGGCTACTTTAGAGGCCCTCGATGCCCAAGATCCAGACAATTTTGGGCCAACAGATCAATTACATCAGGAGTTGGGGGAGGAGCATCCTGGAAGAGTATGTTGCCGACCTATAATGGCCCCAAAAAGGTATTGGACCTCCTAAGGTTCGAGCTGTAGTGCCACCGAGCTACAGAAAGTTATGGAAAAAGATGAATAGGCTGATAAAAGGGCCATAGAGATGGCTTAATAGTCTGCTAGGGAAAACAGTGCGTTTATGAAATTTATTGATGTTCTACGCCCAACACTTCAAGCAGAGGCCAGCACAACTTTTGATGAATATATGTCGTCGATACGTTCTATATATGGTGCACCAGGTGGCAGTTCTAGTGGTGGTCAGGATGATGTCCAGCTTGACGATGATGATGGTGAGGAGCCTGATGTGGATGAGGAGGGAGAGGAGGAGGGTGAGGCGGCAGACGGGGGCGAGGAGGAGGGCGAGGGAGAGGAGGACGGTTGTGAGGAGGGCGAGGACAATGATGGGGAAGAGGACGAGGGTGATGATGATAGTGATGATGTTGATAGTGATGTGGGACAAATTGATCCATTACATTTTTTACTAATATTACTGAGATTTGATATTTAATCTATTCTAGTTGTTGGTTTTATCTAGACTCATAGTATAGTATTGGAGTAGAGTTATTTTTATATATTATCTATTTTATGGATGTTTTTGTCTTTTAGTGGTTGTGTCTTTGGGATCCCCCCTCCATACTAGACCCTGGAAAACCCCCCACCATCCTCCTTGGACCCCAGACTGCCCTCCGGACAGCCCCCCAGACAGCCCCCTGGACAGCCCCCAGACATCCCCCCGAACAGCCCCTAGACAGCCCCCCCAGACAGCCGCCCCACCCTCCTCCCTGGACCCCGGACAGCCCCCGGATAGCCCCCCAGACTGGCCCCCCAGAAAGCACCTCCACCCTCCTCCTTGGACCCCAAACAACCCCCGAACACCCCCCAGACAGCCCCCCAGACAGCCCCCCCCCCCCCCACCCTCCTTGGTCCCCGGGCAGCCCCCCAGACACCCACCAGACAACCCCCCCGGACATCCCCCCACCCTCCATGATTTCATTTACTACTAGAAAATATATAATATATATTTTATTTATTTTCATAATTATAATAAATGTGAATCACATTTCCACATCTAATCAATATCATAGATTCTTGGTATGTTATAAAAGGGATGTATTCACTGGTCATGACATTGTTTGCTCTTAAATGTTTCATAGCAAGATAAACTAAAATCTATTCCATACTAACAATGTTATAAAAATATTCTATTTGAATTTTCACATGATTTTATGTAAATACCATTCCACTAATAGACACATGAGGATTCTCATAAATCATGTTTACCTTAATTCTTCCAGAAGGATTTTTAGTAAAAGATTTTTCATCTATTAATTATATGATATTCTCATTTTAAGTGAAATTTTTTCATAAATAAATTAATTTATAGACCCATATGAAAAAATTTATTTGAATAATGTGAATAAAAAACTAACATACAACTCTAACTGTGTCTCTTTTGTTTAAATTGGACAGGATTATAAGTGAAAAGAACAACTGGCATACAGAAAACTAACCAAATGCTTTAAGATTATGTTGATAATTTATCACACGATCCTTGGATCATATGTGATGTGTACGAGGAAACATGGGCTCAATCCGAGGCACGGTGTGGCTGGGATTAGTGTAAGTGGATCCCCTTTGATTAAAATGGACAACATTTTAAGTACATACAGAAAACTGACCAAACTCATTCGGTTTCCATTTAAACATTAGGAGAACGATCCATGAGTCATATGTGACATGTATGAATCAACCCCTCCTCCATCGGAGATGTGGTGTGGCAGGCACCACTCAAAGGGTCTGTCTTTTGTTTCAAAAGGACATCATTTTAAGTAAAAAACATCAACCGACATAGGGAAAACCGACCAAAAACATTTTGACCATGTCTATACATTAGAACAATGATCCATGGGGTATGTATGATGTGTATGAGTCAACCTCGCCTCAATATGAGTTGCAGTGTGGATGACACCAGTCACAATGTCTCTTTTTTGTTTATATGGTCAGGATTATATGTGAAAAGAATAACTGACATACGAAAAATTGACCAAACGCATTTGGATTCTATTGATAATTTATCACAACAATCCGTGGATCATATGTGATGTGTACAAGTGAACCCTGCCTTAATCCAAGGCACAGTGTGACCGAGATCACTCTAAGTGACTCTCTTTTGTTTAAAATGGACAAAATTTTAAGTACATAAAGAAAACTGACCAAATAGATTCTGATTGTGTTGATACTTTAGCACAATGATCCATGGGTCATATGTGACGTGTATGAATCAACCCCACCTCAATTGGAGACGCGGTGTGGATAACACCACTCAAAATGTCTATCTTCTGTTTCAAAAGGACATCATTTTAAGTGAAAAACATCAACTGGGATACTGAAAAATGACCAAACGCATTCTGATTGTGTCGATAATTTATCAAAATGATCCATGGGTCATATGTGATTTTTACGATTCAACCCTGCCTCAATCCGAGGCACGGTTTGGCCGACACCATTCACAGTCTCTCTCTTTTGTTTAAAATGGAAAGGATTATAAGTGAAAAGAACAACTGACATACGAAAAACCAACCAAACGCATTGGGATTTTGGTGATGCTTTATCACAATGATCCATGGGGCATATGTGATGTTTACGAGTCAACCCCGCCATAATCCAAGGCACAGTGTGGCCAGGATCACTCTTTTTGAATATCATTTGTTTAAAATAGACAACATTTTATGTAAATACAGAAAACTAAACAAACGCATTCAGATTGTTTCGATACATTATCCCAACGATTGATGGGTCATATGTGACGTGTACGATTCAACCCCACCTCAATACAAGACGCGGTGTGGCCGACACCACACTAACTATGTCTCATTTGTATAAAATGGACATGATTATAAGTGGATAGAACAACTAGCATAGGGAAAACTGACCAAACACATTAGAAATGTTTTAATGCTTTAGAAAAATGATCCGTGGGTCATATGTGACGTGTATGAGTCAACCCCACCTTAGTCCGAGGAATGGTGTGGCCGGGATCACTATAAGTGGCTTCCTTTTGTTTAAAATGGACATCATTTTACATACATATGAAAAACCAACCAAACACATTCGGTTTCCGTTGAATCTTTAGCAGAATGATCAATGGGTCATATGTGACGTGTAAGAATCAACCCCTCTACAAACTGTGATGTGGTGTGGCTGACACCACTCAACGTGTATGTCTTTTGTTTCAAAAGGACATCATTTTAAGTGAAAAACATCAACTGGCATACGGAAAAACCAACCAAACGCATTCGGATTGTGTCGATACTTTAGCACAAAGATCCATGGGTTATATGTGACGTGTAAGAGTCAATCCCACCTCAATCTGAAGCGCAGTGTGGCTGAAACCATTCATAGTGTCTCTCTTTTGTTTAAAATGGAAAGGATTATAAGTGAAAAGAACAACTAACATACGGAAAACTGACCAAATGCGATCTAAATGTGTAGATGCATTAGGACAACGATCCATGGGTCATATGTGACCTGTAAAAGCCAACCTAGGCTCAATCCGAGTCGTGGTGTGGTCGGGATCACTCTACGTGGCTATCTTTTGTTTAAAATGGACAACATTTTAAGTACATACAGAAAACCAACCAAACACATTTGTTTTCTATTGAAACATTAGGATAACGATCCATGGGTCATATGGGACATGTACGAATCAACCCCGCCTCAATCTGAGATGCGGTGTGGCTGGAACCACTCAAAGTGTCTTCTTTTGTTTCAAAAGGACTTTATTTTATGTGAAATACATCAAGTGGCATACGGAAAACCGATAAAACGCATTCGGATTGGGTCGATACTTTATAACAATGATACATGGGTCAAATGTGACATGTAAGAGTCAACCACACCTCAATCCGAGGCGCGGTGTGGGAAACACCATTCATAGTGTCTCTTTTTTGTTTAAAATGGACAGGATTATAAGTGAAAAGAAGAACTGACATACGAAAAACTGACCAAACACATTCGAAATGTGTTGATGATTTAGGAAAAAAATCCATGGGTCATATGTGCCGTGTTTGAGTCAACCCCGCATTAATATGAGGCACGATGTGGATGGAATCACTCTATTTAGATCTCTTTTGTTTAAAATGGACAACATTTTAAATACATATGGAAAACTGACCAAACGGATTCTGATTGTGTTGATACATTAAAAAAATGATCCATGGGTAATATATGACATGTATGAGTCTACGCCACCTCAATACGAGGTGCGGTGTCACCGACACCCCTCTAACTGTGTCTCTTTTGTTTAAAATGGACATGATTATAAGTGAAAAGAACAACCGGAATACGGAAAACTGACCAAAAGCATTCAAGATCTGTTGATAATTTATCACAACGATACATGGGTCATATGTGACTTGTAAGAGCCAACCCGAGATCAATCTGAGTCGTAGTGTGGTTGGCATCAGTCTAAGTGTCTCTCTTTTGATTAAAATGGACAATATTTTATGTACATACGGAAAATAGACCAAACACATTCGGTTTCCATGGAAACATTAGGAGAACATTCCATGGGTCATATGTGAAATGTACAGATCAACCCCACATCAAGTTGAGATGCAGTGTAACTGGCACCAGTCGAAGTGTCTGTCTTTTGTTTTAAAAGGACATCATTTTAAGTGAAAAACATAAACTGGCATATGGAAAACCGAGAAAACGCATTCGGAATTTGTAGATACGTTAAGACAATGATCGATGGGTCATTTGTGATGTGTACATGTTAACCTCACCTCAATTCGAGGAATAGTGTGTCCAGTATCTCTCTAGGCGTCTGTATTTTTTTTAAATGGACATCATTTCAGGTAAAAATATATGGTATACAAAAAACTGATCAAATTATGAATTGAATTCTGGATTCCACATATAATTGTCATCTAAATTTTAAATTGAATTCTAAATGAATTATGTATGTTTATAATTATATTATTAATTCTAATTAAATTATGGATGTGTATAGTTCTAGGATGCATTATATGTTAAATGTGTATGAATTTGTTCTCTATATGTATGTGTTAGTTTGTTATTGTAGGTACAATAATTGTATATGTATGTGTTATATTATTGCAGGTATAATAATTTGAGTGAAAATGGGAGGGAATGCACAAAATGAGGCCTTCTGTGCAAATTGTAGGATAATGTGCAATTTGAATAGCATAGGCTATGACAATGGTTTCAAACCGTTGGCATAGAATCTCTGTTTCTTTTTTACCAACGGTTCATTGAACCATTGGTAAAAAACATTTCCCAGCAGTTCAGAAACCATTGGGAAACATGATAATCCTTGGGATTTCCCAAAGCTTCAAGCCAAACCATTGGGGAAAACTATCCCAACAGTTTGTTACAACCGTCGGGATAGGTTCGACTTTCCCCACCCTATCCCAACGGTTCACAGTAACCCGTTGGGAAAACCTTTCCCAATGGTTCACAGTAAATCGTTGGGAAAACCTTTACCAACAGCTTAGTTTCCTACGGTTTGCAGAACCATTGGTATAACATATACCAACGGTTCTGCAGCCTTTCCCAATGGTTCAGAATCGTTTGAAAAGATTGTATTTCTAGTAGTGAATTCCCTTTTTAGAAATTATATTCCCTAGAACAATTCATTTTTCAACCATAAAGTGTTACTTTTCAAAGCTTAAAACCTAAATTTTCCTTATACATGTTTTTAAAAAAAATTCAAGGATTCCCATGAAATGATCAAATGAATTACCAAAAACTATAAATTCATCGATAAATACCTCCTAGTAGTCTTCTATGTGATCAATGAAAATTCTTACCATACATCGTAGAATTGTACATGGTGAATTACATTGTTCGAAAGTAATCCTCCTGTACGTAAAGGTTATGAAATGATGGGTGAAGTTCATAATCTCTTGGTCTACTAGGGAAATCATAACCTAAAAATTTCCAGAAAACCCATCCAAAAAGTAGTATTGTGTTCTACTTTCTAGTCTTTCTAACATCTGATCAATAAATTGAATTGGGAAATGATCTTTCTGGGTGACCTGGTTTAGTCTTATATAATTAATGCATACCCTCCAACTGTTCTGTACTCTCATGGGTATTAATTCATTATTATCATTCTCCACAATGTTCAAACATGTTTTCATTGGAACCACATGGATAGATCAGTCCCATTGAGAGTCAAAAATTGGGTAAATTATATCATCCACCAACAACTTTTCAACTTCTTTTTTGACGACTTCCATGCTGGTGTTTTTTAGCCTCTTCAAGGGCTACCTAACAGGATGACATACTTAATATTAAAAGATTTTATATGAGAAGACTTGGGGTTTTATCCTAACTATATCCACTAGACTCCATCTTATGGCTCTGAAATTTCATTTTAGAATTTCAATTATTATTTTCTACATAGTCCCAGAATGATTAATGGAAATGTTCACATGTAATATTCTCCATCCAAAAAATATATATATTTAAAATCACTAGGAAGATGTTTTAATTGAATAATGTGTGGTTGTTCTATGGATGACAATTAATTCACTTCTCATACCTCAAAATCCATGATTCCATTGAAAAAGGGTGCCATATTTGTTTCTTCCGACAAATTATCAATGAATTTTGAGGTGATTTCAGAATTTTCAAATTCTTAAGTATTCTATCCTACCATGGTGTAATCTTCTAATGGTGAGAATTATTGAAGCATACCCAAAAAATAAATGGGATTAGTAAATTATATGTAGGAAATTGAAAAGAGGGAATGTTTTCTTGATGGCCTTCTTTTTGAGCCAAAGGCATTGAAGTTTACCTTTCTATCTCCTAGCTCCATGGTCAGAGTTCCTCCATGTACATTGATGATTGTTTTTTTCGGTTTTCAGGAATTGTCTTCCCAAAATTATGGGTGAATGAATCAATGCATTTTCATCCTCCATGGTGAGTACAAAAAGTATACTATAAATCAGATTTCTACAACTCTTACTAGCACATCATCCACAAATCTAGCTGGATAAAAAGTGGATCCATTTGGGAGTTGGATAACCACTCTTGTGGGATTCAACTCACCTTGTTTTATAGAAGTGAAAACAGAATTAGAAATTACATTTATAGATGCACTAAGGTCACATAGAGCATCAGAAAAATCTAAATAACCTATTGTAAATGGAATATATAATGTCCCGGACTGTTGACATTTTTTTGGGGTAATGGTGGGGTGGAAATGGCTGAGACACACTTTCCAAAACTAATTTTTTCATCCTCATCAAACATCTTTTTCTTGGTGAGTATTTCCTTGAGAAACTATATATATTTGTGTATTAGGAAGATTTCCTCAAGAAAGAGAATGTTGATTTCCACTTTTTTGTAGGTTTCATGGATCTCGCTTTGAGTTTGTTCTTCTTCAGCCTTTGATGAATGAGTGAGTGTAGATGGGAATGGTAACTTGTTTCCTCTATTCTCTCTATGTTGCCTTTGAATTTGTGTTCCAATATTTTTCTTGGGGTGGATGAGTTTCTCTTCATATTTTTGTTTGGAATCATCCAACATACATGTCTCAGGTGGTGGATGGTCTTTAACACTTTGAGTCGTAATTGCACTGACATTCTCCTTTGGAATTTGGATAGTTTGGTTCAATAGTTTGCATTAATTCCTAGTCAATAGAACCATAAAGTTATCAAAAAATTTGTTCAAATTTTTTAAGGTCTTTTTAGCTCTTTAAGATATGTTTCATGGTGGCACTTCTCAGAACATGTTGGAGGATATTCAAAATTCATTCATTGGAAAGGTGGTGGAGGAAATGATTGATGTGGTTGTAAGGGCTGCATTTATGGTTCATGGTTATGAAATTGTTGTTGATATGGTGATGTGGACTAGTATTTTAGCCCTCTATATCCTTTTTGGGTTTGAACTTCTCTCTATTATTGATTTTTTTGGGAATTTCCTTTGTTGGAACGCAGCTGCACAACAATCTATACCCTGCATATCAACACATTGATCAGTGAAATGATTTTGATATGAACATAACCCACATACCTGAGGTGGAGATAGATTCCCCTTCACCTTCATGATGGTCATTTTCCTCACAAGTCTTGTTAGTTCATGAGATTTTTTGTAAGAAGAGGTGATGAGTCAGAATTTCTTACCTCATATATCCCTCTTACACTAGTACTTCATGTCCCGAATTGTTGTGAATTATGGGAAATCTTATTGATCATGCTCTCATCTTCTATAGGTAATTTTTAAATCATTGCTCTTCTAGAGGTTGCATCCAAAAGGTTCATATCGATGTATAGTAATCTATGGTTGAAAAAGACCAACAATTGGTGCTCCTCTATTAATTGGTGTTGGTATCTCACACTAAGCATCTTGAATCATTCCCAATACTCATAAAGAGTCTCAACAGTAGCTTGTTGAATGGCTTATATCTCTTTCGAGATTTCTATTTTCTGAGAGGATGGTAAGAACCTTTTCATGAAACTTTTTTGGAGATCATCCCAGTCTTGGATTTATCCTGGTTTAATAGTATACAACAACTCCTTCACTACTCCCTCAAGTGAAAAAGGGAATTCTCTATACTTTACTTGATCCTACACTACTCCTCTTGGTTAGAAGCTTGAACAAAAATGACTGAATTCATTCATGTGCCGATTGGGATCCTCACCTGCCAGGCCATGAAATTTATGTTGCATGTGAATCATGTTTACTCATTAATCAAAATCGTTTGGATGTTCATGCATATCTAACTGATTTTGTTGGTTATGAAATCGTAGTGCACAATGGTCCCTCAAGGTTTGTCTTGGATTTTGTGCTATTTTTTGTGGTTCTTATTAGAGACAGGAGTATTCAAAACTAATTTCTTCAATATTGATTTCTAGATTTGGATTCCTAATCCTAGAAAGAAATGATCTTTCAATCTCAGTGTTGAAATCAATTAGTTCTACGTCTGAGGTCTTGGTCTTTGAAGCTTTACACTGTTTCCCAAGCAATGCTGCCAAGTTTGACGCATGCTTGTTGTGGGACATGATTTGTTTTTGCCTAGTGTAGCATAGTGGCTGACTAGAGACATCTCCCTTGAGGTACCATCTCAATGTAGTTCACCTACTTGTTTTATATCACCTATACTATATCTTTTTGGTGAGTTTATTAACTAATTAAATCAATGAAAATGTTTTTTGGTTTTTTGATTTAAAAATATAAACATGAATAAAAAATAAAATATAACGAGTTTAGATGAATGTACATGGTTTCGGGGTTTGGTCTTAGGTTCAACCATTATTATATTTTATATATTGAATTATGTTTAATAATCCATAGAGGAAATCTCACATGAGAATCACTACTCTTTTACAGAATACAAATATTTTATGTTACATGTAATTAGTGGCCGTCACCCAATCTGGGACATTCGCCTCACCAATTCATTCTACCCAAATCTACCACAAATATAAAATAAACTGTAATTAAAATTTAATAACACCATGACCTCCCCCATGTCCCAGACTTAGGGTTAACCTCCCATTTAGTAGAGTAAGATATTACTTTGTGGATTTGGTGAAAGAGGAGAGAGACAGAGAAGAAGCGAAATAAAAGAAGAAAAATGGATGGAGAAACACAAGTGCATGGATTAATAAATCTAAAATTTATATTACAATAGAAATTAAAACTAAAATAAGACTAGAATAAAAATAATGTAAAAAAGAAAAATTGAGGGGAGAAGAGAGAAGCATCAGTGGCCCGTGCCTCGGTGGGATCCCTCTTTGGCTGTGGGTTTCGAGTTGATGATTTGAGAAGGTGGCGAGGACCTCATATTATGGGCAGGTATTTTTCCTCTGAATGTTTTCATGTTGTTGGACCAATAAATGGCTGATTAACATGTGAACACATTTTTCGAAGTATTACAATGATATTTTGGTCATTCACCATCAAAATATCTGTTCATTTGGACACCTGATGAAGGAGTTATGAATTTTTCATTGTCAGTTTCTTTTCCTAGATGTAGCTTCTCGGAAGCCTCTTTCAAAAATATAACATTTTGCTTTAATGAATTCAAAATTCCACCATATTTGATGAAGAGCCATCCTTATCTGTTCGCGTGCTATTTGAGCTGGAAGAAACTCAAATTGATGTGTTTTGGATGAGTTGTGGTTCTGTTACAATAGTGGGATCCACACTGTCTGCCTGGAAAAATCATAAACTGCATTGATTTTTCAAGCCCTTTAGATGGGAGAATCAGCTCCTAGTCCAGAAGAAATTTTTTAAGGAAATATGATCTAGATTCAAAAAAAGAATCACTAAATATGGAATTATATATTTTAATAAATGAAAAAATACACTTGTGGCCAAAATCAGTAAAAAAAACGGAATTATGTACTTTACTCACTTTTTCTCATTTTCATCATAAAATTCATATTACACATTATTTTAATAAAACAAGTAAATACATGGGATTTATTATTGAAAAATAGTATGAATACTCATTATTTTATTGAAAATATGCACATAAATTTTCTTTGTCAGTTTGAAAAGAAAATCTGAATTATCCTATGCATATCCCATAGAAGTGTCATACCAGGTGCACAGTACGTCCCATTGTCATGTAATAGGATACCCCGGGTCTATCCCAAAACTCCATGTAGGTGTTTTCACTCTTAGGAACAACTATTCCAGAACCACATCTACTAGTAGAATCTATACATGGATTTATTTTCTAGAAACATCCACATAATCTATTACATCACAAAATTATAATATGTTATTATTTTTTTATACTCATGGACATAGGGTTTTTTTCAGCAATCTGCATTTTTAAAATATTGTATCCATGTTTTATACTGAACTTCTTTTGATACCAACTATAAGTTCCCGACCCTAGTTTCATGGTGATGGTGCAATATTTCATTACATCAGCATGATTACACTAAATTTGTATCCCAAAGGACTATGTAGTTTAGTAGATTTGGAAAACTAGACACATGCATATATTATATATTACAACATGAATATGAAATAATAAATAAAAATTCCATTGAAAATATCAACAATTACTAGATAATCCCAATATATCACTCATAAAAAACTTCTTCCAGGACAAATAAAATGAAACAAAAGAAATGGGTGAGCTCAAATGAACTGTAAGTGTATGAAATATAGATGTTGATATCATAAACATAAAAATTTGGCATAGTGAATAACTAAAAACACATGCTATTAAAAATAAACTTGGACATAATATGGTAAGAATAAGAGCTGAATAAATAATTCCATAATAAAAAATAATCATGGGTGTTATACTAGTTGAATAACTACATGAACTATCATTTACTCGATTTATATTTAGGTACATGCATAGGTTAAAAATTCTGAAACATTCCATCAAGGCCTAAAGAAAGACATCTAAAAATGATTTTCCTTCTTCCAAAACCATATCTAAAAATGGTCAAGGCCCCAGCCATGTCCATATATGTTTTTCTCATGATACCCACTAATGCATAGAGGGTCTATATAGGGCTCCAACTATCACATAATAAGTTTAAATAATTATTCATATGAAATTGGATAATTATAAATAACATATACATTTATATTGAAACTATCATATGAAATTTAACTAACATTCCCCAATCATTAAACATAATCACTAACCATTCAAAGTAATTTTGTGAATAGTTTGATGATAGATTATCAAGTTTCAAACTAATAAAAATCCATGGAGAAAAATATGGAGGATAAAATCATTAAATATTAGTCTAAATTATATATAAGAATAAATAAGAGTGTTGAATACATGGAAAATTCACTCATAAAATCAATGACTAATTCTTGAGATAATTACTTTTTACTTTGAAAATAAAAATTATTTTTGGAAAAATCATTATATAAAACCAAAAGTAGAGTAAGATAGTATTTTCATAATTAATTTTTTTTAAATATGAGTCTCTAATAATAGATTATACAGTTCCCTTGAAAATAGATAAGAATATAAAAAATTCCCTTGAACCGGGCATGTATTTCAGAAATAACTTTGAATGTTAACTTTTAAAACATGTATCTCCCCCTAAAATAATGAAGGATTACGATTAGTAAACATATATAGAACACTCACACCAAATTTATGAGGTGTAAAAAATAATACATAACAATTTCATTGAGGTAAGTAGATAATAAATGTAACACAAATGAAAATGGAGATTGGGGGGGGGGCTTTCCACTTTGTAATCAATCGAATCATATGCCCAAAAATCAATTATCATATGATTATACATTGAATACCATGAAAATAATTATATTCCTGACATTATAAATCAATAGAAGGTATACATAAACTATTCACAAGTAATATATATGAATAAAGAATACCTCACAAAAATGGATGTGAGATGAGGAAACCCTTACTTCAAGTCTGAAGGTGTTCTTTACTTGATCTAAATAACTCAAATAATAAAATTTTGGTACATTAATTAATAATTCCAGAACTTCTTCTTCATTTAATTGATTTATTATAATCTTTTTACATTCATTCATGGAATTCTTGATGGGTTAATAGGTTGAATTTCATTGTTCAAGTCTATTTTATTTCATGATCATTATAATTATATACATGAATGGTGAATCATGATTATGATGATGGTTTTCTAGAATTTATGTTATATTTTATCATACTACATATATAAGGGTACATGGTTGTAAATTTTATTTTTAACATGGAGTGAAGATTAATTATTATATACAATATTTAATGACAACTCTATTGGGTAATTAGAACGTTTTGGACACAGAAATCACATTTTTCTTTATAAATAAAAACCATGTGTAAAAAATATTACAAAACAATAGATAATATATAATATATATATTTTTATTTGGTTCCACCATAACTATAATTTCGCGACCATGGTTAAAAATCGTAATAGAAATTGAAAAACCATCATCCTTGACTGTGGTAAATTAGCACATCTCAGATGGTGTTTTTACAACTAGAATAAAATAAGTGTAAATAAGAGATGATAATAATTTATTACACCATCATGAAAAAATACATTAAATTAATGGTACTGGATTTTTCATAATATTTGGATTAGAAAAGTTGAGGATAGAAAAGAATACAACGGACCTTGAAAATAATTTAAATGGATTGAATAGAGCAATTTACCACTTGGATTAATCTTCCTTGAGAGCCTCACTAGGGGAGAGGATTTTGTCGTTTGAGGAGACAAAGGGCAGTTGGATCTCGGTAATGTGATTAGGTATATATTTGAGTAGAATTTAGGCAACGCACAATGCATGATAATAGTTAAGATAAGAGGGGAGTGTGGGTGGTTTCTATAGTTGAAAGGAGGATGGTTTTCTTAATATTTCAATCATTAGTATATTATTTTTCCATAACACAAGATATGGTGGTGATTATTTGACCCAATATATTAATAAGTGCATGTGAGTTCATAGTAATAGTTTTTACATCAGCATAACATCATAAATGATTCAATAATCTTGTATTTACATAATTTTCCAATTATTGTATTTTAATATTCATAAAAAATTTCAATTATTTTAATAAAATCCCAATAATTCATCATAACCAATCTTTAATTTATAGAATCCAAAAATGAAATCCATTTCTCAAAAATGATTTATTAAATATGTTTAATTTAATTATAATTTATAATTATAATTTACATGAAAAATAATCATTCTAAAATTATAATTTCATTCATATTGCCTCAAAAACTTACATAAGGTCTTATAAAAATATCTTTAAACCAAAATACATAAAAAAATTTACTTATGAAACCTTTTTAAGAAAATAATTTTTCTTTTAAATTAATTACTTCATCTTAATTAACCATTTAGGACTTACAAAAACACCAATGCATTTATTATTTTCATATTGTCATTTATAAGATGAATGAATTTTATTTATACATTCAAGAAGGCGATATTATTCTTTTGGATGTTACTATTAATAAGAGTCATATTACTAGTCATAAGGGTAGGTTACTGTTCATAAGGGTATGTTACTATTCACCCAAAATTATGTTTCTTCCTTTAGACCCCAAAAATAACTCTGAATGCAATCTTGTATGTCATATTATTTAAATTCAAATATTAGAAGAGACAAAATTTTGTTTATTGGAAAGTTTATAACAAAGAGCGGTTTTGTAACAACTTAGTGTTTTTGCGTGATATATGAAATTTACTTGTAAAACCTTGGGGTTTCATATTAATAGTTCATAGGTTCATAGGATTATTAAGTATTTTTCAAAATAATAAACATAACCAATATATATTTCTTCCTATTTATTAATAATATTAAGTAATATTTTGATAAAATTGATTTTGTAACAAAATAAATAAATATATATATATATATTTATATTAAAATATTAATTTACACAAACCAATTATAAAAAATAATATTTTTTATAGAACATTAATTAATTGGAAAGATATAAATATTAAATGTATAAATTTATTATAATTATTATTATTAATTGAAATAAGTAATTTTAATTTTTTATTTTTCATAAATGAATTTATTTAATGTTATATATAAAATTATTAAGTTGTGACACCATTATAGAGAATTATAGACGTTAAGATAAAAATTAGGCCATAAAATAAATTTTAGATATATTTTTATTTTATTTTTACCCATATCAATTATTTTGGCATCCGATAAACCAATTTTCACAATAAACATGAAAATTAATTTTTTTTCTTATTCTCACTATTCATTTTGGTGAAAATAGATTTTACAGTATTATATATTATAATTTTTTATTATTAAAAATATGTAATCCATTTTACCTTAGTCAATCTATATAAGAGGAAAATTTTAATTTAAAACTAAACCCAATCACGCGATAAAAAATGTTTTCCAAAAATATTTATGAGATAAATGATGTTATATTAATTTTATTACTAATAACAATCAATTAATTTATATAAATTAATATTTAATGATAAAAATAAATTTATTTTAAATAATTTCTTTTTTATGAGTTTTTTTAATTAAATTTCATGGTGGGCTTTTTTCACATTAAAATAGTTTTCCAAAAACACTATTTTAAAGTTAAAATTTTACTTATTATAAAACCAGTAAAAAGATGATTAAATTTAATAAATTTGATTAAATATAATAAAATAATATTTATTTAATTTTCATTAATATTTAAAATATAATATTAATTTTAAATTAATTTTACTTTTTGAAAAAACTGAAATTTTTAGAAAATCGGTATTTCTCAATTATTCACAGAGAAATAAATATTTTCCAAAATATCCCAAAATCTCTATCAATGTAATTTATGATTTTATGATTTTAAAAAATATTTTCATTTTGAATTAATTTTTCTTAAATTTCAGAAAAATTATTATAAATGATTTTTTCAAAAAATCTAAAAAATTAATTTTTGAATAATATTTTTGAGGAATTAAACTACATTATTAAATGTTGATTTAATATTTACAAAAAAGTTATCTATCCAAAATAATCTCTAGAATATATATATTAATATATATCATATATCATTTAACACTATTTATAACCAACAATTTAAAATCTAGGTTATAAAAATTATATATTTTATGGGTCGTTTAAGCACAGTGGTTTGCATCATAAACACTATCTAATATAGTTTTATTTAATAAAATAATAGGGTGTTAAATAATCCCTTAATTTAGTAATTTTTTTTGAAAATATGATGTTTATATCAATGATAAAATACTGTACCTTTGAAAATAACTTTTTTAGAAACCCACATCATAAAATGGTTAATAAAAAATCATATATATAAGAGAGAAAATGACATATGAAGGTGATATTTAATGACACGTATTAGATTTAAAAAATTGAGAACATATGTTTCAATTGAGTATTTTTATATGGAATAAATGTTTAATTCCCAATAAATGAAATAGAGTAATATAGATCAATTTGTAGTGGAAGGTGAATGATTAAGAGAATATTAATAACCACAAAACCATAAACCATATTTGGGAGAAAAGGTTTATTTATAACCATATAATTTATGGTGATACTAAAAAGGTTTGTTTCAAAATTCATTTTTTAATGTTGGGGAAATAATTTTCAATATATACTATGCGCATAAGAAAATATAATTACTTTATATGTTCACTTTCATCTTTTAATCAATTTCTAGCACAATCTAATATTTTTATTCAAACAATGAGTTTTTAGAATAATTTTTGAATCTCAAAAGTAATAAATATAATCTTTGAAATGATATATAATAATAAAATAGATAAAAATCTATTCTATCTTTCTTAATACATTAAGAAAACAAAATGTTTAGAATGGGGGTAGATAGTTCCCATATTTTTTAAACCTTAATAAAATAAATTAATATTAAAAATTCAATTGTAATTCCCAATGATAAAAAAATAATTACAGAAATTAATAATTCTCTATCCAAAATAATAGAAATAACTTTAAAATTAAAGATTTTATTAACCTTGAAAATTTTCTTATACCATTCATATTTCATGCACAAAAATATGGATATCTTATTTTAAAATAACCTTAATCATTTAGTAAAGAAAGAAACATTCAATCAAATGTTTATCTATAATAAAAATATTTTGTTCCAAAAATTACCTGAATATCAAAGAATATATAAACCCTAAATTATATCAATATATTAAAACAATTTTCAATAGAATTTAAATGAATACATCACATAGAACTGAATCTTTAGATATATATCTACAGAATAAAATATCTTGTAATGTTCCATTAAATACAATATTATGGCATAAATCAAAACCATATAAGTGGGTTCTATGACCTTAAACATATGATCATCCTTAATCACATATTTATGATGTTATCAATAAACCTATGTTATTCTAACATGAAAACATATTAATATGGAATGTTTTCTAAACCCTCCACTGATACCAAATTTAATACCCTCGAACCAACACTTCTTGATCGAGTGCTAAAATCATAAACATTACAATTCTAGATTGGATACCAATGAAAGAGACCCATTTTTATCCCTTGAAAACTGAAATCCTTACAAGGAAAGTTTGGATTCACTAATATTATAAACGACCATTTTGGTTAATAGTTTTTTAGAATTTGGAAATAATATAACATAATAAATACTTCATTAAATAAAAATTTTACCAACTTCACATAGAATTTATTATTTCAAATTATGTATTCGTCATCATCCATATGAAACCCTTTTATAAATAATTCATTCAATATCATTCATAATAACACATGAAAAATAAAATATAATAAGGAAGAGCTCAAAATCTCAATAATTATAAACAAATAAATTATTAATTGAATTTTATCCATGAGTATTCAAATAGAATAAGTGTTTGATGACATAATAAAATTTTCAGATAATAACATAAGTGTATACATACTACTAAAAATCCAAAAACAGAAAACCTGAATACAGGGTATAAGAATTTAAAAAAGTAAATATTCATTAGAATCTACAATCATGAGCCATATGATATCACTCTTGATCAAAGGAATCATTTATAACCATAACAGTAATAATTAAATCATATTTGTATCGTAGAAAAAAAATCATCCTTGAACCATTACAAAATACTATGAATTGGTGTAACCAAAAAGCTAACACACAATAAAATTATATAAATATAATCATCATTACCCAATGCATTTGAGCACTATCATGGTGCACCCATTGAATATACTATATTGGGATTAGCCAGTGCAATCTGGGAGTAACGATTATATATAAGGTCACAAAACCATAACTAAACAAATATAGCTTAAACCCTATCATGAAATTCATAAAAACACTCTATAATGATTTATTAACTTAACTAAAATATTTTAGAGAAATAATATACATTAAAGTCACTTTGAAACATTATTAACCCATGGAAAAGAAATTGTTTCCATACTATTCTATTTAAAACAACCATAATACATCTAAAAAATGATTTGTGATGGTATCCTTACAAAATATCCCCATTTTATTATAAGTAAACAATTGGATGATTTATTTTATGAAATCTTATATCAGTAAAAGATCACTAAATAAATTTTGAGAAAAATAAAAAAAATTTCATCGAAATTACATTTAAAAATTCTATATTTATAAAACACTGTGAAAAAATATTTCATCTAAAAATAACATGGAATCATATAAATTTACTTTAATTGAAACTAATTTACATGATGGAGAGAAGACATATTCATGTCGTAAATTATAAAAAAACCATTATTTTCAAAAATATTTGTAAAATTAAGTCAAAATTAAAAATTTGGAAACATTAAGAGTTTTCTAAAAATTATTTTGAAAACATGTAAAATATCATGTAATATTTCATTTTAAAATAATTTATTTTTTGATAGAATACTTTTTTTAATAAAATTAGAAAACATGGTCAAGGAAGAGAAAAAAACCCAATCAAACAAAATTTCTAGAGCAGTATCACTTATAACTAAATTTATTGATCATTATTTTGATAATAAGGGAGGAAATGAAAATAAGTTTTTTATAAAATTCATAAAAATTTGTAAGTAAAGGTTTTTTTAAATAAAGTAAATTCATATGAATTTATTTAATGAAATATTTTTCATAAATAATCATGAAATGATAGAGATTGTAACATTATGGATTTCTAACACTAGTAAATATTCATTCATAATTCCCATTATGCAATGAATGAAATAAGACATTAAATTTCATAAAAATAATTATTTTCATGATATAAAAATTAAAAGTACATTATATATACCTAAAATTAATATAGGTTAATAATAAAAATGTTTTTTCCGAAATAAATATACATTGAGATGAATAAAACTTGCAAAAATCATATCGTTTAATTTGAGAATCAATCGATGAATTGATAATTTGTAACAAGTTTAAATCCCAAAAAATAATTGGAAATTAATATATATAATAATAAAAAGTCACTACATATATAATGATTACATTATAATGTCAATGAGGAAGTATTTTAAATTAATGAAAAGAAATTATGTTAAGAAAATTATTTACCACTTGTTAACTTTCAAGGCAATTTCCCTTGAATGAAATAATTCGAATAGATACCTAAAATACCATGATGTATTATGTATTTATGTTATCAAATTTATAATGGTATGATTATTAACAATATAAAACAATATGTGTTTATTATGGAATATGTCTCACATAAATAAAAAGTGAGTCCATAAACCCCTTACCTTGAGTGTTTTGAGGAAATTCTATTCATTATTTCAAAAATAATTGTGTATGTTTACCATGGTAAATGGGGTCCCTATTTAAAATTTTCTAGAAAAATAATTATGTTATATTTTCCGTATATATACTAAATTTATACATTAGTCAATAATTACATATTATTATTATGATAAATGATATATGTTCAATTCATGGTGATGGTTGGATGAACATACACATTAGTAACCATTCTATTTTCCAACGATTGTTATAGATAGAATATAAGTATTGTTTTTTTAAATGATGATAAAAATGTGATGTTTAAAATATTATTTCATTAATTATACAAACATATATCATCATATTATTCTGGGGATGTAGACAAAATGACATCGATTCGTGGAGGCGGTAGCCCACTTGTGCATAAGAATGATGATTTAGTTTTTCAATGAAATGAATAAAGAGATTTTATATCCTTTAAAAAAGATAAATATTTCATTAATAATAAATATATATATATTATTAATATAATTTTTTTGACTTTATCCTTATTACATTCCTTGTAATTCATTAGTGAAAAAATCCGAATCGCATTAAAAGGTGTAGTTTTCCGTACAGAGGAGCACCATTCATATCCCTAATGGGATGGAAAGTAAAAAAATGTAGTTGTAATATAATATATAAAAAAGTACAAATATGTTTTATATAACATATATAAACTTTTTATGCATCATTATATATTGTCATGGGCGGCAATGATGGAAAACAAATGACATTGGTTGAGGAGGTAGATTCTCATAGACATGATAGATGATTTAGTATCCAATTTGAAAGAAGAGGAGATGTATTTGAGTAATTAAACTAACTTATAAAATATCATTATATTGTATATTATTTATTATATAATAATAATGGTATAATATATGAAGGATGTGGGAGAAGAAGGGAATATAAAGACACTCGGTTAAGCATGATTCATCTTCCTTTGAAAAACTCATTATTTAAGAATAAAAGTTAATATTTGGATGGTTTTATGATCAAAATAAGGGAACTAGGTTGTGGGGAGGGAATTATGGAATAAATTTTGTGTAGTTATTTCCAGATCCAAATGGATTTTAGGGTGTGAATTTGAGAGGATAGAGGGCGAGCTTTTATAAGTATGGTGATTGGAATAATAATAATTTTATAAAAGAAACAAGTGTACTTATATTTTCCAAATTCAAAAAGGATAAAAAATATACCATTATCATGTAATTAAAATTATAAGGGATATTTATGTCCATAAAATAATATTTATTTATATTTTTTTGTCATTTTTACTATTATCATTTTTGTTGAAGACTCGGTAAAACCATTTTCACCTTAACTATTGTAATAATTTTCTTTCACAATTTTTATTTTTGAGCATGGAAAAAATTTAAGTTGAAATTATTATATATTATAAGTTATTATATATATATATATTTAATACAATTTAAAAATCAAGACTCATAAAATTAGAAAATATTAACAAAAATTTAAACATGTAGGTGTGATGGAAAAAAGGGTTTTTAAAAAGTGTTTTTTGCAAGAAAAAAATGATCTTATATTAAGTAGATGACTAATAATAATTGAATTAATAAAAGATAATATTTAGTAAAATATAATATATTTTAATAATTTAAATCATTATAGTTTAGTGTATTTTAATTAATAAAATAAGAGAAACATTATGCACGTGAAATTAATTTTAAAAAAACCTGATTTTATTCCTAGAGATTTCATTATACTAAATTCCAATATAAATATGATTAAAATGTAATTAATCTGAATAAACATAACTATATAATATTTATTACATATTAAATAACATTAAAAACATAATGGTACATCTAAATTAAATTAATTTATTGAAAATAAATGACCATTCAACAAGACATTGTATTTTGACAATTTGGTAAAAAATTAATATATTCCAAAAATTCCATACATGTCACATAAACATATTTTGATATTTAGATTTTAAAAATTATTTTATTTTTATCAAATAATTTTTAAAAAAATTATAAAATAGTTATAATATTATTTTATGAATAATAGTAATAATCTTTTTTGAGGAAAAAATATATTATTGAAGGATAAAATTACATTATTAAAAAGTGATTAATTATTTAATAAAAATTTATCAATAATTTATACAATGAATTACATTTATACAAAGATATATATATATATATAATTAGATTATATTATGAATAACTAATAATTTTATATTTTATTTATAACAATTAAATATTTTTAAATCTGTTAATTATTAATGATTCTTGTTTAAAATACTATTAAAAATAAATTTATTTTTTTAAATATATGGGTGTTACATCCAACCACAGTTAGAAAATTTTATAATAGATATTTACAATTTATCTCTGAAATAAAATTATGCAAATTTGAAAATACCGTTGTTTCAAAACCATATTATAATATGGGTTAATAAAACCACATCTAGATAAGAGATAAAGAGACATATGAATTTTAACAATAATTTAAAAAACAAGAGTTAAAAATAGGCTAATATATGTGGCAAGTGGTGATTAAGAATATAATTAAATTCTAATTCCCAAATAATTATAGAGTTTGAAAAAACTAATCTATCTCAAGAAATTGAATGATCAATAGAATATTAATAACCACACGACCATAAACCAAAGTGGTGTTAAAAAGATAATTGGTATAATAAAAAATGATAGTAATAGGGGAATATTTTTTTTCAATATCCATTTCATAGAGTTTAGTAATTAATTTTGAATCTATACTAGAGTAATATGAAATTATTCTTACATGATAAGTTTAATTTCATCTATTAATAAATTTCCCCAGCAGTCTCATCTATTTGTATAAATTTCGAGTATACAAGAAGTATTTTTTTATTATTGAAGTACTAAAAATCAACTTATTATGGATCATATAACCAAAAAAGGGATAGTTATCTATTCCCACATTATTTTTGCATTACAAAAACTAAAATTCTTATCACATAGAAAGATATTCCCAAAATAATCGAGATATTATTTTGAAATAAGAATAAAATCTTAGTCATCAAATCACTTTTCAATATCATCGATATATATACAATAGGACAAATAACCCCATAACTACCTAAATATATATGATTATACAAACCATAAACTTTTTAATTTTCTTATAAAATATTTTTCCTAAAAATTTAAATTTATAGTTCACACTAAATTGAAGATTTAAATATACTTTAAACACAAATAATGTCTCAAAAACTATTATTAATCACTTTATGTTTCCATAACATATAACTAAAAAAAGGGTTTTATATTTACGTGGAATTATGGTAAAATATTATCTTATAGACCTATTATGGATTCCATTACTGTCAAGATAATCTCACATGAAAAAAAATCATAATATACAAAATATTTAAACCCTCCTTTGATATTAACTACAAAAAAACTGAACCCACACTTCCAGAACTGATGCTAAATTCATAAAAACTATGTTTTTGTTGTTGATACCAATGAAGGTAACCCAGTTTATTCCATTAAAACATAACATAGAAAAATTAAATTTTTTATTTACATAAATTATCATTGAAGTTTTTTTTTCTATTTTTAGATAATTAGAATATACACATACAAAAACAATAACCATATTTTTAAATGATTATTTCTCATGCTTAACCCATATTTTCATATTTGACATTATGTTATCATAAAATTCTGGAATAAATCCTTTTAGATATAAATCATTTAATTTAAATATTGATAACATAGAAAAAATGTAACATGGGTGATATTAATTTCTTTTTAACATTAAATAAGTGAATTTCAAATTGAATGAAAATAGTTATCACAAAAAGATCATAAGGGGGTGATGAAAAAATCAATCTTCCTGTGTATAAAATATTAATATTCATACCTATAAAAACATAAAACATCATACATGAAAACATGTCATAATGATTTTAAAACTGTAAGAGTCATCAAAATCAATAATAATGGTCCACGTGATATCAATCGTGGTTAATGTAGACATTTATTACTGTATCACACATGATGAGATCATATTGGTATCTTAGAATATCATCATCATATAACACTAATAGAACCCTTAGAATGGGTATAATCGTACATCAAAATACCAATATAATTATTTAGAGAATATACATATTAAATAATGAATTGGATCATTATATGGGTGAACCAATCATATAATATATCATGGTATCACCAAATGTAATATGGGAACACCCGTCGTATAATCTCTATCTTTCTTACAAGACACTATCTTAGTGAACCCATCTAATATAATGTCAATGAAGATTAAATAAAATACATAGAGAGTAAAATTAATAATAAAACATATAAAAACTGTCATTATTTATTTCTTAACATTAATAACCAATGAATGAGAAATGGGTACCACGAAAATATCATTGAAAGATAATTATTCCATGGAAAAGAAATATTTTCCCACATTATCTCTTAAAAACAATCATAATCCATCTACTGAATGAATGAGGATTCTATCATTAAAAAATATCAAGATTTTTTTTATAATTTCCATTAATATTTGGTGAAATTGGATAATAGAAATACCAATAAAATATTATTGATAATAATTTGAAGGAAAATAAAAATTTCATTATGAAATTAACTTATAATAAAAAAAATTCACAAAATATATCAAAATATTTTTCATTGAAAAAAACCTTGGAAGACATAAAGGAAACGTTATAAAAAATAATGGAATTGATGGTAGGGAAATCAATTCATTCCATTATTGTTAAAAATAACCATTATTTTTATAAAATTAAAAAAGGGGTCAAAACAAACCTATTGAGAAAATATTAATAAAGATACATTTAAATTAATTTAAAATAAGGAAAAATATCTTATAAAATCTATTTAAAAAAAATTATTTTTTTATGAAAAGTTATTTTAAAACATTTTAAAAAACATGGATATTTATGGTAATTATACCCAATCTAAAATAAAATACAATATTGGTATCACTTATGAATGACTTTATAGATTTTTCTTTATCCAAAATGGGAGGAAATGACAATCATACATGTAAACCACATTAATGACTAGTGGATAAAAGTATATTTCTTCAAATAAAACATGATAATGTTATTTCTTCAATGGAATCATTGAAGATAAAAAATCCCTAAAGGATATGGATTTTACCAAAAAGCCTTTTCAAGTTTGGTAACTCTTTAATTAAAATATTCATGAAATAATAACATAAATGATACTGTATATATAATTAATATAAAACATTTCATGATATAAAAAGTCCAAAGGAATTATATATATCACATAGACGAATATAGTTTTTAAAATGAACATATGTCTCAATGAAAGACAATTTTAGATGAATAACCCTTACAAAAATCATACGATTGAGTTTGAGAATTAATCGATGAATTAATTATGTGTATATAATTTAAAAACAAATAAATAAGGGGTTATTAAATATTATATAATAAAAAAAAATTACATTCACAATGATGATATAATAATATCAATAAATAATTTTTATTTCCCAATAAAAATAAATTAATTTACAGAATTCATTTTACATTTGTAATCATCATGTCAATTCCCCCTGAATGAAATAATTAAAATAGAGAAATTGAATACCTTGAGGTATGAATGATTAATTTAATTACCTATAAAATGGGGTTTATATATACAATAAAATAAAAACTAGTTGTGACTTTGAAATAAGTTTTATAAAAAAGTGATAGGTGAAAACACTTACCTTAGGTCAAAACATTCTAGTTATGCACGTTACCTCCATTATAAAAAGAATAAATAAATTATTTTATTTATTAGGACACTTTTAATTATTAATTATATTATACTTAAATAACATATTTTATTTTTTTATAAATGTATTTTCAAAAACATAAATCATTATCTCCATGTCAGGGTTTTTGAGGCTATTAGATTCATTGATTCAAAATAGATTTTGTGTGTTTGAAGTGGTCAAAGAAGTCATTTTTTAAATAAATTCTGAAAAATAATAAAAAAAAATGTGTCATATTTATATATAAATTATACTTTTATATGAAATAATGATATATTTTAATGTAAAAGTAACTAAGTTACAACTGTTGAGTCGGTTGGCCTTATCTATGCATGATTAATGTTTCTATTTTTCAGTGGCCATCATAGAAACAAGGTAAGTTTTATTTTATCTTAAAAAGTATTAAAATTGTCATAAATACAATATAATTTCACGAATCCTTACATATATATATATATATATGTATATATATTATCCTTGTGTTGTGGTGATTTAAAAAAGAATTACATCACTTCGTGGAGGATATAGTCTACAAGTTCGTATGAATGACATTATCATTTTTTAGTGTAAGAATGAAAATGATATATTATATTTTAATAATTATAATTTTAACATGAATATAATAATTATTTAATTTAAGCCACATAAGTTCACAAACATTATATTCATTATCATCTATGTAAATAACTAGTGAAAAACTTACAACATCACATCGTGAGGTAGTAGTCCACCGTACACATGAACAATGTTACTGTATACCCAAAAACAATTAAAGGTAAAGGGGAATATATGATAGAATATTTATATAAGTATAAATAATGTAAAAATTGAGTATATATAATTTTAATACAACATTATATCAATCATTGAGAGGCAATGATGGAAAGAGAATGATTTGTTTCCTACAGAAGTAGTCCACCATACAAAAGAATAATGATTTCATATCCTAATTGATGGAAGAGGATTCAGATTTAGGCTATGAAATTAAGGTAAAAAAATAATTTTATATAATATAATAGTGTTATTATATATTAATAATTTGAAAATTTATATGGACATGAAATTAGAAATAAAATAAAGACACTCAATAAAGCATGATTCCTCTTCATCATACAACCTAATTATGAAAGAACTAAAAGAATTATTTGGATTGATATATGGTCAAAATAAATGATATTGGGTTTTTTAATTGAATTTCAAAATAAATTTTGGTATTTATTTTCTTGGAACAGTGGGATTTGTGTTTATGAATATTAGAGAAGAGGGGGAAGCCTTTTATAAGTGAGGTTAATAGTATACTTGTAATTTTTTGAAATAAAAAGGCGTACCAGCATTTTTCACATGGACAAAAGAAAAATATGAACTATTATAGATATTTATACATGATAAGGTATAAATATTTCCATAAAATATTTATTATACATGTTTTTAGGTCCTTTTTTCTTTATAGTTTCTTGTTTAAACCCATAGTAAAATGGTTGTCACCTAAACCTTGTAAATTACTGTTTTTCTATTTCCACTATGCATTTTGGTAAAAAAATAAGTAAAAATTATTATATAATAAAAAATAAATTACTGAAAACATGGAATCTATTTTTCTAAATTACATTCCAAAATTTAGGAAATTTTAAATTAAAATTTAAACCACAGATGTGATGAAAAAACGTTTTAAAGAAGAGAATTTTTCTAAAAAATATTGTTTTATATTAACTATATAAAAAATAATAATAATTCTATGAATATAAATTAATATAAATAGATATTTAATATATAAATCTTATTTAACTTGTTTCTCATTATGGGATTTTTAAAGTAAAATAAATATAGAAACATTTTGTATATTAAATGAGTTTTCCAAAAAACCCAATTTTAAACATAAAAAATTAGTTACACTAACATCCAATATATGGATGATGAAAATGTAATTAAGTTGATTAAGTATAACTAATGAATAATCATATAAATTTAAATAATATAAATAAATTAATGCTAATTTTAAATTTACTTAATTTATTCTAAAGAAATGAAATTTTTTGAAATATCCATTTTTCAATAATCAGTAAAAATTGAATATTATAAAAAAAACAAATTCACGAAGTAAATTTTGATATTATTATTTAAAAAACAGATTATTTTATGAAATAAATTTTATACAAGATCAAAATTTAAAATTTAATAATCTTTTCATGAAAATCAATAAAATCATTTTTTAAGAAAACATATTTTTGAATAAAAAAAATTAATTTCCTAAAAATTGAATTTTTATTTACAAAAAATAAAGATATAATTTTTAATAATTAGAAAATTAAATTATATACGTATATATATATCATTGAATTTTAGAATAATATTCATACCCATCAATTTAGAATCTATGTTATAATAGTTATATATTTATTGGGTCATTTATGAGTACGGTTCCATATCGAAAATGCTATCGAACATTGTTTTATTTTCTAAAATACATAAGTGCTATAGTAAGTCATTTTTCATATAGTAAAAAAATTTATCATTGTATTATGATTTAAATTTTATGAAAAAATGTTATTTTATTTAAAAATAAAATATCTAATATTTTCATTATTTTTTAATTATTTATTTCATTTTTAATATACATATTGAAAATTGGTATGTGTGATTTTTTGGTATTTTTCTAAAATAGAAGATTTTTTTGTTAATAGTGGAATATGATATTTAACATTGTAAACTAAATACATAATGTTTTGAGTCATAGATTATATCTGAATCCATTATTTACAACTCACATAAACCATTAAATTTATATGGTAACAATATTTATCAATATTGGTAGTCTTGATCCAAAATAATAAATTAATTTTTATAATGGTAAAAAACAATCTCATCTACTTATAAATATCAACCCTGAAAACCACATCTCATAACATCTTCTATGCCAGGGATATTTACAATTTTCCTCCACAATATAATCCCAATCATATACCCCACATAATAGTGTTATTGGTATCATAAAAATACTAATACAATGTACTATAAGTCGAATCCCAAGAGAAGACATAAAATTGAGAAGGTAATACCGTCAACTGGGTCTTATTTTTGACTTCCTCCCCATCATACAAAACAATTCTATTAAAAATGGTATATTAAAAATAGTGTTATATATATTATATAATATAATTTTAAAATTTATTATCTATAACAAACAATATTATATTATCCTCTTATTTTATAAATGAAAACATCATCTGTATTATGTTGATTTATTGCATTAATGGATGATGAAATTTTTTATCCCATTACCACCTTTATGGATGGTTTAAATTTAATTATAAATATTTTAAGTGAAAAAAAATTATATTATATATTCTTTTAAATTTTTTATAAATATATGTCCATATTAATAAATAAATCTAAACAAGTTCATGATGGCCATTAATACCACAAAAACAAACTAATCGTATAACATTAACGTTTTACACAATTAATTGTCAATATTTTGAAACACATATGGATACCTGATAGCATTTCAATTTTTATATGTTTATTAATACTGGTATTCTATTTTTTAGGTTCTAGTCCCTATTTACATGAATTTCAATAATTATCCAAAAATGATCTTTATATCTAAGAATTTAACAAACTCCCTCCAAACTAAAATATTGAAGACTACATATCATTGAAATCATTGAAAATGATCATAATAAAAATATAATAAGTAATATATAGATTGAAAACTTGATTTATTAAGTAATTTATAAATATAATTTTATTTTTCAAGATATTAATTACATGTGTATAATGATTTTTAAAACTATAGTGAGGGAACTCTTTTAACCACATTTTTTCTTTAAGTTATGACCTTTCTCTCTCTACCTCACTTTATGTCACTATTTAATATTATATAATGAATCTAAATTAATTTATATCAATATAATTTATATTACAAGATAATTATCCTATCCGTTTATTGGGTAATGAATTCTATCTTTATCAAAATCATTTTTTATTAAATATCTTTTGATTATAATATGAAGATCATTTTTAAACCTATTTATTTTGATGGGTAATTATTATATCTATTACTTGTCATTTATTTACATTATCAGCACATTATAAATTACATTTAATTATGGGTGATCCAAGATATCACTCTAATTTTTTGGGAAATGGATTGGTTCATTAGATTGTATGTTTGGGATTTGAGAGTAACCCTAATGTGTTATGGGACTATATAACCAATGTGATACTGTTTTCATGGTTATCCTTGACATATGAATATTTCATGCTGAATGTTTCATCCAAATTACAAGGGTTCCATGATCATATAATAATAATTTCATTGAAATTATGTTTTGATATGAATATTTATGAGTCTTCTATTTTATGATGCCTTGAAATGTCTTTTAGCTCGCATGTTATGCTTAGTTGTCATGATTCTTCACATACATTACATTATAGATAAACATTTATTTTATGTGTTCCCCAAGTAATCTTATTTATATTACCATCTCAAAGTGATTTAGGAGATCATTGTGTAGAATAACATAATGATGTAATGTTTATGTTTATTTTCGATGAATTTTGAACCCAGACTTCCAAATAGTATCAGCCTCCCCATATTTTGGATGTATTTATTGGATATTTATCTTTAAAATAATATATATATATATATATATATATGCATTTGTGTGTTTTTAAATTGACCGGTAAAATATACACATGATTTCATGCACATTCATCATCAACAACTCTACTCAAACCATATTTATTGAAGGAGGGATATATTTTTTTATCAAGAATCATTGAAATACAATGATATTTATATCTAAGATTAACTTGTAGTATCACATGATAATTATAATTAAGTGTAATATTATTGATATATGAAATAATAAATAGTTGAATACATTGCCTGGTAATTTCCATAAGAAAATTTCAATCTATAACATGCTTGTTTTTTTCAACGAATATATGCATGCATGTGTTGTTTATGTTATTTGATAAAAATAATGATTCATGGTGTAATACGTAATACTATAATATTGGAAGTGGTAAAAAAGTGGAAATAATAATAATCATGGAATTATGATTATTCTCCGAGGGGTAAAATTTTCAATATAATGTTGGTTTGGTCATGTGTGGATATGTAATAATGTAATGAATGAATAAGAGTAAGATGATTGGGATATTGGGATAAGTTTTATTCTATAAATCATAGAAGGAAAATATAATAAATTTTGAACATATATAATCCTTCACTATAATATAAATCATTTCAGTACGATATTTTTTATACAAATGATATAATGTTTTTCTTATTCCTATTTTTTAGGTATATTTTTTTAGAAAATTATTTAGGGGATTAAAGAAATTATTCCAATCAGATTAGTAATGCATATAATATGTTGTTTGAGTAAAACATAAAATGGGTATGATATGTACACACACACATATATATATGGTTATATGTGGAAGTTTCATTATAAATTTCAATCAACATAATTAGGTTGAATTAATACATATATTTGAAAATTAATCAACTAGAATATCACTAATAGAGTTTTAAATATGTGTTGAGGTTGGGGATTTAAAGTTAGTTATTATTCTATATTAAAATTATGATATCGGGTGTTTTTCAATCATCTATGAAATGTAATAAATGGAATTTGATTTAGTAAATTATTTCATTTATATCTTATATTTAATTCTTCATTCACTTATTAATCGTTATCAAATATTCTACATTTGAAAAAATCCCTCAAGGTAAAATTGCATTGTTCATGGGGTGATAGTTTTGGTAAACAAATAACATTACTAATGTCATTTATTGATTTTAAAATATAATATTGAAAATTATGTTCAAAATTATCTAAGAAAATGGAATGAATTCCTTGGATATGGTAATTTTTTTTAAATGTGATTTCATTTCCTAGTGTTTGCAAAATTTTTGGCGTATAAAATTTTTAGGAGTGGTCAATCTTCAAGAATGTAGGACGTTCATTAATTACTCAAAAATATATTTAAAATTCAGGAGATTCATGAAGGCTGTAGTTTCTTCCACGTAAGGATATTTGCAAAGGAATTAATTATAGTGCAGGATGGGTTTCATAAATGAGTGAAGCATCATGAATGCACTAAGGGTTGACGGTAAATATCTCTGACTATAGGAAGTGGAGAATCATGAATGCATGATGGGTTGATGGTGAATAACCATAACTACAAGAAGAATCTAGAATGGTGAAATTTTCGTAGAGAAACACATAAATATGGATCTTCATTAATGAGACTGGAGAGATTCACACAAATGTGATTTCATGGATGGAATATTTTGGAATGACAAGAATGACCTACAAATAGGCCTATACCCCCCCCCAGAAAAAAGTGCATGTATTACAAAATATTTATTCCTTTGGAATCCATGAAGGTGATTTGTGAAGGTTATTCTTTAAATTAAGATAATGGAGAATGAAGGTTCATTAAGGCTATTAAATATGTCCAAAAGTTGTAAGCATTGAGAAAGTATTGAAATTCATGAAGTTAATAAAAATCCAACTAAAATTTGTGAGCATCATGAAGGCTAGGTGAGTTTTGTGAAAGTGTTTGATAATTAAAAAAGGATGGTGATTTGGAATTTTTGTTTGAGCATCCTGAAATATGTGATCTTCATGAAATATGTGGTTTTCACAAAGTCCATATATTATTGTGAGGAATTTGGCAGTTTTGTGAAGGTTGTTGTGAGATTTTGTGAAGGCAATGAACATAATGAGCGTATTTAAAACTGATTTCTTAGAAATTATATTGAAATTTGGTATTTATCAAGTGGATGAAAGTGGTGATTGATGCAGATAATCTACCTAAAATAATTGTTTCATTCACTATTTATAATGAAGGGGCCAATATGTCCATAAAATGTGTGTGAATACTTTCTATTGAATTGAGTAAAGGAAGAGGGATTAGGTGATCCTTTCCACTAGTAGTGAATCATAGAAGGAATGATTGATGGAGTAACCCTTTAAAAGTAGTGATTTTTCCCTAAACATTGTTAATATAGTAATACTAAGAATATATGATACCTTTCTCAAACCACATTTTGGCAGTGAGTCTTAATGGATATGGTACATCAATATTATTTCATTCATTGCTTCTTGGATGAAGACCAATGAGGGTGAAAATGTAAAAATCTATGTGTCCTTATAATTTATCTCTTTTATTACATTCAATATATTATAATTTGATAAATATGGAATGAATAAAATCAGTATAAACCATTAATAGAAAATAAAGTATCCCATACAATAAGGATGTATTGATCAGGTGGGGTAAGAATAATTTTAAATAGAATATCCATACCATAATTCACCACCCCTCCCTAATCAGGGAATGTAATCCATTTTTGGTCCTATCATCATACATCATTCACTACCATTATGTGTTGATGGTTGATATGATTTAAAATTAATTGATTACCTTATTTGATTTATGCATGAAAATAGTATGAGTTTGAGTAATTATGTTAAATACGGTTTTGGGATACCAAAAATTTTAAAAAACCAATGTTCTTGAGAATAATAAAATGGGAGTTAAAGTGTAAAACATTAGGAATTTTACATATATTCATCCTTAAAATATAAATGTTTTTTTAGTGTAAAAATACTTGTTGGGGTTCTATACTAACAAGAACCCCACCAGAATCAATACAAGGCCCAGAGGGGGTTACTGATCACCACAAACTATTGATGAGTACCTATGAATCATATGGAATTATTTGGGAATGGGGTTTTCCCAAATTATAGACGCAATAATTGAAATATGAAATATATAAGAATAAATTAATAAACAACATTTAAAACATGTTATAAACAAACTAACATGATTAAACCCATTTGCATATACATAGTGAAAATCCAAAATAAAATATACAACTAGGGAGAAAAGTAAGGATAACAAACTATATGAAAATAAAGTAACTATAAATCAGACAACATGATATGAGACAAAAACTAACTCCATTAAGCCATTGGTCTCTCACAACCTCCCAACCCACTCAATGTCACCCTGATGAACTATAAGGATCAAACTGAGAACATAGAATCTGAATTTTTTATGCTTGAGCTTAAAATCCATATTCGTAAACAAAACCCACAAAAACTAAACAATTTTATTCCCATGTAAATTATTCATTTTTAGTTAAAAAATAATGTTAGAAAATAATATTTATATTTATATAATGCATAGAAATCAAAATAATTTCATAAAACAATTTTAAATACTTATTTTATTCGTTTATCAAAACCAAAAACATATGTTTTCAAATCCGAGCCATCTTATAATGCTATTTCAAAACAACGACATCATTATCATATCTCAAAACTATTAATGATTATTTTTAAAAAATAAAAATAGTTACGTTAAATTACTTCACCATCTGAATCCTTATTTAAACAAAAATTCCATTTCAAAATCCACCTTCATGTACTTATATAAGTACAATTAAAAATTATAAATCTGTTTTTAGAGACATTAATAATTTTCAATTAAACCACTTCCGCTACTATAGTATAATAAAAAAAAGAAGGCACCACACACACACATATATATATATATAAATGAATATAAAAATGAAACTTTCTCTAGGTTGGTTCAATATCAAGGAAAGATATAGAAATGCTAAAATAATTAAATAGTTCAAAATCTCATCAATCGCATACTCACTGAGAAAGCAAATGTGTCATGGTCCTAAAAAAGTCAATACTGTTCCCATCATCTAACTATATATGTGTATTGCATCATGAATAATCTATTGATATTTTCAATGTCCATATCATTATCCACATAACCCATACATGAATCTTTATAGTGAGACCCCCCTTTACATCCATTATTCCATTCGTGACATGTGGGAACCTATCATAATATGAACCAACTATAAGAACTATTTTGATCTTTTACATAGTTCCCATAATCCCATGCCTAATAAATAAAGGAATATTAAAAACAAGCCAATTCTGTACTTAAGGGACAATCCTAACAACCCTCACCCCTAACACCACATGATGAAAATTCTTATACACATAACAGGAAACACAAAATAAAAAAAAAATTCCCCCATAATGGTATCAATAAGCATAACAAAGTTATCACAAACCCAGACTAAGAGTTCATAAGAAAGCGGATATTAATGGTTCCATCCACATATATAATTTAAAACCAAATTTAAAAATTATCCATTAACCCTAAAACATGGATACATATTCCAAGACCATTAAAATTTCATAAAATATCTTTCAAACACCATTTAAAAAAACAATGGAAGACACAAAATCATTAAAACAACATAAATGTCAACCATACACAACGCCCCTCATTATTTTAAAATTTAAAACATGCTCAAATCCATTATTTTCATCACACATTCAATAATAAACTACCTAAAATCTGATATGAGTTCCAAGAAAATCCCATTTCATTTAAAAAAATTCCAAGCTACACCTTAAAAAGTGTATCTTTATTTGAAACAAAGGGGATTCCAAAATGAAAACCACATACATTAAATCATTTAAAAAAAATATTTAATGTGACATTTCAATAAGGTAAACCCACACAAATAGTTCAAATAATCATTTGTAATAAAATAAATAACCCATTTTTAATTCTTTTATAGGAGAACATCTCAAATAAAAACTACATTCCAAAATTAATCATTTTTTTTAATCATTGAAAATCAAAATATGGTTGAATCCAACTATTACACTTTTTAAAAATTTCAACAATAAAATAAGGAATTCCAAAGGATTCTTAGTATAATAATAAACCCCATTTTAAAATAATGAAACTTTGAATTCACATATGAAACCAATTATTCCAATGACGATACTCAATGAAATGATTCCAATTCATCACAAGGATACCATATATAAATATGATTCAATAAAAAGAGAATATATAGAATCTAACAAAGGTTATAATATGAAAATTAAATAGTTGTAATGTACAACTATACCTGTAAAATAGAAACATAGATGAAATGTCCCAAAATGTCTTGCATTCAATGACAGCCACACCAATTGTGACTTGAAACAGTGTCTAAATCCCATAAATAATAAAAAAACATATCAATAAATCCTCCATGAAACCAAAAATTGAGCCAAATTATAAAAATGGTATTTGGGGGATTCCAAATATTAGAGATAATGTAGTGAGATATAAGAATGATAGAAATATTAGAGAAAATTACTTCGATCCACTTGGAAAACACCATTTTAATGGAACAAATTAAGGCTGGAGAAACATGGGAAAACCAAAATGGATTCCAAGGGTTGAATAAATCACGTGGATAATAAAAAGTGTGAAATACCCTTTAATTGGGCAGGAAAATGAGAATTATCCAAAATTTTAAATCTTCTGGACAACTCACAGGGTTGGGCCATACAATTAGAAAAGCCATGTACCAACCATGCAGTGTCTACTACCTCCCAAATAACATTAATCCACATGAATACATTAGAGATGATTCCAAGATAAAATATTATGTTCCTCTCTCTGGGAAAGCCTAGGAATTGCATGGCCTCCCAGGGCACCTCATCTGGTTTAAAACCCATTCATATGCTGTGAAAATTTATTTATCAAAATCACAAGATCCAGCCATAGGGTTTACAATTTTTGTAACAAATTGTGTTCCATTCATTCAACGAACATCAGGCATAAAAAGGAATCCAAATATTTTCTTCTATAGTCCACAATGATTGACATTAACTATTGGATCCCATGCATACAAAACATCAATAATTGAAAATGAATTGAAGTGGATACTTTAGAAGGGAGGTTTCATATTTTCCCTCTAATCATGCTAATTAACCATAAAAAATACTAAAAGTAATTTTAAAAGTTAGAAACAAAACTCCATATAAAGACAACTCGGACATCCACTTTATCATAAAAAACAAAAATAACAACAAAATTACATGTTGGGTGTCACAGAGTACCAAACAATCCCCATTCTATATCCAAAAAGAATATTCTCAAAATAAATGAAAATGGAATAGAAGATCTTATAAGATCTAACAAGAATGAACAATTGGCATGTCCCACACATAAGGATGATGACAAAAATTCATAAAAAAATCAAACTGGTCAAGTATTAGATAACCGAACATCTCAACCAAGAAAAAAATACAAAGAGCTTGAACAAGAAATTCTATGAGAGACCTAACATGGTCTCTACCCCAGTTATAATTCATCTAAAATGGTCTCCCCACTACGTAGTGTTCATAAAACATGGTGGTGTAAAGTAACCATTATAAGAAACATACTCATATAATTAAAAACTACAATAGAAAAACATCATCATCAATGAACACTTCAAAATCATATTAAAAGGAAGAACAATGATATGATACAAAAAACAGGACAACTCACCTTGAGTCATGATAAATGAGGATAACCTATGGTCGAACTCTTGATCGGCCTCATAAGTTGCATCCTAAAAAAGGCCCAATACCACAAACCCATTAGTATACCACACTGAAATTATAAATATCACACTCTAGGTACCCAATTATTCACCCAAAGGCCTCTCTAAAGTCCAAAAAATTAGAACCACATGGTTTATCCAAATGAATGTTTGCAACCTACTATCACATAGACTGGTTTTATGAATAAAGAGACATAATTATATGACACGCATAGTCTAGACAAGAAAACTATAAGAGTATGATATAGGGTATAATTTTAAATGGAACAAAACGTCCTATAAATCAAAATTAAAAACATCAATCAAAACCTTTAAAAAGGAAAACATGCAAAAAATCCACCAAAAAATATTGTACACCTACCAAAAAATTACAATAATTAAAAGAGTGGCCCCAAAAGAAGACCAAAGATTTCCCCCAAACATGGTTAAAAATATCAAGCACAAAAATAATATCTCTAAAAACGATGGTTATCTATCTCCCACTACATTATAAGCCTGGGTGGTCACCAAATCTAAAGAAAAAATTATCAACCATTCTGGGTAACAATAAAAACATAATAACTAACTAGATCAACTATTTTCTTAATTCAAAAACTATATGAATCACCTATAATAACGAAATCACACAAAACCTATAAGAAATAAAACAAGTAAAACAAAATTCACACCAAAAGGAAAATCTCTCTTGAAAACCAACACATTTATGTGGAATCTTGGAATCAACTCACACTAAGGTATTTCATAAAAATCAATCCAATATAACATTAATAATAAAAATAACCTCTCTAGGACACACCCATTGCTAAAAAAATGACAAATCCAGTAATATGTGATAAAAATACCTTTCTACATTGAAAACCGAAAATCCAAAATAGATTTTCAAACCCATTTGCCTTTTTAAAATACATTCCAAACGAGTTTTAAAATCATAACTTCCTGTTATAACATTGCATTTTCTAAATACAACAAGGTAATCTAACACATTCATATATAATTCATAAAACAAGAGAAATTAAATATTCATATTATTTATAAATCAATTTTTAGAAGAAATATATTCAAAGACTCATTTTTCAAAAAAAAGGTTTAAACAATCCAAAAACATTCAAGAACTATACAAGAATCATGAAAACAATGACAACCTACATACAAAGAAAATAAACTTTTTATTCCACAGAAGATGAGTGAAACAAATATTAGAGAAATAAAGAATTAATTAGAGTTAAAATCTTATATTTAAATATAAATAGTGTTATGCATGCCTTGAACACTGTGTTTTGGGAGACCAGGCATCAACCATGTAACACCCCTAGAAAGTGGGTAAAATCATCCACACAAGCACCACATGGTTTCCCTGGACATGTGAGTTATTTAGGATGATTAGGTTCTCTTCCTCCCTAAATCCAAAGAGTGGACCCAATGTCACTCAATAATAGTAGAGGACCCAAAACTATTAATTACTTAAAAAAAGAAAAATAAATCCCCATTTTCAAAATTTAAACCATGGAAAACCACAAAATATGAGATTTTAGATAGTTGGGATATAATTAGTTCTCCACACCATAACCTCTCTTCCTTTGAGATACTTAATCTACAGTTATATGAAGATATCCCCAAATAATTATTTTACATTAGAATATTATGTTCCTACTTATATAAACCAACCCTCTGATATTAATTTTTAACAGACTAGCCTTGTATACCTGATTACTTGTCCCCTAACATGACCTAAAACTAGTCCAGAAGGGTGTTCCTGATCCCCACCGGTTGTCAACGAGTGCATGAGCATCACTATAACTTATTTGGGAGAAATATCTGTCAAACATATTGATACAATAACATAAATAAATATCACAAAATAATAAATAAATAATAATGTTCCAAATAGGTCATAACCAACTACCATGATTCGTAAAATTTTCATATACCCAGGAAACATCCAAAATAAATGAAAAAAATATGAAGAAAAGTAACGATTCAACACCAAGTGAGAATAAAACAATTAAAACCAACTAAACAATGCAATGCCGGAATACAACTCCATTAAACATCTTTTTCCTCAATAATTTAAAACTCACACAACATCTGTCCATTTTAACAAGAAAGAACCTTGTTAAAAGCACGATCCTAAAATTTTATAGGAGTTAAATAAAAATAAAATTCTAGAAACATAAAAAATAACAAGATAAATGAGGTAATATTGTTAAACCCATTTTTCAATATCATTTAATGAATGACCCATTATCATGTCTGTAACTTATTAATTAAATGGAAATTGATGAAGGGAACATAGAATGGCTATTTAAACAACCTAACTTTCAAAATATTTGAGAAAATACCTACTTATGTTATTTTTTAAACCACAAAAAATAAGACATGTAGCGAGAATTACATAAGTTTCAATAAAAGGAAATTGAGATGAGAAATCATATACATCCACTCCTGAATATCCACCAAAATATTATAGTATAGAGAATAATAAAATATTTTGAAATTAATAATTCCTTAATAACAATTTTTATTTTTATTTAATTATTACTATTACTTTGTTTCTTTTATTATGATGTTTTACATAGATAATAAATTTGTTAAGATATTGTCAAATGTTTTGTGGATATTTAGTTCTTGGTTCCAAACTGACATTAGTAATTTAACCATGGTCAAAGGTCTTGTAGTTCCATTATCAATAAAATATTATTCTTTATAAATTATATAATTCATACCCATTTAAAATAATTTTATTTCCATTCATGTAGAGAGGTAATTAAAATTAAACACATCATTGTGTGGAGACAATATTTTTTATTTCCTCATGAATGATGTTCTTATTTTTATTTCTTGGTAGAATGTAAATAAAGTAGATAATATTATACTTATATCAAATCATAAATATTATAAACATTTCAGGGTATTTATTAGTTTCTTGTTTATGACCATACAAGTGAGTTTGTGATGAAAAATGAATCTCATTGCTTCGTGGAGGTGGTAGTCTACAAGTACACATGAGGGACCTTCGAATTTTATAATAGATGGTATGGAAATTAGGGTATGTGTGATTTAAAATTTAATAAATAGTAATTATTTCATATATATTATATATATTTATTTTATCCATAATTTTATCCATCCATGAGTGGTGGTGAAAAAGAAATTTAATCATTATTTCATGGAGACAATAGTCTTTTTGTCCATAAGAGCGATGCATTAAATTCTCATTGGATAGAAAATAAGATGAGAAATGGTTATGAAATAACCATAAAACAAAATTAAATCCATATATTATGATGATGTTATATTATATTAGTGGTTATAGTAGTTATGAAAGATGGAGAAGATGAAATAAACATGTAATAACTTGGTTATGTGTTATATGTCTTCTTCATGAATCCTCTATAAGTTTACACTATGAGCCTATATAAACTAGAATTTATATGATACTAGAACATATAAGTAATAGTTAAGGAATTATAAATGTATTTTTTATGAACCCTTCAACACAATGGTACCACTATAAGGAATACAATGAAGGATGTGAGATAATGAACACATTTTACCACCTCCACCAAGCCATAGGTTGTAGACCGTCTTCAATTGTAAAAAAATTTAAATATTAGGGGAATTAACCTCTATAGAAATATATGTTCAATAGATAGGATTAACTAACCACAGGAAATTACATGATATAATATAAACAGAAGAGAACAAAAAAATTATCCAATTCATGAATAATTTAATCAAATTTATGAATATATAATAAATACACAAATGAAATGGTAAGGTAGTGATTCAATAATATTTCAATTTTCTGAGCTAGTAATGTCCAACAAAATTTTTTTTAGTCATCCTAGAAACCTAAAAACATTTTCTTGTATATTTAGGGTGGTAATAAATGTACGCATAGTATGTTCACACCCATGGTATCTCATGAACACGTGAAAAATATAATGTTAATACACTAGTGAGAATATAGAAGAACCAACAGTATGTAATTAGGCCAACCAATTAATTCTATATTATCCAAGAACACATATCAATGAATGAATAAAAGTATAATAAAATAATAAAAATCATACCAATAAAATATTGCTTGAACCTCTTTACCTTTTATTTTCTTCTCTTATTCCAAAATTGAGAATGTCCTAGAGATTCCATCCCTTCTGTACATCACACCACATCACACCCACCAAAAAAATATCCATCATATCACATCACAAAAAATATATCTCTATGGAAATTGGGCTATAAAATCACATAAAAACACATCTATTAGGAATACACATGTGCATTCACATCATATCCCATCCATAACTAGAATTGTATGATATCGTGAACATGAAAGACAAAATCCTTGTACCCTCCTTCTACCATACAAAAACCCTAATATAATACACATTGAGACCTTATCAAGCCATCACTAATAGAAATATTTTGATTTTTTTTCATCACAACCCATGTATATGAAACTCATCTATTTGGTTGAGTGTATAAGGGTGGTTGGACAACAATCAATACACATTACTAGGATATTTGGAAGAACACACTCAAAAAATTTTATTATCAGAAAAAAGTCATTGACGTGGTTGGGGTATATATAATGACTACATGGAAAATAAAAATTTTATATAAAATTCAAAAATATATAATTATATTGGACCAAAAAAACTCTATATCCCAACAAGAAACATCACCACCAAGCCTCCCGTCCTCTACTCCTATCACTACCACCACAGAATTCATAGTTACCCACAATAAGCCACGCCACAATATAAATTCCATCTCCTCTTTAAAAAATATTCAAATTTGTAGATTTATAATATATATAAAAATTCATAATTCTAACCCATTAATTTCATATTTATGTATTAACCATATTTTAGAACAATCCAAATTTTATTTCATGATTTTTTAATCCATTAATCCCAAAACATAATAGTTCATTAAGTTATTACCTAGAAATTTTTCATCGCATAAAAATTCACAAAAACACATCATCCTCATGCCTACCATCCCCACATTACAAGTATTTTAGAACCACAACCACCCCATCTACATGAAATCCACACCACAACCACTTCCAATCACATTTTCCACATATAATAAGCAATCCTAATCAAAACCACACCCCAAACAAAACTACACATCACCACCTCACTTAAAATCCATTTCAAACTAAATACATTTACTATCTTATGTTAAATTTTGGGAATTCACTTCAAATTTAACTTTACCATCCATGTGAATTCACACATAAACTAAAATTTCATAAGGAAGGAAATTATTTAATTGGATATAAGTGGATACCTTATTTCATTCAATGTGATATCAAAAAATAACACAAACAAGAGTTCCACAATAGATGTAACATTCTAGAATAAAAAATTTTCACAATGACCATGATACTTTTCAAGTCACCAAGACTATATAATAAAAATATCAACAATATAAAATGACTAAACATATGTTATTTCTTTCTCATTCCCCGTCTATTTCAATAAATTAAATTTTTTATCTCTAACATGACATTTCATACTATTATTTGAATATAATAAAATAGAATAAACCATCAAAAAATATATAAATATATGTGAAGTGAAATAACCCTAAACTCAAATGATTATTTGAAAATTACAACACAATTTTAGAATAATACGTTATCCACTACTAAAATGAACCACTATTATCATAAAATGATATTACATCTAAATTGATTAATATTCATTACATAACATAAAAACACCATGTGAGAATTTTATGGGTTTAGTGTCATTGGAATCTTGGAAACATAAAAGATTGGTTTATAGAACATCTAATTCATCTCCCCCTTTTTCATCATAACTAGAACTCTTTTTGACATGTCATACAAAATAAGTTCCTTTATATCCTAGTGGGAAAAGTAACACAAGATATGGGTAAGATTAGAAGCTAAATACATGTAAAAAGGGAAGATATGCATCATAACATAACGGTAAGTGTATAACAACAATAACATAACATTTTAATATTATTCCTTACATATAAAATATCATACTATTGAGTCAATAAATATATCAAATAAATTTTTAGGGCATGAATATTAAAGATTTACATGGAATAAAACATGGAATTGTGGAAAACACAAAAGCATTGAAAATAATTTACTTAGCATTCAAGGATCTCTTCTCAGACTATACTAGTGTATTGGGTTTGTCCCAAAATCATTTTAGTAGTCAATGCTCACTTTTAATACTATAATGGTTGAAATATTCCATTAATAAACTGGTTTCACTTTGTAACACCCCAGGTAAATAAAGAATATGACATTCTCATATTTAGCCATATTTTTGAATAAAATATTAATATTAATTTAATGGGGACACTATGCACGATGGCGTACTCAGTACGCAACAATGAGTTTCGTGGGAATCTTGCGTTTCACTCTAATAATAAAAAAATATTAATCTAAATGGTAGCTAAAGCCTAGACATTGTAATGGTGGGAATGAACAGAACTAACTAAAAAATAATTATATATGTTTGTCAAATATTTTTACTCTTTACAATAAATGTTATAGGATTAAAAATGCGAATTAATCCAATTTTAAGCGTAATCATTCCAATATTCTTTAAAAGGTCGATTAACCGCCTTTTGTTGGTGAACCTCTATTAAATCCACTTTTTGAAAATTTTATGTGTTAAATATGACAAAATAAAATTCTTCTTTAGATTCGGGACATTAAAATTTACATTGTGTAAATTTTTTGTATTTTTCCGAAAAAGTTCAATTTTTAATGAATAGTGGAAAATGTTGTATTTTAATTCAAAACCTCTTTTTAATCTAATTTATTTATATGACTAGATTATCTTTTGAATTGGTTTTAATGTAAAAATATAATATATTTTTACCATTTAATCCAATAGTGTTCGTTGGAATTAATTTCACTTTGTAATCGGACTTAAACTAGTGTCAATCTTTCGATACATTTTGTTTCATAAAAACACGCTGTTTGTTTTGACAACGGGAATTAATTATTAAATTAATTAACGCAACTTATATGTTTTGAATTTTGTAAAATAGACATCATTTTTAAATTTGGAATCTCAAATATAGCTTACGGTGAAGTTTTGGTAATTTTCTGAAAAATTTCAATTTTTGATGAATAGTGAAACCACTAAGTGATACTTATAAAAAAAGATTTTCCGTTTATATGAATTTTTTCCACCTTTGTGTTTTGAATTTCAATAATCCGACATACATGGTTGTCATTACGAAGTAAAATGTGGTTCAATGGGATTAAAATAATTTTTTGGTGAATAGTAACTTATTAAGTTTTTAATCGCGATAAGAGGTAATTAGTTTAGTTTAAGGTAAGAATAATGTTTTAATAAAATTAAATGACCTAGACACATGTCCTACCATCATTGTATGTGTCCTGGCCAACCAAGAAAATACATGGGTCAACTTGGGGACCCCATGGAGCCACTTTGGTTGGAAAATGACATAAATATCTTTTTATTTAATGTTAAAGTAAAAATGACACAAACATGAAATGTTTTACTAAAACAATTTTTACATGGGGTTATACAAGTCATATTTTTGACTATAAATAGTCATTGGAATTCTAAAAATATTTCCTACATCATAGAATTTTTTTTATAATTTTTAGACATTACATAAATTAAATTAATTATGACATCATGATGATGCAGCGATGACCTCATTATTTAACGATTTAAATAAAATTGAATGATAATGTAATATCTAAGACCTGATCATGTCCAAAAACTATTGGATGGGTTGATATCGAACCCTTATCACCTTATCCTTGAAACACATCAATGTGGTACCATTGAAATCCGAACTCATTCTAAAATAAAGTAACATTTCTTTACTTTCCATGAGTGTCCCTCCTATCCTCTTATAAAAGGCCCCCACCTCTACCTCCTTACCCACACTTCCAAAGCCTTTTCCTCGGCCAAACACTACCCATTTTGTCTCTCCACATACCTCTATAACTACTTGAAGCCTCACTTTGGGCACAATCCTTTCCAAGGAATCCTTTGAGCTCAAATCAAATGAAGTTACCCGACTTAAAGGTAATGTATTCACTTGTGTCCTTTTGTTTTATTTTGCTTCTCCAACATCCTAAACACTTTTTATTCATTTATTTTGTTACAAATACAGTATCTTCAATATACAAGGATTTTTTTTATAAGATGTATTGGAGCTACACTTACACACACCAATATCTAATGGTTAAAGAACATACTATTTCTGTGGATGGAGAATTTCTGCCTCCCGAAACGATGATTGTTCAACATTCTTTTAACACCTTCAAAGGTGGCCATTAATATGTCACTATATTTATATATGATATATAATATGTTTATGTTTCTATATTTTTCTTTTCTGGCATACCTTTATGGTTTCCATTGTGGGTAAACACGATAATTTCATTTTATAAAGTGCGGACTACCGCCCCCTCAAAGTGATTTGATTCGTTAATGCCATATGTGGGATGTATAAAGGATGTATTTAAAGTTATTATATATGATTTATGTTACATATAAATGATGAAAATAATTCTGGAATTAAAATATATATACATCTCATTTAGTTTTAATTCCATTAATATGACATAGAAATGAAAGTAGCGTTCATGCGTACGTACGGCTTACCGTCTCCATGAACGGTCCATTTCATTTCTTACCTCTAAATGATTATGTAATATTATAAATACATGTATATTGTGGATATATATTACATATATGATATCCAAATCATGAATATCATTCTGGATATAATAATCCTTTGACCACACGAACAACATGTAATTGTAAGAAGTCCACTTTCGACTTAAGAACCAAATATCGACAAAACAAACATTATTAACTTAAATGATTACATAATGTTTATAACATGGAAATAAGTGATATAAAAGGAATAATTAACTTGAAAAAGGTTATTAAGCAAGTATAAATTTACTCAAGTTTATTATTCAGGACGTTAAAGAACGATCGAGTCATGTCGGACCCGAGGTAAGGGATCCTACTCCTCTCTTTATTTTTAAGTACACTCTTTTATGTCATTCCGTTTAAGATAATATTTATTGTGATTGGGATGTTAATTTATATTACTCCTACTTTAATTTTTATGTTCATTTGGTGAGAGACCCTATTTTCTCCCATCAATTCATTTTGGATGTTTTGAGTGGCGCCGTTAGGCTGCCGAATTTTCGTAAGAGATCCAACCTCTCTCTTTCTTTTTAAGTACTCTCATTTATGTCATTTCTTTTAATCCCATCTTTATTATGTGTGGGGATGTTATTTTATATTCCAAATACTATAATTTTTATGTTCGTATTATTTGAGAACCTATTTTATCTCATAAATCCATTTTTGTAAGTTTTAAGTGGCGCCGTTAGGCTTCCGAGTTTTCGTAAGGGATTTTTCATCTCACTTTTATTCCCGTGACATTTATGCTATGTTTGCCACTATTTCCATTGAGCGGTGTATGTACTTCCTATTATTATATACCTTTTTTAGTATAATTTCATTTATGGGTATTTACATTTCCATTGTATGACCCTTCTTCCATGGGGTGTACTTTTCGAAAGTTACCCAACTCAGTAAGGGGACCTTTCACCCTCCTCTTTTTAAAAGACTTCTTTTGTTATGTCTTTTAATTCACATACAATTATATTGGGATATGTTATTCTATATCCTTATTTATTTAAATTTTATTTCCAAGTGATGAGATACCCTTTATCTCTCTCATCAACCCTTTTTGTAAAATTTTATGTGACGTCGTTAGGCTGTCGAATTTTACCGAGGGAACTTTTTAACACAATTTCGATTTCTTTGGGTTCAACATGTAGTTATTGAATATGTCATCCTCTGAATATGTGTGAATAAACTTTTATTGTATTACACTCAATATCCACTTATATTGGGTGTATTTATATTTTTCACACATAATTATGAGATTAACTTATACTTAATTTAAGGATACCTTATTTATAATATATTTCATCTCATTTTACATTTCTTTTGAGACTTCATTGTTGTTATGCAGCAATTCACTCTTATATGGTTCGTATACTATCCTTTGACATATTATATCATGAATCCCTTTACTCTCATGATATTATAAAGTTCGGATTAAATATTATTCCGCTATTATTTGTATTCAAGAGTCTCTCATATTGTTAAAAACTCTTTAACAGAAATATTGTTTTAAATGTTTTAAATATTTATTATTCTTAATATTTATCATTAGGGTACGTGTTTTCAAAATGGTTTTTAGTATTTATTTATATGGACATTAATGTTTTAAAATTATAATTCCATTAAAAGCTTCAAAGTGGTAGGGGACACTTTAATTCAATAATCTCTTTTAAATTGATTTTGAAAATGGATTGATTAATTCAATATCTGGGAATTACTTGTTTTGATTGCAAATGAAATGTTGTTATTGAAATGTTTTTATTTTCAATATTTTATGTGTGATGATAGTACTTGGACATATTATGGGTGGTTACGTGATAACCCAAATGATGGGTGGTGCCGTGAATACCAGGACGGGTGGTTACATTATAACCTCCAATGCATTCGGTATGGAAGTCGGCCGTATGGATATTCCATTAAGTATGTATGGAAGTCGGCCGTATGGCTATTCCATTAAGTATGTGTGGAAGTCGGCCATATGGCTATTCCATTAAGTATGTGTGGAAGTCGACCGTATGGTTATTCCACTAATGTATGTTTATTCCCCAAGTTACCTTTATATGTTATGTGATCTTTATATGGGTTTTATGGTAATCTTTTGGTTACAGAAGGGTATGTAATGAACTTTTATTCAGTGAATGGTTTTTACTACTTCAAAAAGGTGAAAAGTATTACTTTGATAAAGTATACCTGGTTTACTTGTTGTTTTGAAAAACTAACAGTTTTCATTCTTTGTGTATCCCTTACTGAGCTTTTTTATGCTCATCCAAGGTTTTTGAAATGTTTTTCAGAGGACTTAACGTGGTATATGGTCAAGGATGGGATCAAGGGAACGTCATGCTATATAAAACATGCAACTAGACATGTTTCTTATTAAGAGTTTTTATTTTATGGAAACTTAGTAGAAGTTTCTACTTTGTAATATTTTGAGATGTAATAGTTATGTCCTAATTCTCTAAAACTCTAAACCTGAAAAGATCCTCAATGTGTAATCTTGTAATAACTCATGATTAAGTATGGATTACAGCTGGGGCCTTATAGTTGGTATCAAAGGTCAGTTTAGATAACTTTATGGGTTAGGGTATTCTCTAAGCACAAGTGACATTACCATAATGTTTAGGAATTCAGAAAGAGTCCTAGTTTTAGATAAAGTGAATGAGTAAGTATATCTTTGTGATTACCTTCATCATTAGTACATGATGGTTTTTTTGATATACTCCCATTTACATTTGTATTTTTAGTGAATGGATGGATCTAGCAGGAACCAAAGTGACAATAGGCTGGAAGGAAACTGTGGTGGTTCTCTTATTAAGAGACTGGATGAAATGGGGGATTCAATGAGGAAACTCATGGTTGTTCTAAACCAACTATCAAAGAGTCATGATCAACCACTTTAACCTTGGTATGTTCTGTAATGCATCATGTACGAGATGACCAATAAATTTGGAAGTTCAGTTAATAATTTTAAAGGTAACCATTAGAGTTTATATGATCCTTACTTTTGAGATAATTATGGGTTATTATATGATATGCTGGAAATTGAAAGGCATGAGATAAACACGAGGTTAAAACATGTTATGATCATTTTTGAAGATTTTATCTCATTTTGGGGAATGTTTTAAAATTATATAGTTTTGGAAAAAGGACAACACGCAGACCGTGTGACAACCCGTCGCGTCAGACAAAGCTGCGGGAATCGAACCCACTACCAAAGTGTCACTGGTATTTATCACCTAACACTGGACTATGTGAAGTCCCTGGTTAGTTTGACTAATTCTTTTTAGTTAGATGATTTTAGGAATCAATTGCACATTTATTTTGGGTTATATATGGAAATGATTAACCTATCATGGAGGATATGTGATTAGGTTAATTACTTTTCAATATGAGACTTTAAGTGTAATTTATGTTATTTGGAGATAAGTGTAAATTTGTACCTTGGATGACTATGCGACTAAATCCTTAAAATATTTGGGTTTCACTATTAGTTTGGTTTACTTTTATGTATTTTATGGACAATTTTTTTATTGAATGGTCTTTGTTGAACATTGGGTATTGTTTGATAAATTTTGGAGATTAAGAATATATTTGTTTTTTTAAATGATTATCCTTTTTGGGTATTATCTGATATTGTACTAACCTTTTTGGTTTTGGTTTTGGTTAAGGTCTAATGATATGGAAAGTATATAGTTTTCTTTTGTGGATTAGGTGATTCTCTAGAAGTTGATTATAGTACTCTTAATGTGAAAAAGTCTTCCTAAAAACTCGTCTTTTGGGGAAAGTATGAGTTTGTGTAAGAAATCTAGTGAAAGTTGAAAGTCAACATGACAAGTAAGTATGTTTCCTTAAGATCAAAAATAAATTCTTCAAGGATGATTAACTTAAAAAAAGTGTTGTCAGTTAACTTTTCCTTTTGGGGAATCGAATACCGTTTAACCAACCACAAGTTTGTGATTTTCTTATGGTTAACTTTCTCCTAGACATGTTTACTATCACTCTCCATCAAAACATGACCCTTTGTTTTTTCCTCCAGGTCCATATTTTCATACTTGGAATCCTAGTATGGGTTAAATCAGGTGACCTTTGTACTTATATTTCTTTATTTTAAAGTGATTGTTTTACGGACTCTTGTTCCGATGTGGGATTTTCAATGAAGTTTCCAAGTCCAATTTTAAAAATTGTGAGGACGCAATTACCAAAAGGGGGGAAGGATGTAACAGCCCAGGTAAATAAATAATATGACATTTTCATATTTATCCATATTTGTGAATAAAATATTAATATTACTTTAAAGGGGATTCTATGCACGATGGCGTACCCAATACGCAACAATGAGTTTTTGAGAATCTTGCGTTGCACTCTAATAATAAAATAATATTATTCTAAATAGTAGTTAACTCCTAGACGTTGTAATGGTGGGAATGAACAGAACTAACTAAAAAATAATTTTATATGTTTTTAAAATATTTTTACTCTTTACAATAAATGTTATAGGATTAAAAATGCGAATGAATCCAATTTTAAGCGTAAACATTCCAATATTCTTTAAAAGGTCGATTAACCACCATTTGATGGCGAACCTCTTTTAAATCCACTTTTTGATAATTTTATGTGTTATATTTGAAAAAATAAAATTCTTCTTTAGAATCGGGATATCAAAATTTACTTTGTGTAAATTTTTGGTATTTTTCCGAAATAGTTCAATTTTTAATGAATAGTGGAAAATGTTGTATTTTAATTCAAAACCTATTTTTAATCTAATTTATTTAAATTATTATATTATCTTTTGAATTGGTTTTAAAGTGAAATTAGAATATATTTTTACCATTTAATCCAGTAATGTTCGTTGGAATTAATTTCACTATGAAATCAGACTTAAACTAGTGTCAATCTTTTGATACATTTTGTTTCATAAAAACACGCTGTTTGTTTTGACAGCGGGAATTAATTATTAAATTAATTAATTAAACTTATATGTTATGAATTTTGTAAAATAGACATCATTTTTGAATTCGGAATATCAAATATAGCTTAGGGTGAATTTTTGGTAATTTTCTGAAAAACTTCAACTTTTGATGAATAGTGAAACCACTAAGTGGTACTTATAAAAACTGATTTTCCGTTTAAATGTGATTTTTCCACATTTGTGTTTTGAATTTCAAAAATCCGACATAATTGGTTGACATTAAGAAGTAAAATGTGGTTCAATGGGATTAAATTTTTTTTTTTCGATGAATAGTAATTTATTAAGTTTTTAATCGTGATTAGAGGTTATTAGTGTAGTTTAAGGTAAGAATAATGTTTTAATAAAATGAAATGACCTAGACACATGTCCTACCCTCATTGGACGTGTAATGGCCGGCCAAGACAATACAAGGGTCAACTTGGGGACCCCATGGAGCCACTTTGGTTGGAAAATGACATAAATACCTTTTTATTTAATGTTAATATAAAATGACACAAACATGAGATGTTTTACTAAAACATTTTTTACATGGGGTTATACAAGTCATATTTTTGACTATAAATAGTAAATGGAAAGCTAAAAATATTTCCTACATCATAGTAGTTTTTTTTATAATTTTTAGACATTAAATAAATTAAATTGTTATGACATCATGGTGGTGAAGCAATGACCTCATTATTTAACGGTTTAAATAAAATTGAAAGATAATGTAATATCTAAGACCTAACCATGTAAAAAACCTATTGGATGGGTGGATTTAGAACCCTTATCACCTTATCCTAGAAAAAAAATCAATGTGGGACTATTAAAATCTGAAACTCATTCTAAAATAAAGTATCATTTCTTTACTTTCCAAGAGTGTCCTTCCTCTCCTTTTATAAAAGTCCCCCACCTCTACCTCCTAACCCACACTTCCAAAGCCTTTTCCTTGGCCAACCCCTGACCATTTTGTCTCTACACATCCCTCTATAATTCCATGAAGCCTCCCTTTTGTAAGAATCCTTTCCAAGGAAGCCTTTGAGCTCAAATCAAAGGAAGTTACCCGACTTAAAGGTGATGTCTTCACTTGTGTCCTTTTGTTTTATTTAGCTTCTCCAACCCCCTAAACTCTTTTTATTCATTTATTTTGTAACACATACAGTATCTTCAATATATTAGGATGTTTTTATAAGAAGTATTCGAGCTACACTTACACACACCTACATCTAATGGTTAAAGAACATACTGTTTCCGTGGATGGAAAATTTCTGCCTCCCGAAACGATGATTGTTCAACATTCTTTTAACACCTTCAAAGGTGGCCATTAAGATGTCACAATATTTATATATGATATATAATATGTTTATATTTCTTTATTTTTCTTTTCTGCCATACCATTATGGTTTCTATTGTGGGTAAACACGATAATTTTATTTTAGGAAGTGCGGACTACCGCTCCCTCAATGTGATTTGATTCGTTAATGCCATATGTGGGATGTATAAAGGATGTATTTAAAGTTATTATATATGATGTATGTTACATATAAATGATGAATATAATTCTGGAATTAAAATATACATACCTCTCATTTATTTTTAATTCCATTAATATGACATAGAAATGAAAGTAGCGTTCATGCGTACGTACGACTTACCGTCTCCCTGAATGGTGCATTTCATTTCTTACCTCTAAATGATTATGTAATATTATAAATACATGTATATTCTGGATATATATGATATATATGATATCCAAATAATGAATATCATTCTGCATATAATAATACTTTGACCACAGGAACAACATGTAATTGTAAGAAGTCCACTTTCGACTTAAAAACCAAATATCGACAAAACAAACATTATTAACTTAAATGATTAGATAATGTTTATAACATGGCAATAAGTGATATAAAAGGAATAATGAACTTGAAAAAGGTTATTAACCAAGTAGAAATTAACTCAAGTTTATTATTCCGGATGTTAAATAACGATCGAGTCAAGTCGGACCCGAGGTAAGGGATCATACTCCTCTCTTTCGTTTTAAGTACACTCTTTTATGTCATTCATCTTCAGATCATATTTATTATGATTGGGATGTTCTTTTATATTGATCCAACTTTATGTTTAATGTTCACATGGTGAGAGAACCTATTTTCTCCCAACAACCCATTTTCGATGTTTTGAGTGGCACCGTTAGGCTGCCGAATTTTCGTAAGAGACCCAACCTCTCTCTTACTTTTTAAGTACTCTCATTTATGTCATTTCTTTTAAGCCCGTATTTATTATGATTGGGGATGTTATTTTATATTCCAAATACGTTTATTTTTATGTTCATATTATTGGAGACCCTATTTGATCTCATAAATCCATTTTTGTATGTTTTATGTGGCACCGTTAGGCTACCGAGTTTTCGTAAGGGATTTTTCATCTCACTTTTAATCCCGTGAAATTTATGCTACATTTGCCACTATTTCCTTTGAGTGGTGTATGTAATTCACATTATTATATATTTTTTGTAGTATAATTTTATTTATGGGTATTTATATTTTCATTGTATGACCCATCTTCCATGGGGTGTACTTTTCGAAAGTTACCAAACTCGGTAAGGGGACCTTTCACCCTCCTCTTTTTAAAAGACTTCTTTTGTTATGTCTTATAATTCACATACTATTATATTGGGATATGTTCTTCTATATCCTTATTTATTTAAATTTTATGTCCATGTGATGATATACTCTTTATCTCTCTCATCAACCCTTTTTGTAAAATTTTATGTGACGCCGTTAGGCTGTCGAATTTTACCAAGGGAACTTCTTAACCCAATTTCGATTTCTTTGGGTTCAACATTTAGTTAATGAATATGTCATCCTTTGAATATGTGTGAATAACATTTGATTGTTTTACACTTAATATCCACTTATATTGGGTGTATTTATATTTTTCACAGATAATTATGAGATTTATTTATCCTATATTTAAGGATACCTTCTTTATAAGGGATTTCATCTCATTTTACATTTCTTTTGAGACTTCATTGTTGTTATGCACCAATTCACTCTTATATGGTGTGTATACTGTCCTTTGACATATTATATCATGAATCCCTTTATTCTCGTGATATTATAAATTTCAGATTAAATTATATTCTGATATTATTTTTATTCAAGAGTCTCTCAATTTGTTAAAAACTCTTTAACAGAAATATCATTTTAAATGTTTTAAATATTTATTATTCTAAATAATTATCATTAATGTCCATGTTTTCAAAATGGTTTTCAGTATTTATAAATATGGACATTACTGTTTTAAAATTATAATTCCATTAAAATCTTCAAAGTGGTATGGGACACTTTGATACAAAAATCTCTTTTAAATGGTTTTTGAAAATGGATTGATTAATTCAATATCTGGGAATTACTTGTTGTTATTTAAAATGAAATATTGTTATTGAAATGTTTATATTTACAATATTTTATGTGTAATGAAGGTACTTATACATTTTACGGGTGGTTACGTGATAGACCATATGATGGGTTGTGTCGTGAATACCAGGACTGGTGGTAACGTTATAACCTCCAATGCATTGGGTATGGAAGTCGGCCGTATGGCTATTACATTAAGTATGTATCGATGTAGTCTGTATAGCTATTCCATTAAGTATGTGTGGAAGTCGACCGTATGGCTATTCCATGAAGTATGTGTGGAAATCGACCGTATGGTTATTCCACTTATGTATGTTTATGTCCATGTTACCTTTATATGTTATGTGATCTTTATATGGGTTTTATGGTAATCTTTTGGTTACAGAAGGTTAAGTAATGAACTTTTATTCAGTGAAGAGTTTTTACTACTTCGAAAAGGTGAAAAGTATTACTTTAATAAAGTATACATGGTTTACATGTTGTTTTGATAAACTAACAGTTTTCATTCTTTGTGTATCCATTACTGAGATTTTTTATGTTCATCCATGGTTTTTGAAATGTTTTTCATAGGACAAAACGTGGAATAGGGTCTTGGATGGGATCAATGGAAAGTCATGCTACCTAAAACATGGAAGTAGACATGTTTCTTTTTAAGAGTTTTTATTTTATGGAAACTTAGTAGAAGTTTATACTATGTAATATTTTTAGATGTAATAGTTATATCCTAATACTCTAAAACTCTAATCCTGAAAAGATCCTTATTGTATATTCTTGTAATAACTCAAGATTAAGTATGGTTTAAGTCTGGAGCCTTATACACTTCCCATTCATATCCTATCCAAACTGAGTTCAATCCGCATTCTAGTCTTGTTTGTCTCAAGAAATATAATAATATCACCCAATGAATTGAAGGGTTATATTTATCGCACCCATAACATAATTATATCCATCAATATGTTATATATAATAACAAAAATCATTTATTTTATCAAGTCCTATAAAAATAAATTGTTCTCGTTAACATTTCATTATAAAATTAACCGTTTAAATGAAATCGATTTCATGAATATAAACAGCAGAACACTATAAAATTATAAGGATAATTCCCTTGAATAATAAATGCATTGAAGAATAATTAACATCAAATAAGGTCTTCTTATATGCAAAATATTCTTTTAGGGATCACATGATGTGATTGTTGAGGAATATATCCTTTCTCTTTTGAAGACAATTTCTTATTGAGTGACCATGCAATTATGAAAGAAAATATTTTCATTGAAAATAATATTATAATATTTTAATATAATATTGAACTCATAATGGCCTAATGATAGTGGGAAAATACACTTATTGTGTGTATTAATAAACATTGATTATGTATTTTTTCGGAAAAGTCACAAAAAAAATTGTTTTGAAAACTAAAAAAGGGATCAATCCAAATAATTTATTTAAAATTAAATCGTTTGAGAAAATAAATTTAAACAACTAAAATATAAAATAATTTTTTTTGTAAACTATATTATGGTACATGGAACTAGAAGAAAATATTTTTTTATGTGAGATGTTTAAAAATATTTTTTTATGAGAATCTCACTTATAAATATAATACCATTGAAGAGAGAATAAATAAAATAAATTTAATATGTTTATCAGATTTATATTGAAATAAAAAAAGTGGATATAATATATTATATATTTTTAAGTCATTTCATAAATAATCTAAGCAGGAGGTAATCCAATAAGTATACATTTAATGCAATAAAATTAAAATTGGGTTAAGAATTCTCTAACCATTAAATAATAAGTCATATCATATAACCCATAAAACTATTAATTTTTTATTTAAACATTTAATACCATGAATTTAATGATATTAACTATATGATATATCAATTGGTTTTATATACTCTACACACAAGATATAAGTGGTTAGTAAGGCATATAACTCACAAAAGTAAAAGTTAGATAAAAACCCCTAACCTTATGTCTTGGATTCATTAGAACACATTCAAACCTCCTGTATAATAAATAAATGTTTATTATACATATATAATGGAAACTTATTCATATATATCCTACCATATATGATTCTATTATAACATTATATTACCTATTTATTAACAATCCCATGTTAAAGTTAGGTTTCTAGTTTTATTAGGATTTTATAATTTTAAGAATAAAAATAATCATTCTATTATTATATATATTAATTATAAATGTATTTATATTAATATCTAAAATTGATAAATAGAAATTAAATATTTCATTCATGGAGATGGTCGCCACACGTATACATGAACGATGTTTCCAATTTCGTGTCCAGTTGATGGAATGAAATGTAAATGATATATATATATATATATGTTATCATTATAATAGAATTAATGTTTAATATATATCAATTACATATATTAAAATCATTCTTAATACATTCCATGTTAAACATTAATGATCCACATTTCATTGTGAGGCGGTATTCAACCATACACACGAATGATTTTATCGTACTTTCAAAAATGGAAATAATGAATGTATGTGTGGTATGAAAATTTAATAATCAAAATAAAATCCTAAAGATAATATATTTATAATATAAAACATCAATCAATCATTATTCCTAACCTTGAAAGGTGGAAATGGTAGAACAAATGACACTAGTTTGTGAGGTTGTAGTCCTTCGTACACAAAAATTATGATTGTGCATCCCATTTGACAGAAGTTTGTAAAGGTGTAAGTTGTTTCCATAACATTAAAACATATCATTATATTTATGATATTGGGTAAATTTTATAAAAATGATATATGAAGGATTTTAGGAAACAAAAAAATAAATAAAACAGTAACACTAGATTAAAAATGACACATCTTCTTAGGAAAATATCCTTTTTTATTAACACCATAAACCCCCAATGGGTCGTGTTATTCCTAAAATAATATCAATATAATATTGGGAGGGATTAAATAAAGGTATTTAGATAGTGTTTGTATGATCCAAATATGTTTTAATATATTAATACATGAGAAGAAGATGTGTCCTTTCATATGTGAGGGGATGGGCACTATTGCAATTTCTCAAAATATTAAATTAATATAGATAAATATTAAATTAAAAATGAATCAATAAAGAGTTACTTGGAATAAAATATGTGCATGAGTATAAATAACCTCATACAATACTTTATGTATAATTTTATGTCACAATATTACCCATATCATTTATTATTATCTTTTATTTAACCACTAAATTCTTATTATGACAACATGGATTTATTATCGTTGATGGATTACATAATTACTATAAAATTACAACTAAACATAGATGGATCATATATGAAATTTCATACATTATACAAATATTTTTGATGAATTTAATAATTTTTTCAATTTTATATCATTTAATAAAATATTATTTTTTATACAAAATATTATTATGTTAATTTTGAGGCTATTTATTACATTCACTTTTAAAAATCACAAAACATAAAAAGTTAAACTGATTAAATTATATTAATATATCTACAACATGTAAAAATAATTTATAATTATTTTATATCATTAATTATATAAAATTATAATTTTTTATATTTTTTTCACAATATTTATTTTATATTCCCATGATTAAAGATATTAATACATCACCTAGGTGAAATATTTTTATGTAATTATTTTTCCCTAATTTTTTTTAAAAAATCCATGATAATGCAAAATTATTTCTTTCAAATAAAAATTTATAGTAAAAAACTTCATCTAGATAACTTCTTCTTAAAAATATATTAGTTATTAAAGATATTATTATAACATATCTATGTTTTCTATATATAAAATATTATAAAAATCAAAATCACTTATAAAAGGAAAAAAGAATTATATTATAAACATTAGAGAGTATGGACGAAATTTGTTTATTCAATAAGATTAAATAATGTGCAATGGTAATTTTATAATATTTATCATATTATTTTACCATTTATTACTTGATTTTTACCTTATTTATCTGTTCCTGTGGTTACAAAAATTACCAAAGGAACTATTCATGTAATGAAAAAAATAAGAAGGAAATATTTACTGAATTTGGATCTTATGATTACATATATGGAATAAATTTTTAAAATTTCAATTCATGGAATATTTAGAAATTAATTTTAAACTAATCTCGTAGATTTGATGAAAAAAAGAGTTTTTAAAGTAAAAAAGTTTGAATGATTCGAATGTTTTATACATAATTTCAATGTAAAATTGATTCAATTGAAAAAATGGATTTATTGACTTATAATTAAAATATTTATTAAATAAAAAAATAGAAATAAATTTAAATTATATAGATAACTTATAAAAAACAGAATATTTTATACTATTCAGAAAAATATAAAACATATCAAAAAAACAAAAATAATACAATATAAATTTTGATAAATTTATTTCAAAATTGAATTTTCTTTTTTCAAATAAGATTTATATAAGTTTCAAAATTTATTTTTTAGACCTTTGAGTCATCAAATCTTGTTCAAACTTATTTTAATAAAAACAGAGTTCTACGTGAAAAATCGGATTTATTCTTATCCTATGAAAATAAATTGGAGGAATTTAAAATCATTTAATAAATGCGTCTCCAACATAGTGTTTCCCTTTAAAAATAATTAGATGTTACAAACACCATGAACCTCAAAGAATGATAACACATTTATCATTATAAACATAAAACCCCATAACATCTTCATAAAAAAATATAAAAATTGCTATTACTTACCTCAATAACATCCCCCCTAACAACAAATATATAGAAAAAAAATTGAAATTAATATGAAAAAGGATTGAGACTCACATAAAACAACCATGGATAAAACTCCCAAAGATGGGGTTGAAATACAATGAAATGGGTCTAAATGAAATTATTGAGATTAAATTGGGTATCCCAATAAATGAGAGAAAGATCATATAAATGACAAGGTCCTAGGGGCTTATGGAATTTATACCATTAGTATAAAATGGAGAATCACAACACAAAATAGAATTTATGGTGAAAATATTCAGAAAAAACAAACCATAACTTTAAATAACTTATTCTTCCATACCGTAATTCCAAATGTCAATGGATCCAGTAAGATCTATGAATAATAACACTATCAAGATCTTCATAATGTAGGAAAGGGACTATAATTATTCCCAAACAACTACACTACAGAACATTATAACCGGACGATGGGGGATATGACACAACCCAAATCTATGGTGGAACTTTCCACTAAAATTAATGAACCAAAAATAATCTCCCCTGACACTCTATGTCATAACCAGGGTCCCCATTCTAAAACCCTCACTTTTAAGGAAGTGGGTACACTACAACACAAATCTAGGAAATAAGTATCACCAAAAATGGAAGAATCACCAGACTCCACCTCTTGTCCCTTTTACAACATATATGTGTTCTCTATGACATAATGACTCTCTTACAACATAGTCCAATCCACCACTCTATAGAACTCTCATTTATGAAAATTATGGTTCAAATTCTCCTTTCACGCTCCAAACACCTTGGGGCATCACCCAAACACATCTATATACACAATTCTCATAATGTAATGGGGAAACAAGTATAAAAAATTATAGTTAGTATAATAGTTATGATTGAGAACTTAATATTATTTTTATTTTAATATATTAATGGTTGAATTAATTACATCTAACTATAATTTATATGTTATTTAATGACATTATACCAAGGTAATTTATTTTATCCATGGAAGAAATTCATTAAGACCAAAAATAAATGTGAACTCATTAAAAAATATCAATCTCTCAATTAAAAAAAAATGAAAAAAATGTTTACATTTTCATTTTATCAAATATTCACTAATTTATTTTTTATAAAAGTACACAAAATAAAAGAGAAAATAAAATAAAAAATGTATTTTTAAGTCTAAAAATTAATTTATACCAAAATAAAGTAAAAAAAATTGTTATATAAATTATTTTATTTGTTAGTTAAAATGGAATATGTTTACTATAAAAAATCAAAAACATAATGGGACATTTTCAATACTTGAAATGAAATGGTAGTTTTATAGAATTTTTTATTTTCACTATTCACCAATAAATAAGTACTTTTAGAGCAATCTTGTACATTTATAATATAATTATTTTGAAACGGTTGCCTCAAAAATTATTTCAAATTTATCAAGTAAAATTATTATAATTCAGGGAAATTTAAAATAATATATGTGAGAAGAGTGTAATAAAAGAAATATATGTTGAAATTTTTATTTGAAGTATAAAATAAAATTATATTCATTACTATTCATGTAACAACCAATAAATAAAATATAATTTTTTGGTAAAATATTTTTTCTAAATTTTATTTTAAAATCATTCATATATAGTACTTAATATAATAAAAACTGATGAAAATACATTTTTCACATAAAATAAGTTTTAAAAGATATATATATTTTATTATTAATTTTATCCGTCGATGATTGGTGGTGAATAAGAAAGTAATACATTATTTAATGGAGACAATAGTCTTTATGTCCATATGAGTGATGCATTACTTTCTCATTGGATGAAAAATAAGATGAGAAATGGTTATCAAATAACCATAAAACAAAATTAAATACATTTTCTATACTGATGTTATATTATATTAGTGGTTATGGTAGATTTGAAAGATAGAGAAGATGAAATAATCATAGAATATCTCGGTTATGTGTTATACATCTTCTTCATGAATCCTCTATTAGTTTACACTATGTGCCTATATTAACTAGAATTTAGGTGATACTAGAACATATAAGTAATAGTTAAGGAAGTGTAAATGTATTTTTTATGAACCCTTCAATACAATGGTACCACTACAAAGAATACAGTAAAGGATGTGAGATAATGAACACAGTTTACCCCCTCCACCAAGCCATAGGTTGTAGGCCCGCTTCGATAGTACAAAAATTTCATCATTAGGGGAATTAACCTCTATAGAAATATATGTTCAAGAGATAGGATTAACTAACCATAGGAAATTGCATGAAAAAATATAATTGGATGAGAACAAAATTTTTTCCCAATTCCTGAATAATTTAATCAAATTCATGAATCTATAATAAATACACAAATGAAAAGTTAATATAGTGATACAATAATATTTCAATTGTCTGAGCTAGTAATGACCAACACAATTTGTTTAATCATCCTAGAAACCTAAAAACAGTTTTTTTTTGTATACTTAGGGTGGTAATACATGTACCCATAGTAGGATCACACCCATGTTATCTCATGAACACGTGAAAAATATAATACTAATACATTGGTGAGAATATTGAAGAACCAACAGTACGTAATTAGGCCAACCAATGAATTATATATTATCCAAGAACACATATCATTGAATGAATAAAAGTATAATAAAATAACAAAAATCATATCAATAAAATCATCCATGAACCTCTTTACCTTTTATTTTCCTCTCTTATTCCAAAATGGAGAATGTTCTAGAGATTCCATCCCTTCTGTACATCACACCACATCACACCCACGAAAAAATTATCCATCATATCACATCACAATAAATATATCTCAATGGAAATTGGGCTATAAAATCACATAAAAAAATCTATCAGGAATACACATGTGCATTCACATCATATCCTATCTGTAACAAGAATGGTAGGATATCATGAACATGAAAGACAAAATTCATGTGCCCTCCTTCTACCATGCATAAACCCAAATATAAGCCACATTGAAACCTCATCAGGCCATCAACACTTGTAAATTTTTTGAATTTTTTATTCACAACCCATGTATATCAAACTAACTTATATTGTTGAGTGGATAAGGGTTGTTAGACAATAATCAATACACATTACCAGGATATTTTTAAGAACACACTCAAAACATTTTATTATCAGAACAAATTTATTGACATGGGTGGGGTACATATAATGACTACATGGAACATACAAATTTTATATGAAATTCAAAAATAGCTCATTACATGGGACCAAAAAATTTGCTATCCCAACAATAAAAATCACCACCAAGGCTCACAGCCTCATAGCCTCACAGCCTCTACTCTTATAACTACAACCACTAAATTCACAGTTACCCACAACAAGCCACACCACAATATAAATTTCTATACCTCTTTACAAATTATTCAAATTTTTAGATTTCTAAAATATCAAAAAATTCATAATTCCAACCCATTAATTTCATATTTATGTATTAACCATATTTTACCACACTCCACATTTTATTTGATGATTTTTTAAACCATTAAATCTATAACATTATAGGTCATTCAATTAAAACTTTGAAATTTAGCATAGCATAAAAACCCAAAAAACCCCATCATCCTTATGCCAACCATCCCCACATTACCACTATTTCATAACCAAAACCACACCATCTACATGAAATACACACTACAACCACTTCCAATCACATTTTCCTCATATAATAACCAATCTTAATCAAAACCACCCCCAAAACATAACAAAACATCACCACCTCACATAAAATCCATTTCAAACTAATTAAAATGTAATATATTATGTTTAATTTTGGGAATTCACATCAAATTTACCTTTACCATCCATGTGAATTCACACATAAACTAAAATTTCATATGGAAGCCAAATATTTAGTTGGATATAAGTGGATACCTTATTTAATTCAATGTGATATCAAAAAATAACACAAACAAGAGTTCCACAATAGATGCCACATTCTATAATTAACAATTTTCACAATGACCATGATACTTTTCAAGTCTCCAAGACCATATAATAAAAATATCAACAATATATAATGATTAAACACATGTTATTTCATTCCCATTCCACTTTAATTTCAATCAATTCAATTTTTTATCTTTATAAATACATTTCATATTATTATTTGAAAATAATAAAATAGAATAAAACGTCACACATGATATACATATATATGAAGTGGAAGAACCCCATCATAAAATGATTCATTTCAAACTACAACACAATTTTAGAATAATACATTATCCACTACTAAATTGACCCAATATTTTCATACATAGATATTACATCTAAATTCATTAATATTAATTACATAACATGAAAAAACCATGCAAAACTTCTATGGGTTTAGTGTCATTGGAATCTTGGAAATAGAAAATATTGGTTCATAGAACTTCTAATTCATCTCCCCATTTTTATTCATAAATAGAACTCTTTTTGAATTTTCATACATATTATGTTCCTTTATATACTAGTGGGAAAAGAAACACATGATATGGGTATGGTTAGAAGATCAATATAGGTAAATAAGGTAGATATGAATCATAACAGAACCTAAGCATATAATAACATTATCATAACATTTTAAAATTATTCCTTACATATAAAATATCATTATATTGTGCCAATAAATATATCATAATCATTTCTAGGGTGTGAATATTAATGAATAACTTGGAATAAAAGATGGAATTGTGGAAAACATAGAATCATTGAATACAATTTCCTTAGTAGTCAAGGATCTATTGTAAGACTATACTAGTGTAATGGGTTTGTCCCAAAATCATTTTAGTAGTAAATTTTCACATTGAATAGTATAATGGTTGAAATATTCCATTACAAAACCGGTTTCACTTCCCATTCATATCTTATCTGAATTGAGTTCAATCCCCATTGTAGTCCTGTTTATCTCATGAAATATAATATCATCACTCAATGAATTAAAGGGTCATATTGGTCCCACTCATAACATAATTATTTCCATCAATATCTGGGCTATAAGAACATACATCATTTATTGTATTAAGGCCTATAAGAATAAATATTATTCATAAACATATCATTATATAATAAACCATTGAAATGAAACGGGATTAATGAATATAAACACCAAAACACTATAAAATAATAAGGATAATTTCCTCAAATAATATACGTATTAAAGAATTATTAACATCAAATAATGTCTTCTTATATGGAAAATAACTTTGAGAGATCACATGAAGTGATTGTTGAGGAATATATCCATTATGTTCTGAAGACAATATCTTATTCAGTGACCATGCAATTATGAATGAAAATATTTCCATTGAAAATAATATTTTAAAATTTTAATGCAATATTGAACTCATCATGGCCTAATGATAGTTAGAAAATACAAATATTGTGTATATTAATAAACATTAATTATGTATTTTTTTAGGAAATGTCACAATGAAAATTGTTTAGAAAACTAAAAAAGGAATCATTCCAAAAAAATTATTTAAAATTAAATCATTGGAAAAAATAAAATTAAACAACTACAATAGAATATAAATTTTATTTGTAAATTATATTATGTTACATAGAACTAGAAGAAAATACTGTTTTAAGTGAGATATTTAGAAATAAATTTTTAGGAGAAACTCATTTATAAATATAATAACATTGATTTGAGAATCAATAAAATCAATTGAATATGTTTACTAGATGTAAATAAAAAAATTGATATAATATATTATATATTTTAAGGTCATTCCACAAATAATCTAAGCATGATGTAATCCAATAAGTAGACTGTTAATGCAATGAAATTAAAACTGGGTTAAGAATTCTCTAACCATTAAATAATAAGCCAGATCATATAACCCATAAAAATATTTATTTTTTATTTAAAAATTTAATACCATGAATATAATGATATTAATTATATGATATATCAAGTGGTTTTATATACACTACACACAAGAAATATGTGGTTAGTAAGGCATATAACTCAAAGAAGTAAAAGTGAGATAAAACTTCATACCTTATGTCGTGGATTCATTAGAACACATTAAAACCTACTGTATAATAAATAAATGTTTATTATCCATGTATAACAGAAACTAATTCATATATATCATAACAAATATGATTTTATTATAACATTATATTATCTATTTTTTAAGAATCCCATGTTAAGGTTAGGTTTCTAATTTTATCAGGATTGTGTCATTTTAGGAATATTAATAATGATTATATTATTATATATATAAATTATTAATATATTTATAATAATATCTAAAATTTATAAATAGTAAATTAAATATACCATTCATGGAGATGGTCACCATAGGTACACATGAACGATGTTTGCAATTTCAAGTCATGTTGACGGAATGAAATGAAAATGATAAATATATATATATATATTCTCATTATAGTAGAATTAATGTTTTATATATATCAAGTAAATATATTAAACTCATAATTAATACATTATGTGTAAGACATGAATGAACCATAATTCATTGTGAGGCTGTAGTCAGTCAGACACACGAATTATTTTATCATACTTTCAAAAATAGAAATAATGAATGTATGTGATGTATGAAAATTAAATAATCAGAATTAAATTATAAAAATAATTTATATTTGATATAAAAAATCAATCAATAATTATTCCTAACCTTGATAGGTGGAAATGGAAGAACAAATGACAACAGTTTGTGAGGTGGTATTCCTTCGTACCAAGAAATAATGATTGTGCATCTCATTTAATGGAAGTTTGTAAATGTGTATGTTATTACCATAACATGAAAACATATCATTATATTTATGATATTTGGTAAATTATATAATAATTATATATGAAGTATTTTAGGAAACAAAAGAATAAATAAAACAATATTACTAGATTAAAAATGACACCTCTTCTTTGGAAAATATCCTTTTTTTTCTTAACACCATAAAGTAATAATGGGTGGTGTTATTCCTAAAACAAGATCAATAAAATATGGTGAGGGATTAATGGGAGGTATTTCGATAATGTTTGGATGACCCAAATATGTTTTAATATGTTAATACAAGATAAGAAGATGTGTCCTGTCATATGTGAGGGGATGGGCATTGTTGTAATTTGAAAACATATTAAATTAATATAAATAAATATTAAATTAAAAATGAATCAACAGTGAGTTATTTAGAATAAAATATTTTTATGGGTATAAATAACATCATACAATATGTTCTGTATAATTTTATGGCACAATAGTACCCATATCATTTATTTTTAACTTTTATTTAACCTCTAAATTCTTAATATGACAACATGGATTTCTTCTCTTTGATGGTTTATATAATTACTATAAAATTACAACTAAAAATACATCTATCATATATGAAATTTCATAGCTTATGTAAATCAGTTTGATTAATTTATTAGTTATAACAATTTTATATCATTTAATAAAATATTATTTGTTATACAAAATATTATTAATGCTAATTTTGAGGTTATTTATTACATTCACTATTAAAAATCTCAAAACATAAAAGTAACATAGATTAAATTATATTAATATATCTTCAACATGTAAAACTCATTTATAATTATTTTATCACATTAATTATATTAAATTATAATTATTTATAATTTTTCAGTACATTAATTTTATATTCCCACTATTAAAAATATTAATACATCACACAGGTGAAATTTTTTAAGGTAATTATTTCTCCCTAAAAACTTTTTTAAAAAAATTTCATGATAATGATTAATTTTTTTCTTTCAAATATAATTTTATAGTCACAAATATCATCTATATAAATTCTTATTAAAAATATAAGACTTATTAAGGATATGATTATGACATCTCTATGTTTTCTTTATATATAATATTATAATTGTCAAAATCACTTATAAATGGAAAAATGAATTATATTATAAACATTAGAGAGTATGGATGACATGTGTTCAATAAATAATATTAGATCATGTGCAATGGTAATTTTATAATCTTTATCATATTATTTTACAATTTATTACTTGAGTTTTACCTTATTTATCTATTACTATGGTAACAAAATTTACCAAAGGAACTACTCATGTTGTAAAAAAAATAAGGAAATATTTACTAATTTTTGATCTTTTGATTACATATATGGAATCAATTTTTAAAATATCAATTCGTGGAATATTTAGAAATTAAATTTCAATTAATATGGTAGATTTGAGGAAAAGACATGTTTTTAAAGTAAATATATTCGAATGATTGTAATTTTTTAGGACTAATTTCAATTTAAAATCAATTCAATTAAAAAAATGGATTTATTGACTTATAAATAAAATATTTATTTTTCAAGACAAATTAGTAATAAATTAAAATTATATAGATAAATTATAAAAAATACAGTATTTTCTACTATTCATAAAAAGATGAAACATATAAAAAGAACAATAAATAATACAATGTAGATTTTGATAAATTTATTTCAAAAATGAATTTTATTTTTTCAAATAAAATTGATATAAGTTTAAAAATAAATTATGGAGAGCATTGAGTCATTAAAAGGTGTTTAAAGTTATTTTAATAAAAACAGAGTTCAATGTGTAAAACTGGATTTATTCCTATCCTATGAAAATAAATTGGAGGTATTTAATTTCATTTAATAAACATGTTTCAAACATAGTGTTTTCCATTAAAAATAATTTGATGATACAACAACCATGAACATCAAATAATATTAAAACCTTTATCATTATAAACATAAAACCCCATAACATCTTCATACCAAAATATAAAAATTTCTATTAACTATCTCAGTAACACCCCAATGACAACAAATATATAGAAAAAATTTAAAAATGATATGAAAAAGGATGGAGACTCACATAAAACCACCATGGATAAAACTCCAAATTATTGGGTTGAAATACAATGAAATGGGTCTGAATGAAATTCTTGAGATTAAATTGTGTATCCCAATAAATGATAGAAAGATCGTATAAATGGCAAGCTTCTAGGGGCTTGTGGAATTTGTACCTTTAGTATAAAATGTAGGAACACATCACAACATAGGATATATGGTGAAAATTTTCAGAAAAAAACAAACCATAACTTTGAATACCTTATTCTTCCATACCAAATTTTCCCATGTCATTGGATCCACTACAATATATGAATACAACAACTATCAAGATCTTTATAATATAAGTAATGTACTAAAATTATTCCCAAACAACTACACCACAGAACATTAAAACCGGGTGAGGTGGGATCAGACACAACCCAAATCTATGATGGAACATTCCACCAAAATGAAGGAACTAAAAATAATCTACCCTGACACTCTATGTCATAGCCATGGTTCCCATTCTAAAACCCTCAATTTTAGAAAAGTGGGTACACGGCAACTCATATATATGAAATAGGTATCACCCAAAATGGAAGAATCACCATACTCAACCTCTAATCCCTTTTACAATATATATGGGTACTCCATTAAATAATGACTCTCTTACAACATAGCCCAATCCTCCACTCTATAGAACTACCATTTATGAATATTATGGTTCGAATTCTCCTTTCACTCTCCAAACACCTTAGGACATCCCCCAAACACATCTATCTCCACAATTCTCACAATGTAATGTGGAAAAGAGTCTAGAAAATTATTGTTTGTATCATATTTATGATTGAAAAGTTAATATTAGTTTTATTTTAAGGTAATAAGGGTTGAATTAATTACATCTAACAATAATTTAGATATTATTTAATGACTGTATACCTTGGTAAATAATTTTATCCATGGAAAAAAATCATTAAGACCAAAAATAAAAGTGAACTCATTAAAAAATTTCAATCACTCAATTAAAAATACGAAATAAATTTTTAAATATACATTTCATCAAACTTAGACTAAATTATTTTTATAAAAATACACAAAAAATAGAAAATAAATTAAAAAATGTATTTTTAAGACTACAAAATAATTTATACCAAAATAAAGTAAAAAAATTGTTATATAATTTAATTTATTTTTTTGTTAAAAGTTAAAATGTTTAATATAAAAAAATAAAAAACATAATAGGACATCTTCAATACGTGAAATGAAATGGTAGTTTACATAAAAGTTGTTATTTTCACTATTCACCAAAAAATATGTACTTTTGGAACAATCCTGTAAATTTATCATATGATTATTTTGAAATGGTTATTTCAAAAATTATTTCAAATTTATCAAAAAATTTGTTATAATTCATTGAAATTAATAATAATATATGTGTGAATAATGAAATAAAAGCTATTTTTGTTGAAAATTTTATTTGAAGTATAAAATAAAATTATATTCATTCCTATTCATGTAACCACCAATAGAAAAAATTTAATTTTTATGTACAATATTTTGTCTAAATGTTTTGTTAAAATCATTCATCTATAGTACTAAATATAATAAACATTGTTGGAAATACATTTTGCACATAAAATCAGTTTTAAATAATATATATCTTTTATTCAAAAAAATCAATATAAATATAAACAATGCATATAATAATATATTCATGAAAATGAATATAAATATCATTATCAATACCCTTATATAATTTCTATTTTACCAGATCTTGTGTAAAAAATTTCGTTTTTATCAAATGCATAAACCAATATTTTGGATCACTGATTACCCAGTGATATTCCCCCTATTGTACGCATATATATCAAACATAAGTCCTTTTTTCACATCCATTCTCATACCAGTTTTAATAATCACTACATTCTATCAATGGTGATACCACTAATTAAACTCGAAAAGCATATGTATAAACTTATCCTTAATTTTTACATAGATAATTATCTCTTTATGAAAATATCATAAGTTTCCCCTTTATTAAAATATAATGAACTCATCCAGGGGTATATGAAATGATGGTTATACACATATTATATTATAACATGGGAAGAATACATTATAATATTCACTAAAAATTATATTCAATGATCCTCATCCATGATTATTCCCACTCCATCTATTTTTTCGTTCCTCCTCATCTGCCATACTTATTACATGAAGATTTTTTTTAATCATAATTCCAATATTTATATAAATTGATGGAGTATTTTATGTTATACTACATTAGGTCACAACCTGAAGTATTGTTAACTCTATGATTGATGTATGTGGATTAGATTAAAATTTTATTTGTAGTGACTCTTATTGAAATTAATATTGGAGCACTAAAAATTGATATCATGACCAAGTGTCACATAAAAAGTGTCTGATTTTTATGGTTTCATCACAAAAAATTTTAAGGTATATCACTATTATGTGATATATTAAGTTCAGGGTAATGATTTATTGGCAGTGTGTCTTCTACCAATAGGGGAGGTCACACTCTGACATGTCCCACCTATATTTTAAATTTATTTGGAATTATAAAATTTTCCCATAGAGTGTTTCACAACCATTATGTTCCATTTTCATTCATATTGACAATATTTTCCACATATTCTATTTGTGAACCCTATAATTTTAAATTTGATTTTTATCCCCTACTTGATTCTATGAGAGTTTCTTATTGTTTGACCTTCATTTCTATTCTATCACTTCATTTATTCTTATTATTTATATTCTCTTTAATCGTGTAGAAATTTTGGCTAAAATAAATTTGGGGGTTATTTAAATAATGGGTTTTTACTTCTATAATATGTGTGTTTTTTATTTCATAACTTTTATTTCTTCTTTTAAAGATTTACATAATCCTTTCTCAGGAAATATGAGTGATTCCATGGAATTAGCATTATCAAATAATGACATGTCATGGTATTTCTTTATGTATATTATGCCTCAAAAATAATTCTATTTTGATAATAAAAGTATCCATGTAATGGTTTATTGAAGTATGTTGATCTTATTTTTTAAAATTAAAAGTGATTTATGGGATTTCACATGATACATATATAATTAGGACATATGAATTTTATGTGTTTCAAAAAATCACTATGAGGATATTCTCCAGGATTATTAATAGAAATTTTATTTCAAATATAAAAGGATATGTGTGTGTGTGTGTGTGTGTCATTTTTTCAGGTTTAAGGATTTATTTTACTATACATTCATTTGAAGGAGACCTTCATGAGGTTCGCTGAAATATTTTATAATTATTTATAAATTAAATATGTCAATGAAGTTTTAATATTGCTTTTTTGATATTTCCCCTATGTTTATATAAGATATAATTGATTTAGTGGTTTTAATGTGGGATTTTACCCCTTGTTTGAAATGATGTTTTCAAATGTCAGTAGAAATTAAAAATATATTTATATTTGGATTTAAAAATAACATGAATATTAAAATAAAACCAATGTACCATTTGGAACCTCATATGTAGATTTTCAAAAAAATTATTACTGCCTTTGTATAAAACAAAATAAAACTATGTGTTATATTATCTTGTAGACCTTATGAAATTAACATGTATATGGATTTTTTTATGAAGACTAAAAATATGGGGTTTCCTTAAAGTATGCATGGTCATAATATGAATTGTGAAATTATTGTGATTACCACATGTCCTATAATTAATATGTTATTTACATGCATTAAATGTCACCACATATCTATTTGGTTACATCAAGGGGATCCCAAACATTTAAGTGATAGATTTGGAGCTATTTACTATGCTAGTCACGGTAAGACGCTGACTTGAATCCTATATATCATGATTTTCCCTTACTATGTAGACTACCACTGATGATAAAATTTTAGAGATTTTTAGTGGTTATAAAAATTGAATATTACTGACATGTTGATAGTTGGATCAACCTAATTAAATACATGATCATGTCAACATGACCGTATGATATTATAATGATTTTGTATAAATTACTTTGATTTCAATTCTGTTTTATTTTATTAATGTATTTCTTAATTTAACATATTCTAATACCTTGATATGTGTTTATTTTCCGTGTCACTTTGTGGTTTGATTCAAATTATTTTCTTTGAATATAGTATAACTCATTAGAAAATTCAACTACATAACTACCTCAATTCGTATCTTGTTATTAATATGTATTTAGTCATTTATGGTTAATTAAGTAAGTTTGAGTGCCCTATTTGGTATTTTTATAAATTGAGTTCTATATTTTTTTGAAAACTATATTTATTAGATGTGGTTTCTCATTAAAAAATTTAAGGATTTGATTAAATAATTGTTTACATGTAAAATAAAATTTGCGAAATTCTTATGAGTAGTTTTCGAGAAAGTGAAAAATGGGAATACTTATTAATATGTACTATATTTTAAATTATATTTTATACCATGTTATTTTGATTGACACTTTATTGAAATCAATATATACTTTTTCACTCAATCTATACATAATCCATTAAATGATTGTAGAAATTTTTTTTGTGTATTTGGTTTAGGATACTGAGAATATTTACATTATAAATTCCTTTTCTTAGGTCATTCATGCAGAATTTCGTAGTTTCAATATTAGATGATGATATTTGTTCCTAAGGATAATGTTTACTTTGTATTAGGTAATAAGTTGGTCTCAATATTTAACTAATTTTGTGTTGAATAATTCACCTATTATAGTACATTGAGATCCTTATTTATTTTTATTATGTGTTTTATTATTTTTTTAAGTTAGTATTTTTGTAAAATAAATTAGTTTGATATATCACACATCTATGTTACATTATATTTAAGAAGTGTTAGTAGGATTGTCATTGATTTTTAACTTATAGATGTAAAATCCTATATTTTTTGAATAAATTAAAATTTGTTATTATTATTATTTATTAGTATAAATCGTTCCCTAGTTCATCTCATTGATTCTCATGAACTAGTTTCAAAATCATATGGACCAAGAATTTCCTTCAGTTTATATCACATGCCCAATCCGACATTAAGTTAGGGGTGACAGAGTTAGTTTTTAATAAAAATATATTGGAGTTCCCTATGTAATTTTTCACATGATGATATAAAATTGACATGATGTTTATCCTAGAGAGGTAAGAGCATAGAAAATCCAGTTAGATATTTCTCATTTAGAGCCTCGAGTTACAGAGGGTGGGTAGGTTGTGAAATATAAACTTGGTATTATGTTTTAATTCATTCTGGTGTATTTTGATATCTATTGAGGTTTTGTGGAATCAAGTTGTTGTTATATTGGATGTTTAGAGATTTTACATGTTTTTTGGGAATATTAGAGAGGTAATAGATGCACAAGTTTAGAACACATGGTTTGGTAAATTTTTCGGTGTTTCATTTTATGGTTTTGATAATCTATTAATTGTGGTTTCGTGGTTGACACATAGATAGTCAATATGTGTTGAGAAACTATGCACAACCCATCGACTTTTTTGTATTGTTTTATTATACTCATTTTTTTAGTTCCTTAATTATTTTATCTCATTAATTATAATATATAATCTCGACAAGTTATGATATTTTGGTTCCATTTAAGTTGTATTTTTTGTATTTTTGTGGTGAATATTTTATTTCAAATGGTGACAGATTTTTTAAATAGTGAAAAATAGTATAAAAATTCATAATTATTTTATCTAATATAGCTAAACTATATTTTTGTATTTCAAAAATGATTTTTCAATTGTATGTTTCAGTTAATTTTTTTCATTAAAATTGAATTATTCTGGAATGTTTTAAAGATGATCTTTCAGATTTTATTTAATTTTTATTTGAGTGGCTATTTTGATTTAATTCAGTGGGTTATACTAAATTGGGTGTGTTTTAATTTGACTATTTATTACGGTATCTTGTGTATTTTTTGTTTTAGATAATGCTTCCATGGACATACTTGAAATATATTATGAAGTATATAAAATGGTGTGTTCCTCGTATTAATTTTAATGAGGGTTTGGAAATGGTCTCTATAGTTATAGACTACATATAGATTCCTAGTATATTTATAGAGATAAATTATTTTCATTATTCACTCATAATTCATTGTGAATACCGATAGTAATATGCTATGTCATAGATAGAGAAGATTTAGGGTGTCCTGAATTAAAGGAAAAACCTAATGCCTTATGAGTTATGACAACATCAAACTTGTTTAATAGACTGAATAAATATTTATAGAAACTATCATTATGCATCACCTGTGTAGAAGTATGTTATAAGAATTCATTAGGATACCATTTATTCATAGGAACCATCTAGGGGAGGTTCATATGGAGATGTAAATTGGGATATTGAGTCTAAATAACGGTGAATGAATTACAAAGGAGTATTTCAACCATTTATTGGGTTGGTTACTTTCAACGCATTGTTGGTATTCATGTTACTATTAAAGTTTCATCAGTTTCTGTTGGTAATAAATGTAGATATTTTCATGAACCGTCCCCCTAGGCCCATGATGATACTACCCCAAGCCCACCATCCATAGGCCAGGTGCTGGCGACTAGCACTAAAAGACGTATTCCCTAAAACCGGGAAGACTTTTCCTTTATAACCTGTAAACACACTCATGGAAGCACACAAAAAGATAACAACACATGGAAACTATATAGAAAAAATAGTAATAAATGTAAGAGGCACCATAATACAAGCCCATCATCAATGATACAAGTAAAACTGAAAATACAATACAACTGAAGAAAGAGAAAGGCAGCTACTGGGAAATCCTCCATGTTTCTTACCGGAACGGTTGTTACAGATTCCTCCTTCGCACATCACATCTGCCCGTCTCCTCTACGTACCATCACGCTGTATGGTCCACCTCCAGGCACCGTCCTGTCCTAGTACCCTCAGCCTCGATTAGGAGAGTCTTTCATCTGCACCAAACACATCAAGGAATGGGCAACACCCGTGCATGGGTGAGTAAAATGATACTCAGTAGGGATCCTGATACCCTCATGTTCTCACCAAATTAAAAAAATTATAAAAAATAAAGCATCAAAATTAGTGAAATCCCTACTTAGGCATATTCTCATACATATACGTATGTTATCATATATTACTCATCTCATTCATGAGGAAACACGTGGCCCAAATTCTTAGACAAAGTACATTTTTTCCATGAAGGATAAATTAATGTGAAGGTCAGTACCACATTGGTAGGCCATAAATAAGAATAAAACAATGGAAAAAGAAAAATATCACACCAAGTATAACTTGGCTATAGTAGTCGAGATAAATTGATGTAACTACTAAAACATCTTGCTCTGTTAAGAGGCAGACCCACTTAGGATCATAAATCATCATCAGACCCACACAAGATCCTAGTACATCATCATACCCACATAGGATCATAGTATGGCAACAGACCCACCAATGATCCTAGTACATCATTAGACCCACACAGGATCCTAGTAAAGTAGACCCACATAGGGTCCTAGTACATCGTCAGAGCCACAAAGGACCCCAGTACAGTTGACCCACACAGGATCATAGTACATGGTCCGAACCCCACATGGTACTCGTAAATTAGACCCACATAGGATCCTTGTACATCTTCATACCAACATAATATCTAAATACATTAGACCCACATAGATTCCTAAAGTGGATCCATGTGGAATCCTCGAATACAGACCCATAAAGGATCTCTTTCTCATGATACAGCCAGCTTTTGTGTTCCAACACTAAGCCCGCTTGATTCCAGGAGGGTCTGTTCCTCAATCCATAGTTCGATACTCCAACATCCATGAAGTCCCATGTAGAATTATCCCAAATACCATCTTATAATATGGGTCTCAACGCAATAGATGGTGCGTCAATCGGACACCCGGTCTAGAAGTTATTAGACTTTTAGCCCCAGGGGCCCGGTTGGATTTGTGCTTGATCTAGCCTGACCATACCACAATTTTACCAAAATCTCAAGTGAGGTATACAAAAAATAATGCATTTCCCAATTGATTCTGGCATAAGAGATGGTCTTTCAAACAGATGTATGGTGCCAATGTTATGGACAAAAGAGCGAATATGGGTCGAAGATGGACTGGGTTTGGTCCAACCCGGACACACCCAGTTAGCTTGGTCTGGCCCAGCCCACTGGGTCCGACCTGGCCGATGGGTGTGGCCCAACCCTTAGGGTCTGGCCCAGACTACTATGTTAGGCCCGACCCGGCCACATGCGGGGTGGGGGAGTCACGCGGCCCCACCTCCTCTCACCGAATGGCCGAAGCTTTTCAGTCACCCGCAGCACATGAGACCCACTGTGGGTCTCGCTCAGTCCAGCTCGGCTAGCTGAAATGGTCGGACCCTGGCCCTCTCAGTGGCTGTCCGTGTACCACCCCTTTGTGACCATCTGAACGCTGGCCTCCCACCCATCGTCGTCGCAGCACAAGTCGCGGCCCTTGATCGCTAGGCGGCGCAGATACACTCCATCGCACTATCATCCGGCCGGCCTCCGCTGGCTGCCACCCTTACTCTGCCGTGGCAGATGGTCCGTGGCCCTTCTTCGATGGTGGTGGTAGTGGCCATCTTCGTGGGCGACTATAGTGTCGACCGCCATTTCTGAGCCCCACCTGTGACTATTGTCGTCCTCGTCCATCGAGAAGAACACAAAAAGAACCAAAAGATTTTCCGTGGAGTCCAGCCATGTTCATTTGGACCATACCCTCCGCATTAGGGTGGTAGAAAGTGGTTCAAATATTTCTTGAATCATGAAGAATTGTTCATAACGGAAAAGGGGAAAACTCAAAACAACAATCCCTACAATGGAAATTTGTTGACGTCGATGAGGAGGGACGGACAAATGTCGGTTTTCCATCATTGAATATGTCTCACATTGGACATGTTGTGTTCTTCGTCAGAGTAGATGGGGCATTATTCAGTGGAGGATGTTTTCTCCAAGATCTCTCTTCCAGCCTCCCTTTCACCAATGATTTCCCCCATGGAAAAAGAGGAGCCAACCCATATAAAATATGTCTGTCCATTTTTAAAATTTTAGCACAAATTAAGTTGTAATCATTAATCAATTGATGAGCCATAATTAATTTAAAGGAAACCAAAAGTAACATCCCTCATTATAGAGAGAGTTCAAGTGGAGGGTGGTCCCCACCATTAATAATTAAATTTATGGGATTTAGGCATATGTGGTCCCCACAATAGAACATTAAAATGGGAGGATACAAATAAAATAAAAGTTATTTGATAATTTTATATTAATTCCATGTAAAACATGAAAAATAAAATTCTCCCTCGACCAACTATCATCCAGGATAAAGTCTTCTTAAGAGAATACCGAATATTTGAGTTCAACTGTGTCTACAGATTTCAATTCCGAGTAACAGTTCAAAAGTTACAAAAATCTGATTGCACGTTTAATGAACATTTTACAGAAAAGATTAAACATTAATTCTTAGTACACCAGGCTTTAGAATCATGGGCTGTCAATTTTTGTGGACTTGTAATATTCCCATACAATGAAAAAAAATTACATGGAATTTTTGGGTCATTACATTCTCCCCACATTAGGTCTTTGCATCCCCATAAGCCACGACTCAAAAACTATGATAACAATTTGTGGTACTGAGAATACATCTGAGCCTCCTGCTCCTATGTGCTCTGTTGGAGGTTCCCTTGCTGCCAGTGAAAGCACACCAGAGGTATCGACCTCCCATGAAGGACCCACTCCTCTCGATCCTCAATCTCTACTGGAACCTCTGTAAACGTTTCCCCATCATCGATGTCCAGCTCGATGCGGTCGATGACGTGTGATGGGTCGTGCACATATCTCCTCAGTTGGGATACAAGGAAAACATTATGAACCCAGTGCAACTTAGGTTGAAGAGCCATGAGGTATGCACCTCACCAACTATACTGAGGATCTGGAAAAGTCTAATGAACCTCAAAGATAAGTTTCCACCCCAGCCAAATCTCCACAATCCACATTGGGGTGAGACTCATAGAATGATATGGTCTCCATACCTAAACTCCAGAGTTCTCTGCCTGAAATCGTCCTAAGACTTCTTCATGCTCTGAGTATTCATCATCCTCTCCTAGATAATATACACCTTTGTCATGGTATCCCATACCAAATATGGTCCCACTAGTGTTGACTTCCCGGGGTCAGTCCTGCACAAAAGCGATCAGTATGGTTAGTCATACAATACCTCGAATGGTGCCATCCCAATGGTGGAGTGGTAGCTATTTTGGTATGGAAAATCCAATAATAGAATGGGATCCTCCCAATTGTGAATGAAGTCGAGTACACAAGAACATATCATATCCTTGAGGGTCTGAATGGTCCGCTTAGTCTAGCCATCCCTTAGAGGATGGAAGTCGATGCTCAAATGAAGTTGCGTCCTGAAAGCATTCTGCATACCCTTCCATAGCTGGGAATTGAAACGCGTATCACGGTCAGAGAAAATCGTTGAAGGTCCTCTATGTAGCCGCATAATCTCCTCCACATAGAGGCATCTTAATCTCTATACTAAAACCTTCTCTCTGATTGGTAGTATGTGGGATGACATGGTGAGTCGGTCGATGATCACCCAGATAGAATCCTAACTCATGGATGTATGTGGATGTCATGTCACAAAGACCATGGATATCCCATCCCACATCCACTTTGGGACTACTAAAACATGAACTAAGCCTACCGGTACCTGATGCCCCCCCTTCAAAAGCGGGCAAGGGAGGCACCAAGAGACAAACTCTGCTACTGATTTCTTCATTCCCGACCACCAGTGTTGTCATCGAAGATCTTGGTACATCTTCACCACTACTATATGAACCGATAGAGAGGATGTGTTGAACTCCATCAACACATCCACCCGATGTGACACTGGTACCATGGTATGTCCTCTGAAGAGGATGACGTACTCCACATATTCATAAAATTCATCAGGTGCCTATCATATGGATATCTGAACACGTCGAACCTCGCAGTCAGTGTCCCCATGTTGCACCTCCCTTACCCGCTGAAGGAGTGGGGGAGTGACCGTAAGAGACTTAAGAAAAGTTTCTCTATCTCGATCCACAAAGGATATCCACAATGAAGCCAACTACTCTGTCGCCTCACCTAGGAAATGTATACCAGACCTCCTTCTGAGAGTATCTTATACTACATTCCCCTTTCAAGGAGTATAGACTATCCCAATGTCATAGTCCTAGAGGAAATGAAGCCAATGTCGATGTCTCACGTTCAAGTCCTTCTGAGGGAAGATATACCAGAGACTATTGTGATCTGAGTAGACTGTAAAATGCTCACCAATCAATTATTGTCACCACATCATCAAAGTGAATATCACTACTACTAACTCCAGGTCATGGGTAGCGTAGTTTTTCTCATGTTTTCACAGGTGTTGAGAACTATATGTTATCACTGCATGCTCCAACATCAGGACACATCTGAGCCTGGTCCTCGATGTGTTGCAGTAGACTACTTACCCAATTCCCTCCTCTCGTAGCCACAAGATGGGGGCACTATTCAGCATCTGCCCCAGCTCCTAAAAACTCTGATGGAATCTATCCGACCACATGAAGGGTTGTCCCTTCTTTGACTACACAGATAAATGAGTTCAAAATCTGCAGAAATCTGGCAAAAATCTCCGGTAGTATCCATCAAAATCCAGGAAACTCCGTACTTCTGTCAAACTCCTAGGTGGTTCTAAAGCTAGTACTGCCTCAATATTCATTGGATCCACCGCAACTCCAGCCTCTGAGATGAAATGTCCTAGAAAGTGGATCTCTCGAATCCAGAACATGATCATCGAGAGCATACCATAAAGCTGGTACTCTCAGAGTGTGTCCCAAACTATCTATAAATGATAGACATTATCCTCCTCAGTAGCCGAGTATATCATAATTTTGTTGATGAAGACTATTACAAAGAGATCAAGGTATTGCTGAAATATCCTATTCATGAGTCCCATGAACACTGCTAATGCTTTCTTTATGCCGAACGGCATGACCAAAAACTCATAATTACCATTCTGCCATCTAAAATCCATCTTATGAACATCCTAATCCCATACTCTGAGAAGGTGATAGCCTGATCTGAGATCTATCTTCAAGAACCACCATGCTCCCTTTACCTGATCAATGAGGTCATCAATCTTTGGTAGTGGGTAATTTTCTTCATGGTCACCAAGTTCAGGCACCGATAGTTTACACAAAGTCTCAAGCTATCACTTGCTTTCTTGGCGAACAAAATCGTGGCTAACAAAGGAGAAACACTGGGCCAGAAGAATCATTTCCCCTATAAGTCCACCAGTTGCAGCAGCATCTCATGCAGCTCCGTGAGAGCCATATGATATTCTTTTGTAGATATCAGTGTTGTCCTGGGGTACAAGGCAATGTAAAATTCCACTTCTCTGTGAGGAGGTAGACATAGAACATCATTAGTGGTGACATCCGCATACTGGTCCAACACTATAGGATAGCTCAGACTCTCCATGTTAACTGCTCCGAGGGTAAGGCAATCCTACATATGTGTAATTGGCTACACCCTTCTCCAGGTATGTCCATCAAGTGCTGCAATGTCTCCCTTCTTGCCGGTGAAGGAAATCATAATCTCATCCAGGCAGACACATAGCACATTGCACCTACTACAGTCTATTTGAGAATTGAATGTAAAATAACAGTCTTTACCCAAGAGAAAGTCGTAAGACCTCGATACTGCTACTAGGGGATCCCAGCCGAAGCTCTCGCATCTTAGTGTAAGCTCACACTGCTGGCACTTGTGCGTAATCATCAAATCTACACTCGTAGGAGTCTGTAACCGTAAGGACCAAGCCAACAGGTCCATCGGAATCTCCGTTCTCCGAATGAGGGAAGTCAAAATAAAATAATGACTAACAATTTTGTTTATAAGTAATGCAGCTAAGGTGGAGTAAGCACAAATCATACCTCATATCATCTCTTGAGTGCCATTGTCATAGGCCTCAACTACATGGAGCTAAGCTAACCTCTGTCCACATGCTCCATTTGGTCATGGTGGACCACTTGTTGGTAGTGGTGGTAACATCCTAGATTTTTTCCCTCTTCCAGATGCATGGGCATCTCCTCTCCTCGTCCGCCTACTCACTACGGACCTCCTCAGTCAAACCTATGTCTCTACCTTGGCGGTCCCTTGACCGTCTGCTAATCATCCATAGGGAGGGTCGGATAGTCATGAGCTATTTGACCCTACCCACCGCATGTGAAACACTGGATGTTCCTCACATGACTGGAAACAAGGAACACCATGAGATCAGCTCGTGTCCCTACCAGTTAGAAGACTCTCACCACAGCCTACAGCAAATCCTCATCCTCATATGGGTCCTTATCTCCAAAGAGCCTGGGTGGCCTCTAGCATTGGAATGTCTTCAAAACGCTTGAGCTACATTCACCCTCTGCTTTTGGGGATGGTGGCATCAGTGTCCCAATGGGTAATGGTACCACTGGTACCTCCGATGGTGCCTCTACTGTGATAGGTCCCTGCACCGAGGCCTCTTTGCTCAGTGGTCCATCATCACATACTATACCTAGAACCCTAGATGGTTGTTTGCATGGAGGCATCCTGAAAAGGAAGCATGTGTTCCATGTTCAATATGTTATACCAAGTTATCTGACTCAAAGAGTTCACAAAGACACCATTTCAAAACAGACACGCAATCAACGTTTTTTTTCACTGAGTCAGAAATTGGAACTTAGGTCCTAGTGTATGGATATTCAGCTGCCGCACCAACATTAGATTCCCTAAACTGATGACAACACTCACTGCACATAACACAATTGCTGTTAAAAGATGATCAGAGTCTAATGTTGTACAATAGAACTGACTACACTGATACCAATTTTTCATGACCCAACCCGGGAGGCCCATTCTTATACTTCCCTAAGCCCGCCTTCCATAGGCCAAGGGCTGGAAACTTCCACCAAAAGGCATATTCCCTAAATCTGTGAAGGCTTTTTCTTTATAACCTATAAACACACTCAACCAAGAACACATCACGACACGAACACAAGTCAACGATATATAAAAAAGAGTACTAAAATTTAGAGGGGATGGAATACAATCCCAACAGTAAATATTTGTGTAAAACTTAAAAGAAAATACAACTGGAGAAAGAGAATGACATCTACTAGGTCGTCCTCCAAGGTTCCTACCAGAAGGGTAGGTACAGATTACCTCCTTAGCACTCCACATCCACTCATCTCCTCTGCGTACCGACATGCCGTATGGTCCACCACCAGGCACCATCCAATCCAGCTACCCTCATCCTTGATCTATGTTTTCTATCATCTACATCAAACATAATAAGGTGTGGGAAAATCCCATGTTGGGTTGAGTATAAGGATACTCAAAAGGGACCCCGAGGCCCTTGAGGTCTCACAAAATCAACAAAGGATAAACCACAAAGCATGGAAACCAGTGAAAACCCTACTTAGGTATATGCCCATACATATACCTATGTTATAAAATATAAACCAACTCATTCATGAGGAAACATAAGGCCCAAATCGTTATCCAAACTACAACTATTCCATGAATGAAAAATTACCTCAAAGGTAAGTACCACACATGTATGCCTAACAGAAGAATACCACAAAGTTATCACCATGAAGGTAAGAACCACACAGGTACACCACATAGAAGAATACCACAAAGGTAAAGACTTAGCTCAAACTAGGTATAACATTAGTACAGTAGTAGAGATAAATAGATGTAACTACTGAATCATCATACTCTGTTAAGTGGCAGGCCCATGTTTGATCCTGAATCATCATGAAACCCACACAAGATCCTAGTACATCGTCAAACCGACACAGGATCCTAGTACATCCTCATACCCACACAAGATCTTAGTATAGAAGACCCACACATGATCCTGGTATATCGTCAGACCCAGACTAGATCCTAGTACAGTAGATCCACATAGGATCCTAGTACATTGTCAGACCCACACATGATCCTAGTACAGAAGTCCCACATAGGATTCTAGTACATCATTAGACCCACACAATATCCTAATATAGTAGACCAACACAGGATCCTAGTACATCACCCACATAGGATCCTAGTACAACAATCCCACATGGATTTCTAGAGAATATCATTGTGGAATATTCAAATACAGATCCACGAGGGATCCCTTTCTCTTGTTGCATCCAACTACTGGGTTCTCGCACTAAGCTCGTTTGATTCCGGGAGGTTCTGCTCCTCGTCCCCAAGTCAATACTCTATCTTCCACAATGAACCACGAAGAAGTATCCCAAAGGACCTCCATGTAATAGGGGTCTAAATGTAATATATGGTGCGCCAATCCGACACTCGAACTGTATGTTATTAGCCATTTAGTTCTGAGGGCCCAGTTGGATTCATGCTCCATCCAACCCTACAGTACCCCAATATTATTGAAATATCAAGTGGGTTATACCAAAAGGACCATATAACTCCAAGGTTTTCGCTATCATATATGGTTAGTCAAATGGACACATGATGCAAATGTTATGGCCAATAGAGCGAATATGGGTCAAAGTTGGTCTGGGTCCGGTCTGACATAGTGGGGCCGACCCAACCTGGCCAGCTGGGTCTGATCTAGACATATTTAGGGGGGGCACCCCCTATCACCAAACGGATGAATCCATTTGGTCTCTAGTAGCATGCGGGCCTAGACACATGCCACGCTCGTTCCAGCACAGCAGACCGATACTGCTGGTCCTTGGTCCTCCCGGCGGCGCATCTTGCACCATCCCTCTGTGGCCGGCCGAATGACGGCTACCCTCCCTTCGTCACCACGACACAAACCTTGGCCCATGCTCTTCAAGAGGCACGAACGCACGCTGTCACCCCATCATGCGACCGGACTCCACAGGCCACCACTCTTTCTCTATCGCAGCTGACGGGCCCTAGCCCTTCTCTGACGGTGCAGGTCGCTACCAGCTTTGATGTAGGCTGTTATGTCGTCCACCATTTCTGAGCCCCACTTGTGACAGTTGTTGTCCTCCTCCGTCACGATGAACAAAAAAAACATCAACATTCATGGAGGAGTCGAGCCATGTTCGTTTGGATTGTACCCTTGTGTTAGGGCGGTTGCAAGAGGTTCAGATATTTCTTCAATCATGAATAATTTTCAAGAATGAAAAAGGGGAAAAATGAAAAGAATAATCCCTACCTCGTAGGTTTATTTATGTCAATGAGGATGGAAGGACAGACATCAGTTTTTCATAGTTGAAGACATACCACGTTGGAGGTGGTGTGTTCTTCATCGAAGATAATGGTGTGTTCTTTGTTGGAGTATGAGTTCTCTAAGAGCTCGCTCTAAACCTCCATTTTTCCAATGATTTCTTCCATGTAAAAAGAGGATCCAACCCAAATAAAATATGTTTGTCTATTTTTAAATTGTTGGAAAAATTAAGTTGTTATCATTAATCAATTAATGGGGTATAATTAACTTAAAGGAAACCTAATGTCTCCTCCCTCATTAAATAGGGACTTCAAGAGTCGGGCGGTCCCCACCTTTAATAATTCAATTTGGGGGGTTTAGGCTAGGGTCATCTCCACTATAGAACATTCAAATGGGAGGATAAAAATAAAATAAAATTTATTCTATAATTTTATTTTAATTCTATGTAAAACACAAAAACTATCCTTCATCCTTAACCAACTTCCATCAAGGTGACAATCGCTTCATGTGAATACATATTCTGCGAGTTCAACAAAGTCCTCAGATTTCAATTCCGAGCACCTGTTCAAGGATATAATGTGGTTTTTTCACTTAGTTTAAATAACATGATTTCAAATGACATTTTTATCAAAAATTTATGTAAAGGGTGATTCAAAATAATATGAATATTAAATTAAAACAAATATACAATTTTAAATATCATTTAAATGAATTTCCAAAAAATATACTACACTTTGTTTATTCCCCCACTGAAAACTTTTTTCTATGTGTTTTTAAAAAATATAAAATTAAAGTTTTTAATTTTGTTTCTTCTATTTAAAAACAAGGGGGTTTCATTAAAATTGGGTATAGCTATTAGATAAGGTGTGATATTGTGACACATTTCCACATTTACAAATATTGATGTGTGATTGACTTATATCAAATGTCACCTCACCTCTATTCACTAACATCATGGGGATCCTTGGAATCTAAAAGATATGATGATGGATTATTACTATGATAGTCATTATGAGACTCTAACTTGTATCCTCTAGTTCATGATTCTTCTTAATTATAAGGAGTTTTATATATGATGTTAGTTTGGGGAAATATAAGAGGTTCTAGAATAATAATTTAATCGATTGGATGGAAAATGGATCCATATTATCACATCTTGGATTATCCTATTAATACCATTGTGGATTCATATAGTTAAAAATACATTAATTTTAATCCTTTTCTACTTCATTTTATTATTATTATACATTATTTTTAGTTCTATTATTTTATAATATATTATTCTTTTCCTTCAATATTTCATCATTGGATTAAATTAAAATTAATCTATTTTAGTATATGTTTTTAATTTTTTTCTACATAGTATTATTTTTCTGTATAATTTTTTACTTATATGTACATAATCATGTGATGTTTTAATGTATACTTTTGGTAATTCTATTTAATATTATCTAAAATATAGTTGGAAATGGTTTTTAGAAAATACTTGTTTTCATTGGATTTAATTATGAAAAAAAATAATTTAATTGAATACATTTGGGGTTTTAAAATGTATTTCATAAATTATTATTAAATGTTTTTAAGTCACTAAATAAAAAAGAGAAAAAAATTAGTTATTTTTTTTAAACAATAATTTAAATAATGTTTTTAATATACAAAATTTTTCACTCCTTATTTTAAAAATACTAAGCTATTATACTCAAATCAACCTAATACCATTATTATTTTGTAGGACAAGTGTATTTTAATTTTTCTATTATAGTTCATGAGATGACCTATTTTATGTAATTGTTCTATTGTTCCTCTGATGGAAACAATACTTGTGCTAGTAATGTATTGTGGCCTAGGGTCATAAATAGGTCATTAGATTGGTATTTTGGGATTAATTTCAAGAATTATTTTATTTAGTATATATTATAAATTTTAGACTTTATAGTACACTAATATACATATTTTTATCATTCATTTGAGTATTTATGTGATGTTGAAATGTGTGAAGGTTTTTTATTTTATGAATTTAAATTATTTTGGTTCGTATTTATTTCGTGAGTGTCAATTTTATATTCTTCAGATTCCATTTTGTGGATACATCTTTACAAATCTTGGGTATGAATTATTCTATGTAGTTATTATTATTTATTAGGATAAAATATTCTTTGGAGTGTTTAATTTCAACCTTTGAACTAGATCATTTCATATATGGAGAAGGAATTCCATTTGGGATATGTCATGAGAAAACCCAATTACTGAGTCTGGGATCCTTGGGTTTGTTCATGACACTCATTATTTTATCAAAATAATTTCCACCAATACCATTGATGATAGTAAATACATTAAAAACCCTATTCTATGAATGGTTCTTCACATAATTGAGAGACTTGAGAACCCCAAAAGTATTAGAGATAAAATCTAACATAATCACTATTAGGCTCAGATCTAGTGTCAATCCAATCCCCATATTACAATCCTTTGGGGATAAATTCCCTCCTAGAAGTACTAGGAAGTGAAGATACAATGGGAACATGGTAGAAGAGTAAATAATCAAGAGACCACCATGAAAAAAACCATAAATTATTATTTCTTGTAAAGACTATGAGTCTTGGAAATATAGTCCTCAAATAATAAAATCCCAAATGCCTAAAAGTAAATATCAGGAGTCTTTTCTTCTAGACAAAACACCCCAACATTGCTTAGCTAGCCCATATATCATAAAAGTGCCATATATCCACCCTGTATCCAATGAAATAAAATGTATATATAATAAATATTTGGATCTTATTGATATATTCCTCAATATTCTATAGGTCACCTTCACCTTGGAATGTAAGAGTCTATTGATCCTAAAAGTGTGTTGTAATGTAAAACATTGTGGACCCACCTCATCATACTCCTCCACCAACCACATGTACTAATTGGAAAACCTTTTTGTAATGAAGATTAATTTCTTGGACAATAGGTACAGGCTCTAGAACAAGATAGATTCCTCCCTAATAAAATTATGAGGTTATTATATGGTAATAATCAAAAAATATCTTTTCAAATCATTCATATTTTACATGGTATTATGATTATGAAATAAAAAAATATTGATCGAAATGATTTTAAAATATTGTGACATTTTCATTATTTATGTCAGCGTAGGAAAAGATACCATACCATCATATGTTATCCACATGAATTAATATAACCATTAATCCATGGTTTATGTTTACATTACATGCACTTACTCGTATCATAGTTAAATTCAAGTAATAATAATTGAAAATCAATCACCTTTCCCTCTAGTTAATTATAATTTCACCTGTAAATTATTCAAAATTATTAAATAAAATATTTTATCATTTTATTGATTTAAAACAACTTTTTAGAAAAAAAATTCCAATCATATATAAGAATTTATAATCCATATTTATATACAGATTCAATACCATTTGCACACTCACATCCCCTTTTTTAATTAGTAAATAGACAAAATAATAATTCATAACAATAAAAATAATTTTAGATAAAATCAAAGAAATTGTAGTCAAAAACCAATTATTTAAACCCCAATATATTAATAACATGTTTGTATACCATATAGGTGTTTGTCCAAAAAAAACATCATTCCCAAGTAATGATTAACCAATCTCGATAATATTGTTCATAGAAATCATATGTATAAAATAAATGTTCTCTGCTTCCTTTATTAAAGAATCTGGAATTTGTTTTCATTTATAAATAAGATCACCACAAAATCTCAATCACATCTCCCCAAATGCCGGAGGTGACCGATTAAAAATAAGGGACAACTGCTTATATAAGATATTCTATAACCATAATACCAAATAGAATAGTTAAATGGAGAGAAAAAAATAGAATCTATAAAGATATAATAATGTTGGATCATAAATAAATTTTAACCATATAATGACATTTCTATGTAATAAAAAAATGAAATCCATCATTATTTTTTCCGTATGGAAAAAGAGTGATCACTATATTCTTTTAATCATATACAAGAAAAAATAAAATAAATTATTACTAGAAGAACTACTAAAAATGATCTATGATAAAGTCCCAAAATTGTCTCAAACTCTATCTTATACTTTTAAAACTTGACCATCGATCATAGTGGAATTACCCTCACTTGTATGATGAACAATGTCATCTTCACAACCACCAAAGAGAACATGTACTATGGGAGTATGGAACTATGAAAAACACCATCATAATTCAATTAATATTAATACAATACCATATTTGAGTTCACATTAGAAAAAATAAATGGGTTTTCTCAAACATACACTAATTTTGAGACATCATTCCTATGAAGGCCACCATAAACCTAAAACATGCCAATTTTATTAAATTACCCGCTAGTACAAATTAAAAATCATTTGAATTAAAATTAACATATCAATGAGAATATATCATATAATCATATATCCCAAGAAGTTGTTCATCATCTGAATGATGATAAATTCTTGAAATATCTAGTCCCTCAAGAAAAAATAATACATAAGATGAGAGATGACATTGTTATTAATCTCTAAAATATGAATAATTGACAATGTGTATCCAAATCATGAGAAACCTAAAGATTATATGAACTCTTTGGAATATTGTAACACTATGGAAATTCATGAATCACATGAATATTTCCTAGTATTATTCATAATTTGAAGAGATTATGAATAGTGAGGACGTCCATACATATCCATTATCTTTTATAGTGAAATTACAACTTCCCAACAAAGTCACATGACTATCAATATAAGATTTTAAAAAAGACCAATTATTTTGATATATGAATGACTATTAATTATGATTATCAAATGGGTTCCATATCTATAAATTTCACATAAGATCCAGCTCCAATGGAATGTCCCACTTATATACACAACATTACCTATAAGATTTCATAACAATAATAGATATACTATATCCAATGGGGCCATAAACTAATAAAATACATATTTTTATCATTCATTCTCATCCTTTCACAAGAAAATGGTTATCTCTCTAATCCCATGTGCTATAGAAATATCCCTAAGAAATAGTTCTAAAGAATTAACACTTCAATTAGTTCTAAATTAACCAATTTTAATGGCACAAACAGCTTTTATGAATAATTAGTTAAATAAATTTAAGGATGAACCAGTCATAACATAAAAACTAGAATTCATTCCCACGTTATGCAGTCCACTCAGGCTCCTAGTATACATAGTATACAAGACACCAACACAACCCCTCTTACAACATAATTAACCATAAAAGAAAAATAGAAATTTCAGTCCCCACACTATATTTTTAAAGGAGAAATATCATTGAGGGATTTCAACCTAACATAAACCCTCTAAATTATGAATTTGAGATGGAAAATGTAGAAGTGGAATGGAAAAACAATGATTAATTTTTATATGTTCTTTTTCATAACCAAAAATTATGAATTTAATTTATTGTAATTAAATGTGGCTTTATAGAAGACATATATAACATAAAAAATTATGAAGGGAGACATAACGTGTTCTCAGATAATCTTTTGAGTGGATGGAGGCTTTAATGACTGCAAATATTATTTTGATTATTTCAATTTTAAGCAATGCCTTTATGGTTTTCTTCTTCATATATCGATGGGTTCAGGCTGAACTTTTATCGGTGGCTCATAGTCCACAAATATAGGGATATCATCTTGATGATATGCCTTTAAAGAATTTTTCACCACATTGATTATCATTGAGTTACTAATTACTCTACACAGTATACTTGATAATGCCAATATATTTATTATAATTATAAGATGCTCTCTACTCGATATACAATATTCCTATACTGATGAATATTTTTGATACCTTATAAAGTAAGATATAATATTTAATCAAAATACTAATAACATAACCATTTTTTCACCTCCAAATATGTGGTTTATTACAGTAAATATATGGAGTCCCCCAATGTGTTTGAAATTAATGATATTTGAAAATATTTAGATGTAATAATTTGTGTAATATTTAATGTTTTCTGTTAATATAATGTTGGGAAGTGATAAAATAAGTCAATGATAGAAAAAACGTTTTCTTCAATTCAAACACTAAAATTTTGGTAACAATGGAGGGGATTGATATAAAAAATCAAAGGAATATTTCCAAAATTATTTTCATCAAATTAAAATACAATAGTGAATTAAAATAATATGATCTAAAGGATTATATAGAATCCCTCAAATAAATAAATATAATTACTTTATAAAATTATTATAAAACATATAATAACAAAATAAACTAATTGGTTAATTGATGTAAACAATATGGATGCATGAAATGATATTAAGGATATTTATGTTAGGTTAATTATGTTTAGCATAAATCATATTTATCAATAATGTTCTTAAACTGTAATTTTCCCACAAGATATATAATCTATAAATCATTTTTGTTTATGGGTGTATCTAATGAAGAAGAAAATGAGAAATTTATATAATTTACAATTATTATTGATTAATAAATTAGTTAATTCAATGATATCATTAATTAATATTTTAGTTTGCTAATGATATAATCATAATGAAGATGAATTGCATGTTTTAAAAACATGAATCTTCACTGATGAATAAATTTGAATTGGTTATATCCCATAATAAAATGATTACATAGTTTAAGAATAAAAATAGTTCACCTATGTTTTTATATTTATAATAGAATTTTTAGGTATACATAAAATATTATTTCAAATTCAAAATATTTGATGGTTATTGAAGTTGAAAAATACATAGATTTATTTTTTTGAAAATTCATTTAAATAATAATTTTTGGGTTTATGTTTTTTGATTTTTTGTTTTTATTGTATATCCAAAATGATATATATTTTTTGTTAGGATTCATATGAGTGTATCCATTATGAATAAGGAACTATATCTTAAAAGGATAAACCATAATTATCTATAGCAGGACATATAAATGAAAATAAAAATGTTTCATTTAGAGGATGGTGGTCTAATATTTATTAAACCAAAAGATGAAATAAAAATAGTCAAAGAAAGAAAAATTTTAGGGTTTAAATAGTAAACCTGAGAACTTTAATGTGGATGAATTTTCAATCAATGCATGTATTAGATATGATATATAGTTATTTTAACGTATATTAACTTCCAATATATAAAAAAATTATTAATGGTTGAAAATATCATTAATAAATATAATATAATGTTTTTGAGATCGATAGATAAACCTAAATAATGGTATCTATATATGATAATATTATTGGAAAATAAATAAGGAAAATTTCCCCATATTTTTAAATATTTAGAAATAATATCATGATTAGAGTTAATATTGTGAATCTATGATTGCAATTATCATATCTCAAAATACATGAAAAATGAATGGTAGAAATTGGGTTATATATTCAAATGTGATTAAAATAACTAAGTAATTTTGATAATATAAATGGTAAAAAAGTTTATTTTAATGTCCCATATTGATAGAAATATATTTTATTAATTAACACCATCATTATAGCAATAACCAATCAGTGAATAAATTATTTAAACTTAACATTTCAAAATAATTACCATCAATAAACAGGGTATGTGTGCATAAAAGTGGTGTGAAAAAATAAAATGGTTTTGAAATGGAGTAATCATTTGAAAAGGTATATGATAATACCTAATAAACCATTTTTATGAATGATACATCCATTCATTTTAATTAAATAAATTTATTTGATGCTGGAACATTAATTGAACCATAACATGGACATTATTTTTATTAATATCAAACTATGATGATTTCTAAGAAGAATATAGTGGAATCATTATTCATAGAGTATTAAGGACCGATAAATAACTTATTAATTTTCTGTAAATTATTTAATTAAGCAATAATATGATATATAATATGATTAGCAAGAAAAAAACTAGAAAATTAATTTTTTCTGAAAAAATACCAAAAAATATTAGAATGAAATTATTTTACAATGTATTAAACTTCTTTATATGTCCTCAAATAAAATTCAATGGGAATTTAAACATTTCTCAAATGTTATCTATCAATATAAAACATATTTTACATTTCAATATATTACATCACCATGTGATGTCTTATTGAATTACTTTATCAATTTTTTAATATTAAAAAAATTATATATTTGAAATATCTGACAAATTATTATAATTACTAGTGTTTTAGTAATATATATTAAGTAACTGTCATAACCTAATGTTATAAATAAAGAATGTTATGTTGTTTTATTGTCTCAATTTTGGTTGATAGTTAATGAGTCAATTTTATTTGAAAACTCTAATAAGATATTCATTGCTTGAGGATGAATTGAATGATATTTTTAAATAGTTTTAAGGAAAAATAAAATTTTTATTTGTTAGGGAAACTTATAAAGGGTTCCACCTACAAGACACACCCATAAGTGACCCACGTTTTCAAATAAGAGGCCACCATGTTCCTATGGGGCCTAAAGTTGCCAATGTGGCTTGGGTGTTACAACAAGCACCCTGTGGCCTCAAATAATGTAATAGGTAGATGTAATGCATGTTCCCATAGTAGTTATGTTTGGGTATTATTACCCCCACTCTCAATTTATTCCATATCTTCCCCCACAAACTCAATCTTCTCAAGCCACATGAGAGTTCCCATTAGATCCCTCTTAGTCCTATGTGCATTATTATTATAGTTATATGTATATTTGATTATAAATGGTATATATTCATGAATAAATACAATTTAAATAATATATTTTGTCATCCTTAATCTCTATATCTTCTACTACTATTTTAGGCATTTTTTTGAGATTCTGGACTTAACTCCACCAGTACATAGTTGATCTTACTCTAAATCATTGTGATTTTTTTGATCATTTATGAAGACATATTTTATGGTAGTTTTGTCACCATTAATTTTAGTTCTGTTTAAAAACTATTAAGGTATTAGTTTACCTTTAAATATTTATTTTATTATTTATATCTTATCCTTGGATCATATGGAATTGATTTTGGCTTAGGTCTATGGGTTTTTTGGGGAATTTGGGCTATTGTTTTTTTATTTTATATACGTTTCTAATGATCTTCCATGATTTTGGTTTTATAATTTATTTAATAATTTAAGAATATGAAATTCAATATTTTTAGAGGATGATATTAATCTTCTAATATTATAAAATATAAAAATTAAAATTTATAGTCGGTCCCAACAAAATTCATTATTGTCTAGAAATTCCTGAAACAAGACATTCCTAGGTTTTAAAAACATAATAAAGAAACCTATTAATATTATATAAATATATATCGAATAGTTTTAAAGAATATTTTTATAACTATGATAAAAATTTCTCAACATTTTTTTATTTTCACATTATGGTGGAAGCATTTTTCCTTTTTATCACAGTATAACCCATCCTTAACTAGTTTCTAATTTATAGAGGTCATGAATGTATTGGATATTTATGAGACTGGTTTAACATGAAATTTTTGTGGAGAAACTCTTAAAAAATCATCAATTATAATATTTTTTTCATATGGTGTTTGACACTTTAATTTATTCTATCAAAGACTATATATAAATAACCATGAAAGATCACTTGTCAAAAATCAATACGTAGTCATCTTGTAATTTGGGAGACCTACCGTAGACCAGAAATATATGGTTTATTAAAAAATTAACCTAACTAAATATCTATGAGACTCACATATGTTACACTATAAGAGACAATAACATCCAATTATACCTCATTAAGTTATTTTACAAATAATTAAATTAGTCATATAGTTATGAGATTACTCTACTACCCCAGTGGAGGCTCAATTTACATGTTGCGAGTAAGTGGTTCATCATAAAAATCCAAAAGTATTTAATATTTTCCTGACCCAAAAATTTAAAAAATAGTAGGCTTTTTAAATGGGTCTTAATATATGAGATTATTTATAAAAAATATTCTTTTATAAATGGATCTTACAATATGATCATTCATAATTTACTTTTTATATATATTCTATATCATATTAATTTATCAGATTTACTAAATTATACTTTTTCGGGCCACTCATTCTTCCTCTTAAAAACAAGATTTTAATAAAACATTATCTTATCATGTGTCCTATATTTGAACATTACGTGTTGGGTGAATAATTAGGTGGGATGTTTAAACTAATTCAAAGAAATATATAATAATTTATTAATTTATTACCCAAATTGATCCTAATTATGGTAAAATAGATTAAGCTTTATGGGCCACAAGGGAAAACCCATCTTCTGGAAGACTAATAAGTGGGGAGTCGCTGTATGGATGAATAATTATTAGATAGTTAAATAATTATCATAACTGAACATCAATGAGTACCTCTAATTATAATGAACCAACCTTGGTTGACCACAAACCCAACAATTTACCCAATCTGTCACATACCTGAAGGGAATAACTGATCCCAATGAGTTGGCTAAAAGCACCCAAGCATCAAACAAAAATACCGAGGGAATGATTTCACCCGCCCTAAACGACCACATGGAATATCTTTACATGGAATGAAAGAAATAGTAGAACACCATCAAAATATATATTCCACATCATATAAAAATATCGTAATGAAAACAACTATAACAAAAGCTAAAAACTCCAATATATGTGTCCGACTACAAGGGACTGAAAACCAATAACTACTCTAATTTTGGAATGGACGAACACCAACTATGTTACATATTTTGTAATGTGGTTATATAAAACATATTTATAAAATTTTGATTTATGTTATTGTATTTTAAAATACCCTTATGTATTGTAACAATTAATAATCTAGTCGTTGAACATTGATCACCTAATTATTATAAATATAGGGCATTAAAAATCCAATTTACTCAGATGAAGGATGTGATGGCCTCATCCAGTATAATTGCTCCATACGAAGCCCATTTGTTAGAGATCAGAAAATAGATAGTTTCATTTTGATTCTCTCATGACCAATACCAAGATGAAATTCCACATGTTACGCTTAAATAGAATCACCTATAGGTGAGGTGGAAGTTGATAGAGATTAACACCCAGACAATTTTATCTGAGCTACCCCAAGAGTTTTCCACCATTGGAAACCTTACCCATAGGTCTTATATAGGTGTAATAACGGGTCATGTAACAAGACACTAGAACATTGATTATGTTTTATATATTTTTTTCATAAATAATATACATTCATTTCATTATTCATACTCTGTAAATGGTTTTTAAAGAACAAATAGTATTTTAGATAACATTCAATTAATAAATCTATTTTGATGAATTAATTTATTTATTGAGTTATATAATATTTTACGAAATCTTTATTATTACTAAATTTCTTCTTTAAAATATTTGATAAAAAAAGTTATGAATACAATTGTAATTTTATTATGGGTTACAAACATTTTTTTCAAAAACCACGAATTTTCTGTAAATGTCAGTTTATATTTTAAAAGTTAATATTCACGGTTTTTGAAAAGTATTTAGATAAAATTATTATTATTGGAATCAGGATGTCTCAATTATTTGAATTTTAATTTTTCATATTTTTCTGATACACTCAAATTTTTGTGTAAAAATTAAATACTGTTTAAATATATAATGTGTTTTATGAAAACATAATGACCCAATGGTGATGTAATAAAATTATGTAAAATGTTTATTCAGCCAATATATGTTTTAAAATTATAATAATGTTATTTTAGGAATCTTTTTATTTATTTTACAAGGCCTTAGTGTACCCTTGAATACATATAAAAAATTTTATGTTTTTAAGATGATTTCCTTGAATGTGTGACTCACCTCCATAGAAGGAAGCATACAATTATAATAAGTTAAGTCTTTTGAATTACAAAATAATGTTTTCCACTCCATTTTTGAAAAAGAAATTTGGATAAAACCATGGGTTTTTTGTGGTTTTGATTAGTTTTATGTGGTGTGTCTAAAACAACAATAATAAATAATTCCCTCACTTTTCCTATATAAACCCACAGAATATGCCACTTCTATTCACTCAAAACCTCTGTATAACGTCCCTACTCTACCCTAATCTCTCTAGTATACTTTAAAGGTGACCCAAGCTCCCATGAATCCTATCTCAATCCTATCACAAGCCTTTTTATCACACGTTCAAATAAGGGATTTCTTCCTTTCTCATTTTTATCCAATTTTGATAATGTTGTTATTCAATTTTATTTTCAATTCAAAATGATATGGTATGAATTTTCACCTCCCACATACTTACCTCCTTATGTTATAATGATGAGAGACCCATTTCTCTCTCCTTATGGCCTCCCAGTTATACTCGTTACCATGCGGAAATTCCATAATGGATTTCTCTCTTCTCATTTACATTCAAAAAGTATTATTTACTAATTTTTTAATCTAAATTCCATTACATATGTTGAGAAATGTATCTATATGACCCCCTAAATATAAATTTCATGTAAATATTATGAGACACCTATTTTTATCTCATCAACCATTTTTATGAACTCTTATGTCACGCCACTAGGCTGCTGAAATTACACCACAATTTTCCCATCCAATGTCATTGTGTAGTGAATACCATGATCATTATCTATTAATGGTATTCAAATTTATTCACATTTAGTTATTTATTATATAGTTTCATGTATTAATTCAATATTTATTTTTCATGAAATAATCTTTCGTGTTTAATGGAGTAATGTTATAGGATCTATGTTGCACACTTATGCATGAAATAAAATTATTAAAAGGGTGGACTATGATAGTGCCCCAATGCATCAAATATTTATTAGTCTCAAGATTCTTAAAGTTCAACAAGTTTTTAAACTTTCTAATTCATTTTGAAATAGGTTTTACTCATGATTTATGTTAATTGATCATTGGATCTTTTTAGTATCATGATAAAGATTGTTTCCACATTTCCATATATTGATAATCAAACTATACCATGTCTTTATGTTCATGTTTCTCTTATGCTCCATTGATTGTAATATTTCCAAAATTTACTGTGTTATTCATATTATGATTTTTTCTCTCCCATTCTGGTCTTTATATATCACCTTTGTCTTATACATGTCCTCATGTTATTCCATGAAATATTATGTACAATGGAATGTGTGTGGTCGTGTAAAATATGTTTTCAATAAAGATGTGTATTTAATGTTTTAAGTTTTTATGTAATGTTCATAATACCTAAAAACAACAGACCTTTCGATATTCTTTGTTGTATCAAGTGAATATTTTATATAATAAATTGTTTTTCAGTGTTAAATAAAGATAATGGTTGTTATAGTTTGTTTCAGAGGAGAGGTTTTGTTAATTTTTGGACTAGGATTAGAAAACCCTGGTGAAATACTTATGTAGAAGACTAACTTTAATAAAAATATCTCTATATTTTTGTGAGTATAAAGTAAGTTCTTTATTAATAAAATTTATCCATATCTAGATATGTGCAGTTAAAGGTGGCTCTGGCATAGAAGTATCTAGGGGTAAAACACCACAACACCACTTTGAGATAGACTTGAATGAGAATAAGTGCACGACAATGGGCCTTGATGCAATATTAGTTATGAAACACCCAGGGGATATGCATTGAAAAATTAATAAGGTTAGTATGAACCATTATTAAGGTAATAAAATAATTCCCCAAAGTATATATGTTTGTATGTAGATCACAGATAACATAGATTAAAGAATATAGATTCATAAGTTATGGAAATAAAAGAAATTTATATGTAATATATTTTCGTCTTTGGATTACCCATTATGAGTTACCCCTAATGTTACTTTTTTTCTAACCAATGGCTGATAATAAGAATACTTGGTCTAAAAACAGATATGAGGATAAATGGGATGACTATTCTAATGAGATGCCCAATCCAATGGGAGTGGGGATCACAAACATTGTCATGATTCTCTCTTAGTAAAGACATGTTTTGAATAGAAACATGGGTCAAGAGAAACGTTCACCCCCCCCCCCACCCAAATGAAAAAACAAGTCACAATTTAGAGAATCATGAGACAAATGCCTCCAACTTTTAATAGATCATTTGATCCCTGAATAGATAAACAATTGATCAACTTCATTGAGAAGATCTTCTCAATCCTTTAATGTTCTGAATAAGAAATTTAATTTGTGGATTCCTATCATATGGAGGGTGATAGTGATCAATGATGTACATTGATAAAAAAATATGTAGCCTAAGGAGGAGATCGAGGCATTGGAATAAAATTATTTCTGAAAAGAGAATCGGTAAATATTTTCCCCACACCCTCTGACATAATATGGAATGGGGCCTCCTTGAAATCGAATAAAAAGGAAACGAATCCATCAGAGCATATGAGGAAAAATTCAAAACGCTTTCATGATATGCCTCCAACATTTTTATTACCCTCTAATGAATGGTTTCCGACTTATTTATTGGGCCTAAACCTAGCATACATAAAATCCCTAGCAATTTGGACATAAAGTACTGTGAGGAAATTGCTTGATGAGCCCACAAAGTCGAAATGGAGATCATGGAATCTTAGGGGTAACATGGGGAAAATAATTCTATGTAGGAATTCAATTTTGATGGTCTATTGGATAAATCAAATAGTGCTTTTAATATCTAGTACCACACTTTCCATTGGTGTGGAAAGAATCCCCCCAGAAATTTTCTAAAAGAGATGAGGAAATGCATTAGGTTGAAAGATAAGGGCACATGGCCATTAACTATCTATAAGAAAAAAACCGCAGCTACAACATAGGAGAGGAATTCCCTATTTGACCCTCAATACATTGTTCATTTCTTTAACTACAATGATATAGGGTAATTTACAATCTATTTCCTCATGTCAAGGGTTTTCAGAGGAAAAGAACAACCACCACGACAGTAAGTGTGATATTTTCCCATCACATCCACTGAATTGTACCCTGACAAAAAAGTGGAGATATGTATGCTAGTTATTAATTAAATAATAGTGATCCTACTTTTTTATTTTGGTTCTATGCAATCTTTTGTATCCTGAAATTTTAGTAGATCAATCCCAACACAAACACAAATCATGGATGTAAAAATGTTAGTGAGAATGGAAAAGGGGGAATTCATTACATCCCATTAATATAACACCTCCCATATCATAATTTGTTGATTAATCATCCCTAAAACCTTATCATAATCCCTTTTCTATAATTTGATGCAATTAATTTCATAGATTCAATTTCTATATATAGTGCCAACATAAATTTCCGTGAGAGGGAAATAAATCTCTATATGGAAAATCGACCCCCGATTCTATACATGTGCAAGGAGGAGGATAAAAATTCAATAGAACCATCATCTCAAATGTGGATATTCCTGACCTATTAGCACACATATCATTCTCAATGGATTGAGTCTATGGAAGCATTTGTCCTTTAGTACATGCCTATTGTGAGGGAATTCCCTTGAGTTTTTCCTAACGAATTGAATAGTCTTTCTCCATGAAAAGATAATGAATTCTTGATTGATCATATACATGGGGAATTGCTAATATCGAAGACTCATTATAGAATGGATGTTGTGGATATCGAGGAGATGCTGAATCAACTATAGATGAATTTTGATATGGGGTTTATACATCTAAGTGCATCACCATGGGGTGGACCAGTCCACTTTGTCAAGAAGAACGATGGTACAATGCTCCTTTTCATTTCTTATCATGAGCTCAACAAAAGAATAATAAATATTAGTATCCTCCACCTAAAATTGATGAATTGTTTGATCAGCTAAGTGGAGCACAATAATTATCCAAGGTAAATTTTTGGTCTTGATATTACCACGTAAGGGTGAAGAATGAGGATATCCCCAAGACTGCTTTTTGTACAAGGTACGAGTACAATGAAATCAAAGTAATGCCTCTAGGACTCAATAATGATCTAGAAATATTCATGGAAATTATGAATATCTTCTTTATATATTTTTTGAAATATTTGTGGTAGTAATTATAAATGTTATTATAATATACTCAAAAACCAAGGAGGAGCATGAGGAGTATCTAAGAACTCTACTAGAGGCCTTGGGAAAGGAGAAAATATATGAAAAGTACAGAAAGTGTGAGTTCAGGTTGATAGAAATATCATTCATGGGTCATATCATGATAAGCATTGGGATATCTATGGATCCCACTAAGATAGAAATAATTGTGTGATGGTCAAGGAAAACAATGGTAACAAATATACATATAATCCTAGGGTTATCTTGATATTATCGCTGATTTGTGATAAATTTCTCATTATTTTCAAGTACTCTTTCCAAGAAAACTGTAGAAGAGTCATGTTTTCTAGGATTGGTGAATCTGAATAGAGAATCAAGGAGATGAATAGGATGATTATCAATACAATCGTGTTGACACTAACAATAAGTGGAGTAGGTTTTGTGGTATATAGTGATGTTTCAATGAAAGTCATGGGTTGTGTGTTGATACAAAAGGAAAAATTCATTGCATATGCTTCATGGAAATTGAAAGTTAATGAGAAAAAGTATAAGACACAGGATACAATGTTCGATGAAGTATTCTTGACTTTAATGATTTGGTGACATTACCTTTTTGGGTTATGTGTGAAATATATATGTATAACAAAAGCTTCAAATATATATATTCACATAGAAAGAGATGAATATGTGCAAAAAATGGTGGCCAGAGCTAATTAATTACTATGACAAATCAATCCATTACCACCATGAGAAAGCGAACAATGTGGAAGATTATCTAAATATAAAGGACCTAGTGATTCTACCATTGATGAGAATTGAAAAGGATCAAATTTTCTTATACTTGATGAATAAGTAAATTTGATTCATAAAAAAAGAAAAATTATCAATCCTTTCCCACATGTTTACTCAAACGTATCTTTTGGAATGTTTATAGGATACTCATATTGATAAAGTGGGAAATCAGAAAAAAATGGAAACTATAAAAAAAAGAGATATCCTTGTAGTTCAATGACAATTAAGAAGTAATTATGAAATTTGGTACAAGAATACTTGTTCCATAAAATCTGTAGATAAATAATGAACTTTTAGATGATTCACATAGATTGAATTTCTCCATTCCCACAGGAAACAAATTGATGTATCAAGATCACCAACAAAATTAGTAGTGGGATAACATGATGAAGGAGATCACTGAGTAATCATAAAAGTTCCCAGTATGTCAGCAAGTAAATGTTTAGAGGCCAAAGTCTAAGGAGATGATGCAAACATTACAGATACCAGCATGGAAATGGTAGAAAATTAACAAGTACTTTTTCACTAGGCTTATGAAGACATCCAAACTAAACAATGATATATGTGTAGTTTTGGATCGTCTTATAATGAATACACACTACATTGAAATTAGATAGGATTTTTAACCAGATCAAATGGCATGGATATATATTAGAGAAGTGGTATGGCAGCCTGGAGTACTACTATATATTGTATCTGATCAAGATCCAAGATCCACCTCTACATTTTATAAGAGTCTTCAGCATTCTTTGAATACTGAGGTAAACATCATTTCAGATTATCATCCTAAAACTGATGGTAAATCAGAGCGGACTATCCAAAGAGAATATGACATGTTGAGAGAATGCTCAATGGACAAGAAAGGAGGATGGGATCAACATCTTCCTCTGGTTGATTTATCTTAAAATAACAGTTTCCACTCAAGCAGCCAAATGGCTCATTATGAAACCATTTATTGGAAGAGGTGCAGAACACCCACATGTTGGGATGAAGTTGGGCAGAGATAACTTTTAGGTCCATAAATGGTCCATGAAAATGCTATAGATGGTTAAAACTATCAATCATCACATTAAATCTCCTCAGAGTCGACAAAATAGCAACAATGATAATCATATAAGAGACCTAGAGTTTTATGTTTGAGACCTGTTATAACTCTTCATATCACCATGGAAGTGAGTTATCAGATTTTGGATGAAGGGAATGAATAGTCCATAATACATTGACAAATTTGAGATATTTGATCAGATTGGAGTAGTGCCCTATCATATAACACTCCCATAGAATCTATCCCACGTACTTGATACATTCCATCTATCACTCTTGAAGAATTACATACCTGAGACATCAAATGTAAAAAACCTAGAGGTGGTACCAATGTAGATTGACCTCTCCTGTGATGTGAATCTGGTGAAGATCTTAGATCATAGGGAAAAATTTATATGAAATAAGAGAATACCTTACGTCAAGGTGTTGTGGTGAAACCAAAATTTTGAAGTGGAAACATGTGAATCAGTGGAAGTGAGGATGTATAGGTACCCCCATATTTTTTTGTGTTGGAAAAAGAAATTTTGAAGTAGAAATTTCTTAAGGCAGAAGATTTGAAATACATAGAAATTTATTAATGAAAATTACACTTAATCAATTTAAATGTCTTATTACATAAAATGGTCATATAGAACATTTTCACATCATTGGTTTTATGTTTTTTGAATTTAAAATACTAGTATGAATAGTTAATGTTGCTAATATAGTTGTTGAACAGTGATCCCTTGATTAATATTAATATAGGGCATTGACAAATCATATTTACACAAACAAATGAAGTGATGGACTCTCCTAGTTGAATTTATCCATATGAAGCCCATATGATGGAGCTTAGAAAAGAGGTAGCATCAATAGGCTTAAATCTAAACCTAGCCCAAGATGAGCTTCAACACGTTATGATTGAAAAGAACTACCTATGGGAGAAGTGGAATTTGGTAGAGATTACTACCCAAAAGATGTTATCTGAGGAACCCAAAGAGTTTTTCACCATCGCACACCTTACCATTAGTTCTTATATAGGTGTTATGAGGGGTTATGTAACAATCCCATAACACTACGATAATGTTCTTTTTTTATAAATAATATATATTATTTTAAATATTTTTACATTTTAAATGGTTTTTAATGAAAAAATAATATTTTTAGTTGATGTTCAGTTAGGAAATCAATTTTGATGAATTAATGGTTTTTTGGAATTATTTTTTTAAAAAAATATATTATTATTAATAAATTACATTTTAAATATAAATGATCATATAATTTTTATGAATACAATTGTATTTTTTATTAAGGATTGAAAACTATTTTTCTCAAGACCAATGAATTATTAATAAATGATGGTTTTTATGTTAAATGGGAAAATTCACATATTTAGAAAATTATTTACATAAAATGAATATTATTTTATAGAATCAATATCTGTAAATTATCCATTGGTGAATTTTTCATAATTTTCTCAGAAAGTTTACTTTTTTTGTAAAAAGTTAATACTGTTTCAAAATATAATGTGTTTAATGTTATCATAATGACCTAATATTGATGTAATAAAATACTGTAAAATTTATTTTTAGACAATATATCATTTAATTTTAATATAATGTGATTTTAGGTTTTATTTATTTATTTACAAAGCCTTAGTGGACTCTCCACGATTTTAAAACATTCTAACTTTATAAAATGATTTCTGTGAGAGTGTGACTCACCTCCACAAAAGCAAGCCTAATATTTTAAATTATTTATACATCTTCCATATAAAATAATGTCTTTCACTCCCCTTTGGTTAAAACTTTTGGAAAACCCCATGATTTGGTCTGTGGATTGGATTAGTTTAATATGTGGTGTCCAAAACCTAAATAATAAAGAATTTCCTTTTTGCTATATATACTCCCAAGGTCAAATTTATCTTCACTAAAAACATATGAAGTACATTCCTACACTTTTAAACTCTCTCTTGTATCCCCCCAAAGGTTTCCAATATCCAAATAGGCCTCTCACAAGACTCTCCAAAGCCTTTGGATCAAACTTTGATGTATGGGATTTCTTATATTATCATTTTTATCCATGGTTTTTATGATGTTATTCCCTTTTATTTTAAATTAAAAATTTGGGGGTATGATTTCTTACCTCCCCCATAAATCCCTCCCTACGTTTTAATTATTATAGACCCCTTAATCTCTCAGTAATTCCTTCCATGTACTACCATTACCATGACAAAATTCTATAAGTGATTTCTCTCTCCTCGTTTACATTGAAGAAATTATTTTTTATTATGAATCTAAATTACATTATAAAAGTTGTTAAATATTTCTATTTGACCCTCTCTCTATACATTTCATGTTGATATGAGGAGAAACCTCTTTTAATCTAATCAACCATTTTTTTAAATTCATCTATCACAATATTATGCTGCCAAAATTACACCGCCATTCTCGAAGATAAAGTTATTGTGTAATGTATACCACAGCCAATTATATATCAAGGTTATTCCCAATTATTCACTTTTATTTATTGATTTTAGAGTTTCATATATTAATTTTACATTCCATTATCATATAATAAATTTTTTTGTTTACTGAATCCATTTTATATGATTTATGTGGCAGAGATAAGCCTGAAATTAAATGATTTAAAAGGGTGTACCCTGATAGTGATCCAAAGCATTGGGTAAATATTAGTATCATGACACGTAATGTGAAAGGGGGATTTACTAATTATTATTCCATTCAAATGAGAGATTACTCATGCTCCATGTTCAAAGTTCATTTGATCATTCTAATGTCATGTGAAATTTTGTTTCCACATTAACATGTATGATAATCATACTATATCATGACTTTATGTCCGTATTTCTCACATTCTCCCTTGATATGACTATATCATAACATGTATTGTATTCTTAATATTATTAATTGTTTACTCCATTACTAGGCTTTATATCTCACCATTTTCTTATGTATGTCCTCAAGTTATTCCATGAAATGCTAAGTATGAAGGAATGTTTGTTGTCATGTAAAAGGCGTTTTCAATAATTCTGTGTATTTCAAAATTTAAGTTGTTATGCTATGTTTCTAAGTGCCAAAGACTCTATAAATATTAATATTCTATGATGTATCATGTAAAAAATATTTTAAGAAATTATTTTTATGTGTGAAATGAATACCATGGTTGTTAAAGACCCCTTGCCTTTCCCTGCACTGGAAGACAAACAATGGTCTATTCACCACAAAGGAAGTGTGTAGGGAGCGAGCTAATAAGATTAGTAAGATCCCACCCAGGTGATCCTTAACTAGTTTCTATATAAATTTCATGTATGCTCATATTTTTAATAAAACATGATATGATAATTAGTAATGCAGTATTATAGAAAAATTGGAAAACATTTCCCTTTCCTATAGTTCATAAAAATGTATGTATTATTGATTCAATGCATATATTCAATAAAATTTTTCTACTAGAGTAAAAAATACATATCAAGGATAATTGAGAAATATAATAAATACAAAAAATAAGCACTTGTATCACAAACCAAGGAATAATACATGTCTATGTAGAAGACTTCTTGTACTATAAGAACAAAGTTAACAAATCTAATAATTGAATAACGGGACAATGAAGATGGGGAATAACCCATGAGAAAACACCCAAACATATCATTATTTGAATCATATAACATCCAACCTAGTAAATGAAGGAAGTACCTACGAAAAAATTCCTTGGTACTAATAAAGCAATAGACGAGGGACTCAATATAATCCTTCCAACTAGGTACCCAATGTAACATGAGTTCTATTTTTCCCAAACCCATTTTAATGCCTCAAAAACCATCTAGAAGAATTTTTAATATATTTATCAAAAGCCTATGAAAATAATTTTTTTGAAAATTGTTTTTTACACTAACAACAATCATTCACATTTCATAAATCAATTTTAAAAGTTATTTGAAAAGAAAAAAACCAGGTTCGTTATCATAGGCTAGTGATGGAAGCAGCTACATAAAATTTAGGGTCGCTCACAACTACAATGGAATCCAAATCCAAAAAAAACTAACAGTACCCAAAAATACCCCATGATCTAATCCATGTCAAGATTGATTTAAATCAAAATAGAAAAGGCCATCAATAGAGAGGAATCCCAAATACATCGTTAATAATATCTACCACACCAAAACCAATGAAGGAAGAAATTACATTGGAATGAGATCTCATAATGGATCTAGAAGAATAAAACAGGAATCATTCATACTAGATCATTGGATCTAATAATGATCGACTAAGGCTCAATCATTATCATACATAGGGAAGAATCTGAAAAACACTTACCTGGAGAGATGCACCGTTGATGCAACAATGATCCACAGTCGATCGATTGAATCTGGAAAGTGGGATGCCTCTAAAAATTCCAAGGGTGAGTATTTGTTCAAGGGAAATGGGGAGAAGAAGGAAATACCAATCCAAAATATCTTAATGTGTGAAATTATCCTAGGTGCATTTTGGGTCACAATGTTTACCCCTTGGTCATGACGTGTATGCCACTAAGGTGGAGTTGCACAAAAAAACCCATCGCCTCAGGTAAAAAAATATGAAGTTTAGTTCCTAATCGATGTGTACCTTAAATACACGACTTATACTAGGTCACAAAATGATTTATCACGAATGAACCAACCAGTACAATAATTGTAACCTAGGTACACAATGTTTAACTATTCCACAATCTATAGAATGCCCATAAAATCACATTTATGGATTTAAAAAAATCGAAGGGAACATTGAAAAAGTGAAAATATACCCAGTTAATGTAGCAAGATATTAAAATCTTCCTACAAAAAAGATAATTTTTCCCTAGGATTTCATGTGGAAGATGTTCTACATAATATTATATAAGGAAAAATCTCCCTCATCATTAGTCTTGTTCCCACATCTCATGTGAATCTGACCCTTGTTGCCATAGAAGACTCACCAACGAAATCAAATTCCCAAACGAGAATTTCTATAAACGATCCAAGATATCAACTGGTTTCTAAAAAATAGAAGCATATATATCTAACACAATTTCATTCCAACTAAAATTTCATGTGGGATTAGTGTGGTACTTCATCCATTGAGATATGTGAAAAAAATCCTGAATGGTCATCAACTCAGCTAACCATATTAACTGATAATCAAATTTCATAAGATGTTCAGTGATCTCAAATGGTCCATAATATCTCAGAGTCAATATTCCCTATTTTCTAGGTCATTGGTGACCCAACTGGGAGAAACATTATTGAAAATCCAATCACCAATAGAATACACAAATCGATGACATCGCCGATATGCATACAATTTTGGTCAACATTGGGTTGTAACCAGATGTTGTCTAACCTCTGAAATCTTTTTTGATGTCTCTTAAACAAAACATGATACATCCAAAGATACTTAAACAACATCTTCCAACTAAATAGGTGATCTATAAGGGTCACCCTACAATGCCTTATAAGGAGCCACTATAATCAACGATCGGTAACTGCTGTTATAAACAAACTCAACCAGTCCCAAATGGCTATCCCATGATCCACCAATATCCAAGATACAGGTAAGAAGCATATTCTCAAGGATTATAATAACATGATATGTATGGAGATCTATTTGTGGATGGTATGTTGTGCTCAACATGACCTGGTTCCACTTTGCATCGTAAGTAATCCTCAATAACAATGACTTTATCCTAGGACCCCAATCTGAAACAATGATATAAGGACTATCATTTAACCTCATGATCTCCTGCATATACAACATACCTAGATATTCAATATTAATGGTGTATTTTTTCAGAATTAAATGAAAATACTTCATCAACTTATAAAAAACCACCCAGATATATTTTTTCCCTCGAGGTGTCCATGGAAATCCATCAAAATTAAATCCATGGACATTTCATCCCACTTCTAAACCAGCACAAGATGATATTGAAGGGTAATAAGTGGATATATGTTCTCATTAGTTATCCATTGGTATGTATAATAGTGGGAAACATAATATGAATTTTCACACATCATAAATATCCACTAGAACCGTCTCTTCATCTCATAATACATATTTTTAGCACCGGGATGAAGAGACCATTAAGAGCTATGAAAATTAAACAAGACTGATCTTATCATTGGTGTCAGGATGAAAAATCACTTCCCAATGTGATGTATTCCATCTGAATAAAGATACCCAGCAGGAATGATCTCCCAACCATAAAGGTTTTCAAGAATATTCTGATACTCATCATCCTGTTGTTGAATTTTCCTAATAGACTATAGGAGGTAGGATGTCAAGAATCCTCCTGATCATCTAAGTGAAACTAATTGAAAAGCCCCATAAGATTCCACTCCTCTTTCGATTCCAGAACAACCCATGATGGTATATTCCTACTAAATGTGTCTGCAACTACATTCACAATCCCCATTGTTTAGGAAATGTCGAATTCAAATGTATTAAGGTATTCCACCAATCATATTTGTATAAGATTCATGTCCTTTTGGGAAAATATGATTCTCATACTCTTATTATTAGATAAAACTACGAAATTTCCCCCAATGAGATTGTGTGGCCATCATTTAAGCACATGTCTCACAACCACGATCTCTAAATAATGAGTGGGGTAGTTATTCTTATGTTGTCGGAGATGATGAGAGACGTAAGCTACCACATGAACATCCTACATTATCCCAAATCCCAAACTAGCACCAGATTCAACACGAAACACCATGTACCCCTTACCGGGGTCATGTAAGATCAAAAATGGTGCAGATGATAGATGTCATTTTAGTTCAACGAAACAAGACTAGCACATTGCATCCCATGATAACATCACAAATTTCGTGGTATAATTATTGAAATTAAAGGAAACGTTCAAGAAATCCTTAAGGAACCATTTGTAGTGTCTATCATGACCAAGGGAGCATCTTATATCAAAGAAATTTTGTAGTTCCTTCTAGGAATAAACATATTTTTCATTCATTGGATAAACTAATAAGTTATGCTCAGGAAATTTGTTCCCCATAAACATTATTTATTGAATCAAGAAATGGCATTTTCAATTCCTTACATAGAGGCTGTGATTAATAAGATGCTCCAAAACCAATATCAGATGGTGCTCATTCTCACACTTAGACATTGAGTATTCCAGAATATCAAACATGAATACTACCACAAATGTTGTCATGATGTTGGTGGAATATCTAATTCATCACAGAGATAAACACTTTAGGAATGTTAGCAACACTTAAGGGAATAATAAGATATTCATAAAGGCAATACCTTCTCATGAATTCTATCATAGCTATATCAAACTTCTTGACTATCAGATGATGATACTCTGATCGAGGATCGGGCATTAAAAACAACATTTCTCTATTCAACTGATTAAACAAATCATCCACAAGTGGAAGAGGATATTTGTTTATAACTATTACCAAGATTTACTTATGATAGTCCACATATAACCTATGTGAACAATCCTTTTTATTGGAAAACTACACCGGTGATGTCCAAAGAGAAACAATAGGGTTATAAAAACCCTTATCTAAGAGGTCTTCTTCTAAATCTTGAGTTCTTTCAACTCCACTAGTTATAAACGGTAAGAAGGCATCAATATTGGTTTTTTCCAATACCAAGTCAGTTGTAAACTATATATACATATTTTAAGGGATACCTAACAAATAATATGTGAATATTTCATGACAGTATAGAAAAAAAACTGTTAGATCACCAATAGATGAAATTTTATAGGGATCAGACACAATGGTAGACAACAATCTCTGGAGCTCTTGGTGGGAAGGCCATACCTGACGTGATCCCTAATCAAAATCCCAATAAAACACACGAGAGCTCCCATAATCAAAAATATTAGAAACATTATGATGATAACAATCAGACTCATCTTGATGAGAGACATGCCAATGCATAATTATGATAATATAATATAGATCCTAAACAAGAAAGAGAAAATCCCAAAATATCTCCATCTCAGATATCGTGGACAAACAAGACGGAAATTGGAATCCCTAGACTTTCATATTTCGAAGAGGTGTCTCTAAATACATAGTAAAGTGTATAAGTTTTGTTGCAAATTATAGAATATAAACAAAAAATTTAGATATAAATGAGTGGGACACACCAGTTTCAAACAAATCAGGTGGTACTAAAACTCAAATAAGGAGTGTACCTCTCACTATTATCAAACCTGCATCAGTATCCATTGGATACTAATATAATTTATGTAAATGATTCACCCATGAAGCCTATGGGTGGATCCTTATAGTATTTGAAGGTTTCAACTGCACCGTAGTAGCATTTGGAGCCGACGACCAATGACCATAACGAATCATATTCACTGCCTGACTGAAACTATGTAGATGACCAACACATCCATTGTTTTTTCACATATTCATGGGCATATGACAATAACATCAGGTGTGACTCATAGTTTTGCAGTGGTAGAAATTTAGAGGGACACTATCAACTAAAATAGACGGAGCGAGGGAGGTTCGCTACTATGAACAACCTCCACAACTACTGCGATGGTCTTGCCACTTCTTCTTCTTCCCATACACACCACTAAAGATATCACCATTTGGAAGAAGAGAGGTAGTAAATCCATCTTTTAATACAATTATTATCACTACCATCATTTCTATGTTAATTATCTCTACATTGGTAAAACGATTCAACATTAACACATGTGATCTAATGGTCGGTCGCAAACCCATCAGGTAATTATGTGCCATCACATAGTTATTACATACCACATAAAAAACATAAAAGCACAGAAAATCTAATGTTGTGGGATGACACTAAAAACTCTAACAACTAAAATGACTAGAACTCTATATATTTTTCCAACATCAAAGACTGTTCACAAAACTACTAAAATTACAGGGTTTTAAAAACCTTCTAATCTGACCACACATGTTTATCTAAATATTTTATAGAGTCCAAATAATGATTGAAATAACCCTCAAGTCATAAATTTGTGCACTTCACCAGGATATATATACGTTTCTCCCCAATGGCAATTATTAGATTGATCATATCCATCCAATCCTATTCCTATTAAGGTTTGTTAATCCCATTGAAGGATTATGGTCTCTTGCACAAGAACACTAGTGATCGATCTATTTCTCCACCATCTCCTAATTTTACTTCAACCACTATTTTATAAACATGTTCCACATCCTAATTGATAGTAAAGACTTCCCATATGATAGACTCCATGATATTATATTTCATAGGTGTATTTGTTTAAGGTTCATCAGTTTCACCTTTCTAAGAAACCTATGGAAGAAGTCTTGGAGGCATATTGCAGCATAGAGAAACATTATAACGATCAGACACATAAAAAAATCTCTGTTTAAACTAGAAAATACATCAGCGGAAATGTAGATTTTAATAGAAAAAATCAACAATAGATACCCCTTTCCTGACATCACAAGGTAAGATGAGTCTCGTTATGACCACAGATGGTCGGGCACTAATCACAACATACCTCTCAAGATTAGAAAATCTTATCCTGAGTCAAAAAGACATCACAAGAAATGATTCTGGATGAAATAACTCTTTTGATACCAAATTGTAACGAATCGTCCAAGGTGACATTCAATCCCGGTACCCGATCAATACATCACAAACTCAAAGGGAATTTTTGATTCTCATGTGCTGGTGACAAGAACCCAGGAATCAAATTAAAAAATCAAGGGAACAATTTCGCCAACCTGAACAAAGACAGGGCATATATATACATGGATAGAATGGAACAACCGAAGACTAAAAAATATATATTCCATAACTGTAAGAAAATAGTGAAAAAGAAACAATTGTATAGTAGATAAAATTTCCAATAGATATGTCAAACCGCAAGGGACTCAAAACCAACAGCTACTCCAACAAAGGCATGTACAAACTCAAACCATCTCCAGATAAGCTACCGACCCAAGCTAACATGAACTTAACTACATCACTACATAATCTTTCCTTTCCCTACCCTAGAATCCAAACAATGGTCTACACATAACAGACATAGTGTGATGGATGTGAGCTAACAGGCTCAGTTGGATCCCACCTTGGTGTTCCACAACATGTCAATGAATATCAAATAATTAATGGTCATTTTTAAAATGTATCATGGCATGATAATTAATATAGACGTTTTATAGAAAACATGGTAGTCTTTTCCAATTTTCAATTTTTCAAAAAAAGTAGGTATACTAATTTCACAGAATAATTTCAACATCATTTTTCCACAAGCATAAACATGCATAACAAGGCTATCTCAAAAAACTCGAGAAACACAAAACATAAGCACATATATCACACATTGAGAAATACTATAGGTATAGCTAATAGACTACTCATACAATAAAAATCAAATTCAAAAATCCTATCATAGATCAATGGGACTAAGATGAAATGGAATACCCCATGAGTAACCCCACCACCCCAAAGTCATTATTGATCTCCTATAGCAAATAGCCTATCAAAAAATAGGAATTCCCTAAGAAAAAAACCTTGATAATAACAAAACAATGGATGATTGCATCAAACTAAACCTTCCACATAAGTGCCCAATGTAACCCATGTTATCATTTTCACAAATACATTCTGATGTTGTAAAACACATTAATAACCATTTATAAATAATTTATCAGAATCCCAAGAAAACCATTTTTCTTTAAAAACCCCTCTTCAACTATGAAAATAATAATGAAAATTTCATAAATAAATTTATTAAGAAATTTTCATAAAAAAACATGTAAGTTAATTATCATATACATTAGTAGGAACCACCAACCTTATATTTTGGGTCACACATGCCCACAATAGAATCCAAATCCATGAATGAAACCCAATAAAAATAAACAAAGACGCTAAAATACAATACATGAAATATTTATTCAAATATAAACACAAAAGGAAGGGGTTTAAAGGAATCCCACCTACCTTGAAGAAGGATGCCCAATACACCACAACCAATAAAGAAAATAGGAATTCTGAAAGAGAATTCACAACGAATCTAGAAGAAGAAAACAAGAATCCTCAATCTTGGATCAGAAGATCTGATTATGCACATTTAGGATGATACCATGATCAACCACAAGGAAGTACCATTAGGAACCCTTACCTATCGAGACACACCGCTGATGCAATGATGATCATATGTTGATCTGATCGATCTAGAAGGTGATACACCTAGGAAAAACTCCTAGGGAGGGTTTTGGTTTTAGGTAAATAAAGATCTGAAGGAATGACCGAACCAAAATATATGAACACATTACATTAACCTAGGGACATGCCAATCCATGAAAAATACCATATTATCATGACATGAAGGCCATACTAGATAAGTTATGTCAAATAAATCATCGCCTCAGGTTAAAAAATTGATATTTAACACCTCAACGGTGTCTAAATCATGTACACAATGTGTATTAGGTGAAAACATGATTTTTTATCAATAAAGATGCTACTACACAATCTTCACCTTAGGTATACGACATGTACATATGTTGAAACCTGCAGTAAACTCAAAAAACACATCAATATATTTAAAAACCATATGGGAACTTAGAAGTGGAGAAAACATAGCCGATCAAGGTAACAAGATGTTACCCCATAATATAAAATATGAATTCATTATTTTCAATTCTATATATATGTGTTAAGAACCATAGAATCTGAAATAACATTTAGTTATATGGGTGATTTGGTTGATATTTGTGGATTGGTATGTGAGGTTGGAGTAATGGATTCAACTTGTTAAGTTATAGGCCCTTATTATTTACCCAACCCTTATAATTGATAATTTTTATGATTTGTAATTTTTTTCTTGTTTGGGAGGTAAAAAACCTTATTTTAGAAATTATTCAATCTAGAAACACTATCTGAATTAACTTTTTCCCTTTTACTCATTAATTAATTCTATAAAATGATTTAATAAAATATTTTTTTAAGGCACCACAGATCCCCCTTTTAAAATTTTATATTTAATGAGTTATTTCCATATATAGTAATTATTTTCTATAAATTTATGTTTGGTTTGAAAATTATGTTGGTATCTCAATCCTCTTTAGTTTCTATGTATATTCTTCAATGAGTTAATACCCCTATTTATAAGCTATAATTAGGTCATCATTTATTGATAAAAATATCAAGAATTCACTACTTAAAAATCCATGTTTAGTTTAGGGGTAATTTGTAAAACTCAATTACTAAATAGACCAATACATTAATTGTTATGTTTCTTTTCTGTGTTTCGTGTAGGGTTGTTTTTACCCATTTGATTCCATTGATTTAACATTAGATTGTTTTACTGCCATTTATTGTTATTATATAACTCTACGTTGATTTTTTAATTTTTTTATTATTAGATTATTCAATTATTTAGAGTGTGGAACATGGGAAAAATTTATAGCACATTGATTTTTATTTGTTTAGGAAATGTTATTAAATTATTGGAATGATTATATAGGATAATACATATATGAAATTTCATTGAACTTGCAACTTATTTATTATGTTAATGAATATTATTTATTTATTTTTATATTTCTAACGATTTTTTTACAATGATTTTTTATTAGTTGTAGTAATCCATGAGAATGGAATATGTTTTTTATATCAAAAAAATCCATGTCTATAAATGCAGTGGGTGGGTGTATATAATGTGATAATATGCCAATAATATTACATAATCCTTGATTTGTATTGAAATTATTTGAGTTGTACTCATGTGTCCACGATGTGTTATGTAAACCAAGATAAGGGATAGGTTGAAATATTTGAATACCTATAGTACATAACATCCACATTCCACAAGGCATTATTTGTTCACCGAATTTCATTTTAAGGCTATAGGGTGACAAAATACGGAATTATGAATGCCACATCCATCCCTACCTGATTCAATCACTGGGTGTTGACATGAAGCATGTTGTTTTAGTATGGACCTGTCTATTGTTAGGAGTTACCAGATGTATCTTCACATATATTTTTTTATTAAATCAATACAACTTTTAATTATTCCTTTTTTTAAGTCATAAAAAACTTCATTATATATTATAATATATGTGTGGAATTTTTTAGAAATAATACTTTTATGTCATTGTTATGATGATACATTATAGGTGGGCCTGACTATGAATTGCATTCACATAAATATAATGGAATCATTTGCGTATATTTTTCCTCACTTTTATAGTGTTTCATGTACATAAAAATCAATAAAGAAACCATTGGTGATCGATGGGGGTTTTTTGATGCTCAATTATGAGTGGGATTAGTTAACACTTTTGTGTTTAAGTTATTGATGGTTACTGGAGGTCATATTCTGCATGTCATGTGTTCTTCTAAGATATTACTTCCCCATATTCCCTATTTGGTCTTGAATTTTATTTTGAAATTATATAAATTTTTTACCTTCATGTTTTTTAACATACATTTTATTCATAAAGTGAGTAGCGGGTTATTTAATTCTTGTTTATCCCCTTATGACTTTTTGGGTATTATGATTGTATATGGTTTATTTTAGAATGTCAATATTATGGATGGGTTATGTTAATATCTAGTAGAAATAAAATATTACTCTTGGATATGATCTATTTTGGTAAATAATTCTCTATTATACAGTTTATACTCACAACACTAGTCACCAGACCTAGTGGATCTAGGAGAACTCATGGTTACAAGAACCCATGATTCATGTTTTATATGGGAATTATGGTCATTGAAACTATAATTTATTGTTATATATGTACTCTACGGTTATCTTGTATATGTGATTTGGAGTTTTATATAGTATTTAATAGTCTAATGGAATGATAAGTGGCCTAAAAATGAATATTTTACATATTTATTATTGGTGATTATATATTTAGGGGTTGTTAGGTAAATCGATAAAAATAAATAGACTTAGTGAGTTTCCATTATTTTTTCTTTAGAATAATGATATCAATATTGGTACATACATAAATTTATTAGTTAATATTCAGTCCCTTTTTTCAATAACCATTTAGGTGTTAAAAGGTTGAAATAATAAGTGTGTCATTCCATATCACATGATGTGTAGTGATTTTTATACCACTTTAAAAACCAACTGATATTCCTATTAACATGAACATTAGTAATATATATATATTTTCTATATATATATATATATCTTTGTGTGTGTTAGTGATTATTAAAATAATATAGAGTAATTATTGTTTCATTTGATTGAGATATACATGCTTATTTCATTGATAGTTAACAACCAATGTTTAATTTTTTATCATCCAAAACAATTAATCTATTTCCTGACTATTATTTTTTATCATGATCTATATTTTTTCATTTTATTTTATAAATAACAATGAAAATTATCTATATTACTATTCTATTTACAAAACATTCACCATTTATTCCATCTAAAATTTATCTATTGGGCACCTTCCATGTATTCTAATTGTATTTTCTCATGGAAAATTTTAAATATAATTTTGATTAGATTATCCCAGTAAACATTCATATTTCATCAATTGATATATTCATTAAAAGTATATAAAAAGTTTGATTTTAGTAAAAAAAAGTATAGTCATGTTTTTTTTATATATTTCCCTAAACTGAAGCATTTGAAATCCAATTATTGATTATGTTACTAATTGAAATTTTATTGATACACAAAAGCATGTTTTGTTTCAAAATTTTTGATAATAAACAATAAAAACATTCTATTATAAATTTTTTCCTAGATAATAGGAACTCATGTATTTTGGGTATAGTTGTATAAAATGATTAAATTAGTGTCATATCTCAAAGATAAAATTCATATAATTCCATGTTTTATAAATTGGAGAAATAAATTTTAAGGAAACATGTTAAAAATGGAGGCATGTTTTAAATTAAATGTTTATTTTTCCTTTAAAACTAAATCATAATATTAATTGTTTTAGGGTAAACATAGTTTATTTAAACTAAAATATAAATATCATTTTTAAATAAAAAAATTTAATGTACTTATGAATTGTATCATATCATTTTAGATGTTTTGTATTTTTATCTAGAATAATTTTTTATGGTATGTGTGTGTAAAATAATGTTTAATAAAATTGTTTCAAATAATATGTAACATTTTTCATTAAATATTAGACTTGCTATTTCAAATATAGGAAATGGTTTTAAACAAAACTTTTGATAAATATACATTATTAATAAACTAGATTTGAATATAAGGCCTTGCATAGGTAATATTAATATAATTCTATATTGGGGGGAACCATAGTTATATTTTGATAAATTGATAGTATTTGGAGTCATGTTTATAATGATATATCCTTTAGTGAAGACGTATTATAGTTATTTAGTATCTTTTTTTTGTATTAGGATTCTCATATTAACTGTGGGATGTGTATACAGTTGTGTTAATATTTTAGTTGTTTAGGTCTTTTGTATTTTGGAAATTATTGGATTTAATGGTAGTTGATTTGAAATTTGTTTTCCATAGATGATATAAATATATTTTTAAAGTTGGGAATTTGAAATGGAATTAATAATTGTTATATAATGAAAGGTATGATTTGGGTTTGTGTCTTTTTTATATGATCGAAATATGGTGATTTACTAGTTGGAATTGGTTTTCATGGGTGGTATGTGGTGGAATATTATGTTATGTACCATGGATTTTATTACGTAACTTATTGTATGTATTGAAGTCTTAAGGGGTAGTATACCTTTTGTAAATGCCTCCTAAGAAAAACTAGGGATGAGAATTCATATGAAGAAGAGGTAGTAATTAACCAGGTCTCGATTAAAATAGTTAAGGCACTATTATAAAATTATAGTTTATTTATGAATGGTTTAAACATTTGTTTTTTTAATTTATGATTCTAGTGGATTTTTTATCATCATTTGAGAATTAGAATCCAATACATGGTGTTTGAGTATTAATTCTTTTTTATTTTTTAATAAAGAGAAAAGATTTATAGACATTTTCATTTATTGTGTCTTGTGAAATTACTGCCACATCTTGGTTACTCATATATATGACACTTGGGTGTATAGTGGGAGTTCATTGGGCACCCTCTATCCCTGGTAGTGTCCTAGGAGGCATGATAGTTCCACTAGGTGTTTAATGACACTAGAATGGGTACCCAATAGTGTTCCTGCATGTTCTAATGGGTGTCTTGGTCTTTTATCCTGTAGTCTCTATTTCTTAAATCAATTTCTCCCTACAAATAAATTTTATCCAGTGTATGAAGAGGCTCCTTTGGGATCTATTTTTTATCAATTAATCCACTCTATTATTGTTACCTATTTAAAAGTGTATACAAGGGAGATCTGTATGTTTAAATGCATTGTAAGGTGTCTCTGATCCCCCCTCCCCGCTCTCATTCTCTTTATTATCTTATTTTGTTTTATAATGAGATTATCTATGGAATTAAATAATATTATATAATAATTCACTCCCAATCATGAGACTTTCTTATTTTTTTAATAAGAATGTTTTGATGTGTTTTTCTATTCAATTGAAAATATTATTCATTAAAATAAACTAATCTATGGCTTGACCTGGATTTATTATATATATAGGGTGTAAATTTAGGTTGGTTCTAAGAGGATTTGTAAGACATAAATATAACATGTTTTGAGAGAATTTATATAGTGTTCATTTGGGTTTTAGTATATTTATATTTATATTTTGATATAGTTTTTTTTTGGACATGTTATCATTGGTTGTGGAATATTTATTAATCGATTTTTGGATATATGTGTCATTGCATAGAGTAGTTAAATATCTATATTTATATTTTTTGGCGGTCTCAATTGATTTACGGACATTCTCATTATTCATAAATCATGTATACCTCTGGTCACCCTAAACTAATATGGAAACGACATTATTTTTAAATATATAAATTAATAGGCTTCAAGGATTTTTTGCAATTGATAAATTGTTTTCAAAATGTATTATTGGCACAACGTGGTTATATAATTTTCCATTTGGATTATTATTTAAATATTCGCAAGTTGGGGTGTATATAAATTTCATGATTGTTTTGGGCCTAGACATTGTTTATTTTCATTTGATATTATTGTTTTGGAATTTGAAATGATGTTAGTATGATTATCCTATTTTTCTTAATTTGTTAGACACTTTACTTGATCCTAACCTTTGGGAGAATCCATTAACATGCTGAGTTTCTATTCAAAAACACCTTATAGTCAACATATAACTAGGGATTCCCATCATTTTCTATACCTCCATAGTTTTTCAAATACATAACTTAAGAATACATCGATGATTCAAGACTCTATTCTATGATCAAAATCCATTATTTTCACTAAGAACTAAATGATTTGTAATCTATGGAACCATACATAACCCTTAGTCAAGAGAGGTATTTAGTAGAAATTTTATGGCATGGTTTATTAGATCTGATTAATGGACTCACCATAAAAATTCACATTGGATTTATCATTACCTAATACTAGCTTATGATAACCTTAATTTTCATGAAAAATTTATTTAATGTATGATAGGTTTCACAAAAATCCGTATTTTATAAATGGATCCTTATAAAAAGATTATTGTATAATATTCTCACATTAACCATTCCATTAGTATTTATATTTTTTTAGTAAAATATAATTTTTTTGGTACTCCTCACTATAATTTTGAATATAGTGTTTAATAAATCATTTTTTATATCAAGCTTTTATTTTTGGACCATTATGTGTGTTTTTAAACATATGGTTTGAAGTTGAACCTATTTAATTGAAATACATTATATATTTTGAATTTATTCTCATTGTTATAAGTTATACTATTTTAATATTGTTACATGTACTACACCATGATTGCCCAAATTTAAGACTATAATTATTTCATATATGCTTTATCAGGATACATAAGTGCACTATCCCTAATTCAATAAGAATTTCTCCAATTTTTTTAATTACTTTATTATATTTTACGAGTTAGGTTAACATTTTTGGACACTCGATAGTTTTTTATTCCTTTGTTATTGAATTATATTCTGGGATTGGTCTCTTACCATGTCCATGAATATATTTTATTGATGATAGAGTATGTTGAGAGGGTATTTGATTAATAACATGTTGTTTATTATATAATGAGATATGATTACCCTTTTAATGAAAACGATTGTTGTCAATATTGTGGAATTTTATTAAACATGTTATTTCATTATAATGTTATAGAATTATATTGGTTTCTTACTTTTATTTTTTTCACTATTCTATTTTGACCATAATGAAGATTTTTATAATTGGTAATATTCCTTGAAAATAGATAATATTTTGATATATATAAAAATAAATTTTTAATAATATAAGGGGTTGTGTATCATGTGTTAATATTAAATGGTTCCTAGGAACATAGTGAGTTAGATTGTAGTTTTATATGATATATCTAGGCTTCCACTTAGTGGAATGATAATAGAGATTATGGGACGAGATTTATGATTTGTCTTACAATTATATAAAACTCCCCCTTTCCATGATATGGGGTCTACTTCTATCTACCATAGAATGGGTTCCATAGTATGAAAATATAACAAATGTTCTAATGAATCATCTTTCCCTACCTTTTTTGAATATAAGGCGTTGAAACAGATAATGTGTTGAAGGTATTGACCCTCCATTAATTAATAGTTATTACTTCTAGCATATTATGGATTATCGAGTTGACTCGTAGATAATTTTTTTTATAATTTATTTTTTGATAGTAAAAACTATTTTAAAATAAATATTCGAATTTTTTGAATTGTTTACGAACAAAATTTTTATATCACTATTTTTTGATGACACACTTAGTGGTACGATACTATGTGTTTTATGATAATTCACTATATAGAAACATTAATGGTTTTGTAGCCTCCCCATTTCTAATTTCATGTACATGATTATACATCTAACAGTTTTTTGATATCAAAATGTTCTTCATTATTATCATTGTAGTGAATAATAAATTCCCAAATCAATGTTGGAGCTATTGATGGTGGTTTGAGGTTATATTAAACATATCACATGTCCCTCCGAGAATAAGCCTTTCCATATTCATTTTTGAGAATTTAATATTATTTTACTCTTATTTATATAATATTTCTACCAAATTTGGACATTTTATTCATTGAGATAGTGATAAGTTGGTATCTACCATTCTAATTTATTCTGATACATCATAATTGGTTACACACACACACACATATATATATATATATATATATATATATTAGAATGTCTATCTAATGGATGGGTTATAATGGAACTCTTTTGGAATTCTTCCATACCATTCAGTTATGATCAAAGTAGGTAAATCATTCCCCAATGTGTACCATATAATTCTGGTGCCAGTCGCCTAACCAAGGTGTTATAGGATAACTCCAAGGGTAATATTACACATTAGTCATCTGGTTTGTAGGAAATATGTACATGGATATTAAAAAAATGTTCTTTTTTATCCCAAAACGATAGATTTTATTTATAAAAAAATCATTATGCATTATAATTAATTGTATCAAATTCATGTAATAAAATAAAATGTAGAAACCATCAATATATTTTTGTTAAATGAAACACAAAAAACACCATAATTCATATCACCATACCATGGTTTACCATTTGATCTCATTTCTATCAATTTTCTTCATTCTCTATAGCTTCATAAAAATTGTAAACATTCACATTATGTGAATTCATTTTGAACAATTGGTGAATCAACATATGAAAATCCTTTTTGATATAGTTTAAAATCGTATTTAATGAAAATATCATCCATCATCACTACATGATATATAATATGTAAAAATTTGTAAAAAACTATCCAAAAAATCAACAAGATACCCTTTAAATCACTTTTACAATACCAGTCAATGTGATTTTTAAAATAATTTTTAAAAAACATAATCCTCTTTTAATTGATCATTATATTTGACCCCAAATTCCTTCATTAAGATGGAAATATTATGATTTACATAATACATTAAAATATTAAAATAGTATAATTTAAAAAAATATGAATAGTACTAAGGTTATATAGTGATCTAACAAGATCATCATCAAGAACATCTATCTCCATTATTATATCCACTATTTTCATTAGGTAATTCTTTTAGAATCATAATGTTCCTTTTCCTAATCCGTAAAATGAACATGCGATAGTGTGTACATTAATATCATATATAAAACCACAACATTATTTAACTTATGAGTATAGATTGACAAAATGGATAGACATATCACATTCCCTTATGTCGATACATTATCACATCATATTCCTCCCACCCAAATAGATAATCATTCTAAATGTACCTATTTTAGGCATGAATAGAAATATCCTTAGACTACCTCAATAAAAGGCCTAGATTTCATAATATTTCTCTAAGATTACATATCCCATATTAGTTTAACCAAAACTGATGAAATGATTATTAAGATAACAATCCACACCTTTATAATCTCATCCTTCATGTTGGAATAAGAAAAATTTCATGTTACAATGAATATCATTCTATGAATCTTGTACAACTCAGGAAATGAGAATTAAATATGAAACATACACCCTTAAAATACCCAATATATAGTGTATTACCATTCATTTTGTCTATATTGTGGGCCAACCTATACATAAAAGTCATTTTGTTCCTCATATGTAAATCTTTTATCTTTATACATACACAATCCCATGTCAATGATCATATATAATCCAAAACAGTAAATAATTATGATGAAAATGAATTAAGGTTATCCCGAAGTCAAAATTTGACAGATTAGTTGTTAATTTATTTTAATTTTAATAAATAACCAACATTAATGAACCGAAAGGAAGATAAGAATTTTAATATGACATGTAATATATTATCTATTAATGAAATAAATTATCAGTGATAAAAAAAATAAGGACTATTTTAATCCCATCACATATGACAGGCCACCTAAACGGACTCAATTTTAAAATATTTATGGGGGTTTGTTGATCTAATTTAATTTTTATATAATTCTTGCATCATCAATATGTGATAATATGATATATCCTAAAACAATAATATTTTAACAGTTTACATCTATGAAAAAATGTTATTTAAAAAAATAGTTAGATAATGGTTTATAATCCTTATGTTTATCTTACTAAATATAATATTTACAATTAATTACATTCAATTATTCAATGTTAAGAAATCAATAACTCCTATTGTAATAAATACTATATACACATTCTTATTAATAAATAATCATATTTAGAAAATGTAAATCATTAAAATATCATTAAAATAAATTTGAAAACAAATTATTAACATAATTTTTTATATTAATATCATTCATTATATATAAATAATAATGTAATTTAGTATATAATGTGAATTTCAGATTGATGTAAATTGATATAATAATTCTGTATATCTAAATTATACATTATTATGTTTATACACACTCACACTACCATTTTATAGGGCACTTTATGAAAAAAATACATTTCCAAGACATAATCCCATTTTTATGGAAATAAAATTTATTTTATTTATAGGAATACATAATGAATCAAGTGTTAAAAAAAATCTTTTATAAAGTATATTATTTTTTTGATGATTATTTTTAAAAGGTGATTTTAGTTTTTAAAAAATACCATTGTTGTATGGTGGGAACTCTTTCATCTATATATCAATAAATAAAATCCTTATACTGATTTTTTTTGGAGAAATATAATTTTAACCTTTCTTTTGAAATAATGATATAGAAATAGTTTATTTATAGAAACAGCCTATTGAAATAAACCATTACATTTCATATTAAACAAATATTTATTTCTGATTATTTTATGATGATATAGAAAAATACTATACACATTTTTTATACCAGATTTAAAGAAACCCATTGTATTAACATCCTTGATGTATAAGCCCTTTGATTTATCATTATTTAAATGAAAATGTAAATCTCTATCCATTAACAGTCATTTAATTTTACAAAGTTATACATTTTAAAATCATTTTTTATACATAAATGTTATTATATTTCCTTTAAAATATAATTATTTTATTTTTGGACATTAATACCTTACATTGGCTCTCAATAGGTCTTATTTTACCTCTTTATTTATTTTAGTCACTTTCTCCTCTGTTGATTAGATTTTATATAATTAAGATTCATACCCACTTTTTAATAATTTTAGGATTAATTTACCATGTTTGACTAATATCCAATTAAACATTATTCTTATGACATAAAAGTTTAGCCAAAGATAAGACTAGCAGGGAACTAGGGCCCAAACTCTTAAATATAGCTTAGTTATAAAAAAATTATTAATAATATGAAGTAAAATTTTATATAACTAATTAATATTATATTTGATTTTATAATGGAATGTCTCTTTAAAGAAAAAATATTATAGAATAAATTCAATCGATCGATAATTAATGAATTGGGTCCCTCACCTCCTCATGTGTAACACCCCCTCTCGAACAAACTAGTCTAAACCAATGTTTAACATGACATAATGTACTACTAACCATACAGAAGAGGCTACTAACTTGTAGTACGGGTTTGATTATGCCAGTATAGAGATCATACCCTTGGTATCATGTATTTTCAAAAATCATAATATTACTAAAAAAATAACAATAAAATGATCAGAGTAATAATATAGAAACTAAATATATGACATACCAATTAAATAATAAAATAGTTATTCTAGGAGGGAAACCCTTAATAGAGAAAATGATTAAAAAGTAATAATAAATTTAATTATATGAATCATATGGAGTAGGTTTCAGTACTGCTCCTAGCTTCATGCTTCTTCTCTCAACCATATATCATGATCCCGTTTCCATTTCTCAAATACATATACATGAAGTCTTCATGCATATCAAATTACCATACAGGGTGTAAGTAATAAAACATTGTAAGACCCCATAAATGAATCCCTAAAAAGTTTCCCATGTATTCAAGTGTTTTACATGATAATAATAAATAAATATCAATATTAAAAGTCCCAAAATCATGTATTGAGTGGTCATGCACTAACCAAGCCATCACAAACCCTCTAACACACCTACTTGAAATCCATGTAATGAGGAATAACATGGATGGTGGTATATATTTGAACTGGACCAAAGTTTTTTGAAATGTGTCTTAGTATCCACATGGTGGATTTATTTTTTATCATGATACTTAGTATCCACAAGTTACATCTAGTATTGATGTGGAACGCAGTATCCACAATGTTCATTGAGTTGTTTAATTGAAACTCAGTATCCATAAGGTGCATCAAGTATCTTTATGTTAATAGATGTCTATAATATAAATTTTGTATCATTCCGGTCTATAAGGTAATCATGATACACTATCATCATCATCACACATCATGAAAACTCCCCCTCTAATGGGTAATCGTACCATGATAGCAACCAATAATTCAAACGAAGAACCAATCCTTCAAAAGTAAGGATAATACAAAAAGGGAAATAAGATGATAATAAAACATATCACGACATCATGTGATATAAAATAAATATATATATACATTTGAATGAAATATGAATCATATTTTTACCATTATCTTAGAAAAAACGTCATATATGTGTTTCATAAAAATGCACACACACCCACAAGAAATAACCATTAGTGAAGAAAACAACAATGATAATACATGAATCATAAAATGGGAACAAGTATATATAAAATCCTTAAATGGTATGTAACTATATACCCCATGGGTTTTTATGTCAACATCACAGTTGGTCAAGGGGTCATCACTTGATTCATTCTCACACACTAATTGGAACACCTCATATGATAAAAACTCCTAAAATTGGTTCCAATCCAACATGAAAAGGGTTCTATAGAAATTTAATGTGAAATAATCCAATGGGTACACCAATTTCATTCCAAATCAATCAACTTCAGAAAATTTCATTATATCTTACAGGAAGAAGACAAGAACATCCCTCTCAAAATAGTGACAACAGAACAAGGTTCCATGGTATATTGGCATGTACAATTAGTAAAGAAGTAAACAATGGTATAGATGTGAACTAGAAACAATCTCAAGTTATAAATTGATCCGTGACAACATAGAGTTTCATTGGAAGCCAACACCATGACTCAAGAAGAATAGTTCTGCCTTGAAGAGTATCAGAAGTTGACCTATATAAAAGATAAGGTAATAGTAAGTCATTGCACCTTGTCTTGCCATGAACTTCTACAGGGTGAGGCATAGTAATGTGAAATTTATTAATTCTTAAATCCCTTATAAGATATTGGATTAATCTCTATATTGAAGTTAGAGACAATAAATTTTTAATTAATTGTATAATTACCATTCCACACGAAAACCCCTCGTCCAATAATTCATAAATTTATGAATAATAATCCTCTATTCACTTCCATAGTATCCTATTAGTTTGAATAAAACATGAAAAAAACACATGATCTCATTTTTTATTTCATATGTGGATATGTAATTTTATCCTAGTCTTATTGACCATGTTTCTGCCTCCCCAAACCACCCTCCATAATGAAGGCTAGGGTGAAATCTCTATCGACCGACATCACCATGCTATTTTTAAATCAAAAACAATAATATGGTGTAGACACCTATACTATGGCATTGTTCCACCTATTTTTTATAAATTAAAAAATGCATTTAATCTTCCATATGATTCTCAAATCCCCCAAACATTTACAAAAACATGGTTGGACAAAAAAATAAAATGAAATAAAGGACCATTATTATCCATATTTGTCAACAGATATCAGACATTATAATCACCCCCATAAATGAATTATATTCCCTATGAATTGTACTTAGGGTTCATGCTCGAACAATTTAGTCCATTGAGGTTAAACATTAGCCTCTCATTCCAATGTCATTCATTGGATCTGATTATATCCCCATAATATTTGGACAAGTGGTATCATCTTCCATTGATGGATATTCTAGCTAGAGTTTATAATTTGTATTTATCACTCTATGAATGATGTGTCCACATCCATTTCAACGCCATCGGAATATATTATGTGGGTAAGAATAGGCATGTACCTTAAAATTTGATATTGACGAAACACATTGTGTATAAAATGATATATTGAATGTAATATCAAGATGATATGTCATTGAGCCAATGTACATGGTGATCTAGAAGTGTTTAACATTGATTGGGTATATCTTTCTATATTATTAAATATTAACATTCCCCAGCCAAGGTGACACTCACATCGAATCAGTGTTGTTAATAGTGAACACAAATGGTTTTGTGCTTTAGTATGCATATAATTACTACTTTCTCTAAGTAATGAACAATAACATCATGATCAATTTCTCCCTATATGAGATCACCTACAACATACTAGGATAAAACAACCACACACTCACATTCATTATTACAACACAATTGTTAGAAACATAACCATCTATAGATATCATCAAATAGATCTATTTGAATCAAATCATGGTAATAGTTGTTTAAGTAAAACCCCGCCAAGGATAGGGAATCATTCCATGCTTTACTGAAGTATAGGATGAATGCTCGATGCATATACTTTAATGTGGGAATCGTCCACTCAAAATTCCTATCTATATAATGATGGTACATTATGCTCAATATCAGCTAATTTCTGATGGACTTCCCTATGAACTTCCAAAACCATGATTTAATACATGATTATTTGTAAGATTTGATTCCATAGAGAAATCCATTTAGGAGTAATATCTCATAAACATAAATCATTCCCAATGCATCTTCTAATTGACGATCTCAGATCAGTAAGAAATAAAGAACCCTATTCAAATATATTACAATAAAATACATAGAACTACAACTCTTCATAGTAATTATTAACACAAAATAAAAATATATCATGACATAATACTATCTTCACATGGTAACGTAAAGTGGTTGGGCTAAACCACCCAGATGTTGGTGTTGGACTCTACCATCTGAATCATATGGCATAATGAAAAAAAACTGATAATATATTTATTTATCCTTGGATTCTAGTAACATTGTCTAATGTAATGGTTCATATATTTTTTAATAGTATTTTCACCCATTTATAGGTATGTAAGACTCTCATAATATTTTCCGTGATGAAATAAGGAACTAGAACTCTCACATGTACAAGGATCACATCATTTACATCCAATGACTATCCAAGTATCATATATCTTCTATATAGCTTTTACAACGTCACAAAACACAATGGGTCAGTACCCTATGTAGTATTAACCTGGAAAACAATAGAAGATGTGACAAATAGTGTAGAACAATTCATTGATCACTAATCCCCTCAAGCATACAACATCCACTCAACCAACAGGCCCATCAGCTGTCAGTAACTCTTAGTATGAAACTCACCAAACACATCCCCAAGAGTCCTACAACTATGATCATCTTTTATTAAATTAAACAAAATAGGTGCAGATTCCATCTCAAATTCAAAAGTTTTTCTACACTCTAAAAAATTTCAATACCTCGTATTAATATATCACTATGTGAATACGTACCGAAAACACATCTTGGATGTGAAAACAATAGTGATCTCCCTAAAAAGAAAATGTTTCAAACATTTCAAATCATAAAACATGTATTCCAATTCAAATTTATGATTATAGTACTTCCACTCATGGGGTTTTATCTATCATGACAAATTTTCTACTACCTTCTCCCTTTATATCAAGACTACTAATAAACCAATAGCTGATGAATCTTGATAAAATGCATATCCAATCCATAGACCAAAGAGTATCAACATTTTTGTTGTATTCAGCCACCTCATCAACTAAAAAAATTCCACTTCACACTATGTTGACAATTTAAACTATACTCCCTTCATCGTTAGTGAATTAATAGGTGCCAATGTATGAGTTAATACCAATATAAAATTTCAAAATTATTTTAATAAACCTTAGAATCTCTTGATCAAGAACATGTACTAGGTATTTTTACAATACATCAATACCCCCACATTCTTTTGTTACAAATATTACCTACCTTAGACACAAAATTACCAAACAACATTACCTCATAAATAATATTTTTTCACTTTTAATACATGGAGTGTAGATTACGTGGATGAATCCTACTCAATTCTGTCTCGAGGTCTCTAGAATTATTATTCGGAATCAATAAGTATATGAGGATCTCATCAACAAGCCCAATGAAAAATAAGTCTATATATGAATGTGATATCTTCTTTAGGATAACCATAAACACTATTGGTGAATTCATTAATCCAAATGGAATAACAATATACTTGAATTTCCTATACCTACGCTGAAACCCCTCCTCAAGAAGGACCTTTATCTAATTCATATATGGTGGTGGAATGGTGATATATAAATCTTATATAACCATAGAGATCCCCAAGAATAATCTAAAAGATAATCAATTTTGGAAAATTTATATCTATTCCACACCATAACCTTGTCATTTTTTCAGTAATTAACAAAGATTCAAAGACTACAGCCTATGTTCAGAGAGAACAACACTAGTTCACCCTGTAGTGAATTACTCTTCATGATATATACCTTTTCATCCATGTTTTAAATTTTCCCCTAGATATAATTTATCCTTGCTTGTGTTACATGGAAATGCAGTATTAAATTGGGTTGACACCTGGAATGATCTCTAACTCGATGAAAGATCCTATATTAGGGAATGGCCAATTAATTCATTCATAAATAAATCTTGATAGAGAATCGGGACTTAAGGAAAAGTGCAGGGGGTTGTCGTTGATCAAAAAAAAGAGATATGTCATTAATCTGTTTCATAATGATCCCATGTTGACTGATGATAGGGCCAACTATACATGCTCCCTATTCCCATTAAATGGTCATCACGGACTATAAGATGTCAACCATTCTAGATATTTCATGTACTCATTCTCAGGTAGTATTTTACACCTGTTTTTATTATACATTTTTGGGTCTTAATTTGGGGATGTTTCTATGGAATTTTGATAAATTTGGAAGACCATGGGGTTATGCATGGTTGGCACATGGTTAGTGAAGGCCGTGAGGATTTCACCATGAAACAATGTTTTCCTTTTTAAGACATATGAAATTGGGGCATTTTTTGACAAAACTATATTTCCAGAATCCTCAAACCAAGAATTCTTTAGTAGAGGTGAGATACCTTGTTGGAGTATAGTTTTAAAAATTTAGTTCCCACCTTGAAATAACTTTACATCCCAAAAAGTAGGTGTGCACAATTTTTTCAAATGTGTGACCCCTCCCATGAAACCACATGCACAGTTATTTAATGTACTTAAATATTAATTAAAAATTCCCAGACCCCTGGATATTAATCCTAATAACCCTACAATGGCCTAGTATGAATTCATTTTATTTTAGAGACTCATGAGATGATTCATATCGTACATTAAACCATTTCATGTAGAATCGACGATTCGGTTGAATGATCGACTCCTATTTGGTATTAAATCTAATTATTTTTTATATTCTTCTCCCTCATATATTTCTTCCAATTTAGAGAGATATGATTTCTTTAGTTGTAAATAGTTTAGATATAACTATAAAGTTGATGATTTTATTCGATCATGATCCTGTGTTTTGAAACTATATCTCTTTATATATTGTGAATCCTTCTGTTTTATATGGAATTTAGTATTATTATTTGGAAATAATTCATCAATTAACATGAGTTAGGTGGTCGATTATCTAATTTCCAAAGTCTGGATTATTTTCCTTTGTATGTAATTATTATGTCTCATTTCCACATTATGAAATTTCATTTAAATTAGAAACAATGAATTTATTCACATGTGTTTGTGAGACCCATCAGGGATCCCATTTTACTCTTGGATAATTTATATTGGGCATCATGGAAACACATGGGGTCTTCTAATACAATATAAATGTTTATTTTTTATGATAAAAAGTGGGAAATTGGGTTAATTGAATTGAACTAAATCCTTATTTCATGTTGAAAATGGTATTTAAAGGGGTAAAATTAATAACCTTGATGTTCTAATGAATTATGTAATAAATTTATGGTGAATGGATTAAAGGAGACTAATTCATGCTATTTGTTATAAATAATGTAAATAATAATAGTTTTGATTGAGAAATGAAATGGTGAAATATTATGTGAATGTTTAATAAAAATGTTAATGATGTTCAATAATGATATATATATGTGATATTTTTAATGGTTGAACAATGGATTGTTAGTCTAGGAATAATGGTCTAAATACCCATAGTGTTATGGACTAATATTATAGGCCGCCAATGTATGCATTGAAAAATTCAATATTTAATATGGAATCATACAACAAATACCCATGGGATGAAAAAGTAATTCTCTTGGCCCCCAATATATTGGAATTGTACGGATTATCCATGAACCTGAGATATTGTACGTGGACTAATTTTTTAAGAAACAATAAATAAAATTATAAGTAAATGAGTAATGGAATCCCCAAAAATAATGAATTTTGATGTCCCTTCAAAGCACGGTTCAGATCCTAGCATGAGTCAAAGTGGGTATGATTGGTTTGAGAGTGACCATGAACCTGATAGCCTATGTGATTGATTAATGAATAATAAATGTGAATCCAATTAAATTTTTTCATTTAATCGAAATAATTTATACAAATACATACAGAATCATAGAATAGATATTTATTTAAATTCCATTGGTGGAGGAATATGGTGTTCTTATGCAGACCCTACTCAGGTTTCCTGATCATTTCCAAATAGTTTTCATATTTGATGGAAATTATAAAGAATATTTCCCTATGATATATCAAAAAGTCGGGATTCAAGATGGTGAGTGGATGAGAGATCGAAACATGATGTAGGGACAGTTCTATGAGTTTTTATACTACTAGAAATATGACTTATACCAACAGATTTGGCCAAACTATTGGTATATTTCATTAATTTGGACCTATACAAATGGTTTGGCCAAAACCATTGGTATTGGTACCCCCTACACCAACGGTTTGGCCAAAACCATTGCTATAGGTCCCCAAATCCAAGGACCTATACCAATGGTTCTCAAAACCATTGGTATAGGTCTATACCAAGGTTTTTGAGAACCGTTGGTATATGTACATTTATTTTTAATGGAATATTATTACATATAACATTACATAAATCAAAATTTAAAATATTTATGATAATACATATATATATTTATGAAATTATGTTCACTAAAATCATATTAGGTTAGTGGTTAGGTTATTCAATAATAAACTAGAGGTCCTGGGATAAAATCCCACCGAATGTTTTTTTTGAAATATACACACTAATGGTTTTATGAATCTATTGGTATAGATTTTCATATTACTTATACAAATATTTTTTCCAAAACCATCGGTATAGACCTATAATCACGACTTACTTGGCCACGGTCCTCCAAACTGTTGGTATAGGGTATTTTTCAAGTAGTGTTTGTGTGTCCTTATTTTGGGTTTTCATTATGAATTAGGAACTTTTATGGAATTTTATATTTACTTCTTCTATTTAAGATATTAATTAACTATTTTTCATTCACCGTGTGATGATGTGTCTAATGTTGGTTATTATTGATTATTCTTCATTGTCTTATCTTGGGTTTTTTATATAAATTTCAGATATTTTGGTGATTTTACAAAGAGGGTATAGTCTCCCAAAAATAAAGATTAAACGCTTACTCCTAGTCAGCAGCTATGTGTATTTGGGGAGGCACACATGTGGTCACATAATGAATAGGCTCATGGCACTGGCATGCAGAACCCAATTTAATATTTTACTATGTTGTATTAGAAGAAGAACTATTTTATTTTCAGTTGTCTTACTATTTGGGGAATATACATAGGATACTAAGATGAATTAGGTCATGGATATGATCTCGTGCATAAAATTAGCTGACCCATGTGCATTCGAAACCCTGATTCCTTGGGTGGGATAATTTTTTTTTAATGTTTTCTATTATAGATAAATGAAATATCACATTGGGTGATTCACTTGTTCGGTGATGTTTTTATGATATTTTCCTTATGGAACGGTCTGGAAGGAATGTTTTGTATGTGTGCATCATTCTGGGAAATAAAACTGTCCCATGAAATTCATCATGTTAGTGATGCATAGAAAAGAAATTAATGAGTATCATTTGTGGAATAGAAATTATTATATTTATATTTTTTCTTTATAAAAATGAATTGGTGGATAATAAGAATTTGATTCTTTTATATTATTCTAAATGCGATAATTAGAATTGGTTAAAATGGGTATCTAATGGGAATTATTTTACATGAATTGTTTTTACTATATGTTATCCATGAACAAGGATTTGGACAGTTAAGGGTTGTGTCAATGCCACAGTTTTGACCGTTTAATGATATAAGAGAGAAGAATTCATATGGAGTTATGTTAACATAGAATTACGAAAAATGTAATGTGATGTGTTATGAAACCAAATATGCTTGTCTGTAATTATAGAGACATGAATCCATTTTGAATCGTGTTAATATGACTATAGGAGGGCGTGGTTGGAGATGTGGATCCATTATTGGGGTAGGATACACCAATTGTATTGGGTGATCGACATGGAGATAATTTTTATGAGAATTGTACTCACATTATGCTATTTTTAGGAGGATACTCTGGTGGACTATATTAATAAAATAAGATATGAAACATGAGTTCATATTACAACAAACGACAACATTATCTAAAGGGGATATTCTTAAGGAAGATATGTTCAGGATCGATTCTATCAAAAAAATCCATTAGTATTTTGAGATTTCTTCAGAGAATAGATTCCAGTTGGATGCCTATATATTTTGAGAATCAACACAATGATATTGGGATATTGAGTATTGGGAGGGTAAATTGGATGTTATGATATATAAGGACATCCAAGGTCTATGCTTGGAGAATGTTTACCCAAATATGCTTAAGTATGATAGGGAAGATGAGTTTATGTGGTTGACCTAGTGGAGTATGCCTGTTATAGACTATGTTTATCACTTCACCAATTAGAAATGAATTTTTAGAGAACTGGTATGAGATGTGGAAACTACAAAGAGGTTATTCTAGGTGATAATTTAACATGATATTATATCATAAGTCAATATATTCCATTTGAAGAAGTTTTTTTAGGTGATTAAAGAGGATCTCATTTCCGAGGGGAACATGAAGCTGGATTGTAGTGGTGGATAGGTGGGCTATACTAGATGACCAAGCGATACATCTTCTAAGAGTAATAAGTTCCACAATGAGAGCTATAATTAAAGAAGTAGAAATAATATTTTCTATAGGGAATGATCTGTTATTAAGGAAAATTCTCAAGTGCCTTTACAATATCATGGTAGGTTTGGTCACCTTCAGAAATATTGACCCCAACCACTGTGTGAAAACTGAGATTGTAGAAATTTGGGGAATATATAGTCATCATGCAGGAACCCATACTATATGGATAGTGATGAAGGATCTCGACCAAAGTTGAGTAGGGGATGAGGGACTTCTACACCGTACCGGTCTTGTAGTTGGATTATTATTAGCCATACTGGTCAAGGTAGTAGAAAATTCACTTCACGTAAAGAGCACCCATATCATCAATGAAAAGAAACATAGGGTTCCCATAGTATACCAAAAAAAATATGTGTATAAAATTTACATTCAGTTCAACATCAACTTATAGATTCCGAGCATGGTCCATCGATGGTCATATGTAATATTATTGTCGTTTCTACACATTATAGTGTCGTAATTGATATAGGATCCCCACATTCATTTTATATCTTCCAAAATTATGAAAGGTTTGAAGTTGATGGTAGAGTTTGTTTGATGGGTTATGATGATCAAAACACTATTGGGAGTGCAGTGTCAGGAAATATGTTTACGAAAAGGTTTTTCTCTCAAGTTTTTAGTATTGTTTCTTTTGGGATCCCTGAATACATGAAATGTCAGTATTTAACTTGATTTTTGCTATTGAAGTGTTGGTATTATGCCAATACAAAATATTTTATTAATATTGGACAATAGCCTTTTTCATATCATGATGGTTACAATTATGTTCAAAGTGGAAAATGAGATATTTGTGTTGGATGTGTAGAGCTAGTATATCAGAAACTAGGGGATATTACCACCTAGGCGGAAAGCCTTTGATTGGATAACAGGTGTGTGAAGAAAAAACTCTTTCTAATAATGGTTCACTTGTTTCGGGATGTGATTCTGGAGGAAATATTAGGTATAAAAACCTAGAGATATGTTGAGTTTATAATTAAGCTCATATTTGGAGATGAGATAACATTCATTACCCCTTACAGAATGGTACCAAAAAATATTTTGGGACATAAGACTCAAATGTTATAATTGATGGATAAAGGATTTATCCATTTGAGTATGTCACCTTTCGGTTCTTCAGTTTATTTGCTAATAAGGATGATGGGATGTTGAGTATATGTGTTGATTAATAAATTTTATACCACATAACAGTTACGAATAGATAACCTCTTCCACATATTGATGATATATTTGACCAGTTGAGAGGATATTGTGTATTCATCATGATTGAAATGATGATGGGGTATCATCATTTGAGAGTTATACCTTCTAATATACCACTGACTACATTCAAGAGTTGATAAAGACTATAAAGATCATGGTGAATCCATTTAGGATGGAGATATCTTAGGATATATTTATAGACTGGATGTACTAAATCAGCCACATATACCAAGATCAGTTGGTTCTATTTTTGTTATGATATATTTGTGTACTTCATGACTCATTATGATTGTTCCCAATTAATTGATGTCATCCTGAGTGTAGTAAAAGAGAATTTAAAATAATCCAAGATATTTTAGATTCAATTATGGATTGATAGGTTACATTTCATTAGTCACATCATCTCAAAGGAGGTGCATCTATAGACCAAGAGATAGTTTATATAGTTGTTTTTTGGGTGCATACCAAAAAAAATTGGTATTCAAATAATTTGGGTTTAGTGGGATATTAACATAGACTAATCTAGTCCATTTCCTATACATTACAACAACTTCAAGATTTACCTAAAACAATTCTATTTTCAATTCTCAAGGGAATGTGGAAATCCTTTATAAGAGTTGAATATTGTTTGACTACCACATCTATTTTGATCTTAACTAAGCTCGTTGGTGGGTATATCTTATTTTTGTATGATCATGGGATTAGACTTGGAAAATTTTTGATTCTTGGATATTTTTTTGTGTCAAATGATTAATGAAATTTAAGTATATATGGAAAAAATTAAACAATTTATGATCATGAGTTGGTTTGGGTCGTCTATTCTTTAATGTGTTGGAAGCATTACCTATTTGGTGAAATGTTTATTGTATATAACCGACACAAAATATTAATGTAATAATTTGGAAATGATAATTTAATCTCAAAAGGTGGATATAGGTTGAGTATATGTAATCATTTGACATTGAGTTATCCTATAAATAGGTAAATAGAAATAATGTTTATAATGCATCGAGATTAAAGGCACAAAATCGGGTATTCAAAGTGTCTATCTCTGAGTGAAAGATGGTGTGTTTTTTATCTTGATGAATATAAAGGTTTAGGGTGTCCCTGAGAAGATGACCCTTACATCCATATTCATTGAATCTAAACTTATAAACCATATTGGGGAGAGGAAATATGATGATCTGAGTGTTCGGACAAGAGGTGAAGCCTTAATAGTGGGGAGTCACCATCATGGTGGACTATAGATGTGGATAGAATTGCCTATGTATGGGTTAGGTATTTATTCCAATGTATATGAATGAGAATATAATGCATGATTTTCAAGACATGAAGTTGTTAATTCAACCTAGTGCAGCAAAATTTATCATTACATACATCGATGGTATTGGAAACTGACCATGAAAATGGTATTGTTGGTTTTGTAACATGGTTCTACTCCTATAAACATTTTAAATAAGATAATTAAAGACCTAGTGGTTTTTTATAGTCATTTCCAAATAAAATATTGAAATATGATGATGTTTTCAATGATTTTTCATTTTTTAATCTAAGGATCCCTCACAAAAATAACTCTATAAGGATTGTTGTTGACCGATTTTTGAAAGAATCCCATTAGTTTCTAATATGAGGGTCATTTACCATAGACAAGTTGCGGGATATGTATGTCCATGACATAACACGTATTCACTGAATTTTAATGAGAATGTTTCGTATTATGATTTTAGCCATACCTTTCACTTCTTGAAAGTCTTTTAGAATGAACTTTTTACTTGTGTGATTCTATGTAAGGATTTTCAATCATGGACAAATAGGAAATGAGAGTGTAATATTCTACTACTAGAGGACATGATATGATCATGTGTCCTAGATCTTGGATTATGTTTGTATAAGTACCTAGAGATCATTGAGTTCACCTACATAAATAGTTATGAGAAGAAAATTCAGACAGAACCATATGATGAAATCTTTGGTTGGAAATCAATATCACCTTTATGACATATAGGAGTGGGTGTGGCAGACTTGATTAGACATAGTTTCATATCGGAGTAATTGGAGTAGGGTTAGTTTATTACAAATATTATGGCTACAACACATAGTTTTCATAAGTCTTATGACGATGAACATCATCAAACTCTTGATTTAATAGTGTTATAATGTTTATTCCTTTGAGTCTCACTAATATTGATTCACTATATCATTAATAAGTAGGGAAATTTAGAACCTTTATTTTCAGAATATTTTATATGGTGGAGAGAAATGTTCTTATGGCGTATCGCTTTGCTAATCCAATGAGTATAGTTATATTAATGAATTTTTAATGTGACCAATATTCACTAGTATCACCTCAGCCCTTATAACATGTTAAAAATTCATGAAGTTGACTTTATGTTTGATATATCATTTATAGAGAATCTAATTCGTGTTGTGGATCACAGTGAGAAAGTGTTATAGGGAAAGATCATGTGTACAGTCTGAGTGATGTGGAAGCATGGATGTTATCAAAACAAAACATGGTATTAGTATGTAGATATGTAGGTCCATTGGCACCAAATTTTTTCCTAATAGGTTTTGTGATTCTTAGAATTGATACATAAGGATGAGTTGTTATAGGATGGGGAGATTTTAAGATACATCCATTATAAAGATTCATTGAAATTTTGTTCTGGTATCATTTACAATTTTTCTTATAATAAACTTTTTGGGAATTGATTTGGTGTTATTTTGGGTTATTTTAGAGAATTTTGGAAGTCCATGGGGTAGTGCATGGTCGGCTCATTGTTAGAGAAAACAATCATGATTTCCATAGGTAAGAGTGTTCCCTTTTGAACAATAGAAAGCTGGTGAATGGTTTTACCAAACATGTAGAAATCATCTACAAACAATAAACCCTCAAAGTTAATTTCACGGTTGGAATAGAGTTTTGATAATCATGAACCCACATAGGAGTAATTGTTCACCCCATAAAATAGGGGACCTCAGTTAGGGAGAAGGGTTTGTCAAATTGTGCAATCCCACCCACGAAACTATGCATGTGATTTCTTAATTCCCCATTGATTTAAATAAAAAATATATGTACCCCTTTTATATCCCTAATCACCCTATTATGGCCAAATATAAATTCATTTTCTTTTTGGGGGTACATTAGTGATTCATAGGCCCCTAGTACCCCTATCATTGAAAATAAATGATCTGGTATAGGGATTGACTTCTATTTGGTACATCATATATCCTTTGTTTTGATTCATTTATCTCCCATATTTATTACCCTTTTGAGAGGATTAATTTCCATCATTGTTTATGGTTTGGATGTAGCTTTACATGTATATTGTTTTATTGGATATTGATTGTATGTTTTATCCTATATCTCCAACACCGTTGTGAATCAGACCATTGTACATTGAATTGTGGATTACGATTTGGAGAGAATTCATCAATGACTATGAGGTAGGAGACATAATTGATAATTCCCGTATTTTTTATTATTATCATGTTTATGTAATTTTTCCATTTTTTCGTGTCTTCAATTTCATTTATATTGGAAATAAATAACTGATTTACATGTGTTTGTGAGACCCTTCATTATTTATCTAGGACCCAGCGGAGAATCATTAAATGGGATTAACGGAATCTTGAGGAGTGTTCCAATACACATTAAATACTGATTTATAAATGGTAAAAATGGGTAATATTGTGTTAATACAATATAACCAAATATTTATATGATATTGACAATGGGATTTATAGGGGTAAAAGGAATAAACATAACGAGAGAATGAGTTATGTAATTAATAGAAGATGAATGGGTAAATAGGGTATTAGTCATGTTATTAATTTTCGTTAAAGTAATGTACCATCATAGGGAATGATAAATAAAATGGTGCATCATGATGTAGAATTTTTGATAATAAGGATAATGATATTGAAGCCTTATATGTATAGAATATATGTGATAATGTGAATGATTGACCAATGAGGTGTGTGTTAGGGTTTGATTCCCCAAATACTCATGGTGTGATGGACTAATACTCCAGTCCCTAAATTCATACAAGAGAACAATGAGTTCTGGGATGGATAATGATGTTCCAAATACCCATGGGGTGAAAAAATTAAGGTCTAGGCCCCTCTAATATTGGTATTAGACTAATGGTCAATGTTTCTATGATATTGATACATGTAATGACACTCCAAGGATGAAAAATGGAAAATGGAAATAAATTGATAATGTAATCCCAAAAAATACTGAAGTTTAATATCTCTATGATGTATTGTTTAGACATTGTAATGTGCCAATGTAGAAATGATTGGTTCAGGTGTCACTATAAAGCTAGGGGAATATACGAGTGATTAAATATTAATAAATGTGAACACATTTAACTTTATTAATTTGATATTTATTCATTATACAACATAAAACACTATTATACATTGTATATTTCTTTAGATTCTAATTGGTTGGGGCCTACTTAGTTGAACTCATTCCATACTCAGGCTACATGGTTAACACCTCAATACATTTTAGGTTTTCTGATCTTGATAATTGAAATATGTGTATGTTATATTGACGAGTTGGGAATCATGTTGGAGCATGGATGAGGGAACTGAAAATGATTTTAGGAAAATCTTAGGTGTTTTTAGTGTGGCTTCATATTGGGTTATCATTAGACAAAGGAATCTTATATAGAATGATAAATTTCATGTTTCAGTTTTTGTTATTGTTTACCAAATTTGGATTCACCATGTAATGCACGATCTTATATTGGTTTGGGTGAATATTATTCATTTTTATATCGTGGTTATTTGTATATTTATTTCAACTTTTTGATACTTTGATAAAGAGGGTATTGTCTACCCACATTATATATTAGACACCGATACTAGACAATAGCCTCTACTGTATGTATAGGGACTCCATGTTTCATGTAACGAACATGATCAGGGAACTAGCATGTGGAACCCTTTTTCAGATGTTACAAAATCTATTCTACCTTCGTATATTGAAACAAAACCCATCCCCGATAATAATTAATGTAATCTTAGAAGATGTTTAACCAATCCATACATATAATTATATCAATGTTCATCGTCTCAAATATCATGAAGTCCCATAGATGTCAATAACCAATAATTACTATATGAAACACTTAGAATCATTTTATATGATATAATTTCATACCTAACATTGTATTATGTGAATTTAACTCTGAGGATAACCTGATCGACAATTCATCTCTCTAAATTATTCATGAATATATTAATGAATGGGAAGCACTAATATTGATAAAAAAATTAGATTAATTAGATGTGATCAAAACCATACATCAAACAGTAAATGGTAACTCACCACAATCTCAATCATTTTGATCAACTACATAGAAATGACATTTCATGGATCCATGACCTTATTTATGAGATTCATGGATATTCTATGTCAAATGATGAGAATTCTAGCTAGATCCCTAGGTTTTAGATCTTATCCATCTACCAACCCTATAGAAAATAAATCTTAATTCCTTCGAGAAAATTAATGGAGATGCTTTTTCATACAACTTACATAGGTCTGAGGTTCTATATAGAAAATAATATGACAAAAAAATTATAGAGTTAATAAATGGTGGAACTACACTAGAGTGGGGTGATGAAGCCATATAGAATAATTCATGATCTCCATGAGCGTGACGGGTTTCTTAATTCTTCCTCTTCGTTATACATTCAGTGGCACTCATCGTAGTATAATTATTTCATCTAATCTGAGTAAAACAGTATTTAAGGATACCAACAACATGATATTTTAAAAACTAATCCCAATCATTAGGGATTTTTGAAGCACCTTATTATAATAAATTTGATCAATGTTCATAAAATTGTGTCTCGTCTCTTGCAAAATACAAATCTCAGACATTATGGATTTTTATAATTTCACCACATCTAAGAGTTTAGAAAAGTGAAAAAACTTTTTGAAGTGATATGAGTTAGCCGAAATTGTCATTGTTCACTAAAAACGCTAAATAAAATCATGTTTTTGTTCCAAATTCATACTACCTAAAAATATATCCATGAAGAAATGTGTATTAAATTTAACAAACATGAGTCCCTAACATCTCCAGTCCTATAGAGAAACATCCCACCAATTTCCTGCATCACCTTACAACATAAGAGTCACTAGTATTAACTTATGATCACCTAAGGTGTCTACCAAGATAAATATTTATAAAAAAAATATGAATATAGTATTAAGAATCATAAAGTCCTCTATAACCCAATATTTATGGAATATAATGGAGCTAAAAGTATCATGTATCGTCAACCAAAGTTCTAGTGACTCAGAAAAATTGAATCAGAACTATGAAAGAAACTCCTGTCTAAAGTCATACATATACCTTAACTACAAGGGTAGGTGTCGGTGTGTTCTACATAGTACCCCCTTATAGTTTAGGTCATACCACCAGTTTTCTTCATGGTGGAATCTTTTTTAATATAACAGTAACAATTATAACATAATCCGTTATATTCTAAAATAGATACAGGATCACATAATGTTTTCACTAGGAGTCTACCCATAACCCAGAGTATAACCCTCCTAACACTAACAAAATTCCCAACCTTTCATATTAGTCACAGTGATAATATATATAATAACTCTTAAAAAAATTCTGAATTAAACTAATTAATTCTAACAATGATGTGTCACAACCTCATAGAAGAACTGATATATCAGAAACTAAAGAAATTCTCCCCAATAGATTGCAAAAATCAAGATAATTAAATAATAATCTAATTTAATATAAGACATATGTATATATAAGGATTGTGGAAGAGGATTTCTGGTCATGAAATATAAACACACTAAAAACATCATAAACAATATTAATAAAATCCTATAAATGGTAACTAATATGTCCCTTACACATGTGCAATATTGGAACATAGAAACATCAGTACCGATGTCCCAAATAGATATACACATTATACCATGTCCCATTTTAGAAAAAAATATATATATGAAAGTTCACTTTGATTCAATTTGGTGACACCCTGACCCAAACCATTAGGCCTGAATAGATGTTCATGTCACTTTAGGAACCCCTCCTTGTATGAAAGAGGCTAATAACTAGAATCATGGGTCAATGTATATTTGTGGGGAGGTTATACCCTTAGTTTAACGTTCTAGTAAAAATAATAATAAAACATTATATAATAAATAATAATAATCTGAGTAAACATGATAAAAATAATTGGATGAAATAATATTCATAAATTATAAAAATGATCCCAATTTTTGATAGACAAAATATATTAAATATGTGACACAAAATCGAAAATACAATTCATAGAATCCTATAGATTATAACTTGGTGCCACTAATAACTCCATTCTCCAAGACTCAAATGTATTCCACAGATCCCTTGAGCTTTCTTGAATGCCTTGGTATGAAGCCTTTATGCACATTTATATTTCTGAATAATTTTTGTGTAATAAAAACCAAGTAAGACACCTCCAATGTGCCCTTAAAAAATTTTAAAATGTATAAAATGTGTATTCCATGATAATAATAAATTCCCAAAAAAAAATATCACATAATATTGTACCAACTGATCATGAGATATCCAAGACACCAAAAATCACCAACCATACCAACAATGGTAATAAAATACAAGGACTAATATATATGTCGGTAAATATCAAAACTATCCAAAATTCCATCGACATGAAACTTAATATGAATAATGTTCATTGAGTTGACTACATGATACTAAGTTTCTACAAGCTTCATATTGAAACGACAAACTACTCTGTACCCACAAGGATCATTGATATATCTACTTACAACATTGTATCCCCAATGTGCTTCATGTATTTTCACATTAAATGTAATATAAAATGTTAATAAAGTACTAGGTAAGTATAAAAGAGTATCATGACCCACCATTTTCATTTATGCAAATCCTGCGCACTCCCCCTCTGAGGGGTAATCAATCCATGACTACCACTATTCAAGTGTTCCATGAAATAGACATCCAATGAAATGGTAATTCAAGAAAAATATACATCACAATAAATAACATATCATGACATCATATTATATACAATGGTACCAAAAATCAACATATAAATCAACATCAATCCTTCCATTAATCAATTCGAAGAATTATCCTTGAAAAAAGGGTTATATAAGGAAATCATGACAATACACAAACCCACAGAAAAAATCAATATAAATTGATAGAAACACCATGATAACACATGAATCAAACCATAGAAAAATGTGTATATGAGATCCTTAGTTGGTATGTAACTTCCTACTACATGGTTGTTGACATTGATATAATGATTCACCATGTTATCATCATTCAAATCATGCTCAAACACAAACAAGATTTTCTCACAGCCTAGGGAATCTATGAACTATTTCCAATCAAACATTACATGGTTTCTAGAGTAATAAAAATAGAAACAGGCCAATGGGTAGAACCAATTCTTAACCAATTTTATTGTTATCAAGAGAAATCATAATGCCTATCTAGAAGAATAAAGGTGCTCACTCGTAGAATGAAAGTAAAGGAACAAGGATCCTTGGAAGTCTAGATGAGACCACATCACAAGTAGGGAACTATGATGTGGAGGTTTACTAAAAACAACCAAAAAATATAGGCTGATCCACCATGACACAATGGTGTGTCAAAATAGATTTTTATGGCTCAAGATGAACATTTTTGGATTATAGAGCATTGTAATTCATCCACCATATTGTAGAAAGAACACATACTCTGTTGAAATATGTTGTGTCGAAAAATAACATGATGTGATGATAATTTAAATAATATAGAGTCATTTCTAAATCCCATCATAATAATTATATTTTTCACCAAAGTGGAGAGGGGGGATTATTCTTTTTTGGTCAAATTATGAGATCCATTACACTCATAAAACACTCATCAAACACCTCTAAAATTTCCAATATAAGTACTATAAATTTATTTTTATGTATCATAATAATAGTAAAAACACATAAAGATCAAAAATGGTACCACTGTTTGAAAAAGACATATAGAAGGCTGTGTGATATGTTCTAAACCACTATGGAACACCTTCCTAGATCATTCCTCAATAAAACAGGATAAACCCAACATTCATACACTAGAATCACCATTTTAAAAAAATTCCTCTACCGTGTTTTAAAAAATAAAAAACACCACTGTTGTGCAGCTACCACTACTATGGTGTCACGAACCAACATGGGTCGACCCTGAACCGATCACCCGAGTTAGTCCACAAAAAACCTCTAAGGGTGTTAACAATCACCATGGGAGAGAAAATAGTGTAAGGCATCAAAATGATAAACCAAACAGAATGCATTTTTCCAAAACAAAACCATGATCAATATAAAAAAAATCCCCTAAAAACTACAAGAGCTAGTAATTAATATAAATGAATTAAACAATTGATTTAGGTATAAAATACAAGTTGGAAGGATGAAAATTGAAAATAAGACCCCACTGCCACGATATATGTGCTACCCTTTGGTCACATCTAACCACCAAAACAAAACTTCTACCATGATAAGAATCCTCTATGAAAAACTAGAATAATAAATGGAACATTTAACTGGAACGATTTGGTAGGCGTGGGCACGAAGATACTCAGTACGACATCCATGATAAACCACTTAATCCAAAAGTTCTCCTTCACAAGATAATCCATTAACAAAATTTTGAAATAAATTTATAATATTAGGGTTCTAAATATTCCAAAAACCCACACGATTTCCCATTTTAAAAATACAACACAAACTATAGATCATTTCCAAAACTGATTTCCATTTTGAAGACAAAAACCAAGAAATATAATATTAAGTTTGTAGTAAAATAGAGATGATAAAAAATACAACTAGGAATTAAATTGGTTTAGAACAGACTGAATATTATATACAACTATAACCAAGGGTGATCATAAACATCCCTAGAAAACCCATGGGCGTACATGGTTTAGAACCACCATCGGGCATATGGTGAAGCCCCATAGTCTATAAACAACTGACCAGACGCGTGAAAAAACTAGTGGAAATCCGCATATGAATTCTATATCTACTATTGGGTACCAAACTGTCTAATTGGGATTGGTATTCTAATATCACATGGTCATATAAAGGACACCTAGTAACTTATGCTGATAGGAATAATACTTTGTTAGTAGGAGGCCAATGCACATGTGACTCAGCTCGGATATCACAACTCCACCTGCCTACCCCAAAACGAACACCAATATATGATAACCCCTAAGGTATATCCCTACCATAAAGTTTCCCCATGTACATACACTTTCATTTTGTATCATTCAAATGTGCAAACCATATCATTATATATATGAACATTTAAATTGTCTCACAAAACGCATATGTTCTCTAAAGATAACACACACACCTATCCAAACCAAAATCCTTACTAATGTTTAACACACACATCACATTAGAGTTGGATGTGTGAAACATTCCTTTAGGATGAAATGTCTAACACATTTACCAAAAACATCTTAAAAACACTTCTTTTGGATTTACAATGCCAAAATAGGCCCCTAAGTTTCCAGACACAAACTAAACCACCTCAAAATTACCAAATGGGAATTCACCCTTTTAAAATCCAACAAAACTATTTTTCAAGACCAAACATGAAAAAACTTGAGAGACAAATTTAAAATAATTTTTAGAAACCAAATCAAAGGAAAAACGCATTTAGAAAGCGTGAACCATTTATAAAACCAATCATTACTGAAAACACACACTTATGAAATCACCTTCATTTGGTGACACATACATGTGTGAACCTAGTTCACCCATTAATGTTCCACATCTAGTGACACACAAAACATTCATGACTCCACTTAAAACTGGTTTCCCAAAATCACCATATGCAATAAACCAATATCCATCCTTCCACATCATTTACTATACTTGAAACAATTCCAATCGGAATATAAGGTCCATTTAAAACATTTCTATTGAACCATAAATCAATAAAGATACCAAATCAAACACACACAAAACTATTTTCACAAACCAAACAACCACATTACAACGATATAAAGCTAAAAATTTCATAATGATCAGAATCCTCTTGAATAGAACATTGGGATTTAAAAATAAGAACCCTGGTAGCATTAAACAGCGGAAAATGACAATAATCACAAAGAAAACCTATTTTTTAATAAACTAAATTGAAAAAAACCACCATTTGAATAAATCTGTTTCTATAATAGAGGATTGAATATCATTTAAGAATTTATTAAAAATATAGAGGAGATAATAGATGATTTATGGAATGGAAAGTTGTAAATTCAAACATCAAATAAAGTGTGGATGGAGCAAGACTACAAGGAGAGGAAGAATAGGTATCCATGGATAATTTTCATTCCCTATAGTAGAAGAAACATCTACCACATCCAAACCATTAATATTAAGGTTTTAAAAAAAGGGAGAAAACACTAAAGGAAAACCTATAAATGAAGAGAGGATGATAAAGGGGATGGGAAACCACACAAAAATCTAAGAAAAAAACCTCAAATATAATGAAGGATCATCCATGGAGATTTTTAAGACTAGAAGGAGGGTTTGGAAGGACCCTGCAGGTGTTCCAAAATGGGAGGTCGAAGGATCTTGAAATAGGGTAAATGGGAGGAGAGAGGGAAAGAGGGAAAATGATATTTAGTAACCTTGCATATATGCATATTTCGACTGCGTGATTTTCCAAACCATGTTGTAACCATGTATAAACCTATGTTTATGGAAGAGAATATACATTGGTATATGGGAATTACTGCAAAGCCATGATCAGTCTGTACAGTCGGTTCAGTCTAATGACAACCATCCTCATGGTTTCCACTAGCCGTTCAAAAACCATGCTCCCCAAGAAGGCTTTCCAAAATCTTCTTAAACTAAATATATTGACTAGGTCTAAAACATTAACCTCTACCCAATGATCAAATACAAATAAAGAGATAAAAATAACAGTTATCCATGTTTGGGGTGTAATATATGTCTTGGTTCCACCAATATTTTCTAGAAAGTCGTTAATCTCTCTTTTAAAGTTCCACGAGATTCTGAAATCCGACTAGCATTTATATAATCAAGGATTAACCCATAAAAAACTAAATGGAGAATAAGGAAATATCCCTTTAGTAATGAAAAAATATCTCAGGCAGTACATCAATTCATCAAGACACCAAATCCTACTATTTACATGATCAAAGAATGACGATTTATCAATCATTTTGAATCTAAACATATATTTTATAATGATATACTAAATCATTGTCATGCTATATATAAGAATCACCTTCCACTATTAAATAATGTTTATAGTCCACAATTCATGTAGGGGTTTATCTAACATGTAAAATGTATCTTTTAAAAATTATTCTAACCATCAAATATCATCTTATGATATTTCATTCAATATTTCATTTTCGTCTCTATTATTTATATCAAATTCAAGAATAATGTCAATGAATCTATTCATTTATAAAAAAAATTATCAATTGAATTTCATGTTTTAAATTTTTTTTACAAGATATGATATTAAATTTTATCCCAGTTAAATAATAAATACTTATAAATTTTATAATATTCATTTGGGGGACAACACTAGTATTTCATCGAATCACTAAATAAATATTGGCATTACTCTCACTGAATATTTATTTAGGAATTCCATAATATAATTTATTTCATATATAGTTCTTGTATAATTTAGTTTTAAATTATTTGGTCAAATCCATAACAGGTTATTTCCCAATTCTTTTGCTTAAATGACGTTAACTTTAGCACATTCTAGCTATATAAAACCCAATTCATACAATAGTTATGAGAAATTAAATCTTCTAGGGTAACCCATAATATTTTTTTTTTCAAAACAATAAAATGAAAAAAATTACAAATTTCACTAGATCTACTGATTTTTATAATCTAGTTGTTTCATGAAGACCCTATGTAATGAATCTAGCATCTGTTAATTTGAATGTTTTTTAACATCTCATAATATAGTCACATTTAATACCATTATGTAATCGTTATTATAACATTTTTATGTAATATAATTTTAAATATTTTTTTATATCCAAAACGTATTGATTTATAAAACATTATGAAACATTTTATTTTTCATCGTTACCTAAAATAAAAGAAAATAATGTTCATACATATCCAAATGTATCATATTCATAAATTAAATGAATCACATTATTATAAATTATTTTAATCAAATGAAACCAAATTAAACACAAGGGAATTTATGATATGATATTTATCTAGTTTATAAAAACTCAAATATAACTAATGTTTGTAGGCAAATGAATCATGAAAAAAAACTCGTATTACTTATAAATCAGTACACAATAAATGCATTAATTCAACTAAAAAAACATAATATAAAAAATCATATTCAACCTTTATTATAGATATTCTAGTTCTAAAAAATAATTTAAATCATTTAATATAACCAAATCATATATCATTCCTTTCATGTTGATGTGGTAAAATAATTTTAGGTTTTCCACATATTGAATATTAAATTTTTTTATATTTTTTTGTTCAAATATAATAAAATTGAGTGACTTTTATTTTTATTTGATTACTTTTAGTAAAAAATAATATTTATGATATTATTTATTAGAAATTATATTTATGATGCTTTAAAAAATGAATTTTATTATTTTTCTGTTTTTATATATTTTCTAATAAAATTTGGATGATCATGTTTGTTTTTATTTTAATATAATAATTTATTAATAATTTGGAATATTTTTTTAAAGAATAATATTATTTATTTTTCTGGAATTTTTTTGAATTGTTTTTGTACCTATTATTTTAATTAATATGAATAATTAATAAAAATTATTCTAATCTAGATATTTTAAAATTAATTAGTGTCATGTTTGATTAACAATTTATATAATTAAATATTTATTATGAAAATATATTTTTAATATTTGTAAGGAATAATATTTCTTAGACTAGTTCATTTCTTTAATAAAGAATTGATTTTTTAGGAAAATTTCATTAGAGGTTCACATTCATTGAAATCGATGACATATGGGAATAAATTTGATTATAATATGATTAAATTAATTTTCATAAGGGTAATTTTATTAGAATTCAAATCTAGTATGATAAAATAGTAGGTGGGTGTTTGGTTCAATAAGATTAGGGAATGAGCTATGTAATAAATTAGTGGTGGTTGCTTTGGGGTGGAAGCTAGTTATGAATAATTCTCAATCATGAATTAGAATAAAATGATATTTCTAAAAAAACATTATAATTTTTCCATTACTCGGGACATGGAATTAATGTGTTGTAATTGTAAATTAGTATATTATCAATGAACAACATAATTTTTCAATTGGATAGTTATGAATAAATAAGTTATTGTACATATTTTATTCAATTTTCAAAAATCATATATATGAATAATTTAGGCTACAAATAACATATGTAGTTTGACTAGTCAAACTATTTTACATTCATAGATGAATCATAACAGACAAATATAAGAAGAAAGTGGACTAGTTATGGATATATTTAACAATTGGAGGGTTGAATAATTTTTGGTGACTTTTTTTATGATTTTACACCAATTATATCCTCTTTCAATTACCTCTTCACATACACATGGTGAATAACAAATTTAAATATTTCATATTTTTGACATGAAAGTAATATCCTTAGCATGAGTTGGAACTAATTGGTATTACATGATCTACTAGTGTTAATATATATTTAAAATGAGTATGGAATATCTGGAACTCAGATTATCATTATCCTGACTATGTGTAGATTTCCATTGGGACATTATATACTTTTCTAATAGTGTAAAATCAATCATGAATAACAGGAGGAGTTTCTATAACCAATTATGGACAATGAAATTTAATTGATATACTTTTTAGTATTATTACCATTCATTATAAAAATTTATAAAGAACCACCTTATTCTTGTTCATCATTATATAAGAAAATTGAATAGTCCTTGTTCATTCCCATACCTTAATCAAATACATGAATCATATCTTTCTATGGAAATAAGACTCCACTACACTATTTGTAATTCATCACCCTTTTTATTCTTCATTTGTGTAACAAACTATTATTGATATCATATACACTTTTATTATGCCATGAAACATGACATATATTCATTTTAGGAGACATTTTAGATGAAATCACAAACCATCACTAATAAGGAAAATTGTTTTGTAAAAATGTATCATATCTATTCGATCAAATTATTTCTTTGGATTTCAGGAATGATAGTATAGAGAAATATATATTTTCACTATTAATATATATTTATAAATATTATAGATTATTTAAACATAGGATGTAGAATGATCACATTTCTCTAAATTTATCATTAATCAATAGAATCACATAAATAGAAAATTTTGAATCTCTACATTTTCTTGAAATTTAAATTAATCAAGTTGTCTATGAAAACAGTTTCTATTCAAAACTTCTTGAAACTAAATTTTAACAAGAATTACATATCATGAATCATTTTCCATCAAACCTTCTATTAATCATGGGACATTAACCTTTTTCGTTACTAATAAAATCATGACAAAAACATAATGATATTTTATTTTCAAATCTCATCTTACATAACATCATTTAATCCTTCATTTAACCTATATGTGAATTAAAAGTATTTATATCACTCATATGTGGTTTAGTTATGCATCTAATCTAGTATATTGATGTTTAATCTCATATTACAAACATCAGTATAGGTATTCACCTTATGTAAACAATTATTAATGAATCTCTTTATATGGATTCCCAAAATTTTAATCAACATTAATGAATACCCTTACATGTTTTAACATTATGACTATATTCAATTAGTAATACTACCTCTACCACATGTTCTTAAGACATTATTTTTCATCATTAATTCATAAAATAAACTTTTTGTATGTGTATTAAGTTATTCCGAGGTATTTATTTGTGTAAATATCTTCAATGTCTTATAGTCATCATCATGAACTCCATCGATTATAAAAAATCATCTAAATCAATCATTAGAACAAAACATGAGCACCTATTTGACATTAACAATAGGTCAGAAACTGAGAATCACTAGCATAATATGTAACCAGAATTACATAAATAAGATGATGTTTTAGAATAAATCATATTAGACTAATTTCTTTTATTTTTATGTGACAAAACATTTCTCATGTTATTGACCCCATATTAGTTTCTTAATGGGAATAAGTGCTTCTTCATTAAAAAAATATAGTAAATACCATTAAAATAATAACATAGGGCTTATAGTAGTAATCCATTTTAGGATACCACCATATATGGTAGCTCACTCTGGATCTTACATCTTCCAACATTAGGTATTTTCTTACACAATACCGCTTAAGGATAAATTTCATCTCTGGGTTTGTATGAGTGTCCTTGTGAATATTCTATATCTTAGTTTCATGTTCTCTTGATTTATTTTTTTCATTAAGTATATATATACATATATATTACATTGTAAATAACTTCAATTAACTCACACAAAAACCAAATTGTATGACTTAATCCAACTTAAAATATCAATATGCATTATCAACAACTAAATACCCAACTTATAGACATCTCAATTTCTAGATTTTATATTTAATTTCCTCAAAATCACCCCCATAATTTTATATTTATAAAACCATTTATTGATGGTACTGCACAAACAAAACTATCATTGAAATATAATAATGATAATTATAAATTATCCATATACCATTAAAAACTAATTATATTTATACATTAATATATCACTAAAACATCCACAGTAGACACTTTAAACAACAACTAAAATGTGCCTTACAATTTTATTAAACTCATACAAAATAACACAATACACGGTGTCTCTTATTATTCATATTCAACATGATTATTCTTCATTACATATTCATCGCCAATATATTAGCATATGTTTCGGAATAATTCCAGATTATTGAAAACCATCAGTAAACAAATACAAAAAACCATATAAGGGCTCAACAATATTCCCCTTTGTAAATCATGTCAGTACGTATTAAAAAAATGTTATTCCAAAATTTGTTCTATTCCATATATATTGAATATCACTTTTCAAATAATTGTATCACTTTATTATAAATCATTTCAGTTTACATTATCTCTATCTTATTGTTAACAAATACACTATTCTTGAGATAGTGTATCAATTCACATCTAAACAATGAACCATCAACAGCAGAATTTATAGTCACTATGATCAATGATATATATATAAATCTAGAGAGTTTCATTTTGAATAAAAATATACCATATAAATATAATATGATACCAAATGAAATGACATATTTAATATATTTTATAATATTTATAAAAGAATTACATGATTATACAATTGATGATAAAAATTATGTTATATTTTTATCATCCAATATAACAGAATAAATTTTCATCACTAACTTCAACACATAGGGAAAAAACACATATATAAACATAAGACTAAAAATAAAAAAACCAATTTGATTCTTTAATATCATTTCTCATTAATATCATTGATTAAAATGAAATTACCATCTGAATATAGTAATATGATTTTGTTACCAAGAAAAATTTACTAAGAAATCATTCCTTTTAAAGGTTTTCTCATAAAGAAACTTATTTAATATTATATATTATCCTTGAATAATCATTCAAGTTATATCTTAATAATATACATTGCTTTTCTCACACCATAAGGAGGTAGACCTCAACTTCTTCATCAGGGTTGATATATTCCATAAACATGATTTAAAAATATACTAATTAAAAGAATGTATAAAAAATTATCTTTTTTAAACCAATTTCAATAACCCATGTAATTAGAAAATTAATCATTTTCATATTTATTAATATTCCTAAATTATTTATTAATATTGATTATAAATATAATAACTAATTCTCAAAATAAAAAAATAGATTTATTAAACTCATTTATAATAAGATTTATTTAAAAGATTTATTTTAAAATTATAGAGTTTTAATATGAAAACATATTTTTTAATTTTTAATTTATCATTCAAAAATTATGTTTGGATGAATTTTGTAAAATTTTCTAAAAATATTTATTTTTAAGGAATAATGAAAAATATCGATTTTTATTGAAAGTGTATTTTATTTCAAAATATATAAAAAGTGATTTTTGTTTCCATTTAAAATATGTATTAGTTCATTTTTAATCAAAATAAAACAATTATGGTTTTTGAAATAAATTTTATAATATTATTTATAACAAATATATTTTATATTTTAGAAGCGTATTTTTTTAAAAAATTTATTCTTCATTGCATTCATAACATTTAGGTTTGAATTAAATTCAGAAAATTCTATATTTATAATTTTTAAAAATGAATTAAAAATTTTTAATTAGTGAGTCCAAATTTTGTAAACCTGACCATTATATTTTTGGAAAAGAAGAATAATAGCCTTCGTAATTTGGTTCACTATGATAAAGGGTAAATTTGGAAAATTTGTGTAAAAATAAAATGATAAGAACAATTAAATTACCCAAAATATTACATAATTATTTTTGGATCTTAATATCTATACCATAATCAAATGTGGATATAATTTATGACCTTTAGGGTCCACTTGACCTTTATATTATTTTATTTTATTTAATTTCAAATATTGCACATTTTTATTTTTAATAAGTGCAATATTTTCTAAATTATTATTATCTATTGGATATGTTTGAGACTAGATAATATAATTAAATATATAAAATATTTTTCTAAATCATGTTAATTTATTATTAATTTTTAGGGAATAAAGAAACAGTTACAAAACTTTTTTGTTGTAATTTATTAATTAATTATAATATCAAATAAAGGATTTTTAAAATTTAAAAATAATATAATATGAGATAAATAGTTTGATAAATTAGTTTTATATATTACATTGAAATTTTTTATATTTTAAATAAACATTTTTTAAATATAATATTTTTATTTATATGATTAAAGTCTATGTAATGAATATCTCTTAAAATTGATATTATAGATATTTTATAGTAATAAAATATTTTATTAAATGATATAAATTTTATAAAAATAAAAAATTAGGCGAAGTGATTAGGATGATGAATAAAATATTTTAAAAATCATTTGTGGGTCTTTCTTCAAATTATAGTTAATATATTGACCCTGAAGGTGTGAAAATGCTTGTTCTCACGCCAAGAGGTAATTTGGTTTAATAGGGGTTTAAAAATAAACGGGTATAAATATAATCAAAACCTATATAAATGTTATTTTATGAATTCTTTTCGACCCATAATCATCATATCTTATTAAATAATAAGTTTTGATCCATTTTTAATTAATTAATCTTTTATATTAATTTAATATTTTCCTAAATGATAAGATTGCCCCTCCAATCTCTTATAAAATAGAACATCTTCTCTACGTCTATTTACATTTAATTTTTTTTTAGATTCATAAATACCTAAATAAATTGCTTTATGTACTCCCTCAACTAATTATATAATTTTCTAGATATAATAATAATCATAGAGGCATTAGGGTTTTTAGAAAATGTTGTTTTTCCAATGAAGATGTGTTGTTTTTATCTACATATTTTAGTTTTCATCTATTTTCATATCACAAAAACCTTTAAAACATTAAAAGATAATATATAAAATAACATAAATATATATATACCACCATTTTAATAGTTTTATTATATATGTCAGTATCCTCTTCAATCAAATGGGAAACAAATTCATCAATCTTGTGTAATGCCAACAACCACCCCGTGAACCAATGTAATTGTTTTCCCTTCACTATTTGTAAATAAAAGTTACAATGATGGAATTAAATTTTATGTAAAATATTAATGAAATATTTATCATCAATAAAATATTAATTAATGTTTAATTTACTACATTTCCTTGCATTATGAAATTGTCACGTTGTTCATATGAATGTGTGGAATAACACATCTATGAAGCTATGTGATTTATTTTTCATCCTGAAATAAATTGATGATATAATATAGTTTTTTTAATGAAATAATTATATATATGTGATTTTATAATAAATATTTAAGATCGAATAATATTTACCTTTTTTACACAATGATTATTGAAAAATAGAAATGATGTTCAGAAGAACGTACTACCTACCATCTAAATGAATTTAACACATTTCCTTTTTCATAACCATATTGAATGAATGGATTTAATATTATATTTGATATATAAAAATTATAATTAATTAATGATTATAATTATTTAGTGTAATTAATGACAACCATATTGACTATAATGAACATATTAATTCCATTTTGGACTTATGCATAAATATCATCAAAATTTCTCACATGAACGTAATTGAATAAGTAACTGTATAAATTATAGAAATAAGTGATATAAAAGGAATAATACACGAGAAAATTTTTTTAATAATGAAAAAAATAACATATTTTTATTATTCTCTTATGATAATAAATTAATTCTATATGGAATATTGAATAATATTTTGTTTACGTCATATTGTTTTGGTTCTTTAAGAAAATATTTCATTATTATGTATTCATTTGAAATATTTTTAAAAATGTTTTTTAATTAAAATGGTATATTTATATGATAAATTGTTTTAATATGGGTTTAAAAGATATTTTCAATGGTTTTTGACAAGAATTATAAATAATAAATTGTTTATTCATGATATGACACTTGAACATTTTTTGAAAAATGGGATAGCCGGATACATCTTATATGATGGTATCATCACTATTGTAGCTCACATGTGAGCCCGATATAGCATATATGACTAGTTAATCATCATTATTACACATGAAAAATAAGAGATCCCAATATATATTTTATAAAGGGTTACCCCATTATATCTAATCAAAAAGTTTCGTAGTCATTATCTTCTATGGATAATTATATTCTAAGGTGGATGTATGGTCATTCCAATTTAAAATGTTTTGAAATTGTTTTGTTAATATGGTGATATAAGTTACTGAAAATGGGTATTAATTTATTTATATGGGTATTAAATGTTTTAATTTAGAATTATTATTTCTATATCATATGATTTTTTATTTCCAATTCTCCAAGATATTTAGGGATAAAGGTAAACATTACATGTGTTTTCATGTTTTTCACAATATTAACAACTTTCTTCTTTTTATTCCCCTTAATTGCCTTTTTGTTCTAATTATTTTTAGAAAATGTTTTTCATATATTTTTTTATGTTATTTAGGTCATGTATGAGGAAAAGGTAAATTTTTTGAATAATTTTCTTTAATTAAAATCATGGTTCTTTTAATAGTTTTTATGGGAATACTGATTCTTATTATAAGTGTCCACTAATATTGCATGGGTTTACTATGTAAGAGTTTGTTCTATCTCTCTAAACTATAAATACCAAAGTTACTCATGATGGTATTAAAATTAATTATTTCTCAAAGTCACTAGAATATGTTACTATTATTGCAAGGCCTTTACAGTTTGTATTAGATGACTGTTTAGACATCTTCTGAGAATAAGATGTTTTCAGGAGAGGATTTTTTAAGAGTTATGCATATCCAATGGGTTTATAGTTTTATGTTTTATCACAGGATTAATATTTTAGAAACACAACTTTTAGGATTTAATTTTTGAAATTTTAAGGTGAATGGTGATATTTGTACATAAATATATTTTTGTGGTAATTATTTGTTATTATATTTATAGAAAAAATATGAATGGTTTGAGAGATAAAATTTATGACTAAAATATTTCTTTTGTGATGAATATTTTAGGGTTATTTTTTATTAACCTTCTCACATTTTTAGTAATATTATTTGTATGATATTAATAGAGTCTTATAAAAATTTATACAATGGGTCGGGTGAAAACCTTTGAAATCTGGAAAGGATGTGAGGTTTTCAGCCACTACTGAAGGGTGACAAGAGTTCATCTACTACCATATACCAATGTAATGTCTTGGATAAAAAGAAATTTTCATTTTATTTAAAATGTTTTATTTTGGAAAAAAATCCAATATTGCGAACTTGTAATTTATTATACAAATAACAATTTTTATAGGAAAATTATTTTGTTATTATGTGTTTAATGATTATTTAGAAGAAGATCAAAATATGTTAGGTGTATCATTATAGTATTAAGTTAGACAGAATATTATAGAATTTTATTTAAGGAGTAATGGATTAATTATATTTTGAAATAAAATGTTATTCTATTATAGATATACGGTGATTCACTTTCATTATGGAAATTAATATGTTATCTTGCATATTCTGTTTTTAGGGAAATTTCATTTTGGTATGACACTTTAAGAGTGTTTTATATTCTTTGGTGGTCAATATGAAATTTTCCTTGGAAGGCTATGTGATCAAATTTTTATAATGTTTTGGTTCTGTATATTATTATAAAATATTTTTGATGAAATTTATATATATTTATTTGTTCAATAGACTGTGTGGAACATTGGGTATTACTAAATAATTTTGGATATTAATGTGGTTATCTTCAAATGAATGCTTATTCATTTTAGGGAATTACCTTATCTTGTCCTAAACTTTTTATTTCAGGTTAATTCTTAATGATATGAGTAGTATCATGAAGTCAATTTATTGAATTACATGATCTATTATAAGTTGGATATTCTATTTCTGGAATGAAAAATTCTTCTTGAATAATCATCAACTAGATTAAAAATGAAATTGTAGTGGGAATCTATTAAAGTATAAAATTATAATTCTTGAGTAACTATATTACCTTATGTTCCGAGTATAGATTTTGAATGGAATAACTCAATTAATTGAAGAGGTTATTAAAAATATTATCAATTTAATTTTTATATTAGAAAATCAATGGCCTTTTAACCTGTTATAGATTTACATCTTTGATATGGTAATATTTTTATGATCATATTATGTATCACCATCTATCATTCCATTGGAGTTAGCATCAGATTCCCTATTGATGTTTTCAAATCCCCCCAATGTAACACTATAAGGAATCCTATTATGTGTTATTCCAGATCACCTACATACTTCCATTTCACTCATTTCAAGTGGATTTATTATTGAAACATTTATTATGTGGGCTCCCAACAATGAATTTTTGAAATGTCAAACCCTATTTATCGGGATCGAGTTCAAAAAAGTGAGGAAACATTTCTCCAATAGAGGGTGAACATAGAATCCTCAATAATGAAAGAATAAATATTTTTAATATTTATCAATATTCCTAATATATGTAATTATATTCATTATATACAGATTATTAAATTCATAAGAAAATGTAATGGTTTCATTAAACTCACATCTTATACGATTTTATTTAAAAGTTAAATTTTAAAATGAAATTATTTTTATTTGAAACAAATGAAATTCACTTTTAAATTAATCCTTTTAAAAATATCTTATGATGATATCTTAATAATTATTTAAGAATTTTAATTTTTCAAGGTATAGGGGAAAATAGTGATTTTTATCGAAATAAATATTTAATTTAAAAATATTTAAAAATTATTATAATTTTTGTATTATTTTTAACAAATAATTAATTACATTTTATTTAAAATAATTCAATTATGTTTTTTGAAAATAATTTTATTCATTAATTATTTATAAAAACATTTTATATTTATAAAGGATATTTGTGAATTTTTTTTGCCTTTTCCATGTTTATATTTAAATTAATTTATGAATCTTATGTGTTTTTAATTTTTAAAAAGTCATTCCATATTTGGAATCAGTGGGTAAAAAATTATAAAATTTGTTCCTTTTATTTTTTAATGATATAAATACAAACCTTTATAATTTTTTTCTCCGACAATGGGTAACTTTGGTATTTTTGGTTAAAAGATAAATGAAAAGAAATCTTAATTGTACCAAAATCATACATAAATATTATTATATGAGTAAATATCGACCAAAATATTCAATTGGTCTAATGTTTTATATATTTTTCTCCTTGATGAGAATATTACATTAATAATATTTTATGTAATGAAATATCAAACATTTACAGTCATGTTTTTAATAAGTACAATATTTTCAATATGAGTTTATCCGTAGGATATGTTTATCTTCTAGTATTATTTTTATGTAAAAAAGATTTATATTTATCATGGTAATTTATTTTCAAAATGTAGCGTAGAAATAATTACCTTAAAATTTTGCATCAAATAGATGTAGAAACTAATAAAATAATTGAATAGTCAAATAAAAGCTATTAAAATTATTAAAATGAATATAATTTTATATAGATATTATGAAAACTAATATTATAGTTTAAATTTAATTTATATGGAGTTTTTTTAAAAAATTTATACTGTTATCTTGAATTTATTAATGTAAATGTGATTAATATTTCTTAAAATTGACTTTATAGATATATTATAGTAAATACAGTTTTTAATAAATTATATAAAATAAATTATGAAATAAAATTTTGTCAATTTATTATGAGAAGGTTTGAAATATAACACAAGTTATATTTATGAGACTTTTTTCATTTTATAGTAACTAAATTGACCCTTAAAAGAGAAAATTCCATCATGTCATGGTAAGAGTTAAAGGGGTTAAAACGAAAATACTAGGTTATAAATATTGGTAAAACATGTGTAATGTTTTTGAATTATGGGATTTTGTCACATAATTATCGCATATTATAAATTAAAATGTTTAGATCCATTTTTAATTAAATACTAATTTATATTAATTTAATATTTTGAGAAATGCTTAGTGTGACACACCTTTAATCTAAAGGGGTCCTCTTCTAAAAATTTCCTCACACATAAAAACTATTTTGGTTAGACTAATACATAAAAATATATTCCTTTATAGGATATCATCCCTTATTCCAGAGGAATTTTATAGTCATAATAGCAATCATATAGGTATTAGGGTGTTTTGCAAAGGAGTACTTCTAAAGAATGTGTACTATTTTTATGTACATGTTTTAGTTTTGTATAATCATAAAAATACATAAAACATAAAAAACAATTATAAATAATTAATTTAGTATACTCCATATGTTGATATATTATTATGTTTATTTCATGACATATATCAGTCTCTTCCGCTATCATATTGGAAGGATAATCATCATTCGTGTGTATAGTGGACAACAGGATTGTGATTCAATTATTTTTTTTTCCAAACATTGTCTCTCAAGATAGGTAAAAATTAATTAAAACATGTTTATATATGTTATTTAGGACATATTTATCATTATCAAAATATATAATATCATTCCACTTCATACATTTCCATTCACTGGAAAATGATAATTCCATACATACATACGTGTGGACTACCACCTCCATTAAGCGATATGATTCATTTTTCATCATGAAATAACATGTATGACATATATAATTATATTTAATGAAATAATATTATATATTTTATATTATTACCATTACTTATAGATAAAATAATTTTTTCCCTTCTTTCTATAATGATAATTTAAAAATGGAAATGTTACTCATGCATATGTATGACATACATTCTATATGATTGTAACATTAATTAATTTTTCATAACCATATTTATTGGTTTGATTTAATATTTTAATTGATATATAAAAATTATTATCATTTCAGGATTATTATTCTTTAGATTATGTAATAATGACCACAACGACTATAGTCGACATACCAAAGTACTTTTGGACTGATGACCAAATTTCATTAAAATGTCTCACATGAACATAAGTGAATATGTAATTGTATATAACATGTTCACAAGTGATATAAAAGGGATAATAAAGATGAAGAATTATCTTATTAAAGTCAATAATCATCCTAAAATAACTATTATATAATATAATGATGATTTGTGATTTTCTGGACTCATGGTACGGGTATATTATTAAGAAATACTCTTTTAAAGTTCCACTTTCAATGTTTTTTACAAATATAAAAAGGAATGTATTTTTTTAAAATATACATAATGAATAGAAATTCCATCCATTATAAAACTTCAATAATTTTTGTATTACACTATAGGTTTCAATTGATCTTTAAAAAATCATTTTTCAATTTGTGTATAGTTGTTAGATTTTAAAAATTTATTTTAATTAAAATGTAATTTTTTTATCTTGAAGTGTTTTAATATGAATTTAAAAGTGGTATTGAAATGTTGTTTTGTGAATTGTTTCCAAAATAATTTTTTTATTTATGATATCGAAATTTTTCATTATATAAATCATTGGTGAGCATCATATATATTATATTATGGGTTGGTCCCCCATTATAGCTCATGGGTGATCCTGATAGAGTTTGTAAGGAGGGATTACCCCCAGTATTTCTCATTAAAAAATTGCGAGAAAAATATATATTATATAAAGCATGATCCCCATTCTATATCTCCAACGAATTGGTTAATTATTGTATTTTATATATAATTATATTTAAAGTTAACCATTTGGTTATTCTTATTGAAAATGTTCTGAATGACTTTTATAAATAAGATGTTTTGTGCTTCCAAAAATGTTTTTTATTTTATTTATGTGGGTTTTAGCGGATTTACATGAGAAAACGTGTGTTTATTTTAGGTGGAAGTTTCAAGATTAATATAGTCAAATATCCTTTAGTAAAGAGTTGAACATTCTATGGTTCATAATTTTTTAATTGGAATAACATATTTCTATATTTTTATATCCCTTACTGATCTTTTTATGATCATACCATTTTATAAAATGTTTTCCTATGGTATAATTATTATTAAGGAAATCTATATGGTTAATATTAAAATTGTGAAGAGTTTTAATGAAACTAAATCATATTTCTTTTTGATAGGATTTTTTTTGGAAAAACTAATATCTATTTTAAGTAGAGACTTGTATTGTATGAGTTAACAATGTAATATTTTACTTAATTCTCCAAAAATATAAACATAAATGATTCACAAGATTCTATGTAAAAGAATTCTAACTTCAAGACACTAGAGTATATAATTCTAAAGGCTAGGCCCTTACACTTCTATCATGTTTTAAATTATTTTTTACCTTCTTCAAGAATGATTTTTAATTATATATTTTCCACTTGAGAGATTAATATGTGATTATATATTCCTAATATATACGATTCATTTTTATAAAAAATACAGTTATTCTCTTATTACCTCCTAGTAATATGACTTCACATAAATTAATTTAATTTTTAATAAATATACATGACACAAATGTATGAGAATAAGGTGGAGCTACTTGATCCTAATTTTGAATAAAATGGTTGTGTGTGTTTTCTCCGACAGTTTTTTATATTTACTCATTTATTAATTATTGAAAATATATACATTAAATCATTTTTTAAATTATGAAACATGGAAATATACTAGGCATATACCCCATTATAGGTGTTAATTTTATCTCTTCATAAATTTGAATAAGTTATCACCAATTGTAATCAATATATTCTTTATAAATTTCATTTTTGCGTGAAATATTTTTTAATATTCACCAACAGTGTTTCTATCCTTGATTACCCTCCCACATAGTTCTTTTAATCCCCAAGGAAGTTAATATTTTGAATACCTTCGGTAAAATTTAGTTTCTTTTTAATTTATTATTTTTTATTTCTGAATTTTTTTGGGATTCCTCCATTTTCATTGATTTGACAAAAAAATTGGTCAAACCCCTAAATAATTACACTGTATTTTTAGATCCCTATTAATACTTTCACATTTCTTCTTAAAAGTGTTTTTTTCAAATGATTATGATTAGATGACGTTCTCATGTTTAACTTATTAAGAATATTGATGGAGGATAATTAACCTATATTTGTTGGTGTCTTATTTTTTTTATGATTTATTGCTTCTTTTTTTAATTCTCATGGTTTTCACTTCTATAATCCCCATATTATGTGGCACTATTTTTCTATTTTACGCTGTTACATGTTGATTAGAACATGAACATTACCTATGAACAAATCATTGTATACAACATTTAAATTTCCGATAATTGATATATTTTTATGTTTACATATTAATTGTAGCGACACAAGCCTCATACACAAAATATTATATATTTTTGACATAAATATCCAATAAAAACAACATAATGATCCAGAGGCCTATATTAATTGGAAGAGTTTTTAATAATTTTTAATATGTAACTAAAACAAAATATATTTATCTTCTTGTCTATAATGTTCTCTGGAATCCTTTTTCTCTTCAAAAATAGAATAGATTAACATCAAGAAAAAATATTGAAATGGGTGAGATATAAAGTATGTTGGGGTATAGGATTGATGATGATGCCTAACATATGAGTCAAAAGTCATAACCAGATACCAAAAAAATAAGGATCATGAATAATAATAACATATAATGACCTAAAGAACACATAGTCAACCTATCATGGATATAATGGAATATGGTTACAACATAAATCAGGATATAATAATTTATCATGGTTAACTACCAAGAAAACAAAACAATGCGGAAAAAGTCCCATAATAGAATATAATTAATCCACAATACCATAAATATAGTCTCATGTATTATAGAAATTACCTATGTATTTTGGGAAATATATGCTCACACACAACATAAAATATAAATGATTATGTGTTCCATAAAAGAAAATTAATTACATGTCACAAGCATATGAAATACACATGGAATGTAATGGGTTATGAAATCGAACCTCATAAGATATTCAATGGTTTTTAAAAGCATGGAAAGGGTGGGGGGGAATAAAATATTTTCAGCATTAATATTTTATTAAATAATAACTTGTCTCAAATAGGGATAATATTTGACTAAACAATCATGAGAAACTATAGAGAATTGTCTTTATAATTGACCTTCTAAAAAATATTAATTATGGAATTGATAAAATAAATATAAATATTTATAGAATATATAATTTCATTCTAGATAGTGGTAAAAAAAGTGGCTAAACCTAAAATAGATCAAATTTTAATAAATCATGGATGTGTAAAAATGTTTATGAAAATTTTCCATAATGGATTAAAATATTGAAAAGTTCTACTTATTCAGGTTTGATTTTAAAGGGGTCATTAAAAAACATAAGGATTGCATAACCCTAAAAAATAAATGGAAATAAAGAATGATATATATGTAAGATACATATATAAATAATTTATAATCCTTCCATAACATTAAATAGAGATTCAATGTGATGGTAGGTATAAATAAGGAATAATACATAGAAAGTTTGGTGGATTAGAGAGTACCCATACCTTAGATCAGGATTAATTATTCCCTACCACATAATTTCTGGAATAATGAATTTATATTTATTAAAAAAAAATTGATCCAAATTCCACTATTTTTAATATTATTTTTATGTTATTCATTTGTTATTTATTTGAAATATCATGTCTATAATGTCGGTCATAAGGTTTTTTATTTCATGGTTCGAAGAACAGAGATATTTGTACATAGTTATCAGGGTATTTCGATATGGTTCCATAACTATTAAATCATTAAGTCTTGTTTCACTAGTCATTATTGGAGTTTTAAATGGTTTTAAATTTAAAATAGTAATGAAATAAAAAATTTTCATATAGTATGAATATTATAGTTTTAGGGTTAGATATTATGGGTTGTTTTTATAACCATGATGAACATATGTAGTTTAATTTACCTATATGACCATTTATCCATTAAAAAATATGAATAAATATATAATATACTACATTCATTAATTTTTTATAATAATAAAATTATTATCACTAACATTGAATAATGTGGTAAAAAATAAATGTATGTTTTTATGGTTGTGGTGAACCTACCATATTGAAAACACCATTATTTATTTTAGAATAAAATAATAATGTAATGGATAATGAATATTACACCATAATATTAACATTTTTTTATTTTTATAATATTTTTTTATTATTCATAGTTAAAGGATAAGATATGGGGTGCTAAAAGTAGAAACAAATTGGCTAACGTTCGGCTGAGAATTTACCTCTAATTTTGGGCGTCACCTTTTAAGCATCCACAAAATACTAATTTGAATGGTATTTAGTTAAAATATATCCACTAGAAAGTGGATAGAATTATTTTATTGAGATATTTATATAAATTTAAAAATAATTAATTCTTACATGTTTTGAGGGAAAGGGGTGGTCTATGGGGGTATTTATAAGGGTATGAGAGGGGGTTTTTAATATTATATTCATTAGATTATTATTTCTTTTAAAAAATATAAATTGTGTGTAATATAGTGATTAAATAAATTTATTAGTGCATTTGAGCTTTAAAAAATTGTTTTTACATCAACCTTGCCTTATAATTTATTTTATTTACCTTATAATGAAAAATATATTTTTTGTCATGTTTCACAACTATTAAAATTAAGATATTTTATAAATACAATAAAAAATTCATCAAATGAATTATTTGACATGAAAATTCCATAAAATGATATAATTTTTATGAAAATAATTTTTTTATGTGATAATATTAATTTGTAAATTATATCCTTATTTAATTATAAAATAATTGATATTAATATCAATTTTTTAGTAATTTTAAAAATTAAATATTTTCTTTTAAAATTATATTATAATTATAATACAATGTAAAATTAGTTTATATGCAAATTTTATGAAAAAAATATTACTTTTATATGTATATATTTATCAGAAAAATATCAATAAAACTTATTTATTTGAAAGAACACAAAAAATATTTTTTTATCATTTTTAAAACATTTATTTATTTATACGATGATATAATATAGATTTTTTATATGATTGGAAAAAAATATTTAAAAATAATACAGGTGAGGTTACAATTCTAATGGTCATGTAACTTTTCTTAAAGGCCCAATAACTATTCCAGTGGTCAGATTATTATTCCGACGTTCATATTTACAACAGTCATATGGGATCCCACCGTTGAGTGAATGACACATTTTTCATTCATTCATAATTAAATTCTCTATTCTCCCAAGGCTAAATATATTTTCATTTTAAAAATTAATATTTCATTACTAATATTCATACTCTACTCTACCATGGTTTTTTGTGAGTTTCATCATTATATGGGATCATGTAGATAAACATTTTCATATTATAGTTATCTTATTTTATATTTTTTCCCACAAACAATTTCAATTATTTTGTTTATATTTATTCTAATGATATATTTTTTAATTTAATATAATCAATTTTGATTGTTTCAATCAATTTTTGCATGTGATTTATATAAAATTTCATTACTAAATATGAAAAACATGTATCATTAGAAGATAAATTTCATTGATTTTTTTAGTTTGTTACATTCATCATCAATAAAAATAATTTAATAGAAATTTTATTTCACCCAAAAATTATACATAAAAATTAGGGTACATAAATTTCTTTGAATCATTTGGTTATCATGCTTCCGCCTCGTACATAAGTTTCTTCCATAGTACATTGACATTTTGGGTGATATTTATACATTGAAATTGGCCTATACGGTAAAATTACTTCATGGGTTTCTCATTATAAGAGAAATAACGCTATAACTGTACAAATAAATATTTCATATATATTATGAGTATTCTATTTACATACTCAACAAGGATACATGGGACATGTCATTAACATGAGACAGAGTTGTGGGGAGTGCTTGTCGTCCGACCAAAGCTCAATTGTGATCAAGAATATCAAAGGGGCGATGTATCTGGGACACAACTCTCTTTCACCCCCAATATCATGAATATCATACACAAATTTAAAGGGATTAAAAAATTATATCCAGCCACATATTCAGAGTATTTATGATGACCTTGAACACAATTCCTTTATTAACTACGAGTCTTCCTAAAATGATTCTGAATGGTTATATCCTTTTCTACTGTCACATCGAGCATATTATATCCCAGTAGTTTTAGCACAAAAAAATAATTATAGAAAATAAGTATACCAAATTTCTTCACGTAGATGGATTCATAAAGAGACAATTGGATTATTTACTAGATGCTATTATAGTATGACAAACCAAGTAAAGGAGGGATTGGACCTTGTCATTCATTGATGTCCATCGTGCATACACATTACATGTCTTCTTGTTTCTGAATAATTTGTTCAAATTTTCCATCTGTTTGGGGATACTAGGTTTTATAGAAGTTTAAAATATTGTTTAAATAAATTTTGGATAATTTTCTATAATATATAGTTTTTAACACTCTAAGGTTTTTTTTAAATATTTTGTTAAAAATACTTTGTTCAATAGATTTATGTATATGGAACATCAATGTAAAATGACTCATGACATATTATCTCAAAATTATTAATAAATTATATATTTTATAATACCTATAACATATAAATAGTCAGTAATAAATTTACATTTTATATGAATAAAAATTGAATAATTAATTTATTATATTATTAAAAATGGATAGATATTTCTCAAATAACTGTATCAAGTGATTTATAATTAAACCCCCAACTTTTAAAGTGCAATAATGATAATATATGATATTATAATATATTTAATAATATATTAATAATAATTAAACTATAATTTGGTATGGAATAATACAAAGAACCATTAATGATCAGATTTTTTATTTTTCAATAAAAGTTATATTTCTTTATATTTATTAATTTCATTTAAAAATGAAATTATAATTTTTATTAATTTTAACTAGAAAATTATAATTTATTTTTTATATTTATAATTTTAAAATTATCTTATTATTAATATTTTTAATTATTATGAATTACTTGATTTCGAGGTGAATAATTATAAATACACTTATCACTATATTCATAAATGTAAAATTTTATAATTATGTAAGTGTAAAATAAAATATTATAAAAAAATTCAATATCAAAATTTATTAAGTAGTAAAGCACTATATTTTCAAATACTATTATTAAATTATATAACAAATATTTAAGAAGATAGGAAATATTTTCCATTAAAATATAGTTTTTTAACAATCATTCTAGTAAAATAGAATTTTTCATTAAAATATGTTTTAGATTACTATGAAATACATGTAAATTAATTTATATATAATAAACCAATTTATAACATTAAAATAAAATATACTGATAATTTTATATAATAAAAAATATGAAAACTAAAAATATAACTATTCTAAAAATGATATTTTATGTTATATGTGATAATGTTAAAAACAATTTTCGAAGGCATTGAATTTTTTCAGATAAAATATTTTTAATATTATTAATATATAGGAAAAAATAATTCAATATGGGCCATACTTATTTTAGGAAATAAATATATTTTAATAATAAAAACTTACTAAAAAAATTTAAAAGTGAAAATTCAAAGTGTAAAAGACATAATGACTTGTTTAAAAAAACATTTGAAAATCAATGGATGAATGATTATAAAAATAAAATCATGCATTACTCCACTTTTGATTAAATTTTTCCCAAACTCGTTATTTGAAGGATTGTTTTTCATTATATTCATTTGAAATATTTACAAAAATTCAAATATAACCAATTATATAAGGGGCCTCTAACCACCCCTTAAAATTCACTAAAATAATTCCACATCCCCATGAAACTATATGTGTTTTAATTACCCCATAATTCCCATTAAATTACATTATCATTTTTTGACATGAATTAGTCATAATCCCTCAATTTCTAGGGAGTCCTCAAAGGGAAATCTTTGGACATCAACGCGAGTACTCGGTTTTCATCACGTATTTTTCTTTATATCTTATATTTTCAATTCTAATTTCCTAATTTAAAAAATAAAAATAAAAATGTTGTGTTTATAATGATAGTTATTATTCTAATGTAATTACTATAAACAACATTTCCTATTTTCCATTATGAAGAATTTAATATCCAATCAAGCATTGTGCAAACTACCACATGCATGGAGTGAAAGATTTTGTTTTTCACCACATCATTTATTCACTAATTATAAAGGTAATATTTTATAATTAATATGAAATATATAATATAATTATGACTCTTCATAGTAAAAATATAATCCAACTTATTTTACAGCCTTCCATATAGAAATGAAAATGTTTACTGTGTGTGTTGATTAGCACCACCTCTATGAAGTAACAGATCTCTACATTCATCTTTTTTTCATTATTTTTTTAAAAAATATTAAAAATATGATTTATCAATTTAATATAATTTAAATAATATAATCATTCTTCCATAATAATAATATTATTCAACAAGAAACCACATTCATATTAATAATCATTGATAACTATAGTATGTTCATGTTCGGGTTAGTCTGACCAAGTAATTGAAAATTGTTATAAAATAATATCATGGATAACTATAAAAACATTATTAATGAGTATATATGCTATATATATAGATATAATGATATAATTGTTGATCCATGAAGGTAATATTTATATTAAACTCATTAATTAAAATATCATCATTCTTTTGTTAAAGATCGCTGAAACATGCCTGTCACCAATTTCATTAACATTAAACATTATCAAAAATTCATTGAATGAGATTATAAAATTATATAATATCTAATATAACTATTTATAATATATTAAAAATTATATTTTGGTGAAAAATGAATAATAATACTTTCATTATGAAACTCTCTATGAATGATCAGGATTACATGCGTCAATTCTTTAATATAAATAACAGCTAACCAATATATACATAGAGAATAATTATGAATAATATTTATTCAAGGTTATCAAAATAAATAATGTTTTTATATATGTTATTAATAATTTTTTATAAATGATATTAAATTGCTTTAGTGTAAGTCATGAATTAATTTATAGGGGTTCTTTGTTTCATATTTAATTTTTTATGTACATTCCTTATTGTGCATAATGATATCCTTTATATGGTGTGATTATTGACTAATGAAATTATTTTTTGATATTTAGGTATTTGATAGATCTTTAGAGCCATATAATACACATTTCATTAAATTTCATCAGATTAAGAAGTTACAAATGATGTAAGGTATTTTTCAACACAAATCCTTTCATTATGTTTTAATTATTTTAGAAATTATTGATTCCTTGAATGATTTATTCCATACTAAGTTATCATTCAAAATTATATGGAATTTTTATTTTGAAAAATTAAAATTATAATTCAAATATTCTTTTTATTTAATTTCTTCCCTATAAAATTTATAACATTTCTGATAATAATTTACACCCTCTTTTAATGAAGGATTCCCATAATTGTCCATATTTTTCTTTTCCTAATAAAATTATCATTTATATATAGAAATATAATTATGTGTTAAAACATGTGAATATAATATATCCATTAAAATATTTTCCAAATATTTTCTTCACATTATGATGTTTGTTTTCTATAAAATCATTTCAAAACTTTTTCTGAACCATTAAACCCCAATTTTTTTACCACACAATCAATTTTTATTTTGATAAACGTTTTATCATTTGAAGGATATATTATTGAAATTAATTATCAAATGTATGTGATTTAAAAATATTTGAATTAACATTTTTTAAAACTACTTTACAATTCCAAGTTTTTATTATTATTTTTTTTAATGTATTCTTTTTGTGAATAATTTTTTCAGATATTTTTTTTGAAACCATTATGTGTTTTAGGTATTTATTATTGATATTTTTTTCTATTTCTTTATTTATAAAATTAATTAATTTCTTATTCTCAAATGGTAGGTTTTCTAAATACTCATTTTACTGTTTTAAAATGTTCATATTTAATCGAATGGATTTAAAAAATTAAAAACTATTTAACAATTTCACTACTAATTACTTTCTATAAATAAAGTTATGATTTTTTGGAAATAATTATTCCTAATCCACTATATAACCGTTCTTATGAAATAATCCTTTTTGCATGATTGGGTTGTAGTTATCAATTTTTTACATTATTGAGGTCAATTTTGGTGAAAATGTATAAAAATGATTTGAACCCCATTTTTTCAAAAGTTCTTTATAATGTGATTAATGGTTTTTTAAAAGGGACACAAATATATATGGATTTATTTTTGTATGGTCTTATATCTGGCTCAATGAATTGGTTTAGGATTTATATCTCATGTGATAATATTGGGAATCAGGTATTGATGCTCCCTTCACCGACTATTCCATGAGAATCAAGATATTACACCTTGTCAACTCTGTTTAGGGAATTTAGGTAAATATTCCTAATCCCCTATGGGAATCATCTAGTGATCCCTCCTCAACCATTTTTTTGAAAATGGCTACTGATTCTTACTACATTGTTTTATTATTTAAACACCAATGTTAGTGACAAAGTTATATTTTATGCATCACATCAATGACCTATAATATATTTATTCCAATTATTATACACTATGTAAAATGTTTATTTTCTCATTTATTACTCATTTATTCAATGGTATATATTTTTTCATTTAATATTATATGTCATATTATAATTGATTATGGATTACACTTATTATTCAATTTTCCCTGTAATAATATATCTCATGATATCAAGTTTTCATATATGATTATTTTTATACCCATGATGAAATATTGATGATTTTTACTTTATTATGAATTTTAGTGCACCCCAATCAAATTTTTAAATACCCCAAGTCAGGATGATGAGTATAACCAATAATGTGTATATAAGGTAGTCATGTATTGTTTGATTATGAATCAATTTTCACAAGTTTTGTAAAATAAGTTGTATATGTAGTTAATATTATGTGAATATAAAACTTTAGTTATCCAGTTGGGTGTGACTATTTATAAATGAAATGATTAATCATGTGAAATAATGAAATATGTTTCTTTATTTATCATGGGTCACTTCAGGGATATACCATGGAACCTACTCGAATATAAACGAGATTGGTGTTCCAAGAATCCTTCCTAGTTCTTCAAGGTTTGAAATTCCATATATATTGAGTAACATGTCATTTTGAATTATAATTAATGTGATAAGTCTTTGTAAGAACATATACTAAAAACCAAGGGAAATTATTAACTATGAATTTTTTTAGAATAACATTGACAAAGTCCAAGATGATGTTTTCCCATTTCCATATAGGCATTGTTAATGTTTTGATCATTTTGAGGGACTATTTACTCTATGTGTTCTCTTTAAGACATACCTAAATCATTGATGCATATTTCAGGATATCCTTCGTCATATTAAACTCCCATTAGTTCTCATAAATATAACAATACATATTCATGATCTATAGATGAATGGATGAACTATACCAATGTGAATAATTTGATAGATCCTTTAAAATATAGGTCTTATATAACCCACATTTTCATATACTGACTGTTATAACTCCCTATTCACCAAATGATAACAAAGTGGGTTTCCTTTTTCTTATAGCTTCAACTGCCTTTTGTATATTCACATAATCACTATGATATTCCTTTATTATAACTAAAATGGATTTTTGAGTAATCATTGCGGATAGGTGGGATATTTTTCCATGAATTATGAATTCATTGTCCATACTTTTCAAGTCTATGAAATTTGGTTCCTTCTCAAATCTAATCATTAATAAGGATACAAAATCCTTCATACATAATGATTCTACCACTATATTTTCTTTCTCATGATTGAAATAGATCTAGTGGTAATAATTATTTACTAGCTCTAATTTTATTCACTTGTTTATATTAAACACTTTCTTTGTGACTATATACTTGAGGCTCATATTATCCGTATATAATTCAAAATTTTCACCATAGATATAATTCCTAGAAATATAATATGTGAAAAATGTTGAAACAAACTTTAGATCTTTTGATGAGTAATTATAATCTATAACATTAAACAACCAGAAAGATTATATTATCACTTTATAATATTTTATCAGTACACATCCAAAGACATTCAATGAATTCTTGATATATACATTCAAAATTTCCCCACATGAGCAAAGTGAGAGTAATTTTTTAGTGATTAGCCTTATGTTTTTTTAGAATAAACACTATTTTAATTCATTATTGTAGACAAATTCATTATTTTATATAGGATTTATTCCCATATAAGTTAGATTGTTTAATGGGTTTTAAAATCATGATAATTTTATAATAAACCAACGATAATACCTATCTAGTTCATTGAAACGATAGATATCTGGAATGATGATGGATTGGGCCACTCCTCACCCTTATTTATCATATAAGGATGCAGATATATCCCTTTTATGGTGATACTATATCTCATGAATTGTAGCGACTATAGTTTTTTGTCCTTTCAGACTTTGGAATATTTCTACGAATAATTCCAGAGCTATGCGCGAAGACGGTGTGCGATTCCGAGGCCCGGTGTGCCCAGAATTAATTTTATAAAAATATTAAGTATTTTTTATACTATTCACATGGAGGGGGTGTGATATCTCCTAAACAGTAGCTCAGAACGGGAATCTGAGTGCACGGTTGCGTCATGAATGTGCTGTTTACTCTAGGAGAGGTGTAAACATTGCGGGAGCGGGCCTACGGTGAGAAACGCCACGAGGGGCGTTTTCGTAATTAAATGGAGAAGTTAGTGTGTGAGTGTCGGCTCAAATAACATCTGAACGGAGTCTCGGATGGAAAATTTGAGTCCGGCGTTGCGTTCAGAACGGTGCGTTTACCCTAGGGGTGACCTTACTTTTGTTCGCATCAGTCATCGGGTCCGACGCGGGTTTGGCGCCGGCGGGCGGCTGATATAAATATCAGTGCCCCCCACCCTTTATCGTTCCTCTCGACGTTTTTCTCTGTTTTTTGCCGCCGCTTCACGGAATCGAGAAAATGAAGCTCCCACGAGCTTGGAATTCGACGGAGGACATTCCAGGAGCGCGTAGCGGAAGCTCTGGAGCGCGGATCTAAGGCAGAACGTCGGCGTTTCGCCCGCGAGGTAGGCAGATTTGAGTTTTAACCCTCAATCCATGTTTTGCAGCTTTTTTCTAAAAATTGAAGCCGTAGCAGTGTAGATCGGGTCCCGAGGGTCATGTAGACGCCTCCAGATCGCAAAAATGACCTCCGGGGTGCCCCCGGCGGTTTGCCGGCGCGGCCCCGGCGATGGCGGAGCCCGGCGGCCCGCGGAGGCCCGCGGCGGAGCCGTGGCGGAGCAGCAGCGGCTGGCCGCCTCGCATGGCGCCGCGCGGCGAAGGGATGCCGGCCAGGGTGGGACGGCGGTGGCGGCCGGTCCGGCGGGCCGGACCTGCCGGTCCGACCTCTCTTCTCATACGGGGGTCTTTAAACCCCCATATCTTGCAATCCGGGAGCCGGATTCGCGCGCCGCTTGCGGCGACACGACCCTGACGAAGAGGTGAACCCTCCGGTGACGGTTAGAGGGTTTAAAGGTTTGGGATCGTGGCCTGGGAGCTAGAAACGTCGTATAAAAAAAATATGATTTTATAATTTCACGACTTCGGGCCATTGTAACTTCAACCCGGAGCGTCCGATCGACGTGCCGTCAGTGGCGGTGAGACCCTGATGGTACGAAGGACTTTTTGAGATGGTTTTCGGGTGTTGGGACTGAGAACGTGCTGCGGGCCCCATGAGGCAGGGTTTTGGCGTTTGCGGAGAAACGCAGCTTTTGCACCAGGAGTCCAATTTTGGTGGATGAATAGTCGATCCTGGGTTTTTTTCGAGAGTAACGCAATGGTGTGATCCGTTCGATGAGTTTCGGAATCCAAGCGTGGGCCCCAGACGAGCTGGGCTTCGGTGAATAGTGCCTTTTTCACCGGGTGTCCGTTTCGGACGAGCGAGTAGTCGATTATGCATGTTTTTCTGAGGGGATCGTCGTGGTGTGATCCGCTCGATGGGTTTCAGGATCGTTGTGTGGGCCCCGCATGAGCTAGCTACGGTGAATAGTGACTTTTTCACCGGTGCTCCGTTTCGAGCGAGTAAACAGCCTATCCTGCATGGTTTTCCGCATGGAACGTGATGGTGGCCTCGGTTTTGGCTTAAGAGGTGCGCAGTGTGGCGTTGTGGCGGGTCACTCGGGTTAGCGACGTTTGGACAAGGAGTGGTTGAGGGTTGTCCCTTGGTTCGTTCCTACGAGGTTTCGTGTGGCATCACAACCTTCATAAGGGTTTATGATCCTCTCAATGGGATGTTTAAACTGTTAGTGTTGTGGTATCCCTCTGGTGGGCCCGAAGTGGATCCTCTAGCATCTTTTTCCTAGATCGGGTTCTTGGTATCGCTGTGACCGCTTATTTACGGGCGGCGTTCCCCTATCTAGCAGGTTTATCCCGTAGGGTTTGTGTCATCATTGAAAATATGATCCCCTATGCGGTGGGCCGTGCTCCGTAGGGTTGTGGCATCGTCGGGTATACGATCCCCTACTCAGCATGTGGTTTCTAGTAGGGTTATATTATCGTTGGTCATGTGATCCCCTACTCAGCGCGTGGTTTCGGTAGGGTTGTGACATCGTCGGTTCGATCCCCTACATCACGAGTTATACCAGATAGGGTTCCGGTAACGTCGTGACCATCTTTATATGGATGATGATCCTCTATCTGAGTGTGGAGTTTCAGTCGAGCGCTAGATCGGGTTGTGGTATCCCCCAACGGATCCTGGGTGTGATCCCCTATCTGTAAGAACTATGTATGCCAGATCGGGTCGTGGTATCCCCCATCGGACCCTGGGAGTGATCCCCTTTCTGTGAGCTTCGTATACCGGAGTGGATTCTGGTAGCCCTTAGCGGACCCTAGGAGCGATCCCCTATCTGAGAAGTTTGGTGGTTCTGTTGTTTCAGGGAGGTTTCCTTAGTGATGCTATCCGACGAGCGTGATCTCTCGGGTGAGCGTCTGATAGGTTTGTGAGAGACCCGATGGAGTGTATCTCTCGGATGAGTGTCTTCTGGGATGACATTGATCGTGTGGTGTACTCTCCTGGTTGTGGACCGTTGCTGGTGACGAAGTCGGTACCTCTTGTGGCTTTTTGGCGTGATATGAGTATATATAGAATTGATCAAGGTGTATGTATGGTCATACACCTGAGCTGAGCTGAGCTTACTAGTTGTGCTTAACTGAGGATGGTCACGAGATGGAGATTCTCCCTCGTATGGGTTCCCTCTGGCTAGGTTGAGAAAACTGTTGCCTTTCAGATGCTCCCTTGGGTTTTGGGTTTTTGTGGTGCCTACTGAGTAAGTTTATACTCACCCCTGCATGGGCTTTGCCCGCACATGATTGTGTCTTGTGCATACCACATTCCTTTTAATGGAGTCCTAGGAGGACCCGGAGTAGGCGGAGCTTAGTGAGCGAGTTGATCGGGGTGTCTACCGGAGCTGTGGTGAGGGATCTTTCCGGCAAGTGTTTGTGGCAGCGTTCCCCTTCTTCAGAGAAAGTTATACGTCCTTTGTAGTTTTCTTTGGTGGGCTATGTTTCTCCCTTTGTACATTTGTTGTTCACTCTGGTTTGGGATAGATTTTATGCATGCATTTACTTTTCAGTTTGTATATCTCTGCACTATTGCATGGAGGTGTTTTTGGGTGTGTGTGTGTACAGGTACCTTAGGCTAATGCCTCCCATGTGTGTGATAGCCTACTCGGCACTGGTCACCAGCCCCTGGCCTATTGGAGGCGGGCTTGGGGAGTCATGGCTCGAGTCCCGTTGGGTCGGGTCATGACAGAGTGGTATCAAAGGAGGTTCCACATTTGAGATCTCAGAGTGTAGCTGGTCTAGCTGTGAGCTTGGTTCGGGTTGCATAGCGGCAATGTTAGGATGTTTTGAGTTCGGCTTTCAGGCCAGGGACTCCAGGGTTGGTGCGGCGGCCGACATATCCATACACCAGGACTCTGATAGCCTGCCTTTCGACTCGTACATTCGTACACTGGTTGCATGGACATAATGGTACATGCATCATATAGGACTGGGTTTTTGGGTTTTCCATGTCCTTCTTGAGTCAGCTCTCCAGATATACTCTTTGACCATGGTGCGTCTTGAATGTATTTCAGGATCCCTCCATGACGACAGCCAGCGAGGGTTCCGCAGCAGGATTGTGCTGATGACCCGCCCCGTGTAGTGGATGTGGAGCAGGGCGCAGGTTCGGAGGTTGCACCTCTAGGTGGTCTGCCAGTTGAGCCACCACCTTTCGAGCTACTAGTTGTGCCGGCGGTGCAGGACGAGGTTGCGCGTAGGCTGAGTGCACTGCACGAGTTCCAGAGGCAGTGTCCTCTGAGGTTCCGGGGTGATCCAGACCCCCAGGCTACTGATGACTGGCTTGAGGCAGTCACCTGAGTTTTCCTCTTAGTGAGGACACCACCAGATCAAGTGGTGGTCCTAGCGGCGAGCCTTCTGCATGGTTCTTCCAGGCGATGGTGGAGTTTGGTGACATAGTCCCATGAAGAGGAGACGCTCACGTGGGCATAGTTTGAGCGGCTCTTTAGGGAGGATTTCTATCCGGTGACGCTGAGGTCAATGCGGATCCAAGAGCTTCTGCAGCATCGATAGGAGAGCATGAATCTGTCAGAGTACTTAGTGAGGTTTACAGACCTGTCGCGCTACTCCCGAGATATGGTTCGGGACCTGTTCTTTAGGGATCAGACCTTCGAGTAGGTATTACGTAGGGACAACCGAGCAGGTGTGGTTTCCTTGTGCCTTCCCACCTATGATGGAGTGCTGGATCGAGCGTTGGTGGTGGAGAGTTTTCTGGCTGAGTAGATTCCCCCTGTTAGTGCTGGGCAATCGAGGGCTAAGACTTTTTCAGTCGGATCGACATCTGGTAGCCGACGACAGACTCAGGGGTCAGGACGTGGTCGATGTTTCAGGAGGCGACCCCAGGATGGAGGATCTGAGTCTTAGGTCTCACAGGGATCCCAGGCTAGTTTTGGTCATCCGTAGGAGAGGCAGTGTTACACTTTCGATGGTCGGAGACATCATGCTAGAGATTGTCCGACCCGACGTGCTGCTGAGAGGGAGTCGGTCGATGGACCGCCTTGGCAGATGCAGCTTCTCGAGCAAGGGGTTCTGTATAGCGGCGGACATGGCGGTGGAGCTGGTGCAGCGGGAGGTGGTGGTAGGCAGTACCAGTTGCAACCACCCCCACCCCCAGGTGGTCCACGCCAAGCTCAGGGAGCTGGTGACCGAGGGCGAGGATAACTGAATGCCCTAGAGGCAGTCGACCCAGAGGCACCGCGGATGGATAGGGGTACGCCTTGTGTCTTTTCTACTTACTGCAGTAGTTTGATAGACACAGTTTAGTGGTACCCTCCTTTTTTTTGCTTGATCGAGTTTTGTTTAGGGAGTTGGTAAGACCCTGTGTCGGTGTTTGTTGGTGATCTCGCTGGTGTGTGAGACCAAGTTGAGAGTCCAGTCGCTTTCCTTATGCTTAGAGCTTTTCGAGGATGAAAATTCCTAAGGGGGGGAGGATGTAGAGACTCGGGTTTTTGGTCCTGTCAGGATTTGGAATATTTCTACAAATAATTCAAGAGCTTTGCACGAAGACGGCGTGCGATTCCGAGGCCCGGTGTGCCCAGAATTAATTTTATAAAAATATTAAGTATTTTTTATACTATGCACGTGGCAGGGGTGTGATATCTCTTAAAGTGTAGCTCATAACGAGAATCTGAGGGCACGGTTGCATCCGGAACGTGCCGTTTACCCTAGGCGAGATGTAAACATTGCGGGCGCGGGCATGCGGTGAGAAAAGCCACCAGGGGCGTTTTCGTAATTAAATGGAGAAGTTAGTGTGCGAGCATCGGCTAAAATAACATCTGAACGGAGTCTCAGATGGAAAATATGAGTCCGCCGTTGCGTTCAGAACGACGCTTTTACCCTAGGGGTTACCTTACTTTTGTTTGCATCGGGCGTCGGGTCCGAGGTGGGTTTGGCGCCGGTGGGCGGCTGATATAAATATCTGCGCCCCCCCCTTTATCGTTCCTCTCGACGTTTTTCGCCGCCGCTCCGCCGAATTGAGAAAACGAAGCGCCCACGAGCTCGGAATTCAACGGCAGACATTCCAGGAGCACGTAATGGAAGCTCTGGAGCGCGGATCTAAGGCAGAACGTTGGCGTTTCGCCCCTGAGATAGGCAGATTTGAGTTTTAACCGCCAATCCCGTTTTTGCTGCGTTTTTCGCCAAATTAAAGTTGTAGCTGTGTAGATCGGGTCCCGATGGTCGTGTAGATGCCTCTGAATCGCAAAACGGACCACCGGGGTGCCCCTGGCGGTCCGCGGCGGAGCAGCGGGGGCCAGCCGCCCAGCGCGGTGGCGTGCGGCGGAGCCGCGGTCGAGCGCGGCGGAGGGCCGCCAGCCAGGGCGGGCCAGCGGCGACGGCTGGTCCGACCTCTTTTCTCATACGGGGGTCTTTAAACCCCCGTATCTTGCAATCCGGGAGCCGGATTCACGCGCCGTTTGAGGCGACGCGACCCTGACAACGAGGCAAACCCTCCGGTGAGGGCTTGATTGTTTAATGGTTCGGGATCGTGGCCCGGGAGCTAGAAACGTCATATAAAATAATATTATTTTATTATTTCACGACTTCAGGCCGTTGTAACTTATACCCGGAGGGTCTGATCGACGTGTCGTCCTTCGCGTTGAGACCCTGATGCTACGACGGACTTTTTGATATGGTTTCCAGGTGTTGGGACTGAGAACGGGGTGCGGGCCCCAAGTGGCCGGGTTTTGGCGTTTGCGGAGAAACACAGCTTTTGCACCAGGAGACCGATTTTGGCGGAAGAATAGTCGATCCTGTGTGTTTTTCTGAGAGCAACGCAATGGTGTGATCCATTCGATGAGTTTCGGAATCTAGGCATGTGCCCCACTCGAGCTGGGCTTTGGTGAATAGTGCATTTTTCACCGGGTGTCCGTTTCGGACGAGCGAGTAGTCGATTCCGCTTGTTTTTCCAAGGGGATCGCCATTGTGTGATCTGCTCGATGGGTTTCGGGATCATTGTGTGGGCCCGCATGACCTAGCTATGGTGAATAGTGCCTTTTTCACCGGTGCTCTGTTTCAGGTGAGTAAATAGCCTATCCTGCATGTTTTTCCGCGTAGAAGGTGATGGTGGCCTCGGTTTTGGCATAGGAGGTGCGCAGTGTGGAATTGTGGCGGGTTGCTCAGGTAAGCGACATTTGGACTAGCAGTGGTTGAGGGTTTTCCCTTGGTTCGTTCCAACGAGAGTTTGTGTGGCATCACAACCTTCGTAAGGGTTTGTGATCCTCTCGATGGGATGTTTAAACTGTTAAAGTTTTGGTATCCCTCTGGTGGGCCCAGAGTGGATCCTCTAGCATCTTTACCCTAGATTGGGTTCTTGGTATCGCTGTAACTGCATATTTACGGGCAGTGATCCCCTATCTAGAAGGTTAATCCCTTAGGGTTTGTGGCATCATCGGAAATATGATCCCCTACACGGTGGCCAGTGCTCCGTAGGGTTGTGGCATCGTCAGGTATACGATCCCCTACTCAGCATGTGGTTTATAGTAGGGTTATGGTATCGTTGGTTATGCAATCCCCTACTTAGCGCGTGGTTTCGGTAAGGTTACAGCATCGTCGGTTCAATCCCCTACATCGCGAGTTATACCAGATAGGGTTCTGGTATCATCGTGACCATCTTTATATGGACTATGATCCTCTATCTAACTGTGGAGTTTCTAACGAGCGCCAGATCGGGTTGTGGTATCCCCCAACGGATCCTGTGTGTGAACCCCTATCTGTGAGAACTACGTATGACAGATCGGGTCGTGGTATCCCCCAGCGGACCCTGGGAGTGATCCCCTATCTGTGAGCTTCGTATACTGGAGTGGGTTCTGGTATCCCCAATGGGACCCTAGGAGCGATCCCCTATCCGATGATTTTGGTGGTTTTGTTGTTTCAGGGAGGTTTCCTCAGTGATGCTATCTGACAAGCGTGATCTCTCGGGTGATCGTCTGAGAGGTTTGTGAGAAACCTGATGGAGTGTATCTGTCGGATGAGTGTCATCTGGGATGACAACGATCATGTGGTGTACTCTCCTGGTTGTGGACGGTTGCTGGTGATGAAGTCGGTACCTCTTGTGGCTTTGCAGCGTGATATGAGTATATCTGGATTGTTCAAGGTGTATGTATGGGCATACACCTGAGCTGAGCTGAGCTGACTAGTTGTATTTGGCTGAGGATGGTCACGAGATGGATTTTCTCTCTCATCTGGGTTCCCTCTGGCTGGGTTGAGCAGACAGTTTCCTTTCAGTTTCTCCCTTCGGTTTTGGGTTTTTGGGGTGCCTACTGAGTATGTTTATACTCACCCATGCACGGGCTTTGTCTGCACATGTTTGTGTCATGTGCAGACCCCAAGCCTTTTGATGGAGTCCTAGGAGGTCCCGGAGTAGGTGGAGCTTAGTGAGCGAGTTGACCATGGTGTCTACCAGAGCTGTGCCGAGGGATCTTTCCAGCGGGTGTTTGTGGCAACGTTCCCCTTCTTCAGAGATGGTTGGACGTGCTTTGTAGTTTTCTTTGGTGGGCCCTGTTTTTCCCTTTTTACTTTTGTTGTTTCACTCTTGTTTGGGATAGATTGTATTCATGCATTTACTTTTCAGTTTCTATATCTCCGCACTGTTGCATGGAGGTGTTTATGGGTGCGTGTGTACAGGTACCTTAGTCTAATGCTTTCCATGTGTGTGATAGCATACTCAGCGCTGGTCGCTAGCCCCTGGCCTATTGGAGGCGGGCTTGGGGAGTCGCGGCTCGAGCCCCGTTGGGTCGGTTCGTGACATGAATGACATTGCATCCATCCAGATCTAACATTTACTATACATTGTATTTAACTTCTCCATTCGTTTTGTATGTATCATAATATTAAAATCATGATCATCCTTCCTAATAATTTCATAATTTAAAAGAATATTTTCTTTCAATACTACCATAAAATGTTTTAGGTAATCTCTAAAGAATCTATTTCGTAGGTCCAAGACGATATATGGTGCATTAGTGACTGTCAAGGGAAAAACTGTGAACTCAATGTTTCCAAACCATATTCCAAAGGTATAATTTGGAATATGTATTCTTTATTCAACACTAATTTATCATATGATCACCATAGGTACACCATATAATATTATTGTGGCCAACATGTCGTATTGAACAAGTCGTCAATATATTGCATAGGATACTTGTTCCTTATCATTTTTTTGAGTTCATTTTAATAAATAAAGGGGTGCACTGAGCAATCCTTATTCATAACAATGGGGAAATGTTTTTCCTAGTGGTACGTTATTAGATGCATAAAACTCTTCTAAAATTTATCTTATAACAACATAGTCAGTTTTAAACTTCAATTGGGCCATTTTGTTTGGAATCATGCATATGGGTGGAGATCAAAGTATAAATTAAATTCAAAATTCATCATCTCATTTTGGATGAAGACCATATAACTCTTCTTATAATACATAACAATAGTCCCTCACAATGGGAATGTATTCAAGAAATATTTAATCCTTTATCTTAATCATTTGAGGTTGATATGAATTCTCACATGGGAATAATATCCATTCTTAAAGAGAATATTTCAATAGATATTCAACTTATTCCTTACATATGTATAATATATAAGGATGATTCAGGATATAGGGAGTGATTTATATCACTCAAAAGGTGATATATTACTTATATGTGGAAAAAAACCCATGACCATCATATAATAAAATTACACTAAAATTAATATTATAATGTTTTTTAGGAGGATCAGTCAACAAATAATAACTAGGGAGGAGTTATTACCTTAGATGAGATAACTTATCCACTATATTTTATCCTATATAACATAATCACCATGTTTTGAGCTTCAGTTTCAATATATATATATTAAAAATTCTTGTTAGGAATAAATTTTTAGAATCATAATTGAATAACACATTCCCCTATCATGAAGAAATCACAAATATATCAATCACCACATCATTATCATGGTTCACCTCAATAGAAGTGAGAGAATAAGACCTTATATTCCCAATAATCATTACAAGTATAAGTAATTGATTATCACTAACAACCATTGGAATAGAGAATAGGATTACATAATTTCAATGTATAATGTAGTTGAAATAATAGACTATAGGATGAGTTTTTAACTGAACATTATTTTCTTCAATCACATTAGTGGCATTCTTCATCACCATATGGTAGCAAAGCTTGATTCCCCTAATTTTCAAATATAATGTATCTCCATTGAACTTTTAAGCATTCTTTAGATGTTTATTATCATAATTTTGAAACATAAAGAGTTATGTTTCCTTTCATTCATGGGATTTATCCATTGATTATATTGAATTAACATTACTTTTTAACTTTTTATCTCATAGGACTCATTAATTATATGAATCCCTAAAAATTGTCTAAAAAGTTTGGTAATAATTTAATATATCATCATAGATATAAATTTAATTAATTTTCAAATCCTTTTATAGTCTTGAAATTAATCAACTAATGATGTGGTCCACCTATCATCAGCATTGATGATAATGTTCAACACATGGCATGAAAGCCTTGTGATGTTTTCCTCAAAACCACCAATAGTTTAATCTTAATTTTATTTATCTCTAAGGAACTCCAAATCCATTTTATGTTTTAGATAATAGGTAATATATTTATTGAAAATATTCTTATTTTTACTCCCCATTCTATGGATTTTATTTTAAATGTTGGCTTCATTTTCATTATTAGATTCACCAATAGATTGGTTGATCCCTCTAGAAAATATACTAACAATATAACATTATATTATCAAAATATTTAGAGGGAATATAATTATTGATAATAAATTTAAAAATTTTCCAATAATTAGGGAAATAAATTATGTTATGATGGTAGGAGTCTTCTATTAAATAAAAGACCAAACTAGAATATTTTATTTCATAAGAAAAGTTGGTAGTTTCACATGATTAATGTTATTACTCATAAAATGATATAATAAATAATGCAAAGCATTAACCTTATCATATTCTATTTTAATAATGATATTATTCTTATTAGGGAGATCATTACACTTCCAATCGTGTTTTTTAGAATGATTCCACATATTTCATTCTATTAAATAAAATAAAAAAATTATGTATGATAATAAATAAATTATGATCATACAATGAAGTAAAGTATAATACTAGAATTAATAACATATAAATGTAATGAATATCATAAATTAGGTGTATTTAGGATTCAATATAGGATATGTAAGGAAATTTTCCTATTAGTGTTTACTAATGTATACTTATAGTAAAATCCTTATTAATGGTTGTTAAAGATTTTGTGAATTTACCTATGAATATCCCACTGAGAATGTTAAATTGGGTGTGAAATAAAAATTCATTTCCATAAACTAGGAACAGGTTGAGTTAATACAAAGTGATTCATGTTTGGGTTACTACCCCTAGGTAAATTTGTCTTAGAGCGACATCTACTTGTTTTATCTAGACGGGGATTTCAATGCCTAGAAACCACTCTCTATTTACTTTACCAAAATTTTAGGATTTATTCAAATAGATATGCATATCCCTAGAGGTTTAACTATGATATTAATATTATAACATGTTAAAATAACAATCCCTTTCTATAACAACAACTACTGTGACCTAATCAACATACTCATTTTATTACGTTATTTTTAATATAATTGTCCAATAACCAAAACACAATGATCAAGTGGCCTTGTTTCTTCTAGAGACTAGGTTTATAAAACATCAATAAGAAACTAAAACAAATTTCATTATTTTTGTCTCTATAATGTGTTATAAAATCCATTTTAGCTTCTAATACATTATAAGAAAATTTGGGGAATCCATAACAAAAAGTTGTGACCTATAGAGCCCAGTAATGAAATAACCATGATAATAAATAAGAGGATTTGTGTGAAATGCTAAATAATGATCATATAAAAATTGGATCATTAATAATAATATAATGGAATGACATAAATATTATCAAATTATAAGTTCATGTTAATATACAGAAGATGAAACAATGTAAAACTTGGAATAAGCCTAAGTCATGGCTCACTACCAATACAAGATAACATGGTATATAGAGTACCATCATGGATTAGCTACCTAATATTCTACATATCATCTCATGAGAATTAAATATTACTTATTGAATTTGGGAATTATTTTGGTGAAATAATCATATCACATAAATGAATATTGGTGAAACACAAGAAAATAAAATATATGTCATAATAATAATAAATACAAATGGAAATTAATCAGATACATAAGTATTCATCGAAAAATTTTAAAATGATATTTAATTAATATTATAAAGAGATAATGGAACTAAATTATTTGAATTTTCATATTTTAATCCATAAGAATATGAATAGAATACACATTTCATTGGAATAAAAGATCATGTGAAATTGTAGATAATTAGGTACATTACTAACCCTATTAAAATGGTTTTTGAGGAATATGTAAAATAATTTTAAAGATGTAATCCATTTGGTATTTTATTGGAATCTTAAGTAAATAAATCATTAACCCAAAAAATAGTTAATATTTTAGGATATATTTAATTTAAAAAACATTATAAGAGAGAATTAAATTAATGGATTAGGGGACAGAAATGATTCCCTTAGTAAATTTTGATTTTATTGAAGTCCTTTTGGAAAAAACACAAGAAATGTACAACCCCAGTGAAGAATAAGATAAATATATAGGAATATATGATATATATATATATATATAATATTCCATCTTTGTTAATAAATATAGGTTAAAAAGGGTTATAATAGATAAGTCATAACCCTAAGAAAAAGGGTGTTTCAAATTTTTTCCTTACATTGTGTCCAAATTCATTCTGTAATCTCACTTTAAATAAAACAATTTCATATTATATTTAATAATTTTGTACATAGATCCAATTTAAACTATATTTAATTTATTAGTAACATTTGAATTTATTTTATAGTTTTTTAATTGAGATATTATTTCTATAATCCATATCATTTAGTCTTTCTTTTTATGGTTCAATGGTGAGACACATTTTAAGGCAATTATAATAATTCTTATAATATATTTCCATAAGACTATATGTATGATGAAATTGTATTAATGACTTCAATTGAAATTTAAATTCATAAAAATTTTAAATAGTATTAAAATACAAATTGATCACATAGTAAAAATATTACCAATTGAAATTTAAATATAATAAGAGTGTTTTCAGAATGTGATGATGTAGATTTTATTTGAAGATATCACTATTTATCAATTATATAATTTGAAAATATTTATAACAAACTAATGTAAATAAATTTTCATCATAATAAATTTATTAAAACCATCTTTGATATTGGCCATATGAATGATTTATGTTGGTTATGGAGGTGGTGAACAAATAACATAGTCAACATATTGTTTATTATAAAATGAATTCAAAAAATATTAGATAATGTATATTACATAATATTATTATTATATATTTATATTAAGAATAATAATTTTATTATTTCATGATCTTTGGAAAAAAATGATGGTGGTAAAGAAGAATAAAATTAAAAGTTGTTCGGTTGAGAATTTACCTCTTCTTCTAGGTATCTCATCATTGGATACCCATTAAGGCTAATTGGAATTGTATTTGTTGAGAATAATAAAATAATACACTGTGGAGATGGATTAGAATAGAATTATGTATAAATTTGGAATGTTTTTTTGTCATAAATGGATAGAGGAGAAGGGTTGGAGATGGGTGGTATTTATATTGGGAGGAGAGAGGTCTTTGAAAGTATAAAATTCATTAGTTTATTTTATTTTTGAAGTCTATAAATAGTGATAAATATTGTGACCATATAAACTAATTATATAATGTTAGTATGAAATAATGGTTTCTGTTATAAAAAATTAAAAATTAATGAATTAATTTTTATAATGTTAAATAATTTATTTTCTATATTTCAATATCAAAAAAACCAAATAATTTAGTAAAATACCGAAATTCACCATAACCATTTTATGATTCCTAAATTCCAAAATATAAATAAATTTTATCATAATTCTTTTATAGTGTGAAAATTAATTTTCAAAAAATAATCCATTCCTAATTGTATATTAACAATTAAAATATTATGAAATTTTTTTTTGATAATTTGGAAATGTTTTTATAGTTTAATAAAATTATATTTTCAACATAACAGAAAAATAATATTAAATTTTAAACCCATTTAATGAAAATTAATTTTTTTAATTTTTTTATTTAAAATATATCTGTGAAAAAAACATTTCAATTTATAGAGATCCAAAAACATATTTGATAATTTAAAAAAAAATTATATCAGGATATAAATTTTCTATATCTTCTTTTTATAGGACACCAAAATATTATTTTATAATTATTTCAGATTGGTAAAAATTCCAACACTCAAATTGATATTCTGAACATTCATATTTTTATTCATGTGGTAATATTACTATTTAATCTATTAGATTTATAATGGTAATATGGGTTCTATAGCTTCTATAAATACTTCATTTTTTATTCATTATTTATGATTATCTATTTTATATAAACATTATATATATTTTTATTTATTTATTTCCAAAAATTTTATTCGATTACTAATATTATTTTAAATTTTATATTGTTTTTCTTGACTGTGATCATTCTAGGGGATTGAGAAGATCAATACCATTCATATTATTATAATATTATTTTTAATTCTTGTCACATTATTAAAATTTCAATTTTTATATCTATATTTATTCACTAAATGTGTTTTTAATAAAATATAATAACGTTATTTTGGGACAATAATATAGTTCATATGTTTTATATAATACTACATTAAAAATATAATGAATTTATAAATCAAAAGGAAATTAATGTTGAAAGAAATTCATGGTCCTTACATTTCTCTCTTCAATCAATGGATATTGATTGTTCCCAATATTTTCCCATATGACATGGGAATGCATTGTACGTCTATAATTGAAGTATTATTCAAATATTCTAATTATCTCTACCGAAACTTATTATGACACCAAAAAATATTTACCAATCTTTTTCTCTTTTTATAAATTATAATCTTTGTAAAAATTTTACAATTGGAAAAATAATGTTTAAAAATTTTTAATTTTACTACTTATAAGTCAATTAGGGAACTGTATTATATGTTCCTTTTTATATAAACTAAAAACATGATTCTGGGGTTCTGTTTATTCTTCCTAATTCATTATAATTATATTTTTTTTGAACCCGTTATCTTTAAATAAAAATGTTTTGAATAAATATTTGAATTTACGATGTATGGTACATAAATTTATAAAAATAATAGAGATTGATATATAAGTGATCTTATGATCTTCCATAACTAAATATATTTCTTTTAAATCTATGATGTTCCATAGAATAGTATTTGTTAACATCTTCTTTTTTCTTCAATGTGAAGACACATTATGGTTAATTCCAAAGATGACAAATTTTACTTCCAATTTTACTTCTATTTATAGCCAATTTATATTATGTTTTCTTTTTTTATATATAATAAAAAGCACATTCATTAAAATAATTTCTCATTTTCTATATTTAATCATCATGCATTATATTCATCACCTAATGAAAATTTTGAATCTCTATAATATACATTAATTTGACATTTAATATTGAATTCCGAACATCAATGAAAATAATATAATTATTCTCCAACACATTGATATTCTCTTTCATCCTCTACTTTATCTCATAATTTTCATGAACATATTATTGTATTTTTACCAGAATTTTTTATCTCTCTTTATAAACCATTATATTACTTCATCGAATATTACATTTTAGGATACATTCATAAAAGTTATGATCTTGTATTTCAAGGAACTCGCTATTTAATTCAACTATCTTTTAAGATGATTCAATTCTATTTGAATTCATTGAATGACCCCAAAAATCCATGAATTTTTTTTATGATTACAATGTATTATATCATTCAATACATAAATAATAAAAATATTTATTTACATATGATCACTCCAACATAGAAACTATACATTATTTTTCATTACTCAAAACGGTTTTTATTTTTAACATATTTATCTCTTTCATTAAATTGTAGACTTTAGAGAGATGAAACTCTATTCAGATGTTTTTTATACTCTCTAAATCAACAAATCATTATAAATTATTAAATAAAATAAACTGAATTAGAAAAATCATAACTCAAAAATATAAAATCCAATAAAAGTTGAAATATGTTTTTATTCTATTTGAGGTGAATGATTTGGGATTTATTCAACCCTGAAATAGTTTTAAATCATCATTGGATACATTTTATCCAAATTAAAACAATTATATACCTTTATTTTTAACTCTATAGTTGTTAAAATGATAATTTATACTTTTTACTCTTACAATCTATTTCATTGTATACAACACATCCTAATATACACAAACCCAATGGGTACAATAGATTTATAATGTCCATCTTTCAAAATGAAATACTTATACATGTTGTGAACTAGAAACCACTTATATAACAAGACCAATGGTAAAATACTATGTATGTAATGGGTATGAATATCCTAATCTCATGTTACATTTTTACTAACAATGTGTTGAATCATAATGGGTCTTCATATTTCTTTCCAGTTACATATAATCATATATGTGTAACCAAAAGAGATATTATCGCTAATTTAGAACTCTTATTTTTTTTATGTGATTCTTAGTATTCCTCTTCTACTTCACATACATGTAAATATTTATATAATAGATACCCATATTATTATTTTTTATTGAATAAAATTGTAAGATAATTTTTATTTCTCTTGTATTCTAGAAATACATGATATTTTTCTCCATGTGAAAACATGACTTCAAAAAATGTTTGTCATTCTCCCCACTTCTTATTATTCTATTGTAGTGAAATTTAAAAACACTAAATCATTTATTCATTATTATAGTTCTTATATGCAGAAAAAATACTCATGTTGGGTGCCAAGACATATATCTTTCCTTTTATTTGATTCTTATATTTAATTATTTATCTTTATCAGATCTTTGTTCTCTATACAATGATTTTATTTTTAGGAGATATAGTGTTGAAAAATATATTTCTCTTAATAGATATATATATATATATATATATATTAAAAATAAATAAATAATTGGTCACTACATGATCTTCCCCATTATAAAAAGTTGTTATTAATTAGAACTATGTGAATTAAAAATTAAACTCTCTGAAATAATCTTCATTTCAAATATTCAATATAATTGAGGAAAAAATATTTCTTTTAAAAACTATCTAAAAAAAAAGAATTGGATTAATTATCATGGGTCTACATCATTTTAATTTTCCATCATTATTGAAAACATATAATTATTCATTAGGTCTAGAATCACAATAGACAATATCTAGATTTTTGGATCTAAATTATCAAATTACATGGAATCATCTCATCTAGAAACTAAATAATATGTGAATTATACATACCTTGATCACTCATACATGAGTTAATGAAACATGTTTTATTCATATATAAAAACTCTTATATAATTATCCATATTTATATCTCAACTATATTTATGGGTATTTCATTTACATAGGCCTTAATTCGGGAATCCCTTTATATTTATTTCCTTTACATAGATCACTATACATGGATCAAATTATGTGGATATACATTTAGTTGATCTTAAAAAAATTTAAGAACATTACCTTAAGTTCTGAAGCCTCTATTCTTTTCCTTTTATTCACACAAAATACATGTAATTTGGGTGTCATGTTCTTTCACTATGCATAACATTATTGACATCTTCCTAGTATTCCCATGAACATCACTAATTCGCTATATATTTGATTAGATTACAAATGAATCCTAATATTTAAATAAAAATCCCATTCTTTGTGAATGGTATAACATGGCTTGATAATCACCCTAAAACATATTATAAGATCATCATAATGAACATGATAGTATAAATTAAACCTTATAATCCATGTCTCCTATAGTTTTAAGTGATGATAAATAATGTATGGTACCGATAACATAATTTATTAATTGGTGAAATGGGAACTTCTTTATTAAAAAACAGACAAAGTAATCTTCCAAAAATCAGATAGGTCTCACATCATTCTAAAGTGTATTTTGTTCTACCATATATAGTAGTTTAATCATCCTCCTATAATACCATGTGTAATGGATTTACCTCTTTTATGATACTCATGTATAAGTACTATGTTTAGAGTAAAATGGGTGCCATTATGATGACATTAATTATTAAGAGTATATTATGTATTTTATCTAGCTATTCCTTCCATCAGATACATATTCATCTGTTAGTAAATGAAAATTAATCATAAAACACCCAAATTGTACAAGTAAATTATTTTAAAAATATCATTAAGTAGTATCTAGTATTCAATTACTATCATTTTATCCTTATTAACTTATTTTATTTTCTTTTAAATATCCAAAAATCATCTATATATTTTAAAACTTCTCAAACCATTTATGTATGTACCTCCACAAACATCATCATCATTATTATTTATGAGTAATCATAGAACTTTATACATAAATAATATAATTTTTAATCATCATTTTTTCAATATATCTCCACAACATCCATGTATTGAAATGTAAAAAACATCTAAAATGTTCATTCCAATTATATTCACATAATATAGTATTACAAAATACTTGTGATCCTCTATTAATTAATAATATTTCTAATTACCCCATATTATTGTCTAAAATATTAATATTACGATTCATAGATACAATATAATTATTGAATAACATTGAAATAATATAACAAAAAAATTGGGATTAAAAAAATATTTCAAATGAAATTTTAACAAATCAATGAAAGACCAGATCATGATTTAAAGGGACATGAATCAAAAGTTGAAGGAACATCTATAAATAAGAGGGTGTGATTGAAATTTACTTGAGATCATAAGATTTATATTATTGTGTGTAGTATATTTTTTTGATAATATTTTTAAAAAATATATCAATATTAAACTAGATATTTAAAAATGTATTAATATGGAAATAATGAGAATGAAAGAATTGATAAAATCCCTAGAATTTTCCTGATTTTTGGTTGGATTGGAATATTTTACCGTATGATTGGTTTGATGAAGTTGTTACATTAATGAATCCATTGATTCATTGATGTCATTTCAGTAAATATAATGATTTCAATTATATTAATGATGATAATGGGAAATGATTAATGTATCAATTGACGTTAATATGAAACATTGATGAATATTTTTTAGAACATCATATCATTGTTGAATTGGTTTTTTCAGGATGAAATTAACTATGTAAATTAGTTTTTGCGTTTCCAAAATTATTTTGGAAGTGGAAAATTCATATTATAAAATTATTTCATTATCATATTGAAGGATTCAGATAACTACGTCATTAATTAATTTTTTATTATAGTTTACAAATGTATGTTTGTGAAACATGGAACCAAAATCATATAAGAGATTGGTCATTAAAGAAGAAATTTGTTGAAGGAACTCTTACAACAAACATTCAATGAATTATTCTACAGTTGGTGTGGAGTTGATTTAATGTCAACATATTTATTTTCTAGGATACTAATTCATTTGTTATTTTATGATATCATATTTAGTCAAAGAGAGTTTGTCTAATAATCAATGTGTATCAAACAAGATACTGAGACATGGGATATTAACAATATCTGGATATGAGTTTAATGAGAAGACTAATGGAATCTTGATTATTACTTATAGAAATAATATTTTTAAAACTAAATACTTAAATTATGTATTTTTATGGTTATAATGTGATAACCTTGTTTCTTATTGTAGGTGATGGCTAAGCTGTAGACCAACGAGGAAGAATTTGTTGACAGAGTAGAAAACTGTATTGTATAAAAAATATAACTTAAATCATAAAAAAATATTATCTAAATAGGTAAAAAACCCAACCCTAGTTTCCTAGAGTCAGTGGATACATTATTACATTATCACTACTTGTATGGAATCACATCCCAATATACTGAATAGTTTGTTAGAATTGGAGAACAAGATACATACTATAATTTCACAATACAATTAGAAATATAAAATATATTATTATATTTTCTTTAAGTACAATGTTTATACATCTATAATATCTCTATATATAGAAAAAATACAGTTTTTGTTATTATGGGGAATGGGAACATAAAAAAGGGGCAATATCAACTGCGTAGTAAGTGTAACATATAATAGAAACTATCATGAATCTATACGAAATAAAATATGTGGCCTAGTAAATTATTAAAAACACATTCCATTTATTCAATAAATTGATTACAATGTTTAATATGGATTGAATAAATTATTACTAAAAAATTCTATATCACAAATCACAAAATCATGAAATATATCCATGAATATCATAACTAATCAAATAATTACATGGAAATCAATAAATAATCTCATAATCATAGAATAAATAGTTCAGTACATGATAAACATACAACCAAGCCTCATTCAATGAAATATTACATACCTAGTTATGGAGTTCACAAAATTTAATGGCCCGAACCTCTCCGGCCCATTCTTTTGTCAAAAATAAGGTCACTGAGTGTTCTGGAGGGTAAAATGGACTTTTCCCACACTTTCCAGAATTTTGTAAGTACACGTCGTGTAGTGAGAGCACACGCCATGTACCCCCCCTTGACGGGTATACCCCATGTTGAAGGTCGTGTCCTTGCCATGTGAAATAAATGGGTACACGTCGTGTATCCCATACTACACGCCCTGTAGTCCCTCCACACGTATGTGTTACCCTCAAACCGTGTGTTGACCGGTCAATAATCCTGTTCCATGTTGGACCCGTGTCCTTTCCGTGTGAAATAAATGGGTACACACTATGTATCCCATACTACACGTTGTGTAGTCCCTCCTCGCATACACGTTACCCTCAAACCGTGTGTTTAAAAGTCAACGGCCACGTGCCGCATTGAAGGCCGTGTTGGAAGCCGCATGGTGACTGTGTTAAATGGGCGAGTACATGTCATGTACCATAAAGTACACATCGTGTACTTTTGTTTTTCATGCCTATAAAATGGAGGGGTCCCTCCTCCTTTTCAAGTCACCCCTCTCCTCCCCATTCGTCTGAGCAGAGCTCTCCCAAGAGACTCGAAAGCTCTTTGTCTTCCACAACTTCTTCATCCGAGCTCCGATTTAGGATCCGTCAGCGTCCACAGGATCGTAACAATGAGGAAAAACTTCTGATCTTGGAACTGTTATCTTTCCTTTTACCTTTCCTTCCTAGATTCCACCCGAGGAGGTTATTCTGGTTTTTGACAAAAGAGACGGACGCCGAAGAACGTCTTTTAAAGTTGATCCGGGGGAGCATTATGATCATAACCTATTGAAGTAGGGATCTTACCTTCGTCTCACTAATTTTGTGCATCTTGTGGGGTGAGAATCCTCTTGTTTTTTATGATAACCGGTTGAGCCATTAAATGAAGATAATAACTTGTTAAAGAATAGGTAAGGGAAAGTTGTTATGTTTATCTTTATATCATGTGATATTATGTTGTGAATTGAATAGGCTTATGCCTATTGAAAATAATTGTCATTGGGGGCCTTTTCATGCACAATTAAATGTTTCCCTATCATTGTATACCGTTTTTTTGAATGCAACTTTGTTGAATGTGGAATTTGGTTAATCAAGTAATGTTGGTTAATTTAAAATCTCAAACCCTTATGTGATCACATCGGTTGAACAAAATATAATAATGAACATGTGGGTGTTGGCTTGGATACATGGCATGTGATGGGTGTGTTTTTGTGGGTTGTTTGGGATCGGGTGAGCAGCATGGCTATGGTTGGCTTTGTTGTGGGTTGGTGTGAATGCTATGTTGGTGATGGGCAGCGAGGATGCGAGAAATGGTATTAAAGGTGTGATGATGTACGGTGTGGTTGTGGTTATGGTGGTTGGCAGTGGGGCTGCAGGGTTGAGTTTGAATGTGAACAAACTATGGGTTATAAATAATAAATAAAAAGTAGAAGAGTTAATGAATGGTGGGGTTTGGGAATGTAACGGGAATGTTAATCAATGGGTTGGTTGGTTATTAAGAAGGGACTTGTTGTGCTTCTTGTGTTTTCCTAACATGATTTGTGGATGGCAGGGATATGCTTTATGAACGATCAATGTGGATGGTTGTGGATAGTTACCCAGTATTTAAGGAACTAATAAACTAATTCTGTTGAAACATGAAAACCTAAATGGGGTTTTGGGATTGTTTGTTATATGCATTCTTCATAGTAGCAGTGCCAACGCACATGCTCAGGTCCTTAATTAGAAGCCATAGGTTGGGCTAGGTGTTTGATATATATATATATATATATATATATATATATATATATATCTGTGTGTGTGTGTGTGTATCTTTGTATTTTATCGCACCCCACCCATGTTGAGCACTTAGTGCCGAACACTCCCATTTCATGGGAGAGGGTGTTTTCACCTTAGTTACTATATCTGTCCTGCTCCTTCTTCCCCAGGCTATGATGGCTTGAGGAGACCTTACACCCAAGACTCTTTAGGTAGGTTTCGATTGGGGTGGATTAGCCCAAGACTCTTCAGGCAGGTTTTACTATTTCCCAAGAACCATCGAGATGAGGCCCAGGTGTGTGCGGGCAGGATCCGTGGTTGTGAGGCTCAGGTGTGTACTGGCGGGATACGTGGTTGGGAGGCCCAGGTGTGTGCGTGCGGGATGTGTGGTTCATGAAGCCCAGGTGTGTGCGGGTGGGAAGAGTGTGGCAGCTTCAGGACATTCACTGGTAGGAAGAGAATCTAACTAGTGGGAAATAGTGTGGGGTACCCAATACTCTTGTTCTTATATACTACTACCTGTTGTGATTGTGTTTTGGTGGGTGTGGCTGGTGAGGATGGGTGGATAGAATTCCTTTCTAGGTTTCTTCTGTTGTTCTCACGGGACATTAGGATGTCTCCCCACTTGTGCACAAGAGATTTAGGTTTCCCTACTGAGAATACTTGTATGCTCACCCTACGTTTACTTTCAGGTTTCTAGGAGGACTACCTGGGCCGTGTGGGACCCTACTAGTCGGGACAATTGGATTTGTTGTACTTTATGTACTGTTGTTTCTTTTGGTATTGTACTTTTGAGCTTTCTTGTACTTGTTCCTTGTTTCAGAACTATTTAAACATGCATATGGGACTGGTTTGGGCGCATATCTATACACATGTTCTTTTCCTTTTTGGTGGTTTAATTGTCCTACTTCCCGATATTAAAAAATAAAAATGGTAATGCCTCCCATATTTGTGAAAATTCATACCCTTGGTGCTAGTCACCACCCTGGGGACTACTGGAGGTAGGACATAGGGGTCATTATCTCTGTTTCACCATTTCCAGCTTAGGAGGGGCATCTTTGGTGGGAGAGGGTCGTGACATAATGGTATCAGAGCTAATGGTGGATGGAGTCAAGAGTTAGGCACAGTAAGGATTGAATGGGATGGTAGGGAAACATTGTTGGTTAATCTTGGTGAGTGACATAGGCCAGGGATGACCGGCAAGGACAGAAGTTTTTAGGGCCACCCGTGATCCGATGAAAGGACTCTGAACCTACTGAGCGACCAAGTGAGACTACATTGATTCCAGGGTAGAGACCCTAGAGAAGGTACATGCGTCATCAGGATTGTGTTTTACTTGATTTGGGTGTTCTGGGAAAGAAATTTAAATAAAATGATAAAATGATCCTTGAGAATTTCCTTACTACTTGGGCTTAGGCGATCTTTGTTTACTGTATAGCTATGGAACCTGGACGTCATCCCCAGGTGGCTCAGACAGCCGTGGCCCAGTCCAATCAGGCGGTTGATCAGTTGCATATTGACCGAGAGGAGGAAGATAGCCAGTGGCAGAAGACTCTCTATTCTTTCCAGCGGCAGACCCTCAAGAAGTATGAGGGTAGTACTTCAGATACGGAGAGGGAGGGGTGTCTTGAGGAGCTAGGAATCGCTTTTACCTTGATCCATGCTCCGAGAGAGTACTGGGTTCCCCTAGCAGACAGTCAGGTGAGAGGTGCGGCATGACAGTGGTGGACGATCTACCTCATAGAGAGGATAAATGTAGAGGTTCCGTGGGCTGACAGTGAGAAGGAATTCCGAGAGGAATTCCTTTCTTCCATGATCAAGGCAGAGAAGTGGCTTGAGTTACTCTCCCTTCATCATGGGAGTATGTCAGTACGAGAGTTGGGGATCAAGTTCAAGGATCTCCGGCACTTTTCTTCGGATCACTTTCCAGATGAGGAGTCTCGGGCAAGACGTTTGGAGGAGGCACTTCGTCCTTCTCTCCCGCATGTTGTCAACCCCTTCACCCATCTGACATACATGGAAGGACAGAAGAAGGAAGAGGTTGTAGAGAAGATGCACTCACTGGGAGGTGCAGCATGAGAGGGGATCCAACCAAGTTCGTCGAAGGGGAAGGCGGTCAGCAGCAGGTCTCCTGGGACGGGACCTTCCAGGTTCATGCCAGTGGGGAGTATGCCCCAGCAGTTCTAGTTAAGATATTCAGGTCCTCATCCCTTTTTCATGAGGCTAGAACCGAAATGCTATTCATGTGGAGGTTTTCGGCATATTCATAGTAAATGCCCGACCCGAGCTCAGTATGGTGGAGGTAGGCAGGTTCAGTGCCTGCCTCAGCAGCACCAGTTGCCGGCGAGGCCCGTCCAGCAGTAGTGGGACCGTGATCCCCAGAGGGCAGACTTTTTAGGAGGAGGCAAATCTCAGGGTGCTCCTTAGGGACCTTGACCAGGACGTGGTCCTGGAGGTTCACGACATCAGAGAGGCGGAGGAGATAGGTGTGGACAGTTGCACGTAGCCGAGTTGGTAGCTCCAGCAGGACTAGATGTGGTACAAGGTATGATTTGTTTGTTCATCACTCTCATTTATGCTTTGTTTGATTTAGGAGCTTCGCACACCTGTTTTGAACTTGGTCTAGACAATGCTTTGGGACTAGACGTAGAGAGTCTTTCCATACCACTGGTGCTGAGTACACCTTTTATAGGCCAGACCAGCGTATCTTGTGTTTTCTGTGGATGTGGGATAATTTTTGGACTACATCGATCTAGTGGGAACATTCTTATGTTACAGATGCATCCATACGATATCATCCTAGGCATCGACAGGTTGTTTTATGTTAGTTTCGTTATCTACTAATTTCGGAGAAGAGTCATGTTCTCCGACGTGGACGGGCAGTGTGTTGATTTTGTTGGTGAGTGGAGCTATCAGGTGGGAAGTCACCCTGTGGAGCCTCTCCTTTCTTTGTTAGGTTGGTAATCAGTGGTTCTATCTGATTCAGAGATGATGGATGTCCCGGAGGTTGTTAGGGAGTTCCTCGATGTATTTCCTGAGGGTGTTGTGACTCTACCCCCCCCCCCCCCGATGTGATGTTGAGTTCGGGATAGACATACAGCCTGGTGCCCGTCCTATTTCGATGGCCCCTTATCGGATGGAACCTTCGGAGTTGCCGGAGTTGAGGATTCATATTGATGATCTGATGGAGAAGGGTTTTTTTCAACCGAGCATATCACCATGGGGTGCTCCAGTTGTTTTCGTGAAGAAGGCAGATGGTGGTCTCAGGTTATGCATAGACTACCGAAGGTTGAATTAGGTAACGGTCAAGAACAGTTACCCCCTTCCAAGGATAGATGATCTTTTCGACCAACTGAGGGGAGAAGGTTGGTTTTCTAAGATTAATCTATGATCTGGATATCATCAGCTGAGGGTAAAGGATAATGAAATCTCGAAGACGGCTTTCAGGTGAAGGTATTAGAACTTCGAGTTTGTAGTGATGTCGTTTTGAGTTACGAATGCACCAGCTATGTTCATGGGACTTATAAAATTTGACTTCCGAGACTTTCTAGACCGGTTCGTCATTGTGTTTATCGATGACATCCTGATCTACTCAAGATCAGAGGAGGAGGACGTTGAGCATCTCAGGGCAGTCTTGGAAGTCCTTCGACACCACCAGATTTATGGGAAATTATCGAAGTGTAAGTTCTTGACACAAGAAGTACATTTCCTTGGACATGTAGTGTCTCAGCATGGGGTGTTAGTGGACCCGTCGAAGGTGGAGGAAGTTGTTTCATGGGCGGCACCCAAGAGAATGGCAGAAGTTCGTAGTTTCCAAGGGTTGGAAGGTTACTATCAGAGGTTCGTTTCGGACTACTCTTGAGTATCTTCTCCATTGACAGATTTGACTAGGAAGAACCATGTCTTCCAATAGAGCAACCAATGCCAGGAAGATTTCGACTACCTGAAGGAGAAGTTGTTCAGTGCTCCCATACTCAGATTACCAGAGGAAGGATTATTGTATGAGGTGTTTTGTGATGCTTCTAGCCTTAGTTTGGGGTGAGTGTTGATGCAGAAGAAGAGTGTGATCTGCTATGGGTCTAGGCAGTTGCACCATCACGAGCATAACTATTCCACCGGTGACCTAGAAATTGCAGCATTATTGTTAACACTAAAGTTGTGGTGACATTACCTCTTTGGGGAGCGCTTTGTGGTCTTCTTAGATCACAAGATCCTACGTTATATCTTCTCCCAACATGACCTGAACATACGGTAGCAGAGATGGGTCGAGTTCCTCCAAAACTATGACTTCGAGATCTCTTACACTTAAGGTAAGGGGAACGTTGTGGCTGATTCCCTAAGAAAAAATCGCATAAGGAAGTTGTTTGGGAATCCACTGATTCTTGGAAAGTGATGCGAGAGTTGTTTTCCTTGCACTTGGATGCAATGGTAGTGGTTGTTAGAGGCCGTTTGTTTTCGATGATGGTGCAGTCTTCCTTGTCGCAGCAGGTGGAAGAGTCTCAATGGGGGGACTCCGAGGTGGTAGTGATGCAAGATCGTGTCCTTCAGGGAAACGCTCTAGAAGGATGGTCAGAGGACAGCCGACATTAGATTCTTTTTCAGGGAAGGTTGTTTGTTCTGGAGGCGATGCATGATGGAGTTCTCCGTAACATCCATAGATCAGCCTTTGCGGTACAGCCGGGAGTTTCAAAAATGTACCGAGGCCTGAGGGAACAATTTTGGTGGCTCGGGGAGAAACGGGTAGTGGTGGAGTTTGTGGCTAAATGCCTAGTCTGTCAGCATGTGAAGGCTGAACACTGTGTTCCCCGTGTTTTGTTTCATCCTTTATATTTCCCTGAGTAGAAGTGGGATGAAATCTCGATGTACTTCATCACAGGACTACCCACAGATCATGGTGGTTATGATGTTATCTAGGTGGTGGTGGATCATCTGATGAAATCAGCTCACTTCATAGAAATTAAGGAGTCGGTCCTTGTGAGTACCTTAGCATCGAGGTACGTAGATGAGGTGGTGCATTTTCATGGAGTTCCAAAGACTATCGCCTCAGACTGGGATACTCGGTTTACCTCACGTGTCTGGAGGGGGTTACAACATTCTTTTGGCACCCAGCTTCGCCTTAGCTCTGCATTCCACCCCCACACTGACGGACAGATAGATTAGACTATACAAATGTTAGGGGACATGCTGCGAGCATGCGTTCTAGATTTCGGAGGGTCATGGGTATGACAGTTTCCTTTAGTAGAGTTTTCCTACAACAACAGCTTCCACTATACTATTGGCATGAAACCATTTGATGCTTTGTATGGGAGATCATGTCGTTTACCCATTTGTTGGGAAGAGGTTGGTGAGACAGGAGCTCTTGGGCCAGAGGTAGTACAGAGCACCATCGAGAAATTCCAGCTTACGCGTGAGAGGATGAAGGCATCTCATGACCGACCGAAGTCTTATGATGATCGTCGGAGGAGGTCCTTGGAGTTTGAGGGGAGAGATCATGTGTTCTTGATGGTTTCCCCTCAACGGGGACCGAGGATGTTTGGGAACGGGAGTAAGCTCTCCCCTAGGTTCATCGGACCTTTTGAGTTGGTGAGGCGAGTCAGCGAGGTGGTATATCAGCAAGCCCTCCCACCTATGTTGGAGAAGGTTCATGACGTCTTCCATGTCTCCTAGCTACGTCGATGCTTACATAAAATCTTTCACATTATCGAATAGGGAGAGTTAGATATGGGAGACGACGGGCCTTCGAGGAAAGACCCGTCAGAATCGAGGATTGTAAAGGGAATGCATTTTGTGGACGAACCATTCCATTGGTTCGTGTGTTGTGGAGTCATGGCGGCCTTGAGGAGAGCACTTGGGAGCGAGAGGCTAAGATGCTCATTCAGTACCCGGAGTTTTTTTGACTTGTGTTTGCTTTGTTCTTTGGAGCATTGTTTTGATGTTATACTTTGTACATTTGATATATGGAATGCTTGTATTGCCGGTTATGAGACCTTGTGTTTCCTTGATTCTCTGGAAGTGTGTAATATGTTCGGTCGTGCGGGGAAGGGAAAAACCTGATCCTTAATCATTACGCATTATTGTGGATGCGATTGAACCCATGCATGCGAGTCAGTGCCGCCTAAAGAGGATAATATCTCGACATAGGAAAAGGAATTTTTCCCAAACCACGTGTTCGGGCAGTGTGGGGGTTGTACAGTGTTGGGGGCAGTGTGAGTTGAAAAATCTTAATGTATGGAAGTGGGAAGACCCGATTCATAATCAATATGCATTAATGGGGATGTGATTAAACCCGTGCAGGCGAGTCAATGCCGCTTAAAGCCGATAATATCTCGACATAGGAGAAGGAATTCCTAACACCTATAATTAGGGTTGATGGTTGGGTTCCTATTATAACGAGATTTCTTAGATGTATCTTGTTGGGTTCCTCTGGGTTGGTTTTGAATTCTCGGGGACGAGAATGTTTTAAGAGGTCTCTGATGTAATGGCCCAGATCTCTCCGGCCCATTCCATTGTCAAAAAGAAGGTCACGAAGTGTTCGGGAGTGTGAAATAGACTTTTCCCACACTTTCCAGAATTTTGTAAGTACAAACCATGTAGTGAGAGCACACTCCATGAAACCCCCTCACCAGGTATACCCAATGTTGAAGGCCATGTCCTTACCGTGTGAAATAAATGGGTACATACTGTGTATCCCGTACTACACGTCGTGTAGTCCCTCCCCGCGTACGCGTTACCCTCAAACAGTGTGTTGACCAGTCAATGGTCATGTGCTGTGTTGGAGCTGTGTCTGTGCCATGTGAAATAAATGGGTACACTCCATGTATCCCATACTATATGCAGTGTAGTCCCTCCCCGCATACACGTTACCCTCAAACCATGTGTTGACCAGTCAACGACTGTGTGCCGCATTGAAGGCCGTGTTGGAAGCCATGTGGTGACCGTGTAAAATGGCCGAGTACACGCCGTGTACCATAAATTACACGTCCTGTACTTTTGTTTTTCACGCCTATAAAAGGAGGGGTCCCCTCCTCATTTTCAACTCACCCCTCTCCTACCCATTCCTCTGAGTAGAGTTCTCCCAAGATACTTGATGGATCTTTTTATTCCATAAATTCTTCGTTCGAGCTCCGATTTAGGATCCGTTAGTGGGCACCGGATCGTAACGACGAGGAAGAACTTCTGAGCTTCGATCCGTTGTCTTTCCTTCGACCTTTCCTTCCCAGATTACACCTGAGGAGGTTTAGCCAGGTTTTAACAGATGTGAAGGACGCTGATGAACATCTTCTAAAGTTGATCTGTGGGAGCATTGTGATCAGAACCTGTTGAAGTAGGGATCTTACCTTCGTCTCTCTAGTTTTTTTGCATCATATGGGGTGGGTATCCTATTGTTTTTTCATTAGAATCGGGTTAACAATTAAATAATGATAATAACTGGTTAATTAATGGTGATTGGGAAGTTGTTATGTTTATCTTTATATCCTATGATATTATGTTGCGAATTGAATAGGCTTATTCCTACTGAAAATAACGGTCGTTGGGGGGATTTTCTTGGCCAATTAAATGTTTCCCTATCTTTCTAGACCGTTTTTGTGAATGTAACTTTATTTAATGTGTAATTTGGTTCATCACGTAAAGTTGGCTAATTCAAAATCTGAAACCCTTGTGTGATCACCCCAGTTGAACAAAATGGAATAATGAACATGTGGGTGTTGGCTTGGATACGTGGCATGTGATGGGGTTGTTTTTCTGGGTTGTTGTGGATCAGGTGAGCAGTGAGGTTGCAGTTTGCTTGGTTGTTGGTTAGTTTGAATGCAATATTGGTGATGGGAAGTAGGGCTGTGAGAAATGGTATTAAAGGGGTGATGATGTACGGTGTGGTTGTGGTTATGGTGGTTGGCAGCGGGGCTGTAGGGTTGGGTTTGAATGTGAAAGAACTATGGGTTGTAAATAATAACTAAAAAGTGGATGAGTTAATGAATGGTGGGGCTGGGTAATGGAACAGGAATGTTAATCAATGGGTTGGTTGGTTACTAAGAAGGGACTTGTTGTGATGCTTGTGTTCTCGTAACATGATTTGTGGATGGAAGGGATATGCTTTACGAACGATCGATGTGGTTGGTTGTGGATAGTTTCCCAGTAGTTAAAGAACTAATAAATTGATTCTTTTGAAACATGAAAAGATAAATGGGGTTTCGGGATTATTTTTTGTATGCATGCTTCGTAGTAGAAGTGTCGAGGCACGTGCTCAGTTCTGTGACTAGAAGCCATAGGTTGGGCAGAGTGTTTGGTATATATATATATATATGTATCTTTGTGTTTTATCGCACCCCACCCATGTTGAGCACCTAGTTCCAAACACTCCCATTTCATGGGAGAGGGTGTTTTACCCTTAGTTACTAGCTCCTTCCTACTCCATCTTCCCTTGGTTGTGATGGATTGAGGTGACCTTACACCAAAGACTCTATGAGTAGGTTTCGATTGGGGTGGTTTAGCCCAAGACTCTTCATGAAAGTTTTAATATTTCCCAAGAACCTTCGGGATGAGGGTGAGGTATGTGCAGGAAGCATATGTGGTTGTGAGGCCCAGGTGTGTGCGGGCGGGATAGGTGGTTGTGAGGCCCAAGTGTGTGCGGATGAGATGTGTGGTTCTTGAGGACCAGGTCTGTGCGGACGAGAAGAGTGTGGCAGCGTCAGGACGTTCACCGTTAGGAAGTGTAGCTAACTAGTGGAAAATGGTGTGGGGTACCCAATACACTTGTTCTTATATACTACTACCTTCTGTGATTGTGTTTTGGTGAGTGTGACTGGTGAGGTTGGGTGGATAGAATTCCTTTCTAGGTTTCTTCTGTTGTTCTCTTGGGACATTAGGATGTCTCTCCAATTGTGGACGAGAGCTTTAGGTTTCCCTACTGAGTATACTTGTATGCTCACCCAACATTTACTTTCAGGTTTCCAGGAGGACTACCAGGGCCGTGCAGGACCATACTAGTCAGGACAGTTGGAGTTGTTGCAGTTTTTGAACTCTTGTTTCTTTTGGTATTGTACTTTTGAGCTTTCTTGTACTTGTACCATGTTTCAGAACTATTTAAACATGCATGTGGGATTGGTTTTGATTTATTTCTATACACTTGTTCTTTCTTTTTTGGTGGTTGACTAGCCCTATTTCCTGATCTTAAAGAATAAAAAGGGTAATGCCTCCCATATTTGTGAAAACACATATGATTGGTGCAAGTCGCCAACCCGGGGCCTACTAGAGGCGGGACTCGTGGTTCATTATCTCCATTTCACCATTGCCAGCTCAGGAGGGGCATCATTGGTGGGAGGGGGTCATGAAATAAAATACCCAAGCTAGTTTGTCTTAGGATACCTACAGATGAATCCAGGTGCTATAACAGGCCATGCTTGCCACATAATAAGTCTAATCCATTCATCATAAAAATTAAATGAAAAAAATAAACATAAATATTTTTATTTAAAAACTAGAATATAAAATATTAATAATATCCCCAATAAATAAGAACAATCGTAATCCATCTATATTAATATGGAGAATGGTATTAAAATAATATATACCTAGTCAAACTGTACATAAACAATCCACTGAAATATTGTGAATGATATCAAAATAATACATACTCAGTCAAACATACCATAAACATCTTTGTTAATATGGTGGATGGAATCATTAAAATATATAATCCTCAGAGAACATAAGTAATATAAGGAATTTTGTCATAATGAATGGAAATAACATAATAATTTCATTAAATCAATATTGAAAAAAGTACAATTTTCAATTTGAAAAGAACTTTTAAAAAGAAATTTTTTTAGAATATTAAGAATAAAATTAATTTCACAAAACATTATAAAATTGTAATATAATATTTGAAATAATGAGTGTTCAGGACGACGAGTAATAAAATACATGTTGTATAAGCTATAACAAACTCTTCATATACACTTAAAAAATTGTTATAATGTACCATGTTTGGAAAAATGGATGAAGCTTTATTTCAATCAATATTGTAAAAAGTAAAACATTGCTAAATGGTTATTTAATAATTAATATTGAGAGTTTGAGAAAAAAAGTTCAATTTTTTTTAGAACAGATGGATATGTTAGAATAATTATTTTATACTGAAGAGATAAATAAATTTAGATTTTTTTAAAAAAATTCTCACCAGTTTTTTTAGAAAATAAAGTAAAACTATAATATTATATGAAAATTTCATTAATATACATTAAAATAATAAAATATTCTTGTTTATTTATATAAATTTTAAATAATTTTCTAAAGGGTTTCTTAAAACATAAATAACCACTAATAATGAAGTGATTGTGAATTAAACCATTACCACTTTGGTTACATTTGAATCATAATCCTCATGAATGAAATATCATAAAATGTATCTTTAAATAATACAATGAAAAATATTTACATGATATTAAATATAAATTGTTTTATATATAATAAAATTAAATATGTGTTCAATATGTCATATGTCTCTCAGAGGTAAAACTATGACAAGAAACCCCTACCTAATGTACAGTATCCATAAACATGTAAAAAAACTAATATATATATATATATATATTAAATATATATTTATTATAAATATATTAATGATCTATATAAATATATATCACAACTTATATTATATTCATAGAAATACTTATTAACCATTAATTTTCAATTCTTTATTAAAATTATTATTCCATAATGTAACAACTTCAATTTGAATGTATGTTTTGATATGGTAGTTTCGATACTTATACATTGATCATGATTCAATAATCTATAGAATGTTAAAAATGATATAAATATAATATATATTTATTTTATATTTATTTAAAAAAATTCATAAAATTTATATAGAAAAATTAAATACACAATTAATTGAGATAGTGGTATGTACATATGCATGAATATTGTTCCCATTTTTTATATATGGAATGAAATAATGGTATATAATATTTAAACATTAATGACATACTATTATATCATATATTTTATATATATTCCATAAGTATACATTTATTACCATCCATATCATAATATAATGAAAAAACATCATATCACTATGTAGAGGTGGTAGTTCACATAATCACAAGAGAGACATTATAATTTTACAATGGATTAGAAGGAAAGAAAGTAAATATAAGATTATAATTTCAAATGTATAATTGTGTCATATATATATATATAATAAATCATTAACTTCAATATATAAACATGAAGACCACTTGAACTTCCCTTCCACATGGAATTACTCAGAGTAGTAAAGAGAGAGTGATATTGAGGTATTATTTAGTTGATTTCCAAAAATAATTCACTATTATATGAATTGATCATCCTTAATCAATATGAATTCTAAAAGATATAGTATTTGACAGAACTATATATTGAAATTTGACATTACTATATCTTTATCAATGTTTTGAAAAATTATTTATATAGATTATATAGTGGAGTTTAATGGTAACATCCATAAATATGGAATTTAAATTAAATTTTAAATAATCTTTGATATTGGTTTTTTATTAAATAATTAATATTTTTAAATTATCATAAAAATGAATTATATAGATTCAGTAGAAATAATTTCAACTTCAAATCATTGATATATTTTGTTGACTTCATAAAATTGTTGATCGTGGTGATGTTTGGATTCTAACTTTTATTGATTAAATCATGTATATATATTTAAAATTCTTACTATTGGTTAAACATAACGAGAACAATGAGATTTAGAATATTTAATTTCTTAGTTGTTGTAAGGTAGTTAGGAAAAAATATTATAAATTTAATCATTCAAAGAAGAAATAAATATATAATATATTATAATATAGTTTCAATAAATATTTTTTTGGAAAAAAAATTTCACAATGAAGAAGATAAAAAATAATAGTCTATGTTATATCATATCCACTATTTCATTATTTGTTAACCTTCTTATGTATAGTTTTCCATATTTTTTAGATATTTTATCATTTATATTAATAAATATTCATATATAAAAAATTCAAATAATAATATTAATAATGTGATAAATGAGATTAAAATATAACATCTACATGTGAAAACATAGGGAACTAGAAGTAAAATTAAAAATTAAACATAATAAAAAAATGACATTGAATAACCTTTTTTAGTTTCTTGGTTTTGACATAAAGTCACATTTATTATATCAGATTCAAAAATTTAATGTACTTTTTTGAAATATTTTATACAACAACCTATGTGAATTTATTTTAATTGTATTAAAAATTACACAATTTTTAATCAAAAGACATGAAATTAAATTGATGAATTTTCCACTTACCATGGATTTTGTAGCTATGGAGTGGTTTTACAAATCATAGTCTACTCTAATATAAAATTTTCATGATCTCTGGAAAATGATTATAAATAAGTTTATCAGTTCTTCTATTATAGATTTAATAAATAATGAAATTTATTTTATAAGAAAAACTCATGGAAAATCATTTAAATAATATTAGGTAATAATCTAGAGATTATACTTTAATCATCCAAAAAAATTATATTAATGATAAAATTTTGAATCATTCATTTATTGAGGTCTTAGTGCTCATTAATATGAGAATGTTGGATTCTGATATAGGTGGTTTTTGTTAAAAAAACACTTTTTATAATATGTTATAAATTTATAATATGTACTACAATTAATAAAACATTAAAACATAGTGTGTGATCCCAATGAATTTAACATATGATGTTCTTACATCCAATTTTGGAAAAACATGATTATGAGTCTATTGTGTGTGTTTACCAATGTGGAGAGGATAATGATGTTAGCTAATGAATCCCTTATAAAAACCCAAGATGAAACAATATTTAATAAACTCAAATAATTTAATTTTTTTCAAAAGATATTTTAAGTTATCGGTGTGATAAAAATGAACACTCACCAAAATCAAGAAATGTAATGTAACTAGAGTTTCATTTTATGTGGAACATTAACCTGAGGCCATTTAAAAAATATCAAAATTATAACAATGGGTGGCATATTAAACAAAATGTTAATTTCAAATATCTTACATAATAGAAATTTTTTTTGATGGAATATCCTACAATCAAAGGGCAAAATAATTTCAAAATAAAGATAATGTTTAACCTGGAAGGAATTTACATCAAACTCAACCACCATAAAAATATAAAAGTGTCTTTGAATAAATTAATAATCATTAAAAATAATTATTCTGTAAATTATAAATAAACTATTATAATTGGAAGGTGATTATAATAGATTTTAAAATCAATAGTGTGAAGTTTATCCTTCCTAAAATATTATTAATAAAATAATAAAATATAATGATAATGTTATACAACATAATATTGGAAGTAAATTAATAACCATATTTTTTTCTACAAAAATTATTCAAAAATTATTCAATGAATATTTTCATAAATTTAAACCTTTTTAAGAAATTTCACAACCTATTGATCATGATTTGAATAAATAATATTCTACTAGAAAAAAAATAATTCTCAAAATATGGTGTAAAACATGATAAAACCATTTTCAATATTAGAACATTGATGCACTATTTGGTTTATAAAATTGTTATAAATATTTCTATAAGAGGATCAAACCAATATTTTTATATGGTCAAGGCTATCCCTAGAAAAGTAAATAAATAATAGTGCATTAGAAATGGATTTTTTAAAATCTTATAAGAATTTTTTGTTTGGTATTTTATTATTGAATGTAGATATATTTTCCAAAATATGCCAAAATTTAAAATTATATTTCTATTAATTAGAGGAAGTTGAAAACATAAGACACAGATATCCTTGATTTTTAATAAATCATAAATGGTTTTACATTCAAAATTTTCCTTGTAAAATGGTCTTTATACCTTCAAAATATCCATAATGATATGATAATTTTTTTTCAAAGATTATAGATTAGACTTAATATAATAAATTAATGTAATTCATAACTCTCATTTTTCTAATCTACATGATTTTTAGCATGAAATTGTTTGAATTTCATTCCAAATAAAAAATATAAGCAAAACCAAACTAATTGGTGTGAATAAGGATGTAAATTTAATAGTGTAAGACAAGGTATTTCCAATGAGTTTTTAGATTTTAGGCGTGAAATCTAATTAATTCAACACACAGAAATGACAATTATTATGGAGATCATTTCATAAAAAATTAAATAAAATAATTTTATATACAAACTCACACCTTCACTCTAATATTTATATCCTATGGTTTAATTTAATATATTTGAATCTAAAATATATCCAATGTATGGTCATTTATCTCACCAAGTCAATATGATTGGTTGTTTCCAAAAATATTTATTTCTAGACAAAACTATAATTGACAAAACATTATATTCATTTGAAAATATTTCTTCCATCTAATGAGCTTGTTACACATAACAATGAAATGGTTTTTCATGATAAATACATAGTTGCTAAAAATGATACATTTGAATATTTTTGAAGTCATGATTTTTAAACAGTTTGATTTAAAAATACTTTGAACCGTTCATTTTATATTTATAATTACTTTTTTAATGAAACTATTAAAAATCTATATGTTATTCATAGTCTACATTACACAAAAATTTTCAACATTATGCATGCAATCCATGATGATTTTTGTTGTAAATATATCATGTTTATTGAATATAATTTTTTTTATAAAATGATGATCACTTTACTATAAATTATGTCCATGAAAGTTTTCCTAACCTAGTACTATTAAAAGAGTTGAATTATATTCTATACAATTTGTAGAACCCGACTACCATGTGTAGATAATCCAATAGACATTAAGATGAAAAATATTCCTTTCAATATGAAATATGTGTTTTTAGAGGATAATAAAACAATATCACTTTTCAATTCAAATATACTATCTATATAATAGTAAAATCAATGTGTATGGATCATTTAGGTGAACAATAAGTCCTTAGAGTAATAGTTATCCAACTTACAAGAAATTAATACTTTAATAATCATGGATTATATTGCATTATAGAATTATGATAAAGTTGTTAAAAATGTCAATTAAGTTCATGTATATTTAATTTATATAATTTTATAAAATAGTAGGATATTTTATTGTATAATTGAATAATTATTCTATTCTATAAATTTTAATTGTTTAGTCATCTCTAAATAGTGGTAAAAACTAGTTGATGAAAAGTTTTCATGACTGAATTTGGAGATCTTTTTTCATTTAAAATAATATATAAATAGAGGGTGTGTATAAAATATTATATACTAAACCTTATAACTATGACATATCATCCACTCTATCTATATATTGTACAAATATTTCAGATACATAATTGTTTTATCTCGTTACTATATTTTAGATTAAATTTTTGTGTATATTCTAATCCATATACTAGAAGAGGATTAGTAAAAGACAATAATTTCAAGTCATTTTGGTCAATTTACATGTATGATAATACCCTTTAAACTATATATATCTTGAGAAACATTCAAATATGGATGATAAGTATTTTATCTTAGTTCCTAGAGGATACTGATTATTTTTTTTGTAATTGTTTCACGTACTTGGGGATATTATTTGATAGTTTTTTAAAAACATAAGTTGGTATTGTAAATATCAATACTCTAGTAGAAAAAATTCAGTGGATAATTAAATATATTGTCACTAGATCAAATCATTTACTAAAAAATGGACTAAATAGTTGATTAGTCTGGGATAAATAGATACTTATTAAAATCTCATATTATAATTGAAATAATAATATAGAAAATTTAATTTTTTTGGTAACACCATAATTACCTTTAGAATATCCATCAATATTAATCAAAAATCACTTCCAGGTATACCTAGAAAGGGAAAAAATGGGTGATATGTATTATTTATTAACGGCATGTGTATAATAGAAGCTGTCAAGAATAAATAAGACATAATCAATATGGAAATGTAAATAACTAAAACGCATGAAATTTTTCCAAAAACGTGAACTTTAAGAATAAAACTGTATTAAGAAATAATGATCAAATAATTTCATTAAAATATCACTTGATTTTGAAACTTATCCATAGATATTATAACTAATATAATATTCACATAGAATAGAAATCAATGAGTTCATAATATTGGTATAAATAATGTACGACCTCTGAAATATGCCATCAAGGCCTCAAACAAGACATAATTAAATACCACCATGACCCTATGATATTACATATACATCAATTGTTATATCCATGGAAAAAACATAAGAAAATGTGTCTCATGATACCTATTGATGGATCGATTGGATAAAGGAGGACCCAATTATAGAATAACTAGTAAAATTAATTTCTAATATGAAGCGGGTAAACCATAATAAATTTATATATCTTTATTGATACTAGAGATCAAATGATAATAATTTCACAAATTAAGAATCATAATCATAAACCATATAAATTAGTTTGTAGAATGGTATCAAAATATTACATCCGAAAACAAATTGATCATAAATAATATAGGTAAATAATAAGGATCATATAATTACAAAATATTCAGAGAGGATTATAAGAAGAATATAGATCATTGAATTATACGATTTGAATTTCAATAATGATACTATTAAATATATTATTGAGGAAAATAATATTTTCGTTATGATTAATATCTTTATATAAATATTAAAACAACAAACATAATAAAGAAAACTTTTTTTTAGAAAAGAAACTTATAATTTTGTAAATAATGTTTCATGTAATTCATGCATCAATAGGCTGAGAAAACTTCTTCATTATTTATATGTCAATAAACATTCATTTCATATCTTTTTATGAAAACTGAAAACAACCCCATTTTTAAAATAAAAAATAAGATAACTTTTCAAATATTTTTTAAATATTTAAATATATTTAAAAATTCCGTTAATGAATAATTATTGAATATTAATTTTTTCTGAAAATTAATTTTAAAACATGGAAATTGAAGGAAAATATTATTCATAGTATATTGAAACATACATAATGAAAATTGTTTGATTTTGTGAAACAAACCCTTACCACTTGGGTATCGTTTAAATCTTAAGCCCAATGAATGAAAAAATAAAATTGAAGAATTGAATACCAATAATAAAAATTTATCTATGATATAAAATATCATAAGGTAATTATATAGGCAAAAAAATCCAAAATTTGTTTTGAATATGGTATATGTCTCACAATTGAAAAAGTGGGACGAGAAACCCATACCTCATATCCAACATGCATCACAAGTGTTCTAAAATATAGATATATATATATTATAATTATATTAAAAAATATATACTCATATATATATAAATATATATATCCATTTTTGATACAAATATAATCATTTACCACTATTTTATAATCAATTTTTATTCATACATTATTTTGGGTCACAACTACTTCGTTTTTTATGTTGGTTTTGATTTGGTAGTTGCATCCCTTATAATTTTATTCCTATTCCATCATCAATAGAACATTATCCATGGAAAAAATATCATATATATTTAATATATATATATTCATCCATAACTATAAGGATAGAAAAAATGAGTTGCACATTTCATAGAGACGGTAGGTCTTACATACACATGAAAAATATTTTCATTTTTCAATGGATGTAATGAAAGATTACGAGTAATTAATATTTAAATATTCATTATTAATTCATATATATATATATATATAATATTCATTTCATCCATATTTATAACTATCCCTATAAATCTATGATGAAAAATAAATTATATCACTATGTAGAGATCATAACTTGTACATACATATGAAAGATATTCTAATTTTACGTAGAATGGAAAAGAGATTGAATTTTGTTGAAACATAATAATAATAAAATCTCATTCTCTTTAGGATAAGGGATTTATTATTTTATTATAGTTACAAAATATGATCAATATGTAGAAAATGTAATAAAATTGAAAGAGTCGGTAAAGATGATTACCTCTTCATCAATGTAATTCATTTATATAACATATCAATGGAAGTAGGGTTGATGTTTTAAATGTAACAAACTAAAGAACATGGATATGTATTTTTAAAATAGGAATGGAAATGGTTTGGTTGATATAAAGGATTCAATGTGGTTAAAATCTATAATAGAGTAGGTTTCCTAGTATAATTGAGTAGAGGGAAATATTAAAATTTTTAAAAAATAAATAAATAAATAAAAATTATTTCTCATATCCATATGATTAAAAATTTATATAATTATAATATATGGAGAATATAGGAATGAGTAATTTAATAAACTAAATCATTGGATGTTATGGATATTTTTTCCCCAATATAAATTTTTTTTAACGCTTGTTAACCCATTTGGCACTTATTTTAATGTTAAACATTTCTAACAACTAAGGGTCCATAATTTTACAATAAAAAAAAAGATAACAAAAAATGTAGAGTGGTAGAATTAATTGGCTATAGGATATTCACTTTCCAAAATATATTTTCTTATTTCATTTATTTAATTAAATATTAATTTCAAAAAATATCAATAATGGCAATTTTATAAATTTTCATTTATTTCGACATAAATAACAAAGAGAAAACAACATAATTCAAAAAAAAAATATACAAACAAGTATAATATTTCATTTCTATATATAAAGTACTTAATTAACTTTAATTAATTAACATTATACTACTTCTAATTATTTAAATATCATTTTTTATATTTTTCTAATAATTAAATAATTACAACATTAGCATTTTGTAAGAATTTAATTGAAATATTTCTTACATATAAATTAAAAATAAACTACCATGATAAATAATAAATATTTATAATAAAAAATATTATTTATAAAAAAATAACCAATGTTTATCCATATTTTAAATATAATAGAGTTATTAAAGATAAGAGCCTAACAATATTTTTCCATTAATTACAAAAAGTATTATAAAAGTCATAATATCATTCAAATGGGAAAATGGTCATATAACATAATTTTGGATGAGTATTGAAGAAATTAACTCATATAAAAAAAATTTGGATAGTGATATAGTCATTTTTTAGTCCTTATCATTTTTTTAACCATAATTACTCGATCTACCCTTTACCATGGTGAAAAAAATTAAAAGAGTTTATTTTTCATAATGACCAAAAAGAAAAATTACATGTTAAATTTTTTTTCTTATTGATTAAAATGATCGAATATATGTTTTAAATATTTATTTTAATGTTGTAGATGATGTTAATGAAGGATTAAAATATAATACACAATGAAAATGTCATTTTTGGAAAATGAATTTTTATGTATAATTTTTATATTACATTTTTAATAATATAATTGATTCAAAATAACCTAATGGTATTATTAATAATATAAAAAAACTAATTTTACATTGATACTATTTTAAAATAAAATTTATCTTTTCTAATGATTAATACAAAAATATAGATTAAAAAAGTGATTTTCACTATTCACTATGTCAAAATATTTCATAGAAAAATAAAAACATTTTACCGTAATAAAAATTTAGTTTATGTATTTTCAATTTCTTTAAAATTATTTAAAATAAAATATATATTTTTCCTTTAATTTAATTTTAATATTTGATATAATCCTAGTAAAAATCATTTTCTGGGATATCATTCTTCAAAAGCATAAAAAACATTACTAAAAAGTGAGTACTTATTTTTTCAGAATTAATCATTGCATTTGTACTTGGTAGGTTATTTTTATATATTTAATTATTATTTTAGTACTTTTTCTATCCTCTAATTTAATAGAAATGTTATAATGGTAACATTATAATAATAATATTTTTTTGGTTTGTTTAATCGTTGTGTTGTGTGTTGTATATTCTATCAAACATGATGAGTTTTTTTAAAAAAGTTAGTTGTTACATTATCCATATATTTGAGTAAATTATGTTCTCAACATTTGGAAATTTTCTGAAAAATCAATGGTTTGTTTTTAAAAATAAATATTTTAAATCCAACAGTGTATAAAATGGATAATAAAACATCCATTCGGGAAAAGAGGAATATATGTTTGGAGGTTATCTAAAATAACACATCATAGGATTCCAAATTTGAGGAAATTAGTTGAAAGTAAATATACAGTCCTGGAATAAAAAATATTTTATAAATAATCATAGAAATATATTGAAGTAACAAATCTCAAATATTGGATTATCCTGGGAATTATAACACCCACAAAACCATAAATCTGTTTTGAGTGAAAATAATATCTTTTCATCAAAAATGATCATTATTGGATAAATTTATTTTTTCATGATTGATTTCCTATAGATACAAAAATATATTTAATTTACTAGTATAATTTCATCACTTAATGGATTTAAAATATTATACCATATTTTTATGGAAATTATTAGTATGAATTTTTAAGGCTCCAAGAACTAAATGTAACTTCTAAATTGTCACATATTCTACAAACTGATTATACGATGTTACAAATATTCAAAACCGAAAAAATTGCATCCCCAAAGCAATAAAAAAATGAATATTATTTAATATGGATATATAATTAATTAATCCTCAAAAATTTATAGTAAAACCAAGGATTTAATAAATAAATAATCCTTTGTACCAAATAAAATTATTAACCCCAAATTGAAATAAATCATTATCATTAAAAGTTATCTCAATCCCTTCACATTACACATCCAAAATATTAATATCATTATTCCTAAATAACCAGATATATTTAAAGTAATAGTTATTCATAACTCAACCCAAAAATATATCTTTTTATATATCATTTATCACCTAAAAATCAAAAAAAATTTAAAACATTTGATCAACATTATATTTTCCATACAATAATCTAACAAAAAATGATATAAAACCCAATATATAACATAGTTTAGTAGTATGTGTTGAACCCTTATCACCCTTCAATTTTGGCATCAAACCCTCGAGCTGCTCTAGACACGACATGTTGTTGGCTGGAAAACTGGTTATCCTTCTTCTATGAATATATAAATAAAATACCTATAACAATTCAAAAAATAATATTCAAATTACCAAAAAATAAGTTAATCCATGACCCCCTTTTTTACCTCTAGGGGTTTCCGTATTATATAACATGAACATGTACTATCTCATTTATCACAATCAATAATAAATACCTCAACCTCTTTTAACATATTATCCCTATTTATTATCAATAAATTTAAACATATATAGAAAAATATAAAAGAATAATTTACCAAATAACCATTATATATTCTATACCAAATGGTTATATTCCCACTAATTTATCCCAGAATAACCTTAATGAAATATCAAAAATGGTATTTAGGACTTTTCAATTAAGATCAACCATAAATATTGTAAACCATTATAATAACTAATAATATTAAACAATCCCTATATGAACCATAAACTTATTATATTTCATATTATTCTTAAATTAAATCTTAGGGTTTTATCCCTAATCAATGTTTTAATGAATATAATTCATATGATTTCTACCAAAAATATACTAATATCAACTATAAATTATCCAACCTTAGTATCCCATAGGCATTGGTAACATAATTTCATTCTCACTACATAAATGAAATGACAACCTAGAGGATCAAACAATTTAGTAGTCATGGTAATATAGATACACACTTAAATCATATATTATAACAGAAATTATTAAATATAATGGAAAATTTATATTGGGGACACCATAATTAATATCAGTATATCCAAAATAGTAATAATAAAACACTTCCTTCTATCCCAGGTAATGTAAAAAAAATCATGGAGATCTAATGTTCAACATTGGTATTCATAAAACAGAATATATTATTAATAAATAAGGTATAATGAATATGGTATAGTAAATAAAAGAAACAAATTTCATTAGATAAACATGAAAAATAATATGTAATGAATTAATTATGAAAAAATAATTACACATAAACAGTCACACTATTTTGAATCTTATCCATGGATATTCATAACAATAGAATATTCATATGAAACATTGGTCAATGTTTTTATAATCGTGGAATTCATAATATCAGACTTCTGAAAGAGACCATAGATTATTCTTCCAAGACATGTGAAAATATCATCAAGTATTTCTTCCATGAAATTTTTGTAAAGGGTTAATGCCTCAACTCAAATCCAATCTAGTTCGTCTCAAGAGACCTACTAATGAATTTGGGGGAAATGATGTTCCCCACCCATAAGATACTAATTCCAATGCATTCATCAAATAAACGGGTTTAAACATAATCTACATAAATATTTGTATTAAATCCAGGATATGATATATTTTAAATTCAATAATAAATATACATAGTCATTAACTAACCATAGTATTGTGATTAATGGTATCAAAATGGTAAACCCACGATCAATCTAATCATAAATAATCTAGTGAATAAATGAGTATGATATTGTTAAATAATATTCCTATATGATTATAAGTTTATCAATAGTTATTTATGTTTATGAATTCAAATTCTATAAGGTAACCATTGAATAATGTTTTATGAAAATAACCTCTCCTCTTTGAAAATTCACATTTAAAAATATAAAAACTATGAAAAAGATAAATAAATATATATATATGAAAAGAAACATTTAAAATTTTAATTTAATAATATAATAATTTAGGATTCATGAAAATGTATAGAGATTTGCGTTCCATATTAGTTAAAAAACTATCCTTTAATTCTATTTTTAGAAAAGTAAAAAAGTACATTTTTTAGAAAACCAATGGAAGATAACATTTAATGAATTATTAAAAAATTAAATAATAAGTTAAATTATGCTAAAAACCCATTTAAAAGTAATAATAACATCTATAAACACATATTTATAAAACAATTATATGGATGTTAAATATTCCGCAGTTGAGACTTAAATATAAACAATCCTGATTAATGATGAGATTGTTAAATAAGCACCTGACACTTGTGTATTTTTGAAACATAATACCCAAAAAAGATATAACATCAAATGAATCATCAAATTCAACTAATAAAAACAAGATTTTGATATAATATGAAAATGGTATGTATATGTACCACAGAAATGAAATAAGTGATGAATATGGAATATGTCTAACAAAAGTAAAAGTTAGATGAGAAAATATTACATTAGGTCCAAATTCCATTGTAAATTTTTGAAATTATAATATAATAAATATTGTTTTATTTAAAATATATTATATAATCCTTTCCTTATATATATATATTATGATTTCTAATTTAATAATAACATGTTCTTTTTCATTAATTAATAACGATTTTTAAAACAATCTTCCCTATGATAACAACTTCATTTTCACATGTGTGTTTTGATAAAGAAGTTCTGATCCCTATAAATTTATTAGGGTTATATTATCTCAGGAATATTATCAATGGAATGAAAATAATATATATTTAATAATTATATATTTATATTCATAAACAAAGATATGTATTGAAAATTATTTTTAACGTTCATGGAGATGTTAGGCCATATGTATGCTTGAATGATATTTTTCATATTTCAAGGGATATAACAAATGAAAGGTAATGAATTAATAAAATTGATAAAATAATTATTATGTAATATATATAGTACATATAAATTAATTATTAATATCTTTATAGTCATTCTAGAAAATTAATGACAGAAAATAAATTTTACATCCATATAGAGAAGAAAATATCATCGTACACACGATCATTGTTTTCATGTTATATAGGATTGAAATGGATTTTAATATAGTTTTTACATAACCATAATTACAACTCAGTACATTTTTTATACTGAATTTAATATATTTGGATGGTTACAATTCATGAAAAGGAATATTCAGTAAGGATGATCATCTCATCTTCGATGGAATTTTTTTATATGTACTAATAAGGAATGTTGGGTTTCACTTTTAGAAAATAAATAACCTCAATAACATGTATAAGGATTATTAAAAGATGAATTTTCGTTCTTTTGTCATTCTATATGACTCAAAGTATTATAAATAAGTATAAGAGGGGGTTCTATTTTATAATTGAGGCGAGGGGTCCTTTAGGAATTTCTTAACATATTTTATTAATATAAATAATTTATCATGCCCAAATAACTAAAACATGATATAATTATAATTTAAAGTAAATATAAGTCTAAATAATTTCATAAATTTACTTTTTATATATTTTTATATATTTTAACCCTTATAATTTTGTTTTAACCCCCGTTAAATCTTTTGACAATTACTACACTATTATACTTTTCTACACTCTAAGGGTCAATAATGTCACAATAAAATTCTAATTGACCTTAAATGAAATAATTTATATTTAATTTACTATATATCATTAATTTTTATGAATATAATAATTATTTAATTTTCAATCAGTTAATAAATTTTTTTTCATAAACTATCAATAATGCGAAATTTAAAACTATTTATTTAGTTTGAATTTAATAACATCAAGAAAATAAAAGAATTAAAATATAATAAATACCTAAATATATTTTATTTCATGTTTAAATATTAAATTGATGGATAACCTAAATTATTAAAATTATTAATACTTCTAATTATTAATATTATATCATTTATTTTATTTTCAAATTAATAAAATATTTATTGCATTAGTGTCGTCTACACATTTAATGTAATTAATTCCTCACAATAAAATTAAAATTAAATAAACATGATTAATATAATTAATTTATATTTTTAAATATTATTTATAAGAAATGAAATATTTTTATATCCTTATAAAAATAATATTACATGTATTAGAAAAAAAGTGTGACATTTTGACTATTCATTACAAGAAAATATTGTAAAGGTCAGACTATCATAAAATTGAAACAATGGTTATATAACTAAATAATGTATATTTTTGGATCAATTAAAAGATTTAACAAAGTTAATGCATTATTTAGTGTCATTAGATACTCTTATCATTTAATTTTTATCCTTAATTACTTAATCTTCCCTTTATAGTGATAAAAAAAATAAAAAATGTACCCATTATTAATGTAAAAAAATACAAACTATTTATGAATAAAACACATTTATGAAAAATAAAATAACATTACTGGAAATTGAGTACTTTTTTCCTAGCAATTAATCTATTAATTTTATTGAATTTTCCCGTTATATATATTTATATATATATAAAATAATAATTTGTTTAAAAATAATCATACCCAACGATTTAATGACTTGGGTAGAATAATTATATTTAAATTGTATTATTTTGGAGTTCATCTATCCTCTATGTTGCATGTTGTATATGCTATTAAACATAATTTTCTTATTTTAAAATCTTGGGGTGTTATAATTTATCATAAAATATTTATTCTTGAAAATTTTATTCTTATCTTTTCTAAATGTTTTATTTTACAGTAGAGAGAGGTAGTATTGCAAGACATGTTTCTTCTATAGGTGGAATCTCATCATATATATCTGAGATAGATGTCATATTGTAACTACTTTATATAAAAACTATTTATTTTTTATAATAAAATATATGATGATTAAATAAGTAGAAAAACTAATTTGGATTGTGTTTATTATATTATTTCATAAATATTATTTTTAAAATAAAGTTAATTAAGCGATCTGAGGACTTATTTTTTGAATATTTTAGTTGAATACCAACTATATTATATGAATAACCTTTAATTTATAAATATTTCAAATAGACACTCTATAATGATAATATATATTTATTTGAAAGTAATTCTATAAAATTTTAAACATTTAAATTACTTTTTTACTTAATGAAATTTTACCCGCATTTTTTAACTGGCAGGTTTCCCAGTCATTGAGTGTAGCTAGGAAGTACATTTGAGATTACCCCAACATATTATACCTTGTATGTGACCCAATAATTAGAGAAAAACATATATATTATGATCTTTAGTCAATGCAAAAAATTTTAGTATAAATTGAGTCAATGTTTCCACATAAGAAGAAAACGGACTTCTAGTAACATTCAGGATTCTTGTTTTCTGTGGAATATAATTTTTGAGCATTTCTGAGTGTTATTGAAAATAAACACCCAACCATTAATAATGAAATATATATAAAATAATATTTCTAAGAAATATCTCTTATTTTATATTGGTTTTTATTTTATGAAAATGGATTTCATGTTCCCATATAACGATTTGTGTGTTTATGATTACATCATACATGGTGTAGAATATGTTTCTAAATGTGTAGCAGCATGTAAAAATAGGATGGATTTTGTTAAAATAGTATCCAATATTGTAGGACTGTTCTATTATATTGGTTTGGTATTCACTAGTTTATTACAATTTATCAAGTAAACCACTTATGTAATATAAATATTTAGGTTGTGTTTAGTAATATTGAAATCCTCATATTGTTTTAACAAAATTACATACTAAAAAAAGTAATCAATGACATCCCAAAAAATGAAATTAAAAAATTATTGAGAAAATAGACAAATAAAATAGGAAATATTAGAGTATGAAATTTTATTATTCTATTTAAGAATGTCGAGAATATTTTAAAACTAAAATATGAATGTAACCATTTGTGTTACAATATGTAAGGGCCTTCCACATAATATTTGTGTTAGAAATCAAGGTTTTTAGTTGTTAATTTCATTAACATCAATGTTACTAAGGTCCGTAAAGATAATATAATTTTTTCAAGAGTTAAAAGAAATTTTCATGTAATTCTAAAGAAAATTTTACCCTTAACAAGTTGATAACATAATCTATCCATGATTACTATATTTTGAATCTGAATTAAAATATGGAAACAAGTTTTTTGGTCTGATTACATTGTGATGTTTTTTCCTAGTAAATTTTTTCTCAAATGGTATGCACTTTTTATTATTTCTCATGTGTTTCATTTTTATGTGGTATAGACTAAATATATAGAGAATATTGTTCGACATATAATTAATGTACAAAGATTGAATAATTTTTTGTGAATGTTTTCAAGATACCCTATGAGATGTGGATATTCTTCATGATTTTATATATAAATATTTTCAGGTGCCATCATTCCTTATTACTAGTTTTATTAATTGAAAATATACTATTTTGGGCGATTCAAAATAATTTTAATGTTGGGTAATTTCAAAAAAATTAGTGTTGGGGAATGGAATCCCAATTCTTGGTTATTAATATGTTTTGTTAGTTTTTTGTGTTTTCATAAATTATTTACAAAGATGAATTGAGTACAATTTTGGAATAATTTTGTTAGAAGAGAAGTTGATAACTAAATACCACTGAAAACTATTTTTCATGACATTATTGAGTTTGATGGATGGTATTTGGTTAAAAAAATATTTAACATCACATGTAAAAAAAGAATATAACATTTTCATATTTATTAAAATTTTGAATTAAATATTAACTATAATTTAAAGGTGACTCTATGTTTTATGGCACAACCGATACGCAATCAACAAGTTTCATTAAAATCATATGTTGCACACAATGTCGAGTCGTACTAAAAAATAATAATAATGTATGGTTTTAAATGGTATTTAATGCATAACAGTTGTATTGGTAGGAATGGACATAACTATGTACAATATGAATATATATTTTTATATGTTTTTACATTTAACCAATATTTTTTAGAGGCCTAAAATAAGAATGAATTTGATTTTAAGAATAAATACTTTAATATTCACTAAAATGTCAATTTATCCCCTTTTGATGAATAACCCTCCATAAATCTAGTTTTCGTCACTTTTATATGTTCTATTTTACAAAATAAAATTTTTATTTACAATTAGGACATCAAATTCTACTTTGGGTAAATATTTGGTATTCTTCTGATAAAATTACTTTTTAATGAATAGTGAAAAATACTGTATTTTAATTCAAAATTACCTTTTAATCAAATTTATTTATAAGGATAGATTATCTTTTTAATTGGTTTTAAAGTTTAATTATATTATGTTTTTAAAATTTAATCTAATTTTGGTCATTGGATATAATTTCACTTTAAAATTAGACATAAATAGGTGTCAATCATTTGATGTTTATTATTTCATAAAAATGCGTTTTTTGTTTTGATAGTGGGAATTACTTTTAAATTAATTTTTGCCACTTTTTGTTTGTAAGTTTGTAAAAATTGATTCTATATTGTAATTAGTAGGTAAAAATTATGTATATAGGTAAATTTTATTTTTAGACATTATGAATATCAATTTTAGTAAATATTTTATTTACCATGGTTAAAGAGTAATTTGGTAAATAATATTAAAAAGAATTATTATAATAATATAAATTAACTTAACCTATGTCATATTATTATTGGATGATAAATGTATGACCATGTGAATCCTTGGGTTGATTTTGGGACCCTATAGAGCCACTTAGGAGTGATAATGACACTTTATATTAATTAGTTTAATGTAAAGAAAAAAATGACACAAACATATATCTTTTAGTAAATAAATTCTTACATAGGGTTATTAAAGTTATCTCTTTGAAATTAAATATTCATTTAAAATTTTAAACTATTTCCAACATCATGATATTTTTTTTATATTTTTTAGACATCATATAAATAAAATTATTTAGGACACAATAATGATGAAATGTTTACCTGATTAATGAATGATTTAAATAAATATGATTATAATGATTAAAAAATGTACAAAACATATTCAATTATTATTGGATACTATTATTTCAAACATGATTCATCTTAAATTCTACATTAATATGTCTTGGACCATTATAAACTGAAACACATTATATAATTATTTAATATTGTTAAACATTCCTAAAGAGCCCCACCTCACCCTTATAAAAAGACCTCACTTATAACCCATTCCTCACACTTTTCAAGCCCATTGGATCTTCCAGCCTCATCCCAATTAATCTCTATACATCCCTCTCCTCCTTCTATAATCCTCCCCCCTAGAAAGAAGGAAATTCTATTAAACATTTTGGTCCAAATCAAAAGGAGATACGAGATTTAAAGGTAACATCTTCTCTTATAATATTTTGTTTTATTTTACTTATCAAACCCCCTAAACTTTTTTTAATATTTTATTTTTTTTAAAAGATTATCCTTAATATATTAGGTTTTTTTATGAGAATGATTCAAACTACACTTACACACACCTTCATCTAAAGGTTAAAAAACATAATGTTTTTGTGGACATCGAACTACTGCCTCACGAAATGATTATTGTTCAATATTCTTCTACCACATCTTATGGTGACCATTCATATGGAACTATATTTATATTTGATAAATATTATATTTATAATTTTTATATTCTTCTATATTTTTCATTTATCGAATACCTTTATGGTTTCCATAGTGAGTAAATACGATAATTTTATTTGAGGAAGTGCAGAATATCACCCCATCCAAGTGATATGACTCGTTCATACCAAACATGGAATATATAAAGGATATATTTAATTAAAATATATATGATATTATTATGTAATTATAATATACCTATGTATCATTATGATTTCATTCCTCTAAAATAATAAATTGAAATGAAAGTATCATTCATGCGTACGTACATGCTACCATATCTACGAATGGTGCATTTCATTGCATATATTCAAATAATATGTACTATTATAAATACATATATATACTTGATATATTTTATAAATATGATATCTAAATCATGAATATCAGTTGGGAGATAATGTAGTTTCTCCCACATGGATAATTTATAATTATAACATTTTCATTTTTAACACGAGTTCCAAACATCGACTAAATGTCCCATATGAACTCAAATTATTAACTAATTACTCTAGAAAGGAAATAATTGATATAAAAGGAATAATAAACATGAAAAAAAATTTCTTCTGAATTTTTAATTTAACTATTGTTTATTATTCAAGATACTAAATATTTAACGGGTCAAGTCGGACACGAGGTAAGGGGTTTCTTATCTCACTTTTAATTATGTGAGATTTCTATTATTCACCACCTATTTATGGAATGTGGTGTATTGTGTAATGAAATTTGATATATATTGTTCAGATTTTATTTATATTAATGGTATTATGCGATTCATTTGGTGGTTCTTACATTTTGGTCTTACGACTCGATTGATTACCGCATGGTGAGGCATTTCTAATCTCACTTTTAAATCTGTAAGATTTCCATTATTCACCACATATTTATTGCATGTGGTGTATTTGGTACTGCCATGTGATCAATATTATCATGATTCCATTTATATTCATGATATATTTTGATTCATTCTGTGGTTATTAACTTTTGGTCATTCGACTCGATTGATTACAACCTGGTAAGGGGTTTTCAAATCACATTTTATTCCCATGAGATTCATGCTATATATACCACTATTTCATTCTGTGTGGCGAATGAACATTCCATGATTGGATTTTTTGGGTAATAAAATTTAATTTATTGGTATTCAACTCTTTATTTAATGATCCATCTTTCATGGGTTGTATGTTTCATAAGTTACCATATCGGTAAGGGATCCTTTCACCCCCTATTTTTAAAAGACTTGTTTTTTGTTATGTCTTCCAATTTATATATTTTTATGTTGGGATATGTTATTATATTTCATTATTTCTGTAAATTTTATGTCCAAGTGAATATATTCTCTTTTCTCTATCATGAACTAATTTTCTGAATTTTAATGTGAGGATGTAAGGATATTGAACTTCTGTAAGGGAACTTTTTAACCCAATGTCAATTATTTGGGTTAATCTTCGACTTGTTGATTATGTAATGCTATGAATATGTATGAATAACCTCTGATTTATTTACACTAATATCAAATCATATTGAGTGTACATATCATTATCACACACAATTCAATAATTGAATTATCTTTAATCTAAGGATATCATTTTATAAGGGATTTCGTCTCAATTAATATTACATTGAGACTTCATTGTGGTTATGCCCAAATTCACTTTTATATGGTGCATATTCTATCCTTTGGCATATTATATCTTGAATACATTTATTCTCATGATATTAAACAGTTTTTATTAAATTTTATCCCTTAATTAGTTGTATTCATGCATCTCTCAGTTGGTTAGGAACACTTTAACTAAAATATCGTTTTAAATTTTTTAATGATTTAATCTAACAAATATTTCTCATTAGTGTCCATATTTTCAAAAAAAAATTAAGGAATTATTTATATGGAAATTAATTTTTTAAAATATGAATTTTTTAAAATCCTAAAAGCTGTATGGGACACTTTAAATCAAAAATATCTTTATTAAATGTTTTTAATTGTATTAAAAAGGGTTTTATAATGAATTGATTATGTCAATATCGTGAAATTATATATTTTTATTGCAATATTGAAATGTTATCTTTCTTTTATGCATTATTTATGTGTTATGTATTTATTAGGGTTATTGGGAATTGTTTACGTATATGTGGGCTCCGTGATATACCTATAGTGGGTGAGCACGAGATATCTCTCATATGCATTGGGTAACATGATGGAGGTAATCATTAATGTTTCCTCTATGTGATTTATGGAAAATAATGTAATTGGAATTCTAATGTAACTCCCTACATAGCTGTCATAGCTACAATGTATGTATGATATGGATTCGATATGTTACTTTTTAGGATTTATGATTTCTATGTGTTATTCATAAATCATATTATTTCAACAGGTATGTTATGATTAAAAAGTATTGTTTCATTGATTTGTATTTATTGAAGGGTTAATAATTAATTTATTTATTTTGTAACCCTTACTAATCTTTTTATGCTCACCCCATGATTTGAAATGTTTTTCATTGGAATTAATGATGAATAGGGTCAACGATGGGATCAAGGGATGTTATGTTGTCTAAAACATGGAACTAGACATGTTTTTCAAAAGTTTTTTTTATGAAAAAATGGATACTGGGTACAAGTGTCTACATTGTAATATTTTAAATTTAATTAAATAGATATGGAATAATTCTCTAAAACTCTTAACCGGAAAAGATCCTAAACACGAATTGTTAACTTCACTCCTAAATATATAATGTTTATGGTCGGGTCCTTATAGTTTGTATCAGAGGTAATATTAGATAAATTTAGGGATTATGAATTTTTATTAAACACCTGGTTAGTATCTATGTCTATTATTTCAGGTAAATCATTTTTTTATTAATTTTTCAGATCAATGATATTTAGTTACAAATGGAAGGAGGAGGATCTGAAACGTCATTCATATCTCTTCCCGACGGCATGATTGCAATAATTATTGAAAATTCATGTTCGTATGATTGGGAATGTTTTTCTAGCATAAAAATCTCTTATAATAAGTTGTTTCAGATATCGAACACCTCTACTATTTCTTGATGTCATCATGGATCATGGGTTGTATTTTATCAAATCCTATTTTCCCAACATTCTCATATTTTCAAGAAAGGTATTTATTATCAAGAAATTTCCAAATATTTTAACATATTAAAATATTTTAAATCATTTTATGTTTTTGAAAATGGTATTGAAAAATCTGACACTTACACAACCTATTTATATTTTCTTTTAAAATATAATATCTTAGAACATACATATGGTATTTTAAAAGGACCATTTATTGAAAGATTAACTGAAATTTAGTCGGACTATATTATAAAAATCATTTTCTATCAAATGATTTGAAATTAAATGTCATATATGATTATTTTCAGAAACTATTCTTCCCTGAACACCAATATGACACAGGTTATAAAAGTTCTCTTTGGATGAAGGAATAAAATGATTTTTAAGTATCTCTAAATCATTGTTGCAATGCATGGACCTTTTAACTACATGAAAATATGATGATGAAACTATGAATACACCATGATTAATATATTATTTTCTGTCTATTGTGAATAGTTTTATTTTATATTAAGGAGGGAGAAAAAAAAGAAAATATATAAGATGTTGTGGTCTTAATGTATTGGGATAAAAATTAAAGGTATAATAAAACCATTAATGTTAAAATATGGTAGGGTTACTTTTCAGTTTTATAAAAAGGACAACCTGTAAGATTGGATACAACCCATCACATCCAGAAAGGCCGTATGAATCAATCCCACAACCAAAGGGTGCAAGGGCACATCACCTACCACTGTCTTACATGAAGTCAATATTTAGTAGGACTTATTCTTTTTAGTTAAATGATTTTATGGATCAATAATTAGTTAACTTTAAGAACTTCTGTTTTATGAAATGGATATCTTTAATATAGGAAAATTATTTTTTAATTAAGTGATAAGGTTTATATAAATGATGTTTTCTCTTTTATAAACATTATATGCTTAAAGAAATAAAATAGTATGTGATATGATTTGTGCAGTAGTGGTTGAAATTTTACATTTGAGGAATCTATGTTTTTAGAGTATAGATATGACAATTTGGATGATTTATGGAAATGATTAACCTATCATGGAGAATATGTTATTAGGTTAATTATTTTTCAGTATGAGACTTTAAGAGTAACTGATGTTATTTGGAGATAAATGTTATGATTTATCTTGGAAAACTATGTGATTAAATCATTATGATATTTGGATTTCAATCCATGCTTAGATTAATTTGAAGAATTCTATTGACAATTGTTTATTTAATGGTCATTGTTGATGTTTGGGTATTTTTTGACAAATATTGGAGATTAAGAGTAGTTATTCTTTTTTTAAAAGTTTATTTTTTTGGGGATTATCTGATATTGTACTAAACATTTTGGTTTTGGTTAATATCTAAAGAAAAGGGAAAAATATAGTTCATCTTTGGTTAATTATGTGATTATTTAATGTTTATTATAACACTTTCAATGTGAGAAAGACATCTTGAATAATCATCATTTGGAGAAAAGATGAGTTTGGGGTAGAAATCTTGTAAAGGATGAATGTTTACATTAAAAGTTCGTATGTTTCTTTATTTTCTTATTCAAACTGTTAAATAAATTCCTCAACATTACAAAATATAACTTAAAAAAAACAATGTCCATTAACTTATCTTATTGGGGAATGAAATACCATTTAACCTATCACAAGTTTGTGATTTTCTAGAGGTTAAATTTCTCTACTAATCATATTTTCTGACACTCTCCATCAAACCATAATGGTTTTTTCTCTTCCATATCAATGTTTTCCTTCATGGAATCTTAGTATGGGCTATCTCGGGTGACCTTTTTATTTCTCTTTATTTCGTTTAATGTGATATTTTTATTGACTCTTTTTCTAATTGGGGGCTTTCAATGATGTTTCCAAGCCCAATTTTAAAATTTTGAGGACTCAATTCTCAAAAGGGGGGAAGGATGTAATATATAAGGTAAATAAAGATAATAACATTTTGATATTTATTAAATTTTCTGAATTAAATATTAATTTTACTTTAAATGGGATGCTATGTTTGAGGTTGTACCAGATACGTAGCACCAATTTTCATAAAAATATAACGTTGCACACAATGTTGTGTAATATTAAAAAATAATAATATAATATTTTTTTAAATGGTAGTTAATGCCTAGACATTGTATTATATTGAATTGACATAACTAATTTCAATATGAATATACATGTTTGTTAAGTTTTTTTACATTTACCAAATAAATTTTAGAGGATTAAAATAAGAAAGATTCTGATTTTAAGAATAAATACTGTAATATTCATTAAAAGGTCCAGTTACCGCCTTTTGATGGGGAATCCTCTTTAAATATTGATTTGGTATCTTTTATATGTTATATTAGACTAAATAAAATTCTTCTTTAGAATCAAGACATCAAAATTTATTTTGAATAAATTTTTGGGATTTTTCTGATAAAATTCATTTTTAATAAATAGTGAAAAATGCTTTATTTTAATTCAAAACTGTCATTTAATATAATTTATTTATAAGGATAAATTATTATTATTTAATTAGTTTTAAATTATAACTATATTATGGTTTTACTATTTAGATCAATATTCATCTTTGGATGTCATTTTACATTTAAATTGGACATAAACAAGTGACAATATTTTGATAGTTATTATTTCTTAAAACACGCTTTTTTGGTTTTGATAGAGGGAATTAATTTTAAATTAATTTATGCCACTTTTATGTTTTGAATTTTGAAAATGGATTTCATATTTATATTTAGGAGGTCCAAATTTTGAAAATAGGTTACTTTTATTTTTAGGCATTATGAATATTTACATCCGTAAATATTTTATTTACCATGGTTAAGGGGTATATCTGGTAAATAGGGGTAATCGAATATTTTTATAAAAATATAAAATATTCTTAACATGTGTCTTACTACAATTTGTTTATTCCTCTCCAACCATGTTCAAACTTTAGCCGATTTTGGGACCCCATGGAACCACTTAGGACAAATAATGGCACTTTATGTTAATTAATTTAACGTATAGACAGAAAATACACAAACATATATCTTTTAGTAAATCAATTCATACATGGGTTTATACAAGCCATCTATTAAACTATGTATATTCATTTGATATCTAAATATATTTCCTATATCATGATATATTTTTTTTTTATAAATTTTAGTCCTTATATAAATAAAATTATTCATGACACAAGAATGATGAAATGTTTACATGAATAATGAATGATTTAAATAAATAAGATTATAATGATTAAATAATATGAAAAACCAATCCAATTATTATTGTATGAGTTTATTTAGAAAATTATTCATATTTTCTTCAACTATAATATTATTTGGAGCTTTAGAAATGGAAAATAATTTTATAATAAAATAATATTTTTTAGCATTCCTAAAGAGCACCTCGTCCCCCTTATTAAAATACCTCACTTATAACCAATTCCTCACACTTAAAAATCCCATTGGATCATCCACAAAACTGCCTAATTATTCTTCCTACATCGATATCCTCCTCCTGGAAACCTTGACATAGCCAGAAGGAAATTCAATTAAATCTTTTGGTTCAAACCAATGAGAGATATCTGATTTAAAAGTAACATCTTCTCTTTTGTTTTTTGGATTTATTATACTCCTTCAACACCTAAAATATTTTTATTCAATTCTTATATTACCATAAATGTATCCACAATATATTAGGTTGTTTTTATAAGAATTATTCGAACTAAAATTCACACACCTTTATCTTATTTGTAAAGAACATATTCTTTCTATAGACATCGAACTACTGCCTCATGAAACGATGATTGTTCTATCTTCTCCAACCACCTATTATGGTGGACATTAATATGAAATTTTTTTATAAATGATATTATATATATATATATCTATATATATTCTATTCATCTGGGTTTTTAATTTATGGAATACCTTTATGGTTTCCATAGTTGGTGTATACGATAATTTCATTTGGGGATCTGTGAACTACCGCCCCCTCAAAGTGATATGACTCGTTCATACCATATATGTGATTTATAAAGGATAGAGTTAATTAAATTATATATTTTATTACAATGAAATTATAATATGCCAAATTATCATTATGTTTTCATTCCATTAAATAGTAAATAGAAATGAAAGTTGCGTTCATGCGTACGTACAGTTTACCATCTCCATGAAAGGTGCATTTCAATTATTATATCAAAATTTTATGTACTATTATAAATATATTTATATTTATATACTATATATTTATGATATATATGATATATAAATAATTAATAAAATTTCTACAACATGGACAATATATAATTTTAACAAGTTCATTTATAACTCAAGTTCCAAACATCGACAAAATGATGGATATGAACACAAATATTTAAATAATTGTTATTGAAAGGTAATAATATATATAAAAAGTATAATAAACATGAAAATGGTTATTAATAAAGTATAAATTAGCATTAGTTTATTATTAAAGAGATTAAATAATGAATGGTTCATGTAAGACATGAAGTAAGGAGTTTCTTATCTCACTTTTAATTCTGTGAGATTTCTATTGTTCACCACTTATTTATTCCATGTTGTTTATTTTTTATTAGAATTTGATATATATTATAATTATTCTATTTATATTCATGATATTATGTGATTAATTTGGTTGTTATTATATTTTGGTCTTATGACTCGATTGATTACAACGTGGTAAGGTGTTTCTTATCTCACTTATAATTCTGTAATATTTCCATTATTCGCCACATATTTATTGCATGTGGTGTATTTTGTACTACCATTTGATATTTATTATAATTATTTTTTTATATTCATGGTATTATGTGATTTATTTGGAGGTTTTTAATATTTGTCTTACGAATCGATTGATTACAACCTGGTAAGGGGTTTTCATGTCTCTTTGTATTCACGTGGGATTCATGATATATATACCATTATTTCCCATGGTGTTATAAGGACCCAGAATTATTACATAAATATTCATTAATTAATTCACAGAAAAACATCCTTTAAAATTTAATATCTTTTCATTTTTAGAGATTTCGAGAATTAAGACAATACATTCATGACATTAAACATACTTACAGAGTGGATACCATAAAAATAGTTTCCATTTTTTTTCAAAATATAAAACATTAAAACATAAAACAGGACTCCTTGACAATTCTTAAACATTTAACATGTCTTCCATACATGTATCAAACAACCATTAACCTATGAAAAATCATTTATAAAAATGTTATGACCACAAAAGCACAATAAGGGATGGAAAAGAATGAAAGATCACATTAGTCCATGAATACTCATAACGTATGAAAGCATTTTAAAAAGACATTCTTGTCCCCCATATATACATACTTTGTGTAACAAGACATTTCAACATGATAAAAACAAAGATGAGATCATAAATATAATCATAAATGTATCTTGGGGCATTAATTACAAAATCTGGTAACTATTCATGGCTACCTTATAATTTGTAACCCTCATGGTTACCTTACTTTGTGTAACCATCGCAGTCACACTTGGAGTAGCCCTACATCTGACCTCCAACTTACTCATACCCAATTAATTGGAGATAAATATAGTCCCACCCTTTATCATAAATAATTCCCAAGAACAAAAATATAATCAATCAGTACGAATGATTCCATAAAAACACTGCTTTGGAATTTCGTAAAACTGAATTTTAAAAGAGGATTTTTATAGAAAATCCCCTTATAAATATCATACAATTGAAGAGATACATAATAGAGTGGACGGATTGTATATATATATACTATAAATACACATAATGAAACATAATATAAACATAACCCATCACACAAACAATTTAAATATCACATAAATAATTAATTTGAAGGTTAACCCAAAGAATGGAAATCGGGTTAAGAATTTCCATACCTCTGGTTTGTCTAACTTAAATCTTGTTTAAGCCTACTATATAATAGTTAAAAGTGTGTTATTAATATTTTACCAAAACATTTCCTTGTTTATAACATCTTATATGATCATTTAATAACATCATTTCACCCTTAATTGTTAGTATTTTGCCCTATGCACTGTTTTTGGGTGAGTTCTTAACATGATTTCCATGATTGGTTCATGATGGACGTTATTGTCGATTGGAAATGAAACTATAGAATTGGAATATAGTAGTATTTACAAATATAAAGTAACATAAATTATTCCATTCATCATTTTTAATTATTACATGAGGATGATTGATAAGTTAGAACATCAATGATGTTTGTTTAGATCATTTTAGTGGTTATTTGATAATTAAAAACTAATTTTTTGTTATAAATTAGAATAATGAGTAAAAAATAATTCCATAACCATGGGTGAGTAATAAAACATATATTATTACCTGTTTCAACCATATAAATGGTTTCATGACCATACTTGAAATAATTAATGGAAATTTAAATCACATCATCCACGATGTCGATAATACAACACAAACGGACAATGTTTTTATTCTTTAAATAAGTGGGAGAGGAGAAGAATAATGATGAGTAATTTTCCATAAACATGATAAAATATTGAATATAAATGATTTATAGTGATTTCATTCCACTTGGGTAAGGATATTTGAAGAAACAATAAGGAATGAACTCAAAATAAAAGAAGAATTGTGAAATCACTTATAAAAATTCGGCAGCTTCACGGCTACGCAACATGGTTTATGAAAATATTAAAAAGAGCGGGGAAAAGGGTCAACCATCTAGAAATGAATAATAAAATATATTAGATCAAGAATAATAAGGGAATAACAACATGGTATGGAAACTTGAATGTTATACCACATAAAAGATAACTTGAAAGGAAAAAAAAGAAATTGGGAATTTTCTTACCTTGTAGAGTAACCCTTAGAACCTGAAGGTTGGGACCTTGGGGGCTTGAGGAAACCTTGGTAGGACTACTACGAAGGTAAGGAGGCCATAACTTCGTTGAGGGAGAATTTAGAATGAATTAAATGAAGGGATGAATTGGTATTTATAGGAAATGTGAGGGATTCTTTTAATAATTTTCAAGGGACACCTCATGAGTGGTATTTACAAAACCATGGTCTTGCCCATGGTATTTGCCCATGATATAATCCACATGGGACACCTCACATATTATTCAACTATAAAAAATTATAATAGATTTATGACATCATTATTATATCATTAATGTTGTCATTAACACACTGAAACTAAAAACTCTATTTTTTACTACTCACCAAAAAATAAATTGTTTTTGAAAAATTCCCAAAATTCACCCTAAAAATTTATCGACATGTAGATTTCAAAAATTATGTCCATTTTTTCTGAATATTTTTATAAATATTAATAATTTAATTTCTAATTAAAATCATAATTATTTCAAAAATTAACAATTCAAATTTTGTAAAAACATCTATATCACAATGAAAAATTAAACTAGATGATATTATCTTAAAGAAATAATAAAATAAAATAATAATAAAATTTACTATTCATTAGGGTCATAATTATATTCATATTACTATTCATAATGTTATGTTACTATTCACCAAAAAATAAGTTTGTTCTAATAGACTCCAAATAATATACTGAACACAATTGTAGATGACAGTTTCATGGAATTCAAAACATAAAAGTGGAAAAAAAATTATGTTAAAAGGATTGTTATAAATATCTACTTAAAACAATGTTCCATGCATTTATATTTATTTTTAGAAAAACATGGGGTGTTACATTATCCCCACCTTCTTGAAATTGTGTCCTCACAATTTTATTTACATATTAAAAAAATGCAGGTATTTTTATCTCATAGCATTTTAAGACACCCATGTTGCTTCTTCGACCATGTGGTTTCTCCACAAAACCTTTACCTGATGGATTAATTTATTCTGCAATACATTTTCTATTCGATCATGAATATGAACCAGTTTCTCTTCATAATAAAGGTTCTCTTCCAGCTAAACAACTTCTGGGCTCAAGACATGTGATGAATCTGGCACATACTTTCTCAACATCGAAACATGAAAAACATTGTGTACCTGAAACAAACTCGAAGGCCAAGATACGTGGTATAAAACTGTTCCAAATTTCTCCAAGATTTCACATAGACAGATGAACCATGTACTTAGCTTCCCTATCATTCTGAAATACATCACAATTTTCAAAGGAGTGATTTTAAGGAAATCATGATCACCTATCTCGAAAGAGAAGTCTTTCCTTCTGTTATCAGCATAACTTTTTTTGCCTACGTTGAGCTGTCCTCATGTGCTGCTGAATTATCCACACTTTCTCAGCCATTTATTCTACTAATCCTGGCACCATAAACTATCTTTCACCAACTTCATCCCAAAACTCTGGAGTCTGACACCGCTTCCCATACAAGGCCTCAAAAGGTGTCGTCTGAATACTGGAATGAAATATGTTTTTATATGAAAACTCAACTAAAGAAATGATCTGATCCCAAATACCATGATAGTCCATTGAACAAGCTTGAAGCACATCCTTCAAATATTTAATCGTTCGTTCTGACTTCCCATCTGATTAAGGATGAAAAGTAGTACTGAAATTTAAATCTATGCCCAACGACTTTTAAAGTAACTTTCAAAAGCTAGATGTGAACCTGGGATCTCGGTCAGACACTATGGAAAGAGGGACTCCATGTAACCTAACAATATCCTTGAGGTACAATCGAGAAAGCTGATCCAAATGCATTGTATCTCGAATAGAAAGGAAATGTGTAGATTTTGTCAATCGATTAACAATAACCCAAATCACATTGTTACCTCCATAACTCTTTGGTAGTCTCACCACAAAGTACATGGATACATTCTCCCAATCTCACCCTAGCACTGGAAAAGGTTGAAGCATCCCCTTTAGTAATTGTCACTCTGTTTTAACCTGTTGACATGTCAAACATCTCATGGTAAAATAAACAATATCTATTTTCGTTACATCCAACCAAAAATACTCTCGAAGTTCTCTGTACATCTTATTACTACTAAGATGAACAGAAAATGGAGATCTATGAGCTTCACACAACAATTCTCTCTTCAACTGGGAATCACAAGGCACACACAAAATTTTTCCAAGTCTAAAAACACAATCTTTATCAAGATTAAATTCTGGAAACATACCCATTTTAACCAACTCTACCTTTTTCTGTAATTCACAGTCTTCCTTCTGCGCTTGCTTAATTCTTTCTGACAACAAAGACTACACTGAACCCTAAAACAAAACTAATGTATTAGCTACACCAACAACTTCTAATCCAAAATTCCTCAATTCATTAATCAAGGGATCATGTTCCAAATGTAGTGTGGTTAATAATGCTTGATGTTTCCGACTTAAGGAATCTGACACTTTGTTTGCTTTTCCATGATGGTAATTTATCCTGCAGTCAAAATCCTTTTTCAGTTCTAGACATCTTATATGCCTCATGTTTAATTCCTTATGAGTTAATATATACTTTAGACTTTTACGGTCAGAATATATTTCGAATTCAGTTTTGTATAGATGATGCCGCCAAATTTTCATTGAAAAAACCACAGCTGCCAATTCCAAATCATGTGTGGGATAATTTAGCTCATGAGGTTTAAGTTGTCTTGAAGCATAAGAAATTACATGATCATTGTGCATCAAAACACAACCATTTCCTTTCAAAGAAGCATCACTATAGATAACAAACTCACCATTTCAGAAAGGTAAGGCCAAAACATGAGCATTCACCAATCTCTTCTTCAGTTTCTGAAAACAAACTTCACATTCCTATGTCCAAAAAAATTTAACTCATTTCCTTGTTAACTTAGTTATTGGGCTAGATAACCCTAAAAAGTTCTTAAAAACCATTACTAATAACTTTCTAAGTGAGGAAAGCTACGAATCTCTATAACATTTGTGGGACTTGGCCATTCATCAACTACTTTTGTTTTGAAAGGATAAACTATTATTCCATTCTTATTTAAAATTTTCCAAAGAGAAGAAATCTGTTCCAACCAAAAATTACCCTTTCTAAATTTTTCATATTATTTATTTTCTTTTAATGTTTGTAAAAAAACCCTTAGATGTTTTTCATGCTCCTATTTATTTTTAGACAATACCAGAATTTCATTAATAAATACAACCACAAACATATCCAAAAACTCATGAAATTCTCTATTCATAAGATTCATTAATACATCAGGTGCATTATTTAATCCAAATGGCATAACAAAAAATTCATAATGCCCATATCTAGTACAAAAGGCTGTTTTGGGATGTCATCTTCCTTCACCTTCAGCAAATGGTATACGGATCTCAAGTCAATCTTGGAAAAGTACTGAGCTCCCTGGATCTGATCAAACAAGTCATCAATATGAGGCAAAGTATACATGTTTTTAACATTGATGTTATTCAAATATCTATAATCAATGCAATGTCTCATGGAACCATCTTTCTTTTTAACAAAAAAACATGGTCTCCCCATGGCAAAATGCTAGGACAAATGAAACCTTTTTCAAGCAAATCCAAAAACATATTTTTTAATTCATGAAGTTATGTTCGAGCCATACTATATGGGGGTCTTGAAATTGGCATAGAATCATGAACTATGTCAACTGTGAATTCGACATCTCGATCAGGTATGACACTGGGTAACTCATCAGGAAAAACATCAAGGTATTCATTTACCGCATGCATATCATTAATTTGAATAGTTCCCTTGTTTCAACAATATGAGAAAGATAACTTTCATATACATCTTTCAATAGGTTCTCAGCTTCTTGATATGTTATCAATTTTATGGGTTCATTATTGTATAAAAACTGAAACTCATTCTGAAAAACATCTTCTTTAGATCTATAGTCAATTTTAGTATGATAATCAGAAAGTCAGTCCATCCCTAGAATAACATCAAAATCGACTAAGGGTAAACCAACAAGGTTTTCTGGTAATTGTTTCCACAAACCACAATAAAAAGATTCTTATTATTCCTTTTTCCTATAACATTTCTCCATGGTGTTTTAACAACATGTTCGGGTCTCATTTGTTGAGGTGATATTTCCAATTTACAAGAAAATTTCTCAGAGATGGAAGAATGTGTAGACCCCGTATCCAACAAAACATTAGCAAAATCTGATTGAACAAACAAAGTACCTGATTCAAATTCATTGTATGGCCCAAAAGTTTCTAATGTCATCGAAAAGGATCTCAAATACTCCTTTTTTGCTTGTAGTATTTCTTATTTTCATCATTAGGATCTCTCTTTGGCCAGACATTTGCATAATGACCCATTTCACCACATTTAATACACTTTACTGTTTGCTTATGAGATTTATTCATAAGATCATTTTCATTGCAATCTTAGGCCATATGTCCAAACTTACCACATTTAAAACACTTCCCAATTTTTTAAGACATTCCCCAGGGTGTTTCCTTCCACACTTTTCACAAACTGGAAATTGGATTTTCTTACCATCAAATTTCCTTGGTTGATTCTTAACCATTGCTTGCCAACTGGACCTCTTCTTCTATTTGTTTCCAAAATTCACATGATCATCTAGAAACTCCATCTCAAACCTCTCTGCACATCAGACATGTTTCTCATAACTTTTGAATTCACAGGAGGCTAACTCCCTTCGATACCTTGGATTCAGTCCTGAGGAAAAGCGGTTGATTTTTTTATCATGATCAAGAATAAGATTTGGAGCATACCTCTCCAGTCGGGTGAAGTTCTCGTTATACACATCCACTGAATCTTTCCCCTTCTACTTCAATTCAAGGAATTACTTCTCCATTCTTTGTGGCACAACCTTAAAAAAATATTTTTCAAGGAAAATAATTTTGAATTCATCCCACTCTAAGGCGTCAAAATACTCTCTACCCCTGATATTCCTTACTATTGACCACCACTGATCACATTCCCCTTCATAATGATAAATGGAAAGACATACCTTTTGGTTTCCTGAACATCCCATCTCATAGAATATCTTTTCAAGGGCTTTGATCCATCCTTCAGCTGCAACTGGGTTAGAAGATCCATTTAATGCAGGAGGATGTTGTCTCATAAAAGGTTCCACTACTATCATGTTCTGTTGTGATACCTCTATTGGTTCTCTTAAATGGATGCCCTAACCAGTTATGTATTTCAGTAGCTGATCCATTACTGTCAGAAACTGCTCAGTTCCAATCCCTACCATTCCGGGATGTAGTTCCAGAAGGATGTCATTCTGTTGGTGCCTCTCCTCTTCACTATCCCTGTTCCATCTATGGACATCAATTCTGAACAAACATGTCTTAGATAATGAACAATGGTAATATTTAAATTCTATAACATTTCAAATTAAACATAGAGTGAAAGTCATTTATGTTATTCTATTAACATCACCCTAACCCCTAATGTTATATAAACCATCCCCTAATACCAACTATAAGGACCTAGCCTTATTACATACATAATCTTGAATTTAGTCAAGAAAACACTTCCTTTTACATTGAAGTTATTTTCAAGTTTATAGCTTTATAAAATTTAAACAATACATTCATGACATTACACATTATTACAGAGTGGATACCATAAAAACAGTTTATATTTTTTCAAAATATAAAACATTAAAAAATAAAACCAGAATCCTTGAAAATTCGTCAAGATTTAAAATGTCTTACTTTATTGTTTTACACATCCATTAACCTATGAAAAATAATTTAAAAACATGGGATGAGCACAAAAGCATAGTATGGGATTGAAAATAAGGATAGATCACATTAGTCCATGAATACTCATAACATATGAAAGTTCAAAAGACATTCTTATCACCCATATATACTTACATTGTATAACATGAGATTTATACAGGATCCACACAAAACATGAGAACATAAATATAATAATAATGGTGTCTTGGGTAATTAATTACATAATCTTATAACCATTCTTGGCTACGTTATAATGTGTAACCCTCACAGCTACATTACATTGTGTAACCATCATAGTCACACATGGAGTAACCATACGGCCGACCTCCAACTTACATATACCCAATGCATTGGAGGGATATATAGGTCCCAAAATTCATCATAAATTATTCATAAGAACCAAAACATAATAAAAAATTATGAATGATTCCATAAAAAATTGCTTTGGAATTTCATAAAACCGAATTTTAAAAGAGGATTTTTAAAGAAAATCTGCTTATAAATATCATACATTTGAAGAGAGACTTAACAGAGTGAATGGAATATATATATATAATAAAAATAAACATAAAGAAACATAATATAAAGATAACCCATCACACAAACAATTTAAATAGCACATAAATAATTAATTAGAAGGTTAACCAAAAGAATGGAAATCAGGTTAAGAATTCCATTACCTCTGGTTTTTCAAACTTAAATCTTTTTTAAACCTCATGTATAATGGTTAAAAAAGTGTTATTAATATTTTACAGAAAAAAATTACTTTTTTATAATATCTTATATGATCATTTAATAACATCATTTCACCGTTAATTGTTAGTATTTTTCCCTATGCATTGTATTTGCGTGAGTTCTGAACATGATTTCCATGATTGGTTCGTGATGGACATTCTTGTCGATTGGAAGTGAATCTACAGAATTGGAATGGATTAGTATTTAAAAATATCTAGTAACTTAAATTATTCCATTCATCAGTTTTAATTATTACATGAGGATGATTCATAAGTTATAACATTAATGATGTTTGTTTTGATCATTTTAGTGGTTATTTGATAATAACAACACCGTTTTTTTGATAAATTAGAACGATGAGTAAAATAGAATTTCAGAACCATGGGTGAGTAATAAAACATATATTATTACCTGGTTCAACCATATAAATGGTTTCATGACCATACTTGAATGAATTAAAGGAAATTTAAATCACATCATCCATGATGTCGATAATTCAACATAAACAGAAAAAGTTTTTATTCTTTAAATAAGTGGGTGAGGTGAAGAATAATGATGAGTAATTTTCCATAAAAAAGAAAAAATATATAATATAAATGATTTTTGGATATTTCATGCTTCTTGGGTAAGGATATTCGAAGAATTAATAAGTAATGAACTCAAAATAAAAGAATAATTGTGAAATCGCTTACAAAAATTCGGCAGCCTGACGGCTACGCAACAAAGTTTTAGAAAATATTAAAAAGAGAGGGGACAAAGTTCACCCATCTAGAAATGAATCATAAAATAGAGTAGATCATGAATATGAAGGAAATAAGAACATGGTATTTAAATTTTAATGTTATACCACATAAAAGATAACATGAATGGAAAAAGAATGAAATTGAGGATTTTCTTACCTAGTAGAGTAACCCTTAGAACATGAATTTGGGACCTTGGGGGCTTGAGGAAACCTTGGGAAGACTACTATGAAGGTAGTGAGTCTAGAGCCTTGTTGAGGGAGAATTCAGAATGAATTCAATGAAGGGAAGAGTGGGTATTTATTAGAAACGTGAGGGATTATTTTAATAATTTTCAAGGTACACATCATCGTTGGAATTTACAAAACCATAGGCATTCCCATGGTATTTTCCCATGAATAAGCCACATGGGACACCTCACATATTATTTAACTATACAGAAGTTGAAATGAATTATGACATCATTATTGAGGTCATCAACACACTGAAACTAAAAACTCTATTTTTTACTATTCACTGAAAAATCAACTATTTCAGAAAAATTCCAAATATTCACCATAACCATTTATCGACGTGTAGATTTAAAAAATGTAGTCAATTTTTTGTATATAATGTTCTAAATATTATTAATTTAATTTTCAAATAAAATCATACTTAATTCAACAATTAGAAATTCTAATTCTGTAACTACTTCTATATCATAAATCAAAATTAACATAGATTCTATTATCTTAAAGCCTTTATAAAATAAATTAATAACAAAATTTACTATTCATTTGTGTCATATTACTATTCATAAGGGTATGTTACTACTCACCAAAAAAACCAGTCGGTCCTAATAGACTACAAATAATATACTGAACACAATTTTGGATGACAGTTTCATCAAATTTAAAACATAGAAGTTGAAAAAATTATGTTAAAAGTATAGTTAAAAATATCAACTTAAAAAAAGTTCCATGAATTTCTATTTATTTTTAGAAAAACATGGGGTGTTATCGGTGTGGTGTATGTAATTCCAATGATTATATTATTTGGGTAATATAAATTAATTTTTGTGTATTTACATTTTCATTTAACGATATTTCTATCACAGGTTGTATGTTTCGTAAAGTTACCAAATAGTTAAGAAAACCTTTAACCCTCGTCTTTTTAAAGGACCTATTTTTGTTATTTTTTTTAATTTACATCTTATTATAGTGAGACATGTTAGTATATATCCATATTGCTATAAATTTTATGTACAAGTGAAAACATTCCCTTTTCTCTCCTATAAACACATTTAATGAATTTTAATGTGATGTCATTAGGCTATCGAATTTCTACGAGGGAGTTTTTTAACCCAATTTCAATTCTTCATGTTAAACATATACTTGTTGATTATAACGTTCTATGAATATGTGTGAATGACATATGATTCTTTTAAGCTAAATATCAAATCATATTGAGTGAATTTATATTTTTCACTCATAATAGGATAATTTATTTATACATAATATAAGGTTATCGTCTTTATAATGGATTTTATCTCAATTTACATTCCACAGAGACTTAATTGTTGTTATGCGCCAATTTACTTTTATATGGTGTACATATTGTCCATTGGAATATTATATCTTTAATACTTTTAATCTCATGGTATTATAATTTTTTTATCAAATTTTAATCCTCAAATATTTGTATTCAATTATCTCTCATTTTATTAAGAACTCATTAACTAAAACATCGTTTAAAACGTTTTAATGATATAATCTACTAAATATTTCTCATTAATTTCCAAGTGTTAAAAATGGTTTTAATTACTTATTTATATGGAATTTAATGTTTTTAAATGTTAATTCCTTTAAAAGATTCATAGTGTTATTTGACAATTTTATTCCAAAATCCTTTTATTAAATGATTAAAATGGTTTGGAATATGGTTTGATAAAGCATTGATTATTTCAATACCATGAAATGATATATTTTGATCATAATGTGGAAATTTTATATTTCTTATATGCTTGATTTATGTGGGGTGAATATGTTATGGTTATTGTCCATTATTTACATATACGGGTGGTTCAGTGATAATCCTAGTTTGGGTGAGCCTGAGATAGATCACCAATGCATTGGCTATCGTGATAGACGTAAATGTTAATGTTTATTCTAAGAGATTTAGGGAAAATTTTATAATGGGTATCCCTACATAACTCCCTACGTAGATGTGATAACTACAATGTGAGAATGATATGGATGCCACTATTTACCTTTATCATTTATGATTTTGGTGTGTTATTCATCAATCATACTATTTCATGAGGTATGTTACTACTGAAAAGTATGATTTAATTGATTAGTATTTAATGATGGGTTAATGATTCCTTTAATTATTTTGTAACCCTTATTGAGATTTTTATGCTCACCCTATGTTTTGAAATGTTTTTCACAAGACTTAAAGATGAATAGGGTCAAAGATGGAATCATGTAAAAGTCATGTTGTCTAAAACCAGGAACTAGTCTTTCTTATCTTATAGTTTTTTTATGAAAAAATTGATTATGATTATAAGTTTCTACTATATAATTTTTGAAATGTAATGTAATAGATATGGATTTCTTCACTAAAACGCTAAACATGAATATATCTCCAATGTAAATTCATGACTTAAATCATGATTATGTAATGTTTAAGGTTGGGTACTTATAAAAAATTTTCATTTTAAAATGTATTCAAAACATTTACATGACATGGTATTCTATATATTAATGATTTTTGAGAAAATGACCAGTCAAATGAAATATTCAACTTCAACAACATAAGTTCCTAAAAAGGGTCTATATTTATGCTAAATTGGTTTTTTAAAATATATATCAAATTCCCTATAATTTTTTTGTCATTATTTCTATTCTTATATGTAATTGATTACATTATTAGACAAGGGGTAATTTTTTCAAGAATTAATGTGATTTTTCTTGATTTTATGTAGTTAAAAATTTATTTACATGGAATAAATATATTCATATCCTATATATTACTATTTTTAAATCATGTTCTTGGTGAAATATTATATTTACTTTTAATATATTTAATTTAATGTGGTTTTTACGCTTTGGATTAATCTTTTGAATTATTCATTAATGTTATTGGTAAATAATCTCCTAATATTAGAATTATCTATATAATGGATGATGCTAATGGATTAGTTTTGTTAAATCATATATAGAGTTTTTTTGTAACAATTACTCACTCATCCATCAATAATTTTAGGTGTTTTTTAATTAATCATAAATTTGATTAATCATACTTAAATATTGATTGTTTTTGTAACATAAATGATTAAGAAGTTATATACTGAATGAATACTTTAATTTCAATACTAATATAATAAATTAAGTTCATTAATTTTATTGTGGGTTAAATTTTTTGAACCCTAAATATTAGTATTATATAATACTTTAAATTTTTTAAGAGAGTTGTCGTATTAAATTTATGGGATTTCAAAGAAGAAAATACATTCTCTATATTTCTTCATTTTATACATCTTTTACAGTAATTTTTTCGATTAATTATCATATTTTCTAAGAACATTATATATATTATTTAAGGAATGATAATTATTTGGTGTAGGGGGATATGATGTGGAATAATTGTTTTGATTGAAAAATATACTTTCTTGAAATTACAAGCATAAATTGGCTGAAATTAATGGATTGTTTGGGGTTTTTTTACATTAGTGAAAATTAATATTTTTTAATTTTTAACTCCAATAATTCAATTTTTAAGATTTGAATTATAATTTTTTCTATAATAATTTTATATCGACATGTTTTAAAATATCTAGCATATTCATGTTGGATTTTATTGTAAAATAATTTTCTATAGAAACTTGGCATGAGTGTTGTATAAATTTTTTAATTATTTTTTGTTCATAATTTTGTGTTGTAATAATTTTGGCCCAAATTATTGAATTATATTTAAAAAATTATGAGAATATTGTGTTTTTAAGTATTATCATATACGTCTTTTTAATCATTAAAGAGAATTAAAAATTAAATTTTAAAATATATTTTTTATTTTTAATTGGAATAATAATATGTTTTTTACAGGTGCATATTTAATTAAAGATATTATTGTGTACAAATTTTTTTAAAGAGATTAAAATTTTTTAGAACTGATATTGTGTATGAATAATAAGTTTTATTTCGAAGATTAATATAGTTTCTAGAAAATAATTTTATATGTAATGTAGTTCCAAACTAAGATAAATTTTAGAGATGTGTTGTATACAGATTTTGAGGTAATGAATATTGTAAAAAATTTATCAGGTGTCAGATTATCTATTTAGGGGAAAATGAAAATTAGTAATTTTGAGTAATAATTAATAGTAAATAAATGTTTTCAAAAGATACGTGTATTTTTTACAGAAATAAAAATGTTGTTTTTAGGGTTTATATAAGTAAATATTATGACCACCTATTAATAAATAATCTTTTACAGACTAAAGTAGTGTGTATGAGGTGAATAACTAAAAAAATGTATAGGTATGAATAATTCAATACTGAATCCAACTTATGTAATGAAAATGGTTACAACCTGATAAAACAATAACCAATTAAAAAATAGGTGACCGAAGAAGTGATGTTATTGAATTATATTTTCTAAAAAAATATGAGAAAATTTATGACAATTTTATGATCAAAAAATTTATTGATTATGTTTATATTTAATGGAATGAATGACACTAAATTTATAAAACATGTGTAAATATAAGAAATAATATAGTTCAGAAAATATTTATTAGTTACAATTTCATTTTGAGCTTCTTATTTATTATGAGATCAATGAAGTTGAATATTAAATGACAGTTTGTGTTCAAAAATATTATTCAGTTGAAGACAAATATGATTTGAGTTTTTGTGGTTTGATATAGATCAGTTTCATAGAATACATAGATCTAAAAAGAGTTACAAATTATTTTATTCTAAATATGTGTTAGATTTGATGATTAAAATTAATTGAGTGTTTATTAACTAAAGAGAATATTTTTTATGTGTTCTTTCTGATTGTGAACACCAGTGTTGTTTAATGATTTCATTAGACAGGTTGTGTAAGATATAGCCTAATTTATTGATATATTGTTTTTCGTTAGTGGGGTGAGGTATGATTGTCTAATGTTAAAGATAACTTGGGTGGGATATGTCTCATTCAAGAACATATTGTTTGAAGGAATGATTTCTATAATTTTGTAAATATTTAATATATATCTAGTGAAAAATTAAGCTTCATGCACTAAACATCGGTTTTTGGAAGCCTGTTGATAATTTTATTGGGGGATAATGTTTAGTGGAGGACGATTCGACTAACTGACTGAGTGTGTGATTAGAGATACATAGATTATAGATATAAATTGATTTTATACTGTCATTCATGGAGAATTAAAATGTAATAAACTATAGAATATATAAAACAATTAATCCATAAATTAATTTTTTAAAGAATAGATACAGATTATGTTACAACAATTTTTTAACTTAATTGAGGTTATTGAAAAGATATTAACAATTATTTAAGCCTTTTTGGGGAAGAAGAAAACTAAATAGTTTAAAAATAAATAAAAATTACATATTTTATTAAAAAATAGTACAATAATTGTGAATAATATGTTTTTTTAAAAAATTATTTATTGAGATGAGTATTGAAAAAATATTTGAAATAAATTACGGTAGAATAAATTATTAAATTGGTATAATATGTGCACAACCATGGATGTTCGTGAACAAATTATAATAGGTTGATTTTATAATTTAATGCATTTGATAAATAATAATTCCACTTAAACCTTTTTTGAAACATATTATGGTAAATATTACATGTAGGATATATATAATTATTTAAGGATTAATTAAAAAATTGGTGGAATTATTTGACCAAATATAGTTGGATTTAAGATAACTAGAAACTAATTTCCACATAAAATTATTTAGACATCAATGTAGAGGTTGTGAATTTTAATTATTGTTTAGATGAGTCATTAAATTCATTTAGACAAATTTTTCTTATATATCCATTATCAATAACACTTTTAAAAGGGGTATAATTTGATATTTGTGGGTAGCAATGATATAGTTTTAGACTTATTTTGAAAATTCTGACAATTTTTTTTCATATATTCTAATTAGAATATATTTTAATATATTTTTAAATTCATGTATTTTGACATTAGTTTTTGAGTAATTATGGTGTTAATGGTACTTAAATAATGAAATTTACTAATTTTTCTTAATTTTTTTTCTTCGACTCAATAATATATGTCATCACCCTTATTAAATTTATATTAAATAAATGTGACTAAAACATTCAAATAATTCAATCATTTATTTATTTGTAAACATCATAATATTTTTTACCTATTAAGACCATAAAGATACGTGTTGTATTAAATTTTTTATGGACATTAGGGAATTATGTAACTTTTTTAATCATTTGTACATATATATTTTAATTATTCTCATTAAATTAATATACCATTAGATGTAAAATATATGGTCATTCATTATATAATGAGATATTTTCAACATGAATAATTTTTTTTTGCCAATGAATAAGATGAAAACCAATGGTTTAAGATAGTTCATAGCCACTACTTCATCACTTGTTCACATAAATTCATTTTTCTTTCCATTTTTTTTATATATATAATAGTTTAAGTTTAAAAATCATAATTTAAATTTAAAAAATATATATTTATAATTATGAGGAAAAAAGATCGTAGAGTGAATCCTTCAAGAAAGATTACCTTAGTATCTTTTATATTGGAATTCATTTGGGTAAAAACTCTAAATACTTGCAGTAAAAAGTTCTTTCTTCATATGTTACTCTATATATACATTGAATTATATTTAAATGAATAAAATTGACACCATTAACTATACCATATATTTTGTCATAGTTGAAAATTTTATATTTAATAATGTAATAATTAATGGATTAAAATAAATAAATGATCATTTTTGAAATTAGGTTTTTAGATGTACATTTATAAAAATATTTTGAATGAAGAATAATTAACATTTTATAACCTAAAAATTATTCAGGGAAAACCAATCATTAATCTATACTAGGTGGAAGGGATCATAAATTGTAAAAAGTCTAACAATGAAACCCAAGGGGGTGAATCTAAATCCCTCCCAACAAGTAACGAAAGGTACCCACCTAACATATTTTATTACATGAAATAGATTATGGTACTATGTTAAAGAAGGATTGAAGGACATATTGATTATGTACAAAATTAAATATGGAGTTGATGGCTTAAATGTATAAAATATCATCCTACATCACACCATGTCAATAGTCTTCTACCACGCTCCCCCTATAAGAAATAATTGCTTTGTATCAACTGCATGAAAGTCGCATATCCCCTACCCTGAAGGTAGATATCACATACATATTACATAAGAAATCAATATAAGAGGAGATATCATTTATATTTTTCAATTAAAGCATCACTAATTAAATCCATCCACCTTATAATTTTTGTATGATTCCCCACTCCACCACCAACAAAGTTACACTGTGTTGAATGACTTGTTGCACTCTATTGATCGTATCATGTAAGGTCGCCCCTCCACCAAAGATAAAATTTATGATCATGTAGTGGTCTGAATGAAATGAACCAATATACACAAACCTTTTTCATCACATCCACCCATCAACACATAAATGTTTCAATGTTGCATCGACTACCGGATAGACCCCATAATGATTCTGGTCTTGTTATGATTTCTTATACCTTCTTCAATTATTTCCAATTGTGTGTTCCCCTATTGTTGACATTAATACCCTGATAAAACCCCCATGAATAGTTATTCTTTATCTACATAAATATCTCTAAAAAATTTCGGTGACTCTATAACTCACGTATCCCCCAACTACCAATATTTTATAAATAAATAACTTTAATATGAAAACAATCAAATTTAAAATGTATAACACTGAAAAATAATTATATCAATATTAAACACATATATTTTATTTAAAATATTTATTTAATTATATATCTACTAATTTTTTTATTAAAACCCATTATCAAATCAAAAAAACTAATTTATATAAAGAAATATATATATATATATATATATATGAAATTTTGAAATGCACATTTCAGGAAAAAATAAACACATTTATAAAAATCCTTATTTTTTTTTAATTTTATAACACTATATATTGATACCTAAACCATAAATGATAATAATAAGTGGTTCTAAAATTATACTATAAAATAAATACAAAACAGTCATCCAGAGTTAAGGTGTCATTATAAGAATTAGAATAACCAAAAACATTATCTAATAAAAACTCATATCTTTATTATGTAATGTACATTTAATCCAATATACTATGAACAAGTTAAACAATAATTAGTCTTTAATATCTATCACAGATATTAGCTACATTATACTCTTCTATAATTATAACACATGTTACATTTCTTCACTATCATAGGAAATTTTAACATAAGAAGTGGTGAGCTCAAATGCTCAATAAAGTTGAAAAAACATATCAAAAATTTATTAAGGTTTGTATTTTAGAAATATTGGAAAATGACTAGAGAGAAATTTATTATTTTAAATAACATGGAATAATAAGATATTACCCAAAATCAAGAAGGAAAGACATGTGATCTTAAAAGAACAAACATATTCCATCACATAATATTATGGGAGAAGCTTGGAATCATTGTGTATGTTCATGTAGTCAAAAACAATTTGACATGACATAAAACATGAAATGATAAGAGTAATTCAACAATCACTACCAATACTATCATTTTTTATAGAGTCACATAATGGATTAGGTTCACTCCCCATTCTAATGAATATAGTGTATATAGTCTAATGGTGGATTTGGTTCACTCTCTATTATGATAAACAATGTTCAAAAAGTACCATAGTGGATTCGGTTTACCTTATATTCCCATTAATATTTCTTCATGTTCTGTAAAACATTAGAAAAATGCATTCGTGTTTTATATAATTCCATACAGAACCATTACATAATATAGTTCTCTTAGTCTATCCACCCATGCACATTACATTTTTCCCCATGAGATGAAAACATATCACAATTCATATTAATGATATATTATTCTAGTACCACCCATAACATAAATTAAATAATAACATGTACTTGCATAATTAATCCACTTGAGGAAAACAAATAATACACAAAGCATGATCATGGTAATACCCATGAGAGAGAACAGGGTTTAATAATATTGTTTCAATGAATAATCGTAGGCTATATCTTTTGGATTATAAAAAGAATAAATAATTAAATAATTTGGTATATTCATATTTTAATAAAAAAACATAGGTATTGGATTTTTTTTCTTTCTAATTTTTGAAAATTCATGAGATGTATCAAGGGAGAAAAAGAATGATAATGAACTACATAGGTGATGTTTTTCTAAATGAACATGTGATATTTTAGAGAAGGGGAAAAATAATTATTTATTTTTTGAATAAAATTGAAGTATAATAATATCTTATATGATAATATATATTTTCACAATCTCTTTAGAGAGAAAAAAAATTTATGGAGATGAAAGCAATATTGAAATAAGAAATAAATTGTTCCCTAAATCTAATAAAACATAAATGTGGGAATTTGAATGGGATCATTAAAAATGAATTATCCCAACAAATAAATGTATGGTGAATCAATTATATAATTAAGGAATATATATATGTATTATTTTTAGAAATAAATTAGAATAAGATATGGAAAATGAATAAAACAAAGAGATCGTGTATCCCAAATATAGTGACAGTGGTTATGAAAGACACTATTTTGTGTTAAAAAATACTATTTTTAACCTCAAAGATCATAAAAAGGATGATAAAATAGACGTTTTAATAATTTAACATGTATATATGAAGGGCACATGAGATAACCCAAAATTTGTGTTCTAATTAAAAAATAGAACATTAGAGAGAATGTAAATTATTTATCAGGAGGGGATACCATCACTAAATATGATGATTCCTATTCTCATGAAATTTATAAAATTACCATTTATGAACATATAAGGTGGAACAAAAAAAAATATATTTTGTATGTTCAATATGAAACATAACAAATCATAAAAATGGGGATTGAGTTAAACAAAACTCTTACATAAGAATAATCATTCTAATTGGAAATCCATAAATGGTATAACTTGCAATGTATTATAAAATACACTTGATTTCAGTAAATTCACAATAAAAAAAATCTGTTTTGATTTCATACATAACAAATATAAAATTATTGGTAGATTTGATTCATATCTCAATAAAATCAAATTGGGATAAAAAACCCTTACCTTTTATCATGTTTCCTTGAACTTGCTCTAATCTCATGTATCAAAAACATAACTATCTAATTCACCTATTTTATAAATTTATGCAAAAAAATTAAAAATTATACTCTTAATTATATTATATATTTACATATTTATAAATTATTTTTGATCTATTCAAAATTATGGTTGTGCTTAATCTTGATCGTTTTGAACTGGTGCCATGATAGAATTTTTAGTGTTCATTTTTCTACCAAATTTTATTATTATGAAGTAATTAATGGTTTTGGAGTAGGTTATATATAATTATTTATATGTTTAAAATTTCAACCAATGTGATTAACATTTATGGTTCTTGAAAAAAAATTAATGAAGAGCATGCAACAATGATTTTTAAAAAATTCATGTTTTTATCTTAGTGAATGTGTTTAATTTTAGTGTTACCAATCAATAATAAATATAAAAAAAGTATATATTTATTAATATTATATATTATTTTTCATTCTCTCATAGTAATCCATGATATTATTTTATATCACTGTTTTGGAAGGAGGAAAAACTGACCTAAAAAAGAACAATCCCTATTTTAATGGATGTTTATGAAGTGGTTTAGTTATAATATCACTATAGCTAAATAAATATGATCTCATTTTGGGTATGTTATTTTGATATATTAATATTTTAATAATGTATATGAATAGTTTAATTGTTATAAATATACTAAATAGAACAAAGACATCATTGTTCTCTTAGAAATCTTGTTTTTGGAAGATAAAATTATAATAAATGTTTATTATTTACATTTTTAATATGTTTTCCAACTTTTTTTACTAGATCATTAATATATTCATAACAATAATTGCAATCCATTAAGGCCATTATTATAAAAATCCTCTAATTTTTTTAATTAAAATGAAACTCATTGATTTTGGGATGTGGTAGTCTACACATACACTTGATTGAGGTTTTCATTTTTTAATAAATATATGGAATAAATGTGGTTAATGATCATTAAATTATAATAATATAATTCATTAAAAAAATAATATCATTATGAATATATAGGATTGAATAAAATAAAATTTAAAATCTAATGAATAAAGCAAGAAACATAAATAAAAGACCATAATTGACATTGTGAACATTGAGTTATCCTTAAACAATTCTATAGAAATTGTGAGATTATTCTAATTATTTTTATGTAAAAAATATGGTAGTGTTGGAGGATTTTTGTCGTATTTAATAGGGTATTTTTTCAGGAGGAATGGATTTTTTCAGTTCCACAAATGGGGGGTGGATTTCATCTTTTATATGTGGTGAGAATGATTTTTTTAAATACCATTTACTTTAATATATATTAGTTTAAATATACAAGGAAAAAGGATCTGAAAATAAAAAATAATAGAATTTTAGGAGATAAAATATACCATACCTAAAAAATTCATTATCTCACATGTCCTTAACATTTTTATCCATTTAACTAGGTTACGCCATATTAACAATTATTTACCCATACCATAGCAACACAATATTTCCCACAAAATAATTTCGATGAAAAAAATTGATCTTAGGATTAAAAAATATTTTTAAAATCAATATATTAAAAATTAAAATACAATTATTAAAATAAAATTATAAGGGCTAAGAAATTTTATTTTTTAATTATCATGGATACATATAATAACTTGTTTCGGGTGAAAGAGTTTTATTAATCATGAAAATTATTTTTGGATAGTGTTATCTGTGTCGATTAACTATATTAACTTAATTTTTTTTATTAAATTAAATTAAATTAATCTGACTTAAAAAGTAAATAAAATATGAATTATACATTGTGAATTATTAATTATAAAAAAATTTAAAACTATTTTCTATTTGAATAAAATAATACATGCCTTCTAAAATTATATAAATGTGTTTTATTAACACATAACTGAATTTTAAAATTTATAATTTAACATATTTAAAATATCATTGTTTTTGGAAATTATTTTATTAATATTTAATACATTTAATTTAATGAAAATTTTATTAAACATTTGATATTCATAAAAAATATTGTACTATTCTTCTAAAAATCAATATTTCTAAAACAATTAAAAAAATATTATCCAATAAATATATTTTCATGATCAATATAAAGTATATTTTAATATTTTTAATTTTATGTTTTAATATAAAAGAATTTGAGCATTATATAAAATCAAAAAATATTATGAAGACACGTTTTAAAAAAAAATAAATTTTAATGTTTCAATTTTTTCATAATCATAATTTCCATAAAACACTAATAAAATAATGATTTCTTAACCATAATTTAACAATAATATAATTATTATTTTTAACAAAAGTATTAAGAATATAATAAGATTGATCCAAAAACCTACAAACGTGTTATGGATATATATATATATATATATATATATAATAAATTGGTTTCTCTTTCACATAATAAATAATTTAATAATTGTATATCTAATTTATAGTATTTAGAAACAAATATCACTATTACATTTTTTTGTTTTTTTTATGTTGATCAATTCCTCAAATAAAATATTTAATTTAAGAAAATAAATATTAAAATCATAGGAATTTACATTATCATCCATAAATAAATTACACCCTCCAATTTTAATTAATACTAAATATTGAAAATGTTAAGAAGTACTAAAGATAAAGATAACATAAGTTATTATTTTGATTTATTTATCACCATTATTAATATTAGTTAATCTAGAAAACTAATTTATTCATTCATAATAGAAATATATCAATATAGGGTTTCTTCCAAACCATTTAGTCCATTGACTCCTCACAATTTGGGTCATGACCTATATAGTTGAATAAATTTTCTTAAATATTTCCTCATCATGGTTAATTTATTAGTTTTCATATATTTATTTGAGATATTAAAACACAACCCCAAAATGCCTTATTCACGAAAAACATAAATTTTCCTTTTAGTTCAGTTTAAATCACTCATAGTTAAATCATTTTTTCTTTTGGTTGGGTTCTATTTTATTTAATAACCTAATTCCTCACTAATATAAATACATCAGGAAAACTAGTAAATAAAATTTGTTTGACTAAATAATTTTCACTTCGAGAGTCAAACATTATGAGATGTTAGGACTCATTCTTCATGAAATAAGAGATTAAAGGTTTAATAACTAATATTCCCCTTCTAGGATGACTACCCCTATTTATATCTATGCTAGAGTCTATATACACTAATACTATATAAATGTTGATTTAATTTACTTGAATAACATCAAATGAATTATTTACTAAAATTTTACTATGTTATCCTATACATATAGTTAATTTTTATACTATTCCCCACCTTAATCCCAATCCCAAATAAAAATTAAACACTCATATGATTAAAATTATAGAGATTCCATCCATAAAACGATAACTATGAAATGTTTTAACATAAGATTCATTAAAAAATACCAACTGTGGATTGATAGGTCTAGTGTATTTTGATGAATAAGATTGATGAATAATAATTAACTAACAAACTGAGTATTTATAGGTCTAGTGTATTTAGATGAAATAGTCCTCATCATCTAACAAAAATTTTTTACAAAAGAAAATGTTTTAGAAATAAAATACGTATTAATTTTTTTCATTACCTATAGAAACAGAATGATTAGTAGGGGTGATCTAGAGAACATAGTAAGGGAGAAATAATACCATTAAATAAACCAACTTTTTTGAAGTCACATAAAAAACCATAGATTGGAGATATTTACAATTAAAAAATACTTATAATAATTATTGATGTCCATAAATCATAAAGTAGGGACATGAAAATATCATACAAAATATATATACCATGACATAATAGTGTGAGATAAGAATTAAAAAATGTCATATGTTTTATGAATCAGAAAATATGTTCTAAATAACACATTAAATCATAATCCAATGTTGATTCTCACTACAAAGACTATATTGGTTGATAAAATACCATTGTGGATTGATTTCACCCAAAATTCACATAAAAATTGTGGATAGAGGTCCATAGGGAAATGAATACACTCACCATTTCTATTAACATGGCTAGAAAAGTACCATAGTGTGTTGGTTTCCCTACCCATTCCCTGCTATATTATCTCATGTGATGTAAATCATCAGCTAACCCATTGGAGAACTATTTAATTTATATCTATCATATCACATGAAAATGGGTTTTTAAGAAAATAAATGGAGAAAAGTATATAGTATATCATGATATGAATGAAAACAATAATACGTACATATTTGTTTGTCACATATGTGGAAAATAAAACAAACATAATGATTAATAATAATTAAACATGTATTAATAACCTAGGTTTCCAATTCTTATATCAGAGAATAAATAATTATTGGATCATATGAATTCCAAAGAGATGAATTAACTATTTTTTTTGGATTTTATTGTTTTTATAAATATATAATATTTTTAAAATTTAGTTCCAATATAATAAAATCATTATAATTATCAATGGTTTATAGTGATAAATATGAACCACATAAGAAATGATTTTATAAATAAATGAAATATATGTCAAAAAATGAATAGATAAATATTCACATTGATACCCAAAAAAACTATGATACTTTTATATAAATTAATTTGGGATTTAAAAATATATTCATGATCTAAAATATTTAACAAACATGGAACTTTTCATATATTTAAGAATAAAAAACTTCTCTTTTGTTGGTTGTACATAATAGTGGAAATTTTGAAGGAAAAATAAGACATTTATTATCCATCACAAATAAATTTATTATTATTATTGTTTATATATATATAATAAGAAAAAAATTAATATGATCAAAATAGATAAAAATGATAAATAATGTGAATGTGTAACCCAAAAGTGATGACAGTTTCTTTGGAAGACCCACTTTAATGTTTTAAAAATATATTTTTTAAAATTCCACATCATAACAATGATAATAAAACATTATATGGAATATAATAGAATAGAAATATTAATCTAACATTAGAGGATAGTAAATTATATTTCCAATGAAAAATGAGAAAAATAATGGGATGAAAAAATTTAGTAAAGGAGGGGAAACCATCTATTATTATGATGGGAAATATTCTCAACAATGATATACATCATGAAGAATCAATTCATCAAGTCAATATAGTTTATTTTAATAAGTACTTTTCACCAGTAAGTACTATAATTTCCAATAACAAAAATTAGTGTGGAATTAACAAAGAATATGTTAAGGAATTTCAAGATGAAACAAAATAATTAAAATGGGTTTGAGTAAAAAACCACTATAGTGTCACAATATATCAAAATAAAAAAATTAAATATAGAAAATGAGATAGATTTGTATGTAAATTTTTTCATTACATTTATTACATTATAAAACAAATTTAAAATTCATTGACAATGAAAATACAAGTGGTGAATATGATTGATATCTCAACCAAAACAATAGTTAAAAATGATTACCTTTTCTCTTGGATTCATTAAACGTACTCAAACATATTTTATAACAAATTTAACACTATTATTCAATGGTTTTATCACCTTATCCTTAATTATTATCATTAATTATTCATATTATGTAGATTCTTTATATGAATATTAATTATTTATTATTTATTTTCTATATTAATTGTGTGTAATATTGATTATTTTAAAATACATTAATGATAGCATTAACAATATTCCTTATTATCCCAAAGTTTATAATTATGAAATAATTCTAGGTAATATAATCGATTCATCAAAACTATTCATATGGTTTCATCCTACTAAGGAATAATTTATGAACCATAATAATGAACTCAATGGAGAGCATGTGTTAGGTATTTTTAACAAACATGTATTGGTGTAATATTGAATGAGTTTAATTTTAAACGTTACCATTCAAGAATAAAAATAAAAAAAAATTATTTCCTAATTTATATCATTTAATTTAGTATTCATTCATGATAATATTTTTTTAGAAATTTTCACTAATCCAAACTTGAAAATTCCCTAATTTATTGAATAGTTATGATGTTATTTTGATAATATCTCTATACCATAAGAAAAAATATATTATTAGGTGATTATTAGTATGACATTTATAACTTCGAATAAATTATAATAACAAATTATTTTATATAAATATATGACATAGTACAGAGAAATAATTTTTATCTTAACATACTTTTTTATACGGTAAATATTACAATGGTTGTTTATTGTTCATATTATTGACATGTTCTCAAATTTTTATTACTATAATCATAATAAATTAATAAAAATATTTTTTTATGAAAATGACACATTTTTAAAACCATGGATGGATTATGTTAATGAAAATAATATACATTTCTTCATGAAGGCGTCAATCCACACATATACATGAATGACATATTTATTTTTAATTAAATTAATGGATAAATATTGGTTAATGATCAGTCCAATACAATGATAAAATTTATAATAGAAAGATAATGATATAAATATATAGGGATTAAAAATTATAATTAAAAATGTAATACAGAAGGGAATAATCATTATGAAAAATGAGTACTCACATTTATAACATTGTGTAATCCTTAATAGATTACATAGAAATGGAGGATTTTGTTTATTTATATAGAACTAAAAGATTATTTTATTGATGGACAATTAAATGAACAAATAAAATGTAATTTTTTCAATCAGAATATTATATTTTGTATTTTAATGAAGGGGTAGTGAATTTCCCCTTTTATCAGTTGGGATAATTTCATTTTTATAAGAAACAATTTACTTTATTATGTTTTTATTACATTAATCAATTTTATGATTCCCAAAATGATTGATAATATAGTGGTGGAGGGGATAAACTATATAATCTCACAACCAATCAATTGAACACATGTTTTTAACAATTTTAAGACATTTTCACCAAGTTAAATCCTTTTAACCTTTATTTACCTTTACCATGGTAACTCTATCATTACACTATAAAACTAATTTTAATGACAACAATTGTAATTTAAATTAATAAATTATAATGAAAATATAATTTAATAAATTATAATAATTTTATCAAATAAAAATTACATGTTTGAAAAATTTAATTTTTAAATTAGCACATAAACAAGAAAATCATTTTGCGGAATTTGTTTTTTTCTCATCATATAAATATTATTTAGGATAAAATTATATATATTATTTTTATATATTCCTTACATGGTCTATTCTTAATATAAATAATAATTATATTAACATAAAAGTAATATAAAATGAAAATATTCATTGATAATTAATTATTATTAGAAAAAAGATACTTTTTTTATAAAATATTAATTATGTCCCAAAATTAAAAATTTTGTAGAATGATATCAATCACAGTATTTAATTATGGATAATAATTATTAAATATTAAATTCATTATAATATAAAAATTTACTATATAAATTCAGTTATTAAAACATTAATTCCTCTATAATTTTTTTGTAGTGTCTGAAATCCCTGATGTATTCATCGTGCACCCTCTAGATCATTATATCTGAAATATTTAGTAAATATTAAAAAATATTTATTCATTAAAAAACATAAAAATAAATCATTTATTAATATTCAAAATGTTTTGGTTTTTGACATCTTAAATTACATTCAATGTTATGAGCATGGTAATTTGTTTTATCAATTTAAAAAGAACCTTCAAATGTCACATTTTTTAACCACAATAGTTTTTTTTCTTTCCATAACATGAAAATTATATATTTATAATGATCTTTTTAATGTAACTTATTTAATTTCAATTTTTTTGCAACCATGATTTTTTTCAGAATAATATATTATATATTTTATAAACCATGGCATTGGTTTATGAAATATCATGAACCTTGAATTTTTAAAAGAAACAACACCATGGAACATGAACATTTTTCCCCTTATTATTCATATATTTAATCTCAAATCTAAATAAAATAGAAAAATCTATGTTATAGTGAATGGTTATTACCAGTGAAAAATATTATCTAAATGTATTAAAAAACTATAAAACCCAATTGTCCCATAAGATCAATTTATAAGTATATAGTGCATATATAAGAACAAAGATCATAGATTATTTGATAAAACAAGTCAGTATATTTTCTTTATTATGGTTAATAAAACTTTCTAATAATATTCCAAATAAAACCATCAATCCATGTCCTCCAATAGAGTTTATTTACAGGCTGAAATAAAATGATATAGTTAAAATTATATTAAAAAACATAATCAAACAAGTTTTAAATTTTACACATTTAAATGGGATGAATTATGTTTACATATCCTAAAATGATAATAATTAATCTTCCAAAGTTTTCATAGACATTCAATTGTTTTACAATATTTTCAAAAAATTTAATACATAATAACTCTTTAAAACATCCAATAAAATAATTAGAAAAATTATGTATTGATTAAATAGTAACTATAGATTTTGTAACCATTATAAACAAAATCATAAGAGGATTCATAAAGAATAATAGAGTTTAATATGTGAAACAACAATTAGATATATATTATCATATAATAACTACACTATCGTTCATAAATTAACAATGTAGTGAGATTCAATACATCATATTTCAAAGCATCACAAATCAATACTTGGTTCATATCCCCAAGTCAAGGTTTAGATTTGGTTCATATTTTTATTATCTATAATAAAATATTTTTTGAAAAATATATAATTCTAGGAAGAATAACTATTAATTTTTTTTGGAATTGGTCCATTGAAATTTATATATATTATTAACCATATAATCTAATAGATGTCACATTTATAATAACATATAGTTTCAAAACAACTGTATGATAGGTTTTACTACTATGATGTGTCACAAATCATAGGTGTATCATTATATTAGCATATATTAATGTACTATGAAGAATATTTTTTATATAAATAACAACACAATAGTATGTGTTAATAAATCAAAATTATTAAATATAAAATTGTAAAAATATCTGAAAAAGAAAATAATAATAAATTGATTTATTCTTTTAAGTTAACCCCCCAAAAAATAATATTATTAAGAAAAGGAACCAATGTATCGATAACATATAGAATATTATATTGATCAAAATTGGTTTTATCATAATTTTTTAAATATTTTATAAATTACATAGATTATAAAAAATAATATATTTATTAAGTCATAGTGAAAAAACTCTTTATAAGATGTGGTGTAATGAAAAATACACGGTGAAGAGAAATAATCTCATTACATGTAGTGTAGGAAATAACTCTAAAATATTTATGAGTGATCATGTTTTGGTTATATATAATTAATAAAGACGTAACATGAAGTCACTTTTTGTTAAAATATGGTGAAGTCATTTTTTAGATACCCATTCCAACGAAATAATAATAAATGTTTTAATAAAACTCCTTAAATGATTATAATAATATATGATTTCAATTTTTATAAAATTTCCATCCTTACCAATAAAAAATTTAATAATATCATGAATATGAGGATGAAAATTGTTTTTTCCAAAACATGTTAGCAGAAAAAATTATGATTCCAAAGATTATTTGATAAGTATTGATGAAGTTGATAAATTTTTAGTTCTAATAACATTTAAAGAATCAAGAATAAATTTTATAAATGATGATGGTATTATCAATGGTGATAAAAAAATTAGATTATATAATAATAATGAATAAACAATTTTTTATCATTTATATCTTTTTTTGTACCAAGTAATTTTGAATGAACAATAAATGATAAAATATGAGTAAAAATTATGAATGATAAAAATGAAAAAATTCATAATATTGAAACATGAAATACTTTTCTTTAGATAATGGTAAAAAATTTCATTAAAACAAAATGGATTTTCCTAAAATAATTTATGTAATATAAAATGGAAGATTGTAACCAATTAAGTTAAATTTAAAATTCTATTCAAAAATTAAGAGTATGACCACTGATTTTTTTATGTTTCTAGATATTAATAAATAAGGTTATTATTATACTTTTATATTAAAATATATTATTAACATTCTAAATGGAAATAAAAATATTTTATATTAATGGGTTATTTGAAATATAAGTTTACATCAATTATCTTTATAATATTATGCTCAACGGGAAGGCTATGAAAGATTGAAATATATTAGAGATATTGAATTTATTAATAAAGTTATGTTCTATAGGAAATGGCCTCTCAATTCAAAAAAATAACATGTTATATCCTTGAACCCTATGTAAACATTAATAAATAGAAATAGAAATTTTATTTGGATCATCATTATGAGGTTCTTAAAATATTATTCCATTTACTCTTATGATTTTATATACTCTTTTATATATAACTTCACTTTATTAAAACCATATATCCCTATGCGATCATGGTTTTATAAGTTTTTAAACAAGTGGAATTAAAATAAAATATTTTTTTTGATAATATTATTATATTGAAATAAATATTTGAATTAATAACAACATAATGTCATAGTAGATATTGAAGGTGTATCAGTGGTGTTTACAATAAACCAATTTTTTTCCTATAATGGAATTTTAATTATAGGATGTTCTTATTGAAATATTAATGATGAAAAAGATTCATAATATCATTAAAGAAGTCTAATTTAGTTTAAATAATTTATTATTACTTATAATAAATAGTTGGAGAGGAATTTATGAGATATATTACATCCAATACTCAACCTTCAATGGTGATATAATGATAAATTCATTTTATTGAAGTATGTTTCTAGTGGTAACCACTTCCAGGGTAGTAAATAATTATTTCCCTTATTAAAATTTTAAAATTTTGTATTATCATGTAATTTATAAAGACAGGGTCTATAAAATTGAAATTCTTATCATTTTATGAAATTTTTTTAATAAGAGTAAATGATTTTTGTGGAAATCATTATCGGGAAAGTTGTTGTTAGAAAATAAGTAGAGGAAGTAACATTTTTGTATCAATCATTTTTAATGTTTTTTTGTGGATATTGTTCCATGAAATATCCATCGAAATAATGTTTTTTAGGATTCAAAATTTAAATTTAATTGTTATTTTTTAATATTTATAAATAAATAACCATTCTATTTTATAACTAAATTTTTTATGAGATTAAAATTCCCAGAATAAAATACATGGGTATCTAGTCATATTTCATATTGTAGATAACATAATGACAGTGACAATTCATATTTGGTTGTCAGAAAATTCCTCATATCACAATGGTCATTAAAATTCAATTTTTTTGGTGAAAAATAGATTCATGATTTCCTATTATATTTATTATAGGAAATTATGTTTATTTAAGATGGGCATATGACACAATTTAGAATGATAATTTCATTTGGTGTATTAACAATATTCAATTAAATGAAAAATAAAAATATCTACAAATATTGAAATGAATTTTTTAGAAGTAAAATTGAATTGAATATTTAAGACCATGTTATTCGGTAAATAATAATGAACATCATGGAATCTCTATGTGAGTGAAGATATAGAGTTCCAAATAAGGGTTATCAATAGGAGAAAAAAATTCTACACTACTTCATATTGATATTCTCATTCATAATGCTTGAGGATATTAGAGTTCCTCATTAAGTATTTCTAATAATAGAGTGTAATTTTATATATGTATAAGTTATTTTTAAAAATTTTAAGATACCAATTTCATCCTAGAGTTCCTCATTATGTATTTCTAATAATAGAGTGTAATTTTAAATATGTATAATTATTTTTAAAAAAAACTCTATATCTAACCTATCATGATCCAATGTTGGGCTGCTACTATGTCCAATTTATGTTTCATATCACAAAAGTCAGTGACTAGTTTATAGGATTAATTTTTTTATAGTGAGATCATTGTATCATAATAATTCTCAATATCAATGAAATTTTTCCAATAGTTAATTTGTAATGAAAACATAATACATTGAAAGAATCATACATATTAAATATCCAATTTGTAAATAAATAATAACTAAAATTATAATAATAATATAAAAAAGAATCGAAAAATACATCAAATATAACAACATCACATATAAACATAATCGTAATCATTATTTATATCATTATATTTTGTAAAATCTAGAAAAAATAAGATAATTAATAGAAAATTTTATAGGAAGCCAGATAATTTTACAACATGAGTATACTGAAAATACATTTTCAAAATTAAAATAATTATTCCCATATAAATTTATAGAATAATATCCCATTAATTTTCTTCATTTTTACACCCAAAAAATTAATACCAATCCCTCTCTATGATAAATAAGTTTCATTACCTTAGTTTTATAAGCAGAAATCAGTATTATATATACATGATGTTTTCTTGTAGGGGAAAATAAAATATTCTTCATATAATTCCACGAAAATAACGATACATAATATTTATAAACTAAACTACAATATACGAGTTTAAAATAATAAACATAATATTAAACTACACCTTATATGAAAAAAACTAACATTGAAAAATACATTTATAACTTTCTTTATAATGAAATATTCAATTCATGTGTGATAAAAATAATTTAGATTCATGAGTGTTGTAATGATAATATATAATCATGTCTCATAAATCATATCATATTTCATAATGATTGGTTACCTATGTTATTAAATAAAAACATATAATCTTGATATAATAACTTCATATGTCAAAAATATATAATATTATATTTAGATGAAAATCCAAATCTAATGAAATCTTTTGTAGCTATAGGGATGTATAAAACATGTTAAAAGTGATATGAAAATTGAACATCATAGATTGAAACCTTAAATAAGTCCACGAAATACCATGTAGAATCTTTACTAGTTTTTTATTTTGGTAGAGTGGTATTATAATCATTTTCTATACAAAATAATGAAGTCCTACTTTGGTAACTATTAAATTCTAACAGATATTTCCAAATTAATGATATAAATTCAATTAATTAAGTTATATAATAAATTATATTTATGAACCCTATAGAAACAACCCATTTTAAATTATTCATCATCTATGATGATTTATACTATAATTTCATATCAAAATTTCAAAATATAAATTGGAAAAAACATTGGCATAATTTACATAATAACCCACATTAAGGAAAGAAAATATATCATTATTCATTGTATTTTGGAAACAAAATTACGATTTTTCATCTATAAATTATTATAAAACAACTAAAGAATATAAATCCAATAATTTCATCAAAAAAATATTCTTGATAATTCGTCAAACAACTTAGGCGAACCTTTAAAAATAAATATAGAATTAATAATTTTTATATAAGTTTTACATCATTTATGGTAAAGATGATGACACATACTTTATTTTCACTAAATAACATAATATATTAAATAAATATATTACTTTCCTAAAAAAATGTATTTAATTCATGTTATAGATCAATGTTTTTACAAAATTATGATGTGGAGAAGAATTTATCAATAATAGATGAAATTAGTGATAAATATGGTTTTCCTAATAATAAATTTAAGGTTAAGTCCCTACAATGTTCTATGAATTACTTAATGTTGAAAATACCATATCATAATTTATCCAAGAGAAACTGTATGTGACCATAGCTATGATATGGAAAGAACATGAAATAAAAAATCATGTAATTAAGGGATAAATATATTTGTAGTTAGTTACATTGATGTAATAATAAATAGGGTTGATAATAACTACAGATTATGAAAATAATGGAGAGAATGAAATGGGGTCATATTCTGGTGGTTTATTTAAAATATTGGATGATTATTTTGAAAATAATTTTTAAATATTTTAATTTTTATGTTTTTATAAATATTGATGATATAGATTCATGGTAAAATAAAATATGTACCAAATATTTCTTATTAAATAGATATTTATTTTATTTTTATATATTCCACATTTATGGTATTAGTAAACATGTTCCCAAATTATATAGCCCAATATATATTCCAATATTTCACATTTTTATAAATAATCTCATGATAATTAAAAATAAATAAATATAAAAAAGAAACAATATATAATGACATCATGTAAAGTCATAATTCTACTATCTGATGGATATTGAAAAAGTTATTTGGTCCCAAAAAATGACTAATATAGATTACAGATATGTTAGTGCCTTTTGGTTCATTCTTGTTATTATTTTACCAAAAATAAAACATAAATTACTTGGATAATACTATTTAGAGGGAAAAAATAATTTTTTTATACTACATACAAATATTTTCAGAAACAAATTTACCATTATATTCCTTTATTATGAAATAAAAAAATAAAAAATCCCTATATAAGAAAATATAAATACAATATAAAAAAAATAAAAAAAATGAAATAAAAATATCCCAACATTTCTTATAATTACCCAATGAATCATCACCCTCTTATTCCAAATCTATATGTGATTGGACGATGAGTGGAAGTGGATATTCAAAAATTAACTTTTACAGTAATATCCTAATATTAGATAACCCATTTCTATCATAATCTTTCCTATGGATGAGTTATATAAATTTGAGTGGCATTCCCAGTTGTGATAAATAATGGAACTCAAATAGATTTTTGAGCAATAACATATAATTTTGGAGGGTTAAATACTACAATCACATTATTATATGTTGAAGTATGTTATAAAATAATAAAAATACTTGTATGTGGTGGATTAATAACATTGATTTAATGATTTTTAAAGGTTGGTTGTAGAAATAATGTTTGTCTAATAAACTTATTGGTTAGTAATACGAAAATTTTAACTTAAATAATCAAATTAACAGTAATGATATTTGTGGTTTTCTGTAGAATATTATACTTTCTCTTACTATAAAATAAATGTTTAATGAAAATGACCCATTATTTAGATTCCTCATATATGATAACATCGTTATCAATTTTATTCTCCTATAACAAACCTCTCACTCGTTTATTTTTTCATCCCACTATTTCATTTTTTTTTCAATCATCAATATTTCATTTAATGATAATAAAATATTCCATTAATTTATTCCATTAATATAACTTAGATGGATTATTTTCAAAATTAGTTATGTATGGTTCGGTGGGTCAGTAATTTTTCATACATGAATTGTAACAACCATTAGCTCCCTTGTCTAACATACCATATTTAATACCCTTTTAAATATCCCAACACTACTTGTACATAACTGAAAATTGATTTTGGGATGGTGTTATATGTATTAGATGGGGTCACGAGGTAGTAGTTTATCCATATTTTTAGATTTCGTCTAAAAAATTTAGTTAATTATATAATATAGTCTTACGGTCTGTTATGATGCTCATCCTGTTGTGGTACTCGGGCTGGTAATGTTATTGGTTAAATATGTTTTCTGGTTTTATATTCAAATATACACATAACCTCTTAGTTTTATTACTATAACACAATTAAATTTTCTCTTTTGACAACATATTTTTCGTTTTTTGTTTCTATGGGTTCCCCTAGAGGTCATTTTTGGTGATGAGAAGTCTAGTGATTGAATAAAGTTCCATGTATCCTAAGAGACTGAACCCAGGAAAAATCAGGATTGGACCCCTTTAAAAAGTTTCACATCCACACTTTAATGAACATCCCCTGCCTTAGTTAATTTAGTTAAATATGTGAATTTATGTTTCCATAAAAAATATAGAGATTTTATAAAATTAAAAACCATTATTAATTTCATTATATTTATGATAAATTTGTGTCCCTTAATAGTACATTTCTAATCGATATACATTAAATGAAAATATTATATCAGTAAATTCTATAATTTTTTTTCAACCCATCAGTACTTGATTAATATATATATATATATCCATTTGGATTACTACTAAAGGGATATCACCTTCATGCATAAAATTTTTGTTGATTTACATTTTATAATTCCAATATTAGCATAATTTTGGGATGAGATATTTTATTTTATAGGATCTTAATATATTCCTTAGTTTCTTATTTATTTATTTTAAAAAATTAATGAAAAAATCATCTTATTTTGAATAACTAACCACATTTTCTTCTCAAAATTTGATAATATTTCATGATATAAATAATATATTTTTTGGAAAATTTTATTGTGGATGGATTCAATCATTTACCTACAATTTTTTATAAGATCTTTTGTTGGAATAACTCGAAATAATATACATATTCTGGTATTATATCTAAACAAGCATCTTATATGACCTCCAAAATCACTTGTATGTGTTATCTCACTATTTATTTGTTTATATATTCATCATGATAGATGATACTAAACATCACAAGTTTCATATTGGAGAATATCCATGGCTTATGCCCATGGATGTAACATAACATATCATGGATATAATCTATAACAAGGTATTTGATGATTATAGATACAGTAAGCATAGATACAGACATGGACCTATATTCATGAGCCCTACCCATTGAAATCGCTTGTGAATATAAGCAATTCAACATTTAATCATGTCTATGTGGCACTATTATCCACGTGAAGTGACATATATCCCCAACCACTTTGACAATGGAAATAATGTTAAAATTCAGAATAATCCCACCTAGTGGTGAACAAACCTAACTCTCAAATATGTCATCTATGTAATATTTCACTTGGATGGAAATGGTATTTTTCATATAAATTAATAAATCTATCTTTTTCTTTATATATATATATATATTGATAAAGTAATATTACCATTTCTAAAACATGGGGCTCCATAATTTCATAATCGTGTATTTTACACTCCATTGAGATAAATTTTGTTCATATTTTCATTAAAATACACACACACACACACAAAATTCTATATTACAAATGTAGGTTGGATTTTAACAATAGTCTCTTGAAAAATAGAAGGAATATTTTTCCACTCAAATACCAAACTAAATTTATATATTTATTGAAAAAATATATTAATTTATAAGTAAAATTTTTTGAATGTTTTTTATATCCACTGGTGATATTTTCTAATGTTATAATTATTTTATTTATTAACTATAAATATAGTTAAAGACCATTAATAATGGTTTTTTGTTCAATTAATATATCAATGAATATAAAATTGTCAGTGGAATTGATTCCTTCCATTAAAAAATATTTCAAACCTTGTTGGAATGCCAAAAACATTACAACTGTTCCTATTGTCATGAATATAGGTGACCAATAACCATGGGTATTTTTTTCCTGTTTATAGTTCTCTTATTTCTAGGATCACCTTCTAATATGGCTATATCCCCATGGTTATATTCCTTTTCTATAATTGTGGGAAAAGGATTCAATGATATAACCTCCTCCATCATCCAAATTGTAACTAGTCATACATATTTTTTTCGATATTCCTTTTGAATATTAGTAATTTTAATAATTAATCAGGCTCAAAAATAGGAAGTACTATAAATTATACATATTAAATGTATACGTTTATGGGAAAGGATGTTGGTTATTATGGGGTATCTAGGAAAATGATGAAGGCTTTTTTCTTTTATTTATAGAATGTAGAAATGATGTGATTTGTGTTAGTGGTAGGGAATTGATGGGACATATATTTTATGTCACATTGTTTTGGGTTATGAGATTTTTAAATTCATTTTATGTCTATGATATTTGATTTATGTGGAAACTATGAGAATAATAAAATTTATTCCCCCTTGTTGATGGTAAATTATTCTCTAATGGTAGAAAATACATGGAAAAGTATGAAAAAGAGTTTTGTTTGAGTGAAAGTGGTTTTTAGTAACTTAATGGGTGTTATATGGATATTGTGATATTGATATAATTAAACGACATAGTTGGGATGTTCATGGGGTGAAAAATTGAGGTGAGACATGGTTTTAGGTGATGTATTTTGGATGAGAGGAGATTAATAACTATATTGTGTTTAAATGTTAATTACACTTCATAATCAGGATCCTTTTTCAATAAATTATCAATCCATAGTTTATTGAGAGGTAGTGATGATTTCATTTGATTTTTTTATGGAAAATATGATACCACAATGTTTTTTAGTTAGGATTAATCACAGTTGCGAGGACATGTTTCTATAATTAAGCGTTGATTTCATGAATCATAGGAAATGCTTAAGGGATATTCTTTTTCTAGTTTAGGTTCAAGGTAAAATGACATGATGAGATAGACTGTTACATGGGTGGAATGATTATTTTCCGAAAATTTCCAATATTTCATGGATAATATGTAAATATTAAATGATGAGTTCATGGGTTGGGTGAGATGGAATGGGAATGAGATACGTATCAGTAAAATAAGAATCTAGATTAATTAATTATTTTTTGGGATCAAAATATAAGGGTTAGATAAAATTAGGAATCCTATTAGGATTCTTCCATGGTTTGGTTGGTCATGGTTTGGGGTTTGTGTTACTTTAGGCTCTGTGAAAGTGTCCATATAAAGAGGTGGTAATCCTATTTAAATATGTTTTTGTATGAAAAATAGTATTATATAAATTACCTTAATGTGTGAGACATTTATGTTTTAGAAATTAAATTCATGTATAACAAGTATTTAAGAAATTATGATGTGGTTTAGTAATAGTCAACCATTTCATTTTAAATTATTAATGAAAAACATGGTGAAATAGGGGTGGTTATCGATGTAGTCCTATGATTTTCTATGTAATGGTAAAATGGGAAGAGGGACATTTTTAAAACAATCAATTCATTTCTGTAATGACATAATTCATCTTATTTTTTAATAAGGACTAGTAATATTCCATAATATATTATCCCCTTTATGTTTATATATCAATAGTAAATTACCTATGTAAACGGATATAGTGAGGTTTAGAATGGAATTTTTTTATCTATAGGGTTTATATAAAATTAGTATTATGTGTCACATAGTTAACAAATCATATTAGTAGTTGGGGTTTGGCTTAGTTGTAAGCACCAAGTAATCCTACAAGAAAAATGGGGGTTCAAAAACCATTGGGCGCAGGTTACTGTATCAGTACTATAGTGGTATTGTAGCAGTAGTTGTACTGTAGATCAGCGGTTCTGTAGCAGCAGTAGGTCACTATAGCAGTGGTCATACTGTCCGGGTACTTATTAGTCGGGTTACTATTCACATAATGGAAAATGGGCCAAAAATTGGGCTTATGGGCTATGTAATGTGCTACAAGCCCACTGGGACTTCAGTCTATGTAATGGGTCACCCTCTACCTAGTTAAAAGAGGACTTTTATTATCTTTAATAATAAAATGAGGCTTCAACCCCAACCTTAAAAAAACAAATCATATTGTATACATTATTTTAAAACATGTCCCTTTAAATCACCAAATAGTTATCTTTTAATTCCCCTCCATTATTTATTTATTGTTTATTCAATAAAAATTTAGGGGTATTATCTTAGGGACAAAATTTATATTCATTACTAAATAACCTATCTAACATATAGAAATTAAAATAAAATTTTTATAAAGGAAAATATTATTTTTCTGGTTTTAATATGCATATAGGTTGATTCCTTGTTAGCACATTCATTAAAACCCCAACCTAGATGCACACTTATCTATATGGTCAAATTTAAAGAATTAAATTTTCCCCTCATGGAATGTATGCATATAGATGACAAATAACATCCCATTAAACTTATAAAGTGGTTTCTTCTTTTTTTTAAATCTCAATTTCATCACATGGGTAGGGTTTGATCAATGGGAGGGATCGAGACTGACATGATTTCAATTTCATAATAATAAATAAAAAATGACTTAAAAAAGATTTCTATGACCTCATAAATGTATTTTATTAAGTTTAAGAATAAATCAAAACATTTATTAGCTTTCTACGTTTAAATTATTACATTCATAGAATAATATCGTCATATTTTCTAAAAATCATCTTGCTATAATAAAATCATCTTTATATCATGGTAAATATTAATATTGATCATTTGGAGAACCTAAAAACACCATTTTCCAAGCTCCCTATAAAGTGACATGGATTTAAATATGTGATCCTCAATTGGGAAAAACCCAATGTGGTTTTATACATCATCTGATATTACAATATTGTATCATCATGATTTATCCTTGAATCCTTTGGTTTATGATTCAGGACTTCTCTCAAACATTCATTATATATATGTTCTATAACATCAATTATAGATTTTTTAATGGATAATTTATTTATTTTTGTATCATTTAAAACTATATAACTTTTTTTAATCACTTCAACAAGTTATTTTTGAAGTGATTTGATTAATCAGTAATGAGTAATTGATGGAAAATGAACTAGAATCATCTGGTCTTTATAAAAAATTGGATAATCACATTTACTATATATCATAAAATTTCCTTAACTTATACTAATTTAGATACATATTCTATACAGATAATAAACAATGTGTTTCTAAAAGGTATTTCAAGGAGTCCCATGAAATATATCCCTTCTAATCAAAGAAATCAACATGATAATAAGATCCTCTGACATCTCATATATCATTATATTTTATTTATTATTCGTAGAATTGATCAAAACCTTACAAAAATTCAATTTTATGATTTAGGATACTAGGATAAGATTATATATTTTTCAAAATTATGCACATTGTTTTATTAGGTTCATGGTTTCCTCCCTTATAAGATGAATGAAAAAATTATGGAATTCTTTCCACCAATAACTTGGGAATGTATCATTGAATAAATCGATCTCAAAACTTCATGAATTATATAAAATCAACACAAAATTTTTTATAGTATATCATGGAAACATTTTTCCCATAATTGGTATACTGGGTGGGGTAAATATTTCTAATTTTAAAATATATTTCAATGTTGGTATACGAAGAATGATATTTTAAATCAATATGAAATTTTTTCTTCATTGGGAATTATTATCAATTAAATTCTCATAAATATACTTTTTTTTCCATATTTTTTTACTTAGTAAGTGGTCATATGAATAATTACCCTATATATTTTCCATTATAATGACATCGAAATAATTTATTAAAAAAATCCGAAAAATGAGTCTTAATTTCAAATAATTTTTATTGAGTAAATACATTAGGAATGAATGATTAATAGAGAATGATATCTTTGCGAGTAAAATGTATTATTTACGATTTTATTATAATACACTAATACTAGACGTTTATTAATTGGACTATTTTTGTTAATGATTGATTTTTTTTAGTTTGGAATATCTATTTATTTGTTGAATGATATGATCAACCCGCTATTTTTATGAAACTCCCATAGATAAATTATTTCAATAACACCATAATAAAAAATTATACTCCCAATTATAAGAGGTCATGTTCAAAGATGACACAAAATTCATTAACAATATAGTTAAATATTTATTATGTGATTTATAAATGATGAATATAACATTCTTTGGAACTCGATGAGTGAGTGTCTCATCTATATCAAAAATATCACTAAGGATTTTGTAGTATAATTCTATATGTTTTTGAATTATTCGTATAACATTCACTATTGTTAGATTAGAAGGATCTTGTATCACCTTTATTTTTATAAGATCAACCGTACCTCATTGTTTTGATATCTATTTTAGAAGGAATATTCCTTCTAGTACAATGATATACCACTAATCTTAGTGGAGTAGTAACACTTTTTCATCATATATTTTTAATACCAAGTCAATATTATGAATCAGTATTAGAAATAATCATTCATATATGAAGGATTTATTTATTTATACATTGGTGATCCCCTCCACCACATCTGGAAAAATATATTTTATTCACATTTGAATTCTTGCTAGTTTATTACACATCTCATATGACATATAGTAGAATATAAAGGTTCTGTGTAGAAAAAAGAATATTTTATTTTCTTCATCCACTAAATCATATTTTCTTAGTTATATATATAATATATATCTAAAAATAAAAAAATGTCTTTTTTGGGAATCCTTTCGTGTATTTTATCCATTAATGAGAGTTGATTGTTATACATTATACATCTTTTGTTTAAATTGTTGTAATCAATAAATAATCGTCATTATATGTGTGTTCTTGATGGAAATTATTTATATTCATTATTATAGGTCACTATTTTCATGAATTCTAGTTCATGACATGGATTTTTCTAACATATTTTCTATATAAATTCGATAAAATGATTCTTGTAAGATATATTTTATGAACTTTTTTAACTCTACATTTATTATTAGAGATATAAATCTATAATGTAATTATACACATGATTATAACCAATCATATTACTCTACCCTAGTGTATAGATGCTTGGCTTAATAAAATTAATGTAGTTAATATTATTGATGATAAAAATTGCATCAGGGTATTAATAGAAGAATAAAATGGACAATTTGTGAAAAATTGGGAAACCATGTTATCAAAACTGCCAAAGGGTACTAGATTCATGATTTTCCATTATTTAATTAATGAATAGAGATCCAAGATTCTGGGTAAGAGTGGAATAATACTCTGACCTCCATACGTATAAAAATTCATTCAGAAAACATATATCTAAACACCCATATAGCCTATTACTTGTCCATATTTAACCTATCTCAAGTGGATCAAGACTTTGGACTTTCATTCAAATATCATGAATCCTGAAGCATTGACCTTCACACACTTGAAGACCCATGGATTGTCACAGGTATCAATCTATCATAAAAAACCTCTCATGGGTACTCTAAGTCATTCTTTCAATATTTATGTGAGTTTCAATAACATCACATTTATTAATAATAATCATCACATTAAAAATATATTCATTGCTCAACTTAGGGCTCGATGCTACATTTATCCTACATGAATCATATTCCATGGATTCATAGACACAAACTTATCCCTAGTACCGAAGTATATCATTTTTCCATAGAATCATGAATTACCTGATATTCATGAATCACACTCCATATAACATTCTATGTTCCTTATTTAAACAAATATAGTTTCATGAATATTAAGTGATCAAGGATTCCACATTACCCTCAATACTGGATTACCTGTTATTAAATCTTGCACAGAACCCATATTATGGACCATCATTACTATTCCCTTTGAATTAATCATGGGTTGGACAACCTCTTTACCTTTAACTATAATGAATATGCACGTTAATTTCATATCACCAACATTATACTTGAAATGGGTAGTAAGCATGCCTCTTTCTCTCTAAAAGAATCTATGTTGTCGAAAAATATGCCCAAACCATAAAAAAATAAATGGAAACATATCTTTTTTCCAATTATTGTGAATAGTTCTGATCCACGCATCCTTTTCCATATCCCCCTAACTGGAAGTTGAAATGTTTTTGTATAATCACCTATAATATTTTTGATGAAAGACATTCATGTTAAAAACAAATATATCCTAGTCATTTTATTGTTAAGCTTTATAAAATCATCCATAGTACAATATTTTAAATTATATCTATTTATTTCACCAAAAATAGGAATGCCTATATGGAATATAGAGGATCCCTCCTATTACACAAAAGTCATGAATTATTCAACGAGCATGATACGATCACACTATCCTCTAGAAATATTAAATGAATAATACCTACACAATTGTTAGTCATCACTCTATTTATGATATAATAATCATTACCACAAGATGTCAAACAACATGATATGGTCCCATTTAATGACACAAACATATTAAATCAATATATTTGTGTCCTGATCCTTTCCTCCTGTCATAGTATGTAGGAATCCTCCTTGAGGGTGAATCCTATAAACCCAGAAATATTATCCCCCATTTATGGGTGGCAGGACATTGGTGGATTCACCATCTACAAAATATAAATTCAACATGAACCTAACCATAACATTGGGGGTCAAAAACTTGAAATCCTTATCATCATTTTGGAGTACACTGAACCGCCTATAAATAAAAAATTCCATTGTATTTTGGTATTTCCAAAAATCACTAACCAATTACATGACTAGTACATGAAGAGCTTATATAGGAAGAATCTTTTAATGTTCATTAAATAGTGTTCTCCCTCACTCAACTTAAATTTTATATTATCATGATACATGATTAGATTATTAGCTATTTCCCCACTGGACATAAAATTTATGAGTTCTTTTACATATCTGTAAATTGGTGACACCTATTAATGCATTATAATTTTATATTTGGATGTGAGCCCTTGAAAATCATAAGTGATAAAAATAAGATAAATATTTTATAAAAATATGATATATTTATCCCACATTTAAGTGATTATCTAGAGATTAAACCACATGTTATGAGAATTTGAAGTCATATGTGATGAGTATAAGGAGGTTAAATGATGAGTATATGATATATTCTTCCACTACTCATCTTACATGCATGAGAATTATACCCTATGTGACTATCAAGATAATACATTTATAAATTGGATAAGAAAAATATGTAAGGATTATCTAATATCTTGTCCCTCTACTCATGTAAATATCCAGGGATTATTCCTCATATGACATGAATGGTATTCAATATGGGATTATCAGAAAAAGCGTATGTGTTGAGAACAAGATCACATCTCTATTTGATTAAGAAAAAATATTAAGTTATTAACCACTACAAAAACCACATGATACCATGGGTGATGGGATAAGGAATCCTTATCTGATGATAGTATGCTACTATGAATGAAGAGCACAAGATTCCTCACATGATAAACAACAGATGCCCTATTTTTTGATTACACGATGTATGAGGAAACAGACCATGGATACCTTATTCCATAAGAAATTTTTTCATATGGAATTCATGGGATGACATAGGTTTTTCACCTAAGATGCCTTATGTTATACACAAAATAAAAAAAAATATGAAATGTTGATGACGTTTATAGAGACACAAAATATCCAATGTTATTGTCATCTCCAACCATATGTAACCAATTTGACACATCAATAAGGGAAATAAATAATTGGAATATATACAAGATGGTATAGAAAATGATATTTACAGGAACGTATAATATTTGTAAGGAATAACCATATTTCATGATGACCAGAAAGAAGAAATATAAGGAAGGATGAAATGACACCCAATAACCACATTATAATTAAGGACATGACATGTTCAACCTAGTGGTGTAGAAAAACATCCTCTAGAATGAATTAAAGTAATTAAAAGAGTTCTATAACTTGTATAAATAATTGGGTTCATGTAATAACAAAATATTATAATATATTATTACTGTTGAATAATTCAATGTGTCTGGTATCATGCTCTATATGCAACACTGAACAAAAATAAAAACCATGTTATATTCAGTAAAATAAAAATATTTAAGTATAACCATTAAAAACCTTATTTTTGAATTATAGTTAATTGATAGGGATAAACTCATTATGAATTATATATAAAAAATAAAATTTACTTTTAATATGAATGAAATTCAATTAATTTACTAGAAAAATGACTAATAATATCATTCAAATTTTACAAAATGTTTTTTATAAAAATATCTTTTATGTGATACACATTTCAATTCCATGATTAATATTATTGATAGTAAATTATGTTTGATGCCAATAATCATTTAACCCTAATTTAGATGGTAAATTATAAAAAATAATAATATAAATTATTATTTAGATTTTTATATTCCAATTAAAATGGGGTTTCTGTTATTTATTATAGTTTTATTTTAAAATACATATATAACTTTTTAAATCAACAATTTTTTAAAAAAACAATAATTTTTATTTCGTTGTATCAAAATTAACATAATATGATTTTGATCATTTTATAAAATAGTTATTTTTTTTAACAAAATTTGTGTTTTATAAAACATATAATTTGTATGAATTTAGAAATTAATAATATTAAACTATAAAATTTAAAAAAAATTTAAAAAAATATTAATTTTAGGAATAACATTATTCAATTTAAAATATTCATTAAATATATAAAACCAGTTGAAAACATTCTTATAACTTATTAGAATGTAAAACTTATATAAAACAATAATCATACTATTAATTTAAATCAAGTATTCTAAATAGGGAAACCATTATATATTTAATTTAAATCCTCATAACCATTTTTATAATTAGTCAATTTATATCATTAAAATAAATATCCACAAAAATTTTATCGTATATATTAATTTAAATATTAAAAACCTTATTTATCTAAAAAAAATTACATGATTATTCATATTTAATTTAAAATTAACTTTCCAAACCATTAGAAATTTTAATTGCTAAAATGTTTTCTAAATTTGAAAAAATACATATAAAATTAGTTAGAAATTTAAATTGTAATATTTTAAAATGAAATTAATCACTTTGTATAAAAATTTATTGTTATTTTAAAAGAAAATGAGTATATAATATTAGATGTTAAAAACCCCTTAAAATAATGATCGATGTTTAAAATTGGGTTGTTTGATGTGAATTTTTAAATAAAATTATTTTTCGTAATTTTTGGCCTTTAAAATTTATTTATCAACCCTAAATTATTGAAAATGTGAGGGGTTAAGTTGAAACTACACTTCCATTCACTTATAAAATGGTAAAAACATCTCCACTTAAAGACACTACGTTACATCTAATTTATTGTTTATAATATTGAATTTCACCACATATAATCCCCTCCTACATCCAAAATAGGTTTGTCACCATTAGTAATCATATGACCTTAATTTTAATAGACACTTATGTGGAAAATTCATGTACTTGATGTTATTATTATCAAATACATTTTTTCCTTCGTAATTATACTCTTAAAAATTTGTTCCAGAATTAGTAATATAATGATATTACCAAAATTTATATAGTTCTATTTCTCATTATAAATGTTATTAACATTATTTATTAACCTATCTCATCCATTAATAAAAAATCATTGTTTGTGTGTTTTGTGCCCTACCAACTCCCTGGGGTAATGTGTTTTGTTTTCATTCACCATCTCATAATAATTTATATAACAATTTTATTAAAGTATAAAAATGTTATTTATTATATAATTAAGGCTCATTAATGAGAAACTCATTATCCAAATAAATTTATTATCAAAAATTAATTATTACTAATTCAATAATTTAATATATGACAACTAAGTGGAAATGATATTTGTATTCTATGTAATGACCTTATAGTTTTAATATTTAAATTATAATTCTTAATAATTATAATATATCACAGTAATTATTATCAATAAAATTATTTTTTCCTTTAAAATGATATTAAAACTATACAATATTGTAATCATTTAGTAATTATTATAGGTTCAATTTTGGGCCTGTTTAACCACCCACTTGAACAATACTATGCATTCATTTAAAAGATGAATTGGAGAACTAATTTTCTAGTTATATATTATAGTCATATTTAGATAATTTTCTTATTTTATGGTTATATTAAAATTTGGCACATTAATTATGAAAACAACTTTTATTTGTTAATAATCCTTTAAACCAGATCATCGTCAATTTCATCTTCATGGGTCATAACCAAAATAGCTATTAATTGAAATTTTAAAAATATAAACTAAATATTAAAATATATTCATGAATACAATATTATATAATATTTATTTAATTTTTAAAATTAATGGGATGGAACTCCTCCCTCACAAGAATTGTTGAAAGTGATGAAGAATACATACACCTAGATTTGAAAATTGGTAATGGAAAAATACGATTAATATGTAATGAATGATTATAAATTAGGATTATATATGATAATTTATATTAATAATGTTATTTGGTATTAATTTAATTAACCTTACTTAATTATTTTGGATGTTTTTTGAATGTTCATATCAGATCAGGATATGGTAAGGGATTTTTTCTCAACTTCCACCTTTTCGAAGAATATTCAGTACTATTCACATAATATTATTTTTACGGTTCAAATATTCCTATTTGAGATATCATATCATGAGTTTCATTTTAATTTAGTAATTTTTTGTTTAACGAAATTATCTATCAATCGTGTTGTTTTGATTAATGTGTTGCAAATGTTTCATGAGTTTTCTTATTTACAATTTGGAGTCATTATAGTATAAAATATTTTCTAAACCATGTTTCCTTTGTATGGTTTATTCAATTCATAGGGATATATTCTTATGATAATATTATTACTTCCTGGTATTTACTATCCAACTAATTTTCCATATTTATGTTTCTATTGATGTTTTTGTTTCCATATTAGTATGGAAATTTGTTTACTCAAATTTCATTCATTGAGTTATGATCATTCTCTTGAACTTGAGATGGGGAAATTATTCCTTATGATAATAATATATGGTATTCTCTATTTGTTTTCATGATTAAAAATTCTTACCACAAAACCCTTTGATAAACATTTCTCACATCATGGGATATGTTATCTTCAAATGATCTATATTCTACTTCCATATGGTTTATGATCAACTTATTCATGGATTTGCATAGTTTAATTCCATTTCATTATCAGGTGTGAACATTACATTTATCAAAAAAATATATTATGTTTAAATATAAATATTTTTATTATATTTATATAAGAAAATTTATCTCTATTTTGTATATTATTGAAATACAATTATTTATTATAATTTTGACAATTTATTTTTTGACCATACACCATTGTTATATGGATGAGTTATAATAAGATTATTCTTTAATGTCAAAATAAGAAATTTATTTACCTACCAGATGGTTATTGATTTATATCATTGGTTGATCATGCCTTGATATTTTTAATTCTTCATTATACTGATAAGAAATATTTTTATTCATCTGCACGTTCTTTGTGGAATTAAATGAATGGTCTTGTTGAGTCTTACAGATAACACATTTAACATAATTAGGTGATCGGTGGGGCTAAAAATTACATATCCCCTCAATACGTTAATATGAATCATCGGAAAAATTGGGCCGGTTTTCATGTATTTTACTTTCCAAAATATGATAGTTTATTGGGGAATGTCATAGAGAAGAAGATTTCTTGAACAGAGTCAATATGATACGTACAGTGTCATGACATGAGGACAAGAAAGATGTTGTTTGTCTCGAATTATACATCATATCATTACAAGATTAGTATTATTGATATCATTATTTATGTTTATTTTTATGGATATATAATGATCTCAGTGTCACGTTGGGTATAGATTCACGATGTGTTTCTTTTCCTACTATAACATATATATCATGTTCATGACATGATTACTTCAGTTATCTGTTTCCCTTGCTGAGATTTTGTGGTCACCCATTTTTATGATATCATGTCCAAAGGATATTATGAAATGTAGAACACATAATATTTATATAAAAATAAAAATGTGAGATAATATTTTTGGGATATTGAAGTTTCTTTATGGATTAATTTTTTTATTTTATGTAAATGATTTCAGTTTGATATAATAAACATTTTTTATTAGTTTATATTATTACCTAATAATGTAATTCTATAAATCTAAAATTATCTTTCATATGTATGATATTCAATAATTCTTAATGATTTTGTAATTATGGAAGATTATTTCCATGATATATATATTGTATGAAATCATGTATGTTTTTATGGTACCAAATGTTGGATTTATGGTCTGAGGTGTCACAGTTGTTATCAAAGGAATGGTTTTGTTAACTTTGAGGATTTTTATGATTATAGAGGATAATTTATGGGTTCATAAGTTGAGGTTGATAATCCTATATTACAATTTGGGATAATATTTGATATATTTAAAAGAAAATAAGGTGCACTTTATTTATGTATTAACAAAAGAAAAAAATTGTGAAATACCTGGAAATAAGTCTTAGTATTTTACATAAATATGATTTCATAGTAAAGTAAATATTATGTAGTTTTTTAAATATATACATCCCCATAAAATTATATAAATTTAATGAAAATATGGAATAGATGAACCTATATTTAATCAAAATAAAAAAGGTTGGTTGAGTATTAACTCAATCATCAATATAAATATTGATGAGTGGGCCTAAGAATCCACACCTAGAGAAACAGCCCCTAGGGATATGTTTTGGTTAATCACATTATCTTAAGTAACCATAATAAAGGATTTCAAAACATTGTTATCCAATAATAATAGAGAAACTAAGAGAAATATTATTGTGGATTACTGGGGATTGAACAAAGGGAGTCATAGGATGATAAGAATGTATAACTTGTTAAAAATGTCTTCATAAGCGATGACATGTTTTGATTGATGATTTCATATTCATGTGTTATATGTTATAATAAAAAATGTTGGTTTCAGTATTAGTTTTAATAATGATCATAAAGATGATGTAGTGATAAGAATTTATCTAGAAACCATTATGTTCTATAACCTAATAAAGTAGTATTCATAAATGACTAAGAGTATTTTGATTTTCCCATTATGGTTAAGATTTTTAGTTTCCAAGTCTTACCTAAGGTAGTGATGTTTGTATTCTAATAATCATGAAACCCATAGTTATTCTCATTAGTGAGTGATATTAATTGATGATATTGTTTTATATTTTAAATGTTATAAGGATTATGTGAGACATCTAAGGATTTAATTCATCAGTAGTATTATATTATATGTATGGATACATATGTTAAATATTATTAATAACCATGAAATTTATTTTCTTTTATGGTTATATTTTTGTGTATAACTATTGGAAAACATATTTCTTAGGTATGTATAACTATTATGTCTAATATGTGTATATATATTATGATGATATAATAAATGGTTTTGGATTAAAAATAATTATTATAGATAGTAATTTTTTTTCCTGGTACTGATAATTAATTAATGATATATTTGGAGTAGTTCATCTCATGTTTGGGATTATGATAAATAGTGACTAAATTGTTATGTTATAAACTAGTTTTTAATTCCATTTGAGGGTTAATTATTTAGTTAATTTACAAAGTAATATAAACTGCTATTTTGGTTTTCAATCATCGATGTTGAAATAAATTTTTGGAAAATATGTTTTTATGATTATATTATCTTGTTATATAAATTCATTGGTGTATAATTTTTGGAATGATTAATGTTTTTTGAGGAATGATTTAGTGGATTTGGATATCATATATTTCAATTATATATGGGTTTAGAATATTTTTAATAATGATTCTGGTCATTCGGGAAATATATTTATGTATTAGGCTATTATGTATGAGATATCCTAACACAGATTACCCTAGTAGAATCATGAATGATATATGTTAAACATAACACGATGTAGGTTAAACTGAACATGTTACATGAATTGCTTTTTGAATTATTTGAAATGTTATAACATTATCAAGTGAGACCCCATGTGGTTAAATTTTATCTCATTGTTATTTTTTATAATTAAATTATAATGATTATTCCTCGTGTTTACTCTATTGGGTTTAGTAATGGTTGAATCGACAAGGAACTATTCTACTAATGGATTACACAGAAAATGAAGATTTGTTTATTGAACAGACTAACCAAATACGATTTGGAGAGAGAAATAATGTATTTATTAAAAACTAGTTATCAATAATTTGATCATCAATTTGAAAAAATTTGATGTCCCAGTCACTCAAATAGAGGTGCAACACAAATCTTCACGAATGATTAATTTATGACAATGATTATGGGAAAAGATTCAATTTTCTATATGGATAAAATATTAGAAGAATCGTGACAGAAATGGACATAGAGGGATAAGTAAATGAAATATGTGTGGATATTAATGTCATAAAACTCATAAGTGTAAGACATAGAGAAACTATTAATTTTTTTAATTGAATCAGTGTTGGAAATTATGAAACTGAATCTACCAATCCAAAGGATAAAATGTGGGATTACACCAACACCCATAAGAATAAATAAAATAACATGAAACTAATACTAATGTATATGATAGTTATTTTCACTAATTATTTCTTAATTTACTATGTCATGTATGTTTTCAATAAGTCCTAATATTATGTAATGGATAAAAACCCTAAGTGGTATGATTGTCAGGGAAAAAATTTTATGGTTGTTTGGTCGAAAAAAATTATTGATCTAGATGAACATCTGGTATAATAATTCTATGAAAATTTAAGAATGGTTTAGATCTCTTTAGATTGGTCTTTTAATAGTTTTAATAAAGATAAATTTCATTTCACAACAAAAGTTATTCTTTGATAATTTATTTGTGTATGGTTAATTTGGTGTTCCATATAGAAATAAATATAACCTAATTATTGAAATTGAAAAAAAAAATTACAATAGGGTTGGGGGAGAAAGTAACACATCATATTTTAATATATAATTGATAGCATTCTCTACATCAAACATCAAAAATTAATTAATCCATGAAATATTTTGATGAATTATAAATATTTATTTATAATTATTAAAAACCAAGCCCTTGAATTTTTGAAAATTAATAGGGGTAATTTCTTTATAATTTATATTTATATATATAAAAGAATAACTTTTATTTTAATGAAATTCAATTAATTTTCCTAAATTTTTAAATAATTTCATTAATTATTCAGAGTAATATTAATCATAAAAATATATTGATTCAGATATGCATTTCTATTTAATGAAAATTATGAATAATTAAAAATAATTTTTAATATTAATAGAATTTTTACACCAGTTTAGTTAATAAATGATATGAGATTATATTAAAATTAGTTAACATTTGGAAATTTCATATTCCATTAAAAACAATTTTTTATAAAAGAAATTAATTTTTTAAAAAAAAAATTAAATTTAGGAATTTTAAATTAACTACAATGAACATTAATATTGAATTTTATATATCAAAATACACTTATTATTAAATTTTTAGCTTCTTCTAAAGAAGGCATTTTTTCCTTAACAAATACACTGTTCACAAAGGTTGTTATTTGAATGACTTGACCTTTATATGATAATGAACAAAAAATTTATAATTTTTTTTTAATAAAATAGGTATCATTATACTAACATTATTTATTTTAAAATATTTTGTGAACATAGAAATCCTATGGTACTGTATTTTATTTCTAATTATAATATTACCTTAATAGAAAAAAGTGTGTAGTAGTTTATTTGAAATAATGTATTTTCAATTAATATTTAGTTTTTTATTGATTTAAATTACTATTAAAATTTGTAAATATAATACCTTTAATTATTTCATTTAAATTACTATTGATGATAATTTTATGTTATATATTAATTTATATAGTCAAACTTTATTACTCATAAAACTGTTTTTACATCATTAAGTTGTATTTATATTAAATTTAACTTTTCACACTATTATGATTTTTTTGATTAAATTATTTTCAAATTTTTGTTTGTGGTTTTGAAATTAGGTTAAAGGTTCAACATTAATCATGGTCATTATTATTAATTACTAAAATTATAAATTTATTACCAAGGTAAAAGTAAATATAAATAAAGGACAAAAATAAGGATGCCTAAATAAATCTAAACATTATCAAAGTAGAATTGGGTGAGGTGATTTTATAAGAAAAATATTTTTCCTCCACATTATTTTTAAATTTTGGTCATTTTTCATTTGAATGGTAACCATATATTTTTTAAAAAGTAAGGGTTACTCCCAAAACTACTCTTCCCTTCACTTATAAAATCATACCATGTTATATATTTCAATAGACACCACTACATATAATTTCCTCTTTAATTTATTAAATTTTGACCCTCTTGGAACCCTATCAAGATTTTAGAATAGTTTATTCATAATTATTTGGCATAAAGCTGTCATTTTTATTTACACTTCAACGGAAAATTAAAGTCCCCAAAGTGACTATTGTCAATAACTTATTTCGCTTCATAATTATCGTATTAAAAATATATTACATTAATATTAATTTAGTGATATAACTATCGTTAATATAATTTTATTTCATGATATTTATTTTATTACTATTATTTATTCTCATATCCCATCCATTATGATTAAGAGATTCGTTATCCTAACATTGTGAAGATTGTCGCCTTCGTGACATAAAATGTTTAATTTTCATTGAATAATTTAAAATTATAGTTATATGTATTATAATATATGATAAATATTATTATTTTTTAAATCTTTAGGTTTATTTTTTAAATAATTAATCATCATATTAATTATATGATCAACACACAATTATCATTAATTCAATAATTTTAAATATGAGAAATATGAATAAAATGACTTTATATTTCTAAGTAATGACTCTATTCAAATTATAATTTATTTATATTTGTTTAATATTTTGATATATCATACTAATTATGAAAAAAAAATGTCCTTAAATTTCTATTTTTATTATATTATATCTTATCCATCTTATAATTTTCCATTAATCGTTATTGATTCATGTTTCAGTTTGTTTAACCACCTACTAGAAAAATTCTAAACAATTGTGTCGTGGATGAATATTAGAACATGTATAATGGAGTAATATTTTATAAAAATAAATATTTTTTTTTGTAATGGTATGGTTTTATAAATATTTAATTCATTTTTTAAAAATACATTTCATTCCTTAAGAATATTGAAAGCATGATCTGTGTTGGGTCTATCATCCGGGTATATACAAAAAAATGATATCAAAGAAAATTTTATATTTATAAACTATATTGTATCTTCTAAAAACAAGATTATAGATTATTATATTTTTCTCATTCTGTAAAATAATTTATTTCAGCACCTATTTTATAAAACTAGTTCAAAGTTATAATGATTTCTTACACTTGTGGTTGTAAATATCAAATGAAAAACTAATATTTAATTACATAAAATGATTATAAACAAGTAGTATTGATGGTTACAAATATTAATAATGTCTTTGGGTAATTATGAAATTCATTTAATTTAATTATTAATGACTTTTGATTCATGTGTAGTGCAGATTAGGACAAGGTTACGGTTTTTGTCTCAAATTACACTCTTTGATACATATCTAGTACTATAATACTAATATTATTTTAGTGGATTATATATTAATTATATATATATATAATCATGATTTATATTTTAATCATGGTGTTAAATTTCCAAGTACAATCCATCTGTTTCAATTTATTTTGATTAATGTGTCTCTCAATTCACAATTTTTTTCATGGTCTTAATTATGATTTAGTGAGACCTCATAAATATTGTAAACCATGATTCAATTGTATGTTGTATTCACTAAACATTAATATATTATTTTCAGAATATTTATATTTACATGTATTTTCTATCCAAATCATGTTTCCTTATTCAATAGGCAGTTCATTTAGTCGTTTAGCCAGTAGTAATGATTTTTTATAACTCAGCTTTCTATCAATGAGTCAGATTCATTATCTTGAATTTTTTTCAAATTATTTTAGTAATTTATTCTCTTTGATTATACTATGTATTATTCTTAATTTTTTATTTGGTAAAAATTACAACTACGTAAACTGTTGGAAAAAATTCTTACATATTAAGATATTTTATTAAAACTAACCACTTTCGCTCTCTGCATAGATTATGATCATGTTATTTAAGTGTATTCTTTGTCGTATACCCATATGTCTATACATTCGGAATATGAAATTTTACATAACTCATGTCCGGTTATGTTAACTTAGAAATATTTTAATTCTATTAACAATGAGAAATGTATTGTCATTTGGTATAATGTTATTCAAATATGATTGATTACTGGAAGGATGATTATATATTTATTTACCATCCATATTAATACTCAGGACTGGTTATGATCAGGTTATACCTATTTACTCTAATGAATAATGTATTTAATTTCATGATAAATTTTGAATACTAATTTAGGTTCATCATGTATATTTATTTTAAATTATTGTTTTTTATATCATATTTTTTTCAGTCAATGTTTCCTTAGGGATTGATATGAAATGTCTAATTGAATATTATGGTGAATGCATTGGAATTATTTATGTTAAATGAGGGGCCAAACAATATCTATCCAATTGGTGTATTTTAATATTTCATAAGACATGACATGTTGGGTATTAGTGTATTAATCATCCCATAATAAGATAGTTTCATTGTGTAAGGCCTTGGAAACATGATTTATTGACTTGGTTCTCGATGAAAAGTAATTTATCAAGGTACAAGGTCCTGAATATGGGTTTTGATTTCTAAAAATATAAATTTTATTAGTATGGAATTATTATTATATAAATTCAATATTTCATTTTTTTCATATAAAAATTATTTTATTAGTTTCAAGTTGATTATTACAAAATGTTTTTTCCCTATTTCTGCTGAAATATTCATGTCAAGTGTATTCCATGATTAATTTAGATAGAAGTTTACTTTATTGATTATTTGATATAATCACTTATAATTTTTTCATTTCCAAAGGTTATTAAAAACATTGTACACATGACATGATTACTAGTATAACACTTGCTAAATAATTTGATGAAAAATTTCCAAATTCATTGTTGATAATGTAATTTTTTATGAAATTGTTTTGTTTCAAATTGAAACAAAAAACATGAGATTTATTAGAATATGTTTTGACCTGATTCCATAATTCTATATAAACTAATAAAAGATTTATATATAATATATTCAATAATTTTTATATATTTTGAATTTATGGATGGTTATACCATGATTTTATAGGTAGTATCAAATCTATTATGTAAATTATGTGTTTATTATACCAGATCATGCAGCATGGGTTCAGGGTGACACAATTGGTATCAAAGGAAAGGTTTAAATAACATAGATATTTAAATATTTTTAAGTGTAATATAATGGTTGATTATTTAATATTCATTTTAAAAGATAAAACTTTTGTATATTCATTTGATTTATTATTTAAGGAATAAATTGAAATATTATATGGGGATAATGATAAGAAAACCGATATGAAAAAACTATATATATATATATATATAAATATTTCACTGTATTTAATAACATCATCATGTTTTGGTAATGTATGATTTTTTTCTATGAAATGAATTTTATTATACATTGTGGAATGTGTATGCAGTTGTGGCATAGATTCACCTAAGGTTACTCACCCATAAATAGTTGCTTAAGTATTTATAGAATCATCACTCTGATTTTGATGAATGTGACCAAGACTGCATTCCTAGAGAGAAACTATTGGGGAATATGTTATGGCTAATCACATTCACTTGTCAAATAATTATTAAGGATTCGAAAATGATTTTAAAAATTTTTGTTAGAGAACCTAATTGAAAAGTGAACATGAATGACCATAGATTGAAAAAATAGAGTCATAGGTTGATAAAGAAAAAATCATTTGTTAAAAAAAGTTTCACAATATAGGAATTATTCATATTGATATTTCATTATTCATATTTTGAATATTAACATAACCACTTAGGTTTTAGTATTTGATTGAAATAGGATAGTTATGATGATGTAGAGAATTGTGTGAATCTATAAACAACTATACCTTGTAACCAAATAATGGGGAAATTTGAATGGTTTAGAATATTGTTATATTCCAATTATGATATAAAAGGGTATTTTCTTGGATATCCATAAGATAGTGAGATTAATATTATAATTATATTTATACTCTTAAGGATTCTCATTAGTGAAAGATATTTATTGATGATATTATTGTATATTATAAATGTAATGAGCATTGAGTAAAAGTTATAATGATTTTTATTTTGTAGATTTTCTTTAAATTTATGGAATTATATTTTTTAAGTAAACTAATTTCACTATATCCTAAACAAGGATACAATATTTTCAATGTTGGGATTCTAGAAAATGTCTCTACGAAAGATAGTTGTTATAAACTCTTCCATGATTCCATCCAATCTTACACCTGTTCTGTCCCCTAACATGCCTCAAAGGGTGTGCTCAACCCCCATGAACTAGAATTTTGTTCATGGGCACTAATCATCACTCCATTAGAATGATTTCACCTATGTGAATATCAATAAACACCCAACAATAATAATGAATCATCATAAAATCAATAATCAAAACATAGATAAATACCACTTTTATAAGTTTAATTTTTTTTCATTAAAAAACAAAAAATACCAAAATAGTTTGGAATCTAACTAAACAACCAAAAACCGTCCATTATAAATGTATGTCATAACCCTCAAGCCACCACCACCAATATCTAAGTGAATAGAAACACTAGAAACCCAATCCACCATCACCAACACATAATATCATCCCTCTACATATTTCAAAAATAACATGTTTTACATTCACCTGAGATTGTATATATTTTGTGAGACAATATTTTCAATATTATATCACCAAAAATTGGGATTACATTATATAAAAAACATAAAAAATTTCATTAAATGTTTTATATATTATAAAGGAAACATTTTATTATGACACATTAAGAAAAATAAATTAAAACAATCTTGGAAAACAAGATATGGAATTTCAAATCAAATGAAATGTCCAATATTTTTTTGGTAAACATAGCTTCATATGATCATCATGGGAAATACTAAAGACACAGGTTTTATTTGGACCCACATAACCTCATACATTGGTGAAAATAGTATAGAAACCATAACCCAAATTGTCCTCATGCACCATCCACTATAGGGGATCACATCCCATGGTCTAGAGATCTCTAATTACCATTATATGTTAAGTTAATATTATAGAGTCAATAATTATAGAGGGATACAAAAAATTTCCAAACTAATCTGACTATCACACCATTCCTAATTCACCCATCAAATCACCTTGGATTCTATTTGAGCTAAATATCGACTTCTCGTGTCCTAAGAACCACCAAAATCCCACTCATTCTCTAAATTCCACAATAAATAAAAAAATAATCCACTAATTATACAAACAAACTTCAAGAATTAAAAAATCCCAATCTAGACATCCATTTTCAATAGGAAAATTATATTCAAAAACTTGTTGACATTAAATCATTTCCATCATTACAGAAATCCACAAACACCAACCATTTTCATTTGAAAACCATATTTTAGCCAATTTTGACTGAACAAAACATTGAAAAAATGATCCAAACCACACACTAAATCCCTATAACATATTTAAGATGAAAATAAATCATACCAAGGTAAATAAAAATTATACATCATGGATTGACCTACCTTAATATTGGAAACTTTTGTAATTTGGTTAAAAACCACAACTTCACAAAACGTGGACCATATAAAAGAAATACCATACAAAAACATCAATCTTTTTCCTAGGGAACCATTATTGAACCTTTAATTTATCAAAACATCCACTAGAAAATGAAGAATACAAATAAAGAGGAAGAAGGAATCATGAAGGAGGAACAAACCAGAGGAGTGACAACTGTCATGCTACATCCGTCAAAGTGGGAAAAGGAATGAACGATCTCCTGGGAAGGGTGAATTACCATGAGGTCAATTGTAAACCTCTAGTATACCAATGGTCTGGTTTCACAATCTCTTATGGGATGGTGTACAGTTTTTTCTGATTGTGTTCTAACCGTACTCAACTTTCTATCATGTCCAAATTCTCAACTTTTTTTCCAAAAAAAAATATCTATGGAAAAAAGATCCAAGATAAAAAAATTTAAAGAAAATACCTTAAAAAAATATTAGGGATGTGAAAATTCTCCCACCATGATATCATTCCAACATAGTAATGTAAACTCAAGGACTTTTCATAGAAGGAAAATGGGTATTAATCTTCAACCCAAGATCTCTGCTCCCATGTCTCGTCATAAATATTGAATTAATTCCATAGAATATGAAGTTCAAATATATAATTTCTCATGAAGAAAACACCCTTGGGAATCAATGATTCATTCCGTATGATAAGAATAAGACTTATGATGAATCTATTAGTAAAAAAACACTAATATACCAACCATAATTTATCATAAATCTCCTTCACAAGTGTTTGTTCTAATAATGAATTCCAATATACCTCTTCCCAACACAAAATAAGACCGAAAGATCCAAAAATAATGTTCCATAAAGTGTTTTATTTTTATCATTTATTGTTAAATATTATTATAGTCAAATTACACCAAAACATATGGTTATCCCTTGATCCTACAAAATCTAACACCAATTCCTAGAGGGTTTCTTCCAAAATATGATTTTCCTACTCCATCTCACCATCCATTTCAGGATGGTTTGTTGTTCTCAACATGGCACATAATCCCATTTCCTTCTGAAGGCCATCCCAAAAAAATAGAGGTAAAAAAGGGGTTTCCTTTTGGAAATTATAGTTTATGGAACACCAATAAGCCTCAATATCATTTGAGCATACAAACTACCCAAATAATCATCCTTAGTAATGCCTTTAATGAGAAGAATGTTGGGTTATTTTCCATGAAATTCAATCACTACCCCAATTTTATTATTTCCCTATTGTGTTAGAGTTATTCTAATGATAAAATTAGTGGATACATTATCCTAATTCTAAAATATAATAGGTAATTGATGATGAAAAATATTAATTCTTTTTTATCTCTGCTTTAATATCTACATTGCATAACATTGAGATATGATGTAAACCATATACCACCTCATAAAAGGAGACCATAACAGATGATGTTTATAATATAACATATTTTCTATACTGAGAATAATTTCCCACTAAAACTTATGGATATTTTATATCACCACCTTCAAAAATGATAACGACGCTAAAAATCATAACTAGGAGATATGAATCCATCTGTAGAGAAAGACAACCTACTAGGCACCCTACACCATTTAATCAATGCACATATTATTGATGTAGCTCAAGTTCAAACTTCACATGCTGAACTTACTCTATAAGGGTTGGAATCATCTGAACTCATTCTTGGAATAGAACTCTCTTGTAATCCATGGATTCTATGTGGAACTGCAAAAAAACCCCATCAAGGTCTACTCATCACTTGACTCCTTCCCTGCTTACGCTGTAATTTTCATTCTCAACTAATCTTATAACACATTTATTTAGGAAAGGGTATAGAAGGTACTAAAATCAAACCCATTAAGTTACTCTACCCAATGATACATCCTTTGATTGAAATATTATTGGTAGAAAATGTTGGCTAATCTATTATGATCAGATTACACCACAAACATCTCCTAGAAGAGAGAGTGATTCTATGTCGTCAAGGAATAAATCACTACTTAATATTGCATTTCATGGTAAGATAGTTCTTCTCATTTGGTTATACTTTTATAGAATAGTAAGGAAACCAATTTTTCATCCTACATCACCACACACTCGTGTTCCATAACATAGTCAACAAAGCAGACCACATATCCCTTTCTATATTTTGGAAAACTCAAAATAGATGTTGTTGAAATTTTCTTCTTAATATCATCAAAGGATTCTTGAATTTTTGGGATCCTCATAAATTTTAACCCTTTTGAGTAATAGATATCATTCAAAAAAATATGATAAAAATATCTACTGAACCACCTATATTACCCATACAGGAAAAAAATTATCTAACTTCAATTACATTTTCTATATTCTCCCATTAAATTATTGAACTAATTTTTTTGTGGTCCACTAGGACCCCACATTCAATGATTACATCACCCAAGAATGTCACCTGCCTGGAAGGTCTACTAGGAAAAGATAGCATTGATGAAATGGTCTCAAAGAGTTCCCAACACAATCTGAAAATGCTACTCATTTTTTATTCTTTGGTTCTTGATTAGATTCGTATTTCAACCAAAAATACCACAATTAAGGAATCATGTTACTGATGAAACACCATATGCATGAGAACCATGAGAACCACTAGTGAATTCTACAATCCTAAAGGTATGAAAAATTATCAATATAACAATACTTTTATTAGAAATATGTCTTAGGAATTTACCCATCTCTAACACTAGCATGGTGATATGCAGAATATAAATCAATCTTAGAGAACCACTATGGCCACTTGAGCTAATCAAATATGACATCAATCTATTGAAAAGCTTATTTTTTATGGTCATCCCCATTTTTAGATTCTGTTAATCGATTCACAACCATAGAGATCCATCATCATTTCTTGTAAATAAAGAATGGGTGGCACAATTTGAGACACTCATGTGACTAAATCTTTATATTTTTAATTTTAATAGTGTATCTTTAATTCGATCAACTTTGTGGGGCCCAAATCAGATGGGGGAAGGGATATCAGTTATTCTATTAACACTAAGTCAATGGAAAATTATACATCTTTCTCAGGATGAAACCATGAAAAATCATGTGAGAATAGCTCAAGGAACTCATCCACTATAGGAGGTAACCCACCAATAGAACCAATATCATCCTCCTCCAACATGAATGGTGATATCTGAAAAAATTATTTTTCAATCCCAAAATTCTATGACTAAAATGATCTGATTAAGGATTCCATTAAACCTAAAAAAATTATAGCTTACATCAGGTTTCATAAAGGACAGTTGATTCCAATAAAAATTAATGTGGAACTGCAAATTTATAGTATAATTTATACTGAGTATCATATCAATGATGCCCATTTACAATAGTAGGAAACAAAATTTTATCTTGACCCCCTTAAATGGTGAGTATAGATGTTAGAAATTTGAATTCCTACTCTTTATTATATCCAAGTGCTATTAACAAATCTATGGAATATTTTATGTGCTCAGTTTTAAATTTCAGAACATCCACAAGATAGGTAGAAATTAAAGAACTAGAATAACTTATGTTAAATAAAAAAATTGCAGATGATGAAATAATAATAATACCTCAAACCATTGTAGAACATACAACTGATTCCTAGGGCTCTTGATCCTTATCATATAGATTAATGACCTCTTCATGAGCCTGAAAATGATTTCAAAGCAATATCTCTAGCATATTGTGACTATAACAAAATGAGATCCATCCCTTCCACCATGACAAAAATATTGGGATCCTACTAGCCTAGATTGTTCTTAATATCATTTTTATTTCATTATGTATATAGAACATACTATACCAATATATGGGCATGCCACTTTGAAAAAACATTAAAATTTACCCATTTCCATAGTAATGAAACGGTCTTGTTGGAGTTATGAACTTAGACTGAATATGCCCCACCATCCCACACTAATGGAATAGAACAAATCCATTATCTAGTGTATCAAATGTAAAATGTTATGATGGTTGGTATGAACTACAACCAACCCATGTTCCTTACTTGTCTCACTTCCTATTATTTTTAGATGATCCACCACATCACTGAACTACTATTGAAACTACCTTAGAAAAATCAGATATTTGAGTGGTCAATATCCCCTATAAAAGGATGATCAACCACCAAATAATACATCTTCAACCATAATAGTAAGGCTTGGGATTACATATCTAATAACTACCAAAATTCCAACTGTTGAGCCTCCATATTATTCTTGGAAACTAAACTTCGTTTGAAACAAAAAAACCATTGTGAAATGGTTTACATACTCTAACATGGTTTGACCCCCCCTTATAGAGAACATATAACTCTTGGGTATTAATAATAGAAATCTATATGGAAATACTTCTCATTGAAGAAGTCATTGATTTCCTTCCAACCCATATGCTTGTTCTTCCCAAAATAAACCTCCATGTCACACCACTTTTTACTATGACCTTAGAATAAAAATAAAGCGCATTTCACCTTGGCTTCCTCTGGAGCATCAAAAGACCCATAAATACATTAAATGTTATCAATATAATGGTTATATTCATAGATATCCATGATACCCTATAAATATAGAGGCATTATTTAAGGAACAATTAACACTTATTCATTATCGGGCATGGTTTGGCTTTCCTAACATGATTCAGATTAACAACATCTCCACAACCCTACAATTTGATAGCCCGAACCATTTCTTCCACTTGGATCTAGTCAAAAAATGATAGTGAAATATCTCCAGTATATTCCCATGATTAAAATGAAAGACTCAAAAGAGGCATGATTCTATAGAAATGAACAAGAACAAGAATACCCCTCAACACAATATTATAAAATTTGTTAGTGACCACAATAATTTTGAAACACTTCTAAAAATATAAACAAAACCATATAAACTAGGTAACAATCCATACCAGTTCAGCCATAGATAGTGTCCACGAATTGCCTTTATCCAATACTTCTCATATGGGGGAGAAGAATACTATATTCCCAACATCCCATGTTGACCCAATATCTCTTATGTGGTGTGTTAGCCAGTAACCTCAATCAAAACCAAAACCTCAATTCCTGATAGTCCAAGATCCTATATATGCAAACTATTCCCAAGTATCATTAACCATAGAAAGGGCTAGACCTTGTCTAATACCATTATTTAATCAAATATATCAGGATTCCATCCAACCTGATAGCAAAATCATCCATTGACCTGGCCTGAAGAGAATTCTTAATCCCCGTGGGATGGAAACAAGTTCCACTGAACCAAACATCAAACTATGGGAACATTTTTTCACATAAAAATAAGTAAAAACACCCAACAGGAACAAAAAAAATCCTCACATAATCAATATCCATAACCAATTTTAAATACCAATAGTAAAAGTTTAATGGATTTACATTTTTTTTTTAAAATAAAAAATACAAAAATGAGAGAGGAACTGACTACACTTCCAAATGACTTCATGAAACAAGTGGTTCCGGATCCTAATGCCAAAACCGCCAACACCAACTAGATTTGGAACACTAGAAACAAGATCTACCATCCCCACTAAGAATCATTTTGGCATCACATGCCATAACATAATATTAAAAATCAATATGGAAGCTTTTAAAGATATAAAATGAAACATTTTAAAGAATCTTTTAAAAAAAATCTAGGAATCATTTCAAGGAATACAAGATTTGAAATTTTAAAAAAAATTAAATTCTACCATAAGCTGATAGTAGTCATAGATTTATATGATAATCATGGGAAATATATAAGGCAATACTGTTGGTGGGATCTTAGGAACCTCGTATCTCAGTGAACATCTTATACAAAACATAACGAACATTGCACTCATGAATGAGACTCTAGTGGGGAATACATTCCAAGGACCAGTAGTTCCTAATAGTTATCATAATATTGGTTAGTATTGAATCATCATTACTATTAGAGGGATTCATGCCTCATTCCCAATGATTTTTCTAGCATTCTAGTCATATTCCTCTTATATTGTTTCCTAGTGTTCGTTATGTACTCAATTTCTACTTCTCAAGTTACTAATACCACCACACACAATCACATTCACTCAATTCCTCAATATATCACACAAAAATGAAACCAGTTTTACAAACATACATCTACCATTGAAAACACTCCATCCAAATAACCATTTTGAATTGATAAATTATTTTGAAACCCCTTCCACACATGCTCACATGTCCAACCCTAGAAAGATCCAAGAATAAAAATTATTTTAACATGTAAAATCACCTATCAACCCATTATCACACTAGAAATATTTGAGAACATGATTAAAACCACACACACAATCCTTTGAATATATTTTAGAAGAAAATAAATATAAAAAATTCATCAAACAATTATAATGTATGGAATCACCTACCTAAATCATGGAAACTATTAGAATCTGGTCATACACCACATCCAGACCACAAGGTGACCCTATTAAGGAAAGATCATACAACACATATCATGATTTAACCCAGGAATAAAATATTTAACCCTCTCTATGTCATCCCATCCATTAGAAAAATGATGAACCCAAAAAATAGAGGGTGGATAAACTAAAAAGAAATAAGAAACACAAGGAATACAGAATTAATGGAGATAATTGAATATTCCAAACTAAAAACACCAAATAATTGAATATATGTGATCCATGATGAAAGGGCGGTTATTCGTAGAGTGTGTAATCTTGAGTCAGGAAGATATAGCTTGAATAGGTGTTGAAATAAGGCGATATTTTAGAAAATTACACATTTTTAATGACCTAAAAAGGCATAAATTGTCAGACAATGTTCTAATAAAATGATGTAGAAATCGTGCATTTTATTCTATCAAATAGGGAACATGCCACATAGTTAACCAGGGAAGGTTGAACACCCATTTAGTCGAATATGGGATTCAATATGACCACTAGTCTAAGATTATTATTAGTCGAATGCCCATGCGTCAACCTGTTCGGACTAGATAGTCCCACTCTAAATAGTTTAAAATATCTCTTGGTGTAGAGAACAATTTCTACTAATCCTGGTCTAACCATTTTCCAACTTTTTGTGAGTCAAAAAAATCATTTATGACCAAAAAAATCTAGGAAATATAATAATCCAGGATAAATATAAAATAATAATTGTAATACATAAAAAATAAATCAGAAATGTTTCAAATGGTTTCAAGACATTCGGTTGAAGAATAGATGAAGTGGGGTTTTCATAGTTAAATTTTTTTTCAGACCATCAAAAATTAGATTTCCACTCAGAAGACATTACTGATTTAAAATTTATCCATGAATGATAATCAAAGAACCTGACCCATTAAGATATCATCTTCCATGATAAATGAATATTTCTACTTTTAACAGCTGGTAAAATTATTGTAGAATCACATTCAAACCAAAATTTATTCCACCCTTTTTTAATTCCCTATCTACTACATTGATAAACCCAAGATTTAATGTATCTCGATATTATGCCAATCAACATCAACCAAAAAAATCATCCATTGATCATCACACTAGTCCTTCAATATTGCACCAAATGCTTTTAGACCAAGATTACCTCTTGTATCACCTACTATATTGAATTGTATTCATCAAATTAAAGGATAATTATTTATAAATTCTATTTTTTCTGTGATATTTTAGTAATTAACTTCACTATTGAAACATTTTAAAATAGAAACAATCAAGGATTGAATTGTTACTATGAAAATTTATAATAGTCTTAGAATACTAGATAACAACAATGATTTGATTCATGGAAGATAATATGGTTCTCAATGTCTTCCCATGCTTACACTTGATACTTCTAGGCCAAATAACATATAGAAATTCAAAAATGGAATTTTTTAATAGGATCTTTAGTTTTTAAAAATATTAAGGTTTGTCGTAGGAAATAATCACATTCAGTGTAGTGTCATTTTATAGTGGTCCAACCTCAAAAAATTAAATGATAATACACTAAATATCTAAGGTTGTATTTCATTATAAAAATAGAAGATTAAAAAACAATGGATGGTTGGGGTTGAATATCATGAACAAATAGATACCCAATTACAAAATACAATCATCAATTAGTAGCTTCTTAAAAGAAATCCTCCCATCATATGTGAATCTGGAGGGTCTCACCCAATATTGTTAAATATGTTGGTCCAACTATAAACCAATAAACTCTTGATATTTCTCTAAATAAAATATTTGAGGTGATAATACCATTATATCCCAGTTTAAATATCATAATTTTTTTTCTAGTTGATGAAATTGAAATTTATCCCAACTTGCTAGATATCATCTAAAATGTTTTCTAGACTATTCATCTTGTCATTAATTAAGGTGTTAATTTCAAAATCATGATAAAAAAGACTAAAAATATCGACCAGAAACAACCCTATCCAATTCTCAATCCGAATATTTAAAATGATTTTTCATTTACAAGACAGTGAGAATTTGAATTAGTACTAGCACTTTATTTCTAAAATCTATCAAAACTGTATATTCAATATAATTCATTCATCTCAATTTCAAAATTATCAATCATATTGCTCTAGGTAGGACAAAAAATCATATTTATCAATAATATATCATTAAATAAAAAGATATTGTAGGAAATTATAGAATCTAAGAAGGTGTTTTATTCCTTGTCCTCTTAGTGTTTATGTATTACACCATTTATTCTGAGGAATAGTAGTTATTTTCTTTTCAATAATTTATGCACTATAGAAAAAACATGTTATGTGTGGTTTTATACTAAAGTATGGTAATAGAAAATTTATAAACCATAAAATAATTAACAACCATGTAAATAATAGTATTCTTCACAAGAACAAATATCCCCACTCTTTAGAGAGATTTACATGTCTAGGAATTTAATATCCTTCTAACCCAACCCAATATGTCATTGAAATAAGAGGTTCTCCGTCGACCCCAATGTAGTGGTACATCAAGATAGTTGGATGGAAATTCTCATTCAAATTACCACTTGATTAATTATAAACACTATTCTACCTCTAGATATGTTTTTACATTAATGATAATAGATTTACTCTAGTTTATATCCTACAATGTGACTATCCCATAGTGAAGGTGGACATTTTTAATGTTTCTGGTTTTATTTTTTCCCCTTTTGTTACCAAAGGATTAATAATTAATTCATTATATTTTTAAATAATTTCATCTAAATTTTGGGATTATGATATATAGAGACTAGTTTGTGACATTATGAAATAGTAGTCAATATCATTTTAGGGTTAAAGATAGTAATAATTTTCAAAGTAATATATAATATCCTTATTGTTCAATGTATTAGATATTAAAATAGGTTTTGAGAATTGTATAATGTCGTTCCTATATATGATTAAAGTATATACATACTTGTATATATGACTGTGGGAATGATTAATATTTTCATTAGAAGGAGATGTTTTGGTTTTTTGTATATATTACAATGAATAGTGTGACTGGAATATTTTAAGAATATTCATGTTAATTTTGGTCACTATTTTTTGGATTTTTTTAGAAAGTATGAGATAACCCAACTCAATATAACCAACATTGAACCAAGAATGGTATTTATAATAGTAAGAGTGATATAGGTTGAACTAATTATGATTCAATTTGATTTGTATAAATTACAAGATAACAAGATAGTGTTATAGCACGAGACTTCTATAGTCAAATTTTTCGTATGGTTATTTATGATTACTCTATTATAATGATCATAATTTAAGTTAACTCTCTCAGTATTAGTAATGGATGAATCCTCAAATAACTATGTTAATAATGAATTCCATATACGATGTTGATTCGGACCTAAATGTAGTGTTCTAGCCTGAGAGACGATAAAATAATGCCTTATATTGTTGGCCACTAGACCTCAAGTGTTCTTCCTAGTATGCTAGAGTCTTATGACTATAATCGATTTTCTAATGGTGATACTATATTGAGTGTATAACCTATGGATAAGAAAAAAATACAATAGAATTAATAATAAAAAATCAAAAAAAATTAACATACACCTTATAATCAATAATAATGAGTAAGAAATATTGATGCATGAACATACGTTGACATAAATACAAATAGAAATATAACGTAGATAGAAATACTCATAAAGGAAATGAATCAATTAATGAAATAAATACTATCCCCAATATCATCATGAGAACTAGTTTAGGAATATTCTCTCAAAAACTATCTTATCAAAAAACAATTAACTACACTGAAGCACAAACCATGAACCTGAACCAAGTACCATGAGATTAGTTAGGGAATCCCCGTGAAATGGAAACCAAAACAGGGAATTAGATATATTTAGTTTCCATCAAATAATGGTTTCAAATTTATAATCTAATAGTTAATACAAAATAAATTATTACGTAGGTATATAAAAATTAAAATATTCTTAAAACTAAATATATAAATAACTCGAGCTCAAGTTCATCATGGAAACCTATCCGACTATACCTGCATAATCCTATGATAGGACATAAATGAACATGACACCATGAATATATATATACATGTGTATTTATATATATGTACTCAATAAGTACTATAAAAACCCAGATTTTTCTTAAATTACAATTATATCATTTTAAAGATTAATAACATAATAGTATTACACATAGAGGATCCAACAATTTAGTGTCTTGGTAAAACTACGACCATACATAACAATTACAACATGGAGCATAAACATTTATTCAATCTCTTCTTTTTATATTCATACCGTAACTTGACCTCTCCTAAGTACTTGTAGTCACCTGAGGATATATAGAACAATGGGTGAGATAGAAGCCCTATAAGGGTACATATAAAAAAAATATAGCATGGGGTGAGCATAATCATTACATAGGCAATGGATCGTGAACATAAGAGGAAGCATAAATATAAGACATGAAATGTGGAAATGCCTAAAAATGAAACATCATGTCTTAGTGGTTATCTACCACACATAAATGTGAACAAAGAAATCAACTTGTTCATACATAATTTCACATTAACACATGGGATTCATCAAGTTACCCAATGCATTGTAGTGCCGTATAATTCTAGGTTTACCCGTCACAATTAAACATTCATATTACGCTATATAATTCCTAGCGCACCAGTCACATCATAAAATTATCATTTATCATGAATTCCATATAAAAAATAAACATAACCAACCATTGAAAATTAATGGGTATTATCTCATAATAACACATTCATAAAAATTGGGTTCCCAAAAGAAAGAGGGAATAACATACATATTACAAGAAACATCAATCTTGAAGTAGAAGTAAAAGGTGTATTCTTAAAAGAAAGGATCTTTTGGAAAACATTTTGTTTGACATAAATACCAGTGAAAAATGTGTATATCCCATAAATGTAAAGACAGGGATGATAAAAAAAATTTAAGGAGTAAACAAATCAAAAAGTAGTGAAAGAGGGAGAACTCGATGAATGAAAGTTTGGTTCGAGAATTTCCCCTTGCCTTATATCTGAACGCTTCCTTCACATTAATGTGTTGTATATTGACATTATATTCATTAATTAGAAATTAAGGAACCTTTTATACAATAATATGGTTATTTTTTGTTTCATTATGTTATTTTAGTAGCCTTTTTCTGAGTTATAGCTTTTAAAAAATTGTTCGGGAATGTTTGTTTTTACGGTTTTCTTGAGCCGTTCACTTGTATTCTTAAATTGAAGTTCAGGTAGAACATGGGTAAACATCCAAAATAGATATTACTTATTATGATTCATATTTAAAAATATAAATTATATTATAATGAATTAAATTGTATAAAATGTGGATGAATCATTAGATAAGAATTAAATGATGATTGTGTGAGTTAATTTGGACATTTTTTGACCAAACGTAATTGTTTGGATTTATCATTTAGTAATATGTTCATATGGTAGTTACAGAACATTAAATCGGATATAATACACATAACATAACATGGTTCAACCATCAAAAATGGTTTACTAGTCATATCTTAAGCTATAAATGAAAAAAAACATGTTGTTCTCTATGGTGATAGGTTAACATCTCACAAATAACATTTTCTTTTATAAAATAAAAAGATGATGAGAAAGGGGATGTATTCTATAATATATTATAATTATTATAAAATTCTAGTATATTTATGATATAGGTGTTAACATACCATTTAGACAATGATAGGTTGGAAGAGAATATGAAATGAACTTGAAATTGAATGGAATTTAAAGGAAAAGAAGGAGAGAAATTATGTCTTCATCCTTCTCTTGAGATCCTCTTAAGGGGACTAAGAATGGTCTTTTGTTGATAGAATTAGCTTTTTGACATGGGGAGGGGCTAGAGAAGATTCTTGGTCAGAGTTTATAGAAGGCTTGAAGCTTGATAGGTGTGAGGAAATGATGGTGTGAAGGGTGGTTTTTATAGTAGAGGGGAGAGGGGTTTTCTTAATATAAAATTCATTAATATTTTATTTCTCCACAAGGCAAAGAATTTTGAGTCTTCCATGACCAAGAATAGTAATTTTATAATTTAATCCTGAAAAAAGTGGGATTACTTCATCAGAACATCATACATGACTCCATAATTATCTTATTTAGCTTATTTTGTAAATTATGGTATTTCACTATTCATAAAAAATTAATATACTTCAGAAAAATCCCAAAATTTTACCCCAACAATTTTTTGACGTGTAGAATTCAAAAATTAATTCAATTTTTCAAAAATAATTTCCTAAATATGATTAATTTAATTTTTAATTAAAATCATAATTTACTTGAAAAATAGAGTTTTTAAAATTAAAACTGATTTTATAATGCTTTTAAAAATTAAGTATTGTCTTATAAAATTATCTAAAAACTAGAAGACATGGAATGTTTATTTTATTAAAAAATTTTATAAAAAAAATTCATTTAAATTAATTTATTAATTATTTATTTATGACTTACAAATATACCAAAATGTTTACTATGGTTAAATTATCACTTAATAAGATGCCTAAATTTTATTTAATTATAAAAAGTTAATGTTACTATTATTTTTCATGACATATTATTCTTAAGGGCTGTACTAATATTTATAAGGGTAGTTTACTATTCATATGGGTAGGTTACTATTCACCAAAAAATTATGTTTTCCTAATTGGAAACCAAAAATCATCGTAAACACAACCGTGTATGTCGGATTCGCGAAATTCCAATCACAGAAGTTACAGACTAATGTTTAAAGGTCACGTGGAACATAGTAGTTCATTATGTGGTGTTTTCATGTGATTTTATTACATAATTATAAGAAATATATTTCAAGTGAAAATCATTGTGTTGTTATATTCTTCCCCCCTTATGAAATTTTCCCCCAGAAATGTCACTTTACACAAATAGGTGAGGGTACTTCTCTTTCATTGCCTCCTCTAGTTTCCATGTAGCTTCGTCAAACTTATAGTTCCTCCACAACGCTTTGTGAAGGTGGGCTGTCTTCTTGCATAGAACCTTATCTCCCCAGTCCAAAATCTATACTGGATACTCTTTATAAGAGAGATCATCTTTTAACTGTACCGCCTTTGAGTTTAGAACATGTGAGGGATCAGGTGTGTACTTACTCGGCAGTGATACATGACAAACATCATAAACCTGAGAAATTTTCGGTAGACGTGAAATATGATAGGCCACGACTCATATAATGTCACAGATTTCAAAGGGGCCAATGTAAAATGGGATATGCTTCACATTATTCCCAAATCACATGACTCTCTTCCATGGTGATATTAGAAGGAAGTCATTATCTCCAATGTTGAACTCAATGTCTCTTTTATGGTTGTCAGCATAGCTATTTTTTCGAAGCTAAATAGCTTTGATGTGTTTCTCGATGACTTCAACCTTCTCTATCATCTCTTGCACAAGATCAGGTCCATGAAGTTTTCATTCTCAAACTTTTTCCAAAAAAGATGGAGTTATACATCGCATTCCATACAGAGCTTCATATAGAGCCATCTGAATACTCGAGTGGAACCTATTGTTGTATGAGAACTCTACCAATCAGAGATGCTGGTCCCATATACCGATGAATTCTAGAGAGTAGGCTCATAACATATATTCAAGAGTATGAATAGTCCTTTCATACTGGTCATTGGTTTGGGAGTTATTGGTTTTGTAGAAATTTAATTTAGTACTCAAAGTATGTTGAAGTCTTTTCTTGAATTTAGATGTGAACCTTGGATCACAGTCAGATATAATTGGGAGTGGAACACCGTGCAGTCTCACCACTTTTTTCACATATATCTGAGCAAGTTGTTCAAGCGAGAGATCATCCAGAATTGCGATAAAATGGGCAATCTTGGTGATTCGATCAACCACAACCCATATCACATTATTTCCCTTCAATGTCTTCGGGAGACCCATGACAAAGTCCATAGTAATATTTTTCCATTTCCACATGGGTATTGTCATTGGTTGCCTAATCCCTTTGGACTATTTTCACTCTCCTTTAAATTTCTGACATACCAATCATCGTGATATATCTTCTACAATATCCTTCTTCATTTTATCACACCAGAAGTGATCTTGGAGATCATGGTACAACATAGAGATAACATGATGGATAGAGAATGTTGAGCTATGTGCATTTTCCAACAACTCCTTTTTTATCTTGGGTAATTAGGGAACAGAAATCTATGTTCCAAACTAAATCACACCATCATCGTCGATATGGAACCCGTTTAGATTCCCTAAATTTAGAGCATTCACTATATTTTGTATCTTTACATCATCCTTTTGTGATTACTTAAGATTCTCTTGGATGGATGGTGTCACAATCAATTGGGAAAGGTAGGATGTATCCCCTTCCCTTATGATTTTTTAATCCAGGATTTTCATATAAATGAAGATAGGGTCTTTCTCAATCTATAACATGGATATAGTAGCAAGTTCTTTTTTGGTTAGATCATCAGTTACCTTGTTTGACTTTCTAGGATGGTAGTGAATAGGGAAATCATTATCCTTGATTAGATCTAACCATATCATTTTATTCATTTTGAGCTCCTTTTGTGTGAATATATACTATAGTCTCTTGAGGTCAGTTTATATGCAACACTTCTCACTATTGAGGTAGTGTCGCCAAATTTTCAAGGAAAAAATCACATTTTCCAGCTCCAGATCATGCGTTGGGTAGTTCTTCTCATGGATCTTCAATTAATGTATGGTGTAGACTATCACATTATCATTTTGCAGGAGTACACAACCCAATCCTTTTTTTGAAGCATCGCAATATATCACAAAACCTTCTCTTCTTTTCGGTATTGTGAGTACTGGTGTAGTGATCAACCTTCTCTTTAGATCCTTGATGCTTACCATAAATTCTTCCATCCAGACATAAATTACCCCTTTCCTTGTTAACATAGGTAGGAGGCTTGAAAATCATTAGATGTGTCTCAAAAAACATCAGTAGTACCCAGATAATCCAATAAAACTATGGATTTCGGTGACACTAGAGCGTCTGGCTCATTCCTCAATTGCGTTTTTTTAATGATCCACAGAAATTCCCTCACTTGTGATCACATGTCCCAATAATGAGACCTTATTCATCCAAAATTCACACTTTCTGAACATAGATTATGACTTCTCCTTTCTCAATGTTTCCATCCAAAGTCTTAGATGTTCTTCATGATCCTCCTTTCCCCAAGAGTAGATTAGAATATCATTAATAAACACTACCACAAATTTCTTGAAGTAATGTATAATGACTCTAATCATAAAATCCCTAAATATTTAAGGGGCAATCGTAAGTCCGATGGGAATAACCAGAAACTCATAGTGCCTATACCTTGAAAAGAAGTTACCCTTCTGAATATCTTACTTTTTCACCTTTAGCTAATGATATCCAACATGAATATCCACCTTTCAGAAGAATTGATCCCATCTTAACTAATCTAACAAGTCTTCAATCCTTGGAAGAGGATACATTTTCTTTATGGTGATATTTTTGAGATCCTCATTGTTGATAAAAAACAACATTTTTCATCCTTCTTTGTCACAAAGAGAATAGGAACTCCCCAAGGTGATGCTCTAGGGAGTATGAACCCTTTGTCCAGATGAACTTGCAGCTTCTTCTTTAACTGCTCCAGTTTGATAGGATCAATCCTATATGGACACATTGATAAAGGATTATCTCTGGGTATGAGTTCTGTTGAAAAATATACCTCATGAAATGAGTGAACTCTACGTAACATTTCTGGAAACACTTCACTTTATTCCCTCATGATGGGCATTTCTATATGGATATATCTTTCCTTTGAATCAACCATTTGTGGGAGATATGATTCTTCTTAGGGAATCAACACTAAGACCATTGAAGGAATTTTCAATGGAGATTCATGATCTTCCTTTCATTTGTAGAGGAACAAGGGATGGTTCGGAATATGAAAGTATATTTCATTTTCCCGACAGTTGATATGTGCTCTATATTAATAGTTCCAATTCATTTCCATTATAGAATCAAATTCTACCAAGTCATGTATTACGAGATTTTCTTGAAGAATCATCCCACATAAACCAACAAGAGTTGATTTAAAGTCTTGGGTTTCAATTATTGCACCACTTGGTGTTTTTATAGATATTTCTACGTCAAGGTTTTGGGGAATCGATTCAATAGTTATATCAAAATTGAAATATATAAAAGAATGTGTAGAACCAGAATCAAATAAGTATTTTTCCGTTCTTTAGTTAATAAGAAGTGTACCCTATAAAACTTCATTATCACAGTCCACATCGGAAATACTGATGTCATATGCCTTTCCTTGTTAATTTGGCTTTGGTAGCTACTAAAGCTGATTACCCTTGAGAACTCGGGGTTTAGTGCACTTTCTTGCATGGTGACTTATCTCCCTAAAATTGTAGCAATTAACCATGAGTAGTTCTCTCCTTTCTCCGATTACATTCTCCTTCCATTACATGTATTATCGATACTCTAGAGAATGGTGTCCTTAATTCCAACACATGAAGCACTTCCCCATCCCTTTGAGGTAGTTCCCATGGTGAAACATCCCACATTTTTGGCTTGTAGGTTGTTGAGTTTTCCTCCCAACGTTGTCATTAGATTTACCAGCTTGAAACTCCATCTTTGGATTCTTATCACTATAAACGTGGGACCATTCTCCAAACTCCATCCCCACTTTGAGTGCACAACGGACAACTTCTTCATAACTCCCAATGTCTCAAATTTCAAGAGCCATTAGAAGGTGTGGTTTTAATCCAAAAAAGAATCTATCAACTTTTCTATCATTGTTGATAACAAAACCCGAAGTGCTCCTTGCAAGCCTTATAAAATTATCTTTGTATGTTGTGATAGATTATCCTTATTTTTTATTGATCTCTAACAATTATCTCTACATATTTGTGCGACGAGTTCTTAGGAAATACTTGTTATGAAATATTATCATAATGTATTGCCATTCCATCTCTTCAATTTCCTCCATTGGCTTGGTGTTCTTAACCAAATCCCACCGTTGATAAGAATCTCCATCTAGACGATAAATGGATAGTGTCACTTTTTCCATCTTTGAATAGTGAAGAATAGAAAAGATCTTCTACATGGAATTGACCCACTATTCTTCAACTAGTGGATCAGAAGATCCACTAAATGTTTGTGGTCATTGCTGCATAAAACATTTGATAGACAGTTTCTCTATCATTAGTGAAGGAGGTTAGTCCCCATTATTATGGTAATTGTTCATAACCTGATTCAATTGGGTAAGAATAACTATGAATTTATGAACTCCACCTCCCAAATCATTGGGGATGTTATTTGGAAAATCGTTTCATTGGACCTCTCACGAGTGGTTGGCCTGATTTCTTCTGGTTCCCACCATTTTATAAAATATAAAATGTTAGAACAAAACAGAAGTCCAAATTCCATGAATAAACAACATATTCATTTTCGCGATTTATAATAAGAGTATAACATATATGATCCCTATGTAAATACTGTTGAGTGCATATTTTAACATAGTCTCATGCTCGAGGTTTTCTACAGGGTTCACTAATCCTATTTCCCAATTTAACTAAACCTTTCCTGTGATACCAACTATAGCAATGCAGATTTTTCTTACATTACAATTACATCATTTTAATGATAAATAACATAATATTATTACACATAGAGGATCCAACAATTTAGTTTCTTGGTCAAACTAGGACCATAAATAACAATTACCACATCGAGGATGAACATTTATTCAATTTATTCTTCTATATAATCTTACTATCATTTGACCTCTCCTTAGTGCATGTAGTCACCTGGGGATATACATCAAAAGGGGTGAGATAGAAGCCCTATAAGGGGACAAATAAGAACAATATATCATGGGGTGAGAATAATCATAACATAGGCAAAGGATCAAGAACAGAAGAAGAATCATAAATATAAGAATTGAAATGTGGAAATGCATAAAAATGAAACATCATGTCTTAGTGTTTAACAACCACACAGACTTGTGTACCAAGATAGAATATTGTTAACACATAATTTCACATTTACTCATGAGATTTATCACATTACCCAATTCAATAATGTGCTATATAATTTTGAGCGCACCCATCACATTTAAACATTCATATTGCACTTAATAATTTTGAGCGCACTCGTCACATCATAACATTATCATTTATCATGCATGAAATATAACAAAAATGAACATAAATAACCCATGAAAAGTAATGGGTTTAATATTATAAGAACACATTCTTAACTTTAGGTTCCCAAAAGAATGAGGGAATATCATACATATTACAAGAACTATCAATCATGAATGTGAAGTAAAAGGTGACTTATTAAAAAAATATTTCTATTAAAAAAACATTTGGTTTGACATAAATACTAGTGAAAAATGTGTATATCCCAAAAAATGAAAGAAAATGTTGATAAAAATATTTTTAATGAGTAAACATATCAAAAAGTAGTAAAATATGGATAACCCTAAGGATGAATGTTGGGTTCTAGAATTTCCCCTTACCTTATATCTGAACACTTCCTTTTCTTTAATGTTCTGTATAATGACATTATATACATTAATTAGAAATTAAAGAACCTTTTATACATGTATATGGTTAATTTTGGTTTCATTGTGTCAATTTATGTGAATTTTGACGAGTTATAGTTTTTAAAAACATTGTTCGACAATGTTTTTTTACGTTTTTCTTGAGCGGTTCACCATTATTCATTAATTGATGTTTGGGTAGAAAATGGGTAAACATACAGAACTGATACTAAATTTTATTAATGATATTTAAGATGTTAAAATTATATTATAATTAATTAGATTATATACCATGTGGATGAAATATTAGATAATAATTAAATGATGTTTGTTTGAGTTTATTTGGATGGTTTTTCGACCAGAACAAACTTGTTTTGATTAATCATTTAGTAATATGTACATAAGTTAGTTCCAGAACATTAAATAAATCTTAATAAAAATAAAATATTCTGGTTCAACCATTAAAATAGTTTCATGTCCATATCTAATGGTAGAAATGGAAAAAATAATAGATGTCATTCTCGAAGGTGATAGATTAACACCTCACGAACAACATTTTCCTTAATAAAATAAAGGGAAGAGTAGTATGGAGTTGGATGGTATAATATAATATTAGTATCATAACATTCCAGTATAGGTATGATACTATATTTACCATAAAATTTGGACAATGATAAGTGGGGAGAATATAAAAAATGAACATGAAATTAAAAGGAATTTAAAGGAAAAGAAGAAGAGAAATTACCTCTTGATTCCCCCTCTTGAGATCCTCCTTATGAGGCCAACGAAAGGACTTTTGACGATGCCAGAATCTTTTTAACATGGGGGAGAGGATAGAGAAGATTTTTGGACATAGTTTATTAAATTATTGAAGCTCAAGAGGTGTGAGTAAATGAGGGTGTGAAGGGTGGTTTTTATAGTAAATGGGAGTGGGGTTTTCTTAATATAAAAATCATTAATATATTATTTCTCCAAAATATAAGGAATAACGAGACTTACATGGCTTAAAATGGTAATATTATAATGTAATCTCAAAAAAACTATGATTACATCAGTAGAACATCATACATGACTCCATAATTAACTTATTCAGCTTATTTTGTAATTTATGGTATTTCACTATTAATAAAAAATTCATGTATTTCAGAAAAATCCCAAAATTTCACCTCAACCATTATTCAATATGTAGAATCCAAAAATGAAGTCCAATTTTTTTAAAATAACTTTCATAAATATTTTTAATTTATTATTTTATTGAAATCATAATTTACTTGAGAAATAATGTTTTTAAAATTAAAACTGATTTTATAATGCCTTAAAAATTACATCAGTTCGTTTAAGATTATCAAAAACTAGAAGGAATAGATTTGTTAAATTATGAACAACTTTTTTAAGAAATACTTTTTTTATATTAATTAATTAATTAATTATGACTTACAAAAATACCAAAACATTTACTACTGTCAAATTGTCACTTTCTACGATGCCTAACTTTTATTTAATTATACATGTGTAAGGTTACTCTTATTTTAAATGATTTACTATTAATAAGGTTTGTACTAATATTTATAAGGGTATGTTACTATTAATAAGGGTATGTTATTATTCCCCACAAATTATGTTCTTCTTATTGCACCCAGAATATCATCTTCAACACAACCTTGTATGTTGGATTTTCAAAATTCAAAACACAGATGTGAAAAAATTCAGTTTAAGGGTCACATAACACTTAGTAGTTCATTATGTTGTGTTTTCATATGATTTTATGAAATATTTATAAGAAGGGAATTTTCATTGAAAAACTTTGGGTCATTACAAGTACAAACATATATATCCATATACAAAAGTGAGTAGTATTAGTAATGAAACGAGGTTTAGATTTGGTGTCCTTATATAATCATAAGATTATCATACCTTATAAGGGAGTTCATTCCTATGATAACTCAATGAATGAATAATTAAACAACATAAAATAGTCTAAATGGGGGAATAATAATAATATGACTTGTTCTTATAAAAGATAAGTCATAAGGCCAAAATTTGAAAAGGAGATTTATAAGTCATGTCTTTCGCCCTTCTCATGGATGTGGCATCCAAGATAAACATCTAAATGTAGGAGTTGTTAGACACCATACCCAACAGAAAAATTCATCTAAGACTACATAACCATCATCCTTGTCATAGGGGTGTGATATGTTATTATAAACAACCTTAACCAGTGTACCTCTAGTTATAATAAAAATTTATGGTATTCATACTTGCCTTATGATCCCTTAGCCTAATTTTTTATAAAGAGGAAACCTTCCTCACTCATTTAACAATGCATACATTTTAATATAATCCACATAAACATTCTAAAAATAGCTTATAATAATAACTATTAAATAAAAAAATTCAATTATATCACTAGACCATTATATTTACAAGTCATACGATGTGTCGTTACATTTAACAACAACAATATAGTCCATGGGACCACCCATCTTAATAATCCAAAGCACTATTTTGATCATAAATAAATTCACTTAAATAAATTTTAAGCATCTCATTGAAGTAGAATATTTCAATACACCAATATATGTTTTTTAGAAGGAAATTCCAACATCGATAATTACTATAAAAAAACCACTTCAGTTGACATTCCCCAAGGGTGGTTTAGGAAGGAAACCAGTGATTATTGTGTGATTTAGAAATCCCATTCTAATGGGATATTTTCTGTGGTGGTCATAAACTTCGAACATATAAAATTTATGGGGGATAAACAAAATGAGGTGACCTCTAGGTTCTGTGCCTGATTTTCCCAAACTGTGAGTCTATCATGCACCCTTTTTGGGAAAATCATTCACAGACTGTGGAGGTCATCTTTTGACACATGAAAACCAAGAACATGGTTACCCAATATAGTATTCATAGTTTAAAGAAACCATTCCCCTTAAGAAACATAACTGAATGGTTGACTCACATGATTCAAAAATCCATTTTCCAACCATGAACCAGTATTTGATCCTCCTAAATCTGAGTTTTCATAGGCCGATACATATGAAACTCATTTTGAAACTTTTGACACCTCTTGAGTGTTAAACCTCACACAAAAATATTTCTTTAAAGTGATATAAATGTTTGATTTTTTTTCCAAATAGCAGAAAAATATTAAAATCTTCCACCAAATGAAATGTTCAAACATTCATAGAATATTTTAACCTGGTAAAAAATATGGGATATTACAATTTCCCCACCACAAAACATCTCATCTTTAATATTCATTATAATAATCATAAACAAAACATGACCTGATAGGGTCATAATGATTCACACAAGAGGATATATTACATCTCATAATGTTCACGGAGCCTCCACGAGTCCCTTTAATGAAAAGTGTTTATATCATTAAGAACCATTCTAATTCTCAAGAACAAGACTGAAAAATCAGGACATAGATTACCAAATCTCGTATAACCTATTAAATTATCTCTAAAACTTATACTTTATTAGGTGGTCTAAGGTGATGCCCTCCATAGTTATTATACATTAAAGTGTCAATTCTAAGTAAATACACCAAAATCCTCAAAATTGAATGTTGAAATATATATCTAGTAGTCTAAGGATTCTCCTAGAATGATTCTAAAATGATACACTCAATTTTGTGTATTGAATATACTCCTGGAACTCACTTTGATCTCAATTTTCATCTACAATTGACCCAGATCAAAACTAGTCACATTGGATTACATTGAAATGAGTATATTACCATTTCCATGATACTCACCTAAACCCAGGGGATAGAAAAAACGATTACACAATGATCATATATCATCGTTTGAAAAATGGTTTTTCTGAACCACAATTGGAAGACTATTCTAAAAACAAACTATTGAGAAATCTGACACATTTCAAATCATAAATCAAAATTTCATTAATCAGTTACATATATAGACCACACTGAGTACATTAACTAAATCTCATAACAGACTTCCAATTATATAAACTATTTGAACTATTCATGATTATTTTTCCCAATCAACATAAATGTTCCACAATGACTATCCAATGACCAGTTCCACATTATCACAATGCATATTTGTAGAGGTTCTTCAGAAAACCACTTATCATGGAATCAACACCACGCATCTTCCTTAAAACCACTCATTCAGTACACTACCAAGGATTTCATATATCAAAATAGAAAAGTGAATTTTATTTCTTTATTATCAACATAAAATTGAAACTCTCTCAGTATAGCAAAGATAATTTCATTATGGGAGTCATGGTTACCACTAAAAAAAGATTATACCAAGATTTTTTTTTGAAATGTTATTCTCATTATAAGACTTTCTAGTATTGTAAATAGGATATGAATACACCAACCAGTTCCCCAGACCACATCTCCACACCACAAGTTTCGGGGATCAAACTAGTGTCAACCATCTTCTAGTGCCCAATTTTATTTCATTATATTAATAATAATGGGAAATAAACATTAATATAATCAATATCTCGGTGACCCTTACAAAAATCAATAATTGGAAACCATTGATCCCTGAAATTCACTCATCCACTCAATGATAGGTTATATATAGGGTACCATGTGCAACAAAATTGTACCAAATGTTCCTTATGTAGTGGGTGTACACTCCCATACTAATTATTTACAAACATGAATCACACTCCCATGGGTATTTCAACATCCTATCCATGGAGACCATGCTACCTAGTAGTTAAATACATATTTACAATTTTGAACAGTTCTTTAAGATCACCATCATTATAATTGAAAGGAAATGATTCTTATGATTGACATAACACTCCCACCCATTCGATTTTCCTAGTAATCAAATTGTTGAGAATATAAAACATATGATGACACACATTCAATCACCACCGTAATTGAATCAAGGATGTGTCAAAAATCATTCTAGGATGTGTTTCATGAAAAGAGGAGAAAACATGCTAGGAATAATAATGCTAGGTTGGATAATCCATAAATGCACATGTAATGTACCTCCAATGCCAATCATGTATTTATCCTGAGAATTACGCATAGAATCCAAACATAATTAAGACCGATCATGACACAAAAAATGTTATTTTTTTACATTATCCCAAGTCTCTAGGACAATAAAACATTTGATTTCATCATCAATGTACAATGCCAATAATGAGCTCGCAATGCCTTGGTCAATCTACTCTGGAAAGATCCATAACGAAGCCTTCATGAAGTCAAAACCTTATATCCAAGTGGTCCAATAACCATATAATTTAAGGTAATATGTGATCATGTTTTTCTATAAACTAATTATTTAATTTACTTTAGTTAACTTGATAAACAAAATTTTTAGTAATGTGTTCCACTCAAATAGTAAAAAATTGAAATTAGAAGAACACATTTTTCGAATACGAGATCCTGTAGATATAATATAAGGTCACTTGACCCATAAAGCATCCAACCATGTCAGATTTAGGACTAACATGTTGAACTAGAGATTACACGATTCTCAAACCTTTTAATGGGCATAAATGATTGATTAGTCACCTATTCACTCAAGACTATTTCTTTAATATTAGGTTTCCTACTATTATGAAACGACACATGATGGACTCCCCTCAATGAAAAAATTATCATAATAAGTGATAAATACATTATGGTTCTTTAGGAACCACATTTGCAAGGATAACCTCATACTAAATCAATATGAGTCGATCCTAAAACAATGTCATACTTGAAAATATTACTATGCTTTACCTGTTATCCTCTTTGTACAAAATGGAATAGGGAGATGTCATCTGGGGTCTACAAGAATCATTTATGTTCCCACTCCATTGAAAAATAACAAACATACCATTACATGAGGTGTTAAGTAATAAAACTCTATACTTTTATTAAATATTAAGGCATTTAAATGAATAGTATTTATTAAATATCTAAACATATAGTATAAAATTGATGTCACATACCGATTTTAAAAACAATAGTGATTTGAAATTTATTTATCTTAAATTCTACAACATTTCGAGAAAACTGTTCATAATTTCTTTTAAACAATTTATTTGATTCAAGAGTTTCAACAACTATTTTTTGTTAAATATAATGTTAGCTTCCAATATATAAAGGAAAAAATATTTAGTTTATAATTGGAATTTTAATTTACTAAAACACAATGGTAATAAAAATCATTATTAGATAAAAATTATTTGATTAATTAAAGGATGTGGTTAAGTAATATGACATAGTACATTTATATGTAATGCTATTTAACAGGTTGTAAATAATATAAATTACCATCCCATTAACCTACGAATAACTCCATTGGGTGAATTATCAAAGAATCAGTTGAAAAATTAGACATATAAGAGTCCAATTTTTTCATTAATTATTTTAAAGAACTCCTTAGTGGGACTAGAACAATTTAATATTATCTTTATACTGGGCTACTCAAGTCAAGTCTAATTTAACATATATATAATATGCTTCAACAGAACGACAAATGTCAAACTTTTAATTTAAGGATTTAGTCACAAAGGACATATTACCCAAATTTAGTGGGATAAGAATTTATTAATTTTTATATATACCACACTTATTTGACTTTAATAAAAACTACATTATATTTGTCAAAAAAAATTATCTTCTTTACCATTTAATGGTCCCAACTAGGTTAACCCATAAACAATAATTTATAATTAAATATTAGTATTTTATTAGTCAATATAATAGATTAATTAGATGAATGACCATTCCAAAAATCCATTGCTACATAGATTTATAATTTATAATTGGAATACATATAATTTTAAATAGATTAGAACTCTTAGTCTCAATACACAATAAACCCATATATGATAGTTTGATCATATGGGTTACCATTAAATATTTGTAAGGTCCTATACTCATCATAAATTTTAAATTTGGAATCCATTTAATTATAATAATCAATGTCTTATCCTATGACATGAACAGTTCATGGATCGACTATAAAATAATCTGTTAATTAAATTGTAATCTATCATTATGTTATCTGGAAAAAACCCATTTAAGTTGATGTATGCAATTTATTATTCAATATTATATCACAATTCATATTAGGATTGCTAAAAAATACACCAATATAGAAAATCCTGGAAAAAATCACCAAAACATGGTTTATAGATAATCAAGTCATGTAATCACCAAAGAATGTCACCCAACAATCATGATGCTTAAAGAAAATCATGTAATCTTCAATAAAACATGAAATGAATAGAATATGATGGGCATATGAATCTCTTGTTAGTGTTGGTTCCCTAGAACCAAAATCATTGTACATTTTTTGAACATGTATTCATTGATTTGAATATTATGAAACTTCATATCGTATCATGATTTTTCTTCTTTGTAACACTGTATGTGATGATTTCCTAAGGGTATTTGTCTGGTAAAATGTTAAAAAAAGTTCCCAACTATGACGAGAACCCAAAATTTATATGAAACTATTCTAAAATATATGTTCTACAACCTACTGATGAAATTTTGTGGGAAAAATGATAGAATCCATCATGGGTGGTGGCTCATTGGTCGTTGAGGCCTCTTTTGATTATGTATACCCACGGTAATATCTAGTGTAGGATATAATTAGAAGAAAAACATTGGTTAGAAATTAAATATTATATGTTTCATTAGATGATCATATATATAGAAATAGTTATTGACCCTTATAAATTATGATTGTTATTAATGAGTATTGTGAGTCACATACCTTGATGCATTGATGAAAACTATTCTGACATTTGTTTGTGGTGAGGTAAGATATATTGGGCACGTCACGATTAATATTTCATTAATGAAAAATGTGAGAATGGATATTCCAATTAACATCTTTAATGAAAGCTGATTCTTAGGAACTTTGATGGAAACAATATATCCAAACTAAATCCATATACATGGTGTTTTATAGGAAATATTTATTTTCAATATGTCATTTAAAAATACATTGAGCACATAAGTTGATGGTAATAGCATGCAACCTATATAAATAGTGATATCACGATATAGGGGTTATATAACACATTAAGTGTCCATATGAGGTATTATATCATTGGGAAATTAACTTATTTATCTATGGGTATCATTGAATGTTACTAGATATTATCCTTATACTTTAGTCTACTTCATCTAATGGTACTTGGAAACAGGCCTAAAGTGTAACACACTATGTATTTCCAAAATATATGAAAAATACTATAATTATTATTTATTATTTAACAATTTGAATAAATATTATTCTTATATGTGCTTTAATAATTATAGATGAATAATTGATTGAATATATTCAGCCACCAGTTATTCAATAAACTATAAAGTGTGCAAAATATTTAAAAATTATTTATGTTCTATTTAGTGAATATAATATTTATTTATATATTGGTGAATAATGCAGTGAAATTTATTTAATTAATAAATAGAAATTATTAAAGGCCTATTAAATATTGGGGAGTAATAGTGGACCTTGTTTAATGGTCTGATGAAAAATAATAAATATTTAATATTATTTGATCAAATATTATTTATCTTAGTTCGCATGTTAAGTTCTTGTCGTGATGTAATCATAATTTTATAATTAAAATATGATATGGGGTTCTGTTTGGAATAAATGAAACATAATGGTAACTTATGTAACTATTTTATTTAAACCCTAGAAGTATATAAACTGAATTGTATTATTTTCTATGAGAGATAATTTGTTTCTTTTATTATAAAAAAAGGATTTCGAGAATCCACTCAAGCACTAGAGATCTCACATCTCCAATAATGCTCCCATAATTGGAGACCGTTATCCTTACTCCTCTCACTCTCATGTTAAGAGAGATCACGGAGAACTATTTGGAAGTGATTATTTTGGAAATCAATGGCGAAAAACACAAGTGATAGGTTATTCTATGCTAGCACCCAGTGATTCCTACAGTGACATCCATAGATTGGTGGAAAATATTTTTATCACTACTATAGATAATATACTCTTGATTTATAAATTTTATCAACAGAGAAAATGAGATATGTTATTATATCAATCAAATAATAAATAATTCCAACAAATTAATTCTTTAATTGATTTAATTAATTATAAATAATATGTGATGACCCTCCATCTGGTTCTGGAATTTTATCCATTTTCTATTTTCTATTATTCAATTATGTTTATCATTAAATTATTCAATGTGTAGATCTCAGTTTTTTAATCAATCCATTCATAATAAAATTTTGGAATGACCCATCACAAACTTCCATTGCTCCCAAATACTACTAGGGGTATCAGATTGGTCAAATAATAATTTATTATTATTTAATGATAGTTGGTTGATTTACCCATATTTAATTTGGGTATCAATTCATGTATAATAACTATTTATTTCTTAATTATTATATATAATTATTCCCTATTTTTTCTCAATTATCTAATCAAAATGAATAATGTTATGAATGAAATATAATATAATAACTCTTCCAGAGTTACTGAGAATTATGGATGCATAACATAAGAGTATAGACGATTTATCAGAAGGTAAATGTTCTATAAATGTGTTAAATTATCCAGAAATTAATTCAAAATTAATTTTTACCATGTGAATTGATTAAACATGATGAATTTAGTTCATTCCCTATATGGGGATCCAGATAGACCAACACATAATCAGTCCGAGTACACATCTTTATCCCATCAAAACAGTGTGTAGTCCCTTAGAGTCACTGATGAGACATGTTTTACCATACACATCCTATCTGACTTCTGACCATGTAACACAGATACCACATGATGTGTAGTCCCTTATAAACACCATGTAGTCCTTTTTTAGTAATTATTTACATGTAGAGGCCTGAGGCATGTGCATCAGATAGATGGTGGTAGATGTACATACTATGTAGCTCACCTATAAATTATGTGTACTTATTTCAAGTTATTTAGATTTAAAATTTCTTTATTTTAATATATAAAACACATCTACATGAGCTAGTGTGTGTTAATTTAGTTGATAGTGAAATCCATGTGATAGGTTTTAATACACACACAGACAAATATATATATATATATAAATCTCTGTGTGTTTGTGTGTTTAATTAATATCTCTATAATGATAATATATTCATATCATCTATGAGCCTTACGAAATATTTTATTATACATGAAATTATGCATAACATTTGACCAAAAAAATATTCTAATTCATGTAATCATTATGTTGATAATATATTTCAAGAATGTACATGATTAGTCATGTTTTCCATATGTCACAAGAGAAAATAGTATATGATTACAATACATGTTTGGTAGATTATGATGGGTATTCACCATATTTACTATAATGTAAATTTATGTAAATAATTAAATTGATGTAAATTTATTTAATTTGTTTAAAAGTATGATGGATTAGAATATCAAGGAAATTCCAATGAGAATTATGAAAAATTAATTGATTAATTACATAAGATAATTAATAAATATCAATTTGACTTATATTAATTTCAAATGATTAATAATTGAATGACTGTTTTATTAAATGCCTAATTTTTTTCTTTATTTTGAATGATCATGAGCATATACCAAACAATGTTACGTGATTTATTATATTAAATTTTTTATTAAATTAAATGATGTATGTATATCTTCACTCCTCTTGTTATGTATATGCTTATATGCTATGACATATTATATGTAAACTTTTTACTATAACATGAATGTGAGTAAATGAATATGTAATGGATGGAGCTCTCAAGATAGTAAAGGTGGTTCATTATTTGGGAAGAGGTGAAACCAATACTAGAGAGATACATATGTGGACTTGTTGAATGTTGTAATACAAATCATAATTAGATCAACATGCTTTTACCCTAGGTTAAAGATTATTTTATCAACTACAATATTAAATAACTATTAGTAAAATATCATGATTATACCACATAATTATTATGTTCTTTTATGTTGCATTGTTATTTCATTATAGATGTTTTTTAATTATTACATGAATTAATGAAATTAAAAATATTTCAAGATAAAACCAAAATACATTGGCTTATGTATAAGTATTCTATAATACATAGTTAATCACTTCTTTATATCCAAAAAATATTAATAACCATGTGTTAAAGATAAAATTTGGAATCTTTCACATAAAATGATAAAATCCCTCTATAATATATATTAATTGTGTATAGCCTTACAGTTATCAGTTAAAACCAAACCACAGTTCAATGCCCTTGACTATCCAATGTTGGGGTCATTAAATTGTATGGGAAGTATAACATGATGTTTTAGGTTGAATTAACATTGTTTACATCAAGGGTTAATAACTATTTAATGACATGGTGTAACTGAGGGGGAAGGGTGGAGGAAATCCAATTTAATGAAATAAATATTTTGGAGTCTACTAAACATATCAAGGAACATTGACTTAATGAAGTTGGAAGATGGAATTACTATTTAAATACATGTATTTTTCTTAAAAAACCAAATTAAGGGAAATGGGATGGAGAATATGGATCCTTTCAATTATAATTTCCATGAAACAGGATATTTTGAATCCAGTGGAGTGGAATATTTGTGTTTGATAAAATAATGAGATATTTATAAATATAATATTTATTTATTTACAAATATTTTGTCAGAAAAATTATTAAAAGTTTTCTCATCTTATTTGTAGAAAAAACATTAACATGAATTAAAACATATCGATGTCATCAATACATTATATTGATAACCTTCTCAATACACAAATTTATATGAATGGAAAATGCACCTATTTGTTATACATACCCTTGAAAGGAAATTATATGTGTGGGATGAATCTATTCCTCAATAACCTAGTAATGAGGCTAGTGATGAAGAGTTATATCTCTAAGAGAGACATCTTGATGATGCTAAACATGTCATTGTTTTGTGTTATCATCCATGACCAATGATCTTTTGAATAATCATATCAGAATCGATGAATATAAAATTATTTATCCCCATCAATATATATATGAAAAAGGGGTCAGACAATAGTGGTGTGTGATCTCAAATGCATTGTTTACCACTAATAATAGAGAGGCTACACCAACATGGCCACTTGTAGTGATGATTATTAGAAACATTGAATGATAGTATATCATATGGATTAAATTCACAGATGATTTGTGAATAGATCTCATAATTTCATCACTTCAAAATGAATTCTTAAATTTTATTTTTAATTAATATACGTGAAATAATGAGAATATTATTATTAATTCAAAATATAAATAAGAACATAATGGGTGATAAATATGTTATCCCTATGGTGAATGAGAAATTGATGAAAAATGGAAGGGGTTAAAAGACTCATCACAAGTGTAAAGATCATGAGCATAATCCTTCCAATAAGGTGGTGATCGAGATGTAGGGAATTGAAATGGATGAATTATGATTTCCATGGGTCAAGCTAATCTACAAGAAGAAGAACTACCCACAGATGCAAGGGGAAGCTAAAGGTGTGTTTTTATCAGGTTTTATAGTTAAATATCTACACATTGGGTATTATATACAACTTTTGGTGACATAAGATTCATGTGTATTTAGTAATTTACCTAGAGTAGAAGTGGATCTGAGAGCTACTAATAGTGTGAGGCTCGATGATCTATCCATTTGTGACTACCACCATTCATTTAAAAATGCAATGATATTGGTTTTAAAATATTTTTATTATGTACCTATGGCTTCCAAGAACATAATTTTTGTATCAGTTGTTGATATAGATGGGTTTATTTACATGTTTGGAAATAAAATCTTTTTATTTTATAAATATAAAAGATATCCATGTATGGACCATTTAAATAACTATTGTTATGTTTAAAATTGAAAAAAAAATTGTTGGTAATTGATAAGGAATAATGTCCACACGAATCATATAACACCCATAAATGACCTTATTTGTATATTCACATAAACGATATTCATTTGAAAATACTCTATCAATATGGTTATTTAGAATCATTTAAACTAAAAAACATTAATTATCTATTGCTTTTTTATAAGTAAAAATAACCAAACCAGCATTTGGTGGATAGGGTGAAAAGACTATATAGATTCTAGGATTGTTAAACACATTTTTGTGTAGAACACTACCAATATACTATGTATGTTTATATTATTACTCAATAACATTTATCAAAGTCATATGTGGATTTATATATCTCTACACGAGGAGGTATATGAATGAATAATTTGAGATATTTAAGGAATTCATGAATGAAGTTTATAATCGACTTGTAATGAATATAAATAAAATTTTATTCGATCGAGGTATTGAATATCATAACCAAGAGTTTATCAAAATATAATGAGAATTAGATATTTAACCCAAAATCACACTTCCTTGTACATCATAGTGGAATTGTATTACTGAAAAGATGAATTATGCCTCATTAGACATGGAAATTTTGATAATGATTCATTTAGATCTTCCATTATTATATTGGGGATATGTGTTACAAACTACACAATACACATTAAACTGAGTAACAAATATTGAATATAATAGAATTTTCGTTCAGTTATGGAGGATAATGAATCCTATTTTTCACATACATGTGTATGGTCTTTCATGATCGTTTTCATGGCCTTTACATGAAATGAACTAGAACCTCAGAGCCAAAAGTTTTTCATAGAAGGGACTCCCAAGGAAAGAAGTTAATATACTTATAGAACACATCAGAAAAGTAAGTGGTTCTATGTAGACAATTCATCTTTCATGATAGGTAGTGCACCATTAAAATGGATAGTGGGAGAATATTAACTTGGATGAAGTTGATTCTAATGATTTGTTGGAGTTGGTATATGAATAGGTTCCATAAGTCCCTATGGAGGAATTAGTTCTTGAAAAAATGTATCCATAGTAACAAAATAGAGGGAATATAAAAGGGGTATATGGTCTTCTAGTCACTAGGTATGGTGATTCATTATTGGTTTACAATCATGAACATCTATACTATAATGACATAGTAGATAGATTAGAAGCTGAAAGAAAGAAAAAAATCCATGAATTCTAAAATAGATCCCAAATATTATAACAATTTTTGGGTTTTGGATGGTGTTCTAGTTGGGGAAAAGACTTCTAAATATAAATGGATATTCATGAGGAAACAAGACAATAAAGGTAAAATATCTTCTTTTAAAATGGATAGTGACTAAAAGAATCAAACTTCCTAAAGGAATTGACTACAATGAAACATTTTCACTAGTTTTTAGGTTTAAATTACTCATAATTCTCCATGGTATAGCAATTACCATGAAAATGATATTTAGAATATGGATTCAAAAACACCATTCCTTAATGAAAACATTTAGGAAGATGTATTTATGACACAGTTAGAAGGGTTTGTCACACCGTGTGGTCTAAAATAAAATTTCAAGTTACATAGATCCATTTATAGATTGAATCGAGCATACATGTTAAAGAAATAATTAATTAGATGAAACTATAATAGAATTTGTGTTCATTAAAAATGACTATGATCCATGTATTTACCATATGATTAGTGGAAATACAGTGTTTATCGTAGTAGTATATGTAGAATAAATATTACTTTTTAGAAATGACATACCAATTTTATAGTCTACAAATGACAGATTAAATTAGTGATTCTCCATTAAAAAATATTGTAAATTAACATATATTCTAGGGAGAAATATCATTCCCAATAGATAGGTATTGATTCTACGACTTTTTGAAAGTATATATGTTGAAAAAACAAATAATATTAAGCATGGAACACTCCTAGAGAGGATTGGATTTAGTTTCACATGGTCTACATCTTTTAAAAAAAGTGATCCTATAAATAACATTGGAATGTGAGAATGAGTAATATTCCTCATTATTTTGTGATAATATCAATCATGTATGAAATGTTATGTACTAGAGGTGATTTTTCATTTTCATTGAGCATGGTATGAGAATATCAAGATGATCCAAGTGAAAAAAAATTGGTCTCCTATTATGGCCATCTGAAAGAATCTAAGAAGAACTAAGGATATGGTTCTAGTGTATGGAAAATACTAAGAGCTTTTTATCATGGGTTATACTATGGATAGTTTATAAATTGATCATAATGATCAAATGTTATAATTATGAAACATTATATGTCATAATAGGGGATCTTTGAGCTAGAAGTGTTTAAATAAGTATGTTGATAAAGATTTTAGAGTGGATACCTAGTATATTGCAACTTCAGATGAGGCCATGGAAACCATTTGGATACAAAAATTTGTAAAAGATCTTTATGTGGTACATATTTGTAATGACCATGTCACATTGTATTGTGATTATACTACCGAAGGGAATCTTGAAAAAGAGAAAAGGTTAGACCATTGGATAAAGAATACAGTTCTTGTGTATCAACTGTTGAGGTATATTTATAAAAGGGGTTGAGTTTTACAATGAAAACTACCCAAGGAAGAGAATGTGGTATACCCCATAACAAAATTTAAAAATCATGAAATGAATGAATATCATGTGAGAGCTATCAGAATTAGGGTTATTAGTAGTTGTCTCAAGTGAATGTTGTAAATTGTAGGAATTGGTGCCCTAGAAGGAACATCTATTTACATTATGAAACATATATTCATAGTTTTTATTATTATTTTAATATTAATCCCATCATTATTACTATTCTTCCTAACATAGTATGTGATAATGTCTTAATAACAGCTTTCACACTAAAAAATAATATTAATTCCCTGAAATGATGATAAACTCGATGCGATATAGAAATATTCATATAAGTATATTCTTTAGCCGAGTGATATCATTTTGGGAGAAAATGATAGGTGAAATCATGGGAAGAGATTTTTAGGTCAGTGTGGAACCATCTCATGGTTAACAAACTCGGTAATATCTAGCATATAGTATTATGAGAACATGACCTGCCATTTTGAAATCCACATTTCTATGTTTCATCGGATCTTCCAACTTTAAGATGACTGTATTGCACCTTAAAATTTAATATTAATATTAATGAGTGCTATGAGTCATATTCTATTATTTATGGACCAAAATTGGGACGAAATATGTTTGTGGTGAGGTAGGATAAGTTGGGTGTATCACGAGTAAAATAATATTAATGAATAATGTGAGAAATTATTTACTCCCTTATTTTCATTAACAAAATTTGATATCTCAGGCCCATTGAGAGAAATGATATATCATAAATAAATCAATTTCCATGGAGTTTTATAGTAATGTTCATTTTCCCAGAAGGCAAAGAAAGAGAAATCGAGCACAGAAGTTGATGGTACCGACATGAAACATTTTTATTAGAGATATCATGATAAAGGGATTATATTACACATTAAGCATTAGTTTTAGGTATTATGTTGTCGTGGAATTAACATATTTTCCAACAGGTTCCCTGGAATGATGCTAGATTATAGCTTTGGACTTCAGGCTGCTTCGGATAATGGCACATAGAAAAAATTCCTAGAGGGTCACAAATTATGTGTATCTAGAAACATAGTTAAATAATAATATTATTATATATTTTTAACTCATTGAATAATTTTTATTATCACACATGGATTAATAATTATTCAGGTATATTTGATCATATATATTACATCAATAGTTATTCGATAGAATATAACGAGTTTAGAATATTTAATATGTATTTATTTTATCTTAATGTAATATAATATTTATTTATTTATTGGAGAATAATATAGTGAAATTTATTTAATAATTAAGTATTCATTTTTCAAGGACCTATAAATATTTCAGAGGAGGGAAAACTGCATTCAATGGTTTAGTGAAAAATAATAAATAATAAATAATATTTGATTAATTAATATATAATATAATTAAATATTTAAGAACATGTCAATAAATAAAATTTGTAATATTAATATAATTTTACATGGGGTTATTCGTGGTCTAAATAAATAATATATGGAACTTTTTCAATTATTTTAATTCAAACCTAACTGTATATAAACTGAATTACATTATTCCTTATAAGAGACTATTCTTTTGTTTGGTTGTGGAAAATGGATTTGGAAATTCCCTTCAAAACATAGAGAGATCCATTAACTAATTATTATCTAATGAATGAAAATATATCATCCCCCGCCACTAACAATCATTTCAAGAGAAATCAAGGGAAAATCTTTGGAAGTGAATCTTTTATTGATCAAAGCTGAATGGTGAAGGCAATAGTATCAACATTGCTAGCACCCAAAAATTCATAGGATGACATTAATAGAATTTTGGAACACGTTTTGATCACTAATAGGGAGAATAATATCCTGATTCATATAATACAATGGTGGTGAAACACATATCTTGTATCAGATAAATCAATTTTTATAGATTTAGAACTAGTAAAATTATTAAATAATTAAAATAATTATAATTAATATGTGTTGATCCTACTTATGGTTCTGTAATTTTATCGATTTTATATTTTATTTGATTGCATTTTGATTATCATGGTATTTATCATCTTTTAGATACTAGATTGATCATTAATCATGAAAAAAATGAAATGTTGGGAATGACCCAATGCAAGCTTCCTCTATGACCCGAACAAAGGTCTCAATGTGGGAAAAATGAATCATGTAACACACCTCAATTACATACAGGGTAAGGATGTAATCCATAAAATCCATAAATAAATAACTAAAATAAATAAAATTGTTAAAAATTTGGAAATAATAACCAACATTATTAATAATAACATGATCAATAACCACATTGCTTAAAAACGCGATCTTTTCCTCATGTATAGGTTGGCCAGACCGAGGCACATTATTTTTAACAATTTCTAACATATTATGAATATCTTATCTATAATTTACCAAAATATTAATACCATAAATAAAAAATAAAACCTCTAATAACAATTTTAAATTCCTAACATGATATTCATTAAAACTGTGCTCAAGCTAATTAGACATTATGACCTAGTAATGCCTTCCACACACTAGACGCTACCAACTACTATCAAATTCATTATGGTTGTACTATGGGGATATTATATCCTATGGATTAGTAATAAATACAGTATATTCAATAATCATGATGATTTAGAATATAAAATACATATGGACATCAATAATAATTAATTAAAAACTCCATACATGAAAATCCCCTGACAAAAAATAAATGGTGGTATAAAAAATACATAGAAAGGATAAAAATGAAATAAAAAAAATACACCACAACTATAACCAATAGAATCACTGGTTCAATCTCTATTCTATCCTCCTACAATCCATCCAACCAAAAAAAGGATAACTACATGCATGCACAATCCTAGAACCTGAACCTACATCCAAGACATCTATCCTGGTACCCTAGATTGATGACGCCTTAAATAGTATCTCAGATATGATCAGTTGTCCCCAACCAATGGTAGGTAATACATAATCTAGAATTTGAATATATAGTAAATATTTTTCATTTATATCAAAAATTAATGTAATTTTCTAACAATAAATATAAACTAGTCAAGCCTAGGTTCTTAAAGGTCACCTAAGAGACTATACATGTTTCAGCCTAAGAAAAAATATCTCTTATGTTGTCACCCTGAATATATATATATATATATATATCTATGTGTGTGTGTGTGATTGTGTGTATTTATTTATATATATTTACACTTTGAATATAATCAGATATAGAAATATATATATATATATATTATACTAATCATGAAACGAGGTGTAACTCAGGTGTCCTTATATAATCATAAGTCAATCATACTCTATGAGGGATTTAATACCCATGATAGCCCAATGAATGTATAAGGGTATATCATCCAACCTACTAAGATATAATAATAATAATAATAATAAGAAGAAGAATAATAATAAAAATAAAAAATTATCTTATAACGAATGGTTCATAAGTCCGAAATTTGAAAATAGTATATGAAATTCATGTCTGTCATCCTAATCATGAATGTGATGGCCTTGATAACCTTCCTAATTGATGGGAAAGGATATTTCATGCCCAATAACCCATGTCTTTTGGGTGGACATTCCTATCATCCTTTAATTGTTGATGTAAGGTATTATTCTCAAATATCATATCCAGGGTCTCTGTAGTCCTACAAAAAATGATATATAATCCAACATTACTAATGATCTCTTATCCCAATGTTCCATAAATTGAAAATCAATATATCAGAAGGAAAATTTTTCCATTTTAAATGTAATCAAATAGAACATTTTAAAATAATGAAATATGACAATCCATTCCACATTCAATTCAATTGTATCACTGGTCCATGCTTTTTATAGTTCACAAGAGGGCCATTAAATTTAATAATAAATATAAAGGCCTTGGAAATAACCCATTCCAATGACCCAAATCATTATTAAGATCATCAATAATTTTAATTTAATCTATTTAGGTATATCATTGACGTGAAATTAATAAATACAACAACACTGGGGAAGGTATAATGCATTGAAAACATGGAAAGTCAAAATAAACAAAACTATTTTAATTAACACACCCTAAGCGTATTGTAGTCCTAAGGAAAACCCTAGTTTTTATGCCTCCTAAAAACCCAATATATTGGGGTATTTTGAATTGTGTTTATATCCTCAAACTATATCCATTTTTCAAAAACACAATACATGGTTTTCTCTGAATTTAATTTAAGTCATTGGATTATTTAGAGGTGAATCTTTAAAGGATTAATGTGTGGAAGAAAAACAATATTATATAAACTATAAGACCTTAATAGAAAATAATATAGACCACCAAAATCATTATTTAGAAATTATAATTATCCAATATCGGCATTTTATTCAATACAAAACATAGAAAATTGAATAATCATCAAATGAATTGAAAATAGGGTAAAAGAGATAACACAGATTAACGTTCTATATGGTATGGTTAATGATGTGAAATGTATGATGGGTCAAGAGATTACATGTTTTGCTTCCAAATCGCCTGATGATAATAAATTTGAAGGTAATATGAGGAAGATCACCCAAAGCCCTAGACAGGTGGATTGGATCTTGAGTGGCCTCCATGTCATGTGTGAATGAGGATAAAAGAGTTATAGGAAAAGAAATTTCTTGTAGGGAAAATCTATCTTTTATAACTCTCTAAATGCCGCATTGGGTTTTTTCACATGATTTGTAGAACATTAGTCCAACCATGAAAACTCCTCAATCTAAATATCTCACCCTACATGGTAAGGTCTAATAATTCAATCAAATTAGGTATATCTGCTAATTAAGTGGAACAAAGGGTGTGTTATAGGTTCATGGTATTCGAAAAATGTGCATAAAACATACAAGTCACCTCTGTGCACCTGAATCATTGTCTATGGTTAACCATGGGAGGTTTCAGAGTTTTAAAAATCTATTACCCTTAAGAAAAGGTGATGCACTGTTGATCCCCATGGTTAAACAAACCATGAGACCACAACTATCCCCCCCCCCTCACCAAATAGAGATTTTGGATATTTGCACTTCCAAAACTCATCTTGAATTCAGGATTCCTGTCATGACTTTAGAATCATAAAAAAACATCACCTTAATGGGATAATATTCTTATAATTACATTGTAATGCTCAGTTTAATATTATACTGTCCCCCTAAAATATAATTTCAATTTCGACTTGAAAAGTTTAACCTCATTAAAAATAAGGAATTTTAAACAAATTATCAACCAAATGGGATAACTGATGGAGTGATAAATCTTTTAATTTTACCAAAATAACTATCAAATTTCTTTATTAACGTTGTAAACATGTTTGAAGTCCTAAGAACACAATGTAAGAGAAAAATATAGTCTCATGAAAGATATTCTTAGTGAAATAATGAAGTCCAAATTATTCAATTTCCTATATTTCAAAAATATAGGAGGAAACATTGGTAAAATTTCTATAAAGCGATGTGTAAAATATGTAAATGTGGAGTTGAAGGTCATAAAAATATCATGTTCAAGGTAAATAGAGAAGGTACGACTTCTTTTCCATCAATTGTAAGAGATTATATATTTATTTGAGATAATGTATCAATCTATGGTTCTACAAGGGAGATAGAAACAAAAAACCATTTTGATGAGAAATATCCTACAAAACTAAAACTAATTTACTATACAGAGAGTTTTCACACAATATTCATTTACTAACAATTGTCATCTAATTTTTCAGAAACTACTTATAATGAGATATAAATAAAAACCCATATTGGTATAATTATCATATAAATATTTTTTTTGGGTTTGTTGGAATTTATAAATTATGAATTTAGATACATATAACATATTATAATTTTATGATAAATTAGGAGTGTTTATGATCTTTTTAAAATGATATTATAATTTTTTTTAAAAAAAGATAAATCTATTTCCTTGTCCTTAATAAATCCATGTTAATATGGCAATGTAATGTAACTTATTAGTTCCCTAATTAAATTACCCCTATCATATGATTCAAAATGGGAGGATGAAATTTATTGAGGGTGAGGTAATTTAACTCACCAAATTTCTGATATATTATTATCTTTATATATTTCAATGTGTTTTATAGTATGTACTGCATGGAACAATGAACTTAAATAAAATAATTATATAATTTAATAAATTATAAAAATTCATGTATAACTTTTAAAGCACACAAAATTGAATTAGTTGAAATAAATTGGGGTAATCACTTTATAAAATATATTTATAACAAAATATTGGCTATATTAATTATAATGTAAGTAAAATTATCTCAACTAGAATGGCTAAAAAGGTCATTAAATGAGTGAAAAGTGTTTTCATAAGAAGCTTCTTCTATACGATACAGAATTATATTTCAAAAATTTGATAATTATAAATTATGAATGATATTAACAATTTCCTAAAAGTAATTTAGTTGGTAAAATATATTAAATATGAATAATAAAAGTTAATATTTGGGTATTTTATTTTACAATTTAAATGGGGATTTAGTTATATTTTATGATTTTATTAAAAATTTAAATTAAATAATTTGAAACTTGAAATTCCTAAAAATAAAATAAATTTTCTAATTCCTCATATATATATATATATATATATATTTACTGAAAATAAATATTTCAGGTTTTTCTAAAATTGGCAGTGTTTGATGAAAACCACGGCTTTCACCGAACATTATATTTTTATAACATTACCATTATTTAATAATGAACTATACATTTATAAAATATTTCATATATTCAAAATTTAATATTTTTAATAAAATTATTTATTCTAAATTACTCTTATAAATTATAAAACCTGTGGAAAACATATTTTATAACTAATTAATATGTAATTTTAATATAATTTTTTTATATATTTTCTTTGATGTTATGTATTTTCAATGATGGTTTTAATTTTTATTTACAAAAAATGTAAATACCATTTAATATTATTTTAATAAATAATATTATTTAATTAATATCATTATCCAATATAATTTTTCCCCTAAATTATTTCAATGTTTAAAAATTTTATTTCTCAAAAAAAGTTTTATTATGTGATAAAGATATTTATTTTAAAATTAAATTTTAAAATAATTTAATATTCTATTTTATAAAATGAATTTTGAATTTTAAATGAAATTATTCCAATTTAACAAAAAAAATTCTTAATCATTGTAAATAATATTATTTACTATGGTAAGAAATTATAACCAATGTTAAAGGAAATCGATAAAACATAAAAATGTAAATAAAAGTCTTCAGAACTCATTTTTTTCTAAAAAATTAGTGGTTGAGGTTCACTTATAATAAAAATAATTTTCATACATTCTTTTTTCAATTTAATATAATTTGATATTATAATAGTAACATTACATTATTGGCGATATATGGATTACTACCAAAAGTGCTATTCCTTTTTCTTAAAAAATGCTAACATATTCTCTATATTAGGACACCACATTAATTGTAATTCACTATTAAAAAATTTAATTTTTATTCTTCATGATCCACCCCCCCCCCCCCAATTTTTAATTCCTTTGGGGACTAGAAGTTTTCATAAGGCATTAATTTCAAAGGATTCATTCATGGAAAATTGAAGTCACAAACTTGAGTGTTTTCAACTATTTAGTGTCCATTGTTTAATATTTTTTAAAATTTATTATATCCACACTATTATAATGTTATTATTAACATTTATATTATTTAATTTTACTATAATAAGGGTATGAATATTTTTTATTCGTATACCACACCCATTAAGAAAAACAAAGTTGTTATTCACGCATTGTGCAGACTACTACCTCCATGATGTTACCTATTTTTTCATTCACCTCCATAAAATTATATATATAAAGAAGTTATTAATTAATAACTATAATATTTATCATATCATTAGGGTTCCTATATTACAAATTATAAAACCTAGTAATGATATAATTAATAAACGATAATCATTATTTCACACTTTTAAAACAAGATAACTGTGAGGGAAATGATCTATTTGTTCAATGTATGGAATTTATATATATTATATTATATTTATAATTATTTATAATTATAATATATCACATTAATAAATACTAGATATTATTATTATTTTTCATTTATAATTATAAGATTACTAGAAAATCTCATAATCAGCTATTAATCATCGAAAATTAATGTTTGGAATTATTTAACCACTTACCTGAACAATACTATACCATTATATCCAGGAAGACTTTAAGAAGTTTTTTATATGTATAATATGATATATATATATATATATATAAATAATTATATATGGTTCTAGTAACATTATCTTAACATTTAACTCATTAATAAACAAACACATTCAATTTATTTAGAGCCACCAAAACTAGATCTTCATTTATTTCATCTTCATAAATCATAACAAAAAAATAAATGAAATAAAATTAATGATTTAGAAAATAACTTGTAAAATATATTTCATTAGTCAATATGATCAAATATTTATGGAATTTAAAAAAATATTTCACACAAAAATACTTTTTTGTTACTATTTCAACGTGTAAAAGATTAATTAAATATGATGCTCCAAATAGGTGAAGACTAATAAATATTTATATGTACAGAATGATTTCAAATGATAAAAATTGATGGTTATTTTTTTAAATACGTTTATTGGGTATTTTTTAAGTAACAAAATTTTATTAATCCAGATTTTTGGTGCAAGTGAATAATGGATCCAAATAAGTTAAGGGTGTTTTTCTCAAATTCATCTCCTTGAAACATATGTGGTACTATGAAGCTAATTATATTTTTAGTGTATATATTCTAATTTGAGATATCATATCTCAAAGTATATTTTAATCAAGGTAATATGTGGTTTCATTATGATCCCTATCTTTCTATAGATTATCATTTAAGTATTACTCAAGGGGAAAATGTTTTCATGGTTTCAATTGTGTTTCTTTTATTCATAATACATTTTGTGCACCATATTTTATTTGAATTGTGTATTCAATTAAATCAGATATATTTCTATCAAATACTTTATATATTAAATTATTTAATATGTAAATTAATTTTCCATATTCTTGTATCTATGATTCAGTTTTCCCTAATAATAAAGTCTTTTGGTAACTCATATTTCATTCAAGAATTAGTGATCAAAATCGTGAACATATTAATTATAAGTTGGGAACATTCTGAAATTTTATTAAATTTTGTGGTAATTTATCATTTTTTATAAGATATAAATTCATATAGATTATACCATTAAAAAAAGTCTCACTTCTTGGGATATGTTCTTTTTAAATGATCCACTTCTTCTCTCATTATAGCTTATGATCATGTTATTGAAGTATCATCTTTATGGTATACACATTTCTTTATATGGTGTATAATTAAATTTTACATAACTCTGATCATATGATGTTGAGTATAAAATATTATTATTTTTTTAACATGTGGAAAATTATTTGTATTACATATATTGTAATTTTAATATTGATGATTATTTGAATGTTGACAAGTTATTTCTTGACCAACATCCTTCTTTTCCAAAATGGGTTATGTTGTGGTTGTTGAATTTTATTGGAATAGGAAATGTATTTCCTTAATTTATTATCATAAACAAGTAATGTAGTTTGATCATGTTTTTATATCCTATATTCGTCCTTATATATATTTCTAAGGTTTTCTTCAGCTAAAGGTTCCTTAAATAATGGTATCAAAGGTCTTGATGAAACCTATAGTGAATAAATTTGACATAAAAAAGTTATCAGTGGGGTCTAGTGTAATATATCTCCATGAAGAATTCATAGGATTTATGGACACCAGTTTTTGGTTTTGGTGTAATCCTCTTTTCATAAATGGAATGGTTTTTTACAGAATGCCTTGATAGCTTGATTTTTTATGATAGTGTTAATAATAATAAAACTATCTTGGAATAAGGAATTGATAGTATGTTTTGATGTCTGATATTATAAATTACATCAGTATGAGAAATGTATTATGTATATCCATGATTTTATTTATTAACATGGATATAACATGATATCAATTGCATGTTGTTTTTTTACATTTATTTAACATATTCTAATTGTAATATTTATTCATGTTTATTCCATCATGACATGAGTCATAATTTTCCCATTCTTAGCAATTAAGATCACCACTTTTATTTTTTTATTTTCCCTTATTATGAATTGATCTAGTACACGTGATATGTTAATAAGCATAACACATGTGAAATAATTTTAGAGATATTATTAAGAATATATATGGAATAAGTAGTTTCATATATAATGAGATAATTTTATATTTTCGACAAAGATCATGTGATTTATTAATTTATGATATTACAAAATAATATAAATCTATAAACCTAAAATGATCCTTCTGATGTAACAGATTTAATAATTTTCTTTCTTTTTAAACAAATGGTGGTTATATCTTGTATTTTAAATCTTGTATCAAAGGAATTGTGTAATGTATCTATTTATGACACTAAATACGAGAGCATGGGTCTGGGGTGTCAAAAGACTAGAAAAAATATCACCCTAATGAATTCGTCAAATAATATAATGTTTAATTCAATAATATTATATTATCTTAAAACTAAGATAATATGATCAATATTAGGAGTCTCTATTTCTATACATCATAAAATTTAATATGAGTATCATTGGTTTCATTGGGAATCACCCTCACTAGATATATACTAATGGTTGGAATTTTATTTAACATATGACACCATCTAATATACATGCTCAATAAACGATAAATACAAGGCATTGTGGAAGAAGGTACAACTGTTCAAAAATAATAATAATATAATTTATAATTTGGCCAACACCTCTCCCATGGATCCAGATTATTCTCATTATATCACTTTTCTAGAAATTATCCAGAATATGGTTATCACCTCCCTTAATCTCTAATACATGTAGGGAGGATTTTTTCCCATATGGGATATGAATTAAATCTAATTGGAGGTTGTATTTCCAAAACACTACAATCAATTCCCTGGAGCATATAAGAGGACCTCCGCCCCCTATATTAACATAATAGTCAAATTGGTGATCCTCTCCCATATATGATCTTAAATTTATCTTCATAGCACGGAGAAGGCATTAAAAGCATCTTATTAACTAACAATTGAAAAATTATGGGATTTTATTAGGATGGATCCCACCACTTTATGTCACAAACAACATTGGATATCCCCATAGGCTGGTTACTTGGTAAATTTTATATATACTATACTTGACCTAGTATAAAATATTACACACATGTGCTAGGGTATGGCCACCGATCCCACTTGACAATAATCCATTGAAATATATCATATGGACTAGTAAATTGACTATGAATCACCTTTTTTTATAAAATACAATGAAGGAGCACTTCCTCAATAGGATGGGATTGATACCCAACCCATATTTGGGAATGTTGGGTCAAATCTCTCGGTTGTTGGGACCTTCAGTCGTGGGCACCAGCGGCCACATCATGAATTTGTTCCCAGTGTAAATTAAACCATAAATAAAATTATTTTTAATTATTTGATCAACGAACGTAGAGTTAATCTCGATGAAGACAACATTTATTTAATGAAGGAACCAAACAAGTGATGAGAATAAGCTAACCATCATGTAAATCTTACATATGGAATTAATCAATTAATAAATGTGAGAACCCCCACCCCAAACCTAATAAGATTATTCTTTGGGAGATAAAATTTATCATATAGATGAAGGATCAAAGTATAAAAATCTTGTCACCCTTGACTGAAAATTCATTTTTTTGATTTTTTAAAAGAACTTATTGGATAATTGAGAACCCGTCATTACAAATCACTTTGAGGCTTTGTGAGAACCAGCATGCCATTATAAGAAACCATTGTGGGGATGAGTAGAGAACCCTGTCTAGGACCAGACCCACCTGAAAATACACGCATGACCATCAATTTTTGGATAAGTGAGTACCAAAACAAACCACCCATGAAAACAACAGCCAAAAACCGGAAACCAAAACCACCAGCACACAAGGAATTTGATTATTCATTGGAAATGCTTCTACCTCCACAACAATAGTTGAGGCTCGTGCATGTTAGTGGACAATGGCCATCATCAAAATCATGGTCTATATGGTCCATAAATATATTTTCATGTTCTATCAAACGTATTTTATATTGGATAACATTATTGGACACTCTCTACAACCATCACTACCACCATTAGTCTCCATACTCTCCACCTACACACTAGAAATAAGGGAGATATCACAGTATTCTTTAGAACCCTTTATTGATAGAAAATACTTTATTGATCCGAAGGTGATCAATTAACCTCTCTATCACTAAGATGATGAAAATAACATATTCTCTGTTTATATATTCATGAATCTACCAGTGTACAAAAAATAAAGTCCAACATTTCAGGTAAGGATGGAAAATGTGATACCTCTTATTCAAAAAATTCAATATAAAATTATATCCACATAACCATCTCCCCCAACAAAAGTGATGATTAAGATGGAATATTGTGGTGAAAAAGAATAATAATACACTATATAAAACAAATAGGATGAATAACGTTGGTCCATGATTTTTTATGCAAACTAGTTACAAGTGATGTTCTAACCACCCGTAGCCCCACACTTCACCATCCTGAGGCCTTTTAGTAAGGAAAAAGCTTCATGCCTCTATCAGAATATCTGGTTGATTTCAATAATCCTTTAATAACATAATATAATATTCTCTAAAAGCCAAAAACACCTTATGGAAGTCAAATAGTAGTGCAAAATTTTTTATATTACATTACTCCAAATATCACAACAGTCTGATTCATATGGGTTGTGCAATAATTTCTTGTATAATCATATTTGGATCATTACTGTGCTTTATCATACCATTGAATAAATATCCCCTCACATATAGATTATTCTCTACGTTCAGTATGCTACCATTTCATTTAGTCATATCTAGTGGAGAGAGAAATGTCCTCATGTTAATTTTCTCATTGATGGTGAGTGTCCCCATCAATACAGTACCACTATGAATTCCATCACAGTAAATCCTCAAGAGGTATGAGAATTTAAGGATAGTGGTGGGGAGCATGACGATGTGGACCAACCCTAAGGGGTGTTGTAGCATCATGATGATCTTTTAGTGGGTTCCTTCTTAAATTATCAATGACAATCATTAAATATATCGATTCCTAAGTGATTCCACCTGTTTTTTGACACCATGTCAAGGGTAAGGGTATTACTGAACCCACTGTTCCATCTAAGAAAACATTAGATACTAATGTAGATTCTATAATGGTAACATTACTCTAGGAGTTTAAGAAATATATGTTGATCACTTCCTAACCTCTTGACGAACAACACCCAGATGTGAAGTTGTTTGGGAGGATCCCGTCATTCATATTGCATGATTTAGATAAAAAATTCTCCCTATTTGATCATTCATAACCATGGAGGGTAGTCCCTACTACCAAATTTAGATGGGTGCTAGAAGATCTTTCTAAAAAAACACATCTTTGGAATCCCACTACAACATTCCTATGTTAATTAGCATGATTTCATCCTTCATAAAATGGTCATTCATCTTCATGAGATATAAGGACAGCCATGGGGACGACACATACCAGTTCTCCCCTCAATGATGTGATATGTTCCCTCATTGTGAATCATAAGTCCAAAGATATTGAAAAAAACAAATTTCAAACTTAATGTGATATGATTCCAAAAGTTTTGGATCTCACTGCTCCACACCTAGATTTTTGAAACCTAATATTTTCTTCATTAAATGGTGTGTTTCAACTAGAGAAATATATAGCTTATTTTTCCTCTCAGTGGGCCTTGATATTGGTATCTCTATATAATTGAAATCTATAATACTCTAATTTTTTTCTATTCTATATATAGATCTAACTTTATTTGGTATTTTCATTTAGATCTAGGATACATATCTATTTGATAAGATCTTGATATATATTTCCCTAAAAAATTAGAATCATATTGAATAGAATTATCACCACTAACAAATGAAAATGGAATCATTGAGAGAATAAAATGGTCCCAAAAATGTTATTCTAATTGATGGTATAAAATACTCTTTCAATTTCAATCTTCCTCATGATGAACATCTGGGAATAATCATAAAAAATATTTTAATTGAACTTATTCCTACCATTATATCCATAATTTTCTTGAAAAGATTTCACAGATTTATTATGAGTACTTATTTTATGGAAGAATTTAGAAATATGGAAATGATGTATTCATTATAATTTAATCCATTAAAACTATTGGTGATGCTTGTGAGAGTATATATGGATGCTTCTATAAAGAATCAAGCCCCTCCACAGTTTTTGAAAATCATTTCCCCACAAAAAATTTATCATCATGCGCATTAATGCAAATAGAATTCCTCAAAAGTATTATTATATGTCCAAGAACCTAGGTTTTCCTTTTATTATTGAGTGAACATTTTATAAACTTTCGGGGATTATCATGTTCATATTTTTTTTATCACATTCATGGAGAAAAAAATATTTACTTTCTATAAAAATAAAAAAGTCATAGAAAGCTAGGATAAATAACTGATCATATAATTATATCTACCACATGATCCATGGACGCAACATCAAATTATGTTTTTTCTTCAAGGACTAGATCCAAAATTATTTATATCGTTGCATGTTTGAGTTGGAATATTACTTAGAATATCTGATTTATTTCTCTACCACCCTAGTGAAAAATGAGGAAGACATGGGTGAAAGAATAGTATCCCCTATTTGAGTTGAAAAAAACATATGATTTGATATTCGAGAAGTAAATATCCAAAAAATTTAGAATTATCCATACTCATTTAAGTATGATAACACATACTATGGTAAACACATATTCTTAAATTACCCTGTAGACATTAAAACCTTATAGGCCACCAAAAAATTGAAACTGGTAGTGAAAAGTAAATCAAGACCCACCACCGCTACTGAAACCAATCTACAATCTCAGAGATTTTGTGCCACAAAAATAATAATAAGTCCCTATAATTGATCTATTTATTTATCAATCCACTAAGTAAGAGACATATTTTTCATAGGTTAACAAAATGAGGATTGTGGATCATTGTTTAGAACTCAATAATGATGCATCTGAACTATTTAACTTATGAACCTCTTGTCAATGAGATCGAGGGAAGGAAACATAATTCAAAAATAAGTAAATTTCATCATATGATACCCTATAATCTATGGCTGATGTTACTAGGAACATATAACATGTATTGATCAATGATGAACTATCACAATTTTCCCAAGTTGTATCCTCTTAAATACCTCTCCAAACAATTAGGTCGGTTGATTGTATAAATCATCCACATCCAATTATTTCATGGAAATAATGGCCTAATACTCAGCCTCATCTATATGAACAATAGTTGAACATAACATTAACTAATTTTCTCCTTGTACCTCATACAACCATTATCACAATAAATATTTTCATGGATAACCCTTATAAAATAATTAATATGTCCAAATTTCGAAATTATGATGCACATAACCATATATTTTCTATACAAACTTGACTCTTGGTCATCAATGGAACCAAATATCAATGATATTTTCTGAATCCCTAATGGAGGCCCTAAAGAGTCGTCTCCAGTTCTAATCTGAGGTATCATCCACTAAAACATTCTATAAATAGGTAGGATAATTATAATATTGTTAAATTATAATTTATTTCTATGGGGAAGAACTGGGTCCATTATTTAAAAGAAAATATGCATGCTCTATGTATTAGGATAGTTTGACAAAAAAACATTAGTGTCTACAAAACACCATATTTAGGATAATTCACAAACTAACTCAAAAACTCTATACGATCGTATTCACTAAATTATATTTGGATGAGTCCAACATGAAAATAAATAATGTTTAAATTTATTTAGTTGAAGCCTCAAGGTATGATTTAGTTAAGGATATATATTTTATATTTTCAATGAAATAATGAGATCATGGTGGTCTCATAAGACACCTATTACAACACCGTATGGGTAAGGCATTGGGTCCACGTCAATTTGGAGGTCTATTATTCATATCATCGGTTCCTCAGCTACTCACTCAATGATCGAGTTGTGGTACTCAATTAAAATTTTCATACCTTAGAATGATATGAATCCATCACGTTAAATTCATGGTATTACAAAAGGAAAGGAATACAACTTGAAATCAATGTGGTGGAGCAAAAAATAACTTCCAATGAGTTGAAAACAACTTCATCAAACCCTTGTGATGATATGAGGGTAAAAAAGTCAATGTGAGCCACTAATTGGAAGAAAGTGATCAAGATTTCACAAAACATTACATTATCCTAAAAAAGGTAACACTCAAGGATCACCTCATATTCCTATAATGGGGAGGCATATATAATGCCAATGAGACCCACTCTTTCTGTATATTGGTGGGTATGTTCCATGGTCACTGACTAATGACATCATCATGTTATTCAGAAGGTGGTATTTTCATAATGGAATTAAACATATCAATGTTGTTTGTCAAATCATTGGTGTAAGACACCATCATAACCCACATTTGATTGGGTCATTAGATTTTATTTTTGTTGTCACTTAAAGTCCAAAAGGACATTCATCGATTTGATGAATATTCTACCATGAAAACTAAACAATAGTACTTCTAAATGGAATTCTATTCCTGGAGAGTAACCTATTTCCATTGATCTTCATAATTTTTTTTAATTAAGATGGTTTTAGTGAGTACTATAACTTATAGTAAGGGTTCACCTCCATTATAATTGAATTAAGAAAGGTGAATATGTTAAATAGGGAATATCAGAGGCCAATTCTTATTAGATCCATCATTTCCCATAACGAATGTTAGAAAGTTGTGTAATTTTTTAAGCATCTCCATGAAATTTTACCTATAATTTAATGGAAATACCACGGAAGATCCCTCAGTTAATTTCCGCAAATTATAAAATTCTAATGGTCAATATTGTTTAAAAAATACACCCTAAAATATGCATCCCTCTCATGGTTTCTTAGTCAAGGATGAATGTTATAATCATATAAATAGAAATCTCATCAAGGAAGATTAATTCCCAGATTAATAGGCGCATATTAATAGGATCATGAAATATAAAATATCATATTAGAGTCTACATTGACATCCATGAACTTAAATGCAGATAACCAAAGGATACCTACCTTATCTCAATGAAATAACTACTAATTTATGAAAATATCATCTTTTAGGACCAATCCTCTATATATTGGGTTTTTAGGTACAACCAAATATGAATAGATGCCAACAACGAAGATGAAAATACCTTTTATGAGCCTTATGGAACATTCTATTATTGGACAATTTAAATTGGATTCAAGTGTGATGGAAAGGCAAAAAAACTCCATGAATCACGTCTTCAAGTCATTCATTAGAAAAATGGTGATATGTTACATGGATGATTTTCTAGGAAAATAATCACAATTAAAGGACTATAAAAATGATACAGATACTTGTTTAAGTAATCTAGTCTTATTTCCTAAAGAGAAACCCATTGAAGTTTGATTTTGGGGTTAGTTATGTGTATTTTTTCAAATTTTATGTTATATAAATATGTATATAGATTTATCATTTGATGATTAAATCTATTATACTAATTACCTCCTCCATGAATTTCGATGTATTGTGTGGGTTTTAGGTCCATGTAGTCTATATTCAATATTTTTTCTCCAACTTACCTTGAAAATATAATCCTATTTATATGCTCATGAAAAATGGATTCACTTATCAGTTGGATGAGGAAACATAGACTTCATTTGATGACACTAAGTGATGTATTAAACATTCTCTAGCCCATATTCCATCCATTCTAGGAATCCATTAATCCTTAATTTGAACACCCTACAGTGATCCAAGAGGCCCTGTTAGTATTAAATTGATTAATGTAAAGAGAATAATATGTACTATCTCAGTCATATTCTACTAAAAAATAATATGAGGTACACTCCAATTGAAAACAACAGCCTTGAATATTTATTCACAATTTATGAATTAAGACATTAATTTCTAAATCATGAAATACAGCTGGTATCCTTTATTGTTCTGTAAAACTATTTCCTCATACATCTAATGCTGAATGGATGAATTGAATAATGGGTAATAATTTCGAAGTATTTTGAAATTATGATTATTCTATATAAGGTTATCAAGGGCTATAAGATGGATGATTTCATAGAAATAGATATATCAATTGAAGATATCATTTTGGATGTACAGTACTTAGATGAATTCATCATTTTTTCAATCTAAAATTTCTATGATGGTAAATGAATGTGGGCTATTTCTCTTAGAGCCAAAATGGGATAAGACAAAACAACACCAAACTCAATAGGTAAACCTTGAATTTTTTTCTCCTTCATAATAAAACATAAAAAAAATTAATATTATTTAAAATAGGTAACATAATGAATCTCATCAATTGGTAATTATCATCACTTCTAAGCTAGGTAACAAATTTTAGGATAAATAGTTTCATCTGAAGGGTGAAATATAATGGATCATCAAATATTAAACCCAACCAAAAAAAGTATAAGTACTTTCCCATGGAACTCTATTCCTAGAGAGTCACATGTTTCCATTGATATTTACACTTATGGTAATGAAGTTGATCTTAGTGAGTCACATACCTTATAAGAAGTGATCTCCTCTACATTTAGTGAATAATGATAGGAAAATCTTCTTACTTGGGAATATCTAATTCCAATGATGATTAGATCCATCATTTATCATAAGGATTATTTAAATTTTATTAATTCATGAATCAACACCATGGTTTTTATACCTATAAATAATAGTAAATTCAATTGCTTAATACCTTGGTCAATTTCAACCACAGAAGCCTTAATTATGGTCACCATTTTCTCAAAAAATGAACTAAAAAAGATGAATCCCTCCCATAGTTATAATGTTGAGGATGACTTTTATAATCTTAGGAAGAAATTAATTTGGGAATATAATACCGAAATTTGAAGGAAATACTATTTTAATCAAGAAGAAGAAAAATACATAAATTCTACACGGAATCCATGACATTAAACACAGTAACCTAATGGATAATTTCTTTTTCCCAGTGTATAACTACTAATTTATGAAAAAATAAACATTCAGGACGTATTCTTTATGTATTTGTGTTTTGGGTATAAAAAATATGAATGGTCCCTAAATAAGAAGAGGAAACTAAATTCTAGGAATTTTATGGAAAATAATATTCATGGGTGATTCTTATAAGTTTGAGAAGTGTGGTGGAGTACCAATCAATGCTACATGCATCACATCCTCAAGTTACTCCTTAGAACACTGATAGAATGTGATGTGGATTATTTTTTTGTGATATCAATATAATTAAAGGAGTATTCCAATGATATTTATATATTTTTTATGTTTAATATTTCTATCATATAAAGATGATTTTATTGAAGTGTTCATTCAAGTTTCCTATGAGTAGTTCTCCTACAGTATTTTCTAGTGGAATAACATTGATATAGATCATAAAATGATTAAATCTATTATTTAAATGCCTCCTCCATGAAATTTAAATATAAGTTGTGGGTTTTATTTAAATATAGTCTATATTCAATGCTTTTTCACAAACATTTATTAATAATATAATACCATATATATGGTTGGGGGGAAATGTTTTACATATCAATTGGATGAGGAATTATTGACCTCATTTTATGACTATAAGTGATATATTCAACATCCACTAGACATAATGCCACCTATCCCAGTAACCCTTTAATCCTTATTGTGACCACCTTAGAGTGATCCTCCGAGGTCCTCTTAGTAATGAAAAATGAAATTATGGAGAATATTAAGTACTTTCTTAGTCACATAATACATAAAAATAATATTAGGTACTCTCCCATTGATAAGAACAAACATGAATTAGACTCCACCATTCAAGAAATTATGTCGTTGATTTCTAAATCCTGAAATACGAATGGTATCCTCTATTTATCTATAAACTATGTCTTAATACATACCATGCTTATTAAATTATTGGAACAATTTGTAGTAATCTTGATGTATTTCAACATAATGTTTATTCCATATAATATTATCAAAGGCCCTTAATTGGAATATTTCATGGAAACATATATATACATTAAATATATCTATTTGGATGTCCAATACCTAGATTCACTCATCCTATTTCCCGATGGTACATTTCTATTATGGTAAATGAATGTTTAAGGTGCCTCTTATATCACAAAGGGGACAATATTCCCCAAAAATGATCTCAATAGGGTCATCCTTGGGATTTTTTCAACACTCCATCACAATAATACATAATAAAAACATTACCCATATTGGAAGGATGTAACATAATTAAATTCAGTAGTATATGATTATCATCATTGTTGTGATAGAATTTTATTTAGGTTTCATAGTTTCTTGTGAAGTGTGTTAATGAATTGATCATTCAAGAGAATAATGGTGACTATATCATAACAAAACAACTGCTTGTTACACTACTAGAGTATAAAGATGAGTTGATGTTCCGGTAACATTAAAATAATATGGAAACTCATGTCCCATTATCCCAACATGAATAAGTAAGATATTTGGGGAGATGGAAACATCCCTCATAGAATCAGACCAATATGAATTGGCCATTCATGAATTGTAGAGACCCGAAGCCTGACGTACATTGACATTATATTACATTTGCGGAATACTTAGTACATAACAAAAACACACACACAAGGATCGTAATAGTTTAGTGTCTTTGGAAACTCGGAACGTAATCTTCTAAACGTGGTGAAAGATCTTCAACATCTCCCATAAAGATCTTCCTTTTTTTTACCTAAAACCTTTCATTATATCCTGGGGAAAGAAAAACATAAAAGGGAGAGCTCAAATGCTCAGTAAGGGTAAACAAAAGAAATATCAATCACATCATATACATAAGATCGTAGCTTTTGGAAATCTTAACCTGCAAAAGAGATCATAATATCATAACATGGGATAAATCATAGAAGTGAAAATGAAACCATAACTTAAAACATTACTCATTGTGGCATACACACATAATCATAGAGAATCATTCCTTGTTAGTCAAGACTCATTGCCAAGACTATCTTAGTGGACAAAGTCCCTTTCTGAATCGAGTAATCCTCGTTTCAGTCCTGTTTCACTGAACCGGTATAACCTACCATTCCAGCCATGTCTATCTCATGAGATATGAAATCTTTACCCAATGCATTGGAGGGAGATATAGGTCCCACCCATCTCTTAATGAATCCTTTCTTATGTGTGCCACAAAATCATAAATCATACATCATTGCATAACCCATGTAATAAAAATGGGATTCTTAAACAACATGACATCATAAAACCATTCATATAAGATAAAGGAATTCATAAACATAATTCCATCACAACATAGTCAAATCAATGTAAAAATATGGATAGAAACAGAACCCTTTACTATCTTATATGGAAAATAATTTTGATAAAACACTTGAATTGAATTCTTGAGGAAAATATCCTTTCTTCTTCAAAATCAATTTCTTTTCACAAAACATCATGCAATTTTAAAAGAAAGAGATTTTATTGAAAATAGTCATGAAATCTTTTAGAGGAAGCTTCATGAAAATAAGGCTTTATAAAACAGTAGAAATCCATTCGTGCCGTATAAGTTAAAAAAACATTCTTTTTTTACTTTTGTCGAAAAAGTCAAAATGTACCTCGTACGAAAAATGACAAAAGATTCCTTTCATATCTTTTACTAAAAACTCACCAAAGGGTAAAATTGGATTTAAAACGTTGTAGGTGGATGGAAATAATATTACATATTGAGGAAACATGGATGTGGATGATAAGATACACCCCAGTAAATACTTACGAATAAAGAATCTCGGATAAAAATGAGATTGTGATATTCCCCTTACCTTAGGTCCGACTTGCTTTGTAAGTGTCCGAACCTCCTATATAATGATTTAAATCATGTTATTGACTTATTACAGAATCATATTCATTGTTATGATATCATATATGGTTCACTTATGACATTATATTACCCGTTCTTTTGTAAACTCCATGTTAAAGAAGCGTTTTGGGTAAAATCGTTTCATTTATCGTAGGTGTTTTGACTTGTGTTTCTTGACATCATTATTACTTATATCATGATTTACTTACTTCCAGAATATAAAATATGATTTATATATCATATATATTCAGTATATATATATATAATAGGTAGATAAATAAAATGAAAAACACCGTTCATGGAGACGGTAGTCCGTACGTACGCATGAACGCTGTTTTCCTTTCCTTATTGTATTGAAATGGAAGTAAGTAGATGACATACATATGTATATATATACATAAATCCAGTAGCTTTATAATGTCATATATTTCATTATTATTTCTTATATATACATTATAATCATTCTTAAATGGTTAACATGGAGAATGAATCTCATCGCGTCGTGGAGACGGTAGTCCGTACGTACGCACGAGCGATGATATCATTTCTATAAATATTGAATTGAATTGGAGTGGATTATACAATATATCAGAATCAATATGATGTTGTAATAACTATGTATAGTTATTCTTTACACCATTATACCCATCCATGTAAGGTGGTGGTGGAAAATAGATTACACCACGGCGTGGAGACGGTATTCCGTACGTACGCACGCGCGGTGATTTCTTTTTTCGTAGGATGGATAGATGGTGAAATAGGGTTGTTTCATACTTATAATAACATATCAGTATATGAGTGATACTGATGTTATTACTTCATAATGAAACAACTTAAGAAGAAGAAGTGGAATAAGAAATAAAGATGAAAGAATTGGTAACGGTAATTACCTCTTCTTTGAAGTGCCTCTTTGAGACCTCCTCTTAGGGCACTAAAATTGGTCTTTGAGGAAGACCAGAACCTCTAGGATGTTGCTAGGGAAGTGGAGAAGGGATTTTGGCAGGGGTTGGCCGAGCTTGAGTGCTCAAATTGGTGTGAGGAGGAGGGGTAGGAGGTGTCCTTTTATAGGGGAGGAGAGGGGCACCTTAGGAATATCTCAAAATATTATTTTATATTAAAGTCAAAATCGGTTTATAATGGTTCCAAAGGGTCTTATTTCGAAGCTAAAGTAAGGATGGGTCGAAATCCTATCAACCAATAGAATTTAGACAAGTTTAAGATATTATTTTAACCTTATCAATTAGATTTAACTCTAAGTTAATTAATTTAACTTTTACCGTGTCTTTTTGTTTTCTTTCACTATATGGTTAATACACTTACTATAACATGCCAAACGAACCCCAAATTGTTTATTATTAATATATATATCCTTATCTAAGTCATTTGGCCGATCCTTAGATTTTTAGGAATAAAATAACAATTAATAATATAATATTTGATTTAAAAACTATTTTGTGTCAATTTTGACACTATTTGATATATGATTTTTGTGAAAGTCATATCAGAATTATATGTTCTAACCAAGTTGATTAAATCAACAATAATATATCATAGTAACCTAGAAAATTAGTGGAATTCATAAAAAGTCTTAAATTACCTTTATTTTGGTATTTATATTATCAATTATGTGAATATTTCATTAATAAGATAATTACTGCATCATCTTTGTGTCATAAATAAATTAATTTATTTGATGTCTAAAAATTACAAATAAAATACCATCATGTAGGAAATCTTTTTAGCTTTCTAATGAATATTTACAATCGAATGTATCTTATGTATAACCCCATATTAAAAATGATTTACTTATTAAACTTTGATTTTAACTATTTTAACCCTTCTTTAAATAAATTAATAATAAATGTCCTAATCTAATCCAAGTGGGCCTAAATGGTCATATTTTATTCCTAAGTTTGTTTTTGGTCGAATTACACTTGTCCAATAGAATTAGGACATGTGTTAGGGTAATATTAATATCATATTTACCCTTAGTTACCTTATTTACTATTAACCGTGGTAAAAAAAGTAAAAAGTTACTATTCACCAAAAAAATTATTTTCATCTCATTGAACCACATTTTAGTCCTTGATATTAACCGTGTCTCTCGGATTTTCGAAATTCCATTCACAGAAGCGGTAAAATTAAGTTTTATGCAAAATTCAGTTTTTAACCTACCACTTAGTAGTTTCACTATTCATCAAAAATTGATGTTTTTCAGAACAATGCCAAAATTTCATCCCAAGCTATATTTCATATTCCGAATTCAAAAATGAAGTCTATTTTACCAAATTCATAACATAAAAGTTGCATTAATTAATTTTATAATTAAATCCCGCTGTTAAAACAAATAGCGTGTTTTTAAGAAACAATATCTATCAAAAGATTGACACTTGTTTATGTCTAGTTTAAATGTGAAATTACATCCAATGACCAACATTGTATTAAATTGTAAAAATATATTCTAAATATACTTTAAAACCACTAAAATTAATGATTTATCACTATTAATTATTTCGATTAAAAAAGTTGTTTTTTAATTATAATTTAGTAATTTTCACTATTCATCAAAATATGAAAGTTATCCGAAAATCACCAAAATTTCAACCTAAGCTAATTTCGATATTCCGAATCCAAAAATGAAGTCCATTTTGAGAGTTAAAATTTCTAAAATTTAAAAAGTAGTTATTACTATTCATAACGGCTAGTTTCAATAATATTTTAATAGCATATCATTGTTTCGTGAAACTCAGTATTACGTACCACACACGCTATCGAGGAAGGTTGCGATTGCGTGTAATGCAAGGCAAGTCAATGATGCGTGTTGTGCAAGCTCCTTTTGGTGTAGCGTACAACACAAGACATTAGTGAAATAAAAAAGAATATTTTTCATAAAATCTCGGGCTGTTACATTCTACCCCCCTTAAAATGAATTTCGCCCTCGAAATTCGTCGGGGTTATAAATGGTTTACTATTCGAAAGATTCTTTAATAGAAACCCACATCGTAAAATGGGAATACAAAAACATGGCTTTAAAAACTAAAGTATGAAATGTAACGATTACCCAAATAAACTAATCACTGGGTTTCCACATAGGTGAAAATATGGATATGGAAGAGAAATCTAACCATCATGTTCTGATGGAGAGTGGTAGAGAACATGGCTATGGAAAAGCCAGTAATCACAAATCCATAAATTTGTGACGATCTAAGGTACCATCTGATTCATCAGGTATAAGAGAACTAGGACAACATTTTTGGTTTTCAAGATCATTTCCCTAAAGTTAAAGAATTTGAATTAGAATAAATACTTACTTTATTTTGGTACAATCTCGCTGTTGTTCGTGCCTTTAACAATTTCCACTTCATCTCTTAAATAAATGAAGTTGAATTTGTTATTCGTGATGTGTTAGCAGATCATGTGATAGAATGACGGGTCATTCCATCTGTCTCAAACAAAAGGTTAGCAAAAATTATATACATAAGTCGATCTATAGTGAGATTAATCACATATGGTTCCTAAAATGGACTTATACTACATATATCATACTGCTTAATATAATAAAACTAGTTTCTACTAAACAGGGACTTCCTGTAGGTCAGTGGTAGGCGATAAAGGCCAGTTGCACTTCGGTTGTGGGTTCGATTCCTACAGCCTTGTCCGAAGCGATGGGCTGTCGCCCGTCCTGCAGGTTGTCCTTTTTCTACGTCACTATAACATCCCATCAATAATATCGAAAATCTTCTATCCTTAAACAATACTAACTTATGTCCAACATAATCCAGTCTAATCATTAGGCTTATACATAATACTGCAGTCCACTCTCATAATATAGTGACAACGATTACCAGAGATTTAATACTGTCGTTGATCCCCACATAAGATATGTCTTGTTGGTCACATTCCAAACATTCAAAGTCCTTAATCGTGTATTCTCTTGAATACCTTAGTGAGTGCAGTTAAAAGTTAACACTTTCCATATACCAAAATCCTCAAAATTCTATATACTCAAACCATGATATCACTTAGTCCTTATATCAATCATGAGCTCATGAATACTATTAAACATTTCATTTTCTCGTCTTCATTATGCGCATATCATCTTATTTCCAAAAAATATCTCAATCACTTTGAATACCACATCAATAAATATTGCAATACTCAATGATACAACATTATTTTGGAATCCCATTACATAAACACTTAATCATTCCACCACATCGTTGTCATATTCAACATTGCCAATAGTGATCGCATGTGATTTCCCTTTGTCCTTTGCCTTCAGTGGTTGCTCATGTTGATCATCACTAACCCTTGGATTAGGGCAATTATTAGCATAATGCCCCATTTCCTTGCACTTGAAGCATTGAAGTGTTGGCGGTGCGTTCTCTGCAGTGTTTGCTTTATTCATATCATTAGAAACCCTTTTTCCATTACTTCGACACTCAGCTGCTCGATGACCTTCTTTTCCACACTTAAAACATTTTCTAGTCCCTTTTAGACAATCTCCACCATGCTTCTTTCCACACTTTGTGCATAAGGAAACATTCATCTTCTTTTCACCATTATTCTGAGATTTCTCCTTGAACTCCATCTTTCGTTTCTTGTCAAAACCATGAGATGGATATGTAACACCAACTTCCATTTATACCTTGATAGCACAACGCACAATTTCTTCATAGCTACTGAAGTCTCTTATAGCTAATGCCCTTCGAAGACTTGGTTTTAAGCCACTGAAAAATCGATCAACTTTACTTTCAGGTTGGATGATAATTCCAGAAGCATACCTTGCAAGTCTTGTAAAATTTGCTTCATAGGTACCAACAGATTCATCATCCCTTTGCTTTAGTTCAAGAAACTCTTTCTCCATCTTTGTTCGAAGAATACGAGGGAAGTACTTACTGAAAAACAAGTTCTTGAACTCGTCCCATTCCATGGACTAAATTTCATCTCTTGGCCTCGTATTCTTGATAAGATTCCACCATTGATCAGCTTCACCTTCCAAACGATATACTGCTAAGATGACTTTATCATGTTCAGAACATTGAAGAACTGAAAATATCTTTTCAGTAGTACTAATCCATTGTTCAGCAACTAATGGATCAGTACACCCACTGAAAGAAGGTGGACGTTGCCTCATGAAGGACTCAATAGAATATTGTTCCCTTCTCTGCTCATTTGGAAGTCCAGAATGATTCATAGCTTGTGTAAGTATAGCAATAAGATTTTTCACTCCATCTCCCATAACATTTGTTTGTTCATGAGGGCAATCATTGCATTGTCCATTGCATTGATCAACACGGTTCCTTCGGGTTCCAGCCATCGTCTAAAACCCATAAAGAATAGTGTGAGAGGCAAAAATCATGCTAGGGAAAACAACATAATAAAGGGGGAGTACCTTCAATATCCAACATCTTAGGTTTAATTCTATGATCGTTAGCGTAATTCTATTACTATAACCTATACGTATACTTAACCTTAGAGACATCCCTAGACATACCTTAGAAATATCTCTAGGGATCTCACTAACGTTTTCGCATCCTAGTTTCCAAAGGTTGACTAAACCTTTCCTCTGATACCAACTGTAGAGACCCGAAGCCTGACGTACATTGACATTACATTACTTTTGCGGAATACTTAGTACATAACAAAAACACACACACAAGGATCGTAATAGTTTAGTGTCTTTGGAAACTCGGAACGTAATCTTCTAAACGTGGTGAAAGATCTTCAACATCTCCCATAAAGATCTTCCTTTTTTTACCTAAAACCTTTCATTATATCCTGGGGAAAGAAAAAAATAAAAGGGTGAGCTCAAATGCTCAGTAAGGGTAAATAAAAGAAATATCAATCACATCATATACATAAGAACGTAGCTTTTGGAAATCTTAACCTGCAAAAGAGATCATAATATCACAACATGGGATAAATCATAGAAGTGAAAATAAAACCATAACTTAAAACATTACTCATTGTGGCATACACACATAATCATAGAGAATCATTTCTTGTTAGTCAAGACTCATTGCCAAGACTATCTTAGTGGACAAAGTCCCTTTCTGAATCGAGTAATCCTCGTTTCAGTCCTGTTTCACTGAACCGGTATAACCTACCATTCCAGCCATGTCTATCTCATGAGATATGAAATCTTTACCCAATGCATTGGAGGGAGATATAGGTCCCACCCATCTCTTAATGAATCCTTTCTTATGTGTGCCACAAAATCATAAATCATACATCATTGCATAACCCATGTAATAAAAATGGGAATCTTAAACAACATGACATCATAAAACCATTCATATAAGATAAAGGAATTCATAAACATAATTCCATCACAACATAGTCAAATCAATGTAAAAATATGGATAGAAACAGAACCCTTTACTATCTTATATGGAAAATAATTTTGATAAAACACTTGAATTGAATTCTTGAGGAAAATATCCTTTCTTCTTCAAAATCAATTTCTTTTCACAAAACATCATGCAATTTTAAAAGAAAGAGATTTTATTGAAAATAGTCATGAAATCTTTTAGAGGAAGCTTCATGAAAATAAGGCTTTATAAAACAGTAGAAATCCGTTCGTGCCGTATAAGTTAAAAAAAACATTCTTTTTTTACTTTTGTCGAAAAAGTCAAAATGTACCTCGTACGAAAAATGACAAAAGATTCCTTTCATATCTTTTACTAAAAACTCACCAAAGGGTAAAATTGGATTTAAAACGTTGTAGGTGGATGGAAATAATATTACATATTGAGGAAACATGGATGTGGATGATAAGATACACCCCAGTAAATACTTACGAATAAACAATCTCGGATAAAAATGAGATTGTGATATTCCCCTTACCTTAGGTCCGACTTGCTTTGTAAGTGTCCGAACCTCCTGTATAATGATTTAAATCATGTTATTGACTTATTACAGAATCATATTCATTGTTATGATATCATATATGGTTCACTTATGACATTATATTACCCGTTCTTTTGTAAACTCCATGTTAAAGAAGCGTTTTGGGTAAAATCGTTTCATTTATCGTATGTGTTTTGACTTGTTGTTCTTGACATCATTATTACTTATATCATGATTTACTTACTTCCAGAATATAAAATATGATTTATATATCATATATATTCAGTATATATATATATAATAGGTAGATAAATAAAATGAAAAACACCGTTCATGGAGACGGTAGTCCGTACGTACGCATGAACGCTGTTTTCCTTTCCTTATTGTCTTGAAATGGAAGTAAGTAGATGACATACATACGTATATATATACATAAATCCAGTAGCTTTATAATGTCATATATTTCATTATTATTTCTTATATATACATTATAATCATTCTTAAATGGTTAACATGGAGAATGAATGTCATCGCGTCGTGGAGACGGTAGTCCGTACGTACGCACGAGCGATGATATCATTTCTATAAATATTGAATTGAATTGGAGTGGATTATACAATATATCAGAATCAATATGTTGTTTTAATAACTATGTATAGTTATTCTTTACACCATTATACCCATCCATGTAAGGTGGTGGTGGAAAATAGATTACACCACGGCGTGGAGACGGTATTCCGTACGTACGCACGCGCGGTGATTTCTTTTTCCGTAGGATGGATAGATGGTGAAATAGGGTTGTTTCATACTTATAATAACATATCAGTATATGAGTGATACTGATGTTATTACTTCATAATGAAACAACTTAAGAAGAAGAAGTGGAATAAGAAATAAAGATGAAAGAATTGGTAACGGTAATTACCTCTTCTTTGAAGTGCCTCTTTGAGACCTCCTCTTAGGGCACTAAAATTGGTCTTTGAGGAAGACCAGAACCTCTAGGATGTTGCTAGGGAAGTGGAGAAGGGATTTTGGCAGGGGTTGGCCGAGCTTGAGTTCTCAAATTGGTGTGAGGAGGAGGGGGAGGAGGTGTCCTTTTATAGGGGAGGAGAGGGGCACCTTAGGAATATCTCAAAATATTATTTTATATTAAATTCAAAATCGGTTTATAATGGTTCCAAAGGGTCTTATTTCGAAGCTAAAGTAAGGATGGGTCGAAATCCTATCAACCAATATAATTTAGACAAGTTTAAGATATTATTTTAACCTTATCAATTAGATTTAACTCTAAGTTAATTAATTTAACTTTTACCGTGTCTTTTTGTTTTCTTTCACTATATGGTTAATACACTTACTATAACATGCCAAAAAAACCCCAAATTGTTTATTATTAATATATATATCCGTATCTAAGTCATTTGGCCGAACCTTAGATTTTTAGGAATAAAATAACAATTAATAATATAATATTTGATTTAAAAACTATTTTGTGTCAATTTTGACACTATTTGATATATGATTTTTGTGAAAGTCATATCAGAATTATATGTTCGAACCAAGTTGATTAAATAAACAATAATATATCATAGTAACCTAGAAAATTAGTGTAATTCATAAAAAGTCTTAAATTACATTTATTTTGGTATTTATATTATCAATTATGTGAATATTTCATTAATAAGATAATTACTGCATCATCTTTGTGTCATAAATAAATTAATTTATTTGATGTCTAAAAATTAAAAATAAAATACCATCATGTAGGAAATCTTTTTAGCTTTCTAATGAATATTTACAATCGAATTTATCTTATGTATAACCCCATATTAAAAATTATTTACTTATTAAACTTTGATTTTAACTATTTTAACCCTTCTTTAAATAAATTAATAATAAATGTCCTAATCTAATCCAAGTGGGCCTAAATGGTCATATTTTATTCCTAAGTTTGTTTTTGGTCGAATTACACTTTTCCAATAGAATTAGGACATGTTTTAGGGTAATATTAATATCATATTTACCCTTAGTTACCTTATTTACTATTAACCGTGGTAAAAAAAGTAAAAAGTTACTTTTCACCAAAAAAATTATTTTCATCTCATTGAACCACATTTTAGTCCTTGATATTAACCGTGTCTCTTGGATTTTCGAAATTCCATTCACAGAAGCGGTAAAATTAAGTTTTATGCAAAATTCAGTTTTTAACCTACCACTTAGTAGTTTCACTATTCATCAAAAATTGATGTTTTTCAGAACAATGCCAAAATTTCATCCCAAGCTATATTTCATATTCCGAATTCAAAAATGAAGTCTATTTTACCAAATTCATAACATAAAAGTTGCATTAATTAATTTTATAATTAAATCCCGCTGTTAAAACAAATAGCGTGTTTTTAAGAAACAATATCTATCAAAAGATTGACACTTGTTTATGTCTAGTTTAAATGTGAAATTACATCCAATGACCACCATTGTATTAAATTGTAAAAATATATTCTAAATATACTTTAAAACCACTAAAATTAATTATTTATCACTATTAATTATTTCGATTAAAAAAGTTGTTTTTTTAATTATAATTTAGTAATTTTCACTATTCATCAAAATATGAAAGTTATCCGAAAATCACCAAAATTTCAACCTAAGCTAATTTCGATATTCCGAATCCAAAAATGAAGTCCATTTTGAGAGTTAAAATTTCTAAAATTTAAAAAGTAGTTATTACTATTCATAACGGCTAGTTTCAATAATATTTTAATAGCATATCATTGTTTCGTGAAACTCAGTATTACGTACCACACACGCTATCGAGGAAGGTTGCGATTGCGTGTAATGCAAGGCAAGTCAATGATGCGTGTTGTGCAAGCTCCTTTTGGTGTAGCGTACAACACAAGACATTAGTGAAATAAAAAAGAATATTTTCCATAAAATCTTGGGCTGTTACATTCTACCCCCCTTAAAATGAATTTCGCCCTCGAAATTCGTCGGGGTTATAAATGGTTTACTATTCGAAAGTTTCTTTAATAGAAACCCACATCGTAAAATGGGAATACCAAAACATGGCTTTAAAAACTAAAGTATGAAATGTAACGATTACCCAAATAAACTAATCACTGGGTTTCCACATAGGTGAAAATATGGATATGGAAGAGAAATCTAACCATCATGTTCTGATGGAGAGTGGTAGAGAACATGGCTATGGAAAAGCCAGTAATCACAAATCCATAAATTTGTGACGATCTAAGGTACCATCTGATTCATCAGGTATAAGAGAACTAGGACAACATTTTTGGTTTTCAAGATCATTTCCCTAAAGTTAAAGAATTTGAATTAGAATAAATACTTACTTTATTTTGGTACAATCTCGCTGTTGTTCGTGCCTTTAACAATTTCCACTTCATCTCTTAAATAAATGAAGTTGAATTTGTTATTCGTGATGTGTTAGCAGATCATGTGATAGAATGACGGGTCATTCCATCTGTCTCAAACAAAAGGTTAGCAAAAATTATATACATAAGTCGATCTATAGTGAGATTAATCACATATGGTTCCTAAAATGGACTTATACTACATATATCATACTGCTTAATATAATAAAACTAGTTTCTACTAAACAGGGACTTCCTGTAGGTCAGTGGTAGGCGATAAAGACCAGTTGCACTTCGGTTGTGGGTTCGATTCCTACAGCCTTTTCCGAAGCGATGGGCTGTCGCCCGTCCTGCAGGTTGTCCTTTTTCTACGTCACTATAACATCCCATCAAAAATATCGAAAATCTTCTATCCTTAAACAATACTAACTTATGTCCAACATAATCCAGTCTAATCTTTAGGCTTATACATAATACTGCAGTCCACTCTCATAATATAGTGACAACGATTACCAGAGATTTAATACTGTCGTTGATCCCCACATAAGATATGTCTTGTTGGTCACATTCCAAACATTCAAAGTCCTTAATCGTGTATTCTCTTGAATACCTTAGTGAGTGCAGTTAAAAGTTAACACTTTCCATATACCAAAATCCTCAAAATTCTATATACTCAAACCATGATATCACTTAGTCCTTATATCAATCAAGAGCTCATGAATACTATTAAACATTTCATTTTCTCGTCTTCATTATGCGCATATCATCTTATTTCCAAAAAATATCTCAATCACTTTGAATACCACATCAATAAATATTGCAATACTCAATGATACAACATTATTTTGGAATCCCATTACATAAACACTTAATCATTCCACCACATCGTTGTCATATTCAACATTGCCAATAGTGATCGCATGTGATTTCCCTTTGTCCTTTGCCTTCAGTGGTTGCTCATGTTGATCATCACTAACCCTTGGATTAGGGCAATTATTAGCATAATGCCCCATTTCCTTGCACTTGAAGCATTGAAGTGTTGGCGGTGCGTTCTCTGCAGTGTTTGCTTTATTCATATCATTAGAAACCCTTTTTCCATTACTTCGACACTCAGCTGCTCGATGACCTTCTTTTCCACACTTAAAACATTTTCTAGTCCATTTTAGACAATCTCCACCATGCTTCTTTCCACACTTTGTGCATAAGGAAACATTCATCTTCTTTTCACCATTATTCTGAGATTTCTCCTTGAACTCCATCTTTCGTTTCTTGTCAAAACCATGAGATGGATATGTAACACCAACTTCCATTTCTACCTTGATAGCACAACGCACAATTTCTTCATAGCTACTGAAGTCTCTTATAGCTAATGCCCTTCGAAGACTTGGTTTTAAGCCACTGAAAAATCGATCAACTTTACTTTCAGGTTGGATGATAATTCCAGAAGCATACCTTGCAAGTCTTGTAAAATTTGCTTCATAGGTACCAACAGATTCATCATCCCTTTGCTTTAGTTCAAGAAACTCTTTCTCCATCTTTGTTCGAAGAATACGAGGGAAGTACTTACTGAAAAACAAGTTCTTGAACTCGTCCCATTCCATGGACTAAATTTCATCTCTTGGCCTCGTATTCTTGATAAGATTCCACCATTGATCAGCTTCACCTTCCAAACGATATACTGCTAAGATGACTTTATCATGTTCAGAACATTGAAGAACTGAAAATATCTTTTCAGTAGTACTAATCCATTGTTCAGCAACTAATGGATCAGTACACCCACTGAAAGAAGGTGGACGTTGCCTCATGAAGGACTCAATAGAATATTGTTCCCTTCTCTGCTCATTTGGAAGTCCAGAATGATTCATAGCTTGTGTAAGTATAGCAATAAGATTTTTCACTCCATCTCCCATAACATTTGTTTGTTCATGAGGGCAATCATTGCATTGTCCATTGCATTGATCAACACGGTTCCTTCGGGTTCCAGCCATCGTCTAAAACCCATAAAGAATAGTGTGAGAGGCAAAAATCATGCTAGGGAAAACAACATAATAAAGGGGGAGTACCTTCAATATCCAACATCTTAGGTTTAATTCTATGATCGTTAGCATAATTCTATTACTATAACCTATACGTATACTTAACCTTAGAGACATCCCTAGACATACCTTAGAAATATCTCTAGGGATCTCACTAACGTTTTCGCATCCTAGTTTCCAAAGGTTGACTAAACCTTTCCTCTGATACCAACTGTAGAGACCCGAAGCCTGACGTACATTGACATTACATTACTTTTGCGGAATACTTAGTACATAACAAAAACACACACACAAGGATCGTAATAGTTTAGTGTCTTTGGAAACTCGGAACGTAATCTTCTAAACGTGGTGAAAGATCTTCAACATCTCCCATAAAGATCTTCCTTTTTTTACCTAAAACCTTTCATTATATCCTGGGGAAAGAAAAAAATAAAAGGGTGAGCTCAAATGCTCAGTAAGGGTAAATAAAAGAAATATCAATCACATCATATACATAAGAACGTAGCTTTTGGAAATCTTAACCTGCAAAAGAGATCATAATATCACAACATGGGATAAATCATAGAAGTGAAAATGAAACCATAACTTAAAACATTACTCATTGTGGCATACACACATAATCATAGAGAATCATTTCTTGTTAGTCAAGACTCATTGCCAAGACTATCTTAGTGGACAAAGTCCCTTTCTGAATCGAGTAATCCTCGTTTCAGTCCTGTTTCACTGAACCGGTATAACCTACCATTCCAGCCATGTCTATCTCATGAGATATGAAATCTTTACCCAATGCATTGGAGGGAGATATAGGTCCCACCCATCTCTTAATGAATCCTTTCTTATGTGTGCCACAAAATCATAAATCATACATCATTGCATAACCCATGTAATAAAAATGGGAATCTTAAACAACATGACATCATAAAACCATTCATATAAGATAAAGGAATTCATAAACATAATTCCATCACAACATAGTCAAATCAATGTAAAAATATGGATAGAAACAGAACCCTTTACTATCTTATATGGAAAATAATTTTGATAAAACACTTGAATTGAATTCTTGAGGAAAATATCCTTTCTTCTTCAAAATCAATTTCTTTTCACAAAACATCATGCAATTTTAAAAGAAAGAGATTTTATTGAAAATAGTCATGAAATCTTTTAGAGGAAGCTTCATGAAAATAAGGCTTTATAAAACAGTAGAAATCCGTTCGTGCCGTATAAGTTAAAAAAAACATTCTTTTTTTACTTTTGTCGAAAAAGTCAAAATGTACCTCGTACGAAAAATGACAAAAGATTCCTTTCATATCTTTTACTAAAAACTCACCAAAGGGTAAAATTGGATTTAAAACGTTGTAGGTGGATGGAAATAATATTACATATTGAGGAAACATGGATGTGGATGATAAGATACACCCCAGTAAATACTTACGAATAAACAATCTCGGATAAAAATGAGATTGTGATATTCCCCTTACCTTAGGTCCGACTTGCTTTGTAAGTGTCCGAACCTCCTGTATAATGATTTAAATCATGTTATTGACTTATTACAGAATCATATTCATTGTTATGATATCATATATGGTTCACTTATGACATTATATTACCCGTTCTTTTGTAAACTCCATGTTAAAGAAGCGTTTTGGGTAAAATCGTTTCATTTATCGTATGTGTTTTGACTTGTTGTTCTTGACATCATTATTACTTATATCATGATTTACTTACTTCCAGAATATAAAATATGATTTATATATCATATATATTCAGTATATATATATATAATAGGTAGATAAATAAAATGAAAAACACCGTTCATGGAGACGGTAGTCCGTACGTACGCATGAACGTTGTTTTCCTTTCCTTATTGTCTTGAAATGGAAGTAAGTAGATGACATACATACGTATATATATACATAAATCCAGTAGCTTTATAATGTCATATATTTCATTATTATTTCTTATATATACATTATAATCATTCTTAAATGGTTAACATGGAGAATGAATGTCATCGCGTCGTGGAGACGGTAGTCCGTACGTACGCACGAGCGATGATATCATTTCTATAAATATTGAATTGAATTGGAGTGGATTATACAATATATCAGAATCAATATGATGTTTTAATAACTATGTATAGTTATTCTTTACACCATTATACCCATCCATGTAAGGTGGTGGTGGAAAATAGATTACACCACGGCGTGGAGACGGTATTCCGTACGTACGCACGCGCGGTGATTTCTTTTTCCGTAGGATGGATAGATGGTGAAATAGGGTTGTTTCATACTTATAATAACATATCAGTATATGAGTGATACTGATGTTATTACTTCATAATGAAACAACTTAAGAAGAAGAAGTGGAATAAGAAATAAAGATGAAAGAATTGGTAACGGTAATTACCTCTTCTTTGAAGTGCCTCTTTGAGACCTCCTCTTAGGGCACTAAAATTGGTCTTTGAGGAAGACCAGAACCTCTAGGATGTTGCTAGGGAAGTGGAGAAGGGATTTTGGCAGGGGTTGGCCGAGCTTGAGTTCTCAAATTGGTGTGAGGAGGAGGGGGAGGAGGTGTCCTTTTATAGGGGAGGAGAGGGGCACCTTAGGAATATCTCAAAATATTATTTTATATTAAAGTCAAAATCGGTTTATAATGGTTCCAAAGGGTCTTATTTCGAAGCTAAAGTAAGGATGGGTCGAAATCCTATCAACCAATATAATTTAGACAAGTTTAAGATATTATTTTAACCTTATCAATTAGATTTAACTCTAAGTTAATTAATTTAACTTTTACCGTGTCTTTTTGTTTTCTTTCACTATATGGTTAATACACTTAATATAACATGCCAAAAAAACCCCAAATTGTTTATTATTAATATATATATCCGTATCTAAGTCATTTGGCCGAACCTTAGATTTTTAGGAATAAAATAACAATTAATAATATAATATTTGATTTAAAAACTATTTTGTGTCAATTTTGACACTATTTGATATATGATTTTTGTGAAAGTCATATCAGAATTATATGTTCGAACCAAGTTGATTAAATAAACATTAATATACCATAGTAACCTAGAAAATTAGTGGAATTCATAAAAAGTCTTAAATTACATTTATTTTGGTATTTATATTATCAATTATGTGAATATTTCATTAATAAGATAATTACTGCATCATCTTTGTGTCATAAATAAATTAATTTATTTGATGTCTAAAAATTAAAAATAAAATACCATCATGTAGGAAATCTTTTTAGCTTTCTAATGAATATTTACAATCGAATTTATCTTATGTATAACCCCATATTAAAAATTATTTACTTATTAAACTTTGATTTTAACTATTTTAACCCTTCTTTAAATAAATTAATAATAAATGTCCTAATCTAATCCAAGTGGGCCTAAATGGTCATATTTTATTCCTAAGTTTGTTTTTGGTCGAATTACACTTGTCCAATAGAATTAGGACATGTTTTAGGGTAATATTAATATCATATTTACCCTTAGTTACCTTATTTACTATTAACCGTGGTAAAAAAAGTAAAAAGTTACTTTTCACCAAAAAAATTATTTTCATCTCATTGAACCACATTTTAGTCCTTGATATTAACCGTGTCTCTCGGATTTTCGAAATTCCATTCACAGAAGCGGTAAAATTAAGTTTTATGCAAAATTCAGTTTTTAACCTACCACTTAGTAGTTTCACTATTCATCAAAAATTGATGTTTTTCAGAACAATGCCAAAATTTCATCCCAAGCTATATTTCATATTCCGAATTCAAAAATGAAGTCTATTTTACCAAATTCATAACATAAAAGTTGCATTAATTAATTTTATAATTAAATCCCGCTGTTAAAACAAATAGCGTGTTTTTAAGAAACAATATCTATCAAAAGATTGACACTTGTTTATGTCTAGTTTAAATGTGAAATTACATCCAATGACCACCATTGTATTAAATTGTAAAAATATATTCTAAATATACTTTAAAACCACTAAAATTAATTATTTATCACTATTAATTATTTCGATTAAAAAAGTTGTTTTTTAATTATAATTTAGTAATTTTCACTATTCATCAAAATATGAAAGTTATCCGAAAATCACCAAAATTTCAACCTAAGCTAATTTCGATATTCCGAATCCAAAAATGAAGTCCATTTTGAGAGTTAAAATTTCTAAAATTTAAAAAGTAGTTATTACTATTCATAACGGCTAGTTTCAATAATATTTTAATAGCATATCATTGTTTCGTGAAACTCAGTATTACGTACCACACACGCTATCGAGGAAGGTTGCGATTGCGTGTAATGCAAGGCAAGTCAATGATGCGTGTTGTGCAAGCTCCTTTTGGTGTAGCGTACAACACAAGACATTAGTGAAATAAAAAAGAATATTTTTCATAAAATCTCGTGCTGTTACATTCTACCCCCCTTAAAATGAATTTCGCCCTCGAAATTCGTCGGGGTTATAAATGGTTTACTATTCGAAAGTTTCTTTAATAGAAACCCACATCGTAAAATGGGAATACCAAAACATGGCTTTAAAAACTAAAGTATGAAATGTAACGATTACCCAAATAAACTAATCACTGGGTTTCCACATAGGTGAAAATATGGATATGGAAGAGAAATCTAACCATCATGTTCTGATGGAGAGTGGTAGAGAACATGGCTATGGAAAAGCCAGTAATCACAAATCCATAAATTTGTGACGATCTAAGGTACCATCTGATTCATCAGGTATAAGAGAACTAGGACAACATTTTTGGTTTTCAAGATCATTTCCCTAAAGTTAAAGAATTTGAATTAGAATAAATACTTACTTTATTTTGGTACAATCTCGCTGTTGTTCGTGCCTTTAACAATTTCCACTTCATCTCTTAAATAAATGAAGTTGAATTTGTTATTCGTGATGTGTTAGCAGATCATGTGATAGAATGACGGGTCATTCCATCTGTCTCAAACAAAAGGTTAGAAAAAATTATATACATAAGTCGATCTATAGTGAGATTAATCACATATGGTTCCTAAAATGAACTTATACTACATATATCATACTGCTTAATATAATAAAACTAGTTTCTACTAAACAGGGACTTCCTGTAGGTCAGTGGTAGGCGATAAAGGCCAGTTGCACTTCGGTTGTGGGTTCGATTCCTACAGCCTTGTCCGAAGCGATGGGCTGTCGCCCGTCCTGCAGGTTGTCCTTTTTCTACGTCACTATAACATCCCATCAATAATATCGAAAATCTTCTATCCTTAAACAATACTAACTTATGTCCAACATAATCCAGTCTAATCTTTAGGCTTATACATAATACTGCAGTCCACTCTCATAATATAGTGACAACGATTACCAGAGATTTAATACTGTCGTTGATCCCCACATAAGATATGTCTTGTTGGTCACATTCCAAACATTCAAAGTCCTTAATCGTGTATTCTCTTGAATACCTTAGTGAGTGCAGTTAAAAGTTAACACTTTCCATATACCAAAATCCTCAAAATTCTATATACTCAAACCATGATATCACTTAGTCCTTATATCAATCATGAGCTCATGAATACTATTAAACATTTCATTTTCTCGTCTTCATTATGCGCATATCATCTTATTTCCAAAAAACATCTCAATCACTTTGAATACCACATCAATAAATATTGCAATACTCAATGATACAACATTATTTTGGAATCCCATTACATAAACACTTAATCATTCCACCACATCGTTGTCATATTCAACATTGCCAATAGTGATCGCATGTGATTTCCCTTTGTCCTTTGCCTTCAGTGGTTGCTCATGTTGATCATCACTAACCCTTGTATTAGGGCAATTATTAGCATAATGCCCCATTTCCTTGCACTTGAAGCATTGAAGTGTTGGCGGTGCGTTCTCTGCAGTGTTTGCTTTATTCATATCATTAGAAACCCTTTTTCCATTACTTCGACACTCAGCTGCTCGATGACCTTCTTTTCCACATTTAAAACATTTTCTAGTCCCTTTTAGACAATCTCCACCATGCTTCTTTCCACACTTTGTGCATAAGGAAACATTCATCTTCTTTTCACCATTATTCTGAGATTTCTCCTTGAACTCCATCTTTCGTTTCTTGTCAAAACCATGAGATGGATATGTAACACCAACTTCCATTTCTACCTTGATAGCACAACGCACAATTTATTCATAGCTACTGAAGTCTCTTATAGCTAATGCCCTTCGAAGACTTGGTTTTAAGCCACTGAAAAATCGATCAACTTTACTTTCAGGTTGGATGATAATTCCAGAAGCATACCTTGCAAGTCTTGTAAAATTTGCTTCATAGGTACCAACAGATTCATCATCCCTTTGCTTTAGTTCAAGAAACTCTTTCTCCATCTTTGTTCGAAGAATACGAGGGAAGTACTTACTGAAAAACAAGTTCTTGAACTCGTCCCATTCCATGGACTAAATTTCATCTCTTGGCCTCGTATTCTTGATAAGATTCCACCATTGATCAGCTTCACCTTCCAAACGATATACTGCTAAGATGACTTTATCATGTTCAGAACATTGAAGAACTGAAAATATCTTTTCAGTAGTACTAATCCATTGTTCAGCAACTAATGGATCAGTACACCCACTGAAAGAAGGTGGACGTTGCCTCATGAAGGACTCAATAGAATATTGTTCCCTTCTCTGCTCATTTGGAAGTCCAGAATGATTCATAGCTTGTGTAAGTATAGCAATAAGATTTTTCACTCCATCTCCCATAACATTTGTTTGTTCATGAGGGCAATCATTGCATTGTCCATTGCATTGATCAACACGGTTCCTTCGGGTTCCAGCCATCGTCTAAAACCCATAAAGAATAGTGTGAGAGGAAAAAATCATGCTAGGGAAAACAACATAATAAAGGGGGAGTACCTTCAATATCCAACATCTTAGGTTTAATTCTATGATCGTTAGCGTAATTCTATTACTATAACCTATACGTATACTTAACCTTAGAGACATCCCTAGACATACCTTAGAAATATCTCTAAGGATCTCACTAACGTTTTCGCATCCTAGTTTCCAAAGGTTGACTAAAACTTTCCTCTGATACCAACTGTAGAGACCCGAAGCCTGACGTACATTGACATTACATTACTTTTGCGGAATACTTAGTACATAACAAAAACACACACACAAGGATCGTAATAGTTTAGTGTCTTTGGAAACTCGGAACGTAATCTTCTAAACGTGGTGAAAGATCTTCAACATCTCCCATAAAGATCTTCCTTTTTTTACCTAAAACCTTTCATTATATCCTGGGGAAAGAAAAAAATAAAAGGGTGAGCTCAAATGCTCAGTAAGGGTAAATAAAAGAAATATCAATCACATCATATACATAAGAACGTAGCTTTTGGAAATCTTAACCTGCAAAAGAGATCATAATATCACAACATGGGATAAATCATAGAAGTGAAAATGAAACCATAACTTAAAACATTACTCATTGTGGCATACACACATAATCATAGAGAATCATTTCTTGTTAGTCAAGACTCATTGCCAAGACTATCTTAGTGGACAAAGTCCCTTTCTGAATCGAGTAATCCTCGTTTCAGTCCTGTTTCACTGAACCGGTATAACCTACCATTCCAGCCATGTCTATCTCATGAGATATGAAATCTTTACCCAATGCATTGGAGGGAGATATAGGTCCCACCCATCTCTTAATGAATCCTTTCTTATGTGTGCCACAAAATCATAAATCATACATCATTGCATAACCCATGTAATAAAAATGGGAATCTTAAACAACATGACATCATAAAACCATTCATATAAGATAAAGGAATTCATAAACATAATTCCATCACAACATAGTCAAATCAATGTAAAAATATGGATAGAAACAGAACCCTTTACTATCTTATATGGAAAATAATTTTGATAAAACACTTGAATTGAATTCTTGAGGAAAATATCCTTTCTTCTTCAAAATCAATTTCTTTTCACAAAACATCATGCAATTTTAAAAGAAAGAGATTTTATTGAAAATAGTCATGAAATCTTTTAGAGGAAGATTCATGAAAATAAGGCTTTATAAAACAGTAGAAATCCGTTCGTTCAGTATAAGTTAAAAAAAACATTCTTTTTTTACTTTTGTCGAAAAAGTCAAAATGTACCTCGTACGAAAAATGACAAAAGATTCCTTTCATATCTTTTAATAAAAACTCACCAAAGGGTAAAATTGGATTTAAAACGTTGTAGGTGGATGGAAATAATATTACATATTGAGGAAACATGGATGTGGATGATAAGATACACCCCAGTAAATACTTACGAATAAACAATCTCGGATAAAAATGAGATTGTGATATTCCCCTTACCTTAGGTCCGACTTGCTTTGTAAGTGTCCGAACCTCCTGTATAATGATTTAAATCATGTTATTGACTTATTACAGAATCATATTCATTGTTATGATATCATATATGGTTCACTTATGACATTATATTACCCGTTCTTTTGTAAACTCCATGTTAAAGAAGCGTTTTGGGTAAAATCGTTTCATTTATCGTATGTGTTTTGACTTGTTGTTCTTGACATCATTATTACTTATATCATGATTTACTTACTTCCAGAATATAAAATATGATTTATATATCATATATATTCAGTATATATATATATAATAGGTAGATAAATAAAATGAAAAACACCGTTCATGGAGACGGTAGTCCGTACGTACGCATGAACGCTGTTTTCCTTTCCTTATTGTCTTGAAATGGAAGTAAGTAGATGACATACATACGTATATATATACATAAATCCAGTAGCTTTATAATGTCATATATTTCATTATTATTTCTTATATATACATTATAATCATTCTTAAATGGTTAACATGGAGAATGAATGTCATCGCGTCGTGGAGACGGTAGTCCGTACGTACGCACGAGCGATGATATCATTTCTATAAATATTGAATTGAATTGGAGTGGATTATACAATATATCAGAATCAATATGATGTTTTAATAACTATGTATAGTTATTCTTTACACCATTATACCCATCCATGTACGGTGGTGGTGGAAAATAGATTACACCACGGCGTGGAGACGGTATTCCGTAAGTACGCACGCGCGGTGATTTCTTTTTCCGTAGGATGGATAGATGGTGAAATAGGGTTGTTTCATACTTATAATAACATATCAGTATATTAGTGATACTGATGTTATTACTTCATAATGAAACAACTTAAGAAGAAGAAGTGGAATAAGAAATAAAGATGAAAGAATTGGTAACGGTAATTACCTCTTCTTTGAAGTGCCTCTTTGAGACCTCCTCTTAGGGCACTAAAATTGGTCTTTGAGGAAGACCAGAACCTCTAGGATGTTGCTAGGGAAGTGGAGAAGGGATTTTGGCAGGGGTTGGCCGAGCTTGAGTTCTCAAATTGGTGTGAGGAGGAGGGGGAGGAGGTGTCCTTTTATAGGGGAGGAGAGGGGCACCTTAGGAATATCTCAAAATATTATTTTATATTAAAGTCAAAATCGGTTTATAATGGTTCCAAAGGGTCTTATTTCGAAGCTAAAGTAAGGATGGGTCGAAATCCTATCAACCAATATAATTTAGACAAGTTTAAGATATTATTTTAACCTTATCAATTAGATTTAACTCTAAGTTAATTAATTTAACTTTTACCGTGTCTTTTTGTTTTCTTTCACTATATGGTTAATACACTTACTATAACATGCCAAAAAAACCCCAAATTGTTTATTATTAATATATATATCCGTATCTAAGTCATTTGGCCGAACCTTAGATTTTTAGGAATAAAATAACAATTAATAATATAATATTTGATTTAAAAACTATTTTGTGTCAATTTTGACACTATTTGATATATGATTTTTGTGAAAGTCATATCAGAATTATATGTTCGAACCAAGTTGATTAAATAAACAATAATATATCATAGTAACCTAGAAAATTAGTGGAATTCATAAAAAGTCTTAAATTACATTTATTTTGGTATTTATATTATCAATTATGTGAATATTTCATTAATAAGATAATTACTGCATCATCTTTGTGTCATAAATAAATTAATTTATTTGATGTCTAAAAATTAAAAATAAAATACCATCATGTAGGAAATCTTTTTAGCTTTCTAATGAATATTTACAATCGAATTTATCTTATGTATAACCCCATATTAAAAATTATTTTCTTATTAAACTTTGATTTTAACTATTTTAACCCTTCTTTAAATAAATTAATAATAAATGTCCTAATCTAATCCAAGTGGGCCTAAATGGTCATATTTTATTCCTAAGTTTGTTTTTGGTCGAATTACACTTGTCCAATAGAATTAGGACATGTTTTAGGGTAATATTAATATCATATTTACCCTTAGTTACCTTATTTACTATTAACCGTGGTAAAAAAAGTAAAAAGTTACTTTTCACCAAAAAAATTATTTTCATCTCATTGAACCACATTTTAGTCCTTGATATTAACCGTGTCTCTCGGATTTTCGAAATTCCATTCACAGAAGCGGTAAAATTAAGTTTTATGCAAAATTCAGTTTTTAACCTACCACTTAGTAGTTTCACTATTCATCAAAAATTGATGTTTTTCAGAACAATGCCAAAATTTCATCCCAAGCTATATTTCATATTCCGAATTCAAAAATGAAGTCTATTTTACCAAATTCATAACATAAAAGTTGCATTAATTAATTTTATAATTAAATGCAGCTGTTAAAACAAATAGCGTGTTTTTAAGAAACAATATCTATCAAAAGATTGACACTTGTTTATGTCTAGTTTAAATGTGAAATTACATCCAATGACCACCATTGTATTAAATTGTAAAAATATATCTTAAATATACTTTAAAACCACTAAAATTAATTATTTATCACTATTAATTATTTCGATTAAAAAAGTTGTTTTTTAATTATAATTTAGTAATTTTCACTATTCATCAAAATATGAAAGTTATCCGAAAATCACCAAAATTTCAACCTAAGCTAATTTCGATATTCCGAATCCAAAAATGAAGTCCATTTTGAGAGTTAAAATTTCTAAAATTTAAAAAGTAGTTATTACTATTCATAACGGCTAGTTTCAATAATATTTTAATAGCATATCATTGTTTCGTGAAACTCAGTATTACGTACCACACCCGCTATCGAGGAAGGTTGCGATTGCGTGTAATGCAAGGCAAGTCAATGATGCGTGTTGTGCAAGCTCCTTTTGGTGTAGCGTACAACACAAGACATTAGTGAAATAAAAAAGAATATTTTTCATAAAATCTCGTGCTGTTACATGAATCACATCAGATGTTCTTTCCCCCAACTTCTCTTAATAATGAGGATTATTTATTAAACCAGCTAATATCCAACACATACTCATAATAAATTACAAATACCCTTGTAATTAATAAATCATATGAATGAATGAATTCCCTCGTTGTGTATCTATAACATGAAACTCTAGCATTAGACCAAGCTAAGCACAAGAAAATGAACCAACATTTGGTTAGATTTACCGTCTTTGACAACCCAAAATGTAATAAGATCCTCTAACCACTTAGCTCGAAAAATATGCTTCTCCATTAATTCCATTGAAATTAGGTCTATTGACTTCTACAAGAAGTTTTAATTTACTCATGTGTATACATAAAGTATAGATGAATCTCTCTCACTATATCCAAAGGTTTGGGTTCTATTTTCCCACCATGGTTCATGACTTTATTTAAATAACTATGTTTTAGGCATACTAGATCTACTCAAACAGTGGGCATCAGCCGCTATTGTTTGTCTATTCCACAATGTAATATAAACTCTTTACATCAAGGGTAATTTATATTTTAGTTCCCAATCCACTGGTGACATCATGATAGTCTATGTCACAATTAGCAAAACTAGAATTCTTCTAAATGTAGAAACATATTCCCCCCCAAAAAAAGGCCAAGACCAAGTTTGTGATCGGAATTTTGAAAACCCACATTATCCATAAAATTGATATTACTCATTCCATTTTCATATAATATGGAACTATGTTTTAGGTTAATGAGGTAATGATTAAATATTACAATTATAACCTATAGTTCAATCACACATCATTCAATCATGAAATAATTAATTGAATGATTATATAATTTAATAAAACCCTCTCTGGTATTATATAGAACATGGTGGATCAAAAAAATAAGAAATATCTTAATAATATCTCTATAGAAGTGGGTGAGTCATTGAATTTGGGTATTGTAAATCACTAAGAAATAGTGGTTCTAATCACTCTGAAAGGGATTTTTGGTTGTGTGAAATCATTAATTTTTATCAAATTTCTTAACAACAGTAAGAAAATTGATATATGGAGCATATAAAAATATGTTTTTTGGCTATAGATTTTATAATTTTTTATCAAAAAAATAATTGTTAAAAACCATATATTTTCCCTAATAACATGTTGTTAAATCTACCCTTTATGGTTCCTAAAAAGGGCACATATAAAAGGTTCATTTATAAATGATTTTTTAGAATATATAAATTAACCCATTTTCATCATTTTATATTACTAATAACTGTCATTTCCTAACATCACTCAAAATATCATGGATTTTCATTTATTGATAAAAACCATTTACTAGAACTTTTAACATCCCAATTTGTAGTTGTAAGAAAATTGAAATCGAAACTTAACTCTAAACACATAAGACATCTAAAACCATGTTCATAAAAATTTCCAAATTTTGTGAAAATATCCAAAAATAATAGAATAATGTACAAATGCAATCCCACCACAAGAACAATATTTTATAATATAAAATTCATATTAAAACCATATAAAATAAATATTGAACCCTTAGGGATAAAATAGAAACCATATATTTAATATTATCTATCCCTATATAAAATTCCACTAGTTCATAATTTACTAAATAGTGGCATTCACTCATATCTCCTTCCCAATCTATCTTAGCTACATTAACATTCCCATTATCAAGCGGATAAGACTCACCTCCAACAGATTCATCAAAAAGAACATATGAATCCTTTGCGGTAGTGGTTACATACTTACTAAATTGGTATATCAATCATGAAAACACATTAGCTGACTTAATTTTACACAATGATTAAAATTTTGGTTTCCTCCATACAATTGGGATTAGAATGAAAAAACCTACCACACTAAATAATAAAACCTACTATTATAATGATAATTCCTCTTAAACTGTTCTCAATGTAAATTATAACCCTTTTATTTCCATTTCTATCAAGAAGACACAACCTCGAAAATAGTTTCACCAACTGAATCTCCACCTAAACCAATTCCCACACTATTTCTACATCATCCATAATAACTTTTTAACCACCACCAAAAGGTTTGAATATATAAGATAACCATAATTAAATGAATATCATCTCTCTAATACATCTCAATCCAATGGTCCATACAATAATTAATTATAACAATACAAGTTTCAATGTTGCCTATCTCATCAAAATGGGTGGAATAATTCAAAACATTATGCCCCCTTTTCCCTGTGGTGATATATTACTGGGTATTTTCCAAGCAGAAGATTTTAGTATAAAACTGATGATTGATTATATTTTGGAAGCAACTACATGTGAAATCATCATGCCACATATATTTTATGTTAGTTTTCAATTATCTCCTTACTAGTCCCACGAGAATATATGTGGTGAAACCTACTATATAGTCCACATCCATTTTTAGAAAATGGAATATTATTTGGATCTACAGAATCCTTTCCTCTGATTCATAGGTTCTATTAACACCCTATAATATATGTAGGTTATGGTTAGTAAATTTTAATCATTTATTATAAAATCATCTTTAAAGTCTAGTATTCTCTTGAACTAGATGCATAATAGTGTATATTTTAGCTACATCCAGATATTTTTCCACCAGAGAATTCATCTATTGAACCTATCTCACATAATCCTCATTCGAATTCCGAAGAGATCATATAGGAGGAATTATTTAATACATTTAATAATGTAACCCATAATTTTATGGGAAAATATAATATCATAATACCATCTTACATAACACATTTTAATTTCATTAAAAATAATAATTCAAAACAATTATGGAATATTTGAATGAAAGGAGAAACCAAAAAATTAATATGGGTACCTAAAAAGCCCCAAATCAATTTCATTCTATTGACCCCAAACACTATGTTTCATGCTTGGATGAAATTCCCATCTTGAAATGATAACATGAGTCCATACATGAAACTATGATTTCGATGAACCCTCTTGAACATACTGTCCAAATTTTGATGGTCCTAAATCTGATCCACCACATACTCTGAACAAAAACCATGAAGATTCATGACACTTTAGGCTATTTAATCACTCTAATTCCATTTTGTAATTATCTATCCTAGGTTAACAAGAGAAGTCACACATGAAGGTGTCCCACAATTTGAGGTGAATAAAAATAAGTAAGAATGTCTCATGTATAATAAAAAGAAGAAATATATGACATAAAACAATGTCGAAGAAAAAGATACTGCCATGATGCATACAATGTCATGACCAAGTGGATAAAACAGAATATAAAAATAGAAAATTCAAGACTATAATCCCTGTGACAATTCATCACCACAGTACTATCACATTATAATGGTGTTGAAAAAAATAGAAGTAAGTGAACTACATGATTCTCTTCAAAATAACATAGTCTTCAAAAACCCACATCTAAAAATTAAAAAATAGAAAAAGTGGAGTGTGAGCATAATTCCCAACATGATTTTAACAAAGAATCTACAAAAGGACTAATATCATGAAAATGATAGAGATAACATTATAAAAAATTTAATATAAAATCATATCTAAAATATCACAATTTTTATTAAATAAATCCATTGGTTTTCATAAAATCCATTCATATTAACATGAGGAATATGAAATGTACATGTGATAAAGAATGATAGAATATGAAAACCAATCAATTGATATACCATAAAATAATAATATGAAAAACCAACCATGAATTATTCCATCAATTTTCAAACAAATCATAAATGAGATGGCAGAATATTTGGTACATAGCTAATGGGAATACATACTTTATAAAAAATAATTCATAAATCTAGAAATTATGAGAATAAATTTGACATTTAGTCCTATAATTTTTTGTCAATATTAATAGCTCTTGTGGGATTACACACACTAAAGTGATATGACCATTTCCAAATGCACCCAATATTCAAAATGTGCAATGCTTGTCAAAACCATATGAAAACAATTTACATATTTTATGAAAAAAATTTAGAGTGTGTCCTTACAACATCCAAACAAGAACATCCATTTCATAATCAAAATTACCTTATGTGTATTTCATCAACACATTGTGTGTCCAAAACTATTTTTAAGAAAAATCCCCATAAAAAACATGTACCTATTTACAAAATCACACTTTGATATCAAATCTATCCATCTCATAATGAAAAAAATGTAATTTATTTGAAAATAAAGGAAATAATGAGTTAGAACATTTTTATAGATACACGTACTTCATGAATGGAGTGAAACTACCATGAATTGATCTATGTAATATCAAGATTAAACCGTATAAAAAATGGGCTTCATGGACTTCAAAAACCCTGATATTGAACTTATAGTTTGAGATAAAAGGATGGAAGAATTAATTTATAGTTTATTATGCATATATAGGGAGTCTAAATGATAAAACACCATTCCATAACCGATAACACTATGACATAGGATGTACATACCACATCTCAACCTACAAAAAAAGAAACAGAAAGGTGATGAAACTAGAGGGAATATTATATAATGAATGTGTAATGTCTCATATTTTCCATATACTATTTTAAAAAAATATATCAATGGATTTTGAGATAACGGTTCTTGAAAGAGTGTGATTCTGAGGCCCAGTGTTCCATGATTTTTAAAAAAAATATATAAAAATATTCATAGAAAACGCATGCATTTTTGAAGAAAAATCGGAAAAACATTTAAACGGGTTTTTGAATAAAAAATATGAGGACACTATTGAGCTCAGAGCAATGGGTTTACAAATTTGTGACATAAATTTGTTTGGGGTGGTTGTTTCGTGTAAAATCCCAAAATTTACTTAATCATAACTAAATAATATAAATAAAAAATTATTTTGTGATGCAATGAATTTAATTTCTATTAATTCTTTGTTAAGAATTCAAGTTTATCATCATCACCCGATATATATTATAATATGAGAATAATATTTTATAGAGAAAATGATAGTGAATGATGATATATTGATCAATCCATGAAACCCTGAATTTGAAAAACCAATTATCGAGGAATAATGATGATGAATCCTCTCTCTTCATAAAAGATTGATCCACCTATATGTAATGCATGCAATTTTGAGTTTTTTCCTACTTTTAAATTATATGATGAACACAGACATATCCATGAACTGAATAGCCCACGGTTTGATCTTTACGGGATGTATTAAAATTATTTGATTATTTTTGGGTGTTTCCATGATTTTCTTCAACATTTTTCATTCTAATAAGAATGTATTGAGGGAAACAAGAAAAAAGGACATGGTGTATTATTTATGTGATCTTATACTTTTCTCCCATGATATCATTCATTCTTCATGCACTCTTCATCTCCTCACCACTTTTTAAAAACAATATTTGAAATATAGGTCATTTCATAATTGATTCATGGTGTAACAATCTAAAACTATGGATTAATTTTTTGAATGATGTAGCGGAGGAGAGACGATGATGGGGTGATGTGTTTGAGCTATAATGGTGGCACACTGTGGTGACTGAGGATATGGATACAGTCAGTTTGGGAGAATGGATGTGTGGTTCTTGGGGTTCAGTCCACAAGAGAAGCAATTCCGGTCTATGGGGACAGTGTAAGAAAATATTGAGGTTGATGGAAAGGAAACCTGCGAGGTGAAGTAATTTGGTAGGTGTTCCTGTGGGAGCAAACAGGGCTGCAGGGTGTAGACACTTTCTTGTGGCCATGTGCGGTGGATGTGGGACATGTAGGGACCTGGTGACATGATGGGGGCACTACGTAGATATCCATTAGGTTGGGATGGAGCAGAGTGGACTAGTCCAGGCATGGCGGGCCTAGGAATAGACATGTTGGGAAATGTGTTGCAGGCCCATCCCAGGCATAATGGACTCGGTCGAAAAAATAATTTGGACACAAATGGATGAGTCAGGACCAATGGACTACCTCAGATCTGGGTGAGATCAATTCCATGATTGACCATGGTGATTGACTGTCAGCTCCAGTAGCTCCAGATGTCGCACAACCACAATAGTTGGGGGAAATCGACCTCCACTGTTGACCATGGTATCCATGCATGGTCAACCTCTATGATCAACCATAGCAGCAAGGGTAATTCGACCTCCACAATCGACCACGTTGGTCGATGGACCAACCGTGAGGCAGTCCACAAGCCTAGTGACCCCCTTTTGAAACATAAAACACTATAACATTCTAATGATATGTTCGTTGATGATATATATACAGCATTGGGACACTAATGTTGAAATTTTCCTTCTCAGATAACGTAGCAAGTTTAAGCTTATACCAGTATAGGATGACAGAGTTTCCCTTGGTAATTTTCTCATGGGTTCAATATATTGTTAAATCCACATCACTCAATAGTAATACCCTATAAAAATAGAGTCTTATATAGAGTTAATAATACCTCCCCGACACTTGTGTGAAATATTATATCACCCGTAGTGAAGTATGTATAATCATGTAACCACCGTGAGTAAGGTTTTTATCCTCCACCTAGAGGGCCACATCATAAGGGTACATGGTACCCCCCCATGGTATCTATGTAGGATCTATGTTATCACCTACAGTGTCAGGGTGTGATCCCGTATGTTGTGAATTGATCCAGACTAGGTATGTGGTATCCCCTAGTATTTTGGGGCACCATCCAGAGCACCCTCCAACGTATCTGGGTTTGATCCCCTCTATATGGTATCATTATCTTTCTATCCAAATTCATTCTCATTTGAGTAGGCTCCAAATGAACTAGACCTCCTCCTGAGTTTCTTCAGTGATATCATGGATTGAGGATTGAGTTTCCCAAGAATGAGCATGGATAAATCATAATCATTTTGCTATTAATTTGGTTGTGGCTTACCTCTAGACTGTAAGACATGGAATGAGTATATCTAGATGTTCTTACTACATGTGTAGAAGACGTACCCCTATATAGAGATGATTTTTCATTTTCCTTGTTGTATTTTGTTTGTGGTATTTCTATTAGGGTGATGGGGAGTCCTACTGAGTAATGTTTTACTCACCCCTGAATGTTTATTTATCATGCATTTCATGTCTTATGTATACAATTGACCCTTTTATAGAGTCTTAGGTGGACCAGGACCATTCAGTGCTTAGCTAGGACATACATATGATGTGTACTCATATGACCTCAGACAGAAGTCCCTGTAACCTTACACTATAGATCGACAAGGTAGGGGTTTCTATGGATTATTTTTAAGAACTTGTACATTCACATTCATATATAGGGATGATGTGGGAAATTCATCACCTTGTTTTATTGGACTTGTTTTCATACTGTCTATGGTGGGCATGAATTCTAACCGTCTTTACATTCCACAAAATATACTTTTGTAATCTGGTTCTAGGATATAGCGGTATTCCTGTATTTTTTACATATTATCTTCTTTACATGTCATCATTTTTTTCCTGGGGATGTTTTCATGTGTATAGGTAATTTAGGATAGTACCTCCCATTTTGGGATATTCCTACATGGAGATAGTCACAAGACCCTAGCCTATTGGAGGCGGGCATATGGCTTTCATGGCATTGGCCCCTTTGGGACAGGTCGGGAAAGATTAGTACTAAGGGAGGTTCTATTTTATGACCTAGAGACTGTGAGTTTGGTTTTGGGAAACAATATAAAGTGTTTAGATTTCATATTTTTGGGTAGATAATCCAGTGTTGGTGTGGCGGCTGACGTATCCATAAACCAAGACTCTATGCACCTACTTTTTGATTCGGTGCAACAAAACACTAGTTGTGGGAAAACTAACGGTACATGACTCATATTGGATTGGTTGAGATATTTATTTCCTACTTTAGTCAACTCTCCCAATATACTCAATTGAACCTGGAAAAAATTGTTTCATTTCAAGATTCATCCACGTAGATAGCCATCCAAGATTCCACTATATGTACATGGGGGTGATCCTCCTAGTAGCAGGGCATCTATACAGGGTCATTTTCCAAATATGGAACCTCTCTGTGTTTTTCTATCTATACCACCACTGGTCATGTAGTAGATACTACCAACACTACTAGATAAAGATTCACGCAGGCTGAGTGTGTTGCATGAATTCCAGAGGAAGGAACCTCCAATGTTTGGGGTTGATCTAAACCCTCTATTGGATGAGGTTTGGCTTGAGGCTATCACTTGTGTTTCCCACCGAATGTTGACGGCTACCGACCAAATGGTAGTTCTCACTATGAGTCTTCTTCAGAGCATATTAAGGAGATGGAGGAGCGCGGTGATATAGTATGAAGACAATATATCTCTCTCAAAGAACAACATTTATCATCTCTTTATAAGGGAGTTATACCTATCCAAGCAACGATAAATTTACATACATTGACTTCATTATCTGCTGCATGGAAGTATGGTCATGGAAAAGTACTCAATGTGGTTTATTGATCTTTCATGATACTCCATGTATATGTTTTGATACTAGTTCTTTAGGTGTCAGACTAATGAGTGTATATTATGAACTGAAATTAGGGTGTTTTTGGTATCCCTTAACATTCCTAACTATTCTTGGTTAATTGAGTGAGAACTCACAGTGAAGTGTTTTCTAGTGGGGTGGTCTCCAGCAGTGGGAGCTAGCTTTGGGAACTGGCTAGTAAAGAACTTCAATTCATGAGAACAATGATAGTCATAAAGATCCAATGGGTCAAGGGTTTTCAGGTTAGATTGAAGGATGCATGTTCAGTGGTGTATGCCTCCCATGGCCGCTCGAGTTATTAGAAAGATAAAAGGGGTAACACTTGAAGAAGTCATGGTCATCGAGCATGAGATTTCCTAACCCATCATGTATCTAATTGGGGTATGGATGAGGGACCTCCGAGGTAGATGTAGACATGAGAGTAGGGTGGTCCGTAGGGAGGTGGATGTGGTAGAGGATAAGGCATGCTATCCAAAGGTGATCAGAAGGTTGACCTATTTCCACCACCACCCCCCATGTTGTCCATGCCTAACTCAGGGAGCTGATGGATAAGACCATACCACCTATAGGCAAAGGAGGAATTTGAACTTGGAAATTCATAGATGATTTGTGTTATGATCTTTGTCATTTCCAAATTAGCAACATTTTTCATAAACGTAGGTTTTAGTCACTCTTTTTATTCCATGAACATTTTTCAGAACTCATATATTATTGTAGAACTGTTGTCTCAACCCTTACTTTTGGAAACACATATGGGTGTATTATTGTTGATTTCACACTAGTTTGGATAGTTTGACATGAATTTTGGTGGAAAGGGTTTTGGTTGGGATCTATTGTCATTGCCGTTGAAACCTTATGACGTCATTCTTAGTGTGGATTAGTTATGTAGATTTCATGATCAGATTTATTGTTTTAGGGAGGATTTCAGTTTGTCCCTAGTGATGGGACTTAGTTTTCCATTTTTTCAAATGGAAATGCATTAATTGATGTATGAACTCAAACAGAGGTTGTGTAGCGGATAACTCATCAGTTCTCTAGCCCCACCATCAGTGTTGTGAATGATTTGATTCCTCGGTTTCTTGGAGTGGTGGCAGAGTATGAAGACATATTTTATGAGGATGTTATAGGTTTACCTCATCATAAATAGGTATAATTCTTCAATTATATATACCCTATGATGGTAATAATATCTACACATTCTTCTCGGATGGCTCACATCGATCATAGTGAGTTGAGGGTATAATGCGATGAATTGTAGAGGAAGTGATTCATGAGACCTAGTTTTTTATCCTCTGTAGCCCCCATTTTATTCTCAAAGAAGGAAGATGGTAGCTTGAGGTTATGTATTGACATAGGATGTCTCAAATAGGTGACTATGAATAACATGTATCCACTACTGAGGATCTAAGGCCACTTTGATCTGTATAAAAGGGTGTGGTTCGTTCGAAGATCGACCTTTGGATATGCTATCACCAGTTGTGAGTACAAGATGAGGATATAATGAAGACAAACATATGGTGTTTTTATGTCCACTATGAGTATATATTGATTTTATTTGGTGTGAAAACTACCAATAAGTTTTCATGGTACTCCTGAACCAGATCATTAAGACATACATAGACTGGTTCATTGTGGTCTTAATTGATGACTTCCTAGTGTTCTTGTCATCTAAGGTGGAGCATACAAGAAACTTTTGAATGGTATTGGAAACACTCTGAGGGAACTAGCTTTATGGGAAGCTCTCAAAGTGTTAGTTCTTCATCGTGATGTCCATTATTTGGGACACTTCATCTCAAAGGCTATATTAGTTGTGCTTCCAGTGATGGTCGAAGCATTTATTTCATGGATCCACCCAATAATGTTGATGAGGTATATAGTATCATTAGATAGGAAGGGTATAATTGGTAGCTTGTATCTGACTTCTTGGTATCAGAAACACCCTTGATATGTTTTCCATGAATGGGAAAACATTCACATGGATATCGAAGGGTCAATAGTTATTTCAAAATCTGATATGGAAGATGACAAGCACTCCCATCTTGAGATTTCTAGAGGAGGGTGTCGAGTATGTGGTGTTCCGTGTTGAATCAGAGATCAGGATTATTTGAATCAGGATGCCTAAGAAGCAATGATTACCTAAGGATTACATCAGTTGTGTCCACATGATCAGAATTATGTGACCCGTAATATTGATATAGTAATTGTAGTATTCACATTGATGATGTGCCGACAATATCTTATTGGGGAGCATTTTATTGTCTACTATGATCACAAGGGTATCAAGTATATCATCTATAGAATGATCAAATCATAAGAAAAAAACAATGGGTATATTTCCACTATGACTATGTATTTGATATTTTCTACACTATGGTGAAGAGGAATTTAGTGGAAGATGCTCATAATAAGAGATCTATCTTATTGTTTTTGAGTGAGGATTGGGAGAAGCTAGCCATGTGGATGTTATCCTTTCTGATGGACATGGATTAAAATACCTCTAGTTGATGGTTTTCTCCAAACCTATCTTATAGTGAGTGAGTAAGGTGCAATATGGAGATACTGACTGTAAGACCCTATATGATCAATTGATCACAAGGCATGCTCCTGATGGATATTCGAATGATGGGGAGGATATCATTCTTTTTAGAGGGTGCATAGTTGTACCAGTGATATTGTAGTAAAAGATTATGATAGAGTTTCAAACATCCCCATTGGTGGTAAATCCTTGTGTGGAAAATACATACCAGGACATATGATGATAGTTTCAGTGGCCAAGGATGATGAATGGAGTTATAGAGTTCATCTCTCGATGCCTCACATGTTAGTAAGTGAAGGATGAAGAATAAGTTCCAGTGAGTTTATCCCAACCACTTGAGGTGTCGAAATTTATGTGGGATTAGATATCGAGGGAAATTATGAAGGGTTTACCACATATGTCAAGGAGATATGATTCCATCTGGGTGATCATTGACCAAACCAACAAGTAGACCCACTTCCTAGCTATCTTAGAGTAGCATTCATTAGAGATCCTGGGTATCCTATATGTGTAGGATAGTGTTAGACTCCATGGATTCACACCGACAATTGATTATGATTGTGATGCTATGTCTACATACTGGATATGGAAGGGATTGAAGGAGGCATTTGGGACTCGGTTACGGTTGAGCACATCTTTCCACCCCAAGAAAGATGGAAAGACATTGTGGACTATTCAGGTTTGGAGAACTTGATGTGGGCTTTCATATTAGACATTGTATGTAGTTGGGAGGATCACTTACCAAGGATGGAGTTTTCGTACAATAACAGAAACCATTCCATAACTGGAATGCCACAACTTGAGACCTTGTATGGGTAACCCTATCGATCGCCAATTTATTAGAATGAACCCATAGAGTCGGCACTTATGAGCCCTGGGATGGTATGAGCTTCTAATGAGAATATATAGATCATCCAGTAGTGGATGGAGACTACACAAATCCATTTAATGTATTGTGCTGACAAGTGGTAAAGAAATATGGAGTTCGAGGTAGGTGACCACATGTTTTTTTGGGTTTCACCTCGATGCAGAATATGATTATTTGGCTGGGGTGGCAAGATATCCTTATGGTTCATTGGCCCATTCCAGATATTATACATATTAATTGAGGTGTATTAACACATGGCTCAACGACTACATCTATAGAGGATACATGATGTCTTCCATGTAACATAGTGGAGGAAGTATATGCCTGAATGATCACACGTCATTAACTTGGGTGAGCAGGACATTGAGGATAGGGTGTCTTTGGCAGAGTACACATTGGAGATTGAGGATCAGTAAAAGATGATCCATCATGGGTGTACAATTCCATTTTTTGGGTCTAATAAAAGTACGAGAATATCAAGGAGAGAACTTGGGAGTGGGAGGATGGTATTTGTATTCAGTACCATCATTTGTTTAAGTAGCCCTGGTTTTGGTTATTGGAATGTGAATCCCCAAGGTGGAGAGAATATAATGTCTCAATCATTTCATGTACTATTTTTAGAAATTATCTAAACTTATTTCAAGTCCAGGTGTAGAAACAGCGTGTGACTATGATATGTGGTTTACCAAGAAAAATTGTTTGAAAAATATTAAACATTTAATATCACGCACAAATTGTTTCCCCGAAAAAATGGAATTAATTTTAAATGGTTTCCCAGATCATAAATCCATGGACTCTCTAGATCTTATAGAAATGGATTTACCCTATGAGTGACTTATACTTGGTCATTGTGGGTTTTATATGGAATATATGGAATATATGTAATCATCATTAAATAATTTAAATAAATAATTTATTTGTTGTTGAAATGAATTTATTTTTTCATAAGGATTTGTTTGTAATTAATGGTTATCACCATAACCATAGAGCTTATATGATTCATGGAGAAGAGTATCTAGAATAAACATTATATAATAAAAACATATTGATGAATCGAAGCAACCTCATATTTGACGGATCAGTGATCGACGAATAGTGATGATGATGTTTCACTCCTCAATAATGACTGATCTAACTATAGTTATAGTGAGGTCTTCTAATTTTCTTCCATGATCATATATTATAAGAAAAATGATGACTAATCCATTAATAAATTATAGTGTGGTTCAATAATTTGGAGAAGGATTATATTCTCAGGATTATATATGAGAGTTTACTTGATTTTCTTATTAAATCTTTGTTCTAACAAAAACTAGTTGAGACTAACACGAATAAATTTTGAGGATCATTACTAGAGAATTATTGTTCTTTTCACCCCCCATTTATGGAATTATTAATATATTCTTAATCTCCTCTCAATTCATTGAGAACCTTATGTGAACAATCGATCATTTCGTCCTCTATTCTTGGCACAATGATCTGAAACCATAGATTCGAGTATGAAATAATGCAATTGAGGTTCAACAGAAATGATGCACTAAATTTTGGCTAGGATGGTGGCACACAGTGCTGTCTAGGTTGTTGCATCTATTCATTCAGGGAATAGAATCCATGCACTTCTAGTGGTTCGGTCCAGGCGAGAGGCAGTGTAGGTATAGGGGGTTGGTCTATGAAAATGGTGAGGCATTCGGCAGAGGATGAACACAGAAGGTGGCAGCATGGGGGCTGACGAGGCTAGATGTTGTGGAACATTACTAGAGTCGATGTGAAGTGGCCTTAATATGGGTCGAGACACAGGGATGTAGAGGTCGCCTGACATAGAGGGCCAGTGTTTTTAGGCTGGAGAGTAGCGGACCTGGCCGGTCCATGCATGCCTAGGCAGAGCAAGCCAAGCCCTGGTGGAGCAGAATTGGATGAAAAACCGGGTCCGGACCAACATGCTAGTTCAGAATCAGTTGTTTGGGTTGGCTCTAGGTCAGACCTCAAACGAATGAGCTAGATCTAGGCTACGATCAACTATAGAGATCAACCATGATCTTCTATATATCCATAAACCCCATAGTTATGGATGTCTGTGGTTATCGGTCGTCACAGTCAATTGTGGAATCCTTGGGTGGTCTGAATCTATGTTTGAACATATAAATATGGGCAAACGATATGCACGACCAACCGAAGTGGTCGGTGCACTGATCTTGAGTTGTTCCACAAACCCAGTGATCCCCATATGAAACATCACAATGACATATATTTCAAATGTTATGTCTATATGATGATCCACATATGGTTTTTTAGACCCTGACATTGAGATGGTCCATTGAAGTAACATGGTGAGTTTTTATCTTGAACTAGATGATTTTGGTAGCATCTCCCTTGGTACTTTCATCCGGGATTCAGTATGTCATTACATCCACATCACTAGACTACAATCCACCGTAGAGGTCGAGTCCTATTTAGTGTCAAGCATCACTCATCAGGATGGGAGTGTGATCCTAAATTACCTCTAGTGGAGTCTGTAGAATCACATAAAATCTATGAGTAGAGTGCTGATACTCCACCTAGAAGGATACAACAATATGGTACATGGTATCCCATAGAGTATCTGGGCAATATCTTTTTATTCCCCAAGTCTTTCATGTGTGATCCCCTACATTGAGAATGGATATAGATTGGGTATATGGTATCCCCAATGTATCAGGGCGCGATTTGTTGTATCCCCCATGGACATCTGGCTAGGATCCCCTCTATGTGCTTTATTAATCATCTATGACCAATACGTTCCCATTTGGGTAGGGCCCAAAAGAGATATTACTCTTCGAAAGTGATTCTGATGTTATCAGGGATCGAGTATTGAGTTCTCTGTGAAATATCATTCTTTGAGAGGAATCTAATGGGTGGTAATTGGTTTTTTATTTCATCTAGACTATTAGTCTTAGAAAGATTATATATAGATATTCTTTCTATATTTGTGGAAGACATAAACCTATTTTCTTGATAATGTAAATTTCCATCATTTTATATCCTTCATGGTATTTCATTCATAGTTTTGCGGTGTCCTAATGAGTTTTTTTTACTCACCCCTATAGGATATTTTCCTGCACATGTCATGTCTTGTGTGGATGATCATCCCTTTGATGGAGTTTTACATGGTCCAGAACGAAGTGGTGCTTAGTAAGTCTATTAAAACGATGTGTTCTCCTACAATTTTTGAAAGTTGTATGAGTTCCATTTACATTGGGTTGGATCATCATGGGTTTTTTGTGAGTCTTAGGAACATTTTCATTTACTTTCCTTGACTCAAAAGACACTAGAAACAAGTCACAATGTTTCATTGGTCTTATTTTTGGAATATTTTTTGTGGTAATGTTTTCTAGACCTATTTAATTTCTAGCTCATTCACTATTTGTTCTATGGTTGTGGGATATAGTTGTTTTCTTGCATTTTTTTTCTTTGTTTTTTTACATTTCGGCATGTATGGAAAGGAGATGCATGTTTTTTATAGGTACATTAGGTTAATGCCTCCCATACATGGTATATGCCTATTCGATGGGAGTCACCATCCTTGGGCCTATTGGAGGCGGTTTTGGGGTAGTCATGGAATGGAAATCACTAGGATGGGTCATGATAGTAAGGGACCATGCCAAAACATATATATCCATAATCATGTCCGATGACCATGGTGTTGGTCCTAGTTTCTTGTAGTGTGGTTACAATTCAATGTATGGGTCCACACTAATTAACCATAACATCCAAATATAAATGAGATCAATGCTATAATTGATTCAAATTCAAACGAACTGGAAAAATATTCATGAGGCCCATGTACCCATCCACCCTCCCTATGGTGTAGTGCTCCTCTGGCCTACACCATAACATACATTCATGCCACAATTATGTGAAATATTAATGATGATCTAAAACACCTACTATTATGATCCTACATGGCATAAAACATGTCCATACTACATCCAGACTAATTATTCCACAATCACTTACCTCCATAGGACAAACCCTATAGAATCTTGTGTAAACTCCAATTTCCTTCCCAAACCCATCCAAAGACAACAAACCAAATTTTAAACATTAAATGGATATCATACCAAATCCTATAGGGAGTAACTTATCCTATCCTCTATCACATACTTGTCAACTTATTTATCTAATTTATTGAATAATATACATATATGACTATCACTAGTAGGTGCTTAGTTAAATAAAGTAATATTACTCATTTAGTCATGTTATTTTCCCATTAACTGTCTCCCTAAACACTTGTTTTTGTTATATCCATGATTTGATTAGTTCATTAAATTTATGATTTGTGATATGGTTAGTATTATCATGTTTTATTCCCTTGTACTCGTATATTCATTGAAATAAATTATAGATTTTCTCAAAAATATTATTATACACACATTGTTTTTACTCAATTTTTGAAACCCATTAAAAATTGTTTCTAATATCTGTTATATCTATTTAATAGGTTCTCCCAGGTGGAAATCAAAACCTCGATATCCCATAAATATAATTTTCCAATTATTTTAGATCCATTTTTACAAAATAAAATTCGTAATTTATTGATGTTTTCATTTTCTATTGTCTATCATGATGGTGGATATCTATTATAAATATTACATGTATGTTCACATAATAATGTATTTGAAATTTTATTATTTATTATAAAATATATTCTTCATTCTATAGTGAATGTCACATATGGATTTCTAAGAAATATATTGTTTCTATTGATATTTTGTATAATTATTTTCTATTGTTATGTTGTAATATATCACTCCACCATTCCAATACACATCGTTCTTTTAGAAAAATTACATACTATATTTCTGATTCTATATTTAATGTATACAAATAGAATATGAAAGTCCATATAACATTATCTCAAATATAGTTTAATATAATAAATTACTCAGTGACTTGATCATATAAAACATATTATCCAAAATATATAATATCTAATAAGTTAGTAAACTAATTAATTTATATATTGTAATGATTGAATCCCTTTTAACATTATATTAATTTAAAATAAGATTTAATCTATGATAAATTATATCTAAAATCATAATAAAATATTTAAAATATGGGTAAAAAAACTATTTCCAAATAATAGTAAATAGATAAATATTATAACACAATTGTTTATGAATATCAGTAGAGTATTTTTAAAATTAATAGAAAAAATAAATTTTGAATCAAAATACTGTGTTCATAAACATTGATAATGGTTTCTAGGATAGAATTACCAAGTCAAATGAAATTATTAATATTGGATATTGATGTTTATATACAAAAAATTCCTTCTTCTTTGTACCAACATGATTGAATGATCTTATTCTATTATCTGATGGGTTATGAAACTATGGAAAATAAATCATTATAGTATATTAAATTGATGACCATGTCTTCAAAAAATAACTTATTTTAAAAACAATAGAGGATTGTATGCAAAATTTTATTAGTGAAGGGTTATTATAAAATTATAATGAAATAATTTAAAGTAACTTTTTTAACTAATAAAATAATAAAACAATATTAATGTTACCTAAAAATAGAATTCGTTTTGGTTAGTGAGTAAATTTCAATTTTAGAATGATCTTATATATTTATTTTCAATATCGTTGTTTCCCATTTTAGGTTTTAAAATCATGTAAATGGAAAAGATAATTTTTTTTATTTTATATGAACATATATTTGACCATTTAATGATTATAATATCATATAGTTGTGAATGTGTTTTAAGAAAACTATTTTTCATTTAAAATATAAGTGTATTAGTGTGTATTCAAATCATACATTAGTTAGAGAGAAATCAATATCTATCTTTTATCATTAGTGATAGACTATGTGATGAAATTATTTTATTGAGTTTATCAGACATTGTTAGATAATAAAAAAATCATTCCAAAAATTTTACAACCAATCCTCAAAGAATAATTCCATAAATAATCAACATTATACAAAAATTTAGATAATATACAAGTTTTCTAAAAATTAGAAGGCTTTTTTATAGAACTCTTCAAATATAAATTTTAATCATAGATTTTATAGAAATAATCATTTTAATTTTATACTTGTAATATATATTTTTTAAATAATCTCAATAGAAAAAAATTAATATATATAAAAAAATTATCAATAATATGATTTGGATGACTTTATTTAATAAGTGACTCAACATAGTGAATTATGTTAATAGATTGATATATTTCATTACGTGATGCATCGAGTGTTTTATAATTATAGGTGTACCCTTAATACCATAATATGTTCAATCAGAATACATCCAAAAAAATAAAATTATAAGAGTAATCATGCATTCATCTTAATACATAACATGATAACCCCATGAAATAATAACGAGGCCCATAAATTTTTATTAATATATCCAAGATATATAATGTTATAGAAACATTAAATACTACTATAAATAATATATAATTAGATAATTTCTATATATTATTCACACATTACATAATTTAACATATATAATGAATGATGATATTATAGTGGAATAATTAAACTTTAATAAAAAATTGGGCATTGTTTTTATTGGTTTCATAACAAATGAGATACGAATATACTATGTGAGAGTAGTTATAAGGAATAAAAATTAAAATTAAAAGTGAAGAAGTATATGATTAAAATATTATATAATTTAAAAAATATATCATAAACGTTATAATAATAACGAGGAGGTACGTGAATGGATAAGTGTTTGGAGGTACAAACTATAGATTAAAAATTTATTTTATCCCAATTTAAATGCCTATATAAAATAGAATTTATTGGAGAAATCCATGTCAATAGAGATGATAATAATATCAAAATATGAGAATCCGAAAATCATAGGTAAGTTCGTCGAGATTTTTATCAAAAATTGACGTGTCTATATAGATTATTAGTGAATTAAAAAATTAAACATAATATTGAATAAATGTAATTATGGATATATATGTAGAAATAATCAACATATTATGAATCATGGATGATATTTAATTAGTATGTATTCTTGGTATCACATTGTAAAATTGGATCCGTTGAGTTGTGGTAAATCTGACAGAGAATCACATAGATACAATAATAAATATAAGCGACTAACAATAAATAAAACACATCAATAGTGAAGGAATATTAGTTATATGATTTGATATAAAGAAAAATGGGGTTTTTTATATGTGAATAATCAAATACCCCTTGTATGAAATAATATTGTGTGCAATGACACACAGAAGACCCAAAATGGCACCATTTTTTTAATTAATACACATACAAATAAAGAAAATATGTTGATACTATTTTTTAAAAAATACATCTTTAACAATTTCGGTTTTCAATATATACTAGTACCACATGGTAAAAGTGTAATAAATACGTATAATTATATATTTTAATAATAACTATGTGATCAATGTATATAATTTCTGTTGCAAATAATATGGGTTAAACATCAAGAATTACACATCAGAAACTCAAAACCATACACAATAGGATATGTAATTTTGAATATGATATAATATAGATTCCTTATCGAGTTGTATGAAAATAAAAATTAGATTTATATGTTTGTAAGATCAAAAAAATAAATTATATATAAAAAAGGAAAAATCATATATTACATTAATGTAAGTAAACCCATTGTTGGTGATGAAAATGAAAAGGTTTGGGAAGGTAAAGATATTAACGATTACATTATATGACATTTATTGAGATGTATTTTAGATACATAATAAAAGATAAATGAACTACATATGGGTAATCACTGATGTTTTCATGGACATCAGTTATGAAAAATAATGTGTTTTATTATATAGAAACTATAATGTTTTAAATATCATTAACCAAGAAAAATACAAATCAAGATTAATAGATTTTAATTATATAAAGGTATTCAATATAAAGGAATTAATAACAAACTTTCTTGTATAATTCTATTTTATGTCTCATGATTAGGAATAAATTTCACAATAAATGACTAACTTATCAAAATAAAAGTTTATTAAATTATGATAAAATGTAAATGATGTATTGGAAAACCAGTCCACATTATTAGAGAATAATACATGTAATTCTTATATAATGAAGATAATAACAATATATGGAATAAAATATATGGTCCCTGGAGCCAAAAATATTTTTAAACAATTTTTATGGGATGAGGGTGTGTTTTGTATAACAATAGTTTCACATATTATACTTATATTTGTGATATTTTTATAAAGAAAATTATCATAGAGGATATATACAAGCCAAAATACATGAATCTTACATTAAATATTAATTTGTTTGATGATATTTTTTATAGACCAATATTATTATAAATTTTTGATCTAAAGGTATTCAATTTTATATTAATTATTGATTTTAAATGGGTTGAATGGTTTTTAAAATAAATCAATAGAAAAATTATTCAACTATTATTCATGATATTTGATATTGGAGGCGAATATAAATTCATAAATAATTCATAAATTCTATATCAATAGAGGATGTAGTTTTTCCAATATCCATGTGAATATTATATTGAAAAACATTGGAAAATATACCATGTTTTAAAAAGGATAACTCATAACAAATTGATAATGATGATATCAGAAACTAGATTATTAATACCATGGGTAAAATGTTTCTAATCTAAAAAAACTTCTAAGGATTTGTTAGATAAAAACATTTTTGAAATTGGTCGATCTCGCTACTAGAAACCTTATTTGTTCAGGTGTATAAAAGACCCCATACGAGATATGGTATGGAAGGTTATCACATGAATGTACTTTTGAATAAGTGATGTATCTACTTTACTATCCATAAAAATCCAAAGCAAGGTTGGATCTTGTATATATAATTTAATATTTCCTAGTTACTCTTCAATGATTAAGGTATGAAAAAATTTCAAAATATAGATAGTTTTTTTATTTCATGATGTTTCTTTTGTGTTAAAAAAGATTAATATTAATAAAATAGCTTATAAATTTATATAGGAATGGGATAAATAATTGAGAATATCAAGGGGATCATAAAAAAGTTAAAAAAAATAAATATTCAAAGAATAAAATGATGATCTTGTTTAAATAATATCATGCACATCAAGGAATTCATTGAGTAATGATTAAATTAACGATCATAACAACATTTCTTAAAAATCACTCTAAATAAAATAATGTGAATGAATAAAAAATAAAAAATCAAATCAAATCAAATGAAGTGAAATATATTTATTTATTGGCTATAAATGATGGGAGTTTATATTTGGTGACACATGAAGAACATAAAATGAAAAATAGTGATCAGACATAGAAAATTTTTTTAAGTTGGAGAATAAAATTGGCATCAAAGTCAAGTTGGTTTTCTATATAATTATTCATGAAGATAGAAAGTCCATTTTAATAAATTTGTAGATTATGGGGAAGGGATACACAATATTTGATGTAATTTATTTGGACGACAAATTTTACCCTATTTTTAGGTTGTTAATGATTTAACTATTCTTAGAAATATTTGTAAAACTGGGATTAATTTTTTTCTAGACGAATATAATGTAGTCATTTGATAATTGATTTATTATAAAGGTTGTTTTTATTGAATATTTCAATGGAATTTATTTCCAATGTAATGGAAATAGAGTTTTATAGTAAAAATATATTATTAATGCTAATATAACAACCAATATCATATAATTCAAGTATTTATCATCCTATGATAAGGAATTTATTCAATGATACATTATATTATAATAATATCTATTTGAAAACAATGATTTATTAAAGGATTATTGTTTTATGTCTAGGAAATAATATTTGGATAATGGAACAAAGTACAATGTAATGAATTGGTGTAATTCATTACGTGTAAGTGAAAAATGACCAAAAATGTAAATGTTTCATTTTTCCTTGGTTAACAGGTGATACATGGAAGGCTTGGGACATTTTTTTCATAGTCCAACTATTCCATGGGGCAATTGTGATGATTATAAATAGTATATTACAATAATATAAAATACGTATAATTAATGAAAATGATGTTGTAATGGGATTATAGTTGATAATAAGTTTATCTTATTGAATATATGAAATTATTTGCAAACATATTATACCTAATAGTTAAGAAAAATCAATTTTTTACTAGTCCCAAAATGTGATATTAACATAATCCCAAAGGGTGGTGATTTTTATTGGATAACATAATAATATGGTATGACGAAGGAATAGTGGAAATCATATGATTTTTAAATTTTATATGTTAGATGGGTTTATTTTATTTTTTGGATATAGATTTTTCGAGATCATTGAATGATTGGATACCAATGTTTGGAATTGAATTTTCTGATAGAATTTTCAATATTTCTTATCTAAGAATAAAATAATATTATTCTCCATTAATTAATTTGAAATATTATTAAAATGCCTTTTAGATAATTTACTCAATTACTATGGATAAAGGAACAACATTAGGATTTTGGATTTTAATAAAAATATATGATATATGAAGTGTTATATAAAAATTATCAACAATCATAAAAAAAAATTCATTTAAGGATAATGAATATTAAGAAAAAGTATCACATCATGAAGGTGAAATCATATATGTTCTAGAGATATTGGAGAAATTTTATACATAAAAAAATTCACCGACATTATAAAAAAATCCAATCCTAAGTAATTATTTTAATGGAATAAATTATCACGTAGTGTTGAACCATTTCAATTCACATATATTTTTAGAGAGGGTTCTTCAACTACCCTGTGATATTTATCATTTCAATTACATTAAAAAAATGTTGAATCATTAATAATTGGTTTATTGAATGGTTTTGTATATCTCATGGATTAACTAATAGATTTTAAATCCCTCTCTTGTTAACTTTTTGAGAATTTACCTTTAGGTTCTTCACTAAATTGGATGAAAAGAACTATCTGAATTTAATAAGGGATAAATAAGTCATGGATGTAATTTAAAGTTTTCAGTAGTTCTAATATATAAATTGGGGTGAATGGATATCATTTATAATTTATTATGGAACTTACTTAATTGATTTTTCATGAAGAGAGAATTTTTTATTTGTAAGATCTAATTTCAAAAAAGAATGCTTAAACGTTGTGAATATGATTGATTTTCATGAATTATAGACAAGTGGTGTTAAATAGATAGAAATATAATGATTAAAGTTCATGTTCATTGTTAATGTGTATCTCTAGTTCTCGTTGATTATTATTAATCAGTATCAATTTGTAAAATCATAAGAATTTAATGAAAGAAACATGGGAATCTATAAAATAGGATCAATCACATTTAATTTAAAATTAATTTATATGGAAATTACTATCATCATTATAATCATATTGATCAGTTTTTGGTTTTTCATCTTCTTTAATTATTGGTTATGGTGGAGAACACAGGTGATATTTTCTCGAGAAATATCCCCATGGGCACAATCTATAATTAAATTGAGTTTTTGAAATGAAAGATAAATGTGTGGTAGAATATAGTTCATCAGATTATTAGATAGGGATCATAAAAATATAACTCACTGTCAAAGTATTATTCAGTTGGAGGAAGGGATGATTATCACATTATGCTTTATAGTTTTTTTATGAGGGTTTATATCATGCATAAAATGTCTTGCACACTCTGTAATTATATAACTCTGAATTTATACATGGGTTTTAAGACAATAGATATGTTCTAAATAAGATTTTATCAATTTAATTATTATATGTAATCCCCATATAACATAAAAATGATTATATTATTAATTTTAAGACTTTTATTTGTTTAAATATTAGTCTTACAAAATATAAATTAATATTATTAAAATTAAATTATAAATTATTTTTTCCATCTATCCATTCGACATGTTAATCCAATAGATAATTTATTAAAACGCGAATAATATAATATATCTTAAAATAAATATTAATTTTTATATAAATAAATAATGAAATACTATATTCCCTAAAATTGTGAATGTATATATATTTTTATATAAATTTAACAAAATAAATATTTATATCACACTATTCACAATACTATATAGTATATAAATATATATTTATTACATTGTAAATAACAATTAAACAAGGGATAAAATTAATGTCAAATATTATTTACATTATTAACACATGATAAATGATTTACAATAAAGAATACATAGAAAATTATTATTCAACAAACCAAGAATAATATATATTTTAATATTAAATTCACTCAATTTTAATTACATTCTAGAAAAACACAGTGGGTAAACGTTTTGGCACATTCCATTGTGGAATTAAGTGAATTTACCAAAGGTATAATATTATTTTGTTTTCAAAAGGACCTCAAAGAGATAAATTTAAATGTAGAAAAAAAAATTCTTATAAATTATAATTTATAATATAATCATATTTTCATTTTATATCTAATAAAGTTGGATACAAAATAGAATCATCAACCAGTATACACGATTTATCCTATTTTTCATTTTTATGTTAAATCATTTATAAACCATTGTAGTAATTAATTTTGTCGTACATATCCATAGTAATCAATGTTAATGAAATCTATTGGTACATTATTTTGGAATGGAGAAATCCATTACTTATTATATTAACATCATATCACTTAAATCCCACAAAATGTATAATTCTACAATGTGGGAATATATCAATAAGGTTTTCATAAATACACAAATGAATAATATTCATGATATAAATTAATTAAAATAAAATTTTTATAGAACAATACACATGTTCACATTTTAGAATACTCAATTACATATATGACCATTAATATTCTTATTAGTTGGTCTACCCTCATAACCTCCCTTTTTGGGGGTACCATATATGTAAATCATGAGAAAGAGTAATAATGACTACAAAAACTCTACAACCAAGTAGAAAAAGCATCATTATTTCATCATATTTATATTATCTAGTATATCAAGAATATGTTTGAGAATGATATCACAACATCTCTTGGTTTCCATTATAATAATGAATTTTATTAAAGTTTGATGGAAAAATACTCTAAGGAAATTATCATATAACGTCATGTAGAATAATTTTCATTATATTTTAAGATGTTAATATATATTCAATTAATAAAAAGTAAAATATTCCTTTTTAATTTTGACCCAACTCAAGTATTCCACACATTCAATATATCCAACTAATAATATTTTAAAACATCATAACTAAGACATAATAATATTAAAATTTTGGAGGTATGATTAATTCAATTATGATTTTGATGTTCATATCTGGATACTCTACTTATTTTGACTTTATATCATTGATTATAATTTCCAATATAAAATATCCTCAAGTATATATCATTTTTATTTTTTAAATAATTTTACATCCTAGGTAGTATCATTTTAATTATATTATAATAGTATATATTATTATAATATTGTACAGTTTTTCTACAAATCAAATTAATGGAACAAGTCATTTCCTATTCTTCACTACTCTGTAAACTACAACAAAAACCCCAATATAAATGGTATATATTGATATCGATACCACATTATTTAATAAACTCATATCAATTATTTCATTAGACATACTAAGACATTAGATCAAATTAATCTAAAGAATGGGAGGTTTTTATATCCCCTTGATTACTGGAAATCCAAAATTTCCATGTTTTATTAATATATCCATTATACATTTCTAATTACTGTTATGAAATTATAGCTACTTATTATGTAGTTATCTAGGTTCTCTTTTATATTTTCCTATTGTGCTTTATGAATCAAAAATATCAAATCCCAATATATATCATTTAATTTCTAATAGTTTTAATCTCTTAAATATATGACGGTTTATTTTTACTAATAATCTCTTTAGGTTCCACATCACATTATCTTGAGTTATTTATTCCCTATGAAATACGAAATCATTTACCTATGGAATTGATAAATTTTTAATTTACTTATTCTACTTTATCAATGTATATACAATGAATTGATCATGGAAACCTCATATATCTATCTTACAAATATATTTTCAGCTAAAACATTTGCCACTAATTAATGTGATTCATGGAGTAATAATTTTTCATCTTAGTGGTAAATAAATATGTTAAAAATATCTTTTTTCAGGTTATATCTATATTTTAACATAAAAAATAAATAACTCCCACTAAAATATTCCATTCATAAAGTTCAAATACATTGTTTAAAAATCCATATTTTCAAAAAATTTCATCCGAATAAATATTATTTTATCTAGATGAATGATTTAGCCCTTAAATAGACAGTATCATTCAGACCATGTTAGCATCAATTCATGTCTCAAAACCAACTAATTATGTCATATAAAAAACATCCTAAAGGATTAAATTAAATAATGTTGTCGTTAAATTAATTTTAACGTTTTCATAATCACATATTTTTTCTATAAAATGTATATTAAAAATGAATTTTATAAAAAAAATAGTAGGAAAATGTTTTTTATCATTATCAATCCCTTTACATCAATTGAACATGTCAGAAAAAACATTTCATATATGTACTAAAATTACCTTAAATTTAATGTTTATTCATGAATAACTAAAAATATAATTTGATTAGGGAAGAGAAACCATCAAAATAAAAAGTTCTATTTTGATAAATGGATTAATTTTCTAAATTTATATAACCTTTTCATCATTATCTTATATAAATTTACTAATTATTTATAGGATATGTGTTAATTATTATTTATAAATAGTATATCACCAAACTAAGTGGTTGTGGACCCATATCTATTTCTATTTATATTTATTATTTAGTAAATTTCTCTAGAATAACTCATATAATTATATATCATGTATTTTATACTCAAATTGAATCATATCTGTATATGGAACTTTGAATTCATTGATATCTATCTGTTCCCAAATGTACTATATAATGGTATGCATCCTATTCATGAAATATTGTATTTCACCAAAATAATCAATTTATATATTAAGTATTAAAATAATACGCTATATAAAAAATAAGATTACTAATTAATATATAATTTTTTTTAATATATATTTTTTTAAATTGTGAATTAATTAAAAAATATTATAAACATAAAAAATAGTGATATAATAAATTCATTTCATATTATTACTTATATGATACCCATTACTCGTTATATTTTAATATGGTTTTCTTTAAAAAAAATAAATTTAAATCTTGTCTTAATTGTTTATTTTACTAATTATAATAAAAATGGCATTTATTGTAGATCCTCCTTGAACTAACATCATAACTCTGATAAGTATATGCTAATGTATGTGTTGGAATAACTCCACTAAAAATTTTATTGATAAATGGAGGAATTTTAAATATATATTTTCAATAAATCCATAATTTTACAACATAAATTTTTATAATATTATGATTTATAGATTTATTAACAAATTCCACAAACATGTAAGTGAATTGTGTAATTTTATATAAATAACATTATTTATTTGTAATATTTATATCATAGATATTAAATTAGAAGGAGTGAATCATAAAAAAATTAATATAAATTATTAATAAAGGTTTTAAATAAAGAAAATTATATTATTAATGCATAATAAATAATTACTAAATTTTTTGTAAAGTGATTTAGGCTTCAAAAATGTGTTTTCATCTAAATAATTAATTTAAATTCATTTTGATGCATGAAATGTAATAATATTTTATTTCATTTCTAAAAATTTTATTTTTGTGAATTAATATAATTTCATTAATCAAAATTTAGACATTATCATTGGAAAATGTTTCCAGAATTTTATTAAAAAATTTACCATTTCAATGAATAGTGAAAATATTGTTTCTTCTAAAACTATAACTTCTTTTCGTTAAATAAATTAATTTAAATATTTTAACTATGTTTAAAATTTTATCATAAAAAATTATTTAACATTTTATTATAAATTAATCCATTAACTACATTATAATTATCATTATACTTGAATTTTTTATAAGTTCATTTTAAAGCTTAAAACCAATTCAAAAAAACATAAATACTATATTTATAATATTAATAAATTATATTATTCTATACGAATTAATGGTTTTTTGTAATTTATATATTATATATTCAATAGAGTATTATAATATTATTTTTAAGGTTTTTAAAAGGAAAATAATGCATGTAAATTAAAATTTATGCTTAAAATGTTTTTTCTAAAAACAAGTTTTTGTTGCATTTATTTATCATCTTTGATATTAAATTATAATATTTGTAGAAATTAAATTAGGTTAAATCTGTTACATATTTTTTATCTTGATAATTAATATAATTTATTTGGTTGACCTATTTTTTGGTCAAAAACAATTATAAAAAGGGTAATTTTTTAACCATAATTAAGGTTAAAAAAAGTTTAAAAGTGGGTTAAACTATGATTTACTAGTACTAATTTTGTATAAAAAATTATAATTATTATTTATTAAATATATTTTAACCTTATAATTTCTTAAATTCTATTACACATACATTTGAAACCACTTTCAGATAAATTGATATTCTATGTGTATCCCTCCCATCTCTTATAAAAAGTTACATCATATCCTTTATTTGTCAAAAAAAATAATCTTCAATATAATAAAATATTTATTCAAAAAAACTTTTTATATTAATTCCATTTATACGAGATTTTTTTTATTCTCTTAAGACTAATCTGTCATTGCTGAAGGTTTAATCCAAATGAGGTCTCTCAAATAAGATATATATATATATTAAAATATCTCTTTAAATTTTTCCTATTATTATAATTCTTATGTACCATTTTCACACATAATAAAATGTTTGATATGGTATTATAAATAAAATTAGATGTTATTCTAATGATGGAACCATCATTTCCCACCTCCTTTACACAAAAATAAAATTGAATGTATTTCTCGTGCATGTGTATAGATTGTTGTCTCCACATAGGGATACTATTAAATTTCCAAAAAAAATATTTTTTTGAAAGATATAAAAATGTATTAATGTTTATATTTTATATTTATGACTAAATTTTACTTCAAATGTAATATTATCTTATCAAAATTCTTACCATCCAAACAATTTAACAATGATAACATCAGTCCTGCATACTTATAGACAATCAGCTCAATGAAGTGATGTTATTATTTTTGTTTTCAATTTACATCGATGTTAATAATGATAGATTTAATAAATAAATAAATATATATATATTTATATAATTTTTATTCATAAATTTTTTTATTTATCTATTTTTGTTCCATCCATAAAAAAGATGAAACAACAAACATTCATACGTATGAACTACAATCTCCATAAAGTGATATAAATATTTTTAATAACTACTTGATATAAATAATTATAAATGTGTATATAATGTCTAAATATTAAAATTATTACAATTTTAGGAATCTACATATTATTTAATCCTGATCAAAGAAAATTCACTACAAATTCTGATCTGATACATTAATGAAAAAAGAAACACTAATCACCTAGAAATAAGGATTTAAATAATGAATTATACATTAAAATGTGATAAAATGTTATATGATGAACATATATGACATTAATAATGTGTAAATAGTTCTATTATATGATTATAATAAATTTTATTTTTTTATTTTAGAGTTTTAAAAACATGAGTAGAAATTCAAAATTGAGGTAAGGGTTCTTCATCAGAATTTATCTTTATTAAGATATGTTTAATTATATACACCTAATTATATTTATTATTGTATATATTGATACTAAGATATGATATATAATAAATAAATCCTAATTCATTGTATTTATGGTCAAAATTAAACTCATTTCATTAAAGTGGGATTTATTCAAATGTCACCAAATTGTAGTGGATTGTCGTCACAAGATGTCTTCTTTTGGACATATGTTAAGTTATACAACTATATTTTTTAAGAAGTTCATATTATATCCCCATTTAATATTTTTATCATAAATATAATTATATATATATTTATATATTTTTTAATATATTTTATTCCTTTCATCGGATTTATGACCCAAAAGTTATCAAAATAGTAATGGTTTTAAGTTACAATCTCATATTTACCAAGATTATTTATGCTTAATTTTATTAAGATAAATCTTATTATGTGTCTTTCCCAAATAATATTTATATTATTATAAAATATAAATTTCTATATATAACACCTTTTCCTCTCATCTCTTAACCATTATGTACTCAAGATACCAAAATAATGATTTTACAGAAAACCAAAATTATTTATCGCTTTGGTTGGGAATGATTTTCGACCATATATATATTTCATTTAAAACATTTTTCAAAAAAATTCCATTCCCTAAGGTTTTTATAGATTACTTTTAACCATTTTTTTTAATATTTATTTTTTAAAGGTTTCTTGTTTAATTTTTTTTAATGCGGTTTTTTAATCTTTTCCAGAAAATGTCAAAGGAAATTTTGTTTTAATGTTCACTGATTGAAGGGATTCCACCACCACCATTAATTATAATTTATTTTAATATTCCATTAAAGTTTTATGTATATAATTTAAATCAAAATATATTCATCAATATTTGTAAAATTTATAGATTTAAACTTTTATATCTATATGAAAATATATTTTAGTCAAGAATTGTTTCCATAATATTTTAATTAAATTTTCATATATAAATAATAGTGTTTTGTATTTTATAATTACCAAATATATTATCCATTGTTTCCCAATGTATCCTTTATTTGGAGAGTATATGGTTATGATGATGGATTATTGATTAATTACATTTTCTTTTCTATGGGATATGCATTAATGTAATGGTTAATTCATTTCTAATATTGTGGATTACATATAAATGGATAACGATTGTATGATAGGTGGGTTCATTATAGAATTCCAGTGCATTGAGTAAATTTTATCATTTTTATTAGATCAAAGGTACATGAGTGAACATCACCAATCAAAAATAGAGTATATGGGTGGTTATTCCAAGCCCAATAGGGGGTACATTAAAAGCTATTCCAAAAAAAAGTAGGTCATGGGAGGTAAACCCAATCCCAACATGTGATGAATGTTCCTATGGGTATCCTTGAAAAAATACATCTAAAATAATATTTATTAAATATTTTATTACAAACATTTATTATATGATCTTATGCCAAATTTATGATCTCATGGCTCATGTTCTTTGATTCCTTTATGAGTCATGTATTTTGAACTGCCAAGATTTGTTCCATGAACCAAGATTATACAAATATATAGGCATATATTTAAAATTTTAATATCAATTTCTTGTAATATTATTCTCATTATATACTTAAATATGATCCTTTACATATATATAGTTTTCTAACCCCCACCGAGAATCTAAGAACTCTGTTTCTTATGTTTCATATTCACCATGATATGATAAAATGTTTTATGTGTGATATATATAAGTTGGGTGCTAGTAATTATGATACTAGTAAGATATAAAGATTCTATTTTATATATCAGTTGTTTATTTTTGTAAATTTCAACATACAATCAAATTTTATAGTACTCTAATGGATTGTAATGATATGTAATGAATATATATCTAAAAAGATATAATATTTCGATATGTAAATTTGGGTATCTATTATTCATATCAAGGAATGGTTTAGTTATATTTTGAAATGAGGTTGATAAAAAATTCATAAGAACCCTTATGATAAACATAATTATAGGTTCACATCATATGTTATGATAAATAATAAAGTGTGGTTTCCAAGAAAATTCACCAAAATTTGGATACTAGAATGTCAGTGAGGATATGGAATAGATGGACCTTGGGTTAAAACAAAAGTATTGGACAGATTAGTTATTAAATCAATCATCACCAGTATATGATCAGTAGACCTAACACTGTACAAATTGATAGAAACACTTAGGTGATATACTTGGGAAAATCCAAATTTGAATTCTGGATCACTAAGAAAATTTTTATTAGATGATGGCCTTGGATGAATTATGTTAAATCGAGTGGGTTATATAATGAAAATAAGGTTTCATTATTTATATATAAAATAATCAATTTTCATAATTATGTAATTTCACAATATTATTATTGTCTCTCTGATTAATAATATGGGTTTTAGTTAATCGGTGGAACTTGGAGGAATTTTTTTAATGATGAATGTGATAGATGATGAAATTATTTCCATCATGAAGAACCAAATTAAGTTGGATATATAATGTTAAACCTTATGATTATTTCAAACCATTTATCTCGTTATATTTTTAATAATGTTAAAATAGGTTACATTCAAAATGTATAAAATAATTAAAAAATGAAGTTTCATTAAACAACAAGAAGAATGAAGAATCGGCTTCCAATATGTCCAAAATGGGGAAACAAATCATGGTAATTTCTCAAATTAATGGTAAAATTATTTTTGTGTTAAAAAAAATGACCTAGAGAAAGAAATTTTCTAGGAAAAATTACATGTTTGATAAATGTAATGGGCATGAATAGTCGTTTTTATAAGAATTCTACAAACGTTAAATATTTTTAATGTGAAATATATGAATATTATGGAAGTTTAAGTCATAGGTGGATTCTTGATAATTTTATTAGAAAACATGTATGAGAAAGCTTTTTTCTATTGACTATCAGTAGACTTTCGATTACATTAGAATTTTATTTTGTTTTTACAGTATTTTTTATTTTAAAAGTAAAGAACATGATTAAAGTGATGTTTCTAAATCTTGATACATCATTCATATTTTTTATTATAAGAATAAAGTTTTATGTAATATGATATTAAATATCAGGTAATGGTTTAAGAAGTAAGTAGAATGATTGATTTGTATATGTATTGGGAATTCATAATTATGTTATAAAAGTAATTTATCAATGATATTATGGTATAAGCATCTTGATTCATCTAAGAAAATTTCTACAGAGTTTTTCATTAAGGATTTCAAAAAATATAAAATTCTTTAATGGAATGGATGAGATCGTTCCCTAATGAAAAATTCACTTTTATTAAAAAAAGAAAAATTATGGACATAAATCTAATGTGAGCCATATTATAAGAATACCTTTTTATAAAGAAGAAAAATCTTCAACTAATCCATTAGAAATGATAATTTTATTTGTTGTAACCCCTTTTTTATCCTATTTTAAAAGAGTTGGACTCCCAAAATGTATGTTTGATGAAATATATCAAATTATAATGAGTGTCAATGTATTTCATCAATTTAATGTTAAGAATCAATGAGAGATCAATATTTCCACTTTTGAATGCATGAAAAATAGTTGTGGAATCATATTCCAACCACAAGATACACCACCATCATTATCACTATAATTTAACTACATTAATAATTCCATGAATTTCATCTTATAGAGAATTGGAAACATCACATTTACTACAGAAGCATTCAATGACACATACCATTTGATTTCAGTAGATAGCTACAAATCCAGTGTGTCTTGGATTTCCCTTTGAAGCACCATTCATATTTCTTTTTTTTCCACCCATGAAATGAAGTAATATTGATTAATTCTATAGTCACATAAGGAGGAGAAAAATTTCCTACAATTCCAAGATTATTAATATACATAACATCCTTCATATAGTTATTACAATGAACTTTTTTAAGGTAAAACAATCATTTAATATAAGAACTAATATTAAAAATAGATCATTAAAGGTTCAATTGAAAATTATGTTGTGTCATACTATTTAAGGAATGCCATATGCTATAAACAAAATCAATATAGGTAACTACAAACATGTTTTCAAGCTGTTGTGATAAGGTAAGATTAATACATGATTTCAAGTGAAATTGAACATTTACTGAATAGGGGAGTCAGACCTCAAACAGTTTATATGCTCTATTCAACAACACTGATGTAGTATCACATGCCATAAATTGTTCATTTTGGTCTTATTTGTTCTCATTTAAAAGCAAGAACCTAGAGAAAATTTTAATTCTAATATATTGGAGACACAATTTAGTCGAAATATTTTCATTCTAAAACCACATTGGTAATGAAATTATAGCTATAGAAATCTTTCAGTCATTATAATTACCATCCCAAGTGATTGGTGTTTATTATAACCAACCAGATAGTAATTTTAGGAAGACTATTTTCCATTGGAAGTATTATTACATAAAATCATGTCATCTTTATAGATTAAATTGTGGTTAGAAACCACTAGATGAATTGTAGGTGGAAGAGAAACAAGAGAATTATAGAAGTTCTCCATAATCGTGACATTTTTTTATAAAACATGCATTTGGAAGTTCAAAAAATGAACAAATATAAAACCTATATAGTTTTCTAGAATCAATACGAGATAAAAATTCATGTTATCCAAATAGATAGGGTTTGCTAATATGTTATAAAAATAATCCTTGAAGGCATTCCATATTGAAGAATCTATATAGTTTAAATATTTATAATTATGCATTCTTGAGAATAAAAATATTTTGAAACAAAAAAATATTTTTTTTAATTGATGAGATTACACATAAAATGTGCCAACAATGAATGATTAAAATTAATTTTTTTTGATTCATAAACCCCTATAATAAATTGTATGGTCACATTACTTCCTTGGTTCCGATATAAGATTTATTTGAACGATTCTTCCCCTATAAATGATGCTTATGATGGAAACAATATCTCCATTAATAATATAACCCATCCATTTATAAACAATGCTGTAGTAAATAAATTTTGATATAATAATGGATTTCGCAAGATAGATCCTTCTATACATCGGTATGGCTTTTCTATTCTAAGAAGCCAACTAGTTTTTTATTTGGGTTAAGAAATGTTTCAAATAAGAGGCCTAAGGTTTTCCCTAGAAAATAAGTACACTAAGTTATCTGAATGAGGTATCATATTCTATGATTCAAAGTTCATTGAAATTGTACATTTTTATAACAGCAATGATATTCTTTCAAACTTATAATAAAGACGTATCCATCTGATATCATGACAGGAGACTTTTTCAAAATTAATAAAACGCCCATGTTGTTTTTAATATTTATATTATCAAATTGAGTAATTAAAATGTTATCAGTTACCTATAGTAATTTAGTGGTATAATTTAATCCTCTCGCATCATAAATGGTATTAATCAGGTGATTTTCAACCTTGTAGATAATTTTTTTATTTAGATAATATTTATAAATTGAAAAAATAATTGTAGAGAGAGGATTATATTATCTCACTCCTCTCTAGTGTGTAAAATAAATATCTAGAGATCCATTTATAATAATTGAAATATGTGTTGAGCTTAGTAGGACTTTAACTGAATTTATGTGTGACTCATTAAATAAGAATATGGATATGAAATTAAAAATTAACACATGTCCATTATATTAAAATCATTTTTAATATCAAGATTTATAGTATTATTACCTCCATAGATGGTTTTCTTGAGAATGTTAACACATTTATAAGTGGTGAGAATAAAATCCAATATTGTTATTCCTTTACTAAATCCAATATTCTTTGAGGTGAAGTTTTTATTTGAAATTATGGATATAGTGTTTGCAATAATTTACCCAATAATTTTTTAAATCACATTAATAGAAGTCGTAGGATGAAGAGATGTATATCATTTCATTAATAACTTATGTTATGAGAGAATGGAATTGAGAATTGATTTCCTAAGTAAGATTCAATCTTTTAAAAAAAGTGTGAAAATACACCAAATGTAATGTCGAATAACCTCCCAAAATTATTGCGATTAGTGGTTGGGGTTGCCATCTAGACAAGGGGGGTGTCCCATGTCCTGAACAAATGTATAATTCTTCATCTCAGATGAAAGTGGAATAAAATTATACCTAGTATTTTATATATGATTAAAAAATTTGGGAATGTAATCTTAGAATATATCATAATTTTTTGTGGAACCTCAAAAAATATTTTCATAAAAATATACAACATGCAGAACTAGCTCATTTACATTTTCAAAAAAATCCAATCATTATTTATAATCTCCAATGAAATATTGAAATTACTTGTATAATTATAGAAGTTCAAATAATATATAGTATCTATCACCATACTTAATCCATTTAACATTAATGGTTTCCCTCTATAACCCATCATTAAATTTTAAAATTTTATTATATTAATTGCAGATCACATTTTCCTACTCAGTTCATAAGTAAAATTCACTACCATTATTCCATTATTGAATAATAGTAAATAATGATTCAAATACTCAATGTTTATGTTTTTTTTTGAAAAATTCTTTTATCCAATGTTCTATTTTCCCCATGTGAAATTTAAGAAATATTGTACAATATATGAATCATCGCTTCATTTAATATGCATCTAGGTATCATTCACAAAATTTTGAAATTCTGGGTGTAATGACCACAAATATTTTTATCTAATGGTAAAAGGTGGTTTAGCCTCTCCTATAATAATATAATCCTAGATAGAATGATGATCCAAAATTATTCTTGTATGGCTGGTGCAATAAATAGAGTCCCAAGATTCATGGTAATCATCGTAGAAAAAATTCACAATCCAAATGTCTATCTAGTATTTTCTTTGTATTCTTTCTGTACAATGTGTATTCGGATCCCACCAAGTTAAATTAACAGAGGTTTTTTTTCAATAAAATTATTGAACTCTATTGTACATATAAAATTATTATTAATCACATTTATCTCATGAAGACTGAGTATAATATTGAATTCTTCTAGAATGATCATTTGGCCATTGATTGATCCTCATATAGATTGAAATGTATTCATTATCCTGCATAAGTCTTGATAACAGTTATAATAATGAATAGAGGCAATCTAATTTTATACACCACTGAACATAAAACACAATGTGACCATCTATTCAGAGGAGTTCACAAGATATATAATTTACATAATTTAATTACCTAGGTCAAAGATCATTTTAATATCATTAGAATACGTACTAATTCCAACCAAATGTTATCACATTCATTAAAAGAATTTAAACTTACAGTTAAAAAATAATTGTTTTTAGATAACCCCAAACGTTATGTTTTATGAATATTAAAGAATAATTAATGATAAATAGATATTTTACGATTAACTAGGACCTAACAATTCTAGAATATGATATTCCTTTATGGTTTTTTTTAGAACCACCTTTTTCTTCCTTTATCTGATCTTTATCCTAGATAATTTCTTAGTATGAGTAACCATTTTCATAGTAATTATTGGTCTATCACAAAATCCAGTATTTGTAGTAGTTGAAGGAACTCCCTTTTTATGCCCATCGTTCATAGAATGTGTATTTTTATCAAATCTGTATATATCTTATTTTCCAAAGTGGACTCCATTGGGATTTCATCCATATTTATAGATCCATAAATCACTATAATCTCTTAAAAAATCTGGTTATTCTAATAATTCATAGGTGAATTTTTAGAAAAAATTCTTACATTCCCTTTATAGTTAAACTACACAACACCATTTATTTTTGATCAAAAAACAATTGTATTTTCCAAAAAAATCATTACATTATACATTTGATTTGTTGTCTACTGTTTTTTACGTGGTTGAAACAATAAGATGAATTTTAAATCTTCCATTAAAAATTGATAATTTTGAATTTTGGGAATTTGAGTGAGGTTATATGTGTTTGAACATCATGAAATTATGATATCAGGTGTGGGTTATGTTTCGATCAATGTTTCAAGGCCTTTGGAAGAACTAAATTAACCATGTCCGTTTCAGGCATATGGAAATCACTAATTTAGAAAATTCATGTAATAACCCCCTTTAATACGTGAATTAGTTCCATAGGGTGTGGCCTAGTGGATAAAATATGTGAAATACTAGGGGGTCATACCCCATGGAATTCAAAATATGTGTCAACTACGCGTCATGAATTTGGATCATGAAATGAAACTTGTTTATGTCTTGAATCACATGGGATAGATTTTTAATGATTGTTAGCAAGGGATTGACCCATCATCTCCTAGAAAAATGGGATGATGACAATCACAATAGAAACACTTGTTTATTTATATTCTTGGTCATTCAAATGTTTGTATGGTTTCAAAGTTGTCCTTAACAAACCTGATACCAACATGTAACATTTATTTATTTAGTTCCAACATTATAAATTGTAAATGAACACTAATTTATTTTACATTAATAGACATAGTATTTATTGAATGTTTTGTTCGTTGCCTACATAGTATATCTCACCCCCTATCCAAGAATCCATTGGACCCTCATTTCTAGTCAGAAGCCTCAAGTGCATGGGTAGGAATGCATGAGGCTATATGACCTAACAATTTGGGAAACTTTTTATATGGCTCCCATGTGGGAATTTTATAAAGTGGTATTAGAGGTGTTTTTTCCTTTTTTATTTCCGTCTTGGATTTTTATACAAGAGGATATGAATGTTTTAACACAAGGTAAATATTATTGTCTGGGAGTGATCAACCCACGTATGATGAAAAGTCTATGTAATCCAATGTGGGATTATTTTCCATTCATTTTTCTGTTATAGGTGATTATGATATGACCATGTGATATTGGTGTAATTTCAATTTCTTAATAATTTATGAGATTATTTTATTTTACTCATAGTCTAATATGATATATAAGTAAGATTAAATACATCATTATAAGAAATTAGAGATTCAAATTCTGTTCCTATACCATTTCACGTAGTTACATTGATAGATGTGCCTCATTTGATTTTTTATTATTCTTATCAGTATACCAGTTTTGGTGATTATTTATCATTCATTGTATATATACAATTCTTCTATGGATTCATGATAATATAGTGGAAGATCATGATACTGTAAATTTTTCCATGTTAATTATATATATTCCTTTTTATAGCATGAATTAATTTAGTAAAGAAATATAGTTTATTAACTAAAATGTCTACCTCAAACTAAAGGATTTTTACTACATAGATTGGTGGAATAATTATATTTTACTAACCAAATATGAATTGTTTATCCATAATCCATTTATTTCATGAGATGAAACATGTAGGTTTTGGTTAAATGTGGTCCAACATACAATCTATAATGTGTATGTGTTCTTTATTAATGGGGAAATGTTAATACATATAATCCAACCACTGTATAAGATATTTTTATACCATGATATCATTATGTAAATATATAATCTGTTTAAATATGACATTAAATGAATTGATTTATAATGGATATTTTTTCTTGATAAGTCCCATGTGGGTAAGTCGTTACCTATTATAGTGATGATATAGACTTAATTCGATCCAATTAGGTCATTAGGGGTGATTTTTTCCTAATGAGACATACCCAAAGGTGTAATTTATTTTTTGAATAATTGTAAGGGACCTCATAAGTTATCATTTTTTTGATATTCCGTAGTACTTATCCTCATGGGGGTATTATTATGCCTTGTAAGGATGCATTTTTTTCATTCCTATATCCACTTATATGATGTTATGTATTAATTTGGAGTGGTATATAACTATAAAATTTCAATATAATTAAAAAAACCATTCATATGATATTAATATTTACTTATATGAGTCATTAGTTAATTAAAATGAAAATCAAACCTTGAAGTTTGTTTTCCTCTATATATTGGAATTAAAATTTTTTTTTTCATAGCCCAATTATTAGAAAATTATTAGTAAATAAAAATAATTAAATAAAAATGTTAGAAAATTAAAAAAATTTCACGTGAAGATTGTTGAATATTTAATGCATGAAAGGCAGATTTAATATCATCCCTATATTTACTTGTTGAATTAAAAAAATAATGATCTAAGTAGTTATCCCTTATGACTATTACTGGTTGGTCTTCAATATAAATTAGTTGATAATTTTTAAAAAAACATTAATATGGTTTTTTATCTCACCCCACATGAAAGGGTTAATGATTATATTAATTTGATAATTTTTTGGAAATGGGAACATGACTGCTCCCATATTATTCTTCTTCTATCACAAGAACCAAAATGATTGGCAGTAAATCCATGTGATATATTCGAGATGACTCTAATTTAAGTATTCATTGCCTTATTTTAAAAAGGAATGGCGTGGCCTACTTTTGGTAGTTCTATCATATATTAATGATTCCCAAAATTATTGGATGAGTTTTTAGTTGTTCTGTTTATTTCTGGTGTCATTTCATTCAAGAAGTATTATAAGTTCAAAAATATTAGTTGGGTAATAGGATTCATTGTGAGGTCAATTTCGATTGTTTAGGGAGTGGGAATCATGCAATACTATTATTTCATGGGATATAAGAATCAATGGAAAAGTCAACATCTTATTTGGTTGGATGATCTTTTTTCTTCTTTAGTAATGGAATACACAGAAAATCCTCAGCCATATTAACCGTCATATGGGATAGTGAGACTCTATAAAAAATATTACACATGTGAAATCAAATATTGTGATTCATAGGGTCAATTGTTCTATGAATAGTTTCTAATGATGTGTTTCTAAGTTGATAAAATCTTGGGTTAGTGTGTGTTGATATACATAGTACCCGTTGATATGAAAAACAAATTGTGCAATGAATCATATGTGTTCAAAATAACGTATTCAAGCAATGAACAGAAGCACTAAAGTCACAGGTTGCCAATGAGGTTGAGTGAATTGGGCGTTAAGGGAAATCTAACTCTTCCAAATGTTTGGGATGATTTGGTAATAGAATGGGAGTCATAACACAATTGGTTTGGATGGTTTGGTTTTTATGCTTTATATTAATATGTATGTAGACATAACTCTAGAGGAGGGTCATACATATATCTCATTGTTACAACTACACACTTTTCAATGATGTCGTCCAAAACAGGTTTAACTGTTATTCCTTATGAATAGTTGAATATTATTGGTTAGGGACCATGATGGGAACATCATATTGGATATAACTGTAGTATATTTGGTCTTTTGGTAAATTATTGATGACCTCTTAGTTCACTCTCTTCTATAAAATAATCATGCCTCATATCATGACATTGTTCAGGGTACACTAATAGGGTATCCATTATCCATCAAGATAGAGAAATAATTTAAAACTATATTGGATCAATTAATGGACTGTCTTAGACTTTTAATATTGGAGAATGGTTCAGATTAGAGTTTGTGTTTTCTTTATAGATATTTTTATTCCCATGTATGAATTCCTTGGACAGACACAGGGCCACCACCCATCTCTTTAATAAAATTCTATTTGGCTCAGTCAGTGTTATTTTTATATAGACATCATTAAGATTTATATATGATTCACTTTAAAAATATTTAGTATGGGATACCTTAGATGATCCCCTTTGGCATCAATTGATAATTTTGAGGTAGCCCAAAATTCAATCGACCTCGGATGAGATTTTTTAAATGTTACAAATCTTGTGTGATGGATAAGTTATACAACCATATCAATAACATGGAAGGATTACATAAATGAATGATTGGTTGTGATAAGTCATAAAAATAGAGTTAGGCTCCATGAAAAGGATTCTAAAATAAAACTCATGTTCATGGATAATATTTTCGAGTTTGATTGTTCAAAAATAAGTAGAAAAAAATAATTGTTTTCCTGATAGGCAACTACTAGTGACATGGATTTATTTCATTTTTGTTCAATGAATGTTGTTTGTGAGGAATAGAATTAAAGAAAATTTTCCAAATGAGTGGTTCTAAGGGAGATTTCATTTGGGGTTTATTTGAATAGTCATCATATAAATAATAATTTCTTGTTGATTTGGAATCAATCATTTGATTCGTCAAAATACATTCCTCAAGAATCATATAATGATAAATCATTATTCATTGAGAGAATATGAATAATGAGTATCATGAATTTGAATAGGCCATTAAAATCTATAACATATGGTTGGAGATTCATGGGATGGATGTGGAAAGATATGATGATGTGGTCACAAATTATATTATACGGGATGAGGTAGGAATTTTCTTGATGATATATTTTTAATAAGATTATTGGATCAAGATTCTATGTATTATGTATCATTTTATTAAAGGTGTTTCTTGTAGGTATGTTGGAAATTTTAAACCCCACATGGCCATTAAATGAAATTCTCACTACTATGGTTGGTCAGACCATGTTTTATTGTTTTACCCAAGGATTATTAGGTACAATATTCTCTATATTGTGGAGGTTGTAACATATACTATTTTGGAATGGGTAAAAATGAAAAACAAATTTGAATTATTCATTTGATGGATTGGTCGTTTTCAATTAAAATAACCTAAGTGAGGATATTAGGGGTTTAACATTATGAAATGATATTTTTAGATATGTTTTATATTTCATATTATGCCTAAGGAGATTGGGGGAACATTTTATGAAGAATGGTCATGAAAGGCTATTGTAAATAGCTACTATAGGAAATTAATGTCATTACTAAAATTCCTGACATTAATCAATTTCCTATGTTTTGGATTATACGATATTTATTGTAGAATCCTAAGGGGATTACCCTAAGGAATTCATAATGTGTATCTGGTTCACATCAAGAATTTTTTTCATGACATGAAATGAGTACACATCATGAATCATATGGTATGAATTTTTAATAACATTTATCATATGATTAGTGCCTAATTTTATCATGCAATACAAAGGAATCCATCTCAGTAATGGATCATCCCCCTCTCATAGGGGCCCTTGTATCTCCTCTGTTTGATTTCTGGATCAAGAATCATTGAATGGATTGGATAGGCCACTGTAGGTTCATGTGTCCTCTTTTATCATTCCATTTTTTTGACATTCTGAATAAATATAAAATAAATATGATCTATTTTCCCCAATTTTATGGATTCAATCCAATATTCCTATTTTCCTCATTTATACTCAGTTAATGGATGATAATGGGTGATAGGAACTAACATTGTATAAGATAGATGGTCTATATTTTTCCCCAAAGTCTCATCATTTTTAATATGAATCGTTGTACTTACCATGCTATAAATTTTCTGTGTTTCCCATTAAATGTGGAATTAAATATGTAGAACCAAACTCCTCAAATCACATAGAATTTATTTTTATCATTTTCTACCATAGATTTTTCTCATTTAAATTAATCCCCCCCATTTGTGTGTTTCTTATATGTATGTTTCAACTATTCATATCTGGGTAATTAAACCACCCACATAGGGTTCTTCTAAAATGATCATATTTATAATTATTTCTTAGTATTGATCACGTTTTTTGTGAGATTAATAAACCCTCTTTTAATGAATAGTTAACTTCAATTAATGAAATTATAATGATAAGATCATCCATGTTTAATAATAAAACACCCTATGAGGTGTTCTATCTTCCTTAATAAAGGAATGAAATTGAATAGAATATGTAAATGATAAATGGTAATATACCCATTATGTATATTTAAAAACTCATACTGAATTCATGTACATGACCTTCTTTATTACATACATTTGAAATGTGTTATGGAATTTTTTATAACATGTTTTACCTTCTTTCATAAATTTCATTAATTAAATGAATTATATTTTCTCCTAAGTGATACTTAGATTCTTATTTATAGAACCCTTTATATGGTCTATTGGGATGATTCATATTACAAATGGAATGAGGTATATTAGGATTAAAAAATTTAATTACATGGATTGGATAAGTAGTTATTAAATTTATGTTATTTATTGATAAATATTTTGGATTCCATTTCATAGAACTCTATGGATGTGCTCATATGAAATATGTTTTCTTGATTCTCATTGTGATACTTGTGTTTCCTTTATATGGAATACCATGGATGGGATCATAGGGAATTTGGATGTTATGATAAATACTTGGGTATCCTGTTTATATAATTCCAAGTATAATATAATAAATTTATAGCAATACATTACTCATTAAGTAAAACTTGGGTCCCCCCTAATGAGATTCCTTGAATGGGATTAAAGGATGTATAGATTCTCTCATGCACATTTTTTTTATTAAAAATGATTCGTGGTATACACTTATTTGGATATCAAAAAAATAATAAATCCCTAGAATATATGAATGGGGGAAATTTCCCTTATTCAATTTTGTCCCTGTGGAACCTGAATGTGACTTATTCCAAAAATTTATTTATTCACTTCATTATTCTATATACCTGAACACTATTGTTTTTAATATTCAGATACAAAATAACATTATATATCATTAGTGGTGACCTATTGAGTATATATCACACACTAATCAGGCTGTCATTACACTGGATCACCCAGACAACCCTCTAGTTAGTATGTTCAGGTTTAGGGATTATTTTGGGTATGTTTATTTGTATATGAGAGATTAAAAGAACTTGAATTATCCATATCCCATCATGCACATTGAGTTATCACTTTATAATTTTTGATCATTTTTATTATACCTGTAATATTCAATATTGTGTATCCTACATTACGATGACTTCTATGATTATATAGCCTCATCTAGACATGACTGAATGATTACATATTTGGTATTATAAACATTATCAGTTAATTACTATTACTTTCTTCTATAATTTTTTTATTCATATTGTAATGAATCGAAATTTTGAATAAATCTTGTTTCCAAATTTTGTGTGTTATTTTATTTTTTAAACTCAAGAAAACAGTTTCATTTGATAACATGAGTATAATTAAAATGGGACCGTTGGTTTTTGACTGTTATATGATTGTTGGTCAATATGACCGCTGGAAACTGAACGTTTCAATTACTATCTCTAAATACAAGAGATTTTGGTTAATTAATATTGAATGAAGATCGTATGGCCTCATCCAGTAGTCTCGGGTCAATCGAAGCCCATCTAACAGAACATGGGAAAGAGGTAGCAACACTAGGTTTTTCTATCGACCAAACCAAAGCCCAAATTCATCGTATGAAGCTAGAACAGAATCTCCTTCAAGAGAAGTTTAAACTGATAGAAATTACTACTTGTGCGATGTTGGCCGAGGCTCCCTTGGATTCTCTCACCTTAGTAGACCTTACACTTAGGTCCTATGCTGTGGTTATAAGGTCTATTTAAGGAAACCGTAACTACCTTGTGTAATCCTTTGTTTTAAATAAAAATTGTGATTTCTCCTTGTGATGAAGTTTCTGAATTTTCAAATGTCCAGATAAATATAGTATGCATATGTTTTGTGAATTTTAGAGGAATTATATTTTAAAAAAATATTTTGAATAAACCTTAAATAATTAAAAATGTGTAATGATTTTCAAAAAAAGGTCTTCTACAATAATGTTCAGTACAAAATTTAGAGTATAATAAGATCAATATAATTTTTGAAGAATTTAAATTATGAATAGTGATTTTATGATTAAAATTATTAATGTGACCAAAGGGACTAGTAATCTCACTTAAAAAAAGTATTAAAAAATTCTAGGCACCTTGATTAAGTAATGTGATTCAATAAAATGGTTAAATAACGGTTTCATAAATTATTAGTCAAGTATTAGTTTTTTCGGGTGAATAGTGTTTTTAATTAAGAATTAAATTAAAAATATTTAGAAAATTATTTTTGTAAAATGGATTTCAATTTTGAACTCAGAGCATCGATCTTATGTTAAGGTAATTTTTGGGGATTTTTCTGAAAAAAATGGATTTTTGTTGAATAGTGTATTTATTTAGAAATTATATTAAAAATATTTAGAAAAATATTTTTGTAAAATTTATTTCATTTTTGAAATCAGAGCATCGATATTTGGTTAAGGTGAAATTTTGGTATTTTTCTGAGAAAGTTGAATTTTTAGTGAATAGTAAAAATACAGTTTTAGGGTTTCGGTATGTTTGATGACATCATAACTGTGTCATGAATATGTCATGAGATATTTTAATGGTTTGAAGACCAAAGGTGATTAATTTTTGTATGGGGGCCCCATGTGGCCTAACTCCATTAGAAATACCATGGGAGAGCCCATGGTTTTGAGAAAACCACTTGTGAGGTGTCCCTTGGCCATTAATGCTTTGTCCCCTCACTTTCCCTATAAATACCAAGCCATCCTATCATCCATTCGACTCCCAACTCCTTCCCAAAAAAGATCTGGTCTCATTACTTCCCAAGTAGTCCTCCCAAGGTTCCCCCAAGCCTTCAAGGTCCCAACCTTCAAGTTTTAAGAGTTACGTTTAAGGTAAGAGATCCTACCTCTCTCTTTCTTTTCAAATAATCTCTTTTATGTCATTTCTTTTATGCTCCATGATCATATATTAGAGGATTTTCTTTTTATATTCCTATTACTTCCCTTTTCATGTTCATGTGATGAGAGACCCCCACTTTATATCATCAATTAATTTTAAGATAGTTTAACTAGCGTCGTTAGGCTGCTGACTCATTAATGGATTCGTTCACCTTTCTCATTTTTCAATGTTCTACTTTCATGTCAAGCCTTTCAAGTTCATTTTTATTATTTTAGGGTATTATCTCTATATCTATCATACTAATATTTTATTTTCATATTATTAGAGACCCTTTTTGATCTCTTCAATTCATTTTTGTTGATGTCAAGGTGATGCCGTTAGACAGCCGAATTTTTAAGGGATTCGTTCACCTTTCTCATTTTTCAAAGTTCTAATTTCATGTCAAGTCTTTCAAGATACATTTTATTATTTTGGGGTATGATCTATATATATATAATACTTATATTTTATGTCCATATGATGAGATACCCGATTTGATCTCGTCAATTCATTTTTTATGTTTAGGTGACGCCGTTAGGCTGCCGAATTTTTAAGGGGTTCGCTCACCTTTCTCATTTTTCAATGTTCTACTTTCATGTCAAGTATTTAAAGTTCCTTTTTATTATGTTGGGGTATGATCTACATATCTATCATACTGATCTTTATTGTTCATATTATGGTATACCCTATTTTATCTCGTCAATTTATATTTGTTGAATTTGGGTGATGATGTGAGGCTTCCGAATTTTTAAGGGATTCGTTCACCCTTCTCATTTTCAAGTTCTATTTTCTCGTCAAGTCTTTCAAGTTCATTTTTTTTATGTTGGGGTATGATCTCTATATCTATCATACTGATCATTGATGTTAATATGATGAGATACCCCATTTTATCTCGTCAATCCTTTTTTTGAAATTTAAGTGACGTCGGTAGGCTGTCGAATTTTCATAAGAGAAATCTTATTTTTGTCTTCCTTTCATGTTCTTCATTTCATATGGTATATCTTTCAAATTTAATTACCATGTTCTTAAATCCTATATATTTTGTCCCCCAAATTTTTTATGGATAATTTATGAGTGGGTGACCCATGTCCCCTCTCTTTTCAATGTTTTCTAAAAGCCTATAACATAACCATTATGTTGCAGAATTTTCTTCTCAAAATGTCTTTATTTTTTAAAAAATTATTTTATTTTATTAAGTGAATACTCAAAGACCTTTCTTCAACATAGGTATTCACATATATATCAATATTTTCTATTTTAATTCTTGGATTTACATTCATGTGACCCACATTCCTTTTTCCATGGGTTTAAAGTGACATAAGGATCATGTCTTTAAAGCAGTTTTTTTAAAATGTAATAACTATGAAATGAAACCCATTTCGTTTTTCCGATATGGGTTTTTTATAAAATATTTGATGATGATATATGTGTCTCAAATGATAATAATGAAAAATTTAAGGTTTATCCCCGATATCACTCCTATGCATTGGGTAAAGACTTAATCTCTAGAGATGACCATTTTTAACGACGCCTTGGTGAATAACCTTGGTAATTTTTAATGAAACCTTGGGGATGGACCTTAGTGAAACAGAAATGATTTTCAATATTAAATGTTGTAGCCACATCTTCAAGTTATAAAATACATTATTTTTATTATGATATTCCTCGTGATTTATTTCTCATGACATAAAGTTCTTTTTCCTGACATTGTTGATGTTTCTCAAGTTCACATATTAAATATTTCCCCTTTTTTCCCTTATTGGGCCTTCTGCTCACCCTTTCTGTTGATTTATGTCCCCAAGTTATGAGATGCAGTAATTAATATAGGATGAACATAAGGAGAAGCCTTTCAAGTGTTTAAGAATAATGTTTTATGTTTTCATGTTTTAAGTTCCTGGTTTCCAAGACACTAAACCTTATAGATCCTCGGTTTTGTAAAATTTAATGAAAAGTTATGTTATAAAAAGACAGGATGTCATAGTTGGTATAAAAGGATGGTTTAGTTATTTGTGTAAATTAGGATATGAAGACATTAGGAACAACCCTATATAAAATTTTAAAATATAGGAAATATTCTTGGTATTTTGGTGAGTATTGAGTAAGGGATTTCCAAGAAAATACACCCATATCTGGATACGAGCAGGTAGAGGTGGATCTAGCGCAAATGTAAATAGGGGTAGAACCCGAAAACACCACTTTGACCTAGACTCGAATGGGAACTGATACACGACAACAGACCTTGCTACACTCTTGGATATGACACTCTTGAGGGATATGCGTTGGTAAATTCATAAGCGTAGTATGAACCATTATTAAAGGAACAAAGATAAAATAAAATAAAGATTCACATAAGAATATATGATCATGGATAACCTAGTTTGGTACCTATGGGATAAAAATTTAGGGTATAATTTTCTTCTACAAGTTATCCTTATATTCTTTAAGTTCCATTCCTTGATTACTGGCAAAGTATTGAGCCCTTAATTGTACATTAGTTTCTTAGTTAATGGCAGTAAATGGAAGAACATGTCCCAACAACCAATGTGATAGGAAATGTGAAAATTGCCTTATTAATATGACAATGATGATTAGGGGATTTAAAGATGATAATTATTTTGGAAGACGTTCAATATTCTGGGACCCCTATTTGATCGAGGTAAATAGATTACTACGATACATTCTTTGAGGAGTAATGTTTGACTTATGTTTTGAAGAATCGATGAATTTAAGGTGGACATAGAGTGATTTAGGTTAAATATGGAAATTATTAACCTATCTTGGGGAAAATATGTTTAGGTCAACAACTTTTGTTATAATATGTTAGGAGTGGTTGATGTTGTTTGGAGATGAATGATGAAGTTTATTTTGGAAGACTATGTTATCAAATCCTTCTTGTGTTTGGGATTCAATATTAGTTTAGTTTATTTGAGGAATTTTAAGGACAGTTATTTATGGAATGGTCTATGATCAACTTTGGGTAGTACCATGGAACTATGAAAATTTAATATTAGTTTCCCTTCCTATGGGATTCTTTTTTTTTGAAGAGTTGTTTTATCTTACCCTTTCTATTTTTAGGATAATGTTTAAAGATAGAAGAAATTGATAGTTAATCTTTTGCGGATTACGTGACTCTGAAGAAGATGATTCTTGTGCTTTGACGAGACCAAGTGTTTTTGAATGCTCATCGTTTGGAGAAAAGATTAGATTCTGTAGAGTCTTATTAATGGATGAAACACTACTTGAAGGTAGGTATATTTCCTTGTTTTTTATTCTATGTAGAAAATGAATTCCTCAAAACTATGAAAAGGAACGTAAAAAAAACGTTGTCTTTTAACGTTTCCAACTGGGAAATCAAATATCGTTTAACCCATCATATGTTCATCATTTTCTTGTTTTTAACTTTCTCCTTATCATGTTTTCTATCACTCTTCCTCAGAACACGACCCTTTCTTTTCTGCTCCATGTCCATGTTTTCCTAAATGGAATCCTAGTATGGGTTAACTCAGGTGACCTTTGTACATCCCTTTATTTCATTTAACGTAATAGTTTTACTAACTCATTTTCCGATGTGGGACTTTCAATTAAATTTTAATACCCAATTTTAAAAATTTCTAGGACACAATTTCTTAAGGGGGGGGGGAAGATTATAACGACCCGAAATTTTGAATAAATATTTTTTCCTAATTATGTGTGTTATTTTATTTTTTATACTCAATAAAACTATTTCATTTGATAACATGAGTATAATTAAAATGAGACCATTGGGTTTTGACTATTATATGATCATTGGTCAATATGACCGCTAGAAACTAATTGTTTTGATTACTGTCTCTAAATACAAGTGATCTTGGTTAATTAATATAGAAAGAATATTTGATGGCCTCATCTAGTAGTCTCGGTCCAATCGAAGCCCATCTAACAGAACTTGGGAAGGAGGTAGCACCACTGGGCTTTGCTCTGGACCAAACCCAAGCCGAACTTCATTGAATGAAGATAGAATGGAATCGCCTTCACAAGAAGTTCAAAAAAATAGAAATTACTACTCGTGCGATGTTGGTCGAGACTCCCTCAGATTCTCTCACCTTAACACACCTTACACTGAGGTCCTATGCTGGGTTTATAAGGGGCAATGTAAGGAGACCGTAACTGCCTTGTGTAATCCTTTGTTTTAAATCAAAATGGCGATTTCTCTTTGTGATGATGTTTTGATTTTTAAAATGTCCGGATAAATATAGTATGAATATTTTTTTGTGAATTTTAGAGAAAGGATATTTTAAAAAAATGTTTATGTAAATCTTAAATAATTAAAAATGTGTAATGATTTTCAAAAAAAGGTCTTATATAATTATGTTCAGTAAGAAATTCAGAGTCTAATATGATCAATTTAATTTTTTATGAATAGTAAATTATGAATAGTGATTTTATGCTTATGATTAGTAATGTGACCAAAGGGATTAATAATCTCACTTAAAGAAAGTATTAATATAATCTAGTCACCTTGATTAAGTAATGTGATTCAATAAAATGGTTAAATAATGGTTTCATAATTTATTGGTCAAGAATAAGTTTTTTGTAGTGAATAGTTTTTTTTAATTAAAAAACAAATTAAAAATATTTAGAAAATTATATTTATAAAATGGATTTCAATTTTGAACTCAGAGAATCGATATTATGTTAAGGTAATTTTTGGGGATTTTTCGGAAAAAATGAATTTTCGGTGAATAGTGTATTTATTTAAAAATTAAATTGAAATTATTTAGAAAATTATTTTTGTAAAATAGAGTTCATTTTTGAAATCTGGGCATCGATATTTTTTTAAGGTGAAATTTAGGGATTTTTCTGAGAAAGTTGAATTTTCAGTGAATAGTAAAAATACAATTTTAGGGTTCCGGTATGTTTAATGACATCATAACTGTGTCATGATGATTTCATGAGATAGTTTTAGGGTTGGACGACCAAAGGTGATTAATTTTTGTATGGGGGCCCCATGTGGCCTAACTCCATGGGAAATACCATGGGAGAGCCCATGGTTTTTTGAGAAAACCACTTGTGAGGTGTCCCTTGGCCATTAATGCCTTGTCCCCTCACTTCCCCTATAAATACCAAGACATCCTCTCATCCATTCGACTCCCAAATCTTCCCCAACGATGATCTTGTCTCAATACCTCCCATGTAGTCCTCCCAAGGTGCCCCCAATCCCTCAAGGTCTCAACCTTTGAGTTGTAAGGGTTACATTTAAGGTAAGGGATCCTACCTCTCCCTTTCTTTTCAAGTAATCTCTTTTATGTCATTTATTTTATGCTCCATGGTATTATATTGGAGGATGTTATTTTATATTCCTATTACTTCCCTTTTCATGTTCATGTGATGAGAGACCCCATCTTTCTCTCATCAATTAATTTTAAGAAATTTTAAGTGGCGTCGTTAGGCTGTCGAATCTTTAATGGATTTGTTCACCTTTCACATTTTTCAAAGTTCTACTTACATTTCAAGCCTTTAAAGTTCCTTTTTATTTTGTTGGGGAATGAGCTCTATATCTATCATACTGATATTTAATGTTCATATGATGAGATACCCTTTTTTATCTCATCAATTCATTTCTGTTGATGTCTAGGTGACGCCGTTAGGCTGTCGAAATTTTAAGGGATTCGTTTACCTTTGTCATTTTTCAAAGTTCTACATTCATGTCAGGTCTTTCAAGTTTCTTTCTATTATGTTGGGGTATGATATTTATATCTATCATACTGATATTTTATGTTCATATGATGAGAGACCCTATTTGATCTTGTCAATTCATTTTTGTTGATATTTAGGTGATGCCGTTAGGCAGCCGAATTTTTAAGGGATTCATTCACCTTTCTCATTTTTCAAAGTTCTACATTCATGTCAAGTATTTCAAGTTCCTTTTATTATGTTGGGGTATGATATCTATATCTATCATACAGATATTTTATGTTCATATTATTAGAGACCCTCTTTGATCTCGTCAATTCATTTTTGTTGAAGTTTGGGTGACGCCATTAGGCTACCGTATTTTTAAGGGATTCATTCACCCTTCTCATTTTCAAGTTCTATTTACTAGTCAAGTCTTTCAAGTTCCATTTTATTATGTTGGGGTATGATCTCTATATCTATAATACTGATCATTTATGTTCATATGATGAGATACCCTATTTAATCTCGTCAATCCATTTTTTGAAGTTTAAGTGACGCCGTTAGGCTGTCGAATTTTCATAAGAGAAATCTTATTTTTGTCTTCATTTCATGTTCTTCATTTCATATGGTATATATTTCAAATTTCAATACCATGTTTTTAAATCCGTTTTATTCTGTCCCACTACTTTTTAATGGATCATTTAGGAGTGTTTGACCAATTTCCCCTCTACTTTCAATGTTTTCTAAAATCTCATAACATAGCCGTTATGCTGCTGAATTTTCGTCTCAAAATGTATTTCTTTTCTTTCAAATTATTTTATTTTTTTAAGTGAATACTCAAATATCATTCTTCTACAAGGGTATTCACATATATATCAAAATTTTCTATTTTAATTCTGGGATTTACATACATGATACCCACATTCCTTTTTCCGTGGGTTTAAAGTGACATAAGGTTCACGTCTTTAAAGCAGTTTTTTTAAAATGTAATAACTATGAAATGAAACCCAATTATTTTAGGCTATATGGGTTGTTTATGAAATATTTTATGATGATATATGTGGATCACATGATAATAAATAAAAATTTAAGGGTGCACCCTGATATCGCTCCAATGCATTGGATAAAGACTTAATATCTAGAAATGGCCATTTTTAACGACGCCTTAGGGAATAACCTTGGTAATTTTTAGTGACACCTTGGGGATGGACCTTAGTGAAACAGAAATAATTTTTAATATAAAATGTTGTAGCCACATCTTCAAGTTATGAAATACGTTAATTTTATTATGATATTACTCATGATTTCTTTCTCATGCCTCAATGTTCTTTTTCCTGACATTGTTGATGTATCTCAAGTTCACATGTTAAATGTTTCCCCTTGTTTCCCTTACTGGGACTTCTGCTCAACCTTCCTTTTGATGTATGTCCCCAGGTTATGAGATGCAGTAATGAACCTAAGATGAAGATTAGGAGATGCCTTTCAAGTGTTTAAGAAGAATGTTTTATGTTTTCATGTTTTAAGTTCCTCGTTTCCAAGACAGTAAACCTTAAAGATCCTCGGTTTTGTAAAATGTAATGAAAATTTATTTTATAAAAAGGTGGAATGTCATAGATGATATCAAAGGATGGTTTAGTTATTTGTGGAAATTTGGATATGACAAATTTAGGAAGAACCCTATAGAAAATTTTAAATATAAGAAATCTTCTTGGTATTTTGGTGAGTATTGAGTAAGGGATTGCCAAACAAATACATCCCTGTCTATATACGAGCAGGTAGAGGTGGATCTAGCACAGATGTACATAAGGGTAAAACCTGAAAACACCGCTTTGAGATAGACTCGAATGGGAACTCGTACATGACAACGGGCCTTGCTGCACTCTTGGTTACGACACTCCCGGGGGATATGCTTTGGTAAATTCATATTCTTAGTATAAACCATTATTAAAGTAACAATGATAAAATAAAATAAAGATTCAAATAAGAATATATGATCATGGATAACCTAGTTTGGAACCTATGGGATCACAAGTTAGGGTATACTTTTCTTCTACAAGTTATCCTTATATACTTTAAGTTCCTTTTCTTGATTAGTGCCTAATTATTTATGCCCCTAATTGTACTTTCTTTTCTTAGTTAATGGCGGGAAATGTAAGAACATGTCCCAAAAACCAATGTGATAGGAAATTTGACGATTGACTTATTAATATGATGGAGATGATTAGGGTATTAAAAGATGATTATTATTTTGGAAGACGTTCTCTATTCTGGGACCACTATTTGATCGAGGTAAATAGATTACTACGATATTTTCTTTGATGGGTAACGGTTTACATATATTTTCAAGAATCGATGAATTTAAGGTGGACTTAGAGTGATTTAGGTTACTTATGGAAATTATTAACCTATCTTTGGGAAAATATGTTTAGGTCAGTTACTTTTGTTATAAGATGTTAGGAGTGGTTGATGTTGTTTGGAGATGAATGATGAAGTTTATTTTGGAAGATTATGTTATCAAATCCTTCTTGTATTTGGGATCCAATCTTAGATTGGTTTATTTTGAGGAATTTTAAGGACTGTTATTTAGGGAATTGTCTATGATGAACTTTGGGTAGTACCATGGAACTTTGAAGATTTAAAATTAGTTTCCCTTCCTATGGGATTCTTTATTTTTTAAGAGTTGTTTTATCTTACCCTTTCTGTTTTTGGGATAATATTTAAAGATAGAAGATATTGATAGTTAATCTTTTGTGGATTACTTGACTCCCATGAAGATGATTCTTGAGCTTTGATGAGACTATGTGTTTTTGAGTGCTCATAGTTTGGAGAACAGATTAGTTTCGGTAGAAACTTATTAAAGGATGAAAATCTACTTGAAGGTAGGTATATTTCCCTGTGTTTAATTCTATGTAGTAAATGAATTCCACAAAACTATGAAAAAGAACGTAAAAAACGTTTTCTGATAACGTTTCCTACTGGGAAATCAAATACCGTTTAACCCATCATAGTTTTGTGATTTTCTTTTAGTTAACTTTCTCCTAATCATGTTTTCTATCACTCTCCCTCAGAACGAGACCCTTTGTTTTCTCCACCATGTCCATGTTTTCCTACATAGAATCCTAGTATGGGTTAACTCGGCTGACCATTGTAATTCCCTTTCTTTCTTTTAAAGTAATATTTTTACTGACTCCTTTTCCGATGTGGGACTTTCAATGAAATTTCAAAACCATATTTGTTTGTGAATTTTAGAGAAAGGATATTTGAAAAAAAAATGTTTATGTAAACCACAAATAATTAAAAATGTTTAATGATTTTCATAAAAATGTCTTGTACAATTATGTTCACTACAAAATTTAGAGTCTAATATGATCAACTTAATTTTCGATGAATAGTAAGTTATGAATAGTGATTTTATGTTTAGGATTAGTAATGTGACCCAAGGGATTAGTAATCTCACATAAAGAAGGTATTAATATAATCTAGGCACTTTGATTAAGTAATGTGATTCAATAAAATGGTTAAATAATGGTTTCATAAATTATTAGTCAAGTTTTAGTTTTTTCGGGTGAATAGTGTTTTTAATTAAAAATTAATTTAAAATTATTAAGAAAATTATTTTTATAAAATGGATTTCAATGTTGAACTCAGAGCATCGATAATATGTAAAGGTAATTTTTGGGGATTTTTCTGAAAAAATAACAATTTTCAGTGAATAGTGTATTTATTTAAAAATTAAATTAAAAATATTTATAAAATTATTTTTGAAAAATGGAGTTCATGATTAAAATACAAGCATCGATATTTGGTTAAGGTGAAATTTTAGGATTTTTCTGAGAAAGTTGAATTTTCTGTGAATAGTAAAAATACAGTTTTAGTGTTTCAGTATGTTTAATGGCATCATAACTGTGTCATGATGATATCATGAGATATATTAAGGGTTGGCCTCCAAAGGTGATGGATTGTTGTATGGGGGGCCCATGTGGCTTAACTCCATGGGAAATAGCATGGGAGATCCCATGGCTTGGAGAAAACAACTTGTGAGGTGTCCCTTGTCCATTAATGCCTTGTCCCCTCACTTTCCATATAAATACCAAGCCATACTCTCATCCATTCGACTCCCAACTCTTCCTCAACAAATCTCTTGTCTTTTTACCTCCCAAGGAGTCCTCCCAAGGTGCCCCCAATCCCTCATGTTCCCAACCATCGTGTTTTAAGAGTTACGTTTAAGATAAGGGATCCTACCACTCTCTTTCTTTTCAAGCAATCTCTTTTATGTCATTTCTTTTATGCTCAATGATATTATATTGGAAGACATTATTTTAAATTCCTATTACTTCCATTTTCATGTTAATGTGATGAGATTCCCCCTCTTTCTCTCATCAATTAATTTTATGAATGCTTAAGTGGCGTCATTAGGTTGCCGAATCTTTAATGGATTCGTTCACCTTTCTCATTTTTCAAAGTTCTACTTTAATTTCAAGCCTTTCAAGTTCCTTTTTATTATTTTGGGGATTATCTCTATATCTATCATACTGATATTTTATGTTCATATGATGAGATACTATATTTTATCTCGTCAATTCATTTTTTTGATGTCTAGGTGATGCCTTTAGGCTGCCGAATTTTTTAAGGATTCATTCACCTTTCTCATTTATCATAGTTATACTTTCATTTCATGTCTTTAAATTTCATTTTTATTAAGTTGGGGTATGATCTATATATCTATCATACTGATATTTTATGTTCATATGTTGAGAGACCCAATTTGATCTCGTCAATTCATTTTTGATGATGTTTAGGTGACGTCGTTAGGCTGCCGAATTTTTAAGGGATTCGTTCACCTTTATGATTTTTCAAAGTTCTACTTTCATGTAAAGTCATTCAAGTTAATTTTTATTATGTTGGGATAAGATATCTATATAAATCATACTTATCTTTTATGTTGATATGATGATAGACCCTATTTGATCTCCTCAATTCATTTTTGTTGATGTTTGGGTGATGCCGTTAGGCTGCCTAATTTTTAAGGGATTCGTTCACCTTTCTCATTTTCAAGTTCTATTTTATGGTCAAGTCTTTCATGTTCCTTTTTATTATTTTGGGGTATTATCGCTATATCTATAATACCTATCATTTGTGTTCATATGATTAGAGACCCTATTTGATCTCGTCAATCCGTTTTTTGATGAATAAGTGACGCGGTTATGCTGTCAAATTTTCATAAGAGAAAACTTATTTTTGTCTTCATTTCATGTTCCTCATTTGATATGGTATATCATTCAAATTTCATTACAATGTTCTTAAATACGTTATATTATGTCCCCTGCTATTTTATGGATCATTTATGAGTGGGTTACCCATGTCCCCTCTCTTTTCAATGAATTTTAAAACCTCGTAACATTGTCGTTGTGCTGCAGAATTTTCCTCTCAAAATGCCTTTCTTTTTTTTCATATTATTTTATTTTATTAAGTGAATACTCAAAGATCATTCTTCTAAAGGTGTATTCACATATATATCAAAATTTTCTATTTTAATTTTGGTATTTACATACATGAGACCCACATTCCTTTTTCTGTGGGTTTAAAGTGACATAAGGATCACGTCTTTAAAGCAGTTTTTTTAAAATGTAATAACTATGAAATGAAACCCATTTCTATTATGCTATATGGGTTTCTTATGAAATGTTTGATGTTGATATATTTGGATCACATGATATTAAAGACAAATTTATGGGTGCGCCCTGATAGTGCTCCAATGCATTGGGTAAAGACTTAATCTCTAGAGGTGACCATTTTTAACGACGCCTTAGTGAATAACCTTGGAAATTTTTAATGACACCTTGGGGATGGACCATAGTGAAACGGAAATGATTGTCAATATTAATTGTTGTAGCCACATATTCATGTTATTAAATACGCTATTTTTATTATGATATTCCTCATGATTTCTTTCTCATTCCTTAAAGTTCTTTTTCATGACATTGTTGATGTATCTCAAGTTCACATGTTAAATGTTTCCCCTTGTTTCCCTTACTGGGCCTTCTGCTCACCCTTTCTTTTGATGTATTTCCCCAGGTTATGAGATGCAATAATGAACCTAGTATAAACATAATGAGAAGACTTTCAAGTGTTTAAGAATAATGTTTTATGTTTTCATGATTTATTTTCCTAGTTTCCAAGACACTAAACCTTAAAGATGCTCGGTTTTGTAAAATGTAATGAAAGGTTATGTTATAAAAAGGCGGGATGTCATACATTTTCACCCATCGATTGATTTATTAGATTTTATCATATTATTCTAATTTGATCATGTGAATATATTCTACCCAATGTACCACCATTGGCCCCACATTTCAATTCTGTAGCCTCTAGCATTTGGGGAGGCACTTTTGAAAAAATGTGTCATGTCATCTTGGGAAACAATTTAAGTGGATTTTGTGTTGGGACATTAAATAATTTCCTGTATTTCATTCCCTTTCACTATGAATATTTCTATGCTATAGGTTGGTAGAATTCTAGTTATCATTTATTAAAATTTCTACCAATCAATATGTTGATATCCATCAATGTTTTCTAAATTTAGTGTATATTGTGATATTGAATTGAAATTTTTGCCACTAAAAGATACATCAGAACTCTCATATTGTCAATTTATAACAAACTTATAAATAATAGAGTTTCCATGACAAATATAATTTTGGGAAAAGGATTAATTGTTTATGATATTTTATAAAATATCATGAGAAATTCCATTATGATCACCACCATATAATTCAGAGTCTCTTATAAATTCTTTGTTAATGATTTTTCACTGATCCATAGATGGACCATATGCATTATTATATTATTCCTCATCATCATCCATATTATCACATTAATAACTTGAGTTTTTATTTTTTCAGGAGTGATGATTTTTTTCACACATTTTTTCAACATAATATTTCGTTGATTGCTTAGTTTTCTCTACTAAAATATTTTTTAAATTTTTATTTATATTTATAAATTTCTTTATGTTGGGGTAGTTATGTTGTTTTACCATTTTTTGGATCACCCATAAATTCCAAATTAAATCTGCAACAATTCCAGAAAAAATCATATATATTTAGAACATCTTTATAATCCACCATTACATCAACTTTTTGAATTGTTTTGATAAAGATAATTACGTCTAGATTAATTATGTAAAATAATTTATTAAACAAAATAATATAATATAGACTCAGTAACAAATTATTTGTCTAATGATCCATATTAAATTGAACACCAATGAATAACAGAAGATATATAATAATATTTAAGTGAAACAAAATCCAACTTAATTTATATATTTTAAATAAAATTTGAATTATAGAATTCATTTTATTGATTGTATTGAAATTAATATCCCATATATAAATAATTAGATCCCCATGATATACCTCACATTCCAAATATTTAAATATGAATTAACATCTTATTTTATTCAAAGAATAAAATGGAATTATCCTAATCCAGTTAGTATTATTCTTTAGTTACTCTTACACCAACAATGACATATATTTTATTTCATTTCAACATTCATCTAGGGATCATATAAGTTTAAATATATTATATGTATAATGATGTAGAATATGCACAGCAAATTTGTTTCATCAAGAGACTCTAGGTTAGTGACCAAAAATAAAACTCTATCCTCCATTTTGACAAAATAAGGAGGCATGATCACATCATCCTTTTTTGGACCCATTCCATGAATATCATACAAAAATGATATCCTGTTTCTTCATGAAAAGGAATATTTTTGTAGAGGTCCCATTAGAGTCAGTTCATCCATATATTTATTCATACTGTCAAAGGAACCAGACATAACCTACTTAAAGGATTTATAATAATATGAATGAAATGATTCCATGAAAATAACTAACAGATTGATGTGATTCTATAATATAATTTCACTAATGAGGATAATTATACTTACAAGAAAATCATTATTAGGGACAGATAATATATTGATAGAATTGTAACGTCCCGGTTCCAGAAGCCACCCAGAGGCGCCCCATACCCAGTTGGTCACCATGCCTCAAGCGCATTTCCCCAAACGCCATAGGCTGGTGACTAGCAGCGAGGGACTTGGGTGTGATAGTGGGGAATCTATGCCCTCATTGGAAGAGTACACAGCAGAAGAAGAATAAACATACTATAGCGGAATCAGTAATAAAAAACAATATAGTAATAGCGGAAGACTAAATCAACAAACTGGAGAAAATATGCATATACGGAATGATGCAAGATACAACTCTAGGAAAGAATCCAACAAGTCACAATGCTGAAACACCATAGTACCAAGACAAGTACAAAAAAAAGTAAACAACTCCTCAGCATCACAAGACAATGCTTGGTCCCATGATCTCCTTCTCCAAGCAATCATGTTCCAGAAGTCTAAGGGCTCTTTCCCTTGTCTATACCTACAACAACATAGTCTTCTTGGGCCCAAAATCATGACCCAAACAGGGTGTGAGATAAAATAACAGTAGGAAACCACCTGATGATCTGTGCCTAACAATCAGTGAGTATATGGCAGGTAAAAGTACAATAAGCAGTAAACAGCAACAACAAGCAGTAGGAAGCAAATAGTAAGTAGTAAAACTAGATGATACATTATAGAAATCATTCCACAACCAATAAACAACAGTAAAACCAACATCTAACAAGGAGGAACCATCTGGGAAGTACTCGCAGCCATCCCCTCTAGTCCTATCCAAGATGTACCACAACCCTCTGGGTAGTGAAGTCATACTAACTCCTCTGGCTTGATCGTATGAATTTATGAGACTCTCTGGGGAAGCTCTCTCGGTCAATTCATGTTATATTATAGGGTAGTTAGAGACTCTCTTAAGGAAGATCACATGGTCTAACCCTCTTAGCCACATGTTCTAGAGACTCTTTGAGGATTTTATCTCGGTCAATTCCACCAATAGCCTCAGGTATACCAGAGGCTCTTTGAGGAAGCTCTCTCGGTCAATTCCTCTTCAAGCCTGGGAAGGTTCTTAAAGAAATTCAAAAAAGGTAAGAATCTTTGAGGAAACTCACTCGATCTTCCCTCCTATAGTATATAAAATACAAGACTCTCTGGGAACTCACTCGGTCCATCCCCTCTATAGTCTATAAAATCTACGACTCTCTAGGAAGCTCACTTAGTCTATCACTTATAGTCTACAACACCAGGTTCTCTCATCCCCATGCTAGTCTATGCATAATAATTCTATAAGGACAAAATACACCTATATAGCTACTTGGATAACCAAAGTACACCTATAGATCTACATAGCTGAACAGTCTATAAGGCAACAAGCATGTAATAAATTTCACTTCAACCTATAACTGCAACGCATGAAAACAGGTGTAGCCGCCAATGGTAAATGAGACCCAAAGGTCGTAAATAGAATAAATCAAGGTAAAAATACTTCCAAGAATAACAATTTATCCCCTAAAAAGGTCAATTTACCTCTACACAAGCATAAAAGCAAGGTAGGAAAATAACTAGGGCAAAAAGGTAAAGACGCAGTACCCCGTTCACGGGTATTGGTGGAATTTGCCCATAAAACATAGAGACATTGAACGGTAAGGCACAAGAAACCTACCTCAATCATAGGAGATCGATATACTTAAACCAAAATGGATAATTCCCCTATAATGATGTAGAATTGAAAAAACACACAAAACCTTCATCTTTAGATAACCTGACAAAGCGGAATAATTGGAAAACATGGCTCAAGGAAAAGGAAGAACTCACCGCTGCGCTTCCAACACAATCGACCACGCTTGAATCAAAGAACAGACAGAGTGGCAGGGGATTGGGGAATATCTAGCTGTACGGGTCACTCTCAGATGAAGAACCTGGAGAATGGGTGTGTTCTATCTGTCAGGCGCGACCCCGGTGCGTTTTGTGAAAAAAAAGAAAAGTACATAGCGTGTACTTTTAGAGTACACTGTGTGTACAAGGATTTTCCGTACTTAGCCAAAATTGGCCTCCACGTCACCCCTACACACCGTGTGTGTGGCCTAGGCATGGCCATCACACAACATCGATCCGGAGAAGATTACACGGTGGGTACATAGAAAGTACACAGCGTGTACTTCGAAATTTTCCAAAAACTCCATTTTTTATAAAAACTCCAGAAAATGGAAAAGAGTACCTAAAACTAATATCCGAGTTCTTAAAAACTTCCCCCCCCTTAATGAAATTTGTCCCCAAATTTCCTTAGATGGGCATAGAAGAGGGATGGCCGAACAGTTCCGACCACTACGATCAAACATCAGCCTCCATCTCCCAAGTCTCGTCTTGTACACACCTATGCTGCCATAGCACTAGTACCAGAGGAACAGACCGGCCTCAGAGAATCTTCATACTGCGATCGACAACCCATAAGAGATTCTCTTCAAATGACGCTTCCGCTTTGAGGTCAACCTCCTCGGGATGAAAGACACGAGACGGGTCTGAAAAGTAATGGCAGAGCTGAGAGACGTGGAAGACGTCATGCATGGCCTGGTACCTCTGAGGTAGCTGAAACTGATAGGAGACCGACCCAACTCTCTCCAACAGCTCAAACGGCCCGACATACCGTGGTGAAATCTTATCCTATCTCTGAATACTCTTCTGTCCCAACCTCGGTGCAACACGCAGGAAAACCTAATCACCTACCTCGAACTCCAAAGTTTGTCTCTGCTGATCAGCATAAGACTTCTGACGAGACTATTTTGTAGCCATCCTCTTCTGAATCAACTCTATCTACACCGAGGTCTCTTGAACTAGACGAGGTCCTAGCAATGCTGCCTCTCCTGCCTCTATCTAGCATAAGGATAATCGGCATGGACTACCCTACAAAGCCTTGTATGGTGCCATTTGAATGGTCCCATGAAAACTGTTGTTGTAGGTGAACTCCACAAGAGGTATATGCTTATCCCAAGAAACGGTGATGTCTAGAATGAAAGCTCGGAGCATATCCTCAAGCACCTGGATCGTGCGCTCGGACTGGCCATCAGTCTGGGGATGGTATGTTGTACTTAAAAGTACCTGTGTACCAAAAGGCTTCTAAAGTCCCTGCCAAAACTGAGAGGAAACGAGAGCAACCATGTCTGAAACAATTTAGTGTGGAACTCCATGTAGACGTAAAATCTCTTGGATGTACAGTCATCCCTGATCATCAACACTAAAGTTATCTTTGATTAGAAAGTGTGAAACATTCATAAGTCTATTGACAAAGACCCAAACAACATCACTTCTCTGAGGTGACATCGGTAACCAGGTCAAAATGTCCATCGCGACATCATTCCACTTCCACTGCGGAATGCTAACTGTTGTAAGATCCCAACTGGTCGCTGATGCTCCGCATTCACCAGTAGACATGTAGAACATCTCATGATAAAACTAGCAACATCCATCTTCATACCTTTCCACCAGTACCGGCGATGAAGATCTCGATACATCTTGGTGACGCAGGATGAATTGCCCAAACTGAGGAATGAAAATCCCACATAAGCTTCTCGTGTGTGTCTTCTGGAACCCATACGTAACCCTATAAATTCAATATATCATCCTCTCCCACTTTCCATCAAGGAATATGGTCCCCTCCTTACACACTCCCCCACAGGACTAAGTCCTCCGAATATGATAACTGCCTCATTAGTACCCGGTCAAGATGTGTAGAGGTAACAGCTACAGAAGAAATAATGGTATGTACCTGCCTGTCGTGCACCTCTAGATGCATCTCAGAGAACAGAGCCATAAGCATCCACTCACTACTGGCCTCCTAAAATGCCTGAATCTGTGTTCGGATACTCAACGCATCTGCCACTGCATTGACCTTTTTCAGCGTATAGGTGATCTCAAAGTCAAAGGACTGAAGATACTCGACCCACCTGTTCTATCTCAGATTTAGATCACACTGAGAGAAGATATAATTGAGACTCTTGTGGTCAGAAAAAACCTCAACGTGATCTCCCAGAAGATAGTTTCTCCAACAGCGTAAGGCATGAACAACTGCTGCCAACTCCAGATCGTGCATAGGGTAGTTGCTCTCATGTGGCCTCAACTGCCGAGACCTGTATGCAATGAATCCATCTCCCTGTATGAGCTCAGCTTCCAGCATTATACCTAAACCATCACAGTAAACAGTGTATCCCTTGCCCAGTTCTGGAAAGGCTAGTATAAGTGCTGACGTCAAATTCCCTTTCATCTCCTAAAAGACTAACTCACAAGAATCTAACCATAAATACTTCACCCCCTTCTTGGCCAGACCTGTCAAAGGTGATGCTAAGCGCGAGAAGTCCTGAATGAAGTTTCTGTAGTATCTGGGCAGCCCTAGGAAACTCTGCACCTCAAAGACGTTCTTCGGATTCTCCAAGGAAATAACAGCTCTCACATTCTGTGGGTCCACTGACACTCCTATCTATGAGATAACATTTCCCAAGAAGTGAATCTGATCTATACAAAAGTGGCACTTCGAGAGTTTAGCATACAACTGATGCTCTCTCAGTGTACTCATAAAAATCTCAAGATGTGTGTCATGGTCGTGTCGAGTGTGAGAGTATACCAAGATATCGTCCACAAAGACCACGACAAAGGAATCCAAGTACCGATGGAACACTCGGTTCATCAGTTCCATGAATACTGGAGGCACGTTCGTAAGAACGAACGACATGACTGTATACTTGTAAAGACCATACTTGCTCAGGAAAGCTATTAGAGGTATATCTGATGGTCAAACGTGTAATGGATGATAACCGTACCTCATGTCGATATTCAAGAATACTCGGGCTCATCTAAGCTGATCAAATATGCCCTCTATCCTTGGAAAGGGATATTAGTTCTTGACCGTCAACTGGTTCAACTTCCGATAATCCAAACAAAGCCGAAGGGTACCGTCTGCCTTCTTCACGAATATGACAAGTGAACCCCAAAGCGTAGTACTGGGTCAGATGAAACCCTTTGCCTACAACTCCTCCAACTTCTTCTTGAGCTCTTGCAACTCAGGTGCAGCCATCCTATAAGGAGGAATAGACACCAGTGTCGCTCCTGGAACAATCTCCATCGAGAAGTCTACCTCACGATCAGGAGGTAAACCTGAAAAGTATTTTGGGAAGACCTCCCTGAAATGATCCACCACTGGAGGATGGTCTAATTCTGACGTCCCCTAGTCATCCAGATAAAGTCTGGCAATTTGGGTTGTAACTTCCCCTAGCCCATGATGCTCTAGTCCAGATCTACCCACCTGAACATCCCACTCGCCTCTATGATGGAAAGATTTTCCCTCTGGTGATATGAAACTCACCCTGCGGCAGTAGTAATCAAAGACTGCCTGGAAGCGAACCCACCTATCCATACCAAGAATGATGTCATAGCCCATCATCTCTAGGACATAGAGGTCCCATAATAAATGACACCCCATAACCTCAAGAGGGCACTCTCTGCACTGTCCTACGCTAGATGTCCTTGTTCCCAACGGTGTGTCAGGAGTCAACAAGTCGGTAGACGAAAAGATACAGAGCCCAAGGCTCTCCACAACCACAAAAGATATAAAGCTCTGGGAAACACCAATATAGAAAAGAGATGAAGATAAAATTGAGGATACTAAGATCATACCTCAAACTATATAAGGGTCCGGATCCTGCTCTTGATAGGTCTGCTCCATGGTGAAGGACTGGCCTGCACCATGGCCCTACACCCCTGGGTGACCACTTTGAACTGATCCACTCTGCTGTCATTGATGACCTGGTGACTGTACACCATGGATTCGACCTCCACATCATCCTGAATGGCCGGAAGAACTCTAGTTCCCTAACATTTCAGAAACTGGTGAAGCATCTCTAGAACATGGGGTCATAGAGGAACCCCTACCACCGACTGAAGGTAAGAAGATGTCACAAAAATGCTGAAAATGGCCCATCTTGCCACAAGACCGACACTCCATCGGATCCCTCTGACACTGAGGCCATGTATGACCAATCATAGTTTACTTGTAGCATACAACCTGGCTACTAGAAGACACATATCGTGAACCTCGATCTCCTTGAGAATAATCTCTACGATGCTTCCTATTGTCCATAGGAGGAACACCAGCTCTTGATGACAAACCGACCTGGCTCACTGCTCCACAATCCCTCAGATAGTTCTCAGTGATCAGTTCTTGGTTGACTATGAACTAGAAGATATTCACTGGGGAACGGATCTCCTGCCTAAGACCATCCACAAACATCCCAGAAAGGAACAACTCATCACCTGCAGGGATCGTTGTGAAACGCCGCATCTCAGGGAAGTGAGACGAGTACTCCATAACAGAGAGTGTACCCTACTGGAGGCTTATAAAATCCCAAGCTCGATCGGCCCTAAGGGTCTCTAGGTATAATTAGTCAAATAAGGTGCGTCGAAACTCATCGCAAGACATATCCTTGTGACACCCTGAGCGTGAGATCACCTCCCACCACCTCTTGGAGGTGTCCTGGAGCATATAAGTAGCCATATTTTCCCTTTTCTATGGAAGGATCTCTAGGTTCTCAAAGATGGTCAGTGTGGCCTCTATCCACAACTCTGAAGCCTGAGTTCTTCCATCCCCTGAAAAAGTGGGAGGGTGCTGCCATTGGGAAACTCGCGTCAACTCAGCCATCGATGGGGCAGGATGCGGCGCTCCCTGGATGGTCAGCATCATCCTCATAAAACCATCCCTGAACTGTGCATCGGTGCCTATGACTGGTATGACAGCTGGGGCCAAGGCTGGCTTGATTGGAGGATCTGCAGGAAGTCCATGATCAGCCATATCTGGCGTCTGATCACAACCTGATGACAGACATACAACCGGAGGACGTCTCGGAGGCATAACTCTAAAAGATCAAAAGTATAACATAGATTAGAAAAACTAGGAAAGGAAACAAAATATTACAAAACGGGAACCGGCGGAGAAAAAATCACAAGTTTATAAAACACAACTACATGCCATGTATAAAAACTACAAGGAATGTCTTATAAAGCCCCTGACATGGGTGTGGAACCCTACCCTATAGGCCGTGTAACACATCAAACTACACAGTGCGTTGACCCAACACACATCATGTACTTGAAGACTATTCCCCTCCCGAGTCTCCTTACATGGATAACTCACATGGTTCAAACATACCTCAGACTACACGGCGTGTTCCCTAGGGATACAGTGTGTACTAGACACTGACTCAGCGGCCCGTGTAGTTAGTTACATGGTTGTCTGTATGGATGGCCCTTAAACGGAATATACCAAACAAACATGGCGTGTATAGGAGAAGGTGACACCGTCCCATGTTGTTCGTGACACGGTCGGGTACCTAGGAAAGACTACACGACGTGTTCCAAAAGAAACACTATGTGTCTTCGAGAAGGTCATGTCGGCCCGTGTTGTTCGTGACACGGTCGGGTTCTTGGAAAGAACTACATGGTGTGTTCGTCACCCACACGGCCTGTTCTACTCGAGATTCCCTGACCCATGTTGTTAGTGACACATTTGGGAACAAGGCTCGAAAGTACACGGTGTGTACCTACCGTACATGACGTCCTACTGACGTTATTTTCACAACACCATGTTCATGCACACACATTTAGTAACACGACTTAAAAACTACAAGGCCTGTAACTAGAAAGTACACGCCGTGTATTCTGGGTTTTTCTGGGTAGTAGCTCAGAAACTACACAGAATCCCAGAAACACTGAAAACATGGTAAAGAGGTGCCAAATTCCGATCCGTGAGGGCCCATGCTCCCTGCAAATCAAAGCATGGCATCCCCTACATTCATGTAAAAGACGAAACATCATCATGAACAACCAATTTCCAACTCAAGAGGGCCCATAAAACCTCAAGAATCAATATTTGAAATTCATTTTAACAAAGAAAAATACAAAAAATTCTCTAACAAGCAGTAGAGATTCTATCAAGCATCTATCACAACAGCATGCATAATCTACACAATGTTTATCACAACAACATGCAATCGCTAATGAACCCTAAATGACATAGAAAGAATGCATGGCATGTGATTTCTACAAGTGAATATGTGATGCATGAGATGAAATACTCTCATCTCATCAGGTTTCGACATAAATAGAACAGTAATATCAAAACAATAACCGTACAAATCATGTGAATCACTCTATGTGAAATCGTATCAACCGTAAAATCTCAAGAACAGAAAACTATAATAAACGAGGTAGTATGGATTTTTCCTATACATGGGTTGGGTACTCCTAGGAACATCTTATTACCATGTACCCAATCCATCCTATCCAAGGCTAAAGTCTCCAAATAGTAATGAAAGTGAAAATAATTCCCCTGATACAACTTCATAACGTCCCAGATCCGGAAGCCACCAAGAGGCGCCCCGTACCCGGTTTGCCACATGGCCTCAAGTGCATTTCCCCAAATGCCAGAGGCTGCCGACTAGAAGTGAGGGACTTGGGTTTGATAGTGGGAAAATTATGCCCTCATTCGAGGAGTACACATTGTAATAAGCATAAACATACAATAGTAGAAGCAGTAATAACCAAAAATATAGTAACATTGGAAGACTAAATCATCAAACTGGGAAAAATATTCATATATGGAATGAGGTAAGATAAATCTCTAAGAAAGAATCAAAATAAGTCACAATGCTAAAACACCACAGTACAATAACAAGTACAAAAGAAAGGTAAACAGCTCCTCAGCATCGCAAGCCAAAGCTTGGTCCCATGCTCTCATGCTCTAAGTAATCAAGTTCCAGAAGTCGAAGGGCACTTTCCCTTGTCTATAACATTAACAACATAGTCTACATGGGCCCAAAAGCATGGCCCAAACTGGGTGTGAGATAAAAGACCAGTAGGAAAACACCTGAAGATCTATTCCTACCAGTCAGTGAGTATACGGTAGGTAAAAGTACAATAAGCAGTAAATAGCAATAGCAAGAAGTAGGAAGTAAACAGTCAGTAGTAAAACAGGATGATACATAGAAGCAATAAATCCACAACCAATCAACAGCAGTGAAACCAATAGATAACATGCTGGAACCCTCTGGTAAATACTCGCAGCCATCACCTAGGGTCCTATCCAGGTTGTACCACAACCCTCTAGGTAGTGCACTCAGCCTAACCCCTCTGGCTGGGTCATACGAATTTATGAGACTCTCTGGGTAAGCTCACTCGGTCAATTCCCCTTATAGTCTAGGGTAGTCAGGGACTATCTTGAGGAAGATCATGTGGTCTAACCCTCTTAGACCCAAGTTCTAGAGACTATCTGAGGAATCTATATCAGTTAATTCCTCTTATAGCCTCAGGTATACCAAAAACTCTCTAAGGAAGCTCACTCGGTCAATTCCTCCTCTAGCCTGGGAAGGTTATTAATGAAATTCAAACATGGTAAGACAGTCTGAGGAAGCTCACTCGGTCTACCCTACTGTAGTCTATAAAATCCAAGACTCTCTAGGAGCTTATTTGGTCCATCCCCCTCTGTAGTCTATAAAATATAAGACTCTCCAGGAAGCTCACTCGGTCTGTCCCTTATAGTCTACAGCACTAGGTTCCCTCTACCATATGCCAGTCTGTGCATAATAATGCTATAAGGCCAAAGTAAACCTATAGAGCTACTTGGATAACCAAATTACACCTACAGAGCTACTTAGCTAAAAATTATACAAGCCAACAAGCATATCATGAATTTCACTTCAACATAGAACTGCAAGGCATGAAAACATGTGTAGCCGCCAAAGGTAAATGAGACACAAAGGTCGTAAATAGAATAAATCAAGGTAAAATACATCCAAGAACAACAATTTATCCTCTAACAAGGTCAATTTACATCTACACAGTCAAACAATCATGGCAGGAAAACAACAAGGGCAAAAAGGTAAACATGCAATACCCTGTTCACGGGTATTGTTGGAATTTTCACATAAAACTCAGAGACTTTGAACAGTATGGCACAAACCACCTACCTCGATCCTAGAAGATCGATATACTTGAAACACGATGGATAATTCCCCCTAGAACATCATAGATATGAGAAAATCAACAAAACATTAAACCTTAGATAACTTGAGAAAGAGGAAGAATTGGAAAATATGGATCAAGCAGAAGGAAGAACTCAACACTGCGCTTCCAACGCAATCAACCATGCTCGAATCGGAGAACGGACAGAGATGCTGGGGGATCAGGGAAGATTTAGTCGTACGGGTCACTGTCAGATGAAGAACTAGTAGAAGGGGTGTGTTCTGTCTATTAGGTGAGATCCCGGTGTGTTTTGTGAAAAAAAGAAAAGTACATAGCATGTACTTTTAGAGTACACGGCGTGTACTAGTTTTTTCCGTACTCTATCAAAATCGGCCTCCACGTCACCCCTACACACCATATGTGTGGCCCGGGCAAGTCCAACACACGGCTTCGAGCCGGAGAAGAGTACATGGAATGTAATCATAAAGTACACAGCGTGTACTCAGAAAGTACACGACATGTACTTCGAAATTTTCCAGAAACTCCATTTTTCTTACAAACTCTAGAAAAAGGTAAATCGTACATGAAACAAAGATCTGGGTTCTTACAAGAATATACATAATGGTAGTAATAACTGTGAAATTTTATTTTTTGGTAAGGTGATAATATTAGAGAACACATGATTATGATAATGAAAATCATCAATAATTGCTTTCCAATTAAATATTAATGTTTGATTTAGTTTAAGAGTTGATTGATATTGATAAATAAATTTGGATAAAATTTCTGATATTGAAATTATTTATTGATTTTATAACAGATTGATTTATGTTATCTTTGATGTATCTAATTGAAATTTGGGATTTATGGAATATCTTTGATTGTATGTGATTTTATTTATAATCTAATGAGATAAATAATATAGGGAATCATTTATATTATCCATAAGGTTTAATAGTGACTTGGGTTATTTTTTCAAATGATTTTCTACATTTAAGATAATATATGATAATGCGGTCCATGTGTTTATTTTGAGAAATTATGTGTTAATTCATGTTGTTTGGGGATAAATGATGAAGTTGATCTTCGAATCAATTTGTTATCATACCATACTTATTTTTTGGGTTTTGAATTTGGTTAGACATTTTTAATGAAATTTTAAGCATAAAAATATATGTAATGTATTAATTTGATCATTGGGTTTTATTAATAATGATTTATATATTACTGTATTTTATTATCCTAAGAATATATATCCATATTGAATTACTTGTGGTAAATTGTTTTCTTTTTCTAAATATACTGATATAAAAGAAATGAATTATCATTCAATTATAAATACTAGGATTCATTAAAACCTACTTTTATTTCTCCATACATGAAAAATTATTATCACTAAATCATAAATTGAATATGAGATGGGTAGATGCTATAATTTATTTAAACATGAAGCCACAAAATTAAATGAAATTTATCAATTTAAAGAAACTAGGAAGGTATATTTTATCATAATATATGGAAAATTAATTCGATGGTTTTTGGAAATAGGATATTGAAAATGAAAATATTTTGTATTTTAAGAATTATTTCTAAATAACTAGTATTCCTTTCACCGCAAACTTATTTAAGTTTTTTTGGTCATTAAATTTCTAGTTTTTATGTTCTCCATTAATATCTATTATTATTTTAAAATTATTACTCTAATACATGTTCATATTTTACTTAACACTAATGGTCTACTTATTTGTAAACATAATTATATGTTATTTTAAGGGAAAATTATTTTAACCTCTTCTGCTTTTCAAAGTGTGTTTTATTTTCCCATTATACAATATGAGTTTTAAAAAAAGTCATTTACAAATACAGAACCCATTATTAAAAATATAAACACAATGAGGTTGTTATTTTATAATGGGGGAAATTAAAACCCTTTGTAATTTTAATATCACGATCCATAAATTTCAAAACATATAACATTGGGCTTCAAGGAAACTGTGTAATATAAATGTTATATTATTTAAATGTGACTATTATAACCTATATGTTAAATTATAGCATAAAAATACTAACAAGAACATTATAAAATTTATCTATAAATGTTTTAAATAATGAAAATATATTTATTAATTCATAATAAGAAGTTCTTAGTTTTCAATATGTTCTTTCAGTGCTTCAAAAATGTAATTTTATCAAAAAAATTGTATTTTATTTTTTATATGAAAATTATATATTACATCTAGCATTTTTAAAAATTATATTATATTTAATTAATATTATTGTTTAAATCAAAATTTTTATAATATATATTGGTGAATTTTAAGATATTTCAAGAAAAAATTACTTTTTAGTGAAAAGGGTAAATACAATTTTCTAGAACACTTTTATTTTCATTTACTAATCAAAATAATCTTAGATGACACATTATTTTTTAAATTTTATCAAAAAAAACTATTTTAATTAAAAAAAATATATCAAATTACATAAGAATATGAATTATAATTCGTTTTGGTATATGTTAATTTTTTATCTTAAAAGACATATTTTTCTAAAAATATATTTTCAATTTATAGAAAATGTGTTTTCATGTCACTATATTAAACTAATCTATATTGATTAATATTTTTATTTAATATTTTAATTTTAATTTTCAAACAAATATTTTACAAATTGTTTTATAGTTTTTCATTGAAATGAACTGATGTAAATTTAGTTTTATGTATAAAAATACATTTTTCAAAAATGATATTTTATTGCATTATGTGTGATTTATTAAAAATAAATTCATCCACTTTTAGAAATTTAATCTATTAAAAATTATTCCATATTTTTAATTATTATAATTAATATAATTAAATATTTTCGACAAAATATTTTATCATACTTAATTTTAAAAACAAAAAATTGTATTAACACTATTATAGTTTAAATGGGTATATCAAGGTGGGGTGAACTAATACATAAGGGTATAAATACCATTTAAACATATAGAATTTATTTTTAAATGATATTTGTACCTTCTAATTTTCTTTCAATTATTTTTATGTCCATTTGAAGTTACTTTAAAAAGAAATTGTACATATATTATAAAAGTATGTTAAGATATTATATGTGTGACCCAACATTATCATATAATACATATTTTGATCTCCTAAATTATTAAAAAAAATTATCCTTATATCCGAGATATTACCTACTAAAAATATTTTTTTTAATATCTTCATCCTATATATTCTTTTCATCTCCTATGGCCAGTCTTTCATGGCTGAACATGTATTCCAATGAAAGTCACTCAAAGAATATGTATAATTATTTATTTAGATCATTAAATATTATTTATCATTAAAATTATAATCAAACATTTATATTCATCATAAAATGGTCAATATAGTGTCATATAAATAATGAGGTTTTGTTACAATTTTGGCACCACTATTTCTCACTTTATTTCCATGAAATGGGAAATCAAAGCATCTCTCGTGCATATGTGTGGACTGTAGAACCCATAATAAAATTTATTCACTTCTAAATAAAAATAAAAAATGATTTTATTTATAATATATTAAATTCTTATATAAAATATATATGACATAGTTATTATTCTAGATTACAAAATCTTCTCAACCATCTTATAGTCCAATCCATTGAAAAGTAACAATGTCCCTTGTGGGTTTATGAGGACTACAACCTCCACGAAGCGATTACATTAATCATCATTTATACATTAAAAGGATAATAATAAGGAAATTTTTAATGAATATATATTATATTTTTGATTAAATAATTATTCATTAAAGGTGATTTGTTATAAAAAAAATTTCATTACATGAAACAATATCTTGAAACATCACTCTTTCATACGTATAGACTACCGTCTCTATGAAGTGATGTTATTTATTTTCTATCATTGATTTTTTGAATGATTATTAAAGTGTATATGATGATATAATATGATACATATGAGACAATTTTTATCAGAGAAATTATGTAATTATGATTAAATTTGTGAGATTATTACTTCCAAACAAAAACAATCATAAAAAATATTTATCACAACGAAATGAATATTTAAATAGAGAAATGTAAATAAATGGGTGCTGAAATATTTTAAGTGGTAAATATAAGATATTATAAGTTTTTAAAAGGATATGAAACGTAATAATAATAAATTTTAATATATCATATAGTATTTTACATCTCATAGGATGAAATTCTGTCTTTTGGTAATGGTTCTTCATCTCAATTTTGTTTCATTAAGAAATGATGGATTTTATGATACTTTTTATGTTTATTAGGAATATATAATGAACCCAAGACATGTATATCATTTCTAATTCATAATTAATTGTATTTAGACTTAAAATTCAAATTATTTAATTAAATGGGATTGTATTAGAATTTTACCAAAATTGGAAATGGATTTCAATCTCATTTTGTCTTCCTTGGAACACATGAAATTTTATATGCTGATATTATTTTTTGAGGAGAATATAATACCCCATTTGATATTTTATATCATTAAAATACTTATATATAGGGCATAAAATGTTTCTTCTGAATAAAAAGTTCCTCTTTATGGAAGGAATGATGCATGTCAAATGCTCTAGGAGGCCTTTGCATCAATAACTAGGAATTCTTCAACCAGACATTACATGCCTAGTTCAGTAGGATGTTAATCAATAGAAAATAAAACTCCCTAGATTTACTCATAGAAATATTCCTTTCAAGGCTAATTTTTGGAAAATTGAGATACTTAGAGTCTTCAATTTATCTTGGTTTTAGAACTGCCTTCTATAAAATTCACATTAACTCTCATTGGATAGTAAATATAAATTCCACTATTAAATATTGGAATTACAACTAGACTTGATATCTGTTTATAGATCTAGTCAACTCCTCAGATGATTCAATTGATCAGAAAATCTTGATCAAAGAACTATATTAAAATTTGGGCATGCTGCTAAATGAGATTTCCATAACTATTTCCATTCATGAGTTCATTAAACAAAAGGGTTAGCTTATACGGGAAAAATCTATAAATGGATATCTCGACAAAAATTTATTCTATAATTATCTATTTCAAGGTTATAAAAAATGGATTGGTTAATTAAACAAATAGTTACTACTACCTTAAAGGATAAACTAACTGTGGAGTCTATCTATTAGAAATGTTTAAGTGTATAGAAACCTTCAACTTTATAGAATTTATATGATTTTAAAATGAGTCATATGTCACTAGGAATTAGAAGATGTTGATCATATTTTCAATTAATACAAAATTACATCATCATTATGGAAATTAGTCCTTGATATGTTTTAGATATACCCCCTAAACAAAATCTCCCCAACATTTCTTGACTGCTCTTCTTGGTATAAAACTCTCTATGAAAATTTCAATTATTCTCAGGGTGCCATGTGAAAATATGATCCACGCCATACATATAGGCATGTATGAGGCCATCTATATCCATAGACACTTTAATGTTCATCTTATTATTATGGGTATTATGGATGCAATGCCTAATATAAATGCACTGCATTTAGAATGTTGTAGTAAGTATGTTAATGACCACATTGTTCTCAGGTGCTTAAATAATTCAAGAAATTACCCCAACCTCATTGAACTGTTGATGCTTTTTGGATACCTCCCATAGCTAGTTGGAAGAAATTAGACAATAATGTTACCTCAAGGGGAAACCTGGGGCCATCAGGATATGAGTTCATTTACGGAGACCATATTGGGAATGTCGTGTGGTACCTTCATGGTTCGTGTGCCTATATCACAGATCTTGAATTCTAAATGATGAGACTAATCAATATTATGGAACTTACATGTCAATGAAATTTGAACGACATCTGGATTAAGTGTGACTCTCTTACAATTGTTCAATCCCTCAGGATGGGACAATCCCACCTTTCATGGAACCTGACTGTGAAAGGGACTAATAGTCATCATATGCTCCCCTCTATGAGCTATATTATCACTTATACATTTTATGATTCTAGTTATCTTGTTGATGTTATTTGAAATAAAGGTGTTAATAAATATGGGTGCATCAACTCCAACACCTTTCTATGTGACATGGTCCCAAATATTCATTAGGTAAATACTAACCTAAAATTTTTAGACTATTGTATCCAATAATTTATTTAATAATGGAGCCTTCAGGCTCATTTTTCTCAGAAAATTATCTCTTGATATTATTCCTTTTATGATAATTCCATATCAAAATTTATCAAAGAGGTGAGGGTTTTATGATACAATCCATTTTTTACTTGGAATAATTATGATTAATTTTTGGTGATGATGAAAGTGTATGATATGACCCTAATAATTTTTTTTTATCATTTTATATTTTTATTATTGTAATGGTTGTCAGGTTTTATGTCAATTTTTTGACTATCTATATACATAATAGACCACATTAATATTTTTATAAAAATGTGACTTTTTTCTCCCATTAGTCTTGAATGTTTTTTTATGTCCATAATATATTTAAAAAAATATTAATAATAGTTTTACCACTCCTTAATTATTTTATATATTATTTTTTCAATGCCTCATAATTAATGAATAATAACATTATATTAGATTGTGTGTATAAAATGTGACAAAAATCCCATAAGGGAATATGATATCCCAATTATATATTATATAATTACTACATTAAATAAATTAAATATGTATTGAATTGATTTTTATACTAAGTTAGACTTCATCACACACAAGAAAAAGTTTCTTAAATGAATTGTGTCACACGCAAGACATTGTTTTATTAAACAACATTATATAATTCAAATAATATTATTTAATATTGATAGAATTAAAAGAGTCGTCAGACTAACAGTTATAAATATTATTAACTAAATTATTAAAATTTATGTATTACATAAATATAAAATTATTTAATTGGTTACAAATTTATCAGAAATGAATATATTAACCAATTGTATATAAATTGTTTATTTTATAAAAACTAATTTCTATGCCTACAAAGATGATTTATCCAAAAAAAATTACATCAATTTCAAAGTGATATTAAATTAAAATATTTTATAAAATCAATAAAATATTTTTTATTTTCATCAGATTTATTTTATGGAACACATATAAAAACCAAAGCACTATTATACATAAAAACTATATTTTTATAAAGGTACTTTAACATTCTTTTAATGGAAAACTATTTTAAATCCAATTTTTATAATTTTTATAGATTTTTATTACAAAATAAGTATAATATTTTAATTTGGAACAAAAAAATTATCTTATGGTGTAGTTTTTCATATTTTTCAGCTATGTTCCATTTCTTAATTAATAGCGAAAAAAATAAATTTTAATTCAAAATTAGTTCTTCATCTAATGTATTTATAATGTTTTTTATTAATTTTTAAAGATATATTTATATATATATTTTATAATCTAACCAAAATTATTTCATTAGAATCAATTCCAAATTATAAATTTATATAAAAATATCATAAAATTGTATACATTTTAATTTTAAAAACCTCTATTGTCATCCCTTATGTAGGATTAATTTTAAATTAATTTTAAATTAATTTCTATCACATATATGATTGAAATTTTGAAAAATGGATTCCATAATTTTATTAAGGATAATTTATAATTTATAATATATTTAACATAGTTTTTGAAAATAAATTTTATTGAATGTGATTAAAATTAATTACAATGATTAATAGGAAAATTACTCTAACAGGGGACTAAACATAAATAATGAGAGCCAAAATGACCATGAAACATGTTCAAAATACATTTTATTACTGAAAATGGACTCTATAATCCATTTAATATTTTTGTTTCCAATATTTGATCCACATTTATTGTGAAAAATAATGGTGAAAATCCCATTTCAATAAATTCAAAAGAGTGCCACTCTTTCGGAACTATAAAAATGAACTCACCACTACCTCTTACTCACATATCAGCACATTTCATGATGATGGTATTCCCAAATAGCTTTTAAAATCACTCAACCCATCCTAGAAGCCTCAACATGGTCATAAAACCATCCAGAAGTGTCCTTTTCTTCAAACCAAAAGGAGTTACCCAATTAAGAGTTGACATCGTTCCTTAAGATGTTTTGATTTATAACCTTATCCACACCATAAATTATTCATATTGAATTATTATATAACAAAAATAGTATCTTAAACATACAAATGTGTTTTTATGTTAACTTTTATACCTAAATTTTCACACACTTCCATCTAATGGCTAACGAACATGATGTTTATGTGTATGGAGAACTATCGCCTCACGAAATGATGGTTTCCTGTGCTTCTTTTACGATATATAATGGATGGAATTATGATAGACACTATTTTTATGTATGAAATATCTTATTATATAATTTACTTTTTGTTTTTTAATTTTTATATATAAAATATCTTTATGATCTATATTTTGATTAAATATGATAACATCGTTTGTGGAAGTGTAGACTACCACCTCTTAAAAGCAATGTGATTCGATCAAATGATACAAGGAATGTATAAATGTTATAATTTATTAAAATTATGTGAAATAGAAAAATTAATATAATATATTCATTAAATAATTACCAGTTTATAAATATAATATATTTTATTTTCATTATTGCACATTCAAACACTTCAAATGTGATAACACGGTTCATGTATGTGGGGACTACCACCTTTTCGACACGATGTGATTCATTTTATATAAGAATAAATATATATATATAAGTATATATGATTGAACCATATGTTATTAATTATATAATTATCATAATGGAATGATTAATGTCACTTACCTTCTTTCCATAATGATCATTGAAAAATGAGAACATTTCTCATGGGTAAGTGTGACCTACAATCGCAATGATTATAACCATGGTTTTTTTTCCTATCCATATTTAATGATTGATTTTGGATGTATAAAATATTTAACAAATTTATAATTATTTCATGATAATTATTATTTCATGTTATATAATAACTCATTTGAATGTTTACATACCAAAGATGGTTTTGACACATACACTAAATTTGGTCAATACACTCACATAAATATTAACTATTATGTAGTGGTATACAACAAGGTAATATGTTAAAAAGTAATGATTAACATGATTCATTTTTTATTTTTTTAAATAATTAAGATATGTATATTATTTATGAATATTAAGACACATGACACAAGTTGCACTCAATTTAATATATTTTAATATCACTTTTTTCATCTATGAGTTAATTTCCATTTTCAACACTTAACATTTTTTGGTGTGTATAATACCAATTTGATATATTATTTCAATAAGCCTTTTGAAATTTTGTTATTTCTAAGTACCATATAATGTTATTACTTGAATAATTATATGAGTTAAAATGACTCAATGTGGTATGGGGAATTTAGAATGATTAATGATTATTTTCCTCAAAAATAATATTAATGATCTTTAATTAACATTTAAAGAAATTATATTACCATAGTTCAATAAGAACATTAATTTTACTCTCACTTGGTTATTTGTGAAATTTTTATAGTAACATTACCAACTTTCCACTCTTTGGTAATCAATATTATTTCGAATAAGCTTTTTATATAAACATGGGTTTATTTTCCCCTTAATCGAAAAACCTTTTTTCTTCTAAAACTAAAATAATCTAAAATGGCTTAAAAAAGGTTTTTCATCATTCCAAAATTAATTTTTTATAATTTTTTTTACCTTTTTGACATTTACCCGTTTTCGGAATAGAATCTTCTTGTCACATTCTAAACATGTAATTTTCCTAACCTTTTGACTGTGAAAAAAATGTTAATTTTACCTTCGGTAACATGCATTGATTAACCCATGTTCATTCCATTAAATCTTCATTTTCAGGTTAAAATGTTTAATTTTTAATGAAAATTATTTCAAAAGTGATATTCAAAAAATAAATTTTTTAATAAAAATTAAAAATAAAAGGATGTTTCCCTAAAAAATATTTTTCTAAAAAAAATTTATAATATTTATATTCATCAATGACCACAACCATTTAATTATTCTCCACACAGGATATGTTTTACTGATTTCATAATTATTACATATCATGATGGATTATGGTTTTTTTAGAACATGATAGTATTGAAATTCACTTATTTGATTTCTTTTAGTCCCATAGAAATCATTAATATCCAATCATATTTTCTAAATTGAATTTCCCCAAAATAACCATATCTGTTTTAATTTTTATTATTAATCTTCGACACCTATAACATTTTTCATACAACGAATATTTTTTATGTTATCTGATTATTTGGAAAGAATTGATTAATAAGCCTCCTTTATTAAATACGGCTATTTTAAATAGCATATTTTTATACATTACGAAGAAGTATTGGAACATTAAAGTCATGGTTTGGGAATAGGTTAATAAATTCCCAATGATGCATCAAGAAGTATCATGAGATAAATTTGTTAGTGAAGAACACTTTATGTTTGTTTCCAGGCATAATAGATGGGCTTCTACTCATATACATAAACTATCTTATAAAAGGTCTTTATGGTAGTAGTTCTCATTCAAAAAACATGAATTCCAATAATTAAGTATTATGTTCATTTATATTTAACAGTTATTTATCCAATAGGTTGTGCGTCGACATATCTATGAATACATTTTACTCTTCATTAATATATTAACTGGATGGTGTTTTCAATTATGTTTCATTAAATATTATTTAGCCGCTTCCTTCAAAGATATTTATTAACAGGAATGTATTTTAATTTAATTTCCTTCATATATTATTTAGTCAGTTATTACAATCTTACCCATTAAATGGAATGTGTTTCGAGATATTTACCTTTACATATTAATTAGTACCATTAATTTATTATTTCATCTACAATACTTTCCCCTTGATAATAATTCTAGATCACCTCTGTTATGATTCATTTTCCAAAGATTCTTTAATGTGTGATGAGAATGTTACATAGGGATATTCATTATGGAAAAAAGTAACCCTCAAAGAAAAAAATTATATATTAATTTTTGTACTCATTAGTAATAAATCACTCATGTATTTATCTTCTTTACAAAAATACTAAACCCTTCCATAATTTGGGATTTTATTTCTAATAATAATGCCAATATAATGTTTTTATAAATCGGCTCCATGATAACTAGGTTTGGGTCTATACATTTGGTATCAAACGATTTTTAGTAGTAATGATAGGAATTATATTTCACATATCATAAATTTGTGAACATAACCCTATGCTATAATTTGACGATAAGTATATAATAAACCAATAAATTCTTGTAATGAATATATTATGTGGGTATTCATAATAAAAAATCCCATTATTAATACTACAAGTGGATGCAGTTCTCGAATAGATGTACTTTGGGGAAGCGACTATGACAAGGTATGTCGGGCCTGACTCAACGAAACATGTTACATGAAAATTAGCCTTATTTCACACCTAGTTTGGAAATCCAAATGGATATTCATATGATAATTAACATTTTTCATATAAACCATTTTGAATGATTTGAATATATAAGTAAAATGGATTAACTTGGTAAAACATTAGAAAAAGGAAGGGATTATTTTGAAATTAAATAGATGATGTATTTATGTATTATGGTTGTGTTGAAACCCTTACTAAAAATGATATTTTTTAACCTTATTTCCATGAATTCATTAATATTTATTTTGGAATGTATACTAATATGGTTTTGGGAAATGATAATTTGTATTCCATGTGACAACATATCATGTTCGTCAAGGCCACATGAATGGAACCCTTGACTGAAGGATGATTTGGGTTTCACACCAACAACTGGCCTATGTGATGTCCTAGTTAATTTGTAATTACATTAAGGAAAAAAATTGAAGAATAAATACTAATAATGGATTAGTAGTGTAACTTTTTATGTTTAGAGAAAAATTTATTGACCATATTTACATTAGGGAATTAATAGAGAAAAATAGCTAGACTTTTCGTTCTTTTAGGGGCCTTAATATGTGTTAATACTATATTTTAGTGATTCAAGAATAAAAATTAGTGGTTGGATATACATTTAATGAAGTAATTGAATAATTTTAAGTTGATCAATGAACAAAAAGGTTGAAATTGTTTTTATAAAAATATATTATGTTTATTTCTTTATATTCATGGTCAATAAAATAATTCCACAACATTATGAAATGTATCTTAAAATAAAATTTGTTTTCTAAATACCATTTGTTTTGATAAATTTGTCGTACTATAAATCAGAAAATATTTATGGATTTGAGGACCTAAACATTCCACTGATCATTCCTTTTTTTTAATTATTACCTCAATCACTATCGATAAATATTTACATTTTTTCTCCTTGTGCATATCTTTATATACAAATAATATTCTCATTTATAGAGACCATGTTATAAGTTATTCCATGTGACCTTTGATAATCCCATTCTATCCAATATAGATGATTTTTTACAGAACCTTCTAAAAATTTATGATTTAAAAATAGGAAATATAAAACAATCTATTGCCAATATTGAGCTTAAATTATGAGGGAAGAATGTGTTTAAGGTTAGAAGAATGTAATGCCGCAAAATTCTAAAATAATAACATCGTATTTGATAGAACTTATAACACACAACACCAATCCCATAATTGAATATATCATCCTAATAACTTATAATTTAATTATTATTTTATATAAATTGAATATATATTGAAATTCAAGTGATACTGTGTTAATGTGCATCACACACAACAACATGTTTTTTTGATGACATGTGTAACATAAAAGGATGAGTATTACCGAAAAACAATATGTTATTAATATAATGTTATTTAATATAAAAAGATATAACATAGGCGTTATATTAGTGGAAATGAATTTCATTAAATAACATATGAAAATTTATTTTTCATACATATGTAGAACTAATTCATTGGTTTCAAATTAATTATAAATGAATATATTAACCAGTTGAATATAAAGGTAATATTACTATAGAAATAAATTTTTATTCAGAAAAAATTATTTTGTCCTAAAAAAATAAATTAATTACAATTACTGGGTGATATTAATTTAATATATATACTATATATTCAATCAAATATATCTGATATTCATTAAATGGATTTTATATGAATAATATAACAATGAATCCATTATTACAAAAAATTTATATTTTTATAAAATCACTTTTACAGGAATATGATTGAAAATCCATTTTAGATAAATTTGTTGCAAAATTAATGTATTTTATATCTCAAAATAAATATAATATTTTAAATAGGAAAATAAAAACTATCTTTTGTCGATTTTTTGGAATTTTTATCTAATGTTTCAATTTTATTGAAACATGGGAAACAATGAATATTAATTAAATTTATTCGTATAATTTATTTACAAGGATAAATTATAAATTTCTAGAGATTAATGAGTTCGATTTTATTTCAATTAATATAATTTACGTTATTGGAATCAAGTTCATGTTGATTTTTTTAGACATCTCAAACATTTGAACGTCTTTAAATTTAAAACATACACTGTCGTCATGAATATGGAATTAATATTAAATTAATTTATACAAATTCTGGGATTCCAATTTGAAATATGAATAATTTATAATATCTAAAAACTCCAACTATTTTTTAAAATTATTTGTCTATGTGACTAAAATTATTTTCAATGATTAGAAAGAAATGTTAGCTTAACAATATAATAAACCATAAACGAAATGGGAAAAATTAAATAGAAACTTATTAAAAACCATTTCATTGATAAATTTCAACCATATAATGCCTTGTATTGACTTTGGCCAATCATTGGATCCACTTTAAATGGTAAAAACGTGGGTGGAATTTCCTATCACAAAAATTTATAAGAGTGCCACTCATCCTCTAGTATAAAAAGGTACTCACACCTCCCCCTTCCCCACACCACTCAAGAAACTTTTGATAGTCTAATATCTACAAAAATTAATCATAAAATAAAATAAAATCATGATATAATCCTAATTTTGGTCATAAATTCATCCATGTAATCCATTTGGTTCAAACCAGAAGGATTTACTTGATTGATAAGTAACAACATTCCTCATGCTCTTCATTTTATTTGTTTCTCTACTATTTCATTTATTATTATTATATGCTTATATAACAAAGAAAATATCCTAAATTTACTATATTTTTTTATTTTATTCATTTAACCTAAAATTACACAAACATCTATCTATTGGGTAATGAGCTTACAATTTATTTGTATGGAGAACTACTCCCTTATGAAACATTGATTATTCAGTATTCCCTTATAAGTTATTGTTGGGGGAATTTTGATAGAAACATTGTTTAAATAAATTATATATATTATTTAAAATATATTTAATCTTCAATAATTATGATATATAGTATACCATTTTTTATTTCCATTTAATGTAGATATGATTACATCATTTGTGGAAGTGTGGACTACCGCCTCCAAAAAGCGATGTCATTAAATCACACAATATATAAAATTTATTAGGGATGATTTTAATTTAAAATATGTGAAATAAAAATGATATATATTATATTAATTAAATAATTTTCTTTTATGGAAATATATTATATCTCATTTTTGTTATTAAAAGTTCATAGACTTAAATAGTAATAATGTCATTCATGAATGTGTAGACTACTACCTCCTCGATATGATGTGATTAAATTTTCATTCTAATAAATATATATACAATTGTATATTGTTAAATAATATCTTATTTATAATATTAAAATCATTTTATAAATACTATTTTTTCTTACCTTTATTTCATATTTATCATTCCAAAATGGGAATGTTACTCATGTATACATATGTCCTTCCATTTATGTTATTCTAATGTCAGTTCATTTTTCACATCCATCTTGAATGATTGATTTTAAAATCTATAATTGATGGATAAATATTATATTTTTTCCATGATTATTATATTGAAAATGTTATATAATTACCCATATTACCATATTTGACATTACAAAGTTGTTTCTTACACATAAATAGAATTTTTTTCAAAACAACCAATTTAAACATAATGTTTTTTGTAGTTTTTAGAACATAAAAAACAAAATTAATTATAAATATTAAAAATTATATGAAAAAATTGAATAATTTAAAGAATTTTATTATTAATAATATATTGACACATGAGACAAGTCGAACTCAAGGTAAGAAATTTTTTTCATGCATTTTAAATATGTGAGATAATTGTCATTTTCACCACATACACATTTTATTGTATTGTATTTACTACCCATTTTGATAAAATTTATCATTAATACTTTTAAATTTATGATATTCAAAATTTTCTTTTATTATCATTCGTTCAATTGTTATTTGATATCAAATCTTTCAAAGTGGTATGACACAATTTAAAATGTTTAACCATTATTTTCATTAAGAATAATTTTAATTATATTTCATTTTAATTGTAGAAAATTTTGTCACCATTGTAAAATAAAACCTTAAATTTTCATCCCCTATGGTTATTCATGAATTTAAAAAGTATTAGAACCATTTTCTAGTCATTGGAACTCAAAATTATATATAATGTGGTTTTTTAGAAAACATTACATCATTGTTACTCTAGTTGGAACACCTATTTTCTTCAAAAAACAATGCCTCTTAAAAATGTTTTTAGAAAATTTATTTTACCATTACCAAATGATTTATAAAAGTTATTTTTTCCCTTTTTCCCTATTAATTTTTTTCAATGTAATGTTCCTATAGATTTATGGATAATCCCTTTTTCTAACCATTGAACCATGAAAAAAGGAATTTTTTTTACATAGTATAAAATTTACATATTTACCAACCATAATTTCATTGAATGTTACTTTTCGTTTAAAATATTATAAATTTTAATTAAATTATTCATAATGTTATTTTCAAAGAAGATGTCATTCAAATGAATTTTCAAAACTAAGTGATATTTTCTTCATAATCACTTTTAAAAGATATTTTTATAGTAGTTTAAATAAACAATGATAGCATCCAATAATTTTTTACTATACTTTTGATATGTTTTATTAAAATCATACTTATTCTTCCTCTTGATGTTTTATTACTGATTTAGACAAGGATAGTATTGAAATTCACTTTTATTCAACCATTTTAGTATTATTGAATTATTCAAATTCTTCTAATCATTTGACACTGAATTTTTCATAAATATCCATATAATTTTTCATGGATATGATTATTGAAGGAATAGTTCACCATTTTTCATATGGTTTTTATTTTGAATGTTATTTTATTATTTTGGTTAAGATTGAAATTTTTTTATCCATTTTTCAATTTGGATATTTCATATGGAATGTGTTTTTATTAAATATGAGTAATGATTGGGACATGAAAGGCATGAATTGGGTACACTTTAAGGAAATCCAAACGTGTAGGGGACCCGTTAATGCGAGACCCATTCTGAATTAGTAGTCTAATGAGTCATAATTAGTTGGCAAAAACCCCCTTCAAGTTTGTTTCGACGAAGAATAGAATTTATATGACCCATAAGCATAAACCATCATTTAAATTGTTTTTTGGTAATGATTCCAATTCTAGATATGTGACATCTATTAATTACCTGTTTCATTTAATTTTATTTAAAATAAATTTATGCATGAAATTTTTGTTCATCAAATATACAGATATGTTTCATTTATAGATCATTTATTAAATACAATATGTTTTTAGTTATTTAACATGCCATATTATTTTCCCAATTCATTCTCAGTTATTGACTACATGGACAATATTTTTAGTTATTTAAATTTCCATATTATTTACTCAATTTCTTGTGAATTATTGATTACATTGAATGTGTTCCAAAATATTTACCTTTCCTTATTGATTTTTATCATTGATTCATTGTATATTATAAAATAATTTAAACAAATTGAGATTTTGATCTCGCCACTATTATTTTTCCATTTCCATGGATTCCCTATAGTTTACTAAGAATGTTAATCATGGATATACTAGATGGAGTTCTATTATCCATAAAAAAAATTATTATATAATTGGTGAATTCTTTGTTAATACAAGTCTCATGAATATATCTGGTTTAAAAAGACTACTTAACACTTAGGACCATCAAGATATGATTTCTTAAAATCATGCCAATATAATGGTAGTAGATAATGGCACCAAGATAACATGGGTCATGTCGCTACAATTTTATCCATGTTTTATATTCTATAATATATTTAAATGGAATCTTATTTTAAATTTCATTACATGGTACATTTTACATTTACCGTAAATTGAAAAGGCTATTTTCATTTAAATTACACCTCTTGAATGGATTTTCCAACGTTTACTACATTTTATTGGTTTTAATCAAATATTAAAACATTTCATGGTCATTTTCAAAAAAATAGTTCGAAAATCATTTGGTTGTTTTTAGATTTTAAATAATTAATTTCAAACTGAATATATATTTTCCTCAAAAAATCAACATTAATATAATATATTAATTTTATTATATTCCAATATATTTCTATGTCTCATATTATTTACTTGGGATAGGGAAGAATATAAATATTTTTTTATTTATTTGGGTGGATTATGATTATTATGATGCTATATAGATAAATCCAATTTTCGTTTTCAAGGGATATGATTTTATATAATAATAAAAGTTTCTATGATACTGTGGAATATATATAAATGGATTTTGATTATGTGGCTTGTGGTTCCATTTCATACCTCTAATGAATTGGTAAATGATTAATGTTTTATGTTTTTGTAGGGTACGTGATAGGTTATCCTAATCCCAATATAGGGTACACGAGAGGTTATATGAAGACCAAGAAAGGGAAAAAAATGAGGTTATGCAAATCCCAATTTATGTAATTATATATTATCATTAATATAATGGATATGGTTATTATTAAAATATAATTTACTAAAAGTTGTATGTTCCATAATAAATGTTTGATATAAATATATATAATATTTATAATGTTATATTTTCATTGTAGTATATAATTCTGTTAATTTCTCAATTTGATTTTTTTCTATCTTTTTATAGGTGTTAAGTGATTATATTTTCATTTGTTTGACTTATATTTGTTATATATATATTGATTAATTTAAAATCACAATCATGGTAAATTTAATATAATAATTAGTAAAAATATGGTTATCATATCATGATATAATCTATATATTTATCATAAAAAGAGGGATGTAGTAATTGGATTTATGGTAAAAAAAATTTAAGAGTTATTTCAAAAGTATTATAATAGAAGAAAATGAGATTTATAGACATGTATTGTAGGACATATATCTCTGAATTTTTATTGATCAATTATATAGATTAAATATAAATATATTTATACAAAATAATTTCGATAAATCTCATTAATCCTTTATGGGTGATAAATTTGATTATTTTGGGATTAGTGTGTTATTTTCAATCGATGAGAGAAGTGGGTTATCTATAATTATGAGCATTATAATCCAAATGGGGGAGTGCAAGAATTTTTTATTTTTAAAAAATAAGTAGTAAACAAGTTGAATTATTTTATCATATATATATATATCATTGATTATTTTTCCAAGTACAAAGCACAATGTGGGTGATCCAATTAAAAATCACTTTTTTACACTTTTTACACAATATAACTTACATATTTTGATTATGAGATATATACGAATGTTTTAGTTAACTATGGAAAAATATCATTAGAAGGTCCATAAAAATTAAAAACACCCTTATTATCCCATGATTAGGGAATCATCCTTATATTATAAAATCATTTATCTTTTAATATTTGTCTATATTATTTAATTAATGATATTAGTTTCATGGTTTCTTATATTATTTTAGTTTTTTGAACTCAATCATCTTTCATTTTAAATAATTTGTAGATAATAATAACTTCTAAAATAACCAAAAACTCAATATATTATATATTATCAACATGATGGGTTAATAAATGATCCATGTGTTTTAATGTTCTATGTTCCTTCCATGGTCGATATATTTATAGTTCATATAACAAGTGTTCAACTCAACATTCATTTGACACAATTTTATCAAACCTATATAGTTATTAAGAATAAATTCCCTCTTTATATATTCTATTACATGACCATAATAATTAGATATATATATATATATAATTACATTTATATTTAAATATTAATTATTTTTTATTAATGATATATTAAGGTGGCTTAAATTAAAAATGACATTTCAATAAATATAGTTAAACCTACCGATAGCTAATGTTCAAGAATATTTTTTTATGTTTAATTAAGATTATTTATAAATAAATTATATATATTTCAAAAAATTAATTTTTTTAATATCTATAATCTATATTTTTTATAATATGGATGTATTTTGATATTCTTCTAATAATAATTATATATAAATCCTTCTTGTGTAGGATTTTGATCAAGATAATCCCCCACATAAATGATTAATCCATAAAAATAATAGGAGTCATGGGTGTTGGTTCATATAAGATAAAATGACATGGTTACGTATAATATAATAATGGATAATGTCTTTGAATGGGATACATCACATTCTCTCACAATGTAATGACTGGCTCTTTTTCAACTGAATCTTGCTTTGTATAATTATGCCATATTTAGTAATGTTTTGTAATGTACATGCATCACATTATGAAACCAACAGAATTTTTTTATAAAAATATGAAAATTACAATTGGATAATAAAAATTCTCATAAAAATTTAAAATATTATAAATGGATAAAAAATAAAAATAATTTTATTAAAATAATAAAATTTGGACATGCTCCACAAACCAGAATAACTATACTCAATTACAACACTTTATAAATAATGAATAATATTATAAATGAATTATGAATTTTAAATATATATATATAGATATTTATATATATATATCAATGAGATAATAATAAATGTTAATGAACAACTAATAAAGTATGTGGTATTTATAGGAAGTAGGGAACACATATGACCATTACAAATAAGACCATTTCAATTGTAATTTTACCATTCTAAGAGTATTATGACGGTTGGGAATAATAAACTGAGTATTATTATATTATCCTTATATATTTAAGTGTAAAATACTTTTTATGAATCTTATAAAATGAAAATTTGATATATTAATACTAGGCTACTGGTTAATAAATGTTTTTAATGTAATAAATGAAGTGTTTATATTTTAAAAAATAAAAGAATAAATTGAAATTTAATAATAAATTTATTGATTTAAAATAATTTTCATATTCAGAAAATATATTTATAAATTAACATTATGTTTGATTATGATTAAAAAATTATTTTACGAGACCATAAGTAATTTTTCAAAGAGTGATAAAATTGATCAAAATATTAAAGTATGAATTTTTGAAATAATTCATTCTTTTTTTAAAAAAAATATATACTAAATAATTATATATTTTTTCGTAAAAGGATTTTTAATTTTTGAATCTATACAAAAAATAAATTGTATTGTATTTTTCTTGAATATTTTTAAATATTTGACTTTTTAGTGAATATTGAAATATGATAAACTATAATATTTATCATTATAATCTAAATACAAGAATGTTTGAGTAATGGATGATCTATTCACAAATTAAATCAAACTAACATACACAATTTTGTATATATTGTCACAATGTATGTCATTATTATCATCTTTGAGACAAAATAATAATCACATAATTATAATATTAAAAAATATCACCCTCATACTCTTATATGTACCACCCATCATAACACTTTATCAACACAGCTTCTAGGAAATTGAGAATACAAACTTTCAACCCAAAAAACTACTAAATACACTCCCTCATTACTAGTGTTTCATCCCATTAAAATACCCATACAATGTTCCATAAGTGGAAGCCTAATATAATACATCCGATTAAGAAGATCACACCCTCCACATAGTCTAATTTTTGTCCTCCTTATAAAACACCACAATTATTCCAGAAAAATAGAATTATATATATAATATCATATGTATTCATGAATGTTATTTTGTTAATGGAATATCTATCAACATTCAAATTATATTCTCCTCTTATTCTAAAAAGTAAATCATCAATCATATTATGTCAGTTCACCACCTCTATATATGGTGAAATTCTATTCAAAATTACCAAATTCATGAAATGTTTAAAATTATTTTAAATTTTTTAAAATTGAATAAATATGTATACTATATATTTTCTCAAATTTTGAAATAAATTTTTTTCGATAGTATTAATTAAATTGAAACTAGTTCATAATGGCTGGTAAAACCACCAAAATAAACTGACCATATAATATCAATGTTTTACTAAGTGAATCATTCGTATGTGAGAATATATATGGATACATGGGACTATATCAATATTTTAAGGAAATTAATACCCTTTAGTTGACTTTGGTACTTTTAATTACATTTGACCAGAACATCAATAATTATCATCAAGTGATCTGACCTAGGAACCATGAACATATCACCCTCAGAACAATGAATTTATACATTATATCTCATTAAAATGTTCATAAATGAACATAATAAGTCAATAAAAAATAGAAGTATATTATTATAGTCATTAATTAAATATTTAATTATTTAAAAACAGTTTATTATTCATGACATTGGGCACCTATTTTCAGTGATTTTGGAACCTTGGGTTTGGGATCAATATAAACCTCCATTTCTCATTATGTTTTTAACTATCTCTAGTTTCCTCACATTATTTATATCTATAATGGTATAGAAGGATTATAAATGTTTTATATATGTGTATTTCATATATACCAATCATATTATTCATTATTTTTAGTAGTATATACATTCATTATGTTTATCCACAAATTCATTCTTTAAGAAATCATTTTAGATTATGATATCTGGAAATATTATTCCACCCATTTCTCCCTAGGGTAATTATTATTCTTATATATCCTGATATATTAATTTTTTATAAAAAATATTCTATTTTATGTTATTATGAGTGCATTACGATATATCTCTAATTCCATAGGGATTTTTTACAATGTTTCTATGCATTGGATCAGGGGGTGAACCTAATCCATGTCGTTTTGTTATTCGACTATTAAATTATTTATTATCCTTACATTTTATGATATCATTTAATTTCATCTGAAAAAACTAACATTCATCACTATTACATCTATTCCATTAATATGTTTTATAACACTCCCATTCAATTATATATTCCCTATGTTTTCTTATAGAGTTATAAGAGATAAAAGAGAGTTAGAATATCACTATGTATAATAAAATAAATTTATTTTGTTTTTGTTTAATTTTCTGCATTAAGAATATATTCTTCTGAATTCACTAGGACTCACTATCATTGGGTTTTATTTTTTAGATAATTATTTTATGAACTAGGTAACTACATGAGTAAAATGATGTGGAATCTACAGTCATTCTTATAGAAAGCACTAGTTATTTTTAGGGATTATGACTACAATATATATTTATAAAACCAAAAGATATGTGTAAATTATATGAGAAAATCCATATTTTTTTAAAGATAATGTGAGTGGTCACCATGAAATTACATCTCTATCAAGATAATAAAAGCTGATATGGTTTTAGAAATGTTTTATGAGGTTATTATTACAATAAAAAGTGCATATTGGTTTTCAAATTGATCATCACCTACATATTTAAAAATTGGTCTTACTACACACCTAGGTTAAAACTCATGAAAAATATGATTTTGAAGATTCAAATACTCTATGTTATCCATTGTTAAGGACTTGGACATAGTTTTAGTTTTAAAAACAAAATAGGGAAATTAACATGTATAACATATAATGAAACATAGAAACTCATAATTTAGTATATTATTTTCATTTATAAGTTATTATTCTATGTTAATATTTCTTATTTTATATACATTGTTAGTTTAAATTATTTTCTTCCCTATGATTATTTTTTATATAGTAAATCAGAAGAACTATGATCTAATAGTTATAGGTTCACTCATCAACCATTAATAATCTTAGAATATCTTATATGATTATCGATATATGATTTATTTTATTACCTACACGTTTTGTATAATAATTCCAACACCATCTAAGAACATGGGAGATAATCTATAAGTTAGAATAAAAAATAGAGAGATTATTATATACCATGTATATTAATATTCTTTAATCAATATTTTTAGGATGAACCTTTAAAAACCATGTCCTACATCATTTAGTGGAGTTATATAATATTTTAGTCGTGGATTGAATGTCCATATATAAGGAAAACATTAACTATGAGGAGATGGAGATCAATCCTCCCATCTATATTCATCATTTATTTTTGTACATTTGTAAGGAGGAGGATAAATCTAAATTGGATTCCTTATCTCATGTGGGGATATTATTTCATTATGAGAAATAAAACATTTCTTAAATGATTATAACAAAGAACATAATAATACAATAATACATCGACATTGTTATGGATTATACTAATGTATTCCATAAATAATTGTTTGTACATCCCCCTAATGGGAAGGATGAGTTCTTTGTAAAACATATAATGGATTTCAATCCATTCCAAAGACTACTTATAGAATTACTACTCTTGAGTTGGAATAACTGAAAAATAATTTCAATAGAATTTGGAAATGTGTTTTAAAAGTTGTAGTTAGTCATAATAGGGATTAATGTCTCTTTTTGTCAATATGAAAGATTGGAAAATAGGTCTCTAGAGTGATTATAATGAACTAACCAATATGATTAAAAAGATATAGTATCACATTCCATGTATAGATGAATATTTTTATCAACAATAGAGGGAAAATATTTCTTTATGGTTGACATTCGATCGAGATATCCCAAATAAGTGAATCAGAAGGGAGAAATTCTGAAAAATACCTTTCAAACAAGGTATGGAAACTATAAATTCATAATCATTCCCTTGGGAATGAAAAATTCACTATAAATATTTTTGGAATAAATTAATAGAGTCGTTCTGGACTACATCAACAAATTCTTGGTAGTATATATTGATTCAGTTAGGATATACTCTAGAATCCCAGAGGATGAGGAAGAGAATTTGAATAATATGATGATAACCTTAGAAAAGGATAAAATATTGAAATGTACTAAAAATATGAGTTTTTTATGGTGGAAGTACTATTCATATGATATGTTAAAACCATAAAAGGGATATTAGTAGAACCATCTATGGAAATTTTGATTGAGGTGGGGCCCAACAAATCATTTGTAATGGAGATAAATATTTTCAATTATTATCTATGTATTACCATGGATTAGGGAGAATCTTTTCATGACTAAAAAACTCACAAACCATGATAACTCGGAATGGATAGATTTTGTTTTGCACCAATGGGTGTGTAGAGGTATTTATGGAGTTGAAAAAGAGTCTTTTCACTACATCAAACATCACACTTTTCTAAAGTTTGGGAATCATCAATGTATACAAAATAATACAAAACGTTATTGGTAAATTTATTCATATAGAATGATAAATTGATGACCCACTCATCGAAGGGTTTTAAAATATCATTAGTAGATGTAACCAACACATGATTAAGAATTTATTGATGTGATCATCTCATTGATAATTTTGAAAAATGCCCCTATGTGAAGAAGTAAAAAATATATACGGACCATATGAACCTCAAGTATATATTTTTAATGAAATAATTAAATATTCATTAGTAAATGTAGATAGAGATAATAAATGATTATAAATACTAAAAACACTACCATCATGTTAAATAAAATAAAGTGTAGGATGACTATGTTGAAATAATCTTGCGACTGAGATCCAAGGATTACCTCAGTGTTCTAGAAGATTCTCCAACAATATCTAAACACTATGTTGAAATTTATTAAATATTATTACTCCCAAACTAATTACCAACATGAGTTGAATATTTAGACACTTGAATGTATCTTATGAGTATGCTATATGGACTTAAAAAGGGATATAATTAACATATTTGTTTAGTGGAGTTCTTGTATAATAGTATATTTAACAAAAGATTCAAAATGGATCTTGATGATGCCTTTTATGATAATATATGTAGACCACTGGTATTGATCTATTATATCTCGACCTTCCATCTCCCTCTCTCAGTTCTGCCTATGGTTTCATTCTAAAATCCATCACTATAGGTTGGTGGCTCACCTAAGAGTCGGTCATCTTCATTTTCCTCCTCCCCCCTTATTTTCACCACATCCAACCATTTTTTAGCCCCATAAATGAATGTTATACATGAGATATTACCCATTTTGACATTCTCAACTCGTCCATGCATGTTTGACTTTATTTAGGTTTAGCCATTGGTAGAGGCTCGTGCGTTTGCTCGGGTTTTTGTTTTGTTGCATCTGTATTATATTAGGTGTAGTTTTGGGTCCCTAGAGAACGTTTTTCATAGTCATTGAATCTGGATGTTAATCTTATACATTGATCCCTCATTCTTCTATGACTCTCCATGTCGGATCTGAAGCTGTTTCACCAATGATGTTTTGGTATTTGAGGTTTGGTAGTTGTCAGTTTTAAAGAACAACCTATGTAAATTTTCCTCTGTTTTATTGGCCCTTAGTTCATTACCACATATTTGTTGATAATGTTAAGATCTATTATTCAGTCTTTACCTGCTTTAATCCGAATATCCATGGTGCCTCTCAATGATGGATTAGGATTGGTGGTAACAATAATTTTTTGGGATGTTTGGTTTTGCAGCTGTTGATGTTCCTAGTGAGAGACATCAAAAATGGTTTTTTGTGTTATGAAAACAAGTCTCGCAACTTTAGAAATGATTGGGGTGGCTTTTATGTTGGTATTCAGTTTTTTTTTTGTAATCTTGTTCTAGTTTTTGATGGATGGATTGAGTTATGTGATTAAAAAGATGAAAGAAACTTGCATGGTTTTTGAATCTTATGATATATTTTTGTTCTATTTTTATTGTATTGATTATATGTATTCAGTGATGATGATGGGTTAGTTTCTGGTGGGTGGTTATCAGTGCTAGGAATGATAATGTAGGTGGGATGGTTCCATGTTCTCTTTTCATGGAATGTTTTTTTAGAATCCTGAGGCGATGGTGTGGCTTCTTCTGTTTCAATATTGAATTCGGTGGAGTTCCTACCATTGGAATGTGTCATTAGATGAATTAGGAAGATTCTTTGTGGTGTTTTGTAATCATAGTTTCGTATTATTATGGTTCTCTTTATGAAAAACTAAAAAATAAATGTATTTAGGAGTAAAAAACTAGTATTATTGGATAAATTTGGGGAACACATGATATAGGGACCTGAAATATTTAATAAAATGGAAGAACAGTTCATGAACATTTAGTGGTACATCTAGGCTCCAAAGGGTCAACAAAAGATCTATATTGACAATCTATGATGATCTCTATAGTTTGAGGTTATAGATAATCTGATTATCCATATATCTTCATGGAAGATACCCACAATATTTTTTATGAAGGTAAATCAATTTCCTTGGTACATAAGTCCATTTTATATTCTTGATCACATCATAGATGTGGCCGATCAAATATCCCTTCCACCAGCCATGTCTATAATATATAACATATTCCATGTATCTATATTGAGAAATTACACACCATAACAAAAGAAATTATTTAATTAATAGGTGGTATATCTAAAAAAGGGTCTCTCTTATGAAGAGATACTAGTGATGATCTAGGATTATAGAGATATTTTTCTAGCAAACAGAAAGGCAAAACAAGTCAATGTAGTTTTTCAAAACCATATGTATGAGGAGGTGACATGGGATCCTATGGAAGGAATGAATTAGAGGTACCAAAACCTGTTATCAATATAGTATGTAATATGAAATTTTAAGGGAGAAGATTCTTAATGGGGGAAAATTTGATGGACCATAAATTATCAAATGGAATTTTTGTATAATTTACTAAAAATTTGAGAAAATCTCAGAAGGCCTTTAATTGATGACCTAAAACCTCCTAGATAACCCCAAGAAGGTGTTGGAAATCCATGATGGGGGGAAGAGATCCTTCATGGTCTAAAAATAGATTAGGGGTTGCTTGAGGTAACATGTTTAGAGGTGGAAAAAAGCCCAAATGGTCCAAGTGATGCATCCTAAATCATTGGATTGTGTTTGTGTGTTTTGGGGAGCCCACCCTGGAGCAAGAATCTGAGACGATAATTTCTCATCTTGCATGATATTCCAGAACACCTCCACTTTTTTCCTTCAATGTTGGACTCCAATTTTTTGTTACTATTCATATTTACTGATACCATGCATTCTCACTTCATGAGCGTAACCCTTACTGTATAAACCAAAGAATCACTGTCATTGGTTGCGTCCACATTCATTATTGACAGCCAAATACCATGGAAATCGCCAAGGATCACCGTTTTCACCCCTCAGAATCTTGACGGTTGAGTTGATAACCACTTATGTTCCTACACAACACCACATATCACTATTAATCCCTTGAAAAAGGCCCATGAATCCATTTCTAAGCACCATATGGCCAATGTAATGGTCATAGGATTAAGGATGACACCATTTACACAATACCTTTAGGTATTCAAATTCATGACTGATGCCATGTGGATCCACAAATACCATTCCATTATTGGAACAAAAAATTAGCATGTAACTATCGGCACAAACGATCACACATGTCCCACTATAATTCAACCAATATAACATTATTTCCATATACTAATGGTAGAAAATGTTATCTCTACACCCACAGTAGCACATTCTAACCCCTAGTACACTTTATCACTAATGGAAGCCTCTACCCTTCCCAGTGCAACCTCCACCCTCACTGCCATCATGGGAACCAACTCAACCACTATTTATTACAGAAGACACTAAAATCACATATATTGTTATGTTGATCCAATGTGAATATTGTGGTTTCCTACATAAAGTCATTTGGAACATGTGATACATCCTTTAATCATCGGACGGTAGAGTCTGGATGCACACATAATGTATGAACTGTTGTTGAGGTTTCTGCTATAGAAAATGATATGGTCTTGTTTCCTTTTATATGTTGATGATTTCACTTTATTTTTAAACTCTTTTGGAAATAACATATTGAAATATACAAGGAGGATTCTATTAAGGTTGATCCCATACATAATTAAGTATCCCAATTTTGATATTTATATGCCCATACTACTATGCAATACCACAGAAAGAGGAAACTGATGGAAGGAATAAAACAATTATTGTCGGATTTTACAAAATGGTGAATGTGATCCACAATTGGAAATATTTTGGATATGATACACTATTTGACCAATGTTAGTTTTGAACCACATTCAAGACAACTGTAGATGTTTCTTCCTTCACTATGGAATTCCACCTCAGCATTGAAATTTATAAATACTTTGGAATTTAGATTATTCAACACTAAATATATTTACAAAGACACATTTAACTTATAAAAAGATTTATGAATATAAATTTGAGTAATATGAAAAGGTCACCACCATATATAAATAACACATGGCTACATTAATGAAAGGGATAAGGGAATTAGGAGTGGAAAACTACAGGTTGACTGATTTTTTGTTCTTTTTATTTTTATTCAGTAATTTAGTTTAATTCATGTAACTCATTCTAATCCATTAATAAAAATGTTTTATCGATTTTATTTCATCCACTTCTATATGGTCTCAATATACTGTCTATATTTTATCTCACTATATTATTCCCATCAATTCAACTATGACCTCTTGTACACTATAATGAGTGAAAAACTCCATGGCTTTGCCTTTGGGTTGTGAAACTGAATTCAATCAACCAATATGAATACTGTGAGGAATAAAAGATGAATCCAAAAAATTTCATGTTCCTTCTTAATTCTATCTTACGTTTCATGTTGTTATAATTTTTATCTTTTAACATCATTTATTTTTTCCATTAATCAAAACCTACATCCTTGTTGTTTTTATAAATCAATTAAAAAGTTTAAAAAATAGTTTAGGTGAATTATTTTATATAGGTCAAACAATGAGAAGCTCCTCATGTGAGATGACCCTGGTCAGAAACTTTTTTGCATTAGGAAATATGATTTTTTCCCTCATGATTGGAATGTCATCAAAACTATTTTCATTACCATTGATCTTTCATTTATTTCAAATTTATATCTTTTTAATCCATAGTAAATAAAATTCATTTCATTTAATAAAGAATAAAAATTTATTGATGTTTTCAAATGATCATTTTTTTAATTCATGGATAATTGATATAGATGATTAGCATCAGAACAATGTGTTAAATTTTTTGATAAGGAGATACATAAAATGTTCGATGAAATCAATAACACAGAGAAATAATATTATAAATGGGAAAGGTTCCAGACATTAATTTCAAGAGATGCAAGAAATAATTTTTGAACACAATGTTTATTATCAATTATTGAAGGGAACGGAATAATTGAAAATAAGGATGGCCAATTTTATTGAAGAAATAAATTATTTTGGGCTCCAACACAAAGAACAAAAAATCCAACTATTTTAGGAGAAAATCTAATATGTCCATAATGAGTTAGGGTGGAATCATGATAAGGAATACATTACTACTGAGATACATATGGGAGACCAACATTAACTAAAAAATTTAGGGAATGATAATGTGTTACAAAATTATATACTCATTCCATACACAATATAGTATCAGTAGTCCCCTAAATGTCTCTATCCATTAAAAAGGAGGAATCCACAAATGTGATGGAATCAGAATAAATGATAGAGGATCTCGAAAACCTGCCTCTATTCAGTGAAAAAAAATTCAATTGTCACTTACCATTGAAGAATATTTTTAAGTTTTACTAATTAATTATGTGTATCTTATCTCAAACTATATCTAATCTCAATTTTTCAATAAAAAAAGTATTAATTACCACAATATTTAATTTTTTTATTCAAATAATTATTGTTACACATTAGTAGATGATGAAGAAAAAGAACCACCATATACTAAATAATAGTTGGTGATCCATAATTCTTATGAACAAATATTTTTTGATGCCCATGAAGAAGTCCAACATGATCATCCTAAGAAAACCAAGACACAATCTAGTCATTATAAATGGGAAAATATTTCTCATTATTCAATTTTCAAATTTATTCAAATAAAAATACTTTCATGGATTCACATTCATCATAAATTAATAAATCTTATTTTGAGAAAGCATTGGACGGGATGGAGGATGGTTCACATGTAGCATCCAAGAAGGGGGATGATCCATACGACATCCACCCCCACCCTCACCCCCACCCCCACCACCAGTAAATGAATTTTGTTCTTAAATATGAAGGGGATATATTTGGTTTAATTAATCCATGGTTTAGGCCTCACCATGAAAGAAGAAGTGAATTTATGGAAAATCCACATGTGGTAGTTCATGTCAATGAAGATCCACCAACTAAATGACTAACTATAATAGTGGAAACATCCCACTAGAAGATGTAACAATCTTCATCCCTCTTGGAGGGCATACAAATATTTTTATTTTTACATTATTCTATGTACATTCAAATTATGTAATTGGAATTAGAATAGTATAAATACCCATTAACTCTATCGTTTTAACATTAATGAATTGTTTATTGTTCTTAATTGGGTAATTATATTCTGTAAGGCCATACTGGCACATTGTATCCTACATGAATATTTAGAAGGTTGAATTGGAATAAATATAAATTGTAAAATGAGTTCACCTTTAATTTTTATCAAATAAAATATCTAATTTTTTATGTAATCACTATTTTTAGATTTATGAATGAAAACTGAATGCCCATGCTTGTAATTTATCCTTTAGTTGAATAATATTAGAGACATTTGTTTATTAAGAGTCTTTTCATTCCATGATTCAGATTTTAATGTTAAAAAATTATAATGTGGAAAATAGATAAATTGAAATATTAGAGTGATGTATGGATATTAAAATGAGTACTAATGATTTTGAGTGAATAACTTGATTCATTTAAATGAAATATTCCCTAACAATTTTCAAAAATAGAAATTATGAAATAAATGTGAATTGATGTGTAATTATTTTTCATTTCATGATTGGTAGTCCACATTAATATTTACCATTGTTTAGAGTATTCTTATAGTACATCCGATTATTTACAAACAATATTTCAAGAGTGAACATATGACATCCCCCCTATGAGAACATGCATTGAAACTTATCAAATAAATGACTAAGAAAAAACACATTTAAAATAATTTAGTAATATTTCGAAAATACTTTATCGATGGATACATCATTAAATAATTTTTTTATCCTATAGAGACAATGAATGACCTTTTTTATGGATGATCCACATTTCTATCCATTTCTATCCATTCATTCCCATATCAATGTATTTTCATGATTTTTAAAGAAGAAGTGTTGGGGTTATGGAATTCACAGTAAAACTGATAAAATAAATTGTAAGGAAATAGTGTGGGGTGATAATTGTAAGAATTCAAAATGGCTTTTATAACATTCATTATATGTTATTTGTTCCCTTTATGTGAAAAATGAATCAAATTGTGGGTCATGACATAGGTGTATCAAAAATAACTATTAAATTACAGATGATTTTTATCATATGGGGTTAGGTGGTGGATGTGAGATTCATTTTAAAAATTATATTTGAAAAAAAAAAGAAGGACAGTAATTCAAAAAAATAAAAAAAAATTCTATAAAAAAGTAGAGACATATTAAATAAGTTGAAGATCATTAATTTTTTCATTATTAATGAAAATACACTGATATTGGGATGTAATATTGTCACATAATGACGATAATTTAATAAAACATTTATTTTTTATATCATGTATTGTACATTAGAGAGAAACATCCTATTTGAGCCTAAATTTAAAAAAACAAAAATTCATACCAACCATACTCCTCAGATCCATTTCAACTATTATTTAATGTCCCTATGATTATATTTTATTTTTATTTTCATAAGACAAAGAATGTTTTTACTTTACTAGCATACAGATCAATAGCATGTTATTGTGATATGAGTATAGATATAATTCAATTGTATACTACGTGATGAGTTAAAAGACTCAAAAGAGAGATAAATCATGATCAATAATGTTTTTAATAAATAAATGATTAAATTGAATTAATTAATTAAGTAATTCCACCATTTTCAAAATAGGGGATAGTAAAAAATAATAATAAATATTATCCTAGAATATTAATAAATTGGTGTTATATTCTCTATTTCATTTTCAATATTTGATTTAATAATTTTAAAAAAAATATTTTAATCGTTTTTGATTTCTGCAACGGTAACATTTATTCTCTAGGATTTTTAAGGCTGATATTTTATTCATGAGGAGAAGAATGGTTTATGAGTGGGTAAATTGTTGATACTCATTTTTCATACCTTATTTTATGTGATTTCTAATGTTTTATGGATATTAGTGGATATAACCTTATGATACATTGGTTTATTAAAATATGGGAAATAATGGGATTAGAAGTAAATTGATCAAAATGATCGAAAATGTTTTTTTAAAATTTTCCAACCTAATTATATATGTGGTTGAATTTTACTTCATGTTTTTTATATCTTATTAAACAATATCCAAGACTAGTAGGCCCTAAACTAATGACCAATGGCCAATTATCCAGTCCAATGAGAGGAATTTCTGACCATCCGGTCCCCAAGAGAGCCCCATGGGATGGAGATATATTCTGAGTTACAGGAGTTATAACTTTCAATGGTTCGAAGAATCTTACATGGAACTATTTGTGTGTCCTAGAGAATTTTCTTCTCGGTGTGTGTGTGTTTCTAGGAATCCACCCTAGTGTAGGATTTTACACTATGTTTTAAATTCCATGCATGATATACCAATACACCTCTACTATTCTCTTTTGATGTGGTGAGCCAATTTTTTTATTACTATTTATATTTATGGATATGGTTCCATTATGATTCATCTACATGACCCTCGAGCTTAGAAACCTAAATATTTTGACTTATATAACATCCACCAATGTTATAAACCACTGGTCTCCATTTTAATATTTATATATCACCATTTATAATGCTATAGATCTCTATGGTTTAGCTAATCCCAACCGTTGCACCTCCACTTCACTACATACCACTTTATATCCCATAGAAGAGACCCATGAATCCATTTGGATCCTCACTCAGGACAATGTGAAAGAAAGAATATTATATGATGATACATCTACCACATTGAATCCATGATATCCCTTGCATGATCGATTCCATGTGGATGCATCACTTCTATTCCACAATTTTCACCCATGGTAGTACATGCCACTATTGGCATCAATGGTATCTCATGTTCCACTGTTGGTTTAATAGTTACACGTGCTACCATCAGGATAATGGTAGAACATTATTTCAATAATAAAAGGGTATCACATACTATCGGTGGTCCAATAGTAGAACATACTACTTTTGGTCCCATAATAGTTATGAAGAAATCCTCCAGCCTCACCATTACAACCTCTAGTGTCTCCACCACCATGGGAACCACAACCACCAAATTTTCTTAAAAACAACACCATAACCTATACTGTTATATATATATAATTTGAAGATTAGGTGTTCCTCTATTAATAGATTCACCACATGAGAGATATGATATTATCGATAGAAGGTGGAAGTGGGATGCACACACGTAGGAGGAGAAAATGACGAGCATTGTTAAAAAGAAAAAAATATAATGAATGGTTGCTTGGAATATTCCCTAGGTTAAACTAACATTTCATAGGAATATAGAGATATCAGAGTCATGATCCGATGAGGAGGATGATAATATTGATCCCATATATGAATAAGAAACTTAATATTGATATTATTATGCCTAAGCATCGATGAAATACCATGAAAATATGAAGGATTATAAATGAATTGAAATGTTTCATTCCATTTACATTCAACGGTGTTTTGAGTCAATAAGGATCTATTATTAATTCTACATTCCTTATGGTTTTATGTTTTGAAAATCATACACACTTTTCCATAAATTTCATTTTTCTTACAGATTTTTCATTATGTTTTTCTTACAAGTTTTTAATTCCGTTTTACTCACAGATTTTTCATTCTATTTTACTTACAGATTTTTCATTCTACAATAGTTTACATTTTTCATTCTGTTTTACTTAAAAAAATTATTCTGTTTTACATACAGGTTATCAATTCCGTTTTACTTATAGATTTTTCATTTTTTTTACATACAGATTTTTCATTCCATTTTACTTACTGATTTTCATTCTTTTTATTTCAAAAAAAAATCATTCAATTTTTCTTATTGATTTTTCATTCCATTTTACTTACAGATTTTTCATTTAGTTTTACATATATATTTGTCAATTTGTATTACTTACAAGATTTTTCAATCTGTTTTACTTAAAAATTTGTCCTTTTATTTTACTTATAAACTTTTTCATTATGTTCTACATACAAATTTTTCATTACGTTTTACTTAAATCATTGACATTACATTGTACATAGGAATTCTTCATTATATTATACTTAATAATTTTTTAACATTTTACTTCAATCATTAACATTACGTTGTACTTAAGATTCCGACATATTGTATTACATAAGCCTACGTGATTCCTCATTTAATGACATTGATACTTGTAATAATGTCTTATCGATTTTATTATACCGGTACCTAAAATAGATGTACAATTTTTTCAATCTGACTTGCATTTCTTAAAAATTCATTTCATTAATAATGCTGAGTTGTTTAATGTATCATTCCAATATTATTGGATTCTATGTTTCCTTTTACATAACATGTACCTCAGTCTTAACATCATTTAATATACATGAAATGATGTCATACAATCTGTTATAAACTAAGCGTTGTATGTTGACCGCTATCTAGGGCCTTCTGAAATTTAAGGGAAATATGACTGTTGGAGTGGATCCGGACATTGTGATGTTTTTCCTATAAATATTAGTGCATTTGAACATGAAAAGAAGTACAATAACATACAGTGAATAGAAATTCAATCAATGTTTTTTGAAGTGGTCTCTAAAGAGAGGATCTTACAACTCTCAGTGCTTTATGCAGATGTTTTGAAAAACTTGTTTAGGATTGAAAAACTTGTTCAGACTTTCTTTGTACAGACTCTGATCATGCTGATCCTAGTCTTCCAGTTTTGGAAAATAGAGTTTCCAATTTGCTTCCAAATTGTGGGCTTGCAGGGATAACAAGACAAATATCGATCTTCATATTGAGGGATTAGGTGGGTTTGGGTAGGACAAATTTTCATGAAAGTATAAATCAAGGAACCTTTATCCAATTATTTTGGATACCCTTCTCTTTGGGTAAAAAGAACCATATTGTTAGTTGTTTTCTATTTCATGTAGTTTTTATTCCACTAAATTTCTAACTTAGTTAAATTTAGTAACTATAACATTATTATACGTTAAAATTCTATTACTATAACGATATTATAGATTCTATACACTTTAAGGTATAATCATTGTTATATGTAAATTGTTCTTATTTTTTTATCTTATGGTTTTAAAGATTAATAAAAGGTTCCTTTAAGAGGGTTTTGGGTATTTTTGTTTAACTTTTCTAAAATAAGATTTCTTAATGTTAAAATCCAACCTTAAGAAACATATTTTTTTAACCTTAACAATCATTCATTAAGAAAGTTTTATATAAACATTAAATGTTCCAATGGAATTTTTTATAGTATACTATTCACCCCTTCTTGTATATGAGAATATTATTATAGTTATTAGACCCTAAAATTGGTATAATAGTAGGTATCTGAAATATTTATATTCACATAGATGTTTTCTCACAAAATATTTCTTTATTCTTTAACTCCTTAATTTTTAATTACTGTTTACAGAAGTATACTTCTAACAATTTTTTTGAAATGAAATTTTCATTTAGTATAGAAAACATTAATATCGTATCTCTATAAAATCTAAATCCTTTTAGACCACAAATCTTCAATGTAAATGACTATGATTACTAGAGAGACATAATTAGTACCATTGTGATAAACACATGTGTAGATAACATCATTATATTAACTAGATATTATATGGTTCCTGATAAAGAACATATAACCTTTACTAATCTGGAAAAGGTGGAATACCGGCTGAACATTAAGGTACATAATACTATTATTTGGCCCATGACTAGAAATATATATAGAAAATTTTCATCTTGTGAGTATTCAAATAAAATCTAGAAGAAGATCTAAGTAACTCACTTTGGAACTTTTAATGTTATTGAAACTAGTAGTGCCTTTCTCAGTGCTGAGTATCATGGTTTCTTTTTTATTTATGGAGAACCCATATAAAAAGTACAAAAATTATTTCTGACTATCATCAACAACATACAATCAACGGTTGAGAATGGTTTATATGGTGAGATTCTTGTTGACAAGATTATAGATACTATGCCTAATGAATTGGAATCCAAGAGGACATTTATAAATGAGAATGGAAAATTTACTCAGATTTATTTTGATGAATTGTTTCGTACATTTCATCAACATTAAACAAGAATGAAGAGAGATTATGATAATGTTAAAATGAAAAATGGAAATAGAGGTGTTTCATTTACAACTACTTTAAATAATATTAAATCCAATACGCTTGATAATGTTACTAGATCTATAACTAATAAAGTTGTTATTAAATATGAAACTAGTGAAAGTGATGCTTTAGAAAATGAGTTTTTCAATCATGCTCAGAGGATGATCATGATTTTTGGGTAGAAGAACATTCAATATAGATACAAAAAGAAGGATGGAAATGAAAAGACTGATTTATAAGTGACATTTAATGAATGTAGAAGAACTTGTCATTTTAAACGAGATTGTCCCTTACTTACGTAAAGAGACAGGAATGTTAGGAATTCTTAGTGGAACTAGAAGAATTTCTATAGCTCATAGAATATGAAATTCTTGAATACCAAACACACTTGGAGTTCTAGTAGTGGATACTCTTATGAAGACTCTTCATATTATGAATCTTCTGAGCAAAATAATATTGGTCGATTAGCCAAAAATACATTTCAAAATCATTATCTTATAGCTATGTTATGAACTACTGAATCCTTAACCATTATGTCTTTAAGTGAAATTTTTCATGATAAATATTTTCATCAGATGAAGAATCCACTTCATCAGACAGTAATAATGATCCTCCATCCAATGAGGATGTTTATAGATTTTTTAAGTTTCTTGAAATGAAAAATTAAAAAGTTTATACAAAACATAAAAAAGAAAATTCAGAAAAATTTATTTTAACAAAAGAAATTTTGGATCATAACAAAGATGATGATAAAAAATATGATGATTTACAAAACCATTCTACAATATATGAGAAAGATAATTTAAAAGGGATAAACATTCTAAAGATCTTAAAAAATATATTTTTAGAAAAATATTCTTTAGAGGATAAACTTAACTATAAATCTATTATTAATGAGGATAAGAATTATTCATGAGAATATGGTCTGAAATATTTTCCTTGAAGAAAATTATTGAAAATTTTACTTCTGGTATGGAAAATTATGACCAGATTTATTCTCACATCTGACCTCATGGTAATAATCAAGGATTAGGTTATTCTCAAAAATAAAATTTAGAATCAATTATTTTGTTCCTTAAAGATATCCCTCTATGAAAAATTTCCAAAGTGGTGGGATTTATTATAAGAACTAATCATTAAATAAAGTTTAATACCTTGGGTTTCAAAAATATTACTTTTCAAAACAAATGTGGATACCCATGTTATTTTTATCTAACAATTCTGAATCCATGTAGGTTTGGATTTTGAAAACCTAACTCTTTCTTTTTCAAGATAATGAAAGAAGTAACAAAAATATATGGATCATATATAGTTGATTTTATAGTAACATTACTAGTAATCAAGACTATTTCATGACAATTTTAAATATTAATGTTGGAAAATTAACCATTATAGATAACTCTTAAGGATAAATTGTAGTTATATGTTACATTATTATTCTTGGTAAAGCTATTATATCAAATGTTCTCTTTGTAAAATTCCTTATGCACAACCTCATTAGCATATCTAAATTATATGATGATGTTTACCTTGTGAGTTTTATAAATGATACATGTTTAGTTCACAATTCAAGGGATGAGTTTATTATTTCTTCCCTTTGGCATGAGAATGTGTACACCATAAACATAAAAGACCATACAATTCAAGGTATACCTTTCCATAGTGCTACTGATTTGACATAGAGGACTAGGACACTGTAACTTATGGAATCTTAGTAAACATTCTAATAAAGGACTTGATATGGACCTACCAGATCTTAGGTTTGATACTTCTTAATTCTGTAATACTTGTAAATATAGAAAGCAACATAAATATAGCTTTAAATCTGTAAGTGAGGTTTCAACTTGTAATATCTTACAGTTGGTGAAAATGGCATTATTTAGACCAACAAAAACTAGAATTATTAGAGGCCAATACTATGTGTTTGTCCTGGTATATGACAACACTAAATTTACATGAGTCAATCATCAAAAAATGAAATTTAAAGTTCATTCTTATTTCAAAAACTCTATAGCTCATGTTAAAATTGAGAAAAACCTACCATTGATAACTATTCTTAGTGATCATGGTAGAGAAATTAAAAATTCATATTTTGAAACTTTTTGTAGTTAGAAATGTATTACTCTAAAATTTTTAGATCCAAGAACTCTTCATCAAAATGGTTTTGTAAAAATAAGAAATTGTATTCTTCAATAGATTACTAGAACCATGTTATCTGAATATTCTACAGCTAAACATTTTTTGTATGAATATATAAGTACCATTTTTATTCTATAAATCCAGTTATAATAAAACATTTTCATAATAAAACACCTTATGAGTTATGGACTGGCGGAAAACCTAACGTTTCTCACTTAAATGTTTTTGGTTGCAATGTATTTATCATGAATAATATAGATAACTTACATAAATTTTCACCCAAATCCAATGAAACTATTTTCTTATCATACTATACTAACTCAAAGGCATATAGATTTTTTAATAAAAACACTTGTACTGTGGAAGAAATAGTACCGGATAAATATGATGAAATTGGTCCTTTTGTTTCAAAACATCATGAACTTATTTATGTTATATTTTATAAAAATAATCATAAAAATTTGATAGAATATCCTTCAGATAATGAAAATCTCCAATTAAATGTTTTTAAGTCATTAAACCCTAAATATTTATTATCCATTGAGGATGAGAATGTTTTGAAAAATCCACGAAGGTTATTACTTTGTAATCATCCTAGTGATAATATCATTGGTAATGTTAATCAACCAGTAAGAACAAGATTTTCATTAAGGAATAAAGTTGGAAATGTTTATTTTCTTTCCCAATCTGTACCAAAGACTCCTGATGAAACATAGGGTGATGAAGATTGGATAAAGTCCATGCAAGATGACATAATGAATTAAAAACGACTCATATTTGAACCATGGTTCAAAGATATAAGGAAACTTATATTATTGGTGTCAAATGGGTTTTTATAAATAAATATGATGAAGATGTAATTATTGTTAGAAATAAGGAATGATTAGATTTTAATGGCTATAACCAATAAGAAGGAATAGACTATAATGAATCTCATGATCCTATAGTAATAGATGAATCTATTAATATTCTTCTATCCTTTGTAACATTCATTAATTTTAATTATTATCAAATAGATGTGTTGTTTTATTTACTCAACAGTTATGTACATGAAGTGGTCTATGTAGATCAAACCCATGGGTGAGAAGATTCAAAATATCCTCATAATGTTTACAAACATAACAAATATTTATATGGACCTAAATAGGCCCCAAGAACATGGTATGACTAACATACGAGGTATTTTCTTCAAAATAACTATGTTAAGGGAATTGTTGATCCAACCCTTTTCATCATGAATGTTAATAAATATATATTTATTGTTCAAATTTATGTTGATGACATAATCTTGTGATCAACTCACCAATCCTTAACTGATTTTATTGCGAAACTTATGAAATCTATGATCGAGATGAGTATGAAGGATGAGTTAAATTTTTTTCTATGTTTTAATATTTCTCAACAACCTGAAACAACTTATATATCTCAACATAAGTATATGAAATATCTTGTTAAGAATTTTTTGTATAACAACACTAAGAGTAAAAGAACTCTCAATGGTAACTCCTATACTCCTGATATTGATGAAGCATGGAAACCTAAGGATCAAACATCTTATAGAGAAATTATAGGAAGTTTACTTTACATAACAACTAGTCAATATGACATAATGTATTTGTATTTTTATGTTCACAATATAATGAAAATCCGAAATAATCTCATTTAAAAGTTGTAAAATGAATTTTTCAGTATTTAATGGGAACATTATATTTGTTACTATTTTAATCCTCTAGAAATGATTTTGAACATAAAAGTTCTTTAAATACTAAAATTTTTGGTTGTAAATTGGAATGGAAGAGTACATCAGGAATGTTTTATATCTTAGGAGATTACATATATTCTTGATCTTGTAAGAAACAACATTCTGTATCACTTTCCACCATTAAAGAAAATTATGTAGATGCTGGAAGTTGTTGTACTCAAGTGTTTTAGATTCAACACACACTCACAAACTATTGTATGACTTGTATAAAAACTCAAATAATGTGTTATATCAAATACACCATTGTTCTAATTAAGAACATTGAACACCACTCTCGTGAAAAGCTTGTATATATTAGACATCACTTTCTTAGGGATCACACACTTAAAGGTTATATTATTCATTAATTTATCAGAATGCAAGAACTTCTTGTTGATATTTTTAAAAAACCATTACCTTTTTATAGCTTTGAATACATTAAATAGAATCTTGGAATCATCACGATAAGGTAATCATCCATATCTACATTTTTTTAAATGATATACTAACAATAAATTACTCCTTATTTCAGGAAGAGTATATATGCTTGTTTCTTTCTTTCTTCCTCTTTCACTGAGAAAAGTTATCTTTCATTAAGGAAATATATCATTCTGCAATTTTTTCCCTTAAAAAATTCTTGGAATGGAAATTCTCAGAATGAAAATTCTCAAAATGAAAATTCTCTAATAAAAGTTTTTTGAAAATGAATTTTCTCTAAATGGAAATTCTCATAATGGATATTCTCAGAATTGAAAATCCCTGAATAAAAATTAACATAATCTAAAAATTATAATATCGATAAATTCATCACAGTATCCAAAAAGGTACTCTTTATTACAATTCATTTTCTAATTTATGTTTCAATTCTTTGTATTTAAAGATTTTCAATTCATTGTTTCCCTTACCTCAAAATACCAGAATTCATATTTTCTACAATCATCTTCAACTGTCAGATCAGATCAAGTTATTTTTAGCTGTTTAATTATCATATAGAGGCCGAAATGTCATTTCTAGGCCAGTAAAAGGGTAATTTGTTTTGGAGGGCCACACCATCTTCTCTGATCATTGTGCCGAAGTTCTATTGCCTTTAATGTATACGTTCTTATTCCCGAGTTTCATACACTCTGAATGTCTACTAAATCCTCAATGGATTATAAGCCTATTACCAAGGAAATAAAATATTGGTCAATATTTAGGGAAATACATGTATTCTATAACTTCTTTTAAAAGTATGACTCCATCATTTATAGTGTTATAAGAACTAATTGAAGGTAAAGTGTATGTGTGGATAAGGACAAATTTCATGATCTAGTTTACCCAGACCTATTCAAACAATTCAATGATCTTGTTGTTTTATTTCAAAAGTATAGAAAGTATATTTCCATGTTCAAACATTATGATAAGACTTATAAAGTTCCTTAAAATAAGGCGGAAAATTTTCTCAAGATAGATTATGAATGAGAAACTATGATATACTCTCAAAGTCATCCCTCGAAGGAAGGTTCATTTGAAAAATACATGGCTCTGGATTAACTAGGTCTAAAGAGTATTTTGAATCCCAAGATTAAAAATTGTACAACAAATCACAAGATGGTAGCTCTCTAGATGCAAGGATTTCTTATTCTAAGGAAAATCAATAATGTCTATCTAAAGATATGTGATACCATTATATTTTAATTTCATGTCAATGTAATAAATATCAACTTAATTAAGTACATCTTTCTCACAATCCATTTAGTAAAAGGCAGAACCATCAGGTCCCAGATACTTATGTATCTGTCAAATATCTCTAGGATAATAATAATTTTCCTTCAAGTGGTCAATGCCCCTTTTCGATCAATTTATATGATGTTAAATATTTTTTTTCTTAGTGATTATACTATTTGGATAATTAAGGTATTGTTTTTACGAGAATCCAAAATATTTGAAGAAATAGTTATCCAAAACAAGGTTGCTATTTTGAAATCATTAATGTTCATACCTATGGAAAGAAAACATGAATAACCCAGCTTACCAACACTGGTTTTTACTAACCCAATATCAGCACCTCCTATTATAAAGAATCAAAACACCTATGTTGATTCATTTTTTGTAAAATAGATAAAGGTGGAAGCCACCAAACAGGCAGGTGATCTATCATTTCACAAAAACCCTACAGATACTAGGGACGTAAAAATTTAGAAAACTGAAAATTTTGAAAAAGAAAATAAGGAGAAGATGTTGAAGACTAAATCATAGGAAGATCAATTATGTCAGTCTTTATTGAATTTAGAAAAAGAATAACTCAAAAGAAGTACTAGAATCTCAATTTATTCATTACAACCTGGTTGTCCATCCGAAAATCCAGAAATCCATGAAGGCCTTAACTATTCCAGAACCTGTTCAATAAATGGATGATCAGATCCTTCGAGAAAACAGTAATGATACTCTAAGGGATGCAAAAGAGTATAATGTAAAACCATAGACTTTAAAATCCATTTCGGAAGAAAAAAGAGATTGAAGAATATGTTGATATTGAAGTTGAACAATTAGGTGAAGTTGAATTGGAAGAAGAAGAGAAACTAGATGTTGAACAATAATGTAATGAACGGGAAGATATCCAGGAAGAAGAAAGTTAAGAAGGAAATAAAGAAGAAGAGTTTCAAAGGGAATAATATGAGCAAGAATAAATTAATGTCATATAAGTATCCGATGAACAAGCCCCAGTTCAAAATTCTAAAAAATGCATGAGTGTTATGGTTTCCTCATCCGATAATGAAACACCCAAGAAGTATTCCAAATGGATAGAGAAAATAGATTCATTGAATTTGGAGGAACTAAGAAAGGAAAATATTATTCAAACATTGAATCCTTATCTTCTATTGAGCATGATTTTTTCATGCCATCTTTATGGAAATTGGTTAGCACAATTTCGGTTCTTTCAAATATTGATGTCAGGAGTCAAATGATGCAAGAAACTCTATATCAAAAGACAGAATCTACTAATATGTTGATGGATATAGTGTTTATTCAAGAAGAATATTTTAAATATATTTTTATTGATTATAAAGCTCAAAAAGTGACTTGCGTGAATGTCTTTAACCGCACCAAAGCTATCAATGAAGAGATAAGACAGGTCATCTACTTCATAGATTCAACAAAAGGAGCATTAAATACTTTGGAATAGTAGTTCAAAAAATACATATCTTCAATTTCTGAGATGTAAAGCCAACTCAATTCCATTGGTTGTTCTGTAAGCTGTGAAAAATAAGTTAGAGCTAAATTAGTGAAAAATGTAGCTGCTAAAGAGGAGTTCATTAAAAATCAAGTTGATATAATGAAATCTCATTAAAAAATAGATTATCCTTATAAAATAATAACCATGATTATGATATTTTCTTGACGAAGTTTCAAGAAGATCATAAGTTAGTGATGAAAACTAAAGATTTGATAAAGAAAATATTGTCTCAGTAAAAGAAGGTTGAATGATTTTTTTCTAACATTTTTATGTTTTGTTGTAATCTAAACATTATCTCCAAAATTTCATTAAGAATTATCTTTCATATATTTATTTTTTTGGCATGTATGTTTCCTTAACCTTACTGGTACATCTTAGACTCTCCATTCCATTTTGAAAAACACATAGGGGAATATTATATTTGAAAGAAGAATTTAATGAAGACTCTAATGAGGGAGAATCTATTAATGGGTAGTATGGAAAGAAAACAAATGCCTAAGTAAGGGGGACATTATTTTATGAAAAGATATTATCTAATGGTAATATATTTCTTTAATAATGAAAAATTAACACTAATTATCAATAACACAATCCTTTGGAGACATAATCTAAGGGGTTGTTAGCCGTATAAATCATAAATTTATTTCAATGGGGGAGATAAATTTTTCATAATTATTTTTCTAAGTCAATATATTATTCCTTAGAAAAGTTGTTTGTGATTTCCAAAAAAGGAGATTGTTGAGTAAATAAGGTTATCTTATGAATTCTCTATTACATATGGTTTTATTTTTTGAAAATTGCAAAAACATTTTCATAAGATCCATTTTCATAAAAATTTGTCATTCTGTTTTTACAGATTTGTAATTCCATTTTATTTATAGAATTATCATTATATTTTACCTATGGATTGGTCATTTCATTTTACTTATATATTTTTCATTCTGTTTTAATTACAAATTTGAAATTTCATTTTAAGTATAGATTTTCCATTCGGTTTTACTTATAGATTTTTCATTTCATTTTACTTTTAGATTTTTCATTTCATTTAACTAACAGATTTTTCATTTTGTTTTTCTTACAAACTTTTTATTCTGTTTTTCTTACAGATTTTTCATTCCATTTTACATACATACTTTCCATTCTGTTTTACATACAGAATTGTCAATATATTTTACACCCAAAATTTTCAATCTGTTTTACTTCCAAATTTTTCATTCTATTTTACTTACAAACTTTTTTTTATATTCGATATAAAAATTTTTCATTATGTTTTACTTACATCATTAACATTATATTTTATTCTAGATTTCTTCATTATGTTATACTTACAAATATTTCATTACATTTTACTTACATCATTAACATTACGGTGTACATAAGATTATAAGATATTGTTTTACATATGACTATGTGATACCTCTTTTCATGATAATAATACCGGTAAAAATTTCATACTTATATTATGACACCGGTACCCAAAATAGTGATATTATTTTCTCAATCAGATTTTCATTTTCATAAGAATCTATTTTCTTAATAATATTAGAGTTCCTTAATGTATCATTCAAATATTATTGGATTCTATGGTTTTTTATACTTAACATTTATCATCAACATAACATTTTTTATTATACATGAAACTATATCCTACAATCTATTATAAATTGAATGTTGTTTGTTTGACATGTGTCCAGGTCCCTCCAAAGTTTAAGAAAAGTATGACCATTGTAGTGGAGATGACCATTGAGTAGTTTTGACTATAAATACGATTTCCTTTTAATGATAAAAGTAGTACAATGATGTATAATGAAGTTAAAATCAATCAATGTTTTTGATGTGATATTTATAGAGAGAGGATCTTACAAATCTCAGTGCTTCATGAATATGTCTTGAAAAACATGTTCAGGCATGAATAACATGTTTAGACATTATTTGTGTAGTCTCTGATCATGTTGATCATGGGTTTCCAAATTTGGAAGACAAAGGTTATGATTTCCTTCTAAATCGAGGGCTTCTAGGGATTCCAAATCAACTACGGATCTTTATATTGAGGGCTTACCTAGGTTTGGGTAAGACAAACCTTCTTAAAAGTATAAATCATGATCCTTTATCCAATATTGTTCGATATGATTTTATTTGGGTTAAAAGAATATTATTTTTACTGGTTTTCTATTTCATGTTGTTATTTTTACATTATTTTAATCATTTTTATAATTAGAAAGTATAATATTTTTATAATTTCTAATTCCATTACTCATATTATAATAAATATTCTATACGGTTTAAGGTAGAATCTTCCTTTTATTAAAACCATTCTTCAATTTTTATCTTAAGGTTGTAATGGTTAAGAAAAGGTTTCTCTAAGAGGGTTTTCATTATTTTGGTTTAACCTTGTTAAAATAATTTTTCTTAAAGTAATAAATCTAACCATTACTAGAGGATATCCTTAAGGTAAATAAAAATTACCTAGGAAATTTATATATCAACTTTAAAGGTTACAATGGATATTTTTAAAGTATACAATTCACCCCCCTCCTTTTGTATTTGAGCATCTCATTATACTTATTTAATACTAAAATTGGCATCATAGCTGGTCTCTAAAATATTTAAATTCACACATAAGTTTTCTTTCTCAATATTTCATTGTTCATAACTACTTCTTAATTTTTAATCATTGTTTACCAACTTTTACTGCTAACATGTTTTTTGGAATGAAATTTTATTTTAGTATGGTAGTAATTTATGTTAGATATTTGTAAAATCTCAATCCGATTAGACCAAAAATAATTTATGGAAATGACTATGAGTGCAAGAGATATAGAATGAATACCATTGTGATGAACACATGTGTAGAAAAATACATTATGTAAACTAGAGATTGTAAGATTCTTGATAAGGAACATAGAACATTTTCTAATACAAACATAGGTGGAGTAATAGATAAACATTATAGTATGTAATACTTTTTTTATTCAATGACTATAAATATATATAGCAAAATTTAATCATGTGAATCATAAAATAGAATCTAGAAGAAGCTCGATGTTACAAACTTTGGAACTTCTAAAGTCACTGAAACAAGAAGATTCATGCTCAAAGCTAAGTAGTATGGTTTCTTTTTTATTTATGGGGAACCCATATATAAGGTACAACAATGATTTATGGCTATTTTCAACAGCTTAAAATCAATGGTTGAGAAATTTTTATATGATGAGATTATTTTAGGCAAGATTATGGACCTCATGCATAATGAATGGGATTACAAGAGGACAACTATAGATGAGAATAAGAAATTTACTCAGATTTCTCTTGATGAAAAGTTGGGAACTCATCTTCAAAATAAATCCAGAATGGATAGTGATGATGAAAATGATAAGAAGAAAAATATAAATGGAGGTTTTTATTTTGCAACTACTTCAAATCATATAAAATCCAATACTCATGAGAATGTTACTTGATATAATACTAAGAAGCTTGTTATTCAATTTGAATCTACTAAAAGTTAAGATTCATTAAATGAGTTATCCAATCTTGAATAAATGATGAACACGATTATTGTGCAGAACTACATTCAATATAGATACAAAAAGAATGATGTAAAAGAAAATAAATTTGGAGATTTGACATGTTATGAAGGTATAATAATTGGTCATACTAGACCTGATTGTCCCTTATAGAACAAAAGAGACAGAAAATACATGAATTCTAGGAGGAACAAGAAGAAGTTATATAGATCAAGGCATTTAATATTCATGAAAACCAATGACACTTGGAGTGCTAGTGGTGGTGACACTTCTGATGACTCTTCATATAATGAATCTTCAAAGAAAAAAGAATATTGGTCTATTATTCTGAACTCCATTTCTAAATCATTGTCTTATGCAAAAGGAATGAGCTACTGAATCCTTAACCAATATGCCTTTTAGTGAAAAGTTTCTTGGTATAGGTTATTCTTCAGATGAATAATCCACTTCATCAGAAATGAATAATGACTCACCTTCCTATGGGGATGTTCCTTGATTTTCTAATTATCTGGAAATGAAAAATTGTTAATTCTCTAAGAAATATGAAGAAAAGAAATCTATATAATTTAATTTAATAAAAGAAATTTTGGATCTTACCAAAGATCTTGATAAAAAATGATGATTTAAAAAAACATTCTATAAAACTTATAGAAGTTGATTTGGATAAGGATAATCTTTTTAAGGATGATAATAGTCTATTTTTTGAAAAATATGCTTTATAATATATACTTAACTCTAAATCTATTATTCATGAGGGAAATAATTTAGTATTAAGACTAAAATTTGAAATATTTTCTATAAAAAAACAACTTTCAAATTTTACTTCTGTTAAGGAGAATTTTGATAAGATGTATTCTCAGATCCAAACTCATGGTAATAATCAAGGAATAGGTTGTTCTCATAAGTACACAATTTTTAGAAAAAATTATTTTGTTCATTCACGAGATCCCTTTTTCACTAAATTTTACATTGGTAGAAATTGGAAGAAGAAATTTTACTTTAATAATGTTCAATCACTAGGGTTTTATAAATCTTACCTTTCAAAAAATGTGGATACCAAAGATTTTATTATTTAATAATTGCAGATCGAAGCAATTTTAGATTCCAAAAATCAGTCTCTTTCTTTTGCAGGATAATGGAGGATGTACCAACAATATATGGTACGTTGATAGTGAATGTTCATATTACTTGAATGGTAATAATGAATACATAAAAAAATATTTTAAAGAGTAAAGGTGTAAAATTAACCAATGGATATAACTCTCAAGGAGAAATTAACAGAATAGGTGACATTATTCTTCTTGGTAGAAAAATTATTTCAATTTTTTTTGTAAATGGCCTTATGAAAATCATCATTAGAATAATTAAATTATTTTATGATTTTTACCTTGGTAATTTTAGAAATTATAAGTGTTTATTTCACAATTACAAGGATGAGTTTATTCTTTCTTTCCTTCGGCTTGAGAATGTGTAAACCTTAATCCTATACATCCTTAAAAGTGAAGATCTAACTTTTTATAGTGACATTGAAGACCAATCATGGTTTTGGCATATAATACTAGGACAATGTAACTTAAGGAATCATTGTAAACATCATAATAAAGGACTTTTTAATTACCAACCAGATCATAGGATTGATACTTCTAATGTCTGTGATCCTTGGAAATATAGAAAGCAACATAAATCTAATTTTAAATCTATAAGTGAGGATTAAACATATAATTCCATATAGTTGGTGAAAATATAAATATTTGGTCCAACATAAACTTCGATTATTGGAGGAAAATACTATCTTATTGTCCTAGTTGAGGACTACACTAGATTTACATGGGTCAATTTTCTTATAATGAAATCTGAATCACATTCTAATTTTCAAAACATTATAGATAAAGTTTAAAATGATTAAAACCTACCTTTGGTATTTATTTATAGTGATCATGGTGGGGAATTGGAAAATTCATACATTGAAACATTTTTTAGTAACAAATGTATTACTTAATACTTTTTAGCGCTAAAAACTCATCAAAATGGTGTTCTAAAAAGATGAAATTGGATTCTTCAAGAGATGACTAGAACCATTTTAACTAAATTTTATATAGCAATATATTTTTTTTCTGAATATATGTTCACTTCCTGTTATACTATAAATTGATTTTTAATAAGACCGTTTCATAATAAAATACTTTGTGAGTTATCGACTAGACGAAAACCAAAATATTATTACTTCATTTTTTTGGTGTAAAATTATTTATATTGTTTACTAAAGATAACATACATATATCTTCACCTAAATATGATGAAGTTATTTTCATAGGGTACTCTAATAACCTTAAGGCATATAGTGTTTTTAATAAAAACACTTGTACTGTGGAAGAAACAATACATTCTAAATTTGATGAAATTGATCCTTTTATTTTCAAACAATTTAAACTTATTTCTGATATATTCTCTAAAACACATCGTTAACCTTTGATATAAGATCCATTATATAAGCAAAATGTCCACGAAAATGGTTTTGAGAAATTTACCTCAGATGATTTTTTTATCCTATATGGATGATCAAGTTTTACAAAATCCATGTAGGTTATTACATAGGAACCATCCCAATGATAATATCATTGGTAATGTTAATCAACCAGTAAGAACTAATAGTTTCTTAAGGAATGAAGTTGAACATGTTTCATTTATTCCCAATTTGTACCAAAGACTCATGAAGATGCATTGGGTGATAAAGATAGGATAAAGGCCATAAAAGATAAACTCAATGAATTCAAAAGGAATCAAGTTTGGAACATGGTTGAAAGAGCACCAGAAAATTCCGTTATTAGAGGTATATGGGTTTTATAAATAAATATGATAAAAATGGATTTATTATGATAAATAAGTCATGACTAGTTTTTAAAGGCTATAACTAACAATAATTCTTGGACTATGAAGAAACCCATATTCATGTAGCAAGACATTAATCTATTCGTATACTTCTATCCTTGTCAACATTATTTAATTGAAATCTTTATCAAATGAATGTGAAGTTTTGTTTCCAAAACGATTATATACAGGAAGAGTTCTATAAAGATCAACCCCCTCATTTTGAATAGAATAACCTACACTTTTATGACACACCACCCCATATAGGGTATCAACCATTTTGGCCATATCCTCGTACATCATGCATGAAATTATGTGTTGATTGATGATATGATTTATAATTCTTTGAATAATTTCGTTAATTTATGAATGAAAATATTATCAGTTATACTAATTATTTTTAAATATGGTGTGTTTGGTTACCTATATTTTTAAAAAAACATTGTTCTGGATCATAATAAAATGAGAGATAAAGTGATACACATTAAGAATTTAGAATATATTCATCCTTATAAAAATAAAAGTGTTTGATTGTGTAAAATTCTGAATTGGGATTCCATTTTACCATGAACCCAACCATATTCACCATAAGGACCAAAGGTCATTTTTGAATACCATAGGCTTGTGATGAGTATCTCATCATCATAGGTATTTTTTTGGTAATGGGTTTTCTCTCAAATAATAGTTACAACAACAGAAATAATGAATATGAAAGATTTAATAAATTAACAACATGTCAAACAAGGAATAACAAACAACAATGATTAAATCCATTATCATAAACATGGTCAACATCCACAATAAAAAATTCAACCGTAGTAAAAAGTATGGACACAAAACTATTTAAAAATAAATTAACTATCTATCATCCATCTTCATATGATCTATAATCCAACTCTATGCAACCTTTGGTTTCTCACCACCTCCCAACTCACTCAATGTCATCCTCTTTGAACTAGAAGGATCCAACTAAGAACATGTACTCGGAATGTTTGTTTTGGGAAGATGAAAATTTATATAGGTCAACAATACCCAATAGAACAACGCTATTACTTTCACAAGTAAGTTCTTAAATTCTAGTTTTAAAATAATGTTAGAATCATTATAGTGAAAACCCCCTTCATATCCCTTGTGCCTTGCATGGCTGGTGGAAAAACCGTAACATCCCAACTAAATAAAGAACAATAGATGATAATATTTATTAATATTTTTGAATTAAATATAAATTTTACATTAATGTAGATTCTATGGTTGATGGTGTACCCGATACGCAACAAGAGGTTTCTTTTAAATATTATGTTTCCCACAAAGTTGGGTCATACTAAAAAATAATAATATAATATTATTTTAAATTGTTGTTAATGCCTAGTTGTTTTATTAGTATAAATTAATAGAACTTATGAAAATATTATTATACATGTTTTTTATATGTTTTCACATTTATCAAAAATAATTTAGTGGCTTAAAATGCTAATGAATCCAATTTTAAGGATAAAGACTCTAATATTCATTAAAAGGCGGATTTACCACCTTTTGATGACAAACCTTAATTAAATCATGTTTTTATCAATTTTAAATGTTATATTTGAAAGAATTAAATTCTTATCTAGAATTAGGTCATCAAAATTTACATTGGTTAAATATTTGGTATTTTTCTGATAAAATTCATTTTTAATGAATATTGAAAAATAATGTATTTTAATTCAAAACTTCCTTTTAATATAATTTTTTATATGGATATATTATCTTGTTAAAATGTTTTAAAGTGTAATAGGATTATATTTTTACCATTTAATCCAATGTTGGTTATTGTAGGTTGTTTAACCTTGAAATTGTACACAAACAATTGTCAATATTTTGATAGTTATTAATTCTTAAAAACACGTTTTTTGTTTTGACAATGGGAATTACATTAAAATTATTTAATGAAACTTCTATTTGTTTTAATTTGTTAAAATAGATATCATTTTTGAATTATGAATAGCATGTATAGATTAGCATGAATTTTTGGTAATTTATTGAAAACCTTCAATTTTCGTTCAATAGTGGAAACAATACGTAGTAGTTAAAAATCTGACATCCTCATTTAAATGATATTTTGCCATTTCTATGAATTGAATTTTGAAAATACAACATAGATGGTTATTATTATTAATTAAAAAGTTTCTTAATAAGATGAAAATAATTTTTTTGAATATTAACTTTTGACTTTTATTTACCGTAATTAAAGATAAATATGGTAATTCAATGTAAAAATAATATTGTAATAATATAAAATTACATTAAAATATGACCTAACCTTATTTATGAGTAATGGACGACCCAAAAAATCATTGGGTGAGATTTCTGTCCTTTTATATCAATATGGGTAAGATAATGAACTTAATAACTTTTTATTTAATGTAAAAATATAAATATCATAAACATATATTGTTTTTCAAAAACAATTTTAATGGGGGTTAAATAATCGATACATATGACAATAAATATTAATTAAAAAGCTAAAAATATTTCTAAAATCATTGTATTTTATTTATATATTTTAGATATAAGTATAATAAAATTATTTATGATACAATAATGATACAATGTTTACCTTGTTAATGAGTGATATAAATAAATAAAATTGTAAAGATTAAAACAATATCCAAAACCTATCCATTTCATATATGATTATTTTATTTCAAACAACAGTCATCTTATCTTAGACTGATATATGTTTTGGACATTATGAAACCAAAAATCATTATAAAATAAAATAATATTTTAAAAAATTCCTAAAGAGCCCCTCCCCCTTATAAAATCCATTCACCTCTTACTAATTACTCACACCTCTCAAAACCCATGTATCATCAAAAATCTTCCCAAATAAGCTCTCAATATCTCTGTCTTCAACCAAGAGGCCTCTCATAAAGAAGAAGGCGATTCGTGATATTCTTTTGGTTCAAACCAAAGTGAGTTACCTGATTTAATGTTAACGTCTTCTCTTAAGTTCTTTTATTTTATTTTACTTCGTCAAACCCTGAACTATTTTTATTGATTTTTTTATAAAATACACCAGTATCCCCAATATACTATGTAGTTTTTATGATAAGGATTTTGAACTAAACTTACACACACCTTCATCTAATTGGTAAAGAACATACAGTTTCTATGGACGTAGAACTACAGCCTCACGAAATGATGACTGTTCAATATTCTCCTTCCACCTATTATGGTGGCCATTATGATGGATCATTATTTATATGTGATATATATATTATTTATATTTTCTATAAACTTCTTTATATTTCATTTATATCATACCATTATGGTTTCCATATTGGGTAAACACGATAACATCATTTAAGGAAGTGCGAACTACCGCCCCCTCAAAGTGATATGACTCATTAATACCATACGTGGAACATATAAGGGATGGAATTAATTGAATAATAATTGATATTATAATGGAATTATAATATACATATTTATCATTAACTTTTCATTCTATTAAATAAAAAATAGAATTTAATGTAGCGTTCATGCATAGGTATGGTTACCGTCTCCATGAACCATGCATTCCATTTCATATATCCAAATATGATAGACTATTATTAATTAATATATATAATGTTTATATATGATATATATTATATATACATATTGAATATAATCATTTATATAATAGACTTTTGACCACATTAATAACATGTAATTATAAGAGGTTCATTTCTGACTCAAGTACCAAATATCGAAAAAATGTCCATTATTAACATAAATAATTACATAATGTTTTTAAAATGGTAATAAGTGATATATAATAAATAATAAACTTTAAAATTTTCTTAGGGATGTATAAATTGAATTAATATTGTTATCCAAGAAGAACACGGAACATACGAGTCAAGTCAGACATGAGGTAAGGGGTTTCTTATCTAACTTTTAATTCAGTGAGATTTCCATTGTGTGCCAATTATTTATTGCATGTAGTGTATTGTATACTTCCATTTGATATATATTATCAGTAATCTCTTTATATTCATGGTATACTGTGATAAATTTTGAGGTTATTAACATTTTTTCATATGAATTTATTGATTACAACATCGTAAGTGGTTTTCATCTTACTTTTTATTCTTATGAGATTTGTGTTATATTCTACATTATTTCCATTTTGTGTGGTGTATGTTCTGACCATGATTTTATTCTTAGGGTAATATAATTTATATTATGGTTATATATATATATTTATTTAATTATTCTTATTTTATGTGGTGTATGTTTTGTAAGTTACAATGTCGGTACGGGATCCTTTCATCATACTCTTTTAGTCAAAGACTTCTTTTATGACATGTCTTAAAATTTACAATTTCTTATGTTAGTATATGTTATTATATATCCTTATTTATATAAACAAATTCCAATTGAATATAGAACCTTTTTAATTCATCAACACATTTTCTGAATTTTAATGCGACACTGTTAGGCTATAGATTTTGTGTAAGAGAACTTCTTGACCCAATTTCAATTTTTTGGGATAAACTTATTCTGCATGATTATGTCATGCTATGAATATATGTGAATGTCCTCTTATTGTTTTAATATTAATATCCATTTATATTGGGTGTATTATTATTGTTCACACATAATTATATTAATAATTGTCCATTAATCTAATGATATTATATTTGTAAGGGAATTGGTCTCAATTTACATTCCATTTAGACTTATTTGTATTTCTACCACAATTCACTTTTATATGGTGTATATACAACCCTTTGACATATTATATCATTAATATCATTATTCTTATGATATTATAATATTTTAATAATGTTATTCCTCAATTATTTGTATTGAAGTGTCCCTCATTTGGTTTGGAACTCTTTAACTAAAATATTATTTTAAATGTTTTAAAATTTTATTGTTCTAAATCATTGTCATTAATATCCATGTTTTAAAAAATGGGTTTTGGAATTTATTTATATGTATGTTAATGTCTTGAAATTAATATTTCTTTCAAAAACTTCAAAGTGTTATGGGACACTTTTATTAAAAAATATCATTATTAAATGTTTTAAGTGGTTTTGATAACAATTTGATAAAGCAATGATTATGTAAATATCTTGAAATGATATATTATGATTCCAATGTGAAAATATTATCTTTTATTTATTCTTGTTCCATGTGTTATGAATATTTTATGGTTATTGGGTATTTTTCAGGAATACAGGTGGTTTCATGATAAACCTAGGACGTTTGAGCACGAGATTTCTCTCCAATGCATTGGGTAACCTAAAAAAGGAAAACATTAAATTTTCTAAAAATAGATTTTGTGCATATAATTTAATGGGATTTTAAAGAGTAACTCCATGTGTAGCTGTGAAAGATACAATGTAAGTATGATATGGATTTCATAAGCATCCTTTATGATAAGTGATTTCTATGTGTTATTCATAAGTATTATGATATCATGAGTTATGTTAATGAGATTGTGTTTTGTATGTATTGATGAACTAATGTTTTATTTCTTTATATTATAACCCTTTCTTATCTTTTTATTCTCATCCCAGGTTTTTGAAATTTTATTCATATGGTATAAGGTAGGGTACGAGAGAAGAAGAACTAAAGAATATTAATATCAAGAAAATAATTATTGTTTTCTTTTCAGAATTGTTATTTTATAAAAGTAAAGGAAAGTGAGTAGAAGTGTCTACTTTTTAATTTTTGAGATGTAATGTAATAGTTATGTCCTATTTATCTAAAACTCTAAACATGTAATGATCCTCATGTGAATTATTAACATAATTCAATATTATGTAATGTTTATGGTTGGGGCCATATAGTTGGTATAAAAGGTCAGTTTAGTCAACATTAGGGATTATGTGTTTTTGTTAGATACGTGGTTAGTCATTATGTATACTCATTAAGTTAAATCGTTATATTGTAACATTTCTAGATCAAGGAAAGTCTATTACAATTGGAAGATAGAGGATCTAAAATGATATTATTATCTCTTCTTGATGACTTGCATGAAATAATTATTGAAAAGTCATTACCAAATAATTGTGAAACATTTTCTATCAAACATCTCACATGAAATAAATTGTTTGAGATATCAAACACATCCTATATACATTGATACCATCGTGGATCATGGGTTTTATTTAATCAAATCCTATTTTATCAATATTTTCATTTTTTTAAGACAGGTAAATATTATTAAGGAATTTTCAAATATTTTACCTTAAGAGAAGATTTTTAACAATATAATTATTTTGAAAAAGGTACTAATGAATGAGACCCTTTCACTACCTATTTATATTTTCATTTTAAATTATAGTCTTTTAGAACATACTTATGATATTTTAAAAAGACCATTTATTTAATGTTTCAACTCAAACATAGACCTACTGTTTTATCAAAAAGCGTTACTTTTCTGATGTTTGGAAATTATATGTTATACATGATTTTTGTCCACAACTATTTTCCTGTGAACACCCATATGACCAATGTTATACAAGGTGTATTTGGATGAAGGATGAAAATTATTTTGCAGGATATTTAAAAAATTGTTGCAATGAATGGACCTTATACATACGTGAACAATATGAGGAGGAAACTATATGGGCACCATGATCAAGGTGTTTTATTCTTTCTTATGGGAATAGTTTTATTTTATCATATGAAGGTGAAAAAATGACAATATATATAAGTATTCATTAATATGTATATTTCATAATTAGTTGGGATGAAAATGAAAGGTATAATACATCCTTTTAAGTTAAAAATGTTATTATTATATTTGGAGTTTTAAAAAAAGTACTATCTGTATGATGGGTGACAACCCGTCGCATCTGGAAAGGCCATGGGAATATAACCCACAACTAAAGGGAGACAAGGGTGCATTGCCTACCACTAGCCTACATGAAGTACCTAGTTAGTATGAGTTATTCTAGTAGTTAAATTTTTTTATGGATCAAGAATTAGTTGATTTTGTGAACTTATGTTTTGTAAAATGGATATCCTTAGTATAAAAATGATTTGGTGATTAAGTGATAAAGTTTATTTTGGAGGATGATTTCCCTTTTCGGGAAACACTATATGCCTATGGAAAATAGAATACTATTGGATTTTAGTTGTGAAATAATGGTTGAAATTTTATTTGGAATGAATATATGTTTATGGTTATTGGATTATTCATGGAAATGACAAACCTATTATGGAGAATATGTGATTAGGTTAATTACAATTTAGTTTGAGACTTTATGAGTAGCCAATGTTATTTGGTGATAAAGGTAATTATTTACTAAGGATGACTGTGTGATTAAATCCTTTTGAGTTTTGGGTTTCAATCTTAGTTTGGTTTACTATGATGAATTTTAAGGACAATAGTTTATTCAATGGTCTTTGTTGATCTTTGGGTATTGTTTTTCTAATTTTAGATATTATGAATAATATTTCTTTTTTAAAATTTCTTTCAAAACATTCAAAGGGGTATGGGACACTTTGATTCAAAAATATCATTATTAAATGTATTTAAATTGTTTTGAAAATGGAGTGATAGAGCATTGATCAGGTCAATATCTTGAAATGATATACTATGATTGCAATGTGGTAATGTTATTCTTAATTTACTCTTATTTTAAGTGTTATGAACGTTTTATGTTTATTGGACATTTTTAATGTATATGGGTGGTTCCGTGACAAATCTAGCGTAGGTGAGCCTGAGATTTCTCTCTAATGAATTAGAAACGTGACCGAGGTAAACATTAATGTTTCTCCTAAGAGATTTAGGGAATATATTTTGATGGTTCTTCCAAGTTTAACTCCTTAAGTAGCTTTTACAGACACAATGTAAGTATTATATAGATTCCATAAATTACCTTTATGATTTATGATTTCTATGTGTTATTCATAAATCAAATGATTTAATGATGTATGGTAAAGAGCTTATGATTTGTATGTATTGATGAACTAATGTTTTATTTCTTTATTTTCTTTCCCTTACTGAGCTTTTTAGGCCCATCCCATGTTTTTGAATAAAATTTCACAGGGTAAAAGGAAGGGTAAGAGGAAGGAAGAACTAAATAAAATTTATATCTAGAAAATAATTATTGTTTTCTTTTAAGAATTTTTTATAAATAAAAATGATACAGAGTAGAAGTGTCTAATTTGTAATTTATGAGATGTACTGTAATAGTTATGTCCTAATTCTCTAAAACTCTAACCCTAAAAATAAATTCAATGTGAATTATTAACTTAAATCAGGATTTTATAATGTTTAAGACCGAGGCCTTATATAAATAGTGGCATTTGAGCCAACTATAGTAACAAATTATATCTTTTACTTAGTTTCTATAATACCATGACTATTAAATTAACTGACGCATAGTGAAAACAATCCAATTATACACGGAAAGAATAAACATAACTACCCTCACCCCTAACACCCTAATATGAAAATCCTCATACACATAAAATGATAACATGGAATAACAATAAAATTCCCACATACATGGATCAAAAAGAATAACCTATTTATCAAAACCCACACAAGGAGTTCATAAGAAACAGGAAATCAAGCATTCCATCCACATACATCATTTACGAAAAAAGTTACAAATTTCACATTAACACTAAAAAAGGGATCAAAATTCCATGATGATTAAGATTTCTTATAATAATTTCCAAATCCTATTTAGAAAAAAATTGAAAACAAAAATCATTTAGGAAACATAAATTCCATCCCTACAAAAGTTCTCAATTTTTTTAAAATTTATATAACATACTCAAATTCATTTTTTCCATCACAACTTTTATGAAAAAAATCATAAAATAATTTGGAGGTCCAATGAAATAACCCTTTTCCTTAAAAAAAATTCAATGCAACCCATTAATAAGGGTGTCTCCCATTGTAAACAATGGGATTTCAAAATTGAGAATTACTTTCCATAAAATAATTTAACAAAATCATGAATGTTACTTTAGTAAGGGGTAAACCCACATTAATATTTCAAATCACCATTAAGAATAAAATAAATCACCCATTTCCAATCCATATATAGGAAAACATCACAATTAAAAACCAAATTCAATATCTAATCATTGTTTTTACTCATTGAAAATCAAAACTGGTTTAAAACTTATTCCTCAACTTTATGAACATATCACAAATCAATTAAATAATTTCATTAGAATCTAAGCATAATAAAATAATATTATTTCAATTAATAAAAAATTAAATTCACATATAAAACAAATTATTCGAAATATAAAACTCATCAAAGTGTTTTCAAATAATCAAAAGGAAACCATATATAATAAAAATTTCATAAGACGTAAATATATATATTATAACCAAGGTTATAATTTCAATGTGAAATAGCTGTAATGTGACACAAACATCAGTGAAATGGAAAGCAAGATGAAATGTCCCAAAAAATGTCACATTCAATTATAGAATGACCCATTGGTACTATTAATGGCGTCTATAACCCATAAACACTATATTTTCAATCAATAAATTTACTAAGAAAATAGAAAATGAGAAAAATTATAACAATTGTTCAAGGGGAAGAAAAATATAATTGATAAATGAGGTAGATTGAAGAAACAGGGAAATAGATAATAATCTCACCTAAACTCTATTGGAAAACTCCATTAGAAATGAATGAATCAAGTGAGGAGGAGTGTGGAACATCGAAAAGCAATCCCAAGGGTCAAATGACTCATCTATGGAGGAAGAGTGATATAATACCACTTAATTGTGGATTGTTAATGTAAATTAACCAAATTTTTAATGACCTACACCACACACATAGTTGGACCAAATAGTTAGAAAACTCATGTGCCAACCATGTAGGGTTCACTACCACCCAAAAAACATTAATCCACACAACTACTTCTGAGAGGCATCAAACGTAAAAATACAATCTGCCTCACACCAGGAAAACCTACGAATTGAACAACCTCATGGGGCACCTCACATGGTTTAAAACTCATTCAGAAGACATGAATATATCTATGTCAAAAATTAAATATCCACCCATAATATTAAAAAAATTACAATATGTGTTCTATTCATTCACCAAATGTCTGACATAAAAATGGAACCCAAATAGTTTTCTTAAGGGGTCGCAAGGTTTGTACTCAATTGAGGGTTACCCTTGTTAATGAACCAGGAATTTTTTTAAATGTGTTGAATATGATCCTTGTGAAGGGAGTTCTTACATTTTACCTCTAACCATTCTACTTAACTATAAAATTTATGATAATATACAACTTTCAAATGAAATCACCAAGGAAAAACAACTCGGATCTCCAATTCATTATAGAATAGTAAAATAACAGCTCAATCACTGGTGTGGTGTCCCAGAGTCCCCACCAAGCCATAATGTACATCCAGAAAGCATGTGGTCGAAATGAAAAAAAATTAAATATATGACATTATAGGATACAACCTTAAAGACAATTAGAAATGTCCCAATATCAAGGCTAAGGAACAACATCATCAAAAATGATCAAATAGATCAACAATATGATGGCCAAATGTCTCCAGCCTGAACCAAAAACAAAATATCGAATAAAAAATCATATCGGAGAACTTAATTAGTCTATATCCCATTTATAATTCCTCTAAAATGTTTTCCCTTCCAGGTATAGTTCATCTAACATGGTGGCATAATGAAACCACAATAAAGAAAACATACTGCAATAATGAGGAACTACAATAGAAAAACAACTTCAACTAAGAACACTTCCAAATTATATGAAAGGAAGAACAACCATTAGAGAAACAAAGGAAAAATATGAGAACACACATTGGGTCGCTATAAATTTGTATAACCTATGGTCGAAAAATCGATCACCCTTGCACGTTGAATCCTATAAAATGCCCAAAACCATGAACCTATTATTAAACCACAGTAAAATCATAAATAAAAAAATTCAGGTTCCCAATGGTGCACCCAATGGCCTCTCTAATGTCCTCACAATTAGCCCTAATTGGCTTATCCAAAAGAATGGTCGGAACCTACAATCACACAAAATGGATTTATCAATAAAAATCCTTTACTAAATTACACTCACAGTCCTCCCATAAAACCCCCAAGAGGGTGGTAGGGTTTACATTCATCAATGGAAGAAAAAAATCCATAAAACATCATTTAGAAAAAACCATCATGATATAACTAAAATAAACCATCTACAAAATGGGGCACAAATATTAATCTCCTAGAAAAAATTACAATATTAAAATAGTGGTCCCAAAAGGAAGACCTTTCATCCTATAGATCTAGGTGAAAACTACCAAGAACATCTATAATGGCTCTCATAAGGATGGTTCATCATCCAACACTCCATTCATAGTCTGGTTTGTCACCAAATTGATGAAAAACATATCATCAATTCTGATTAACAATAATAGAAAAATCCCGCACTATCTTCACTATGGTCTTAAAAACCCATGTTATTCCCTTAAAAATAAGTAATCATATGAAAATAACAATACAACAAATTAGGATCAAAAAAATATAACCAAAAAGGGAATTTCTTTTTTAATCGAACACATTTATGAGGAATTTATGAGTCCCCTCCTAGCAAGGCATTGCATTAAAATCAATCCAATGTAACATTAAAAAAAAATTTCTGGTATACACCCATTACTAAAATAGAAAAATCCAAGAAATTCCCCCAAAAATATTGTTCTAAATTGAAATACAAGAGTCAAAAAATTAATTTCAACCATTTTACATTTTTGAAACACTTTCCAATATTGTTTTTAAAATATAACATCCTTTTAAAACACCACATTTTCCAATTACAATAGGGGAAACACCCAAATTTTTTAAAAAAAGCATAAAACCACGGTAACATACTATTTCCATTATTTTAAAAACATTTTTGAGAATAAATGTACATTAAAATTCCATTATTTTATAAAAAAAGGCATGAAATATCCATAAACACGAAAAAATGAACAATTGATAAGAAAGGAATCACAACCCATAATCCAATAGGGAAATAAAACACTTCCCAATTCATAGAAAACATCGGGAATTAACTATTTGAGAAATACATAATCAATAAGAGTTCAAAACCTATAGTAAAGCATAAATACTATTATGAAATCCTTAACACCCTTTTTTGGGATACTAGTCTTGAGCCATGAAACACACCAAGAAAATGGGAGGACTCAACACACTTACACATTATGGTTTCCCTTACCATCTGAGCTATTTAAGAAATACGAGTTCCCTTACTACCTAAAGGCAAAGAGTTCGCCCCAATATCACTAAATAATAAAAGGGGAACAATAATATTAATCTTATCAAACCCCCCTCATAAAAATAAAAATTAATCCTCAAATTCACAATTAAAAACCCAAAAACCCATGAAAAATGATGTTTCAGATTGGGGAGATGAAGTTAGGTCTCCCCACAATTACCACAAAAACTGTGAAAAACATAATCTCCTCTCTATGAATATGTCCCCAAATAATGATGGTACATAAGAAGATTACATTCCTACTTAAGGAGAAACCAATCCTCTAATATGATTTTGTAATAAACTAGCCTACGATACCATATTACTTGCCACTAAACCTGATTCACCACATGTCCAAAAGGGTGTTTCTGATCCCCATGGTCTTGGGAGAAGCACATGAGCATCACTAGAACATCATTGGGAGATTTTTATTCAAAATAGAAATACAATAGAATAAATAAAGAATACATACGAATAAATAAATAATAATATGAGAAAGAAGTCCTAACGGACTACCATGATTCACCCCACTGTTATATACATGGGTAAAATCCAAAATAAAAGATACAATTAGGTAACGAATTAGGGATACCTCACAAGGAGAAAATAAAATAACGATAAACAACCAAAATACATCTATTCATGAAAAAAAACCAAATGAAACCTTAATTTTCAAACCACTTCACTACCCACCCAACATCATCCCATGTGAGCAAGAAAGAACCAATTGAAAACCTTGAACCTAAAATTTTGTACGTGTAATCTAAAAATCCAATTATTTCACCACAACCTATTTAAACTATTTATTTTTTCAGAGTGAAATTAATAATTTATATTTTAAAATTTATGCTATAATATAATCTTTATATATACACAATTTATTGAATTAAAAATATTATAATCAACTTTAATATAATTTAACCTCTCTTCAAAAATTGAACACATCTATTTTGAAAACTTTTCCATCAGCTCAAATTATATGAAAACCACACACACCATTAGAATTTCTAAAAAAATATTTGATTTGTGTAAATGAAAAGGGTTACTTTATAATAACAACCCTGCTAAATCCTTCTTTAAAATTGAAAACAATTTCGAAGAATACTTCATATTCTAACAAAATAGTCATTAGAAAATCAAAATAGGTTTCTAATAACACCCTTGAAACTAATTTCAAATGACATAACCCAACTAACATCGATTAATAATTACAAGAAAAAACAATATATATAATTATCATATATCATATGAAAATAAAACATTAGAAAGGGATGTTTCTTATCAGGAAAATAAGGGAAACAATAAAATTAAGCACTAGAAGAAACTCACATCAATCATATACTCATCGAGTAAATAAATGTGTCATTGTCCTACTGAATGTCAAAAATGTTCCATTGAAACTGACAATATATGGTTATAACCACCAAAACTAGATAACTATAAATGAAAAGTATATACATTATCCAATTATCCCACAAAAGAATCATTTAAAGGAAAACCCACCCATATATCCTCTATTAATAGCACAACTAGTGGGAAACTATATTCATGAGAACCAATTAGATGAAAAAAATTTGATCTTTAAAATAGTACACTACATCCCATGACCATAAATGAAAATTAGGCATATTGAATACAAGACATGTCTACACACAAGGTATAACCATAACTATACTCACCACTAACCCCACGTGATGAAATCCCCCAAAACACATAACATGAACACATTTAATAAAAATAACATTCCCACACAATAGGAGAAAAAACCATCTCATAGTGATCTGTACCCACACAATGGGTGCAAAGGAGAAGGGAAATTAAGGGATCAATTCAAATACAAAATTTAAAACCAATTTTCAACACATGACTTAAAAAACAAGGAACAAATTGAAATGAAAATCCCTTTCACATTATATAAAATAATTTATAATCACTTTTTTGAAAATTATGGATACTGGCCATGAATTTAATACATTTCAAAGGAACCCCTACAAAAAGGATCTCTTAATTTGAATAACAAAACATATCCCAATCCCTTATTTCCATCCCAATACTCAAGAAACATGCCCTAAAACATTTTTGGAGGTCCAAATAATTAATAACTATCTTTTAAGACGTTTCAATTCAACGTTTCAACAATGTTATTTCACTATAAAACACAAAATGTTGCCAAAATCTAAACATTTTCCATAAATTAATTTAAAACAAGACGCCATGGCATTTCACAATGGAATAAACCCCCGCAAAATTTCAAATAACCATTTGAAAGAGAATAAAACACCCATTTACAAATAATTTATATTTTAACACATCAATTCAACACTGAAATCCATTTTAAATCATTTTTCCCTCATTGAATACCAATATTGGATAAAACATATTTCAACAATGTGGGTAAATGTGGAACACCCCCTCCCTGATGGATCCCAAGGGAAAGAACACTCATGTGAGAGAGAGTAGGGGTGGAATAACATATAATTTTGGGTGTTAAAATGGAAATAACAAAAAATATTTAAATATAAGGACATTTCATAGTGTTTAACTCCACATTTAGAAAAAACATATTTCAACAATGTAGGCGACACAGACTCCCAAAGAACGATATGGAAATAGTTACTCATGATAGAACACATAGATAAAAAACTATTCGACTCACTCCAATAATGCATAGGTCCTTCATGTCCTCATAAGGTTCTATATATGGTTTGACAAACCATATTGAATCCATTTATATTGCCATGTTAGAAAATAAAAAACCAACTACATGCCTTACACATGGTCTAACTAACTATGAACAAGTATTGCATGAGCCCTTATATACTATAAGGGACCCTCATGGATTCTAAAACGAACCACATGGTTTGGAATTAACTGTGCACAACATGAACTAAAAAACCATGTAAAATTCAAATTGAATTTAAAAGGACCCTTTTTAAAAAAGGTGGCATTGTTCCCCTATAACTATGCTCCTTAACCATGAACAATTTCAAAGTTTCCTAAAAAATCAACATTTAAACCAGAATTCCATGGAAACACAACCTGAATCTCCACATGATAAAATAATACCAAAATAATAACACACATACATGGGATGATCCAGAGATAGTTTGTGGTGAAAAAATCATAAAATTAGGTGAATAAATAATAGACATTATAAAATGAAGCATATTATATTAAATTTAAAAGAAATATAACTACTAAAATCATTTTTATATTCCCAATTGAAATATTGATGATCTTAAAGATCTATATTAATTTTTTAAAATATATTTATTCTAATATTTTTTGGGAAATTAATTCTTCATTATTTCAAACATATGAAATTTTATTTTTTAAACATGTCAAAAATTAATTCATTGGTAATAAATTGATTATAAACGATATAAAAATCATTATTAGGTAAACATGGATGTTTTTAGGAAGAAGTTTTTTTATGGGGGAAATTTATATTTATAAATGTAAATTAAATTTATAACTATTTATGAATTATTTTAACTAAATTATTTCATAATATATTCTATAAAAAATTTTAAGTCATTTAATGGTTGTTTCATAGCATAAAATATTATTAAATTTTGTTTTATGTAAACTATGGATTTTTCTAATATTTATTTTTTTCATGCTTCTATTTAATTGAATTTCTAACACTAATATAAAATGAATATGGGAAAAATTTCTCCATATATATAATTATCATTTCCATATTTACAAATAAGGCCATTTTTTTTGTTTCCCCTATTAAGTTGTTACTCATTCAATGCATTGTCACCATAATAAGGGATAAAGAGTTAATTATGATAAAACATGTTGTTGTTGAATATATATCTCCAAAAGAATGAAAATTTTGATTGATTTTAATTACTTAAACTGAAAATATAATTTCTTTGAATTTGGGATTACTTGGGGCCACTACAATTTGAATAAGACTTTCTTATATTTTTATTTCTTAAGTATTTAAATAGCTTCCACCCACCTCACATAGTATAGTGATCCTCATATCTTCACTTATTAAAAAAATTTCTACATATCATATCCAATACATTCAAAAATATCATTCTTAATTTCTTTCTAACATTGAAGATATTATGTTCAATCTAAAATATCATCCTTTGAAGGCATAATGTTAAAGAAAAAACTAGAATTCCCAGATCAGATGTAGTTTTATTTACCGATCTATTTGATGATTCCCTCTTATTTAACATCCACTAAAACTTATATAACCATCCTAACATGATGATATAAATATAGTAAAAATTAAATATTTTTTGTGTTTTAATGTTATACAATTTTTTTCTCCATTTTATCATATGAGAAATGATAATGTTGTTTGTGTGTTATAGTGGAATACCCCTTCATGAAGCGATCTAATTGTTTCCCTATACACCATATGGGAAAATAAATAAAGACAACTTTTATAAAGAACCCAACCTTAGTACTACATAATTATAGTTTACTTTATTAAATTAACCCTTGATATAATAAATTTCATCCTAAATGACTAAATAGTGTAGTAGTCTAAGTAAACTGGATAATTATAAAGTTCAAATAATAAATTTTAAACATAAAAACATAGCTTATGATACATTCCTCCAAACATGATATCATTAGTAATATACATCATTAAATCATAGTTAATGTAAACAATTTAAATGGTTGGATAAAATTAATAACAATGGTTACATATAGAAGAAGTTATGATGTGTAAAAAATCATTAATTAACACTGTATAGTGGATGATAAAAACAGATCTCATTCAATAAATAAATTTTTGTAAATGAGAATTATAAATAATGGAAATTCATTATTCTAGACATTATAGACCAAGGCCCATCAATAAAAAAATTATGAATATTACTATTAAGACATCTCAACCAATAAATTGACATTCAATCAAGGCCTCTAAACTGTAACATTATCATCATGTGGGAAATTATACACCAAATACCAAACTATTATTACATGGTATTATAGCCTCATATTATACATTTTTCAAAACTATTTTGTCACATGGTACTTATTGATGCATAAAATTTCTATATATAACTGGGTCACACCATCTACTTTCACCATCTAATGGCCCAAAGGCCATCATTTTTTATTAATTTTTGATAATCCACCTTTCAAGGGGTGAGGTGGAACCCTTACAAGGCATGTAGGCATGAGTATTACATGGCCCGTAGGCCATATATGAATTCATTTTCCCATAGGCTTAAAACATTACATACAACCCAGACTAAGTACTTGGAACTGCTCCTCCCTGACATCTTCATCGTGAAATCATCTCTCCACCTTCACATGGCTATTTGGCTAGTCATTCCCAGGAATGCACAGGCTTATCCCAATGGCAGGTTCCATACCCTCACATTCTTCCAATCCGTTTAGATTCTAATATTGTGAATGGTCCTTTCTCATCCTCCCTGTAGAGCTTGTTCCTTATAGGTCATCTGGTTTGCATCTGCACATAAGGTGGCCTAGAGGCCTTGAGGTAGCCAGAAGGCCTTACTGACCTGAAGGCCTGGGTTGCCCAAAGGCCTTAAAGGACTCAAAGACCAAATTGGTGGCCCGAAGTCCCAAACAGCGGAATATTCTCAGCTTTTATATTTTTAAACAGTACCTTATACAGTTGCCACTACAGTACCTGCTACAGTACTGCACAGTTCCTGCTACAGTACTACACATCCTATGCATTCTCTAAATTTTTTATGATAAATACAAGATATTCATAAAATGATTAATAATTAATAATTTACATTTATTTAGTAAATAAAATGGAACCCCATCATATCATCATTATTGACCATCTAGAAATATCAAAAATATATTATTATTGGATTGTCTCACCAATAACATCAGTGGGTGTTTTCGTAGTTGAAAGTACTTTTAAAATATCACTAGATATTTTCTTAAGGAAATATAATCATTGAAAATTGAAATTACATATTAAAATATAAAAATTTACTAAACAAAAAAAAGTATTTTCTTTGAAAATAAGCCATGTAAAATTACAAAATGAACATTCAAAATATTGGTCATGATGCAGGAAATTACTTTTATTCCATATATTTCATGTTTTCTGTAAATTTTAATAAGTAAATCGTTTTGAAAATGAATAGAACATTACTTCAAAAAATTAGTTGGTTAATAATTTTTATAAATTAATTTATTAAAAAATATTATAATATTAAATACATTTTTAGAAAACATTGATATTGAAGAAAAAACTATTTTAGACCGATTATAGAAATATTGTTATATTTATGTAAAAATATAATTTAAGCCTCTTAAAAATATAAAAAGGGGAAAATAAAAGGGTATAACATTAATATATAATTAAGTGACCTGAAATTTAAATTAATTTATTATGAAAGGATAATATATTTTCCTTAAATAGAAATTCAATAAGAAATAATCCCAAGGAAAATGAGATTTGAAAATAAATCCCTTACAACATTGAAATACATTAAATTGAAACATAATGTATGGGGGAACCTTATATTTATTTTTAAATCCATATAATTATATATTTACGAATAATATAATTCATTCATTAGTAGTATAAAAACCATAGAAAATAATCATGTGGTGAATATTTAATGTCTCTCACATAAATAAAACTAAGATTAAAATCCCTCAACACACATCTAACAGGATTTTTAACATCATCTAACTTCATGTATAAAAAAATTAAATTTATTAATATTATATTATATATACATATAAATACTTATATTATCTCATACTATCCAATTATTTCATTTTGACACTCGTTTATTACAAATTCTTAAATAAATTTATTGATTCTGGGAATTAAATTTTTATTTTTTCATGAGGGTTTTGGTATGAAAGTACAGGTCCTTGTGTTGTGATAATGATTCCACAATATAAAAAGATTATAATTATTTAAATAAAATATATAATCATTATAAATATTTATAAAGTCATCAATTAGTGGTAGATATATAGAAATTAATTACACAATTCAAGGAGATGGTAGGTCGAACGTACACAAGGACACTGTTTTCACTTTTTGATGGGTGAAAAATAATAAGGATGAATAAATAATAACATCTATTGAATCGTTATTATATAATATACATAATATATATTAATAAAATAAACCCTTATTACTAGTTTTTTAAAGTAGAATTAAAAAATGAATCATAACTCTACATAGAGGTGTTAGTCCACATCAATTCATGGGTGATGTTATTATAATCCACTGATTAAAAATGTTATAAGGAAGATATGATATTATAATTAAATAAGAATAATTATATCAATAATTTCATATATTACTATTAAAACCATTATAATAACAATACATTAATTTTGGTTATGGAATGTTAAATGTATCACTAGATTGAGGTGGTAGTCCACACATACTGATGAACTATAATTTCCCTTCCCATTTGAGGGAATAAATTGTGAGTATTGGTTGTTACATAATCATAATAATATTTCAGTATATTAACGGTACTATTGTTTTTATTTTATGATTAATACTGTATATTTATAAGAAGTAGAATTGGAAATAAATTTAAAGAGATATGGTAAGAGGGTTACATCTTATTCGATGGGACTTCTTTATATCCCTTCTTATTGACCACATGATTGGTATTTGAAAATTACTAGTAATTATACACCATTTATAGGGAAATTAATAATAGTATTTGTTTAGGATTTTTTGATGTATAAAGTTGTGTAAATAATATATTGTAGGGGAGACATATATCTGTGAGGGAAATGAAACACATTGTATTATAAAAATTATTAAAATATAATTATTTCATTCCCCTGAAAAATGTATTAAATGGGTAAATAATTGAATAAAATGTTTATAATTGATAAATATCATCATCCAATTAAATTTATATTTGGTTATCTATCATTTTAAGTCTTATATTTTATTTTAACCCATTAATTAACCGACATGAAAATTAACATTGTTAATGACTTTTTCAAATTTAAATGGTAATAATTTTTCATATAAGTTAAAAATTGTCAAATTAATTAGGAAGGGGTAATTTTATTGACCATTTTTCATCATACATAACCTCTTTAAATATTTTTATGATTTAAAAAAAATTAATAAAATATTATTTAACATAATGTGTTATTTATGTCACTGTTGACACTATTAATTTAATTTTATAGTAAGGGAATTAATATAGAAATATAACTCAAATATTAATCTTTAAATAATCTATAATATGTTATATTAAACTATAAAATTCATGGTTAACTATAGTTCCCTCAAATTGTATTACTTTTAATATTTTCATTATAAATTTTTTTTCTATAAACTGAGTAAATTTTATGTCGATGTTGAGTAATAATTTTATTTTACAATTCATAAATAAAAAATTATATATAAATAAAAATGATATGAAAATTAATATTATTTTTAAATAGACATTTATAATAAAACATATCGATTACAACTTACACTAATGGGGCCTGAACTACAATTATCCCAAGCCCGCCTCCAACAGACCATGGGCCAGAGAACAACGACGAGAGGGAATATTACACACAAGGGAGGATTTATCCTATTGTAATTGAATACAAAAATAACACCAAGCCCGTAAAATAATGAAATGTAAACAAATTGAAACCAATATATTCAAAAATATATAATCCCCTAATATGAGTAAAATAATAATTCACAAAAATAAATACCTATGAAAAATACAAGAACAACCAAAAACAACATAGAGTCCCACATACTCAAATATTGATGAATAATATCAATTGAAACCACTCGAAAACACCTTAGTCCTTCTAGATTAATCTATACTCCACCAGCTATCTATCCTCTGATGGTATCATCTAAATGGTAATTGTTTCCATAATATATGAAATATACTGGCAGGTCACATGCATATGTGAGAATAAGAATACCTAGTAGGACACCCAAAAAAACAGAACATGTAGTTCAAATAATATTATATTCATAATTGAGATATTTGAAGATAAAACACCATTGACGTACATAGTAAAGACATCGTACCTCTTGGATTTTTCAACCAAACTGCCAACCCATGATTCTTCTTAATGTTTCTAGGGACTTTTAATTTTTTGAGAAACCACTCCACAATACATTTCTACATCAGAGACAATCATTCATGTGTTAATGATCATTGTACATCAACTAATATGGAACACTAGCCTCTAACGACCTCTATTGTATGATTGGGGAAACACCTAGGACTGGCTGGGGCACCACAAACATAATAATTATAAACCCTATATGTGTGGGATTGGATGGAAATGATACTATTAACCCTAATGAAACAACATACTCTATGAATTACAAACTCATCATTCATATAGGCAGCACCAATTCCACAAACCCCACCTATGTATAAGGAGAAACATTAGAGGATCGCAATCAGTTCTGAAGGAGCGACACCACAAACTCTATTAGAGACTCATACTCCAAAGGGAATCACATTCTTGAGATGTGGACTTAATTCCACACTATATCGTCAAGGGGCTGGAACATGGGAACACACATCACCTATACAGGTTCAATAATAATTAAATTAATTACTCCAAACACCCTCAATGTGGGTAAATAACATGTATTAGGGGTACACGACTTGTCCATCAAAGACCAGGTTGGACTCTGAGGTGCTTCCACACCCATTATATAAACATCAATACTAATTGAATGTTAGTATATATACAGGACATGAATCCATATATCCACACACTACCTATTCTCTCTATTTGTGCCTTTGTTTTACAGGACATGCATGTCTACCAACCTGTGTGCACCTGGTTGTGCCCGTATATATTTGGTCATGTCCATGTACCCAGACCTAACTGTTCCCATGTACCCTATGGGGAACACTTTAATCCTTTATCATAGTTTAATAATGGTGTAACATATTTCACACATCATGTGATATTTATCTATTTGTGGAACCCTAATGGTATATAGATGGTCCAATATTGTGTGCATCTCCAGATTATTTTCCATATAACGTGAGGTGTCCTAGAAACAATAAATCATCGATACCACAAAAGCTTTCATAATTATTTTAGATAGGGAATCATTGATATGGGTTTTTCCAACCATTCAGATTTCCAATCAATTGGTTCTAGACTTATAAACCACTAGAGAAATGTCCACATGGATTTTTTCAGCTAGACTATCGAATTGGAATGAATGATAACCATAAACCATTTCAAATCCACCACTAATCATAATGAATCATAATATCACTTCAATTGCATCTTTGATCTCATACATTAACTATGGAATTGATCTATTACATCTATGAATGGTTTTGAATTGATCAGATACAGTATATTCACTAAACAATGAGCCAAATGTATTTCACATGATGGTCATGAAATGAAATAGTACAAGATTTCATAAACCATAACTTGTGAGGAATGAACCATGACATTTCTCATTTCTACCTTGATCCATTGCGTTATAATTATACAAATGAAAATGGAAACACTCATGGATCACTAAATCAATTTTAAATATAATTAACCACTTGTGCACAAATAAATTATTTTTCATGGAATTTATCAGAATTCAACCATTATATGAACCAGATGAAAATAACGCAAACAAAACAACTTATTTGGATTTTTGATTGATAAATGATTAATAATGGACCTTAATTTCCATTATTAAAAAGATCCTTGAACACTTATGTCACAATTATCTTCAATATCCATCTAATCCATTTACATTCACTGAGAATCACCTCCTCCAAAGGTCCTCTAAATATCCAAGACGAAGAGGATAAACATTTAATCTCACAATAAACATGCATTTATAAGTATCTTTAGGTAATAATAAATTAATATATTAATTTAGTTTCAATTAGTTAATTTATTTAAAAATTCATCCATCTTCATGCCCAACCTGCGCATCTGATGGAATCGAAGGATATGTCCAGCCTAGGGTAATACCCATGCTTTGGAATCGATAGATTTCCCATGTTTTTGATTTGATCCTCAGAATAATATTAATTCCACTCTTTTAGGAAAACAACATTCACGTGATATTAATTTTTTTAATATTTTATTAATATCAATTCTGGTATTATTGAGCTTTGGAATCTCACTTTGTCTCAATCCCGGGCACTGAGAATAATCTGTATAATATTTTAATGCAATACATGGGAAAAAATATTCATTATATTATCCACACCATAGGTATGTTTGTCCTCAAAAGTGAAAAACCTACTAAAATGATAAGGGTAACAGGATTGATTCGGTGAGTCCCACTCCTAGGTTCTATCATGAATATTCCCATGCTATCGCTGGACAAGCACAAGGAGAATCGATCATTCAAAAAGAATTCCCACATATTTATCCCTGATCCCCACTATATACTTTTAAATTATAAAGACATCCTTTATATCCCTCACCCCAGTAAATAACATGCAATGGGTTATGCACATACCTCCTTAGTTATGACACGTGGAAGATACTGTTTACCCAGTCCAACTACAGAAGTATTTTTACAATTAATACCACCTCAAAAACAATATGGAGTATATAGAAAGGTATAATGAATCCTGGAAAAAACTAATTCCCCAACCAAATTTATATAATCCACATTATTGTGACATCCCCATAAACACATGGCCTCCCTCCTCAAATAATAATGGAATACAACATAAATCTAGTGTGAACATTTTATGTATATGTAGATTTTTCATCTACTCCTGGATGATCTACAAATTTTATGTTAGTTCCCATAAAAACAATATTCCCATGACTGATGAATATATAAGATCAATCCAATAAGGTTTTTACCATTAGGGTCACCCATACAAGGCCTCAAATGGTTCCATACTGATGGTGGATTAGAAGTTGTTGTATGAAAACACAAAAAAAGTGTTTTTTATCCACTAAACTATGGATCAAATACAACATGAATTTTCAAAACATGTCCTTCAATACATTAATATTTCTCTTAGTCACTATTTGAGTCTAAGCATGAAATGTTTTGGTCAAAAACAACTTAGTCCCAATGTTCATCGACAATCCTCTACATAGGTATGACATGAATTGAGAATCATGGTCTAAATGAATCCTTCATATTACTCAATTGATCCATAAAATCTTCTAGCAAGTACAAGAATTTCGATATCCCTACTAAAATCTTCTCTCAAATAGTTAAAAAGTTGGTTGGCATGATATGTTAATTTATGATCACCTATATGGCATCATGTCCCCTATAAATAAGTGGTAACACCAATATTATATCCATGGATATCCCATCCCATTTCCACTATGGAACATAAAAGGGTTGAGTTAAAACCACATGAACCATATTTCTATCCTTCACTTGCCGAAAAATGCACCACTGAGAGGCAAAAATGTCAACACATCCTTTTAGGAATTGAAACCAAAAATGATGTTTGAGGTTGTGGAACATCATTAGAACACCAGGATATACCACTAAAGGGGATATATGAAATTCCCTCATCACCTCCTCCCACGGGATACCAAGTACCATCGTTTTTCATAAAAAAATCATATTATTCTCCCAACATTGATAACATCAATTATGAGAACATCCATTCGATATCTATGTACGTAAGGTCTCTTGGTAAGATATTTCTTTTCGATCTCCCCTAATTCACTATAAAAACTAATGGGGTGACAACAATAAAATGGAGAAACATCGTATCGTACATTTCTACTATAGATATCTTCAGTGATTCCAACTACTTGGAACTCATGTCTAATAAATTGGATCAATGTCCTATAATGATAAATTCTACCACTAGGTTCCCCTACCCATGAGTATAGAAAATCATGAATTCCTATTCCTAGAGGAACTATAGCCAATGACTATTTCTTAAGATAATTTCCTTAGGAGAGAATATTTAATTTTATCACTTGTGGTTAGAGAAAATGATAAACCACTCAACCATTATGTAACATTACCACATATTTAGGTAAATGGATACCACTTCTTGCTCGTGACCATGGTTAGTGTTATTCTTATCATTTGACCTCAACTACCTAGACCAATAGGAAATAAATTCCGACCTATGGAATAATAAACAATTTTTTTCAGTCCATGATTCATCCTCGAGTAATATGTACTTGAAACCATCATCTTGAAGTCTAAACAAGGGGAGTTCTATAATCTCTCCCTCAACTCTTAAAATAATTATTGGAAATATTACATCAATAAGATACTATTACCCTTTTGAGGAAAGATTTAAATGTTTATTCAACTGTTGTTAAATAAGTAATGAAACTATGATAGTAACCTCCCATATTAAGAAAACTCCACACAAAAGTAATAGTCGTGTGTGGCTCCCAATATAACATTACATCAACCTTCGACGGGTCTACTACAACTTTTTCCTTTTATATGACATGTTCTAGGAGGTGGACCTCCACAAACCAAAACTAACACATAGAGATCTTTCCATAATATTGGTGCACTCTGAGTATATATCTAACCACTCTCAAGTGTCATCTTTGATCCTCCTCAGATGTTTATTACCCTGAGATATCATTATAAATACCACAAAAAACAGGTCTAAAATTATGCTAAAAAATCTGTGTCATGTGTCACATGATAACATCTTGAGAATTTTTTCAGACAATAATGAACCACCAGGAACTCATTTTGAACATAGTAAATTTTTGAATTCCATATTCTTCATATCCTCATCTTGTACACTTATTTGGTGATAACCTAATCTGATCCCAATCACTGTGAACCATCATTCTCATTTCAATATAAAGAAGATGTCATTGATCTTTGTTAGTGGATACTTATTCTTTACTTTCACCTTGTTTTTGTGCCAGTAAAAAACACAAAACCTGAACTCATGTGCTCTATTGTGGTAAACAACAGTAGGGATGCCCAAGCTAAATAATGGGTCTCATGAGAAAATTATTATGAAAGTAATCCAACTACACCTTCATCACACAATGTTCTGCGGGATTCATATGATATAATGGTGCTATTATTGAAGTGATATTAGAATGTATGTAAATGTATATTTATAGTTCTCAGTAGAGAGGTAATCCATGAACATCCTCAATAAACACATCATTATGTGTTTCCACCATTTTTGGGAACCGGTATCCCATAACATCCATTACTCCAAGTGTTTTGAAATACAACTACTGAGTAATCTTCTACACTCTCATATTATTGATAAAATCATACTCTTCCCAGGATTCCTTTACACCCACCAAATAAAACCTTATCCCAACACAGTGGACACACAACATCCTCTAACTGAAATAGTAAAACTAGGCATGATATATTGACAAACAATACATACAAAATACGACTTCCCAAGGCATAAAAACTTCTATAAACTGATCTGATTTGAATCTACTAGCTCTAAATGATATATCACACATTCAACATAAGTGTGAAATCACTGAGTCACCTAATTTAAAAGTATCTATGAAGAAGGGGAGATCTAAATGCTGAACTAGGATCTATATACCAAAAAATAGTGAGGAATAAAGAAATAAATGACATTCACCAATGTATATTAATACTGAAGAAATAATATAAAATAAAAATATTATACCTCATATCATACTTTGAGACTTTGTGTCATAGTCGTGGATGGCCTATCGGTATTCCCATCCATAACCACTAGCTATATGAGCCTAGCATGGACACCCTGGTTGTAGTGGTGGAAATATGTCAAACCAATAACCACCTCATGATACTCTACTTTCCCATCTATGGTATTTGATACCCTGAGACCACTATAATCCCATGTATATATCTACTTGAGAAGTCCCATTACCCACACTCAATCAAATGTATGATGTTTCATTCAATCTGATACATGATTTCTCTAACCATCATTAATGAAACACAACTATTTCCTTAGATGATTTGAGCAATCTTTTCAGCCCTATATCACTTTTGCTCTGTCTTGGAACTGTATCATGAGGCATATGACATTCCCAGAACCCTGTGACTACCCTTTGATACATGCGTCTAAGGTATCATCTTTTGGGGGCCCAATACCATCACCCACAATCAACTGCAACTCTACCAAGAAGCTCTCCACCACTAAGACTCATTATAGCACTCTCGCATATGTGGGGACGCATAGAGATATACCTAAATCAATTTTATCTCAGTGTTATCTCCACTCAAATTACAATTACCTTAATAAAATATCTTGTAACTTATACATGGAGTACTGTGAGAGATCATTAATCCACTCAAAAAAATCCAACACAATCTTACTTCTCTGTTATAGATATTTAAGCTCATTCATGTTCATTGAGGACAATGTGGATTGATAAAACTGTTGTATAAAGGGATTATCAATGTTTGACCAAGAGGGAGCTATTTCATCATGTGTCTAATTCACTAAACCCCACCATCTCCCAAAAAATTTCAAAAAATGTCCCACCATGAGGGTTAGTATCTCATTTACTATCCTTGTCATAAGGTGTAATAATTGAGTGACTACCTCAAGATAGTCCTTACCCACTTGGGGTCTGGGCACCCCAAAAACATTGGAGTTATATACCTCTGGAACCCATCCATTTCACTTAGCCTACGCACTACTACAGCCATCACAACTTGTGTTCAATGATAATCAATGGGTGGTGTTATTACTGATCAACCACCTGGAAGTACTATCTTGGGTACAAGACTTTATACTAAAAACTCATCACTTGATGGATCATCCTCATGTTCACATAGTGGAATCTGGGCATGTTGTATTCATGAAGGATCCAAACATAATCAATATGTTCTATGGTCAATAATCATATCTTGCTGGATAACTCAAGAGGGGTTTCAAATCCAAACCCTTTCCTATATAATACATGTATCAAAGTTTTCATTACGTCCAATTCCAACAAGTACCTAGATGAAAGAGAGGTGATCAGAGTCATGGTGTATGGATATCATGGGATCCACACTATAATAACATGGATATTCTTTTTAGGTATAAGTTTTTCTTTTCTAGAGTTATTGAGAAAAAGATAAGAATATGGAAATTTAAGAAATACATGTCGTGTACTTATGTGTACACACTGTGTACCTAGTTTCCATAGAAGACCATGTACTGGTCGTGTAACGGACGAGTACATGTTCATGTGGTGTGACCTAGAGACCGCCGAAATCGGAGACTGGTAATGTAAAATACACCTCGTGTACTTTTGAAAGACACACCTTGTACATTTCTTTTTATTTGTTAAATCAGATCGGGGTCACGTCTAAAAGGAAGAAACTCATTCTTCTAACTTCATCTCATCCAAGAGAAACCGAAATAAAAAATTCTTCTTTGATCCCCTGAACTGTAATACATTCCTTGAATAAACAGACATCAATTACATTGGAATCACTATATTGATTTCAACACTCTTCTAGAGCCTATTTTCAAGATTTATCCTCTTCTGTGAGATATTCAAGGTTGAATTTTTTTAACTATTTTATAGATCTACGATATTCTAGGAAGATTCAAGGGCTGACACTCAAGAGTGTTATTTGTATAATGATGAGGTTGGTGGTTTGTGAATTTCCATAGTAATTATTTTAATATTATGTGCAAAAGTGCCCAATACCCTAGATTAGGGAGTTGAGTGTTTAGGAATTTTAACCCTATTGATGTTTTCTATTATTTTTTTCATGATTAAGGGATCCTGTTTGTAAATAAGGTAATTTTTTCATGCTATGGAGATGTTTTCCCATGTTTCATTTGATATCTAGCATTTCTTCTTGCTTTTCCGGTTAAGCTGCTTGCTTTCTATGCCTTGTATTGTCAGGATGGAGTGATATTATCTGATGTTGTGAATTCCTTATAGAAATGAATCCATGTACTAATTTTATTTTTTCTTTGGCTACTAAACATATTTTTTTCACTATTTTTTACATAGGAATGTGTGAACCTGGAGTAGTGAGACTTTAGGGGGAATTTAGGTTGTGATCTTCCCTAGAGTTTCTCTTATAATTTTCACACTGTGAGACCTTAGGGGGGAATTGATGATCATTTCTCCCTCATAGTGTCTATAGATATCATCACGAGCCCATAGGGGGAATTGAAGTCGAGTTCTTCCTAATATAGAGAGTATTTTATCATTAAAAGACTATAGGGGAATTGATGTTGAGTTTATCCTCGAAGAGTCATTGTTTTCATGAGACCAAAGGGGTTAGACGATGTGAGCTACCCCGGAGGTTGTTATATTCTTGAGATTTTTTGGTTGAACTGGAGGGGACATGTTGTGAGAACTTCCATGTGTGTTTCTTGTTTTGGTTGGGTTGAATAATTTACGAAGGATAGTGAATTTAATTCAAACTGTAGTAATATATACTTTTGAGTACTAACTTGTTTATTGCATCATTTTTTCTTATTTCCTTATATATATATTCACTAACTATTATGCATATATCATTGGGTGGTGACATACTGGGATTCGTCTCACCCCCTACTTGGGTCATGCTCTTGGGCCCAAACAAATTATGTTGTTGCAGGTGTAGAGAAGAGAAAGAACCAATATTCTATAGTTATTTGATTGTTGTAGAGCTGGGAGTATATGACCAAGGTGAGGCTTGCGATGCTGTTGTAGTTGTTTGCCTATTTTTTCTTGTACTTTTATTCAGTATTGTATTCTAGAATTGTGACTTTTTTGTATGTTTTCATACATACTTTTGACATGCGTCATTATTTATATATATAAATATATATGTTGCAGTTGTTTATTTACATAGTTTTCGGCTGTTACTGTATATGGTATTATTAATTCTTCTTCTATTATTATCTGTTGATTTCTTCTACATTTCTCTTCCAATAAGGGCATAGTTCCCCCACCATCACACAAAAGTCCCTCAATACATTTTGGATGCCTCTGGTATTTGGTAAAATGCGTTTGAGGCCATGTGACCAACCATGTACATGGTACCTTTGGGAGGCACCCGGTTTTGAAGCATTACAAAGTGGTATTAGAGGAATTATATTCTTCATGACTTTCTCTTTGGAGCCTATAGACATTGATATGAATAAATAGGTAGTTGGTAATAATTTTTTCCTATGAGTAGCTAACCCGTGTATAGGGAAAATCCAATTAATATCATATATTGCAATTTTTTGGTTTCAGAATTAATACAGCTGATTTTTTTCATCATTGGGTGATTCACAGGTATTATGATGTTATTGATGATATTATTGAGGTTCTATTTCTATTGAAATAAGATGAGATGATTGTATATAATCTCATGCATCATATAGGAACTTTCTAGAGATCACATGTCATGAATTCTGGTCATTCCAATTATGGATTATTATAGATTGCATGTTGTTGTAATCGATGTTGTGAAAGATATGCAAGCTCTTTTGATATATTCCATGATAGAATGCAAGCTTTTTTGATAGGTAATTAGTAATATGTAAAGTATCTTTTAAATTAATGCCAAATTTTGGTCCCATAGGTGTTATGGGCCCTTATGTATCATATTTGGGGGATCAAGTGACTATTGTACTATTATGACATGTGATGTATATGTAAGATGTCAATCTTTTATTCAAGAGGATTATGGGCCCCCACAGATAGGAATTTGTGATTGTTATACTTTTTTCAGTGTTTTTTGGATTTCTAGAGTAGTTTCTCATTATTAATATCTATAAAAAGCAAAAATACACATTGCCTTTTGAGGAATACATTCCATGTGACCTTCTCTTTTGAAAGGAACAACTTTTCCGAAGTACAAGCCTTGTACTCTTTGTACACGCCATGTAATCCTTATCCAAGTGACTAGTTTTATGGGCAGAGGCATGGGGTTGGGAAATCTATGGTATCACATGCCTTGTACCAGACATACACTCTGTGTTGTATATACTTTGTTTCCATCCGTGTAACTAATGACACAGATGGAAGAATATCAAGTAGTACACATTTTTTCTCACTTGAACATCTTGTTTAGATTCAATCGTGTAACCATCTGTGTGACCAATGACATTGGTCAGTGAAAACCATATTATACACCCCATGTCTAGCATGCACTTTCCATGTAGTTTTTTTCTAGGTGAATCATAATGCTCAGCTGTGCAGATGAACTCAGGTAGGGTGAAATATTCAAGTACATGCCATGTCCTTGGGAGGAACATGTTGTGTGTAGAGGTGTTACATGACCAGTTTTGGAAAACGTACATGCCCATGTAATGGAATAAAGGGACACACTATGTTGGATTAATAGATTCCATGTATCCATTTTTTGGAGGACATGAATGTCTTCTTTCTCATATTCCTTTACAGCACTTCTATGTTTTAGTCCTTGAAAATCTTGAACAGAGGTGTGAACTTGACCTTGTAGAGTCATGGCACCAAGACATCCTTCGGTTGTTTTCCAGATATAGGAAAATAACCAATCATTGGACATGGATGGTCAAATAATACCCATAGATCCTCCTATCGTGCTGGTTTGGGCACCAGCCATCAATCCAGATATAGGTGATGATACATAGTTCTGAGATGGAATCAATAAATTTATGAATACCTTCTAGGTAGTACTGCATCCTACCACATTTATCGTAGTGTTGATGCAAGGTTTTCTGTAGAATCATCCTCTCATCTTCCAAGGGTATGGTGGAATGTAGGCCATAGAGTCATGCATTGAATCCATGTTGTTGATCTTCGAGCATCTGAAGACGCCTCTAGAGAGGAGGGTGAAGATTGCTACGTACATGCTTTCAGATTCATCCAAGAGATGGTGGGAAGAAATTTTATAGGTGGGATTCCAGAATTTTAAGGTTTGGGATGAGTTCCAATGTACATTCAATGATTAATTCTTCCTGGGGACATTGAGGTCTTACCAAGCATGAGTGTTCGTGAATTTGGAGTAGGGTACTCTATCAGTCCGAAAGAATTATTCTCTCTTTATAGAGTCTAGTGCATCACACCCATTCTAGGTGGTGATAATATTCTCCAAGAGAAGAAGATTGAGGATGATATCAGCCATGAAATCTGACCTCAGTTGAACAACTTCAGGTTAAAAACCATATTTTCCAAAGTCAACCCGGAATTGATCACTGAGCCCTAACTAAGGTATTCAAGAGGTGTGCGTTAGGGAAGTTCAATAACTAGAGTTGATGCTTCTCCAGCTGATAGTATAATGATCTATAGGGAGTATAAACATAGAGATTCTAGTAGGCGGGATATACCTCCAGTTATATTTATGTAATTCTACTAGTGTGGTAAAGGTCGGCATACGAGACCACATTTACAAAGAGACCCATTTGAGTTCCAATCTTGTAGCAAGATGGGTCATCCTAAAAATTTATATCAATTCTTCTCACAAGATGTTGGTGATAGGGGCTCTTCTATGACTCCTCATTCATGATCAGGACCAACTGTTTCTCATCGGTCTTGGAACTAGAGTCCATTTGGCCGCTCAGGACAAGGTGGTGTTCATGGTAGTGTTATCCATTCTCTAGGTTTTTAGCGACAATGGGGTGGATTAGCTCAAGGTGGTTATGAAGGATCACCAGGTCATGGTACAAGTCAGACTTTTCCAATGGAGTAGACCCATCAAAAGTAGGATCACAGACCGTCTACTGTTAGAGGTAAGATTCTAGTGTCCTCAGTTTTATCATCTATAATTTTCAATATAGGGTCTTCCCATAGATTCATATTAGTTTCTGTTCTGGATATCCTTTCGCTATGTATATTTACTTATGCTGATGTCTTGACATTAGGCACAATGTTTGGGGATAGAACAACTTCTATGGGTCAGTCCAAGAAGTTCCCTTTTAAGGATGGTGGATGTCACATCTTATGGGACCTCTATGTAATTGAGATGACAAGCTATGATGTCATTTTCATAATGGACTGGTTGGCTCCCTTCCAGGTTGTTTACATTTGCTATCATCGTAGGGTGGATTTCATGTCAACAGAGGGTGGTCTGTTTCTAAATATGGGAAAACGGGATGTCCTTGTGAGCAGATTGGATGAGTTACAACCCAGATCCCTAGTCAGCATCTGGATGACTGGGGGACTTTATATTTGGTCTTTCCTATTGTGGTCGATCAATTTAGGGATGACTTTCATGATTAATTTCCTGGTTTTCCTTCATATTGAGAGGTAGAATTTTATATTGATCTTATTCCAGGATTAGAACCTATGTCCATTCCTCATAATTTGATGGCTACACTAGAGTTACATGAGTTTATCATGAATTTAATAGAGATATAGACAAAGGGTTTCATCCGACCCAACACTTCTCCTTGGGTTTCACCTGTACTTTTTGCAAAGAAGGTGGATGGTACTCTCAGACATTGGGTGGATTATCAGAAGCTGAACTAGATGAAATTCAAGAACCAATATCCACTATCAAGGATTTATGATCTCTTTGATCAGCATCGATGAGCTTGTGTGTTCTCCAAGATTGAGTTGAGATCCGGTTTTCATCAATTTCCCATTAGACCATCTGATATACCTCTTACTACCTTTCAGAGCATGTATGGTCTATATGTGTATGTGTTTATGTCTTTCGGTCTCACGAATGCACCAATAGTTTTCATAGAAATGATGAACTTAGTCTTCCATCCATACATGGATTCTTTCAATGTAGCCATTGTGGATGATATCTTGGTGTACTCTCACACTTGACATGACTAGTCCACACATCTTTACATCGTTTTTATAACACAAAGAGAGTATCAATTATATGATAATCTCTCAAAATTTTACTTTTGGATAGACCTAATTCACTTATTGTGTCATGTTATCTCAAAGATGTGGGTATCAGTAGAACAATATAAAGTCATAGAAGTCGTTTCTTTGAAACATCCAAATAATTTATTTCAGGTGCGTAGTTTTCTAGGGCTAGAAGGATACTACAAATGTTTCATATAGGACTTTTCAGGCATAAGAGTGCCATTAATGAGGCTCAATAATAAGGGGTGAAGTACATGAGGTCATATTCTTGTGAGTCAGCCTTTCATGTGGTAAAAGGGAGGTTGAATCTAGAACCAATACTATTATTTCTAGAGATAGAAAAGTGCTATAATTAAAACTGTGATGCATCAGGTGTTGGGTTGGGAGCACTTCTTATGCAGGGGGAATGCGTCATTGCATACGGGTCTCGGAAGTTGATTCCACATGAGAGGAATTACCCGACGCACGATCATGATTTGGATTTAGTTTTTCAGGATCCATTCTATGGAAGATATTATCTTCTAGGAGAAAATTTTGTTTTTTTCACTATCCACTAATGTCACAATTGCATCTTTACTCAGTGTGATATGTGTTTGAGAAAACAAAGGTGGGTTTAATACCACATGTCCTTTGACATTGGTCTTGTCTACACACCTGGGAATGGCAACATAGTTCCTAATGGGTTGATCAGGATGACTCAGATACATGTAGTTTAGGAGTCCCGTATAGATTGGCAGCTTATGGATCTATTCTATGAGTCATTCCAAGGTGATTGACAGATAGGGGATGACGTTTCTTTCTTCTGATGTTTTTACCTCTAATATTCTTTATCAAGTGTGAATGAGGAATCTATAATACGCTAATGTCCTAGTTCTATTGGATATTGTGTCAAGAGAGGACCCGGTTTGTAGATGGACCATAGGAGAGGATAAGATATTGCATTTTCATGTGTGCATATGGGTGTTAGCAGACATACACAAAGAGTTGATGCATGATTTTCATTCTTTAGTTTGGGTAGTTCATCCTAGTGTCACTAAGATGTATTGAGATCTACACAATTAGTATTGGTGGCTAAGAATGAAGAGGGATGTTGATAAACTTGTGATATGTTGTTCCACCTATCAGCAGGTGAAGGTGCAGCATTAGTGGATAGTATGGATTTTGCAGTAGTTTCCCATTCCCAAGGAGAATTTGAATGATGTCATGATGGACTTCGTGACAATATTTCTAAGGTCGCCTCGAAAGAACGATTCAGTTTGGTTATCATTGACAGAATCAAAACGTGGGAGTACTTTTCTCTGATAAAGGATATATTTAGTGTTGATGAGCTCTAAAGGTTTTACATCAAATAGATTTTATGTTTTTATGTGGTTACTCACTCCATCATTTTAGTCAGGGATGCTCGTTTTACTTCTTGGTTATGGAAGAGACTATAATGGGATTTGGGTACATAGGTACTTATAAGTATATCTTACCATCCCTAGATTGATGGCATGTCCAATCATATGATACAGGTGCTGGAGGACATTCATCGATCATGCATCCAAGATTATTGAGGTTGTTCTGAGAATCACATACCTCCGGTAGAGTTTTCCTACAATAATAGTTTTCAAGGAACTATTCTTATGGCACTGTAGGAGGAATTATATGGTTAGCCTTTCTAATCACCTATATGTTGGCTATATGAAGGAGAGGGAGCTATTTTGGGACATCATCTTATCCAAAATCCATAAAATAGGTTGATTTGATTTGGAAGAGAATGGATTCTGTACAGTCACGGAAGATGTCTTACTCTAATCGATGGAGATGACCTATGGAGTTCAAGGTCAAGGATCAGGTTTTTATATGTGTCACATCCATTTTTGGTCATAAGAGGATTAGGGGATAGATCAATATTTAACCAAGATATGTAGGACTATTTGAGGTTTTGGAGAGATTCGGGCCAGTTTCTTATCAGTTTTAGTTACCTCAGAGGTACCAGGCTATGCACGACCTCTTCCACGTTTCTCATCTATGGAATTACTTCTAATAACCATCTTATTTTTTTCAACAAGAGGAGGTTGAGTTGGATGTGGATGCATCTTTTTAGAATCATCCAATATGGATTTTTGATCACATTTTAAAGGTTCTACATGGCCATTCTATTCTTCTAGTACGAGTGTAATGGCAGCACGAGCGATTATAAGTCGACACATGGGAGAGGGAGGCCGATGTACATTCTTTGTGGCCTGAGCTATTGGATGATTCTACTTCTAAGTCACCATAATAGGGAAATTTGTGGATGAATTTCAATAATGTGGGATGTTTGTAAGAACCCAAATCTTCTCATCATGTATATATTTTTCATTTATACTATTTTTTGAGAAAAATGGGAGAATCCAGAAATATAAAGAGTACATGTTGTGTACTTAAGAGTGCATGTTATGAACTCAGTTTTTGTGGGTGACCGTGTACTGGATTTGTAACGGCCGAGTACATGGCCTTGTGGGGTGACCTAGAGACCGCCTAAACTGGGGCCTAATAATGAAAAATACATTCCATATACTTTTAAAAGACATTTCATGTAGTTTTCTTTTTATTTGTTAAATTACAATGGGGTCGCACCTAATTGGAAAAAACACCTACTTCTAACGTTGTATCATCCAGGAGCAAATGATGCCAATGATTTTATCTCCGCGCCCCCAACACGCCATTTATTTTTCGAATCAACCGATTTTGATTATGTTCGAATATCCATAGTGATTTATTTCTTCTCTTAGAGCCTCTTCTCTTTATATATCCTCTTGTGTGATATATTCATGGAAGAACATTTTTTACCACTTTGTAGATCTACAATGTTCTAGGCTGATTCAAGGGCTATGGTTCGAGTGTCTTCCTCATAAAATACAGAGGTAGGTTGTTTGTGCCCTTCCATAGTTAGCCTTTGAATATTATGTTAAAAGTTACCAATTACCTAGATTGAGATATTGTGTGTTTAGCGATTTTAATCCTGTTGAGGCATATTATGCTTGTTTTTTTGATTTAGGGATCTTGATTTAAAATAGAGTAATTTTTTAATGCTATGGATATGTTTTACCATGTTTGATTTGATATCGGAAATTTATTCTAGCTTTTTCTATTAGGATTATTGCTTTCCATGACTAGTATTGTTAGGATGGAGTGATATTATCTGATGTTGTGAATGCCTTGTAACTATTTATCCCAGTAGTACATTAATGATTACTTTGTCTACTGAACAACGTTTGTGCATGATTTATTTACACAGGGTTGTGGAATCCTTGTGTAGAGAGACCATAGGGGGAATTGAAAATGACAGCGTCCCTTGAGTTTCTATTATTCTTTTCTCGCTTTGAGACCATATGTCGGATTGATGTTGGGTGCCTATCACAAACCAAGTCGGGTAGTGATCCAAACTGGCATGTGACCCAGCCCACGGCAAGGCCCAAAGGGCATTCCCAATCCCCATGGGCTGGTACAGGTGCCCGGGTATTAAAAATAAACCTTGTGTATAATTTACCCAAGTAAACAAATATAAAGAAACCGGCAAGATAAACCAAAGAAAAAGTAAAAGTAACAGCCAAACAAGCCTTTAACCAAAACCAAAATTTGAGTCACATGTGAAACAAACACCCCAAAACACTAAAAATATATGGTGACTAAAAACCAACCCATAAACCGCCACTCGATGAGAGGACACCACCATAAATCCATCCACACAACACCATGTCAAGAGGTCTGCTAACAGCCTGAAACCCCGCTTCCAAACGCCAGAACCTTACTAGTATCAGGAATAAATAAGTATACTTACACCTAGAGGTTTATGTAGGATGTGATAAATAGCCCAACAGGATACCACTAACAAAATATTCCATGCCCCTGCTTTAAAATAAATTTACATTTGCAGTGATAAATAATGGAAAGTAAGAAATGCTTAACATCGTTAATGAAAAATGTTTTTTAAAAAACCTTAATGAAATAATGTTTAAGCAAACCCATGTTTGGGTAGTATCTCAAGTGACATATCATGTATCATCGGTGTGTGAAAGGTAATGAGTAGCACCAAAATATGGGAGAGGTCCTATGGGCACTAGTAACATGTGGGACCCTTGAATGTTGTGTCTTGGTGAAACATGGTTTAGAAACCAATACCCTCAGAAAAAGTGTCTTAGAATATAGGACCCTCAAATAACATGTCTGAGAAGACCACAACCATCAATTATCAAATATTTAGTTAGTATTGAAATCATTAATCCTACCATTGAGACTAATCCAAGCCACCTTTGGAACAATAGCTCACTAGTCCTAGTCCCCCAACCTAATCCAACAGGCTTCCCACATTTTTCTCATTCAACTTCCAAGCTCACATCACATGTCACATTACTACATAACAACCAATCAGGGTTCTTGCACACAAAAAACCCCCATTTTCACACTGAAATACTCTTTTAAAACCATACGAAGATCAAAAAAATGTTAAAACATAATATGCACCACTTAAATATTAAATTAAACTTGATGCATAGTTAAAAAAAATTGATAATAATAAAAACCACTAATAATGTTTTTTAAACAGTTTCCAAATGTGTCACATAATTTTTATTGTCAAAAGCTCACTCAAAACCATTTTCACGTAAAATATTTATTTTTAAACCTTGCCAAAACATATACTGCATCATCTACACTTCCTACCACACTAACTGCATAGTTCACAAAACACTAATAAATAGTTCAATGTGGGTTTTCACAAAAAAATACACTATCTTTTAACTAGATATGAGTTTTCAGTAGAAATAACACACATGGTATTTAGAGGATACTATACAATTCAAATTCATATTAAACCTTAAATAAAACAAAATTTTCTTGCACTCAATACAAATTAATAATCCTGATAAATTAATAAAATAAAAAAATTCATTCACCAATTAATACTTATATGCATAATCACCTACAAGTGTGTTGCAACCTTCAAAAACTTAGAGCGAAAAATCCAGTACATGCCAACGCAACTCAAACAAATAAAAACACAGCCTAAAAACAAATCATAGCACAAACGCATAAAAAATGAATCAATTACAAACTAAAACCTATTCACAACATATGAAAAGGAAACTGATGTGTTCTGAACCTATGGAAAGGGGTTGGAAAGCCCAACCAGATGAAATTGGGGTTCTGAATGAGGTTGTACCCATTGGAGCCTCTCCGGAATGTGGTGATGCCAAAAAGGGGGCATCTGGAAGGTTGTCCGAAGGAGGGAGGATGTGTCAGTCCGGCTGGGATTGAACCATCAAGGAGAGTCGGTCATGGCAGGGTGCAAGGCTGGGGTCGCCAATTGTTTGATCTAAAATTGAAGAGGTGGTCGGGCCAAGCGGGAGGTCCATAGGGGGTGGTAGCGGGGAGACCCGGTTGAGCGGGATGGTAAAAGGGGGATGCGGCCGGGCACGGTGGAAGAGGAAGGATGGAGGTGCGGTAGGAGGACTTCTAGAGAGGGGAGGCATGACGTCACTTAAGGGTGGAATGGGAAAGAGGGGAAATAACACCTAGAGTTTGTTGGAGGCTGTGTGTGTCCCATGTGAGGGAGAGTGAACAGTGTCACGATGGGGAGAGAACATGTAAAAGAGAGAAGAAAAAAAAGAAAAGGAAAGAGAAAGAGAAAAAAGGGTGAAAAAATAATATGAAATAAAAATAATGTGAAATAGAAACCCTAACGAGAGAAATACATAAACCAACAAAAATAAAATGATAAATAAAATTGACAATCTATATTATTAATGGAAATAATAATAATAAATGTCAATAATGTTCGAAATTCAATGTCAAACAAGTTAATATATTAATCAAAATATTTTAAATAATAATAGTAATAGTAATAATAATAATTAGAACAACAATAACAATTATAATTATAAAATATCTATTTATATTATCCATGCACTGGGTCGGCCGCACGTTAAATTGGCGATGCCTCATGCCTTTACCCATGTCGTGCCCGCGTGTTGGGTGATGTCATGATGGTGCTCATTTATCAACAGAAATAAACCACAACAAAATATCGGTATGTCCCACATTTCAACCAAACACTTTTAGAAAAGCAATTAAACTAATGAGATAATAATAAAAATTAAGAACATACCACAATTCGATGATCATGTGTGATAGTTCTCCCCACCATGGAAACTTTCTGACCATAAAAAGTTAATTTGAAGCCTAATAAGAGAATAGAAATGGGTACTCTAGATCAACCAAAGACTTTTGATCCCTTGTCTCATGCTCATCATTCCCATGTTGCCAAAGAATAAGAACCAAAGGAATGGACTTTTCACGAAGCACCTTTTCTTGAGATTCCACTATCCGCACTGGCTGCTCAAACATTGATATGTCGGGATCTATGTCAAATTCTTCCTAATTCAACACATGTGACAGATCAGGATTATAATTTTTCAGTTGGGAGACATGGAATACTTCATTAATCGATATCAACTGAGAAGGAAAATCTAACTTGTATTCCACCTTTCCAAACCAACTGGTAATATTAAAAGTCCCATCATACCTCAGATTCAGATTCCATTAATTTCCCAAGTGGTGGTGACCCAAACGAGGGACCACATTCAAGAACACACAATCCCCCATTAAAAAATAACGATCATTATGCCCCTGATATGAAAAAGATTTGTATAGACTCTGAGCTTTCAACAACTGCTTTCTAATAAACTTGACCTTCTTATACATCTCATAAACTAGGCTCAGTCCCAAAAGTGAGTTCGCCCCTACTTCAGCCTAACACAAAAGAGACCAACAAGGTTAACCACAAGTTTCCTCAATGTGATCCATTCTAATTGAGGATCGGTAACAATTATTTTAAGAAAACTTTACAAATCCCAAATGGTTATCCCATGATCCTATGAAATCCAACACAGTTGCGTGATGCATGTCCTCAAAAATTTTCTTTGCCCGCACCGTTTGGCCATCCATATAAGGATTTTATGTCCTTATCATCTTAATCTACACCCCAAACCCTTCTGGATCCCCCCCAAACATAGAAGTGAACCGATGTTCCCTAACAAAAACAAATGCTAATGGTACGCCATGAAGTCTTACCTCCTTTTGAATATACATATGGCCCTACTCATCCACCTTCTTTGTATCTTAGGATGGGATAATGTGAGATGAATTGATCAAATGATCAATCTCTACCCAAATTGTGTTCCATACCCTCTGTGGATGAGGAAATCCATCAATGATGTCCATGGCGACCTCTTACCACTTTGAGGTAGGAATGGGTAATGGCTGAAGTAGGCCAGATGGTCTTTGATGCTCTTCTTTCACCTACTGACCTATGTATCATCACGATACAAAGTCGTCTATGTCCTGTCTCATACCTAGCTGTTGGGACCACTTTGTGTATGAAGATTTTATTTGTTGTCAATAGTTGTCAATGCTGGTCAAAATGATGAAAGATATGAAGAAGAACTAAAAGGTTTTGTGGAGATTGGCCGAAGTGAGGTTGCCTTGAGAATTGTTATGGAATCATAGAACTGGATTTCATACCTGAGAAATTCTCTTAGACCATTAATTCAGACGATTTTTGAACTGATCCTATGTTCAAAGAACTTGTGTCAAAGGTGAAACATTGTTTACAATAATGAAGAATGGAGAAGTATCATCCATTTGAGGATGATTGGAGCAGAATGGTGAAGTATCATCTATCTAAGGATGGTTGACGAAGAATGAGGATTTGAAGAAGACAATGAAATGATTCATGATTGCATGTGAACCATACAAGATCTTACTTGAAGAATAGAATCACATGACTTGCAGAATGATGGTTATAAAGATGAGAGAATGTGGAAGGGCTTGACATTCTGAGGTAACCATGCATTTCACATTATATTCTAAATCAGACGATGCTTTGCTGGTATGTATTTCAAACATATCATGATTTGGGAGAACTTGTGATGCAAGCTTTATGAAGGAAAGGGGGAGAAATGATGATGCCAGTCATATAAAGTTTTGATTGGAAGGAATGATGCTGCTGGGAGATAGGGAAGTTTCAGTTCCCATTGCAACTCTGACAATGCTAAAGTTGATATATCAATGCATAAATATCACGATAGTGGGATTCGTGATATGAGCAGAAGAATGGTTATGGGAAGTAGTAAAGAGATAAAATGACAATGCAATAGAAAATCTGGGGACGTGAGAAAATCACAGTTTAAGGTTGCGCTGATTTTTAGTGTTTGCCAAATTTTAGGGCCTGAAATTGGGAGATAAAGAAATGTGCTTAGAAATGGATGTTGCACGCAAGATTTAATATGGTTTATATTTTCACGTGAAAGGAGTTATTCAAGGTCAGAACATTGAAAAATGAAAAAGGAATGGATTGCACGGATATTTAGGCATGTTTCACGCACAAAGAATGTGGTAAGCACAATATATGTGGGATGTGCGAAATAGCAGCGGGTTGTGCGAAAAATTGGATCATTGCGCGAAATATTTGGGGGATTTTCGAAATATCAGCAGGATGCGTGAAGAAGAAAGTTGTGCATGTAATATAAGTAGGCTGTGCGAAAAATGAAGTTTGCGCGAAATATTGGCATGGTGCGCAAAATAGAGGAATGCAGTTTTCGCGCAAAATGTGTTTCGAGATTAGAAGCTCGAAAATTGGCAAAGGCATAAAATTCCCGAAATATTGGAGCAGTGCAAGAAGTATGAGGTCGCGGAAAAGATTGGGTTTGTGCGCAACATGGAACACGGTGCGGAATTTGGAAAACAATTGGTGGTTCATTCTTAGAAGGATGAAAAATGGAAAAGGCATGAGGTGCACAAAATATTGAAGCATGGCGAAAAATATGAAGTTGCATAAAAGTGTTTTTTACACACATGAAGGAGATTTTACATGCAGATTAGTGTTTTGCGCATTGGGTCAAAAATTCATATAAATATGAGGCTAACCCTTCTCATTTGGTGAGACTCGACACATAGACAAATCCCGAGCTCTGACACGCGAAAAAATTGATGTATAGAGTATTGCACGAAAAGAAGAAGTGTTGCACGGAAAAAGGAACTACTGCGCGAAATAGGAGATTCTGCGTGGAAAAGAAGAGTTGCGTGAAATGGGTTTTTCGCGCCTAAAGGTGTTTTTACATGCAAGGCTTCAATTTTACGTGGAAGCCACCTAGAAGGTTGCGTGAAAAATTTGAGGCTACCGTAGGCCTTCGATAGGTGCATAGCACTCTCAAAGCATCACTACGATGAAGAATGAACTGTGAACCATTTATCATTGTGCATTGTGAAGTGAAGAAGAACAAGATGTGCAACTGAATTCATATCTACACCAAGGAATAAAGTAGTATACCAATACACTCTTGTGTTGGTATTGAGAATTGAAGAAAGAGATTAGAACACTGTAATTATACTGTGTCAAAGAGAAATAAGAGAAGAAATAGAAAAGAGTATGCCCAACTAAAGGATGACAATTATTCAAGGCAGTTTAATTATGATGATGTTAAGATGAGCTGGTCTTCATTGTTCTGATAATCACAATGGGAGTTGGTGATTCTAGCAGATTGAAGCAGAAGCGATCTTAGTGTAGCTGGTTTTGCAATGAAGAAGAAGGGGAAGGAGATTGTGCATCTTTCAGGTTTGCTATAGAGAAAGAAGTGGTAGTTTACCTGCATGCTGTTAGGTAGGTAATAATTGAATAGAGGAAGAACAAAGTAGCACTATGACAACCAAATAGATCTGAACAAGTGAAAGATTCTTTTGGTGTTGCAAACTATTTTAACATAGAGAAGACTGTCTTCATAGGCAGTATAAAGAACCAGCTAGAGGCTGCAAGAGACTGTCTTCATAGGAAGTATAAAGAACCAGCTAGAGGCTGCAAGTTGGACTAGGCTTTCACTGGTCCAGGGAAGAGGATTTTTTCCCACCCCCCTCAAAAGTGTAGGGACTCACACTGGCTAGAGAATTGTTTTCATAGCCACTCCATTGTAACAACATTTTACATTATAATAGAGAATCCATGACCTGGTCATCCCCATGCATGGCAAGGATGTAGCTACTCTTATTGAGTGGTGAACCTTGTAAAAATATCATGTTCATATCTTTACCGCTTTCTATTATTGCATGCGATAGGGAAAACAGAATAAGAGAATCAATATCCTAATGGGTCTAGAGGTACATGGATAAAATTTGGAATTGGTTTAAAATGTCCCCAATACTAATTCACCCCCCCCCCTCTCAGTTTTAGGTATATCCCAAACTGGTCCTCTCACTAGCCACTAGAACTGGTGATGAACATAGTAATACATCTTGGTAGTACCCGAATGGATGGACCACAGAGACTGGTGCCTATCATACATCACCAACTTCTTCAAATACAACGACACAATTGTACGACACTTGAAGCACAAGATCCTATCAAGAGACAAATACCAATCAAAAGGAGTCTCCCCACCATGATGGGACTACATTGATCACTAACAGAAATCATCACCAGGCTGCTCCCGCTGAATCAACTCCAAGACAGCGGTAGTCAAGTGAATGCTATCCAAAAAAGTACCTACACTTTTCTCCCTACTCTCCAAGTGAAACTAGGTGAAGATCCCCATAAATTTCCAAGCATCCCTTGACATCCTAGATGCCTTCATTGGTACCTTCCTTCTCAAAGCTTCAACCACAACATTACAATTGCCCGGGGTATAGACAATGTCAAAGTCAAATCCTTGGAGATACGTGATCCAGCGACGTTCCTTCAGATTAAGATGATTTTTAGAGAAAATGTAGGCTAGGCACATATGGTCAGAATAGACCACACATTTCTCCCCAAATAGGCATTGACCCTTTGACAACTGGGACCCCAGGGATAGAACAAACACCCTGCCTTAACACCGTCATCGGGTCTCGACCCACCAGGTACCACCAATTTCCCCGCAGACACATGATCCCCACCCTAGGGCCCACCCACATGATTGAATGGGTCATCTGACTAATGACAGTCCCAACATGCCAACATATGTCCTTTCAAGTGTGATTTTTCCTCACTCACACACACCCTGTGTAACTTATTGGAAGAGAACCCATCCCAATCACTACTCCAATACAAGAATGCTTAACTGTGGAGTTTTAATCAGGTAGGCTCCTGAAATTTCGTTTCACGTTTGACTTTTCATCACTCACACACACCCTATGTAACTTCCCCAAAGGGAACCCATCCTAATCACTACATCTGGAAAATAATGCATAACTGTGGAGTTCTAATCAGGTAGGCTCCCGAAATATAATGTGCACCTTCTTGACATGAGTCATATTATTTAGTCATTTAACTCTTTATAATGTTTGGGGTGTTACAATCACCCCTCCTTTAGAGTACAATGTCCTTGTTGTGGGGCCCACATCTCAACCCAGGCATTGTACCGCACTTAAGGCTGGGTACCACCTCTGATACCAAATGTGTCAAATGGGCCCCGATGATAGCATAGTCACCCCACCTTAGCACGGCCATTGGGTCTCGGTCAGCCAGGTACCCCAGTTGCCCCATAGACACGTGGTGAAGATCCCCAAAAATTTCCAATCATCAATAGACATCCTAGATGCCTTTATTGGTACCTTACTTCTCAAATCTTCAGCCACCACATTACTATTGCCCAAGGTATAGACAATGTCAATGTCAAATCCCTGTAGATACTTGATCTAGCGGCGCTGCCTCAGATTAAGATCCTTCTTGGAGAAAATGTAGTCTAGGCTCTTATGGTCAGAATAGACCACACATTTCTCCCCAAATAGGAAGTGGCTCTTTGACAACTGGGCCCCTGGTGATAGCACAGACACCCCTCCTTAACACGGTGGTCGGGTCTCGACCGACAAGGTACCACCAATTTCCCCGCATACACATGGTCCCAACCCTAGGGCCCACCCACATGCTTGAAGGGTTTATCTATCTAATGACAGTCCCCACATGCCAACACATGTCCTTTCAACTGTGATTTTTCCTCACTCACACACACCTTGGGTAACTTCTCAGAAGAGAACCCATCTCAATCACTACTCCAGGACAATAACACTTAACTATGGAGTTCTAATCATGTAGGCTCCCAAAATTTCCTTTCCAGTGCACTTTTTCCTCACTCACACACACACTAGGTAACTTCCAAGAAGGGCACCCATCCTAATCACTACTTTTGGAAAATAACACTTAACTTTGGAGTTCTAATCAGGTAGGCTCTCGAAAAAGATGGTGCACCTTGTTTACATAAGTCATATAATTTTGTCATTTAACTCTTTATAATTTTTGGGGTGTTACAATCACCCCTCCTTAAGAGCACAATGTCCTCGTTGTGGGTCCCACATCTCTACCCAGGCAGTGTACTACACATAAAACTGGGTACCACCTCTGATACCAAATGTGTCAAATGGGCCCCGGTGATAGCATAGTCACCCCACCTTAACACGGTCATCGGGTCTCGGTCAGGTAGGTACCCGAGTTGCCCCATAGACACGTGGTCCCCACCCTGGGTCCCACCCACGTGCCCGAATAGGTAATTTGACTAATGATAGACCTGATATGCCAAAACATGTTCTTTTCAATGTGATTTGTCCTCACCCACACACACCTTGTGTATCTTCCCAGAAGGTCCCCCATCCTAATCACTACTCTATGCCAAGCAAGATTAAAAATGGATTTCTAATTAGTTATGATCTCAAAAAGAAATGTGTAACTTGTTGAAAGGAGTCATATCATTTATTCATTTCACTCTTTATCATTTTTGGGGTGTTACAGATGCCAAGTCCTTAGGGAATGCATCACTGCTACCAACTCCATGTCATGAGTCAGATAAATCATCTCATTCGGCCTGAGATGGCAGGAACCATAACCCACTATATGATTATCTTACATGCGTACACACCCATGGCCTATACCTGAAGCATAATAATAAACCACATAGTGCTTTCCAGACTCCGGTAAGATCAACACAGGTGTGGTGGTCAACTGCCTCTTCACCTCCTCAAAGGATGCTTAGCACTGTAGGATTCGTTCTAACTTCACCCCTTTTGGGTGAGTGTGGTCATGGAGGTGGCAAGCCAAAAGAAATCTCGAAAAAAACGCTTGTAATAACATTCTTGTCCAAGAAAACATTTGATATCAAACACATTGCTCTGTTGTTCCCCTGACATCACTGCTTAGATCTTCCTAGTATCCACCAAAACTCGTAGTTCCATGACGAAATTCCATAGAAAATTCATTTCTTTGATCTAGAATGTGAACTTCGATTGTTTTTCACACAAGAAGTGATTTTACATTGTGCCCAAAACAATTTGTAGGTGGTTCTCATGCTCCTCCTCGGATCTAGAATAAACCATGATGTCGTCCACAAATACCATGGAAAATGAGTCGAGATAATAGGGGAACATCTTATTCATGAGTTCCATGAAAACATTTGGATCATTCGTCAAACTGAAAGGCATGAACAAGTACTCGAAGTGACAACACCATATCCAGAAGACTGTTTCAGAATGTCTTCTTCTTTCACCCTGAGCTTGTGGTATCTCGAAGACAAATCCATTCTGGAGAACCAATCTTTCCCCTCCAACTGGACAATTTAACAGTCAATCTATGGAAAATGGTATTTATTCTTCATCGACAAATTATTCAATTTCTGGTAATCGATTCACAACCTGAAGGGTTCCATAAGCCTTCTTCATGAATAAAACTAAGGCGGCCCAAGGAGAGACACTCGGGTGAATGAATCCTTGGGATCCCAAAATCATCCAGCTATATATTTAACTCCTAAAATTTAGTGGGGGCCATGCGATATGAAGGAATAGATATAGGTTATGCTCCTGGTGCCAACTAAATTGAGAAATACACATCCTACTCTGAGGTTAATGCTAAAAAATCATCTGGGAATACCTCTGGAAACTCATCCACTACAGGAGTTAACTCACTCTGAGAAGCACCACTATCGTCGTCCTATGCAAGCGATGATAACAGATAATAAAGATTCCCCAACTCAATAAGTGGAGGTCCCGTGTGACACGATCGAGGGACCCATTCTCCAAGAAATACCTAATGGCTCCCATCAAGTGCCATTAAACTAACATGTTGCCGATAGAATTCAATATGCGCTTGAAAGAGCACCATCCAATCCATACCAAGGATCACATCGAACTAGTCCATATCATGGAACATTAAATCCACTTCATATCGACTCCTGATATAGAGAGTGCACAGAATAGACACATAAGGCCTTGCTCCCTCTTCTTCCCAACTATGTTACCAAATCCGTGGAAAAAAAATCACAATTCGGCTGGTAGGTTCAGCAGATTCACATGATGGGTAGATATAAAGGAAACAGAAGCACCCGTATAAAATAAATCTCCAGCTATAAAAGATTCAATCAGAATGGTACCTCAAATAGTCAAAGTTCTTGCATCCAATACGGATGGTGCATGAACCATAGAATGTCGATGTCAGGTCCTTGCCTATGAAGGGCCACTCACCTAAGGCTCTACCCTGATTTGGATCTGCCCTGAAGATGATCTGGTCCTATAACGACTGCCACCGAACGGAGATCATGTCATTCTGGTTGGTTTTGACTGAACAGATACCCCTCTAGAACCCACATATCCAGTCCCACTCTGGTAAGTAAGTATAGTCCTGTAAAAGGGATATAGATATCCCACAACACCACACCCATGGAATTTTCTAGGAGGTTATGGACATGCAGGACGATTGTACACTACCCTTCCACACTAATGGAACATAATAGACCTCATATCAAAAGTAATAGATGAGGTCTTCCTGAAATTATGGTTTGAGCAGCCACCCACCTTCTTCCAATGTTCATCATGCTTCCTCTTATTATCAAATGAACTGCCACTTCCAAACCATGACACTGATCCAGAAAACCCTAAAATTCCACTCTGGTCATTCTTGACCATGCAAGCACAATTGACCACCTCAACATAAGTTCCCAGCTTGAACAAGAAATCCTGAGAGTAATTTTTTGGTCGGAGGACCTTCTCAAACTTCCTAGATTTGAAATATTCATTTGAAACAATCTCAGGCGCATGCCACACTAGATCCGAAAAGTTTTTTTTTCATACTCCATCATTGTCTGATCCACTTTTGAATGATCCACGAACTCCCAGGATCTGGAGTAGGCTATGAACTCGGGATAGATTTACTCTTTGAATATAACTTATAAATCCTTCCATCTAATCTACACATGCTTCCCAGCCAAAATCACTAATTCATACCACTTGCGACTAGAACCCTCTAGTTGGAATGAGGAATACTTTACCCTGAACTACTAAGGTGAGTCATGGAATTCGAACATACTTGCAATATTTTCAGGCCATTTTTCTACCTCTTGACGTTGTGAACTACCTCAGATTGAAGGTGGTTTATTCTTCTATAACCCTTTAGAATTATCCTTCATGAATCCAAAATCATCTCCACTAGGTGGAATAGGGTCAGGGTCCGGATTAACCCCTTTTCCTAAATCCTGAACATCTCAGACCACAGCTTCTATAAATCTTTAATCAAGCGATGAAGGAGAACTCTCTACGGCCTCATCCCATGGGTGTGTGTATGCTCTCAGTGGAGGCATCTAGCTGCAAACAACAACAATCATAATAGAACATCATCAATACATCATATCTAAGAAAAATAAAATTCTCAGCAAGGAGAGTAATCATCAAAAAACTAGATATGGAAAAGTATCATCATGTCCAAATCACTTCTTCCCCTCCAGATGTCCATGCATAGTCTGCAGCCTCTACATCGCACCTTGTAGAGATGTCAAGAAAGAATCCCGACACCTCATGCATGTTGGAGTTTGTGGCCTAGAACCAACTACTTTGTAATTTATTCATTAATAAATGCCTTATCACATCTTGAATATTCATATGTGTGACAATGCATGAGATAATATCCTAAGGATAGCTGTTGCATTAATGGTTCATAGAGGATCCCTGCTATGATGAGAACCCTGAAGTGCCATAACACTGTTCTTGAATATATGTTCTATGGCTGGATGATGTTATTTGAGGGACACAAATAATACCGGCCATTATGGGTGAGGACTCATAAAACATTGAGGCACCTTCTCATTGTGTGCACCCTTAGTAATATCTAGGAGGATATTATTAGAACAAGACCCGCCAGTAGGAAATCAATATTAATAGGGTCATTGGATGTTCCTATCTGCGGACGTGTGTATTGGTCCTTAGACTTTAAGATTATTATTAATGGGTATTACAACTTTCACACATAGATGTATTGACAAAAACTGTGACGAAACACTGTTCATAGTGAGGTAGGATATGTTGTGTGCGTCAAGAGTAATACTGCATTAATAGATAATGCAAGAAAGCATTTGTCCCTTATGTTCCTTTACAGAAGTAGATATCTCCGTCCCTTTGATGGGATTTATATAGGCTAAATAAATCCATGGCCATGGTAAGGTATGGGCAAGTTCAATTCTGGGAAGTCAAAGAATGAATAATCGAGCCCATGGGTTGATGGAACTAGCATGCAACCCGCATGATTGGAGATATCGAGACAAAGGGATTATATTACACGGTAAGCATTCGAGGAGGTGGCACGTCATTATGGCGTTAAATTCATTCTCTATGGGTGCCTTGGCATGTTGCTAGACGCTAACCTTGGACTTTAGGTAGGCTCCGCCTAATGCCAATGAGAAAGAGGCCTATAGGGTCACACACAAAGTGTGTCCATGTATCTCAGTTAAATGTTAATTTATCAAGTAAAATAAAGATTATTCCCAACTGAGGTTTAATAATTATTTAAGGATGCATGATCGCATTTATTTGGAAACTGGTTATTCGAGAGAATATATTCTGGGCGAAATAATATATATATTTATTAGCAAGTAATACAGATACATTTATTTAAGAAATAAATAACCATTACTCAGGGACTAATAAATTTGGTGGATGAAATAAATAAATTGAAAAATAAAAATTACATGCCATGTATATTTATATACATGCCGTGTAGTTGTTTTTTGGGATTCGTGAAAACATTATTGTTTATTTAATTAAATGATATTAAATGTAATACGTTGGGCGCATGTCAAGTAATAATGATGGTCAACTGTCATTATTAAAACATGTTGTATTACTATGAATTAAATAAAATGATTAAATGTTGTTGATAAATTAATTTATTTTATTATTCTATGTATTATAATCCCAATTACATTATTCTAATAGAGTAAGAAAGCCATTGTTGTGCACAACGGATTCGGAAATACTCTCAAGCCAAGAGATAATTCCCTTTCCACCAAGAATTGCCTCATGTTACGAGAGTGAGATACTCCACCAGATCAAGGCGGTAGAAGGCAGACATCGCAAGCGAAGGCTCTTACACGCTAGCACCTAGAGATCCCTTCGGTGATGTCCAGAGATATGTGGAGCACGTGTGGATCACCACTAGATGAATCTTGTACTTGGATTCTACAACGCAAAGAAGGATCACTGGATCGTGACTGGAGACTCCAATGAAGAAATAATTCCATCGATGAAATTCTTATGAATTAATTATATTTATTATTACCAACATATGATGATCCTATCTCAAGGGTTCCATGACTCTTCTTTTCTTTTTTCGTTCATTGTTCTATTCCGATGATTCGGCATTTTAAATCATGATGGATATCAGATTGAATGTTGTTTAACATTAAAATTAAAGTTGGGATATCCCCCCAATATTCTTCCACAACGCCTGGAACCTACAAGTGGTATCAGAGCGGTCATATCGTTGATTATAATTATATAGTTTTTTTTTGTGATTGATGCATTTAATAATTTAGTTATTTCAATTCTTGTTTAATCGTTCTGGAAATCTGAATCTTGAGATCTGTTCCTCCGCCCTCGTTTCTCGTTCACCTCACAAAAATTAATGTTTCTTTTAATTTTGATTAAAATAAAATAGAGGACCTCATCCAGTGGAGCCAAACGTTTCTAGCCATACAACACCAGAATAAATGGTGTGTATTCAGAAGTACACGCTGTGTAGTCTAGGTTCAATGCATTGACTGATCCACCAAATCAGGCCATGTATTGGATTCTTTCTAAGAATTTAAGACACCTTGTGTTGAATAGAAATAGGTGGAACACGGTTTCCAGAATAGACGTTGTGTGGTCCAATGAACATGGCATGTAGTCCCTTCGGGTTAGGTTTGGTTAGTATACTCCATACAGGGCCTGCTCGGCTGGAAATCATGTAACGCAGAAACTATACGGTGTGTGTCCCACTGTACACGCCATGTACTCCGAAAATTTCTGAAGTACATTAACACGACATGTCCCCGGGCGTGTACTTCAGATGGACGGTGAACAAATGTACACACCGTGTAGTCGGAACTACACGTCGTGTACTCACCCAAATTACGAAGATTTATTAAAATTTATTTTTATTTTATACATACCCTTGAGACATGTACCATGGTACATTCGTAAAGGTGAGGCACAACATGTTATATGTGTTTTATATATATGTGTAAAATTTAACATCTGCGTAATAAATGGGAATTCACCATGTTTCCTCCAAGGTACAAGTTACGTACAAGGATAATTTTAAATGAATTTATTTGTTCAAAATTATTATGAATGAGAATCTCAAGGAAATTAAGATAAAGGTTTTAAAATAAAAGGTTTGATTAATTTAAGATAATTAATTAATTAGAGCGTGATTTATATTAAACAAGAATAAATAAATAATTGAATGGTAGTTTTATTTATGCATAAATATCATTGCTTGTATGGATGATCATGAGCTAGACTGAGACGTTTGTATGTGAATGGTTTTTTTAATTTATTCATTTAAATTAAATTTATTGGCCTACGATCCATCTCCTCATTAATATGTAGGGCCTACGTGCCCAATGATTATTTTATGTAAAAAAACTTTTTTACCCTTCACCCGTGTGTGAGATAAATGCATATGTAATGGATGGAGCTCCCAAGCTATTGGAGGTGGCTCATGTTTGGAGCCAAGGTGAAACCAATCCAAGGAGATACAAAGGTGGACTGGTGAAAAGCTGTAAACACAAACCCGAATGGTTCAACGTGTTTCTCCCCTAGGCCTTGGGTTAGTTTATCAACCACTAGATAAACTAACCAATAGAAAAGCTCCTAATCATACCATTTATTTTATTTCTGTCAGTTGCATGGTTTATTTATTGTGGGTTTGTTTTCACGATCACACGATTAATGAATTAAACGAGCATGCAAGACGGAAGTAAAATTGAACCGGATTATAAGATAGTATTATCTTTCACATGGATAATTACTTATGTAAATCCCACTTAATATTATCAATGCATGTAATAAAATATAATAAAATGGCAATTTACGTATAAGGATAAAATCCCTCAAATGAAATATTAAGTTGGAATAGCCTTCAATAATCTTTGTTAGAAACGTACCATTGTTCAAAGTGCTTGACCAACACTAGTTGGGGTGATTTCAATTATCGGGGAATTCTAATTCAAAGTTTTGGGTTGACTTTCCTTGGTTCAAATCAAGGGTTGACTACCACAACATGACTTGGTGTGACCAAGAGGCAAAGGTTGAGGAAATCCAAAATAAAAGGATTTCAGCGTTGGGGAGTCCACTCAACGGATCAAGGAGCTGTGAGTTAATGCATTTGGCATTTGGAATGCCTATCTAAAACCCTTCATGTAGCTTGACCAACCCTAGTTGGGGTAATGTGAAGGGAAATATGGATCCTTGCCACTAGAATATAAAGGCAATAGAGTATTCCGAAATCAATGGTGAGGGATATTGGATTTCGATAAAATAGTGGGAGACTAATAAGTATTAATTTATTAATTTTTCACAATTTTGTAATAAAGTACTAAACGTTTGGTCATATTAATTTGTAGAAATTGAAAAAAATGACTTCAAATATATCATTGCGCACCATACACTAGAAGGAAACCCTTCTCAACAGCACCAATTTCTAAGAGTGGCGGAGGCGTTTACGTGTCATCCTTCACCACGAAAGGAAATTGTATGTGCTGGAAGAGCCTATTCGAGTTGAGCCTTGGAAAGAGGCTAGTGATGAGGAGTTATCTCTATACATGAAACTCATGGATGATGCCATAGATGTCCAGTGTTTCATGCTATCGGCCATGTCTAATGAGCTCTTGAAGTAACATGAAAACATGGACGCGAATAGAATGATGTCTCACCTTATGGATCTCTACCAAGAGAAGGCGAGACAGGAGATGTATGAGATCTCAAATGATTTGGTTACCACGAATCTTAGAGAGTCTATTCCAGTTGGGCCTCATGTAGTCCAAATTATTACCTACATTAAATGCCAGGAAATCTTAGGGATTAAATTCTCATATGAGTTGCGTACAGATCTCATCCTATCATCACTGCCCAAGACCTTATCTAGCTTCATTGTCAACTATAACATGAGCGAAAATGAGAATATTATATTGGAGCTTCTGACCTTGATTTTCCAGGTAGATAAGGACATGGGGTTTGAAAAACCCATGGTCCATATGGTGAATAAGTAAAGGAAGGAAATGGAAAAGGGGACAAAGACTTATAAACGGTCTGAAGCCCCTGAGCACCGTCCCTCCAAGAAGGGGATGATCCAGAAGCAGGGAAAGGAATGGGATGCAGTGTGTTTTGCATGTGGCAAGCAGGTCCACTGGAAGAGGAACTGCACCCAGAAGCATGGGGACGTTAAAGGTGCATTCGTTATCAAGTGAAATCATTCTATTTCTACACATTGGGTATTAGATATTGCTTGTGGGGCTCATATCTATATTCAAATGCAGAAACCAAGTAGATTTAGAAAGATCACCATAGGAGATGTGGATCTTTGAACTGCCAATGGCGCAAGGCTCGCTATGTTGGCTATTGGTGACTACCACCTATCATTGCCGACTGGGATGATTTTGGTTTTACAAAAATATTATTATGTGCCTAGTGTTACCAAGAACATAATTTTTGTATCTTGTTTGGATATGGATGGATTTGTTTTCAAGTTCGGAAATAAGGGTTGTATCATTTATAAGAACAACATATGTTATTCTATGGAACATTTGAATAATGGTATGTATGTATTAAATTACGAAAACCAAGTGTTGGAAATAAATAACGAAACAAACTCACATGACTCATACATCACCCAGTTGTGGCATCACCACCTTGGTCATGTGAACGAGAAGAAAATGACAAAGTTATGTCAAGATGGCTATTTAGACTCTACTGAGCTAAAACCACTTGATAGATGTCATGATTGTTTACAAGGAAAAATGACCAAGCCGCCTTTTGGTGGATAGGGTGAAAGGACCAGAGAGATTCTAGGATTGGTTCACAAAGATGTATGTGGACCATTTCCAGTAGAAGATAGAGGTGGATATTCATACTTCATTACATTTACTCATGATTTGAGTAGATACAGATTTGTATAATTAATGAGGTATAAGTCAGAATCTTTAGTGAAATTTAAGGAATTCAAGAATTAAGTAGATAACCAGCTTGGTAAGAAGATAAAGAATCTTTGATCGGATCGAGGTGGAGAATATCTGAACAAAGAGTTCATCGATCTTATACAGGAGTTTGGTATTCTACCTCAGATCACTCCTTCTTATCCACTATAGTGTAATGGTGTTAATGAAAGGACGAACCACACTTTGTTGGAAATGGTGAGGTTGATGATGAGTCATGAAGATATTCCATTATCCTTTTGGGGATAAGCATTACAAACTGCAACATACACATTGAAACGAGTACCAAATAAGGTGGAAGATATAATTCCCTCTGAGTTATGGAATGGATAGAAACCCATTTTGTCACATACACGTATATGGGGATGCGAGGCGTTTGTTAAGTCCTTCTCAGACAACAAACAAGAACCCCGGGGCACGAATTGTATCTTTATAGGATATCCCAAAGAAACAAAAGGATATTACCAATATAACCATCAAGACAAGAAAGTGACTGTCGCCAGACATTCCATATTTCTTGAGAGGGAGCACATCATCAAGAAGGATAGTGGGAGCAAGATTGACATTGATGAAGTTGATGCTCAGGATACAGAAGAGTTCGTACTGGAACAAGTTCCACAGGTCCCCGTGGAAGAGGTTCCAGAAACACAAGTAATGTGTAGGAGCTCAAGAGAGGTAAGAGAACTAGAAAGATTTGGTTTCCTAGTCACCGTGGATGGTGAATCATTATTGTTGGACAATGATGAACCTCTCTCCTACAAGAAAGCATTAGAAAGCTCAGAAGATGCAAGATGGATGGAAGATATAAATTCTAAGATGGATTCCATGTATCAGATCCATGTTTGGGTTCTGGTCGATGAGCCAGTTGATGTAAAGCCTCTTGGATGAAAATGGGTATTCAAGAGAAAGCTGGACATAGATGGTCAAGTTAGCACCTATAAAGAAAAGCTAGTGGCTAAAGGATTCAGACAACATCAAGGAATTGACTATGATGAAAACTTCTCGCTATTTTCCATGTTTGAATCCATAAGAATCATTCTTTCCATAACATCTTACCATGACTACAAGATTTGGTAGATGGATGTCAAAACAGCATTCCTTAACGGGAACCTTATGGAAGATGTTTATATGACACAACCAGAAGGGTTTGTGACACAAGGTGAATCCAAATGGGTTTTCAAGTTGCAGAAATCCATTTATGGATTTAAGCAAGCATCCAGTTCATGGAACATTCGATTTGATGAAGTCATAAAGGAATTTGGTTTCATTAAGAACAAATGTGAGCCATGTGTTTATAGGTGGTTTAATGGGAATGCAGTCATGATCCTAGTAGTATATGTTGATGACATATTGCTTATTGCAAACGACGTACCAACCTTACAGTCATTTAAGGACTAATTGAACAAGTGCTTCTCTATGAAAGACTTAGGTGAAGCAACCTACATTCTAGGGATCATAATCATTCGTGATAGATCCAAGAGGATACTTGGACTAAGTCAGGGTACATACATTGACCAGATAGTAAAGAGATTTAGTATGGAAGAATCCAAGAGGGGATTGGTTCCAGTGTCACATGACTTACATCTTTCTAAGAAAATGTGTCCTCAGATAGAACAAGGGAAAGATAGAATGAGTAAGATCCCATACGCTTCAGCTATAGGATCTATCATGTATGCCATGTTATGTACCAGGCTTGATGTTTCCTATACACTGATCATGGTAGGTAGATATCAAGAAGATATAGGAGAAAAACGTTGGACTGTTGTTAAGACTATCCTTATGTATCTGAGAAGAAATAAGGATATGTTCCTGGTTTATGGAGGAGACAAGAAGCTTGTCATCATAGGGTATGCTGATGCTGGTTTTCAGACAGATCATAATGATCTAAAGTCGCAATCTGGATATGTTGTTTGTCTCAATGGAGGAGCTGTGAGCTGGAAGAGTTCAAAGTAACCAGTTGTCGCCAATTCTATAGTGGAGTCCGAGTATATAGTGGCTTCTGATGCAGCCAAGGAAGCCGTCTGGATTCAGAACATTGTCTAGGATCTTGATGTGGTGCCTAGCACTAAGGATCCCATTACAATCTATTGTGATAATACTGCAGCGGTGGCTCTTGCAAAAGAACCAAGGTCACATCAATGGAAAAATCACATACTCTGGAAGTATCACCTCTTGAGGGATTTATATTAAAGGGGAGAAGTTGCAGTGAGAAGAGTGTCCATAGAAGAGAACGTGGTAGACCCCATGACTAAAGGCCTATCATAGCAGAAGCATGAATATAATGTGAGATCTAGCGTTTTAAAGGTTGTTAGTAGTTGGCTCTATTCCAAGTGCGAGTCTGTTGGTGTTTGTGGCCTAGAACCAACTACTTTGTACTTTATTCATTAATAAATGCCTTATCACATCTTGATTTTGCTTCTGCGTGGAAATGCATGTGATAATGTCCTAAGGACAGCTGTTGCATTAATGGGTCCTAGTAGATCCCTGCTATGATGAGAACCCGGAAGTGCCACAAAACTGTTCTTGAATATATGTTCTATGGCCGGATGATGTTATTTTAGGGACACAAATAATACAGGCCATTTGGGTTGAGGACTCAAAAAACATTGAGGCACATTATCATTGTGTGCGCCCTTGGTAATATCTAGGAGGATATTATGAGAACAAGACCCGCCGGTAGGAAATCCACATTTCATAGTTTTATTGTATGTTCCTATCTGTGGACATGTGTATTAGTCCTTAGACTTCAATATTATTATTAATGGGTATTACAACCCGCACACTTAGATGTATTGACAAAAACTATGATGACACACTTTTCGCAGTGAGGTAGGATATGTTGGTTGTGTCACGAGTAATACTGCATTAATAGATAATGCGAGAAAGGATTTGTCCCTTCTGTTCCATAACAGAAGTAGATATCTCAGGCCCTTTGATGGAATTGATATAGCCTAAATAAATCCATGGCCATGTTAGGGTATGGCCGAGTTCAATTATGGGAAGTCAAAGAAAGGATAATCGAGCACATGGGTTGATGGCACTAGCATGCAACCCGCTTGATTGGAGATAACGTGACAAAGGGTATATGTTACACGGTAAGCATTCATAGGAGGTGACACTTCATTTTGGCGTTGAATATTTTCTCTATGGGTGCCTTGGTGTGTATCTAGACACTAACCTTAGACTTTAGGAAGGCTCCGCCTAATGCCACTGAGAAAGAGGCCTATTGGGTCACACACTAAGTGTGTCCATGTATCTCAGTTAAATATTAATTTAACAAGTTAAATAAGTTTAGTCGCGATTGTGGTTTAATAATTCTTTAAGGATTCCTGATCGAATTTATTTCGAAATTGGTTATTCGAGAGAATATATTGTGGGTGAAATTATATATATATTTATTAGTGAGTAATGCAGTTACATTTATTTAAGAAATAAATAGCCATTACTAATGGTCTAATAAATATGGTGGAGGAAATAAATAAAATGAAAAATAAAAAATACAAGCCGTGTAGTTTGATTTTCGGGATTCGTGAAAAAAATATTATTTATTTAATTAAATGATATTAATTGTAATATGTTGGGCACATTTCAAGTAATACTGATTGTCAACTGTCATTATTAAGACATGGGGTATTACTAATAATTAAATTAAATGATTAGATGCTTTCGAGTAATTAATTAATTTTATTATTCTATGTATTATAATCCCAATTACATTATTCTCATAGAGTAAGAGAGCCATTGGTGTGCACAACAGATTCGAAAATACTCACAAGCCAAGAGAAAATTCCCTTTCCACCAAGAACGCCCTCAAGTTACGAGAGCGAGATCCTCCACTAAATCAAGGCGGTAGAAGGTGAACATCACAAGAGAAGGCTCTTCCACGCAAGGACCCGGAGATCCCTTCGACGACGTCCAAAGATACATGGAGCACGTGTGGGTCACCACTAGAATAATCCAGTACTTGGATTTTACATTGCAACGACGGATCAAAGGATCGTGTCCAGAGACTGCAACGAAGAAATAATTCCATCAAGGTAATTATTATGAATTAATTAAATTAATTATAACCAACAAATGATGATATTATCTCAAGGGTTCTAGGAATCTTCTTTTCTTTTTTGTTCTTCATTCTATTTCTAAGATTCGGCGTTTTAAATCCTAACGGATCATGGATTGAACATTGTTTAATGTTAAAATTATAGTTGGGATAACCCACCAACGTGCTTCTACTGCGCCTGGATCCTACAATGGCGAATCACGTTTTTTCATGAGGTGTGCTAGCTAGTCGCCCTACTCACAACCAAAATTCTAAGCCCCAACAATCATAGCTTCGGTCTAACTATACTCATCTAAAATAAAATAACCAAATATCTTAAACCAACCCTTTGATACAATTTTGTCATGAACCATGTTGGGTCTCCATCTGAACAAGCACCCAACCCATCCCGCAGCAAGACCCGATGGGCGTTCTCGATCCCCACTAGCTGGCACTAGTGTTCGGGTTTCAAAATTAAACCTTGGGAATGATATACCTGGGTAAACAAATATAAAGAAACCATTAAAATAAACCAAACCAAAAGTAAATGTCACAGCCATACATGCCTTTAACCTAAAACATATTTTCAGTAACACATAAAACCAAAACCGAAACAACACAAAAAAATATACTCACAAAAAACAAAACCAAAAGCTATCGCCTGGTGACAGGACACCACCCTCAGGCCATCCCCACCATGCCACGTCAAGTGGTCTTCTAACAACCTGAACCACCATTCTCAAATGTCGTAACCTTAAAAATATCAGGTATAAACAAGTCTACTTAAACCCAATGGTGTATATATGGTGTGAAAAATCGCCCATCAGGATGCCACCAAGAAAATATTCCATAGGCAAGAATTAAAAGACAATTACATTTGAAGTGATAAATATAGGAAAGTAAGAAATGATTAACAATGTTAATGAAAATAGTTTTATTTAAATGACCATATAGAAAAACATTTTAGGAAAACACATGTTTGTGTAGTACCACAAGTGACATATAATGTATCATCGGCGTGAGTAAGGTAACTGGATTCACCAAAAGATGGGAGAGTCCCAGTGGGTACTAGTAATGAGTGGGACCCTATAATGACACGTCTCAGTGAAATGGGGATTAGAAACTCTGTCACTCAAAAAATGGGGCTTAGAAACCACAACCCTTATAAAATGTGGTTTAGAATATCATGACCCTCTGTCAACTTTTATTTAGTTAGTGTTGAAATCGCAAATCTTATCAGTGATATCGGGCCAAGCCATCTCCAGAACACCAGCTCCCTTATCCCTATCCCTCCACCTAATACCCCAAGCCACCATCTTGGTTCTCATTCAAATTCCAAAATCACATCACATGTCACATTATTACATAATATCCTAACAGGTTTCTGGAACACAAAAACACACCATTCTCACAACAAAATTCTCTTTTAAAACCATATTAACACCAAAATCTTTTTAATACTTAATCTTCACCACATAAACATTAAATTAAATATGATGCATAATTTAAAAAACAATTTTATAATTAAGAAAACACCTATGAAATTTTATTAAACAGATTCCAAATGTGTCAGATAATTTTTAATGTCACAATCTCACTCAAAACCTTTTTCAAGACAAAATTCATTTTTACACCATGCCAAAACAAAAAACTGCATCATCTGCACTTCATTACACACTAACTGCACTATTCACAAAACACTAATAAAAAGTTCAAGGTGGGTTTTCACTACAAAATACATTAACATTTATCTAGATTTGTTTTTTTAGTAGAAATCTCACATATGGTATGTTCAAGCTACTAAACAATTCAAATGCATATTAAGCCTCAAATAAAACCAAATTTGCAGCACAAAAAACTAATTAATAATCATAATAAATTAATTAAATTAACAAATTAACTCCCCATTTAATACCTATATACGGAATCACCTACATGTGTATTGCGCTCTTCAAAAAATTGGTGGGCAAAAGCCACCACACCCCAATGTGGCTCAAACAAATCAAAACACACCCAACAAACAAATCACTCCACAAACACATCAAAAATGAATTAATCGCAAACTAGAACCTATTTTCAATATCACCAATACATAAGATAACACAAATAAAGTGTTAATCACATATAAAAAGGGGTTTGAATGGCTGGTCAGATGGAATGGGGGTTCTGAAATAGGTTACACCAGTTGGGGCCTCGCTAGAAGGAGGTGCGTCCAAAAATAGGGGCGGCTAAAAGGATGTCCAAAGGAAGGAGGATGTGTCTGTTCGGCTAGGATTGAAGCATAAAAGAGGTTAGTGTTGAGTCCATAAGGTTTTCCTTATGACTTTTCTATTACTTCTTGTTTTGAAAATCACAAACACCTTATCTTTAATAAAATCGCTTTTATAAGGGAAATTGCTTTTATAAGGAAAATCACTTTTGTAAGAAAAATTATCCTTATCATATTTTCATCCAAATTTTTCTTATGTATATGATTCGGATTAATTTTTATATTCTCAGAATTGTTTGAAACTTTGATATGATGTATTCTGTTTTTGGATCCGAATTCTGGATATGAACTGTAATAAAGTTTAACTCCGAAATCCAGATGAGAACAGTGATAAAGTTTCATTCTGAATTCCGGATACCAACTCTGATTATGTTCTACTCCAGATTCAGGATATGAATCCTAATGAAGCTCGACAGAGAATTCTCATTACGAATTCTGATGATGAATTCTCATTATGAATTCTGATGACGAATTCTCATTACAAATTCTGATGAAGAATTCTCACTACGAATTCTGATGACGAATTCTTATTCCGAATTCTCATTCTGAATTCACCTATCAAACAGAATCTGATCATCCTTGTTTTATACACTCCAAATTTATTTAGACTCTGAAAATTATTTTTGGTTAGAATTCGAACTTTCATTTTTCTTACGTTGTTATAATCTGTCTACTCTTTAATATTTTTTCTCTCACTCCGAACATTCACTCCGAATTTTCACTCCGAACTTTGTAAGACTTAAAAAGATATCATACATTCTTGTTTCACTTATTTTTTTATAAAACGATGTTGTCTATTCTGTTATAAACTAACCGTTGTTTAAGTTACACGTGTACAGGTCCCTCCGACTTTTAAGGAAAATATGACTGTTGGAAAGGAGGCCGACCTTGCCTATAAATAGGAGCTCATTTGAAAGAGCTCAATGATGAACTGATGACTAAAGAATGACTTCATTGACATTGTGAATACATGCTGTTGAAGTGATTTCGAGAGAGATAGGCTCTTATTAACTCTCAATGCTTCGTGCGACTCCAAATGTTGGTGATTACATTCAAGGACTTCTGGGGATAGGAAGACAGAGGTTGCTGACTACCTTGAAGTTCGAGGGCTTCCTTGCTGAGGAAGACACAGGTGCCAACTACCGTGAAGTTGAGGGCTTGCGGGGATAGAAAGACAGAGACTCTGATCTTCATATCGAGGGCCTACCCTGGTGTGGGTAAGACATACATTCTTGAAAGTATAAATCAAGGGACCTTTATCCAAGGTTGTTGGATACCCTTCTCTTTGGGTTAAAAAACTTATATCTTGTAACTAGTAGTTTTACTACTTGATAGATTCTGCTGCATTTTGTATTTTAAGGAAAGTATAACTTAATTATACTTTCTTACTTGTACTCTGTTTCATTTAGATTCTATACGCTTTAAGGTAGAATCTCACATTGTCATCTTTTATTAAGTTTAAATTTCCAGAACCATATTTCCGAAACCTACTTTCAGAATCTCTTTCCATTTTTCATTTGGTGTTAGAGGTGTTGTGAATTTGCTTAAAGTTTAACTTTGTTGAACATAGCCCATTCCTTTTCATAAGGAAACCATAGTTATTCATAACTAACTTTAAAGGTTCCAAACATTTTTTTAAAGTATACAACTCACCCCCTCTTGTATATTGAGAATCTAAATCATTATTTCGATCCTACAATTGGTACCAGAGGAGGTCTCTGAAATACTTGTACTCTCGTATAAGTTTTCCTTGCTCACTTTCTCATTCCAAACATTCCCCTTCCGAACTTTCTCCTTCAGAACTTTGTTATTATGAATCTTTTCTACTAAGAAGTTTGTGTGCCAAAGGTTGTTCTAGTATGGAAGGAATTAATATTGGTTCTATTGATAATCTAAATCCTACAAGACCACTAAACTTTGACGGTAATGACTATGAGTACTGGAGAGATCGAATGAAGACTTTCTTTATCAATACTGGAGTAGACAACTTTGTTATGCTTACTGGTGATTATAAAATTCCGGATAAGGAAGTTAGAACTTTTACTAACCAGTAAAAGCAAGTGTATCAACACAATTATAAGGTATGCAATACTCTACTCTATTCAATGACCAGAAATATATATAGCCAAATTTCTTCTTGTGAAGTAGCTAATTGTATCTGGAAGAAGTTAGAATTTACACACTTTGGAACTTCTAAAGTGGTTGAGACTAGGAGAGCAATGCTTAGAGCTGAATATCATGCCTTTAACTTTCATTATGGTGATCCAATCTGTAAAGTTCAACAGAGATTTATGACTATCTTCAACAACCTACAGTCTATGGGAGTGAAAGGATTAGATGATGAATCACTTGTGGATAAGATAATTGATATTATGCCTAATGAGTGGGAATCCAAAAGAACTGCTATAGATGGGAACAAAAAGGTCACTCAAATTTCTCTTGGTGAGTTATTTGGAACTCTTCTCCAACATGAAACCAGAATGAAGAGAGATGCTGACAACATCAAAAAGAAAAATGGAAATGGTACTATTTCTTTTACAACAACATCAAATCATATGAAATCTAAGACTCCTGAGAGAGTAACCGATCCAAGTCTAAGAAGATGGTAGTTCAATCAGATTCTAATGGGAGTGAAATATCAGAAAATGAATTAGCAAATCTTTCTCGAAGATGAACAAGATAGTTGGCCAGAGAAATTTCCAATCCATGTATAAGAAAAAGGAAAGGAAAGATAGAAAAGATGGAGAAGTCACTTGTTATGAATGAAACAGAGCTGGACATATTAGACCAAATTTCCCTTTGCTTAAAAAGAATGAAAGGAAAGAAAGTCATTCAGACAGGAATAGAAAGAAGTATTATAAAGCCAAAGCTAAGAATGTTTTGAAAGCTAATGATACCTAGAGTGCCAGTGGTAGTGACTCTTCAGATGAATCTTCTGATTATGAATCTTCAGGACAGAAGAATCTTGGTCTTATAGCCAGATTACCTATTAACAGTCATTGTTTTATGGCTAAGGTATGAAATGCTGAATCATTGACCAATGTTTCATTAAATTCTAATGATAGTAAGTATTATAACTCTCTTGATGAAAAATCCTCTTCTGATGAAGAAAATACTTTCCCTACTTATGAAGAAGTCTCTAGGTTTGCTAAACTTCTTGAAATTGAGAATTCCAAACTCAATAAGAAACTTGATAATGCATACTCTAGGAATTCTATTATTACAAAAGAGATATCAGATCTTTCTAAAGATCTTGATAGGAAAAATGTTTATTTTGAAGGTATTTCAAAAAACCTTGAGGAAGTAAGTTCTGAGAAAAACAAACTTTCTAATGAGTTAGAAAAAGTAATTTCTAATAAAAATGTTTTCGAGCCTAGCTCTAGTTCTAAAACTAATTATTTTGAGGATAAAAACATGGTTCTAAAAATCAAGTCCAAAATTTTTTCCTTAAATAAGTGTTTATCAAACTTTACCCATGGTAAAGAAAAATTTGATAAAATGTATTCCCAAATACGAACTTTAATAAATAAATCCGGATTTCGTTATACCCATTCAAAACCAATTTTTAGTAACAATTATTTTGTTCCTCAGAGTGCACCATTTTTTACCAAGTGTCAATGTGGTGGTCACTGGGAAACGAATTGTTCCTTAAACAAAACCCAATCTCTAGGATTTCACAAAGCTTATTTCTCTATGAAGATTTGGATACCTAAAATTTTATTGTCTGGAAATCTTGGATCCATGAAATTTTGGATTCCAAAAGTCTAATTCCCTTCTTGATTTCAGGAAATTAAAGAGAGTACCCGCAACAATACATGGTACATGGATAGTGGATGTTCCCGACACATGACTGGTAACAAAATCTATTTTGAAAAGATTTTCAAAACGAAAGGAGGAAAGTTAACTTTCAAAGATAATGCTAAGGGAGAGATTGTTGGTATTGGTAATATTGTTCTTCTTGGTAAAACCTTGATTTCAAATGTTCTTTTTGTTAAGGGTCTTAAGCACAACCTCATTAGAATAAGTTAGTTATGTGATAAAGGTTACCTTGTGAATTTTAGGAATGACAAGTGCTTAGTTCACAATTACAAGGAAGAATTTATTCTCTCAGCCAATAGGCAAGAGAATGTTTACACATTGAACTTAGAAGACCATATAAGCCATGATTTACCTTGCCTAATTGCAATGGAAGATCATTCATGGTTATGGCATAGAAGACTAGTTCACTATAACCTTATAAACCTATGTAAACATTCTAAGAAGAAACTTGTTAAGGATCTACCAGAGCTTAGATTTGATTCTTCTAATGTTTGTGATCCTTGTCAATATGGAAAGCAACATAAATCTAGTTTTAAATCAATCAGTGAAGTCTTGACAACTGATGCATTACGGTTAGTGCACATGGATCTTTTTGGTCCAATACAAACTGAAAGTACTAGAGAGAAATACTACGTGTTTGTTCTAGTTGATGATTACATTAGATTTACTTAGGTCTATTTTCTAGCTAAGAAATCTGAAGCTTTTCCTTATTTCAAAAGTTTTAGAGCTAAAGTTAAAAATGAGAAAAAGCTTCCATTTAAAACTATTCATAGTGATAATGGAGGAGAATTACAAAATTCTGATTTTGAAACATTTTGTAGTAAAAAAGTTATTACTCACAATTTTTCGGCACCTAGAACTCCACAACAAAATGGTGTAGTTGAGAGAAGAAATAGAATTCTTCAAGAGATAACTTGAACCATGTTGAGTGAATATTCTATAGCTAGACTTTTCTGTGCTGAAGCTGTAAGTACTGCTTGCTATACTATAAATCTAGTTTTGATTAGACATTTTCTTAATAAAACTCCTTATGAGTTATGGAATGGTAGAAAACCAAGATTATCCTACTTCAAGGTTTTTGGATGCAATGTATTCATTCTGAATACTAAAGATAAACTACATAAATTCGCACCCAAATCTAATGAAGGAATTTTCTTAGGTTATTCCACAAGTTCTAAGGCTTATAGAGTTTTTAATAAAACTACTCATACGGTTGAAGAAACAGTGCATGTAAAATTTGATGAGCCTGATACTTTTGTTTTTAAACCATCCTAGCCTACATCCTCGGATGTGTTTTCAAAAATTGATTGTCAACATTTGATAAAAGAACCTTCTGATAAGGAAATTGTTCAAGAAGATACTTCTGAAACATTTACACCAGAATAATTTCTACCCTATGTTGATGAACAGGATTTTCAAAACCCAAATCGGGTGTTTCTCAAGAATCATCCTAGTGACAGTATCATTGGTGATGTAAATCAACCTGTAAGGACTAGAAGTTCCTTATGAAATGAAGTAGAACATCTAGCATTTCTTTCCCAATTAGAACCTAAAAGAACTGATGAAGCATTAGGTGATGATGATTGGATCAAAGCCATGCAAGATAAACTAAATGAATTCGAATGGAATAAAGTTTGGACCATGGTTGAAAGACCTAAGGAAATATCTGTTATTGGAGTAAAATGGGTTTTTAGAAATAAATGTGATGAAAATGGAGTCATATTAAGAAATAAAGCTAGAATTGTAGCTAAAGGCTATAATCAGCAAGAGGGAATAGACTATAAAGAAACCTATGCTCCAGTAGCTAGACTTGAATCTATCCGTATTATACTTGCCTTTGCAGCATTCTTTCATTTTTAAACTTTTTTAAATGGATGTGAAATGTTGTTTTTTTAATGGTTATGTTCAATAGGATGTTTTTGTTTAACAACCTCCTGGTTTTGAAGATAAAAAACATCCTGATCATGTTTTTAGACTTACCAAAGCTCTATATGGTCTTAAACAAGCCCCACGAGCATGGTATGATAGAATTACTGGATTTTTGCTTCAAAATAACTATGTTAAGGGAAATGCAGATCCAACCCTATTTATAAAGAAAGATAATAAAAATGTTTTGATTGTTCAAATTTATGGTGATGACATCATATTTGGTTCAACTCATCAATCTTTGACCGACTCTTTTGCAAGTCTAATAAAATCTGAGTTTGAAATGAGTATGATGGGTGAGTTAACATTTTCCCTTGTTTTTCAAATTTCTCAAAAAACAAAATGAACCTATATATCTCAACATAAGTATATTAAATATCTTCTCCAAAAGTATGGTTTTGACAACACTAAGAGTATAAGTACTCCCATTGGTACCTCAAACTCTTTAGATCTTGATGAAGCTGGGAAATCAGTAGATCAAACATCATTTAGAGGTATGATAGGAAGTCCACTATACTTAACAGCATGTCGACCAGACGTAATGTTTCCAGTATGATTATGTGTAATTTATGAATCCAATCCTAAGGAATCTGACTTAAAGGCAGTAAAAAGAATATTTTGCTACCTTAAGGGAACCATGGATCTAGGATTATTTTATACTTTTGGAAATGATTTTGTTCTAAAAAGCATTTTTGATGATGAATTTAGTGGATGTAGAATGGATAGAAAAAGTACATCCAGAACATTTCATTTCTTAGGACATTCATCAGATTCTTGGTCTTGCAAGAAGCAACATTCTGTAGCACTCTCCACTGGTGATGCTGAATATGTAGCAGCTAGAAGTTGTTGTGCTGAAGTGTTATAGATGCAAAACACACTCATAGACTATGTCTTGAGTTTTACTAAAACTCAAATTTTGTGTGATAACACAAGTTCCATTGTCCTTAGTAAGAACCCTTCACATCACTCTCGTGCAAAACACTTAGATATTAGGCATCACTTTCTTAGGGATCACACATTTAAAGGAGATATTATTCTTCAGTTTCTCGAAATGCAAGATCAACTTGCTGATATTTTCACAAAATCATTGCCTTCTGATAGATTTGAATACATTAAATAGAAGTTAGGAATGATAACCATAAGGTAATCGTTCTTAATTAACTTTCTGTTGAAAAAGTCTCCTTAAAACAATAAACTCCTATTCATAGGGGGGTTACATTTTATTATCAGAATAACTATGTTTTTCAAAGTTATTTTTTCAAACATTTCGGAACTAAAATTCTGGAATAGGAATTTCCAGAAATAAAATTTTCTAGAATGGATATTTTTGTACAAAAAACTTCTGGAATGGAAATTTTCATATTGAAAACTTCTAGAATGGAAAATTTCATACTGGTATTTTCATAATGGGATTTTCGTACCGAGTCTTTCATAATGAGTTTTTCCTTTTCAAATATTGTAATGAAACTTTCATACTCAGTTTTCCGTACTGAGTTTGTTTTTCCTAGTGAGTTTTGAGAACATTGTCTTTTAGTAGTAAATATTTTTTCGTAGTTTCTTAAGAATGTTACCAATTACGAATAATCAACCTAATCCAATTCGAAAGGTATGATTTCCTTACTCAAGTTTTCGTAGTCATACTTTACTTTCTGGCATTTTCTTATATTTTGTTTTCAGATTATAATTTTTCTTAAATATTTGTTTTACTCAAAAAAAATCGGATTCAAGTTTTCATGAGAATTGGTTTTCGACCATCAGATCTGATCTCATCTTGTCACAACCATTCAATCAACTGTGGAAGATGAACCGTTTTCAAATTTCCTATATAAAGGGGACCCCATATAGTTGTCCCACATCGGTTTTCAAGCTCCAGCGTCTCGAAGCTCTGCCTCTCTGTTTTAAGACCGTTCCGAACTTCACCTTTCTCTGTTCCGAACTTCTCAGAAGTCTTCAGACCCAATGTTCTGTGGAATTAGCTTTTCAAGAAATGTCATCCTCCAAGACAATTTCACAATTGTTAGTTTACAGAGAAAGGCTGGTTCATCCGGATTTCATCAACAACTATGATTATCTTATTTCGAAGAACATAATGCTGAATGGATGGGAAGATATTGCTGTGTCCAAACCGGGGAATCAAGATGATGTTTTTTTGGAGTTACTTTTTGAATTCTATGAACCATATTCCTTCTTTAAGGAAGATAATAGGGATAAATTTTCTTTTAAGTCTTATGGAAAGACTTATAAGCTTTCTTATACCAAGGCAGCCAGCTTGATAGGCCTGACCTATGAAGGAGAAGCCGAGTTCATATATCACATATTTCCAGATTCTAAAAGAAGCTTCAACAAGAAAAATTCTTTGAAGACTCTCGGACTGTCATATGACAAGGCTCCGAAGATTTCTAGCTTTTTTACAAATTTCTGGATTCTAGAGTTATGGGTACAAGGACTTATCGTACAGAGGGAAGGTGATAAAGACAGTCTGAAGAAGAATGAAATCTATATCTTATATTTTCTGATAAATCTAAGGAAGTTTAACTTCATGAGGCACATTCTTATTACTATTTGAAATGGTAAGAAAGGAAATCTCAGAGCCCAAATCGTAATGTACCCAGCAATTTTATCAATGTTAATAGTTCGGTGCCTTGAGTCTTTCAAGGAAGCTTTCAAGACTAAGCCAAGTGTTTGAAAAAAAATTTGGGTGAGTGATGATACTCTTAAGAGGATGGATGTGGATTTCATCAAGGAGACTGGTGAGTTCTTCGATTTTCCAGGTCAAGAAGAATTTGTTCAAAAGGTTTCTGAACCGGAATCATCTAAGTCAGTAAAGAAAAGAAAGTTGAAAGAAGTTGCAGCTGAAGCAGAGGATCCTAAATCTAAGGAAGCTCAATCCACACCTCCAAAACCGATGAAGAAGAAAGCCTATCTTGATGAGGTAGTTGCGAGGTGGAGAGCAGATAAAGAGAAAAGGAAAGAAGGGGATCCACAGTTCGGATTGGATCCTGCGGAAGCTTGGGCTTTGAAGGAAAGGAAAGAAGATGAATTGGTAAAACTCGCAAAAGAAAAGAATCTCAAGAAGAAGATGACAGAAGCTGAGGCTGTTCAAGATTTGTTAAAATTTAATGAGATGGTTTCCGGAAGCATTCCAGTTCTGAGATCTTTCTCCTTAGAATCTCTACCTGAGACTCCAGGAAGAAACCTTGATTTTTCGGAAGAGATTATAGCTGAGCATGTTGAGGAACTCCAGCAGATTCAGAAAGTGGAAGAGGAAGAAGCAGTTGCTGAAGGATGTGGTGAAACTGGAGATCTGTTGAAAGAAGTAGAAGATTATAAGGGGTCACCTTCGGAACATTTGTCACTCCGAACTTCAGAGGCTGAATCCTCTAAGTTAGTAACTACAGAGAAGGATAATAATGAAGAAGATGTTGTTGAAAAAGTTTTTGATGATGTTATTCAAGTATATAATAGCGAGAAGAAAACACCTGAACAAGAATCCATTCCAAAAATGGACAAGGGAAAGAAACTCCTTTTTGATACTCCGAAACCAGTGGCAAGAAAGAAAAGAGAATTTGATGATTCATCTAAAAGGAAGTTGGAGCTTATTGAGGAAGAAAATTCTCCAAGAAAAATCTCAGATTCAGAGTCATCTTCGTTGGGTCATGACTTTGTTGTTCAATCTTTGAGGAAGTTGGTAGGTTCCATTCCGACCATCTCGACTATAGATTCAAGATCCCATATGCTCCAACATGCTCTGAATCAGAAATCAGATTTTGTATCCATGGTTATGGATAAGTGTGTTGAGATATAAGCTGAATTCAAATCTTTTCTTGTCGGCTAAGAAGCCCACAAAAGATCTTGCAAGAGAATGACTAGTTGGTCCAGAAATACTGTGGAAGAGATGAGGCTCCTTGATGAATTTCAAGACAATGTTAAAGATGTGTTTGAGACAGAAGACAAAAAGATAAAAGATCTTTCATCATCCTTTGAATAAAAGTTGATAGCTGAGAAGAATTCTCGGATTCAATAAGTCAGAGATCTGAATGGGAAGCTGAATTTGGTTTCTCAAAACTGAAAATATGAAAGGGATCATCGGATTCAGTTTGATAAAAAGTTCTTAAAACAAGAACAATTATTGAAGGCTCAGGAAGAAAAGATTCACCTTCATGATGAAAAACATAAATCCCAGGAAGAAAAGATTAAAGCTCAATGTGCATGAATAATGGTCTTAGAGAAGCAAGCTAAAGGAGACCATAAAGACCTAAAGAAGATCAAGACTACTCTTAAGGGGCTCATTTCAAAGGAAAAAGATCCGAAATAGTTAAATCTGATCTTTTTGTTGTATCTTTCATTATTTAAAACTAATGAAAATCTTGGTTTCTCGTATTTTGTTATTATTATGAATTTTTCCGTTACTTTGTTATATTTTCCATTCCCTCTAATTCTTTTTGAAAATCACAAAGGGGAAGAAGGAAAAGATCCTTAAGGAAAAAAACGCTAATAAGAGCTTATCTATTGGGGAGTTTTTCATTAAATAAGACTTTCTTATTCATAATGAAATGTCATTCCGGAAATCTAGAATATGATCCTTAGAGTTTCAAAGCCTAAGGGGGAGTTAGTCATATTCATATATATCCTTAAAGCAAAGGGAGATAAGCCTTAATGTTTTTCTTTCTTCTTAGAATTTCTTTTTCGTAAGGATGTTTGTGCTTTCTAAAAAGTGGTAGATTGTTGACTCAATAAGGTTTTCCTTATGAATTTACCATTCCTTATTGTTTTGAAAATCACAAACACATTATCTTTAAGAAAATCACTTTTATAAGGAAAATTTCTTTTATAAGGAAAATCGCTTTTGTAAGAAAAATTATCCTTATCATATTTTCATCTATATTTTTCTTAAGTATAAGATTCTGATTCATTTCTATATTCTTGGAATTGTTTGAAACATTGATATGAAGTATTCTATTTTAGGATCCGAATTCTGTATAAGAACTGTAATAAAGATTCACTACGAAATCTAGATGAGAACAGTGATAAAGTTTCATTCCGAATTCCAGATACGAACTCTGATTATGTTCTACTCCAGATTCAGGATACGAATCCTTATGAATCTCGACAATGAATTCTCATTATGAATTCTGATGATGAATTCTCATTACAAATTCTGATGATGAATTCTCATTATGAATTCTGATGAGGAATTCTAACTACGAATTCTGATGACAAATTCTTATTCCGAATTCACCTATCAAAAATAATCTGATCATCTTTGTTTTATACACTTCGAATTTATTTAGACTCCGAAAATAATTTTTTGATATACTCTAAACTTTCATTTTTCTTACGTTGTTATAATCTTTCTACTCTTTAATAATTTTTCTCTCACTCCGAACATTCACTCCGAATATTCACTCTGAACTTTTTATGACCTAAAAGGATGTCGTACATTTTGTATCAATAATTTTGTAATAAAACAATGTCATATATTCTTTTATAAACTAACCATTGGTTATGTTACACGTGTACAGGTCCCTCCTACTATTAAGGAAAATATTATTGTTGGAAAGGAGGTCGACCTTGCCTATAAATAGAATCTCATTTTAAAGAGCTCGATGATGAACTGATGACTGATGAATGACTTCTTCGACATTGTGCATACATGCTATTGATGTGATTTCTAGAGAGAGAGGCTCTTATTAACTCTCAAATCTTCGTGCAACTCCAAATGTGGGTGATTACATTCGAGGACTTCTGGGGATAGGAAGACAGAGGTTGCCGACTACCTTGAAGTTCGAGGGCTTCCTTGCGGAGGAAGACAGAGGTGCCAACTACCTTGAGGTTGAGGGCTTGTGGGGATAGCAAGACAGAGACTCCGATCTTCGTATCGAGGGCTTACCCTGGTGTGGGTAAGATAGACTTGCTTGAAATTATAAATCAAGGGACCTTTATCCAAGGTTGTTGGATACCCTTCTCTTTGGGTTAAAAGACTTATATCTTGTTACTCGTAGTTTTACTACTTGATTGATTCCGCTGAATTTTGTATGTTAAGGAATGTATAACATACTTATACTTCCTTACTTGTACTCTGTTACATTTAGATTCTATATGCTTTAAGGTAGAATCTCATATTGTAATCTTTTCTTAAGTTTCAATTTCCGGAACCATATTTCCAGAACCTACGTTCGGAATCTGTTTCCAAGATTTCATTTGGTGTTAGAGGTGTTGTGAATTTGCTTAATGTTTAACTTTGTTAATCATAGCCCTTTCCTTTACTTAAGGAAACCATAGTTATTCATAAATAACATTAACGGTTCCAAAAGGAATTTTCAAAGTATAAAATTCACCCCCCCTCTTGTATATTGAGCATCTACATCATTATTTCGATCCTACAGTTTGACCATGCCTGGGTGCATGGCTGGGGTCACTGGGAGGTAGAGAATAAATAGTGGGGTTGGACAGGCTGAGCGAGATAGAAGCATAGGGTAGAAATGAGGGTGGTCAGCCAAGCGGGAGGGAAACTAGGGGATGCGGCCCAACGCGATGGAGGATGAAGGATGGATGAGCGGATGGATGTCTTCTTGATAGGGAGGCATGACTTTTCCAGTGGGTGGAACAGGAAAGAGGTGTAGTGGAACCTAGGGTTTGGTGGAGGTTGTGCGTGACCCAACTATGGGAGAGTGAACAGCCCCATGATGTGGAGAGAGCAAGTAAGGGTGAGAAGGAAAAAAGGGAAAGGAAATAGAAAGAGAAAAAAAGGATATAAAATAAAATGAAAAAATAAAGTTAAATAAAATCCCTAAAGAATGAAATACCTAAAAAAACAAAAAGAAAATGATAAATAAAATTTACAATAAATATTATTAATGGGAAAATTAATTATAAAAGTTAAAAATGTAAGAATTTCATTGTCAAACAAATTAAAATATTAATCAAAATTGTGTTAATATTAATATTAATAAATACAGTTATAATAATAATAAGAACAAAAATGACAATTATAATTATAAAAATTCTATTTTTATTGTATGCTCACCGAGTTGGCCACATGTTAAACTAGTGATGCCACACGGCTTCACCCGTTCCCTACCCACGCATCAAGCAATGTCAAGATGGTGCTCATTTATTAGTACAAAAAAATGAAAACTCACATCAGCACATCCCACATTTCAACCAAACAATTATAAAAAGGCAATTAAACATATGAGATAAAAAATAAAATTAAGAACATACCTCAAATTGAAGTCTGGGTATGACAGTGCTCCCATAGAGTGTCTATAGTTATCGTTACAAGACCATATAGGGAATGGACGTTGAGTGCTTCCTCAGAGAGTTTGTAGTTTATCATTAAAATACTATAGTGGGAATGGACGTTGAGTGTTTCCTCATATAGTCTTTATTTTAATGATAAAAAAGGGGTTAGACCAAGGGAGATACCCAAGAAGATGTTATATTATTGAGATTGTTTTCTTGAACCAGACGGTATAGGCTGTGAGAACATCCCAGAAGGTTTCTTTTTTTCTTTTCGTTGAATAAATGACAAATTTAAATGAATATAATTGAATCTATAGGACTGTTTAATTTTGAGTACGTCCTTGTTTAATACTTCATTTTTATTATTGTTTTCCATATATATTCAATGAATGTTATGAATAATAACTAGGTGGTTTCTTACTGAGATTCATCTCACACCCTATTTGGGTCATTATTGTGAGCCCAAACTGATTATATTATAGAAGGTATAGATAAGGGAAATAACCCTTCTACTTCGGTTACTTGAATTCTAAAAATATAGAGAGCATGGGACCAAGATGAGGCTTGTGAAGTTGCTGGAGTTCTTTACCTATTTTTTCATTTTACTTTGATTTAGTACTGTATTCTAGAATTATTACTTGTTTGGATGCTTTCTTAGATACTTGTGACATGCATCATCATTGATATATATATATATATATGATGTAGTTGTTTATTAACTAATTCTTCTAATTTTTACTGTTGTATGGTATTATTACTGCTTCTACTATTGTTATCTGTTTATTTATGCTGCATTACTCTACCAATGAGGGCATAGTTTCCCTACCATCACACCCGAGGACCTTACTTCTAGTAGGAAGCCTCTGGAGTTCGTGGAAATACACTTGAGGCCATGTGACCAACCGGCTACAGGGCACCTTTGGGTGACACCCGTAATAGGGATGTTACAAAGTGGTATGAGAAGAATTATTTTCTTTTTGATTTATTGTTTGAAGCCTATCAAAAAGGATATCAAGAAATAGGTAGTTGGTAAAAAGTAGTACCCAGGAGTAGTAAACCCATGTACAGATGATATCCAACTTACCTCATATAATTAATATTTTCTTGTTTTTCAATTATTATAGTTGATTTGATTTCACTGTTGGGTGATTCACAAGTATTGTGTAATTATTTTTGATATTATTTACGTTCTATTTCTGTTGCAATCTGATGATATGAGGGTATGTCATCACATGCATCATATAGGAACTTCCTAGCGATCACATGTCATACATTATCGTCATTTCATTTTTGGTGCATTAGTGATGGCATGTTGTCATGATATATGTTGTGGTTGATATGCATGTTGTTGTTATAAATTCCTTGATAGATGTGCTGCTTGTTTTGATAGGGTATTGGTAATAAATAATGTTTCATTTGAATGAATGCCAAATTTTGATACCTGAGGTGTTATGGGACCTCATGTATAAGAATTTGGTGGATCATGTGATGATTGTACTATTATGTCTTGTGTTGTACATGTATGATGTAATGATTTGATTCGTGGGGAGTATTCCCCCCCCCCAAAGATTGTAATTTGGCGTTTTTATACATCTTTCAGTGTTTTGTGGGGTTATAGAGTAGTTTCTGAAGCTTACTTTTAATAAAAACCCAAAATACATAGTGTGTACTGTAGAATACAGCCATGTAACCTTTTTTCGGGATGGAAAAACTTTTTCTAAGTACATTCCATGTACTCTATGTACATGTCATGCAATACATAACTGTGTGAATAGCTGTTTGGGAATAGACATGGGGTTGGGAAAGATTTGTTAAAACACATCGTGTACCTAACATACATTCCATTTTCTAGAGACCATGTGTCCATCTATGTGACTAATGAAACAAATGGATGAAACCCAGTTAGTACAGGTCATGTCTAGCTTGAACACACCATGTAGATTCGATCATGTAACTGGTTGTATTACCAACGACATAGGTTAGTGAAAACCTTCTACTACATGTCGTGTATGGCATCAAAACCCCATGTACTTTTGTTCTAGGTGAACCATGTGGCTTAGCCCTATAGAGGGACTCGGGTAGGGGGAATGATTCTTGTACAGGTTGTGTCCTTGAGAGGAACACATTGTGTGTAGTGTTGTTACACATATACTTTTGGATAAAGTACAAGCCCATGTGACCAACCGGGTCTGGGGAACCTTCGGGTGGCACCCAAAACCTATACATTACAGAAACCAACACTAGTGACTCTATACAAAAATCCAATCATGAAAAAAATATCACAATTTCAGTAAAACTGAAACCAATCTCCCATACTCTGGTCCTAATGTAGAACTGACTCCTCTGATACCACTTTTTCTTGACCTGGCATAATGGGGCCCGAACCATGACTTCCTTAAGCCGAACTCAAATATTTGTTGGGATGGTGGAAAATATCTAGATGGAATATTTTCACACTTAAGAGGCATTATCAAAATGTTAGTATTTACATACACTCATCTTTAATCACATACAATCATGAATGTTAAATCTTCTAAAACAAATACATAGATACATCTACAATACCATAATCATATATGAGAGTAAAGAACCTAATATGATAATGTGTCCAAATACAATAATAATTGAATATTGAAGATATACCAAACATCTCATAATGTATTGTCTACTTTCCAATATAACCAACTATAAAACATGTATGTCTGTATAACTCAAGTTATTCTCCACCACCTCCTTATCCTCCCAAGACAATATCCAATGGTCCATTATTTTTATATGACGTGGAAAATACAATTATATCCCATATAGGGGTGATTATAATAATATCTAGTAGGACAACTTGAAAACACTAGAAACATGGCATCAATAATAGTCATCTCATAAAAAAGAGATGAAAATAAAATTAAACCCCAAACAAAACTCAAGATTGACACCACACCTCTCGTTAGTCTCAACCAAACCCCCAACCCCGTGATTCAACTTGAGGCTTCTAGCCAATTCTCATTCTAAGAAAAATCACACAGTGGGCCATGATATCATTAGATATAATAATCCAATAGAGAAACATCATTAGTTCCCACATAAGAAAACTCCCTCATCCCAAATTACCTCGATACTCAAAATAGGGGATCATACCCTAGAACACTATGGGACACCAAAAACCCAATTTCAATGCACCCTCTATATATGAGATCTTAAAAGAATTATACCACTAACCCTAATAAAACTACTTATAGATATATGATCAATACCCCACGCATAGACAACACATTGATTCAATGAACCCCAGCTCTGTTATATTGATAAAAGTTGGAGGGTCGCACTTCAGTCTTATAGAGGGACACCTAATTCTCAATTTGCGACTCATCCTTTAGAGGGGATCACAATATTCAGATATAGATGTAATATGAATCTATACCCTATAGGGGGTTGACGAATTGAAAACACCCATATGTTAATGGTCTTATAATGAAGATACAAAGGGCTCTAAACACCCTCAAAGGGGGTACACAAAGTGTATTGGGGGTACATGACATGTTCAGTTATCTCTTGGCCAGCTCATGTGATGTTGCCTAACACATAATTTAAATTTTTATATACATGGTCGGTAAGTAAGTATACACAAAATAAAGAGATCTGTTAACACCCTACCAATTGAATCTATCCATTATCAGGTACGGATAGTTCTTCCTGTGAAACATCCCATGTACAAATGGTTATCTTTATATACACATGGCCATGTCTGTGTATCCCTGCCTACCCATTTCTATGAACACTCTAAGGTTGATGCCAAGCATTCATCATGGTTCACACTATGTGTGACATGTTTCTCTAGGAAAAAACCATATCACTACACATAGTATCCCCCACTGGGCAAATCTTATGATTATATACCATATTCTATTGGATTTTCTGGAACCCATTGATCTTTTCTACATTTTAACAACCACCACAACTATCTTGATTCTAATTAGGGAATCTTAGAGTGTTAGTTTTCCAACACATTCCATCATGGATTGTAGGGATCCTTCCTTCAAAACCACTCTCGAATTACTGAATTGTGCCATCTCTAGGCACCCCTTCGAACCAAGATGAATGGAAACCATCATTCTATTCAAATTTACCTTCTATTATAGTGAAACTCACTACATGGAAAATCAAAAAATTCCAACAATCATTTTTTATTTATATATTTCACTATTTATCATTTTACTAGTTACAAAACATCATCCATTTATTAATTCACATACTTCCAAATTTACTAATGAAAAATTCTCAAGTAAACTCTATATTAAATTATTTTCATTACAAAATTATTCAATATAATACATATCATTACTATAAAAGACTATTGATTCATTTTGTTACATATCATTACCCTTCCTTACTACTCGTTTCTAGACCATGAAACTTTTAGATCATAGTATCCATATTTTTTCAATAGTTACATGTTATCTACCACAACAACACACCACATAATACCTCATCCACCACACAATAACAAATGTCAAATACCATGCTAATTACATCATAAAATCTAAATAGTAACATAAAAACAATCCTTAAATAGCCACAAAATATTATCACTCAAAAACTCAAATTTCTATAAATCATTTCCCTATTGCCTCAAAACATTCCATAATTGAACTGGTAACCACCATCACAAATATATCCTAATAAAAACATAAAAAGAAATTTCAATTGATAATAATTAAATTAAACGAGGGAAAAATGCATACTCTATAAAATGATATGAATGAACAATGAACTTTTTTCACTTCAGTTTCCATCTTTTGTTGAATAATTACATGAAAAATGATGGAAATAATCAAGTAATAAGAAACCATCCATATATAAAACCAATTGTCGATGTGTGAATAAATTATTCATGAAATTTATCGACATTTGATCGTGATACGAATAGGATTGAAATCCTAAAAACCAGGCATTTAACCTTGTTTTTGGATTAGTCACTATTGGATATCGATCGAGTGTTTCCATTCATGATGATACCCACAGTCCCTGATGGCACAACGATCTCTGATCTCGATCTAATCTAATGGACTTAAGCAAGAATTAACTCCTAAAAAAATTAATTATACTTCCGAGGTTATGTAGATATCCTATGATATCACCATAAAAATTTATTTATAATTAATTTTGTATCATGAAAATTTAATAAAATATATTAATTTCATTTTAATAATTAAATTAAAATTCCACCAACGATTGATCATGACACAATCATGTGATGCGCTACAAGATTATGCCATGTCGAAGGTAATATATAAACTATGGAATCCACGGTGGATTGAGATATATAATATGAGCCTATGTATAGAAGATAATTTATATATTTTGGAAAACTGTTCATGAGTGATATTAAATTTTTAAAAAAAATTCAAATATTAATTCCAGGATCACTAAGAATGGAAATATCATGTCGTCTTTCTAAGTGGATCCAATAATAATTTATATAATATTATAAATTAATTAACAAATAAATAAAATTGGTTATGTTAACCTGTATTTATTATTATGTAATAAATTTAGAGATAATAAATTCAATAGTGTGACACTATGGGATATTGATTATTTAATATAAAATAAATTTCAATTTTAAAAAAATTATTACTAGAAATCAATATATTATAATTTTTATACTAATGGAAAAATTAATTCCATCCAATAAAATAATGGAATGTAATGGATTGATTTTTTGAACTTATTTCTTGGACATAACCATGTTTAGTACATTTTACCCCTATCGAGATATAAAATAATTTTTAATGTTACTATTTTTAATGATAAAAATTTAAAGGGACCTAGTTACCAAATTTAATCCTCCTGGTTCTAAAATCAGTTTCCATTTTTCATGATTAAATTAACATAATTGGAATAAATCTATTTTAATGTAATTATGTAAAATTAAATTAATTTTTTTTTAAAATGTGTTTTCAACATAAAAAATAACTTATATCAAGTTCATCAATATTAATAAATAATACATAATTTAAAATATTATTCTCAAAAAATATATCATCTTTTAAATTAACAAAAAGTAATAAATATAATGATACTTCTAAACAACATAATTTAATGTAAAGGAATATAGTATTTTGAAAATTTTGTTTTTTTAACTGTTTACTGAAAAAGAAGTCATTTAAATAAAATCCAAAAAACAAACTATGTTAATATTGATTTTATGAATCTAAAAATAATTTTAATTTAATCAAATCAGTTATCTAAAGGATAAAAAAATTTATATTTTATTTAATAAAAACCCAAATATTATGAAAAAGTTTATTTTTGAAGAATATAAATGATTTGTAATAAATTGAGTACTTATTTATCTATATATTTTCATTAACTAAAACATTTACCCTTAATTTTGATAATTTGTTTATTCAAATTCAATCCACTAATTTAATGTCTTGGTTATAATATAATAATATACTATTGTTCATTTAGAATCATAGTTTTGTATCCCAAGCTACTTATAAAATAAACTTTATTTATGTCTCATAAAATATCAAAATGCAACATTCTACCCCCATAACAAAATGTTTCCTTCAAATTATTTATTTGGTAATCAAATGGTAAAATTTTTATAATACCATTAATGAAATCCCACATTGCGTAGATGTATAATGAAAATTCATTTGAAAATGGGAAGAGTGATATGTAAGCATTACTTGAAATGACAACTAATCAAGTGAACAAATAAGTAAAAAATTACTTGGATGTTAAAATATAAATATAGATTAGAAAAAAAAACATCCATGGAAAAATAGATATTATTACAAAAAACATTAATGATACAATTAATTAGTAGCAAACATAAATTTCTATGGGCTAAAAATACCATTAGTTGACAAGAAATGAAGGGAAATGTATAATGTTTCAATTTCAAGTTCCTTTTTCAATAATATTTTATTCATTTTATAATAATTTATAATCACTCAATACTAAATACACCAAAAAATTTAGTATAATTTTAAACACAAAAATATTTATAACAAATTATTGTTCAACAAGGGTATAATTGTTCATCTCAAAGGAAACTGCTCAATAACCATATTTTTACTAGGTGTCAGGATTACAAATTAATTCCTCAAAGATTAAAGGGGTATTTCTATATCAATTGAAAGTGGGAATACATATTGAATAAAATAAATAATATTATCGTACAAATTATTTAAATATAAGTGATTTAAATATGTGTTGTAGTAACTGAAAAACATAACCTTCTCCCCTTTTATATTTATGTGGTTAGTACCCTTGACAATTTGTATGTTCGTTTGAGTAATTCTACATTTATTCACAACTGAGGCATTGGATTAATGTAGTTTTTTCATTTCCTTTAATTAAAGAACCTTATGTCCCATTTCCTGGCACATTAAATGAATTAATGTTCCCAATAAGTAAGTACCATATTGTTTCATTAGATAATTAGAACATGGGGTAAGTTCCATCCTTCCTTAGATTTTATTGTATCTTTTTTTATTAGTTCTCAGTTTTACAATTTTTCAAATGATATCATTTGAAAATATATGACGTGGATAATTATTTATCCATTTAGGGGGCACATTACATGATATCTTTATATGATGAAAACATTTTATAGATTAGTTCCCTTTTGAGGTTTGTATTTATCAAATTATAAAAATCATAAATATAACTTTCTAGATCCCATACATAGTCTATTGAGTTCCTTTCAAATATGATCAATATTTTAACATACAGGGAAAGAATTTCCACTTCTGTCTATATCATATTGAGGAATTTCCTTTCAAAATCATATCGTTTCTCACAGGGAATGTATTTCCCAAAAAATATCTCCTTCAATGTTCTCTATTCTATGATTTTTATTTCCTTAACCTATTTAGTGTTTTGGATCAATGACCACCATAGATTGATATCACTTTTCCCATAATAAAATGATAAAATAAATATTTCACAATCATTATATTCCAATGATAGGAATACTATTTATTGGGATATAATCCATTGTTTAGTTAATAATTTATTAGTAGTTTCATTAAAATATAAGGGCTAATATTTCATAAATAAATCCTACATAAGTGATTCACACTGTGTAAGAATTGTTAGTTACGTATGGGAAATTGTATTAGATGTCAAATGACCAAATATTCCCATGATGTTCCTAGTTTCAACACTAGCTATATTGGATTTTTTAGTAGATAAATCCCAATATTGTTAATGCTGGGGGATTCCCATTATTCAATTTTGATCTATCAAAAAAATTGATACACATAGGGCTTTATCATATTTATTGTTAATATTGAGGGATAAATTCGAAAATTACCCATATACTAAAATATCTCATTAAAAAAGGTGTTATCATAATTATCAAAGGTGATATGTTAATTTAAAATATAGTTGCCATGATTTCTAATAAACTGAACTCTAATTGAAATTGTAAGGACACCAACCATAGTAGCCCAAAGTCAATGGTTATATTATAAAATTACCACCAGATACAAGTGATTTCATCCCAAAAGTATAATATTCTTAGTAGCCTTATTAAACTAGATACAAACATGATTCCCATATTATATTGGAAATATAAAAAATATAATAAGAAACATTCTTTCAACCTTCTTATCATTCATAATATTTTTATTCAAATCATTTGTAAAGGAAAACAAATAATGGGTGAGATCATATTTTTATTAAGGTTTCCTCCCAATGGAATCAACCATGATGAAAAGAATAATATTTTATAGGTATAATTGATAATAAAATCCCATTCCATTCAATCAGAAAAATCAATTAACTGAGAACCCAAGGCTTATATCAATATAAATACATATATAAAATTTAAACTAATGTATTAATAAATAAAGTACACAATATTAATATTCATGATCATATCATCTCATAAAATATTTAACGAATCTTACCGTCATGTCCTCTCCACAAATACATTTATATTTAATCATGGCCACTCAACCAATAAATTTTCATAGATTGAGTAGGCATACATCAAAAACCTAACAATTATGACATGATTTTAAAGCCTCACCCTATACATTAGGATAACTTTTTTCCCTCATGATTACTTTCACTAAATTATGGGGACCACTATAACATGGCCCACTGAATCTCTTTATCATCCTAATAATTAATTATATTTTAAATGATCTGTAAAATAAATTCTAAAAATTTAATATAAGTAAAAAAATTAACATATTGAATAATGATATTATAACATTTATAATTTACATTCATATACCAAATGTAGATTTAACAAAAATGGAATCATTGGATAAAATCCTCGGTAACATCAATGGGTTTTTTCAGAGTTCAAAATATATTTAAAAATCACTCGATCATTTTTTGAGGAAAAAACCTTATTTACTAGTAAATCATTAATTAAAATATAAAAATTTAAGAAATGGTAAAAAACATTTTATTTTAATAGAAATATTAATAATTTAAATGGGATAATTAAAATATTGAGAGGTCATGATTGTGGTAAATTTTATTCATGCCATGTCTATCAACATAAGTATTCCTTTCAAATGTTTGGTAAAAATGTAAAAAGTATCTCATTCTGAAAATGATAACATGATTCCTATTTAACCATTTTTAAGAGAAACATTTAATGATAAAAATATCTTTAAAAAATTTTATGATAATATTAGATTCTTTCTTAAAGTAATTTTTCAAAAACATGGATGGGAAATAACAACGATTTTCGAACAAAGAGATAAATAAATTCAAATTTTGTGAAATATATTCTTCGGGTTACTTCTATTATAAAATGGTGAAATTGTAAGAAATTTTTTATGGCAATAATGAATATAGGGTAATAATAATAAAATTATTTAATAGTAAAGTATTATATATTTTATTTAAATTGATATTCAACTAAAAACAATCTCGATTAAAATGATATGAAAACACAAATCACGAACTACTTTTGTAACATTAGAATAAAAAAATGACAAACCATAGAACAATAGAAGGATATTAAAAATAATAATTATTATTATAAAAATATCAAAATATATTCATGGTTATTATATACCCTCTTAAATGATGAAACTAGTCAATATTCTATTTCTCTCATAAAAATAATTGTGGGACCAAATCCATTTTTTCATTTTCCATTTTCTTTGGGGTTGATTTTATCTTAAATTAAAATTATTAAAATTAATATAATTTATAAAATATTCATATAAAAACTTATAATATCACATAGAATATAGTAAATACATTAAAACAGTCACATGTTTTTAAATTTTATTTAAAATCATGGTTTCTGGTGTAAACTATTTCATTTTTCATGAGAGTTTTAGTTTATATGTTATGATCATTGTACTTTTTTCATGGTTACATATCTCTAGAAATTAAAAAATTACACTAATATCATGTAGGTAAATTATATTTTAATTTAGAGTCATCCATAAATGCTTTAGATATAAAAAATAATAGTTGGTTTATGGTGATTATAGACCATACATACACAGAAACACCATTTTCACTTTTTCACAGATGGAATTAAATAAAAGTAAGAATAAATTAATAATTTAATAATCATTAAAATATAATATATATTAATTAAATCTATCCATATTATTTTTTGGGTAATTCATAATGGAATAAAATCTCATCTAGTCATGTAGGTGGTAGTCCAAACAAACACATGGGCAACATTATCATTTTCCAACAGATTGGACGGTAAGATTATATAAGGGATATTATAACAATATAATTATAATTATACAATAAATAAAACATAAAAATATTAAACCAATCATAATAACCATCCATGTTATATGGTGAAGGAAAAAAATATATCACTACATGGAGGTGGTAGTCCATATGTACCAACAAACAATACTTTCCCATTTTGTTCGATATGAAAATTGGGGTGATATTAGGGGTAAAACAATTTAAATAACATTCAATTACATTTATAATACATATTTTATTATATAAAAATGAATATCATTGATTTATAGGTGGTATAATAAGAAAAAATTGAAATATTTTGGGTAAGATGATTACCTATTCTTCATTATGGACTCTTGTGACCCCTACTTAAGAACCATTTTATTGGAATTTTAAGAATAAGTACAATTCTAATTGATATATAGGCAATTATATAAGATGAAATTTAATTCCTTGACACCAGATGTCTAGAGATGATGCATTATTTTAATACATTTTCTTGATTATAAGGAATGAAATCCAAAAGTACTGGTTACTTTTGTAGTCTTGGAAAATAGATTAAACACATGTACATTACATTATAAATCAAAAATTAATATATAACATAGAAATTACATTGATGAAATAATTATTATTCTATATTATCCCTGAATATAAATCATAATAAACATCTTATCATCGTGGGAAAATAAAACATAAGAAATGGATGAGCTTAGATGATCAAAAGGGTTAAATAATACAGTATAAGATTTCATAAATAACTATAAACAATATGGAATGTAAAAAACTGAAATATAAGAATTTTAAATAGAAACATAAAAATAATTTGGAAACAATAAATCAAATAATTCCATTTAAACATTCAAATGGATATTACACTAGTCGAATAATCACATGTAATATCAATAACTTATCTCATAATGGAGGAATAAATAATGTCGGACATCTGAATCATATATTTCCGAACTCTGTGAAGACATATGGAAATAAAAGGTTAAGGCATTGCTAACCCATATATATAAATAAATAGGGAAGGCCTCAGCGATGTAAATTTATAGTTTTTCTCATAAGACCTACCGATACAACGAGAGGATATAGAAGGCCTCACCCATAACTTACTAAGTCCAATTCATTCCTCATATGAAAACGTTTAAACATAACATAAACATTCCTTTTAAAATATTCATAATAAATTTCAATAATTTAATAATAAACCAAGAATGGTATAGTAATAGCACATCCATAGTCAAAAATATCATAAAACATTCAATATAATAGGATAGATTGTATCATCAAAAATCATCCTAAACCAAGCATAAAATCCAACAAAGGATGTTGACATATATGAAAATAATCTAATAAATTAAATAAAAATATTTGAGAGAAATATCCCTTTTTACAATGAAATCATATAAAATCCAGAAAATTATAAAAGAAAACATTTCTTTTGAAAATAACCTGTATAGTTTTAAGGGAATCTTCAAAATGTTACGGTTCCATAATAATATAAAATAGTCTCTCATTCCATATAAATTGAGAAAACAATATTTCCTTACTTTTTCAAAAAGGTTATAATGTACCTCATTTGAAAAATGACAGAAATATTCCTGTCAAAATTGTTGATGCCAGTAGTTGGGCGAAGAAGAACAAGAGGTCAGTCTCCGGGGCCGCATCGCGATGCCCATTTATAGAGCCCCATAGAACCACTCCAACCATAGAGCAAGGAGGTGGGAGCCCCCGTAAACTCATTTGATGTTCGCGAGCCCTCTGTAGAGAAAGGAGGCAAGACTCCACGTGAACCCCTTTGATGTTCACGCGCCCACCGTAGAGCAAGGAGGCGGGAGGCTCCACGATCAAATTTTACCCTCGCGACTCGCCGCGGAGAAAAATCTTTCTTCACGTCGAGTAAGAACAACTTTATTATACCTCTTGCCTATAAATACAAGACTCCCCTCTATCCCAAAGGATGGATGATTCGACCTTTCCCCATCTCAAATCTCAAATCGTGAAGCACTTCTTACTCTATGAACCATGAGTTCTTCAAGGTAATTTTTTTTGAAGTGCCCCTACCCCTTTGCGTTAATTGAACCCCTCTTCTGAGAGGGATGCCTTTCGTGAATCCCATAGGCCTTCACTAAGGAGGAAGATCCCCAGAGGGACTCTAGTCATGACGAAGAATTTATGCTTCACAAAACACCCTCCGAACACTTGCGACCCACATGCTAAGGTATGATCACTTTTCTTCATGAAGCACATTGCTTCACAACAACTTACTTCCCAAGGAACCCTTGATCGCGAGGAATTGCTTCGTGAATCCATTTTCACTTCATGAAGCTCCTCCCATATTTAGCTATCCTCTATCCCTATCCAAGGTGACTTCACTTCGCGATGCATATCCCATTACGATGCCCCTCCACTTCATGGAGCACCAGATCTTCACAAGGCTTCTACTTAGGAACCCAATTCCCCTGAAACTCCTTTTCTCGTTTGGCCCTTCAGATATTCATGAAGAAATTTCAATTTCCCTTGGATGATACTTACAATTGTGTTGCTTCACCTCATTCTTCTTCATATAGACACACTAACGAATATTACTTCTTCACATAGCCAGACTAATATGGACCCCTAGTGGAATCACATCACGACACCCCCTAGTCTTGCTGTTGCATGTCTATTTTCTTCACTAAGGAGTAAAAGGTTATGGTTATGTATGTCCTAGGGGTGTGGAGTGAACCAGAATTGTCCGAGTTGCATGACGTTAAACTGCCAAGCACCGTCATCCTCAGCACTTGACGTTAAACTGTGACTTCACCCCGACTTTTGTCTATGGGGACAGGGAAACCACCCTGGTGTAGGCCCCCTAGATTTTCTTTCATGAGATAGCATCCATGCTCCCCCATTATTTGGTACAAAATCCCCCTCCCATTGGGATTTTTCACCACCATGACACCAATCTAGAGTAAGTCCTAATCTCCATGGTCTACTAACCACGCGTAATCCCATGTTTCCCCATTGGGATTCTAACCACATGTAAGCCCCAATCTACTTTCCTTAGACACACCTTTCACGACGTGATCGTTAGGTCTTAGATGCCACTTTTTTCTCACATCAAGCATTACTCACTTGGGATTAGAGCCCGCATCGACCATGACATCCTTACGGGCTGCCTAGAGTGTAATCCCCACACCATCATCTTGAAATACGAGAACTTTTATCCTTGACAAGGTGTGGTACAGAGGAGGCCTCTCTGACGATCAAGCCCACCACCCATGGGTCGGTTTGACCCCCTTCACGTCGGTTCGCCAACCATCATCCTGAACGATGTGGTCTTTGATCCATGCCAAGGGGAGGAATGTACAATGCCTCCCTGAGGTTCAAGCCCAACACCCAATTGTTCTGAACCCTCTTCACATTGGTTCTATCAAACCACTTCAGAACTATGTGGACATTGATCGTGGCCAATCCGAGTTACCTAAGAGGCCTTTCTAAGGTTCAAGCTGAATAACAATTGGGTCTGACCCCTCTTCACATTTGTTCACCAAGCCCACTTCAGAACTATGTGTACTTTGACCCATTCCAAGGCATGGTACGTAGGACGCCTCCCTAAGGTTAAATCCCAACACTCGGTCATTTTGACCCCTCTTTAGGTCGGTTCTCCCACACCACTTCCAAACTACGTATACTTTGATCCTTACCATGGAATGGTACGTAGAATGCCTCTCTGAGGTTCAAGCCCAAAACCTAGTCATTCTGACCTCTCTTCAGGTTGGTTCACCAACACCACTTTTGAACTACGTGTACTTTGATCCTTGCCAATTCAATGTATGTAGGACACCTCTTTGAGGTTCAAACCCAACAACCATTAGACCCCAGGTCCTCCTCCACGTTAGTCCACCAATCCCCATCACATACAAACTACGTGGTATTGATCCTTGTCTCCTAGATAAGGTACATAGGAAGCCTCCTCGAGGTTCAACCCCATCCAGAGGATAACCATTTCGACCCAATCCAATAGTAATCCATTGTGAAAACATTCAGTGATAAGACCTTAAAGTACCCAATTGATAGTAATCCATCTTCAAATGAACTACATGGAATTTGATTCCCTACCATGGGGATACGTAGAAAGCCTCCCTGAGGTTCCATCTTGTCACTCATGTCTCATCTTGATCTCTCCCTTGAGCCAATGTGTTTCAAGAAGGTTATGATCCAACCTAGAGGTTCTGTTTTCATCAGATACAATCCTCATATCCATTCTCATGTTTCGCCTCCTCAGGTGTCCCAACCGCCCTTCTGAACTACGCGGACATTTTTTCCCTGCCACTGGGATACATAGGAAGTCTCTTCAAGACTCAAGACCAACATTATCATCGTCCTCATGGAAGTTCCATCCGATTCACCATTTGACCATCCATCACCCATCCTGATTATTACCCAGGCCACCACATCTTGATAGGATCATGCCGCCTCATTACCCATTCCCCTTAATAATAATCATGATGATAACCACACCTTGTCCCTAGCATCAGTGTTTCCCATAAGGGGTTACCTCATCTGATCCACTCTATTCGGTGTTATGATCAGTTCGATCTATCACCGCAAGATGTTAAACTCATCGTATACACTATGTAAAACATGGGAAGCTGAGGAAAACCTAAGATACATTCCTATGGAATATTATTCCTCGCATTATACATGGGATACTTTGGGCTTCCATGCCCTCGAGAAACCCTATAATAAGGGAAAAAATCCCAGACGTGTCAGTGTTCCAATGTCCAGACATTCTAGGGATGTCCAATGTGAATACTCCAACCGAAGGTTGTTTCCATGACTGGACCCTTTGGAATGTCCGGACAGAAGCAATGTAATTATCCAATGTCTATGAAGATATGGAATTGTGAAGAGTTTCACAAACAACGTCTTAAATCTATAAGGGAGACCTGGATAGGGTGATAAGTTTCGTGGAGGAATCCACAGATGGAAGGACCGACATCACATCACCCCTTTTCAATCAAGGAGTTGACGTCCCTAAACAAGGAACTGATTCAACCCGCCATTGGAAAGCAGGAATGTGTGGCAACGAACTGCACTGTCATCCCCCCAACGAGGCAGACGTGCACAACCCAACGAAAATGATGAAAATAGAAATGGTGAACCCAATGTAAATGTTCTTCTCCTGAATATGGATATTATTAGCATTCGTGACATCAGTGGATTAGTGTGTCACTGGATCTAGCTATCTGGCACTAGGACACGCCAAGAAAATAGCTGGCTTGGCGGGAAACTCAATAGAAGTGGGTTCAGTAGAGCGTTGGACATCCCAATCTATGACATTATTAGTGTGGACCCCTCTTACAATTCATGGGAGATGTGATGGAATTGGGTAATTGGTAATCAATTCCTTTTTCTTCTAGTAATAATGATTTAATCTCCTTTTTCTTCAAGGAATCATGTTTTTGCACTCGGAACTCGATCACCACCTGTATACTGATGCAGGGGCAGGGGCAGTACCAGCATGACAATTCAGTACATATTTGACTCTTCTGCAACAGTCTCTACATTCATGAACATAGGGTGCCTACACCTGATCTCCCCATCTGAGGATGTTTAGAGGAGGGTGATTAGTGAACTTGTACACTGGTACGAGGAGGAGGGTATTATCTTGACTCGTGATATAGAACACCTAGATTTAAAGGTGTATGATCTCTGTCATCAACACCACCACTAGGTGCCGTGTATGGAGCCACTACTCCTCAGTCTAATATATAATTGTTTTGGGAGCTTGTCTCCGGAATTCCTCGACAACTCCTTGCCCTATGCCAATGAGGTAAGGGACGTTCAAGCCGGCCCAGTCAGAGACCCATTCCAGGGACTCCTAGTGAGGGCTCCCACTAGGCTGAGTCAGTGTTTCCCCCTAGTCTTACTGGCTGAGGAGCAGGTAATCCATTTAACTATACCACCAGCTCGGGTCCTTCTAACCTTACACCAACGTCAGGGACAAGCCGAAGAGGACACCCACCAAGGGGCACCAATGACAGTGGATACAGTGACCCGAGCCACCGCTGACGAATATCACCAGCTCCTTACATACTCTGAGTAGGTTAATTTATACACTCAACCTAAATCAAGGCCCCTATAACCCAATGGGAAGGCTGGGTCGACTCTCTTGGTCACCGGCATAGGTAGTGGCAGCCGCTGTCTAACCCATGTAAACAACACCTAGTATGGAGGTAATCCTTGTACCACTACCATGGAGAATGCAGATCATCCCCGATTCCATGTTCAGCATGGAGGTAATCCCCATGGCGCCTTCAATCTAATTGAGGGTCCTCCCCGTGGCGATGACGTTCACAACTATAGTCTCTCCTTTTCCCTCTACATCGGATATGGATTCATTACTCCCACCACAGACCATTGGTATGGGGATGTTTCACCTCTAGTTTCTCTCCAATGTGGGGACTATCCCTATGTCCTTATCACATCGATTGAGGGTCATCCTTGACCTATCTATCAGAGGAGTGAGGGAAGACTTCACATCACAAGAAGTAAAGCACGGAGGTCTTCCTCATGCTCCAACTAGTTCCAATGGATTTCTTTCCCACTCCAGCACTCCCTACGGAGGTCCTCCCCTTGTCCCCTTTGATATCTGTCCTGGTGGTCCTCACACCCAGGCTTACTCAGGTGGAAACCCTCTCTTCCCCAGCACCAGTATGGCTGAAGGACCACCCAGTGTCTCGGATCTACCCTATCCAAAAGAGCCATCCAGGGGCAGGAAGGTGGGTCGTCGCCGACATTAGATGAATTTTGGGAAGGTCCGAAAATATCAAAACATTATTCTTCTCAGACTCTAAATAAGAGTATAACTTAGCGCAAGAACCCTCCCCTCGCTCCTCTGAGTCAAGGGATGGGCTAGGAATGAGGAAAATTATCCTAGTACTCCCGGAAAGCAAAGTGCAACAGATTCCATTCTCTCTCAATAGTTATATCCTTGTGGAATAAAATTTGGAAACCCTGCAGGTTGTGGTCGTGAAATCACTACCGACATCACTAGATGAACTCTCTACTTCAACTAGAGATCATAGAATGCTATTCTGGGTACCAATGGTGGAAAAGAAGCAGCATGGTCCCTCGCCAGTAGCCCTGGTCCCTGCACCAGGAAGAGTGACCGTTAGCCTGTCCAACCGTGATGTGGTGGAAAAGCCACTATACACTACAGAGGACATCTCGAGAATCAGCGGCCGGTCGTCCCCTTATCTATATTCCCAACCATAGAACCTACCATCGCAATAGTATAACTTATTACCATTACCAGTTCCTTAGCCACCCCCAGTTGATGAATGGGGAATCAATGGCCCGACGCTGAATCCAAGCTAACGAGATTATGGGATATCCTTGTAGTGTACCACTTCCCAGAGATGTTCTAGCTAGTTGTGGCACCAAATTTTAGTTAACTGGGATCCCTTACCCAAGAGGAGTTCGAATTTTTCCATCAAACCCTTTGGGAAATGCACTTCTTCCATCATCATCAGTGAATGACCTATCCTAGGAGCCAAACACATTTCGAGGACATCAGCGAGCAATGTCGTTTGGTCGATCATTCCATGCTCCCTTTGTCCCAGCACCCTAAGTCACCAGGTCACCATAGGACCCTCCAATTTTAATGCATTAATAGTTTCATGTTACTCCACAAAATTATCTAGGAGGATTCCCCCACAAGCTGGTCCATGGATGTGGGAAGTATGCTACCCTCCTCTTCAGTTTTATCCAGTGGGAGACTGACCTACCACGTGATATCAAAGACATACCCCCAGGTAGAGTCATGGTCAACATGGCCAACCTAACGAGAGTGGAAAATGAAATAGAGCTCCTAGAACTCCCCCCTTAGAGCGTACCACCACTATTAGATCCATCGGGAAGGGTTAATCACCAACAGAGAAGCATGTTGGGTCTCCCTGCACCCACCGAGGCATTAGTCCGTAGCTGAAATCACAGAAAGGGTATGGAGAATCTCGGAGCCAGAAAACACTTTGACCCACCTACCTTAGTGAAAAAATGTGGAATAATCTGAAATGGTTTCATTGCATTACCAGTATGCCGAACAAGAAAAGTTGGTCGATGAACTCCTAGATGAACGTGCTACAGAGCGATGGATGGACTACGGTAATCCTCTGACAGGGCCGCAGGGGTAGGAACAACAACCCCTCAGCAAGCTGCCTCAAGGAAACCCTGACCATACTACCCCCTCAGACAAGGTTGAAGTCGGAACTTACGGAAAGAGGGCATGACATGTATCTCTAAATCCTCCAGAATGGCGCGAGAATCCAAGAGACCCAATTCAGGTTCCCCCAGCTACCCTGAGGTTTGTGTCACTAGCCACTCATTAAGCCACTGTGTCTACTTACCATGTTAAAGAACCTCCCAACGCACTCCTGTTTAGTAATCCCTGTAAAGACAGGGACCCCTATCCATATGATCCAATGGAAACACTCATTATCCACCTTGAGGCATGGGAAATGAGACAGGTGGCACTCCCACCTGATGGCAAGCCACGTCCGGCATGGGAGGATGAAATGTCAGCACCCCCGAGTCTCGGAAATTCCACCTTCTTCCCCATTAATGGGACGGGTGACCCCTTGAAGCATCTGGCCCTATTTAATTTAGGGTGCACACCCATTTTAGGGACTCAAGCACTGCAGGAGGGCACCAAGATCTGGTGTTTTGTATTGATATTAGAGGGGCCTACATTTGTCTGGTACAACCATCTACCCCTCAGATCAGAAACCATCTAGGAGGAACTTCATAGGAAATTCCTCTAACAATTAAGCTCTTCAACGTGGAAAATGAGTATCACCGACCTCTTCAAGTGAAAACAGAGGTCTGATGTGCATGTCGCGAACATTATCGTCAAATGGAATGGGCTTACATACTCCCTCAACATGCCACTGAATTAGGAGAAATTACTAACGATCTATGTGGGAAAAGTTATGACATAATTGGTTCCCACTATGATCACCCAAAACTACCCTGGGAAATTCTGATAATTCTCTGATAAGGCTCGATGCCTAGAGGAAGCACTGCAACAGGCTAACTAATCTCGTCCATTGCCCCCAACAATTCCCGCAAGGAGGGTTGTCAGAGTTGAGCTTACAACGGTGGCCCCAATAAAATCCCACAGAAAACTGGAATTATTATCAGTAGAGCTTCCTCCATAGCCTCGCGATGTCCCACCACAAGAGGCGCATCCGATAGCCCAGTGGTAGCTACCACAAAATCAGCAGGCGCCCCCCATGTAACACGCATCTACCACTCAATCAGGATGATCAGGCACCATCTCCTCAACATGATCCTCCTACACCACGTCATGACCAAGCTCCAAGGCCCCCCTTTCTGGACAAAAGAAACCATACATACTCATTCAATTAGAATAAGGTCATATTCTATTTATGAAGTGCCTTGGAACAAGGGATTGTGTGTTTTCATGACTGCAGAAGGCCAGAAGAGGCGAACATCACTGATCACCCAAACTACTACCAATATCAATAGATCCTGGGGAACACCCTCAATCCATGCTATGTGTTCAAAGACTGGCATCAAGATTAGATCGATTACAACATAGTCAAACTGGGCTCAACCATGACACATGTAGCATGCATCTTTGGGAGGCCAGAAAACAATAGCGGCAGTAAGGGTGAGTGACATATGGTTTCTAGTCATGGAGCTTAGAATTATGAAAAAGGGATGTACTGAAAAATAGTCAGACATGCCCATTGTTTCATTCGGGCATGCCTGAATCGGCCAGATCCGTCAAAGGCTGCGACCACCACTTTTGTATCATCGTTTAAACCCAACTCTTCCCAGAAAAGAAAACATCGGTCATGAAATGGAAAGAAAAGTCCCATGCCGATGCCATCATCATCCCATAATATTGGATACATCATGCCACTGGAGATGGAGATTCCTCCCAGAATCCATAAAATTGTGGATGACTCTTCAAGTTACTTCCAAGGTTATGCTTCAGTTATCACCACAGAGCTGGAAAACCCCTACATGACTCTTGATGACGGGGAGTGCCAGACGGATCCTACCAACATCCCCAGTCTTCACCAGCGTCTACATAGCCATGGATATATGATCTGTTAGAGTGACTCAGTCAGCACTACCACCTAGGCTGTGCAAGCTATTGAAACTATGCAGCAAGCTCAGCACTGATATCATCATGTGCAACCTCTTCATTTGGTATCATCAGGCCCGCCTCCACCTCCATTTGCACTACTGGACCAAGCAGTGCCACCAAGCCATCATCGCGATTGGCCACACTCCCCCCCCCCCCCCGAACTAGTCCCAATCAGCTAGCACCAGAATGATATGTGCTCTATGTGCTTCAAATACTAAGTACTGGGACATTCCCAGCACCAGTCAGCTGTTGTTTCAGCCGTCAGGGCCCGACATGCCTATTGTCATGGAGTGGCCACCTACAAGTTGAAGTTCATGGCTATCATGGAATTTAGATGTTCATAAGCACCTTTCTAGTATCCAATAAAGGATCTCCATCACTGAGTCCCTTAACCTATCTTCAGATATGCGTGAGGCCTTTCCTATGGCTTTATGTACCCCCATCCTGTTTGAGATGGAGATAGAAGCTGCGGAGGCCATTAATGTTGTGGCGATCGAGAATGATGAATTCCATGACATTATCTCATTCTCCAATAAATATAATGGTTCTCCCATACAGGGGAAAATACACCCACTGTACATCACTAGCCATTATAATGGCGTGGAGGTTCGCTACAATATTGTTGACACTTGATTCGGGATTAACCTTATCCCGACTCAGACACTACGAAGGTGGGGATTGTCTGAAGATAACCTGAGTCCCTGTGAACTATGAAGACAAGAATATGACTGGACAGAATAGGCACCAGTCAGTAAGATCCACTTGGAGACCTAGTTTGGTGGCCTAGTTTCTAGCACCGAATTTATGGTAGTCTACTAGGACACCCACCTACAATGCGTTTATGGAATGGTCATGGCTCCACATGCATGCGGCAGTTCCCTCATTATATCACTAGTGCCTCCAGAACTCCCTTAATGGTCGAGTGGGCATGCTTTAAGGTGACACATCTCCCTTGATTCTTGTGAGGCCCACTAACTAGATGTCATCTACTACAAGAGAATGGACAAGAAGATTCAGACCAACGAGGTCAAGCATGCCTCATTTGAGACCGACCTATGGATAGATCGGGATGATGCTTACGTCTTTCCAATCCACCAATTTAAGAATATAACCCTAGACATGGGTCAATGCATCATTGTATATGGGATGATGGGGGAACAAATTCCCAACACTATGTGAAGGTGGAAAATCACCTCGTACTCCAATAAAAATCAGGTTCAGGTGATCCCGAAGCCTCATAATCCATAATATATAGGGATTTCCATCCCATGTCAATAATGATACGTCATACATGTTTGTTTCACTAGGTGGGAATTATTCGGCTCAAACCGACACACCATTATTTCTTTGATATCATTAAGTGTGGCCCCTTAGGCCAAAGGCGATATGGGATCAGATCAATAGTTTTCAACTCTATGGTTGCTACGGAAAATGGGTCTTCCAATATGGTTTCCATTTCCACTCAGGCGTGTACCAGCTTCTCATCGGGATATGCCGACTCATAAGTGACTCCTTCTGCCTAGGATTCCCCCTCCACAAGGGAAGGGGATGATTTGGGGGATGCCCTCTACCTTTGAAGATGGATTCTCTGCCACAGTCGATGAGTTGGTCCAGAAAAACCTTAGTAGAGAGGAAAACCTGAGACCCACATTGATTAGTTCCTCCAAGTCCTTCGAGGAAGAAAAATAGTACATAGACATTCTGAAACAACATCGTGATGTTTTTTCCTAGAGTTATGATGAGATTCCAGGACTAGATTTTCAGGTATAAATCCACCACATCGGTCTCCCGGAAAATCTTCAAGGGTTAATGCAGCCTCCCCGGATGATGCACCCGTCTCATGTTTCCATGGTAGAGGCAGATGTTGATAAGAACATCATATCAAATTTTATTATGGAATTCCAGTACCCCAAATGGCTAGCCAACATTATGCCAGTCAGGAAGAAGAACAGATAGATTAGGTTCTGCATCGATTTTTGGATCTCAACCACCACTACTCGAAGGATGATTCCCCCCTTTCTGTGATGGAGTTGTTGATTGATGCTACAACTGGATTTCAAGCTCTCTCCTTCATTGATGGGTACTCCGGGTAGCACCAAATCTGAATGGACCCCGAGGACAAGGTTTCCACAGATTTCAGGGAAACACATGGTATGTTTTGTTACCAAGTCATGCCATTCGTCTTAAATAATGCAAGTGTCAACTATCTACAGGCCATGCTTCGCAAATTCAAGCCAATCCAAGAGACATTGGTGGAATACAATGTGGACGATCTGGTGGACAAATCTTTCCAGCAGCAGGACCATCTCAAGGACCTTGAGAGAGTGTTCTACTTCATCTTTTCACACCACTTGATCATGAACCAATTCAAATGTTCCTTCGGGTTCACCTTTAGGATGTCCCTCATCTTTGTTGTCAGATACAGGGGTATCAAGATTGACCGTGAGAAGATCAAGTCCATCAGCTAGATGTCTCCCCTGAGCATCATTCGCGCACTTCCGGGCATCCAAGGCCACATGGACTACATATGCCTATTCATTGCGAATCTATCTATGAAGTGTAATCCCTTTTCTTGGCTCATGAAGAAAGGCAACACCTACGTATGGGATGAAGAGTGCTAGACCGCGTTTGAGGGAATCATGAAATATCTACTCAAACCGCTAGTCTTGATGCCACCCATATCTAAAAAAACATGTTTCCATTAAGTGACTACCATGGAATGATCTCTCAGCACCCTTATTGCCCAAAAGAACAATGATGGAACTGAAAACAGCCTCTACTACCTCAGCCACATGCGTCTCGATATGAAGACCATATCCTCCCCCACCGAGAAATGCTACCATGTGCTCGTATTCATAGTGTAAATGTTGTGACATTACTTACAGAACCACGAGGTATAGCTAGTGTCCCGAGTAAACCTTCTGATGTACATTCTGAACCGCCCCATGCTAACCGGATACCTATCATGGTGGGTGGTAGTCCTCCAGTAGTTTGACATCAAGTATTCCAAAAAAAAGGCTATTAATGAAAATGAATTTGGAAGATTTACTTGATGCCCGTCTAACCACCACTAACAAGACTCTGTACCTAGATTTTCTAGATGAGGCAATCCTCTCAGTAGACCATGTCATTCAGTGTTGGTAGATGCATTTTGATGGTGCTTCTCAGAGCCCCACCGGATGAAGGCTCAATAATCCCAAGCTCAGCAGGGTCAACTTTTGTATTGTCTTTATTACCCTACCACAACTCATTCTACCTTACTCATTAATGTTGTTAAAAGTGTTCACCAACAATGAGGCAGAGTATCAGGCTCTCATAACTGGCCTCAAGCTGGCCCTTGAGATTGATGTGCCCCATTTTCAGGTGAAAGGGGATTCAGAACTAGTCATAATACAGATCAATGGTGACTATGTCATCAGAAATCCAGAGCTCGTACCATTGTTTGAACACACTCTCCAACTAATGTCCCAGTTACCTTCTCGTCCAGAAGTTACTCATGTCCGTCGATGTCAGAACGGTTGAGCTGATGCCCTGAATAACCTGGCTGCATGACTTGATGAACCTAAGCAAGATGACCTGATTATCCATCTGGAACATCAGAGAGTCATTGATCCAGTCATTGTAGATGATGATGACGGCCCATGGGTATGACATATTACCGCCGGTGCCACCACACTAGTACCCCTAGGTCCCCCAGATGCAGTTATTGAAGTATCTCCTGATTGGAGGATACCTTTGGTTGAATACCTCCAACACAGTAATTTCCTGGCTGATCAGGCTGAGCACGAGAGAATTTGATGCCACACATTACAGTTTAACCTCTAGGACAGTCCTAGTCATGATCAGATCCTCTAAAAGTGCAGTTTTGAGGGTATTATCCTTAATTTCGTCCAAGGAGTCTATATTTCTCAAGACATGCATGAATTTCATGCTGGTTCCTGTGGCACGCACCAAACTGGGTCGAATCTATCTCACTAGATCGAGAGAGTGGGGTACTTTTGGCCCTCCATGATCTGTGATTGCATCGAGTTTTCCAAGAGATTCTATGCATGCTAAATTCATGATAAATTTATGAATCGTCCACTAGAGCCTCTCAACTCCACCATGTACTAATGGCCATTTACAGTGTGGGGACTCGATTTCATGGGACTATATCCACCGGCGACAGCTCACTAGTGTAGATTCGTCCTGATAGCTGTATATTTCTTCTCCATGTGGGCAAAGGCAGTTCTACTTAGGAAGGTCAAGGCCCCGTCCATTGTTGACTTTGTGAGTTCCAACATCTTCTACCAATTTAGAGTCCCTCACACCATGATCACTGATAATAGCACAAAATACCATGCGTCTTACTTGAATAAATTGTACGCTAAGTTCAACATCCGCTCTAATCATACCTCTTGTTATCATGCGTAAGAAAATGGAAAAATCAAGGCATTCAACAAAACCTTCTCTATCATTTTTCAGAAAATGGTTGGTCAGAATAAGAAGTGTTGGTCGGACAAGCTCCCCAATGCCCTCTAGTATTATCAGAAAATGACTCGTAATTCCACCCAGGTGACCCCATATTCAATGGTGTACAGAACTGAGTTCATCCAGCCCATCAAGATTCAGTATCCTTCATTACTTACAGCGGTCTATGACCAGTAGGCAACAGATAAGGTAGCTGAAATTCGTATGGTTGAATTGGAAGAACTTGATGATAATAGGCTTCGCACCCTAAAAAATATTGAAAGGCATCAAAATAAGATAGCTAGAGCCTTCAACAAGAAATTTCGCCTCCACTGTTTCCTGCAAGGTGATCTGGTATTGGCCACCAGGACACCAATAATACCTGGCCGGAAACCACCCATGTTGGAGCACAAATGGGAAGGGCATTTCTTTGTTCACAAGTATTACCACAATGGCTCTTAATCACTTGTAACCATGGATGGTGAGCGCATAAATCCTCCCACCTATGCCATGTTCTTCAAGCAATACATTGTCTGAACCTTCTTGTCTGACATGACCCAGAACTGTTTGGCCAAAGAACACCCCAAACTTCCTGGTCCAACACGAACTTACACTGTATATGGTCCAACACAACCATAAACAGTATGTGCTACAACATGACCTTAAACTGTATCTAGTCCAACACGACCTTAAACAGTATCTGATGCAACATGAATTTAAACTGTTAAACAACCTGCAAGACGTTAAACTATATGTCGTCCTACAAGATGTTAAACTGCACCCGTAGAACTATGTATGGCTTGATTCCCATCTGCATGGGATATGTAGGAATTCTCAGACGTTTCGTCTCGAGCCCAAACCAAAACTCTACTCTTTGACTATTTTCCCCAAAGTAGAGTTCTCTCGAGGGATCCCTACATGGTTTAGTACAGGTTTATTTTGCCCCACTCATGCCCAGATTATGAAAGTCATACCATGTGCTCCCTCCTCATTCTTCTAATCACTCACATCCTTACCGCATGACGTTAAATTGCCTGGCCCCTTCAAAACTATGTGTAGCTTGATTCCCATCCACTTGGGATTTAAAGGAATTCCATGACATTTTATTTTTTGGGATAGCCCAAACTCTAGAATCTCCCCTCAGGTAGGGAAATATGGTGTAGTGCATGCTTTTGCCTCAATTCATGTTGACATCATCCCTACCCCAGCATACCTCCCGCTCCATGGAGACTTACGCCTATTTCACCATCCTACATGGTGTTGAGCTGCACAAGCACATTTATTCTTCACTCACCCTCCTTTTTTGGAACTCTATCTTCTTTCATGTTCAAAAGGGACCCCGAATGGCATGGATGCTCGGCTCAAGGGCCCTCCTACCATTACGGGCCAACATCCTTGAAGATTTGGACCAAAAATTGACATGAGTACCACGTTGCGAATGTGGTCAGTGGGAAATATTCAATTTTTTGTTCCCATTACAGTTCACACGATATAGACGCTATGTGTCAAACATGGTCAGCAACAATCCTTTTCCATTATCTACATCCCCATAGGTTCTCAAATATTTAGTGTGGTGGTTCATTCTGCCCCTCTTACCATCAAGCTTTAGTCTCCTTTGGTTGATTTCAGCTATCTGACCCCTATATGATATGGACTGCCAAGTCCTAGTACTTCATTCCCACACAGAGCTTTGCTCATGTGGGATTAGTGACTATGATGAGGTAGCACCTGCATAAGAGGTTATGCGGCCACAACTGACCAGGATGCCTAATCTCTGGTCCCTCGACCCTTCTTGGGCCCCTGGTCCAATATCTCACTATGAGTTGTACTGTGTGGTGTGGGAGTGTGTCAGCATTCATGTCGGGTTACTCTCTCTTCCATACACATCCCTGGATGAGATACCTTACCCCTACCATCATCCTCATTTCAAGATGTTAAACTGTAAACTAGCTGAGAATTTACCCTTGAGGCCTAGCCTCAGTCCCCTTGGCCTTCTTGGGCCCCTAGCCTAAGTTCATACTATGGGTTGTATGGTGTGGTGTGAGAGTATATCTTCATTCACAACTAGTTACTCGTCATGTCATACACCTCCCCCATTGGGGTATCATACCCCTTTTTGTGTCATTCCTAGAACTACATGTGGCTTGATTCCCATCTTCATGGGTTGCGTCAGTCCACCCGAATGTGGGGTATTTGGTTATAGCCTCATCTTGTCCCCTCGGCCTGCATTTCCCTAGGGCTAGGACACATGGTGTAGTACAGGTTTATGCTCTCATTCACGTTGGGTCTCTAATAACCACGACATGTACATCTATCTCCTAATAAGTCCTCTATCTCTTGGTTCTATACTCATCTGTCCAAATTGGCTGCTCTCATGATGAGCCCCTCAAGTCTCTATGGCGATTCACCAATTGTCCCATGAGTACTCTGGTCTAGAACCTAGAGTGTCATATTCTGCTTGGACATGTTTTTACCCATTTTTCAGACATCATGTTCCCCTTTATTTGGGCTTCCATAATCTTTAGCACCCGAAGGGGCCCCCAAATGGAATGTATTCTAGGCCAAAGCGCTCTCCTACCATTACAGGACAACTTCATCAAGGGTTTCAGGCTATAAATTGATACAAGTTTTGCTTTTTGAAAATGGTCAGCGGTCGATGGTCATTTATTTTTCCCCATTTCAGTCTAACACAATATGGATGTTGTGTTTTGAAAATTGTCAATAGCTATCCTCCACTGTCATTCCAACCCCACTAATCCCAAATATTGGTTGCATGATTCACTTCATTTTCCACCTCATTATATCTGAAGTGGAATTTCAACACTCTTGGTACTATCCCTTAGTGCACATTTCCACAATATGAGGACAAAACCGTGGTAAGGAATTTTTCAGGGCTCCGAACCGGTTTCCCCCTACATACTTTCCAAGTATTGCCGAGACCTCCTCCACCCTTTTTTCCACACTGACCTAGACTCATATTGTCTTAGGAATTGGATCACGGTCTGCGCCAATTTGGAAGAGTTTCACTTCTCTCTGTTCCGAGCTCTAATACCACAAACTATGATCACTTTTAGAACTACGTACAGCTTCATTCTCATTCCCATGGGATGCGTAAGAATGCCTAGACATATTTTCTTTGGGTCTAGATCGAGGTCCACTAATTTAATTATTTTTTTCTACCATCAAGACATTAGTTATTATGGGACGGCGTGGCGTGGTATGGGATTATGTCTCCATTCACGTAGGGTTTTCATTAATCGCACCATGTAATCCCTTTTCTAGGAGTTATCCCCCCTACTTTATTTACCACATGAAATTAAACTATGAGTTGTCCCGCGTAATGTTAAAAGGCACCATCAAGAAATATGTATGTCCTGATTCCCATCCTCATGGAATACGTAGGAACACCTGGACATCTCGTTTTAAGGTATAACTCAATTGGTAAATAGTTTCTCTGGCCCCTTATACTCGAATCTATCGTGGACCCTCAGACTGAGGTTTCCTCCTTGGAATCATGAGCATTATGTTGTGGAAATCATCATCATTCACATCAGGTATGCTTTATCACATCGTGTGCATCCCCTTTGGAACCTTATCTCTCTTGTGTACACATGATCAATATGACATTAAACTATGATTCTTAGTCCCACATGAATGTAAACTATTTTTTCTATCCCACAGGACATTAAAAATGCATGGTTGGTCGCATCACATGACCCTAAACTGTGACAATATCATCATATCCACACGATGAAAAAATGGCACTGCATTTTACTGTCCTCACTCAAGGGGATATCATGTTTGGTATTGGTCTCATGACATACCATTTTTTAACTCCTACAAATAGTATTATTATTTTGGAAATGCCTGGAGTTTCTTTCCTAGGCCCATTTCTTCACAAAAAAACCATTCATCCTAATGGATAAACATGATATATCAAATATCACTTCTTTTGGTGCAAGGGCCAGACCCGCACTGCCTCATTATCTCTAACACTAGTATCCTACTATTCCACCATTATAACCATGTGCATCTTGATCCCTATACTCATGGAGTACATATGAATGTCTGTGCACCTTGTATTGGGCTCATCATAACTTTTTTTCGGTCCCTCAACCTGAAACCTCCCCCAAGAAGTGCACGGTGATCCAGACCAGGTCCTCACCATGTCGGTTTTTGTAATTTAGTCAACATGTTTCTACAATCCATAGTCTAAAATCTATGACCATAAAATATGATCAATCCACATCCTTTCCACAAGAATGTAAACTGCACGACATCTTCACAAACTATGTTTGGCTTGGTTCCCATCCTTATGGGATTGGTAAGAATGCCCAGGCATTTTTGTCTCTAGGTCCAGCCCTAGGAATCTATAAATATTTTCCCTTCTTTTTTAACCCCTTGGTCCGATCTCATTTGGGAACATGTGGTGGGACGAGTACCTCATAGGTTATCATTCACATATAAATTTTCAATATCCACACCATGTGCTTCCCATATCAATTCCTATCCTGGACCACGTTATGTAATCCAAAAATAAGATCTCTCTATGGGAACTAAACGCCACATTTGGCTATTTCTCCACCCCTAGCGCAGTCCATTAAATCAGTCACCCCTTAATGGCCCACCCTATGACCATAAATTGAATGTGGGCAACCCCTGGACCATTTTCCTTGGGAAGGGACCGAACTCCCTCTAACTGATGCATCTTATTGTCATCCTCATATGTGTTCCGATGAGAAACACAAAGTGTGGAATTTTCATGGGGACATTCCCCTCATTCCATGTCCAAGATTAATGAGCCCGTTATTGGATCCTCATCCTCTTCCACAACTTATGGGACCCCTTCACGGCCTGGTCTCATGCTGCCATGGCTCACCTACCATCTCCGTCCAACGTCCCTAAAGACCTCGGATGACATTTGTGACATGTCACATGTTTTGAACATGGTCAGCAATCGACAATCATCTGACTATCCCCATAACCAGATTACATGATATGATTGTTGTGTTTCAAACACAGTCAACAGTTATCCCCTATCGTCATGCCACCATCAATGTGATCTAGACCTCGATCATCATGATTCACATATTTCCCCTTCCTTATGTTCAACTGGAAGTCTGAAATACGTGTATTTACCCCTTCGCACATCTAGCTGCGTCAAGAAGACAAGTTAGACTTATTGGGAAGTCATTCACCTAGCATCCCATCACCCATGACATGTGCCTTCATATTCTTGGAAAGCCCATCACTTCTCCTTTTTTCCCACATGGAGCATAACTCACATCGTCTTAGTAGTTCTTGTAGGACGTGTACTTGCATAGCCATGCCACACATTCCTTTCATTTTCATGCATGATTTTTAACTGTGCTCTAAGAACTATGTCCTTCTTGAATCCCATCCTAATGGGGTACATAAGAACATCCAGGCATCTTGCCTTGGGCCCAGACTAATTTTCACTTTTTGTCCGTTGACCAGAACAGCTTCCTCCGAGGATGCGTAGTATGATTTGAACTCCAAGTCCTCATTCACATCTGGATTATAGCCACCACACCACATAATCCCTCCGTGTGATCTCCTCTTCCACTATTCGTCCTATCATATGACATTAAACTGCACAAGTTCAGATTTCTTCAACGCATGGAACTAAAATGTGGCTCTACCCTAAACATGTTCTGGATGCCCTATGTTAATCATAGGGTGCCTTAGTTTCTTCTCCAGAGAGGATTCTCCCTACCAGTGTTGGTCTCTGACCAAAATGTTCCCCAATAACTACATTTTTCTTGATTCTCATCTTTATGGTATATGTAGTAATGCCCAAAAATTTCGCGTTAGGCTCATCCCCTGGGTCATTAACCCTTTTTGGCCCCTCAGCCCCGATCGCGGTCCACTCTCTATGACCGTAAACTAGGAGGATACAGTCCATGTAACTTGACTTTAAAATATTAGACAGGGTCCAGAAAGTATGATCATTAAACCATGTGCATTGTCTTTACCGTATGACGTAAAACTACAGGTCCTTCCAGTTCCTTACCAGAGTGGTCCTGTTCGGAAGTCTGTTTGATCCCTAATTAGAACAATGTACCCACCTAATGTGTTTCCACCACGGTGGCATTATTTCAAGAGTGTTGGACACCATTTTAATAACCCATCACTCCAAATCCACGCTTTATGTTCCCTTCATTCACCCTTGTCCTCTTTCAAGTCTAAGGTAACCCCCTAAAAGTAAGGATACTAGGCCTATGGCTCACCTACTATACAGGGCCAACGTTTTGGAAGAAAAATGGATGGAATTTTGACTTAGGCCCCATGTTTTGAACATGGTCAGTGGTTGGCCCTTATTTGTTATCCCCGTTTCATGCTAATGCAATAAGGATACATTGTTTTGAACATGGTCAATAGTTATCCTTAATTTTCATGCCACCCCCATAATGTTCTATGTTTTGGGTATCGTGATTCACATTTTCCTCCCACCTATTCAGATTTATTCCATCATCCCAAACATTACCCCATTCATGAACAAGATTACACTGGTAAAATAGTAATATAACTATTCTAATAGCTTCATTACCCAGTTAGGTCATCCCCTTCTCTTCCCAAAAAGCCGAGTTGTATTTTCAAACCCTGGATAACTGAAAAATGTTCAGCACTCTTATGTTCAGATGGAATAACATAGCGATCATACCGTGTTTTTCACATTGGGTTCAACCCACATGAGCTTAGGGATTGATCACTGGGTGTTTCATGAAAATAACATATTCGTTTAAAACCAACACTAATAACATGACTCATGCATGCTATGTCATCAGATAATCAATGCATGAATGTACATTAGAGGGTTTGTAATATTTATAGCACTTGAGGGTCTATCCTTCCAATAGATGAATTAAACCTGTCAAAAGAAAGTTGCAGCTTTTCCAACCTCTGGCTTGTAGCATCCAGGATTTTTTGTCTTTGCCTCATCTCCTGTTCTTCCTCGGCAGCAATAGGATGCACATCATCAGCTACAATCAGGGCCTACACCATGCCGGTTGGGATAATTGTCATTTCTTCGGAGGATCACTTCATGCCCTCATCAGTGTATTCCATCTAGGCCTTAAATCACAATATTATCTCAGACTGTGCATTGAGGAAGGATGAGTGCTTTCCCACCCAACTCGACACCTGTTGTAACTCATTTTCATCCTCCTAGAGCCTCTTGATGTTTAATGCTTTCCTCTGCTATCGTCCCACACCAAGGCCACAATCATACTCCTAAATCTTCTCTACTGTAAGATCTCGGATGAGCAGGTGGGGACGTCGGGCTTCCACTCCCCCAGCACAGAGTTCACATAGTCGTGAGCGATGTCTATCCATCTCATCTAAACATTATGTTTGGTGGTATCATCAATGAACGGCTTGATAATCTTCCATGATCGGCGATAAACTATTTTGTTATCCTATTAATTAGAGGCCGTCTCATCCCAGTCGGCACGGTTGGCTAGATCATATGTGGGGAACACCCCATGCACTCGTCAGTAGGCTCCACATCTGGCATTTTATCAAGAACAGTGGCACCCGGGCCATCTAATCGATCTACATCATCGAACCCCACAACAATAATCTTGGGATTAGCCCTATTGACGGTCCCACCAGTGATTGGGAGCATAGTAGCATGGTTAGTATGGGTATCCGCCTCCACAATCACTGACATTCCTCTAAGAAACATGCCGCCAAAAGCCACAACTAACGTTTCCAGTGCGGCCCATGCCATTTGAAGAACTGTGTACCCCAATAATGGGCTTGCACATTAGTTGACATTGTCAATGAGTGAGAATCCTGAGTTTGGAAGAGGATACATACAAAGGTCGAATTCCTAGTTTCGTTCTTGGGTTGATGCCATTGCGGACCCAAATCATGCCCCCCTGTATATGGTCAGAAGCATTGAAGTATTTGGAGAATAAATCTCGGGTGTCCTAACCCTACCGGCCGTGGTAATGAATGCAGCTAAAAAATAATATCTTGAATTTCCCGCATCTATATTTATTGAGGGGTGAGAAAGAGTTCTTTGTATGAGACTCTCCTGCATAGTTCATGAACTAGTACGAAGTACATAATGACATGGGAGTAGAACCTGAATAAGGGGCTTGGGATTTTACCACAGGGGTCTCTGAAAATTCTTCAAGTTCCCAGTCTTGATCACCCACTTCGCAGTCCTCCAATGGGCTCCCTCTATCGCCCTCCACCCCCAACGAGGACTCGCCTGATTTTTCCGAAAGAGTGAACCGCTCTCAAAATTTAGTGGATGATAAATATTGTGGGGCTATATGATCCAGCAACACCTTGACGTGGTCTATCATTGGGCACATGTCACCCCAAGAATTCACAATGTTCTCCATCTCTACTAGGTATTTCTCCTCCTCTACCTGACACACCACAATGATGGATCATATTGGGCCTATCCCTGGATAATCCACATTCAGAGGGTTCAAGTGTTTCAACATCTCATACGGGCCAATAAATTGATGGTTGACTTCCAAGAAGTCCTAGGCCTCTGTGAAGACAACATTCTCTTACATGTCTATATGGCGCAACGGCTTCTCCGGAGCATGGATAGATATCCTACGGAATCCTCTCGGTGGCCTCCCCTCTGCATAACCCTATTCTTCTGGGACCATCGGGTCCGCTACCACTGCTGGATCTACTGCTAATGCACCCCCTCAATCAGAGTGGGCCTCACCACCATAGCAACCCCACCATGATGAGATGCCATTTCTTCCTTTTGGCCCTAGCTCTGAGTTTAGGAAGGCTCAACATCACTGTCCCGAAAAGTTGGCTACATTAGCTTCTACCTCGGGTAGGCCACCTCCCATCATTTTTCATACTCCTTTACCAACCAGAAAGCAACGGTAGGAGGAGGCAGCTCATTCTGCATCTTCCCATCTTCCTGTGTGAACAAGATCCACATCTGACTCATCACAGACGACTGTTCCACATGACTCACCCATAGATTGACCTATGGGTTTAGTCATCGATGACACCAAAGTTTCCTGGAATATTAATCTGGGTTGTACGGCTCGCAGAGGGGCTCACATTCCACCCTTTCCACCAGCACTCCACCTAGAAAATCCAGTAAATAGTACTTGTGGTATTTGTTTCGATGGTCGCCATCTTTAGAATAACCCAATGGCAATGAAAACGGGTGAAAGTTGAATTCTTCCACCTTCCACACCCAGTTCAGTACAAACTGTGTGGTTAGCATGGTAGCAAAGCATCACATGGAAATCCATATTGATGGGTGGATGTTCGATCCCATAGGTAAGATGGGGGTTGGGTATTCATAAACCCCCCTAACATGTGCCACTATCCACCAATACAAGAGGTGGAATGGACCACATATCCTCTTTTTCCTCTTCCCCCCGCTGAGGTGCCACAACATCTTGTATAGCTTGGCGAGCATCGGTATTCTGAGGTTCAGTCGCCATCATATCACCAACATCGATGCCATGATGAATGTTCTAGGTTAGACGCCCATGTTTTTATGCCGCCTCAGCTAGATCCAACCACAAATGAGAGCCACGATGAATGCTTCCAGCCTGAATATCAGCCGCTGCTCTGTGCTGATGCTAAATCCCGATGTTTTTCACTAGCTATCCTCCAAGAGCCACCAGTATTAGTTCTCCTTGCCCTGTTAAGCCCCTATCAGTCATGTTCGAGGCCTCACAAGAAACTGTTTATCTTTCAGAAAATTCAGAAATTGCATGAAACACTGCATAAAATAGACATTCATCACCGCTTCCTTGTCCTCTCCGAGCACCAGCCTCATCAACGCCATAACCAATGACGGCATATGATCTACATCCTACCACACACCCATAATGGGGAGGAAATTATCATACATTTCCCCCAATATTGGGACCCCTGTGATCTGGTGGACATCCCACGGCTGATACCAACCTTCCCATGGTGAAAATAGAAGGTATTCAACATTGATGACCACAAGCTCAGAAATTCTGGCATCAGTTGCTTCAGTTAGTAAATGTGGAATTGGGAGGACCAAGTTGCCTCATATAGGCCCACTCTACTCATCCCCGCCCTGAACTCCTCACACAAGGAACCTACCTAGTAGGCCCATGCCCAATCATTTGTGGAGTTTACACCCTAGATTATGTCCCACTCCCTAGACCATTCCTTCCTCTGGTTCCTCAAGGATTCCTCCCAAATTGTTTAGTATAGAGGGGGGGGGGGGACTTCTCCGGCTGCAGTTCCTTCCCATCCATGTCATTCAGGTGGTTATACAAGCAATCATCATTGAAGAGAGTGATGTCCTCTCAGGCATGACCATCAGCTACCCTAAACTATTGGCACCGACATGACGTACTCCTAAAATAGTAAGCTAGAACATCCCTACTTGCTTCAGGAATGAAGACGTCACCCCTCAGTCCCCATCCATACAAAGGGATCTTCTTACGAAGTGGATAGTTACTCAGAATCTATGATAGTAACTCCACCTACGAACCTTGGTTAGAATGGCTCCATATTAGCTCCTCTAGGCCCAAGATATTCTCTATATCCTCCCTTCGAGCAGCATCTGGAAGGACCCCCCTGGTATCCTCTCGCTGAGCAATTCAGTTTTGAGTATTGTTGATTTTTGGGTTTTATTCATAAAGCTTGTTCGCGGGGCATGTTTGCGTGGACTTTTCATGGATCCCTACCTCAGCCTGCCAACTGCAAGACACAAAGTGCTCCGACATGAAGTCAAATACTCATTATGCACTGTGAAGCATAAATCTTGATTTGTGAAGAGTAATCACGGAGTACACTGGAGCTTCATAAATATAGAGATCTAAAAGACCAATTCACAAAGTAATGAAAGGACAAAAGAGAAGTAAAATCCCATATTTATAGGTGACGACCTTTAGAGCTTTGTGGCGCGTCCCTACCGTACCGAGCATCGCAGTGTGCTCATCCTGCATGTCGCCTAACTGCCTCATGAGCCGGCATCACGAAACTTCTTTGTGGATAGGAGTGGAATTTTGGCGATTAACCCTCATTCTCTGACCGTTGATTTCTCCTCAGCTTCAAGTCTATGGGGGGGGATTTTTTATGTGAAAATTAGGGATTAAGAAACACAAGAGGGAATTCTCCGCGGATGCATCGTGAAGCCCTTTCACGGAGGACTAGGGAAAAACTCCCGCTATGGAGAAAGGAAGAGGGAGGCCCCACGAACCCCTTTTATATTCACGGGCCCACCGCGAAACAAGGAGGAAGGAAACGCCGTGAAACCCTTTAATGTTTCAAGCCCACCATGGACCAAGTAGGCGGGGATGCCCCCCTAACCACTTTGACGTTCGTGAGATTGACGTGGAGTAAGGAGGTGGGAGGATCCTTGAACGAATTTGACGATCACCACTCACTATGGAGAAAACATTGTCTTCATGCCAAGTGAGCACTACGTCCTAGAACATATTTCCTATAAATAGAGGTCTCCCCTGGATCCCAATGGAAGGAAGATTGAACCATTCACCTTCCCAGCTCTCAAATCATGAAGTACTTCTTCATTGTGAACCATAAGTTCTTCTAGGTATATTTGATTTTTGAAGTGCCTCCCCCATTGTGTTAATTGAACCCCTCTTCCGAGAGGGATGAATTTGTGAATACCAAGGCCCTTCACAAAGAAAGAAGATCCTAATGGGGACTCGAGCAGTTTCGAAGCATTAATGATTTGTGACACACCCTCAGAACACACACAACCCATATGCTAAGGTAGGGTGACTGTGCTTTGCATTGAACATTTCTTATTAACAAATTTCATCGCAAGGAACCCTTGTTTCACGAGGCATTGCTTTGTGAATCCCTTTAAACTTCACAAAGCTACTCCCATATGAACCTATTCCCTATCCCCAGCATAGGTGACTACACTTCACAAAGCACATCCCTTCCCGATTCCCTCCACACCATGGAGCACCAGATCTTTAGAAGGATTCCGCATATGAACTCCTTCTTCTAAAACTCCTTTTCTTGTGTGGCTCTTCAGGTTTGCATGACGAAATTTCAATGTCCCTTGGATGATAATTACAGTTTTTTTTCTTCACATCATTATTCTTCACATAGGCACACTAACGACTATTGCTTCTTCGCATAGCCTCTCTAACCTAGACCCCAAATGGGATCACCTCATGACACCCACTAGACATGGTGTTGTCGGTCCCTGGTATATCCCCAGAGCTTTTCTTGCAGGAGGCAGAATCCCGGGTCCTCCATTCTTCGGTACCAAATCCCTCTCCCACCAGGATTTTTCACCACTAGGACTCCATCCTAGCGTGAGTCCCAATCTCCCTAGGCTACAAACCATGCGTAAGCCCCCTATTTCCTAATTGGGATATTAACCACATGTAATCCCCACTCTACTTTCCACGGACGCACCTTTCATGATGTGATTGTTAGCTCATTGTTGCCTCTTGTTTCTCACACCGAGGATGAATCGCGTGGGATTAGAGCAAGCATCGATCACGACATCCTTCCTGGAAACATAGAGTGTAAGCCACACACCATCATCATGAACTATAAGGTCATTGATCCTTGATAAAGCGAGGTACGTAGGAATCCTCCCTAAGGGTCAAGACCACCACCCATGGGTCGCTGAGAACCCCTTTACGTCAGTTCTCCAACCATCATCTTGAACTATGAAGTCTTTGATCTTTTCCAAGTTGAGGTACGTAGGATGCCTCCCAGAGGAACAAGCCCAACACCTAGTTGATCCAACACCTCTTCACGTCAGATCACCCAAACCACATCCCAACTATGTGGAATTTGATCCTTTCCAAATCAAGGTACGTAGGAAACCTCCTTGATGTTCGAACCCAACCACTATTGGTTCTGACCCCTCTTCACATCAGTTCACCAAACCCACTTCTGAACTACATAGGCTTTGATCCTTTCTAAGGCATGGTATGTAAGATTCCTCCCCGAGGTTCAAGCCCAACACATGGTTGTTATGACCCCTCTTCATGTCAGTTTTCCCACAAAACTTCCGTAAATTGTGGACTTTGATCCTTTCTAAAGCAGGGTACGTAGGATGCCTCCCTAAGGATCAATCCCAACACCTAGTTGTTCTGACCCCTCTTCACGTCGGTTTGCCCTCACCAGATTTGATCTACATGGACGTTGATACTTTCCAAGGAAAGGTATGTAGGTCACCTCCCTATGGTTCAATCCCAACAACCATTGGGCCCCAGGTCCTCCTCCACTTCGGTCCACTGATCCCCACCCCATAGGAACTACTTGGGTTTGACCCTTGTCTCTTGGATTTGGTACATAGGAAGCCTCCATCAGGTTCAACCCCGTCTAGCTGTTTGTTGTTTCGAATCAATCTAGTGGTAATCCTTTGAGGACACATCCAACGGTAAGATGTTCATGTACCTAATCGATAGAAAGATGACTTCAGATGAACTACATGGACTTTGACTCCCTGCCATGGGGATACATAGGAAGCCTCTCTAAGGATAAATCCCATCACTCATGTCTCGTGTTAATCTCTCCCTCATGCTTATGTGTTTTGGGAAGGTCATGATAAAACCTAGAGGTTCTATTTCCTCCACATCCCATCCACGTATCCATTCTCACAGGTTATATCCTCAGGTGTCCCAACCGCCCTACTGAACTACGCAGACATTGGTTCCCTGCCACGGGGATACGTAGGATGTCTCCTCGAGACTCAAGCCCAACATCACCATCATTTTCATGGCGGTTCCATCCCATCCACCATTCAATCATCCATCAGCCATCCGAATTCTTACTCGGGCTACCACATCTCTGTGGGATCGTGCAACCTCATTCCCCATTCCCCTTAACAATAATCAGAGAGCTAACTACACGTTGGCCCCAACATCAGTGTTTCTCACAGGGTGTTACACTCATTTGATCCACTCTAGTCAGTGTTCTCATCAGTTTGATATATCTCTTCCAGACATTAAACTCATGGAATACCATATTTTAAACATGGGAAGCTAAGGAAAACCTCAGATACACGCCTATAGAATATGATTCCCCACATTCGACGTGGGCTTCCTCGGGCTTCCGCGCCCTCAAGAAGCCCTATAATAAGGGGAAGAAACCTAGATTCTTCAGTGTTCCAACATCCAGACATGCTAGTGATGTCCAACGTGACTACTACCTTGGATAAAGGATGCTTCCCTGACCAAACCATTTGGAATGTCCTGACAGAAGCTGTGTAATTAACTAGTGTCCATAAAGATATCACGCTGGGAAGAGATTCACGAACAACATCTTAGATCTATAAGGGAGACCCTGACTAGATGATGCGTTTTGAGGATGAATCCATGGAAGGAATAAAATTCATCCCATAATCCTGTTTTGATCAACGAGTATACATCCTTGAATATGGACTGGATGTCGCACACCTTTGGAAATCAGGAATGTGAGGCAACAAATAGCGCTGTCGTCCCCCCAATGGGACGGACGCACACGCCCCAGCGAAAGTGTCAGAAGAATAAATGTTTTATAAAAAGTAAAAAATGTATAAAAATTACATAAATAAATATAAATAATATTTTAAAAAACATTTTATGAAACTCGGGAAAGGATGAAAAATTTTTCATAGTGTATACATATATATATATATACATTTTCTAATAATAATGAGATGGTGAAATTAACCCATAACACGTTGAATATTAAAATCATAAATTTGATGTATTCAAGTGAATATTTAAATATGACTACGATAATGTTATTAATCGTTTCAAATATTATAGGGGAAACACAAACACCTCACACAAGAAATAGGTGGTTTACATGGCTGAAATATCAAAAAAATTTAAAGTGAGACTGAATTCCTATACCCTAGTTCTAATACTCTCTTTAAATGTCTAAAAATTTTGTATAATGGTTTTTAACATATTATTAAACAATAATAGAATCATAATAATATTTGTAATATAATATATGTTTCATTTATGTAATTATATTTTTTTATTAGTAAATCCCATGTTGAAAAAACATTATGGGTAATAATTGATTTGTTTGTTGTACATGTTTTGACATGATATTGTTTATCATATTACCTAGATCATGATTTAATTACTTTCAGAATGTAAAAAAAGTTTTTTGTCATATATTTTATGAATGTACATATATATAATAGTTAGATATATAATATTTAATACACCATTCATGGAGACGGTAGGCTGTATATATGAATGAACATAGTTTCCATTTTTTATCCTAATGAATAGAATCAAGTAAATGGTTTAATGGTTAAATGTTATAGAATAGGATGAAATGTGAATTTTGAAGATAAAATATAATTTTAAATTTATTATTTAAATCCTATATTTTCATCATTATACCCTTTCAAATAAAGTATATATCAAAAAAAGTTTACACCGGAGTGTGGAGATGGTAAGTCATACATACTCGTGAATGGTGATATTGTTTTTTTATTTTTAAAATGCGGCATATAGTTGTGAATTAATCATAAAAATATCTCGAAATATATTATATTCAAGAGTTATTAGTTTTTTATGGAAACAACATAAGAATCAGAAGTATAAGAAGTAAATAACATTGAAAGAATAAATAAAAAGATTACATCTTCTTTGATTGTCTCTTTTGGATTTGCAGTAAATGAATCCATTAGATAGATTTAGGACCAATAAATAGCCTCTATGATGTATTGAGGTATTTTGGAAGAGTAATTGGGTAGTTTTTGGCTGATAAAAGGGCCATTAGAGGTGTGAATTAAACAAAAGGAGAAGTGACCTTCTATAAGATAGAGTGGGGATCTTTAGGAAACTCTTAAAATATTAAATTACTATAAATTTATTTTTTGTTTCAAATAACTAAAATTTGATTTATTTAGGATATAATACGAGTATAAGTATAAATCCCCTCAACCAATGAATTTTATACATTTTTATGTTAATAATGTAACATTATATTTTGTGTTTTAACATATAGTCAAATAATTTAACTCTTTCCAAGACTTCTAGTATTTTTACACTATAGGGTTAATATAGTTTCTATAAAATTAAAATTGAACCCCATGTGTATAATTTATGATATAATTCATAAAATATGAGTTATTTGTAAGATCAATATATTTTAATGTTTATTAGTCAATTTAATAAAATATTGTTTAGTTTAAAGTATCATTTATATCGATTTTAATAATAATCATTATTTAAATTTTTAAAAATAAAAATAGAATATGATAAATTAAAAAAATACATTAAATATGTTAAAAATGATTATGTTTTCTAAAATATATGTTTATTTTATTAATTATGTCCAATTATATATATTTTAATATTTTTAATATCATTTATTTGATATCTCAATTAATTAAACCATTACCTCATCATCATTGTGAAACCATTTAATTTAATTATTTAATGTATATAAATTAAAAATAAATTATCAGGATTTAGATAAATTTATAATCATTATAAACACTACATATAGTCTACCATATCACTTATATGACCTCAAATTAAAAAAAATAGTTATTAAAATTTGAATAAGACATATTTAACTGTTCATTATATAAAATATAAAAAATTTATTTATTGAACAAAATTTGTTTAAAAAGGATCATAAATATGACCTAAGTTTGATTTCAGTCAAAATTATGTATCCAATTAATTTTAGATAAGTTTTAGGGTAATTTTATGTTATTATATTATTGTTTTTACCTTTATTTACCCTTTTTACCTCTAAGAATGGTGAATAAAATTCAAAACATTATATTCATCAAAAACTATTATATTCCTATTAGGCCAATTTTTTTATAATATTAAAACCATGTATGTTCGTTTTTCATTATTCAATTCATAGATGTGGTTATATAATTGTTAATGAGAATCTGGAAATTTTGTTACAATGTTGGTAAAAACACATTAAAAATGTTCACTGAACTTTTATTTATAATTATATTATAAAAATAATTCCAATTACCTACATTGGGATAAAATATTTATTATTTATCTTTTGTGACTTTAAAATAAATATAATGACAAATAATTATTTAAATGAAATTTTTATGTTTTTAACAATAATGTAGTGTTTTTCACTATTAATAAAAAATGGAATGTTTTCAGAAATGTACCAAAAATTCATTAAAGGTAATTTTGATATTCCAAATTCAAAAATTAATTATATTTTAAATTATTAAATTTAAAAGAGTTTATATGATTAATTTTATTATAGTTCATCAATGGACATAAAAAGTAATCCCTTTAAGACAACAATATTTCAATATATAAAACAATTTTACTAAAACATTTACATTTCCTTATAAATATGATTTATTTTTCGTAAAAAAATTTAAATACTTTAAAAATTATTTATTACAATTTTTTTCTATATTTAATGGATAATTTTAAAATATATTATTAAAATAATTTTAACACTAAAGTGTTATTTAGTAGAAACTAAATCTAGCATATTACGCAAGTTACGGTGGTGTTGCGTGAAAAACAAGTTATTGAAATAAACATACCATGAAATATTTGTGTGTTAAATTCTACCCCCTTCAATAAATCTCATCTTTATATTTTAAATACCCAATCCAAATCTATGGCTTCGAGTTTTCAAAATAAATTTTTTGAAATCTCACCTAAAAAATTCATTATTAATACCACCATTTAAACATAAATATAGTTAAGTAAGAAGGTAAATTCAGATAACACATACTATGGTTCCATATATGAAAACACAGAAATTTAAGAAAAAGTAACCATCAGGTTTTTATGGACTGTTATAGATAATATTATTATGAAAATGTTAAAAATACAAATCTAAAATATGCGATGATTCAAGGGGACATTTGAATCATTACGAAAGATAGTTATAGGAAAATATTTTTGGTTTTATGATCCATTACCTGGTGTTTAAGAATTAATTTAATTTATAAAATAAGAATAAAAGAAATCATAATTACTTGATAAGTAGTGTTCCATACTTTAAATAATGTTAACCATGAAATCATCTTTCTCTCCAAAAGATAAAAATTAAAAAAAACTGTTTATCTTAATTTTTTTTGATTTCCAAAAAATGAACATATAAATCATCTATATTATCATATTGATAAACAAAATATGTCATACCATCCTCAAAATCATGTCGGCTAGTGGTAGGTGATACACCCTTATCAGCCTTTAGTTGTGTGGTCATGTCTCACAACCTTTCTAGGTATGATATGTTTCCACACAATCCTTGGGTTTTCCTTTTCTTATAATTATATTGTAATGAAATTCCAAAAATAACATTCATAAATATTTAAAATATAGAAAATAAAATCCAATGATTAACATAATTTATTCCAAACTTAAGACTTTTCCAAAATTATTTTATTTAAATTAAATGTCTAAAAATGACATTATTCCCACCAAATCAATCATAATATCAGATTCCCCAAACAACGTAATTTATCTCTTAATGCCAAATACATTTGAAACTTTAAAATACTTAATGAAATAATTCATGGTTAGAAATCTTTGAAGAAGAGTACTCCAGTACAATCCTTATATATCACATTATTCTTATAACCAACATATAACCACATAATTATTTAATCAAACATCATAAATACGTTAATTATTCTACTTTGAATGTTGTAACTGAATAAGGGTGACCTCTATCAATTTGCTTCTTCTGGGCCATATTTTCTTGACTCATTGAAAAATCATTTTCAAAATGTCCCATCTCTTTACAATTATATCATTCCAAATTTAGAGATTCCTTTTCCCCTTGTAATCATGAGCATGAAGTCCTTTCTCACCACACATAATAAAAACTCCCATTCCATTTAAGCAAGTACTAGGGTGTTTCCTTGCATAATTTTCACATGTTGGTAAATCGTTCCTTCCCTTATTTCCATTACCTATCTATTTTTACACGATTTTATTCTTCTATTATATTACCTTTAAGTCATAATACATTGATAATTATTTCACTTTATTTATAGCACATGGGACTATATATTTTATGATAATAACTTTTGGGAGACCAGTTCCCATTGGAGGAATGGTTTTAACACATCAAAAAATAGATCAATCTTACTTTGTGGGTTACAGATGTAGTCTGCATCATGCCTTGATAATCTTATGAAGTTGTCTTTATACTTTTCAACATTAGAATGCCTTTTTTTCATTGACATAGAAAATTCCTCTCAATATTCTCTCATTTATCATGAGAAATTTATTTTTCATGGAAGATTTCTATAAATTCCCCACATTTCATGTTTTCAATTTCCCCATCTTACATCATTGTTTTAATCAATGACCACCATCAATCCACATCACATGAGAGACGAAAAACTTATATGAATACATTATCCCTTTATATATACCGCAAAGAAAGAAAAATATTCTCTATGTAAATTATCCATTTCTCAAAGACAAATAGATTTGGGGGACCATTGAATGATTGTGGATGTTATCCCATGAAGTGGTCTAACATTTATCCTCCACGATGTTGATCTACCTGTTCCATAAGGGCAATTGTTTTATTCATAACCTGAGACATTTTTCCCAATATAGTCATATGATGGTCATTATTGGTTGCATCCCCTATGATAACATCGTTTTATTTCATAAGAGGAAAATCCCTACATAGACACAGCTCATTGATATGTTTTTTATTTTTCCCACACTCTGCCATTTCTAAAACAAGGAATACACTAGAATATGTTGTAAATCTGAATTCATAATTTCTAACTAGTAAAACACTAAACATAAATTCGAATATATGTGCATATCTAACCTCAAAATCATAAACACAATTTCATGGGGGACATATTTACTTATAAATCCTTAAAAATGGTTTCTATTGAAAATGTGAATTATCTTAATCATATCCCTTTATATTTTCAGACAAAGTGTGAAGTAAGGCTCAGTGTTGTGTACTATGTTACCCTAAGTCATGACTGGAACACCTTGTTAGAGTTATTACACCTAGGTATGTCTTTTTCAAAACCACTTCCACTTGTAGTATCAAGACATTAATGTATTTTCTACGAATACTCAAATAATCTGTACCTTACCAAAATTCATGAATAGTCTTATATTCTTATTCTCATGGTCTATCTTATGGTTATGATCCATGGTCTATGTTTTCTACATGAATTTATAAGGTTGTTGGTAAAAATCCCCTTATACAAACTTTTATACCCTGGCCCCAGATGTCAAGATCCAGTGCTTTATATTAATACTTTTTCCTGATTATAAAGAATCAAATAGTGAAGGATTGATAAGTTTAGAAGTCACGGAAAATATATTACATATATGGACATTGCATTACAATTTGAAACATAAAATATACATATATTTTCCTTTGATAATACCATTATTTTCAAACCATATCCTTGAATATAAATCATAATACACCTCTCGACATCCAGGGAAAATAAAATATTGGAAGGTTGTGATCTCGGATGATCAATAAGGTTAAATATTATAGAAGAAGATTTCATAAATAACCATAAAATTTAATGAAAGAATAAAAATGAAACACAATACTTTTAAACATAAACATGAAAATAATATTGAAAAAAAAATCAAAAAATACAATTTTAACATTCTCATGGATATTGTACAATTTGAATAATCACATGTAACATCAATAAATAATCTCATAATGAGGGAATGCATAATGACAGACATCTGAAATTTATTGTCGAGGCCTCATAATAAACATATAAAAATAAATGGTTTAGGCCACGTCCAAATCCATAAATAAAAATTAATGGTAACGGCCATAACTATTTCCATATCTAGTTTCTATCAGGATTCCCACTAATGCATAGATAGGATATAGCAGGCCCCGTCCGTCACTTATAAATTCCAATGCATTCCACTTATGAAAAGGCTAAAACATACCATAAAAATTCATATTAAAACTAGTATATATAATGTAAGTAATTTATCTATAAACAATGAATGGTATAAAATAGATCATCCATAGTCATACATATCATAAATCCTTCAATACAATATGTGCAATTGTATAGTTACAAATAAACCCCAATCAAGAATAAAATTGAAAAAATTATGCTTACATAGATGAAAACAATTGTTTAAATTCTTTAAAACTATTTAAGAGAAATATCCCTTTTACATAGAAATCATTTAACAGTATAACAATTATAAATGAAACAATTTATTTTCAATATAACATATTATGATAATAAGGGAAGAATCAAAATTTTTATTTTTCATAATAGAAGAAAATATCCCCTCACTCTGTATATGTTAAGAAACATTTTTACCTTAATTTTTCAAAACGTTTATAATGTTCCTAATTTGAAAAATGATAAAATTATTCCTTTTTAAAAAATTATAAAATTTCAAACATGGGTAAAATGACATAATACACTTGACAATAATATTTTGAAATACATTTAATGATATATATAAATGGATGATAAAGATGACCTAGTGGATACTTACATATAAACAACTATAGATAATAATATGACATTGAAATTAACGCATACCACATTGAATATTTAAAAAACCATACCGATTTTCTCAAGTGAATATTTTAATAAAATGATGATAAATGAATTCAGGATATAAGATATAACAGGGGAAGCATAGACACCTCACACAATAAATATTTGGGGAACATGGATTATATCTTAGTAAAATAAAATGTGTGGTGGAATTCCCTTACCATATTTCTGATACTCTCCATACTTTTATGATACTCATTTATAAAATTTTTAAACATATTATTATCATCTACCATGATCATAATAAAATTTATGTTATCATATATGATGCATTTATGACATCATATTACTCAGTTACAAATAATTTCCAAGTCAAGGTAACATTTTGCGTAATAATTATTGTGTTTATCGTAGCTGTTTTGACTTGTTAATCTTGATCATACTACATAGATCATGATTTACATAGATCCCGAATATAAAAATTGATTCATATATCATAAATTTTATGAATATATAAATATATATATAATTTAATACACCATTTATTGAGATGGTAGGATATACATATGCATGAATGTTGATTTTGTTTTTTAATCTTATTTAATGGATGTAATTAAAGGGTATATATATATTTGTAGTAGATTTATTATGTCATATATTTAATAATTATTCATAATATATTTTTCTATAATCATTATAGAATGGTTAATGTGGAAGATGAGTCTCATTGTGTCATGGAGACGTTAAGTCGTACGTATGCACGAGCGACATTATCCAATCCTTAATTGTTTAAAGGTTTTGAATTGGATGAAATAAGAATTGTACAAAAAAATATAATGTTTTATTTATAATTTACATCTGTTTAATTTTTCATTTTACCTTGTGAAATAATGTATTGATGAACAATAGATTACCCTATGGAGTAGATATGGTAATTAGTACATACGAATGCATGGCAATATTGGTTTTTGTCGGATGGGTAAAAAGATGAATATGGTTGTCCCTTAAAAATAACAACATCTCATAATTTATTATCTGCATTAGTTTTTACATTATTATGGAAACAACATCTTAAGTTGTAGTAGAAGTATAAATGAACTTTGAAGGAATTAATAAAATGATTACCTCTTCTTTGAGAATCTTCTTTTAATTTTCTCTAAATGACTCCATAGGATGGATTTCATCCCAAAGTATGTCCTATAGGGTTTAGTGAGGGAAGTTTGAATAAGAAGTGGGCTGGTTTTTTTTCTCCAAATAATTTTTGAGGTTTGACTTAATGAGAAGGAGAAGTTCCCTTTTATAAGAGGGGATTAAAACTTTAGAAAACTATAAAAATATTAATTTTTTATAAATTGATATTCAGTTTTATAATAATTCAAAGTGATTTATTTAAATGATAAGATCAGGATGGGTTGAAATATGCTCAATATTTTAATTTAGATGTGTTTAGGGTATAAAATTATCCTTATCTTTTGGATTTTAACCAATAGCTAACCAATTTAACTCTTACCATGTCTTCTTTATTTTTACTCTATATTGTTAATATGGATACTATAAACTGCCAAATGAAAACCAAGTAGATAATTTATTATATATTTAACAATATAAAAGTTATTTGGATAAAACTTATATTTTTATGGATTTTATATCATTTAATAAATTATTATTTATCTTAAAGTATCATTTATGTCAATTTAAATACTATTCAATATTTTAATTTTTAAAAATATGAAACCAACATGATAAATTTGAACCAATACATCCAATATTTCACTAACATGTCTATTATACATATACATATACATATATTTTATGTATTCAATTAATTACATAAATTTACATTTATTTTAATATTTTTAATATCATATATTTGATATCTAAATTAATTAAACAATTATTGCATCATCATTGTGCCACCATTTAACATAATTATTTAATGATTAAAAATTGTAAATAAATTATAATGATGTAGATTGATGTATAATATTTATAAAAATAACTTAAAGTCGACCATATCACTTATATAGCATGATATTAAAAAATAGTTATTAAAATTTGAATGTGACATTTTTAACTCTTCTTTCAATAAAATATAATAAATGTATTAATATTACAAACATGGAATAAAATGATCATATTTATAATAAATGGATGATTTGGTTTTATAATACTAATCAAATGAAATTATTAAAATATTTATGATAAATTTATATAATAATAATATCATTTTTACCTTTTATTACCCGATTTAGTTTTTACAGTTGTAATAAAATTAACAAGTTAATATGCACGAAAAAATATTTTGAACATATTGAACCACATTTTTAACACTTATTAAAACCATGTATTTCCATTTCTTGAAATTCAATTCAAATAAGAGGTTATTTTTTTTAATTCTAACATCTAAATGTAGATAGAAGGAAGCTAAAAAGATTAAAAAATGTTCAATATATTTTTATGTCTAATTATTATATAAAAATTATAGAAATGAACTACATTTCATTAATATATATATTATTTATCTATTGTGACTTTAAAAAAATAAATTAAAATAATAATTTAAATGAAAATGTCAGTTTTTAATAATAATCCAAGGTTTTCCACTATTATTCAAAAATGGAATGTTTTCAAAAATATTACAAAAGTATACTCTAAGTTAATTTTGATATTCCTAATTTAAAAATTATTTATATATTAAAAAATTCAATTTCTATGAGGCTCTAAAATTATTTTTCTTATTGTTTATAAAAATAAAAAAAATGTACTTCTTTTAAGACAATAATATTTCTAAACATAATTCTTTTAATGAGATCTATACATTTCATTATAAATATATTTTATTAATGTGAAAAAATTATAAATACCATTTAAAAATTATTTATTACCATTTATATTACAATATTTAATGAATATGTTAATAATATATCATTTGAATAATTTTAACACTAAAGTGTTGTTTTGTAGAAACTCAATATTTCCTGTTATACAAGCCAAGTCGATGTTACATGAAACAAAATCTATTGAAGAAAACATAATATGAAATATTGTGATGTTATAAAAAGGATATGATTCTCATAAAGTAATGTTGATAATAGTGTTTTCAATAACACATAGATGGTGTGCCCCTTTATAAGAAATGGTAAGAGAACACATGGAATTTCCAATACTTTTAAAATAAAATTAAGTAATTCTCATGAAATAAACATCAAAATGGAATGATATTTATTAAAGAAGACGATAATGAAAAAACAAAATCATGATTTTAAAATTATATTTGTTTTTTTCAAATGTAATTATTTTCTTTTCATTTAACCACTTTGTTTATCGATTTTAACCATTACCACAGTTATATATTTTTCAATTATGAAGGGTTATAATTTTACATATAAGTTAAAAATTATCTGATAAATAGAAAAAGGATAAAATTTTAGACACATTATCAACATACATAACTTTTAATATTATTACTATTTTTAAATATTTTAATAAAATATTATTTAACATAAAATATCATTAATTTAGTTTTTAAAACAATTCATTTAATTGAACATTAATGTATTAATATAGTAATCTAACTAGAATATAAAATATTAAAAAATATTTAATAGATCATATTCATATAAAATTTTCATATGGAACTATAATTTACCAAATGTGTATAATATTTCATATTAAGAAAATAATTTATTTTATTTTTCTATTAATTGAATAGATATCGTGTTGATGTTATTGGAGAATTTAATGTAATTATTCAATAACTAAAAATTATAAATAAAATCACATGATTAAAAAAATTATTACAAATTGTTATAAATATTTATAACCTAAATTATACTATTTTTATAACTATGAAATATTTTTTGAGATATTAAATATATTGGAATGACATTTTTGGGATTTTTATTATTTGAAATAACATAAATTTTATTATAATGGTTTAAAGGAACACAAAAAAATTAATTTGAATTGTGGATGTATATGGTCTAATATCATCCATAAAATGAGATAAATTGGAGTTTTAGGTTGAGTTGGAGTAGTATCTCTAAGATTTAACCCTATTTTACCCATTAAAACATTATAAATGTTAAATTTTTTTACTGTGGTTACAATTCGTAATAGACCAAAAGAAAACGAACCTATTTACCATATTTGAACCTAATGATTTGAAAAATGGAATCTATATTTCAAAATTCATCTTATATAATTGGAATAAAACATTTTAAATATAAATTCTTCAAATGAAATGAAAAATGTATTTTATTGAAATGCGATGTTAGCGTAAAACGTAACCTAAATCACAACCATGAATATTTTTAATTCAAATAGAATTAATTAGATAATTCAAAATAAAATGTATTATATTTCCAATGAATACCAAATCTAAAATATATTGGTAATTTTAAATTACATTATTTAATGAAAATAAAGATAGTATTTAAAAAATATGCATTTTCAATATTTTTTGATAATTGAATCTTCATAAAATACCAAAAATTTACCTCAATATAATAATAATATTGTGATTTAAAAATTAATATACTTTTTTAAATTAATTTTCTTAATGTGGGAAAAAATTTCAAAATTCTACTCACAAAAGGAAATAAAACCATTTTTGTGGGAAATTTTATTTTTTATGCATATAAAGACTTTACTAAAAATTTTGTAAACATTTATTGAAATATTTTATTTTTCTAAAATATTTTAAATTTTTTTTAATAATATTGTTGTTCCAATTCACTCTTCAATTATAATATCATGGTTATAATACTACACTATATTAAAGTTCACATAGACTACGGTTTTCATGTGTCATAAGATATCAATGAAATTATATTTAATAATATATCATAAAATCCCACGGTGATATATAATTAATGAATATATTTGAATATATATAATATGACACAATTATTTTTGAAAAAAAATAATTTTAATTATCATTTATTCTTTCTATTCATTCAATAATGAAATAATTAGTTTGGTGTACATACTACAAACTATCTACGGAAATATATTTAATTCATTTTTAATCATTGACTTATATGAATGGTTACAAATGTGAGTATAGTGATTAAAATATGATACTTATAACGTGATTCAAATTTGGGATATTACTATACCATTACCAATGTATATGTACCCAACCCATCAAACAAAAACATGTATGAAATGATTAACTGTTAGCACCGAAATATTAATACTAATGAAGAATTTTATAAAAATTGGTAATTAGAAATTATAAGGTAATGTTATATTGTAATATAAGTATTAATATGTTGCATTTATAAATGTGAAATAAATCAATATTCATTATAAAGAAAAAAGTGAACATAGGAATAATGTATACACCTGAGGTAATGGTTTATGTTGCAATCTCATATTTTATAAGGATTGTGTCTTCCTAAATCTAATTTTATAGAAAAATATACTCCTTATATCCAAACAATGGTTCATTAAACTATTTATATATGTATGTTTTCCTATTTTATTTTTATTCCCCTCCCTTGGTTACTTGAAATGAATGATAAAATAGTTTTAAGAAAATTCGACAACATTTTTTCTTCTGTCGACATATTTTTTTTATTCCATGTTCCAATTCACATAATTGATTTCAATTAATTCATTCTATATTATGAATCAATTTTTTAATTCACATTTTAATAATATTTTAAAATATTTTTAAATTATTAAAAATTCTGTTTTACAATTTTTTGAAATCATGTTATTTATGATTGTTTTTTAAAAATTATGAAAGGAGACATTATTTTCACATTTTCCACAAAATGGATTTTCAAGTAATCATGACTATAATTTTCATTGAATATTTCCTTCCATTATTCCATGATTATCATTGAATAAAATAATTTTCCCAAAATATTAGGAGTTTTTACATAGAAATTTATGAAAAAATTGTGGGTTCTCTAATGTTTCTAAATTGAGGTCAGAATGTTATTTAAAATTAAATTTTCATCTTTTTCAAAAAAAATTAAATTATTATTCTTTTATATGGGTATGAAATTATGGAACAATATTTTTTATTCTTTAGATATATAATGATAATGTGATTTTAGAATTTTTATCAAACTGAATTCTTTTTTCACTAGTGAAAAAGTTACAAATTTATTAATTTATTTTTAATCTTGTAGAATATGTTGGTATGTTTTTTATTTTCTGATGTATGGGACCATTAAATCCCACTAATTCATTTGGTAGTTATGGATATCCCAAGTGATAATATTAGTTGGATATGTAATGAACCCATTCCAAGAAGGAATATAAGTTGGGGTTTGAACCCTGTCAATTATGGGACTCTTTCCACTATGTGATGATGATTCTGGTAGTGATCCTTCACTACTGTATAGATTTTATATGATCATGATGATGATAATATTCCTATGAAAATTTTTGTGCCTATTATATGCTCTCATGGATCATTATTAATTAATGTTTATTCCTCACTCTTATGACTTATTTCCTTTGAAATTATAAATATTTATTCATGGCTCACGATTTATGATCTATGACCGATGGGTATGATCTTCTTATGTTATGATCACACTATAATACCCTTATAATTGGATTATTGTTTAATATGATCATAAATTAATATCTCTTGTATTTACTGTTAATATTCATCTGAGAACTCCCTATATTATATTTCAATTTTACCTAGATTATGAAGAATTATATTCCTTGGAAATAAATAAAATGGTTATTATGTGAGAATAAATTTGTAGGAGGTATTGAATGTATTTCATGAAATAACTTTAATATAAAACCAGTATCAAAATACACCAAACCTTTATAATCATGGGGTAAAAATAATAATTAATTAAATTATGATTTTATTTAAAATGCTGAAATATGTATTTTCAAATTTCTTGGTTAAACCAAGTAGGAATGAAAGTGGGGTTGAGTTATTTTTTTGAGATATAGTTATAGAGGAGTACAAAGATATAACATTATGAAATCTAAGATAAATTAAATGTGATATGGGGTTAACATAAATGTGTCATTGTGTGATAATATGCTGTCATTATCTAACAAATCATAGAAATTATTTTCATTAGTATATTATTTTTCACTCAGATTATTTAAAATAATGAATAATCATTGATTTTTTTGATTTAATTAGTGGTTTTAACCAGGAGGAATCTGTTTGACAATGAATTTGGATTAAAATGTATTTATTTTCCCTTTTATAAACTAAATGTAACTAAAGATACAATGAAAATTAATTTTTTTCAATTCTCAAACAACTCTATCAATTCAATAATTCTTCCCAGATTCTTAATGAAAATAGAGGCACCAACATACTATTTAGTATTTGTTGAGTAAATACCCACCTTCTTTTAGTGGGTCATTTTTCCACTAGTGGATGGAAAATTTATCGAAATCAGTGAAGAGTTATTTTTTCAACAGTACTTATATAATTATATTTTCATTATAGTTATGTGTATTATGGAATTTGATGCCTATTAGTGGTTTAATTTTGTTATGAATATTATGAAAGGGGAATAAATTTAATTCTTAGAATGAGATAATTGTCAAAGTTTATTTTTATTATGTAGTTTACCTAAACTATTTATATTTGAATTGAAAAAAATTCTATTATCTTATGATGAATTATGATGAATCTAATTGTGTTTATCCGAAACATTTATAAGGTTATACATGCATGATTCAAGTTTTATGATCAACATTGAATGAAAAATTGGTTGATTATTCTATGGATTAAAATCAATTCTTTTAATTTTGTATTCTTTAAGGTAATTTTACATCATTAAATAAATCATTATATGTGTGATCACAATAGAAATGTAAATTTAGTATTTATATCATTCTCAAGAATCTAATTAAATGGTAAAGGTGGAGTTTTGAGGAATGTATAATTCTTTAACCCATGCAAGAATCGAAATGAATCTTTCATTATCGCATAATTGTGGTTTAAAGAACGGGGGAAATTTCTTAAGAAGACTGATAAATGTTTCAAGGCTTGAATGGACGGTATTGGGTCATGTTAATTTCAAACATATATAAAGAGACATTCCAAGAAATTGATATGGGTAGAGATAAACTTAATGTGAGGAGAGATCAATTGAATAAACCACCGACACTCTAATTCTATACTATTAAGGAATATTTTAATTATACAAACCAGTGCATCAATCCTAGGGTTAATGATGAAAATATACATTTAAAACCTTTTAATACAATAGACAAATGTAATGTTCATACAATCACAACTTCTGAAGTTGGTCATGAGGAGAAGTGGTGAAATTAACTCTTATCATCCACTCTAGAATTTAAAATATCTTATTTGTTTCAAGTTATACCAAATATTTTATATTTTTAAAATTTTCTATGGGTATCACATTTATACCTAAATTATTAGATATTAAATTATGTGTCAAAATTATTAATGGTATGATGATTTAATATCATATTAATTGCTCTACATCAATTTATGTTTATAGGAATATAATTATCTAAAATCATGATATTCTTCCTCCTATTGAATTTGATGTTATTTTAGGAATGAATTAAATTTAATTTTATAGAAACCATATTTATTTCTTATTAATGGAATCTGATTTTCATATTGAAAATAAAAATTTAATGTTTCATCTAGGTAGTGATGATTATGAAAATATAATAGAGGAAAATTCTTTTATATGTGTCTTACTAACATTATCTGATGATATTTATCTGAAAGGGTTGTGGATAATGTCAACATAGAAGATATTCTTATTATTCCTCAATATTGAAATATAATTTTTTAAAAGTTTTCTAGTCTCCCTATGAATCTGGAAGTTGGGGTTTCAATATAAATAATAACATATACTATTCATATTTCGATGTCTCTCTATATACTATCCCTAATATTTTAACTGGAATTGTAGAAGAAAATTCAAAAAAATATTTAAAGGGGATTCATTTGGGAATGTTTTCACTTCAGAGTGAACTAGTTTATTTTTTTAGGAATAAATACAGCTATATGTGTCATTTCATTATTATTATGATCTTTATGAGATTACAATCATGAAAAAGTATCATCTTCCCAATGTTGATGAATTTATTGAACAAATAATATCATCTTAATTATTTTAATGATTTACCTAAAATTTTAATATAATCGAGTGATGGTCAAAGAGGAGGAAATATCCATGATAGCCTTCTATATGTGGTATTGATGGAATTTATTTATAAATATTCTATTTGAACATTCCAATTACCATACTATCATATTATACCTAATAAATATGGTATTTATTGATTACATATATCATTTATTATTAGTCTTCAAATATTATATTATTATACATTTCATGTTTAAGGAATATATTCCTGTTTATTTAAAAATATGTGGAAATCCTTGAGGAAGGATAAGTTGTATGCCAAATTTTGAAAATGTGATTTATATCTAAAGAATATATCATTCATGGGTCATATAGTTATATGACAGGGTATATCAGTGGATAATTAAATGGTATAAGGTTTTGAAAATTATCCAAAACCAACCACGGCTATCAAAATTCATAGTTTTCTTGGATTGTATAGATTCTAGAAAAACATTTTCAGTAATTTATTATGAGTTTAAAATCTGATAACTAAGTGGACATGGAAGGGATCCAAAATAATTTTTGAAGATGAATGTGATGAAAATTTCTTGCAAATAAATAATAGATTGTTAAGTGAACATATTAGCACACTACACTATAAAGGATATGTTTTTTTGAACTATCATGGTGCCCAAGAAAAAAACTAGGATTTGGTATCACATATAATTACTTGGTTGTATCTTATTCCACATTCCAATTACAGATTCATGAGAAAGGATACCTACCTATATATTTTGAACTACGAATTTATATTTTTTTCATTGAATATATAGAGGAATTATTTTCGTAGTGAAAGGTGTGACAAATATACATTTTGTAAAATAATAATGTATATATCCTAATAGATATAGTTGAATATTACCAAAATAATATTGTATGAAATGATTAATTATTATGAAAAGTTAATAAAATTATACATTCTGAAGGATAACTAGGTGGTCGATGCTCTGAATTTGATGTTACATGCTAGTCTATCCATGTTAAGTATTGAAGGAGATATAATACTTATTGGTTTTCAGTGGGTGATGGCTAAAATAATAAAAAAATGATAAAAATATACTATATTTATTAGACAATGGTCTACAATATATTCATTTTAATATTATATAGGAACATAAGGTATATGTTCAACTATAAATAACATTAATGAATGTTTTTGAGATCAATAATTTTAGTGAGGGAGTTATAAAAATTTGGAATAGAACATGTGTCTTTTCAATACCAAAATTGAGGTAGGATATATTAGATGAAGATTATAATTCATCGTTATCTATTCATCTTATATGTTGAATGTTTTATAATAATTTTAATGAGAATTAATAGTGAGAAACCATGAAAAGATATAGCATGGATTATATATCTCATTGATTTATATATATACATGTTAAATTTGAAAGACCAATGTATATGGCGATGCTAAAACCATTACGATACATAAGTGGATATGGTAAAATGTCACCATGGATATAATCATAGGACTCTTTAAGGCATATAAAAGGAAAATTATATTTTTATTATATTTTATCACCTTATGAAATCAATATATTTCATTATTCTTATAGAATATTTATATGTTGAACTGATCTCTATGAAATACCTTATACAAGTTGTAAGGCTTTAGAATTTAAAAATATCAGTAATACGTGATTGAGAGAAATGTTTTCCCCTAATGTTATGAATAATTATAATACAAATACAAAATATGGATTTGATCATTAACATTTAAAATCATCCCCAAATATTTGGTCATACTAAGAGGTCCATTCAAACCCTAAAAGATACACTCAAAGATTGAATTGTGGATTTTAATGGTGCTCTGAATTTCCACATTCCTATTATGTAATTTTCATACAATAATAGGTTTCATATGATATTTTATATGGACCATATTATGTCCTTTGAAGAAAGAAGTTCAGGAACCCATCATTTTTGGATGAAGTGGGGGAAAGAATAAATTTAATACAAAATTTAGCTTAAGAAATTGTAGATAGTGTTAGATGAATTCGGTAATATATTAGAGAAGTTCATGGTTAAAAAATTTTTCATAAAGATGAACATCCCTAGAATTTGATGTTCAAATTTGGTAATTTTTTTTCATATATACATCTCCTTGGAATAATGATTAGAATTTTTGAAAGAAGGGAATGGTAATACCAAGATATATTGGTCCCTATGAGATTATTGATCATATCACGATTTATCTTGCTAGTTTTTATTTTATATAGACCTATCTCATGTTTAGTAGGGGTTCATTTTGTCTCTTTTAAGAATGTACTTATACTATCTTTCAAATTTAGTAGTTTTTAGTGTCATACCATTAGTGTGTGATATTTATTATAATGGGTAGCTGCTAGAAATCATTGATCAAAGAGATAATGTGTTTTAATAGAAGAAAAGTCAAATATTTATGGTTCTCTAGTGGAATGAAAAATTTAGTGACATAAAATGGATCCATGAGGATATCATAATTTATAATTATCCTCAGTCATTTATGTTAGTGTGATTGAATTTTGGTGGAAATTTCTTATAAATATGGTAGAATATGGAACCTTAATATTTTTGGATATATATCACTTTTATAATTTTTTAAAATATTATATATAATTAAACTCTAAAAATATGTGAATAATTTGTATAAATTATAAAATAGAGCAAATTATATGGTTTTAATGTGAAATATAATTTATAAAAATAATTTCTATAAAATTTAGGAAATATTATTGATCTTTAAGAATTTGTTTGAAATATAAAATTTATTAGAGTTATTATTTAAATATATATTTTATTTAAATTTTCTAGAGTATTAAAAATATGTGAAATTTATATTTACAGTTATATAAAATGAATTCTTTATTTATGTATTTTTTAAAAACAAAATAATGATTTTTATGATAAAAATATATTTTTTCATAAGGAATGATTTTATTCATGAAATATGTTGTTAAATTAGAAAATTAAATTAAAAATTATAGATGACTTATCTGAAATAAATTTTTATACAATATATTATATAACATATTTTTTCATTCATTTAATGGGTTTTACTAGTCAATAATTTATTATATAATCATTTTGATAAATAAAAATTAATTTTTATAAAAGTATTTTTCATTTTGTTTTTCATACTCTGTTATAATGAATTTCATAGACTTATGTAAATTGGATATGGTAAAATGGTTTCATTATTTGGATAAATTATGTTCAAATTTAGTGATATGTTCAATTTTATTTTTCTTCTTAATGAATAGTTAACATTCTAAAACTTCCTCAACATGGTAGTAGATGGAACAATGTTAAACTAAGAGGTAAATAATATAATATATCAAAAACATTAATAAATGTGACTGGTTATGTGTATTTCAATCCACAGTTATCTTATATTTTATTTTATGTCTCCTTTATACCACATCCATATGATTTTGGAATTATTATATTTTGATATCTTAAATATTTAAATGTTTTCCACCCACATCAATTAAAAATGTGAGCCTCCTCTAATAAATTTTTCCAACATATTGAGATATATAGATCGAACAAAACTAAATAAAAATAACTTATTGAATTCCATTTCCCTATCCTATAGTTTTTTCGTTCTAAAATACCAACCAATAAATTTTTATGGTTTAATCCAAAGGAGAATTCCCAAGGAAGAGGTAATTGTCATTATTGTTCCAATCTGAGTTACATTATTTATAAATATACTTCAAATATTAGAGAAAAAATTATAACCTAAAAAATTAAGTATCACTAATATATTTAATTTTTTCATTATAATGGAACAACCATTTTTCTACAATCTTTTTATCCTATATGAATAGTAATGTCATTTATGTGTAACTGTGGACTACAGTCTCTATGAAGTGATGTGAATCATTTTTCATTTCCAACATACATGGATGGTTATATGGATATATTTAATGAATAACTATGATATTTAATATAATATTATGCCACATGAATAATATATCTTGTTTTACATTTATTTTTTTCTATTCATTTTAATATGAAAACATTACTCATTCCTATATACGGACTACCTCCTCCACGAAGTCATGTAATTCATAGTTCATCTCCATATTATATAAAAGGAAATAAAAGTTTATATAATTAATAAATATGATATTTATAACTTGATTAATATTATTTATATAGTGAGACTATGTACATGGTTTATGGACCAGGATTTTCAAGTCGAAATATGCATGGGTAACAGAACTATTGACACCCAAATATCACATTTAATGATGTATTGATAGTACATGGTTAATTGAAAATTATAATGGAATGATATATTGTAATAAATGTATTATTATAGTCCTATTATATATTTATAATAAATATTAATTTATTATACATGATCAAAATAGAACAATAAAAAATATTCTGGGACCTGAGTTAATCATTTATTTTACAATATCATTTTAAATTTTAATTATTTATAATTGATTCTCCTTTATGGGAATTTTAAACTCTTTATAAATTAAATACCATATATATTAATACAATCTAGTTATTTATGGATTTTTACATTTTACTTTTATTATCCTCTAATTGATAATTAAAATAATAAATATTTGTTTTTAATGAAAACGCAACTATATTTCCTCTTTGATCAGTGGAGTTTTTCTTACATGTCAATATTATTTAAAAACAATTATCTGAATTTTATATTATAAAAAAAATTAATGTCATTTTAATTAATATTCTTCTTCAGTTTCAATGTCAGAAAAATTATTTTTTATATTGTTTTCCAAAAATGTTATTTATGAATTTTTGAAAAAAGTGTGAATGAAATATTTGTTATAATGTTAATAGCACTAATCGATTTTCCCACACTGATTAATATTGTTTGATTTTAATATTTTTTACATTTTTTTGAATTTATTTTTTTTATAAAACAACATTTTCAATATTTATGTAATTTTAATTTAAAATTTTAACAAATGATAATGACATTTGTTTCATGTTTTCAATGAGTGGTTCAAATGTTATTTTAATGTTTCTTTATCAATGTTAAAATATTTTAATATTAATTATGCTCAATAAGGATATTATTTATTGATATCATCCATGATATCATTATTGGTTGACTATGATTATGTTATTTAGAAATATTTATGTAACTTTGATCTTTTCAACCATGTATTCTTTAATGAATTGATGAATGTTTTTATAATATTGGAGAACATATATATATATATATATATATTTATTTTATGGGTGGATTTTTTAAATCCCACAAAAATATTGGGTAATAATTTATATCTATGGAGATAATACAAATAGCGTGGGTAGTGTATCTATTTAATGAATAAAAATAGATTTTCAAGTGAAACTGTCAAGAACCAAGCTGAGATTTCATCCAACCCATCATCTAACCCAGCACGTGACATGGCCCGAATGGTGTTCCTGAACCCCAAAGGCCAAGAACTAGTGTTAACAATCAATATACTCACAATAGTTATTATTTTCCCCAAATAAACAAGTACCAAATAAACAAACTAATGATGCATCAAAATAAACCACTGGATATTAATAAATATTCAACATATCCAAACACAAAAAACTGATTGAAAATAAATATTAAATATAAAAATAAAATTGTATGATGATAACTAGATATCCATGTGACCTCTTGATCACCACCATCCATAAAGACATCCTACTCCAATGTTAACCTAACCATAATCCATCACCTACAAAATAACATTGTTCTACCGATGCCATGTGGCACAAGTAGTATGTGAACACATAACAGGTTAGTAGGAAATCACCATATAGTAAACACATTCAATTTACCAAAAAAGAAAAAAAATTATTGTTTAAAAATCCAAAGAAAATAGGAATTAATTCATTTATGAAACCAAACACATCCATTTCTATTGATTCATTTTTAAAACAACACACACTACTTAACTTTTGCAAAACAAATACTCACTTTCCAGATCCCATTCAAAGATAAAGCACAAATCTATAACTAATCTAAATTATAATAATGTATTCATTAAAAAAAAGGAAACCAATTTGGTAGGAATAGCTACAAAACCCAATATTCAATAACCAACCCAATTAAACTGAACAACTAGGTAGTTACTCATAAGAATTTTCAGATCATCCCTTAGGAAAATCCCTATACATACTCAATTTGTTCTCACCTGTCTGCATATGGTGCATCTATACAATAACTAACCAACTAGCCTTTATAAACTAGAAAATATAGTACTATGTACCTCTTAACCCCATAAATTATAAGAGGTACCAATGCATCTAATTGTGCACGATAAGAAACCATAACTTAACCCCATTGATGACCCCTAGGAATCCCATGATAATAATTATTATAATACTTAGAAACAAATGGTATGGAAACCAAAATAAACAAAGTTATAAAATATGTTTTATTAGATAGTGTCCCATCCAAAGGTATAATGGAGTCAATGCCACATCATTCTCATGAATGAGCCATTGTAGAGGAATGCATCCTAGGATATAGTGGTTTCAATATATGATAGAAAACCATCGTAAATACACATGAAAAGATATCTTTTTCACGGTCATTATAAAGCACCAACATGGCCACACTATACATGTGTTTTCCAAACGATTTTTCCAAAAAATTCCAACATGGTAATTAGCCCCATACATCAAATGAGTTCTAAAAAAAATTCCAAAACATTACAAGATACCAATCAATCATTCACAATACTTCACTAAATATTCCACTTTTCCAGAAAAATAAACGTTCAATCTAAGAAATTATCATTTCAAACTCAAAAAAATTTACAATTTATTCAAAAAATGAACACAAAACACTAAATTCACAAGAACAATAAAAATTGTCCCTTTATTCCAAATAGTTACTCAAGAAAATCTCAAAAATCCAAATAGGCTTTAAGCTATATTTATGATAATGTATTTGAAAACCAAAAATTATATTAGAAAAATCCCCTTTATTGACATTCATAAATACACAAAATACATGAGGATATAGATTTCACACCACATTCACTATTTTTTTAATCAATTTTGTGAAACCAAAAAAATAATGCTTGTAAAAACCCAATGCTTCCATGAGCATAGCCCCTTCAAAATACACATTGGTATTAAAAAAATTTATTACACACATTAAAACCCATTCTCAACTCAAATAAACATTTAGAAATCCCAAAAATGAGGCATATAATAAATAAAATCAATATCATTATGAAAATATTCTTCTAATCTATATGTATTTTAAACCACATTAGAAAAAACCATTTTTAATGAGACATCATTTTCATTTAAAACAACACTACATGCCACAGAAAAACATCACACCATAAAATCCACCAATTTTAATATAAAATACCCACCTCCTAACCCAAACAATTTTCTATAATATAACCAAGGGAAAACATAAACGAAGGAACCTAATATTACTTAAAAAACACAATTTTAATTTTTTTTCAAACACGTAGCTCTTGTTTAACATAGGTATAATAAAATTATATTTTAAATTTTTTTTCACCCATAGTACATCATTATAACACCAAAACAACGCAAAATAGAATATCTCTTTCTTAAAAAACATATTTATAAATAATTTTTAAAGTTCAACAACCAAATGGAATATTTCATAATAGAAATCAGGGGGAAATCATAACTCGATGATGTGGGAACCGAACCAAACATAAGGAGAAGGAAGATCCCAGCCCAAGAGACAACCTGAACACCCTAACACCACTGAAAAAATCAAAAAATCATCACTCACTTTTAGGGTTTTTTCAATAGATAGTTCTCAACAAGATAACACCAAGGAAACAATATATGAGGAAGATAAGAAAATAAAATCGATCAAAAATCACAAGAAATAACCCTAGGAACATCCAGATGCATCCATGTAGTTTGGGATGAGATAGAGGATGGTCTACTAGAGCACCATGATTCACCTACGTTGGAGGAGTAGAGGAAAACCAGAAATATGGTTAAAATAATTGTGGGGAAAAATTGAAATTTTACATTTTAAATATATTAGTATGTCACATGGTTTGGAAGCATTGTTTGAAAAACTATTTTCCAACCATTCAATTCCAAATCGACAAGTGGGACACCACGAACATACTGGGTAAATTTTTTCTCAACCATTCACCATCCATGAAATATTCCACTACCTGATACTAGAACCAAAAATAAAGCTTTTCGCATGGTTTCCCTAAATGTGCACTAGGTGTGAACCAGGATCCTATCACTGAACTCAAGCCACCTAGTTTCCTGGGAAAATCCATCATAATTCACTAAATCGTTCGACAACTTTTTTATCTTTAATTATAATCCCAAAAAAATCTATTTCTCAAAAAACACAAAAATAAATATAGGGCTCAACCAAAACATGAAATTAAAATATCTGAATCCATAAAAAGAAAAAAATAAAAATATATCCCAGGTCAGGGTGTGAAAATTCCCCAAACCAAAAAACATTCTTCCCCAATAAATCCACCCACCTAATGTTAAATAAATATTTTATTTGAAATTTCAGATAAGAAGAACAAATCCATGAACCTCAGGGTGACCATTCATTTAAAAAGTCTCAATAGAAAATGTAGAAAGAAAACCATATAATGAGGAATAATAGGAGAACATGATAATGTTATAAGCTACATAAGAACTCATCTAAAACCACTGATATTGAAACCAAATTTTTTTGGCACCGACAGAGAAGACTCACCACATGAAAAACTAGGAACTCCCTACTCGAACCAAAAAAAACACACCCCACACAAGGGAAAACCCATTAGAGATATCCAAACCAATTAGATAACCAGAATATAGTCTAAAACAATTGATTCAATGGGATCCAAACATATTCTATTATGACCACAACTAAAATTGTATGTAACAAACACATGCCTAGTAAAATATAAGTGAAAATAACTAAATTAAGACCCACATTTAGATAAATATAACCACTCAGATCTTGAGATATTAAGTCCAAGACACATTTACAATGAAAATATAAACAAACAAAATTATGAAAACTAAAACTAGGAACCCTCAAATGACTCCACCTAACACTGGAGAAAATAACTAGGCCAAGGTTCCTCACACCCACATCAATTCATAACTTTGTTCGATCTTCGTCCTGAGGCCTGTCGAAAGAGACATGAAGACCGAAGCTTCCACTAATAAACAATTAGTCACAAATATCCTATGATAAAGAAATCTTCATCAATAAATTATACTTATAAAATTCATTTAGATGACCCGAACAGCCACAACGGCAACAAGTCGTTTCATTATGTTGAAAAGACAGTTTCAAATTCCCAAATCAACCACACTAAAAACATATGAGATATTCATCCAACGAAAAAAACAATGAAACCATTGAAGGATAATTCTTAAAAAATGTTTCTCTTACAAAAAACCTGTCACCAGATGGTGAACCTTCTTGAGAAACACCTACCACTGACTACACCCGAATATTCAGCTCAGCTAAGCAGGCCCCATCCACCTACTTTTTGAACTCAGCCTCACTGGATGAGAGAAATATCTGCATATTCTACGTTCAATTATTCTAAATTAAATGAGGAAATTTATATAGATATTTTGATGCTTTATTTATAGAGAGAGAATCTATCTCAGTAAAAAATCAAGATAGGCCTTCACTAGTCGCTGACCATGACAACTAATCAAGATCTATTCAACCTTGCTCCTTTTTACATCCTCAGGTATGAACCATTAGACAAAATAATCTATAAACACTTCCAACATCATCTCAACATACATTTATGATGAAGCAATAATCTTCCACTGATCAAAATATGGACCACCAAATAAACCCAAAACATCACACACTCTTACAACTTCAAGCATTCCCAGTAAACTGAGGACACGTTCAACATACTCAATCCATAACGCTCCCTCTAATAGACCATGATCACTATAATATAATGGAAACCCCAAGATGAACCAGAAATAGGATGATACCCACTTGAAATCATTGGATCCTTTCTGGGTAGCATACAATAAATAAAATTAAAACATAGGGCCAACATTAAAATCCCCCAAAACTCAACCAAAAGAGTAGATCAAGCCAAATTTACATGCTCATAAGCCCGAAAATACAATCAAAACAAAAATAATCTTTTAAAAAACAACTATTTCCATTCAATTTCATTCCTATTCAAATATCAAGTCAATTTATTCCTAACCATAACTCAATTTAAAATACTCTTCAGACACTAAACCCATATAATCACACCGTTAAACTATTCTACCTTGAAAATCCATTTCTCAAAAAACAAATTTTCTCTCTGAAAATAACATTGACACAAAAAAACAAACCCAAACAAACTACGCACATCAAAGAACAAGGATTATGAACCAATGAACAAGCATAACCAACTAACGTAGTTACTAGGTCATACTCTAAATAATAATCAACAACTAATAGGAACCTAAACAATGCACTCAGACTCTACATGGGACACTACTCCACGTGAGACAAGATAATATCATTGCTTCACCTCCCATATCAATCCACATCCATGTAAATGAAAGAAATAAATAAATTTAAACTCCAAGACTAACCATGGAAATTAGAGGTTCAAATAATTCATGGATTCATGAAATCATTCCCATACCTACCTACTATGTCACAAAAATCATAATTAATGATCTTCCTGACAGAAGAAAAAATGAGGTCCTATAATTATATGATTTTTTCATTAACCTACAAGGGAAGCCATCTAACCCATCATCTGACCCGACAGAATACATATCCCAATGGGTGTTCTTGATCTCCATGGGCTGGAAACTAATTTCATCAAACAATTTAATCATAATGTAAATTATTATTTTAAAATAAAATATGACCAAATTAAAAAACTGAACACAAATTATAACAAAACTCTTGATATATATAAATATTTAAATGATCGAGATACAATAATAGTTTAAAAAAACCGAAACTGAATAAAAAAATAAAAAATTTCCACACCAACCAAATCTCTATGTAAAATCTTAGTTACCACTATCCAAAAAGACTACCTGCACTATGTGAAACTTTACTTGAAAACTACACCATCAAAACAACTCAAGTATACTGACACCATGTGACATAAATAGGGTGTACAACATCATAGATGGAAATCATCACATTTTCCAAACATTTCATATCATGAAAAAACCCACAAATATTATTTTTAAATAAAACATTAAATGGGAAATAAATAATTTTAATCAACCATTAACAAAATTTCCCATCTTTACTTTTTTAGGAAAATACATACATCATTCCTTTTCAGAAAACATTCACATTCCCAAAATCATTTGAAATGCAATTTTGAAATATAAAAACAATCTAGATAATCAAAATGGGTTTTAAAGAATATAAAAGAATGCAATAAAGTTAGAACTACTAGAAAAACAAATATCCATCTAGCAACATAAATAAATATTAAAAAAATATTAGTAATCCATGAGAATTTCATGAACATAACTATAGAAATCCTTGGACATACACTGTTTGGACTCACATACCGATAGATGGTGAAAATACATGGTCAATAACCAGTTGGACTATCTAAATTATCCAATACAGTGCCATGTCCCACCTAGAAACATCAATTCTAGGTGGTATCTACTTGTCGAATCATGGTAAAAAAAACCAATCAATATACCCACTAGATGATTTCAAGGATTCTCGTGATAATATTAACAATAATAAAACAAGGTAACTCATGGTATAATATCCCAAAAATAGAATTCTCATACACAATACATTAGTGGTGATCCCATTCCACTGTCTAATGAACACAATTCCAAAGATTTCCCATGAATGAGCGAGTATAGAAGAACACATCCCACTTTCTAACTATTTGATGATATAAAAATCAAGGTTCACAAATACACATGAAAATCTTTTTCTTTCACAGTTATTATCAGACACATACCGAGTCTCACACACCCCAGTTTTTCAAAACCATTTTCCCAAAACAAGCTGACATTCCCATTGATCTCATACGTCACTTGAGTTCTAAAAAAAGTACAAACATGAAAAAATACAAATAAAGAATTCACATTACTTCAAATAAAGTAAACTTTTAAAGAGAGAAAAAAAGGTCCAAATTGGAATTCAACAAAACTAATTCAAATACATTTACATGTAATTGCCAAAATCTACACGAATGACCACATTCAATAAAAAATTTCCAAAAAGTTCTTTATACCATATATTTACTAAATCATATCGCAAAATTAATAAAATTCCTAAAGAATCTATTAAGATAAAATAATTGAAAACAAACCATTATAATATTCAAATCCCCTTTTTCCTATTTGGATACACAATCCAATTCCATTTGGAAATACAATTTTCACCACTTTTAGAATTCATGTAATCCATTTTAGAATACAAAAAAAATAACACATGTGAAAACAAAAACAATACCATGTGAATAGGCCCTTCCAAAATCACATTCACATTAAAAAAATCTATTACATAAAATAAAAAACATTCTCAATTAAAAGAAACTTTTTATATACCAATATAGAGGAACACATGAAATACAATCAATATCTTTTAGAAACCTATTTTATATTCAATGTCTATAGAAACCAATATTTTAAAAATACCATTTTTAAAAGAGACATATATTTCTATTAAATCATCAAAATAAGGCATACATAAACATCACACCAAAAAATCCACCCCTTTTCAAATAAAACACCAAAATCGCAACCAAATCAGAATTATATAATATAACTAGAGTAAAACATCACCCAAACCACCAAATTATATATTAAAAACTCAATTTTATTTTTATCAAACACCTTGAAATCATTTAACATAAGAGTATTCAATGGAACCCTTTTAAAACCCTTTTTTCTCATATTCCATCATATACACACCCAAAAATCATTCGATCACTTGAAAATCATGAAAAACACATAAATAAAAAATTTGGAAAGCATAACCATAAAATGTGATGTGATGGAATGGAAAATTATGGAATCACCTAAATCATTTATGTGTAAATGAAACCAAACATCTTGAGAAGTGTGATCCAAGCTCAAGAGACAAAACAAACACACTAACAATGAAGAAAAGGACCCAAAAATCATCCCTTTTCTATAGAACTGGTCAAAGAGAAAACCCTGACCAAGAAACAAAAAGCATCAAATAGAAGAAGAAAGGAAGGGTGAGAGTTGACCAAAAATAGAAATAAATAACATTATGAACCTTCAAAAATTATCAGTAGTTCTTGGCTAGTAATGGAGGGTCATTCACCTCCCATTAGTGAAACATTTTTCAGATTGTGGGAGGAAAATAGAAAATGGGATTAAAATAAAAAAAAGAAAAAATTGGAATTTCACATCCTTAAAAATCTAGCTAAGTATAATGGTTTGGACACATAGTTTGAAAATGCAGGTTCCATCCATGAACACCCTACTAGAGAATAGGGTCATCCTACATGATATGGACGCATGGTTTCGAAAACAATGTTCCAAACATGAAATAAGACATGAACCAATTCTATAACCAAATTGAATGCTTGCGACATGGTTTCTGTGACTATGTGCATGCCATGTGCCAAGCCCCTGACACCAAAGTAATGTCCAATGATTACCTAGGTGATGCCTCATGGCTTCCCCCTTCTGGCTACTAACCATGTTCTATTTGTTTCCAAGCCCAATACATCTATTTCACAACAAAAATTAAAAATATAATCCATGGATGAACATGAACCCCACCAGAATTTCAAAAGGAATGAATAGGTTGAAATAAAAGGATTTCCAAGGATAGTGTCTGAAATAACCGAATCCAAAATGGTACTTTTTATGCTATGTGATTATGATCATCAATTGATCCATGACTAATGAAATTATATTTTATTCTTATGAATACCCCACACATATAATGAAGTGTTATTGTTCTTCTTGTATGATCTAATGGATCATGATTTGTTAATATTGATTTATCACTCTTATGACTCATGTTTTTATAAATAACAAACCATTATGTCATGAATCATTAATTATGATCAATGAATTACTGGTTATAAACATTAAAAGTTATTATCATGGTATCAAACCATTATTGTTTTATTATATAAATATATGATCATCGATTGATATCACACATGTTTACCATTACAAATAATCTGTTCTCACAATTTTTTATTTTTTATTTATTTTAGATATGTTATAGAGAAATGTATTATTTATTAAAACTCTATGAATGGTACTATAAAGGATGAAATTATAGGATATGTTAAAAAATTTCATGATATAATTTTTTTTACCTTATCTCAAAATACATTCGTCCTTTATGGTTTTAGTGATTGAATTATTGTTTAATATATTATTTTATTAATTAAAAGGGTGAAATATTTTTGGGTATACATCTTGGGATTCCTCATTATGTCTTAGGGAGTTAATACTGGATAAAGTGTTTTCATCAACTTAATTCTTTTAAAAAAATGGATATTTCTTCAATATATTTATCATTGTTAATTACTGATAGTAGATTTATGGAATTCAGATATGTATTAAATAATTTGAATTTTAAAGTTTATTTTCCTTATTTTAATCATTATAATTATTAATGTTAATCTATTAATATTTACATTGGGGATTCAACCTCAAAAAATAAACATGATACTCCTATGCATACAGTAATTAGGATGAATATTTTTACATTCTAAACATGATCACGTATAGTAAATAATGAAACCTCATGAGAAGTCAATGTTTTTGGTGCATTTTATATAAATGTTTATTTTGGAAATATAATATTATTAACCATTATTTTGATTCAGTATTTTCATTATTTTATCTAGTGTCCTTGTACTATAAAATTTTTTTAGGTATATTTTTTATTCTGGAGTATTTAACCCATAGAAACTGAAAATATGTATTCTAATATGAGTAAATGTTGTAATGGATATCAAGGATTAACAAAAAGGAACAATTTATGGTTTTTAATATCTGTAGAAATAATGGTAGATCATATTGAGTGATAATGAAAATTTGGAAAAGGAAACATTTATATTATGGTTTACCTTCAATAATGTGGGTATAACACAATATCTTAGTGTCATTGGATTCTATAAATACTATTTATATTAATCAAATGAGCATCTAAATGATCACAAATTATTTTATAATTCATAATATTAACATATAGGTATTTAAACAAACGTAGAATGTTTTCTTGAGTTTTGTGACACATTTTAGTTTAACAATATTTCATGTGATAAGGTAGGGATAAGGTTTTTTTACATTTAACATAATGATATATCTAATGAATATATTTAATAAATGTTAATATAGTCCATCACCACATGGGATATGTTGGAATGATTATTCCAAATATTATTCTCTGCCAATTAAAAAATATTGAATATCCTATTGAAAATTTTATAATTTAAAGAAAAAGATTTTGAGTTTTTTACACTACATGTGATAGATTTGAAGATAAGTTTAGAAAATATCCACATCATGATAAATATACTTTTTTAATTATTAAATAATTATAAAATATACTATCTCATTGTGATAATATGGATTAATAAGCATCCAAATGCTGTTTAGTAATAAATAATCTACAGAAATAGTGTTTTAGTTTGTTTCATGAAATATCCATATATGGCTTTTAATATAGAGATATGGTTGTTTATAAAACTCTTGGATAACCCCTTGTAAAAATAGTAGTGAAAAATGATATCCCTTATCACGTTTTTTTGGATATGTTGTTTATGAAAAAATGGAATGTAACATATAATTTATAATGGATATTATTTTCCTTGATTTTGACCCACCAAATCATTTTCACGGGATGAAGTCATAAGCTTACACTGGATTTCAACAATGAGGACCAAGTTTTCAAAAAAACAATATATGCCACCAAAAAGTAAAATTCACTCAACAGAGGAATCCTTATTCTCATACATGATGATTAATAAGGATATTATAAATGGGTTATAAGTAGATTCAAATAAAAAAATGATTCCATCAGAAATGTTTTCTTCCATGTTTTGAAAATTAAAATCACCCATAAAAAGACGACATGATATTCCATTCTTGGGGACATTAAAGACAAACTATGTGGATAATTTATGGATATTACAATGAGAAGGGGATAACCATTCATGGAATGGACTGCAAAAAAGAAATTAGAAAAACAAATCATAAAGATGACATGAAAGAGAAGTCAAAGATGAGGGAAAATATAAAAGAATCATGGAAATATTATTAATAGATAGAAATGGCCATAAAAACCACCATCAGAATTTTCTTAATGAATAATATAAGGGAAAATGAAAGGAAAATGTATTATGTTAAATATATTTTCTAGAAACATCTTAATCAAATTCCATTCATATATAAATTTTTTATTAACCCACATAAATATTTCTCATAAAATAGTTTCTCTAAAATATTAAAAAATTGAAATGGTGTAGGAAATAATAATAATGGGTGTATTTGTAGTTTTGGTTTTAATGAGACTACACGATATGCCTCAAGAACATGGTATATTTTCAATTCTAAGAAATATCTCATATTAAGAGTTTATAAAATAGTTGTCTAATCTTAGAGAAAATGTGATCATTATTTATTATTAATTATTTTAAATTTTAGTATTTTATAATGAATCAAGGTTTCCTTGATCTAGGATTAGCTCAATTTTCAGTTTTATAGTCTCAGAAATACCACAGGGGAAAATGTTATATTTACCCAAGCATATGACCTCATATTAGGTTTTAATGTATACACTAGTCCTAAAGTGTGATGTTTTCACTTGGAATGATTTGAACATATGTTTCGAGTGTTATTGAGCTTCCAGAATAATATATTATGTAAAATATATTATGTTTATCTGCCAAAATATAAAATTTTATCTATAATTCCCTTCAACTAAAATAGATTTTATGATGAAATAATTAATTTTGTGGTATGTGAAAAAATATTGGGGTTTCACCTAAGTGTTTTATAATTTATGTTTTCATTTGGTTTTATATGTTTAATAATTTTTTATTGGAATTAAATGAATTTTTAATCTAATTAAAATAACATAATTAATTATTTAGTAAATTTTTTCAATTGAGTGGAATCCCAAATCACCTTATACATTTAATCCATTTATAGATGATAATCAAGGTTGTACATTAACAAATTAGGGATGAGTTGTGGTGGGGGAACTCCAATATGATTAATATATATAGAGTGTGAAACTCATGGAGGAATCATAAATGGTTCCCAACATGGACATTCTATTTTATACTAAATTCTCTATATCTAAGGATGTCGTCATTATTAATTTTGGATTTTTTTTGGGTGAAAATTTTATAATATATTATTGTTTTATCATTAACACGAATTTATTGATCCACATAAATTGATATTGAGGTATAATTTTAACACTTATGTTTTGTTTTATATTTTTTGATACTTTTTAATGTAGATAAACACTAGGTGGTAGACTAAGGAATCAATAGTCAGATTTCCCCCTCGATTGTAGAAGCATATTGATTAATTCTATAATTACATTATAATTTATTAATAATTTACCTTTAAATATAAAATTTATTTTGTATCATTCCTCATATCCGAACATGATTTAAAAATAACCATGATATGTTTTATTTAGATACTATTATATCAAGTGAATATAAATTTTATAATATCTTTATTAAGTTGGAGAATATAAATTAGCATACAAAATTAGGAAATATTTATAGAATTAAAAATAATGGTCATTTTTAATAAAAATATAATTATAAAATTAATTAAGTGTAGATAAATACCTAATAAGGTCATATTTTTTCTAAAAGGAATTCTAGTAAAAAATTTATTTCAAGTGTTTGGAAATTTTTTTAAGAATACAAATAATGTCATATAATGATAAAATATATTTTTATATGAATAATATATTGACAAAAATTATTAATTTATAAGAAATAATAATTATAATAATTGGTAATGACTAAATATTCATCTTCCAATAAAATTGTATTTCATTATATTTTAGTTTCCAATTTAAATCATAAATTCTAAAATTTTATAATTTTAATTTAAAAAATAGTTTTTGTATTTATCATATGAAATTATCAGAGGATGAATTTTGTTTTGGAATTTTTTGAATGATTAATTTTTAGGTGAATGAATTTGATAATATTTTTTTAATACCATGACTTTTATGATATCACTATCATGTAATCATGAAAAAAAATATCAAAAAATTTCAATAAATAAATATATATTGAACATGGAAATTTATAATTTTAAAATATTATTCTTTATTTATAAAACCTATGTTCATCATTTCGAACTGTGGAATTATTTTACTCCAATAAAAAAATTATTTCTCAATAGTGTTTTAATTTTAATAGTGACATAGTGAATTTTGTTATTGTATTCCTTAAAAAAATTATTACACTAATTTATCATTTATTGAAACAATTAGTATTAGGAAAATTAAAAAATTAATTTTCATCCAAAAAAATTATGCTTAAAATAAAATTATTCTATATTTTTTTACATTTTTTGTGTGTTTATATTAAAATTTATTTTTTGGCCCTATAATGTTTTACTGGATAAATCTATTGTCATATTTTATATATATCATTAAATTTTTCTAGTAATATCAATCTAAATTTTTGTAATTAATAAAAAATTCCCATGGTTAAAAAAGAGTAACCATGTTAAAAGTGATTTTTTTAAATAATTAAACTAATGCTAAAATAAAAAAATTAATTTAATCACTGTATCAAAATGAGTGGTTGAGTGGTTGATCAACCCATAATCATACCTTGATATTATTTTCCTTTTAAGAGACATTATACTTGAATAGTGACTAATAAATATTCATTACAACAATTTACACTCTTCTAACTTATAAAAGGAGACTTCCATCAGCCCTTTTACATACACTAAAAAATATTAATTCGTCTCAGTACTATACAATTTTTAACATCGAGAGATGACTTTATCATTTTATTTCATCCCTATGATGCAATTAAAATACCTAAATTCTCAATTTCCAAGGGGCCTTCTAAGATAAGGATCGACTGTAATCATGAGTATTAATCACTTTATAACATTTTTTCTTCCCTATCCATTCTCTAATAATTATATGTTTCCAATATAATGTAAATAAATAAATATTATTATTATACCAAATTGGTATTATGTTAATGTAATAACCATTATCTATCCTTCCCTCTTCATTAGAAAAATAAGAAAGTCATTCGTATATATATGCGGACTACAACCTCCATGAAGCGACATATTTCGTTATTGATAACCACCATACATTGAAGAATATAAAATTTTACTTAATTAAATAATATTTATTTTATAATATATTTAATGATATAAATATATAAATAACCTCTGACCTTGTTTTCATTCTATATAAAATATAAAATCATTTTTATGATTATTTTGACAACTAAATCCATGGAATATAGTATTTAATTTCATCACCACACTTCATGGATGATTATACGATTTTTAATAATAAATTTAAATGAGTTTTGTGTCTTGATTATTTTTCTTGGATGTTAAATTGGTCATGTTATTAAAAACCCCATCCAATTGAAATTTAAACTATTTCTCATGTTATGTGTAGACTATATCCTCGATGGAAGATGTGATTTTTTATAATAATTTTCTTCATAGATGAATATATAAATAATTTTATCTATAATTAATGTAGTAATTATTATATTACAAAATTTAAAATTATATAAATTTAGAAAAAATAAAATATTTTATTAAAGAAATTGGTTTATTTTGAAAAATTACCAGTGGAAATTAAATCACTGATTCCATCATTATAAATCATGATTAATACTATCATGAAGTAAAATTATTGATATTTAAATAATTATACATTACATAATTCATCAATAATGTAAATATAAGAACAAATAACTTGGTATCGAGTAATGGTATTCAATATCATTCTCTAAATTCATGTTTAAGAAAATAAAAAATGATAACATATGATGATGAAAAAAACTAATAATAAATAATAAATATTAAATAAATTATTATCACTAAAGAGTATATAGTGAAATATATTTTAATTTTTTTGAATCATGTTATTAATATGGATATTTTTATTATACCATTGGTAAAAGAGTCATCATAGAATTCAGGAATATAATGAAAGGGTTCGGTACGCTCAACTTCTTTTCCACAGTAATAATTATTTCTCTTTGAATATGGATTTACAAGATATTTTACTTATATCATATGATTATTTTATATTTATTTATACATTATTTTATTGGAAATTACATTTATTGTTTTATTCTTTCAAATAACTTCATGATATTACCAAAATTTTCAATTTTCTCAAAATGATCACATTCTATTCTATATCTATGTACACTCTTCCAACCAATGTTATTATTCTTATATTCAAATCCAAATATGTGTTAATATTTTTCATATTCATATTTCTCTTTATCAATTTTAAAATGAAAATTTTTCCCTTATTTTATGATGTGGGATTGAATAAATGTATTTTAAAATATCCAAAATGATTGTCCATTCTCAGTCCAACAATTCATCTTCCACATCACAATTTATTTGAATTATAGTTATTTAATTTATGTGGATTATTTATTAATATTTATTAACAAATATTGATTTAAAATTATTCTTGAAAACAACTCAGAAAATAAATATTTTTTATAGTGGTTGTTGACCTCTACTCGTTAAAAAATATTAGGAAAATGATTTTGGTAGACTATTTTGTTATTTCAGTTCCATTTTCCACTTTACCATAATCTTATATAATATTAATGTATTTTTTCTATTATTTTTTCTTTAAATAAAATTTTGAAATAACCCTTTTGATTCATTTGTTTTTTGTTATCAATTAAATTAATTTTAATATCACGTTATTCAACACTATTTGGAATAGATAGGAACCACATTCACTTTATAGGGGTTCTTCGCAATACGATATTATTTTGACTTAGTGTTTATAACAAATGTGTAATGATTTTAATTATGAAAAATATTGGGTTCAACAAATAACTAAGATATTTTGTATCTAATAAATCTTGAAGACAGTTGGTGTATAATAATTCTATGAAATTCTTTGGGTTTTATATAGCCCAAAAAATTTCAAGTTTGTAAAATCCTTCCATTATATTTTTTAGTGTATGATATCCCATCATTCAATGAAGATAGAGTGTTTACCTGATTAAAATCTCTATATTCATGGTATTAAGATTGGACATTATGTGATTAGATAATTTAATAAGATTTATAATGGATAGGATTTGGTTAGTTATATTTACAATATTGAGATTCACAATGATGTGGTTAGTTATGTTCATAATACTATATATAGACATGATAATTTTAAGTACATTTCAATTGTTAAGATATATTATTCACATTTTTATAACTAATTTCTATTTTATATACTAATGGTGTAATTCATGGGTCCCAAATATTTTTTTTATATTTAACTTTTAAGACATTGTATATTTTTGATCAATTCATATTATATATCCATCTACAAGGGATTATTGAAAATAATAATAATTATATATTATATTAAAAAATATATTTCACTCATTCTCATATTTTTCTCATAAACGTATGATCCAACCACTAATGGCATGTTGATAAGTGTTTCCTTTAAGGATTATTTGATCTCACCCATTTATTATGTTTCAATTCCCTAATATTTAATATTTATTATAACCTATGTCGAGTCTAGAAGTGGTAATAGTGTGGTTAGATTATATTCAAATGACCAATTGTATTATAAGAAGAGTTTATTACGTATCTAGTCCTAAAATAAACAGAACATTGTATTCATTATGTTGTGAGTTATAATCTTTAATTAATGTGTAATATAATAAATTCTTATCTTGATTCATCTCAATTGGTATAGTTTCTTGTGTTTAGATATATTTTTAAAGAAACATACCTTATTTTATGGGTTCGGGTCACCTTAGTTTTTATCAAAGTTGGGATTTGATATTATTTGGGATTGGTATTGTTATTTTTGGGGGTTATGATGAGATAATAATAGTGATATCCCTAAGGATAATTCTATATATATGGTAATATACATATGTTTGGTTAATGTAGGGACAATGTGTGGTTTCATAGAAATTAAATCCTTGTCCAGATATAAACATGTGGATAGAGGGCCTGGCAGAGATTCACAAAGGGTTAACAACCATGAAAATTATGGATTGGTTATAACTTGGTGTTCACCTAGGGATTTAAAAACAGTCATGTCAACACAACATGTTTGAAATTCCCAACAGATAAGCTTTAGTTAATAAACTTTATCATTTTGATCCATTAAAAAATATTTGATTAGATTTTTATGGTATCTATAGGGATTATTATAGGTAGTAGAATTGAATCACAAAGATTAAAACCTAAAACATTATAAGTTTTGGTACATATAAAATTTATGATTTATTCCTTTTATGTTAATCATTTTCCATTTGAAATATTATCAAATTATTATCATTTAATTCACTATATTAATGAATGTTTGGAGCACCTAGAAAATGAGTTAATAATATGTATGATGGGATGTATTATGTAAGTCTTAATGAGAAACCAAATGGTATAGGATTATTAATAAAAAATATTATTGGTAATTTTAATAAACTCTCACTAGATAAGAAAAAATAAATTCCATTTTATTCTTCATAATGCACCAAGGATGGAGAAACTCTCTATCTGGTTCTTTTTGGTGGTAATGTCATCCATTTGCTAATGGGTCTTACAACCCAATAATTTATTTATAATGGATAATTGATATAAATAAAATATTGTTTACTCCCTAGTTCTCAATGCCTGATATGGTTGTATTAGCTGGTTATCATTTGGAATGTGTGGTTTACCAATGGTAGGACCTAATTAATAATATGATGATAAATAAAAAATATGACACTATGGGATGGGATGATTTCAAGATAATATTCTTCAAAAAATATTTTACCCAAACTCTTTGCATGAAATTGGAGTGGTAATTCCTATATCAAAAAAAATTAAGATTTGATCTCACGTTATGAAGATAACTTTATGAGACTCATAAGGTATGCCTATAGTTCTATTATGAACACTAAATGAATGAACTATAGATTCTTTAGTAGATAAAGATAAATAATTGAGATGTGTTTTTTAAGTGATTTTTGTAACTATGAAAAAAAATTTCTATGTGAAATTAAGGTATAGATAGATGTAGCACATTGTTATTATTATGGAGATAAGAAAAAAGAGTATGTTTTTTAATGGATAATAGAATAATAAATATCTTGGTGGTAAGAATTTCTAACTTCCCACAAGACATGAATATGGGAAAACAAGTGAGATTTTTGTCTAAAAAGAATAATATGTTTCAAGTGTGGTAGAGTAGGCCATGTTTCACACAACTATAAAAGTAATATGAAGAGGTTTATTAACTCAACATGGGAGAAACATGCAACAAGAAAATTTATCTCACACATTAATGCATTAAAATCATGGAGTTTTATACACTATTTAAATAAATATCTTAATCCAAGGGATGTTATTGATAACAGACCTATGTAACCTAAAAGACAAAATGTAAAATGAAGTGAATATGTAATAACTAACCCTAAAGTAAATAATGATAATTAAGGCACACTTTCCATCCATTCTAGATGTATGGATGTCTTGAGATATTTTTTAAATGAATCCTAGTATAAATAGTTTACTTTTAGAGAGCATTGATTCAACAAATAAATGATTTTTTTATAAATGGAAACTTATAGTTGTGTGATTATTGAATCCTAATATGATGTATATGAGAATATTAGTCATTTATTAATTATTACGTTTTCTTTTAAAATTAATTATAAATGGTTTTCTAAGTAGAATCTATAATATTTAAAAAAAATAAGTTAATTTAAATTAAATTTTCAAACCAACCAATGGTCACTTATTAGTGGAATTTTGACTATGAAATATCTTGGAAACCGGTTCTATTATAGTATTCATGATAATGGATTCATATTTCAAAATATTGAAGAAAATAAATATTTAGGATAATCCTATTCAAGAGAAATGGTAGGTTTTATAAGTACATGTGGGTTATATATATCTAGAAATTATATCTTCATTCCAAAACATATAAAATTTTTCCTCATTGAAGTATCAATTAACATTTCATGGAAAAAATAATTTATTGTGGGACAATGTAACACCCCAATAATTTATTATTAATTTAAATTGAAATTAGTACACTATAAAATATCATTCTTCATAAGAAACATCAAACAAGATAATAAAAAAATTATTGTTATTGATATAAAATTATTTGAAGTTGTTTTCATCATTTTAATGTTTCCATTGAGGTGTAGAGAATAAATATGGTTAGAAATATTTTTTAATATAGGCAGAAATAAAAATACTAGTTTATTTTTAATAGTGATTAATTGATGAAAATCCTGTACTATTGTTAATATAAAAAAGATTCATATTATGCTTAAAACGTTATTGGACGAGAAATAACATTTTCTATGCTAAGAAATTTCATATAAAAATAAATGAAAACAAATAATGATAAAATATACTATTTATAGGAATAACATATTAACACTAATTCAAATATTATATGAAATGTGAATTAGAATTGGTAATTTTAACATTCTCATTCTCAAAAAAAGCATTTCCTTATAATATTTTTCAATTTGATCTTAAATTCATAAATTTTAGAATGTTAATTAAAAAAATCATTCACATCAATATTAACATATGATGAAATTTTTTTATCATATGTCTAATTTATATTTCAATACTAAAAAATATAGTTTTTTCAAATACAATAAATTTTATTTTTTTACTCAGAAGGCCTAGGAGAAATTCAAGCTCACTCCTAAAAAAATTTATTTAAAAATGAAAATACAGTCTGCATTACAAGGGAGGTTTACATAACCTAGTAAAAAACGTTCCACTAACATCTGCCTCAATAAGATGCGTGAAACAATCAAGAAAATGAAAAGACCAATCCGATGCAGATTCCACTATTGCTTTCTTTGACAAGGCATCATCAACCTGATTAGCCTCCATGTAAACATGTGTCACATCGAGAATGAGACCACCATTAAGTTGTAAACACTCAATTTATAAAGGTAACAACACCCATGGAGCATCCCTGGACAGGCATCTAAGAAGATCAGAAACCACCATTGAGTCTAATTCCAACCACAAAAAACACAAACCATGATGCACCTCATAAGTAATCGCATTGATCATCACCCATAACTCCGCTTAAATGGCATTTCCTTGTCCAATATGGTGATAAAAACATGCCTTAATGAAGCCTCGATAGGTGCGGAAGACACCACCACAACCCGAAGGCCCAGGTGTGCCAGAGGTTTCCCCATCCACATTGACATTCACCCAAGACATAATGGGAGGAATCCATCTCACTGACTTCAGAACCAAGGGATTATTAATCCTGCTAGAAACACCAAAATTCCTAGAGATAACATGATTATACATGTTATTATTCATGAATCTAGTATGCACTTTGGATGCATTGCACACAACCCTGTGTATAGACCTCACACTAGCCTGAAAGGTAGGTTTAACAACCTCAACCACCAAAGCATTCCGGGCCTTCCAGATGAAGCCACAAGTGGCCGCTGCTGCAACCAGAGAATATTCCCAGTCTACTCACTGCACCGCGCAACAAAAATAGAGTCTATACAGCCCACCAAGTTCTGCAATTGCAGTTGTCATCCGGTTATATCTTGGATATAACTCCAGAATCTGCATGAAAAAACATAGAATAAGAAAGTGTTCTCAATCGATTCCTCAGCTGAAAAATAGATTGGACAGGCTAATTCAAGGTGAATTCCATCCATCTTGAGAAGGTTCTGCACAGGTAGCCTACCTTTCAAAATTTTCCAAAGTATCACAAAATTAGAGGGTGGAATGATGTAGTTGCGGAAATCCCAGAGCCAACAGGGGGTGGTAATATTCACATCACACATATAATGATAAAGGGCTCGTGTGGTGAGATAACCTATGACACCCAGCTTTCATATGAGGGTGTCTCTGTCAATACACTTATAACACTAAATATTAGCTTGAATCTGAGCAGGGAGGAAGTCATAGGTGGTCCTATATGCTTATTGAATATTAGCAATTGAAGTGTATCTCAAGGAAGGTGGGATATCAACATCTTCATGTATTGGCCTACACAACCAGGGAGTCCTCCATGCATTCAAAGGGGAGTCCCTACAAACACAACACCTGGTAGAGAGCATGAACATATTAAAAGTAGATTTTAGAGCAGTCCAGAAAAATGAAGACAAGTGATATGAATAATCATTCAGATGCTTAGGGATAAGCCTAGGTGAGTTAAACTTAATCGAGTTATCATTGGGGGTGACAAATTCCATGCAATCATGCTGAGAAAAGCCTCATTTAAGAGACCAAAATCCTTTATTCCTAACCCGCCCATATCAACAGGCTAAATACATTCCCTCCATGCCACAACAATCAACTACCTTTCATTAATGGAAGCAGTCCATATGAAATTCCTGATGAGCCTTTGACGATTTTTTATCAGAGCCTTGGTCCATTTATAGATTGAGAACCCATAAACAAACATAGAAGTAATCACCGAATTGTCATGGTAGATTCTCCCATCCTGAGACATAGCTTTCCCTTTCCAAGTTTCCATTTGAGTAGTGATATGGGAGAATATGGAGTCAAGGTGTCATCTCTTAACTCTACCCCAAAAGAGAGGAACTCCAAGATAATTAAAGGGAAATAATCCCTTCGTCACCCCAAGAATCCATGTGACCTTATTTTTCTTCCTGATGGTCACCCCCTCTCCATAGACAACAAAAGTCTTCTGCCAACTAATGGCCTGCCCAGCCACATCCACATAATGCCTAATGATGTACTTTATTGAAGACACAGTCCCTGAGATTTCCTAAAAATAATAAAAGGATGTCATCATCATAGAAGAGATGATTAGGAGATAAAAGATCCCTCCCAGCTTTAATCTAACTGTAAATACCATCATGAACAAGACTGTTTAGACAGAGGCTCAAGTAATCCTTAGCAATGGAAAACAAGAGCCCAGATAGGGGATCCCCCTGCCGAAAACCTTTGGAGCACTTAAAAAACCATTGGGGAACCATTTACCAGGATTGAGAGCCTGGAACCCTGAAGAATGGAATGAACCAGACTAATGAACTTTGAAGAAAATCCATGCATACTAAGAATAGACAATAGAAAGCTCCATTTCATGGTGTCAAGGGCCTTGGAGATGTCATTCTTCACTGTAAGATTACAATGTTTCACCTTACTTTTCATGACATTAATGAATTCAGAGGCAGTGAAAATGAATGATTGAATGTTCCTGCCCGAGATAATCCCAAAATGATTCAGGGTGTTGATTCCATTAACCACAATACCCAATCTCGTAGAAATAATTTTACTGATGATCATGGGAACGGTATTTCCAATTGAAATCAGTCTGAAATCCTTAATATAGACAACATTATCCTTATTAGGAATAAGAGAAATGAAGATAGAATTAGTACCAGAAGACAGGAAAGAAGTGAGAAGTAAATCTATAACTTCATTGATAACCTGATCATGAATAAATTACTAATTAAACATGAAAAACTTGTAAGTAAAACCATCCAACCTTGCCGATCTATCAATATTTTAGGAGAACAGACCTTCCTTGACCTCCTTTACCCCAGGTGGCTCAGCCAGAGAGGCATTAATCTGATCATCAATACTTGTGGTGATATTGTTAATAATAATATGTGTTCTATCAGCTCCATTATTAGAGTAGATATTAGAGATGTAACCAATAACCACATCAGATATTTCATATTCAGAAGTGAGGAAAGTTCCATTATTGTTGAGGGCAGTAACTCTCCTCCTGATCATCCTTTCATTGAGGAGTCTATGAAAGAAGCTGCAGTTTCTATCCACTTATTTTAAAAATTTGAAATTATACAAAGACTTGGACAAATTTTCTTTAGTGTTCAACAACCCATCAAGCTTTGAGAAGGCCTGAATCTCATCAGTAGAGGGCATTGAGTTCAATTGATTGATATTCTGGCAGTGTAGAAGATGATTTTCCGCAGTCTTGATGTAACAACCCAAGATTTTATGAAAAATATTCTTTTTAATTTCACTAATGTCTTGTGTTGTACGCTACACCAATAGGAGCTTGCACAACACGCATCCTTGACGTGCCTTGCATTACACGCAATCGCAACCTTCCTCGATAGCGTGTGTGGTACGTAATACTGAGTTTCACGAAACAATGATATGCTATTAAAATATTATTGAAACTAGCCGTTATGAATAGTAATAACTACTTTTAAAATTTTAGAAATTTTAACTCTCAAAATGGACTTCATTTTTGGATTCGTAGTATCGAATTTAGCCTAAGGTGGAATTTTGGTACTTTTCGGATAACTTTCATATTCTGATGAATAGTGAAAATTACTAAATTATAATTAAAAACAATTTTTTTAATCAAAATAATTAATAGTGATAAATCATTATTTTGAGTGGTTTTAAAGTATATTTAGAATATATTTTTACAATTTAATACAATGTTGGTCATTGGATGTAATTTCACATTTAAACTAGACATAAACAAGTGTCAATCTTTTGATAGATATTGTTTCTTAAAAACACGCTATTTGTTTTAACAGCGGGATTTAATTATAAAATTAATTAATGCAACTTATATGTTGGGAATTTTGTAAAATAGAAATTATTTTTTAATTCGGAATATCAATTATAGCTTAGGATGAAATTTTGGCATTTTTCTGAAAAACTTCAATTTTTGATGAATAGTGAAACCACTAAGTGATAGGTTAAAAACTGAATTTTGCATAAAACTTAATTTTACCGCTTCTATGAATGGAATTTCGAAAATCCGAGAGACATGGTTAATATCAAGGACTAAAATGTGGTTCAATGAGATGAAAATAATTTTTTGGTGAATAGTAACTTTTTACTTTTTTTACCACGGTTAATAGTAAATAAGGTAACTAAGGATAAATATGATATTAATATTACCCTAACACATGTCCTAATTCTATTGTACAAGTGTAATTCGACCAAAAACAAACTTAGGAATAAAATATGACCATTTAGGCCCACTTGGATTAGATTAGGACATTTATTATTAATTTATTTAAAGAAAGGTTAAAATAGTTAAAATCAAAGTTTAATAAGTAAATGATTTTTAATATTGGGTTATACATAAGATAAATTCGATTGTAAATATTCATTAGAAAGCTAAAACGATTTCCTACATGATGGTATTTTATTTGTAATTTTTAGACATAAAATAATTTAATTTATTTATGACACAACGATGATGCAGTAATTATCTTATTAATGAAATATTGACATAATTGATGTTATAAACACCAAAATAAATGTAATTTGAGATTTTTTATGAATTCCACTAATTTTCTAGGTTACTATGATATATTAATGTTGATTTAATCAACTTGGTTCGAAAATTTAATTCTGTTATGACTTTCACAAAAATCATATATCAAATAGTGTCAAAATTGACACAAAATAGTTTTTAAATAAAATATTATATTATTAATTGTTATTGTATTCCTAAAAATCTAAGGTTCGGACAAATGACTTAGATAAGGATATATATATTAATAATAAACAATTTGGGGTTCGTTTTGCATGTTATAGTAAGTGTATTAACCATATAGTGAAAGAAAACAAAAAGACACGGTAAAAGTTAAATTATTTAACTTAGAGTTAAATCTAATTGATAAGGTTAAAATAATACCCTAAACTTGTCTAAATCCTATTGGATGATAGGATTTCGACCCATCCCCACTTTATCTTCGAAATAAGACCCTTTGGAACCATTATAAACCGATTTTGACTTTAATATAAAATAATATTTTGAGATATTTCTAAGGTGCCCCTCTCCTCCCCTATAAAAGGACACCTCCTCCCCCTCCTCCTCACACCAATTTGAGCACTCAAGCTCGGCCAACCCCTGCCAATTTCTCCTCTCCACTTCCCTAGCAACATCCTAGAGGTTCTGGTCTTCCTCAAAGACCAATTTTAGTGCCCTAAGAGGAGGTCTCAAAGAGGCACTTCAAAGAAGAGGTAATTACCGTTACCAATTCTTTCATCTTTATTTCTTCTTCCACTTCTTCTTATTAGGTTGTTTCATTATGAAGTAATAACATCAGTATCACTCATATACTGATATGTTATTATAAGTATGAAACAACCCTATTTCACCATCTATCCATCCTACGGAAAAAGAAATCACCGCGCGTGCGTACGTACGGAATACCGTCTCCACGCCGTGGTGTAATCTATTTTCCACCACCACCTTACATGGATGGGTATAATGGTGTAAAGAATAACTATACATAGTTATTACAACATCATATTGATTCTGATATATTGTATAATCCACTCCAATTCAATTCAATATTTATAGAAATGATATCATCGCTCGTGCGTACGTACGGAATACCGTCTCCACGACGCGATGAGATTCATTCTCCATGTTAACCATTTAAGAATGATTATAATGTATATATAAGAAATAATAATGAAATATATGACATTATAAAGCTACTGGATTTATGTATATATATACATATGTATGTCATCTACTTACTTCAATTTCAAGACAATAAGGAAAGGAAAACAGCGTTCATGCGTACGTACGGACTACCGTCTCCATGAACGGTGTTTTTCATTTTATTTATCTACCTATTATATATATATATACGGAATATATATGATATATAAATCATATTTTATATTCTGGAAGTAAGTAAATCATGATATAAGTAATAATGATATCAAGAACAACAAGTCAAAACACCTACGATAAATGAAACGATTTTACCCAAAACGCTTCTTTAACATGGAATTTACAAAAGAACGGGTAATATAATGTCATAAGTGAACCATATATGATATCATAACAATGAATATGATTCTGTAATAAGTCAATAACATGATTTAAATCATTATACAGGAGGTTCGGACACTTACAAAGCAATTCGGACCTAAGGTAAGGGAAATATCACAATCTCATTTTTATCTGAGATTGTTTATTTGTAAGTATTTACTGGGGTGTATTTTATCATCCACATCCATGTATCATCAATATGTAATATTATTTCCATCCATCTACAATTGTTTAAATCCATTTTTACCCTTCGGTGAGTTTTTAGTAATATGTATGAAAGGAATCTTTTGTCGTACGAGGTACTTTTTGACTTTTCCGACAAAAGTACGAAGAATGTTTTTTTAACTTATACGGCACGAACGGATTTATACTGTTTTATAAAGCCTTATTTTCATGAAGCTTCCTCTAAAATATTTCATGACTATTTTCAATAAAATCTCTTTCTTTTAAAATTGCATGATGTTTTGAGAAAAGAAATTGATTTTGAAGAAGAAAGGATATTTTCCTCAAGAATTCAATTCAAGTGTTTTATCAAAATTATTTTCCATATAAGATAATAAAGGGTTCTGTTTCTATCCATATTTTTACATTGATTTGACTATTTTGTGATGGAATTATATTTATGAATTCCTTTATCTTATATGAATGGTTTTATGATGTCATGTTGTTTAAGAATCCCATTTTTATTACATGGGTTATGCAATGATGTATGATTTATGATTTTGTGGCACACATAAGAAAGGATTCATTAAGAGATGGGTGGGACCTATATCTCCCTCCAATGCATTGGGTAAAGATTTCATATCTCATGAGATAGACATGGCTGGAATGGTAGGTTATACCGGTTCAGTGAAACAGGACTGAAACGAGGATTACTCGATTCAGAAAGGGACTTTGTCCACTAAGATAGTCTTGTCAATGAGTCTTGACTAACAAGAAATGATTCTCTATGATTATGTGTGTATGCCACTAAGTTTCAGGTTTTAAGTTATGATTATTGGGATTTCATTTCACTTCGATGATTTATCCCATGATATGATATTATGAGCTCTTTTGCAGGTTAAGATTTCCAAAAGCTATGTTATTATGTATATGATGTGATTGATATTTCTTTTGTTTACCCTTACTGAGCATTTGAGCTCACCCTTTTATGTTTTCTTTTCCACAGGATATAAAGAAAGGTTTTAGGTAAAAAAAAGGAAGATCTTTGTGGGAGATTTTGAAGATCTTTCACCAGGATTAGAAGATTACGTTCCGAGTTTCCAAAGACACTAAACTATTACGATCCTTGTGTGTGTATTTTTGTTCTGTATTAAGTATTCCGCAAAAGTAATGTAATGTCAATGTACGTCAAGATACGGGTCTCTACAGTTTGTATCAGAGGAAAGGTTTAGTCAACCTTTGGAAACTAGGACGCGAAAACGTTAGTAAGATCCCTAGAGATATTTCTAAGGTATGTCTAGGGATTCCCCTAAGGATAAGTATACGTAAAGTATATAGTTCTAGAACTATGGTAACGATATTAGATTAAACCAAAGATGATAGATATTTAAGTTACTCCCCCTTTATTACGATTTTTGCATCTAACACTATTCTGTTTGGGTTTTAGAAAATGGCTGGAAACAAGATGATTCACAATAATGGAGGATATGATGGACACTGGAATGATATTCTTCATGAGCAACCAAATGAAATGGGATTTGGATGTCCAAACATCATTATTATGCCGAATCAGTAATCTCACAACATGATCAATAATGTAAAATTTGGTAAGTTTCCTGACTCGACTAATAAGAGAAAGATGGAGTTCCATGATGATCATAGAGGAAAGAAAGTTCAATTTCCCCTATGTAAATCATGTAGGAAGAGGCATCAAGGAGAATGTTTCAAGGGAACTAGAAGATGCTTTGGGTGTGGAAAAGAAGGACACAAAGCAAGTAAGTGCAAAGGAAAAGGGTCGGTTAACACCATGGATGAGGATAATGGTATTGCTACGACATCAAAAATGGTTAAGTGTTTTAAATGTGGAATGTATGGGCATTATGCAAAAAAATGCCCTAAGGGAAAGACTCATGAAGAGAATCAGTATGGTCATATGGGTAGTATTTATGTGGATGATGATGAAGAGACTACAAATGATATGTGAGATGAAAGAATTTTTGAAGCTCGGTCAATGGTTTGAGAATGTAGTGGCATGATTACATGTTTATCATGTGTAATTTTGGAATAAAGAGACATCTATGGATTGTTACATTGTTGTCTTTCCTTGTGTTTTGAAAGTATATGATTAATGTTACCAGTATCCATGAAAGGTTATTCAGATATTTTTGGAATGTAGATGATATGCGCATAATGAAGGGATAAGGAGAAAATTAAATGTTTGATAGTATTCATGAGCTCATGATTGATATAAGGACTAAGTGATATCATGGATTGAGTATATAGAATTTTGAGGATTTTGGTATGTGGAAAGTGTTAACTTTTAACTGCATTCATGTTTTCACTAAGGTATTCAAGAGAATACATGATTAAGGACTTTGAATGTTTAGAATGTGACCAACAAAACATATCTTATGATATATGGGGATCAACAATGGTATTAAATCTCTGGTAATCGTTTTCACTATGTTATGAGAGTGGACTGCAGTATTATGGATAAGCCTAAAGATTGAAATGGATTATGTTGGACATAAGTGATTATTGTTTAAGGATAAAAGTTTTTTTTCGATATTATTGATGGGATGTTATAGTAATGTAGTTTTAGAAAAAAGGACAACCTGCAGGACGGGCGACAGCCCATCGCTTCGGACAAGGCTGTAGGAATCGAACCCACAACCGAAGTGCGACTAGCCTTTATCGCCTACCACTGACCTACAAGAAGTCCCTGTTTAGTAGAAACTAGTCTTATTATATTAAGCAGTATGATATATGAAGTATAAGTCCATTTTAGGAACTATATATGATTAATCTCACTATAGAATGACTTATGTATATTTAATAACTTTTGCTTACCTTTTGTTTGAGACAGATGGAATGACCCGTCATTCTATCACATGATCTTCTAACACTTCACGAATAACAAATTCAACTTCATTTATTTAAGAGATGAAGTGGAAATTGTTCAAGGCACGAACAACAGTGAGATTGTACCAAAATAAAGTAAGTATTTATTCTAATTCAAATTCTTTAACTTTAGGGAAATGATCTTGAAAACCAAAAATGTTGTCCTAGTTCTCTTATACCTGATGAATCAGATGGTACCTTAGATCGTCACAAATTTATGGATTTGTGATTACTGGCTTTTCCATAGCCATGTTCTCTACCACTCTCCATCAGAACATGATGGTTAGATTTCTCTTCCATATCCATATTTTCACCTATGTGGAAACCCAGTGATTAGTTTATTTGGGTAATCGTTACATTTCATACTTTAGTTTTTAAATCCAAGTTTTGGTATTCCCTTTTACGATGTGGGTTTCTATTATAGAAACATTCGAATAGTAAACCATTTATAACCCCGACGAATTTCGAGGGCGAAATTCATTTTAAGGGGGGTAGAATGTAACAGCCCAAGATTTTATGAAAAATATTCTTTTTAATTTCACTAATGTCTTGTGTTGTACGCTACACTAAAAGGAGCTTGCACAACACGCATACTTGACTTTCCTTGCATTACACGCAATCGCAACCTTCCTCGATAGCGTGTGTGGTACGTAATACTGAGTTTCACGAAACAATGATATGCTATTAAAATATTATTGAAACTAGCTGTTATGAATAGTAATAACTACTTTTAAAATTTTAGAAATTTTAACTCTCAAAATGGACTTCATTTTTGGATTCGTAGTATCGAATTTAGCCTAAGGTGAAATTTTGGTACTTTTCGGATAACTTTCATATTCTGATGAATAGTGAAAATTACTAAATTATAATTAAAAACAATTTTTTTAATCAAAATAATTAATAGTGATAAATCATTAATTTGAGTGGTTTTAAAGTATATTTAGAATATATTTTTACAATTTAATACAATGTTGGTCATTGGATGTAATTTCACATTTAAACTAGACATAAACAAGTGTCAATCTTTTGATAGATATTGTTTCTTAAAAACACGCTATTTGTTTTAACAGCGGGATTTAATTATAAAATTAATTAATGAAACTTATATGTTGGGAATTTTGTAAAATAGAAATCATTTTTGAATTCGGAATATCAATTATAGCTTAGGATGAAATTTTGGCATTTTTCTGAAAAACTTCAATTTTTGATGAATAGTGAAACCACTAAGTGATAGGTTAAAAACTGAATTTTGCATAAAACTTAATTTTACCGCTTCTATGAATGGAATTTCGAAAATCCGAGAGACACGGTTAATATCAAGGACTAAAATGTGGTTCAATGAGATGAAAATAATTTTTTGGTGAATAGTAACTTTTAACTTTTTTTACCACGGTTAATAGTAAATAAGGTAACTAAGGGTAAATATGATATTAATATTACCCTAACACATGTCCTAATTCTATTGGACAAGTGTAATTCGACCAAAAACAAACTTAGGAATAAAATATGACCATTTAGGCCCACTTGGATTAGATTAGGACATTTATTATTAATTTATTTAAAGAAAGGTTAAAATAGTTAAAATCAATGTTTAATAAGTAAATGATTTTTAATATGGGGTTATACATAAGATAAATTCGATTGTAAATATTCATTAGAAAGCTAAAACGATTTCCTACATGATGGTATTTTATTTGTAATTTTTAGACATAAAATAATTTAATTTATTTATGACACAACGATGATGCAGTAATTATCTTATTAATGAAATATTGACATAATTGATGTTATAAACACCAAAATAAATGTAATTTGAGATTTTTTATGAATTCCACTAATTTTCTAGCTTACTATGATATATTAATGTTGATTTAATCAACTTGGTTCGAACATTTAATTCTGTTATGACTTTCACAAAAATCATATATCAAATAGTGTCAAAATTGACACAAAATAGTTTTTAAATAAAATATTATATTATTAATTGTTATTGTATTCCTAAAAATCTAAGGTTCGGCCAAATGACTTAGATAAGGATATATATATTAATAATAAAAAATTTGGGGTTCGTTTGGCATGTTATAGTAAGTGTATTAACCATATAGTGAAAGAAAACAAAAAGACACGGTAAAAGTTAAATTATTTAACTTAGAGTTAAATCTCATCAACCCTATATCATCTAAGTTAAATAATTTAACTTTTACCGTGTCTTTTTGTTTTCTTTCACTATATGGTTAATACACTTACTATAACATTCCAAACGAACCCCAAATTGTTTATTATTAATATATATATCCTTATCTAAGTCATTTGGCCGAACCTTAGATTTTTAGGAATAAAATAACAATTAATAATATAATATTTGATTTAAAAACTATTTTGTGTCAATTTTGACACTATTTGATATATGATTTTTGTGAAAGTCATAACAGAATTAAATGTTCGAACCAAGTTGATTAAATCAACATTAATATATCATAGTAACCTAGAAAATTAGTGGAATTCAAAAAAATTCTCAAATTACATTTATTTTGGTGTTTATAACATCAATTATGTCAATATTTCATAAATAAGATAATTACTGCATCATCATTGTGTCATAAATTAATTAAATTATTTGACGTCTAAAAATTACAAATAAAATACCATTATGTAGGAAATCTTTTTATCTTTCTAATGAATATTTATAGTCGAATTTATCTTATGTATAACCCCATATTAAAAATGATTTACTTATTAAACATTGATTTTAACTATTTTAACCCTTCTTTAAATAAATTAATAATAAATGTCCTAATCTAATCCAAGTGGGCCTAAATGGTCATATTTTGTTCCTAAGTTTGTTTTTGGTCGAATTTCACTTGTCCAATAGAATTAGGACATGTGTTAGGGTAATATTGATATCATATTTACCCTTAGTTACCCTATTTACTATTAATCGTGGTAAAAAAAAGTAAAAAGTTACTATTCACCAAAAAATTATTTTCATCTCATTGAACCACATTTTAGTCCTTGATATTAACCGTGTCTCTCAGATTTTCGAAATTCCATTCACAAAAGCGGTAAAATTAAGTTTTATGCAAAAATTCAGTTTTTAACCTACCACTTAGTAGTTTCACTATTCATCAAAAATTGATGTTTTTCAGAACAATGCCAAAATTTCATCCCAAGCTATATTTCATATTCCGAATTCAAAAATGAAGTCTATTTTACCAAATTCATAACATAAAAGTTGCATTAATTAATTTTATAATTAAATCCCGCTGTTAAAACAAATAGCGTGTTTTTAAGAAACAATATCTATCAAAAGATTGACACTTGTTTATGTCTAGTTTAAATGTGAAATTACATCCAATGACCAACATTGTATTAAATTGTAAAAATATATTCTAAATGTACTTTAAAACCACTCAAATTAATGATTTATCACTATTAATTATTTCGATTAAAAATGTTGTTTTTAATTATAATTTAGTAATTTTTCACTATTCATCAGAATATGAAAGTTATCCGAAAAGTACCAAAATTTCACCTTAGGCTAAATTCGATACTCCGAATCCAAGAATGAAGTTCATTTTGAAAAATAAGATTTACAGAATTTTAAAAAGTGGTTATTACTATTCATAACGGCTAGTTTTAATAATATTTTAATAGCACATCGTTGTTTAGTGAAACTCGGTATTGCGTATTACACACGCTATCGAGGAAGGTCGCGATTGCGTGTAATGCAAGGCAATACAAGGATGCGTGTTGTGCAAGCTCCTTTTGGTGTAGCGTACAACACATGACATTAATAAAATTAAAAAGAATATTTCTTTATAAAATCTTGGGCTGTTACATTCTACCCCCCTTAAAATGAATTTCGCCCTCGAAATTCGTCGGGGTTATAAATGGTTTACTATTCGAAAGTTTCTTTAATAGAAACCCACATCGTAAAAGGGAATACCAAAACGTGGCTTTAAAAACTAAAGTATGAAATGTAACGATTACCCAAATAAACTAATCACTGGGTTTCCACATAGGTGAAAATATGGATATGGAAGTGAAATCTAACCATCATGTTCTGATGGAGAGTGGTAGAGAACATGGCTATGGAAAAGCCAGTAATCACAAATCCATAAATTTGTGACGATCTAAGGTACCATCTGATTCATCAGGTATAAGAGAACTAGGACAACATTTTTGGTTTTCAAGATCATTTCCCTAAAGTTAAAGAATTTGAATTAGAATAAATACTTACTTTATTTTGGTACAATCTCACTGTTGTTCGTGCCTTTAACAATTTCCACTTCATCGCTTAAATAAATGAAGTTGAATTTGTTATTCGTGAAGTGTTAGCAGATCATGTGATAGAATGACGGGTCATTCCATCTGTCTCAAACAAAAGGTTAGCAAAAATTATATACATAAGTCGATCTATAGTGAGATTAATCACATATGGTTCCTAAAATGGACTTATACTTTATATATCATACTGCTTAATATAATAAAACTAGTTTCTACTAAACAGGGACTTCCTGTAGGTCAGTGGTAGGCGATAAAGGCCAGTTACATTTCGGTTGTGGGTTCGATTCCTACAGCCTTGTCCGAAGCGATGGGCTGTCGCCCGTCCTGCAGGTTGTCCTTTTTCTAAAACTACGTTACTATAACATCCCATCAATAATATCGAAAATCTTTTATCCTTAAACAATACTAACTTATGTCCAACATAATCTAGTCTAATCTTTAGGCTTATACATAATACTGCAGTCCACTCTCATAATATAGTAACAACGATTACCAGAGATTTAATACTGTCGTTGATCCCCTCATATCACAAGATATGTCTTGTTGGTCACATTCCAAACATTCAAAGTCCTTAATCGTGTATTCTCTTGAATACCTTAGTGAAAACATGAGTGTAGTTAAAAGTTAACACTTTCCACATACCAAAATCCTCAAAATTCTATATACTCAAACCATGATATCACTTAGTCCTTATATCAATCATGAGCTCATGAATACTATCAAACATTTAATTTTCTCCTTATCCCTTCATTATGCGCATATCATCTACATTCCAAAAATATCTGAATAACCTTTCATGGTTACTGGTACCATTCATCATACACTTTCAAAACATAAGGAAAGACAACAGTGTAACAATCCATAGATGTCTCTTTATTCCAAAATTACACATGATAAACATGTAATCATTCCACTACATTCTCAAACCATTGATCGAGCTTCAAAAATTCTTTCATCTCACATATCATTTGTAGTCTCTTCATCATCATCCACATAAATACTACCCATATGACCATACTGATTCTCATCATGAGTCTTTCCCTTAGGGCATTTGTTTGCATAATGCCCATACATTCCACATTTAAAACACTTAACCACTTTTGATGTCGTAGCAATACCATTATCCTCATCCATGGTGTTAACCGACCCTTTTCCTTTGCACTTACTTGCTTTGTGTCCTTCTATCCCACACCCAAAGCATCTTCCAGTTCCCTTGAAACATTCTCCTTGATGCCTCTTCCCACATGATTTACATAGGGGAAATTGAACTTTCTTTCCTCTATGATCATCATGGAACTCCATCTTTCTCTTATTAGTCGAGTCAGTAAACTTACCAAATTTTACTTTATTGATCATGTTGTGAGATTGCTGATTCGGCATAATAATGATGTTTGGACATCCAAATCCCATTTCATTTGGTTTCTCATGAAGAATATCATTCCATTGTCCATCATATCCTCCATTATTGTGAATCATCTTGTTTCCAGCCATTTTCTAAAACCCAAACAGAATAGTGTTAGATGCAAAAATCGTAATAAAGGGGGAGTAACTTAAATATCTATCATCTTTGGTTTAATCTAATATCTTTACCATAGTTCTAGAACTATATCCTATACGTATACTTATCCTTAGGGGAATCCCTAGACATACCTTAGAAATATCTCTAGGGATCTTACTAACGTTTTCGCGTCCTAGTTTCCAAAGGTTGACTAAACCTTTCCTCTGATACCAACTGTAGAGACCCGAAGCTTATCGTACATGGACATTACATTACATTTGCGGAATACATAGTACATAACAAAAACACACACACAAGGACCGTAATAGTTTAGTGTCTTTGGAAACTCGGAATAAAATCTTCTAATCGTGGGGAAAGATCTTCAAAATCTCCCATAAAGATCTTCCTCTTTTTTTTACCTAAAACCTTTCTTTATATCCTGGGGAAAAGAAAACATAAAAGGGTGAGCTCAAATGCTCAGTAAGGGTAAACAAAAGAAATATCAATCACATAATTTTCATAAGAACATAACATTTTTGGAAATCTTAACCTGCAAAAGAGAGCATAATTTCATAACATGGGATAAATCATAGTAGTGAAAATGAAACCATAACTTAAAACATTACTCATTGTGGAATACACACATAATCATAGAGAATCATTTCTTGTTAGTCAAGACTCATTGCCAAGACTATCTTAGTGGACAAAGTCCCTTTCTGAATCGAGTAATCCTCGTTTCAGTCCTGTTTCACTGAACCGGTATAACCTACCATTCCAGCCATGTCTATCTCATGAGATATGAAATCTTTACCCAATGCATTGGAGGGAGATATAGGTCCCACCCATCTCTTAATGAATCCTTTCTTATGTGTGCCACAAAATCATAAATCATACATCATTGCATAACCCATGTAATAAAAATGGGATTCTTAAACAACATGACATCATAAAACCATTCATATAAGATAAAGGAATTCATAAACATAATTCCATCACAACATAGTCAAATCAATGTAAAAATATGGATAGAAACAGAACCCTTTATTATCTTAGATGGAAAATAATTTTGATAAAACACTTGAATTGAATTCTTGAGGAAAATATCCTTTCTTCTTCAAAATCAATTTCTTTTCACAAAACATCATGAAATTTTAAAAGAAAGAGATTTTATTAAAAATAGTCATGAAATCTTTTGGAGGAATCTTCATGAAAATAAGGCTTTATACAACCGTAAAAATCCATTCATGCCGTTTAAGTTAAAAAAAACATTCTTCGTACTTTTGTCGGAAAAGTCAAAAAGTACCTCGTACGAAAAACGAAAAAAGATTCCTTTCATATCCTTTACTAAAAACTCATAGAAGGGTAAAATTGGATTTAAACAATTGTAGGTGGATGGAAATAATATTACATATTGAGGGAACATGGATGTGGATGATAAAATACACCCCAGTAAATACTTACGAATAAACAATCTCGGATAAAAATGAGATTGTGATATTTCCCTTACCTTAGGTCCGACTTGCATTGTAAGTGTCCGAACCTCCTGTATAATGATTTAAATCATGTTATTGACTTATTACAGAATCATATTCATTGTTATGATATCATATATGGTTCACTTATGACATTATATTACCCGTTCCTTTGTAAATTCCATGTTAAAGAAGCGTTTTGGGTAAAATCGTTTCATTTATCGTAGGTGTTTTGACTTGTTGTTCTTGACATCATTATTACTTATATCATGATTTACTTACTTCCAGAATATAAAATATGATTTATATATCATATATATTCAGTATATATATATATATATAATAGGTAGATAAATAAAATGAAAAACACCGTTCATGGAGACGGTAGTCCGTACGTACGCATGAACGCTGTTTTCCTTTCCTTATTGTATTGAAATGGAAGTAAGTAGATGACATACATATGTATATATATACATAAATCCAGTAGCCTTATAATGTCATATATTTCATTATTATTTCTTATATATACATTATAATCATTCTTAAATGGTTAACATGGAGAATGAATCTCATCGCGTTGTGGAGACGGTATTCCGTACGTATGCACGAGCGATGATATCATTTCTATAAATATTGAATTGAATTGGAGTGGATTATACAATATATCAGAATCAATATGATGTTGTAATAACTATGTATAGTTATTCTTTACACCATTATACCCATCCATGTAAGGTGGTGGTGGAAAATAGATTACACCACGGCGTGGAGACGGTATTCCGTACGTACGCACGCGCGGCGATTTCTTTTTCCGTAGGATGGATAGATGGTGAAATAGGGTTGTTTCATACTTATAATAACATATCAGTATATGAGTGATACTGATGTTATTACTTCATAATGAAACAACCTAAGAAGAAGAAGTGGAAGAAGAAATAAAGATGAAAGAATTGGTAACGGTAATTACCTCTTCTTTGAAGTGCCTCTTTGAGACCTCCTCTTAGGGCACTAAAATGGGTCTTTGAGGAAGACCAGAACCTCTAGGATTATTCTAGGGAAGTGAAGAAGGGATTTTGGCAGGGGTTGGCCGAGCTTGAGTGCTCAATTTGGTGTGAGGAGGAGGGGGAGGAGGTGTCCTTTTATAGGGGAGGAGAGGGGCACCTTAGGAATTCTTAAAAATATTAATTTATAATAAATCTAACCCCACTTAAAAACCTCCAAAAATGACTCATATTCAAAGCTTAGATGAGATAGGGTTGTAATCCCATCAACCAATCAAATTTAGACATGTTTGGATCTTATTTTAAACCTTATCAATTAGATTTAACTCTAAGTTAAATAATTTAACTTTTACCGTGTCATTTTGTTTTCTTTCACTATATGGTTAATACACTTACTATAACATGCCAAAAGAACCCCAAATTGTTTATTATTAATATATATATCCTTATCTAAGTCATTTGGCCGAACCTTAGATTTTTAGGAATAAAATAACAATTAATAATATAATATTTGATTTAAAAACTATTTTGTGTCAATTTTGACACTATTTGATATATGATTTTTGTGAAAGTCATAACAGAATTAAATGTTCGAACCAAGTTGATTAAATCAACATTAATATATCATAGTAACCTAGAAAATTAGTGTAATTCAAAAAAATTCTCAAATTACATTTATTTTGGTGTTTATAACATCAATTATGTCAATATTTCATAAATAAGATAATTACTGCATCATCTTTGTGTCATAAATTAATTAACTTATTTGACGTCTAAAAATTACAAATAAAATACCATTATGTAGGAAATCTTTTTAGCTTTCTAATGAATATTTATAGTCGAATTTATCTTATGTATAACCCCATATTAAAAATGATTTACTTATTAAACTTTGATTTTAACTATTTTAACCCTTCTTTAAATAAATTAATAATAAATGTCCTAATCTAATCCAAGTGGGCCTAAATGGTCATATTTTATTCCTAAGTTTGTTTTTGGTCGAATTTCACTTGTCCAATAGAATTAGGACATGTGTTAGGGTAATATTGATATCATATTTACCCTTAGTTACCCTATTTACTATTAACCGTGGTAAAAAAAAGTAAAAAGTTACTATTCACCAAAAAATTATTTTCATCTCATTGAACCACATTTTAGTCTTTGATATTAACCGTGTCTCTCGGATTTTCGAAATTCCATTCACAGAAGCGGTAAAATTAAGTTTTATGCAAAAATTCAGTTTTTAACCTACCACTTAGTAGTTTCACTATTCATCAAAAATTGATGTTTTTCAGAACAATGCCAAAATTTCATCCCAAGATATATTTCATATTCCGAATTCAAAAATGAAGTCTATTTTACCAAATTCATAACATAAAAGTTTCATTAATTAATTTTATAATTAAATCCCGCTGTTAAAACAAATAGCGTGTTTTTAAGAAACAATATCTATCAAAAGACTGACACTTGTTTATGTCTAGTTTAAATGTGAAATTACATCCAATGACCAACATTGTATTAAATTGTAAAAATATATTCTAAATATACTTTAAAACCACTCAAATTAATGATTTATCACTATTAATTATTTCGATTAAAAAAGTTGTTTTTAATTATAATTTAGTAATTTTTCACTATTCATCAGAATATGAAAGTTATCCGAAAAGTACCAAAATTTCACCTTAGGCTAAATTCGATACTCCGAATCCAAGAATGAAGTTCATTTTGAAAAATAAGATTTACAGAATTTTAAAAAGTGGTTATTACTATTCATAACGGCTAGTTTTAATAATATTTTAATAGCACATCGTTGTTTAGTGAAACTCGGTATTGCGTATTACACACGCTATCGAGGAAGGTCGCGATTGCGTGTAATGAAAGGCAATACAATGATGCGTGTTGTGCAAGCTCCTTTTGGTGTAGCGTACAACACATGACATTAATAATATTAAAAAGAATATTTCTTTATAAAATCTTGGGTTGTTACAGTAATGGATGATATTGATGTCATTTCAATGATTGAATAATGCTCTACTGTGGTTCAGAAGAAACTCCCACAAAATATGAGAGACTCAAGAAGTTTCACATTTCTATGTTATATTATATAATAGATGTTTGGAAGAACTTTGTCTGATCTTGGAGAAAGAATAAAACTAGGACCAATGAGTTTATTTCTCATGTTGGGACTCCACGATATAAAATACTCAAGTAGAACAAAAATTTAGATCATTTAGTGAAGTGTCGTAGTAGAATTATAAAAGGTGTTCTAGTTAAAATAGGAAAATTAATATTTTGTGTAGACTTCATAGTTCAATATTTACAAGAATAAGAAGATGTCTCAATCATTCTAGGAATACCATTGTGAGCAATAGGAAAGGCACTGATAGATATGAATTAAGGACATCTGATCCTTTCAGTCAAAGAAGGAAAAGTAGTCTCTAACCTCATCAAAGCTTCCCAAATGTCAAAAACTGTTGTTGATGGCAATGACATATCTTTTACCCAATAAAGAAATTGACACATGAAAATAGAAGAAGAAAGTGATTATTCACTCTCAGATGATGATGAAGAGTATGATTTTTAGAATGTAAGTTTGAATGAACTTCTACTATGGGAAACATTCCCTTCCTTCACCCCCATTTATTCAATGAACAACACTGGAGTTGAAGCTGCTACCCAGTACCCTTAAGTATTCTTACATAGGATCTTTAACCTCTATTTTGGTGAAATCAATTATGTACTCTATCAATCACATGACGAATAATTGGAAGTAGTTTTGAAGGAAGACAAGCAGTCAGTTTCTTTGGAAGTAGAAGACATCAATGATATTAGTCTGACTAACTGCAAACACATGATTATATGTGAAGAAGATACAATGCCAAAACGTCAACTTAAAAGACCATTAACAACACCAATGAAGGACGTTCTCAAAAACGATGTTTTGAAACTTCTATATGTAAAAAAAAATGTTTTCCATATCTGATAAAGAATGGGTGACCCTCTATATGTAGTTCCTATGAATGGTGGACGTACTTTTGAGAAGACTGAGGATATTGAATTAATCTCAACATGAACCATCAATGGATGGATTTTTTTAATGGATTATAGAAGATTAGATAAAGAAACAAGAAAACATATTTTTTCATCTAACATTGATGGATAAAATGTTGGGAAGACATTCATGACATGAATTATTCTATTTCATGTATGGATATTCTAGATAGAACCATATTGTAGTTTACCAAGATGATTATTAAATGACTACAATCACCTATCCATTTGGAACCATCCTACAGGATAATGTGATTTGTCTTGTGTATTGCACCATCAAAATTTCAAAGATTCATGTCACATATTTTTCATGACATGGATGAAGAATTCTGAGAAATCCACATGGACAACTTCTCAAACTTTTGAAGATCATTTGATGTTAGCATATGTAATCTATAGTTATTTTACAATATTGTGATAAAATATTCAAATTACTTAATTGGGAGAAGTTTGAATTTAATGTTCAAGGAGGCATATTCCTCAATCATAGAATCTAAAAGTAAGGAATGGAATTCAGTCTATCCCTAATCAAATTCAACAAGGATTTACATAATCCTATCATAGTTAAGGGTACAATAATATTTCTATGACATTCTATATTATTCAATAGATTTCTCAAAATATTCCCACTCACTGACAGACATATTATCAAAAGAAGGCCCATTTCAATTCACTGAAGAATTTTGGAAGGCATTAAATACTTTAAATAAGAGCCTGATGTAATCCCTTTTGATCATTTCACCCAATTAGGATATAGAATTTGATCTAATGTGTTATGCCAATGATTTTACTTTTGAAATGGTTTTTAGAAAATGATCCCACAACATATTTTATCCTATATACTATACAGACCTTCAAATGAATGAATCCCTTGTCAACTACGAAAATATTAAGATTGAACTCTTGAAAATAATGTATGCATTAGAAATTTTTTACCTATCATGTTTTATCTATGGTGATTGTGCACACTAATCATGTAGACATAAGTTACATAAAAAAATATTCCATGAAAAGGTTGATAATGTGGATCATCATATAAAAAGAATTTGATATTGTTATCAAAGATAACAAAGGCACATATAATGAGATTTCTGATCATTTATCCCTACATATTATTCACATCACCAAGAAAGTTTACAATACTTATATCAATGTTGATTTCCCTGATGAAACCCTATTTCGAATTAAGGTGCTACCAGAGTTATCTAATATTTAAAATTTTCTTGACACAACATTTCTACATAAATACCGATCATATAATCATAGGAAAAGTTTTTTCGATAATGAAAAAAATTAATTCTGGGAAGAACCACTATTGTTCAATAAATCTATTGATGGATTATTGTGATGATGCATTAAAAAAATAAATCCAAAATTTATTGGAAAGGTGTCACGCGTACCAAAAAAGAGGACATCATGGACTCGATCACTCTATTGAAATGATTTTATCATGTGGACTTTTTTGGCCCATGAAACTTCAATGTATATGGGGATGTTCTTAATGTTGTTAAAGTTTCCAACAAACTGGAAATACTAAGAAAAGAAAAGAAATTCCTCATAATCCCATCATGGAAGTTGATATTTTCATTGTTTAGGGAATAGGAATCATGGAACCATTTCCAACATCATATAGAAAGTTATACATTCTAGTAAATTTTAACTACATAACAATGTGTTTAGAAGCCGAAGAAACATAACATGACATAGTGAAAGTGGTCAGAAGCATCCTGAAAAAGAATGTGTTTTCAAGATTTGGATTTCCAAGTTTACTTATCAGTGATTGAGGAAAAAAATTCACCAACAAATATGTGAATTTATTTCAGGAAAATTAAGGAATCTAGTACAACAAATGATCCCCCTACCACCCACAGACAAGTCAAAAAGATGTATTGTCAAACAAGAAGATCAAGAAAATCCAGGAGAAAAATGTGAACAACAGTAAAATGTATTGGAATCTGAAACAAGTTGATTCACTATGGTCATACATTAATATATTAAAAACACCCTTTGGACATCACCATTCATATTTGTTTATGGGAAACCATGTAATCTTTGAATAATAGTTTTTCCTCTATTAGTAAATTAAGAAGCCAAATTTGGATTTTGAGAAAGATATAGATTCTAAGATTCTACTATTGAATATGCTAGAAGAAATCAGGACGAATTCTGAGGAAAATTATGGGATCAAATAGAAATTATCAAAGAAAATTCATTGTCAAGAAATTTATTGATAGAACTTTTTTCTAGAGAATAAGGTCCTTCTTTTCAACGCAAGATTATAATTATTCTCTAGAAATATGAAATCTCGATGGTACATTCCCATTGAAATCATTCATCATTTCCCATATATGACCATCGAAATTACGTGATATGGAAGACCTACTTTTAATGGGAATTGAAAATGAATTAAAACATTTAAAGAACACCTCTTTGAATGTTGTGTCATCTGCCTCAAGTTCAATTAATCGTTAATTGAGTCAAGGACTTGATGTTAATGGAAGTGCTAAATGGGAGGCAACCCTTGGTAGGGAATATTAATGTTTGATATATTAAGACAATCCATTGGAATGTTTCAGATAATATAGGAGCAGAAAGATAGGGTTGAAAAAGTTTTTAACTAAAATAATAAATTACATGTCGTGTATGTATGTTACATGATTTCAAATTTTTTTATTAATTTTTTTAAAACACCAGTACACGATGTGAACAATTAGTACAAATCATTTGAGTCATCATGTATGTTTTTTAAAACAAGAGTCCTAAACACTGGGTCCAAGAACCGAACCTCAACAACCCCACCTTCTTCTCCCAACTATCCACCTCCCTCACTGCTCACCTCGTTCCCCTCACTCGACCATCCTAAACCAAAAGCTCCTCTCTCAACCCACCCTCCTACCCTCTTTTGCACCCCCATACCCCTTTACTTCCCAAAAAAACTGTAACATCCCAGGTAAATAAAGAATAAAGAATTTTCATATTAATTAATATTTAAGAATTAAATATTAATTTTAATTAAAAGGGGTTTCTTCATTCGATAGCATACTCGATACGCAACGATGAGTTTCATTGAAATCTTACGTTGCACACTAGTAATATAATAATATTATATTAAATGGTAGTTAACATGTAGCCGTTGTACTGGAGGGAATGGATAGAAATAACTAAAATATGATTATATATGTTTTTAAATGTTTTTATATTTACCCAATAAAAGATAAAGGCTTAAAATACGGAAAGAATTCAATTTTAGGCATTTATACCCTAATTTTCACTAAGGGTTCACTTATCACCTTTTGACGGCGAACCGTCATTAAATATAGTTTTGATCAATCTTATAAATTCTATTGGACCAAATATAACTCTTTTTTAGAATCAGGACATCAAAATTTACTTTGTGTAAATTTTTGGTATCTTTCCGATAAAGTTCAATTTTTTTAATGAATATTGTAAATGTGGTATTTTAATTCAAAACCTCTTTTTGATCTAATTTATTTATATGATTAGATTATTATTTTAATGGTTTTAGATTGAAATTCGAAAATATTTTTACCATTAAATCCAATAGTGGTCGTTGGAATTAATTTCACTTTGAAATCCGACTTAAACTAGTGTCAATATTTTGATACTTATTGTTTCACAAAAACACCCTATTTGCCATGACAACGGGAATTAATTATTAAATTAATTAATTTGACGTATATGTTTTGAATTTGGAAAAATGGACTTCATTTTTTATTTCGGAATATCAAATATAGCTTAGGGTGATTTTTTGGAATTTTTCTGAAAAACATCAATTTTTGATGAATAGTGAAATCACTAAGTGGTACTTATAAAAACTGATTTTCCATTTAAATGAAAATTTCCCACCTTTGTGTATTGAATTTAAAAAATCCTACATAAATGGTTGTCACTAAGAATTAAAATGTGGTTCAATGGGATTAAAATAATTTTTTGGTGAATAGTAACTTATTACGTTTTTAATCGCGATTAGTGGTAATTAGTGTAGTTTAAGGTAAAAATAATGTTTTAATAATATGGGATGACCTAGACACATGTACTAACCTCATTGGATGTGTCATGGAAGACCAATACAAGACATGGGTCAACTTGGGGACCCCATGGAGCCACTTTGGATGGAAAATGACATAAATACCTTTTATTTAATGTTAGTGTAAAAAATGGCACAAACATGATATGTTTTACTAAAACAATTTTTCAATGGGGTTATACATGTCAGCTATTTGATAATAAATATTCATTGGAAAGATAGAAAGATTTCCTACATCATAGTATATTTTTTATAATTTTTAGACATTAAATAAATTAATATATTTATGACATAATAATGATGCAGCGATGACATCATTATTTGACGATTTAAATAAATCGGAATTATAATGTAAAATCTATGAACTACACATGTACAAAACTTATTCTATGAGTGGATTTCGAACCCTTATCTCCTTATCCAAGAATTATATCAATGTGGGACCTTTTAAAACCGAAAAACATTATCAAATAAAGTAATATTTCTTTACTTTCCAAAAGTGCCCCTCCTCTCCTCTTATAAAAGGCCCCCACCTCTACCACCTTACCCACACTCCCAAAGCCTTTTCCTCGGCCAAACCCTGCCCATTTTGCCTCTCCAGATCCCTATATTACTTCTTGAAGCCTCACTTTGGGCAGAAGTCTTCCCAAGGAAGCCTTTAACCTCAAATTAAAGAGAGTTACCCGATTTTAAGGTAATGTCTTCTTTTGAGTCCTTTTGTTTTATTTTGCTTCTCCAACACCCTAAACTCTTTTTATTCTTTTCTTTTGTAACATATACAGTATACTAAATATACTAGGATGTTTTTATATGAAGGATTAGAGCTACACTTACACACACCTTCATCTAATGGTTAAAGAACATACTATTTCCGTGGATGGTGAATTTATGCCTCCCGAAACGATGATTGTTCAACATTCCTTTAACACCTTCAAAGGTGGCCATTAAGATATCACTATATTTATATATGATATATATTATGTTTATGTTTTATTTAAGCTTTTGTATTTTTCATTTTGGGTATACCTTTATGGTTTCCATTATTGGTAAACAGGATATCATCATTTAAGGAAGTGCGGACTACCGCCCCCTCAAAGTGATGTGATTCGTTAATGCCATATGTGGGACGTGTAAAGGATGGATTTAAAGTTATTATATGTGATGTTATACTGGAATTATAATATACCTCTATATAATTATTATTTCTTTCCATTAAAGTATGAGATAGAAATTAAAGTAGCGTTCATGCGTACGTACGGCTTATCGTCTCCATGAACGGTGCATTTCATTTCTTATCGCCAAATGTAATGTACTATTAAAAGTACATGTATATAATGGATATATATAATGAATGATATATCTAAATGAATAATATAATTCTGGAATTAAAATATACATATCTCTCATTTAGTTTTAATTCCATTAATATGACAAAGAAATGAAAGTAGCGTTCATGCGTACGTACGGCTTACCGTCTCCATGAACGGTGCATTTCATTTCTTACCTCTAAATGATTATGTAATATTATAAATACATGTATATTCTGGATATATATGATATATATGATATCCAAAATTAGGAATGTCATTCTGGATATAATGAACCTTTGACCACATGAACAACATGTAATTGTAAGAAGTCCACTTTCGACTTAAGAACCAAATATTGACAAAACAAAAATAATTAACTTAAATGGTTACATAATGTTTATAACATGGAAATAAGTGATATAAAAGGAATAATGAACTTTAAAAAGGTTCTTAATCAAGTAGAAATTAACTCATGTTTATTATTCAGGACGTTAAAGAACAATCGAGCCAAGTCGGACCCAAGGTAAGGGACTTCGTCTCAATCTCCTTTCATTGAGGCATATTTCATTTTATACACAACATTCTTTTATACTGTGTATAATCCCCTTTGACTTTTACTTTTAAACAAAAGGAATCTTTTTCTATGAAGCGTTTTACAAAACGACAAAAAGGAATTTTTTTTAACGTACGCGGTGACAACGACCTTTTCCGCCACCGCGAGTATTATTTGGTGTTTGGCTTCCCCAACAAGCTATAATGTTTTTAAAATAAAATAAATACCATATACTGTTTTATGTATTTTGGTATTGAAAATGGTTTTGATAAAGGATTCTATTATGATATATTGTCATTGAAATGTGGAAATGTTATCATTCCTTTATATTGGTTTTATGTTTTATGATTTTATATTGGTACTTGGACATTTGATGGGAGGTTACGTGATAAACCATATGACGGGTGGTGCCGTGAATACCAGGACGGGTGGTTACGTTATAACCTCCAATGCATTATGTATGGAAGTTGGCCGTATGGCTATTCCATTAAGTATGTATGTAAATTTTCTGTATGGCTATTCCATTAAGTGATATGTGTGGAATTAGACCATATGGTTATTCCACTTATGTATGTTTATGTGCCAAGTTACCTTTATATATGCTATGTGTTCTTTATATGGGTTTTATGGTAATCCTTTGGTTATAAAAAGGTAAGTAATGATACTTTATTCAGTGAAGAGTTTTTACTACTTCATGATGGTTAAGGTATTACTTTGTTAGAGTATACATGGTTTACTTGATGTTTGAAAAAGTAACAGTTTTCATTCTTTGTGTATCCCTTACTGAGCTTTTTATGCTCACCCCAAGTTCTTTTTCGAAATGTTTTTCACAGGACTTAAAGTAGAATAAGGTCAAGGATGGGATCAAGGGAATGTCATGCTATATAAGACATGGAACTAGACATGTTTCTTTTTAAGAGTTTTTTTTATTATGGAAACTTAGTAGAAGTGTCTACTTTGTAGTATTTTGAGATGTAATAGTTATGTTCTAATTATCTTATACTCTAATCCTGAAAAGATCCTCAATGTGAATTATTCATTTAATACAATATTAAGTAAGGTTTAAGGATGATGCCTTATAGTTGGTATCAAAGGTCGGTTTAGACAACTTTAGGAGTTAGAAAATTGTTAAATTATATGTTAATTTACGATATGATTGAAATGATATAGCATTTACAGATTACCATGTTGCTTCGCCTAAGATCTTTCTGTGTTCAGAATGGTTTTCCGCAGAGGAAACAAAGCAGCTGTGTTGGGACGACATCAGGAGAAAGAAAACATTCCAAATCAGCAACCTGAGATGGTCGGAATCGGAACTGAACAGTTTGTTGTAGTGATGGCACAGTTGACTCAGGCTATAAATGGTGGTGGTATCTATGCACGAGATCATCCAGATCAACCACAGAGGAACATTTCAGTGGTGGAATACTTCATGAGGCAACTTCCCCCATCATTCAGTGGATCATCTGACCCTGTACAAGCTGAAGGGTGGATTAATGCACTGGAGAAGATTTTTGATGTCATGGGGTGTTCAGAACATCAAAAGGTTAGTCTTGCTGTTTACCGTTTTGAAGGTGAAGCTGATCAGTGGTGGTCGATGTTGAAAAATATCAGGGATAGTGATGAGATTGAGGATCTTCACTGGGAAGAATTCAAAGGTATGTTTCTTGAGAAATATTTTCCTAAGGTGGTTCGTCTTAGGATGGAAAAACAGTTCCTAGAATTGAGGCAGGAGGATGATTCAGTGGCTGCTTATGAAGCAAAGTTCACTCGATTGGAATGGTATGCTCTGAACATCATACGAGATCTTGATAGTAAAATAAACCATTTTTACTCAGGGTTAATTCCAAAGTATCAAAGGGCTTTATCTTCTCGTGAGTTCAAAAGTTATGAAAAACTTGTTCGATGTGCAGAGAAGGTGGAAATGGAGTTTGCCGATGATCAGGTGTTCTATGACAAACAACAGAATAAGAGGTCTAGTTGGCAGGCAAAGGGGAAGAATTCATCAAAGAAGCAAGGAGGTAAGAAAACCAAATATCCATCCTATGAGAAGTGTGGTAAAATGCATCCTGGAGAATGTTTATCCAAGTCTGGTAAGTGCTTTCAGTGTGGTAAGTTAGGACATATTACTCGTAACTGTAAGGAAGATGATAAAGCAGGCAATGAAAAGCCAACAGTAAGATGTTTTAAGTGTAATGAAATGGGTCATTATGCAAACGAGTGTCCAAAGAAGAACTCAACTAGGGGAATGCTTTCAGACTACAAGCAGAAAGGGGTGGTGAAATCCTTTGCATCAACTTCAGCAGATGTTGGGCCATCGAATGAAGTGGTATCAGGTACACTGTTTGTTTGTTCAGATTATGCCAATGTGTTTTTTGATTCAGGGTCTACACAGTCATTCATTTATGAGAATTTTTCTAGTAAATTGGAAATTCCATCTCAAGATATTAACCATGAACTTATGGTAAAAACACCCGGAGGGAACGTTGAGGCAAAAAGGAATTATAAGAACCTTCCTATCCTTGTTTGTGGAAAGAATCTACCAGCAAACCTTATTATTCTGCCTATAGTAGAGTTTGATGTTATTTTGGGCATGGATTGGCTTTCTGTTTATCATGCTAAGATTGATTGCAGAGCTAAAATTTTTTCTTTTCAGAAAGATTTTCAGTTTGTGTACAAGAATGAACCCTTGATTTTGATAACGTATCAAGAAGTTGAGAAACTAGTAAATGATGGAAATGAATGTTACCTTGAACATATTGTTCAAAATAAAAGAACTGTTCAGATTAATGATGTGGCAGTGGTAAATGAGTATCTTGATGTTTTTCATGATGAGTTGCTTGGTATTATTCATGATCGGGAAGTTGAATTTACTGTTGACTTAGTTATTGATTCTAAGCCAATTTCAAAACCCCCTTATCGAATGGCTCAAGTTGAACTTTTAGAGTTAAAGAAACAATTCCAGGAGTTATTAGATAAAGGTCTCATTCGACCTAGCACATCACCATGGGGTGCTCCTGTCTTGTTTGTCAAAAAGAATGATGGATCAATGAGACTTTTCATTGATTATAGATCCTTGAATAATATTACTGTTAAGAACAAGTATCCTTTGCCTCATATCGATGATTTGTTTGATCAGCTCCAGTGAGCTCTGTATTTTTCGAAGATTGACTTGAGGTCGGGGTACCATCAGTTGAAAGTAAAAAAAGAAGATGTTCCGAAGACTGCGTTCAGTATTAGATATGGCCATTATGAATTTGTAGTTATGCCTTTTGGGTTAACCAATTCACCTGCTGTATTCATGGACCTTATGAATAGAATATTCCATGAGTTCTTGGATAAGTTTTTCGTTGTTTTCATTGATGATATTTTGGTGTTTTCTAAAAGTAAAGAGGAGCATGAAAGTCATTTAAGGGTTATCTTGCAAACATTAAAAGAAAAGAAACTATTTGGAAAATTCAGCCAGTGTGAGTTTTGGTTACAAAAAATTTATTTCCTGGGTCACATTATTTCAAAAGATGGCATAACTGTTGATCCTACTAAAAAAATAGTTGTTGAAGAATGGCCGAGACCCACAAATGTAACCGAGATCCGTAGTTTTCTTGGTTTGGCAGGTTACTACCGAAGGTTTGTTGAAAATTTTTCACGGTTATCTAGTCCAATGACTAAGCTAACTCGTAAGGGTGTTAAGTTATTCTGGGCAAAAGAATGTGATGATTGTTTTCAGGAGTTGAAAAGAAGATTGGTGAATGCTCCAGTTTTGGCACTTCCTTCCAGGAATGGTGAGTTTGTTATATACCGTGATGCTTCGTTGAAGGGACTTGGATGCGTCCTAATGCAGAATGATCAGGTAATTGCTTATGCTTCACATCAGTTGAAAACTCATGAGGTAAATTACCCTACACATGATTTGAGATTATCTCCTGTTGTCTTTGCTTCAAAAATTTGGAGGCATCATTTGTATGGAGTAATGTGTGAAATATATACTGATCACAAAAGTTTAAAGTATAGATTCACTCAGAAAGAATTGAAAATGAGACAGAGGAGATGGATGGAATTAATCAAGGATTATGACTATACAATCCACTACCATCCAGGAAAAGAAAATAAAGTGGCCGATGCTTTGAGTCGAAAAAGTAATGCTTCATTAACCATGCTACGTTTGGAACGAGATCATTTGGTTTTTGATTTAATGAACTTTGGCATAGAAGTTGTTGGTGCAGGAAGTCCTTCTGTTTTGTTTCAGGTATCAGTGAAATCTTCTCTATCAGACAAAATCAAGCAAGCACAGAAGCAAGACAACGAGTTGCAGAAAAAGGTAGAGCTGGTTCAGAAAGGTAAGTTGCCTGACTTCAACATTGATAATAATTGTGTTTTGAGGTTTGGGAAGAGATTATGTGTGCCTTGTGATTCACAGTTGAAGAATGATTTGTTATTTGAGGCTCATAGTTCTCCGTTTTCAGTTCATCCTAGTAGTCCTAAGATGTATAGAGATCTGCGGGAGTATTACTGGTGGGATGGAATGAAAAGAGATATTTCTGATTTTACTGTGAAGTGATTGACTTTTCAGCAGGTTAAAGTAGAGTGGCAGTTACCTAAATTGATGCTTCATCCTTTACCAGTGCCAGAGAGGAAATGGGAAAACATATCCATGGACTTTGTTGTGGGATTACCAAGGACATCTCGAGGTAATAATGCAATCTAGGTTATTGTTGATCGCTTGACCAAATCTGCTCATTTCCTTTCTATACGAGATACTTTCTCTCTAGATCAACTTTCCCGTTTGTATCTTAAAGAGATAGTCAGGTTACATGGAGTTCCTCTCTCCATTGTATCTGACCGTGATCTCAGGTTCACTTCTAACTTTTGGAAAGGCCTTCAGAAGTCGTTGGGTATTGAATTAAATTTTAGTACAGCTTTTCATCCTCAATCAGATGGGCAGTCAGAACGAACAATTCAGACATTGGAGGATATGATACGAGCTTGTTCGATGGATTATCAGGGAAGTTGGGACCAACATCTTTCTTTGGTTGAATTTTTATAGAATAACAGTTTTCATTCTAGTATACAGATGGCACCATTTCAGGCATTATATGGGAAGCGGTGTCGAACTCCTACTTTCTGGGATGAAGTGGGTGTAAGGAAGTTTATGGGACCAGAATTGGTAGAAGAGATGGCAGAAAAGGTTTATTTGATTCAGAAACACATGAGAACAGCTCAGAGCAGGCAGAAGAGTTATGCGGATAACCGAAGGAAGGATCTATCTTTCGAGGTAGGTGATCATTTTTTTCTCAAGGTTTCTCCATGGAAAAGTGTGATGAGATTTGGTAAGAAAGGAAAGCTGAGTCAAATGTTCATTGGACCATATGAAATTCTGGATAAAGTTGGATCAGTTGCTTACCGAGTGGCTTTACCTCTGAGTTTATCTTAGGTACACAATGTTTTTCATGTTTCAATGTTAAGGAAGTATATGCCAGATCCATCTCATTTTTGAGTCCAGAGGTAGTTCAGCTGGAAGAGAACCTATCTTATGAAGAACAACCAGTCTATATTCTTGACCACATGGAGCAGGTGTTACGGAATAAGGTGATTCATCAGTTAAAGTTTTTGTGGAAAATCCATGTGATTGAAGAGGCAACATGGGAATCTGAAAATGCTATGAGGGATAAATACCCCCACTTATTTTGATAAGTGAATAAAATTGCAAGGACGCAATTCCCAAAAGGGGGGAAGGATGTAACATCCCAGGTAAATAAAGAATAAAGAATTTTCATATTAATTAATATTTAAAAATTAAATATTAATTTTAAATAAAATGGGTTTCTACATTCGATAGTGTACTCGATATGCAATGATAAGTTTCATTGAAATCTTACGTTGCACACTAGTAATATAATAATATTATTTTAAATGGTAGTTAACATGTAGCCATTGTACTGGCGGGAATGGATAGAAATAACTAAAATATGATTATATATGTTTTTAAATGTTTTTATATTTACCCAATAAAAGATAAATGCTTAAAATACGGAAAGAATTCAATTTTGGGCATTTATACCATAATTTTCACTAAGGGTTCACATAACACCATTTGATGGAGAACCGTCATTAAATATAGTTTTGATCAATCTTATAAATTCTATTAGACCAAATATAACTCTTCTTTAGAATCGGGACATAAAAATTTACTTTGTGTAAATTTTTGGTATCTTTCTGATAAAGTTCATTTTTTTAATGAATATTGTAAATGTTGTATTTTAATTCAAAACCTCTTTTTGATCTAATTTATTTATATGATTAGATTATTATTTGAATTGGTTTTAGAGTGAAATTAGAAAATATTTTTACCATTAAATCCAATAGTGTTCGTTGGAATTAATTTCACTTTGAAATCGGACTTAAACTAGTGTCAATCTTTTGATACTTATTGTTTCACAAAAACACGCTATTTGTCATGACAGTGGAATTGATTATTAAATTAATTAATTTGACTTATATGTTTTTAATTTTGTAAAATTGACTTCAAATTTGAATTAGGAATATCAAATATAGCTTAGGGTGATTTTTTGGAATTTTTCTGAAAAACTTCAATTTTTGATGAATAGTGAAATCACTAAGTGGTACATAAAAAAAACTGATTTTCCATTTAAATGAAAATTTTCCACCTTTGTGTATAGAATTTCAAAAATCCGACATACATGGTTTTCACTAAGAAGTAAAATGTTGTTCAATGAGATTAAAATAATTTTTTGGTGAATAGTAACTTATTATGTTTTTAATCGCGATTAGTGGTAATTAGTGTAGTTTATGGTAAAAATAATGTTTTAATAATATGAGATGACCTATACACATGTCCTACCCTCATTGGATGTGTCATGGCCGACCCAGAAAATCCATGGGTCAACTTGGGGACCCCATGGAGCCACGTTGGTTGGAAAATGACATAAATACCTTTTATTTAATGTTAATGTAAAAGATGGCACAAACATGATATGTTTTACTAAAACAATTTTAAATGGGGTTATACAAGTCATATTTTTTATTATGAAAATTCATTGGAAAGAAAAAATGATTTCCTACATAATAGTATTTTTTTATAATTTTTAGACATTTAATAAATTAAAATATTTATGACATAATAATGATGCAACAATGACATCGTTATTTGACGATTTGAATAAAATGGAAAGATAATGTAAAATCTATGAACTAATCATGTCCAAAACTTATTGTATGGGTGTAGTTCGAACCCTTATCACCTTATACACGAATTATATCAATTTGGGACCTTTCGAAACCGAAACACATTTTCAAATAAAGTAATATTTCTTTACTTTCCAAAAGTGCCCCTCCTCTCCTCTTATAAAAAGCCCCCACCTCTACCACCTTACCCACACTCCCAAAGCCTTTGTCTCGTCCATCACCTTCCCATTTTGGCTCTCCACATACCTCTATTACTCCTTGATGCCTCACTTTGGGCAGAAGTCTTCCCAAGAAAGCCTTTGACCTCAAATCAAAGAGAGTTACCCGATTTTAAGGTAATGTCTTCTTTTGAGTCCTTTTGTTTTATTTTTCTTCTCCAACCACCTAAACTCTTTTTATTCTTTTCTTTTGTAACAAATACAGTATCCTCAATATACTAGGATGTTTTTATAAGATGTATTCGAGCTAAACTTACACACACCTTCATGTAATGGATAATGAACATACTGTTTCCGTGGATGGTGAATTTATGCCTCCCGAAACGATGATTGTTCAACATTACTTTAACACCTTCAAAGGTGGCCATTAAGATGTCACTATATTTATATATGATATATAATATGTTTATGTTTTCTTTAAGCTTATTTATTTGTCATTTTGGGCATACCTTTAAGGTTTCCATTATGGGTAAACACGATATCTTCATTTAAGAAAGTGCGGACTACCGCCCCCTCAAAGTGATGTGATTCGTTAATGCCATATGTGGGACGTGTAAAGGATGGATTTAAAGTTATTATATATGATGTTATACTGGACTTATAATATACCTCTATATCATTATTATTTCTTTCCATTAAAGTATGAGATAGAAATGAATGTAGCGTTCATGCGTACGTACGGCTTACCGTCTCCATGAACGGTGCATTTCATTTCTTATCCCCAAATATAATGTACTATTAAAAGTACAAGTTTATAATGGATATATATAATGAATTATATATCTAAATGATGAATATAATTCTGGAATTAAAATATACATACCTCTCATTTAGTTTTAATTCCATTAATATGACAAAGAAATGAAAGTAGCGTTCATACGTACGTACGGCTTACTGTCTCCATGAACGGTGCACTTCATTTCTTACCTATAAATGATTATGTAATATTATAAATACATGTATATTCTATATATATATGATATATATGATATCCAAAATCAGGAATGTCATTCTACATATAAAGAACCTTTCACCACACGAACAACATGTAATTGTAAGAAGTCCACTTTCGACTTAAGAACCAAATATCGAAAAAAAAATTATTAACTTAAATGGTTACATAATGTTTATAACATGGAAATAAGTGATATAAATGGAATAATAAACTTTATAAATATTCTTAATCAAGTATAAATTAACTCAAGTTTATTATTCCGGACATTAAAGAACGATCGAGTCAAGTCGGACCCAAGGTAAGGGACTTCGTCTCAATATCCTTTCATTGAGGCATATTTCATTTTATACACAACATTCTTTTATACTGTGTATAAACTCCTTTGACTTTTACTTTTATACAAAAGGAATCTTTTTCTATGAAGCGATTTACTAAACGACAAAAAGGAATGTTTTTTTTATCGTACGCGGTGACAACGACCTTTTCTGCCGCCGCGAGTATTATTTGGTCTTTGTCTTCCTCAACAGGCCGTAATGTTTTTAAAATAAAATAAATACCATATACTCTTTTATGTATTTTGGTATTGAAAATTGTTTTCATAAAGGATTCTATTATGATATATTGTGATTGAAATGTGGAAATGTTATCATTCCTTTATTTTGGTTTTATTTTTTATGATTTTATATTGGTACTTGGACATTTGACGGGTGGTTACATGATAAACCATATGACGGGTGGTGCCGTGAATACCCGGATGGGTGGTTACGTTATAACCTCCAATGCATTGGGTATGGAAGTCTGTCGTATGGATATTCAATTAAGTATGTATGGAAATTGGCCGTATGGCTATTATATTAAGTGATATTTGTGGAAGTCGACCTTATGGTTATTCCACTTAAGTATGTCTATGTCCCAAGTTACCTTTATATATGCTATGTGTTCTTTATATGGGTTTTATGGTAATCCTTTGGTTACAAAAAGGTAAGTAATGATACTTTATTCAGTGAAGAGTTTTTACTTCTTCATGATGGTGAAGGTATTACTTTGTTAGAGTATACAGGGTTTACTTGATGTTTGAAAAAGTAACAGTTTTCATTCTTTGTGTATCCCTTACTGAGTTTTTTATGCTCACCCCGAGTTTTTTTTTCAATATGTTTTTCACAGGACATAATGTGGAATAAGGTCAAGGATGGGATCAAGGGAATGTCATGCTATATAAGACATGGAACTAGACATGTTTCTTTTTAAGAGTTTTTTTATTATGGAATCTTAGTAGAAGTGGCTACTTTGTAATCTTTTGAGATGTAATAGTTATGTTCTAATTCTCTAAAACTCTAAACCTGAAAAGATCTTCAATGTGAATTATTCATTTAATTCAATATTAAGTAAGGTTTAAGGCTGGGGCCTTATTCAAAGCCCTCCAAACTCTCCCACCATGGCCTCCCTATGGATCGATACCTTTCCAAAACACACTACATCCCATATAATCAACTCCACAACTCCACCCTCCATTATCGACCCACCTTCTCCTTCTACCGCTAAAACCCCAAATAAAAAAAATTATTTCATCACCAGTAATGGGCGGGATGAAATTGTTTGAGCTTTTTTCCCATTAAAATATTTTTAGTTAAAATATTTTATCAGTTTTTTATTGAAGATATTCTGATATTGGGAAGGTGTTTTTCATTTTAACATATTTGTATACCAATTTTTTACTTTTCACATATGTATATATATATAGGAATTGATTTTTTTTCAATTATTATTATATTTATTTTTATATCATTCAAATATAAAATATCAATGTCTATATCCTATGTGTATGCCATGTTTTTTGACAGACCCATTCCACCATCAGTTCTAGTCCAAAGGGAGAACTAGATCGTCACAAAAATAGAAGGCCACCTTCAATAACATCCATTGAAAATCCATGCATTCAAGAAACCACCTCAATAAATGATACCATTATTTCCACATCTTGTTCATGCTCAATATTTACAAAAATTTATCTATCTGGAAAAAATACCCCATGTTCTAGAGGAAACGACCATAGTTAAATTTAAACCCAAGAGGAGAATCTCTGAAAATAGACCCCACTGTAAGATATTTTGTTCCATCCATCTAGATTGCGACATCCTTATAGAATGTTATTGAATGAAACCCATAGTTTTATCATTCTATATTGATTGTTCATATTGAATAATTTTTATTTTTCATTTTCAGTCCCTTTTAACTTTATCGTAAAAATATACTAAATATAAATAAAATTAATTTACTACATTCATAACACTGTGAACCTGCCATTTATTCAGCATTTCAATTGTTTAAACATGTGGAATAATGTTAAATATAATTCTATATTATATTTATCACCCATAAAGTAGGTGACCCAACATCTGCATCCAAAGATAGCCTAATTTCTCTCATGGAAGACAAAATATTATTAGAGGCACTCAATTCTTTTAGTTTTCTAATTATTTTCTACCATTTAAAATTTTCCTGAGCATTATTTGTTATATAACTCTCACAAAAAATACATAAATAGTGATAAAACCATATTTTTCTATATATGGGAGAGTTTCTCATGATTTAAACCTTAGATACAATTGGATTATTGCATATTCTCATCTGCATAGGAGAAAATTTTCAAATTATTTGAGTGATTTAATCTTTATAAATTTTTTTTCCATTAAGAAAATGAAAATGTTATGTTTGTAATTGATAAAATCCATGATTTCTTACCATTTCTATTTTTCAGAATAACTTCTGAGATTATAAATTGACTAATATTTTTACATTTTTTAAATGATGGTTATTTAATTTGTTATTTGGTTTTGAAAAATAGTGATTTCCAATTTATATTATTGTTTTCATTACCAAAGAGGATTATATACCTCCAATTGCATATCCCTTTTTGAGAATATTTCATCAGTGATACATGGTACAAGTAAACATATCAGAACAGGCATTGAGATCATATTGACAATATGATTTACAATTATAATATTCAAATAATTGATGAAATATTTTTTAAGTCAATACTTCCAAAGAATCACCTTGCATTTTTCCATAATTAATCACATAGTTTCCATGAATGAACTTCTATGCTGAATATTTTCAAAACCAGCTCCCAATTCTTACCCATCACTTTGATTAATGCATATATTTACATTGAAAAAGTGTGGGGGATTATTCCATATAAAACATGATGATTTTATTATATATATTTATTGGGATACTCATCATACTATTTTATTGTGATCCATGTATAATTTGTATCATCTCACATCTATTCTATTCCATTTAAAATACAAAACAAATTGACAAGGGTTGTATATTAGTAAGGTCAAAAATAAAAATTTATAGACAGATGAATCCTCATAAGTATATTATGTGGTTATGGAATGTATGTGAGATATTTCCCAGACATTAATTTTGAATAATAAAAATATGAATGAAAGTTGAAAGGAATAGGATATCCTTTTGTCACATACGTGACATATATATATATATCCAATTTGACATGCTAGGAGTGTGGAATTGAATATCTTGGAAAGAGTCATTATAATACAATTGATATTAAATTATTACATTATACTCCAGTGAATATCCATATTTTGAGCTTGATTTTAAAATTTTACCCACTTAACCATAGCCTTGAAGTCATCCAAACCTAATTTTGAAACCCTCATGATTGTTTTCATATTTATCATCATAAAAGGGAGATGACAGAACTAATGAAATATTATGGTTAGGAACATGTATTCAAGTTATGATAATAACTTAAATTTCATTTTACCTTGGGTGATTAGATAAAATTCATTCTGTTTTAAATTACTAATGGGTATAGAATTCAAGAAAATGGTAAGAGATTATAATTAAAAGATTGTAAAATTTTTAATTAACTAATCTATGAGTTATAACCTATATTCTATACAGGTATTTTTATGGAGAATGACCTTTTTTAGTTATACTTAATTTTATTTCATTGTACATAATGAATTTTTCCTATTTTAAAATTTTCTTTTATTTGTGAGATCACTCGTTAGACCATTTTCCTTGAGGACAGGAAATTTTTCAAGTATGTTGGAATTTAATATTCAAAAATCTAATATAATTTTCCTGTTTCATTAAATAAAGGTTTCTCAATGATGTATTAGATAATTCACTTGGTATATTTTAATTTTTTAGTAAATATATTCCCAAGGTTTCAAAGAATAAAATGAAAAAAATAGAAGAAGATGCCTATTACATGTCGTGAAACTTCAATTCATGTTGTTTAATAGAGTCTCATAATATTATGGATATAATGAAGAAACTGATGAATAAATTTTTGAATTATTCCAGGGAAGAAACTAGAAGACATCATGAGATGGGGATACATGTTGTGAACCCCATAAATGGAAAATCTGCTCCAAAAAATCAGCTGGAAAGACAACACATGACTAGAGAATATGATTCATGTCATGAAGTTAGTAAAACCTCATGTCTTAGACAAGATACACATGAGATTCATGTATGATTCAAAAAATGAAGAAATATACACAAAATCAGCCATACAATATGTGATATACATTATACATCTTGTAAAATTTAGGCTATAAATAAAGCACCTTGGGAATAGTTATGGGACCTCCAACAATAGAACTATTTTTTTCATTTGGTTCTCTTTTACATACCCATAGTTACCTTCTCCACAAACTCAAAATCCTTTTCATATTTTCATTATTTAGTTGTAAATTCAATCTTTTTGATCATATTTCAAAACCTCTTTAAATTTTTTTTCGCATCACCACTATCGTTCATCATCAATCATCTCTAAAATCATGTTGAATCCATTTACACTCTCATTTCAAGTTTGTAAATTATTGAATTGTGATTTAAATCTATTTAATCATTGATTTCATGATCATAACTATTTTGAATATGATTCATTGCATGTTTATTAAATATTTTAATTGAATCAATCATATGATGTTCAGCATGGTTTCAATTATTATTTTTTTCACATTCATTCCTACCATGAGTGGCTAAGACACCTTGGGTAGGGATTGAGAGTTTGGGTTTATAAACATAATAAATATATAATTCTAATCATGGTACCCTTTAGGGTTATTAATGAAGATATAAGTAAATTTACTACCTATTTCATTTAATCATCCCTGACCATAAGGTATTTATGTAAAGGGCCCTATATTGGTTGGAGTAGATGAGGCTATGACCACTTTTCTATAGTTAATTCCACCTAATAATTTAATATTAATTCATATAGGATGTCACTATCTCCAGATCACGTAATAGTTACCTTCTAGATACAACTAGTTGATTTGATCAAAATCAACTAGAAAATTCCCCTTGCTCCCCAACCTAAAACATTTGATCCTTCCTTTTGGAAATAAGATCAACATTTCCATAGATATATGATATTGATTTCTATCCCTATTTTATTCTTGATGTAACCATCAACAACCATAGATTTAGTTTCACCCAAATTGATTTAAAATACAATTGAATCCTATCCTAACAGGTCTTAACCCATTTAATTTAATAAAATATTTCTCTCCCTATGCGATCGACCCCAGATTGTCACTATAAAATGACTATGTTTTAAGTGATATTTGCGAAATCAATAATTCAATTATAACCAAGCCGAGATGAATGGAACAATATGTGTAGGCGTGTTAGTTGTTAAAAAATATTGATGGATTTAATTTTGCAGTTCCTATATTAATTTCATAGGTATTTGTAAAACATTTATCATTTTAGTTTTGTTTCTATAAATTTTGTTTTTTGTTGTTATATATGTATTATGTGTTATAAAAATATATAATTCAACAGGAGTTTCATATTTTACTTTATATTTCAAATAACAATTCACTCTTAACATCTCTTGTATTTTTTTCTCAAATATTAAAATGTAACAATCTATATAAAATCAATTTTCTTCATTTTAAAATGAACCATAATTTTATTCTCTTTGGATTTATAAAATATTATTTTTCTTCAATTTTTTATAACATAACAGCATGTAGCCAGTTTTTTGAAGAAATGAATGTATTCTGGTTGGTATTATTTAAAATCATAAACTAAATAGGTTACCAATTCTTATAGAAATTATTATGAAAACAAAATATGAATTATTCCAATATGTGTTATTAATTTTACTGTATCATATTATCTCACAGTTTATATTATTTAAATGTTACTATAAGAATAATCTTTTATTTTTTGGGAGAGTAAAAGAATAAATTTCCATTGAATTTTAAAGTTTAAAATTACATTCTATATTTAATTATATTGAGAATATATATAGTGACGTTTTATCTTGTTGAAAATCTAGTAAATAAAAATAAATATAGAATTTTATCACATTGTTCTATTAATTTTTTTTGTATTAAATGTGTTTTTCTAACATTAGATTATGCATATTTTGATTTTATATCGAGTGAATGTTTTTCAAAAATGAATCAATGAATAATGACTATTAGAAATATATTATAATCACTTGGTGTATTTAATTTCATGATAATCAATTTTAAGAGAATATAAATGCAATTCCTCTAAGAGAATGAGATTCAAAAAAATAGCTAAAAATGATACTAAAGAAAATTCTAAATTATTAATTAATATAAAAAATCGATACTCTTATGCTATTTAAAATAATAATATAAATGGATGAATTAAATAAAAGTAAAAATTTTTTATAGTATTTTACATCCACTAGAATATAAAATGTCAAATACATTAAATATAATACATTTAGAAGAAGTTAAATAATAATTATAGAAACTAGTGATGGAGATCCTACTAATGGTGAACATGCATATATGGAAAGGATGATGTTTAAAAAAAGGGTTACAAAAAGGAATTATCTAAATAAGAATGAAAAGGATGATAACAATGAAATGACATATTTTAAGGAACCTAATTTCTATGAATGAAAAAATTTTGTTCTTATGTTAACTTATATCCTTTGGATAAGAAGAAAATATAAAAATACATCATGGAGATATTCTATGAAAAAAATGATAAGATTAAAATCCGTTGAAACATGGAGTTAAATATAAGGTGATAAAATATTGGATAGTTCAATATAATGATGTGATAATAATAGATGAACTAATGTATTATATGAAAATTTATGAAATCTTTTTGTGGAAAAAACAACTAAAAATCTTATAAATCGCATTATAGATTCAAAGTGTTTGTATTCCACTGAATAAGATTCTAGAGATTAAAATTTATCTTGTTTAATTGACGATGGGATAAAACCTTATCCCCATAAATAAATTAAATATTGTATTATTTAACATTAAGATATTTATCAAATGTATTGTAAAAAATATACAAATCTTAATGATGATATTCTAAATTAAAATTTTAATTTATTATCCTTGAAGTAAATATTACTAAAATATGAATATAAAAGAAAAATACAATTTCTTATTTAGATAAATCAAAGGAGAGTGTAATATTAGTATCAATTCCATTGATAGGAAAGGGTAATGAGAAAACATCAAAATTTCATCTTAAGACAGATTAACATAAGATGAAAAATACCAAATATATGTCAAAGTCAACAATTTTCCCATTATAAAACAGAAATGTTTAAACAAACAACAAATATTTTAATCTTAAGGAATATTCTAAATATGTTACCATATGAAGAAATTAATTTTAAAACATGTAAAGATATAATTGAGTAAACTAAAATATATTTGATTTTGTTAGTAACTCTAGTAGAAGTTTCTCAAAAATATCAAATTATATTATAAATTGAAATTCATTCTCTTCCATAATGTTTCCATTGGGAGTAAATTTGTATAGAAGTTTTTCCTATAAATAACATCCATTATTTGGAAATATATTATTCTATAATTACATCATAACTTTCTAAATATTATTTCTGACAGAAATATGATTGGTTCATAAATAGAATGGTAGAAAGTTGAATGGGAAGTATATACTTTTTATCTTGTGGAGGAGATTCCAAAGTTAAATTACGCACATCAGGCACACCATTTTTTGGATGAAAATATGAATTTACAATTAATTATTGTAGGGGAATGAGTTTTTTGTAATCATACATGATGAGTTCACTATATTCAAATAGTTTCCGACTAGATTTTTTATAGATACAGAAATTCCCAGTGGTTCTATATCAATAAGGGACTTTCCTTTTAAAATATGTCACTAATTTTTGTGTTTTTGCAATGATGCATAAAAACTCATAGTGTTCGAGGGGATGTGAGGATGATCTCATCACACACATTTTTTGGGATTTTTATCCTACTCTAAGGATCCGTTATATATTTATGATAAGTTATTGAATTCTTCAATAATTTCATATCCAACATGGATCACCATTAAATTAATAATAAATTATCAGCATGTATGGATGTTATAGTCAGCTATATGTATCTGATGTTCTACATTGATGGAGATATTAGTAGGTATATGAGTTTCTCCATCAATAGTATCCTCTTATGTGCCAATTAAATATATTTTTTATTGTTATAATGATTCTTCTTCTCATACACATAGTGGTAATCTCTGAAGTGTATTTCCATCTTGGGAGATGGGTGTTGTTTTGATTTTGGGATCAAAAAAAGGAATGAGATTCTTACAAATTTTTATGACCAGAATTAGAATCCATTTAGTTCATTGACACTCATGGGAGACATCATACCTTCTAATATCATGTGATAAGGACAAAATCATTTAGTTTATTGACATGAAGAAAGGGAATCTTAGAGAATGGTACCAAGTTAATGTTTGGAAAGAGAATTATTTCAAAGCTAACAAGGGACCATGGAAGGGATATGTATTATGTGGTTGAAAATTATCTAAATTGGAATGGGGATCATAGAGAATAGGGATGATTTGGGGTGCTAGGTTTAGACATCAGAGATGCTTCCTAAATTTCTTAATTGGATTTGAATCAAATCCCACATAAATCTATTGTGTGGACCTATGCCTATGCAGGCTCCTAGGTTTATACCACAGCAGACAATAGAACATTTATTAGATTAGGTTAGGGATTATTTGGAGAGTGAATGTCTTAAAATATTTTGATTTTTGGGATTTTTTTATAAGGATTCCCTAGTGATTGGGGGTTGATTTTGGGGATTACTCGTGATGAGGAATCTATTATTATGGAAGATTGAGGCTTAAACCATATAAGAGGTTCATGGAGATTTGGGGATTACACATAGAATTATTCTCATGGATAGGTTTGTTTGGGGCCTACTCAAGAAATGGAATACAAAAAGGATTCAAATAAAATAGATTTCATGATATCCATCAGCCTCTAAACCCTTGGGATTCATGTTTTGTAAGAGAAATAGGAGGAAGAAAATTGTTTGTAAAAATGAAAAGATTTTTTCAATGAGGTTTCATACATGACCTTGATGAACCATTCCAATAGAGAAATTATAAAGGGGAGTGAAATATTCAAGAGAAGATCCCCATACCAAACATGCATCCAGTGGTGTGGATATTGTGGTTATGACTATCCTCTAAGACCATTATTCATGATCTGTCATGTATGATTATGAAAAAAAGTGAAAGATTAGAATCAGTAAATACACAAAATTCATTTCTTATGCAGCTTGAAGAGGAGGGGTGACATGAGAGGGATAAGGGTCTTGTATGTGCTAGTCCATCTCCTATTGTGTAACCTAAATAATCATATATGACTACCTTCTCGACACATCATATGGGGTAGAAGATGAGAAAGAGTGTAACTACCTACAAGAAGGGATATGGTCTTAATATAGATGGGATTCCCTTAAATTGGTTCAATAATTGTGGATTTGTATCTCATTCCATGTTCAATGTAAAATAAATCATAATCCTAACCCTCTTAACTTAGAAATGGAGGATATTAATCATAGAGATGACATGGGAGAACATGGTTCTAACCTATGTATCTAATAATAAAAGTTCCTTAAACTACCCCTAGGGGTAGTGTTCTCATGAAAATTTAAATTTATATCCATATTCACTATAATGACCATAACCATCAGGTATGATATGTTCGAGAATACTCTAACAATAGGATTGAATGTCCAACTGAGTGGCACAATCATGTTACCCTTCCTATGGTTTTTCATGTATGGAGCCTTCATAGGGCCAAAGGAAGAGGATTCCAGGCAATGTGGGATTAAAAAGGACTGAAAGTGGGGTTTGTATAGGTCATGTCATAGAGGTAATATGATCTGTTCATAGTGTTAGAATGAACTAGGTGTCTTTCATGTGGGGGGTGTAGTCTTATTCAAGATGGATTTCCTAGTGGAAAGAAACTCATGGGAAAAAATAGTTAGTTGTGACTTTATCCAAAAAAACCACAAGTCTCCAAAGGGTGTTCCTAAATGGGTCTCACACAGGTCACATGTTAGAGAAGCGGTCTCGTATAGGGGTTTTCCTATTAGGGGAAAAGGAGTACTCATGTAGCTGTCTTATGTTTCAAATCATAAAGGGTATTTTATCTTCCTTTTAACGCCCCGACTCTAGTTACCCAGAGTCGGTACCTTATTACATAATATTGAAATGATCACAAAAGATCAAGTCTCAAAAGACAGATTAGTTTAGTAGCCTTGGAATCAATAGATACATTCATAAAGGTTAAATTACATCATAAAGTGAAAATTACAACAACATCTTGTCTCCACACTCATATCAGTCATGAACCAACCCGGGTCGACCCTAACCAGTCACCCGAGCTGGTCCGCAACATGTCCCGAGGGGAGTTCCCGATCCCCCCCAGATAGGAAACTAGTGTCGGGCATCAAAGTATAAATGAGGGAACACTTTGATCCCAAGAGATAAAACCAAGACAATAAAAAAAGAACAAACAGATCATGAAGCAAAATGAAAACTAAAACTTAAATAAACAAAGAACTGATCCAGATAAAAAGTATCACTAAAAATAACAAAACCATAAACAAGACCCCGCTACAACAATCTCCGTGTGACCCCCTGGTCACCTCCAACCCAAAGCCCAAAACCACTCCCACATGAGCAGCCTCAATGGAAAATCATTAAGCACAACTAAACCTGCAACTGAAATTGTAAATGATAGGCTTGAGCACAAAAATGCTCAGCAGGGATGCCAAAAGTAAACCACTGAATCCATGTGTTTTCTAACCAAAATTTGTCCGATGACAGATGTTTGGAAATAAAATTATAAAAAATATGGTTTTACCATTTAAAAAAATAACACATCTTTATCACTATGAGAACAAACACATGCCATATATTATTTCAAAAAAAAGTTTACCATTTTATAAAAAATACCAATCAAGTAATATTAGAGCTGTGAAAAAAGGGAGACATGTAAACAAAACAAGCTAAAAATAGACTACTGTATCAGAAAGTAAAAAAGAAATAAAAACTGTATATAAACCAATTTGGCATAAAATAACCAAGAAATACAAGCTGTATATAAACCAATGTAGCAGAAAATAAACAATAAATACAAGATGTAGCCATGGAGGATCTTGAACATCCCTAGACAACCCCTGGACGCACATGGTTCGGAACCACCAGACGGCATATGGTAAAGCCCCAAAGTCTATAACCCACTTATCTCTCTCATGACAAAATCAGCGGAAAATCCCACCTGGCCTCTCTGTCTACTACGGGCACCAACCCGTCTAATCGGGGCTGGTGAGTAACGGTCACTCGATAATCTATAAGACGCCTAAGAACCCATGGTGGTTAAAGTAATATTGTGTATGTAGGAGGCCCTCTCATGCATGACTCATCTCATTGCACTTGCCTACCCAAACACGGACGCTTCCTATACATTCACCCATAAAGGGTTACACTAGATAGGAGCACCCCGTATACATATTTAGTTATTTCACATTCAACAATGTTCCAACCGGGCTGCTATAACATATAAACAATAAAACATTTCAAAAAAAAATTTATAGTTTCAAATCGATCACACACATTTATTCAAAATATCTTGAAAACACCAATCTTATATTTACAAAACCAAATGGGCCCTTAAGTTATAAACACACATTCAAACACTTCACAATTATCAAACATGCTTTTACCCTTTTTCGACCCACACCAAAACATGTTTTAAACTGAAAGGTCAAACCATAAAGAACACATTATAACTATGATTTCCAAAATACTTAAACCAACACTTTAAAAAACCACAATTAAAATATTCTTTAGAAACCACTCTAGGGGAAAAATTTATTTGAAAACTAAAATCCATTTAGAAGACTAAACTTCCAAGAAAACACCAATTACCTTAAAACCATAACTGGCCACTTACTTTATTTATAGGACATAAAATGATCCAAAAAAATACATTAAACCCTCTTCAAAAAAATTTAACAAATTTAGGATGCTATACCAAAATCAAACCATACACACCCAAAATTATATTTTGAAATCACACCAAGAAAAGATTTTAATGCCTTTCCCTAAAAATCACAACTTTCCGACATCATTTTAAAGGAACACCAAATAAAAACATTGAATCCATTAAACCCTTAAATAGGTGTTTTAACACAATAACTAATCCATAACACAACCAAACCAAGTTTATTAATAAAAAAAGTTGTTGCAACATAATAACAGTGATGTATTTCATAATATACCAATTCCTTCTTAAATAAATATAATCAGTTCAAACAAGCTTTCTAGGTATCATAAAACTAATTAATTTACACTAAAACTCATTTAAACCGTATTTTTAACAAATCAAATAAATTCCAAATAGCTATAATAATTTAAACAAGGGTTTCATAGAGTTGAGAAACTAATTTATAAAGTCATTTAAAATGGAAATCATCAAAGGAAAGTATTTTGGAATGAAAAACATGGAAACACCTACTAAAGGCTCATGGGATTGGAATGAAACTTCAACTGAAAGGAGAAAGACACCCGACAGACAAAATGCACACCCTAAAACCAAAGAAAATCTAAGATACACATTCAGCCTAACAATTAGGGTTTTGCGAACAAGATACCCCACATGAAAACCATTGAAATTAAGTGATGAGAGGAGAATATGGGGAAGAGACTTACCGGATGGAAAAGCTAGAGGGATGACCAGCTATCGGAAGAATCACAAGAGGGGAGGAAGGCGTGTGTGAAGCAGGGTAAGAGGAAGAGGGGTGCGTGAGGGCAGGGGAGAAAAAGGGGTGCGTGGGAGATAGATAAAAAAATGAAATGGAAATCATTGGGGAAGAAGGGGGTGTGCGCCTAAAATAAATAGATGGGGTGATGCGAAAGTTAGAGATAACAAAAAATAATGAAATTATCGGGGGAGGCATGAAAGAATAAGGGGGAAAGGGTGATTGGAGAGATGGAGATAATGGAGAGAGGGATAAAAAATGGGAAATAAATGGTGAGAGTGGGATGTGTGGAGAGAAGGTAGATTGGAGAGAGGAATACAAAAAGGAACATATTAAATGGGAGAGAGGGGGAGGCTTGGAGAGAGGGTGATAATGGGGAGAAGAAAAACAATAAATAAAAGAAGATAGGGAGATTGAAGAGAGGGAATAAAAAACAATGAATTAATGGTGGAATGAGGAATGAGTGGAGAGAGGGAGTGCATGAGATAAAGAAAATGAGGAGAGGTGTGAGAGAAGGGGAGTAGAGAGAGGGATAAAAAAAATGGGGAAAATTAAATGGGAGGGGTGAGGCGTGGTGGATGAATAAAAGGGTTTAATACACTTTAAAAAATATAAAATTAACCACAACAAGAATAAATAAATAAGATATATGTTAATAATAATAATAATAATGATAATAATTATAATAATAAAAATAACAATAACGATCAAAATTTTAATGAAAATATTTGTGATAATTTTACAAAAAATTATTTAATCATAACAACGCCATTAATTTTCTTAATGACAATAATAATAATAATTTTATTATTTTTATTTTAAATAAAAACAATTTTAATAACAACCGAATAATTATTATATTTATAACCATTTTAATGGTAGTAAAATCATAAACAATTTTTTTAATAAAAAATCAATTGTATGTACACCACAATGTTATTATTATTATGTATTAAATATTTAATTAATTTAATTATAATAATTTTTTATAATTTTAAGTAATGGGTAACTGTAGGGGTATTCGAGCCGACTGCATAGTTACCTCCAATCGTGCAGTGCCTGTCCACTAATTCGAAACCTACCAAAAACATCAAATGTAAATTTTTTTAAACATACCCTCAACTCGCACATTGACAAGGCTAACCGAGGCCAAGAAATAATAAAATAAAATAATTTAAAAGGTCGGGTTGTGACAATTCTCCCCACCACAATAGTTTCTTCCCCCAGAAAGTCACCCTGCTAAAAATAACCAAAACTAAGGTCAATGCCCATCAAAAACCATTTGAAAAAAAAAAGATTCTCAAACTGACTATTCACTCTACAAGTTACACACGACTGACTCAAAGAGAACCCATTACATAAAACAAATGTAGAACATTAGAGGGTTATCCCCACCACAAGAATTCCCTTAACGTAAGAGTTTCAACTCAACCACACCACCCCCAGGGGGGAACCTAGAAACTCCCAATCGAACTTACTGATTTCTCCACATGAGATAAACAAGGACATTGAGACTTAAACGAAAAACTAGTACAAGGCCACCTAACATACCGGGGAACCAAAATAATGAATTTCCTATAACAACACCACCAAATCTAAGAATTCCCCACGCTGATCTAAAACTCACCAACACCTCACATCTCCAAAAAGGACCATCCCACACATGAGCCAAAACACTTTTAAGAAAAACTAATGATTCTAGAGGTCAAATTTAGAAGAACACAACTACCATGATCACAAAAGGATAAGTTCATCACACTCTCACCATAAAAGATAAAATTGAAATAGCAAGAAAATAGGAACAAGGTATCCTTGAATGTATCTATTTCAAGGCGAAAGATAATGAACAAAGAAAAGGTCTTCAATGCCTCTGACACACTGATTGTGCCTGAGCTTCACCTCGAGACCTGAGGCTGGGGCCCTGATGGCTGAAGAATCTTATGCCTCATAGTAAGACATAAGAATCCCCCAATCAACTCCTTCCTCAAACAAAACATCCGACAGAACTTCCCCCGGTGACCCGAATGGCCACAACGATGATAGGACTTAGGATGGATACGGCCCAATGCCTTGGAATGCCCGAACCAGCCATACCAATGACACAGCTGAAGGAATCCCGACAAACTAGGTTCCATGATCAATGAAGATAACCTCTTAGGGAAGGTTCCACATGCACACACTCCTCACAAGATAGGGATCCTTAATAAAAACCAAATATCACCAGTGAATCCCCAAACTCCATTGACGATAAGTCAACCAACCTCCAATTGTCCCAAACTGAACCCTTAAACAAACCTGAAATGACACGAACCATAACAACCTAGGTAGTTACCAACCTCTCAAAGACAGAGTCCACTTCCCTCAAGTCATTCCACCACCTCTAACAGACCTCTAGCACCTTAAAGGGAGATGGCACTTAAAAGAATCGAACCATGGGAATGACTCATCAAAAAAACTAAGGACCTTTCTGGGTGGCATACATCGAACACCATAAGAAACAAAAAACATAAACATCCCTCGAACCAAAACCAATATCAAGCTGAAGAAACATTAACAAAGGAAACTACATCCTGAAATTACCAAAAAAAATAAATATGGCCAAAACATTTCTTTCAAAAGCCCATTTTTTTATTCAAATTTATTTAAAACTACCTTCCTTCAAGGCCAATTTCCAAAAACCAAACGCCACTTTTACCAAATACAATTTTCTAAAAATCATTTCCCCTTTTTAAAAAAAATCACTTTAGAACAAAAAGGTCAAGTATTTAATTTCAAAACACACCCATGTAACCACATGAACCATTGCACATGTTTTCATCCACTTCCACCCAAATGCATCTAACCACACTTTCCATACATGCCCTCACATGTGATAATGTTCTTAATGAGTACCCAAGGATGCATCCAAAAAAATTCCAAGAAAATATAATCATTTACCAAATTATCAAACCAAGAAAACAACGATTTTGGAACACATTTTACCAATGTTTTACATTTAGAAGAAAACTCATTTATTTCAAAAAACCTTTTCATTTTTTTTTCAAAAACCCACCTGCACTGAACAGAATCAAATCAAAGAGAAACACAACTTGTTCCAGAAAAATGACGGAATGAAGAACTAGCAGTTACACTTAACATAGCTACATGGTATTGAGCCACGCCCCAAGTAAGCATCAAAAACTAAAATGAACTTAAACCATGGACTCAGACTCCAAATGGGTCACTACTCCATGTGAGGTCATAACGTGACACTGGCATGCCTCTGTTGTCATCCCACCATCACAACAAAGAGATAAGACTCAAATCCCGTACTACCCAATGCAACTGAAGGTTTGGAACGTGCAAGGGTTCATGATGCCCTTCCCGCACCTACCTCTCGAGTCCCGACAGTCCTAATCCCCATCTACCAAACACCCCAAATAACAAGAAACTCCTCTGATAACATTTTTTCACGAACCAACTGGGGTCGACCCAACCGGTCACCCGAGCTGGTCCGCAACATGTCCGGAGGGGTGTTCCCGATCCCCACATGATGGCAACCAGTGTCGGGCATCAAAGTACACAGGAGGTAACAATTTAAGCCCAAGAGAAAAAACCCAGACTAGAAAAAAAGAACAAATTGAGCATGCAGAGAAATAACAACGGAAAATTAAATAAAAAAAGAAGCGATCTAGATACAATGTATCACTAAAAAGAACAAAAATGGAAACAAGACCCCGCTACAAAGATCTCTGTGTGACCCCCTGGTCACCTCCAATCAAAAGCCCAAAACATCTCCCACATGAGCATCCACTATGGAAAATCCTGAAAAACATATGAACCTACAACAAAAATGGCAAAGGATAGGCATGAGCAAAAAAATAATTAGTAGGGATGCCAAAATTAAACCACAGAATATAGGTGTTTTCTAACCCAAAGTTGTCCTATGACACAAGTTTGGAAATACAATTATAAAAAATAAGGTTTTCTCATTTAAACAAAATAACACATCTTTCCCATTATGAGAACTAACCAATGCCATATATTATTTCAATAATAGTTTACCATTTTATAAACAAAACCAATTATGTAGTATTAGAGATGTGAAAAAGGTATACAAGTAAACAATACAAGATTAAAATAGACTAGTGTATCAGAAAGTAAACAAGCAATATGAACTATATATAAACCAATGTAGTAGAAAATAAACAAAAAATAAATGTTGTATATAAACCAATGTAGCAAAAAATAAACAAGCAATACAAGCTGTATCCATGGGTGATCCTAAAAATCCCTAGACAACCACTAGACGCACTCGGTTCAGAACCACCTAACGGCATATGGTGAAGCCTCATAGTCTATAATCCACTGATTTCCCTCACAAAAAAGTCATCAGAAAATCCCACATGGACTATCTATATACCAGGGGGAACCAACCTGTCTAATCGGGGCTAGTGAGAAACCGTCACTCGATAATCTATAAGATTCCCGGGAACCCATGATGGTTATAGTAATATTGTGTAAGTAGGAGGCCCTCGCATGCATGACTCATCTCATCGCACATGCCTACCCCAAACACAGACACTTCCTATACATTCACCCATAAAGGGTTAAACTAGATAAGAGTGCCCCATATATATATTCAGTTATTTCACATTCAACTTAGTGCCAACCGGGCTACTATACCATATAAAAATTAAAACATTTTAGAAAACGTTTATGATTTCAAATAGATCACATACATTTTTTCAAAATATCATGAAAACAATAGTCTTACATTTACAAAACAAAATGGGCCCTTAAGTTCTAAACACACATTCAAACACTTCACAATTATCAGACATGATTTTACCATTTTTCAACCCACACCAAAACATGTTTTAAACTAAAAGGTCAAACCTTAATGAACAAATTATAAACCATGATTTCCATAATACTTAAAGAAACTATTTACAAAACAACATTTAATATACTCTTTAGAAACCACTCAAGGGGGCCAAATTTATTTGAAAACTAAAATCAATTTAGAATACTAAACTTCCGAGAAAACACCAATTACCATAAAAAACATAACTGGCCACCTACATTATTTATAGAACATAAAACGATCCAAAAAATACATTAAACCCTCTCCCACACATTTTAACATGTTTAGGATGATATACCAACATCAAACCATACACACCCAAAATCCTATTTTGAAATCAAATGCACAGTAAGAAAACATTTTAAATCCTTGCCCAAAAATCACCAGTTACTCGCATCATTTTAAAGGAACACCACATAAAAACATTGAATCCATTAAACCCTTACAAAGGTTTTTTAACATAATAACTAAGCCATAAAACAACCAAACTGTTTTCATTAATAAACAAAGTCGTTGTAACATAATAATGGTGATGTATTTCATAATAAACCAATTCCTTCTTAAATAAATATAAGTGGTTCAAAAAAATTTCTAGGTATTATAAAACTAATCAATTTACACTAAAACTACTTTAAAACCTACATTTAATAAATCTAATAAATTCCAAATTGCAATAATAATTTAAACAAGGGTTTCATAGTGTTATGAAACAATTTTATAAAATCATTTAAAATGGAAAGAATGAAATGAAAGTATTTTGGAAATAAAAACTTGGAAAAACCTACCGAAGGCTCATGCAATTGGAATGAAACTACAATAGAAATGAGAACGACGCACCACAGACAAAACATACACCCTATAACCAAAGCAAATCCGAGATACACATTAACCCTAACTTTTAGGTTTTGTCCAACATGAAACCCCACATGAAAACCCTTGAAATTAAGTGAGGAGAGGAGAATATGGAGAAGAGACTTACGGGATGGAACCGCCAGAGGGATGACCAGCCTCTAGACGAATCGCCGGAGGGGAGGATGGAGTGTGTGAAGCAGGGTAAGAGGAAGAGGGGTGCGTGAGGGCAGGGGGGATGAAGGGGTGGGTGGATGATAGATAAAATAATGAAATGGAAATCATGGGGGAAGAAGGGGGGTTATCACATAAAATAAATATATGGGGTGATCCGAAAGTGGGAGATAAAAAAATAATGGAATTAAGGGGGAGGCGTGAAATAATAAGGGGGAACGAGTGATTGGAGAGAGGTAGATAATGGAGATAAGGATAAAAAATGGGAAATAAATGGTGAGAGGGGGAGGCGTGGAGAGAAGGGACATTGGAGAGAGGAATAGAAAAAGGAAGATATTAAATGGTAGAGAGGGGGAGGCATGGAGAGAGGGTGATAATGGGGAGAAGAAAAACAATAAATAAAAGAAGATAGGGAGATTGGAGAGAGGGAATAAAATTCAAATGAATTAATGGCGGAATGAGGAATGAGTGGAGAGATGGAGTGCATGAGATAAAGAAAAGGATGAGAGGCATGAGAGATAGGTAGTAGAGAGAGGGATAAAAAAATGGGGGACAATTAAAAAGGAGGGGTGAGGCGTGGTGGATGAATAAAAGGGTTTAAAAACCTTTTATAAATATCAAATTAACCACAAAAAGAATAAATAAATAAGATACATGTTAATAATAATAATAAAAACAATGATAATAATAATATTAATTATAATAATTATAATAATTTAAATAAAAATAATAATCAAAATTTTAATGACAATATTTATATATATATTTTTAAAAATTATATAATCAAAACAACACCATTAATTTTCTTAATTATAATAACAATAATAATTTTATTCATTTTATTTTAAATAATAAAAAAGTTAATAACGATCGAATAATAATTATATTTATAACCACTTTAATGATACTGAGATCATTAATAATGTTTTTAGTAAAAAACAATTTTATGTACACCACAACGTGATTATTATTATGTTTTAAATATTAACTTTATTTCATTACCATAAAGTTTTATTATTTTAAGTAATGGGTAACCGTAGGGGTATTCGGGCCGTTCACACAGTTACTGCTAATCGTGCGGTGCCCGTCCACTGATCTAAAACCTAACAGAAATATCAAATGTCAAAAAATTTAAATATACACTCAACTCTCATCTTGACAAGACTAACCGAGGCTATGAAATAATAAAATAAAATAATTTAAGAGGTCGGGGTCTGACAATATCCCATTATACTATCCCTGCAGGTCATTCATAAAATACTTCACCACATCCTGGAAAAAATAAAACATAGAAAGGGGTGAGCTCATATGCCCAGTAAGGATAATAATATAGCAGAGACATTCATAAATATCTATAAACATTTAAGGAAAATGTATAACTAAAACAAAAGCCTTTTAAACTTGATCATTAGCATAATATGGTAGAAATAAAATTAAATAATTTCATTTACTTATTCACATGGATATTCTACTAATCAAATAATAAAATGCATTATCAATAACCAATTTCATAATGATGGAATGCATAATGCCATACTATCATAACCACATAGTTAAGGCCTTATGCCAAGACTACAAATAATATTTTGTCAAAGCCTTGTTCTAAGACACTAGTTTGTCTAATGATATCTACCGATGCATCGAGGAGCTAGAGAGGGCTACACTCATCACTTATTAAGTCCAATGCATTCCTCATGTGAACAGGTTTAAACATAACATAAACATTCGTATTAAAAATAGCATAAGAAATGTCAATACTTTATCAATAAATCATTAATGGTATTAAAATAACACATGCACTGTCAAACATATCACAAAAACTTTAATACAATATGGATGTTTTGTATCCTAATAAATCACAATCAAATAAGCTTAAAATCCATTAAAGGATGTTGACATAGATGAAATCAAAACTATTGGAGAGAAATATCTCTTTTTTTTAAATAATTTAAAAGTCACATAATTATAAAATAAAACATTTACTTTTAAAATATTCTTATAAGCCTTTAAGGGAAGCTTCGATGATTTTATAATGGCAAAAAATAGTTTCACCTGCCCTATAAGTTAAAAAAAGATAGTCTAACCTTAATTCTATCAAAATGGTTAAAAAGGACCTTGTTTGGAAAAAGACAAAAGGATTACTCTATAAAATTCTTATAAAATTCAACAAGGGTATACATGAATTAACCCATAGTCTGTAAAATAGTAAGAATGATTTTAAATACATTTTCATGTAACATGGATTTGGATGATAAAAAGGTCCCAGTATATAATTAAGTATAAACAACCTCGAACAATGAATAGATTGTGAAATAAACCCTTAACTTGTACTTTTCCTTGGTCGGGGGTAGGTTAAAATCATGTACAATGGTGAAATAATTGTTATTAAACTATTCAATAATCATTTAGATTAATATGATATCATATATGATCTTTTAACATTGCTTTGTTAATAATATCTTAGTATTATTGTTGTTTCGGGTGTTAACTTACTCGTTTTATTTTATATCTTTTGTTACATAAGCCGTGTTTGTTATGGATAGGTTGTATCTTATTCATATCTAGAATTATATCAAGTCATTAAACATTATTTTTAATCATCAATTTATAATTAGGCATTAATGGATACGATGGTGAATGAATCTCATCGCATTCGTGGAGACGGTAGTCCGTACATACGCACGAGCGACAATATCATTCATTTGATATTGAAATAATATAAAAATGGATGGTATATCATATATATAGAATAATTATAATATTATATTTATTATTTACATCAATTACACATCATCATTACACCCATCAAAATAATAACATTTTGAATAACAATTACACCATGACGTGGAGACAGTAAGCCATATGTATGCATGTATGGTGACATATCATTCAAAGGATGGATAGAATAATGAATATGGATGTACAATATTTATAATAACATCATATTATATATAAGATACAGGGGTTATTATTTTATAATGTAAATAACAATGAAATAAGAAGATGAAGATGAAAGGAATTTGAAAGAGGGTGGTGAAAACATTACATCTTAATCGGGTTCTTCCTATTGATTTGATCCAACGGGCTCCTTAGGTTGGATTTCTGATCAAAATAAGGCCCCTAGTTCGAAGTGAGTGATATTGAGAGAAAATTTGGGTAGGGTTTCACTGATCCAAAAGGTGTTGAATGTGTGAATTAAAGGGAAGGGTAAGTTCCCTTTTATAAGAGAGGTGTGGGGAACCTTTGGAAAAGTTATAAATATTATTTTATAATAATTTCATAGTCTATTTCTAATTTCTCAAAAGTGGATTATTTAAATTCTAAGGTGGGGATGGGTCTAAATCCTTTCAACCAATAGATTTTAGACAGGTTTGGGTCACTATATTAAACTTATCATTTATATTTAACTCTTAGTTAAATAGTTTTACATTTACCATGTCTCTTTGTATTTTTATATTATATAGTTAATAAACATACTATATACCTCTATGTGACCCCCATGTAGTCCATTAATGATACACCTATCCTTATATACGTCCTTTGGCCGAACCATAGATTTTTAGGAATAGAATATCAATTAATAATATAATATTTGTTTTAAAAACTCTTTTATGTCAATTTTAACACAATTTGTTATTTTGTTTTTGATAATTTCATAATAGAATTATTACATCGAAAAAAATTATATAACCAGTCCTAATTTTTCATATTAACCTAGAAAATTAATTTATTTTATAATGTGTCTCAAAATACATTTATTTTGATACTTATCATATCAATTATTTTAATATTTCATTAATTTTGTAATTACTGCATCACCATTTTGTCATAAATAAAATACATTATTTAACTCTTCAAAATTATAAATGAAATACCATTTTGTAGGAAATCTTTTTATCTTTATAATTAATATTTATAAGCTAATTTATCTTATGTATAACCCTATATTAGAAATGTTTTAGTTATTAAACATTGATTTTATCTCCGTTAACTATTCTTTGAATTAAATAATAATAAATGCCCTAATCTAATCCAAGTGGACCTAAATGATCATATTTTACTCCTAAGTTTGTTTTTGGTCAAGATAAACATGTCCAAAAGAATTAGGACACGTGTTAGGGTAATATTAATATCATTTTAAACATTAATTACCCTATTTACTTTAAACCGTGGTAAATAAAAGTAAAACGTTACTATCCACCAAAAATTATTTTTATCATATTGAAGCACATTTTACTCCTTGATATTAACCATGTCTCTCGGATTTTTGAAATTCCACTCACAGAAGTGGTAAAATTACGTTTCATGTGATTTTCCAAATTCTCCTAGGAGGTGGGTAAAAGACGGTGAAAAGTACAATAAAATTTTTATATATCTAAAATTATTCTAAACTAACTCCAATGAATTAAATTGAAATAATATAGGTATTATGTATCCATTTTGACCTTAATAAAATTTGAATAAAATAAATAATTATTTAAAAAAATTCGGTTTTAAACTATAACTCAGTGTTTTTTCAGTATTCATCAAAAATTGAATGTTTTCAGAAAAATACCAAAACATCACACTAAGCTAATTTAGATATTTTGAATCAAAAAATAAAGTCCATTTTTAAAGAGAATATTTATAAAATTTAAAAATTTGGGTATTAATATTCCTAACGACTAGTTTGATTAGTGGTGGTGTGTGTTAGAACTCGAAGTTGCTTACAACACACTCTACTGTATTATTCAAAGAGAAACGTACAGTGGTAGCTTGGGGTGTTACATTCTCCTCTACTTCAAATAATTTCATCCTCAAAATTTCTAGAATACTACCGCATGAAATGACTTGGGTGGTTCTTCACCATAAGTTCCTCGGGTTCCCACGTTGCCTATTCCATCTTATGGTTTCTCCATAGATCTTTTACCCGACGAGTCATCCGATTTCTCAGCACTTGTTCTCTCGTATCAAAAATCATGACATGGTCTTCGAAATAAGAAATATCGAGTTCTTGTTCTAAATTTTCATAGGTGAGTACATGCATTGGGTCCGGCATGTATTTTCTTAACAGTGATATGTGGAACAATTAGTGAACATTGGAGAGACTTGGCGGCATTGCCAAATGGTAAGCTATAAACTCAATTTGTTCTAGAATTTCAAAGGGTCCAATATACCTGGGGCTCAATTTACCCTTCATACTGAAACGTATAACTCCCTTTCAGGAGATACCTTCATGAACACATGATATCCTACATGAAATTACAAATCCTTCCTTCGGTTATTGGCATAGATCTTCTGCCTACATTGAGTAGCTTTGATGTGGTTTTGGATTACCATTACCTTTTCCATTGTTTCCTCCACCAGTTCTGGGACTACAAGTTTTCTTTCACCAACATCATCCCAACAGGTTGGTGTGAGACATCTCTTTATGTATAACGCTTTATATGGTTCCATCCAAATACTTCAATGGAAGATATTGTTATAGAAAAATTCCACCCGAGGTAAATATTGATCCCACTTTCCCTGAATGTCATGTGGTCATGATCTCAACATTTCTTCTAAGGTTTGAAAAGTACGTTCTGATTGACCATCAGTTTGGGGGTGGTAAGCAATGCTCAAACGTAGATCAGTATTCAGGGCTTCTTGAAGACTTTTCTAGAATCTTGAAGTAAAATAGGGATCACGATTAGAAACAATCGATAATGGTACTCCATAAAGTCTCGCAACATCATTAATATATAGTCTTGCTAGGCTTTCGAGTGGTAAATCCTACGTTATAGAAAGAAAATGTGCTAACTTGGTATGATGATCAACAATAACCCATATTGCATCGTTCCTTATAGGAGTCTTTGGAAGCCCCATGACAATGTCCATCGTAATATTATCCCATTCCCACTCCGTTATTGGAAGAGGTTGCGTGACTCCTCCGTGTTGTTGCCTTCCAACTTTCACTTACTGACAAACCATATATCGTGACAAAAAATCTGCAATCTCCCACTTCATGTTGTCCCATCGAAAATGTTCCTTCAAATCTCTATACATTTTGGTTCTCCTAGGGTGTATAGAGAAATTGGAACTATGAGCATCATCCAAGAATTCTGTTTTTAGAACTGGTATATTGGGAACACAAAGTCTCTTCCCAAATTTCAAAATTCCATCTTCATACACAAAGTTACTCAATCAACCATCATTCACAGCTTTAATCTTCTTTTGAAACTCTTCATCATTGGTCTGAGAACTCCTTATCCTTTTTAGTAAAGATGTTTTGGAAACGATTTGAAAAAGAACTAATGTTTCACCTTCCATGTTGATTCCCATATCGATCATTACTAGATCCATGAAAATTGGATCCCTTTCAACTCTCATCTTGTTCAAAACTCCATGATCCATTCTACTCAATGAATCTTCCACCTTATTTTCCTTTCCTGGGGGGTAGTGTATCGTGCAATCATAATTCTTGAGTAGTTCAAGTCATCTCCTTTGCCTCATGTTGAGTTCTTTATGTGAGAAAATATACTTCAAACTCGTGTGATCAGTATAAATCTCACATTTTTAGCATAGTGATAATCTATCCATATCTTCAAAGAAAAGATTATAGCAGCTAACTCAAGATCATGAGTAGGATAGTTCTTCTCCTGAATTTTTTGTTGTCTTGATGCATATGCAATAACTCTATCATTCTGCATAAGGACACAACCAACTCCATTATTCTATGCATCAATATAAATTACAAACCCTTTATTTCTCAATGGTATAGTTAAAATAGGATCATTAACTAATCGTCTATTAAGTTATTCAAAAACATTATTCACACTCTTTTGTCCAAACAAACTTAACTCCTTTACATGTGAGCTTTCTTAATGGGTTAGCCAATCTAGTGAAATTTTGGACAAAAAGTCAATAATATCCTGCTATACCAATAAAACTACGTACCTTGGTTATACTAGTTGGTGCTGGCCATTCTTGGATTGCTCTTGTTATTGAAGGATGAAAACAGATTCCATCATTAGAGACAATATGGCCAAGAAAACAAATCTCTTGAATCCAGAATTCACACTTTCTAAACATCCCATATAATTCATGTCTTCTCAGAGTCTTCAGGATAATGTGCAAGTGATTTTCATGATCTTCATAGCTGCTGGAATATACTATGATATCATCAATAAATACCACCACAAAATCATCGAGATATTCCTTGAAAAATCTATTCATTAGATCCATGAATACATAGGGTGCATTATTCAATCCAATATGCATTACAGTAATCTTGTAATGCCCGTACCTAGTTCGAAATGATGTCTTCGGAATTTCTTCCTTCTTCACACACAACTAATGGTATCTAGATCGAAGGTCAATCTTTGAAAAGCATTGAGCTCCATGCAGTTGGAAAAATAAATCATCAATGTGAGGTAGGGGATACTTGTTCGTTATTATTATAGCATTGATCTTTCTGTAGTCAATACATAACCTCATAGATACATCTTTCTTATTAACAAAAAGGATAGGGCCTCCCCATGGAGAAACACTATGGCAAATAAATACCTTATTACTCAAATCCTCTAGTTGTTTCTTCAGTTCAACTAATTCCACATTGGCCATTCTATAAGGGGTCTTGGATTTAGGCCTTGAACCAGGAATTAAATCAATGGAAAACTCAATTTCTCATTCTGTTGGATGTCCAGGTAAATCGTCTGGAAAAACATCAATATATTCTCTCACAATAGGTACATCCTCTATTTCAACATTAATTTCCTCACCCACAATTATTTCATTCTCTTCCTCCCTGATAATTGTATTTAGTTGAGATACTGGGGGTGGATCTAGGTAAGAATCATGTGGTGGCGATTCTAATCTAAAGGTAAGGTGTTCTTTATGATCATCATCAAAAATAGTAATTTCCTTCTTCTTACAAAAAATTTTAACATCATGGTCCAAAATCCAATCCATACTGAGGATTACATCAAACTCAATCATAGGTATGACGATGAGATCCGTAGATAAATACCATTTATGTGCTCTAATGGGGACTGATTCACAAAACATTATTGCAATGATATTTCCCTTAGGAGTTTTAACTAAAAACTCCCTTGTTAAATCAAATTGTAAATATCTAATTTTCATAGTAAACTGGGAAGATATGAAATAATGCGATGATCCAGATTCAAATATTGCATTGGCTAAACTTGAGGAACCCATTAAATTATCGGCCACCACGTCTTTCAGAGCTTCAACCTCAGCAGTAGTGATAGAATAAGCTTTTCTTTGATCCCTTGTCCTTTTTCTAAGGTACATTTACCTGAATCTTAGGATATGCATTTTCATAATATCCCATCACCTTGCAGTTGTAGCATTGAACATCAGTATATTAATTCTTACCCTTGCAATCATGAACTCGGTGTCCTTTTCTACCACACTTATAACAGACTCTAATTCCTTTCAAGCAAGTACCAGGGAGATTCTTATCACATTTACTGATAGATAGATATTCAAATTTTCCCTTCTTCCCTTTATTTCCATTTCTAGAGTGATCACCATATCTCTTCTTCTCTTGCTTTTCTTTAAAATTGTAAGACTTAGAGAATTCATTCTCTGTCTTCATAGCACATAAGACAATATCATCATACGATGAGAAAGAATGTGACACTAATGCTCGACGAAGAAATGGTTTTAACCCATCATAGAACCAATAAATCATACTTCTTGGGTTACGTATATAATCTCCATCATACCTTGTTAACCTTGTAATGTTAGCCTCATACTTTGCGACATTCTCATCCTCATTTTGTCTCAGAATCAGAAACTGCCTTTCTATATCTGCTCGATGGTCATGAGGGAAGTATTTTTCTAAGAAAATATCTTTTAACTCCCTACATTCCATATGTGATACTTCATCATCTTTCTTTCTGTTTTGAATCAATGGCCACCATTGATCATCATCTCCAGTGAGGCAGTAAAATTCCATGATGACCTTTTCCCTTTCACTACTCCCCAAGGCTTGGAATATTTTCTCTATTGAATTTAACTATTTCTCAGCTACTAATGGATTTGTACTCCCATTTAATGTTGTTGGTGGTTACCTCATGAAGCGATCTAACATTGATCCTCCATGCTACATATCAGTGTGCTCCATACGGGTAAGGTTATTATTCATAACCGGAGTGAGTTGTCCCAGTATGGTGATTAGCTGATCAGCACTAGTTGTATCACCCGCTCCACTATAATTATCTTGAGTAGGAGGGAAATCCATAAATGGAGTGAATACATTGATATAGTTTCAATTTCTTCTACTTGGCACCATTTCTAAAAAACATAATACACTAGATTAGTTTATGAATTGCAACACATAAATCCAAACATGTAAAACACTTTACATAAATTGAACAGTTTATGGATATAATCCATAATCATAAAAATGTTTTCATTAAGGAACTATATACTGAAAAACCCTTCATAATGGTTTCTAAAAAAATGAGAATTATCCTAAGCATATCCCCCAGTAGTATCGTAACCAAGTGTGCGGCAACGCCCCTTGTCGTGCACCAGTTCCCATTCGAGCCTAGATCAAAGCAATGTTTTCAGGTTTTACCCCTAGGTACATTTGTGCCAGAGCTGCCTCTACCTGCTCATATCAACACATGGATATATTTCTCAGAAAAATCAAAAAATCTCTAAAGTACCAAAATTCTAAGAAGTTCTTATATGCTAATCCTCAAAGTCTATCTTAGGGCTATGTGCTCTAATCAGAAATTATCTAAATCTAGTTTCCATGGTTTTTACTAAACCTCCCTCTGATACCAACTACAATACCTAGACCCCAATTACCTAGAGTCTGTGCATTATTACATAACATTCTCATGATCACAAAAGACCAAGTCTCCAATAACAGATTAGTTTAGTAGACTTTGAATCACTAGATACATTCTTAAAGGACACATTACATCATAAAGTGAAAACTACTACAACATATTCTCTCCACACTTATATCTCCTTATACTATCCCTACAGGTCATTCATAAAATACTTCTTCACATTCTAGGAAAAATAAAACATAGAAAGGGGTGATCTCGGATTCCCAATAAGGATAACAATATAGCGGAAACATTCATAAATAGGCATAAACATTTTAATAAATGTATAATTAAAACAAAAGCATTTTAAACTTGAACTTCAGCATAATATGGCAGAAATAAAATCAAATAATTCCAATTAATTATTCATATGGATATTCTACTAATCGAATAATCACATGAAATATCAATAACCACTTTCATAACGATGGAATGCATAATGCCAGACTATCATAACCACATAGTCAAGGACTTGTGCCAAGACTACATATAAGATTTTTTCAAGGACTTTTGACAAAGTCACTTGTTTTTCTTATGAGACCTATTGATGCATCGAAGAGATATAGTGGGTTCCACATGTTACTTATTAAGTCCAATGCATTCCTTATATGAACAGGTTTAAACATAGCATAAACATTCACACTAAAACTAGCATACAAAATGTCAATAATTTATCCATAAACCATGAATGGTATAAAAATTAAACATCTAGAGTAAAACATATCACAAAAACCTTCAATACAATATAGATGTTTTGTATCATAATAAAATGCATTCTGATAAGCCTAAAATCCATCAAAGGATGTTGACATAGATGAAATCAAAATAATTAGAGAGAAATATCTCTTTTTTAAACATTTATAATTCACATAATTATAAAAAAACATTTAATTTTAAAATATTCTTATAATCATGTAAGGGATGCCTTGATGATTTTATAACGGTGGAAAATAGCTGCACCATTTGTATAAGTTAAAAAAAGACATTCTTACCTTAATTCTGCCAAAAAGGATAAAAAGGACCTTGTTGGAAAAAAGACATAATGATTCCTTTATAAAATTATTATAAAAAGTCAACAAGGGTATAAATGACATTAACCCATAGTCTTTAAAATAGTAAGAATTATTTGAAATACATTTTTAAGAAACATGGATGTGGATGATAAAAAGGTCCCAGTAGATAATTACGTATAAACAACCTTGGATAATGAAGAGATTGTGAAATAAACCCTTACCTTGTACTTTTCCTTTGTCGAAGGTTAGATAAACTCATTTATAATGGGTAAATAATTGTTATTAAATTATAAATGATTCATTTATATTAATATGATATCATATATGATCTTTTATCATTTCTTTGTTAATAATAACTTAGTATTATCGTTATTTCGGGAGCTAACTTACTCATTTTATTTTATATTTTTTGTTACATAAGTCATGTTTTTTTTATGGATAGGTTGTATCTTATTCATATCTAGAATGATATAAAGTCCTTAAACATTATTTTTAATCCTCAAATGAGAATTAAACTTTAATGTATACGATGGGAAATGAATCTCATCGCATTCGTGGAGACGACAGTCCGTACGTACGCATGCACGACAATATCATTCTTTTGATATTAAAATAATATATAAATGGATGGTATATCATATATAATGAATAATTTTCATGTTATATTTTTTATTTACATCAATTACACATCTATATCACATCCATCAAACTAATAATGTTTTGAATAACAATTACACCAGGTCGTGGAGACGGTAAGGTGTATGTACACACGAATGGTGACATGTCATTCAAAGGATGGATAGAATAATGAATATGGATGTTCCATATTTATAATAACATCATATTATATATAAGGTACTGTAGGTATTATTTTATAATGGAAATAACAAATAAAGAAGAAGTTGAAGAAGAAAGGATCTTGAAAGAGGGTGGTAAAAACATTACCTCTTAATCAGATTATTACTTTTGATTTGATCAAAAGGTCTCCATAAGATGGATTTCTGATCAAATTAAGGACTCTAGGTCGAAGTTAGGAACATTTAGATAATATTTGGGTAGGTTTTGGTTGGGCCAAAAGGCTTTGAAGGTGTGAATTAGAGGGAAGAGGATGTTCTCTTGTATAAGAGGGGTGAGGGGAACCTTTGGAATAGTTAGAAATAATATTTTATAATAAACTCATATTCAGTTTATAATGGCTCAAAAGTGTATTATTTAAAGTTTAATTTGTGTATGGGTCAAAATCATTTCAACCAATATATTTTAGACAGGTTTGGGTCACTATATTAACCTTATCATTTTTATTTAACTATTAGTTAAAGTTCGACATTTACCATGTCTCTTTGTATTTTTATATTATATAGTTATTAAAAATACTATATACCTTCAATAAACCCCCAAGTATCCCATTAATGATACAAATACCATTATATGAGTAGTTTTCCCGAAACATTGATTTTTAGTAATAGAATATAAATTAATAATATAATATTTGTTTTAAAAACTCTTATGACAAATTCGACACTATTGGGTATTTTGTTTTTGATAATTCTATAACTGCATTATTACTTAGAAAAAAATTTATATAACCAGTCCTAATAATTCATAGTAACCTAGAAAATTAGTGTAATTCATATAATCTCTCAAATTACATTTATTTTGATAATTATAATATCAATTATTTTAATATTTCATTAATTAGGTAATTAATGCATCACCATTGTGTCATAATTAAATTAAATTATTTAATGTCTAAAAATTATAAATAAATTAAATTATGTAGGAAATATTTCTAGCTTTATAATGAATATAAATAATCGAATTTATCTTAATAATAACCCTGTATTAAAAAAAATTTAGTTATTAAACTTGGATTTTATCTCTTTTAACTCTTCTTTGGATTAAATAATAATAAATGTCCTAATCTAATCGAAGTGGACCTAAATGATAATATTTTATTCCTAAGTTTTTTTTTGGGTCGAGATAATCTTTTACAATAGAATTAGGACATGTGTTAGGGTAATATTAATATAATTTTTACCCTTAATTACCCTATTTACTTCTAACAGTGGTAAATAAAAGTAAAAAGTTACTATTCATAAAAATTATTTTTATCTTATTGAACCACATTTTACTCCTTGATATTAACCATGTCTCTTGTATTTTTTAAATTCCACTCACCGAAGCGGTAAAATTATGTTTTATGTGAATTTCCTAATTCTCCTAGAAGGTGGATAAAAGATGGTGAAAAGTTCAATAAATTTTTTATATATTTAATATTATTCTAAACTAACTCCAATGAATTACATTGAATATATATATGTATTATATATCTATATTGACCTTAAATAAATTTAAATAAAATAAATACTTATTTAAATAAAAATTTGGTTTTAAACTATAACTCAGTGTTTTTTCACTATTCGTCCAAAATTGAATGTTTTCAGAAAAATACCATAATTTCACCCTGAGCTAATTTCAATATTCCGAATCCAAAAATGATGTCCATTTTGAAATATAAAATTTATAAAATTTCAAAATTTGGGAATTACTATTCATAACGGCTAGTTTGATTGGTTGTGGTGTGTGTTAGAACTCGAACTTGTGTACAACACACACTGCTGTATTATTCAAAGAGAAGCGTACCATGGAAGCTTGGGGTGTTACATCCTTATCCTCCATAATTCCCTTCTATATCATTTTTGGGAAATATACCCAAGTAATATTTAGAGACTATTGTGAAAGGGATATTTGACCTGATCATTGTGGCTTCTTTAGATTTTCTATTTTCAACAATGATTATCCCAATGGTCTAATTTATAGGAAAATATGGGACCCTTGCCGATGGAGGTTTCAATATCAGGCCTTGGGCGTGTGTGCTTAGCACTGGGGCCCAACATTGGTGTGGGATTCCTTTTAATGTCATATAGGGGGACACTGTAGGCCTTTTAATGCATAGCTGTGTATCTGTGCAAGTCGGTTTGGTCAAGTACCTTTGATTATGCATGTGTCCCTTTATCACTTGAACATTTTTAGGTAATCATCACAATAATTTCACTATAATTTGAAAAATTGAGTGTTAACCCTCCCCCCCAATAATGATTTGATCTAATCCAAATAGGAGGGTCAAGCCCTGAGTTATAATAGTGGAAACTATTATAAAGGGTGTTTTGGTGAATCATGCTTGGATTCAATATAGGGTGTTGTTGTTGTTCTTGTTCACATACCAATTGCATAGATCCATGGTGCATGATAGTGGCTTCTATAAATACCAATGGGACCTTTTTGATTTTCCACACATTATAGTTTTTGAATTTTTTATCTCATCATAGAGGTCGTTTGCCCAGTCGTGACATGCTTCTCTTTTAATTATGGTCTCCTGAAGAATTCATCATGTTAAAACCACCTTAGAGGAGGGGTTGTGAAAATTACACTCTATGAGGGACCTAGAATTGGCATCTGGTCGAGGAATTTTATCAAGAGTTTTGGTTGAAAGGGATGTCTGGGGGACCTTGTCGATGGTTCTATGCGAGCTCTTTCCTTTTCCAAAATTTGGATTTCATCCATGAAATTTTTATACATTTCCTATGTCAATGTTTAAATTTAATGGTAGCACATGGTTATTTATTTTAGATAATTAATGGAATGTTTTATGAATTTTTCCAAATTGGCTAGAAAATGTTCTTCTGAGATGATAAAATATGTTAGGCCATATTACTGATACATAGTTGAACATTATCTTCCAAATCTAATGAAGTATTTTCCACCATATGGAAGAAAGTACCCAGAAATTAATTACATTCCATTGTATGATCCTAAAATTTTGAGCACTACCATTATCTCTAGGGTTCAGTGTTACATCCATATGCATTACTTTGTGAATCATATAAACTTCCCTTCTTACATAATTTCCTCCAATGGTGTTTTTATTATTAAATTAAATGTTCACATTGGTTTTATCATGTGTCACAACATCTATACTCTAGATCTGATTCCACATATATAGTATTTGACGCCTTATTGTTATTAATCAGCATCTTGTGCTTCACAAACAAATTAGATGCAAGGTTGGAAGGGATACAAGGATCTTTATTCTCTAGGTGGAGTCAGACCTGAGTGGATGTGGCCATACTGGGTGTGCCAAACGAATTATATTTCAATAAGGAGCTAAAAGAAATCAACATCTATTAGGTTTTTTAGTAATTACGAACTTATGTCTATATGATCATGGATATCATCCCTGAACTACTAGGTTAATGGAGTTCACCGAGAAATTCCATCCACTTCACAGATGGTGGAGTTTGTATTCTCCTATGAGATGTCTATAGAATCTCTAGAGTTACCATTATTGGGAAGATATATTAAGTGTTTATCCCAATGAAAATAATGAGGGATGATGATTAAAGGACACTACTGTTGGCCCCTAATATTTTCAATATGGGGAAAATTGCATAAAAATCTCCTCTCAATAAGGGTAAAATTCATTCCATGACATCGATGAATTATTTTCTATAACCAATAGGACATGGTCCAACTTGTGGATTCTATACTATATATCCCACCGTAGAGATTTAAGCCGCTCATGAAAAATTCTGGCATATGTTGGTGAAAGGCTAATATATATGTTATAGTTATAAGGTAAACCCTAATTTTTATGTGAATAATCTCATAGCGAGAGTCCTCTCTCTGCAGATAATCATTTATCTACATCTGGTCCATGAGTCCAATTGAGGTGTGAGGCCATGTATATTTCTTATTACAACCAAACTAGCATAGGGGATGTAAATAGGGTTGGATTCCACTATCTATGAAATAATTTTCCCGTGATTGTTTCATCTGTAGAATGAGAATGATATGTTTATAATTGGAGGTCCATTTCAAGTTATATGGTTGTGTATTATAGCACATTTATATTCATATGTGGTGTTTATTCTTGTTAAAATTCCCAACATCATATTCATCCCATTTTGTCTAGTGGTCTCTAGAATGTGACCCCTACACTTGACGTATGACAATGTGTTAAGGATTATGAATCTAAGTGGGGAAATAAAGTTGTCTTGACACATGTATCACATTATGTCTTAGGCCTTCCATTTTATATCATGACTTTCTCAATAAACTCTTTTTGATAATAGAATTTTTTTGAAGAATTTACATTTCATTCCTCCCTTAATGGATTTTAAGATGTTCTCTCAAGGATAGAAGATGATACCCTATATGAGGAAAGAACTCTGCTAATGAATCGTAAATTTTTTTTCGGATGAAGCATCAAGAGAGGAATTCACATCTTCCACCATGTCAGCATGGAGGGGTGGAGACCATGGTAATGTCATATTCTCTCCCTTAGGTTTTATGTGTTATTTCTAACTTTGTTGTCCTCATGATATTTCTTATCTATTCCCAACTCCATAGGACACCACATCAGTCAATGTTTCCCCCATTTTTCACCCATGAAAGGGTTTAATGGGACCTCGTTTAGGGTGATAATGGTACCAATGCTATCCCTGATTCTACAAGGCCCCCCAGTGATGTTTTTAATATAATTTCGGCATATGGGATTGTCATTGGAGAAAATTTGGGTTTTGATTAACACATCTCAGATACCCTTACTAGAGAGAAAACTAAAAGACTTGACACCATGTATCATTAAATAATGTATTAAATTAATCCATAAATTGATATTCCATGTTCATTCAAGAGTTTTGGGGATTTTCATAAGGGATGGGATGGTTTGGATTTTTTGTTTATTCATTTCTATTCTTATGCCCAATTTACATTATTTTATTTGATGCTTCACACCAAATCTCAACTTGTGTAGCATTTCCTATAGATAACATTTCCAAGACACCTCCTGAATGAGGAATATAAGTCTACCCAACAATTATTAATGAGGTAAGGATGGATAAGAATCATAATGTCAAAAATACTAAAGATCATATAATCTCAGTTGCTGAGAATACAAAGAAGTATGTTCCTCACATGGAGGTTCATTGTCAAGGAATGAAGGTTGGGGGAATTTTAGAGGTATATATTCCAATGGATGATCAAAAAACATGTCATTTTTACTAACTATTTTTGTTATATCACTTCCACTATTGTCTTTTTACCTTATTTTGTTGATGATATTTGTCTCCTCTTATTCAGTGACATTGTCTTTCGTGACTAGTCATAAAATGGAGGCTTCCAGGCAAGTTCCAACAAGATTGGTGGGTGAAAATAATGCTGTTTTGGAAGGATAAAGACATGGTCTTCCATTGAGCATATTAATGATGGATTATGTATCTTCCTATGAGAGAGGATCTAAGTCAGATCTAGATATTCTAGTGCCCTTTCTCACTACACGTTTCCCTTTCTACAGGATATCTGGAAGATAATCTGGGATACACCTCTTGATGAAATGTTGTCGCCACTTCACAAACATACATTCATGATTTTAATATTGTTATATGGATGATTTAATCACTAGGAGATTAAATATTCAGTTAATGTAGTTATCCAAAAAAGGAAAGATGTGTTAATGTTTTATCAGGCCGAGGTACAACAGTTATGCCGATTTTAGAAATTCAGAGTCACTGTAATCTAAGATGAGGTTAGTATCATTATGAAGGTGGAAGAGTATCCTATTTTCCATAATGAAACATCTCTCTGAACAATGACTCTTAAAGAGGAATTATATTCCACAATGGTAGAGGTAGTATTACTCCACAAACCCTAGGAGGGGGCTTGGTAAAATAGAATCAATTTTGGCAGTGTCGAGTTATAGAATTTCCATAAATGTAAGGTGGGGTTCTTCTATAAAAACAAATGAGCTACCAGAAGCTGGGGGAATTTTTTGAGGTAAAATTTATCTTCTCAAATACAATATTGAATATAAAATGTAAAATTTGGTAGAGAGACTCTAATATATTGAAATTCATCTATAGAATGAAACAAAAATAAAAAGGTTTTTTCCCAAATCACAAGGTCTGGTTTTTTCTTATTTACTGTAATCATAACAGAACACTAAAAAAATGACTTTTTTCATTTAATGTCATTTTTTAATGAATACAATGACTATGATGATAGAGTTATCTATTTTTTTATTCCATGGGGCCTAGAGAGAATAATTATATTTTTTCTAATGTTATATGAACAAACCTAAAAAAATTATTTATTTTTGGGTCATCAAAAAGTTTTTTTACCAAAGTCCAATTTTCGGAAAATTTATCAGTTGTGTATTTTATTTTTCTTACCCTATCATATTCTATTTCGTACCCTAATCTGATTTATGCCTATTTATTTTCATTGCTATTTTTTTTCTAAACCTCATCGTCTGTAGGACTTGTAAGATAAGTCGTAATTTTTTTATAGAGAGCCCTATGGGCATTTTCAAAATGGTGAGTATATTCTATTTTTTGGATAGTTTAAATTTTTGGAACGAAAACTAATGAGTCTGGTGTTTTAGGCCAAATATTTCTCACCATATGTTTTGTGATGATATCCCAAGTATGGATTTTTTTCCAAGAATGTTCTAAAACTATTCAAATATCTAATGGTGAATCTTGGGTCATGTTTTTTTATAAAAAAATTTGAAGCATAATATTCAATAATAGAGTAGGTCGCTCCCAAGGATGATGTTACAAATGGTTAAGGAACCCATGTTTTAGTATATTTTATGTAAATACAACTAGGGTGTGTTATTTCACAGTAAAATAATGTGATCCTTTGGATAAGAAGTATATAAATATGTGAAGAACTTATTCAATGATAATTGGGGTGCGTTATAATAATGTTATCAAAACTATTCTTTAGAAATTCTATCATTCATTCACTGTTGAGTGACAGATGATTATGAAGATTTGGATTTCTCAAGACCATGATGGGTGGTTTTTCCTAGGGGATTTGTTTCAGAATGGAGGGAGAATTTTTATTTGCATTGTCCGTAAATGGGAAACTTCACCCACATTAATTTCATTCCTGTGAAGGATGATTAAATTTGTTTAATAATCACTGTTAAGGGGGGACGACCCATTCTAATAATGGTTGATGAATTTTCTTGTTTATTGTTGTGTAACAAAGACATTTAATGTGTCGTTTAGTGGCTTATGGGATGAAATTTTATATATTTTAGTGACTTGTGACTGATATGTTATGAAATATATTCTAAATTCATACAACCAAGTTATTATTCTATGTATTTAAAAATCACACAATAATGAAATTAAAGGGAATATGATTTAAGGTCATTAGATTTGATCTAAAGGTGAATAATTCTACCATTCTTGGTATTTTGGCCAAGAATGCAACCCCAAATTCATGTACGAAGAATGAAAATGTAAAATCTATAATACTAAGGATATAGAATATGAAATGTGGTATGGGTAAATTTATTATGGAGATGGAGGAGGTATCTCCCTTGTATGAAAATACCACTACTAAAAACCCCATTTTGTGGGATACATTATAAAAATTAAATAGAGGTGTGTTACAACATTGTAAATAGATGCATTCAATTGATGAATCAACAATTTGTTGGATACTTTATGTTGATCCATCGGGGGAATATTACAATATAGTTAGGAAAAAAGGTAGTCAGGATTTTCAACATTTTATTGCTAAAGGTCGAAGGAGGATTATTGAGATTGGGGTTTTCTGGGACACAAGGTCTGGTTTTGTTGAAGGAATGTAGCTGGTTAAGGGGAAATAATTTCAAGTTATACATACCTAAAGATTGTAGGAATTGGCTCCCTATGTCGCTCTAAAACATTATTAGGAAATTTGATTCCTTTATTATTATTTCATATAACCAGGATTGTTGCATTACGGAATCAATATGTGATATATGTCTTACCAGACCAAGGACATTCCAAATACCTCATGCCTGATAGAGGATATAATAAACCATGGTATTGGGGTATTTTATATTAGGAGAAAGGATACGAGAAAAATATTCAAGGTATGACCAAAGGATAAAAGTGAAACATGATTTTAGATATAATTTAATTAAAGGTTACATGAAAAGAAGATGATACTCTTGAAAATGAAGTTACCACTAGCCAAAAACACCACTTTTTAGGATATTTTATGAAACAAATGGTTGTGTTACAATATTTAAAATAGTGAATCATTAAGTTAAAACCATTATTCATGGGCTACATTATGAAATTCGAACTAAGTCATATTATAGTGTTGTCAGGAAAATGAGTTCTCTTGTATTAGATGTTCTATCACCAGAGTTGGGGAATGTTTATATTGATTTGAGAGCATAAATGATTGGGAGAATATAATTTCAAAGAGGTGTGGTGGAGAAAAATTGAAGCATTTTGGATAACATTATCCATGAATTTTATATTATCTTATATAAATTTGGTTCGTATGTTGATCGGGGGCATCTTAGTTTCTTTGGTGGATGCCCTAGTGAGGGGAGTCACATTGAATGTTACGGCATGGATAATTTTTAATATATTGGAGAGGAGGAATTTATATTTACCCTATAACTAGGTGTAATAAACGGGGCCTAAGTGTCACTACATATTTGTCTATGATTAGAATCAAGACATACATAGTTCTTATGGAATGAAAGACCTTTCATAGCTACACCATTTTATCACTATCCACTATTTTATAGAGTATGATTCATATTTTCCTCAAGAAGGGATCTATCTATTCATTAGCCACTACATGGTAGTGGGATGAATGTATGAATATTGTTCTCCTAATATATATTTTCTTCTTTAGAAGTTAAAAAATTGGTTCCATTTTCTAATAAGATTTTATGAGGGACGCAAAATATTATGTTGATATTGGATTTCACAAATATGAGGATTATTTTGGCCTTGATCTCATTGAGGGTTTTACCTTAGTCCATATGTATAAGAAATTGGTCGAATTGAAGATATATTTGAAATACTTGGCTATGGATAGAGGTTATGTCCCCACAACATCCATTCCCAATATGTATAATGGAAAGGATTATTTAGAAAGATATAGAAAATATGAAGGTAGATGCATGAATATGGAAATAAATTGGAAGGAATTAAACTTCTTGGTCAATTATGGGAAATCCTACTTCTTCAAAGGGTAGAGCATTCCAAGACTTTGGTTTTTTTTTGGAATTATTATATCCATACGGATGGTCACCACATATTCCATTTTGTACTTCATTCATGATTATGGTCGTCTCATCTAAATTAATATATCTAAGAAGGAATACATAGAATCCTCATTTATATAAGACATTCCGGTTATCTTTTCCAACATAATATGTGAGGTGGGATTCTCGCTATCATATTTTCTCCATCCCAGCTATATATGGAAGCATTAATCCATTCTAAAGGTAGTTCAGGATTGGAATCATCCACCTAGTGGTAGGACCACATGGATAAGGGATAGGACTAAGATGAAAAATATGTTCTATCATAACATGAACAAAAGGGGATAAAATTAATTGATAGGAAATTATGATTCATGTTTCATCATAGCCTAGATCCTCTAGTTTTGTGGCCACATTTTCCAGTGCATCTAACTGTGCATTTTTTCGAGGGATGTGAGTCAATGTTGGATCTAAGAGAAATTATTCCATTAAACCAATGACAAAGTCATGTAGAGGGATTAACTCTTCTTTTCTCAGGTCGTAATCAGCATTGATATGCATGATTTAAGATTTCGAATCACCTTTCACCTCAATAATGCCAACTATTATTTGGAACTCTAGTCATAGGCATGTAATGAGAGAAAAATAATCAACTTCACTGTTGGTATGACCTTCTGATAACAGGAAGGAGTAAGGTAGCACTCACATAATTGGATAGACAAGAATGATATGTAACCCAACATTATTGTGTTTATGGCCTTCCATTATCATACATATAGGGGTTCTAGATGCACTATATAAAAAAACTTCCCATGTTTTGGGTCCATATTTAATTTAGATAATCTATTCATCCAAATATATAAATTTTGTGATTATTTTCTACAAATGGGTGTTCTTTAAAGAAATTTTCCATATCCTGGCATTTCAGCTCTTTCTAAGGCCTGAATTTTAATCAAAATGTTGTAGATTAATTGAATATTGTGTCATCTGTTTGGTCAACATTGGATGGATGAGGATATATTTGAGTATATTATTTGTGAGAAACCAAATTTAAAACATTTTTCCTCTACTAGTACCTTATTTTATAAATTTAAATGAATAATTCCTATAATCTCTAATCGATCTCGAAATAATTATACTTATCATCGATCACGATTTGAATGAGATAATAATGGTTTTTCCATTCACAACATCTTTCTTATATTCAATGAAGGAACACAGTGAACATTATAGGGTTTTCATGTTGATAATGAGTGAATTTACCACAAATAGTGGCCTTAAAACCATTGGGCACAAGAGTTATTTCTTAAGTATGAAAATTCCTTCAAGATAGTTAGTAGTCCACCAATATGTTAATCCCGCCTTCATTAGTTTTTTTAATAGAAAAAACATTCCTGGATATGAAGAGTTGGATATATTATATGTTTCATTGCATTCATATCAACTCCTTAATATTTTGAGGTGGTTACATTATAAGTATATACATAGTTTTATCAAGGGGGAATTTGATGGTGCGTTGGCGTATGACAAGGCTGAGAAATATTCCAAAGGATACCTTGAAATCAAATTTTATGGGGTTCATCTTCAAGCTATGTTATTGTATCTGGTTAATGATGCTCTCCAAGATGGCTAATTATTCAGAACCTTTTTTGTATTTGACCACTAGATCATCAATATAGCATTCAAAAAATATCCCTAAGAAGGGTTTGATGATGAAATGCATGGAACATTGATATTTGGAACATGAATTATTCATGAAAAATTCCATTACACAATATAGTAACACTACCTATGGGTACATGAAGGATTTTTCATCTTCATATTCTAGGTAATCTAAATTTTTTGTACCCAGAATTGTCATCCAGGAAAGAGATGGATTAGTAACAAATTGTCAAAAATATCAGGATTTCTATGAATTTAATTCGGAAGTAGTATTTTGGATAGTTCCAGTTGAGATATCTGATTTAAAGTAAAAATCTAATTTTTACCTTTTTTATTCTTTACTAAGATAAAATTTTCTGATCATTTAAAATATTATACCTCCCTAATGATGTTAATAATACAGTGTTTGTCTACATCAGCCTTAATGCTGAATGTGTTAGATAGGTGTGTCCTTTGGGATGACTGTTTTATCCATTAGGGTCTTATGGGAAACCCAACTAATTAGAGGATACCATAAGGTTGAGTCCTTGAATAATTGGTTAATTCTAGGATAAAATATCATAGTTTCGCTTCAGGAAGGACAAATATTCCTTTGATTCTACTAATGTCATGGTTGCACTGATCAAAGTGGGTCTTGGATCGTTGTTCATACCCAGATTTATTTAAATGAGTTCATCAATAGTAGTTGATAATCCTTCCTAAAATACTATAGGGGCACCTATAAGGTCCTCAACGCATTCATCTTACCAATTATTTTCCTTTTCTACTTATTTCATGGAATAGGAAAATGAATAATGTTTTTCGGAGTTTAGAAAAGAGTCGACATTTGTAAAATCGGATGACGAGGAAACTATTTCTTACTTAATTGATTGCATTAGTCTTTTTGGAGCTCCAAAATGGGTAAAATGGACTCTAGATGAAAATATTTAATATTTGGTGACTACATAGGTCTATGGAGTGGGTTGTTAGAATAGGTTCCTAGTCAAGGTGTTACATGCCCTTTATTTTCTCATAGGGGGTTTATGGGCCTTCTAATGCATAGTTGTGGGTGCATATTCCATTTCATACAAGTCCATTTGATTCTCCTTATGACTATTTAGTGTTTGATCATTCATAAGGTACAATTCATTATATTTTCACTCCCCTTAAAACAAATTGACTATCAACACATATGAATATAATAAGTATACTCAAATATAGGTTCCCAAATTTGTATTGTCAAATACTTCAATACCTAAAGAGGCCTATCATATAATGAAATAATTTCTAATATCTATTTTTTTGCACCTGCAACTTAACCAAAATAATTAGTTCCCCTAGCATTTCCTAACGTTTTTACCAAAAATACATTTTGAATATGATATATTTCTTAGTAGTTTCAATTATTTTTTGTTTTTATAATATAATTCTTTAATTTTTTTTATGTTTATTTTTATTGATTATTTTTGGATATCTTATAAAATAATTAATTTAAAAAATTCAAATGAAAATTTAAATTTCTTGTTATTTTTTCAATAAAATTTTTATAAATAACAATATCAACTCATTTTTAAATATATAATAACATCTGTACTTTTGTAGTTATATTTCCATCAATTCATATAAATTTTTAGGGAACTTTTTTAATTATCAAAACTTTACAATATCCTCAATAATCATAAATTTGGAAAGTAATTATTATGTTAACATTAATTATGAAATCATATGTTTTTGGAGGGATTCAAAATAAGATATTATATAATTTGAATCTATGATAACTATTTATTTTTATGTAAAAGATTGTAAAGGAGTGGTCTTATTTATTTTTGGACATATTCATTATGAGTTACAATGAAACACTTATTGTTTTTCAAAAAGTAATCATCATCTACCATTATAGACATGGTATCATCTGGGGAACATGAAATAAGAGAGATTGATAGAGAGATAGTTTTTTACATATATTTTAATTATAAATAAAAAATGTTGAAATAAATAAATAACTTTTATGGGTGGAGAAAATTAGTTTCTATAACTGAAACACAAGAACTGAAATACCCTCTATTGACTTGAAAATTCAATAAATCTAAAATTACTTCTCAAGAAATGTAATTATATTTATATCCTTTTTCGTTTTCATAAATTATATTGAATATAGAGATGTTTTTTTTATTATAGAATATTCTTTTTGTGAAAATTTTTATTCTTGTAACAAAACTACTAAAAGTTGATGTAGAAATTGTTAATGTTAACATAGTAAATAACTTTTTTCATATAAATTAAAAGGTTCATAAGACAATAAATTAATTACAATATAATTTAATAGTGTTCTAATGTATAATTTCGTTACATATTCCATGTAAGGGTGATAAATATATGAAATTTAACTACATTATTTATCTTTAATTTCTTTTAGTAATGTTTTAGAAGCTAAATGTCTCAATGTTTACCAGGTCTTATAAAAATGTTGTACATGTATATTCTGGATATATATGATATATATGAAATCCAAAATCAGGAATTTCATTCTGGAAATAAAGAATATTTGATCACACGAACAACATGTAATTGTAAGAAGTCCACTTTCGACTTAAGAACCAAATATCGACAAAACAAACATTATTAACATAAATGGTTACATAATGTTTATATCATGGAAATAAGTGATATGAAAGGAATAATGAACTTTAAAAATGTTCTTAATCAAGTATAAATTAACTCAAGTTTATTATTCAGGACGTTAAAGAATGACCGAGTCAATTCGGACCCAAGGTAAGGGACTTCGTCTCAATCTCCTTTCACTGAGGCATATTTCATTTTATACACAACATTTTTTTATACGGTGTATAAACCCCTTTGACTTTTACTTTTATAAAAGAGTAATCTTTTTCTATGAAGATTTTAACAAAATGAAAAAAAGGAATGTTTTTTAACGTACGCGGTGACAATGACCTTTTCCGCCACCGCGAGTATTATTTGGTCTTTGGCTTCCTCAACAAGCCGTAATGTTTTTAAAATAAAATAAATACCATATACTCTTTTATGTATATTGGTATTGAAAATTGTTTTGATAAAGGATTATATTATGATATATTGTGATTGAAATGTGGAAATGTTATCATTCCTTTATATTGGTTTTATGTTTTATGATTTTGTATTGGTACTTGGACATTTGACAGGTGGTTACGTGATAAACCATATGACGAGTGGTGCTGTGAATACCAGGACGGGTGGTTATGTTATAACCTCCAATGCATTGGGTATGGAAGTCGACCGTATGGCTATTCCATTAAGTATGTATGGAAATTGGCCGTATGGCTATTCCATTATGTGATATGTGTGGAAGTCGACCATATGGTTATTCCACTTAAGTATGTTTATGTCCCAAGTTACCTTTAAATATGCTATGTGTTCATTATATGGGTTTTATGGTAATCCTTTGGTTACAAAAAGGTAAGTAATGATAATTTATTCAGTGAAGAGTTTTTACTACTTCATGATGGTGATGGTATTACTTTTTTAGAGTATACATGGTTTACTTGATGTTTGAAAAAGTAACAGTTTTCATTCTTTGTGTATCCCTTACTGAGCTTTTTATGCTCACCCCATGTTTTTTTCGAAATGTTTTTCATAGGACTTAAAGTGGAATAAGGTCAAGGATGGGATCAAGGGAATGTCATGCTATATCAGACATGGAACTAGACATGTTTTTTTAAGATTTCTTTTTTATTATGGAAACTTAGTAGAAGTGTTTACTTTGTAATCTTTTGGGATGTAATAGTTATGTTCTAATTCTCTAAAACTCTAAACCTGAAAATATCCTCAATGTGAATTCTTCATTTAATTCAATATTAAGTAAGGTTTAAGGATGGGGCCTTATAAAAATAAATGAATAAATAGATTTTAGGGTGTTGGAGAAGTAAAATAAAACAAAAGGACTCAAGTGAAGACATTACCTTAAAATCGGGTAACTCCCTTTGGTTTGAGCTCAAAGTCTTCCTTGGGAAGACTTATGCCCAAAGTGAGGCTTCAAGGAGTAATAGAGGGATGTGGAGAGACAAAATGGGCAGGGTTTGACCTAGCCAAAGGCTTTGGAAGTGTGGGTAAAGAGGTAGAGGTGAGGGCCTTTTATAAGAGGAGAAGAGGGGCACTCTTGGAATGTAAGGAAATGTTACTTTATTTTAGAATGCGTTTCGGATTCTAATGGTCCCACATTGATTTAATTCAAGACTAAGGAGATAAGGGTTAGAAATCCACCCATACAATAGGTTTTGGACATGTGTAGGTCATAAATTTTACATTATCATTTCATTTTATTTAAATCCTTTATTAAAGAGGTAATCACTACATCATCATGATGTCATAAATAATTTAATTTATTTAAAGTCTAAAAATAATACGAAAAATACAATGATGTATTAAATATTTTTAGATTTTTCAATGACTATTTATAATAATAAATATGACTTTTATTACCCCATGTAAAAATTGTTTTAGTAAAACATCTCATGTTTGTGTCATTTTTACTTTAACATTTAATAAAAAGTTATTTATGTCATTTCCCAAACAAAGTGGCCCCATGGGGTCCCCAAGTTGACCCATGTATTTTCTTGGTCGGACATGACACATCCAATTAGGGTAGGACATGTGTAAATCTCATCTAATTTTATTAAAGCATTATTTTTACCTTAAACTACACTAATTACCTCTAATCGCGATTAAGAACTTAAAAGTTACTATTCACCAAAAAATTATTTTAATCTCATTGAACCACATTTTACTTCTTAATGACAACCATGTATGTCAGATTTTTGAAAATCAAATCACAGAAGTGACACAGTTCCATTTAAATAAAAAATCAATTTCTTTAACTACCACTTAGTGGTTTCACTATTCATAAAAAATTGATGTTTTTCAGAAAAATAACAGAACTTCGCCCTAAGCTATATTTGATATTCTGAATTTGGAAATGATGTCTATTTTATAAAATTCAAAAAATATAAGTTGCATTAGTTGATTTAATAATCAATTCCCGCTGTCAGAGCAAATAGCGTGTTTTTATGAAACAATAAGTATCAAAAGATTGACACTAGTTTAGTCCGATTTCAAAGTGAAATTGATTCCAACGACCACTATTAGATTTAATGGTAAAAATATATTCTAATTTCACTTTAAAACCAATTAAAAATATAATCTAATCATATAAATAAATTAGATTAAAAAGAGGTTTTGAATTAAAATACAACATTTTACACTATTCATTAAAAAAATGAACTTTATCGGAAAAATACCAAAAATTTACAAAAAGTAAATTTTGATGTCCTGATTCTGAAGAAGAGTTTTATTTGGTTTAATTGAATTTATAAGAGTGAAAAAAACTATATTTAATGACAGTTTTCCATCAAAAGGCGATAAGTGAACCATTAGTGAAAACTAGGGCATATACACCTAAAATTGAATTCTTTCCGTATTTTAAGCCTTTATCTTTTATTAGATAAAATTTAAAAAAATTAAAAAAACATATATAATAATATTTTAGTTATTTCTATCTATTCCCGCCAATACAATGACTATGTGTTAACTACCATTTAATATAATATTATTTTATTACTAGTGTGCAAGGTAAGATTTCAATGAAACTCTTTGTTGCGTATCGGGTACACTATCAAACATAACAACACCTTTAAAGTAAAATTAATATTTAATTCATAAATATTAATAAATATGAAATTTTTTATTCATTATTTACCTGGGATGTTACATGATAAATCTCAACATCGATCATTCATTGATCTATATTAGTTAACTTCTTTCTAATCATCTATTAATTGACATGATTATTTAATGATCAATTAAATGAAAATAAATAAATCTCTTATATGAGGAAAAAAATTATTTCAATAAAATTATTCAACCTTTAGTATTTTTTTAAGTTATATCTAAACACCCTATATTTATTTTTATTATTTAATATGATCATCTACTTTCACATAGTGTATCTTTTATATTATGCTGGATCAAAGAGTAAGATAAATGAAACAAGGTGAAAATAATGAAGTAATATATATGATATCTATTTTATATTGAACTATTCATTAAATTATTTATAACATTTACTCCACCTATGGTTATAATGTACTTTTTATCTTTTTATATGTTCATTCCACACTTCGATCTGTAATTATATTTTTTATGGGAAAAAATTATTTCTTTGTAATATTACCCTACAATCTTTTAATTATAATTTGGATAAGATTGATTTATTAAGACAATTAATGGATGAATAAAGATAATAATGAGGATATTAATTTTATGAATCATAATTCTGATGATTTACATATTTATTTAGATGAAATTCCATTTACATTGTCTTCTTTGATTTTCAATGTTCTTGTTGATCAATTTGTTACAATAAATCATACCATGATTGATATTCCAATATTATGATTCATATTCATCAGAGGATTATAAGCCATTTCTATATATTCATTATAATATTGTGTTCTTGGAGAGATTTATTTAATATTCATTACTACTATGGCTTTTATTTTTATATTATTAGTTCATAAACACTCTAGGCAATATTAAGATGATTTATACCAATGATTGATTACTTATTTTACCCATTTTATATTCATTACTAGATTATGGTTATTTATATGTTAAACCTTATAGGTCAATAATTTAATTGATTAGAGGCCACATTACTGAAATAATTGTCATGCTTACCTGTTTTTATTAGTATTTTCTCATAATTATTTATTTGAGAATTATATAGAAATACTACTGATCCCCAATACCAAAAGGTGAGATATGCAATTAAAAAATGGTGTGTGTTGTAATATTTTACCATTTTTTGAAGAAGTTTCGAATATTTTCATTCATTGGGTATACGTGGTTCGTCTATTTCCTAAATAAATCGATGTATAGAAAAATATAACATATTTTGAGAACAAATTATTGAAAAAAGTAATTAATAGTCAATTGTATTTAATGTTTTGTTTTTAATTGTACTTTAATTGATAATAAATAATGGTGGTGATGAATTTTTACTGGAAAATGATATAGAAATTAATTTCTGTTATACTTTATTCATAATAATTATTTTTATTTCAATTATTTTACCTTCTATTTTCAAGCCTCTAATTTTTTATATAACAATTATTTAGTCTTAGAGATACTATACCATTTATTAAAATCCTCATTATTTTTATCATATTAATTTATAGGTGTAAATTAAGATATAATGTAAGCTTATAGAGTGATCACATAAAAACGATATTGATGAGATGTCCATTTTTGTTATTATCTTATGTGATGAGAGAAACAATTTCCAATATGGTAGATTAGAAGTTGATAAGAATATTACTAATTTAATTAAATATTTTATTTCAAGTTATTAAATGTATGAATCTTTTAATATTACAACTAATATTCAATGATTGATTGGTATTAATTGAAATTGATGAATTGAAAATATATTTATAGTTTGATGATTGAAAAATTATTCATTATTGGTAATAATTTTATTTACTCACCTATTATTTTTAATAATTTATAGAAATTATTTCTATTTCAAAGATGTTTTAATATTATTCTTGAGTAATAGAAAGTGTTTGATTGTGTGGTGAGTTAATAGATTAATTCCATGTGTAATAATATAATTATATTTATTACTATTTACAGGAATTTTCGATATGTTTTTTCATTATTTTTTATGTAAAAGTTGTATTAAAAAAGTTATTAAGGATTTTATATAATTTAAATATATATTGAAATAAATTTAATAGAAATTCAAATTCAGTCATACCCTTATGTGGTTAAAATAAATAAAAACCCCATAACATGTTATTAAGTTGTGTGAAATAAATGAAATCTAGGGTGATGCATATTTTGAGATTAAATAGAACGAATAATGTCTTTATTAAGTATAAATAAAGCATGGGCATGTGATCTGTTAGATGTAATAATTTTCTTTCATCCTTGCATATGATGAAATCCACTACTTAGGTTAGATTAAATATAGTACGAAAATTTGTTTTTTTGGTATCCATCCATGATGCTACAAGCGACATAACATGTAAGATTATATTAGAATCCCTCTTGGTTATAAAATAATACATGGAACTACAAGTGATCAATGCATGAATAAAAGTATTATACTTCTTTTTGAGTATATATTAATGAACCATCCACACGAGAACATGATTCGTTACCTCACAATCATTTTTATGCATGTTATATTAATGACATTCCATATGTCCACTTTCCCCTAGTGAATGACGAGATAGAAAAGTCATGGAGAAGGTGTAAGATAGTGGAAAACATTATTATAATAGGGAGATTAATACCCAATGAAACTATCATTGAATCATATGAAATCAATTTTATCACGATCTGATACTAAAAAATATTGTTTGTGTATAATAGTGTGAATGTTTAATTAGGGTGAAGTTTTTATTATCGTGAATCATGTAATTCTTGGATTAAAAATTTGAGACACATATCTACATGGCATTTAATGAGTGTGGAAAATTTGGGATTGATATATTTATAGAAAATATATAATATTTATGATTTTACTATTTTGTGGCGTTTTTTGTGATATATTTATAGGAGGTTAAAGGCCGTAGACAACTCCAATTTTTAAAGGATTTTTTAAAGTATTTACACTAATATAATTTTAGAATGATATATGAAGATATATATATATATATATTGATTTTAAGTGGAATTAATATGCATAAGAGGAGGTTATCAGATCACTTGTATTCATCATTTCATTAATGGGGTGATCATTACAATAGTTTCTAGTTTTTATTGTTATTATGAATTGTTAAAATGTTTTGTATTCTCTCTCAACTTGAGTATAAAATAGAGATATTATTATTGAGAAAATATATAATAAAGGGGAATTGATTTAGTTGTTTTAATCATTATTAGTATATTTTTTGTTTTAAAATAAATTATAATTTTACATCTCATCTCTTTCGTTAGTCATAGTTATTATGCCTTGATAGTTGAAAATTTATATAATAAATTAACTAATATCTTTGATTTAGGCATTAATGTTTTATAAGTTAGAGTAATTGAATTTTAATATTTTTTCGGTTACCTTGATTTTTAATCTACATGTGTACTTGAACATAATAAACATATACTTTTTGAGTTATAAATTCAATGCCAGACCAATGAATTTTATAGACCACATTAAAATGATAACATGGATATGTATATTTATATTTATATTTAATAATTCATTATCATTGATTTACTAAATAATAGTTCTCATCCATTGGGAGTAGTTTTTAAATTTCATATACAATGTCTGTTTTGTATAATCATTCACGAAAGTTTCTCAATATTAACTATGTGGGGTTAAACTCAAAATAGACACTTGATAGACCCTTTTATTCAGTATCCTGGAAATGAATTTTTATTTTAAAAACATGATAACCTATTAGAATGAAAAATGTTTCACAGATGGACACAAAACCTATGTTAGAACAAAAAGACTCAAAAGTAATTTTTTATGAATCATCTCTATTGTTCACTATGTTTGAGAATATATTGAAAAATCAGTATGGAATGATAAATAACTAAAAGAACATTCCATTTAAATGATAAAACGACAATAAAAAATTATATGAAGTTAATATCATTTTAGAAATATCATCGATTATAAAAACTAAATTCTTAATGAAGGATATTATAAATTATTATATGTCATGTTATTAGGCATCCTGGTACATCTACCAACACATACTTTCCAAAGATATATTAATACTACATGTAAAACCCCATTTAATTTGGAAAATAATTTGTCTAATGAGACTTGTTAATGAATATATGATATATATAATTCAAGGCACCAATTTTCATTTAATTTCTAAAATGTTCCTCATATATTGAATAATAAAGTTAATTAATTAATAATATTACCTATCATCAAATATTCATATTGAGTAAATGATACAAATTTATCAATATTTCCCCAGTCAATAAAATAAATTTTAATGTATAAAAACCTCTGTAGAAATTTTATAATTCTTATGAAATATTCATATCCATGATAAATAATTATGATTTTTAAGGTAAATTAAATGCCCAATGATCATTGGGAAGTGAATCTTTCAAGGGAATGTTAATGACTACAAAAAATTAATGAAGAAAAAATTAATGTCAATACATTATATGGTCAAAAGGATAAAAAACGATATATATAAATAATGAGGAAGGTATAAATTATAAATATCTCCAATGGAGTATAATTTAAATAAATTTTTATTTTCGTTGATGGATAAAATACAGTAAAACATTCTCTTAAAAAAAATTGGTAAAAATAACCTTTTTATGTTGAAAATAAATTTTTAAAACTAATATTGTATAGTATATTTGAAAAAACATTTTATTTTATAAATAATGCTTATAAATAAAATGTAATCTTATAATAAATGAGAGGTAATTAAGGAATAAATTGGTATACATTCTCTATATGATATGAAAAAACATTCCACTCAAATTATCCTAAAAGGGTGAAAATCTTCTCGTTTGGAATTTTGGAAAAATATTATTTTCCAAACAAGTTTTAAAATCATTAAAATGTGTAAAAATACATATATAAAATCATTTAGATGATGTAAAACAAATTGAGGACATTTTATGAAAACAAGGAACTTGATGACAAAGTATTATCAATTGAAGAGACTAATAAAGTTGAATTTCATTAAAAATATTTTATACAAAATTATAAGTACCAAAGAATGAAAGAAGGTAAAATTATAGAAAAAAATGTGAATAATAAATGTAGAATAAAATTATAGGGGCTTAGGATCCAATTTTTTATTATCATCCTTTAATGTAAATTATTTCATAAACAATCCCGATTTAAATGAGAGTGTGAAATTAAACATTACAATGATCATAAAATCGAAGTGATATTTCAATAAATTAATAAATTGTGTGTATGAAATGTAAATAGTAAGAAAATAATAGTAAATTAAAAATAATATATTCAAAATTAATTACCCACATAATCTATGAATATCGATAATAATGAAGAGTTATTCTAACCCAGTGAAAAGAAACTCAGTTAAGAAATCCTTTACCACCTAGTAAATTTTAAATAAAATCAACTATGATAATACAATTCAAATTATAACATAAAATATAATAAGTTATGAGTTATTAAAGATATTATATTTGAAATGGGTATTACATACACAATATAAAACCATTCAGGTGCATAACATTCTAATTTTCCTCTATGAAAAAAAAAATAGTTGATATATCTTACCTCATGCTTCTTTTTGGTTGAACAATATTTAAATTCAAACGTAATAGTTTTAATCATGTTATTAATTTATAACAGATCTGTATTAATGTTTATAATACCATATATGATCCAATTATCACATTTACCACTCACCATTTTATAATATTTCATTATTTTTATTGTCATAGATTTTAATTGCCCTGTTTTCTCGTGTGTGTGAATTGCCATGAAATTTTTTGTTATTTGATGTAAGATATTTAATTTTCCTATAAATAAGTATATAAATATTTTAAATATAATATATAGAATTTATATACAATTTCATAATCATTCTTGACGGTTAGACATGGAAAATAAATTGGATTGCTCCGCCAATATGGTAGTTCAAACAGACGCACAAGAAACAATATAATTCCCTTAATGTGTGATAGTGTAAATAATTTGGTGATATAGTAATACTAAATAACACATATCATCTAATATATATCAAATATATCCATTAAATTTATACTTATTACATTTCATCTAAATCATAAGTGAAAAACGATTCACATCGCTTCACAAGGTGGTATCATACCATACACATGAGTGATGTCATCATATTTTAAAAAAAATGGTAAGTAAGAAAATATATTTGATACTGTAATTAAATATTTATAGTATTATAATAAATATAATATACATTTGTTAAATCCATCCCTATATCAATCTTTGAATGGTGGTGATAGAAAACAAACTATATTGGTTAACGAGGAGGTAGTCCACCGCACACATGTTTGAAGGTTTCGCTTCCAATTTATTGGGAGAGATGATGGATATAAGTCTTCAAAATAAAATAATAAAATAAATGTATATATAATACATATATATTATCATATAATCATTTTTTATAAATTCATGATGTACGTGTAATAAGAATGAAAATAAAAATTCTCATTAATGATTATTACCTCTTTTTCAGACAACATCTTTAGGTTTCCATAAAAAGGAATCCTAGGTTGCATTTAAGATAAATAAACTGGATATTGGATTTATATAGGGGATTTAATGAATTTTTTTTTGATTTTTTTTTTCTAAAAATGTGAATTATTAAGTGTGATTATGGGAGTACATGGGGTGTCATTTTATAAGAGGTGGGGAGGATACATAAGTAATATTTTGAAATTATTCAATTACACCAAGATTTTTATCATGAAACAATTCTAAAAAATTAATAATTATTGAAAATAATATTCTTAATGTTATTTAAATTGCCTAAATTTGTTTTAGTAGTTTGACTGTCACTTTAAACCATATCTTCTATCTTTATCCTCTTGGTAAATTAGTTTTTACCTGAAATGCAATAATAAATTTTTACAACTTTTACAATTAATAATAGAAAAAAAATTAAATTGACATAAATATATAATATAAATTAATCATATAAAAAATAATAAATCAATTTTTCCATATTCAATTCATTTAATTGGTAGAATTCAATTTATTAATATACCCATAGACATGATGAAAAAGAGGGTTTTTTATAGAGAATATTCCCATAAATATAAAACGGATTAATATAAAAATACAATATAAAATAGATTAAAATGATCTAAAATAGTTAAATAATTTTTTTTGTACTAATAAAATATATCTAAAAATTTTAAAATGTAATATGAATTTTACAATTATTTTAATAAAATCTTTTTTTTAAACCAACGTTTTTGATATACATTGAAAATGAGACATCTAAACCAAGTAACAAAAAATCAACCCAATATTATTTTTATACGATAGTTTTAAATATTTAGTTTTTTATATAATATATATTCAAAATTTGGTTGAATTAGTTTTAAAATATATGGGAAAAGGGTAGTTAACCCATCTTTTAGAAAAAATATAGTTTTTCCTAAAATAATTCTTTTTTTAATGAATCGTATTTTTTTAAAATAAATAGATAAAAAATCATAATTTATATAGTGATATTCGTACATAATTATTAAATGGTTTGGTTATAGCTATTGGACTCCTCATGTATTAATCTTGTTTTAATGATCAAAAATCCTATTACTGTTAATTAATCTCAATCTTAATTTCACATCATTTTTTAATGATAACAAATCTTATTGATGTTAATTACTCACTTTAATTTACAAGTATTATGCATGATCACCAATCTCCCTTATATTTTCAAGTCTTTAGATTTATGTTTCAAGTTCTCTTACTCTATACTGGTTAAGCTTAATTCATATTATGCAAATTACTGTCTAAGTCTAAATACAGATATTTTTCTATGTATAGAGTCACTGTGATGTTTGACACAACAAGATAGACTATGTACATGACACAGTCATAGTCACCCAGACACCGTGAAGGACAAACTGTGACCCAGACACTGTGAAGGAAAAACTGTGGCCCAGACACCATGAAAGACAAACTGTGACCGAGACACCGTGAGCTACACACCATGACATACAGACACCGTGAAACACTTACTATGAACTACATACCGTGAAGACCATACCGTGAAGAGGAAACCATTTACATAATCACTATGACACCGTTTCATAACTTTTTTGTCAATATTAATTAAATAATGGTAACTAACATATTTGATTTTTTTAATGCAATTAATGTTATTTAATGATAGTTGTGGGAATGTTAGGAAACTGTATCTCGTACCTATGAAAAGGGAATATTTCATACTTCCAGAATCAATGGAATATAAAGAAGATTGAGCTAAAGTACACATACACGGGTGTGAATGTACAACGAGAAGAACTTACATACGCACGATAACTTGAAAACCCAAAGTGCACTATGCTGAACTAGAAGAACAATCCTGAGCATGAAGGAGAGATTACAAGACATACAAAGAACTGTCATGAGCACAATCCAAAACCTCTGAAGAACACAAGAACTCAAGCTGAAATAAGACACTCTGTTATTCAACAGAAAAACTAGGGAAGGAATCAGAAGCAATTCTGATGAATCCAACGAGTCCAGAGCTGTATTGCTAATCACTATAGCCTTATAAACTCTTATATTTTTTCTCTATGTGATTTGTTTATTTACTTTCTAGCAGTGTGGTGTACTCTATATATCTTACACACACATATTGTCTCCTGCACTGAACTAGAGGATATCAAAATCCTCACCCCAAAACTCTTAACTCTTGTTTACCCACGTCAACTGTGGAAGATGTCATTGTGTGGCCTATAATTTAATTTTGTTTCAGACGAATAACAAAGGTAGAGGTTCCTGCATGGCTTGGACAGTTTTGGAAACAGTTTTTAACCCTGATCTAGGGTGTGGATCAAATTTATATAAATTTGAGAGGACTAAATCTCGGCTTGAGACTGAACCTCTTGTTATATCTGCTATGCACCTTTAGTTTAGGTTTAATGTATAATATATATATATATATGTTTTATATTCCGCTGCTATTACTTTGAAATAAAAAAATATTTTAAAGATACTTTTATAGTTATATAATCAAGTTTTTACACTTATTGTAAATCAATAGGTTAGTTTCAAATGTTAGTTTAATCATGTGGTTAAATTAAGTAAGACCTAATCAATCTTTGAGAACCTAATTGAACATTTACAATCTATATAAATTCACTACAGTTTAACTGGTTTTATAAATTGGGGGATTTTAAATAGACAATATTTTAACAGAAATTTTAATTGGAACCCAATTCACCTCCCTCTTGAGTATCCACTCCGACCAACATTTGGCATCAGATGATTGTTTTTGTTAAAAGATTTTTGAAATACTCTATTTTTCAACTGTGATTTTAGATTCATATTTAATGATCTTAAATTTCTGTTAGTTCTAAATTTTTATCTCTTTAAATTTATTTTCTAGAATCTAGATATGTATATTAGACTAGGGGGTACTGCTACTAACATGCCACATTTCTTCAATGGCACAAACTATGCTCAGTGGAAAATGAAAATGAAAATTCATTTAGAAAGCATGGGTTTTGATATTTGGACTGCTATAGAGTCTCAATATAAAATTCCAGAAACTGAAAGAATAACTAGGGAAGAAGCTACAAAGACTGCTTACAATAATAATTGAAAACATATGAATGCCATGTACTGTGCTTTAGGATATAAGGAATTTGACAGAATTTCTGCCTGTAAAACTGCTTTTGAAATTAAGGATACTTTAGGTTTTTCTCACGAAGGATCAACTAATTTCAAATAAATGAGATTAAATAATTATACTATTAAATATGATAATTTCAAAATGAAGACTGATGAACCTATTTCAGATATGTATCTCTGGTTTAATGATATATTCAATACAATGAATTCACTCGGAAAGGTTGTTCTTGCAAAGGAACAAATTATGAGAATCTTGAGATGTCTACCAGACCGATGGAGAGGCACATCTGTTTCAATTAGTTATTCATGTGACATTAGAGCGCTACATGTCAAAGAGCTCATTGGTAAACTTATGATGTATGAGGAAGAAATCAAGGTGAATAATGAGGAAGAGTATGAACCAAAAAGGAAATCAGTGGCTTTCAAGACTACTGCTTTAAAGAACAAGGACAACGAAAAATCTCAAATACAAACAGACAGTTCAATAAGTGGAAGCTCAAACTCTAATAGTGATGCTGAAATGGCTCAGATAGACAGAAGGATTAAGAAATTTTATAGGAATAATAAATTCTTCAGAAAATGAAATTACAAGGGAAAGTATGATAATAAGGGAAATTTGAAGAAGGACTGCAAAAAGGAAGATAAAAGTGATAAAGTTGTTTTCTATGAGTGTAAATGAAAAGGACACATTATAGAAGACTTCCCAAAGCTAAAATTCAAGAAGAAATATGATTACAAGGATAGTAAGTAGATGAATGCTATGAAGGCTCCCTGGAGTGCTTCTGAAGACAGCACATGTGAATTTGAAATGTCTGATTCTGAAAAGAAATGTTCCACCATGTATTTCATCAAAAACACATCTGAGGTAACCTTAGATACTACGGTTTTTAATTCTAATTATTCTGGAATAGAATCTGATTCGGATTCTGAAAACATGACTAGTGAGTATTTATTTTAATATTGTAATATGCTGGAAGAGATAAGCAATGAACTTAAGGATAAGCACAAATCATTGAAGAAACATCATGCTCTCACTACAATTATTAAAATTGAACTTACTTTTGAAAAAGAGAATAATGATCAACTATTAAAAGAGAAAACTGAACTGAAAATTTCTAATAGGCGACTTACAAAGGACGTAGAGAAGATCACAAATGGAAAGGATACACTAACTCAAATTCTAGGAACGAAAGTGTCACCTAAATACACTACTGGAATGGGCTACAAACCTGGATAGAGACAGATTACTATGAATAGATTTATTCCAAAATCTGGATAGAATACTGCTAGTTCTAGTTCTGGTCATTCATATGCTTCAACTAGTTATTCACATAGTTATAAATAAAATAGATTTTATCTCTCAAAATCGTTTGATTCTGTAAATTATATGAGACCCTTAAGACAAATATGGGTAAATAAATATTTTATTACTAACCTATCTAGACCCAAAAAGATCTGGGTACCAAAATCATAATCTATCTAAAACTATTTTTTCGGAAACCAGTTTGATGAGTTCCCACAAGAAGACATGGTATTTTGACAGTGGATGTTCAAGACATATTGTTGGGGATTACTCATGCGTTAAGAGTTTAATAAAGGTTAATGGAGGCTATATCACCTTTGGTGATAATTATAATGGAATGATCGTCAGCCTATGACAAATTGGTAACACTAATTCATTCTTAATTTACCTAGTTTTATTTGTTGATGGACTGAAATATAATCCATTATGTGTTTCTCAATTGTGTGATGATGGCTTTAATGTCATGTTTGAAAATGATTCTCGTAATGTTTTTAATTCTATTAATGTTTTTGTATTGTTTGCTTTAAGAAATGAAAATGTTTTTGCAGTTTATTTAAATTCCATTAGCTAAGAAAAATTTTACATGTTTACATGATTTTCATAAAGAGTCTCGGCTTTGTCACAGAATATTAGGACACTGCAACATACATTCACTTAGAAAACTGACTAGGATGTACTTGGTTAGCGACATACCCAAACATGAGTTTCCAATTGACAAAGTATGTAATCCTTATCAAAAGGGAAAGCAACATAAAGTTTCTTTTAAATCAAAGAAAGAAATTTAAACCTCTCAACCTCTCGTGTTGGTTCTCATATACTTTTTTGGACTTTCAAGGGTTTCTAGTTTAAATGCGAAGCACTATGTCTATGTCTTAGTAGATGACATTTCTATATATACTTGGGTATACTTCTTAGCTCACAAAAGTGATGCTTTCTCTTACTTTGTTAAATACTCCAAATATGTAGAAACCCGTAGTGGACTTAAGATTAAAACCCTGAGAAGTGATCATGGCCATGTGTTTGAAAATCATGAATTTGAATCCTATTTCTCACACAATGGCTATAGTCATAACTTTTGTGATCCTAGGATAGCTCAACAGAATGGTGTAGTAGAAAGAAGAAATAGAACCCTTTATGAAATAGTAGGAACTATGCTTAATGAATATGACCTACCTATTTACTTTTGGGCTGATGCTATAAATACACCTTGTTATATCATTAATAGAGTCTTGATTATAACTGTTCTTAAGAAGTCTCCTTATGAACTGTGGAATAATAGAAAACCTAATGTTAGTTACTTTAGAGTCTTTGGCTGTAAAGTATTTATTATTACTACTACGGATAATCTTGATAACATTGCTTATAAGAGCGATGAAGGAATATTTTTAGGATATTCAATAACCAGCAAAGCCTATAGAGTTTTGAATAATAGAACCAAGTGTCTGGAAGAATCTGTTCACACCAAATTTGATGAAACTAGTCCACATGAGTCTAAAACCTCTCTTGAAAATATTGAATAATATTTATCTGTTCTGGACCTTAATGAAAAATATAAAGAACCTGCTATAAAGACATCCAATTTTGGACATATTATAGAATCTGCTTCTTTTGAACCTGAACCGATAAATGAACCTAAAATTTCTAGTCCTTCCTTTACTAGATCAACTAGAATTCTAAAGAATCATCTTTTAGATGCGGTTATAGGGAATCTGGATAGAGGGACAAAGATTAGGGCTTCTCTTAGAAATTAGGTTGAACATCAAGCCTTATTATCACAACATGATCCTAAAAAAATTGATGATGCTATTAATGATGAATTTTTGGTGATTTCTATGCAAGAGGAACTCAATCAGTTTGAAATAAATAAAGTTTGGAATGTTATTGTAAGAACTAAGGGAACTTCCACAATATGAACTAAATTGGTGTTTAGAAATAAAGTAGATGAATCTAGAATCATAGTTAGAAACAAAGCTAGGATAGTTGCACAAGGCTACAGTCAAGAAGAAGGAATGGACTATGGGGATACTTTTGCTCCAGTAGCCAGATTAGAAGCTATTAAGATCTTACGTGCTTATGCTACACATCTAAATTTTAAAATATATCTAATGGATGTCAAGAGTGCATTATTAAATGGATATATTTCTGAGGATGTTTTTGTTGAACAACCGCCTCGATTTAAAAACCCTTATTTTCCAAATCATATTTTCAAATTATCAAAAGCATTATATGGTTTAAAACAAGCTCCAAGAGCTTGGTATGACAGATTAAGTACTTTTCCAGTTTCCAATGGTTTTACAAAAGGTATAGCTGACCCTACATTATTTATAAAACGAATTTCTAAAGTTTTTTTAGTTGTAAAAATTTATGTAGATGATATTATTTTTGGATCTTCAAGAAATTCCCTATGTACCGATTTTTCTAAAATGATGAAAAATGAAGTTTAAATGAGTTAAATGGGTGAACTCAAATATTTCCTTGGATGTAAATTCAAAATGATGATGGAATTATTTTATCTCAATGTAAAAATATTAGAGATCTTTTAAAAATATTTGGATTGGATAGCACAAAATGTAGTGACACTCCCCAGAGTACCACCTTTAATTGGATCTTGATGAAGATGGTAAATGTATTGATCAAACCACTTATAGAGGAATGATTGGAAATCTACTCTACATGACTACTAGTCATCCTGATATTATTTTTAGTGTGTGTATGTGTGCTCGTTTTCATGAAAACCCTAAAGAGTCACATTTAAATTCTATAAAGATGATGTTCAAATACCTTAAGCATACTCCCAATTTAGGATTATTCTATCCCAAAGGAAAATAATTTGATTTAGTTAGTTATTCTGATGCTGATTTTTCTTGATGTATGTTAGATAGAAAAAGCGCCTCTAGACCACGTCACCTTTTAGGCAATTCACTAGTATCATGATGTTGTATGAAACAAAATTTTGTTGCATTATCTACTACAGAATCTGAATACAAAGCATCTGGAAGTTGTTGTGCACAAATTTTGTGGATGAAACCCACATTACTAGACAAAGGATATCAATTCAGGCATTTCCCAATAAATTATGATAACACAAGTGCTATTAACATTTCTAAGAATCCTGTTTCTCATTCTAGGACAAAACTTATTGATGTTAGACATTACTTTTTGAGGGATCATTATCATAAAGGTTATATCACTTTGGAATTCATTGGTACTGAATATAAACTTGCTGATATATTCACTAAACCATCAAATTATGAGAGATTAGACTACATCATACATGATCTAGGCATGATTAATCATAAATAGATATCTTACTGATCTTAATGTTTAATACTTTACTATATTTTACTTTACGGTTTCATGCTCACAGTTTTACAGTAACTATTTCATACTTATAGTATCACCATTAAGACCTTGTACTCACGGTCTGTCAACTCACTATCTCACCGTGACTGCACAGGATAGTCACTGTCTCACCGTGACGATCACCAACTATCTCACTGTGATGACTGTTTTCTTTCACACCATAATACCTACTAATGGTCTCACCACGATGATTATTTTTACTCTTATTTTAACCAGTATTGTGGTAATTTTTATTTCACCTATATTTGATTTCCCACGTTTTTGTTTTTATGATGTTTGAAATTCCCAAATGATAAAACAATAGGGTTTCATTCGATTCCTTACCCGAACCGTCTCATGAATCATCTCACTCTTGAAAACCTTCTTGGCTCTCGCCCGAATCTTCAGTGGATTCCTAGGATGAAGCGTAAGTATTCACCCTCGTCTGAGAAGCGCCACTCTAAGTAACATAAGAGAATACTGAGGATAGCTCCCAAAGGACCTCTAAACCGAAACACGGTAAGTTGTACTATTGTACCTGAAAAATAGATTTTCCCTGAGTGGTTGTTGTCTAGAAAGTCATTAGTTATTGATGTCATAAATGATAAAGGAAGGCTTGAATGGTTCTATGCACAAAATATACTGATTTACCCAAGGATGGTATCTCAATTCTATCAATATGTAACGTTTTCCTCTGATTTTGGAGAAAACTTTATGGTGACTAGCTGGATCAATGGTCAGAAGTGTTCTTTCACTTTGAGGATGTGGGCTGCATGCCTACGGATTCCGGATGAAGGAGTGAGTGATGACTACCAGAAAGAACCTCCTCCATCATCTGATATCTTCAATATGGAAATTGATTTGGTAACCTTAACTGGTAATGGCACCATGTGAAGGGCTATAGCTGCAAAGATAGATGGATAAATAAGACTAAAGTTTAAATTTGTTCAGAATTTGATGAGTCCAAGAAAAGGGGATTTGCTGTAATGAAGTATCAGGATGTCTTCTTAATTCTCCTGTTCAAGAATGGCCATAAGATCAACCTATGCAAGTAAGTTTTTAACCATATCTATGAGCTGATTAAAGCCACTTCCAAATACACCTCCTTGTTTTAGTCAAGGATGATTTCAGCCATGCTAGTTGCCAAATGGATGGTTGGACCAAATGAATAAAAGTTAGATGACTTTGATTTCTACTTATCCAAGAATATCACCGGAAGTATGATGATTAGTTGGAACCCCTAGAAGAAGCAGTTGGTTGAGGATAACGATCAACTTTATAAAATGTTTAATCCTGTTGACTACCCAAGAAGACCTAAGAATCTAGCTGATTCTAGTTTGGAACCAGATGAAGTGGTTGAGTATTCAGAAGAAGAAGAAGAATAAGAGGAATTGACAGATGAAGTTTCACCTAGAGAAGAAGCTAGAATACCTCCAATTGAAACAGATCCTATTGAAAAAGAAAGGGTTTTTGTCCCTGCTGTGGTCCCTGCTGAAATACCTCATGGATAGGAAGTTGTTGTAGGTTTGAGAGAAGAGGAAGCTCTTGCTTCTAGTGATAATTTCAATCCAGAATCTCATCCTACGGTTTCAAGAAAATTAGGTTTTCCTGATTTAGGGATGTAAGAAACCATAGGGACATATTTTGCTGAAGAGGGTCTCCCTGTTGAGAAAGAAGCAAGTCTGGAAGAACAACCAGTGGAACAATCGGTTCCTAAGTATATTCCCTCTGCTGAAGAGAGGATGGAAATTGCCTTTTAGATGGCAAGACAAGAGTTTTCTGAAGAGATTTTCGATGATCCTGTGGATCTTGACTATGTTGTTGAGCATATAGTCTCTGAAATTGAAGCACGAATTGAGGGAGTGGAACCTCAGAACCTTGAGATTATAGAAGGTGGATCTACTGATGCTTCTGAACCTACTATCTCATACTATGTGTACACTCGATATGTTTTCCCACGACATTATGATGTGAATGAGTCGCATGAAGTGACTTCAACTGGAATGGATCTCTCTTCTGTTTTTCAGCTGAAGTCAGTATCTCATCCAGAACCAGTACCAGAACCAGAGCCCCATCCTCAAGCTAAATCAGAATCCGAGTCTAAATATGACTCTAAACCTCAACCAGAGCCTGTTCCACTACCATTACCTACACTCTTACCTGAGAAACACACTTTTGTAACTAAAGATGATTTTAAAGTATTCGAAGAGACTATCTTGGCTGTTGTTGAGAAGAATTTATCCACTCAACCTCGTCCAGTGACTCAACTGAGTCAAGAAGATGCATCAATTATATTGGAAAATATTATCTTTCATATTCAACCAAGGATGATCTGAGAAATTAAAGATGTCAGAGTAGAAAATAAGCTACTGAGTGCTAATGTTTCCACCCTAAGAAATATGGTAGCAAACATGCAATCATAACTATCTTCAAGATCAGAGCATGTGCCTGCTCCTGCTTCTGCCCCCGCACCAGTTGTTGCTTCTCCTGAGCCAACCAATTCCACCCTTTCTAGAGAGATTGTGTCTCAAGTACATCCATATCTACTATACTTTAATGAAAATATTGGAACATGACGCACCAAGATGTTGGAACGCATGAGGGAGCTTGTAGAAAATCTGAATAAGCTCACAGATGAGTACACTGGATGTCTGTAAAATGTGTTGAAACAGCTCAAAGTTCTATCCATAGCTATAAAAGCTTCTAATTCTTCAGGTAAACCTTCTATTCCTCCTTTCGATGATTCTCTGTTGTGATCCATAATGAAGGAAGAACATCAAAATGCCTTCAGTGGCTTCGATCTGTCTTATTTGTCAGAAGTGGTTAAGAACAGGGATCGAGCATTGGACTTGGTTAGAATACATTCTAATATTTCCAATGATGGTCAACAAGAGATCACTAAGAAAATATATTTTTATCTCACATGTATTTTCTCCAAAAGTGACAAGACAAATCACTTTAAGTTTCTTGTGGAAAACCTGAAAATCTCTCATGTAATTCAAGATTTTAAAGGTCAAGTTCAGAAGCTTACAGAGTTCACCATACTGTTGGAAAAATTCATGGAGAATAATGAAGATTTTGAAAATGCTATGTAATATGGTGGATAAATCATTACTGATTTCGTCAATCTTTTGAAGCCATATCATCATGTGCAGAGTACTACTATTGTTGCTCCAGCTGCTGCACCCCTTACACCTGGTCTGCATACCCATGCCTCCACTGCCATGACAGTCAGCCATGCTCTTTCTAATATCTTGCTATTCATTTTTGACTAACTGAAACCTAGATCTTATACTGATTCTACTTTGGCTCCATCGGTTTTTGAAGGTCTACCCTTACCCTCTTTATCTACCACCTCTATGCATTCTTCTACTTCAGCATCACCTCCTACTATTAATAAAGGAAAGGAAAATGTTGATCCTTGAAGAGTACAAGAACCGTTTTCTTTGTTGATGGGATGTCATTTTTTGTTTACTGTTTGTATTTCTCCTAATGTTTTATTCTGAACCTTTTTAATGACAAATGCAGTGTTCCACTTCACTTTCTCTATTTTTTGATAATCCCAAAAGGGGGACAAGGAGTAAAAGTATTAGTATTCTAGTTGTTGAATCTGTTATATTTCTATAATTTTGTATTTCAATTATATTTTTACCTATACATGATTTGTGATCATTAAAAAGGGCGAGATTATTGGACTCCTAAGGTATTAATCATGTTTTAATGATCACAAATCCTATTAGTGTCAATTAATCTCAATATTAATTGCACATCATGATTTAATGATAACAAATATTATTGATGTTAATTACTCTCATTTATTTACACGTCTTATTCATGATCACCAATCTCACTTATATTATCAAGTCTTTATATTTATGATTCAAGTTATCTTACTCTCTACTGGTTAAGCAAAATTCATATTCTACATATTACTGTATAAGTCTAAATATAGATATTTGTTTAATTATAGAGACACCGTGATGTTTGACACATCAAGACAGACTGTGTACAAGACACAATCACAGTCACCTAGACAGCATGAAGGAAAAACCATGACCCAGACACTGTGAAGGAAAAACTGTGACCCAGACACCGTGAATGACAAACCGTAACCTCGACACCATGAGCTACACACCGTGAAATATAGACACCATGAAACAGGTACCATGAACCACATACCATGAAGACAATACCATGAAGAAGACACCATTTACATAATCCCTGTGACACCGTTTCTTAACTTTTATATCAATATTAATTAAAAATTTCTAATGGTCATTTTTGATGTTTTTAATACAATTAATGTTATTTAATGACAGTTGATGGCATGTTCGAAAACCGTATCTCGTACCTATAAAAAGGGAATCTTTCCTACTTCCAGAATCGGTGGAATATAAATATGATTGAGCTGCAGTACACATACATGGGAGTTAATATACAACGAGAATAAGATACATACGCACGATAACTCGAAAACCCAAAGTGCACTATGCTGAACTAGAAGTACAATCCTGAGCACAAAAGAGAGATTTTATGACTTATAAAGAACTCTCATGAGCACAATGCAACACCTATGAAGAACACAAGAACACAAGCTGAACTACGACACTCTATTTTTCAATAGAAAAACCATAGAAGGACTCAGAAGCAATTCTGCTGAATCCAACGAGTCCAGAGCTGTATTGCTACTCACTAGAGCCATATAAACTCTTATATATTCTATTTATGTGATTTGTTTATTTACTTTAGAGCAGTGTGGTGTACTCTGTATATCTTACACACACATACTGTCTCCAGCACTGAACTGGAGGATATCAAAATCCCCACTCCAAAACTCTTAACTCTTCTTTACCCACGTCAACTGTGGAAGAGGTCCTTGTGTGGCTGGGAATTTATTTTTTCTTCCCACGAAGAGTAGTGGTAGAGGTCCCTGCATGGCCTGGACAGTTTTGTAAACTGTTGATAACCCTGATCCAGGGTGTGGATCAAATTTATATAAATTTGAGAGGACAATGTCTCGGAATGGTACTCAACTTCTTGTTATATCTGTTGTGCATCTTTAGTTAAAGTTTAAAGTATACTACATATAACTTTTTTATTCTGCTACTATTACTTTGAAATAAAAAACAATTTTAAAAGTACTTGGATAGTTAAATTATTAAGTGTTTACACTTATTGTAAATTAGTAGGTTAGTTTCAAAATTTATTTTAGTCTTGTGGTTAAATTAACTGAGGCCTAATCAATATTTGAGAAGCTAAGTGAACACTTAAAATCTTTATTAATTCACTACACTTTAACTTGTTTTATAAATTGGGGGATTTTAAATAGAGAATATTTTAACAGAAATTTTAATTGGAACTCAATTAACCCTCCTCTTTAGTATCCACTCCGACCAACAATATCATTATACAATATTATGGTTTATTTACACTCAGGGTTTTGCGTTCCTCAATCTATATAAGAGATGAAATTTAATTAAACATATTTAATAGGTTGTTTAAGCACGGTGTTTCATATCAAATATGATATCAAAAAATGATATTATTTTATTATTTTATGTTGTTAAATTCTCACCACCATAAATAAATTTTATCCTCAGAATTTTATATTGCACATGAATTTCAATGGTTTGATATTTAAAAATTCATTTTTTGAAAAACACAATGTAATAAAGGGTTAATAAAAAAACCACTGAATAAGAAACACAGAGAAGTAAAAATGATAATATGGAATAAAAAGTAAATATTTTAATAGGTATGATAAAATTGGTTTAATGTTAATATATAGACATAAAATAAATGTTTAAATAAATATAGGGAGTTATATAGGCAATTGATCAGAAGAAATTGAATGATCAATATAATGTAAAGGAACTCAAAACCATAAATATGTGATAATTTAAAATAACATTTCATTTATCATATATGAATGTAATAATATATAATTTATCTTTCAAGATCATTTTCCTATAGTTATTTAAATATGTTACTATCTAAGAATATAATTTAATATACTTACATGATATGTTTTTATTTTTTAAGAAGAATGTCATCCTTTGGTTGGGCTTCGATCAATTTCCAATTCATCACATACTCCAATAAATGAATACGCAAAAATTAGTTTTTATTCCTAAATCACTATAATTTAATATTAATGGATCTTAATATCCATTAAATAGTGGAAATTATTTCAATATATCTCTAACTATTTTCCAATAAAATTTTATTAGAACATGTTATCAAATATGATACATTAATCTTTAAATATCATTAGTAACACCACTAGTTCATCTTTAATATTTATATATTAAATTGTTTAAATAAAAATAATTTAATATTATACATTATGTCATATAGGATGATGTCATGTGATAAATCCATATCGTCCATCAGTTGTGGTTTCATGCCCAATGGAATTTATAGACCTGAAGGGTTGTCACTCGACATACTGGTTGCCATTTTTCTAAAACTATACATATTCAATCAGTATAATATTTATAAATTTGTGTGGATTAGAATTACTATAACATCAATGATAAGATAAACCATAATAGTTTCAAATAAACTTCATTTTATTTATAAAAAATTTAAAAATATTATTCTTTAAATAACTCTTTCGTAAACATAACCAATTAGTACTATTTGCATATTTTTTTCTTAAAGTATCTGTAATCAAGATGTATTTTGATCACAAATTTTTTAAAAAGTTGTGTTATCACATTTAACCAATGATCAAACTCAAACTAATTATACCATTATGGTATATACAACTATTAATTTAATGACAAAATATGTGACTCTAAAATGTTACACAACCGTTAGATGATTCAGAATTCATATAAAAAATATATTTATTAAAAAAACAACTACTATTTAATTATTCAATTCAAATACATAAATAATTCATCTATTTTATTTCAAAATTTGAAATTTTATGGTCTAGGGTTTAACCATTATAAGACAACATTGAATCCGATAACACCCAATTTTCCACATTTAAAAAGTGGATTCTAAATGGATCCCTATGATGTGATCTACATTCATCTATCATACACTATATTTTCTCATCCACAATTCAATTCTATATTCCCTTATTTTTCACACAGTAAAAATTCTCCCATTCCTTTTAAAATGATTAAAATATTTATCTTTCCACAATTTTTTAGAAGTAGGGGATCATTCCTTCTTTACTCTATGGTCTCCATCACTCAAGCTCTTATTGAAATAAACCCTTATCATATTTGGTGAGTATGGGGGTGGGTAAACATATAGGTTTTAAATCACATTTCAAGATAACATATTATTCATATCATGAATATTTAATTCATTTAAATGTCCCATTTAATTTCTTATATTCAACACATTTTACTTCATATTCAATGTTAACATGATTCCTTTGAGTTTGAACCATTTAATAACAAAAAAATCATAGGGTGATAAACAATTATTACAAATACCCTTTTATTTGTCACACATTAAATTGGTATTTTTTACATACCATCACACTTAGTGTTACCAGAAATATTTAGAATACTAGTATATTTAGTAATTAGGTATATATCATATCAAATTGATACATCGATAAGACAAACTTAATGATAACATCCTTAGTATAGTTCTAATATTCCACTACTCATTTAATGTATCATGAGATATCCATGAGAAATAAATAAGAAATATGGTAGATATAAATCCAATTTTGGATATACAAAAGGAATATAATGAAAAAATTATAAATTTTTAGATCATAATAATTTCAATGGGATATAAAATGAGCGATAATGTCAAATATGAACAATGTTTCATGATATATCCTGATAACAGTAAACAAATATGGGAATGTGGTAAAAAAATTAATCATGACGTAACAAACATAGGGAAACACTAACCACCAAGAAATCTTAACATGGTGTAAAAAGTATCATAGTGGATTAGTTTCACTAACTAAATTAATTCATGAATAATAATAAGAATAAAACAATACCCAATGCATTAGAGAACTATAGAATTCACATTTCACCCATCGTATTCATATCATTTACATGCATTAGTGTGCCACATAGATCATTCAATATAGGATCAAATTTTATTGAATTTAATACCAAAATTATTTAATTTTGATCATATAAATGTGAAACCAAAAAACATTCTATATAGGTGAAACTTGATTAATTACCTTGAGATAAAATGGGTACGTGAATACGCTTAAAAATTTTGAATGGAAAATCCCAATGACATTTCTATAGTATAAAAAAAGTACATTGAGGCTCATAAAATGGCATAATTATATATAATGGGGTATATAATCACATAGAATTTAGAATTATAGTATGAGTGATATTTTAGAATATAACCCAAAATTTTTTTTGAAATACAATTCAATATTATATGAATGAATAATGATTATAAAAATTTTTGGGAAAATTATATGGGAATTTTGGTAGCATAACGGGGGAAGGTAATGATTCCTAGTATTGATTAATGAGAGTTATAGGCGTATATAATCACTTTTAAATCCTATAGTATGTAATTTTAGTGTGTTAAAACATACCATGGCTTGTAAAAATGATAAAAATCATCACAAATAGGAGGTTCTTGAATAAAGGTGACAAGGAGAAGAATCTATTCAAAATCTATGCATAATAATTGCATAGGAAAAAATAATGAGAGGGAAATAAAGTATCTAATTAAAAATAAATATTATCAATGTTAATATGGATATTTTATGTAACTTTAAAACATTATAAATATAAAATAAAATTGTTATAAAAAATAACTTGATTCGAAAGAAGTAGAGGAAATGATCCCTTACTTCTGCATACTAACAGATGAGTTATATGATATAATGAGAGGGTATAAATGGTGTCTAATCCTTATAAAACAAATTTTATATTAAATTTATATTTCTAAAAGCATGAAAATAGATCCAATTTTGATTCAAATGGCTAAATACAAAAAATAATCATGAATGGAAAAGAAGAGAGAGAGAGGGATCCCTTAAAAAATTACATTGTAACAACTTAGGAAAACAATAATGAGATGGAAATGAATTATATGATTTACAATAAATAGTATTCATGTTAATAAGAGTATTAAGAATAAATTGATATAAAATAAATTAAAAAACTTAGGCAAATACCCAAGAAGAACTTGAATTTAATGATGTAGAGGAAATGATAGCTTATATTGGGAGGATGAATCTAAAAGATGGAAAGGGACTCATATAAACCATGAAACCATCGTTGAGAGACTCTTCGGGTATTAATTTTGATATTATTCATTATAAATGGATTTTTTGGTAAATTTTAGAAGGAATTGGTGGTAGATATATTTGAGGAGTGGTGGGTTTCTGTTATTAAGTAATGATTATTTTGGATATAAAGATAACCCATTTTTAGAAAAATTTATTCCACTATTATCAGTTACAATTTAATGTTTTAAATTATTTTTTAGGCCATTAAATACATTAAACTCTTCTTTAATGTCTTATAATATTGATATTTTCATATTTTTTCTTTTTTACATTAACCTACTACATTATTAATAACAAATTGAGGTAACTATTTCTTAACAACTATAAATGTTTTATTTCTAAAAATTAAATTGACCATATTAAATAATTTTTAATTACCAATTAAAAATATTCATTCGATTTTAATTTTTTAATTTTATTGACTGATGAAAATTATTTGCAAATATTTTACATGTATAACTCAAAAAAAATTATATATGGATAAATTCACGGGTTTAAAAACTAATATTCTTGTGTTTCTAAATTTGAAAATTCTGTAAAATGATTTCCCTTAATTAATTTTAAGTTTATAATAATTAATAAAAAAATTAAATCTTGATGATATTCTAATTATATAATAATTGATATTGAATTTCATAAAAAAATTTATATACACTTTTTAAACAAAAAATAAAAATTTATAAAAAATTTTAAAAAAATAACCTAAGATAAATATAATGTGATAAGTTAAAAAATTAGTTTATTTTATCAATAAAATTATATAAATATTATATTATTATATTTTAAATGAATATCCTTATATGTTAAATATAAGAATTTCATAGAAAAATAAAGACTCTAGCCATTATAAAAATTACTAATCGCCTCTCAAAAATATATAATTATTTAAAAAAATATTTGAATTATTATTTAATGAAATTAAATTCTATATACGACTCCTATATTAATACTAAAACACGTTTTTATTAAAATATATTAGTTTTTTTCCAAATTTAACACAATTTTTATTATATCATTAAATAATTATGACAATCATATAAATGGTTCGACGTAGAAAAAAATGATTATAACTAATTGTTTTATTAACTACTAGTAAAAATCTTGATAAACTATATTAGTTGACACAAATAATGGATAATGTTCTTGTTTTCCAATAAATACACTATTATTCTAACTCATACATTTTCTTCAATTCTAATCAAGGTTCCATATAATTCCCAAAATAAATATTGTATCACTTACTATCCTTCCAGTAATATATTTATGTTCCCATGTGAAATGGTTATAAATTACCAAATTTAACAAATATGTTATATTTTACTTCATTTTTCCCCTGACTTGATTCCCAATGTAATTTTTGGATTAATAATAGGAATAGTTGAACACTAAGTGTGACATTTCTAAATTGGAAATAATTCATTGGTTATTTCTAGTATCTGTTTTCCATCCTTTTAATATCTTCTGGTCTAATAGTTTATATTAATATGATATGTGTAAATTTATTAACAAATTTAAAAGTATTTTTTTCTTATGATAAAAAAATAACTGTTAAATTAGATGTCAATTAATAAAAAATTATTTTTTTGGGCGTTACATTATTCCCACTATTGAGACAATTAGTTCTCAAAATTTTAGTCCAACCAAAAGTGGTCCAATCTACATTAGGCATAGTTTCCTATTTATTGGAAATAAAATAACTCCTTTATAATTTTATATCTTTTGAAATTCGGGATTCATAATGTTAAATTATAAAGGAGAGTTTAATCTACTATTTTTTCAACACCGGGAATGAAGGATCATATAAATTAATGTTTTCATTCATTTAATCAAAAAAATTATAATTTATATAAATAATTATTATTGGTTATTCAAAATATAATGATAGATTAATAATATACCTTAGTATTCATAATTGATGTGATTTAAGACCCATTTTCATGAGCCTTGTTCCTGATCTAGTCTAACTCAATACATTGTTTTTATGTATTTCATATAGGTACATATGTTATATATCTACATAAACATATATAACCTGGTAGGGATGTATTTTCATGCAAAAAAAATTAAATATACACAACCAAAATTTAGTTTTCTATTGTTATGTATGGCATTTTCCGTAAATGTTTCTCTAATGTTTTCTAATCCTACAACCCAAAAAACTAGACATTCCTCTATTACAAAAAATCCCCACCCTTATCTTTGCTACACATTAATTAATGATATATTAAACAAAATAAAACAACATACAAAATATTAGATTAATAAGACTAGTGTATTTGGTAATAAGGTACCTAATACATCAACATGATATATAGATAGAAAAATATTTAAAACATCTTTAACATTGTTATAATATTACACTGATAATTTAATACTGCATAAGAAGAGTAAAAAATACGTTATAAAGGGGTGATTAATAAATCTCAATAAGGTAATAATAAAATATTAACATGAATAAATTATTACATGTTATACGATATGAATTTTAATAGAACATAAAATGTGTGGTAATCATAAAAATGAATATTGAACCATGATATATCACGAAAACATAATCACAACATGGTAATTTAGTAACAATATAAAACATGATATAAAAAACATAAATCAAGGATAACCTCCATGGAATCAAAAAATGGGGGATAATTTACTATATTAGATTATAATTAATCTATAATCACATATATGATGTCTCACTGGACTAAAACTTTACCCATTGCATTGGATCACAATATAATTCTAGCCATACATATCACTTTCTTATCATGTCCATGTATAAGTGTACCAAATAAAATATTAATCATAGGACAACTTTTTAATTATATTTAATCCCATGATTAAGAAATTTGGGTTACATACATGGAGGACACAGATATATGAATTATAGGTACAACTAAGTTATCAATCTCTAGTGAAATTGGGTCCATGTATACACTTCACCAATTTTTGGTGTGGAAAATTGCAGTACCATTTCAACATCATAATGATTGTACATAATGATTCGCGAAACAATTTAATCTGAAATAATAGGGCGTATCATCACATTTAAGTCAAAATTATGTTATAGATTATATGTATAATAATAATACAACATGAATTTATGGGAATTAAAAGGCACTATAAAATAAGGGTGCATGAATAATAATATGGCCTAGAAATATCCCATGGAAAATTTTTCCATCCTAAAGAGTGTACATGCAAATCATGGGAGGGAATAATGAGAGTGGAATGGGCCTATAATAAAATTTAAATCATACCTTCAGAAAGAGGAATGTGTGATAAAATACCACAACATAAAAAAATGTAAAATAATATTCATTCCAAAATCGATATTATTTAACATAAAAGAGAATATGAATATCCATTACAAACATTTAGCATAGTAACTACGTAGGAAGAATCTACTGTGAAAGGGAAATACAATATCTCATTAGTAGGAAATACTTTTCATTGCAATATGGGTAATTAAAAGAAATTTAAAACATAATAAATTGAGAATATAATGCTTTAATAAATAAGAACATGAATCAAAATAAGTGGAGGAAAAGATTCTTCATGTAAGCATAGTAAAGTCTTAGTTATAAGTGATAATGAAAGGGAATGGGTGATATATCATCATTAGAATGTATATTTGAAATTAAATGTATATCATTAAATACATATAAATATATCCTATTTGGATTCAAAATACTAAATACAAATATAAAGATAGAATGTAAATGAAGAGAGACATATACCCTACAAAATTTCATCATATTAATTCCTTATGAAAATTCTATAATGAGAAGGAAATGAATTTTCTCATTAACAAGAAAACATAATCACGTTAAAAAGGTTATTTAAATTGGATTAAAAAAACTACAAATATATGGCATACAGAAAAAAATAGGTAAAATTAAAATAATTGGAAGGAAATATCTATTACTATGACAGGATGCGTATTGAAGCTATATAAGGGCCCCCTTGAACATTGTAACAACCATTGAGAGACTCTAGGTTGATATTTCAAGATATTATTTTTTATAAATATATTTTTTTGTGTAAATTTATGATTGAAGGGTGGGTACATATACTTGAAAAGGCATGATGTTAAGTTATTAAATAATGATTATTTTGTAATTAAAGCAAAGTAGTTATAAGTGAAATTCATTAAAACATTTTTTTGTAGAAAATTAATGTTGAAAATTATGGTTGAGGCCTTATATAGAACCATCATTGCATTTTATTTTTTAGTTCTTAGGTTTTTTTCTTTTTCTATTTAAACTTTACTTTCAACATTATTTTACTTATACTATGGTTAATTTTTTTACCAAGGAATCATTTTTATGTGTGAAAATGAAATTAACCTTATTAACCAGTTTTGAAATTATAATTAAAAACATTCAATCCATTTTACTTGATTCATTATATGAATGTAATAAAAATAAACTCTATATATGTTTCGTGTATGACTCCTAAAACCGGGTTTTTATAAGTTAAAATAATGATTTTCAAATGGATATGAATGTGTTTATAAATGAAACACATTATATAAAATTTTAATTTTTAAATAGTTTCTTATTAATAATATGTGAAATAAATAAATATTGACTATATCTGATTTATATCATAAAGAGTAATTCTACTTTGTAAAAACAATATTTTCACATTTTAACTAAAAAATATACTTTTCGCGAATTTGAAAAAAATTACCGAATGTTAATTTTTATTTTAATAATCTAAAAATTAAGTTTATTTTATCGATATAATTTTTTAAATATTATAATTTAAAATTTAAAATAAATATCATTATTTTTTTATATTTAGTAATTTTGTAGAAAATCAAAATTCTGACAATTTTAAAAATTTCTTGCACTTCAATAAAATATATTGTCATATAGAAATTTGTTTTTAAAAACTATTTAACGAAATGATATTTTATTTTATTTTTTCTATATTAATCATAAAACTTTTTTTTAGTAACATATGTTAATAGTTTAAAAAAAATCAATTTGGATTATATCATTAATCAGTCTTAATGATAATTCAAATGCGTGAATTTAACTTACAAAAACAAAGTCCAAATTTTTTATTGACTAAAATTTATATTGTTGATAAACAATAGATTTTGTAAGCAAAAAGGATGATTATCATATTTCCCTATATAAACACAATCATTCTTACTCTTCATTTGTCACTTGATTCGAATCATTGTCCAAAAACATTTCCAGAATTTGCATTAAATTACTAAAGACTTGGTCCTCTATTATAGATATGTTCATATGTGTAATAATTATAGGATATATAACCAAACCATTATTTTATATTTCACTTTATTTATCATACATTTCTCATACCTATGTCATATTTTGATTAAAATTAGTAATTCTTTTATACGGAAGGAAATGATCATAAATAAAGAAATAATGTTTTGTTAGTTCATAATATTATTTTTCCATCACTTTATTATTATTAGCTGTAATAGTTCAAATAAATAAATTATTTTTAATTTAATTATGGAATGTATAATAATTTTTATGATAATATAATAAATAAATCATTATAAAATAATAGTTCTAGTAATAACATAAATGAATGTTTTGGCCATAACAATTATAGCAGTGGGAAAACCATATAATCATTTATAGTATCACTAAATTAAGAAACATTATTTTAATTATTAGACACCATTTAGATTAAATTAGGGTATCTGTTCAAATCCATTATAATGGTTTTTTTAGAAAACGTGAATTATTTTAAGAATATACCACAATACTTTCAAAACAAGTGAATAGTAAGGTGTGTTATTGTGTAACAAGTGATTATCGATTGAATCCCAATGAACAATTTGGGAATTATTTCTCTAAGGTACATCAATCACAACCGAAGTCCACTTTTTTTTATAAATACAAGCTTGTATTTCTAGGAAAACACACTAAATATCTACCATACCAAAACATTAGGGTTTTCTTTTATACTTATCCTTGATTTATATTATATTTTTATGTTTAATAATTTATGTTTTCCTAATTATAGTTCTCATGGATTCTACAAAGATCTCATTGATAACAACTGTAATGACCCTTATCCAATTAATAGGGAGATAATTTCTTATATTATTATATTGGAATATGATAAAAGTAATTGAATATTGATGGAATTAATACTTTATAAATATTGTTATACTAAATATGTACATGGTCCCCATATTATATTTGAAAAAAAATTACAATTGTTTTCAATAATATCATTATTCACTCTAAAATATCCTTACCTGTCATTATTAACACTCTTCCATGATTCTTGTGAATTGAAAAAAATAATGGTGCACCAATCTTCTCATTAAGGATTATGTAATGTGGAAGATATCATAAATCAATAAACATAATCATGGAAAGTCAAATAACAAAAAAATATTCCATTTACAAATCCCAAATATCATGAATATATATGTAGTTATCAATATGTAAAGGTAAATAACAAAAAACACATTCCATTAAAATAACATCACTATCATGAATAGATATGGAATTATAGATATTTAAATATAAATATCTGAAACATCATGAAATTTAATCAATAAAATGACATTAGATATGTATCGAGTGATAATATAGTTTTAAAAATATCATGGTTTATAATAACTAAATTATTAATAAATGATATTCTTAATTACTAGATGTCATGATCGCAGGCATCAAGATACCACTACCAATAAATTTTTTAGAAACATAGTTTAAAACAATAATTAGAAACCCTTTCAATTTGGCCAACAAATTTATCTCATGGGATATATTGATTTATAAAATACTATAAATTTGAGTACCACATATCAAAAAATGACCAAATAATTCCTCTTATACTGAATAATAAATTGAATTCATGAATAATATTCCTTATCCTCAAATATCATTATTGAGTAAAGGATAGAGTTTTATCAATATTTCCCAATCCAATCATATAATATTCAATTTAAAAAAACCATATGTAGAAATGATATATGGGTTAATTAATATAAATATATGTGATGACTAATATGGATATTTCATAGTGGAATTAAATGTCTAATGATCACAAAAATGTGAATATTTTTTGTGAATATAAATTACTATAAAAATTAATCAAGAAAGTTAATGACAATGCTTTACATGGTCAAAATTATCATGAAAAATACGTATAAATAAAAATTATGGTATCAATACCACATATCCTTGGTGTGTAATAAGTAAAATTAATGGTTATTATCATTGATAAATTGAAAAACAATAAAAAATAATTTAAAACATAATTCAAGAAAATTAATTTTTTAACATTTCGAATCACTTTTTAAAAATAAACTATTATATTATATTTGGATACAAATTTATTTTTTAAAAAAATTCTTAATGTTATAATGGATGTTTTAATGGAATTATAGGTCATGATGATAGGAAATTCCATACACTACGTATATGTTAAGAAAAACATCCATTCCCACTATTTTAAATGGTTAAAAATGTCATATTTTAGAAAGAGATAAAATATTATTTTAAATCAAAATTTTTAAACATTAAAACTAGATGAAAATAATATTAATAAGAAAATTATTTAGTTAAAAAAATTTATAATTTTGTTTTTGAAAACATTGATTTGGAAAAAAAATTGATTATCGTCCGAAGAGTGAAATGATGTCATATATTATTAAAGAAATTATAAAAAAAATATATGCACCAAAGACTTGAATAAATGGTATTATTTAATGAAAACCCCATGATTATCTATATTATATTAAAAGGAATTTATATTATTATCTAATGATCAAATAATATCCTTTAATGAAAATTCGAGTGTAAACAATTCTAATTAAAATGTTACTTTTAAATAATCAATTATACATATCATATATTTGAATTGAGAATAAATCAATGAATTGATTATGTATATATAATTTATGTCCACTATAAACAAGTGTAAACAAAACATAATATAATAAAAATAATTAAAGACATAGTCTAATGATATCAATGTTGATAAAAATGTATTATAACCCAATGAAACGCAATTGAGTTATGAAATTCATTACCAGTTGTCAATTTTTATGTAATATTTCCTTAGATGAAATGATTTAAATTGAAACATATAATACCATTAATTAAAATTTATTCATTATATTTAATGTAAAATGTGTTTTACTTGAACCATATAATGTAAATTAGGTTTATAACATTTCAATATTCTTTAATAAAATGAAATTGAGGTAAACTCCATTCAATCATGATTTATTTTAATTTAACGTGCTTTAAAATATGGTATAATGGATATTATAATGTTAATATTTTGTTATAAAATAATATTCATGTTTATAATTTCATATACTTGCATCTTATTACATTTTACCATCAGCTAGATTTTAATATTTAATTATTTTGATAGTTCTGAGAGTTAATTACTTTATTTTTTTTTGATCTCTTTGTCATAGAAGTTATTGTTCTTTAGAATATGATATAGATACATCAATTCAAAATGTATTTTAAATTTTTTAATATCATATTGAATCAAATTATACTATTTTATAATCATTCTTGATAGTTGGACAGTAAAAAGGAATCACATCGCTTTTTTGGAGATGGTAGTCGTACTTAAGCATGCATGATGATATCATTCCATTAATGATAGAATGGGTAATTAATTAGGTGATAATTAAATATTAAATTACCAAAAAATAACCTAAATATAAAATATTTTAATGAATGTTACCCTAACAAATTTTCATTTAGAGCGTAAGTGAAATACAAATCACATCACTTCAAGCGGGGGTAGCTTGCCGTACACACTAGTAACCTTAACAAATTATGAAAAAAATTAAAATTAAGTTGTTATATGTAATATTAAAATTATAGAAGTTTAATAATATCAAATATATCATAAAAAATTGTCATATACATCATTATATCCATCCATAAATTGTGGTGATGAAAAATCAAAAATATCGCTTCTCAAGGTGGTTGTCCTCCGTATAGAAAACCAATGGTTTCAATTCCCATTAAATTAATAGGGGATAGATATATGTCATTAACATAACATAATAACATATCATTATTTTCAAAGGAAAATGGTTACTATATATAAATTTTTTAATGGGTTTTATGGAAGTGGAAAAAGAATCTAAATAAAAACACCCATTTTGGAACATTAACTCTTCTTTTCACAACTTCTTTAGGTTTTCTGTAAAATCATTTTTTAGGCTGGCCTTATAATAAATACAATAGATATTGTATTTTTTGAATTAATGAAGTAATTTAGAAATTTTTTCATTTTAACCCATATTTTCTAGGTTTAACACCTTAGTAAATCAATTTTACTGAAAACGCAATATTAATTTTTAAAACTTTCACTATTCATAATGGTCTAAAATTAAGTTGAACGTATTAGATAATATAAATTGTTATGATACCAAATACATAATACATTTTTCCAAATTAAATACACTTTAGTACAATAATGAAATTAAAAATTGTCCATGTGGACATAATTAAAAAATGGGTTTTCAAAGATTGAATTCTAATAAGTATATAACGTTTTAATATCAAAATTTAATAATAATTTTATTAAAATAATAAAAAATAATTTAAATTTTATATGATAAATTAATTTTAACTAGAAAATTTAATTAAAATATAATTTATCATTGTGAATTATTTAAAATAACTTGTAGTTTTCGAAAAAAATCATTGTTTTTCACTATTCATCGAAAAATGAAATATTTCATAAAAACAAAAAAATCACCCCAATATAATTTTGATATTATTATTTCAGAAATAGTTTCATTTTATCAAATATATTTTATAAAATTGGTAAAAATTAATTTATAATTTTTTGCACATAGGGTGACTAAACAATCATTTTGAATAATGTAGTACTTGAGAAATTTTATTTAAGGATTCTTATTTGATTTCTAACAATAGATTACCAAAATTTCAATCATTTAGTTTGTAATATTCATAAATTCCAATTAAAAATATAGTTTATAATGATATATTATATTACATTTCATTTAGAAATGGGGTTGTGTGTTCTATAAGCTGAAGAAAAGATCAAATGTAAATGAATATATTTCATGATTTTTTAATGTATAATGTTATTTTTCACATATTATAACATATAAAATGGAATTGTTTTTTAATTTTAGGTTTTAATATAAAAAATTTAATATTATCTGATAATATATAAAAATAAAGAAATAATTTGATGATGTTGGTAGTTATTATTGAGTTGAATAAGAAAATTATAAATAATATAAGAGAATCACGAGGCTTATCTTAAATAATTTAAATAATTTAATTTGATGGTATAATGTAAAACAATCACTTCAGTATTTAAAGTGTGTATGTATTGAAAAAATATCTAAAATATATAAAAATAAAAAATATTTAGAGTATGTTGATGATGATCAAAATGAAAAGACATTAATGAAAAAAGTTAGAACAATCGCAATGAAATGTTACAAATATAATTAGACACAAACTGGTTACCAGGAAGTAAAAAACAACATGTTTTATGAGTAAATATAAACAATATTAATTATATTTTATTATTCAATCAAATTAATATTTTGTTTATATGTTCACAAAAGAAATAGATCGAGTATAAAAACATAAATAATTTTCATGAAGTGAAGAATAAAAATATGTGATAAATTATATAAAAAATACTCAAATATGAATGTAAATTTTATTTTATTAGGTTAAAAACATCAATAAGTAAAAAATTGTTTTTTTAAAAAGTGACAAGAAAATATAAGGAATAAATGATTACATAAACGGGTAAGTAGTTTACATTGATGAAATCGAAAACCTTAATATGAATGATTGTGAGTAAGAAAAAATAAAAAAATACCAAAAATACATACTACCATTAAAGGAATATAAACATATAGAGACATAATCAGAGACTCTTTATAATAATAATCTATTAAAATTATGGGAAATGATATCAAAAAATTTATGTTTGTTAAATATGAATCATCTATTTTTTTGAGAAACATATCACAAAATGGAAAGTGAAATCATCTCCAACTATAATAAAAATAATTTTTTCACTAATAATGAGGATTTAAATAAGGAAACAAGTATTTTTGAGGAAAATAATATCAATAAAAAAAATCTATATAATGGATAAAAATAATATCTCAAGAATAATCACTTATCCAAGAAAAAATAGATCTAAAAACAAGGTAGGATGACTGTGATAATATTCTGAATCGAATTATTATCTGTACAAATAATTTATATCAAATGATAAATTTTGGTACTGTGGAAATTATAAAAAAAATGCATACATATATTGGTATAAAATTTCATTAACTATGTTTTGGGATAAATCATGGGGGATCTTTTATAACTACAAAAAAATATTGATATTTTTAAATTTAAGAAAACAATCTGAATAACAAAATTAGTAAGTATAGAAAATCAAAGCATATTATAACATAAAGAAGAGGTTTTTTGATTATTTATTCAAAAGGGTAAAATTTTTTATTATTGTATAAAAACTCTTACAAATACCATATAAATGTGCTCTAAAATGAGAAAAAGTATATAATTATGAATGATTAAAAGTTACTCGTTATAGATGTTTAAGTGAAAGTATGGTAAAAAAAATTATAATGGAATATTGAGTGTAATTTTAAACACCTATGTGTATAGTGATAAATTAATTTTTGAATATTAAAACCCATGATTGAGTTAAGTGATGTTTTTTATTTAAATTTAACAGAAAATCGAGGTATTTGGAACTAATGAGATCAAAGATATAGGCTTAAAATGCAGTGATGCACACTATGTTAATGGGATTAAAGAAAATATTCTATGTTTTCTACATTTATGAGATGATAATAGTGAATATATCTTCATAAAAAATTAATCAATCTTTATGATTGTGAATGTTTGTACAGTCATCTCAAATAGTAACAATGAAAGTAATACTGTGTTATAAATTTATTATCCCAAAAATTCATTCTACATGGATTCCAATGTATTATTAGGAATTTTGGAAAAATAAAATATTCAAATTGGTCAGAAAAATGTGATTAAAATATCAAATTATGATATTGTGAGGGATCGAAATAAAATTAAATGAGAAATTGTTCTAGATTTTAAATCACATAACATTGGGATAATGATCTGTAAAACTAAATAATGATTAGATATTTGGTCCACTAGGATTTGAGAAATCATTAATTCATATTATAGTAGTCTAATGAGGAGAAATATATCCAATGTTTAACTATATTTTATTTAATTCATTGATTGTAAAAACTATATGACCAATATAATGTTTACGAGGCACATGTTAGAAGATCTACAGATATTCAAACCCCTTAAAAGTATGGTTTAAAATGTACTACGAGTCAATATCAAAAGGATGAGATCTAATTATGGTAAATATTACACCATTAGTTATTATGAATCTATCCTTCATGGAATAAAATTAGTCCAAAATATTGTTCACCATACACTCTATAGAAAATGGTGTAATAGAAATAAACAATATATATTGTGATGATATGTGTAAAATATTTCTAGGTGAACAAAGGATCCCCATGTTTTTTGTATGTCATTCACACACATTCGTATAAACATATATAACATGTATATACTAAGATATGATACACATATTAAACCATATAAAATGTAGTAACAATGAATCTTGAATTGAAATAACTTAATGAATTTGATATTCTTTATTTTATGAAAATAAAAAATAATAAATCCATTAATGGTTGAATAGAATGTTGAGTAAGGTACATTAACGGAATATTTATAAAATTGAAATAGTAAAAAAATGTGGGAATAAATGGATTCCAAATATTATTGAATATTTTTATATTAGGATTTTTAAAAATAATTTTACATCATATCTGAAAATTGAAGTAGATTTAGAAAGTTTTAAAGGATAGAACATATTGATTTTAGTTCAGATGATTTAAGTATGAGATAAAATTGAGATTAATTTAGTTGGTTCTAATTTTATCAAACCAATGTTAATGATAAATATGATGAAATTAAAAAAGGGAACATATTAAATTGAAATTAAATTATAATTCTAAATATATCATTGGAACTAAAAAAGTTATATTATAGAAAATAGGAATATTAATGATTTAAATTCAAACTAATATAAATTCACATTTAAATCAAAAACTATAGTATAATCAGATATTCCTGAGTATATAAATACATTGGAAAAAGAAATTGAACAGATTGAAAATATATCCACATGGGGTTAATAACTATGGCGAAAACAATTAACATAAAACCAGGTTGGGTTTTAGAAACAAACATAATGAAATAATTTGATGTGTGGGGATATAAATATAGACTGGTATAAAAACAATATTATTACATTGAAGGGATATCCTTCAATGTTATTTTTTATTAGTTGAAATATTGAAACCTATAAGGATGATTCTTATAGTGGTAGAAGAAATGAAAAATAATTTATTTTCAAATGGTTTTTATCATTTCCTTCTAAAATGTAGACCAACAATAAGAAGTATTTTTGGCCCACCAAAGAGTTTAATTCTATAAAAATATTTCAACACATTATAGAGGCTTAATAATTCATTAAATGCGTTGAAAAAAATCAAAAAAAAAATATTATTAATTAGATTTCATCACGGTACCCATTATATTTAGGATATTAAAGGTAGAAAAAAACTTAAATATAAATGAGATGAATCAATATACTAAAATTGATAAATATTATATTAATAATATAATATTTTTAGGTGATAAGGAATATAAATGTAATGGCCCAGTATAGCCTATGATCCTGATACTCTCTTCTTTGGTCCAAGCCTACACTATTTCTCATTCCATGGGCTCTGACCCTCAAGCATCCCCTAGGAAAAGGCCTCATGATAGGAGAGGTATCCACCCAACCTTATAAAGGGGTTATTTTTTCTCCTCCTCCTATGATGTTGGATAGCCATAATCTACCCCCTAGAAGGTCCTAGTATTGTAACTAGCATATAAAATAGATACTAGATATATTACCATTTGTAATGGTCCAGTCCATCTCACAATCAAGATATTATCTACATTGGGATAAGCTCGCATGGTTTTTCCTTCACTAGGATCTGGCCCCCAGGCATGCCCCGTGAAAAATGATATCTTATATAAAAGGAGGATGATCATGAAACACCTATTTATTAGGATGTGTGGATACCTCTCCCATCAAGAGGCCTTTTCGCGGGGGATGCCTGGGGGTTAGAGCCTGGGGAAATAAAAACCTTGCGGGCAAGGCCCTAATCAGATAATATTATGATCGTGGGCTAGACTGGGCCACTATAAATGGTATCAGATCCGGTTTCCATTTGATATTCTAGAGATAATGTTATACCCTTCTAGGGTATGGATTATGGCTATCCCAGCTCGAAACAGGAGGACCATGAAGCACCACTTTATAAGGTGGTGTTGATACCTTTACCATCAAGAGGCCCTTTCATGCGGGATTCCTAATGTTTATAGCATAGGGAAATAAAAACTATATAGTATAGGACTAATAAAAACAACATCATGATTATGGGATAGACTAAGCCGTTACACTATCATTTTGTATTTTTTTAAATGACATGAAAAAGTGTTCATAAATGTCTATTTTGGGTGAAGGGAATTATTTTCTGTGATTAAATATTGTATAGTAAGAAAACTATATATATTCATTTGATACTGATTTATTAAATAATATCACGAGTAGATATAGATCATGTAATTCATACTTATTTGGTGTATTATAGTGACCCTAAGGGGATGATCATGATGGAAGAAAATAGAATTTCATGGTACGTTAGAGGAACTCTTTATCGTGGACTATTGTAGAAAAAAATCTATATTTGAATATATTGGGATACACATGTTTAGATTGGATTTATCATTTAATTAAAATTAGATATACATCTAGTGCCATATTTTATCTTAGTGAATATTTTATGATTTGTAAATATAATAAATAGTTTTCAGTTTCCTTAATTATTATAGTTGTAGAATATGTAAAACCAAATAATGTTTTTACATAGATCATGTAGATTATTGTTCATTTATAAAATTAAAATTTAAAACATTGGAAGAAATTGAGGAATTAATGAAAAAATTCTAGTTTTATTTATCAATAGAAAACCATAGTTAAATAATCAATATGAATGAATACTAATATCAAATTTTATTTCATAAATCAAATGGTGGAAAATTGTGTCATGAAGCTCGGATATTTAGACACAATGGACCAGATTTATGATGTGTTCATTGAATTAATTCCAATATTTGGATTTAAATAATTAATTCTCAAACTATGTGTACAGCCTTTAACTCATAGTTGAGGATGTCTACAATTAACACCACAATTATTTGGAAGACTTTTTTCAAATTTAAGTCATCAAACATTCTTCATTGATAAATTAGGGCATTGCTAATATTTTTTATGAATCTAAATATTTGATGTTTATAAATTATGGGAAATATAAGTCATGTTTGATAAGGAAGTATTCATTGAAGGGGACAAAATCTAAGTCACTAAGTCAAAAAATTCATATTAGTGAATTATGGAATTATCTCAAAAAAAATTAAAATTTTCAATAGTGTACTATGTATTATCTTCTATTTGAGAAAGAATATGATTCAATGATTCTACTATGATATGGAGAAAAATTTCAGTAGAGCAGAAATTATTAAATGGAGTTGAAAGGAAATCCAATATGGGATAGAAATTTTCCCAAAAGAATTTTTGATGGATTTGTTTTTGTAAAAAAGGATTTAGAAACCTTGGAAATAATTATGGTTGTTGTTGGTACTGGTAGGAAATTTTTTAACTAATACAATATGTAATTATATGAAATTTTGATTTTTTATATTGGTTAGAAAAAAATATGAACTTATGAGTAAATGAATAAATTTAGAAAATGAAATTTTCAAAAGTCTGATTTACTCTTATAAATATAAGTTAACATGAAGAATTAATAAATCTATGAAATAAAAAAATCATAAGATTCGTTTTGTGATCACAAGAGTTTGTCAAAAAAGTTTTTTAAAATAATTGAAAAGGAAAATAAATTATATAAGATTATTCTATTTTGATGTTGGAAAATAAAAAAATCTTTAAGAATCATTTTTAAATGCCCAATGTGTTATTTAGAAATTATGTTATACTTATTAAATTTAATTTTGAGGTTTTATTACTCCATTAGAGCCATTAAGGACTCTATATGAGTAATTGAATAATCTTAATGAGTATTTGAGTACTCTCTAAGATTAATTGAGGGATTCTATAGGAGATACTGAGAATAACATACGAGTCAATTTAGTGAATTATATTATAATCATTCTACTCTTTTGGAATAAATATCAATGTGATAAAATTTAAAAGGTATGGATACTCTATGTATATAATAATTTTTATTTCACTCATATGATATTCTACATTATATCTATTTTTGATAATGTAATTGAAATATAGATTAAATCATAAGAATTGATTTGTTTTCATGATATAAACATAGAGAGTGAATCATATAGGTTATCTATTTTGTGAAATTTTGATATTTTTGAATAGTAATTCATATTTAAAATTCTAGAACAAATATTTTATTAAAATTCTAAATGATTTGATGCAATTATAATACTTTTTATATAAATAACATAAAAATAATTATTCCTTGATTCAAATTGAATTGATTAATTTTATCAATACAATTAGTTGTTTTAAACCATAATTCTAATTTAGAGATACTTTTTGTAACTAATATGGTGAAAGGATATGATACTACCATTTTAAGATCCCTATAGAATAAAAAAATTAATATATTTTTGACTTAATTAAAATTATCATCATTATTGAATAATTCACACAATTATATTTCTATTCATCAACTAATGTATAAGGATTATAATTTGTATAATATCACTAAAGACAATTGTTAAATGAGAATATAATCGTTTTTTGTCATTAGATCATATCAAAATAAATAGTTGATTAAAGAAATTAATAGTGGATCATTTTTTAAAATATTATTGGTCTAACTATCTAGAATAAGATCTGGTATATTTTTTGGAATTTTATTAATTTTGGAATATTTAGAAAAAACCTATTTAGCAGTGGTTAATGAAAAAATGAAGATGTTAGTGAGTTTTGAGATAGTAAATATATAGGAAAAACTAATAATAAGGGATAGTGAAGGGAAATAATTATATTCTGATAATTCATTTATTTTATATTAAAAAGAATATTGGTAAGTATATTAACAACTGATTCTGCATGATGTTATCATGTTATGAAATCTATTTTCAATAGTGGTTATCAGAAAACAATGATTTTAATCAATTGACCATAGTTCGGTAAAATTATCCTGAAGTATTGAAGAATATGATCATCTTCTATTGCTGAAGAAGAGATCATTCTATTTTAATTTCAATTACCCTTTTTAAAAGAACATATATAATTGTAGGAGATAGTTTTTTATCTGTAGAATTATGTGTACAATTTAAAAAAGAATAGATATTGGATCTACCTCCCAAACCATTTAAAAATTGGGATTTATAGTTAGTTTGAAATGTTTTTCACAAAATATCTCTTATCATAACAAGGCTTACACAAGCCTACTAGGACAAAAACTTGTGAAAATTATGTTTCCCTCTACCCCTTTATTTTTCTATTTACATTTGTGTAAGGAACTAGGTGATATTTTATTGGATCTAATACTAACATATCACAAATATCCTATGTGATTAAATTGTAAAAGAATGAAACACTAATTCACCCCCTATTTGGAGAAACCCACTCTTGGAACATATCATACCTTCTAAAAAGAAATAATGATTAAAATAAATTAATACATAATTATTATTTTTGTATTAAAAAATAATAAAGAAATGTGTTTAAGTTAATATAATGATAAATTTAATTTATAATTATTATTTATTGATAAATATATGAAAGGTTATGTGAAATAATCCTTAACAGATAAATTAAAATGTGCATTCACATATGAAATTTTTTCATTGAATCATTTAGTACATATTCAGATAAGTTTCTCCTATAAATTTAGAATATTATTTGGAGATTGAATTTGGGAAGATCAAACATTATAATATTAATTTTAGAAGGTAATTTTATTGATAATTAACATGGGGAATTTTTTGGTTTGGTTTGTAGCATTTTAATGAATAAATCATTTTCTTTTGTTCTAAAATTTCAACTTTATATATAAAATTCATTAAATAGTTCACCATAAATTTTTATTAGTAGAATAAGACCAATATCTCTAATCAATACTAATTTTATTACATATATACATTTTAGGTATTATTTTAAAGAATCTATTTTATATTATATTATGATTTTATACCCTATTTCTTAGTAATTATCCATATTTATTTTACAAATTCATGAATTTAAATTAATTAATAATTAATAATTTCTATTTATAATTATTATTTTGCTTTTTATTTTTTGGAAATAAATATATGTAAATTGTGATTTTATACCCTGTATAAGATACATTCATTTAAAACGTGTAGAACTCTAGTGTATTTAAAAATATTCATATACTGTGGGAAAAGATTTTTGAGAATTTGATGATATAATATTTAATAATAAATATAATATATAAAATTATTTTACTTATGGGATGTTTTATAGAGGATTTTATTTTATGACTACAAATTTATAGAAGTTATTATTGTAGTTTTTTTGAATAATTCCTCATTTGAGTAGTCTTTTTAGGCTTCAAATCCGAAGGATTTAGGATCCAAATATTAAGTCTATTTATTAATACGTAACTTATAAATATTCATTTATTATTACTATGTTGAAATATTAGAATGTATAATGTATATGGGGATTTGAAAAACATGGTTGGTTTAGGAAAGATGGAATCATAATTCACATGAACATATATATGAGATAACATACTTGTGTATGATTAATTGAATATTATATAAATTAAACCATTAGAATGATGTGTAGAAGAAACATGGTAGGAATAGTATAATGGAATAGAAATATACAAGCATTGTTAAGATGGCAAACAATAATAAAATTTGGTTCTTCCAAACATGATGAGACGTAGAGTGATTCCAGACCTAGGATGCAAGATAAATGATTTATGGATGAATGTAAATGGAGAGAATATTTGAGACTCATGTTAATGGAGAGAGTGGTAACAATTATTAATGATGAAAAAAATTAGTTATTTACGTTATTATTATTGATTGTTTTACCAATTGTGTTGGGTTAAGAAAAATGTTAGATTTATTTATAAAAAATATGAGTCCATCTACTGTATAGGATAACCATGGACTGTGAGTTTGATCTAACATTATGTTTACACCTTGGGTGTGTGTTTTGATTTATTTTTATTTAATATTTATATATAAAATTACTGATATTATAAATACAACTATTATTACAATGTTTCATGATCCATGGTGGAGTATTACTCACCCCGGCCCTCCAAATACATATTACCAAGGCTTAATTCATAGAATCCCTAATATATTTTAGTGTGGTGACATAGACGGTGATGGTGATGAAACCATTCTGACACATGAAATGGGAAGATATGAATGTAACATATGAAATTTTCTCCATGTAATGGGATTTCAAGCCCACTGTATTTTTTAACCAATGATAATAATAAATTTTTTACTTTGATGGGTTATCCCTTGGGGTATAACCTAGACTTATAGAATGTGTTTGGTTATGTGTGTGTTTATATGTAGCTTACCCTAAATAATCCACCTATTATTATTATTAATATAAAATTTATTATTACATTAATACCTAAAAAGGGAGGGTAATTTGAATTCTCCTTGGTTCTATCATGTGGACTGACCCATTATAAGGAAATTACAACTTTACTCTTTAGTTTCCTCTAGAGATCTTCATTGGGAATGGAGTTGAAGAATTTATGCTCCTTCTGAATCATTCATCTTCTTCTAATTTAATATTTTACAACTTTTTCTTCTCCATATATATATGAATTTTTAATTATAGGGACATGGAATTTATAGGGGTTTCTCTAATCTATATGGAATCCCTAGAACATTATTTTTTTTAATAATAGTGTATATAATGATCAATGAGGATATTCTTATTTGACTTGACATTTGTGGGGCTTTTTTCTTCAATCTCTTATATTACCCCATTAACAGTTATTCCAATAAAATAATAAAATTTCAATTGAACTCTTTAATTTATAAACTTTAACCTTAATTATTTTAGGTTCTAATCAAATAAAATTTGGATGAGAGAATCTTGGAGTAATTTTATCATTACAACACAACATTGGTCTCTCGGGTTTTATTCATTTTTTGAGTTAACAAAAAATCTAGTATTTTTTAAATGTATGGAAAATAATATTGAAAATTTAAATTATGTATTACGAAAAATTCATGATTGTTCTTGATAATTTTGATTTTTTTATACATCTAATATGTGAAATTTAAGCATTTATATGATTATTATATATTATTTTTGTCAATTATTGTTTTCTTTTTTTATCATTTTCAATACAAGATATGAGAAAGGGTAATATTTTAATTTAAAATTTTGTGAAGAATTATTTAGAATCTTATTATTTATATTAATCTATGGTATCTAGACATATAAGGAAATTATAAATTCACCCCCCCCCCTATGAGAAACTCACACATATTTGGGAGTCCATAGTGGAATTCCACTCAAAAAAAGGTTTAAATTTTTCCCATTGGTTCCATCATTATTATATGATCTCACAATTATATATGAATTGTAGTCGTGATAATAGATCAATTTTTATTGTAGGATAATTTAATTCGTTTCTAATGAATGTTATACCATTATGAATCCTATTATTATTTACTATAATTATCATTTAAAGAATTTATTTTTTATATTTATTTCCCATTTATCATCATTATTGATTTATTTAATTTTCAATTTCTATAATTATAATGAGCCATAATTTTATCAATAAAATTTCCCTTCATTTATTTATTTATTATTTTGTAGTTTAGAATAATGTGAATTCATCACATGATGAAACGACAAAAATTTTATTTTATTAATTTGAAATTACATTTACAGACTACAAATGGATATAATAATTTAAAATATGACTATTAGAAGAAAATTTAAATTAAGATAAATTAAATATGAATATTTTGATCTCTGTGATCCACCAAAATATCTACACTCACAAACAGCATTGTTGAATGAATAAAAAAATTAGTAATAAAATAAGAATTTAATAAAATTAAATATATATTACCTTGAGATAAAATATAATTTAGTTTATAATAAATTAAATATGAGGTATTTGTAGGATGAGGGGAACCCATATGAATAGTACGAATTTGACTATTATAAAAGTAATCTAACCATTGGAATACTAACACGATTATTTGAAAAATAGGTTCACCATTAGGAATATTATCCAAATAATTATAATATTATCACTACCTATGGAAGTGTAAAATATTATTAAATTATATTATAAAATTGAAAAAGGGGATATTTTTGGAATGATTTAAAAATTATAAAATATGTGTTCATATTTTTGTAATAGATAATATTTTATTTTATTTTTTCTAATAATTATAATTATTCAGAATAATTTTTATTTTCATTAAATCTATTTATAAATTATAATTATTTTTATTATAATTATAATAAAATTTTATGAGAAGTTATTTAATATTTCATGTAGTCAATCAATTGATCATAATTCATAAATTATTATTTTGTCAAATAAATGAAGAATTTATTTAATATTTAAATATATCATATTTAATAAATTATTTTAACAAAATAGAATTTCCTTTTATAATTTATGAATTAATAAATGGTTAAGGTGAATATTTTCATTTTTCTAAAAAAGATGTATTTTATTTTGGATAGTATAGTATATAAAATATAAAATTTTATATAATAAGCTATATAACTGAATTATTGAGTCATGAAAGATATATGAAGCCATTAGATATAAATAATATGTACTATTTACTATATATGGTTACAATATTCATCACCATTTGTTATATTTATGAAAAAAATAATCTAATTATTATAATGATTAAAAATACCCCACTACTACCGGTATACATACCACCACTCACAACCCATTTTCCTCACACATAATAAGACATGGATATTTCCAAATTTATTTCCAAATCATAAAATAAAATCCCTCTTACACTTCCTACTTATTGTGGTCTCATCATAAAACTAACATAATTTTCTTAAAGTGGAATCCCAATAGGAGAAATCCAAATATAAATGTGATACCCCCAACTGAGTCTTTAATTATTATATTCCCCCTCATCCTACAAAATATTTCCATTGAACATGGAATAAATACTCCAGTATCATATATATGCTATAATGCTATTATATTATGGGAATATGTCTAATCCATTATGATTAATTCTATTATTATTCTAAAAATGATACTAGCATCTACATTATGTTGGTTCACCTCCTTCGTTGGTCATTAGTTTTCATTTAATATTACCAATTTCACAAAATGTTTCTATTCAATTATAATTGATCAAAATAACCTATATATGTATGTTATATTTTTCTCATTATAAACTGAATATATGTCCACAATATTGAATAAAATTAAACTAGTTCATGAATTTCAATAAAACCATCCAAATAGACATATCGTATATCATTAATGATTTATAAAATTTATCCACCATATGTGAGAACACATGTGAATATATAGAACCATTTTAATTATTTTATGATCGAAAATACCATTCCATTTCTCTTCTAGTGTTGTAGTTCCATTTATAGTAACATTGACAATTATCAACAAGTGATTCGACCTTTAAAAGATGAAACTAATACCTTCGGAACAAAAAAATTAAAAATTGTATCTCAGTTTAGTAGATAAAAATATACATAATGAAATTATAATAAACAAAATATAGTTATAAAATTTTTTATTAAGTAATTATTTAATATAATTTTACTATTTCTAACATTAGGAACAAATGAAGAACTATTTTGGAAAACAGGGAAAGGGAGCTCTCTAAACCGCCCTTTCTTATTTGGTCACCACCATTCCCCTACTAAATCATTTTTTCCTCTAGTTTGGAAGATCAAAGGCATTTATGATCTTATTATGGGCGAAAATAAGTTTGTTTTGATTTAGTTTAATTTTAATGTATTATAAATCTTGTCTTACAAATACATTAGTCCTCACAATCATTGTGTTGTTTTAATTGAATATTTATGTTAAAAACATGTAATCATATGTCTAAAAAGATTGCATAGAAACTGACGGTATCATAGAAATGGATATTTTTTAGATTTAGGATAATAATACTATAGTAATAACAGTAGAGATAATTCTATGAATAAAATAATTTTCTGAATTTTTTGTGAAGTGTATAGAAATAGATATCCAATGAAGTGAATCCCTATTGGGATAATACAAGTTGATGTGGTTTTATTATTGTTTTACCTCGATAAAGTAACCTCAAAAAAGGTGGAATTGATTCTGACTTGATCTCAACCTAGTGAACAAAAAAATAGGCCTTTATTCACACCTAGTTTGACACACATGAGAGATATGATTTGGTAAATTCTCAAACTCTTTATGTTACATTATGAATAAATTTAATATATTTTTCTGATTGAAAAAATCATTGGGAAATTATTATGGAAAACATATATTGAAATTTAGAGTCTCATTAGTTAGCATATATGTTCCATTTATAATTTATTACCTCTAATTTAATGATTTCTTTTAATTTTTTTCATTTAAATATTCCCATAATTTTCAATTTTAGTTAATGGTTGGAAATATGAGGATGAATTCAATATTCCAACAATATATGATTTTTTTTATTTATCTAACGATATGTATAAACATATGGTAGTATGATATAAAAACATCATTGATGTACCGAATCAACCGAATCATTCTTTGAATAATATTTAAAATCATGTACAACATCCATGTTACAGTAAGAAACATAACATTTTTTTTAGTCCGTTATGAGGTAATGACTTTAAAATTTAGTGTATCTTGTAATAACCTCATCATGGAATAATATATTAACACCATTTATAATATATTCCTTATAGTTAATCCTAAGAATTGGATAATGTCATCCAGGCTATCTATTATCTTGAAGGGGAATTTGATTAGTGTTGGACACAAATCAAGAATATGATGTCCAAAGAGGAAATTAATTCCCTAAAACATTGGAGGATTAGACCAAATATTTTTTATTAAATATTTCCCATTAATAATACCTCATAATGTATACACAGATTTTTATAGAATAAATCAAAATTAATTTGAATCTAATTGGTGTTATGAGAAAAACATTACTTTTATTTCACAATAAGCCTTTGGCTTCATCATGAACCCTGAAAGTATGGTGCACAATTTCTTAAGTGGGTTAATGGTTTGCGTAGAAATGATTTTGAAATTTGTGAATGTAGGAGATATGAAAACATTTTAAATTTATCCCCTAATGTTAATATTGATATAGGTGACTCTTATTAGTCTTATGGGGATGGAGATCAAAATCAAAACCTGAATTTTAATTCAGGAGGTTATGTTCATAAATCTCTAGGAGGAAAAAAACCCTATGCCCTATTTGTTAATGTGTGGGAAGAAGCATCCTGAAAATTTCCTGATGTGAATTGAGTGATTATTTATATGTGTTAATAAGGATTATTAACCTTATCAAAACTGAAGATAGATAATGAAACCCACTAATGTGATGTGGTTACATGTTTGCTAGTTATTCATTCATTAATAGTGAATATCATTTTATATTATGATTCAATCAATTCTTTCATATATTTCACTATTACTAGAACTATTCCATCACTACCTCAAAATATATATGTTGAGTTATTCATGATAATTGAAAATGGTGAAATTGTTTCATACCAAGTATATTACTCCTACCAAATCAATTGTTATTTACTAAACATCCCTAAAAATATTTTACCACTTCCTTTAGTGTAGTTTTATGTAATTTTTGGCATCGATTCATTTCAATTATATAAATCCACCATATATTATCGAGAAAGAGTGATCACTATTCACATCACCAATCATGATCATGTTCTATACCTGTTTAAGGAAGACGGTGAATCTTATTTTCAATCTACTTCTCAAGTATGTATATCATATCATTATGAAAATACTTATCTAGCTCAAATGTTTGATACAATGGGGAAAATCATGCTCAATGTCATGCCCACTATGAAGGGTTAAGTTTTTGTAATCCCTAATGATTTTTCTAGTCATTATTCTAATTGAGTGGTTGAGTTCTTAATTTATATGATACTAAGATATATGACAACATCAAATGATACTTACCTGATGACTACTGTTAAGTGGGAATAAAAGAAGAAGTAATTATAAGGTAATCTGGAAAAAGGATTTATATGCCCAAATTATCCACTATGAAGTGTCCCACACATCACTATTAAAAATAAGTATGGGTCAACGTGCCCCTTAGATGACTATCATGAAGTCAACAAATCCCTGAGAGGGTTAAGTTTCCCCTTCCATGGATTGATGAATTATTTGATCAACTATATGGGGATTAATGTATCTATAATGTAGATATATGGTTAGGATATCATTAACCAATGAAGAATAAGAAATGACTTTCTAATACATCATTTCAGAAAAGGTTTGAGCATTATGAAATTATAGTGATTCCCTTCAGACTAAATAATTCTCCAAAATTAATCATGGACTCAACGAAGGTAGTATATAGTGCTTACCTTAAAAAATTATATTAGTCTTTATAGAAGATACTCAGATATAATGAAAACATACGTATTACAATGATGATAATTTTAATACTATCCTAATAACATTATGAAAGGATAGTAAATATGAAAATTATAGTAAATGTGAGTTAAATATGGGGGATGTATCATTCCTAGGACATGTTACCATTAGTAATGGGATATATCATCACTGTTACCAGACAATGTCAATTGAGGAGTGGACTAGAAAATCAAATATTAATGATATATTTATCTTCCCTCTACTAGATAAGTGTTACATAAAAATTATCATTGAAATATCACTATTATCAAAAAATTTATCCAAGATGAATCAAAAGGGAGTGATGTTTATATTGACCAATAAATCTTTAAAGAGTTAAAATATAAGAAAATGAGTCTTGTTAATGAACCAATCCACATTTTCACCTTAGATGATGAACAATTTGTGGTATATAATGATGATTCAATGAAGGTAAAATGTTTTTTACTAATGTAGAGTGATAAATTTATATTCTACACCTCACAAAATTTTATAGTTCATGACAAGAATTATCCAATATATGATGTGGAGTTAGCTGAAGTGATATTTTAATTTAAAATATAATGGAATTGTGCCTTTTTGGAGAATTAGAAAATATATACAAATCATAGGATCCTAAATTATATATTCATTGAGAAGAATATTAATATGTTCTAATGAATATGTGTGTATTTAATCAAGGAATATGGTATCTCAATCGACTAAAAGAATCCAATGAAAATGAAGTAGAAGATTCTTCAAGATGAAAAGATCTAGAAACCTTATCCATGATGATAATTAATAAAGTTATAGTATTTTTAAACATGAAGAGGATGAATATATTGATCATAACTGAATAAAAGTGATAATTAAATTATAAAATTATTTATATGTCATTTTTTATTGACAATTTAAAGGATAATAAAAATAGAGGATGATGAAATTTAGAAGAATTTGGAGGCTATATGAAAACTGATATCCTCATAAATATAAACTGATGAAGAATGATTTTTATGATTTGTGTGATGACTATGTGTACTATAAATTATTAAGAGAAATATTAGGTATTTAATGATTCACATAGCTCAACCTTAGCCATCCATATAGGGAGGATTAAGAAGAATTATGATCTCTAAGAGATATATTTGGGGGATAATACGAAAAAGAAACTTGAACAATAATCATCAAAATTTCTGATATATTAATATCTAAATTATGAATGGAAAAAATCCAAGGAAATGATACAACCATTAAACATACATATATGTAAATTGGGAAACATTAATATAGACTATGTCACTTTCCTTATACAGAAATCAAGATAAAATAATGTTATATCGTGTGTAGCAATCCATCATACAATAACTGGTCATTTTATCACTATTTAAGAGGACTTATCACTCAATTAACAGGAATGGATTTACATTAATGATGTGTTGAGGCTACATGGAACAAAAATATCCATTTTCATTAATCTAGATTCATGGTTTACCTCCATAGTTTAGAATAGTTCCCAAAACTATCTAAATATTTACATGAACATCAAATTAACTTATCACCACCAAATTGATGGCTAATATAAGTATGCTATCTAACCACACGAGGAAATGTAAATATAAAGATCCAGGGAAATAAAAGTTGGATATAATCATAATTTTATTCCTGTAGCTTTATCATGAAATAATATTTTCTATAATGACTTCAAGATTTAATGATTAAAATCCATTTTTTATATTTAAATTCCTAATTAAATAATGAAATTGTACAAAAAACAAGAACTAACTTGGTTATTTTTACCATTATAAATGATATCAAGTTTAATTTAAAATAACATGTCCCATAAAAATCATTGATATAGAATCAATTTTACATTGATCATTAGGATTAATATAAACATAAAGGGTTATGATAGATATAATTTACACAAATGAATGAATAAATAAATCTGACAAAAAATATCATACCTAATTAAGCCATTTTATAAGATAATCCAAGGGAGTTGGAATTATTAGTATTCCACTTTACCAATCCCAAGACAATATTCAACAATTAAAGCATAAAAAACCATTAAAATTAAAATATCATTCTCATCAACATCAAGACTAAACCCTTCTTCGCTGAATAACACCATGAAATCCCGACCATAACACACATTACTCTTAGGGAATAAAATTGTGTAATAAATGGTTATGTACCTATACTCTGACCATAAAATTTTTATATTTTTATTTTTAATGAAATAATCATTGTTTTTATTCTTTTCTTATTATTAAATTATAATTATTAAATAGTTTTTCTGAAAAAATTTTATAATCTTATAATGAAACCGATATTCTATTTTTGTGAAATATATAGTTTCAATCAAGAAACATTATTTTATGACTTCAATTTTTTTTTGAAATAAATGATATATTTATAAAATAGTATTACTAAATAATATTTATTAATATAAAAATTTTAATTTCATTTTCTGAATTTAAAGGTAATTTTTATATGGGTTGAAAAAATTTTATTGTAAAAACCCCATTATTTTCAATAAAAGATGATTTTTGATTAAAAAGTGTGCATTATAGTATTTTTTTAATTTTTTTAAAATTAATATTATTTTTTAAATATATATGGTTATTTTTTAATATTTTCCTAAGACATATGAATTTTTGTGTTAAAATTAGATATGGTAGTATATTGAAATCATAAAATCCCAAAAGTGGTGCACTACGTAATATATAGAATATTCACTAACAAACATATGATTCCCCTTAAAAATTAATTTTTAATTTTATAATATTTTATTAATAATATAAACCATTAATGAATCTCTAAAATAAATATTATATTTATGTGTTTAAAAACAATTATTTAGAAAAATGAATCACTTTCTTGTATCAAAGTGTATAATTTTAATGAGTTACATTCTAGGAATTATTAAATAATAAAATCTACTCCTTATTTGATGAAACCATGGGAATTATAGTGGAGGGTTGATGGTTTGGATAAATTTATCATATAGATTTCAAGACCTATATTTAGAAATTAATATATAATTCTAACTTCTTTTTTAATATTCACCGACCAAACCTCCTATTACTCTTCAAAAAAAACCCCTTGTATCAAGAAGTTACTATTTCATTCCCTCTCAATAACCATCCCATAGTTACCCAAATCACTTAATAATCTCCAACCATGATTTTTTTAGTGATCTATAAAGCTAATGGATCCTCTCTGTATTCAATTTATTTCATAACCTTCTTTAAATAATTTCTTTTGGTTTCTGATTATTAATGTCTGGAAATGATTTTAGACATTCATATTAATTTAAAAAGGATTCCCAAGTTATGATATACCTATTTCACTCTCATTCACCACTTCTATAATCTTTATGTAAACTCATTATACTATTGAAATTATAATACAATTTTTGATGACAACTAGTTGTGTATGGAATACCTCTCCCAATTTTTTCTCAATGGAATTCAACTTTTTGTAATTATCCATCATCGATTGCGGAATTCCGTGTATATATCCCATAGTCCTTATTCTTGGGGTTATGAGTTATGAATGTAAATCTTATGTTGTATGATCTATGTGGAACACTTATACATGTACTTGATATGAATATGATGGGTGGGACAAAAATTTATATATCCCTCCAATGCATTGGGTATTGTTTTTGTAGGATGATATTCCATTTATAGGTTGTGTAATGAAATACTAAGAACACTATATTTTGATGAAATAGATGTTATCCTTGAAATATATTTATATTTTCTTGTTTTATATTTTTTCCACATCTTTATTTTTGATTGATGTTATCATCGTGTCACATGATTCAATGATCATGTTTACGATTATCACCCCTTAAACTCCTTGTGGATATGCATAGGAAATCACATGTATTACTTTAATCATGTTATTATTTGACTACTACTTTATGGAGTTTTATTACTCAACATTTTATTATGTACATCCCCATGTTATCCCATGCATTTTTATAAGATCATATAAATTTAAGGGTATGCTATTGAGATTTTTTATGTAACATTTATTTATATTTCATGTTTTTATGGTATGCACCTAATTTTCCGAAGAGGCGTTGAATCACAATATTTTGGGATTGTGTTAAGTGTATCATTATTTAATAATTCATAAATTATGGTTTATTAAATATATCATTTATCATTGTTTTAATCTGAAAATAGTCTAGTTAGTTTTAGGACTTTGAAAAAAAAATTAGGTGAAATCCATAGGGATAAGACTAAACATAACAACCCATCCTTAAATTTTTGGGTAGACTATGTTATTTCCTTTAAAAACAATATTATCATGAGAGTATAAGTGGATGTGTCTCTAGAAAAATTGGACCAGGGTACTATAACTTCCAAAGTGGAACATTGAGCTAGACTTAGTTTTCACACGGTGCACAAAAATATTCCCTTATACACTCCATTTTTGACACTCCCAAGGGATATTATTTGGTAAATTCATAAATTGTTTACAAAACATTATGAAGGGAAGAAAATTACCCAAATATTTTATATTATGAGTTAGATCATGGAAAACTTATCTTGAAAACATTAAATTCATAGGTTAAGGAATATATATCAATTATGATTTATCCATTTAATGTACATGGTTTTCCATTTATTATTTTTAAATGTTTCTAAAAATACACATATTTAATTTTTAATTTTCTTCCAGTCAATGTCTAAAAATAAGAGAAATTGTTTCAATAACCATTATGTTGAGCATTATAAGATATACCCAATTGAGTTGCCCAACCTGATAGGGCCAAGGCTCACAAAGATCATGATAATACATTCTCAATTAACTCATGCTTTCAAGTGAAACCTATTTCATGAGAAACAATTGTATCCCCCTAATAGGGACGAATATTAAATTCAGATCTTTTTGCAAAAAAGGCCTCCAAAAATCAATGGATCATTATATCCATTGATCTCCGAACAATTGATCAACACCATTGAAAAATATATTATCCATCCTTTAATGCTAAAAACTGTGTAGGCCATGTAGTCTCTAAACTATATAGAAAGATTTCTTTAATTCCTATTTTTTACTTATATGACTTTTGAATATTCAATGGAATTTTTTAGAGCCAAGAAATGAGATTGAGCACCATTGTGAGTCATTTTTGAACTTATAATAACATTTAAATATATTTAATATATTAATATAACATAAAAATAGATTTCAAAAATAAAGGAATAAACCGTAAATGGAATCTTAGATAAAAATATGGAGTTGTCATTCAGTGGAAGGAATGGGTTTTACCCTAGGTGTGACATAGCCTTTTTCATTGTCAAACATTGAGTTAAAAAATTTTCATGGGTATAATTGAAAATTAGTTAATACAATAAATAATTAATTTTCCAAACATATCTCCATTTATTTATGTTTTTTAATGTCAATCATTAGACTTGGATCCTTAAGCCAAGGTAATGAGAAGAGATTACAGAGTATCATTTCTGGATGGAGGGATCACGGATCATCAATCTGTTTACCATAGGGATAAATAATAATTAAATAGATAATATATCTCACTAATGACAAAACCATGAGTTCATTATATATCATAGATTGATCCAAACATGAGGTAGTGTTTTTTTATATTTTATCGACATTTTTACATTCTAGGATAAACCTAGATCAGTTATACCCAAAATATCTTTTCTGGATCAGAAGTGCATTACAAATCAATAATTTATATTCTAAAAATAATAAATTTCATGTTTCATTGTATATTCATCCTCATTATTCAATTCTATGAATATAAATCATGGTTAAAATTAATAATGAATGATTATTTTTCCTCATGTTGGTTTTTTTGGTTTTTTCACCCTATTAAATTTGTGTTCATCATCATAATTTAATTTGACCTGATGTTTCAAAAATATGTACGGGAAAATAATTATACAATCGATATTTAGTGCAATGGATCATCACCATGGATTTAATATGGAGATTCTACATCATGGTTGTGGTGAATGACAACAATAATGGTTCCATGATTAGTTTGGAGATCCTACTGTATTCTTTTGTAATCTCGGTATAGTGGTGAGTAGAGAAGACTTTCCCAAAAATATTAGATGCCAAAAATTCATCCACCGATGAAAGTAATCTTTGTTGATCGTAGATCTAGGATCTATGGTAAGTTTTTTTTTCAGAATGAACAATGACAATAGGATATGAGAATATATATAAGTAACAAAGGATTTTATAAAAACATGACTATATTGAATTAAATCCAATGTATAAATTACATGTAGGGGCTTTGGGAGTAGATGTTGTGGTTTCATAAATCATATTTTTCACACGCCATGCGATAAGTGACATAGGTCATGTGGCAAATGGCTGATGGCAACGCATGTTTCATCAGGTTTCATGACTATATTCCTTACTAGGGAAATAAGCATGTTCATATTCATGGGATGGTACATGTTCATGGAGATGTAAATTTCATGGAACATGAGAATTCATATACATGAATGTAAATATGCATGGGAAGCAGTACATGAGAATTAAATAGAAATACATGGAAGGAAACATCATAGTCTAACATTCATAGGACAAACCATGTACCTTAGTACAGATTGTGTACATTTTCCATACAAATGTATGTCCCGTTCTCTCATTATTATAAATGAGCTTCAGTTGGGTGTGTTACCATTCTAGTTTATTATGGGTGTGTTCTATCTCTCTCAATCAGTATTGGTGATTTCCCTTATTTTAAAGTGATATTATTTGCAGTATTCCCCCATGATAGTATATTACGGAATCTAGTCTATAGTATAAAAACTCAGAACCCTTGTTGTATTTGAGTGGGTATCTCGATAGAGGGTCAGAATGATCCTCAATCCGATCGTGATACATAGGTCAGCATGTTTGAATTTCCATTACTAACACTACACAAACATTGATCCCTAATCTAACTAGATAAATCGAATAGGAAAAGTATCCCCCGTGACCCTAGAGTGTGATCTCTTATATGTGTATCAATATCTATTATTTCCAATGAGGTTCTACGATTGACTGTATATCTTTGATGGGTCCTCTCAGTTTCTTTGTTACATTTCCATGGATAGTGTGGATGATAATGACTTCTTTGATATGAGTCATTAGTATATTGAGTCCATACAATCATGAACTATTAGTAGAAATTCACCAGTGAAAGAATGGATGGTTGAATGAGTTCTTTGAGGTGAACACTTCCTTGAAACCTCATGCATAATCCTTAGTTGGAAGTGTAGTTGTGGCCTTAAAGTGAGAATTATTGCCTACTGTGATTATATTTGAATATTGGTGTATCTATAAAATTATGAATAATATATCCTTGTGATGAGATAACTATTATATTAATGATTAATATTTAGTGATTTTGGGGTAATGTAATATGTATTTTAATACTCACCCCTACAGGGGATCTTCTAACTTATGTCATGTCTTATGTATATGACTTGACATTTCTTAAGTTTGTTTGTGGGCCAAAATTTTAGGAAGCATTGACTAGGCTATATTAACCATGGTTTTTTACCAGGATTAATATTTGACCATTATCCCCTCTTTTTAGTATGTTGGACTTTTTTTAATATTTTAGTTGGATGGTTTTTCAAACATTTTGATTTATTATATAACTGAACATAATATAATTAGAGGATTTAGATATGCAGATTAAGTTAGAATCATATTTATTTTACATTTCACCATTTTGTGGGCTTGGAGACGTGTGTGCGCATATAGGTGCCACAGGCTATGGCCTCTCATGTGAGTATTTTTTCTACTCCATGATCTTCTCCATACCTTGAATTATTGGAAATTGGATTGAGGTAGTCACAAATGGCCACTTACTAGCCACACAAGCCTGGGTGGGTTGCGTCATGATATATTGGTATTAGAGGTAGGTTCATCCTAAGACTAGAGTTTCAATTTTTATCTAGTTGTAATGTTTTTTTTGTAGTTAATGAAAACGATGTTAATATTTTTGGTTTTGGATTTTATGAAAAGGTGTCCACTGTTGCTGGGATATGTAAATTATCCATTAAATAGGACTCTGATAACCTATTTGTTGGCTTATTTCTATGGGTACTAGTTTTAGAGAAAATTTAGTATATATATCATATTGGAATGGGTTGTCTTATACATGTATTTCTTGAGCCAGAACCCAATATATGCATCTAGACCATGGTAAATGATGATAATTTATATGATGAATCTACTATAATATCCAGCTAGTATTATGGTATAGTTTAATTAAGGTGTCTTGTTGAGTGATGGGGCTTCATTTCTTGGACTCTTTCCTGAGGTGTTGCCTCTAGACAATAATTGGGTTGTTCTAACCTATTTTGTTATTATTATCCATTCATGGATTCATTGTATCATCAATGACATATAAGGCATCTGATGGATCCAGAAAGTTATGGATATGATGTGTGTAGGCTTAACATGTTAGACAACTTACATTTATAAGGACTGTTGATGATACGTTGGGAGGTATGACCTTAGAAAGTATAGGTTTGGATAGAGGAGGTGGTCTGGGTTTTCTAACTTGTGCAGACCCAGACCCATTTAAAAGATATGTTGGAGACTAGTCATCTCCATTAGCATTAGTCGGTTTTAGTGAAACTAGAATATGACTAGATATTGGTGAATTTTTTCATGAGCTCTATATATAGTGATCTCCTAGGGTTTATGGTGATCTATATCCCCATCCCATGTGGTGGAGGAATGGAATGATCCTATAGTAATAAGTTACAATATAGATAGGACCCCCTTGATGGTGGTATTGGAGGTGACAATACTCTAGGGTGACATGGGGCATTGGTGGATCCTTATTTTAGTGATTTTTTATCATGACATTAGACATGAAATGAAGAGTTAAAATTCAACTAAATAAGATTGATCTTATAATGAAATCATAAGACACATATGTATGTTTATGTTCCCCATAGTGGAGTGTTTCAAGGTATGGTGGATGAGTTCCTTTTACATTTATTCTCGAGGGTATTTGGTTGTGATAAGGTGTCAAAGAAATCCATATTTAAGGTAACCTGGTGGGTAAGTGGCAACTTTAGAAGAAATAAGATTTTTTCCTTTATGATTTATGTGTGGATTGTGGTATGGAAGGTGTCTTCTGTACTCTAGATATAGTTTTATTATGTTTTCATAATCCAAATTGCTCTGAGCATGAACCTGTTTTGAGACATATTGTTACCACTGGATGAGTTTAGATCAACCCTTGTGTTGGAGGATCTTATATAGAAGCTTAGCGATTAGATGTATCTTTCAACCATATTCACTTTCTATAGGACAATATGGTGTATTTAATGGAATATTTATGTAGAATATGTGGGACCCAGTGATGTTATCCTCACTATGGAAAATTTTCATAATGTCACTGACCGATATAATATTTTTAGTGATTCTTATTGGGTATCCTTGTAGTGGTAGGGTGTTTAAATTCTTAGGAAAGAAGGCATCCCAGGAAGAGAATGATCAGATCATGTGAAGAAGGATACAATGTATTCCCTATTTGATGGAATGTATAGCCCTCAGATAAATATATTCTATGGGAATTCAGTTTCCCATAGTGATGTATGAGTATTTTTATTTCTCCGAGAGGATGTTTCAGGATTATATCCCAATAAATATTCTATTTTCTATATAGACATTGACCATGAAAACTATAATATTTAAGCCATTATATTGGATAACCCATAGATATTTTTGAGTTAAAGGTATATTTATTGGACCTATGGTGATAGAGCTTCATAGGATAAGATGTTTTTTGGGGAATTAGTGTGTTTTTTCCAATGAAAATGATATGATGTTGATTTTTTGTGTGGATGGAAATCACATGAACCATGTTACTAACATGGATGATTATCAACCCCATGAGTTTATGAATTCTTCACCTATTGGTTAGGAGAAATGTGGATCACACTATTTAACCTAAATAGCGGATATCAGTAGTTTGAGGTTCTATAGTATTTGTATGAAAAGAATCTCTCTAAATATGATATCATTTTTTTTTGATTTCATGGTTATACCTTTTTAAATTATGGATTATATAACCATGGTTGTGATAATTATGAATTATATCCTTCAAAACAACCTAGATCGGTTCAGGATTGTATTCTTAGTTCGTACGATCATGTACTCAACATCAGAGGATGAACATGATATATAATTGAGGATGATTCAAGACATTAAATGAGAGTACATTCTATATGGAAGGGTCATATATAGTTTTTTAAATATTATGGAGGCCCATATACATGGAAATTGTTTCACATACATTGGTGTGATAGTTGAATTAATAAATTTGTATGTAGTGTAAGTAGGAGGACCACCTAGGGTAATTGATGAGGTATTATATGCCCAAAATTTAGGTTTATTATATTGTTTGTTGAGTGAGTTGATGGGGTGGTTTACACCTTTGTTGTTTGTCCCTTGAGAATGAGGATACTTAGTGTATCTCTAGTTGAAGGTAGTTACCCTTCCACTTAATCATCATGTTAGAGATGTTGATCATGATGATATTTATTTTGATATATTAAGTGATCATATATCTAATGGACAAGTTCATGATGGATTTTAAGAAGGTGGGGATTACATAATTCATCTGAGATTGTATGATGGAACCAATGAATCTAAGAGAAGAGTTGGTGTGATAGTTTTTTTCCAATATCAATACATCCATATGAGGTAATGATGTAATAGATTTCATTATCATCAGTTTTCTATCAATGGATGTTGTATTCTTGTTCCTATATTTAAACTCTTGATGTATCAATTACCTATATATATAATCCAAGATTCTTTATTGTAAATGAAATGTCATCTTTGTTGTTTCAATATTTCATATTCTATGATCATCATAATTTTACGAATAAAATACAATTGATTATAAATCAAACCACTAATTGGTTTACATCATTACAATCAATGATAATATATTTGTAGAGAATGAAATAGATATTTGATCTTTATTTTAATTACCCCAAATATCATTTCAAACTATGATTCTCACTTAATTTCATAATCATAAATAAAATGAAATGTTAATTAGGAATCAATTTTATTTGAGCATGGATTTTCTACCCAATTTAGATGTACATGTAATGATTATTATTCACGTTATGAAGAACATGTTTCAAGATTTACTGTTTACTTCTTTCAATAGCTATAAGGATCATTTACCATGAGTTGTGTTTTCATATCTTAATATAAAGTAATAAACCATTGATTTAGCATCATTTAGGGCCATTTATTGGAGACCCTATTTGGTAATGATCATACTGGGAAGGTCCAGTAGGTGTTGGTACATGTGGGTCTAGAGTTGGTACTAGAAATTTCTCTAAAGGGGTGTAGTTCTTCTAGAGGTGAATGAAAATTTCCATAACATGTTATGATTTATTCATTGATAGATGAAATAAAACTTGGTGTTTGACACGGTGATTAAGTGTTCTGATGAATCTCCCTACATAGAGGATTTTGGAGATTTGGATAGGTCATTAAGCTATCTCTATAGTTCATGAACCATTTTTCCAGTTACTATCATGTCTTGGAAGGGTGTTGTAATTGTAGATTTTTTGGACATATATAGACTTGGAGGCTTCTATTTATTTTCACATTTAGCAACTGAGGAGACATATGTGCTACTCAATGAAAGATGTCTAGAAAGATGATATAGAAATAAAAGTTGGAGTATATATTTTTTTGATGAGTTTTGGGATTTTGGTAGTGTTTGATTATAATCTATATAAAACCCTTCATGGTCAAGTGTTTCCCTCGAGTTTGTGTTTTCTTATATCATGATAACTTCAAGAAGATATCATGGGTGAAAATAGAATATATGATAACTTTGTATCCTCTCTTTTTGATTCCTCATTTTTTGATGAAAATCTGTAAGGTGAAGAGAATTTTATATCCCTCTTTTTTAGTTGTATGGCTTTGGAATATTTCATGGAATATTTACAGAGCAATGACTATGATAGTGCATGATTTTGATGCACAGTGAGCCTAGTATTGTCATTTTAAATACTTTAAATATATAAAAATCACATGCATAAATTTTTCAGGTAATAGTGGGATAAATATTAAATGGGGTCTTGAATCATAAATTTGAGACATCCATTGAATTTAGAGTTTACGTTTTACCCTAGGCACAACAAATCATATGTCAAGGCTATGACCTTGGTTAAAAAGTGTTCATGAGAGGAATTAAAAAATTATTTAACTAATTTAATTTGACATACCTAGATATGTCTATTTATGGTCTATTATAAACAATCCCTAGCATTTCCCACATAAACCATGGGAATAATAGGTGAGTCTGGAGTAGAATTAGTCTAAGGCAGTATAATGGTTAATTGATTGGAGTACCATAAGGATCAATAATGATGATAGAGTTTCTTGATCTCTCTATTGACAACAATTGAAATTATTTCATCATTAGAAATTATTAAAAACTCATATTAGTTTGTTTGTTTGTTTATTTTATCAACATTTTTAATTCTCTGATGAACATAGATCAATTATAATAAAATGTTTTTATCAAATTAAATGTGTGATTCAGGTCAAGATTATATTGACCAAGAATTTGAAATTTGATAATATATTTCTTATTAACCATTAATAGGTTATTATAAAACAATAGACAGACGTTTCATTGAAAATGAAAAAGGTTCATTCCCCACATGATTGTTTTATTACTTAAACTCTTCATTCTTTGTGAACTTATCCTCAGAAATCAATTTGGTCGGTTGTTAGAGAAATTTCCAATGGAAGATCATTTCACAATTAGTCATTGGGACAATAGATCATCACCACGGGTTTTTATGGTGATTCCACTATGGGATTGTAGTTATCAGAGGCAGAAACACATAAAATATGGTTTTTTATATCCTAATGTCTTGATTTGGCATCTTTATATGGTGGTATGTCAGGTATGCTTTCATGATAAAATTGGACGGCTAAAATATGAACATCGATGGAATAATGTCTCATATGGAAATAGATCATGGATATATAGAGTGATTAATTATAAATAGAATAGTGGATGATGCATTGGATAATTCATGAATGGAAGATTAGTTTTTGTGAAAAAAACATTACCATATAAAATGTATTCATAAGAACACATGTTGTCTTGAGTTTCTAACTGTCATGGATAGGGTATTAGATTTTATGTGGATCACATGTCGTGTGACATGTGTCACACACCTAGGGGCCTAGTACCATTAACATAGTGTATACCCATAGTGTGAACAACCATGTACAGGACCAAGAACCTGATATTGTAAATGAGATCAAGATGTAACTCGTCCTTGTCCGTGTATATTATTAGGTTCATGATCTAGTAAAAGGGCATGAACATGAATTTGGGAATGTACATGAGCATAGATAGAAGTATGTAGAAAAGAATGGGAAATAGGCGAAGGAAACCATAGTGTCTGATATACAAGAGACACATCATCCACCCCCGGTCAATTTATTTTACTTCTTATATGGTAATGTGTGGAACATTATCACATAATATATATGATATTTAATTTTTTGTGTTCCATTTTTAGAATTTGTCGGGTGTGTTCCCTCTCTCTCTCAGAATAAAGTGGGTGAGTTACATTGTCCTAGAGTGTCTATAATTTTAGTCTTCCCTCACGAGAGTTTATTATATAATCGGGTCCTATGCATCTAACATTGGACACTTATCAAATTAGATCATTTATCCCTCAAAGAGGCCTATAGAAATACTCATTCCCTTAATTATCACTAGGCAATGTTATTGGAATTACCATGAAAAACAATACACTAGCGGGGATCCCCTATCTAGATGAAAAAAAAATGTGGGGTTAGGTTCCCCCATTATCCCTAGGTGTGATCATGTATCTATGTATTTATAAATATTCTTTCAAATGAGTCTATATGATTGAGTATGTATCTTGAGTGATTCATATCTAATTCATTCATACTTCTCCATGCATAGACCTAAAAAGAAGTTCTATAAAATTAAATAGATTATTATATCGTGGTTGGGTGATCCTCACATCTTAGTAGAGAGTTATCACTAATATCATGTCTCATGGAGCGAGATCCCATAGTTGAGTGTTTTGTTGAATATTATAGTATAATCATAGGCTAGAAAAGAGGTTGTGACCTTAAAATGAGGCTTAGTTTCTACCGTGAGAATATATTGATGTTTTTTTGTGTTATATTATGATTTACATATCCATGTTATTAGATTACTATTTTCATTATTCTTTATTCATAGTTATTTTGGGATGTCATAATGGGAAATGTTATTCTCACCCATGCACGGGCACTTATCATCCATGTCATTACTTACATAGATAATTTACAGTTCAATGGGGTTCTTGGTGGAACAGGATATGAAGGAGAATAGATTGGTCTTGATAGCCCTTGGTTTATACTAAGTGTAACATTTTACTGTTTTCCCCTCTTTCAAGTAGATTGGATTTCTTTACAATTTTGGTGGTATAATATTTGGATCTTTATTGAATCAGAGATTACCCTAGTATCTTAGATCATGGCTTTGTATTATTATATTGGAAAACCTTCATGAATAAAATCTCAAAGGACTGAATAATTTACAAATTATGTAAATCCATATTATATACATGATACAAATTTTATATTGGGAAAATAAAATTAAGCATCAATAAATAAAATATCATAATCCTTGAAACTCGTTTTAATAATTCATCCTCATATCATAGTAAAAATAAAAAATTTATTAACAACATAAAATACTCAAAAATTGATAAATATAGTAATGGATATTATAAATCAATAATATATAATGGTAAATAAAGAAATAAAAAACTCCATTTAAATAACATGACTGCATGAATATATACAACATAATCAGTATGTAATGGTAAATAACTGAACACACATTACATCTAACCAATAAAATTACAGTGAACTTCAATAATTGATAATATGATAGAAAAAATATCATGTATAATAATGATTAAATTCTCAATGATGTAAATTTTTAATTAATGGATTTAGTGTCTTTGGAACATGAAACACAGTAATGTTAATATCTATCATGCATAATGTTTAAAACCATATGTAGAAGCCCTTTTAATTTTGAAATCTAATTTGTCTCTTGATATAAATCGATGCATCGAGGGGATATATAAATTTTCATCCCCACCTATCACATCATTCGATAAGAGTCAATAAAATATTATATAATATATTTAATTCATGAACAATATTCTGTATCCTCAAATTTCTATATTGAGTAGAAGATATATATTTATCTAAATTTTCCTTTTCAATCAAATAACATTAGAAGTAAACACCATAATTAAAAATGATATGAATATTATGAAATAATCATATCCATCACTCGATCATATGTATATTTAGTAAATAATCAATTTCCAATGAAAGACTACTACATTAAAGAAATTTTTATAAAATAATGTTAACATTCATAATATAATGTTAAATTTCATAACAATTGTTATCACTTGGTTATTTTAAAAGCAAATACCCTTAGATAGAATAATTAAAATTAAAATATAAAATACCATGAAAAATTATGTATTCATTATATTATATATTAATGGGTATGTATATTCAACATATAAAAGAACCTAGGTTAATAACATTACAACATTCACCAATGAAGTGGAATTGAGATGAAATCCCATTTTATAAGAATACTTTTGGTAAAACACTGTTTAAAATCCTATATAATGGTATCATGAATTTCATTGACTTATATAAGAATAATATTAATATTAATCTCATAATATCTTATTATTTTATAAGATCTTCTCACTATTTCATTAATAATTTCTCTTTATTTTCATTATTTCAAGTAATAAAAACTTTTCATAATGTATGTTTTGACATACAATTTCATTGTTCCTTTTCTTACAATAACGATTTAGTTATATCCAAAATTTGAACAATGGAATAAATATCATATATATTTATTATATATTTATTTTTATTATTAATTCAAATTTTGTGATAGGAAATTAAATACACCATTCATAAATATGGGAGGTTGTACGTACACATGAACATTGTTTACATTTTCATGTTAAATTAAAAGAAGTAATATTAAATGATATATATATATATATCATTGTGTGTGTGTGTTTTATAAAGTAAGAATATTTTTTTTCAAACATAACACATATTTTCTTAATACCATCCTTAATACATTTCTTGTAAAGCATTATTGAATCACATCACATCATGAAGTGGTTGTCCTCTATACACATGAGCAATGTAAGCATGTTCCCACAAAATGGAAGGAATTACGGTATATGTCATATAAAAATTTCAAAAATCGTAATAACATTATAAATATCATAAATGTCATATATAAAATACAAATATGTAATTATTACCATTGTTGAAAACACATATTTTAAAAAATGAACGACGTCAGTTTGTGAGGAAAAAGTCTTCCGTACACACAAACAATGATTTTGTTACCCATTTTATTTATATGTATGTGGTTATAGGTTGTACCATCAAAGTAAAAAATCAGAATTTATGTAATAAAATTTGGTTATTATATAATCATGGTATAAATAAATTTGAAGAGGTGTAATGTAAATATAACAAAAATTATTTTTAATGAACATTGCCTCTTTTTTTCATTCTCCTTAAGTTTCCACTAAAACAATCATAAGTTTTATTCATGACCATGAAATGTTTTCTGGGTTGAGGGAGGAAATTTGAGGAGTAATTTTAGGTATGGATTGGGGGAATATATGTTTTTATGTTTTTAATTGGAGAGGATAGGGAGAGGTCATTTGGAAGTGGGTTGACCGACATACTTGTAATATTTTAAAAAACTGAATTACGACCATATTTTTTCTTATCACTAGGCCCTATTAATGATCCATTGAAAATTATATAATCTATTAGTTTAAAATATTTCAACCAGTATTTTGGATGAGTGATTTATTATTTTTAAATTGTGATATATAACTTTAACAACTAAGCAATCTCACTTTTATCTTAATCATTGTTATTAATTTAATCTCTTTTCCCAAATAATTTTGAAAAAGTATTTTGTTGAACATATTATAAATTATATATTATTATGTTTCCAAAATATTTATTATTTTTTTAATGATTAATTCATATAATTATAAATAATTATAATATTATTAAACCCATAAATTGGATGTGAAAGCCGGTTTTAAAGTGAAAAGGTCCACTAATTTGCAATGTTTTGAAATCAAAATTATAATTTAAAATAATTCCAATGTTATAGATGTAATTAATATATAAGTTATTTAACTATTTTAATATTAAAATAAATTAAAATATTATTTTTCTATATAAATGACTTATACTAAAAAGTAGTTTTCAATTAAAATTAATAATTTTTAACTATTTCTCAAAAAATCATACTTCTAAAAAAAATCACAAAAAATTACTATAAGTTATTTTTTTTATTAAAATTTTAAAAATGTTGTTTAAAACAAATATTTCCAAATTTTTTAAAAAATTATTTTTAGATTAATTACACAATGTGTGACGGAATAATGTTTTATTAAACTCGGTGATGCGTGCATTGCTAGCTATCGAAAAAACTAAATTTATTATTAAATGAGTATGCTATTATTTATTGAGGGTGTAATATTTATTCCTTCATATATTATTAAAAATACTATGTTAATTGTATATAAATGTAGGAATTAATTTTTCATCTGTTTTATTTTAAATTTTAACATTATATATTCATGGATATTTGTGTAGGTGTATAGGTACACTAGGCTAAGGCCTCCCATGTGAGTGTTATGAACACTAATCACTAGTCTCCATCCCCTGACCTTCTAGGGGTGATCTTTGGGTAATCACACTCATTCTTTCACAGGTTGGGTAGTCACTAGTCTGTGGAATCAAGAAATATGAAGATGGTCAATTGTGTATGTTGGTCCATCATAAAAATCCTAAGGTACATATTAATGTGACAAATTTAATGGAATTATGGAACAAAATTTTTGGAAAATATTTTTCACACATGCTCTAATATAAAATTGAGATATATTTCCTTAACCCCGTGATAATGGATGAAGCATCCATTGGGGTTTATGAAGATAACATCACAATACATGTGTGACCCAATTCTTTATTTTTCATCTTCTCAAAAATTTATGTTTTCCATTAAAATACGTTGATTATGTCGAAACTGAGAAAAAATAATATTTCAAGACTTCAATAACTACATGGTAATTTTCTGATTGACAATCTTAGTCGAAATGGTGATTATTTAATCCTATAGGTCTCATATGTCTAATGATCAGAGGATAATAATTCATTTAAATTATAGTGGTGTAATAGAGAAGTATCTTGGTGGAATGATTGTTCAATATCACACTTGTATTGAGTGTGGGAAGAAGAATCGTGAAAATTTCTTGAAGTGGACAAGCAAATTCCATAGTGTAACATCCCAAGGAAATAAATAATATTACACTTTCATATTTATTAATATTTATTAATTAAATATTAATTTTATTTTAAAGGGGATTCTATATTCAGTGGCATACTTGACATGCAACAACATGTTTCTTTGATATCTTACATTACACACTAATAATATAATGATATTATTTTAAATAGTAGTTAATACCTAGCCATTGTATTGGAGAGAATTAATAGTACTAACTTAAATATGATACTATATGTTTGTGAAATGTTTTTACATTAATCCAATAAATTTCAGAGACATAAAATGTAAATGAATCTAATATTAAGAATAATTTACATTAAAAGGACTATTTACCTCCTTTTGATGGGGAATCATTTTTAAATCCAGTTTTGTTCATTTTTATATGTTATATATGAAAAATAAATTTTTTTGATTTAGGAAATCAATATTTACTTTGGTTAAATTTATGGTGTTTTTCTGATAAAGATCATTTTTTCATGAATAGTGAAAAATACTATATTTTAATTCAAATGTACCTTTAAATATAATTTTTTTATATGGTTAGATTATCTTTTTAATTGATTATAAAATGTAATTAGAATATATTTTTACCATTTAATCCAATTTTGGAAATTTAAATTAATTTCCCTTTGAAATTGGAAATATACAAGTGTCAATCTTTGGATAGTTATTATTTCTTAATGACACACTTTTTGTTTTGACTGCAGTAATTAATTTTAAATTAATTTCTACCACTTATGTGTATTGAATTCAGAAAAATTTATTCCATATTTGGAATCAGTAGGTCCAAATTTTTTAAATAGTTAACTTTTATTTTTTGACATTTTAGATATTTACTTCAGTAAATATTTTATTTACCATGATTAAAGGGTAAATATATTAAATAAGGGTAAAATATAATATTATAATAGTATAAAATTACCCTAACATGTGTTTCAAACTTTGTTTCTGATACATATCCGACCATGGGCATCCTTTGGTCAAATTTGGGACCCCATGGAACCACATGATAATAATAATGACACTTTATATTAATTGATTTAATGTAAAGACAAAAATAACATAAACAAATATCTATTAGTAAATAACTTTTTACATGTGGTTATATGAGTTATATTTTTTACTATAAATATTCGTTGGAAATTTAAAAAAAATTAATACATCAAGGTATTTTTATTATAATTTTTGGACCTCATATAAATTTAAATATTTATGATGCAATAATGATGCAATATTTAATTCATTAGTAAATGATTTAAATACATAAGATTATAAATATTAAACCAATATCCAAAACCTGTACAATTATTATTGTATTATTTTCTTTTCACCAAGATTCATCTTAAATTCGTTTTTAACAAATAGTGGACCTTTTGAAACTAAAATGAGGTTATAATAAAGTATTTGTTTCAAAATAATTTAAAGAGCCCCTCCTCTCCCTTATAAAACCCCTCAATTATAACCCATTTCTCACACTTCTCAAGCCTTTGATTCATCAAAACTCTGCTCAAATAAGATCCCAAGATCCCTCTCTTCATCCTAGAAGCCTTAACTTAGGAAAAATACACATCAAGATACCCATTTGGGTCAAACCAAGGGGAGTAACCTGATTTAAATGTAACTTCTTCTCTTATGTTCATTTATTTTATTTTACTTCTCCAACCCCTAAACACTTTTAATTTCTTTTTTTTATAAAAAAACCAATTTCCTAAATATAATACAATGTTTTTATGAAAATAATTAAAACTACACTTACACACACCTCCATCTATTAGGTGAATAAAATATTGTTTCTATGGATGGAAAACAAACACCTCACGATGCGATGATTGTTCAATTATCCTCTACCGCCACTCAAGGTGGCCATTATTATGAAACTATATTTATATATGATATATATTATGATTTTTATATTATTTTATTATTTTTATTTACAAACATACCTTTATTCCTTCTAATATGTGTAAACACGATAATTTAATTTCAGGAAGTGTGAACTACTACCCCCTCAAGATGATATGATTCGTTAATGACATACATGGAATGTATAAAGATGAAATTAAAGAAATTATGTGACATATATATCATATGATATTATAATGGAATTATAATATACCTATTTATAATAATGATTTCATTTCATTAAATATTTAATAGAAATGAAAGTAGCGTTCATGCGTATGTACAACTTACCGTCTCCATAAACGGTTCATTTCATTTCTTATCTCCAAATGTTTTTTACTATTATATATATATATATATAAACTGTATATATATGATATATATGATATCTAAATCATTAATATCATTCCAGATATAATGGAATTTTGAACACATGGACAAATTGTAATTATAACAAGTTCATTTTTAACTCAAATTTTGAACATCAACAAAATGTCTGATATGAACTCTAATAATTAACTACATATTTTTGCAATGTAATAATTGATATAAATGTAATAATAAAAATTATTATTTTTATGAATCATTTTTAAATTAACATAAGTTTATTTTTCAGTAATAATAAAGAACATACAAGTCAACTTGGACACGAGGTAAGGGATTTCTTATCTCACTTTTAATTCTGTGAGATTTAAATTGATCACCTCTCATTTATTACATGTGGTGTGTTGTGTACTTAAATTTGATATATAATATCATTATTATATTTATAGTCAATTTATTCTATGATTCATTTGGTTTTTATTATCTTTTTCTCATATGACTCGATTCATTACAACGTGTTAAGGGTTTTTCATCTCACTTTTTATTCTCATCCGATTCATGCTATATTAGCCACTATTTCATATCGTGTGGTGGATATACTACCCATTATTTTATTATATGGGTAATATAATTTAATATATGGGTATTAAATTATTCATTGTCTGATAATTATTTCATGGGTGTATGTTTCGTAAACTACCAAATCGGTAAGAGAACCTTTCCCAATCCTCTTGTTAAAAGACTTATTTTTGTATGTCTTTGAATTTAAATCTTATCATGTTGGGATATATTCGTATATATTTTTATTAATGTAAATTTTATGTCCATGTGATGAGATATTCTTTTATCTCCCATAAACATATTTTTTTAATTTTAATGGGATGTTGTTAGGCTGTCAAATTTCAATAAGAAACTTCTTATCCCAATTTCAATTTTTGGGTTAAACATCTACTTCTTGATTATGTTTTGTTGTGGATTTGTGTGAATAAAATCTGATTGCTTTACACATAATATCCACTTATATTGGGTTTATTTATATTTTTCACACATAATTATGTAATTTATTTATCCTTAATCTAAGGATACCTTCTTTACAAGGGATTTTGTCTCAATTTACATTTCCATTGAGACTTTATTGTTGATATGCACAAATTCAATATTAAATGGAATATATACTATCCATTGAAATATTATATCATTCTTTTATTCATTTTCATAATATAATTATGTTCTGATTAAATTATATTCCCAAACTATTTGTATTCATGGAATACACATTTTTTTAAAAACTCTTTAACAAAAATATTGTTTAAAATGTTTGAAATGGTTATTCTTATAAATCATTCACATTAATGTCCAGGTTTTAAAAATGGTTTTAAGGATTTATTCATATGGACATGAATGTTTTAAAATTGAGATTTTTTTCAAGAGATTAAAAGTGGTATGAGACACATTGATTAAAAAATCTCTTTATTTAATATTTTAAATGGTTTTGAAAATGGTTTGATAAAAGGATTGATTTTCTCAATATTTTGAAATGATATATTGTTATTGAAATTTTGAAATGTTATCTTTCCATTAGGATTTATTATGGGTTATGAATATTATATGGTTATTGGGTATTGTTTATGTATATGTGTGGTTCTATGATAAACATTGGGTGGGTGAGCCCGAAATAGGTCTCCAATGCATTGGGTAAAGTATAATATCATGATACATCTTGTGCAATGGGTGTTTACTCATGCTAATTCAAGTGAAAAGAAGTTTTACTCGTGTTTCATTTGAAATGAGGATTTACACACGCTCCATGTGCAATGATCCTTCTCAAATGTTAGTTCTATGTTAAGTGTTGTTTCCACGCTTCCCTGTTATGATTATCATGATTGATCATTTCTTTATGTTTATGATTCTCTTGTGCTCTATTGATATTCCTATTGTAAAACATGTATTTTATTCCTCAGGTTATTCCATGTAATTCTTTGTTTGGGGGAATTTAGTGTTCATATAAATGAAGTTTTCAATAAAGATGTTGTGTTTTCATATTTTAAGTTGTTATGTAATGATTTTAATCCCCAAATACACTACACTCCTTGATCTTCTATGTTGTATCAACTGAATTTTATGTACTAAATTATGTATAATTGTGTAATAAAATGAAGGGTTTTCATAGTTGTTATTAGTGGATAGGTTTATTTTTTTTTGGGATTAGGATTATAAAACCCTAGTGAAGCCTTAGATATAAGACTATGTATAATAATAATATCCCTTTGTTTTGGTGAGTATTGAGTAAGTGGATTATCAAGAAAATACATCCCTGTCTGGATACGAGCAGTACTATCTTAATGTGTTGGGATGAAAATGAAAGGTATAAGAAAAATTTTAATGTTAAAACATGTTCGGGTTATTTTTTTTGTTTTATAAATAGGACAACACACAGACCGTGTGACAACCCTTCACGTTGGACAACACTGTGGGAATCGAACCCATAACAAAAGTGTGATTGTGTTTCCTCGCCTACCACTGGCCTACGTGATGTCCCCAGTTAGTATAACTTATTATTTTTAGTTAAATAGTTTTATGGATCAAGAATAAGTTTATTTTGGGAACATATGTTTTATCAAATAGATATCCTTAGTACCTGAAAATGATTTGGTGATTAAATGATAAAGGTTAATTTGGAAGATGTTTTCTCTTTTGGAGTACTATACGTCTAAGGAAAATAAAATACTACAGGATTTCAATTATAGAGAAATTGGTAAAATATTTTATAAGAATCAATGTATTTACTGTGGACATATGGGGATTTGGGTTATTTCTGAAAAATAATTAACCAACCATTGAGAATATGTGATTAGGTTAATTACAATTAAGTATGAGACATTAAGAGTAGTCGATGTTATTTGGAGATAAATGATAAGATTTATTGGGGAATAATATGTGATTAAATCATTTTGATTTTTGGTTCTAAATATTATTTTGGAGTATTTTTTATAATTTTAAGGGTGATTGTGTATTGAATAGTCATTCTAGTTCTTTGTGTACTTTTTGTTTAATTTTGGAGATTAATAGTAGTATTTCTTTTTATAACAGATTATCCTTTTTGGGGATTATATGTTCTCATACTAACCATTTCGGTTTTAGTTGATGTCTGATGACAAGGGAAATATATTTTTCTTCTTTTATGGATTATGTGAATCTCTAGAAGAAGATTCTAGTGCAGTGATGTGACCAAGTCTTTTTGAATTCTCATTGTTTGGATAAAAGATTATATTTGGTAGAAACTTATTAATAGAGGAAACTATACATGAAGGTAAGTATATTTCATTATGTTATTATTCTATGAAGTAAATTAATTCCTCAAAATTAGGAAAAGTCACATAAAACAAAAATTTTGTTGGTTTAAGTTTCCTACTGGGTGATCAAAGGTCATTTAACAAATCATATGTTTGTGATTTTCTTTGGTGTTTACTTTCTACTAATCATGTTTTCTATATCTCTCCATCAGAACTTGACCATTTATTTTCTCTTCCATATCCATGTTTTCCTACATGAAATCTTAGTATCGGTTAACTCAGGTGACCTTTTTACTTTGATTTCTTTATTTTAAAGTGATTATTTTAATGACTCTTTCTCCGACGTTAGATGGAGTTTCCAAGCCCAATTTTAAAATTGTGGGGACGCAATTTCCAAACGGGGGAAGAATGTAACATCTTAAGGAAATAAAGAATATTAATATCCAATTATTATTTTACTATTTTATTTTGACCATGAGTCATATTGAATTTGTTTTTAACAAATATTTGACCTTTTGAAACCTAAAATGAGGTTATAATAAAATAATTGTTTCAAATATTCCTAAAGAGCCCCTCTTCTCCCATATAAAAAGCCCTCGCATCTTACCCATTTATCACACTTCTCAAGAAATTTTCTCATGAAAACACTACTCAAATAAGCTACCCATATCCCTCTCTTCATCCTATAAGCCTTAACTTAGGTATAAAAGACTTCAAGGAATCCATTTTGTACAAACCAAGGGGAGTAACCCGATTTAAAGGTAACATCTTCTCTTAAGTTCTTTAGTTTTATTTTACTTCTCCATCCCCTAAAAACTTTTTATACCATTATTTTATAACAACACAAGTGTACTCGACATAATATGATGTTTTATGAGAAGGATTAGAACTATACTTACACACACCTCCATCTAATGGTTGAAGAACATAATATTTTTGTGGATGGAAAATTAACACCTCATGAAGCGATGATTGTTCAATTATCGCATACCGCCTATCATGGTGGCCATTATGACGAAACTATATTTATATATGATATATATTATGTTTTTTTTCAATATTTTCTGGTAATTTTTATTTACAGACATACCTATGTGCCTTCCAATATGTGTAAACATGATAATTTCATTTCAGAAAGTGCGGACTACCGCCCCTCAAGGTGACATGATTTGTTCATGACATGCATGAAATGTATAATGATGGAGTTAATAAAATTATTTAACATATATATCATATGATATTATACTATAATTATAATATACCTATGTATAATTAACTTTTCATTCGATTAAAAAGTTATAGAAATGAAAGTAGTGTTAAAGCGTATGTACAACTTACCGTCTCCATGAATGGTGCATTTCGTTTCTTATCTAAAAATGTTATGTAATATTATATATATATATATAATGGATATATATGATATCTAAATCATTAATATCATTTTGAAGATACTGAAATTTTGACCACAAGGAAAAATTGTAATTATAATAAGTTCATTTTTAACTCAAATTTTGAACATCGATAAAATGTCCGATATGAACTAAAATAATTAACTAGATATTATTGAATTTTAATAAGTGATATAAATGTAATATTAAAAATTAAAAATTTTATGAATAAAGTATAAATTAACTTATGTTTATTATTTTGTAAGAACAAGGAACATACAAGTCAAGTTGGACATGAGATAATGGATTTCTTATCCACTTTTAATTCCGTGAGATTTCCATTGTTCACCATTCATTATTGCATGTGGTGTATTGTGCACTGAAATTTGATATATATTATCATGATTATATTTATATTCATTGTACTCTATGATTAATATGGTGGTTATTAACATTATCTCATATAACAAGATTCATTACAACTTGGTAAGTGTTTTTCATCTCACTTTTTATTCCCATGAGATTCATGCTATATTAGCCACTATTTCCTTTTGTGTTGTGGATATATAGGACATTATTGTATTTTTTGTGTAATATACTTTAATTTATGGTTATTCACATATTCATTGTGTGATCATTATTTCAAGGGTTGTATGTTTCTTAAGCTACCAAATCGGTAAGGGAACATTTTACCCTCCCCTTGTTAAAAGACTACCTTTTGTATGTATTTTAATTTACATCTTATTATATTGGGATAAGCTATTATATATCATTATTGTTGTAAATTTCATGTCCAAGTTATAAGATATCATTTTCTCTCTCATAATGTAATTTATTTATTCTAAATCTAAGGATACCTTCTTTATACGGGATTTCATCTCATTTTAAATTTCCATTGAGACATCATTGTTTATATGCACCAATTCAATCTTATATAGTGTATATACTATCCTTTGGCATAATATATCATGAATAACTTTATTCTAATGATATTATTAAGGTCTGATTAAATGTTATTCTTCAATTATTTGTACTCTAGGAACTCTCATTTTGTTAGAAACACTTTTACTAAAATATTGTTTTAATTGTTTGAAGGATTATTCTTCTAAATATTTAAAATTAATATCCATGTTTTAAAAATGGTTTTAATTATTTATTCATATGGACATGAATGTTTGGAAAATGAATTTTTTTTCAAAATATTCAACGAGTTATGGGACACTAGGATTCAAATACCTCTTTATTTAATAATTAAAATGGTTTAGAAAATGGTTTGATAAAAGGTCTGATATTGTCAATATTTTAAAATGAAATATTGTGATTGCAATGTTGAAATTTTATATTTCCAATATGATTATTTTATGGGTTATGAATATGTTATGGCTACTAGGAATTGTTTATGTATACAGGTCGCTTTTTGACAAACCTAGGGTGTGTGAGCCCGAGATAACTCTCCAATGCATTGGGTAATGTATAGTATCATGATACGTCATGTGCAATGGGTGTCGACTCATGATAATTCAAGTGCAAAGAGGTTTTACATGTGAATCATGTGCAATGAGGATTTACTCATGCACCATATGCAATGAGCCTTGGCTCATGCTAGTTCCATGTTAAGTGTTGTTGCTACGTTTCCAGGTTATGATTATCATGCATTATCATGAATTTGTGTTTATGATTCTATTGTGCTCTATTGATATTCCTATTGTCTAACATGAATTGTATTCCTCATGTTATTCCATGATTATTCTCATAATGGGCTTTATAGATCACCCTTTTTTATGCATGTCCTCATGTTATTCCATGCAATTCTAAGTACGAGGGAAAGTAGTGTTCATATGAAAGAAGTTTTCAATAAAGATGTTGTGTTTTTATGTTTTATATTGTCATGTAATGATCCTAATCCCCAATGACACTAGACCTCTAAATATTAAATGTTTTATAAAGTGATTTTTATTTAATAAATTATGTTTACTTGTGTAATAAAATGTAGGGTTGTCATACTTAGGGTGGAAGTAATGGCACCAAGCTATCAAATACAAAAAAGAAAAATACACCAATGTGATGGAATAAGTTTATTCTTCATTTTACCCTTAGATTGTTTTTTAATTTTTTAAATTTAAACAACATTGATATTGTGTGAACAAATTCTCTAATCCAATGGTTTTTCATGATTACCAATGATAATAACATGCAAGCCATGGAAAGAAAGGGTGACATTATTCCACCACACAAAATGATGTGGATCTCGAAAACTATGTGGTTATCACTATGATAGTTATACATTCCTCGAAAAAGAATATACTATTTGATTGTGTTTCAATGAATTCATTCATGTCATTAAATTATTGAATAACTATTTCAACACCCCCTCAAAACATGGATGTTGAGTTATCATTTAATACAATAAATGATTAAATTATTATATTCCAAGTATATAACTCATCTGCAGTATAAAAATCAGATTAGATTTCCAAAAAGCCACAAAATTCTCCCATTTGAAAATTTTTATGTTACTATATTTATGGATTGGATTTTATTATATATATAAAAACAATTTTTTTTAATTTAATAAAATAACCATTTATATTTCGATTCATCCACCAAATATAAACAAGTTCATGGACGATGAGGAATGTCATTTAGTATTTTTATCACAATCATATATATTATTTACCCATGATAAAATCTTTCTTGATGAAAATTATTGTTACTAATTAAACCATTATCCCAAAAGACATTCACATTATGAGGAAATAAAATGAGGTGTTCCAAAGAATTTTTTAGTCTTCTTTCTAGCCAAGTGGTTGTGATATCAATTGAAAATATATTTAAATCTTTAACAATATTCGAGATCTATATATATAATAACCACATTTGATCAAAGTTTTTTAAATATGAAGATACTGTAGAATATGGATAAATGGTTCATACCCCAATGTGCTTTATAATGTTGTTCATCAGTTTTTTTAATGATTAAGGATGGGTCAGTCTGCCTATTTTTTAATTATCTTGATCCCAAGAACACCATGATAAAAATCATATCATCTGCCATGGATTTTTTACTTGTTTGATCAATAAAATAGATCCTAGTACATCCTTATGCTGGATTCATGGTTGGGATATTATCATGTAAATGTGAAAAATTAGGATATAACCAAACAATTTTTTTGAAAAAGGCATGAGAACTATGAGTTAATAGTGATTCCATTTGGACTCATTAATTATCCAAAAAATATTAAATGACTTGATGAATAAATTATTTAGTAATCACCTTGATAATTCTTTGGTAGTAATTATGAATGATATTCTATCTACAAAAATTGAATATAGGGACATGAATTGAATTTGAATTCTATATTTAAGTCATTATTAAAGGAAATTTTGTTTTTGAAGTATATAACATGTGAGTTATGGATGTAAAAATTATCTTTCATGAGGAATGTTTTTACTAGAAAATGGATACCTATAGATCCATTAAAAATATTGGCATCTTAAGGATGGGATACAATATACACTATGAGGAATATCTATAGTTATCATGGATTAGCTGTGTAATATAATAGATCCTTGAGAAACTTATCAAAATTTTTAATCCCACTAATAATGATTATATAATATGTATTGTTGTTTTTATAGACTGATTAATGGATGGGGTATTTATTGAATTAACGAAAAGGATAATCACTACACATATAGTCACATTACCCACTAGTGGGGAAGGATTTGTGATCTATAGTGATGTTTAGAAATAGTTTTTGGGTTTTGTACTCAGTATATAAAAAACTTTCAGTGTTTAATCATCACTCATATAGAATATAAATTATAAAAACATCACAATGCATGATCTACTATTGGCTGTATTAATATTATTATTGAATATTTTATAAAATTTCTTTTATGGGGAGAAGTGAAAAATATATATGGAGCTTAATAAATAAGTTATATATTCACATAATATGAGATCAATGCCAACCAAAAGATGTGGTTTGATATAATCAAGTAATGTGATTTTTTAATCCATAAGATTCCTAGGAATTTAAACATAGTGGTATATTCTCTATGAAGAATGGATTATGAAACACTATCCATGATGAAAATTTAAAGGGATAAAATATTCTTAGACATACATAGGATGTAAACAATTATAATAGATGGATGATTATCTTACCTTACTAAAATGAAACATATATTATTGTGAAGATCATGGTGACTTATATGGATGATGTGATTCTGCATAAAAAGGTTGAAAAAAGTTCAAAGTACATATTTACTAAAGATATTGATAAGAGGATTTGAATAAGGATATGGGATCTATGAAAAATATAACTAATGTGGGGATTTATAGATGATGTTCATTGATCATCCATATTTATTCATAGAAAAACACTATGATATATATTGATTAGAAAGAAAAACTAGTGGTATGATAAAATGAAGAGAAATATTTGTTATTTTGTTTCACAATTCAATATATGATAATAATTCAAGGATTAATGGTTGAAGTATAATTTTATGAAGAAAACATTGAACATAGAATTTTTAAAATGGAAAAATATAACCATGTTTTCCTTCATAGGATCCCTAGGACTCCTATTGTAAATAACACTATCTAGGTGGTTGTTGATAGCCTTATAATGTCGGTGCATATCATTGAAATCAAATCATATGTCTCCCATGAGAAATTTTTATATATGTAAAATTTGTAATTGTTAATACTACCTGGAATTTTTAATCTATATTGTATCTGATCAAATATGAGGTTAACGTCTATGTTCTGGGAAAAAATTTAGTCATTGATGGATATGAAGCTATGCTTCAGCACTGGTTATCTCCTTTATATAAGTAAATATTCTAAAAACCAATCATACTCTAGAGGATATGTTGATGTCTTATTCAATAGATTTCCATGGATGGTGGTTTGAGCACCTTCCCCATGCAGAGTCCTTATGTTACTATAATTTACATTCTATAATTAAAATGTCATCCTATAAAGATTTATATTCAAATAGGTGTTGGACTCCCACACGAAGGAATGAAGATAGAGAGAAGAAGATTATGGGACATGATCTCATCTAAGAGGTTTCAAAAGATACTCAAACCACTATGTTTCATATATAATCCTAGAAAATTCCACAGAAAAGGTATTCATATAATCATCTATAAGGCCGTGAGTTTGTGGTCGGTGATAAATTTTAAATTTTAATATCACCATTGATTAAATTAATTATCTTTGGGAAGAAGGAAAATCTTACGCATAGATACATCATCCCCTTTATGATCCATAATTTCCATTGAGTAGTGGCCTATTGACTAAAAATTTTAATTAAACTCTCTTAAGTACAAGATTGTTTATATGTATTATTCTTTATGAAATACATACCAGACCTTTCACATGTATAGAATCTAGAGGTGGAACAATTTATTAATTATTTTTCATGGGATTATAAACCAGTGAATAACATAGATTATTGATACATGGTTCTACGAAATATGGAAACTAACCTAGTTATAATGAAATGACAGAACAAAAAGTATGAGTAAAAACATAACAATGAGAAGAGGTGAGGAAACAGAAGGAACATACTCTATTTTTCTGTAAAATTTAAAAAAAAATTGAAAATATTTTTAAAGGGGAAATAATGAAATGACTCGATGTTTTTTAAATGAAGTTCCCTTTATAAATTTGGAGATTTTTTAATAATTAATGAAATTATTGAGAACACATGCATTAATTTGGTTATCCTAGAATGTTATTACTTATGAAGTATTAGTTTTAAAACACCATTATTCATCATAACCATTGATAATATATTATTATTATAGTGATAATTATTTTTAGTATATATATTAAGTCTTATGATAAATGCATTCGACATAGATGAATAAAGCGGCAGCCTATACGGTTAAATTAAAAACCCATGAACCCCATTTATCGTAGATTTCAAGGGAGAATGAATCACTTTAATTGTATATAAAATAATTCCAATAATATATAAAACATATTTATCCTGAGTGAAATAATTTATGGGAGATTTTTGAGCTCATTGATATTATATCCCAAACCATGTTCGCTGAAATTCTCGAAGAACACCCAACAATTTCACACTTAAATACTATGAAATATACTGGTTTAATAATCGGATATAAATATATACACTATGAATTTGAAATTTTATATTTTAATTTTTAGTTAAATAATTTTTATATTTAACCTTTTTAATTAATAAATTTTAATTACTAAATATTTTGTTTGATGGAAATTTTATTTTGATGCGATGAAACACAAATTATATTTTTGAAGAATATATAGTATCAATAGTGTCACTATGTTTGATTAATAAAATAATTTTTTTAAAAAATATTATTGTATAAAAATATAATTATTAAATAATATATATAAAATATAAATAATAATTTAGATTTACAAAGAAAAATATAATTATTTATAAGATTTGAGGAATCGGTATTGTAAATACAATGTTAATTTTCAATAATTTGTGTTTTTTGATTTAGATGTGTAAATTATCATATTTATGGATTTTTAATAATATAAATATTATTTTTTAAATGAGAATGTCAATAAATTTCAAATTTTAATTTGTTATAATTTTGTATGATAGGCGAATTTTTGGGTAAACATTTAATTTTGTATAATTATAAAATATGTATTATGACATTCAAAAATCCCAAAAGTGATATAATAAATCCCATAAAGGGTTTTCATGTCCCAAATTATACATACCCTCAAAAAATGTGTTTTAATGTAATTTTTTATTTTATAAAACCTTAATTAATTCAAAAAATCCTATATTATATCATAATGTTTTATAAGAAATATTTAAAAAAATGACTCACATCTGAATCAAAAAAATGTATTGTTTTTAATGAGTTGGTTTGTGAAAATATTAAATAATGAAATCTAGTATTAGTTTTAATATACCATTGGAAAAAACATGGGTTGATTTTTGATTATGATTAATTTTTCATATTGATTTTGAAACCTATGTTTAGAAATTAATTAATAGTTATCTTCCCATTCACAATATAAACCCACCGACCTCCGATTCCCATTCAGTCAAAATTCTTGTATTATAAAGACACTCTACCCTACCCTATCAATATAACTCTTAAAGGGATCCAATTATTTTTATAATATCCTCCCATTTATTATCAGTTCCATTCCAAGGTAATAGATCCTCTCCTTCTCCTCTTAATTCAACATACTTCTTTACATCATTCCTCTAGATTTCTAATTTTTCATGTTGGGATATATTTTTAAACATACATATTAGTATCCCTATGACTCCAAAGTGAATAGATACCACTTTTACATTTATTATTCCATTCAGAAAAACATTTTATTCACTTATTATAAAGACAAAATTATCTTAAGATTTTCCCTGCCAGACACTTTTACAGTGAATACCCTAACCCATTACCACAAATTAGTATTCACAAATTAATACCTATATTTAATTGATTTGGAAGTTCTATAAATAAAAACAAAAATCCTTGTTGATGAGGTTAAAATTTATAATAGGCATTCTTATGATTTGTGATCTATGGGTCACCCTTATTCATGTACATTACATAAATATGATGGTCTAGCTAGAATTACATAGCACTATATTGAATTGGGTAATGGTTTTATCTCATGAGATTCCATTTATGGTTCATCTGAGGTTATCTTAGGCACTATATATTATGATTCATTGGTGATTATCATTATTGTATACATATGATATCTGGTTTTATGTTTTTTTCAAATTTTTTATTTTCCTATTTATTTTTATCCTATATTTAGCTTCGATGATCATTTTTATTATTCTCACTCCATTTATATATCATTGAAATTATAATTGACTTGAATCTATTAATTCCATCAAAGGAATATTTTATTATTACATTACTATGATTTTTATCTCAAACCATTCTTATGTTTTCCCCTATGTTATGCCGTACATCCTTAGAAGATCATAAAATTTTAATGGAATGTTATGGATATTTATATATGTATTTATATTATTATTTCATGTTGTTATACTATGATGATTATTAAAAAAATACACTTGGAATCCTGATATTATAGGAATTTATTAAGTGTATATCGATGTATTAATTCATGAATGAATGTGTGTTAAATATTTGGTTTGTCACTGTTTCTACTCAAAAACATTTTATTTTTCCATATGAATCTCATTATGGGAAGGCATATATAGCTTGTGTTTGTTGGAATGATGTTGTAGAACACATTATTATGGGACCTAAATTTTTTGATGAAAATGTTTGAAATCCCAAGACCATTCATAATAACATTAAGGCTATTAAAATTAGATAGAAAAGATATGTTGAGAGTATTAAATGAGACATAGAATGTGAGTTTGGAGATAAAAATCTCATCTATATATCCCCAGGGAACTGAATCATTGGAATACAATGAAGGTACTGATAAGTCCAAATTACACTCTGCCCTTTGAGATTCTTGATCGCATTAGTGATGTTTCTTTTTGACTATCACTCCCACCAACCCTTTCTCAAGTATGTAATGTATTCCATGTATACCTATTGAAGAGTGTATATTATATCACTCAATAGTGATTTATTTAGAGGTGGTTCAGCTAGAAATTGATCTATCTTATGAGGTGTAGTCTATAAACATAATAGACTATAGATATAGAGTTATTCCCAAGAAGATAACTCACTTAATCAAAGTATTATAGGGAAACCATAAGTATGAGTAGGTTTCATGGTAACCAAATGAAGACATTATGTAGAAGATAACTCACCTATTTTCACCATATTATGTGAAAAAGTATTTTGATCATGAAATTTCTATGGGGGTGGGATAATCTAAAAAACAAAAGATGTATCAATTTATTTTCTCAACATTTAATTATTTAATATTTTTTAATGTAGTATAAATTACATTACATAAATTACAAGATGAAAAAATGAGTATTATTATATTAATTTTAAAATTACATTTAGATAATAAAAAAGGACATAAGAATTGTGAATATTTCAACAGGATAAAAAATAGAAAACATTATATCTAAAAAACAAAAATTTGGATCTTCTCAATCCATCAAAAACAACACCCACAAACAATTCTATATAAATATAGTGTAATGTTAATAATCAAATATTAATTTTGAATATGGAATATATATAACCATTTGATAAATAAAACATAATGAAGAATAATGGATATATGAGGTATTTATTGTAATATGGGAACTCATATGACCATTACAAATTTGACTGTTGTAATAGTAATTTTACCATTAGAATAGTAATTTGACCATTAGAGTAGAGATATGTCCATTTAAAATAGAATCATACCCAATGTAATTGTATCCTCACATATGGATTTTTAAAATAGTATATATGTATATTATACAAAAAATATGGATTACTAACATAATGGGGTAAAATTATCAAAATAGGTGTCTGTATTTTTAAAATGCGTATATTTTTTATTTCTACTATCATAATAAATATATATTTTTATGAAATAAATTTATTTTTATAAAATGTATTTATAAATTATTATTATTTATTATTTCCATGATAATATAATTTTAAGAGGCCTTATGTATTTTTTTAGTGGTCAACAAATTGATTATATTATAAAATTTGGTTTTTTTAAAGTAAATAGGTATATAATTTAAAAATAAAATTATCCATATTAAGAAAATTATTTTCTTTAAATGGATTCAATTTTTTTAATATAAAAATTTGAAAATGGTTATAGTGAACTTTCTATATGCTTTGAAAATAGTTGAATTTCTATGAATTGTGAAATACCGTAAAATCATATATATAATATTATAATGTAAATGCATGAATTGTTTATTCATGGAGGTGGAAAGAACCAATTTTTTGAACTAAAATAAAAAATATAATGAATATTGTCCCAATATTAAAAACCATCTGTAGTATTGATCCAAACTAATAATATAATAATTATAATATTCAAAAACACCTCTCACATCCCCTTAAAAAACAACCCCTCCTAATCTATCCGCCTCACAGCTTATAAGCCTTGGGGATTTAAAAATTTCATCAAAATTATATTAAAAATACACCGCCACACATTTTGTTTATAGAATAATAAAAATAATAATCCATGTTTCTTCAATTGTAATCTCATGAGGAAGCATCCAAAGTAGAAGGTAATTCCATCAATTGATTCTACTAATTATCATTTTCTATTCATACTCAAAAAGTTTCCTATAAAAATATAATAATAACTCCATTATTATATATGTAAGGAAATATAATTTTTGTATATTTAATATATATCATCCATCATATTCTCTTCTCCTCTTCTTTTAAAAATGAAAACATTGTTCATATTATATCAGTTCAAGAGCCCTATGGATGATGAGATTTTATTTCAAAATACCATCTTCATAGAATTTTTAAATTCACTAATTATTTTTTAAAATAAACTAAATATCTTTATAGTATATTTTTCACATTTTTTATTAAATATATGGAAATAATAGTAAATAAAACAATAAAAAATACATGTTGGTTAGTAAAACCCAAAAAATAAACTAACCATATAACATTAATTTTTTATAACTAAATAATCCATATTTCATAAAATAATTTGTATTCATGGGACCATTTAAATTTTTGGAAGATCATGAATACACTTTAATTTCACTTCTATAGTTGTAGTCCCATTTTATAAAACATCAATTTTTTCCATGTGTGATCCCACTTTGGATCCAAGAATCGAATTATATATGAACTACAAAATTAAACACAATATATCCTTAAAATGGATATAATGAAATAAAATAAAATAATAATAAATATAAAATAGATTTAAAATATTCTGAATTATGTAATTTATGAATATGTTTTTATTATTCATAATATTATGTGAAACATTTAGAACAATTTTGAAACCTGAGGGACTTATCCAAATCACCTTTTTTCATTATGTTTTGATCATTATCCCTATAAATCCCTTAATGTCATCGAATTATTATAAATTATTTATCTATGACTATCAAATATATATGTATTTTATTATCTATATCAATTATGGGGTAATACATTCCTCTTGTTCATTACTCAAAGACCTTTTTTATAAAATCCCATGTGATTATGATAAGAGGAATGATAGTGCAACTAATTTATTGTTAAGGGAAATTCTTATGTTTATTCATATTGGATGATTTACATTTTGTTACACATTAGTATATAGTGTTATGGGTGCACTGAAATATCAGTCAAATGTATTAGGCAATTTTTGAGTCTCAGGTGTTGTTATTAATGGGATTAAGTGGTAATCATAATCTGTGATCAGACATTATACACAATATGATTTGTTCATGAAACTTATCCATGTAATGGTCCGGGTTTTGGGGTCCATTACATTGTGAAAATATGATGTTTTGTGTTCTTGGTAGACTGGGAATCTCGAAACGGTAGGCCTACTAGTAGACTTATCCTACCGGTAGGAGGCATACCGGTAGCTCGATCTACCGGTGGCTGTAGCCAACCAGTAGCTCTGTCTACCGATATCTCGGTCTACCAGTAGCCATAGCCTACTGGTAGCTCTGCCTACCGGTAGCTCGGTCTTCCAGTAGTCATAGCCTACTGATATCTTTGTCTACCAGTAGCTCACCCTACCGGTAGATCGGCCTACCGGTAGCTCTGTCTACCAGTAGATATCAGCTACCAGTAGCTCTCAGCTACCGGTAGCTCTAGCCTACCCTCGCAGGTTTTTCTAGTAGCACCTCCCTTTTCGAAAATTGTGATTTTAACCTTATTTTGACCCCTCTAAGCTTGTTTTAGAGACCAATAACGCCCATAAATGTCATTTAATTAAATATTTAATGAGTTAACCTGGTCTGTGCATCCGTTTAAACCACGGGGACCCATTAATGACGTATGGGGTGTCTCAATCGCATGGTCAACCCATGACCCCGCTCCTTACGTGGTTTTTCATTCTTATCTCAACCGTCCCCAGCCTTATAAAAAAAGGGTTCTCCCTAGGTTTCATTCTCGATCACTTTGTTCTAGAGTACCCGTCATTCAGATGAGCATCTTTTCGTTCGGACGAGCCGCATCGCTATATATGAAGTTCCACGCCCGGGGCTTAGCGTCGATCGTTGATAACATGTAGGGAATTTCCCCTTTGTCTTTCCCCTTTTGTGTGTCATGCGGGGTGGGCATGATTTTGTTTCTGTAGAATTGGATAAAACCAAACCTTAATGAAGTTAATGAATGAACTCTAATGAAGTGGGAGGGCTGTGATCGATGATTTTGCTTTGGTTTATAATCTTCCATGATTTTCTGATTTTTGAATTGTACGGGCTTACACCTTCTAAAAATCATGGTCGTTGGTGGTCTTTCTGTGTGAACTAATGAACCCTTGCATCTGGTGATGTTTAATGGATTGTTTTGTGGTTGTGAACCCTTACTGTGAAAAGAAAATAAGTTAATTACTTACATTTGGCTAATCAAATTGAAAGCACCAGGATCAACTCTCTTCTATGATAACCCCGGTTAAAATACAACGAATTAGAAAATCATGGATTGTGTTAAATCTTATAAATCTGAAAATACCGGCATGTTCCTACTTTGTGTTGATGGAAGTGGGTTTCCCTTTTCTTTTCACTCACGGGAAAATTGCTGGGTGATGTGGGTGGGGTAGGACCCATTGTTATTATACTCTCAGTGGTTGCGAATTGAGGATGGGATTCTCTATTGTATCACGAATTGGGGTGGAATCCTTTGTTGTTGAGAAACGCTCTTGGATCCTGGATTTTGGATATGGGGTTGTATCTTGGGGTCTACTTTAGTTGTGGTGGCTTTATGAGAGAACCGAGTGTGGGGGTTATGGTTGATGCTTGACTGTTCGTTTCCCCTTGACTTGTGCTTATGATTACTAGTTGCCCATGTAGGTGTAGAAAGAAATTCAAACATTATTATTTAACGTGTAAACCAGGATGGGAAAAATGGGTATTGGATTGGTGTGGGTTGTTACTTGGACATGGTGTTGTTTGTGTTCTTTAGGAAGGTTGAATAAAAACACACAACTTGGGTGAGTGCTTGTTACCTATACATATACTTGTAGTTTTTTGCTTTTTATTCACATCCCACCCAAGTAGAGAACTTTGTGCAGAACACCCCCATTTCATGGTGGAGGGTGTTTTTCCAAACACTACTTTTAATGGTTGGTTATTATATACTTTTCTGCTCCCGTTCCTAGATAGCCCATGTATATTCAGGCAGGCTGTGATGGCCTGAAGTCCATTCTTATCTCAAGAACCTTCGGGCAGGGTAGTGTGGTGGTTACGGCCAAGGTGTGTGCGGGTAGGTAGTTTTCCAAAGTGTCTTCGAGATGAGGCCAAGGTGTCTTCGGTCGTGTATGTGGATCCTTTGGCCCATGTGACTTTGGGCATGGTAGTGATTGTTCTGGCCTAGGTGTTTGTATTCATGGATACATATAATAGTCGTGGCCCAGGTGTTTACAGGCGGGGCTTGGTAGTGGGACTGCGGGAGGTTGTGGCCCAGGTGTGTGCGGGCAGGGTGTGGCAGTGGGACTGCAGTGAGAATGGCAGGATTGGTTTGATCCATAGGATGTCTTCAATAACCAGTGGGAAAGTGGCACGGGGTACCCAGACATTGATTTGTTATTATTATACATTACATGACTTGTTTTATTTGGTGAGTGTGCCTTTGTGAGGCCTGGGTGGATAGCTTACCGTATTAGGTGTTTGGTTCACTCTTTTTTTCTCACGGTACATTATCACCTTCCCCCACTTGGGCATGAGAGTCTTTGTTTTTCCCTACTGAGTATACTTGTATGCTCACCCAACGTATATAAAACTGCTTTCAGGATTCGAGGAGGTATTTGGGTATCGCACGGGACCATACTAGCGCGGGACCTTTGGGACAGTTGTAGTTGCTTTTTTTCTTTCTTTGGTACTTTACCTTGGGGTCATTTTTTTACTTGTGGTATTTACTTTTGGAATATGCATATGGGAATGGTTGTTCTTGGCTTTACTTTTACTTTCCGCTTTTGGTGTTGTTGGGATTTACCATCTTATCTCCCGATCCTATTAAGAGAAAAAAAGGGTAATGCCTTCCATTTAGTGAGTGATTCTATACTGTTGTCATTGGTCACCACTCAGGGACCTATTGAAGGTGGGTTTCGGGGGTCATTATCTCTCCTTCAACTTGAAGAAGGAAGGGTCTGACAATCTACTAGTCCTTCCCTCATTTTGGTGAAGGTAGGTCATGACCGAATGGTATCAAAGGTGATGGTCGATAGATAGGATGGAGTCTAGAGTTAGGCATAGTGAGGATTGCATGGGATGGTAGGGAAAAAGTTTTGGGAGACCATGGTGTGTGAATTAGGTCAGGGAAGACCGGCTAGGTCATGGGATTTTTGGGCCCCCCGTGATCTGATGCAAGGACTATGGACCTACCGAACGACCGTAAGGCCATGCTGATTGTAGGGTATAGAGAACCTAAGAAAGTTACATGCATCATAATGACATGTGTTCTTGTGTTTCTGGGTTTTTTTTTGGATTTGAAATAAAAAATAAGTTTATAAAATTTTGAGAACCAAATCATGCACTACCTGGGCTTAGGCATTCCTTGTTTACCTTACAGCTATGGCACCCAGAAGGCGACCACGTGTGGTACGGGAAATCGAGACCTTGGAGATTACTTTGGCCGATCGGGAGAGAGATTATCTAGATGAGGAGGAAGACCAGTGGTAGAAGAAACTTCGGGCCTTCCAGCGACAGACCCTCGAGAAGTATGAGGGTAGCACCTCTGACATTAAGACAGATGGCTGGCTAGAAGAGCTGGTGATAGCCTTCGGCTTGATCCAGGATCCGATAGAGTACTGGGTTCCTCTGGCCGTCAGCCAAATGAGGGGAGCAGCGCGTCAGTGGTGGAAACTTTACCTGGGGGAGAGGAGGGAGGCTGACGTGGCATGGTCTGATTTCGAGAAGGAGTTCGGGGCAGAATTCCTATCTTCTACGATGAAGGTAGAGATGAGGCAGGAGCTACTCTCCCTCCAGCAAGGGAGTATGTCAGTAAGGGAACTGAGGATCATGATCAGGGATCTACTCCACTTTTCTCTAGACCTATTTCCTGATGAGAAGTCTCTGGCAAGATGGTTAGAGGAGGGGCTCCGACCCTCCCTCCAGTATGTTGTTACCCCCTTTACCCTGCCAACGTACTTGGAGGTCCAGAAGATGGCCGATGTGGTGGAGAGGATTCATGATCTAGGAGGGATGACATGATTGGGGATCCAGCTGGGATCATCGAAGGGGAAGGTCGTCAGCACCATGCCTCCAGCATCAGAACCCTCCAGGTTCTGTCAAGTAGGGAGTAGGCCGCATTAGTTTCAATTTCGGTCCCCTGGTCCTCACCCTTTTACTTCGGGACCAGGACTGATGTGCTTCGTCTGTGGGAGCTATAGACATCTCTGGAGTCAGTGCCCAGACCAAGTACATTAAGGCTATGGTAGACAACCACAACACCCCCCTATCAGTAGCTTCCAGCCAGGCCTTTCCAGCAGCAGCAGGGGCAGCAAGCTTCTGCTCCTCCGAGGGAAGACGTTGCAGGAGGAGGCTGACCTCAGGTTGCTCCTCAGGGGCCTCAACAAGGGCGTGTTCGGAGAGGTAGCACAGTCGAGGGGTAGAGGAGCTTGGCGTGGATAGTTACAGGCTGTAGAGGTAGCAGTTCCAGTAGGGCTGGAGTTCGTTCATGGTACGATCAGTTTGTTTATCACTCTTTCTTATGCCATGTTCGATACCGGAGCTTCGCACTCCTTCGTTGCACCCAGCCTAGAACATGCTTTGGGCCTATAGGTCGAGAGACTTCCAGTTCCCTTGGTGCTGAGATCACCAGTCAGAGGTCAGACTGACTTGTTATATGTTTTTCGAGGATGCAGAATAGTGATAGAGCCACATCAGTCGGGCAGATATCTTCTTCTGCTATAGATACATCCATACGATGTCATCCTAGGCATCGACTGGCATTTCTCGGTGTGTGTCGTCATCGACTGCTTCTGAACAAGGGTTGTTTTCTCATACTTGGGAGGCCTGTGTGTTGTTTTCACCGACGAGTGGATCAATCAGAAGGGAAATAGGTGAAAGGAAACCCTCCTATCCTTTTTAGCCGAGCTGTTAGTGGAGTCAGTGGATGATGAGATGGTTGAGGTTCCAGGGATCATCAGTGAGTTTATGGATGTCTTCCCTGAGGATGTGCTGACTCTACCCCCTCGACGTGATATCGAGTTTGGGATAGACATGCAGCCTGGTGCTCATCCGATTTCGATGGCTCCTTACCGGATGGAACCTTCAAAGATATGGGAGTTGCGGATTCAGATTGATGATCTGATAAAGAGGGGTTATGTTCGGCCAAGTGTGTCACCGTGGGGTGCTCCAGTATTGTTCTCCAAGAAGGTAGATGGTGGTCTCAGGTTGTGTATAGACTAAAGGAGGCTAAATCAGGTAACAGTCAAGAATCAATACCCTATTCCTAGGATAGACAAACTTTTCGACCAGCTAAATGGGGTAGGGTGGTTCTTGAAGATCGACCTGTGGTCTGGGGATCACCAGTTGAGAGTGAAGGAGGGAGACATCCCGAAGACGGCCTTCAGGTGCAGATATGGACACTTCAAGTTCGTAGTCATGCCTTTCAGTGTTACGAACGCCCCGACTGTGTTCATGGGGCCTATAAACTCCATCATCCTAGAGTACCTAGATCGGTTCGTAGTTGTGTTCATAGACGATATCCTGATCTATTCAAGATCAGAGGAGGATCATGCGGAGAACCTGAGGACAGTTTTGGTGGTCCTCTGATAGCACCACCTCTATAGGAAATTATCTAAATGAATGTTCTGGATGAGAGAAGTTCCCTTCCTTGGGCACGTAGTGTACGAGAAAGTGTTAGTGGTGGACCCATCTAAAGTTGAGGTAGTTGTTTCTTGGGAAGCATCCAAGAATGTGGTAGAGGTTCACAGTTTCCTCTGGTTGGCAGGTTACTATCGGAGGTTCGTACCCAACTTCTCCCAAGTTGTAGCCCCTTTGACAGCCTTGACCAAGAAGGATCGGGTTTTCATTTGGAGTGAGCAGTGCAAGGTAGCCTTCGGCTATATGATAGAGAATTTGGTTAGTGACACAGTAATGAGACTACCAGATGAAGGGGCGGTGTATGTGGTGTTCTATGATGCTTTAGGGAAATGCCACATATGTGTGTTGATACAGGAGCAAGGAGTGATCTCTTATGGGTCTATGCATCTACGCCCTCATGAGAATAATTATTCCACCCATGACCTAGAGCTCGCAGTGGTCATTTTTTCTCTAATGTTATGGCGGCATTACCTCATTGGGGAACGCTTTTTGGTATTCACAGATCATAGAATATTGAGTTACATCTTCTCCCCGCGGGACCTAAACTTCCAAAAACAGTGGTGGATGGAGTTCCTCCTGTATTACGACTTCAAAATCTCCAAAATGTTAGGGAAGGGGAATGTAGTGGCCGATGCCTTTAGTAGGAGGACGCATAAGGATGTGGTCCGAGAGTCAGCAGACGCTTGGAAGGCGATGGAGGAGTTGTCTTCCATGCACCTAGATGCAGGGATGGATAGCGGTAGAGGTTTCCGGTATCAGATGACAGTACATGAATCTCTGTTTCAGCAAGTGGATGAGTCTCATTGGGGATACCTAGAGTGAGAAGTGATAAGTGACCGAGTTGACCAGAGAAATGCTCCGGAAGGATGGACGGAGGATGGTCAACACCGAATGTTTTTTCGGGGGAAGTTTTTTTTCCACGAGGTGATGCACGACCAGGATCTCAGTGAGTTCCACAACTCACCCCTAGCAGTACACCCATGAGTTTCCAAGATGTACCAGGTCCAGAGGAATCAGTTCTGGTGGCCTAGAGTAAAGCGAGCAGTGGCAGAGTTTGTAGACAAGTGCCTAGTGTGTCAGCAGGTGAAGGATGAACACTATGTTCCAGGTGGCATGTTGCAGATTCTGGATGTCCACAAGTGGAAATGGGAGGACATCTCAATGGATTTCATCAATGGAATACCGAAGGTTCAAGGGGGATGTGATTCTATCTGGGTAGTAGTGGAATGGTTGACGAAGTCGGCTCACTTCCTTGTGATTAAGGAGTCGAGTGTAGTGGACTCTCTTGCACATAAGTATGTGGATGAGGTAGTGCGGTTTCATGGAGTCCCAAGTTCCATAGTCTCTGATATGGATGGACATTTTACATCCTGATTCTGTAGGGGTTTGTAATATTCTTTTGGCACCTAGCTATGCCTTAGCACTGCTTTCCACCCCCAGACAGATGGGCAGACAGAGCGCACCATCTAGACATTGGAGGATATGCTGCGGGCATGCATTATAAGGCCCCAGCCTTAAACCTTACTTAATCTTGAGTTATTACAAGATTACACATTGAGGATCTTTTCAGGTTTAGAGTTTTATAGAATTAGATCATCAAACATTCATTACATTCCACATTTAAACAATGTGGTTACATAAAATAGAGTATTCATTCTTCCCATCAACGAAAACATATTTAAAATAAAACAAGGATTCTTTCATGACACATCCTTGACACTATCATCACATCATGTACCTTTCCCTTGACCTGTGAAAATCATTTCAAAAAAACTTGGGATGAGCATAAAAATCTTAGTAAGGGTTATAAAAATACGGAAAAGAAACATGAGTTCATATATACATAAGAATGAAATCATACTTTACCCATAAAACATAGTCACTTTAACATACCTCATAAAATCATGAATAAATCATAGAAATCATATGACATAAATGGTAACTTGAGGCATTCATAACATTCTTACGTACGGAGTAACCCTCTTGGTTACGTTTGGAATACCCATCATAGTATATTCCCTAAAATCTCTTCGGAGAAACCTTAACGTTTCACTCCTTCACATTACCCAATGCATTGGAGAGCTATATCGGGCTCACCCGCCCTTAGTTTATCATGGAACCACCCGTTTTCATAACAATTCCCAAGAACCATAACATAAACGTATCACATAAAACATGCATAATGGAAACATAACATTTCCACATTTCAATCACAATATAACATTTTAGTATATTGAAATAATGAATCCATTCAAAAAGATACCATTTCCAAAACCATTTAAAACATGTAATAAAGAGATGTTGGAATCAAAGTGTCCCATACCACCATGAAGCTTTTAAAATTTTAAACCATTAATATCCATATTAACAAATCCTTAAAACAATTTTGAAACATGGATATTAATAAGAATAATTATTTAAAACATTTAAAGCGATATTTTGGTTAAAGGGGTTTTACCAAAATTAGAGACACTTGAATACAATAATTGAGGAATAACATTTAGTCAGAACGTTATAATACCATGAGAATAAATGGATTGATGATATAATACTCCAAAGGACAGTATACACACAATATAATATTGAATTGGTGCATAACAACAATGAAGTCTCAGTAGAAATGTCAAATGTTATGAAATCCCTTATAAAGAAGGTATCCTTAAATTACGGATAAATCAATCTAAAAATTATGTGTGACAAATATAAATACACCCAATATAAGTGTATATTAAGTGTAAAACAATAAAAGTTCATTCACACATATTCAAAGGATGACATATTCAATAACTACATGTTGAACCCAAAGAAATAGAAATTGGGTTAAGAGGTTCCCTTGACAGCCTAACAGCGTCACATCAAAATGAGTTGATGAGAGATAAAATGTGTATCTCATCACTTGGACATAAAATTTACATCAATAAGGATATATGAGAACATATCCCAACATAAAAATATGTAAATTAAAAGACCCAACAAAAGAAGTCTTTTAAAAAAGAGGAGGTGGAAAGGTTCATTAACCGACTTGGGTATCTTTCAAAACATACACCCCATGAAAGAAGGAGAATAGATCATTAATGTAAATACTAATAAACAAAAGTATATTACACAAATAGTAGAATAACGGGCCGTACATACACCACTCAAAGTAATTTTTGGCAAATGTAGCATGAATCTCACGAGAATAAAAGTGAGATGAAAAATCCCTTACGAAAACTCGGCAGCCTAACGGCGCCACATAAAACTTACAAAAATGGATTGATGAGATCAAACAGGGTATCTCATCATATTAACATAAAGTTTATAGAAAGAGGAATATAAAATAACATCCCCCATCATAACAAATAGGAGCTTAAAAGAAGTGACATAAAGGAGAGTACTTAAAAAGTAAGAGAGAGGTTAGATCTCTTACGAAAATTCGGCAGCCTAACGGCGCCACTCAAAACATCCAAAATGGATTGATGAGAGAGAATTGGGTCTCTCATCACATGAACATAAAAATTAAAGTGAGTTTAATATATAATAACATCCCAATAGCAAGAAATATGAGCTTTAGAGGGAATGACATAAAAGAGTGTACATAAAAAGAAAGAGAGGAGTAAGATCCCTCACCTCAAGTCCAACTTGTCTTGTTCGTTTCTTTATATTCCTGAATAATAAACTTTGGTCAATTAATAATTGCCTAGGTACCTCCTTTAAAGATTATTATTCAGTTCATATCACATATTATAATTTTATAATAATTGTTTAATAATGTTAGTTCATATCAGACGTTTTTGCCGATGTTTGGTACTTGAGTCAAAAATGAACTTGTTTGAAAAAAGATTGCCCATGTAGTTATAAGTAAATAATTTCCAGAATAGTATTAATGATTAAAATATCATATATATCCAGTAAATATTCATTTCATACTATTCCATATCATTTGGAGATAAAAAACGAAAAGCACCGTTCATGGATACGGTAAGTCATACGTACGCATGAACGCTACTTTATTTTTTTGTCATATTAATGGAATTAAAACAAAATGAGATATATATATATATATTATAATTCCAGAATTATATCCATAATTTAGATATAATATTTTACATATATATCCATTATATATATGTACTTATAATAGTACATAACATTTTGAGATAAGAAATTAAATGTACCGTTCATGGAGACGGTAAGCCGTACGTACGCATGAAAGCTACTTCCATTTTTATTTCATATTTAATAGAATTAAAACATAATGATTCATAATAGTATTTTAATTCCAGTATGGTATCATATATAATATCATTAAATCCATCCTTTCTACATCCCACGTATGGCATTAACGAATCACTTCACTTTGAGTGGGCGATAGTCTGCACTTCCTTAAATGAAGATATCACGTTTACCCATAATGGAAACCATAAAGGCATGCCCAAAATGAAAAATACAGAAGCATAAGGTAAACATAAACACATTATATATCACATATAAATATTGTGTCATCTTAATGGCCACATTTGAAGGTGTTAAAAGAATGTTGAACAATCATCGTTTCGGGAGGCCGAAATTTTCCATCCACGGAAACAGTATGTTCTTTAACAATTAGATATAGGTGTGTAAAAGTGTAGCTCGAATCCTTATTATAACAATATCCTAGTATATTTATGATACTATATTTGTTACAAAAGAAATTAATAAAAAGATTTTAGGGGGTTGGAGAAGCAAAATAAAACAAAAGGACTCAAGTGAAAACATTACCTTAAATTCGGGTAACTCCCTTCAGTTTGAGCTCAAAGGCTTCCATGGGAAGAATTCTGCCCAAATTGATGCTTAAAGGAGTAATAGAGGGAAGTGGAGAGACAAAATAGGCAGAGGTTGGAAGAGCCAAAGTCTTTGGGAGTGTGGGTAAGGAGGTAGAGGTGGGGGCCTTTTATAAGAGGAGAGGAGGGGCGCTATTGGAAAGTAAAGAAATATTACTTTATTTGAAAATGTGTTTCGGTTTTAAAAGGTCCCACATTGATATAACTCGTGGATAGGGTGATAAGGGTTATAAATCCACCCATCAAATAAGTTTTGGGAATGTTTAGTTAATTGATTTTACATTATCTTTCCATTTTAGTTAAATCGTCAGATAATGATGTCATCGCTGCATCATTATGATGTGATAAATAATTTAATTTATTTAATGTCTAAAAATTATTGAAAAATTACTATGATGTAGGAAATCTTTTTAGATTTCCAATTACTATTTATAAGAAAAAATCTGACTTTTATAACCCCACTAAAAAATTGTTTTATTAAAACATATCATGTTTGCGTCATTTTTACTTTTACATTAAATAAAAAGTTATTTATGTCATTTCCCAACCAAAGTGGCTCCATGGGGTCCCCAAGTTGACCCATGGATTGTATTGGTCGGAAATCACACATACAATGAGGTTAGGACATGTCTCAAGTTCATTTCATATTATTAAAACATTATTTTTAACATAAACTACACAAATTACCTCTAATCGCGATTAAAAACTTAATAAGTTACTATTCACCAAAAAAATTATTTTTTTCCCATTGAACCACATTTTACTTCTTAATGAAAACCATGTATGTCAGATTTTTGAAATTCAAAACACAAAGATGGCAAAATTTCATTTAAATGGAAAAATCAGTTTTTATAAGTACCACTTTGTGGTGTCACTATTCATCAAAAATTGATGTTTTTAAGACAAATCCCAAAAATTCACCCTAAGCTATATTTTATATTCCGATTTCAAAAATGAAGTATATTTTACAAAATTCAAATCATATAAGTCACATTAATTAATTTAATAATTAATTCCCGCTTTCAGAGCAAATAGCGTGTTTTTATGAAACAATAAGTATCAAAAGATTGACACTGGTCTAAGTCTGATTTCAAAGTGAAATTAATTCCAACCACCACTATTGGATTTAATGGTAAAAATATATTCTAATTTCACTTTAAAACTAATTCAATAGATAATCTAATCATATAAATAAATTATATTAAAAAGAGGTTTTGAGTTAAAATACAATATTTTACACTATTCATTAAAAAATGAACATTATCTGAAAGATACCAAAAATTTACACAAAGTTAATTTTGATGTCCCGATTCTTAATAAGAGTTTTATTTGGTCCAATAGAATGTATAAGAGTGAATAAAACTATATTTAATGATGGTTCTCCATCAAAAGGTGATAAGTGAACATTTAGTGAAAACTAGGGCATATACACCTAAAATTGAAATCTTTCCGTATTTTAAGCCATTATCTTTTATTGGATAAATGTAAAAACATTAAAAAACATATATTATCATATTTTAGTTATTTATATCCATTCCTGCCAATACAACGGCTATATGTTAACTACCATTTAAAATAATATTATTTTATTATTAGAGTGTAACGTAAGATTCCCAAGAAACTCGTTGTTGCGTGTTGGGTACGCCATCGATCATAGCGTCCCCTTTAAAGCCATATTAATAATTTATTCACAAATATGGATAAATATGAAAATTTAATATTCTTTATTTACCTGGGGTGTTACATCCTTCCCCCCTTTTGGAAATTGCGTCCTCGCAATTTTTAACATTGAGCTTGGAAACATCCTTGAAAGTCCCACATAAGAACAAGAGTCGGTAAAAAATCACTTTAAAATAAAGGAAGATAAGTACAGAGGTCACCCGAGTTAACCCATATGTAGAAAAACATGGACATGGAAGAAAAAGCAAAGGGTCATGTTCTTGAGGGAGAGTGATAGTAAACATGTCTAGGAGAAAGTTAACCATAAGAAAATCACAAACTTGTGATGGGTTAAACGGTATTCGATTCCCTAGTAGGAAAAGTTAATAGACAACATTTTTTAAGTTACTTTTTATTGAGGAATTCATTCTTAAGGAAACATAATCACTTATCATGTTGACTTTCAACTTTTACTAGATTCCTTAATCAAACACATATTTTTTCCAAAAGACGATTATTTAGGGAGACTTGTTCGCATTAAGAGTATTATAATCAACTTCTAGAGAATCACCTAATCCACCAAAGAGAACTATACATTTCCCATGTCTTCAAACCTTAACCAAAACTAAAACCAAAAAGGTTACTACAAGATCAGATAATCCTGAAAAGGATAACCCATTAAAAAGAAAATCTATGCTTAATCTCCAAAATTTGTCCAACAAAACCCAAAGTTCAACGTGGACCATCCGATAAACAATTTGTCCATAAAATTCTTCAAAGTAAACCAATATAAGATTGAAACCCAAATATTTGAAGGATTTAGTCACATATTCTTCCAAGCTAAATCGTAACATTTATCACCAAACAACATCAGTTGCTCCTAAAGTCTCGTATTGAAAATTAATTAACCTAATCACATATCCTCCATTATAGGTTAATAATTTCCATAAATAAACCAAAATCAACTTACTATTAATTCATAAAGTCATATAACTAAAAATAATCAGTCAAACTAACCAGGGACTTCACGTGGTCCAGTGGTAGGCGATAAATACAAATTGCACATTGATTGTGGGTTCGATTCCCGCAGCTTTGTCCGACGCGACGGGTAGTCACACGGTCTGCGTGTTGTCCTTTTTCCAAAACTATATAATTCTCAAATGGTTCCCCAAAAAGGGATAAAGTCATCAAAAACAACCATAACAATATTTAACCTCAATTTTATCTCATGCCTTTCACTTCAATCATAACATATAGTAACCCATAATTACCTCAAAAGTAAGGATCATATAAACCCAAATAGTTCTTTATAACGATGTCCACAAAAGAAAAGATAACTATTCCTTGAATAAAATTTGCCTATATTAAACATCAGTGTTACACATAATATAAAAAGTCTTCTAATGAAACCCCACCATCAAAAGAGACTTAATACTCTTAAGAATTTCACCATAACTCTTGTAGCCCTTATATGTTGACATCTTACTCATTCAGCATTCTTCATGATCCATTAACCATTCCTTTCCAACTTATTCCGAATTACCTCTTTCCTACAAACAAAATCATGAATCATATCCTAATATTCCAAAATAGGAAAACAATAGTCATGAAATAGTACATACCTTTGATTGGTCATTGTCAGTTTCTTCATCCTCAATCGGAATGGAATTAGGTATTGGTAAACGAACATTTGTACGCTCTTGGTGACCCCATTCAAGAAACTTCTTCATAGGACTTTTGTTTGCATAATGACCATGCACACCACATTTAAAACATTCAATTGATCCCTCAGAAGGAACTTCTTTCCCTTTCCTCGAGTCAACTGGATACTTCCTTTTTCCATGGCAGGTTTTTGATTTATGACCTTCATTTCCACATCTATAGCATATTTCTGTCCCTTTGAAACATTTTCCTAGGTGTTTCTTTCCACATCTTTGACACATAGGTTTTTTAACACAGTTACCTTTATGATTATTACTTGTACTTCCGTAGGGATTTTTTTCTTGCATATATGATGCCTTAGAGAAATCTCCAAGGTTTAGGTGGTCAATCATGACTCTAGATAGTCGGTTGAGGATAATCACAAGAGTTCTCATTGCAGCTCCCATATCATTCAGTTGCTTGCTCAAAAGACTGTCACAGTTTTCTTCGTATCCACTGTTACTTTGGTGCCTTCTAGATCCATCCATTTACTAAAACCAAAAAGGTCAGTGTGAGTATATCAACAAAACCATCATGTACTAATGAGTAAGACAAACACTAATATATACTTACTCATTCACTTTATCTAAAACTAGGACTCTTTCTGAAATCCTAACCATTATGGTATTGTCACTTATGCTTAAAGAATACCCTAACCTCTAAAGTTATCTAAACCGACCTTTGATACCAACTATAAGGCCCCAGCCTTAAATCTTACTTAATCTTGAGTTATTACAAGATTACACATTGAGGATCTTTTCAGGTTTAGTGTTTTAGAGAATTAGATCATGAAACTTGCATTACATTCCACATTTAAACAAAGTGGTTACATAAAAGACAGTATTCATTCTTCCCATCAACGGAAACATATTTAAAATAAAACATGGATTCTTTCTTGACACATCCTTGACACGATCATCACATCATGTACCTTTCCCTTGACCTGTGAAAAACATTTCAAAAAAACGTGGGATGAGCATAAAAAGCTCAGTAAGGGTTATAAAAATACGGAAAGGAAACATGAGTTCATATATACATAAGAATGAAATCATACTTTACCCATAAAACATAGGCACTTTAACATACCTCATCAAATCATGAATAAATCATAGAAATCATATGACATAAAAGGTAACTTGAGGCATTCATAACATTCTTACGTAGGGAGTAACCCTCTTGGTTACGTTTGGAATACCCATCACAGTATATTCCCTAAAATCTCTTCGGAGAAATCTTAAAGTTTCACTCCTTCGCGTTACCCAATACATTGGAGAGCTATATCGGGCTCACCCGCCCTTAGTTTATCACGAAACCACCCGTTTTCATAACAATTCCCAAGAACCATAACATAAACGTATCACATAAAACATGCATGAAGGAAACATAACATTTCCACATTTCAATCACAATATAACATTTTAGTATATTGAAATAATGAATCCATTCAAAAAGAAACCATTTCCAAAACCATTTAAAGCATTTAATAAAGAGATTTTGGAATCAAACTGTCTCATACCACCTTGAAGCTTTGAAAATTTTAAACAATTAATATCCATATAAACAAATACTTAAAACCATTTTGAAACATGGATATTAATAAAAATAAATATTTAAAACATTTAAAGCGATATTTTGGTTAAAGGGGTTTTACCAAAATTAGAGACACTTGAATACAATAATTAAGGAATAACATTTAGTCAGAACTTTATAATATCATGAGAATAAATGGATTCATGATATAATACTCCAAAGGATATTATATACACCATATAATATTGAATTGGTGCATAACAACAAAGAAGTCTCAATAGAAATGTCAAATGTGATGAAATCCCTTATAAAGAAGGAATCCTTAAATTAAGGATAAATCAATCTCAAATTTATGTGTGACAAATATAAATACACCCAATATAAGTGTATATTAAGTGTAAAACAATAAAATGTCATTCAGACATATTCAAAGGATGACATATTCAATAACTACATGTTGAACCCAATGAAATAGAAATTGGGTTAAGAAGTTCCCTTGACAGCCTAACAGCGTCACATCAAAATGAGTTGATGAGTGATAAAAAGTGTATCTCATCACTTGGACATAAAATTTACATCAATAAGGATATATGAGAACATATCCCAACATAAAAATATGTAAATTAAAAGACCCAACAAAAGAAGTCTTTAAAAAAATAGGAGGGTGAAAGGTTCCCTTACCGACTTGGGTATCTTTCAAAACATACACCCCATGAAAGAAGGACAATAGATCATTAATGTAAATACTCATAAACGAAAGTATATTAAACAAATAGTAGAATAATGTGCAGTAAATAAACCATTCAAAATAATTTGTGGCAAATGTAGCATAAATCTCACGGGAATAAAAGTGAGATGAAAAATCCCTTACGAAAACTCGGCAGCCTAACGGCGCCACATAAAACATACAAAAATGGATTAATGAGATCAAACAGGGTATCTCATCATATTAACATAAAGTTTATAAAAAGGGGAATATAAAATAACATCCCCCAACATAACAAAGAGGATCTAAAAAGATGTGACATAAAGGAGAGTACTTAAAAAGAAAGAGAGAGGTTAGATCTCTTACGAAAATTCAGCAGGCTAACGGCGCCACTCAAAACATCCAAAATGGATTGATGAGAGAGAATAGGGTCTCTCATCACATGAACATAAAAATTATAGTGAGTGTAATATATAATAACATCCCAATAACAAGAAAGATGAGCTTTAGAGGAAATGACATAAAAGAGTGTACTTAAAAAGAAAGAGAGGAGTAAGATCCCTAACCTCAAGTCCAACTTGTCTTGTTCGTTTCTTTATATTCCTGAATAATAAACATTGGTCAATTAATAATTGCCTAATTACCTCCATTAGAGATTATTATTGAGTTCATATCACATACTATAATGTTATAATAATTGTTTAATAATGTTAGTTCATATCAGACGTTTTTGCCGAGGTTTGGTACTTGAGTCAAAAATGAACTTGTTGGAAAAAAGATTCCCCATGTAGTTATAAGTAAATAATTTCCAGAATAGTATTAATGATTAAAATATCATATATATCCAGAAAATATTCATTTCATACTATTCCATATCAGTTGGAGATAAAAAATGAAAAGCACCGTTCATGGAGACGGTAGGCCGTACGTACACATGAACGCTACTTTTTGTTTTGTCATATTAATGGAATTAAAACAAAATGAGAGAGATATATATATATATTATAATTCCAGAATGATATCCTTAATTTAGATATAATATATTACATATATATCCATCATATATATGTACTTATAATAGTACATAACATGTTGAGATAAGAAATAAAATGTACCGTTCATGGAGATGGTAAGTCGTACATACGCATGAACGCTACTTCCATTTCTATTTCATATTTAATAGAATTAAAACATAATGATTCATAATAGTATTTTAATTCCAGTATGGTATCATATATAATATAAATAATTACATCTTTTATACGTCCCACGTATGGCATTAACGAGTCACTTCACTTTGAGGGGGTGATAGTCCGCACTTCCTTAAATGAAGATATCACGTTTACCCATAATGGAAACAATAAAGGCATGCCCAAAATGAAAAATACAGATGATTAAGGTAAACATAAACACATTATATATCACATATAAATATTGTGTCATCTTAATGGCCACATTTGAAGGTGTTAAAAGAATGTTGAACAATCATCGTTTCGGGAGGCCGAAATTTTCCATCCACAGAAACAGTATGTTCTTTAACAATTAGATATAGGTGTGTAAAAGTGTAGCTCGAATCCTTATTATAACAACATCCTAGTATATTTATGATACTATATTTGTTACAAAAGAAATTTATAAAAAGTGTTTAGGGGGTTGGAGAAGAAAAATAAAACAAAAGGACTCAAGTGAAAACATTACCTTAAAATCGGGTAACTCCCTTCAGTTTGAGCTCAAAGGATTCCATGGGAAGACTTCTTACCAAATTGATGCTTAAAGGAGTAATAGAGGGAAGTGGAGAGACAAAATGGGCAGAGGTTGGCAGAGCCAAAGTCTTTGGGAGTGTGGGTAAGGAGGTAGAGGTGGGGGCCTTTTATAAGAGGAGAGGAGGGGCACTTTTGGAAAGTAAAGAAATATTACTTTATTTGAAAATGTGTTTCGGTTTTAAAAGGTCCCACATTGATATTACTCGTGGATAAGGTGATAAGGGTTAGAAATACACCCATCCAATAAGTTTTGGGAATGTTTAGTTAATTGATTTTACATTATCTTTCCATTTTAGTTAAATCGTCAGATAATGATGTCATCACTGCATCATTATGATGTGATAAATAATTTAATTTATTTAATGTCTAAAAATTATTAAAAAATTACTATGATGTAGGAAATATTTTTTGATTTCCAATTACTATTTATAATAAAAAATCTGACTTTTATAACCCCACTTAAAAATTGTTTTATTAAAACTTATCATGTTTGTGTCATTTTTACTTTTACATTAAATAAAAAGTTATTTATGTCATTTCCCAACCAAAGTGGCTCCATGGGGTCCCCAAGTTGACCCATGGATTTTATTGGTCGGCCATCACACATACAATGAGGTTAGAACATGTTTCAAGTTCATTTCATATTATTAAAACATTATTTTTAACATAAACTACACAAATTACCTCTAATCGCGATTAAAAACTTAATAAGTTACTATTCACCAAAAAAATTATTTTTTTCCCATTGAACCACATTTTACTTCTTAATGAAAACCATGTATGTCGGATTTTTGAAATTCAAAACACAAAGATGGAAAAATTTCATTTAAATGGAAAAATCAGTTTTTATAAGTACCAATTTGTTGTGTCACTATTCATCAAAAATTGATGTTTTTAAGACAAATCCCAAAAATTCACCCTAAGCTATAATTTATATTCCGAATTCAAAAATGAAGTATATTTTACAAAATTCAAATCATATAAGTCACATTAATTAGTTTAATAATTAATTCCCGCTTTCAGAGCAAATAGCGTGTTTTTATGAAACAATAAGTATAAAAAGATTGACACTGGTCTAAGTCTGATTTCAAAGTGAAATTAATTCCAACCACCACTATTGGATTTAATGGTAAAAATATATTATAATTTCACTTTAAAACCAATTCAAAATATAATCTAATCATATAAATAAATTATATTAAAAAGAGGTTTGGAGTTAAAATACAACATTTTACACTATTCATTAAAAAATGAACATTATCTGAAAGATACAAAAAATTTACACAAAGTTAATTTTGATGTCCCGATTCTTAATAAGAGTTTTATTTGGTCCAATAGAATGTATAAGAGTGAATAAAACTATATTTAATGATGGTTCTCCATCAAAAGGTGATAAGTGAACATTTAGTGAAAACTAGGGCATATACACCTAAAATTGAAATCTTTCCGTATTTTAAGCCATTATCTTTTATTGGATAAATGTAAAAACATTAAAAAACATATATTATCATATTTTAGTTATTTATATCCATTCCTGCCAATACAACGGCTATATGTTAACTACCATTTAAAAAAATATTATTTTATTATTAGAGTGTAACGTAAGATTCCCAAGAAACTCGTTGTTGCGTGTTGGGTACGCCATCGAGCATAGCATCCCCTTTAAAGCCATATTAATAATTTATTCACAAATATGGATAAATATGAAAATGTAATATTCTTTATTTACCTGGGGTGTTACATCCTTCCCCCCTTTTGGAAATTGCGTCCTCGCAATTTTTAACATTGATCTTGGAAACATCCTTGAAAGTCCCACATTGGAACAAGAGTCGGTAAAAAATCACTTTAAAATAAAGGAAGATAAGTACAGAGGTCACCCGAGTTAACCCATATGTATAAAAACATGGACATGGAAGAAAAATCAAAGGGTCATGTTCTTGAGGGAGTGTGATAGTAAACATGTCTAGGAGAAAGTTAACCATAACAAAATCACAAACTTGTGATGGGTTAAATGGTATTCGATTCCCTAGTAGGAAAAGTTAATAGACAACATTTTTTTAAGTTACTTTTTATTGAGGAATTCATTCTTAAGGAAACATAATAACTTATCATGTTGACTTTCAACTTTTACTAGATTCCTTAATCAAACACATATTTTTTCCAAAAGACGATTATTTAAGGAGACTTGTTCGCATTAAGAGTATTATAATCAACTTCTAGAGAATCACCTAATCCACCAAAGAGAACTATACATTTCCCATGTCTTCAAACCTTAACCAAAACTAAAACCAAAAAGGTTACTACAAGATCAGATAATCCAGAAAAGGATAACCCATTAAAAAGAAAATCTATGCTTAATCTCCAAAATTTGTCCAACAAAACCCAAAGTTCAACGAGGACAATCCGATAAACAATTTGTCCATAAAATTATTCAAAGTAAACCAATATAATATTGAAACCCAAATATTTGAAGGATTTAGTCACATATTCTTCCAAGTTAAATCGTAACATTTATCACAAAACAACATCAGTTGCTCCTAAAGTCTCGTATTGAAAATTAATTAACCTAATCACATATCCTCCATGATAGGTTAATAATTTCCATAAATAAACCAAAATCAACTAACTCTTAATTCATAAAGTCATATAACTAAAAATAATCAGTCAAACTAACCAGGGACTTCACGTGGTCCAGTGGTAGGCGATAAATACCAATTGCACTTTGATTGTGGGTTCGATTCCCGCAGCTTTGTCCGACGTGACGGGTAGTCACACGGTCTGCGTGTTGTCCTTTTTCCAAAACTATATAATTCTCAAATGGTTCCCCAAAAAGGGATAAAGTCATCAAAAACAACCATAACAAAATTTATCCTCAATTTTATCTCATGCCTTTCACTTCAATCATAACATATAGTAACCCATAATTACCTCAAAAGTAAGGATCATATAAACCCAAATAGTTCATTATAACGATGTCCACAAAAGAAAAGATAACTATTCCTTGAATAAAATTTTCATATATTAAACATCAGTGTTACACATAATATAAAAAGTCTTCTAATGAAACCCCATCATCAAAAGAGACTTAATACTCTTAAGAATTTCACCATAACTCTTGAAGCCCTTATATGTTGACATCTTACTCATTCAACATTCTTCATGATCCATTAACCATTACTTTCCAACTTATTCCAAATTACCTCTTTCCTACAAACAAAATCATGAATCATATCCTAAGATTCCAAAATAGGAAAACAATAGTCATGAAATAGTACATACTTTTGATTGGTCATTGTCAGTTTCTTCATCCTCAATCGGAATGGAATTAGGTATTGGTAAACGAACATTTGTACGCTCTTGGTGACCCCATTCAAGAAACTTCTTCATAGGACTTTTGTTTGCATAATGACCATGCACACCACATTTAAAACATTCAATTGATCCCTCAGAAAGAACTTCTTTCCCTTTCCTCGAGTCAACTGGATACTTCCTTTTTCCATGGCAGGTTCTTGCTTTATGACCTTCATTTCCACATCTATAGCATATTTCTGTCCCTTTGAAACATTTTCCTAGGTGTTTCTTTCCACATCTTTGACACATAGGTTTTTAACACACTTACCTTTATGATTATTACATGTACTTCCGTAGGGATTTTTTTCTTGCATATATGATGCCTTAGATAAATCTCCAAGGTTTAGGTGGTCAATCATGACTCTAGATAGTCGGTTGAGGATAATCACAAGAGTTCTCATTGCAGCTCCCATATCATTCAGTTGCTTGCTCAAAAGACTGTCACAGTTTTCTTCGTATCCACTGTTACTTTGGTGCCTTCTAGATCCATCCATTTACTAAAACCAAAAAGGTCAGTGTGAGTATATCATCAAAACCATCATGTACTAATGAGTAAGACAAACACTAATATATACTTACTCATTCACTTTATCTAAAACTAGGACTCTTTCTGAAATCCTAACCATTATGGTATTGTCACTTATGCTTAAAGAATACCCTAACCTCTAAAGTTATCTAAACCGACCTTTGATACCAACTATAAGGCCCCAGCCTTAAATCTTACTTAATCCTGAGTTATTACAAGATTACACATTGAGGATCTTTTCAGGTTTAATGTTTTAGAGAATTAGATCATGAAACTTGCATTACATTCCACATTTAAACAAAGTGGTTACATAAAAGACAGTATTCATTCTTCCCATCAACGGAAACATATTTAAAATAAAACATGGATTCTTTCTTGACACATCATTGACACGATCATCACATCATGTACCTTTCCCTTGACCTGTGAAAAACATTTCAAAAAAACGTGGGATGAGCATAAAAAGCTCAGTAAGGGTTATAAAAATACGGAAAGGAAACATGAGTTCATATATACATAAGAATGAAATCATACTTTACCCATAAAACATAGGCACTTTAACATACCTCATCAAATCATGAATAAATCATAGAAATCATATGACATAAAAGGTAACTTGAGGCATTCATAACATTCTTACGTAGGGAGTAACCCTCTTGGTTACGTTTGGAATACCCATCACAGTATATTCCCTAAAATCTCTTCGGAGAAATCTTAATGTTTCACTCCTTCGCGTTACCCAATGCATTGGAGAGCTATATCGGGCTCACCCGCCCTTAGTTTATCACGAAACCACCCGTTTTCATAACAATGCCCAAGAACCATAACATAAACGTATCACATAAAACATGCATAAAGGAAACATAACATTTCCACATTTCAATCACAATATAACATTTTAGTATATTGAAATAATGAATCCATTCAAAAAGAAACCATTTCCAAAACCATTTAAAGCATTTAATAAAGAGATTTTGGAATCAAACTGTCTCATACCACCTTGAAGCTTTGAAAATTTTAAACCATTAATATCCATATAAACAAATACTTAAAACCATTTTGAAACATGGATATTAATAAGAATAAATATTTAAAACATTTAAAGCGATATTTTGGTTAAAGGGGTTTTACCAAAATTAGAGACACTTGAATACAATAATTAAGGAATAACATTTAGTCAGAACTTTATAATATCATGAGAATAAATGGATTCATGATATAATACTCCAAAGGACAGTATATACACCATATAATATTGAATTTGTGCATAACAACAAAGAAGTCTCAATAGAAATGTCAAATGTGATGAAATCCCTTATAAAGAAGGAATCCTTAAATTAAGGATAAATCAATCTGAAAATTCTGTGTGACAAATATAAATACACCCAATATAAGTGTATATTAAGTGTAAAACAATAAAATGTCATTCAGACATATTCAAAGGATGACATATTCAATAACTACATGTTGAACCCAATGAAATAGAAATTGGGTTAAGAAGTTCCCTTGACAGCCTAACAGCGTCACATCAAAATGAGTTGATGAGAGATAAAAAGTGTATCTCACCACTTGGACATAAAATTTACATCAATAAGGATATATGAGAACATATCCCAACATAAAAATATGTAAATTAAAATACCCAACAAAAGAAGTCTTTAAAAAAATAGGAGGGTGAAAGGTTCCCTTACCGACTTGGGTATCTTTCAAAACATACACCCCATGAAAGAAGGACAATAGATCATTAATGTAAATACTCATAAACGAAAGTATATTACACAAAGAGTAGAATAATGTGCAGTAAATAAACCATTCAAAAGAATTTGAGGCAAATGTAGCATAAATCTCATGGGAATAAAAGTGAGATGAAAAATCCCTTACGAAAACTCGGCAGCCTAACGGCGCCACATAAAACATACAAAAATGGATTGATGAGATCAAACATGGTATCTCATAATATTAACATAAAGTTTATAAAAAGAGGAATATAAAATAACATCCCCCAACATAACAAAGAGTATCTAAAAAGATGTGACATAAAGGAGAGTACTTAAAAAGAAAGAGAGAGGTTAGATCTCTTACGAAAATTCGGCAGCCTAGCGGCGCCACTCAAAACATCCAAAATGGATTGATGAGAGAGAATAGGGTCTCTCATTACATGAACATAAAAATTATAGTGAGTGTAATATATAATAACATCCCAATAACAAGAAAGATGATCTTTAGAGGAAATGACATAAAAGAGTGTACTTAAAAAGAAAGAGAGGAGTAAGATCCCTAACCTGAAGTCCAACTTGTCTTGTTCGTTTCTTTTTATTCCTGAATAATAAACATTGGTCAATTAATAATTGCCTAAGTACCTCCATTATTGATTATTATTGAGTTCATATCACATATTATAATGTTATAATAATTGTTTAATAATGTTAGTTCATATCAGACGTTTTTGCCGAGGTTTGGTACTTGAGTCAAAAATGAACTTGTTGGAAAAAAGATTGCCCATGTAGTTATAAGTAAATAATTTCCAGAATAGTATTAATGATTAAAATATCATATATATCCAGAAAATATTCATTTAATACTATTCCATATCATTTGGAGATAAAAAATGAAAAGCACCGTTCATGGAGACGGTAGGCCGTACGTACGCATGAACGCTACTTTTTGTTTTGTCATATTAATGGAATTAAAACAAAATGAGATATATATATATATATATATTATAATTCCAGAATGATATACTTAATTTAGATATAATATATTACATATAAATCCATCATATATATGTACTTATAATAGTACATAACATGTTGAGATAAGAAATGAAATGTACCGTTCATGGAGATCGTAAGTCGTACGTACGCATGAACGCTACTTCCATTTCTATTTCATATTTAATAGAATTAAAACATAATGATTCATAATAGTATTTTAATTCCAGTATGGTATCATATATAATATCATTAATTACATCCTTTATACGTCCCACGTATGGCATTAACGAATCACTTCACTTTGAGGGGGCGATAGTCCGCACTTCCTTAAATGAAGATATCACGTTTACCCATAATGGAAACCATAAAGGTATGCCCAAAATGAAAAATACAGAAGCTTAAGGAAAACTTAAACACATTATATATCACATATAAATATAGTTTCATCTAAATGTCCACCTTTGAAGGTGTTAAAAGAATGTTGAACAATTATCGTTTCGGGAGGCCGAAATTTTCCATCCACAGAAATAGTATGTTCTTTAACCATTAGATATAGGTGTGTGAAAGTGTAGCTCGAATACTTATTATAAAAACATACTAGTATATTTATGATACTGTATTTGTTACAAAAGAAATGAATAAAAAGAGTTTAGGGGGTTGGAGAAGCAAAATAAAACAAAAGGACTCAAGTGAAAAAATTACCTTAAAATCGGGTAACTCCTTTCGGTTTGAGCTCAGAGGCTTCCTTGGGAAGACTTCTTCCCAAAGTGATGCTTCAAGGAGTAAGAGAGGGAAGTGGAGAGACAAAATGGGCATATTTTGTCCGAGCCAAAGGCTTTGGGAGTGTGGGTAAGAAGGTAGAGTTGGGGGCCTTTTATAAGAGGAGAGGAGGGGCACTTTTGGAAAGTAAAGAAATATTACTTTATTTGAAAATGTTTTTCGGTTTTAAAAGGTCCCACATTGATATAATTCATTGATAAGGTGATAGGGTTTTTAAATCCACCCATCCAATAAGTCTTGGACACGTTTAGTTAATATATTTTACATTATCTTTCCATTTTAGTTAAATCGTCAGATAATGATTTCATCGCTGCATCATTATAATGTCATAAATAATTTAATTTATATAATGTCTAAAAATTATTAAAAAATTACTATGATGTAGGATATTCTTTTATATTTCTAATTAATATTTATAATAAAAAATATGACTTTTATAACCCCACTTAAAAATTGTTTTAGTAAAACATATCATGTTTGTGTCATTTTTACTTTTACAATAAATAAAAAGTTATTTATGTCATTTCCCAACCAAAGTGGCTTCATGGCATCCCCAAGTTGACCCATGGATTGTATTGGTCGGCCATAACACATCCTATGAGGTTAGTACATGTGTCAAGTTCATTTCATATTATTAAAACATTATTTTTACCTTAAACTACACTAATTACCTCTAATCGCGATTAAAAACATAATAAGTTACTATTCACCAAAAAAATTATTTTTATCCCATTGAACCACATTTTACATCTTAATGAAAACCATGTATGTCATATTTTTTTAATTCAAAACACAAAGATGGCAAAATTTCATTTAAACGGAAAAATCAGTTTTTATAAGTATCACTTGGTGGTGTCACTATTCATCAAAAATTGATGTTTTTCAGAAAAATCCCAAAAATTAACCCGAAGCTATATTTGATATTCCGAATTCAAAAATTAAGTATATTTTACAAAATTCAAATCATATAAGTCACATTAATTAATTTAATAATTAATTCCCACTGTCAGAGCAAATAGCGTGTTTTTATGAAACAATAAGTATCAAAAGATTGACACTGGTTTAAGTCTAATTTCAAAGTGAAATTAATTCCAATGACCACTATTGAATTTAATGGTAAAAATATATTCTAATTTCACTTTAAAACCAATTCAAAAGATAATATAATCATATAAATAAAATAGATTAAAAAGAGGTTTTGAATTAAAATACAACATTTTACACTATTCATTAAAAAAATGAACTTCATCAGAAAGATAACAAAAATTTACACAAAGTAAATTTTGATGTCCCAATTCTTAATAAGAGTTTTATTTGGTCCAATAGAATGTATAAGAGTGAACAAAACTGTATTTAATGACGGCTCACCATCAAAAGGTGATAAGTGAACCTTTAGTGAAAACTGGGGCATATACACCTAAAATTGAATTCTTTCCATATTTTAAGACTTTAGATTTTATTGGATAAATGTAAAAACATTAAAAAACATATATAATCATATTTTAGGTATTTATATCCATTCCCGCCAATACAATGGTTACATGTTAACTACCATTTAAAATAATATTATTTTATTATTAGAGTGCAACGTAAGATTCCCAAGAAACTCGTTGTTGCGTGTTGGGTATGCCATCGAGCATAGCGTACCCTTTAAAGTAATATCAATACTTTATTCACAAATATGGATAAATATGAAAATGACATATTCTTTATTTACCTGGGGTGTTACATGCATTCTGGACATGGGGGGATCATGGGTGCGGCACTTCCCTCTGGTACAGTTCGCCTACAATAATAGCCATCACTCTACCATTGGCATGGCTCCATTCGATGCCCTATATGAAAGGCCATGTCTCTCACCATTTGGCTAGACTGAGGTTGGGGAAGCATCTGTTCTTGGCCCGAAGGTGGTGTAGAGCACGATAGAGAAGGTTCAGCTTATACGAGAGAGGATGAAGGCGGCTCAGGATCGGTAGAAGTCATATGCTGATACCAAGAGAAGGCCCTTGGATTTTGAGGTTGGAGACCACATGTTCTTGAAGGTCTCCCCTCTGCATGGACAAAGGAGGTTCGGTAAGGGGAGTAAGCTTTCTCCCAGGTTCATTAGACCCTTCTAAGTGATGCGGCAGGTCGGTGAAGTGGCTTATCAGCTAGATCTACCGTCGCCGCTACTGAAAGATACACGATGTATTCCATGTGTCCTAGCTTCGTCAATATCTACAAGACGACTCCCATGTCATTGATTGTGGAGAGTTAGATATCGAAGGTGATGTGACCTTCATAGAACGACCAATCAGGATCGAGGATCGTAAGGATAAATTGCTCTGTGGATGAACCATCACCTTGGTTCGTGTGTTGTGGAGACATGGTGGGCTCGAAGAGAGCACATGGGATTGGGAGGCCCAGTTACGTGTTGAGTACCCAGAGCTGTTTTGACTTTATGATCTATTCAGTTCCTTGTGGTGTTGTACCTTGTGCTTTAATATATATATGGAATACTTGTGCATTATTCCCTGTTCTGTGTGTGTGGGCACGAATGTGTATTATGGGAAACCTAACTGCATATCAGGATGCATTAATGTGGATGTGATTGAACCCGTGCGGGCGAGTCAGTGCAGCCCAAAGCGGAAAATATCCTGACATGTAGGAGGGGACTCCCTAACTCATATGTTGGACAGTGTATGTGTTCCTGGATGTAGGGGGTTCTATTCCTACTTTCAAATAGAGTGTTTTTTCCCATGAGAAGTATCATTAGAGGGTGGTTGTTTGGACCCCACTCTTCTACATTTTGGTTTGATCTTATATTCTCATGGGTGAGAATAGTTTGAGATGTATCTGATGTAATGGCCCGGGTTTTGGGGTCCATTACAATGTCAAAATTTGATGTTGGGTGTTCTGGGTAGCCTGGGAATCTCAAAACAGTAGGCCTACAGGTAGCCATAGCCTAGTGGTAGAAGTCCTACCTGTTGCACGATCTACCAGTGGACGCAGCCTACCAGTACCTCTATCTACCGGTAGCTCGGTCTAGCAATAGCCGCAGCCTACCAGTAGCTCCAGCATACCCTCACGAGTTTTTCTAGTAGTGCCTCCCTTTTCGCAAATGGGGTTTTTAACCCTATTTTGACCCATCTAAGCTTGTTTTAGAGCCCAGTAATGCCCATAAATGACATTTAATTAAATATTTAATGAGTCGAACTGGTGTGTGTGTCGGTTTAAACTGCGAGGACCCATTAATGACGTATGTGGTGTCTCAACTGTGTGGTCAACCCATGACCCCACTCTTTACACGATTTTTCATTCTTATCTCAAATGTCCCCATCCTTATAAACTAAAAGGGTTCTCCCTAGGTTTCTTTTCTTGATCACCCTGTTTTGGAGTACCCTTCATTCAGATGATAAAATTTTCATTCGGATAAGCCACATCGCTCTCGGTGAAGTTCCTCGCCCTGGGCTTAGCGTCGACTATTGATAACAAGTAGGGAATTTCTCCTTCGTCTCTCCAATTTTTTGTATCATGTGGTATGGGAATGATTTTGTTTCTTTAGAATTGGATAAAACTGAACCTTAATGAAGATAATGTATGAAATCTAAGAAGGGGGAGGGTTTTTATCGATGATGCTACTTTGTTTTATAATCTTCCATAATTTTATGATTCCAGAATTGTGCGGTCTTACGCCTTCTAAAAATCATGGTCGTTGGGGGTCTTTCTATGTGCACTAATGAACCCTTGAATCTGGTGATGTTTAATGGATTTTTTTGTGGTTGTGAACCCTTACTGTGAAAAGTAAATCGGTTAATTACTGACATTCGGCTAAAAAAATTGAAAGCACCATGATCAACTCCCTTCTGTGATAACCCTGGTTAAAGTACATTGAATTTGAAAATCATGGAGTGTGTGAAATATTATAAATGTCATAATACCAACAAGGGCCTACTTTGTGTTTATGGTAGTGGGTTTCCCTTTTCTTTTCACTCACAGGCTGATTGCTGGGTGATGTGGGTGGGGGTGGGACCCCCTGTTATTATACTCTCAGGGGTTGCGAATTGAGGATGGGATTCCTTATTGTATCACGAATTGGGGTGGAATCCTCTATTGTTGAGAAACCCTCTTGGCTTCTGGATTTTGGATATGGGGCTATATCTTGGGTTTTTCTTTAGTTGTGGTGGCTTTATGAGAGAACCGGGTGTCTGAGATATGGTTGATGCTTGAATGTTTATTTCCACGTGACTTCTTCCTATGATTACAATTTTCCCAAGTATGTGCATAAACGTAATCAAATATTATTATAGAACATGTAAACCATGATGGGACAAATGGGTATTGGTTTGGTGTGGGTTGTGACTTGGAAATGGTGTTGTTTGCATTATTTATGCAGGCTGAACAAAAACCTAAACTTTGGGTGAGTGCTTGTTACCTATACATATACTTGTAGTTTTTTGTTTCTTATTCGTACCCCACCAAAGTTGATCACTTAGTGCCGAACACCCCCATTTAATGGGGGAGGGTGTTTTAACCAACACGACTATTAGTGGCTGGTTATTAGATCCTTTTCTGATCCCTTTCCCGAATAGCCCAAGTGCCATCGGGTAGGCTGTGATAGCCTGAAGTCCATTATTATCCCAAGAACCTTCAGGCGGGGTAGTGTGGTGGTTACATCCCAAGTGTGTGCGGGAAGGTGGTATTACCAAGTGTCTTCATGATGTGGCCCAGGAGTCTTCGGGTTTGGTAGTGGATCCTTTGGCCTAGGTGTCTTAAGGTGTGGTGGTTGTTGTTTTGGCCTAGGTGTTTGTAGGCCGGGTTAGGTGTGATAGTTTTGGCCCATGTGTTTTCGGTTAGGGCTTGGTAGTGGGACTACGTGAGGTTGTGGACCAAGTGTGTGCGGGTGGGGTGTGGCAATGGGACTACAGTGAGAATTACGGGATTGGTTCGATGCGTAGGATGTCTTCAATAACTTGTGGGAAAGTGGCATGGGGTACCCAAACATCGATGTGCTATTATTAGATATTACTTGACTTGAATTATTTGGGGAGTGTGCCATGATGAGGCCAGGGTGGATATTTTACCTTGTTTGGGGTTTGGTTTACTCTTTTTTTCTCACGGGACTTTAGCACGTTCCACTACTTGTGCATGAGAGTCTTTGGTTTTCCCTACATATTATACTTGTATGCTCACCGTAAGTATATAAAACTGCTTTCAGGTTCCCAGGAGGACTTTGGGGATTGCGTGGGACCATAATAGCGCGAGACCTTTGGGATAGTTGCAGTTTCTGTTTTTCTTTATTTGGTACTTTACCTTGTGGTAATTTTTGTACTTGTGGTATTTACTTTAGGAACATGCATATGGGAATGGTTGTTCTTGGTTTTACTTTTACTTTCCTCTTTTGGTGTTGTTGGGATTTACCATCTTATCTCATGATCCTATTAAAAGAAAAAAAGGGTAATGCCTTCCATTTAGTGAGTGATTCTATACCCTTGGCGTTGTTCGCCACTCCGAGACCAATTGAAGGCGGGTTTTGGGGGTCATTATCTGTCCTTCAAATTGAAGAAGGAAGAGCCTGACAATATGATAACCCTTCTTTACTTATGGTGAAGGCAGGTCGTGACAATCCATGAATTATGATTATGTTATATTTTATATTATTTACACTTTATTATATTTCCATGATCTTATTATTCCATTTTATAGAAGTTATTATCCTATGTGATTCTTCCAAGCCCTTCCGTTTTATGATATCGTTTTATGTTTTCTGACTAACGTATAATCCTTAGTTATCATGTTAATTATTTTACTATTGTTTATAGTTCACCACACTCACTTATACATTTAATAGGTTATAATATGTAGTTTTAAGAGTTAAAATGAATTTATTATCACATTATAGATAATAAAATAGTGTGTTTGTGGTTTAGTTACTTTATGATGTATTATTAACCATATTTTTAAAATACCACATTCCTCTAGATTTTTGGTTGTATTTACTGGATATTTTTGTTAAAAAACATGAAACTCAATGAGTAAAATGTATTGGTCACTATAATGAAGTGTTTCCATATTTAAAATATTTTTATTTTTATATGTACATGTATTATTCAAGGAACATTACCACATTTATTAGTAGTTTTCTTTTGTAAATGTTGTACTACAAGTGTTTCCATATTTAAAATATTTTTATTTTTATATGTACATGTATTATTCTAGGAACATTACCACATTTATTAGTTATTTTTAAAATGGTGGTTTCAATGGAAATTGTTCCTGTGGGATATGGTTTATATAATCATTTATAGCATACGGTCTCTGATAATTAATGGGAATGTGTTGATGGGCTGTGGAACAATTTATGGGTTTTTGATAATCTTGGATGGGTAGTTAGATCACCCATTTCCAAAGTATGATTTTTAGATTCTTATAATTACAACATGTATTATTAAAAGATATCTCTAAAAATGATAAATTATGTTTTTAAATATAATATCAGAATACATAATAAATTTCATGCACAATGAAATATATTTATGTACTTATATAAGAGTGAATTATTATTTCGTAAAATTCATTTTTTTCATTTTTATGCTATATTATTTATGTTAAAAGCTCAACCAATGATAAAAAATTCCCAATGAATAATTATCATAAGAAAAGTAAAAAATAATATATCGAACACTTGAACCATAAAAACTATATGCCGAACTATCATCAATGAACTAGATAAAGCTTGAAAAGCCCCATGAAAATAATAACCTCTAGAATTAATGGTTGACAATGAGGTAGTTTCATAGGATCTTGGATATCATGATATAATTAATACATTCTAATGTTTGAACAACAATGTTGATAGGTGGAATAAGTAGCAACAACACTTAAGGCAAATAATCATTGATGTTGAGGGAATAATAACTAAAAAACATTGAAAGAATAATTAGTATCTTGGGAAAAATAATATAAATGATAAAATATAAAGGTAATGATAATATTAAATGAGAATGGAGACCGAATTCTAGAGAAGTGTTCTTGTATAAATACTACCAAATAATTCCATTGAAGAATTCCATTATAAGTAGAAAAAATGTGAATGATCTCTTTTGCTGGGTGATTTATAGATCTCCACAACATAAAAAATCATTGAATTAATATAAAGGGGCGATATTGAATGAATGTGAAAATCTCAAAATATCAGTAGATGCTATGAATATATTCAACCAATGAATAATACTCTATAGATCTAAGAATACCAGATGTACATCATATTTCGTCTATAGATAAATAGTTGAAAAACCCCCAATGAATCCGAACCATGTTTCCATAACAATGGTCTATATTCTTAGGGGAAAAAATATACATGTCTAGACAGTGGTTAAAGATGTCGATGGTTCCATGACGGGATAAATTACTATACCATGTTTATGGGATGATCCATTGACCTCTCAAGGGGAATAACCTCTTGAAGGATAACCATAACTTTGATCTAGCCACACATGATCCAACTCATATAAGGAAATAACCCCTTAAAATGTAAATAATGATTTTTATTTCATACTGTTTTATTATTATTTATGTATTAATAACTATTTTTTCAATTATGAAATATCATATTTATAAATTTTGGAATGTAATTTTAATATCAATTTAATTGAAACTTCATATGGTTATATATCTATTATACAATACTATTATATATGATGTCTATTCTCCCAGTGACTATATACTCAATGACTATATAATTAAAGGTTATATAAGGGAAAATACTACTACAGACTCTGTGATATTCCATACGAGCATTTATCAGTTCTAGATAAAACTTCTAATTAAGGTGATAACTTTATCTGATGTTTCTGAAATTTAGGAAAATGGACACTTTTATCAATGTGAAAAAAATCACTAATAAAACATCCACCTTCATGTGATTTTTCTTCAATATAATAAATAAATATTTTTAATCATTTTCAGCACACATAGTGGGTGCAGTTTTATAGTGATGTTTTAGCGATGATAGAATGTATATTTCAAAAAATTAATTTTCTCATTAATAATACATTATTAAGATATTCATATTTTTATATTCATTCAAATATAATATATTTTTTAAAATATGACTTATATAACACTAAATATATATTTATACTAAATATATAATATATTTATTGTAATATGGGTTATAAAATAACTTTAAATTAATATTAATAATGAGTTTTCTTATTATTGTGGAGTAATTTTTACGTAAACAAATTGATGATAGAAAAATTCAATAAATTAATGAATCATCTAAAATATGTTGATTACATGAATTTCACAACAAAAATACATAATTTTTCAACCCGATTAACATTTTATCTATACAACATATCAAATAGAATCTTGATAAAAGGAATATTATGTAGTGATTTGAGAAAACATCCATCAAGGATTCTATAATGATAAAAAGGCATGGAAGGAATCCACAACTAATTTTATTGTTGGGGACACTGATTTTTTAACATTTGATGGAACTTTAGCCTCACTTATGGGGATCTTATAATAAATTTTCAGTGGATATTTAATATTTTACAACGGAAAGTTTTATCATTTTAACTCCTAAAATATATTTAAATTTAAATATATAAACCATAGGGAAGAATTCATTTATTATCCATTTTCATTGTAAAAAACATTAAATTTGTTTTATATATTTAATTATGTATGATTTTTTTATTTTTCATAATAACTTATAATCTTATACATAGACAAATATATATGTTGGTTTATGTACATGTGAAAATATTGGGTAAATACATTATATAAATATATTTATGAAAATATAACCATAAATTTATAATATAAATATATATAAGTGTATATAAAAAACATGAATGTTATTTAATAAAAAATATTATAAAAATATATTGTGCAAACATATTTTAGTAAATTTACATTTAACAATGACATAATAAAAAAATATATCTATGTATACAATTATTTGTTAATATATATAAATTATACGTATATATATAAATAAAAATTTTGAAAAATTTATTTAAAAATTGTTATATAATTATATATAATAATATAATCAAATTAATATATAAAAAATATGTCTAAAAATATATATATTGAAAAAAATGTATCATAAATTAAGGGAAAAAATTGGATAATACAATTGTAATGTTGGTCAATGTATACAAAGATGTTTTTAGTTCGATTACTTTTAGGTGTAAGTTGGTGAGATGGGTATATAGTGCTGATAAATTGAATTTAAAAAGAAAAAGTAAATTTTTTGTGGTGTATAATTTTCAAAAAAAAATTTGTAGGGTTTTGGTAAAGTGGTTTTGAGGTCAAGACAGATTAAATATAGTTTTTAGTTTATGTGTGTATTTTTTACCTGGATAAAGGAAACCATTATCAGTAGTAAGAAAATATATAAAATTATCCTTTATTTGAAATATTTTTCAAATTGATAACGTATTAGGGATTTTTATGATTTTTATCATTATAATGCTTTTCAAACCTGAAAAATAATATTTTACTCATTGAAAAAGGCTGAAAGAATTGTAGTGAACCTTACAATATTTTATTTATTTATATTCATTTGAAAAAATATCTAAAATATTACACATATCATGAAAAATATTCATTCTCAACTAAAACATTATATCATATTTCAAACATTTTTCATTCATATTAAATTGATTATAGTGGATTTGTTATTTTAATAAAAATATGAACCATTATATTTCTATACTGTAGTCATGATATTCCTTTTGTACTTATTTTATATTATTATTTATCAAAATAATTTTGAAGTTTTAACATCAATTTTTTATTTTTTATTATGAAATTATAAAATAGTTTTTTTCATTCTTTTATAATTATTTATCACTATAGATAATGATGTTATAAATAATTTATTTAACGGTGAGGGAAAATTTTATTTGTTACTCTTGGACATTTATTTGATTTTAGCCTTTAAAAATCATATTCATTACAGTAGTCAATAATTTTTCAATCACATTATTCTATTTTACAAATGATTTATGTTCGACAATGTATTTATACTTCCATTAATGTTAGAAAAACATACAATAATGTGGGGTGATATTCCATCTTTCAAAACTTCTTTGAGTACTACTTCAAACATATTATCATTTTCAGTCTTTCTCTACTTCACATATTTTTAAAAAAAAATTATTGTTGTTTTTTTCTTCATCCCCATTATATATTCAATATATATGGATAGTCATATTATTCACAAAAAATAGAATATGTATCCTAAATTTGGAGACTATCTACCCCATTATCTATAATAACATACCTTTTAAAATTTTGCAGTCATCATTTTATGAGTAATACTAAGCCTCCATGATGAAAAACGATATCATTTTTGTTATAACAAGTATTAAAATAATAATTTACATTGAGAACCACTACCTTGAATATTAATATCATTACATTTTTTTTTCTATAATCAATTTCATGTAATTATTCTTATATATAAATACAATAATATTTTAATATTTGACTATGGTTTCTATACAAAGAACTTGCAATTCATGATGAATTATAGAAAGTATCACTTTCTCCCTAACCAAAACATACATTTAAAATAAACCAATAATTTTATTTTGTGTCAAAAGTTCATTATAGACATTCCAATTTATCTAAACCTTTATTTCACTATATGCCAATCTATATTTTCCATATGAGTAATATTAGTTCTTTTGTAAAAATATATACATTTATTTAGGGATTCTCTATCCTTCTCATTTAATTTCCATTCCGATATACTAAAAAAATAAGGTATTATTGATAAAAACATCACCTTTTGAAAAATTTATGTTGTTTTTGAAATGATTCTACAATTTTCTACTACAATACACCTCATTGAAATTAAGACCCTGATTCCAATTAGTTTTTTAATTCAGAATATATGTAATTTAATAAATTACTATACTTCATAATTTGAGAAACAATTTCCACCTTCCATTAATAATAAATTGTTTGAAACATTAGAATTTCATTATAATAATTTATTCTCTTAATTTATGACTACTTTTGATGTAATTCTAACTTATAATCTAAAAAATTTAATTACATGATTCCTTTTAACATAAATTTCTTCTAACACAACATCCAACTCAATTTTTTTGTCTGATTCCACAATTATTATCATCATCATCTTCTTCAATATCATTCTCATTACATGGTTTAATGATAATAACTAATATAGGATTATATCCTTTAACTCTATAGTATTTTATTTCTTCGTATTAAGGCTACTCATAAGGATAGAAATAATTATAAAAGTAATACATTAAGATTAACATACTATCTAGTTATATTATTTGTTATCTCATTACAAGATTTTCTTTTTGATTCCACCTATTAATATTAATTTCATTTTTTTAAATTTTTTTTTTCTTAATTGACCCACATTTAAATAATATAACTAGTTTTTTATATATTTCCCAATTCCTTAATAGATAATTGATTTTAAAAAATCCATTATCTAATCGAAATGATTATCTATGTGATCTTAATTAATTGATTTATTGTTTATTTGCAATTCATATAATTTAACACATTATATTTTTATATTGATAGTATTTTAAATTAATAGAATCTTTTATATAACATGGGTTCATTGATGGTCATTAAGATATATATATATATATCCTTCATTATGAAATATATTTCACATTTTTGTGAATGTGAAGAGTTTTTAATAAACAATTCATGATTCTCGTAACATTAATGACCTCATCTAAGCGATAAATTTTTATAAAAAATATGATGATTCAAATAAATAAATATGTTTAAAATTAATAGTCCTTAATTATGAGATCCATGATCATTAGAATAAGAATATTTATGTTTTCCATATTTTCAAATGACTTACTTTCTAATTTGTTTATCAACTTCTTCCACATAACATTCATGATTTTTAATCCCATTTATTATTTATACATTATTTTTAGTAGTTATTAATATAAATCATTTATCTACATATAATTCATAACAATAAATCTATAATTATTCTCTAAAAATTATCTTATTAGTATATCTTAATCTTTAATAGAATGTATGAATAAATAATAGGATTTTAAGAATATTAATTTGTTGTAAAAAATTATTTAGTTCTTACATAATTTAATATTATGAACATTAGTGATATGAATTAATTTATTATTATATTATGAATATATATTCAATAACATATATTGAAAATCATTTAATAGAATACCTTATATATGATACCTTTTTTGTATAAAATAGAAGATATCCTAAAGAAAGGGTGAATAAAGGTGTAATAATCCTAACATGGATACCTAAACCACGTTTGAGATTGATCGTCATAGTCCATAAGAGCATTCACCAATCCATAGGTGATATAAACTAGAGATTGTGTCACATTTTATATTAATAAAATGAATTATAATATTTCATTAAAATAATAAATTATTACTATGTTCTTAAAAGAACATATCCTGAAAAATATATATATTAGATATTCACAAATGTTAGCATGAAAACTGATTACTATATTGAGTAACATGAACATAAAAATCATTTTGTTTAACTAAATATAATCGTAAATGATTAAAATATTCACCTTTATATTAATTTATAATAAACATACAATGAATTTGATAAATATAGAACAATGTTGAAAAATAATAAAAATATACATGGTAGTCGTGAATAAACATCGATAAAAATTTAAAATTTGATGAAAATTTTTGATATGAACATGGAGTCATACATCAATACATCATGAAAATATAATACACATGTCCTAACTATTTCAGAACATGTCTGAAGAGTATCTTTCAACTAGATATGCACCTATTTGTACTAAAAATAAACAAGGGAAACCCCCTTCCTGCTAGAGTGCACAAATTAGATGTTAGCATAATGCTTTATATGTCATCCATCATTGTTTTCTCAACTCAAAAAAGAGAATAATTCCAAGAATGAATGACTATTTATAAACATTTATATAAATGTATAATAAATGTTTCATTACAAAAATCATCAATACAAGGAATAAATGGGACAATCTATTGCTTATATAATAATTTAAACTATATCAAATAATCCCTATAATATGACATTCATTATGAGAAATACTTACTCTATGTATACACTTAGAATCTATTTAGTTACTCTGTATTGGAAACATATTTCTACTCCCATATCGAATGTTATGAAATAAAATTCATGGTGTAATAACCATCCCATTTTTGAAAGGAATTGGTGTATATTAATAACGAGATATCTTAATGCCTATCAAAAAAGGGGAGGTGATATATTAATTAATATAGTTTCTATCATGTCACATTTTATCAACCTATTCATGTACATGATGAATACTTCAACATGTATTAAATAAATATTATACCTATTTTCTAAGGACAATATATATAACCATTAATCATTATCAACACATATCAAAATGGTAGCCAACCTCATTTTTAAATAAGTTACTACAACAATCAAATTCACAACATAACATTTAATAGACATGATCTTATATAAAATTACACCCAATGAGGTAGAAATCAATTTTATATTTAAGTGGAGAAAAACTAAAAAGAAAATAAAATATATAATACAACATAAATAATAATTATTCACATATATAAAAATCCAATCATTGGTAAATTATGGAATAACATATAAATTACAACAAATAAATAAACATATAAACAATATTTAATACACCAGAAAATACCAATTTAAGGTTCACTAATATCATATTAAACAATATACTAAATAGGGGAAAGGATGAAATATGTCTTTATAATTATAAAATAACTCATATTACTAAATAAAGAAACAAGAAAACCCAATGCATAGTCACATTAACCAAACCTAGTTATAAGGCATCATTCAAGAAAATTCTAAGATGTAATTAAAAAAAATTAAAATTCTATATTTAAAAAGTTCTTTCCACATTCAAAATCTATTTAAGATACAAATTTTTATGGATGAGTTCTCATTAAAATTTAATATTCACATGTATTACTCATATTTAAAGAAATAAAAGTCTTTCAATTTTGTCCTTTAATATCTAAAATTAATAAATCTAATTCTAATGAAAAATGTACTTCAATAAAATGGGATAAAGAATGGGATTTCAGAAATTTATAGCTCCATGAAAGAAAATATATAATTAAATTATAAATAGAAGTACCCAAACCATGGTAATTTATTTATGAAAATATACACAATTTTATTCATATATATTTAATTTTTTATTATATTTAAAAAAACTATTTAATGGAACTATAAAATATGAATAACTAAATAATTCATTCCCACTTAATGAACCAAGCCATCATATAGTCAATAATGAAATATTATAATCTTGGTTAATTGAATATAATTGACTTATAATTCATTTAGGTTATTGTGGAATGAATTGATGTTTTGATAAAAAATATATTAAAATGAATAAAATGGAATTCTTAGAAAATTAAAATTTTTCTAGATTTATTTTTATAAATCACATCATATTTTTCAAAAAATGAAATAAAACTATATAACATGAATAAAAAATATTATTTTCCATTAATAACCAGAAATATCAACTTAATATAACACATTTTTTAATTAAAAAATATATGTCCATGTGGAATAACAAAATAACTATAAAAATGATGACCCATTACATGTGTTGGAAGCTAAATAAAATTTTGAATAGGATTTTAGATAGGAAAATTTATAACATAAAATATTTAAAAAATAAAAAATACATATCTAAAATTAAATTTTATAAAAAATCTATATATCATCTCATTAAATTTTATATATTACCCAATAATTAAATTATAAAACATCCCCTCTGAAAAAGATAATAAAAAAAGATGCATTACTAACTTCTTAATTCTATAAGAAAACACATTGGAATTTAATAAATGTAAAAAAGAAAAAACTAAAATTTCAATATCCATAACAATACCAATTATAAGGAAATATTAACATAAATGATAAAAATGATTCTAAAGATAATCTATTCACGATATTTTAAATTATGGGGTTTTATGGTTGAAAAGAATTAAAACATAATATATTCTCATATTAAATACCAAAAAAATTCACTCACATTAATATATCAAAATATTATATAAAAAAATATATTAAGGTTTTTTAAATTATATTTCTATACTTTATTTTACTTTATAAAACATGGGATAGTCATGACCCATGTATTAAAAATAAACCACACACATTTTTGAGACTATATTCTAAAATGAATCAAATATACATAAAATTAAAACATATAACCAATTATTACACATTAATAAACTGCCTTATTTCCATAATGACTATGAGAAATAAATCCTATTTTGTATTCTCTTAAAATACACTCAACATTATAATGATCAAATATACTAATTTATTTCAACAAACATTATATAATTTGAACCAATAATCACGAATACCATAAAATAAATTTCACAAATCCCAAAATTTATAATAAAATAAACCATAAGTAATCAATTCATGTATTCATTCATTAACGTAGAGTGGTTTACTATCTAATCCATGAAGGTATTTCCTAATATCTGAATTAAATTACTTAAAAAACCCCAACAACCTTTTTAGAAATTAGAATAGAAAGGAAATAGATAATGAATATGATAAGTTAAGAGGATGTTTTACTTAATTATGGGGGTGAAAATACACTGTTTTATTCCATTAATGTTGTTTCAATATATATATTAAAATATTTCAAAGAGGATATATATACATGTGGATAAATGGAATGAAATTAGACATAGTATTCCCCAAATTAAGAATCGAATTTTTAATGGAAAATAAAAAATTAATATTATTTTAAAATAAATTTATACTTGGTTTATCTACTTTATGGTGCATAGAAATGTTAAATCTAGTGGATCCATCTGACCTCCACCAATCTGCCTTTCCTCACAATGTACTTGGTGATATGTTATTGGGTACCCGGTTCCACCAAAAGTCAAAAATTCATATGTACCGTCTATTTATCTGATCAAAACTTCCATGGATCATCTAAAATCATAAAGTTAAAAAACATCATCCATGATGTCCAATATTCATAAATTAATCCTAAAAACAGCCCTAACTGCATATCTATATTTTTAAATAGTTTATCACTTTCCATTCTTATTTACCATGAATAAAATTAAAATATACTTTAAATTTACCCATAAGGACATGCATCACTAAACCCTACCCACCATATTGATTTTTTTATATCTAAAAATGAATTTGAATCTATTACAAAATTTTACTACGACATATAATATAAAATTCATAACTAATCCTTTAATATATTTACGGAGATATAGTCACATTTCTTAGGCATGAGTCCTAAAATTAATTATGACTTATAGATACCCAACCATTATAAAATTAAAATACATGAAAACATATTTATACACAACAAAATTTTCAAAAACATCATAAATAATCTCATGGTACTCCCAACATAATAATTACATATGGTTTTATCAGGAATAACCTAGCACTACATTCATTTTTTATCAAAATGTTCCCTCATCAATATAGTTTTATTATAAATCAAAATAATTTTTTAATGACATTTGAAATTCATTAACAAGATACTAACTTTCAAAATATCTTCTCATGGTACAGATCTTATATGACAAAACACTTTCTTTGTCTACATTACAAAAATAACCATTTTCGAGTTACCATTGAATTTTAAGACCACATTCTTTTTAATATATATGTTTTAAAACCCATTTTAACAAATTTGATAATTTTAAGATGTATCTCCTAGAAAATAATTTATGATGACAAAGAATTCCTATAATCATGAAGTGAAAGTAGAAATTAGAATTCATCAGAACATGATTTCAAAATAATTTTAATAGTAAATAACTAAACATAGAACATGTAACATAAATATAAATAAAATTTATATATAAAAAGTAATTATAAATGTCTGACTACATAATAGATAATCAATATTATCATAAACAAAATATGGGTAAATTTAATAAATTTAATAGAACCCCTTAAATTATTTATGAAGTTAATGATTAATTTTTAATTTTCCATTTTTATTGAAAGTCACTAAAATATAAATATTTAAAATAAATAAAATGGATATTTCCAAATTTATAGAAATATATTCATACATTAAAACATAATAAAATGGTGGAAGCAGAAAGAAATCATTAAATCTAAAAAACCCCATGTATATGAAACTGGGAAAAGATAAACTGTAAATAAAATAATATACTTATAGTTTAGTACACACCAGGGAGAAATAACATTAATTATATATGTGATTCATTTAGATTTCCTGAGAAGAAAAACCATCCATCCTCTATAGAGTATACATTGGTTCTGAATCACATGCAGAAAATATGGGATCCCATTATGTTCCACGATGTGAAATAACCTTGGTATGCTATAAAACAAGAATAGATTGATAAGTGCTATATAGAGTCCCAACCAGCCTTCGACAAACATAATTTCACTGTAATAAAGTGGATATATATGTCCATTGAGGTTGATATTTAGTGACCCATGCATTAACACTTGTATTATAACACACGAGTCAATTATTTTTCCTTACATCTCATGAATGGTGTAACTACCTCACATTACAAAGTCCTGTAACCATCTATAAATGATACATTTTTGGATGATTCTTATTAATAATAACTATTAATGTGTATTTACCTATATATACAAAATAAATCTTAGTATATGATTCATTGTAATGGAGTATCATGTAATCCAATTCCATGACCATAGGAAAATTCCAAATTGATTGATATAATTTCATGGGTTTCCCTAATTATGGGGCACAAAATCTAATTAAATTCCTACCTTATGACTTCCCCAATCATAGAATATTGAAATAATGGAAATAATAAATAAAAAATAAATCATTCATATTTTGTTATATTATTTATTTCCATAAATATTATATTTTCAATGTGGATTTTTTACACATAAGAAATTAACTCTATACATTACAACAATCAATAACAAAGGGTATAACATATGATTAAGAATCATATAAAAAAATTTAGGGAATATATCGACATCAATAACCCACATAAAATAAATCATATGAGACCTTATTCTATTCATATTTATATCATATCATATATAATAGTTCTTGAAATCATTTCAAAAACTTTTTTGGATGTCTTAAAAATTAATTTCAAAATCTATCATAACGATTACAGATAGAAAATTAAGTTTGTATTACAAGATAAGAAATAAATACAAGGAGGATTAAAGGTTGTTTGAAATAAAAGAGGCCAAAAGTCTTTATCCAAAACTAAATTAACTTCTAGGGGAAAATACCCTAATGAATAAAAATATAGAGATTATTAGATATTATTATTTTTGAATCTAGCAAGTCTGCATCATTTATTATCTTATGCTAGGTATGTTGGATAAAAATATTCTAGAGTATAATATTTTTCAACTCCTAAATGATATAAAAAATGGAACAATGATATTTAGTTGAACCAAAGATTAAAATTACGATCATTATTGAAATGAAATATTCTATTTTGTGATAAAAATCAATATATAAGTATATCAAAAAACTATTAACAACGGGTCTACATTTTTCATAGAGATAATTTCATTCATTATATAAAAACTATATTAAAATACCAATAAATCCATTGTAGTCACTCATAATTCAACCATAGAGTATAATTCCATAATAAAATGAGTTATTAAATCTGAATTTCAATCCTGGAGAAGTAGGATACCAGTTGACATAGTGTCTTGTGTAGCTCCCATCTACAGTTTTATTGGATTTAAAACTAACTTATTAATTCCACATACAATTACCATTATATAAATATGTTTTTTCTAAATTAAAATGATCACAATATGATAAATTATGTAGGTATTATGATACTTTTTATAGAACCAATAATATTTGGGAGATACCAAAAAAGGAAAAAAACACAATTCAGAACATCTTTACAAAAAAAGTACAAGACATGAGGAGAAGTATTCACATTCAATTAATGTTTATTGGGAATAATAAAAAGAATCTAAGGAAGGATATATACCAATTTATTACCCTAGATATGACCATAATAAATATGTATATCCACCAATTATAATTTTCAAACTCATAATTTTGAGTATTACAATAGTTTAACTTCAAAGGTAGTTAAAGAATTTTTTAGGAAATAAAATATTTGTGGAAATTGCATGATGTAGTCGGTGATAAAGAAGAATGATTAAATTTCCCATAAATTATTTAATCTATAAAAACATTCCACAATGTTTATCCCCATGAGAGGAAAAAATAATATTATGAAAACTGTTGGTACTGCAGAAATCCATTATTAGTGTAATGAGGAAGCAATGATTCTCATCTTCATCTGGAGTAATGTAGTTAAATATAGGCATATGAACATATAATATAAACATATTTGATATTATTGGAAACTACTTGTTCTATTTAAACCTAATAACTAATGAGGGACAATTTGTAAGGTAAAGTATATTCCCTTACTAATTTATCATTCCTAAAAACAACTCTTTAGCCATCTATCAACCATGATTTATTGAGAAGGATGTGGAGAGGAAAAAGGATATTATTTCATAATGTATATAAAATATGGGTCTTTCAAGATAGATTCATTTTTATATTTTTACATTATCCTTGAAAATATTTCTTATATGGAGTCTCCTTTGACTATTTGACATTTAAAATTATCATCTATATATTTTATCAAACAACAAATTTCATTAATTATATGAATCCTTCATCAAAGGGTTTTTATATATTATGATAAATGTTCCAATGTCTTCTAAAATCAATAAAATATCGCCATAGGAAGTTATAAATTCAATTTTTAGGGAGAAAAATTAAAAATTATATAATAATAATAATTTATATTACATTCATTGGAATATAGTTTAGAACTAAATTAATAAAAATCATTTTCCTGCCAAGGAGAGTAGCTGACTCTTATAATTTTTTATAATACTCAATATTTTTTCCACCATGTTTTCAAAATGGTATATTTTAATTCCTGTGATATAATGATAATTGTTGATATGAATCATTAAGAATTTTCTTAAAAACCTACCCCAGTTCTAAATCTAAATGATGTGACTATCTGAATAAGATTTGGAAAATCATTCGGCACTCATTGAGAAGATAACACACTGATGATTCAATTTTTTTAATCCCTTATTAATTTTTCTGAAATTTATAATATAACATCATTTCACATTTAAAAATATAATATCATATGTGTAATTTATGGACGAGATACTGGAGTGCAATACCACAAATTACAGGGATTAATCCATTCCATTTAGAGTGAATAACAAATAATTCATCATTAAAAATACTATTTTATAAAAAAAATATATTAAAAGATATGAAATCACATAAATGACTACCTTTACATGATTGGAGTAATCCATATTTACATTCCATCAATGAGACTGAGAACTAAGGAGAGCATATGTAGTGGAAGAAAAAATAACCAAAACACTCAAAAAATAATCAATTGAATAAGATATTTAGAATAATGTTTCATCATATTGTATCATAGGTCATATATATGTCTAATAATAATATAATATCTCAAAAAATCCCTTCTTATTGTTTTCATGAACTATATAAAAATATAATTCAATAGCACCATAAATATTTTGATTACCGAAAAAGATGTGTCTTTTATATATGACCAGCTATGGGGAATATAAGAAACTCTATCAAATATATTTTTATTAATTAAATTATATGTCTACATTAAAAATAAAATGTGACATAATTTTTCCCAATATATGGTTTAATTCTCATTAATTGTAACAATAACAATTCTTTCATAAGTGGGTCTCAAAATATCGCCAACTGAAAATAATATCAATTTTTTATAAGATCCTTTTTGATAAATTAATTATCAACAATAATGAAGTTACATGGAAAACTACTCAGGATAAAAAATATATCCAGTATAAATAATAAAATTGAATATAAATTTCCTTAGTGTGAGGTGATTTCTAAAGATAGGCACTAATTTTCTCATTAATGACTAATGTAAAAAAGATTATGAGATAATTATTTATAGCAATACATATATATCTATCTTGGTTTTATAAACTATATCCAGTTAGAATATTAAAAAATCAGTTCTCTACCAATAGACAAGATACACTATAGTCACTATGGTTTATACCATCCTATATTAGTAATTTGGGGGTACCACTAAACCTTATTTTTTTATGAATGATTAAAAATATATAGTTTTTAAATATTCATATTCATGTAAATTAATATAATACCTTTTATGATCAGATCGTTTGACTTAAAATAAGTTGATATTATGTTCACTATATATGTTCATGTTAACAATAAATATATCCTCCCAAAATGTTTTGTATAAATTATTTTTCTGCAAGTAAATTTCACGTTCGAGATATTTTATTCCTAGAATTGAGGTTTCCAAATTATTAGATCATTACATAAAATATAATTTGTCATGGATATGATTCATATGAATTATATCTAAGGGTTATAACTACACTGAACTAGACCATGATTTATTTACCATAATTATAATGTATTTTATCTTGGTCTAAATATTTAAAATAAGAAAAGTATTAGGGTAACCACTAGAGCCTTATAAATTGATTAAGAGTGTTGAATGAGTTGACAGAGAAATTTTTATATAAGTGATAGTGGAATTAAAAAATCTAGATATGACTTCAATATTCAAAACTCAACAATGATGATGACATTATATTATTCATCTACTAGGTTTATTGTTTCAGTATGTAAAAATATCACTTATATAACCCAGATCCATCAATTAATTGGTGTTAAAAATTACGAAAAATTTTTATATCCCAATTGATGTAATTACATCGACCTATTTTATCTTATTAATAAAAAATTTAAATTTCCCATAAAGAAACCAATATTTAGAAGAAATGTTAATGGAAAATAGGACACTCTATAATGCGTCATAACCCCTTTCCTCATATTTAGAATATAAAAATAAATGAAAACAAAGAATGTTAGTTTATATTTTCTTAAAAATTAATGTTTTGTGGATAAAAATTAACTCTCTATACTTGAAAATTATCTTTATTGACAAAAATTAGGTGTTCATTTTTAAGGATGACATAAAGTATGTTCCTAATATAAATTTTTCAATCTGTATACTTAATATAATTGGATAGTGCGCTATAGTTTGGTTCAAAATTTTAAAATAGAGAGATTATAAAAATATTATATTATAATTATTTATAATAAATATTTTTAGGGAACACAAGCCCCTTGAAATTCTAAATAAATTCATATAACATTATTAAGAGTAATGTATAACCCAAAAAACCCTTCTATGGGTCCTTAAAATAGTAGGAATTAAACCTACAAAAATTGACGTTGAATTTAGTCTAGTGATCAAGAAACATGATTCCATGTTAGATTTTGAAACCTTATTAGAATTTCTATGTAACACCCCAAGATTTCATAGTGTGTTATTTCTTCAAAATAATTCAATAACTTGCACTACACGCAACACCGAGTTCAAGCGCACCATGACTTACCAAACAAGACGTTCAAAAAAGGTTATGAATAGTATTAACTAAATTTTAAACTTTATATAATCCTTATAATTTTAGAATCCATATTATGAGTTTCTTAGACATAATGTAAGAACATATTCATCTTCAGTATTGTAGTTTTAACAAATTTTAATAGTGAACCCTTTTTAAATAAAATATTTTAAACTTTTTGACTAAATGGGGACATCAAAAAATTTAAAATAAAACATCTCAATCTTCCACGGTACGCTTTCCTTTGAATAAAACAGTAGCGTGTGTTGTACGCAACTTCGAGTTTTAACACACACCACAACCGATCAAACTAGCCGTTATGAATAGTAATACTTAATTTTTTGAAATTATATATATTTTATATTTCAAAATGGACTTCATTTTTGGATTCGGAATATCAAATTTAGCCTAAGGTGAAATTTTGGTACTTTTCGGATAACTTTCATATTTTGATGAATAGTAAAAATTACTAAATTTTAATTAAAAACAACTTTTTTAATCAAAATAATTAATAGTGATAAATTATGAATTTTAGTGGTTTTAAAGTATATTTAGAATATATTTTTACCATTTAATATAATTTTGGTCATTGGACATAATTTTACAATTAAACAGAACATAAACAAGTGTCAATCTTTTGATAGTTATTATCTCTTAAAAACACAATTTTTGTTTTGATAGCGGGAATTAATTTTAAATTAATTTCTTCCACTTCTGTGTTTTGAATTTAGAAAAATGGATTCCATATTTGGAATCAGGATGTTCAAATTGTGTAAATAGGTAACTTTTATTTTTAGACATTTTGAATAATTACTGCGGTAAATATTTTATTTACCATGGTTAAGGGTAAATCCGGTAAATAAGGGTTAAAAAATAATATTATAATAATACTAAATTACCCTAAAACGTGTCTTAACCCTATTGGTTGATACATGGTCGACCGTGGGCATCTTTGGGTCAATTTTGGGACCCCATTGATCCACTTTTAAGTGATAATGACACTTTATTTTAATTAAGTTAAAATGAATACAAAAATGGCATAAGCTTACATCTTTTAAAAGAATAATTTTTACATAGGGTTATACATGTTGGATTTTCGATTATAAATATTCATTAGAAAGATAAAAAGATTTCCTACATAATTATATTTTATTTATAATTTTTAGACATCAAATAATTTAAATTATTAATGACACAATAATGATGCAATGTTTACCTCATTAATAAATCATTTAAATAAATAAGATTATAATGATTAAAATATTATCTAAAACCTGTCCAATTATTATTGGTTGATGTTATTTAGAATATGAGTCATCTTATCTTCGACCTCAATGATTTTTGGACCATTATAAACCGAATATAATTATATTATAAAGTAATACTTTCACTCTTTCCTAAAGAGCCCCTCCTCTCCCTTATAAAAGGAGACCACTTCTACTCATTCCTCACACCTCTCAAGCCACTTGGCTCGTCCAAACTCTGCCCAAATAAGCTCCCCACATCCCTCTCCTCCTCCTTGAAGCTTCCCCTTAGGAATAAAGCATTTCAAGAAGTCCTTTGGTTCCATCCAAAGTGAGTTACCTAAATTAAAGGTAACATTTTCTCTTAAATTATTTTCAATTATTTTGCTTCTCCAACACCCAAAATCTTTTTATTTCCTTTCTTTTGTGACAACACCAGTATCCAAAATATACTAGGATGTTGTTATAAGAAGGATTCAAACTACACATTCACACAACTCCATCTAATGGATGATGAACATAATGTTTCTGTGGATGGTAAACTAACGCCTCACGAAACGATGATTGTTCAAATACATCTTACCGCCTCTCATGGTGGCCATTAGGATGGAAGTGTAATTAAATATGATATTAATGATATATATTTTCTATATAAGCTTCTGTAATTCCATTTTATTTCATACAATTATTCGTTTCATGTTGTATATACATACGATAATTTCATTTGAGGAAGTGCGGACTACCGCCCCCTTAAAATGATATGACTCGTTCATACCACACATGGAACATATAAAGGATGGTGTTAATGAACTTAAGTAACATATATAAAATATTATATTTTACTGGAATAGTAATATACCAATGTATCATTTGGATTCGATTCTTTTAAAATAAAAATTAAATGGAAGTAGCATTCGTGCGTACGTACGGACTACCGTCTCCACGAACGCGATGAGATTCATTCTCCATCGTATCCATTCAAGTATAATTATCATTTGATGATTTAAAAATGATGTTTAAGGACTTGATACCATTCTGGATATGAATAATATACATCCCATTAATAACGAATATGGCTCACATAACAAAGAATATAAAGTAAAATGAACCCGTTAACACCTGAAATGACGATAATTCTAAGATATTATTAACAAATCAATGTTAAAAGATCATATATGATATCATATTAAAGTAAATGATTCTTGTATTATTCAATAACAATTATTTCACCATTATACAGGAGGTAAACCTACCATCGACCAAGGAAAAAGTACAAAGGAAGGGATTCTCTTTTCTCACTTTCAATTCCGTGAGATTTCCTTTGTTCGCTACTAAATTATTGAAAGTGGTGTATTGTGTACTTCCATTTGATATATATTATCATGATTCACATTATATTCATGTTATTCTGTAAATCATTTGGTGGTTATTAACTTTTGGCCATGCGACTCAGTTGATTAACGTGGTAAGGGGTTTCTTGTCTCACTTTTAATTCCGTGAGAATTCCATTGATCACCACTTAATTATTGCATGTGGTGTATGTGTACTACCCATGATTGTATTAATTGTGTAATATACTTTATTTTATGGGTATTTACATCATCATGGTATGATCTTTCTTTCATGGGTGTTTGTTTCTTAAGTTACCTAATCAATAAGGGAATTGGAGATTTCAATTTCCACTCATTTGGCTTTACGCATATTTCATTGATTATATTACCCCAAGATTATGTGTGGAATCACTATTCGTTTGATTATAATTTCCACTCCCCTTCCTGTGGATATACTTTTGATACACATAATCACTCCATTGAATATTCTCAAGTCATTGATATGAATTTGATAAGAGTAATTTTAACTCTTTCACCATTTGTTGAGTTAAACATCCAATTCGTTGGTGTTGTTTTTACAGGAATATGTGTGAATATACTTTGATTGTTTTACACTGAATATCCAATCATATTTAGTGTATTTATATTTTTCACACATAATTATGTTGTTGATTTATCCTTAACCTAAGGATATGGCCTTTATGAGAGATTTCATCTCAACTTACATTCCATTGAGACTTCTTTGTTGATATACACCAAATCACTTTTATGTGGTGTATATAATGTACTTTGACATATTATATCATGAATTCCCTTTTTTCTCATGATATTACAAAGTGTTGATTACCTCAATTATTTTCATTCAAGATTCTCTCTTTTGGTTAGAATCTCTAACTAAAATACCATTTTTAAATGTTTTAAAGACTTATTCATCTAAATCTTTCTCATTAATGTCCATGTTTTAAAAATGGGTTTAAGGATTTATTTATATGGACATTAAAGTTTAGAAATTAAAAATCCTTTTAAAAGGTTTCAAAGTGGTATGGGGCACTTTGATTCAAAAATCTATTTTAAAATGGCTTCTTGACAAATAGTGTGACTTTTAAATGTTTTCAAGAAAAGGGGGATATTTCTCTCAAATAGTTTTGATGATTATTTTCATCTATGTCAACATCCTTCATTATTCATGATTGAGGTTAATGTGATACAATACAATCTTCCATATTGTATCAAATGAGTTATATTTGATTGTGGATGTTCTATTTTTATACCATTCATGGTTTGTGGTTAAAGTATTGACATTTCGTATGCTAGTTTTAATACGAATGTTTATTTTATGCTTAAACCTATTCATATGAGGAATGCATTGGACTTAATAAGTGACGGGTGGAGCCTGCTATAGCTCCTCGATGCATCGGTAGGTCTCATGAGACAAACTAGTGTCTTGGCACAAGGCCTTGGAAAAATCTTATTTGTAGTCTTGGCACGAGGCCTTGGCTATGTGGTTATGATAGTCTGGCATTATGCATTCCATCATTATGAAAGTGGTTATTGATATTGCATGTGATCATTCGACTAGTAGAATATCCATGTGAGTAAGTAAATGGAATTATTTCATTTTACCTTTTCCATTTTATGCTGAAGTTCAAGTTTCAAAGGCTTTTGTTTTAGTTATACATTGCCTTAAGTGTTTATGCTTATTTATGAAAGCTTCCGCTATATTGTTATCCTTACTGAGCATCCGAGCTCACCCCTTTCAATGTTTTATTTTTTTTTCCAGGATTATGAAGAAGTAATTTATGAATGACCTGCAGGGATAGTATGAGGGGATATGAAGACAATATGTTTTTTTTATGATGTAATGTAAAAATTTATGGATGTATCTAGTTATTCCAAGGCTACTAAACTAATCGGTCATTCGAGACTTGATCTTTCTCATGATCATTCCAATGCTATGTAATAATGCACCGACTCTGGGTAACTAGGTTCGGGGCGTTACAGTTGGTATCAGAGGAAGTTTAGTACAAACCTTGGTAGCTATATTTAGATAAACTCTGATTAGAGCACGTAGACCTAAGATGAACTTTGAGGATTAGTATAAAATAACTTCCTAGAATTTTGTATTGTAGAGATTTTGTGAGTTTTCCGAGCAATACATCCCTGTCTGGATACGAGCAGGTAGAGGCGGCTCTGGCACAGATGTACCTAGGGGTAAAACCCGAACACACCGCTTTGAGATAGACTCGAACGGGAACTGGTGCACGACAACGGGCCTTCCTGCACTCTTGGTTACGACACTCCCGGGGGATATGCTTAGGATAATTTACATTTTCTTTACAAAACGATTTAAGTAATATATACATAAGATGAGAGTAAATGACCTTGGTTAATCCTAATATGTTTCAAATTGAGAATGTGGTGACATTTTAATCTCTAAATGATTTTACGACTACTATTACTCACACAATGCTTTCTGGTTTTAGTCAATGGCTGGATTCCAAGGAAGTCATAGTGACTTTGAGAATGATGTACAAGGTGGGAACGGTGGTGGAAATGAGCAACAAAATGGAATGTTGATAGGCGTAAAAGATATCGTCTTTATGCCAAATCAGTTTTCCAAAAATATGATCAACAAAATATATATTAACCAACTCCCAAACTCAACAAGGAAGAGAAAGGTGATAAATGATAAGATCTCCACCAATGGAGACCATGGAGAAAAGAAACCTCAATTTTCATCATGCAGGAATTGTGGAAAGAGACACCCAGGAAAGTGTCTCAATGGGACAACGAAATGTTTTACGTGCGGGAAGGAAGGTCATAAAGTGAAGAATTGCCGAAGAAAAATGAAGAGTACTATGGAAGAAGATAAAAATGGTCCCAAGAGTCCATTTACAGTCATTTACCGTAAATGTAGGGGACCTGGCCATTACCCGAGTGAATGTCCTATTTTATAGGATATTTTCTTGCTCAAAGAAGAAGCTATGTGAAAATAAATGGTTGGAGAAAAATTTAAAAAGTAATAGCACTCCTTGTTGATGGGTTTACTTTGGAATAATTTTCTCTTGTATTTGTAACCCCTCAGTTTGCCATGTGAGAATGATATTTGAGGAATAATTGTCTCTTCTCTTGTGGATATAGGTATAAACAACCATTTGGTTTTATATGATCATTGGGGTTTGAGAAATTGATATGTTATTATAATTTGGGATGAAAATGCAAAGTATGATATAACATTTGTGGTTAAATTATGTTATTTTGAAAAATTTATCTCATTTTGGTAATATTATAGAATATAGTTTTTGAAAAAGGACAACACGTAGACCGTGTGACAACCCGTCGCGTCGGACAAAGCTGTGGGAATCGAACCCACAACCAAAGTGTGATTGGGATTTATCGCCTACCACTGGACTACGTGAAGTCCCTGGTTAGTATGACTATTTTTTTGTTAAATGATTTTATTGATCAATAATAAGATGATTTGGGTTCTTATGTCTTATCAAATGAATACCCTTGGTATAGGAAAATGATTTGGTGATTAAGTGATAAATGTTATTTTGGAAGATGTTCATTTTGTCAGGAACACTATATGCCCAAAGGAAAATAGAATACAATGAGGTTTCATTTGTAGAGTAATGGTGGATTTTTATCTACATTTTTATTGTTGATTTATAGTGATTTGGGTTATTTATGGAAATGATTAACCTATAAGAGAGAATATGTGATGATGTTAATTACTTTTAAGTATGTGACTTTAAGAGTATTTGATGTCATTTGGAGATACAATGTAACATGGGAGACTACATAATCAAATTCTTCTATGTTTTGGGTTTCAATATTAGTTTGGAATATATTAATGGATTTTAAGGACAATTGGTTATTGAATGGTATCTATTTAACTTTGGGGTATTGTTGGTTTAATTTTAGAAATTAAGATTAGTGCATATTTATCTCAATGAATATCCTTTTGGGGGATCATTAGATCATTCACTAACCATTTTGGTTTTGATTAATCTTCAAAGACAATGTAAATATATGGTTTATCCTGCATGGATCATGTGATTCTATAGAAGTTTATTCTAGCTCTTCCAGTGTGACCAAGTCTTCTTGAATACACATCGTTTAAAAAAAAATTGAGTTATTGGTGGAAATTTATTAAAGAATGAAAATCTACTTAAAATTTAAGTATATCTCATAATGTTCTTAGTCAATATCATAAATGAATTCCTCTTCCTTATGTAATGTAACTTTAAAAAAAAATTTGTCCTAGATGGTACCTTAAATCATCACTAATTTATGGCTTTGGGATTGTTGGCCTTTTCATAGCCATGTTCTCTACCACTCTCCATCAGATAATTGATGGTTAGATTTCTCCTCCATATCCATATTTTCCTACATGGAACCCTAGTATGTGTTATTTTCAGTAATCTTCATACTTTCCACTCTTTATTTTAAATAGAGGCCTCATTAATTCATTTTTCGATGTGGGATTTCAACTAAGATATTTTGAAATGTCAAAAATGTGTGATCCCAATACCCTATATTTTGTTGAACCTATGGTACTTCAAATCATCATAGATTGATGAGTTTAAGGACCTCAATTTTATACTTGTTTGGGATTTATGACCTCAACCACTACCTATAAATATTTACGTTTTTCCTCCAATTATATGTCTTTAATTGCCACCAATGTTCTCCTAATCGAGATCATAATTTGGTGGTGACCCTTTCATTTCTCTTTTCCTCATATTAAGACTAAATTTTAGTAAACCAATTTCCGATGTGGGTTTTCCAACAAATATATTTTCTATTTTCAACCTTTTATTTTCGAAGAACAATTTCAAATTGCGAGGACGCAATTTATTGAAGGAGGGGAGAATGTAACACCCCAAGATTTCATAGTGTGTTATTTATTCAAAATAATTCAATAACTTGCACTACACGCAACACCGAGTTCAAGCGCACCATGACTTACCAAACAAGACGTTCAAAAAAGGTTATGAATAGTATTAACTAAATTTTAAACCTTATATAATCCTTATAATTTTAGAATCCATATTATGAGTTTCTTAGACATAATGTAAGAACAAATTCATCTTCAGTATTGTAGTTTGACCAACTTTTAATAGTGAACCCTTTTTAAATAAAATATTTTAAACTTTTTGACTAAATGGGGACATCAAAAAATTTAAAATAAAACACCCCAAGCTTCCACGGTACGCTTTCCTTTGAATAAAACAGTATCGTGTGTTGTACGCAACTTCGAGTTTTAACACACACCACAACCGATCAAACTAGCCGTTATGAATAGTAATACTTAATTTTTTGAAATTATATATATTTTATATTTCAAAATGGACTTCATTTTTGGATTCGGAATATCAAATTTAGCCTAAGGTGAAATTTTGGTACTTTTCGGATAACTTTCATATTTTGATGAATAGTACAAATTACTAAATTTTAATTAAAAACAACTTTTTTAATCAAAATAATTAATAGTGATAAATTATGAATTTGAGTGGTTTTAAAGTATATTTAGAATATATTTCTACGATTTAATATAATTTTGGTCATTGGACATAATTTTACAATTAAACCGAACATAAACAAGTGTCAATCTTTTGATAGTTATTATCTCTTAAAAACACGCTTTTTGTTTTGACAGCGGGAATTAATTTTAAATTAATTTCTGCCACTTCTGTGTTTTGAATTTAGAAAAATGGATTCCATATTTGGAATCAGGATGTTCAAATTGTGTAAATAGGTAACTTTTATTTTTAGACATTTTGAATAATTACTGCAGTAAATATTTTATTTACCATGGTTAAGGGTAAATCCGGTAAATAGGGGTTAAAAAATAATATTATAATAATACTAAATTACCCTAAAACGTGTCTTAACCCTATTTGTTGATACATGGTCGACCATGGGCATCTTTGGGTCAATTTTGGGACCCCATTGATCCACTTGTAAGTGATAATGACACTTTATTTTAATTAAGTTAAAATGAATACAAAAAATGGCATAAGCTTACATCTTTTAAAAGAAAAATTTTTTACATAGGGTTATAAATGTTGGATTTTCGATTATAAATATTCATTAGAAATATAAAACTATTTCCTACATAATTATATTTTATTTATAATTTTTAGACATCAAATAATTTAAATTATTAATGACACAATAATGATGCAATGTTTACCTCATTAATAAATCATTTAAATAAATAAGATTATAATGATTAAAATATTATCTAAAACCTGTCCAATTCTTATTGGTTGATGATATTTAGAATATGAGTCATCTTAGCTTCGACCTCAATGATTTTTGGACCATTATAAACCGAATATAATTATATTATAAAGTAATACTTTCACTCTTTCCTAAAGAGCCCCTCCTCTCCCTTATAAAAGGAGACCACTTCTACTCATTCCTCACACCTCTCAAGCCACTTGGCTCGTCCAAACTCTGCCCGACTAAGCTCCCCACATCCCTCTCCTCCTCCTTGAAGCTTCCCCTTAGGAATAAAGCATTTCAATAAGTCCTTTGGTTCCAACCAAAGTGAGTTACCTAAATTAAAGGTAACATTTTCTCTTAAATTATTTTCAATTATTTTGCTTCTCCAACCCCCAAAATATTTTTATTTCCTTTCTTTTGTAACAACACCAGTATCCACAATATACTAGGATGTTGTTATAAGAAGGATTAAAACTACACATTCACACAACTCCATCTAATGGATGATGAACATAATGTTTCTGTGGATGGAAAACTAACGCCTCACGAAACGATGATTGTTCAAATACATCTTACCGCCTCTCATGGTGGCCATTAGGATGGCACTGTAATTAAATATGATATTAATGATATATATTTTATATATAAGCTTCTGTAATTCCATTTTATTTCATACAATTATTCGTTTCATGTTGTATATACATACGATAATTTCATTTGAGGAAGTGCGGACTACTGCCCCCTTAAAATGATATGACTCGTTCATACCACACATGGAACGTATAAAGGATGGTGTTAATGAACTTAAGTAACATATAAAAAATATTATATTTTACTGGAATAGTAATATACCTATGTATCATTTGGTTTCAATTATTTTAAAATAAAAATTAAATGGAAGTAGCATTCTTGTGTACGTACGGACTACCGTCTCCACGAACGCGATGAGATTCATTCTCCATCATATCCATTCAAGTATAATTATCATTTGATGATTTAAAAATGATGTTTAAGGACTTGATACCATTCTGTATATGAATAATATACATCCCATTAATAACGAATATGGCTCACATAACAAAGAATATAAAGTAAAATGAACCCGTTAACACCTTAAATGACGATAATTCTAAGATATTATTAACAAATCAATGTTAAAAGATCATATATGATATCATATTAAAGTAAATTATTCTTGTATTATTCAATAACAATTATTTCACCATTATACAGGAGGTAAACCTACCATCGACCAAGGAAAAAGTACAAAGTAAGGGATTCTCTTATCTCACTTTCAATTCCGTGAGATTTCCTTTGTTCGCTACTAAATTATTGAAAGTGGTGTATTGTGTACTTCCATTTGATATATATTATCATGATTCACTTTATATTCATGTTATTCTGTAAATCATTTGGTGGTTATTAACTTTTGGCCATGCGACTCAGTTGATTAACGTGGTAAGGGGTTTCTTGTCTCACTTTTAATTCCGTGAGAATTCCATTGATCACCACTTAATTATTGCATGTGGTGTATGTGTACTACCCATGATTGTATTCATTGTGTAATATACTTTATTTTATGGGTATTTACATCATCATGGTATGATATTTCTTTCATGGGTGTTTGTTTCTTAAGTTACCTAATCAATAAGAAAATTTGAGATTTCAATTTCCACTCATTTGGATTTACGCATATTTCATTGATTATATTACCCCAAGATTATGTGTGGAATCACTATTCATTTGATTAAAATTTCCACTCCCCTTCCTGTGGATATACTTTTGATACACATAATCACTCCATTGAAAATTCTCAAGTCATTGATATGAATTTGATAAGAGTAATTTTAACTCTTTCACCATTTGTTGAGTTAAACATCCAATTCGTTGGTGTTGTTTTTACAGGAATATGTGTGAATATACTTTGATTGTTTTACACTGAATATCCAATCATATTTAGTGTATTTATATTTTTCACACATAATTATGTTGTTGATTTATCCTTAACCTAAGGATATGGCCTTTATGAGAGATTTCATCTCAACTTACATTCCATTGAGACTTTTTTGTTGATATACACCAAATCACTTTTATGTGGTGTATATAATGTACTTTGACATAGTATATCATGAATTCCCTTTATTCTAATGATATTAAAAAGTTTTGATTACCTCAATTATTTTCATTCAAGTGTCTCTCTTTTGGTTAGAATCACTAACTAAAATACCATTTTTAAATGTTTTAAAGACTTATTCATCTAAATCTTTCTCATTAATGTCCATGTTTTAAAAATGGTTTTACGGATTTATTTATATGGACATTAATGTTTAGAAATTAAAAATCCTTTTAAAAGGTTTCAAAGTGGTATGGGGCACTTTGATTCAAAAATCTATTTTAAAATGGCTTCTTGACAAATAGTGTGACTTTTAAATGTTTTCAAGAAAAGGGGGATATTTCTCTCAAATAGTTTTGATGATTATTTTCATCTATGTAAACATCCTTCCTTATTCATGATTGAGGTTAATGTGATACAATACAATCTTCCATATTGTATCAAATGAGTTATATTTGACTGTGGATGTTCTATTTTTATACCATTCATGGTTTGTGGTTAAAGTATTGACATTTCGTATGCTAGTTTTAATACGAATGTTTATTTTATGCTTAAACCTATTCATATGAGGAATGCATTGGACTTAATAAGTGACGGGTGGAGCCCGCTATAGCTCCTCGATGAATCGGTAGGTCTCATGAGACAAACTAGTGTCTTGGCACAAGGCCTTGGCAAAATCTTATTTGTAGTCTTGGCACGAGGCCTTGGCTATGTGGTTATGATAGTCTGGCATTATGCATTCCATCATTATGAAAGTGGTTATTGATATTGCATGTGATCATTTGACTAGTAGAATATCCATGTGAGTAAGTAAATGGAATTATTTCATTTTACCTTTGCCATTTTATGCTGAAGTTCAAGTTTCAAAGGCTTTTGTTTTAGTTATACATTGCCTTAAGTGTTTATGCTTATTTATGAAAGCTTCCGCTATGTTGTTATCCTTACTGAGCATCCGAGCTCACCCCTTTCAATGTTTTTTTTCAGGATTATGAAGAGGTAATTTATGAATGACCTCCAGGGATAGTATGAGGGGATATGAAGACAAGATGTTTTTTTTATGATGTAATATAAAAATTTATGGATGTATCTAGTTATTCCAAGGCTACTAAACTAATCGGTCTTTCGAGACTTGATCTTTCTCATGATCATGCCAATGTTATGTAATAATGCACCGACTCTGGGTAACTAGGGTCGGGGCGTTACATTCTATTCATATGAAAAAAATTACTTTAACAGATCTCATCAATAAGAAGTAGTGAATGAAAGGATATATAAGAAATACATGAATATTCTTAATGAAATATAAAATTAACAATTGGAAAGGAAACCTCAATCAGACAAAAATGTATATCTAATGAAAAAAATGCATAAGACGACCCAGTGTATCCACATCAGGTGTAGAAATGTTTATTGGATGTGATATGACCAATTAATTGTCCTTGTGAATAAATACTTTTAAAACTACAATATACCCATCCAACTTTTTCACTCAATTGTCCCAGTCACATCTCTAAGGTCTAAAAGTGATAGACCATTGTAGATAAGTTTTTTGTATAAATGAAGCCCTCATGAATGGGAATGATAAAATCATAGATTACCTCACACAACCTATGATAAATTACACATCTAAAAATTAGTATTATGAAGGATATTCAATTGAAAATTTAAATCATCATCAGAATAGATAACATCCTTTAAGATACAATTAATTTGAAGGCATATATATAGAGATTATCCTTATCAAACATAGTAATAATAGTTCATTTATTGTATCCAAAAAGCATATAAAAATATTCCTTAGGAAATGAGTCACCTAGAATACTCACTCATGAAATAAAAACATTACCAAAATTAGGATAAATATAATTGTTTTTAGAATATTTTATTTAATAGGGGGAAAAATGTCCACCGACAGTAAACCATAAGTCTGACAGCCAATAATTGAATATTTCCCATAAAAAAACCGGATATGTCATTACCAAATTGGATGGAGGATGAGTCACTGGTCCTCTAAAAATACATGTTGTGTTTGAGTCTTTTTAAACATCTAAAATACAAAGGTATTCTTAAGGACTCAAGATATGATACCCATAACGATGGAAGAAATCATGAACATCTATGATAAGATAAGAGCTCACACATGCTAATGAATCAGATAATGGATGGAATTGTTTAGAATTAAATTTTAAATATTTAATATATATAAACTCAGGTAATGTATGTTATCATTATAAATTGGGAGAGTTATTATTGACATTTACATTACCTTTTATTCCATCATTAATATTACCTTGTGAATAACCTTTGGAAACACTTTTGGATTAAATAAAAAAATAAAGAATCTCATGAATTAAAACTCAATCACTATTCAATAAAATATATTTTGTAACCCCATTACAATTAATATGGCTGATAAAAAAATATCAATCATTTTACCCATAAAATTAATCAAATAGTTAAAATAAAAATACAATCAATACATATCAAGATATAAAGGTATCCCGGATAAACTCTATGAAACACATGTATCTCTATACTTTTGTTTACAAGACACATTGCATTCTAGAATTAATTCTCAGATGTTAATATTTCCCAAGAAATCAAGTCTTCATGTGAAATGATATATGTAAATACCATATAACAAAATCATTTTTTTTATTGTAGGATAATATATTGACATGTTCTTCAAATACAATGACATACCACTAACCATTAGTGATGGGCACGTCACATTCCCCTCATCTATATATAAAATCACATCATATGTAACAATATTTTTTTGGCTTCACACTCCCAATTTTTTACCTATAATGAGATCATATTTCATAATTTTAATATTCGAGGACAAGTCCCTTATTTTTTTAGCTCTAATTGTGACAAGATCAATGACATACTAAGACATCCCCAAATAAGCAAGGTTATAACAGAATGCATATCAATGGTATCAATGAATGATGGTTCTCAATATAATAATGTCTCAAAACATATGATATTTTGATTCAATATGAGCTTTTCACACATATAATACTCGTGATATTTTTTACGACACTCCATGTGGTATACTTAGTTGGACATGAAGTGCCAAAAAATGAATGTTACAATTTTTGTGTGTGCCACATGAGCATATTTTTTATCTCATACACACTATAATTAACATATCATTATAACCTATATTAATTCATATAGAACTTATGTTAAGGAAAACTCAATTTCTTATATTTAGTGGCCAATTATCATTTTATTATATAAATTTTATAACTCTATATACATGTATATTTCCAAAGTGAGAGAATGATTAAAATAGATAAATAATTTTATATGATTCAATTTATACAACTATAATTATTTCTATAATACATAGTAAAACCAAAAATAAGAACTATTCAATAATATTAAATATTATTAACCTCAAGACCATGTATTTGTTTTCTGAACTTTCTGTGGCGATGTTGTCTTATTACATCTATATATAATTCTAGTCACATATCAATGTGACAATCTCATATATACCTACCACTAAATGCATTAATGAGAAAAATGTGTCAATAAATAATGTTAGAACAAATGTGAAATTTTATAATCATATTTTTTATTATTAACTTCTTTGAACAATTTCAAATTCCATAACTCCAAATAATAATATTTTATGATGTTAAATTCTTATTTTCGACATATGAACTATTTCTCCATTAAAATTATCAATTATGGAATCGTGTTACATTAATATGTTTACATTAAATTATTTTTCTATTTTCATTATTATTTATCGTCATTTATTAAACATCTTCATGATAAAGGGACAGTTACCAGAACTAGAATATAGCTTTATGAAAAAAGTTATTTTCACATTTTTATTACTAAATGTTACTCTTTAAAATTATCATTACTCTTTCATATCCTAAAATAAATAGAAACGTTAGTGATAATCATATAAATTATAATATTATAACCATTTAATTCTCATCATTGAAATTCCCTAAGTTCAAATATACAGTCACTAACCACTGGGACACTAAATTCGTCTGGGAACATTATTATAAGATACAAAAACTCATTTATATAAGGTGAGGAAAACTTTTTTTACATTTTTATAAATATATAATTAAGGAGATAGTGTATATATATCATACGTGCTATTATAAATTTCTTTACAGTTTTCATATAAAATGTAGATGATTCTAAAAAATTAAACTAATTAGTATTTGGAAAGACATCCTTTATATTAAAACAAACATTTCGATAAACACTTTATACTATATAAAAAATACTTATCTTCTTATAAAAACATTTTATAAAATAAGATGAATAATAAATCATGTGTATACAAATAATCACTTAATTTTATTCATAAAAACTCTTAGATAATGAAAAAAAATTTGTTATCATATTAGAGAAATGTTATACATAGACACATCCATTTAATAGATTCATATAACCATTAATTTCACTAAAATCCATTGATATAGAAACAATTTTCCTCAATAAAATTATTAAAATATAATCTTTATATTTAATAAACTTGATATTTAGGTCCATTATATTTAGAAAACATGTAGAAATTTCAATTGGTATCACATATCCTTGAAAACAGATTAATCAATTTTATATCCCAATAAAAGACATGAAAATTCCCTAGAGTTTCCAAAATATTTTTTCGTATCCTCAATAACCTTGTCACATGTAATCATCACTCTTCATAAAATATTACATTTAGGTGTTAACAGCCTTCTCTATAATATAATGAAATACAACTATTCAATTCAACAAGAATTTCATCTCAACCATTGAAATTTTACACTCGTGTATAGTCTACATATTATAGAAAACAAGGCATTGAATTCAAAGTTCATCCTTTCTCAGTAATTGGGAATATATAGTGAACATTTCCTAAATTAATTCATCTTCCTAGAATGAATCTATATATGATACTGTGAGTAATTACTTAACCAAATATGTCATAATAATACCTCTATTATCACCATTTATCTTTTATCACCAATCATATTTAATATATGACTGATGGTTAAATTTAATATAGTGATTTTAATCTAATTATTTTGAAATCAATGTAAATCATTCCATACTTCATAAGAATCATAATTCACTTATTAAAATACGTCAACATTTGGTTACTAAAGAAGACGTATCTCTAACATAAGTATGTTTTCTTTATTCCTAAAAACATTTCATAATATTTTTATTTAATTATTCTTATACATTCACTATATCCTAAATAATTATTACTATAAAATAAAATTTTAATAATAATTATATTGTTACTATGTTTGAAAATTTATTTTTTTCAAATTTGAATCAATTTTTATTACCATTTCACAATTTAATTTTCCAAATTTTATCAAACTAATATGATGACCCCTTTATAATGCATAATTTATTTTATGATCCAAAATCTATATTTCATAATAATATACACTTATTTTTTAAAAACATAAACAAAACATGATTTTATCATACTGGAAACACTATCAAATCATACCATATATATATTGTTTTTTATAGAAAAAACTCATTTTCCAATCAATTATATTCCATATATATCCCAACAATTAGGGATTCATATCTATGTGTTACCTAATGTAAAAATCATGAACAAGAAATATTAAAGTTAGGGTCGCCTCATTACTTACCTTCTATATAGAATATAATCCAAGGTAATCCAGCATTAACATAACCCACCTAGTTTGAGGATCGAGGCCTTTGAATTTTGTCTAGTGATCATGAAACATGATTCCATGTTATATTTTGAAACATTATTATAATTTCTATTCATGTGAACCAAATTACATTAACAGATCTCATCAAAAAGTAGTATTTAATGAAACGATATATAAGTAATACATGAATATTCTTAGAGGACTATAAAATTAGAAATGGTAAAGGAAATCTCAATCATACATAAATGTATATCTAATGAAAAAAATGCATAAGAGGACCCAGTGTATCCAAATCAAGTTTAGAAATGTTTATTGAATATGATATGTCCAATAATAGTCCTTGTGATTAAATAATTTTGAAACTACAATATACCTGACCTACATTTTCAATCAGGTGCACCAGTCACATCTCTAATCCCTAAAAGTGCTAGACCACTGCAGATAACTTTTTTGAATAAATTAATACCTTATGAATGGGTATGATAAAGGCCTAGATTACCTCACACAACCCATGAGAAATTACACCTCAAAAAATTGGTATTATGAAGGATATTTAATTGAAAATTTAAATCATCATTAGAATAGATAATTTCCTTAAAGATGCAATTAATTTGAATGAATATATATATATAGATGATCCTTATCAAACATAGTAATCATAGTTCATTTATTTTATCATACAACGATATAGATATATTCCTTAGGAAATGATGCATCTAGAATATTAACTTATGAAATAAAAACATTCCCAAAATAAGGATAACTAGAAAGGTTTTGAGAATATTTTATTTAATAGGGGCCAAAATGTCCACCAACACTAAACCATAAGTCTGGTGTCCAACAATAGAATATTTCTAAAAAAACAAATCCTAATATGTCATTACAAAATTGCATGGAGGATGAGTCATTGGCCCTCTAAAAATAAATGTTGTGGGTGAGTCTTTTTAAATATCTAAAATAAATAGGTATGCTTAAGGACTCACGATAGAACACCCATGACAATGGAAGAAATCATGAACCTCCAAGATAAGAGAAAATGTCACACAAGCTAATGAATCAGATAATGGATGGAAGTGTTTAGGATTAAATTTGAAATATTCAATATATACAGAGTTATATAATGCATTTTATCATTATAAATTGGGAGATATATTATTGACATGTACTTTACCTTGTATTGCATCATTAATATTACCTTGTTAATAACCATTGGAAACAATTATGGATTAAATTTAATATTTTTTTAGAATCTCATTAATTAAAACTGAATTACTTTTCACTAAACTATAATTTTTCACCCCATTACCCTTAATACAATTGATAATAAATATCAATCATTTGACCGATAAAATTAATCAAATAGTTAACATAATAATATAATCAATACATATGAATATATAAAGGTATCTCACATAGACTATATCAAACACATGTATCTCTATATATTTATTTACAAGACACATCACATTCTAGAATTAATTCTCAAATGTTCATATTTCCCAAAAAATCAAGTCTCCATTTTAGATTATATATATAAATACAATAAAGCAAACTCACTTATTTTTTCTTTTTTGACAATAGATTGACATGGTCTTCAAATACATGACATATCATTATCCATTAGGGCTGGGAACGTCACATTCCACTCATCCATATAGAAAATAAAATCATATTTATTAGTTTTTTTTTGATTCAAACTCCCCATTTTATATCTATAAGGGGATCATATTTCATAATTTTCATATTATATGACAAGTCCCTTCTTTTTTTAACTCTAACAGTGAAAAGATCAATGACATACTATGAAATCCTTGAAAAAGAAAGGTTGTAATAGAATTCATATGAATGGTATCAATGAATGATGGTTCTCAATATAATAATTTCTCAAAACATATGAAATTTGGATTCAATATGATCTTTTCACACCTATAATACTCGTGACATTCATTACCACACTCAATGTGGTATACTGAGTTGGTCATGTAGTGACAAAAAATAAATGTTCCAATTTTTATGTGTGCCACATGAGCATATTTTGTATCTCATACACACCAAAATTAACATTTCATTATAACCTATAATAATTCATAAAGAACTTATGTTATGGAAAACTCAATATCTTATATTTAGTGGACAATTGTCATTTTATTATAAGAAATGTATCGCTCTATAAACATGTATATTTCCAAAATGAGAGAATGATTAAAATAGATAAATAATTTTATATGATACTATTTATACTGCTATAATTATTTCTATAATACTTAATAAAACAAAAAATAAGAACTATTCAATAATATCAAATATTATTAACCTCAAAACCTTGTATTTGTTTTTTGAGCTTTCTGTAGAGATGTTATCTTATTATATCTATATGTAATTCTAGTCACATCTCAATGTGACAATCTCATATATACCTACCACTAAACGCATTAGTGAGAAAATGTGTCAATAAATAATGTTAGAACAAATGTGAAATTTTATTACCATATTTTTTATTATTAACTTACTTAAACAATTTCAAACTACATAACTCCAAATTATGATATTTTATGATGTTAAATTCTTATTTTCAACATATGATTTCTTTCTCCATTAAAATTATCAATTATAGAGTCACATTCCATTCATATATTTACATTAAATAATTTTTCTATTTACATTATTATTTATCTTCATTTATTTAACATATTCATGATAAAGTTACATTTACCTGATCTAGAATCGGGATTTATGAAAAATTTTATTTTCACATTTGTTATTAGTAAATGTTACTATTTAAAATTTTCATTACTCTTTCGTATCATAAAATACATAGAAAATTAAGTACAAATAAAATAAATTATAATATTATAACTATTTAATTCACATCTTTGAAATTTACTAAGTTCAAAAATAGAGCCACCTATCATTGGGACACTATATTCTTTTGGGAACATTTTTTTAAGATACAAAAAATCATTTATATATGGTACAAAAACTTTTTTTAAAATTATATAAATTTATAAAGTATGAGATAGATTATACATATCATACGAGATATTATATATTTCTATACAATTTTCATATAAAATGTAGATGATATTAAAAAATTCAACTAATTGGTAATTGGAACATTATCCTTGATGTTAAAAAAACATTTAGATAAACACTATATCCTATATAAAAAAATACTTATCATCTTATAAAAACATGTTATAGAATCAGATGAATAATAAATCATGTGTATAAAAATAATCATTTCATTTTATTCATAAAAACTCTTGGATAATGAAAAAAATTTCTTATCATATAAGAGAAATGTTATACAGAAACACATTCATTTCATAGTTTCATATAACCATTCATTTCATTAAAATCCATTGATATACAAACAATTTTCCCCAAAAAAATTATTAAAATATAATCTTTATATTTAATAAACGTGATTTTTAGGTCCAAAATATTTAAAAAACATGTAGAAATTTCAACTGGTATCAAATTTCCTTGAAAATGGATGAATCAATTTTATATCCCAATACCAGACCTGAAAACATCCTAGAGTTTCCAAAATATGTTTTGGTATCCGAAATAATCTTGTCACCTGGAATCATCACTCTTCATAAACTATAACATTCAGTTTTTAATGGCCTTCACTATAATATAATGAAATATAACTATTTAATACAACAAGAATTCCATCTTAAACATTGAACTTTTATACTCACGTACAACCTACATAGTATAGAAACCAAGGAATTATATTCAATGTTCATCCTTTCTCAGTAATAGGGAATATCTAGTAAACATTTCCTAAATTAATTCAACTTCTTAGAATGAATCTGTATATGTTATTGTGGGTAATTACATAAACAAAATAGGTCATAATAATACATCTATTGTCACCATTTATTTTGTATCTCCAAAAATATTTAATATATGACTGTTTGCTAAATTTAATTTAGTCATTTTAATCTAATTATTTTTAAAATCAATGTAAATCATTCCATGCTTCATAAGCATCACAATTCACTTATTAAAATATGCCAACATTTGGTTACTAAAGAAGACGTATACCTATCATAAGTATATTTTCATTATTCTTAAAAACGTTTAATAATATTTTAAATTAATTATTTTTATAAAATTACCATATCCTTCATAATGATTACTATAAAATTAAATTTTTATGATAATTACTATGTTACTGTGTTTGAAAATTTATTTTTTCCAATTTGATTCAATTTTTATTAACATTTCACAATTTAATTTTCTAAATTTTTTCACACTGATATGATGAACCCTTTATAATATATCATTTCTTTTGAGAACCAAAATACATATTTCAAAATAACTTTCACTTATTTTTTCAAAACATAAACAAAACATAATTTTATCATATTGGAACCACTATCTAATCATACCATATATAAATCGTTTGTTTTTTAGAGAAAAAAGTCAATTTACAATCAATTATATTCCATCTATATCCCAACCATTAGAGATTCATATCTATGTGTTACCTAATGAAAACACCATGAACAAGAAATATAAAAGTTAGGGTCACCTCATTACTTACCGTCTATATAGAATATAATCCAAGGGAATCCAACATTAACATTACCCACCTAGTTTGAGGATCGAGGTCTTGAAAAATGCTGATTTAGAAAGAATCTAACACATAGTATTTTGGATGGTATTTAATCTCACCAAAATATCTCATGATTTTTATTTTTGCTATGTATGCTTATAGTGATTAAATTTTTTTTAAATATTATTCCCCTCAAAAAGTTGCCTTTTTTAAAATAAATTGATTTGTAACACTTTATACCACCATCAATTAATTTACTCACCTAAAAAATAAAATCCCTATATACTTACACATATCAATCTGCCTCACATGAATATGGTACATGAACTGGTTTTTTAAAATGTTATTACAAAATTAAACAAATAATCATCACCTAATTATTCTCATGCCACAGATAAGAAACCATTACCTTTCTTGAATAAGGTATGTACCTCTAGGAAAGTGAGAAGTCTTAATCACAAGATAATCCAATTCATCCTAACTATATCATCTCTTTTAACAAAATATATTTAATAAATAAATCAATCAAATAACTTGAATTAAAATCTAGGGTCAGGAAACATGGAAGATAAATCTTATGTTGACATATCAATAATTTAACACAAGGATTGAAAATATTACATGAAGTAGTTTATCCCATAAACTAAAGCATCAAATAATTCATAATCTAATGTATTTTTAATTTTTAATAAAATAAATCAATAACATTAAGTTCATGAACATTTTAAATATTTAAACACAATATAATAATCGTTAAAAAATTTATAAATAAAATCTTATTATGAAATTATCATAATTATATTTTAATTATTATATAACATTTTATAATTTTTGAACATAGACTATGTATATTAATTTTATAATGTCAACATTTCATATTACTCATTATATAGATATTTTATTTTTTTTATAACTTTTTATATGGATTATAATCATTTTATAATTCCATTATGTAAGATAAATACACCATCCTAAATATCATGTATCTAAACATTATTTAAATTTTTTATTAGCCAAAAACACTAATTTATGAGGTTGAAATATGATTAAAATCATTTTCTAAATTATAATAACTTTATAAATTAATCCTTAGGATCTATAAACAAACATGTTATTTATAATTCATATGGTAACAGAAATTATTTTTTAGATGGTATTTTATAGTATCTATAATTATTTTTTGAATATTTTTTTTATAATTATACATAATATAATTATTTATTAATTATAAAATATTTTAGATTATATAATTTATAAACACTGTGAATTTATAAATATTCATAAAATGCACTTTTTGTTTTTTGTGAATTATTTATAAATAATCAATACAATTAATAATTTAATTTAATAAAAATTATTCTTCCATATCCTATTCAAAAAATTATCACATTCATAATATAGTAATCATATGGATGTTATTAGGTACACCTCATTAATATCATTCCATAAACATGTTATTCAATGGGTAACCATCTTTAGAATCACCTACCAAGATAGATTATCGAGGGATTGACAAGTTTATCTTTAGAATGAATTTTAAAATTTATATTTTAGGAGATTAATTCATACAATATTTACAGTTATTTTTTTCTTTATATAAGAATTATTTTAATTATATTGTTTTTGAATCATATTCTATACAAAAAATAATAATGTTCATCAATAATTTTGGGTATGTCTTTACAGAAACTATTGTTTGTGTTAATTACCCAAAATAAATGTCAAACATATTTAAAAATACCCAAATTTATCATATTCATAATGTAAATCAATTTTACATATAAAGAATTATAATTTATTGATATTAATAATCGTTATACTATAAAACCTGTATCTATTGAATTCTAACAACTCCTTTCTTGAATTATAAATAAACCAATAAATTAGTGTGAATTCTATCCCAATAACCATCTTATCAGCATAACATTATACAAAATATAATCCAACTCTTTATAAATATTATAAATTTTTATAAAAACAATATTAATAAATAAAATTTAATCTTATATCATCTAATAAAAATTGAGGTGATGTTATATGAAAACAATATGTTATTTAATCATTGATAGAATGTAATACAAGGCTTTGTAATTTATTAAGAATCCATTTATCTCATAATATATAGCATAAAGAAAAATTTATAATATAAACAATTTTGTTTACCTTGGAATATAATACATAATATAATGACTTAATATTTTTATATTGTATCATGTTACTACAATAAAAAGGAAATATTCATTTATCATTTATTTATGTGTGATAAATCCTACCCTATATGAATGGTGTATTAATAATATCCCCAAAAAAGAAAAAATTTAGGTCATCCTTAATTGATGAACATCATGATGTAGTATGAGTTTTTTATATGTTAATATAAAAATGAGTAGTGGGTTCATTAGTTAATATATGAGGAAATATTGTGTGGGCTGCACCTCGAAGTATATCCCCTGCAATTCCATAATTTATTCAATATACATGGGGGTGTATGCATATAATATATCTTTTATAGTTGTGGTTGGATAGATATATATCTTTATAACCTTCATACAAAGATTCATTCTTATGGAAGTCTTTGTGACATATCAAATCCGAGGGTGGTTGGGGTTTTTTTCATTTCACTAGTTTGAGAAAGGCCACGATGGAATTAGTCCACTACAATGAATTTTAAAGACATCAATACCTAGATTTAGTTAATGAAATGAATTTTATGCCCATGTATAGTTTTCTCATGTAAGATGTGCATAGAGTTCTGGATTAGGTTTAGATGATATTATCATCTTATAAAATCCCCCTATTGTGGAAGTTTGAAATGAGTGGAAAATCAGTGAAATGTTAAAATAAATTGTAAATTTATTAATATGATACATATTTTGGTTGATATGTTCATATTAGATATGAGTAGGCTTGATTAATACCATACCAAACCCCTTTTTATCTGTAATGGAATTGGTGATTTTCATGGCCCCACTCATTTCATACTTCCACAATAGGGGGATTTCATATTTTCTATCACTTATAGTAAAGAGTATATGCACATATATTTAGGCCCCTTGATACAGAATTATTTATATAAAAAATCTACAATATATATATATATATATATTTTATAAACTATATCTAAAAGAGTTTTGGATGTATTTAAAAGATTTTTTAATGTCATCATTTTCATTATGTCCTTATAGATTTTAAATTTCAGTGGGATATTGTTGTAAATGAACCTAAAATAAGTTCTTCAAATTTTTTCTATGAATATAATTTTATTGTGTAATATTTGGGATATTTATATTATACCATATGATTGGAATTAATTATAAGATATTCCTAGAACCTATATTTAATAGTATGATTTGCCTTTATGATTCACTAAAACTTATACATGAACTATATATATCAACTCACACATTGTATTTCTTATGGTATTAATCCATGATATGGACTATATTAGGAATTCAAATCTTTAATTTTAGATTTTAATTAATGAACACCCAATGGGAAGGAACACATATTTTAAATGAGATGGATTCTAATGCATTCAAGATAGAATATGATACTAATTAAATAATGATCAATGAGATTCTTATTAAATAATATCATAATTATCTAACAGGGAACTATTTTACCTTGATATGATTTTTTATCCTCCCTTTATTCTTATTGAATCATTCATACTAAATAGAAAAGTCACTACCACCCCTATCATTGTAAGATAATACTCAGCTTAAAAAGTAGGCTCAAATGGATAGTGTATTACCTACGGTGGTAAGTGTCTATATTTTATTATTTTTTCTCTAAAACAAATATAGCCCATCAAAAAATAAGAGGGAGTCAAATATTTTTACTTCACACATATTATGATGTTTAGAAACCCATGAACAATAATTGTTTCAAGATAGATCATGTTTCTGTGGTTTTTTACTGCCAGAGGTCATGTGTTTGTACTATAAAACTCACTATTGAATATTACCTTACTATTTGTCCATGAATCACATTAATTTCATAACTCCCCAAAATTATAGGTCATTCAACAATCATTAAATATAATAGATTGTATGATGATTCATTTGAATGTTAAAGCTTACTATTTGGTTTCCCATACAATTTTTTTCCTTCACAAATGATTCTTCTGAAAGTAGTAATATGGAATTTAATTCAATTCCTTTATAATATTTCCAACTCATTTGATATGATTTCATGGCTTTTTATATGGAATAGGAATGAAATATCATTTCATGCCCGCCTTATCAATTCCCAAATCAATGACTATGATTGTAAAGGTAGTGGTCAGAAAATAAAATTTCATTAAGATGTTATTATGTACTCTATATCATTAAATTTCATTCTCCTTTCATGCATGTTTTACACATAATGATTTCATGTTGTCATTTATGAATAAAAATATTATAGGCTATGATATCACTGATGGAACACATTCCAATTGATTTAAGGAATATATCATGTAACGTCCCAACCCTAGTTACCCAGAGTTAGTTCATTATTACATAATATTTTCATGATACAATGAATCAGGTCCCGAATGACAGATCTGTTTTTCATTATTGGAAACAAGATATATACATAAGCTCAAAATTACAACATGGAATGAAATAGAACACTAATTTATTCCATTAGAAACATCAAAGACTCTTAGATTATGCCTGTAAGTCTCTCAAAGCTATCTTCTTCATATCCTGGAAAAATGAAACATCAGAAAGGGGTCATCTCTAACGCTCAATAAGAGTATGCAATATATCATAAGATAAGATAAAAATTAGGCATGGAGAATAATTGAAAACACGTGCCTTTATAAATAATAAAAAAGAACACTATATATAAGAAATATGAGCTGAGTAAATAATGCCATAATAAAACATAATCATGGGTTTTCTACTAGTCGAATAACCACATGAACCATAAATATTATTTTAATAATGATGGAATGTATAATGTGGAACATTATGAAACATTTTTTCAAGGCCTCAACAAAGATTTCAAAAAATGATTAAGGCCATGGACAAAACCATATATCAAATTTTGAAAGGCCTCAGCCAATTCCACCTATAATTGTCTAATGAGACCTACCAATCCATTGAGGAGCTATACTGCATCCACCTATCACATAAAAAGTCCAATACATTCCTCATTTTAAAAGTTATAAACATAACATAAACAGTCATCATAAAACTATCATAAATAATTTCAATACTTGACCCCTAAATCTTGAATGTATTAAAAAACAAATCCATAGTCAAACATATCACAAAACCATCAATAAAATATGGTATATGTATATCATAATAAATCAACTTTTATTAAGTGTAAATTTTTTCAAATAATGTGGAAATAGATGAAATCAAAATTATTTAAGAGAAATATCTCTTTTTATTTTGAAATAATTTAAGAGTCACATAATCATACAAGAAAACATTTATTTTGAAATTATTCTTCTAAGCTTGTAAGGGAAGCTTCCAAAATGTTATAACTGTAGAAAATAGTCTCACCCACCATATATGTTAAAAAAAATTATTACCTTAATTGTGTCGAAAATCTCATAAAGTATCTTGTTTGGAAAACAACGGAAACATTCCTTTAAAAAATATTAGGTAAAATAATGATAAAAATAAGATTAACCCAGTGTCTAGTAAATTGTAAAAAAAGATTTAAATTAATTTTGAAGAAGATATGGTTGTGGATGATAAAGAGGTCCCAGAAGATACTTACTTAAAAACAATCTCGGATAATAAAGATATTAGTTAATTAACCCTTACATTGTACTTTTCCATGGTCAAGGGTATGTTAACCTCCTGTATAATTGTTAAATAATTGTTATTCAATTATATAAGAACTATATATATATTTTTTATAAAACATATCTAAAAGATTTTTTTATGTTTTGAATATATTTTTGAATTTCATCTTTTTCATTATGTCCTTATGAATTTTAAATGTGAGTAGGATATTTTGTTAATGAACTTAAAATAAGTTCTTCAAATTTTTTCTAAGAATATAATTTCATTGTGTAATATTTGGGATATTTATATTATACCATATGTTTAACATCCTAAGTAAATGAAGAATAAGAAATATTTCATATTTATTAAGATTTTTGAAATAAATATTAATTTTACATTAAAGGGGTTTCTATGTTCGATAGCATACCCGATACGCAACAACAAGTTTCCTTGGAATCTTACGTTGCAAACTAATAATATAATATTATTATTTTAAATTGTAGTTAACTCTTATCCATTGTATTGGAGGGAATGAATGAAACTTACTGCAATATTAATATACATGATTGTTAAATGTATTTACAGTTATCTAATAAAAATTTAAAGGCTTAAAATATGAATGAATCTAATTTTAAGCATAATTTACATTAAAAGGCTGATTTACCGCCTTTTAATGGAGAACCCTCATTAAATATTGTTTTGGTCAGATTAATACATTATTATTGACCAAATATAATCCTTATTTAGAGTGGGGACATCAAATTTTACATTGGGTAATTTTTTGGTAATTTTCTTATAAAGTTCATTTTTTAATGAATAATAAAAATACTGTATTTTAATTCAAAAGTGACTTTCAATATAATATAGTTATATGGTTAGATTATCTTTTTTTGGTTTTAAAGTTAAATCGAAATATATTTTTACCATTTAATTCAATGTGGGCCATTGGAATTAAGTTATCTTTGAAATTGGACATAAACAAGTATCAATATTTTGATAGATATTGTTTCTTAAAAACACGCTATTTGTTTTAAAAACGAGAATTAATTTTTAAATAAATTAATTACACTACTATGTTTTTAATTTTGAAAAAATAGACATCAATTTTGAATTCAGAATATCAAATATTGATTAGGCTGAATTTTTGGTTATTTTCTGAAAAACATAAATTTTTTATGAATAATGACACCTCTTTTTGGTAGTTAAAAAACCGAATTTTTCATTTAAATGAAATTTTACCACTTCTGTGAATTTAATTTAAAAAATATGTCATACATTATTATTATCAAGAAGTAAAATTTGGTTCTTTTAGATGAAAATAATATTTGATGAATAGTAACTTTTGACTTTTATTTCCTGTAGTTAAAGGTAAATAAGGTAATTCACGGTAAAAATAATATTATAAAAATTCATAATTATCTTAACACTTGTCCTAAACTGATTGGATGAGTAGTGTCCGACCATGGTCATCTTTGGGTCGATTTTTGGACCCCATAGAGCCACATATAAAAGATAATGATACTTTAGATTAATTAATTTAAAGCAATGACAAAATAGACAATAAGAAAAACCATTTAGTAAAATAATATTTATATGGTTTTATATACGTCTATTTTATACTATAAATATTCATTGGAAAGATAAAAATATTTCCTACATGATATTATTTTGTCATAATTTTTAGACATCGAATAAATTAAATTATATATGACACAATAATGATGCAGTATTTTCCTTATTAATAAATGATTTAAATAAATAAGATTATAATGATTACAATATTATCTAAAACATGTACAATTTGGATTGGATGATTTTATTTGGACCATGAATCATCGTATATTCAAATATATTGATTTTTGGATGATTAGAAACCGAATATCATTATATAATAATATTATAGTTTCACACTTTCCTAAAGAGCCCCTCCTCCCCCTTATAAAAAGAGACAACTTCTAATCAATTCATCACACCTCTCTAGCCATTTAACTCATCCAACCTCTTCCCAATTAAGCACTCAACATCCCTTTCCTCATCTTAGAATCCTTACTTTAGGCAGAAGGCACTTCAAGAAGACCTTTTGGTTCAAACCAATGGAGTTACCTTAATTAAAGGTAACCGTTTCTCTTAAATTATTTTCTTTTATTTTACTTTTTTAACCCCTAAACTCTTTTTATTACATCATTTTGTGAAAAAACATGTATCATAAATATAATAGGATGTTTTTATGAGAATAATTATAACTAAAATTACACACACCACCATCTAATGGATAAATAACATTATGTTTCTGTGGATGGAAAACTAGGGCCTCAAGAAACGATGATTGTTCAATTACATCTTACTGCCTCTCATGGTGGCTATTATGATGGAACTGTATTTATATATGATATATGTTATGTTAATGATTTTCTTATGATTCTGTACATTCCATTTATATGATGCCTTTATGGTTTCCATAGTGGGTAAATACGATAATCTCATTTGAGTAAGTCCTGACTACTGCCCCTCTAAGTGATTTGATTTGTAAATTCCTTATGTGGGATGTATAAAGGATGGAGTTAATGATATTATATATGATATTACACTGTAATTATAATATACCAATGTATCATTATGTTTTATTTCCATTAAAATTAGAAATATAAATGAAAGTAGCATTCATGCGTATGAATGGTGCATTTCACTTCATACCTCTAAATGTTATGTACTATTATAAAAAACATGTATATACTGGATATATATGATATATATGATATCCAAATCATGAATATCATTCTTGATATAATGAAACATTGACCACATGGACAACTTTTAAATATAAGGTGTACATTTTTACTCGAGTACCAAATATCGACAAAATGAACGTTATTAACTTAAATGATTGCATAATGATTATAACATAGTAATAAGTGATATAAAAGGAATAATTAACTTGAAAATGGTTCTTAAGAAAGTTTAAATTAACTTTAGTTCATTATTCAGGAGTTTAAATAATGATCGAGTCAAGTTAGACACGAGGTGAGGGACTTCATCTCAATCTCCTTTCATTGAGGCATTTTTAGTTTTAAACACGAATTTATTTTATGTGGTGTATTAACCACTTTGACTTGTCATTTTAATTCAATGGGAATATTTTAATACGCAGCATCTTACTAAACAACAAAAAGTAATATTTTTACCATAAATAGTGAAAACGACCTTTTCGCCACCACGAGTATTAATTGACCTTTGGCTTCCTTAACAAGATGGAATGTTTTATAAAAGGAAAAATAAATACCATATACAATTTTTATGTATTTTGGTAATAGAAATGATTTTGAGAATTGGTTTATTATTTCAATATCTTGAAATGATATTTTATTATTGCATTTTGGAAATGTTATCTTTCCATTATGCTTGTGTTATGTGTTATGATCATGTTATGGTTCTTGGGTATTATTTACATATACGGGTGGTTCTGTGAGAAACCTAGGGCAGGTGAGCCCGAGATAGCTCTCCAATGCATTGGGTAATGTGAAGAAGGTAAACATGAATGTTTCTTCTAAGAGATTTAGGGAATATACTTTGATGGGTATTCCAAACTAACTCCCAATGTAGCTGTGATAGCTACAATCCAAGTATGATATGGATGCCACAAGTGACCATTATGATTAATGATTTCTATGGGTCTTTCATAAATCTTATGATTTCATGAGGTAAGTAAAAGATTTCATGTTTTTTATGTATTTTTGAACAAATGTTTTCATTCTTTGTTTTATAATCCTTACTGAGCATTTTATGCTCATCCCACGTTTTGAAATGTTTTCACAAGACTTAAAGACGAATAAGGTCAAGGATGGGATCAAGGAAATGTCATGCTGTCTAAATGACTTTTTTTAAGAGTATTTATTTTATGAAAACATGGAAACTGAGTAGATATGTCTACCATGTAATCTTTTGAGATTTAATAGTTATGTTCTAATTATCTATAACTATAAACCTAAAAATACCATCAATGTGAATTATTTATTTAATTCAATATTATGTAACGTTTAAGGCCGGGTCCTTATAGTTAGTATCAGAGGTCAGTTTAGACATCATTAGGAGTTAGAATATTTTTAAATTCATGTCCATAAATTAATTTATGATATGATTGAAATAATATAGAATTTATAGATTACCATGTTGCTTCGCCTAAGATATTTCTCTGTTAAGAATGGTTCTTCTTAGAGGATACAGAGCAGCTCTGGGAAGACATACTGAGGGAAATGAACTTCCAAAGCAGCATCCTGAGATGGTCAGAATCAGAACTGAATAGTTTAACACAGTGATGGCTCAGTTGATTCAGGTGATAAATGGTGGTTGTGTTCATTTATAATATTTTGGTTTATTCTCTAAGTAAGGAGAAACATGAAAGTCATTTAAGGGTTGTCTTTAAAACCTTAAAAAAGAAACTTTATGGGAAATTCAGAAAGTGTGAGTTTCGGATACAGAATATTTCATTCCATGGTCACATTGTTTCAAAAAATGGCATAACTGTTGATCCTTCTAAAATAAAAGTTGTTGAAGAATTTCCATGCCCCACAAATATAACCAATATCCGCAGTTTTTTGGGTTTGGCTGGTTATTACCAGATTTTTGTTGAAAAGTTTGCACGGTTATCTAGTCAAATAACTAAGTTAACTCGAAAAGGCATTAAGTTCATCTAGACAAAAGAATGTGATGATTGTTTTCAGGAATTGAAAATAAGATTGGTGAATGCTCTAGTGTTGGCACTTCCATCTAGAATGGTTAGTTTTTTATCTACGGTGATGCTTCGTTGAAATGATTGGGGTGTGTCCGAATGCAAAATGATCAGGTAATTGCTTAGGCTTCACGTCAGTTGAGACCACTTGAGTTAAATTACCCTACACATGATTGAGAATTAGCTGCTATTTTTTTGCTTTAAAAATTTTGAGGCATCATTTTTATGGAGTGTAGTGTGAAATATATACTGATCAAAAAAGTTTAAAGCAAATATTCACTCAGAAATAAATGAACATGAGACAAAGGAGATGGTTGAAATTAATCAAGGATTATTATTGCACAACCCTTTATCATTCGTGGAAAGAAAATAAAGTGGATGATGCATAGAGTCGAAAAAGTAATACTTCATTAACCATGTTACATTTGGAATAAGATCCGTTGGGTTTTTATTTGATGAACATTGGAATAGAAGTTATTGTTGCAGGAAATTCTTCTATTTTGTTTCAGGTGTCAGGGAAATCACCTCTATCAGACAAAATTAAGCAAGCATAGAAGGAAGATAGTGAGATGTAGAAAAAGGTTGTGTTAGTTAAAAAGGGTAAGTTGCCTTATTTTAACATTGATAATGATTGTGTTTTGAGATTTGGAAATTGATTATGTGTTCCTTGTGACTCGTAGTGGAATAATGAGTTGTTATGTGAAGCTCATAGTTCTCCTTTTTCAGTTCAACCTGGCAGTACTAAGATGTACAGAGATCTTCGAGAGTATTACTGGTGGGATGGAATGAAAAAAGATATTGTAAATTTACTATGATGTGTTTGACTTGTCAGCAGGTTAAAACAAAGTGACAGTTACCGAAAGGAATGCTTCAGCCTTTACCGGTTCCATAATGGAAATGGAAAAATATATCCATGGACTTTGATGTGGGATTACCAAAGACATCTCAAGGAAATAATCCAATCTGGGTTATAGTTGACAGATTGACCAAATCTGCTCATTTCATTCCTATTAGAGAAACTTTGTCTCTAGATTAACTTTCTCAGTTGTATGTTAAAGAGATAGTCAGGTTGCATGGAGTTCCAATCTCTATTGTATCTAATCATGATCCCAGGTTCACTTCTAACTTTTGGAATGGCCTTCAGAAGTCATTGGGTACTGAATTAAATTTTAGTATTGCTCTTCATCCTCAATCATATGGGCAGTCAGAATGAATAATTCAATCCTTGGATTATATGTTATGTTCTTGCTCAATGGATTAGGAGGGATGTTGGGACCAACATCTTTCATTGGTTGAAATTTCTTATAATAACATTTTTCATTCCAGTATACAGATGGCACCATTTGAGGTATTATATGGAAGGCGTTGTCGAAATCCAGCTTTTTGGGATGATATAGGTGAAAGGAAGCTGATGGGACCAGAATTGGTAGAAGATATGGCAGAGAAAGTTCTGTTGATTCAGAAGCACATGAGAATAGGTCAGAGCAGACAGAAAAGTTATACCAATAACCGAAGGAATGATCTTTCCTTTTAGGTAGGTGATCATGTCTCTCTCAAAGTTTCTCAATGGAAAAGTGTGATGTGTTTTGGTAACATGGGAAAGTTGAGTCCGAGGTTCATTGGACCATATGAAATTCTAGAGAAAGTGGGATCAATTGCATATAGAGTGGCTTTACCTCCAACTTTATCCTAGGTACACAATTGTTTTCATGTTTCGATGTGAAGAAAGTATTTACAAGATCCAACTGATGTTTTGATCCCATAGGTAGTTCAGTTGAAGATAATCTCTCATATAAAGAACAACCAGTTCAGATTCTTGACCATAGAGAGAAAGTGTTTCGGAATAAGGTAATTCATCGGGTAAAGGTTTTTTAGAGAAACCATGTGGTTGAAGAGGCATTGTGAGAATCTGAAAATGCTATGAGGGATAAATACCACTATTTATTTTGATAAGTGAATAAAAATTGCGATGATGCAATTTCTAGAAGGGGGGAAGGGTGTAACATCCCAAGTAAATGGAGAATAAGACATATTTCATATTTATTAATATTTGTTAATTAAATATTAATTTTAAATTAAAGGGGTTTATATGTTCGATAGCATACCCAATACGCAACAAAGAGTTTATTTGGAATCTTACGTTGCAAACTAATAATATAATATTGTTATTTTAAATTTTAGTTAAATCATAGCCATTTTATTGGAAGGAATTAATGAAACTAACTACAATATTATTATACATGATTGTTAAATTTATTTACATTTATCTAATAAAAATTTAAACGCTCAAAATATGAATGAATCTAATTTTAAGCATAATTTACATTACAAGGCCGATTTACAACCTTTTAATGGAGAACCTTCTTTAAATATAGTTTTTGTCACATTAATACAATATAATTGGCATAATATAATCCTTCTTTACAATTGGGATATCAAATTTTAGTTTGGGTATTTTTTTGTATTTTTCTAATAATGTTCATTTATTAATGAATAGTGAAAAATACTGTATTTTAATTCAAAAGTGCCTTTTAATCTAATTGATTTATGTGGTTAGATTTTATTTTTAGTTGGTTTTAAAGTGATTTTTAAATATATTTTACCATTTAATCCAATGATGGTCATTGGAATTAATTTCACTTTGAAATTGGACATAAACAAGTATCAATCTTTTGATAGTTATTGTTTCTTAAAATCACGCGATTTTTTAACAACGGGAATTAATTTTTATATTAATTAATTCAACTTCTATGTTTTGAATTTGGAAAAAAATAAATCAATTTTTAATTTGGAATATCAAATTATTCTTAGGCTGAATTTATGGTATTTTTCTGAAAAAATGCAATTCTTTATGAATAGTGACACCGCTTAGTGGTAGCTAAGAAAACTGACTTTTTCATTTAAATGAAATTTTACCACTTATGTGAATTGAATTTCAAAAATCAGACATACATTATTCTTATCAAGAAATAAAATTTGGTTCATTAAGATGAAAATTATTTTCTGTGAATAGTAACTTTTGACTTTTATTTATCTTAGTTAAAGGTATATAAGGTAATTCAAGGTAAAAAAATATTATAATAATTCAAAATTACCTTAACACTTGTCCTAACCTTATTAGATGAGTAGTGTCCGACCATGGGCATCATTGGGTCGATTTTGGGACCCCATGGAGCCACTTATGAATGATAATGACACATTAGATTAACTAATTTAATGTAAAGGCAAAATTGACAATAACAAATATTGTCTTATAAATTATTTTTTATATGGGGATATATAAGTCATATTTTATACTATAAATATTCAATGAAAAAGATAAAATTATTTCCTGAATGATATTTGTTTTTTCATAATTTTTAGACATTGAATAAATTAAATTATTTATGACACAATAATGATTCAATATTTACCTTATTAATAAAATATTTAAATATATATGATTACAATGATTAAAATATTATCCCAAACATGTCCAATTCTGATTGGATGATTTTATTTCGACCATGAATCATCTTATATAAGTATATAATGTATTGTGGACCATTAGAAACCGAATATCATTGTATAATAAAATAATAGTTTCACACTTTCTTAAAGAGCCCCTCCTCCCCCTTATAAAAAGAGACAACTTATAACCAATTCATCACACCTCTCAAGCCATTTGGCTCGTCCAAAATCTCCCAAATTAATCTCTAAACATCCCTATCCTCATCTTAGAATCCTTAAATTAGACATAGGGAACTTCAAGAAGTCTTTTTGGTTCAAACCAATTGAGTTACCCAAATTAAAAATTACAGTTTCTCTTAAATTATTTTCTTTTATTTTACTTCTCTATCCCCTAAACTCTTTTTATTTCTTTCTTTTGTAATAGTAGAAGTATGATCAATATACTAGGATGTTTTTATGAGAATAATTCAAACTACACTAACACACACCTCAATCTAATGGATGAAAACATAATGATTCTATGGATGGAAAACTAAGGCCTCACGAAATGATGATTGATCAATTACATCTTACCGCCTCCCATAGTGGCCATTATGATTTCACTGTATTTATATATGATATATATTATGTTTATGATTTCCTTATGCTTTTTTACTTCCCATTTATATCATACCTTTATGCTTTCCATAGTTGGTAAATACGATAATCTCATTTGAGAAAGTGCGGACTACCGCCCCCTCAAAGTGATTTGATTCATTAATGCTTTATATGGGATGTATAAAGGATGGAGTTAAAAATATTATATATTATATTATATTTTAATTATAATATACCAATGTTTTATTATGGTTTATTTCCAAAAAAATAAGAAATATAAATGAAATTAGCTTTCATGCTTACGTACGGTTTACCATCTCCATGAACGGTGGATTTCACATTTTACCTCTAAATGTTATGTACTATTATAAGAAAAATTTATATACTAGATATATATGATATATATGAAATCCAAATCATGAATATCAATCTGGATATAATGAACCTTTTACCACACGGACAACTTGTATATATAAGGTGTTCATTTTTACTCAAGTACCAAATATCGACAAAATGAATGTTATTAACTTAAATGATTGAATAATGTTTATATCATGGTAATAAGTGATATAAAAGAAATATTAAACTTGAAAAAGGTTCTTAAGAAAGTATAAATTAACTTTAGTTTAGTATTCAGGAGATTAAAGAACAAACGAGTCAAGTCGAATGCGAGGTAAGGGACTTCATCTCAATCTCCTTTCATTGAGGAATTTTTAGTTTTATACACGACTTTATTTTATACGGTGTATAATACCCTTTGACATTTCATTTTAATTCAAAGGGAATATATTTATACAAAGAGTTTTACTAAATGACAAAAATGAATGTTTTTTAACATAAGCGGTGACAACGACCTTTCTGCCGCTGTGAGTATTATTTGATCTTTGCCTTCCTTAACAAGCCGGAATTTTTTAAAAAAGGAAAAATAAATACCATATACTCTATTAACGTATTGTGGTATTGAAAATGATTTTGTGAATGGATTTATTATTTAAATATCATGAAATGATATATTATTATTGTAATGTTGAAATGTTATATTTTTTTTTCTGCTTATGTTATGTGTTATGATCATGTAATGGTTCTTGGGTCTTATTTATGTATATGGGTGGTTCTGTGATAAACCTAGGGTGGGTGAGCTCGAGATAACTCTCCAATTCATTGGGCAACATGATGGAGGTAAATGTGAATGTTTCTCCTAAGAGATTTAGGTAATATACTGTGATGGTTATTCCAAATTAACTCCCTATGTAGCTGTGATAACAACATTGTAAGTTTGATCTAGATGCCAAAAGTTACCTTTTTAATTAATGATTTCTATGTGTCTTTCATAAATATTATGATTTCATGAGGTAAGTAAAAGATTTCATCTTTTGTATGTATTTATGAACAAATGTTTTCATTCTTTGTTTTATAACCCTTATTGAGCTTTTTATGCTTATCCCATGTTTTGAAATGTTTTCACATGACTTAAAGATGAATAAGGTCAATGATGGGATCATGGAAAAATCATGCTATCTAAATGACTATATTTTAAGAGTTTTTATTTTATGAAAAAAATGGAAACTGAGTAGATATGTCTACCATGTAATATTTTGAGATGTAATAGTTATGTCAGAATTCTCTAAAACACTAAACCTGAAAAGATCCTCAACGTGAAACATTCATTTAATTCAATATTATGTAATGTTTAAGGACGGGTCCTTAAAATATGAATGGAATGAATTATAAGATATTCCTAGAACCAATATTTAATAGTATTATTAGCCTTTATGATTCACTAAAACATATACATGCACTATATATATCAACTCACACATTGTATTTCTTAAGGTATTAATCCATGATATGGACTTTATTAGGAATTCACATCTTTATTTATAGATTTTAATTAATGGACACCCAATGGGATGGAACACATATTTTAAATGAGGTGGATTATATTTCATTCAAGATAGAATATGATATTCATTAAATAAAGATCAATGGGATTCTTATGAAATAATACCATCCTTCTCTAATTGGGAACTATTTCTCCTTGACAGGATTTTTGATGCACCCTTAATTCTTGTTGAATCATTAATCCTTAATAGAAAATTCAATACCACCCCTATCATTGTAAAATAATACTCAGCTTAAAAATTAGGATCAAATGGATATTGGATTACCAAAGAAGGTTAGTGCCTATATTTTATTCTTTTTTTATCTAAAATAGAAATACCCCATAAAAAAGAAGATGGAGTCAAATATTTTTACTTTACACGTATGCTGATGTTTAGAAACCCATGAACATTAATTCCTTCAAGATAGATCATGTTTTCTGTGGTTTTTTACTACTATAGGTCTTGTGTTGATACTATAAAACTCACTATTGAATATTAGTTAACTATTTTTCCATGAATCACATTAATTTTTTAACTCCCCAAATTATATGTAGTTCAAAAATCGTTAAATGGACTCTATTATATGATGATTCATTTGAATTTTAACTCTTACTGTTTGGTTTCCCATACAATTATTCATTCCTTCATAAATGAATTATAGTATATGATTCATCTGAAAGTAGTAATATGGAATTTAATTCAATTACATTATAATATTTCCAACTCATTTGACATGATTTCATGGGGTTTTATATGGAAGAGGAATGAAATATCATTTCATGCCTTCCAATTGACATCCCAAATCAATGACTATGATTGTAAAGGTAGTGGTCACAAAATAAAATTTCATTAACATGTTATTATGTACACTATATCATTAAATTTCATTCTCTTTTCATGCATGTTTTACTCATAATGATTTTATGTTTTCATTTATGAATAACAATATTACAGGCTATGATATCATTGATGAAACACATTCCAATTAATTTAAGGAATATATCATGTAACGTCCCAACCCTAGTTACCCAGATATAGTGAATTATTATATAAAAGTTTCATAATACAAGGAATCAGGTCCCAAATGATGGATCAGTTTAGTATTATTGGAAACAAGATATTTACATAATATCAACATTACAACATGGAATGAAATAAAACACTAATTTATTCCATTAGAAACAATGAAGACTCATAGATTATGCATGCAACTCACTCAAATCTATCTTCTTCATATCCTGGAAAAATGAAACATAAGAAAGGCGTGAGCTCAAACACTCAATAAGAGTATGCAATATAGCATAAGATAACATAAATACTATGTATGGTGAATAATTAAAAACATGTGCCTTTATAAATAATAAAAAAGAACACTATATAGAAGAAATATGAGCTGACTAAATAATTCCACAATTAAACATAATCATGGGTATTCTACTACTCTAATAACCATATAAACCATCAATATTATTTTGATAATGAGGGAATGTATAATGTGGGACATTCTGAAACATTTTGTCAAGGCCTCAACCAAGACGTCTAAAAATGATTAAGGAATTGGCCAAAACCATATATCAAATTGGGAAGGCCTCATCCAATTCCACGTCTAATTGTCTCATGAGTCCTGCCAATCCATCGAGGAGCTATAGTGGGTCCACCAGTCACTTTCAAAGTCCAATATATTCCTCATATTAAAAGGATGAAACATAACTTAAACATTCATCTTAAAACTATCATACGAAATATCAATACTTAACCCTTAAAACATGAATGGTATAAAAATAAAAAATCCATAGTCAAACATATCACAAAACCTTCAATACAATATGGTATATTTATATCATAATAAATCAACTTCCAAGAAGTGTAAAATCTTTCAAATAATGTTTCCATAGATTAAATCAAAATTTTTTGATAGAAATATCTATTTCTATTTTGAAATAATTTACGAGTCACATAATTATAAAAGAAAATATTTATTTGAATATATTCTTATAAGATTTTAAGGGAAGCTTCAAAAATGTTATAATGATAGAAAATAGTCTCACCCATCGTATATGTTAAAAAATCATTCTTACATTAATTTTGTTGAAAAGATCATAAAGTATCTTGATTGGAAAACAACGGAAACATTCCTTTAAAAAATATTAGGTCAAATAAGGGTATAAATAACATTAACCCATTGTCTAGTAAATTGTAAAAAAACGTTTTAAATTCATTTTTATGATGAAAGGGTTGTGGATGATAAAGAGGTCCCAGTAGATACTTAAGTAAAAACAATCTCAGATAATAATGAGATTAGGAAATTAACCCTTACATTGTACATTTCCTTGGTCAAGGTTATGTTAACCTCATGTATAATACATAAATAATTGTTACTTAATTTTATAATAACTATATACATAAATATTAAATCATATATGATCTTCTAATATTGAATTGTTAATAATATTTCAGTAGTATCATCGTTTCGGGTGTTAACTGATTCATTTTCCACTATATGGTTGGATATGTAATCCATGTTTGTTATGAATAGGATGTATTTGATTCATATACAGATTGATATTATGTTCATAAACATTATTTTTAATCATAAAATTAAAATTATTCTTGAATTATTACAAAGTTGAATGAATCTCATCGCATTCATGGAGACGATAATCTGTACGAAAGCATGAGTGACAATATCATTATATTAATGATGAAATCATATATAATTGGATGTTTTATCAAATATACAGAATCATTAAAATATTTTATTTATTATTTACATTAGTTATACTAGTTATTATACCCATCCAAATAAAGAAGTGTTTGAATAACAAACATCACCACGACGTGGACACATCAAACTGTACATACGCACATATGGTGACATTGTCATTTATAAGATGGATAGAATAATTAATATGATTGTACCATATTTATAATAAAATAATAGTATTTAGAAGGTTCTAGAGTTATTATTTTTGTTATGGAAACAATAAAAAAAGAGGAAGTGGAAGAAGAAAATAACTTGAAAGAGGGTGGTGAAATTATTACCTCTTTTTTGGGTGATTCCTTTTGAGTTGATCAAAAGGGCACATTAGGTTGGATTTTTGATCAAATTAAGGACTAAAGGTTGTATTGATGGAAGTTGGTAAGTTATTTGACTAGGGTTTGGTCGAGTCAAATGGAATTGGAAGTGTGAATTTAAGATAAGGGGAAGTATTATTTTATGTGAGAGGTGAGGGTCACTTTAGGAAAAGATTGAAATATTAATTTATAATAATATCATTTTCGGTTTGTAATGGCTCCAAATAATAAATTTTGAGGATAATGTAAAAATTGTCAAAAAAAAACTCCGAACCAAAATGTTTTATATAGGTTTATGTCAGCATATTAACCTTACATCCTATATTTAACTCTTAGTTAAATAGTTTGACATTTACCATGTCTCTTTGTAATTTTATATTAATTGGTTATTAAACATACTATTTCAAGACACGAGAACCCCATGTAGTAAAATATTAATATATATAACATTATCTTAGTCCTTTGGAAGAATCGTAGATTTTTGGAAATATTATATCACATAATTATATAGTATTTGTTTTAAAACTCAATTATTAAAATTTTACACTATTTAGTATTTGATATATTTTGAAATCCATAAAAACATTATCACATTGAATAAAATTTATTTAATAAACCGCAACATGTCATATTAAATAATAAAAATAGTGGAATTCATCATAATATTCAATTTACATTTATTTGTTTATTTATAATATCAATAATTCTAATTTTCATTAATAAGGTTATTCCTGCATCATCATGTTTTCATAAACAAATTTAATTACATAATGTCTAAAAATTATAACTAAAATACCATTATGTTGGAAATAATTATTTGTTTTTAATGAATATTTACAGTGTATTTTATCTTTTTTATAACCCTTTATTAAATATTTGGTTAGTTATTAAACATTGTATTTAACACTTTTAACTCTTCTATAAATATAATAATAATAAACATCGTAATCTAATCCATGTGGACCAAAGGAGAGCATATTTTATTCATAATGTTGTTTTTGGTCGAATTAAACTTATTCAATTGAATTAGGACATGTGTTACGGTAATTATGATATAATGTTTACCCTTAATTTCCCTATTAATTTTAATTGTGGTAAATAAAAGTCAAAAGTTACTAATAACCAAAAAAAATATTAATTCTATTAAAGCTCATTTTACATATTGATGTTAACTGAGTCTCTTTGATTTTTTAAAATTCATTTCACAATGCGGTAAAATTATACTTTATACAGATTGTTAAATTCTCTTAGAAGGTGGGTAAAATACTGTAAAAAGTTCAATAAAATTTTTTATATCTAAATTTATTAGAAAATGAATCCAATGAATTTTATTGAAAATATATAGGTATTATGTATAAATATTGGCATAAAATAAAATAAAATAAACTAATTAATTACTTAAATAAAAAGTCAGTTTTAAACAATAATGTCATGTTTTTCACTATTCATCAAAAAATGAATGTTTTAAGAAAAATAAAAAAAATACTAAACAAATATTGATATTATGAATTAAAAATGATTTCCATATTGAAAATTAAAATTTTTAAAATTTAAAAAAGTGTGTATAACTATTCATAATGGCTTGTTCAATTGGTCGTGGTGTGTTAAAACTCCATGTTGCGTACAATGCAAGCTACTACATTATTCAAAGGGAAACGTATCATGGAAGCTTGGGGTGTTACATTCTACCCTCATTAAAATAAATTTATCCTTCAGATTTCTAGAAAATTACTTCATAAAAAGATTTCAGTGGTTCTTCATCATAATTTCCTCGGGTTCCCAAGTTGCCTCTTCCATCTTATGATTTCCCAATAGAAATTTTACCAGATAAGCCATGTAGTTTCTCAGCACTTGTTCTCTGGTATCAAGAGTCTTGACAGGCTCTTCAAAATAAGATAGATCAGGTTCCAGTTCAATTTCCTCATAGGTGAGTACATCCATTGGGGTAGACATGTATTTTCTAAACAGTGATACTTGGAACACATCATCAACATTAGAGAGACATGGAGGCATTGCCAAATGATAAGCCACAACTCCATTTTGTTCTAGAATTTCGAAAGGTCCTCTGTACCTAAGACTCCATTTACTCTTCTTACCGAATCTTATAACACCCTTCCATGGATATACCTTCAAGAAAACATTATCTCCTACATGAAATTCCAAGTCCTTCCTCTAATTATAGGCATAGCTCTTTTCCCTAGTTTGGGCTACTTTAATGTGGGTTTGTTTAATCATCACCTTTTCCATTGATTGCATAATATGTTATGGGCCTATTATTTTAATTTCACCAACATCATCCCAGAAAGTTGGTGGGTGACATCTCTTTCCATATAACACATCATATGGTGCCATCTGAATACTTTAATGGAAGAGATTATTATATTAAAATTCTACCAAAGATTAATACTGATCCCACATACCTTGAAATTCATGTTAGAAAGATCTCAAAATGTCATAGTTTTTTTGAATAGTCTATTTTGATTCTCCATCAGTTTGAGGGTGGTAGGCAGTGCTCAAATGAAGTTCTGTATCTATGGACTTATAAATACTTTTCCAGAATCTTGATGTAAAATCGGGATCACGATCAGAAACAATCAGTAGGGGTATACCATGGAATCTTCCAACATCATTAATATATAGTCTTTATAGATTTTCAAGTGGTAAATCTTCTCTTATAGCAATAAAATGTGGTGACTTGGTAAGACAATCAACAATGACCCCTGTGTCATCATTCCCTCTAGGAGTCTTTGGAATCCCCATGAAAAATTCCATCATAATATTATCCCATTTCTACTCAGGTATGGGTAGAGGTTAAACGACTCTTCCAGGATATTTCCTTCTATCTTTTACTTGTTGAAAACCAATAAATCTAGATGAAAAATCATAAATCTCCTTCTTTATGTTGTCCCAAAAAAAATTCCTCCAAATCTCTATACATCTTGGTGCTCCCATGGTGTACAGAGAAATTTGAGCTCTGATCATCATTCAACAATTCCCCTTTTTGATCAGGTATATCAGGAATAAAAAGCCTCTTCCCAAATTTCAAAATCCCATCATTAAATACATAGTCACGAAATATACCATCATTTACATCATTAATCTTATATTAAAACAACTCATCATAATTTTGAGAAATTTTTTCCCTTTATAGTAAAGATGGTTCCACATCCATTTAAAAAAATAATTGATGTTCACCTTCCATGGTTATTCCCATATCCATATTAAATAGATCCATGAAAATAGGATCACTTTCAACTCTCATCCTATTCAAAACTCCACCATCCTTTCTGCTCAAAGCATCTTCTACCTTATTTTCCTTCCCTGGGTGATAGTGTATAGTGCCATCATAATCCTTGAGTAGTTCAAGCCATCTCGGTTGCCACATGTTGAGTTCTTTTTGTGAGAAAATATACTACAAACTCTTGTGATACGAATAAATCTCACATTTTTTCTATAGTGGTAGTTTCTCAATGTATTAATAGAAATGATTATAAATGATAACACAAGATCATGAGTGGAATAGTTTTTATCATGAATTATTAGATGTTATGATGCATAGGCAATAACTCTATCATTCTGTATTAGGACCCAACCATGTCATTTATTCAAACCATCACTATAAATATCAAACCCATCATTCCCTGATGATAGTTTTAATATACGAGCATTGACTAAACATCTCTTCACTTTTTCAAAACATTCTTCACACTCTATTGTCCAAACAAATTTAACCACATTATATGTGATCTTGGTTAATGGGTTACCCAAATGGGAAAATTCTTGATGAAACATCAATAATAACCTACAAAACCAATAAAACTATGTACCTTAGTTATATGTGTCGGTGCTATCCCTTCTTAGATTTCCGTGGTATTTTAAGGGTCAACATAGGTTCCATACTTAGATAGAATAGGGCCAAGAAACAAAATATCATTAAGCCAATATTCACACATTCTAAACTTCCCATATAAATAATCTCTTATGAGGGTTTTCCGAAGACTGCACAAGTGATTTTAGTGAGCTTCATAGCTTTTTGAGTATACTAATATATAATCAATAAATAACACTACAAATTCATCATGATATTCATTGAAAACTCTATAAATTATATCCATGAAGACAAAGGGTGAATTTGTCAATCTAAAAGGCATTGATGTAAACTTGTTATTGTCGTACCTAGATCAAAATGCAGTTTTCAAAATGTGTTCTGTCTTCACACACAAATGATGATATCATGATCAAAGGTCAATCTTTGAAAAATATTGAGCTCTAGGAAGTTGGTCGAATAAATCATCAATGCGTTATAGGGGATACTAATTCATTATTGTTATAGAATTTATCACCCCCTAGTTAATGAACAACCTCATAGATATCACATTCTTGTTAACAAAAAGGATAGAAGCTCCCTATGGAGAGACAATAGGGTGAATAAATCCCTTATTACTCAATTTATCACGTTTTTTCATTAGTTCCACTAATTCAACAGTGTCTATGCTATAAGGGATCTTCGATATGGACCTTGAACCAGGAATTAAATAAAAGTAAAACCCAATTTTTCATTCTGGAGGATTTCCAGGTAAATCCTCTAGATACATATCAATATATTCTTGCACAATAGGTACATCCTCTATTAGAACATTCTTTTTCTCACCCACTATTTTTTCATTCTCTTCCTCCATGATAATTTAATTTATTAGTGCTACTTGGGGTGTATCTAGATATAAAACAAATGGTTATGTTTGCTCTCTAAAAATAATGTGCTCTTTATCATCATCAAAAATTGTAACCTAATTATTCATTCAATAAATTTTTACATCATGGTTTGAAATCCAATCCCTACTAAGGATTATATCAAATTTAATCATGGGCGTGACTTTGAGATCAGTGGATAAAAATAATTTATTATCCCTAATGGTAACTGATACAATTTTTTTTTGCAATGATACTTCCCTTAAGAGTTTTGACTGACAACTCTCTTGTTAATTCAAATTGAAAACATATAATTTTCATAGAAAACTGGGAAGATATGAAACAATGCAATGATCCAGAAATAAATAAATCATTGTCTAAACATGATGAAACCATTAAATTACTTGCCACCATGGCTTTCAATGATTCAACCATAGTAGTAGTGATCACATAAGCTTATCCTTGCTCCCTTTACCTTTTCTGAGGATGGTTTCCATGGCGATTTGGAAATTCATTTTCATAATGTCCCATCTCACTGCAATTGTATCATTGAATGTTGGTAGATTTTTTCTTCCCCTTACAATCACTAGTAATATGGCCTTTCTGTCCACATTTGTATCATACTCTTTTTCCATTTAGATAGGCACCAGAGTGCTTCCTTCTACAATTATCACAAGGTGAAAATTCAACTCTTCCCTTATTCCCTATTTCCTTATTTCTTTTCCAAGAGTTTTCAGCAGATCTCTTCTTCTCTTTCAATACTTTAAAGTCATCAGACTTAAAGAATTACTTTTCTATATTGATAGCACATGAGACAATATCATTGTATGATGATAAGGATTTTGAGACTAATGCTCGATGGTCAAATCATATTAACCCATCAATGAATCGATCCATATTACTACTAGGGTTACCTACATAATTTGCTACATGACTTGCTAACCTTATATAGTTATCCCCATACTCTGTGACATTCTCAACCTCTTTTTGTCTCAGACTCAGAAATTGTATTTCCAAATAAAATCAATGGTCATGAAGATATTATTTTTCTAATAAAATATCTTTATACTACCTCTATTGCAAGTTTGATACCTCTTCATATTTCATTGTGTTTTAGATTAATGACCACCGTAGATATGCATCTTCTGTAAGGAGATAAGCATCCATGAAAACTTTTTCCCTTTCGCTACTCCCCAAAGCATGAAATATTTTCTCTATGAAACTTTTCCATTACTCATCTAACAATTTATTTGTACTCCCATTGAGTTTTGGTGGTTATTCCCTCTTGAAGGAGTCTAACATTGATGCTCAACAATGTAGATCAGGGTGCTCCATTTGGGTAATGTTATTATTCATAACCTCGGTGAGTTTTCCCCGTATGGTGATAAGATGATCTTCACTAGTTACTTCACCAAATCCATGATAATTATCTTGAGTATGAGTGAAATTCCTACATGGATTATGTGCATTGATACAGTTTCCATTCCTCTCACTAGGAAAAATTTCAATAAAAATTCCATACACTAGATTATTTTATGAATCACAATACATAATTGAAAACTTGTAAAACACCTAACATAGATTGACAGATTAATGAATATAATCCCTAATCATTAAAATGTTTTCATTGAGGAGGTATATACTTATAATGCCATCATAATGGTTGGTAATGAAAATGGAATTTTTTTTCTAAGAAAATTCTTCAGGAGTGTCCTAAGAAAGAGTGCTGCAAGGCCTATTGTCATCTACCAGGATTCCCCTAGTCAAGGCCGAAACTCCTAGTCAGAGTCTTCACTCATAGGTACATCTGTTCTAGAGGCGAATGTACCTGCTCGTATCTATATAGGGATGTAATACATGGAAAACTCACAAAATATATATATTACCAAATTTCTATGAAATTCTTCTATACTAATCCAGAAAGTATATCTTAGAGTAATTTTCTCTAATCATAGTGTATCTAAATATAATATCCATGGTTTGTACTAATCTTTCTATGATATCAGCAGTAACACCGTGACCCCAGATACCAAAAGTTCATGTATTATTACATAATACTGGAATGATACAAGGAATCATGTCCCAAATGACCAATCAGTTTAGTATTATTGGAAACAAGATATATGCATAAGTTCAACATTACAACATGAAAAGAAATACAACACTAATTTATTCCATTAGAATCATCAAAGCCTCCTTGATTTTTCATGAAAGACACTAAAAACTAACTTCATCATATCCTTTGAAAATGAAACGTAAGAAAGGGGTGGGCCCAAACACTTAGTAAAAGTAAGCAATATATCATAATATAACATAAACATTAGGCATGGTGAATAATAGAAAACTCATGCCTTTGAAAATAATAAACACGAACAATTTATGACATAAAAATGAGCTGAGTAAATAATTCCCTAATAAAACATAATCACGAGTATTATAAAAGTCTAATAACTAAATTATCCATTAATAATATTTTCATAATGAGGGAATGTATAATGCGGGACATTCTGAAACATTTTTTCAAGGCCTCAGTCAAGACGTCTAAAATTTATTAAGGCCTCGGCCAAATCCATATATCAAATTGGGAAAGGACTCAGCCAATTCAATGTCTAATTGTCTAATGATACCTAAAAATGCATTAAGGAGCTATAGAGGGATCCACCCATCAGTTACTAAGTCCAATACATTTCTCATATGAAAAGGTTAAAACATAACATAAAGATTCGTATTAAAACTTGTATAAAAAATCACAATACATTAACCATAAACCATGAATGATACATAAATAACACATCCATAGTCAAACATATAACAAAACATTAAATACAATGTGTAATATTTCTATCATAATAAATTATCTTCAAACAAGTGTAAGATTTATCAAACGATGTTGACATAGATGAAATCAAACTATTTGAGAGAAATATATATATCTATTTCGAAATAATTTACGAGTAACATAATTATAAAAGAAAAAATATATTTTGAAAATGTTCTTATAATCTTTTAAGGGAATCTTTGAAAATGTTAAAATGGTAGAAAATATCTGCACTTGCCGTATAAGTTAAAAAATATTATTTACATAATTTTTTAGAAAAGTTCATAATGTACCTTTTATGGAAAACAATGGAAAGATTTGTTTCAAAAAATATAAGGTCAAATAAGGGTATAAATTAATTTAACACATTATATAGTAAATATTAAAAATATTTTTTATAAAATTTTATGTAAACACATATGTGTATGATAAAGAGGTCCCAGTAGATACTTACGTAAAAATAACCTCAGAAAATAATGAAATTGTGAAATTAACGCTTTCCTTGTACATTTTTTTGGTCGAGGGTACGTTAACCTCTAGTATCATATTTTAATAATTTTAATTAAATTATAAAATAACTACATACATAAATATGATATCATATATGATCATTAAATATAGATTTGTTAAAAATATTTCAGTAGTATCATCATTTCGGGGGTAAACTAATTTGTTTTCCTTTATATGATTAGTTACGTAAGCCATGTTTGTTATGTATAGGAGGTATTTGATTCATATAAATAATGATATTATGTTCATGAACATTATTCTTAATCCTAAAATGAAAATTATTCTTTAATGATTATGATGGGGAATGAATCTCATCACGTTCGTGGAGACGGTAATACGTACATATGCATGAGTGACGATATCATAATATTGATTGTGAAATCGTATGTAATTGGATGGTATATAATATATACAGAATCATTAATATGTTATATTTATAATTTACACTTTTTATACTCATCATTATACCCATCCAAATACTGAAGTGTTTGAATAACAAACTACACCACGACGTGGAGATGATAAGTCATACGTACACACGTATGGTGACATTGTCATTTATAGGATAGAAAAAATAAATAATATGGTTTTAACATATTTATAATAATATCATATTATATATAAGGTACTCGAGTTATTATTTTGGCATGGAAACATCAAATAATAAAGAGGTGGAAGAAGAAAAGAACTTGAAAGAGGGTGGTGAAATTATTACCTCTTCTTCGGGTGTTTACGTTTGAGTTGAACAAAAGGGCTCATTAGTTTGGATTTATGATCAATTTAAGGACTCTAGGTTTAAGTGAGGGATGTTGGGAAGGTATTTGGGTTGGATATGGGCGAGCAAAATGGCTTTATAGGTGTGAAATTAAGAGAAGGATAAATTCCCTTTTATAAGAGAGATGAGGGTCACTTTTGGAAAAAAGTGAAATATTATTTTATAATAAAATCATACATTGTTTATAATAGTTAAAAATTGATTTCTTTCAAGGATAATGTGGGGAAGGGTGTAAAACCACTCAAAAATAGGTTTAAGATAGTTTTAGGTCACCATAATAACCATATCTTTTATATTTAACTCTTAGATAAATAGTTTGACATTTGCCACGTCTCTTTGTATTTTTTATTATATTGTTAATAAGCATACAATAAGAAGTAAAGTGAACCCAAAGTTGTTAATTATTAATATATATAACATTATAAAAGTCCTTTTTCAGAACCTTAGATATTTATAAATATTATATCAATTAATAATATAGTATTAGTTTTAAAAACTCAATTATGTCAATTTTGACACTATTTAGTATTTGATTTTAATGAAAGACATAAACACATTATCAGTTCGAATAAAAAAAATTAGTCAACCATAAATTGTCATATTAACCTGTAAAATTATTTTAATTCATCAAAAGTATCAATTTACATTTATTGGGATATTTATAAAATCAATTATTTTAATCGTTCCTTAATAAAGTAACTACTACATCATCATTGTGTCATAGATAAATTAAATTATTTATCATCTAAAAATTATAAATAAAATACCATTATTTAGTATATATTTTTATCATTATAATTAATATTTATAGTAAATATTATCTTATGTATAACCATATATTAAAATTGGATTAGTTATTAAACTTTGAATTTAACACTTTTAACTCTTCTTAAAAAAAATAATAATAAATGTCCAAATATAATCCATGTGGACCAAAAGAGACCATATTTTGTTATTAAGATATTTTTTCTCGAATTACACTTATCCAATAGATTTAGGAAAATTTATAGGGTAATTATGATATCATTTATACCCTTAATTACCGTATTTATTTTTAACCATGGTAAATGGTAGTCATAAGTTACTATTCAGAAAAAATAATTTTCATCATATTGAAACACATTTCACATACTGATGTCAAATGTGTCTCTCGTATTTTTGAAATTAAACTCACAGAACTGGTAAAAGTATGTTTTATTCAAATTTGTAAATTCTCCTAGAAGGTGGGTAAAATACGGTAAAAAGTTCAATAAAATTTTATATATCTAAACATATTTTAAAAAGACTCCAATGAATGACATTGAACATATATAGGTATTAGTTATCTATTTTAACCAAAAATTAATTAAAATAAACTAACTAATAACTTTAATAAAAGTCAGTTTTAAACCATAAAGTAGTGTCTTTCACTATTCATCAAAAATTGCATGTTTTCAGAAAAATACCATGATTTCACCCTAAGATAATTTCCATATTCCGAATTTAATAACGAAGTCCATATTGAAAAATAAAATTTATAAAATTTCAAAAAGGGGGTATTACAATTGATAACAGATCTTTTGATTGGAAATGGTTTGTTAAAACTTTATATTGCATACAATGAAAAATACTACATTATTCAAAGGGAAACATACCTTGGAATCATTGGGTGTTACATATCACCTTTAGTAATGTGTTATATGACCAGTCCTACATATAATATTTAATAAATGATCTCCCCAAAGACACATTTCTTACCCGTTTTTTCACTAATAAATATCTAAAATACAAAAATCATAATCTCACCATATAATATGGTTACATGACAAAGAACCTGAAAATATCTAGTAAAAAATATATTCATTGTATGCATAATATCCATAGATACATTTGGTGTTCCACTGTTTACCAACATCATGTATATAATTTATAATAATAAAATCTTGGACAATACGAAAGCACTACATCGATACCATCAGTTCCACCCATGATTGGATACTTTCATAATTGCAATGATAAACCTCAATTACCATAATACCAATCCTTGATCCATATGTATTGATGACTAGTGGTGTGGATTTCAATTTAGTATTGAGGAACAGATTACCAATTATAATGAAAATAATATATTTTGACCATGATCTATTGATAACCCAACATGAATTCTCCATATATTTCATGCCCCAAAAGATTATGGTGAACGACAATCACCTTAGTGAGTAAATTTTATATTGATAATATTTTGTGTAACTAATTAAAAAATTACTAAATATGTGAACCATATGTAAAATATTGTTGATAGAGAATACAAAAAATATAGATAAATATAGAAAAATTACAAAATATTTATAATACCTAAACTATGTATTATAGAACAAAACTCACAATGTAATGATTATTTATTGTCACATATCATACCAGACTTGGAATTTCACTAAAATACTTCCTAGATATTGAATACACAAAGCTAAACATCAGCCATGATATTTAGAAATTTTCCATCATCCACCAATATACTTGTTCATAACTGAAACACAGGAAGTCAAAATACTTATCCATGAGAGTTAACATGCTATAGGTAAGAATAAACAATATGTAAGACCACCCCAATAACAAATCAACTCATACAACGAATAAAAATGTGTATGAAATATCATTTATACACATATATGGGAATATATGTGATACATATCCTTCATATTGTAATCAAAACATGAATGAAAATGAGAAAATAAATCTATTATAGATTCAAATTAACTATAAAAAACAACCTGTATCATAAGAGTGTCCATGGAGTAACAATCCAATTTTGAGTGTATGACCTAATTGTATGTAGTGACTATAGTCATTAAATGGAGTTCCAATCAAATTCAGAGAGGTATTGTAACATAGTAAAGACAAAATAATCATCTCATTTAGTAAAATAATTAGTTTATACTATGTCAGGCTATTTCTATCCAATCCCATTTCATCATCTAATTCATTGTCATCAAGAGTACCCACTCAAGAATGGCATAACTATAATACTGACTCCATAACAGCTATATAAATTCTATATTGAAATGGTTGATTCTTTTGAAATAAATAGTTGTTCTCATATATACATTACTAACTATAAAAATTTCATATTAAATATAATTTCTAATAGACATGATTATTTAAAAAATTCATCCGTTAAATTTATCCTATAAAAATTATATTTTTTTCACAGTGACAAAAACTCGAGATAATAATTAAGCTTTAGATTTAATTTTTAGTAACACTATATTACCAGTCTATTTGAAAAAGTTTCATAAAAATAGAATAGATTGATTAGTTGATCTATAATTAACCACATAAAATAAAATCACATTCATAATCTGAAATACAAATAAGGATATATAAATGGAATAATCATTACATTAAAACACATTAAGAAAGAGTGAAATGATATATAGGACTTGGAAAAATAATAATTGAATATTCTATGTTAAAAAAACAAGCCCTAAAATATGGAATTGGTAAAACTTATTCCTAATAGTAGGAGATATAGTTGAGTATTAAGCAATTAGATAACCATAACGAATACCTGGTCACAAAAACAAATCCATGGAATTTTTTTTGACACAACCAATATTTAACGTTAATGATTTTGAGAAATGAATGTTCCTAATTTAAAAATGATTTCCACCCTTAAATTGAATTTTAAAAAAACATTTCAATTGAAATATTTTTCATTTATGTTATAAATAAACCATATTACTCATACTTGTAGAAAGGTAATCTTTTAGAAATAAATAATTATTAAATAAGAATACATAATATACATATTATTAAGAAAGATTACCTTAATAATACATTTTAATGAATAATTATTCCAGAAGTTATTGTTTTAAAAAAAAATTCTATCATTAATTATAATAAACAAAGTACATAATGAATTATCTATTAAAAAGAGAGAGTTGGTATTTTTAGTTATTTTTTTTCATATTTGGAAAACGATAACATTCCAATTAATCTAAATAATTATGAACATAATCATTACATATTTATTTTTTAACCTATCCATTATCTTGTCACCAATAACCTATTTTGAATACTGAAAGGTATTTATTCTTGACATATAATTCATTCATGATATGTTGTAAAGGGTCATTTTTTTAAATAATGATAAATAGAATGAAACATAATTATCAATCCATACATAGTGACATTATTCAAGAATTATTTTTTTATCAATTTGAAAATTATCAAAAATATAAAGATTATATAACATAAATTAAATATATTGAAATTTATTATTATGCACAATTCATAACGAAAAATAGAACATATATTTAATATAATCCAAATATGATCGTGTGGAATAAAAAAATATAAATATTAATAATTACTAGGGGAAATGTATTTCTAAACCAGTTTTTTAATATTTTGACATCCATTTACCCTAAAATTTTAAAAGGATACATTAAAATATATTTTTGAACATTTATTTTTACAAAACATCAATGAAAAACGACCATCATAATGTTTTGGTGTCATTTTAAATGATAAAAAACTGCAAAACATAATCTCCGGAATCAATTTCTATATTAATTGATGTAGAATTATTGGGGTTCGGTAGTATTTGGAGTAACATTACATTATAATAGATGTCAAATGATAGTCTTCAATGTTGGTTAACACAAAAACTATCATTGAATCTATGGTGTTTCGAAATATTGAGCATTAGTTATAATATGAATAGTTATCGAAGATCGGGTTCGAGGTCAGGAACATCAAAGTAAAACCACACTAACACCTAATATCAATGTTCGATTGTATTCAACATAATCTTAGATAAAAATGATGATGACTGTCGACCTTTATTGGTTTTTGACATCAGTATATAATAAAATTTTTCCCAATCACTAATTTTAAATTATTCAACCTCATTTTTTTCGTAAACCGAAGTTGAAATTTATATATATATATATATATTTAAAAAATAATTATTCAAATACATTTACCTGAATCTACTAACCTATTAACAGAATATACATAACATATATAAATAATATATATAACTAAAACACCAACCATAATTCATCATATAAAATATTTTTCAGGATTCGTCCTCATGCTATCCTCTGTCACACCATAAACTACAGTACTGTTACCAACAACATAGATGTAAATCTAATTATCATGAATAAAAAATACTATAATACGAAATTTTCATCTAAAAAAAATAAATAAACAATGACAAAAGTTGTGGCTCAATTATTCATGACATTCAAAAACATAACATTCACAATGATTTGAGATAAATAATGATACCTCTTAGATTTATAAAAGGATATTCCCATAACGTCAACTAATTATAGTGGTATGGAGAGCCTTATATCTTCTGTAGAAGCATCCACCTATCAAACTATCACACAATATTGAAAATAGTGGGTATACTAACAACATTTTTCTTCAATTTTAAAAGACAAAATTAGATTATATAAAAACTAGTACTCCTCCTCTGAAAACATTCGTTTTCATTCATTTTGTTGGTGTTACAATGTGGTTGCATTCTATGAATGGATTTTATGATGGAATGTGCACATATTAACTATGTGCATGCTTTGAAATTTTTTTATGAACATGGGAAATTTGAACATATACAGAAATGTTAATGAAATCCAGGATACCTAAAATTAATGGTTAAATAGACATATTGCACATTGACTAGAGATAAATCCTATATATAATAATGAAATCATGCTTATCAGGTTAATCACCATTATATTTAGTTAAAAAAATCGATCATTATTTGATTCTTAGTAAATGGATCTTACAGAAAAAAATATGAAATTATATGAATAATAAAGTAGAATATCAATCAGTATAAAGAATAATATGAAAAAAGGTCCCTAAAACAACATAAATAAAATTCCAAAATGATATCACAACAACTATTTTATTGCTACATGAATAGATCATTGAAACACTGCTTAAATGGAATTATGAGATCATATCATTACATGAATGAAAACAATTTCATCATCTCTGAATCACTAACCTTCTAGATAAAAATATAGAAGTGAAGTGTGTTGTAAAAGTATAAATATGTGGTAAAACATTTTAAATTTTTTTATGTGTAACAAATATAATATGAAATATTTCTAAAGTATTATTTGTATTTCAAAATATTGGAATTTATAAATTTGTATTACATAAAAAAAATTATTATTAAACATTATTTTCTGATACATATGAACAATAATAAATATTCTAGACCAGAACACTAATATAACTGAACATATAAGTTATAAAAATTATTAAAACCATCATATTTACTTATGGACATGTAAAAAAGTTCATTACTAGAAAAAACATGACAACCATAGAAATTTCATGATGTACAATGATGGAATCTGACTGAAATGTTTAATTATTAAATGATAACTAAAATGGGATACAAACTAAAACTTTAGAAAACAAAATATACATTAATATAGAATATACGAAATATTATATTACAATGTAAAAACTACAAAAAAGTATCACTAAACCACCAAATAATCATGTATAGATGAATAATTTAAAATCAAATCAAAAGTGTTCCTTCAGATGAAAATAAATCCCTTAATTCTGATTCATATTGAAAACAAAAAAAGAAGAGGGATGAAGATAAAAATCTAACAAATGTTTTAGGTGGAAATCACAGGAAAATTGCATGAATGGATTGAAAATAATGGCCGGAAACATATGTTTTTGGTCGAATGTTTATAAAATGATGGATCAGAAATTATATATATTGGTGAGCATGGTATTTTATAATTTACATATGAAATTATAATGCATATTCATGGTAATCTATTCAAAAAAATTCATATCTAATAGTCATTCCAGAGAAATATATCTTTTAATAACATAAATATCATTATGTTTAATGATGTTAAATCTAGTCTCATCATTTTTTTCATCGGGATGCTAGAGAACATATGTTTAAAATTTTCCCATGATGATACCATTCAGAATCATGAATCTCTGTAAACAAGGGATAAATTGAAATATACTCTCAATGTCATTGAAAAAATTAATAACATGAAATTGAGGGCAATAAAGAGGAGAAAAATCCAAGGAGGATAATCTATTGAAAAATTGACATACAACTTCCATGCATAACATAAAAAAACTAAATTTTAGATTGATTAAAAAAATACCACCACCTAAAAATGAATCAATTTTTGTTGAATCCACACACATAAAATCATCATATATTTTTATATTTTCTGTCTTATTAATTCAAATAGATGTATTGAAATAGAAAACTTTTATAATGAGGTAAAATCAGTAACTACCCATCGAAATAAATATATAATTAGTATAAAAATGAATCGTTATGGGTTCTTCTTCTAAAAATTAATTGAGATTAAAAACCCATAACATATGAGGCAAATCAAATATCACACACATATTATGTTCTATAACAAAACAAAAATAATTTAATTAAACAATCAGAAATAAATGGGAATACATTTCAAAAAAACCCATAAATACACAATGTCAAGTTAAACCTGACCAACAACTTCATAAAAGATTGGTATCCTACAGGAAAACTATATTACAAACTACATTAGAGATAAATTAAAATAGTCACCACCAATTGTTAACACAAATATATTCATAGAAAACATAAATTAAAATTCCTTCCAGTAATTCTTAAAAAAAGTACCACCCACTGTAAAAGAAAAATATTTCATAGAAACCACACTTTAAAAATAATCACACATTCTTACATTATGAGATGGAATAATTAAAAGTCATATAAAAACATTGAATATTGGGTCAAAGGAATAAAATCAACATTTTGGCATGCCTAAAAAATATAATAAACATAAGTAGAGACACATGATATTTTAAAATTCACAAATATTACCCAGTATACAAACACAAATAATGTTTTACATATTCAACATCATATACTTGTTTACAGTGATTTCCAAACCCAAATAAATTTGTTAAATGTATGTCAATACATAACTACATATTCTAAAAAATAAAATCATATCAATGAATTTTTTTGATAAAATGTATCTAAATTAATACGTTCATAATGAAATAATATTATATACGAAGATAGCTTGGGATCTGCAATATCATTAAAAGGGACATACCTGAAAACATAAATCATAATCATAATTAAGAAATATTTTATAAACACTATGATGGAAGGAAATTTTTCATTATAATATGAATCAGTTTGATAAAAATTATATAACAAAAATTAATAGGATCATATTCAAAAAATATTATATTTTCATATAAAACACTGAATAATTAATATATCTAACATTTAAAAATTCAATTGTTTCCCCATTTTTGATTATCTAAAACATTTAACCTAATAGATAATAACCACATTCCACATATAATTTTTGGCAATGAAACTAGAGTTATAAATTATTAAATAGAAAATAAAAATCAATATATAAATATATAAATAGATATTATTTAATATAATACTTATTTACCTTCACTTTATTGTAATAGATTGGATATTGTTGCTTTATCAATAAAGTCTCTTTTTTAGAAAAAATTGATGACTTATATTTTCATATATATCAAATAAAAAAAATTAATAATTAAAAATAAAAAAATTATAAAAAAATTAAACTTACTTGTGTAATATGGTACAAAAATATTTATAAACATGACCTAATAAATAGAGAATCCAATATATTTAAATTTCATTCAGAAGAAATTCCCAACATCCAATGAACTCTACAATATAAAATGTTCAGAATTAATTATATTTTAATGTGTATTTGATCATAATAATCTTAGTGATTTATCCATCAATGAATTGATAAAACTAGCACTGAATAGTTGTATTTGAGAATCTATCATATATATATATATGTAACTCTAGATGTAGTAGTCAAATATCGCATAACCAGTAAAATAAATTCTAGATCTATAAAATTGTAAACAAAAGTGGTCTCATTTTGAATACTAATCATGTGTAGATACCAAATTAAATAAATTAACATATTATGTTCATTGAAATAATCTTAATTTAATGAATGGATGAAAACATGCAACATAAATATGCGTACATGGAAAAAATACAGCTTTGGCACGCTAATCTCATTATAGATAATAAGATCTATGATATCTTTTTTGATTATTATCAAAATCTAGTATCTTACAAAAATGTCATATGACATTAGAAAAACATAAATATATTCTAATGAAAAATCAAACTGAGTTAATATTTATAACCCATCAGAATGTTTAAAATTTTCGGATGTTATTGATTCCAGAACTAATATTTGTTTCATTTGAGCTAATTATTTTCATTTTAGACATTACACTATAATGAAATGTCCGAAAATAGTGTATCATAATTTCAATAAAATTTAATTATTGTATCCAAAATCTATTAATACATTGTATGTTAAATAACAAAGATTGCTAGAAAACTAAATTAAAAATTGACCCATTCAATCTCAAACTCTAGTAACCTCCTCGGTAGGAAATTGAAGTAGATTATTTGAATCAAAAATATCATTTACTGATTTTACAACCATACCAAAATGTAAAAACTGGTGATGTATAGAATACTGAAAAGAATGCATTACATTGTACAATACAATACATACATGAGTATCTCTAACATAAAACACAAAGTATACAGTCAGGTTTGAACAATGAGGTGAAGGATCTATATATAAAGGATGGGTTTCTTGGGTAGGTTGGGCTAACATGGATGGATGATAATGATTGAATATATTGGATGGTTTGAAAATCTAGGTTTGCTGGGAAGGATATGAAATCAATGACAGATAGGATGCTAGATAAGGTTAGGTCGACTTGGGGGGTTGTCTTGTCTAGGCAAGAACCACAGGCTACACCGGTTGTGACTATCTCATAAATTTAACAAAAATATCATATATACCTGATTGAATTTGATCATCCATGTATTTGTTCAGTTCATTCAGCTCACCTTTTAATGAATATATTTCTCATTCTCTTTCTTCCTTATTTTGATGTCAAAATGCATTCTTAATACTGACACCAACCTTATATCCACTTAAAAAATATGGTGTTTTAGAGTTCCTAAAGTGATAGCTAGGATATCCACCCAACCCTTCATGATAAAAGTTCCATGCATCTATTGAACATGAATTTAATCCAAAAATTAAATATTAAAATGATATAAATTTATTGATAATTTTAAAATACATGCATTTCTGGAAAGTAAAAAATATTTTCAAAAAAATTATCTTAGATACATCTTTAGATTTTTCCCTAATATACTATTTATATTTCTTTCTTCTCACTCTTTTAAATATTTTATGTTGAGTGGGGGTAGATGGAGGACCATTGTGTACTTCTAATGAACTACTACTAGAATGATATTTTAATTCATCAAACTATTATTTAATCACTTTCTCCTCAAATAAATGATACCCTTCACATTATAGAGAGTGAGGGTATACCTTATGCGACTGGATCTCGTGATAAGATCTACTAGAATTCTATTAGAATACAATAAAAATATATGTAATAATATAATATATTATAAATTTTTAAATATCTAACAATTTTATTATAATGTATGCTTCATAATGTCAAATAGTGACAAATGTTTTCCATGTATCTACATTTTAAATCTCATAATTGATACATTGTTTTTTATTCAGTAACCTACCAAAAACATAATTGTTTGTCAATTTTTTCTAAAAATATATACATTGATCGTCCACCATATAGAGGAATATTTTTTTTATTTTCATTTAGTGATTCAAAACTAAATGTTATTTGTAATAAAATAACTTCAATTTTTTATGTAAAATATATAATATTTGAAAAAAAAGATTAAAATAAATTAATTGTGATATTTTACAAATACAAACTCCCATAGATTCTCTTTGGTCATATTCCCTTTGGACAAATTTCAGTAAAAAATTATTTAACTATAAATTTTTTATATAATATTTAACTCATGAATCAAATAATTAATGAACTATATATAACAATAAATCCATTAGATGAAAAATAAATTGTTTTTAAAATTATATATTAAAAAATATAAATATTTACCAGAATAATTAGGAGAGTTATTTAGTATTTTCTAATATCCCTTCTTCATAATAATTTCCTAATGTCTTCACGATATTTTAATTATAGTCATTATTATCTTCTAGAAATCCCACAGTAGATGAATAAGACACGTATAAATACATATCATCATCGTCATCCACATAACCCAAAAAAATTATTTTCCATTGAAAAATGATTAACTGTTGATCATTTGATGGATCAATGACATAATGTATTTTTTTTGCAAGTTTCACCATGATAAATGATTTTTATTTTCTGATGAATAGTTTCAAATCAACTAGTGTAAAACCATAGTCTTCATGTTTCACAACACTATTACTATCAAACCGTTTTCACTAAAATACCATGACTATAAATTTAGTATAATTAATTTCCAATACAACCTCAAGACCTCAATAATATTTTATTGATGTACAAATTGGGTTTTGTTATTTTTTACTCGAAAAATACATTGATTTAGCCATGAGTATTACGACACTATTTTCAACAGCACTCTAATGATCCTTAGATTTTGGTAAAATGTGTATCCATTTATATTAAAACCAAACCCTGTAATTACATTAAGGGATGGTCCCCCGGAAATCCATTTCAATGTTTATGATAAATATATATCAATACAAAATTTATTTTTAAACCATGAAACAAAAGATTTTTTATTCTCAATCATCAACCACTTTTCATTTCTTTTCTAATTATTGTCACTTTAATTCTTCAATATGTGATGATATATTTGGTTAAACCACATTGGTGTTTTTAAGTAGGTATAAATGTACCTAAATAACATCGTCACATGAAATTAACTTTACCTTTAAGCTTAAAATCAATCTCCCTTCACTATCAATTATCATATTTCAATATAGAGGGAGATCAACTAGGTCCAATTTCAACAAATAATAAGTATTGAACTAAATCAACTCTTTCTATATATATATATATTTGATGAATTGAGGCATCTGGTTAATGATTATTTTTTAAAATATCCTATAAAATTTTAATCTATATTTCAATAGGATATATCCATTATAATAAATATATCCCATATATTCTTATATTGTAAACTAGATAAATCTCTAAATAGACCATTATTATAGAAATACAAGGTGAGAAATTTATTCATATATAAAAAATAATAATAATAGATTTTATCTCCAATACATATAAAAAATTAGGATGAATGAATTTGTGACTAATGGATTTGAAAAAATTACGTAACCTCATGACATTTTTCTTGTAGGTGTTTATAATATGCCACACAGTTTTTCCAGTAGTTTTTGTTTCATCAATAAATGAAAATCATGAAATTTGATATCAATTAATTTAAAATGCATCAATGAAACCAAATGTTTCACATTATAAGAATATATATTTGGTACTTTAATAGCTTCTAGGCACTGAAAAAAAAAATCAAATTTTCACTCTTTCTTAATGTTTGACATTTTTAATGTAAATATGTTTTGTTTCTATTCATACTAGGATAAAACTCAATATGAATTCTCATTGATATCCTATGTAATTGAGTATTCAATCCATATTTATTCTTTACATTGATGTCCATAAATGTTCAAATAAAATCATTAAATATGTTTTAGTTAGCATGCATAAAATATATGTTGTGTTCTATCTATGAAATTCTCTTATATGGTAGTTAGAAAATCATAGATTGTTTCTTCTAGATATTTTTAAATTGATCAGAACTTGATTTCATTAAAAAATTTATATCAATTTTTTTCAACTTTTCATAGCAGTATTCATTGGAAAAAGGTTGCGAGGAATGATTACATTTTTCTAAACCATTAAATATAATTTTAAATTTATGATAAGAATGATAAATTGACAAAAATCATTGATACCGCATATACATTATCTTTTTTCCATTCCATATTTGATAATATGAGGTCACTTTTTCAAAAAGTAAACATGCTTTATAACCATTGAAAATGTATCCATATAATTTTCCATAAATAGGAAATTCATATATAGTCATTTTTATCATGTCACACTAAATAAAATACACTTTATTATATACATTAAGAAATTTAACACATTTCTACCTTAGAATGTTCAAAAAAATCAATTTTTTATTAAATATACACATCAATGACATTTCCAGACTATTTTTATTTAAAAATCATCAATATCAAAATAAAAAATTATATATATATATATAGAGAGAGAGAAGTTGTGAACTACCAAAAAATATTCCAGGATCTATGTTTGATACATAGGATAGGATATGGATTCGTTCCATCCATTCACAGTCCCATTCTGTCATTTCAAACTTGAATATCATAATTAGGAATTTTTTTATCAAATCTCATCCATTTTAGTGAATCGGTAGGGTGACATAAGTTACCATCAGTGATAAACTCATCATTATGCCATTTTAAGATTATTCATATATTTTTTATTCAAAAATAGTTGTTTGAAATGATGAATTTCGGGATGGTTTCGAATTTCATTATTATGAGGTTTTATTTTGGTACATGAAACTGAAATAAAGATGATGTTTTTTAGTTCTTGAAGGAAATTATATTAAGGTTCAAACATTATTTAGAAAAAGGAAGGATTTTAATACATAATAGTGAATCAATATTTAATTTTTCATCTATATTATTGAACAATGCAAAACATTGAGGACATTTGGATAAAAATTCATATTACATCCTATAAAATGCACAATCATTGGGGAAATCATGTGTCTTTTTATACCCTTATTCTACTAGACGTAATATTTAATTTCCCTCATAATAAGAACCTGGACGTATATTTCCCTCTAAAAGTAACTCTTTTAAAGGGTCAATAATGTCAGTGAAACATTTATCACTCCACTCATTTCATTCTTCATGTTAACTAGACTATGAAGAACTGATAAAACTATATATTTAGTGTAACCTAGAAAATAATGGTTTCTTAGAATATCCATACAATAGTTCACCATTTCTTATTTATTTTATAGTTTCAATACCTACATCATGAATTAATTATTGAATAAAATCATCATTATCATTCTAAATATAGTAATCAATATTATTTTTTGAATTTTATATTCATTCAGCAATATGGATCCAATGTGTATAATTATGGATAAAACACAAGAAAATTATATGATCTTGGATTTCTATATAATTTAACACATTAATATTCAATCACTTCACACATGGATAGAAAATTAAATCTATGTTTTGAATAATTTGTTGTGAAAATTACAATAAACCATTAACTCCTTCATTATTTTCATTTTTGGTTCTTCGTAAATTTAAAAAATTATAATCTATCAAATACCAATTATGATATTGTAAAAGGTGAAGATATTAAAAAATATAAACGATTAAAAGTGTGTATATATAAATAGATAAATTTTATACATAAATAAATTTTATCAAAATGATTGGTTATCTAGTGGGAAATATCAAAAATTATTAGTAATAAAATAAAAAATATATTAATATAGGTATTAATTAAATTTAAATTGTTAAATATAATCTTTTATTTATGGCCCTAGTAGTGGAATAAATATTTTTTCAAGTTTAGATTTAGTTTCATTAAATTACTATTAGATAACACCCTTTCTATTATATATATATCTTTAAAAAATGAAATAAATATTACACTTAAGTTAACATATAATAAATAATATTAAACCAATATTCCATATATGTATTTTTATGACACACATATCTTATAGTTGTTGTATATTTTATTATATATATGTTAAACCATACTAAAAAATTGGTTATTCCATGATGCGTACTATAATTTTTTTTATGAATTGTCTATGTTAAATAATTCCATCCTTTATAGGGGAGGCTTCAGGGCCTTGATTCCTTCTCTAGAGATTCCATTAAAAATTGTAGAATAATACAATTAAAATACGATTATCCCTATTTGATTAGATCATATCAATGACTTGATTTAGTTTTTCATAACATTTATGTGGATGAGATGTTTTTTAGAAGTAGGTTGCAGGCCCATGATCTAGAGATGGTCAATGCTGGATATGGGGAAAAAGATGATACTATGAATAATTGTGTGTCAATGACATTTAAGTTCCTACATTGAGTTTTGAGGGGGTATTATAATTGATATATTTATTCATAGTTGTTATTTTTGGATTCTGGTAAGTCCAAAAATAAATTTTATTATTTTGTTTCATCTATTTGATGAAATTTGACTCTGTTAAACTATTATGTCATTATTTTTGTGGCACTGAATGAATACCAAATGTATACTTATTAAATTTTGAATGATATTGGAATTAGTAAAAAAATATTATGGTGATTATAGATTATGAGGACATACATTAGAATAAATATAATAGAAATTAAATTAAAAAAGTCAAATGATAAAAGATTATTGTATTTGTCAGTGGAATAGAAATAGAATAATATTTATCAATTGATAATTAATAAATTGATTACATTGAAAATTTGATATATGTATTCTTTCAAGAGACAATGAACATAGATGCGAATGTTGGGGGTATCTTGTGATAATTGTTTTTGATGAATCTATATCTATGTAGTTTCTGTTATTTATTTTTTGATTTATGTTACAAAAATATGTGCTTTCACATTATATGTTTATTCACCACTTAGTCTCTATATTTATACATATTGGTATTTATTTTCAAGTATATATATTTATATATGTGATTATTTTCTAGAATGGATTTCCAATTTTCACTAATATTGAAAGTAAGTGTTGAATGATTACTATATGGATTCTTGAATATAGTAGACTGAAAAAATTTATAATTCTATCAAATAAATAATTTATATAAATAAATAGGCATTAACAAAAACATTAAATGAAAAATAAAATTTCTACCAAAAAAGGAATGAATAAAAATTATAACTAATAAGAAATAAATTTATCTAATTGTTTAAAAAACATATCAAATTATGTATTAGATAATGCAATATTGGTCCTAAATAGAGATTATGCCTCTCGAAAGTTTTGGTTGGAAGAACATTAAAACAAAGAATAAAACTATTCAAATAAAATAAACAATAAATAAGAAAAAATACTCCATTCATGCTTCTGCTTGATTGTAATTTCGTTATATAGATTAAATATAAACCAGGATTGTGAAACAAGGATGCAGGTTGAATGGTGGATTATTAGAAATCATAAAAATAAAATTTAGATCGATCAAGATCACCTATATTATCCAAAAATGGTAATCTATAGCCATATCAGTCACAGAGGCTTAGAGAATAATGGGAAATAATAAAAACGAAAATGAGGATTTCTGAGTGAAATTTTTTAAAATGTATTTTTATATCGATATTATACAAAATTATTATTAAAACTGTTTGAAAATTATTTTCAGAATATATTTTTAACACTATACTATAAATATTTTTCATTGATTTTTTTCCATCGGTTAATAGAAAATATGATAGAAATTAGTGAGATAGTCTCTATTTTGCATCTATTTTTAAGGAAATCGACCGAAAAAAAATTCAATGTAGCATTTTTTACATAACTATCTAGAAAAACTAACACCATTAATTTAATAAGAGGTGTTTTGGTATTGATTTAAATTAAAAAATGAAGATAATATAAGTATTAATGTTTTGGAATAATTTATTATAATAATTTATACCAAAAATATATCAGTTACATATATAGAATTGTTGTATATAGAACTGATGTTATAAATGCAATGTTAAACCCACTATTTATATTACTGAATATCAAATTTTATCTATTGGAATATATATTACCTGACTAAAAATAATTGAAAACTTATTCTATATTTAATTAAATTTATTTATTGTTAATATTATATATCTCAAACAATTAATCATGATTCATGAACATTAAAAAAGGAAGTGGCTGCAAAGCATCACATGTTAAGAAGTTAGGCATACCAAACAAGAAGTTACCACTATATATAGTCAATTTGAAAAAATATATTTGATTTTAATGGGAAATAGCCCTGATAAATCCTTTCAATATTTTTAATTATATATATTAAAATTGACTAATAACATAAATGAAAAAATAATTTCCTCAAAAGAAACCCTTTATAACATTATAAATCATTTATTTTAAAAAAAATTAAGAATAACTAAAAAACATTATACATTACCATCTAATGATCCGTTGAAAATATTTACCCTAATATTTCAAAATATTTTTGAAATAATAATCCTTTTTCATTCCCAAAAAATAAATATATTTATTTTTTATTAATATATCAGAAAACAAATCATAGCCATATCACAATCATAACTCAAAAACCACTAGGAGGGTTGATACCATCATTATAAACTATTCATTGGTGAGCCATTAATATTTTAATAACCACCAAAGAAAACCTAATTCCCACTAAAAATATACCAATAATAAAATAGTCAACATTAATAAATTAATATAATTAAATATTGGCTAAAAATTATTTGACCCATATAAACATCCAAAAAACGTACATAGAATATAAAATGAAAAAATTATCTAATTTATTCCACCTACCATTTTACAACTTTATTAAAAAATAATGAAATCCATAAAAATGAACTCCTCTAAAACAATGTCTAAAAACAATTATGAATACGAATTAACAAGTTAATTTAAACATCCATTTATGAATACAAAATGATACCATAGTCCAAATTTAATTTAATTATGCTCTAGTGAAAATAAAAACTAAAACCACCAAGGGAATTACATTATAATATAATATAAATAAAAACTATGATAGAAGATAAGTTTAGGGGAAGATTACAATTCATTTAATGATAGAAAAATCATCACTGAATCTAGGGATCAAGGGATCATGATAAGTGGGACAAGAATTCTAAGAAGAGATCTGTATAAGAACACATATTTTTATAAATAAATGAAATTTTGTGGGACCTCAAATTTGGGTATGAATATTTTAAATGAATAGAGAAATTTTCCACAATTTTCAAATAAATATATAATTTTTAATTGGGAAACTAGTATAATAACATTGGGTACCTAGTGAAACCACATGGTCACCACCATTATACAATGCCACAACGGGCACCCAGTGATACCTTATCTGGTACTCGATAAAAATTTTAGTAAATAATAAATATTGAAGTCTATAACAACTATAATTTTACCCATAAAAATTATATAATATCTATATCTCAAAATATAATAAATTTCATCATATATATCAAACATTTATAAATGAAACCCAAATTAAATAACAAACCCTATTCAGGATCTAAAAAATAAATGAATTCCACATTTTCAACACTTTGTTCCCAAAATTAGATATATATTCACCATTTAATTAATAATTATGGAATAATATTACAATAATGGTATTAAAATTCATTTTTGTAAAATCGACCCTCTTTCAATCCTTTTCATTAAATTAACTATAAAATATAGCCTCTCATTATCAATTTTACCCAAAAGTTAAATAAACAACACAATATAATATAGATTAATTAGATCTCCACAGTGTGGATATTATATCTGATGAGAAATAATTGATCACTTGTAAATTAACCATATAAATATCCACAAACTATAAGATTTAAATTAAATATCACTAACCAACAACAATTACACCATTTATTATTCTTTATCTCACTATTAATAATTAAAATTACAAAAAAAATTAAATAATTACCTAAATGAAACTATAATGATTATAAATTTATGAATAATGTGTGTAAATGATATCCATTAATATAATTATTGTATAATATTACACTAATAATCATTAATAAATTCACCTTTATAAAAACATAAACACTCAATTCTATGATTTATAAAATATCTACCAATGTTTTATTCAAAATTATTCCATCAATATAGTGATAATTAAAAAACAATATATATTTTTTCACATTAATTTAAATCACCATTTCTACGTCCACCATTAATGATGGTCAACCCCATTGTTCAATTCATTTATTAAATTAAGGTAATTTTACTGAATAATCTCCCCATGTTTCTAAATATAGTATATATTTGAAGAATAAAAAATTAATCCAAATATTTCAAACCATTATGCATGGAATATACTTTGGGTGTTTTGTATTTTGGTTATTTATGAATCCCATTAATTAACAGTAAAAATAAAACATACATCTGAAATTGGATTATGTTCTTCCATCTTATGATTCTGAATACCACAGTATTTACCTTATCAAAATGAATTGTTTTATAATTTATATATCTTCTAAAATTTTTTAGATACAAAAACATTATCCATTCATTATTTTTATTTATGTTATATATTTCAATAATTCCTCATAAAAATGGTTTAACGACAACAATGTGTTTTATTCCTTATGGGTGCCACATATAGGGATATCTCAAGTAGTCAATTTGATCAACCAAATTACAGTGTTTGTTGGATTTTCATCCACATGTTTCATAGGGAAAATATATAATATGTTTGTATACTAAGAATACATAATGTAAATATTTTAAAAAGAAAAGATAGTTTGATAGAAGATAAGACACCAAACATTGAGCCTAAAAGAACCAGGAAAAACTATTATTTAAATATGAACATTATAATTTTTTCATTAAATTGAATGGTTTTAATAGGATAAAAAAAATTTAAAAATATATATATATTTCATAATTAATATAAATTTAATTATATATTATTTGTGAAAATAAAAATAATTTTTAATGATGAAATTTTATTACCCCAAAAATATATTTTCGTCACAAATTTATTTATTGTTTTGGTGGGGGCATATTATAATTAATTAATGTTACATTTATAATTTTCTTTATATGTTTTATTTTAATTTTTAATTAATAATATAAAAATTAACTTCTGTTTAAATTTTTGTATTTTTTTGAAATGATTTATCTTTCTGTGAATAGTGATATTTCTAGTTTTCCATGTACAATCATTAATTCACATTAGATAAAGTAATTCTAAAGTCCTGTTCTATTTTTTATTAGATAATAAACATAAATATTATCCATTATATTTATAATTGTATCATTAATTTCATATGCATTAATAATTTTCTAAACATTAATATATGCTTATTTTCATGATTAAAAATACATTTTTCTGTAAACTATTTTTAATTGAATAATGTTTATCCATTATAATTAATTAAAATAAAAAATGTTTAACAAATATTTTTATGAAATTTATAGATTATATATCTATTTATATGAATTGAAAAATATTAAATTAATATTTATATTCCAATTTTTAATATAATAAGATCAATTTCCTAAAAAGTTAATTTTCATGAAAAAATTAATTGACATCTCATTTTACAGTTTTAAATTTAAATAAAATATACACGGTTATATGAATTTAATTTGAGGAAAATGGGTTACATATTTTGAATCATCATATTTAATAATATATAATATGTTCAAATCATTCTATGTTCATAATGAATAGTATAAATTATAAAAATTTATTACCGTGGTTAAGGTTAAAACATGGTTTTGTGTGTTACGTGAGCTTGTGTTCAAACTAATTTTCGACACAGATATATTTTTTATAAATTATATTTCATATTTATTATAATTGGTTCAATTTTATCTAATAATGAAAATTTATTTTTTAGCCTTCAAGGATAAAAGTGATCCCAATCTCCAATATTCGTCACACTTCAAAAGTACCTTTGTTTTGTTAACTCGCAAATACAATTCCTTCCATAATTTACAAACAATGTCATAAGGGTCCTTTTTTGTAAAAAACCCCTCATTTGAAGGCATTTCCTACAAACCTAATGAGGATCTCTAAAGAAGAAGTATTATTATGAAGTGAGAAATTTTATATATTTTCTTCCATATCCTTAAAATATTATTCAACCATGATGATATTATATCATAATTATAACCCATATTCTAATATTTCATAATTTTAATTTTAGGACCTCCCTCTATCTCCTCTTCTATGAAATGGGAAAAATAATAATCGTTCCTGTATATGGAAGACTATAACCTCACGAACTGATGTAATTCATTATCCAAAAAAAATCCCTCATATGATTTTATATTGATGAATTTATTGTATATATATATTTCATTTGAAATAAATATTAATCATTAATGAAATATTCAATATCTCATATTTTCAAAAATTTCATTTCATTAAAATATAAAAACATTTTTCATGTGCATGTGTGGTTTATAAGATTCAAAATGTTAAGTGATTCATTTTTTGAATATTATGTCACACAAAAGGTTTATATATGTGTATATAAAGAAATAAATGATATTTATGAAATAATTATCATTCTGGATTGATAAAATAACATATACCTCGTTTCCATCATTATCGTTGAAGAATGGAAATGTTACTCATGTGTACGTACAACCTACCATCTCCATGATTGCAACGCAGTACATTTTTCATAACCATATTTCATGGTTGGAATAAGAATTATATTTTATTAATATTTTATTAATATTATTTAATGATGATTATTATTAATGTTATTTAAAAATGACTTTTATTCCAAAGACAACCTACAAAAGTCATTTTTGATGTATAAACCAATCATCATAAAAACGTCTGACGTGAACATAATAGATTATGTAAATATATATATCATCGTAATAGATAATATAAAAGAATAATAATCATTTAAATTTATCATGATAAAGTTGATAATTTTCATAAACATATTATTACTGAATAAAATGTATGTATGTGATGATTTGAAAACAATTTTATGGATTTCATCTCATATTCCCTTGATTGAGGAATATATTAATGTTATGAAACTAATTTATTTTATATGTTGAATGTGTTTATTATTTTATATATTAAATATAGAATCCATTTTCATTGGTGGTATTTTAGATAACAATTCATTTAAATTCAACAAAGGGTATTTGAGTTGAATGATATAAAAATAGAAAATTCATTATATTATAATCTCTTTACATTTAGATATTGTTTATGTTCAACGTTAAATTGCATAAATCATATGAAATTATTATATTGATCCATAAAATATTTTAAGGAATGTTTTTTGAAATTAATAATGATATTATATCTACTTTTAAGTAATTTTTTATCATCAATGAGTATAATTTCAATGAATATTTTAAATAATTTATTTTCTATTCTATATTTATATATTAAATACATTTTACCATTTTTACTTTTATTATAAAATGATTTAAAATTAATATTTCAATATACATTTCAGTAATGCACATTTTTATCATTTTTTACAAAAGTGTTAGATATGTGTTTTTGATTAAATTTAACATAATTAATAGAATTTCTAAATATCATGACTAATTTGTGATTTTAACACTTATTTACATGTTTCTATGGTTATTTCAAAGAATAATGTTTCGATAATATTTTGTATTTTTATTAAATTTTAAAGAAGTGATTTCAAGGGGAAAAAGTTATTTATCCCATGAAATATTCCAATTGATATTTTAAAAATATTTTCATAAAAAATGATATTATTTGACATTACACATTACTTTAACATAATGTAAATATGTGTATTACATATATACTTAGATTATTCTCCCTTTCTTATTTTTGTGTGATATATGACTAAATTTTATTTATCAAATTCCTTCTTTATGAAATTTACATTTATTATTACATGGGGAAACATTACGCAACCTATTTCATTACATGGGTAATTATAATGTTTATTCATCATGATTTATTTCCTTTTTATGATACACCATGTAATTTACATGTTCTAATGGGTGAACCCATATTGTTTTTAAAATCATTGGGTAATGTTTTCAGTGTCATGAAATGTTATGTAAGGGATTAAGAGTTAACCTAATCAATTAAGGGACTTTTCCAACCATGTGATGTTGTCTTGGTAGTTATCCTTGACTTATGGTTATGCTTGGTAATATATTACTTCTTCATTACCACTGATTCGATGATCTAATGGTACTATGTTCTTTAAGTTATTATTTATTGTGACTACTCATTAGCCTTCTCATTTATGATGTCATTTTATAACTTTGACTCAAAAAATATGATTCCTTTAAATGTCTATTTCCCTAATAAGATTATTAACTCACCCCTTATTTTATTTATTCCCTTGGTTTTTTATATAGTTTTAGGATAACAAATATAGTTAGGAACTCATTATTGAGAATAAAATAAGTATGATATATTTTAATTTTCTTTTGATATATTATGAACCATGTTTTCCTAGGACATTATTCCTTATAATATTTGGGTAGTAATTAATGGATTCTGATGTTAAAATCATTAAATAATATATGTAAAAGGTTAGGGTCACTATAGTTGGTATCATTATAATGTCTAGTAATTTAAGGGTATAGTTATTATATAACTTTTGTAAAAACCCTAAGGAAAATTACATGTATTGTTTAAAATCATAATGTTTTGGTAAGTACGAGATTTTTTGGTTACACTAGACCAATAATGGTTTCATGTTTCCCATTATTGATGTTATTGGGTTGATGTATTTATGTATTTGGATTCAATAATTATGTTTTAGAATTTTTTTAGCAATATAATTTTCATTTTTGTAATCATGAAACATATATGAATGTTGGAAATTTTTGAAGTATATAATTCATATTTTAAGAATAACTTATGATTTAAGGATATCATCATGGGTTTATAAAGATTACATTACTCATTAGTTCAAACACCTAAAAACATCATTTGTGGCTTTAAATGATAGTAATTTATTGTGATTAATTAAATTATGATAAAATGTTATTTGGATAAGGTATATGTAACCCTTAGGTTCAACATGATGTAATATTTGGGGAAGAATTCTATTTTTGTTAGTTTAATGTTATCGATAACATTCATGGTTTATATGATCATTAATTGTTAAAGATATTTTTTAAATTATATTTATAATATTTATATGGATTTTATAATTATTATGTTAATAATTTTTTTAAATTTTATCCATTCCCACATATATAAAGGATGCATAGCTTGAACCCACAACCAAAGGGAGATACTAGTGAAACACTTTCCAATAACCTATATGATTTCTTGGTTTTGGTGAATTTTTTTAATGATGTGATGGATAAAGATTAAATTTTTTTGGATCATATGATTTATCATAGAGATAAATGTTGGGTTGAAAATTTATTTTTTTATTGAAGTTATTTTAGATATAGTTCACTATTTTGAGAATCATATATGATTAAGGTAAATATGACATTATGGTATTTTATTTTCTGAATTAATGCTGAATAATATAATAGAAGAATATATTATATTATTTATTTTTTATGTTGATTTAGTTTATATATGTAAAGGATTATAATATCTTAGAGATTATATGGTTTGAGCATATAATTTATTGGTATGAGACAATATGAGTGAATGATGTTATTTAAAGATAAATATTAAATTTATCAGGGATGAATATCAGATCAAAAAATTATAATATTTGGGGTTAAGTGTTTTTTTGGAATATTTTCAATAATTTTAAGGTTAGTTATTTATCGATTAATCAAGGTTTAACAATGGGTAAATTTTGTTGAGAATTTTTTTATTAATAATGAATTATCTCTTACAATGATTAATTCATTTTTTGAATTATCTTGTGATAACCATTTTGGTTTTTTTAAAATTATAAAGAGAGGAAATGATATTTTAATACATTTATGGTTTATGTGATCTGTTAGATGTTGATTTTTGTGCTCCAGGAATAAAAAATTCATCCTGAATATACATTATTTGGGGAAAATTATGAATTGTATTTGATATTGATCAAAGGATGAAATTATACTTATCATGTAAAAATATGATTCATATTTTATGAGTTTAGATAGTAATGAATTCATTAATTGTAGGAAAATGTTCCTGAAATGAAAATCGCATCATATTATCTTCATTTCTAATGAATGAATGATCTATTATCCCTATTATGGTATATGGTTTTACAGTTATTATCATTCACATGATCATCAACTTTCCTGCGGTCAATGAACTGGGTCACTCTACATAATTACTTAGGAATTATTCCTCACATCGATGATCATATTTTCACTTCCCACCAACGTTATCCGCTTTGGAAAACTAGTGGTGTGTTCTTTAATATGACCTTTTTATTTTTTTCCTCTCCTATAAAGGTGAGGTTTTATTATCACCTTTTATAATGTTAGATTTAAATATTGGTCTTTTTAATAGATAAGAATTTTATTACTAGTTCATGTTTAAATTGAAAGGATTTAATTTATTAATGTAGGGAGAGTGTAACACCTTGACATTTGAAAAATAAAAAGGTGTTCGATAACATATATGACAAAAAAGTAGTTCCTTAAAAATTCCTGAAATATTTTTTTTTAAATATGACCATTATAACCTATCCATTAAATTCAAAGGTAGAAATAATATTTACTAAATTATAAAACATATATTAATATCATAAAAATATAAATATATTGATACTTTTTTTGGAAATTTGTACCTAAATTCCAAGGAAGCAATTTTATTCATGAAAAAATGTAATATTCAAAAATGATATTTATTAATTTGTGTGAGAAGTTTTGATAATTAATTTCTGAAATTTTAATAAAATGTATTTGATAAAATTATCGGCATTTTTTAATTAGCATATCAAAATTAATATTGGATTGTATTTTTAAATATTTTAAATGATTGATTTCTCCAGGTTCAAAAATTTACTTATTATATATTATGATTAATAAATAGGGATTGACTATAAAGTGTTTTTAAAAAATATAATTAATTTCATTTTAATCATCAATTTTTATAATTTTGGTATGAGTTTATTTTTTTAACATGGTTTCCATCAAGCAGTTTCTATGTGCATAAAGTTAATCTTTTTTAATTAATTAAAATAACAAGTAGTTAAGAAATATTTACCTAAAATTATTGGATTATAATTATGTTTTTATGAATTGAAATTCTCGTAATTATAATTTATAGTTCCTTAATTAATACAAGATCATATATTTTCTGTAAAATGTTATTTTGGGAAAACCTGTTTTTCGTCGGGTTTTTCAAGTCTAATTAATTATTAAATTGTTTCAATTCCATAAATTGGTTTTTATAAAATTTAGTACATATTTTTAATCAACCTAATTAATATTTGGTAATTAGGTAAACCTAATTTTTTTGTCACATTTAGATTTAATAATGGTAAAACATTATTACCACGATTATGGTTTAAATGAGGTTTCATGCATTATGTATGTTTTTGTTAAAACTATTTTCCACAAAAATAAAATTTTATTTAATAAATTTTATTTTATATTTAGAATAATTGTGATTATATTATATAATAAGAATCAATTTTTAGTCTTAAATAGAAAATTTCCATGGTAATAACTATTTACCTTAGTGATATACGAAAATTGTAAAAGTGAGTAACCATCAAGGCAAGGGGAATAACATGTATATTTGTTAATTATTTAGGTGTTTGTATATATTAAAATTCTCAAAATACATAATTTATAAATTATTGATTCACTTTTCTTGAGAATTAATTTCCATTAGTGAATATTTTTGGGTATTTAAAAAAAATTACACTTATTCCAACTTATAAAAAGACACCTCCTCTCCTATATTATTCACACAAAGAAAATCCATTTAGTTCAGAAAATATAGAAAAAATTACTTCCATACATCAATTAATATTTCTTTGATGTATTTTTTTTTATAAAACCCTCTTTGGGGTATATTTGGTGCATACTAAAAGGGGATTTCTCAAGAGGAGGTATCGTTCTTAACCGATCAATTTGTTTTATTTGTTCTTACCCCACCTACCAATATAATTCAACAAATATAATATATTTTAATTAGTATATATCATATACTTATATTTTGTAAGGTTAATTTAATAACCTAAATCTATCTCATCTTCTGTTAAATGGGAAACAAAACCATTATTCTGGTGTACGATAGACTACATCCTCAAGGGCTGATTAATTTATTATCAATCATCACCTATCAAGAAATATATAATTACGGATTTTATGTATAAATATTATGTTCATAACAATATTATAATTATATAAAAGTAATATTTCATATATTTTATTACCTTTCCATTCACAAAACGCTGATAATATTATTCATGTTCAATGGTGGATTACCACCTCCTTGAATCAGTGTGAATCATTTTTCATTACTACATAAAATTGATAGTATATATAAGATTATTTTAGGAAATATTATTATTTTATAATTATAATTATAATTATATAATGATAAAATAACAAATAATTTCTTTCCATCACAATCATTGAAAAATGGTAAGGTCAGCCATGTGTATATACGACCAACCATCTTTATGATTGAAATGTAGTTCTAGTTTCATAACCATCATTAAATTTAGGTTTTATAACAATAATTAATGTATAAAAATATCAATTATGTCTTTATTATTATTATTTAGATTATTAAATAGTTAATTCTATTATAATTTACAACTTTCCATAGTAATTTTGGACATATTTACCCTATATTTTTCAAACATATGATGTCAATGTAATTGATTAATTAAATAAATATAATATAGAATTAAATGAAATAAAAGGAAAAAAATAATGAAAAATTTTATTAATAAAGTGAATAATTAACATAATTTTATCAATCTAAAAGATAATTCATGAATGCGATGATTCAAAATTTGGGTAATAGATTTTATCTCAACATCACTTCATTGATGCATATTTCAATTTTATGCATCTTGTTTCATTTATGTGGTGTATATAATGACCCATTTACATAATATATCAATAATAATTCACATTTCATGGTTTATTATGTAACAATTAAATTTTATTCATCCAATATTTTGTAATGTGAAGGTTACCAAAGCAGTAAAGGCATTTTATTATAATCTCCAGGCTTTTTGATATTTTTTATTTTCAAGGTAACTTTTAGAAGAATCAAATACAATTATTTTCATGAACCAGATATTAGTATGTATACTATATTTAAGAATGTGTATTAAATGTTTGGTTTCAAATTCAACCCATATTAAATAAATAGACCTCAAGAATGTTTTTTAATTAATGTTGATATTATATAATCTTTTTTATATTGAATCATTTTCTTCCAAATATATAAATTCATTAATATATTTTAATTTTTATGAATATTATCTAATGATTTATTAATGTAGTTTTTACACATTTTTAATTTTAAACAAAATGTATTCAAATGAATATTTATTTAGTTTTATGAACGCGATGATTTTAAACTTTTATTAAAAAGTGTGAAGGTGTGTAATCTCTCATATTGAATGGGATGAATATAGATTTACATCATTACAAATTACCGATGAGTTAAATCTTTATTTACATGATTCATTGTATATTTTCAAATAAAATTTTTTCTACCATGTTTTTCATATTTTTAGGTTTTAAAGACGTGATTTCAATATGAAAAATGTATTTTCTTTCAGAAATATTCCAACAGATTTTCTAAAAATATTTACTTCAATAAAAATTTTCTTTTAATATTGTAAATTATTTCTAAATTCAATATGTATTTATCTTAAATATATACTTATCTCATTCTACATTCATTTTATGGGGTAATTCATGACTTAATTTCATTTATCAAATTCTTTATTCAAGAAATCTCTATTGAGTTTCAAATAATGAAAGGTTATGAAACCCATTTCTTTTCATGTTCAATTTTTTTATACCTTATGAGTCATTTCTTTCATGTGACACACATAATAATTCACCTTTTATTATTGTTTCGGAAAAATATAACACTAATGAATTTGTTTATGTTTTTTGGTCTCCTGAGACATTATTTATGGGATTATGGTGTATTCCTATTTTTTATGAGACTTTGTCCACTATGTTATGTTGTATAGTTAGTAAACCTTGACCTATGATTATTTCATGATATATTTAACTTCTAAAATTATTATGATGCTATTACACTGTGGTACTGTATAATCTATGTTATTATTTCATGTGATTACACATGATCCTTATATTTTATGATATTACATTGTACATTTGACTCATACATTATATTTCTTTTCCATGTTTAATCCCTTAATGGGTTTATTTCCTCTCATTTAATTTATGTATTTCTATGGTTTTCTTATGCAGTTTTATGTGGTCAAATGAATTTAGGATCTCATTATTATCAATAAAATAAATACATCGTGTTTTATTTCCCTTTTAATGTATTACTAACATTATCTTCCAAATAAATTAGGCCAAGAGATATTTGGGTTGTAATTAATTGATTTTTATATTAAAGTTTATGTAATAATATGTGTCAAAGGATTGGGTAATTATAACAACCCTATAACAATAAATTTTAATTTTTTTTCTTAATTTAATAAATGAAAATTTTATATTTTCATTAATCCCATATCATGTAATTTAATGTTTAAAATATATCTTTTAATGATTTCTAAATATAATATATATACAAAATTTATTAATTAAAACTACTAGTGCATTTATTTTAATTTTTTTAATCATTAATCAATATTATTTTTGTAATCTCCTCTCTACTTATACCACTGTTAAATGTCTTATATGTAACTTAGATTCTTCAAATTTAAAATTTCTTCAAAAAATAACATCCTAAATAAATTTACATATCATTTATCCAATATTTCCCAAAAAAAATTATCTAAAATATATCTTATTATCAATATATAATTTTTTTAGATAGGAAAGTCAAAAATTTTGTTAAATTCAATTCCAATTTTCTACAAAATATGAGTATTATGAAATTTAAAATATTTTATAGTTTCACATAACAAATTATAAATATAAAAAAATAAACCCTTGGATGGGTAATTTGATCATAAATTTTGTAACGCCCCGACCCTAGTTACCCAAAAATGGTGCATTAATACATATCATTATCATGATCACAAGTGATCAAGTCTCGAATGACTAATTATTTTAGTATCCTTAGAAGTAATAAATATATACCTAAGTTTTACATTACATAATGAAATAAAAAAACACCATTGTGTCCCCTTTGAAAACACTCATATCCTTTGGCCCATTATTACAGGTTAATAATAATATAATTCTTCACATCTTGAGAAAAAGAAAACCTAGGAAAGGGGTGATCTTAGATGCTTAGTAGGGATAAAAATAAAACAGAAACTATCATAAATTACCATAAACATTTGAGGAAATGTATAAGATTAAAACAAAGCCTTTTAAACATAAACATCAGAATAATTTTGAAAAAACAAATAGAATAATGTCATTTACTTATTCACAAGGATATTCCACTAGTCGAATAATCACATGTAATATCAATAGATAATTTAATAATGATGGAATTCATAACGTTGGACATCCTAACTACATAGTCAAGGCCTCGTGCCATGAATAAAAATAATATTTTGTCAAGGCCTCATTCCATGACACCTGTTTGTCTCATGAGACAAATCGATGCATCGAGGAGATATAGTTGGCCCCACCCATCACTTACTACGTCCAATGCGTTCCTCATTTGAAAATGTTGAAACATAACATAAACATTTGTATTAAAAATAGCATAAGAAATGTTAATAAATTTACCATAAACCATGAATGATATAAAAATAGCACAACCACAGTCAAACATAACTTATTCAATACAATAGGAAAATTTAATTATAATAAATCAACCTCAATAAAAAAAATACAATGACAGATATTTACATATATGAAAATAATCAGTTAAACTATTTGAGAGAAATATCCTCTTTTTGTTGAAAACTTTTAAAAGTTTCAATATTTATTAAAGAAGTCATTTAAAGAGATTTTTGAATGAAATTGTCTCATACCACTTTAAAACTTTTGAGAGGAAAATTAAATTTAAATCATTAATGTAAATAAAAATAAATCCTTAAAACAAATTTTAAAAAATGGACATTAATGAGAAATATTTTGAAGAATAAATATTTAAAATATTTAAAATGATATTTTTGTTAGAATTCCAAACCAAAAGAGAGACAATTGAATAAAAATAATTGAGATAATAAAAATAATATAATATCATGAGAATAAAGGGATTCATGATATACTTTGTCAAATTACATTATATACACCATATAAAATTGAATTTGTTCATAACAACAAAGAAGTCTCAATGGAATGTAAATTGACAAAAAAAACCCTTATAAAGACAGTATCCTTATGTTAAGGATAAATCAATGACATTATTATTTGTGAAAAATATAAATAAACTCAATATTATTTGATATTCAGTGTTAATCAATCCGAGTAAATTCATACATATTCGTGTAAAAACAACACTAAGGACTTGGATGTATAACTAAATGAATGAAAATTTAGTTAAGATTACTCATATCAAGTTCATATTGATGAATTGAGAATTTCTGAATGGATTGACTATGTTTATAAAAATTATATCCAAAAAAATCATTTATAAATTACTGTATAAATAAATAAATAGTTATTTCCCACATTATCTTGGAGTAATACAATCAATGTTGTTTGTGTAAAACACAATGAGTGGAAATTGATATTATAAATTCCCTTACCGATTAGGTAACATATGAAACATAAACCCCATGGAATAATAATCACGCAATTAAGTTGTACATACCCATAAATTAAAGCATATTACACAAAAAATACAATCATGGGCATTACATACAGAACACAAAAGGAAATAATGTCAAATATATTATGAATCTCTTTGGAATAAAAAGTGAGATGAAAACCCATTACCTTGAACTTTTACATAGAATAGTGTAGTTTAAACATCTATATAATGGTAAAAACAATATTATTAAATTATAATGGTACCTCATGAATTAATATGATATCATACAGGATCTTTTAATTTGGCTTTGTTAATGATATTTCACTAGTATCATTGTTTTGGGTGTTAACTAGTTCGTTTTCATTTATATGTTTTGTTTTGTAAGTCATTTTTTTATGGATAGGATGTATTTTATTCATATACAGAATGATATTAAGATCTTGAAAATTATTCTTAATCATAAAATGAAAATTATTCTAAAATGGTTACGGTGGGGATCAAAATCTCATCATGTTGTGGAGACGGTAAGCTTTACGTACACACAAGAGAAAATATTATTCTATTAGTGGAGAAATAGTTTGTAATTGGATGGTATATTATATAAACATAATCATTAAAATGTTATATTTATTATTTAAATAAGTTATACTCATTATTATACCCATATAAACAGTGATGTGTTGAATAACAAACTACACCATGACCTAGAGACGGTAATTCGTACGAACGCACCTATAGTGACTTTTCATTCATATGATGGTTAGAATAATTAATATGGTTTTACCATATTTATAATAACATCATAGTATGCATATGGTACTAGATTTATTTTTTTTATAGAAAAAACAATGAAATAGATAGTAGAAGAAGAAAAGAACTTTGAAAAAGGTGATGAAATTATTACCTCTTATTCGGGTGCATCATTTTTATTTGATAAAAAGGGATCCATAGTTTGACTTTATGATCAAATTAAGGCATCAATGATTATGTTACGGTAGTTGGGAGGATATTTGAGCAGATTTTGTCAGATCCAATTGGCTTTGGATGTTTTATTTTGAGAAAAGGGTAAGTACCCTTTTATAAGAGAGGAGAGGGTCACTATAGTAATAGTTTGAAATATTAATTTATTATAAATTAATTTTCAGTTTATAATGGCTCCAAATGGATTTATTTATAGGATAAGGTATGGATGGGTCGAAATACTCTCTAATAATATGTTTTGTTAGAGTTTAGGTGACAATGGTGATCTTATATTTTAGAATTAAGTCATAGTCAAATAGTATAACTTTTCACATGTCTTGTTATTTTCTTATATTACATGATTAATAAATATAGAATAAAATCTCAAGGGAAACACAAGTGGTTCATTAATGAAATATATATCATTATATTAGTCTGTTCATTTATCCTTATATTTTTAGTAATATTATATCATTTAATAATATATTATTTATTTCAAATACTCATTTTTGTCAATTTTGACACAATATAGTATTTGGTTTTTGTAATTGTCCAAAAACGTGATTAAATAGAAAAAAACATTAAATCAAACATAACATGTAATATTAACCTTGAAATTTATTTTAATGCATTTATTGTATCAATTAACATTTATTTTGATATTTATAATATCAATTATTTTGAACGTTCATTAATAAAATAATTATTTCATCATCATTGTGTCAAAAATAAATTTAATTATTTAATGTATAAAATTTAAAAATAAAATACCATGATTTAGGAAATATTGTTAAGTTATTAATTAATATTTATAGTCAAATTTGTTTTATTGATAACCCTATATTAAAAATGGTTTATTTATTAAACTTTGAATTTAACACTTTTAACACTTCTTTAATTAAAATAATATTAAATGTCCTAATCTAATACAAGTGGATCAAAAGAATAATATTTTATTACTATGTTTGTTTTTGGAAGAAAAACACTTATTCAATAGAATTAAGACTTATTTTATGGTAATTATAAAATCATTTTTACCTTTAATTACACTATTTAGTTTTAACTGTGGTAAAAATTTTAAAAATATACTATTCAACAAAAAAAATTTCCACTTGTTGAACCAAATTTTACTTACTGATGTTATCCTTTTCTCGAAGATTTTTGAAATTCAATTCACAAAAGCGGTAAAATTATGATTTATTCAAATATTAAAACGTGCCTAGAAGGTGAGTAAAAGTGGGTAAAAAGTTCAATAAAATTTTATATATCTAATCTTATTATAAAATGACTTATTTGAAATAAATTGGATTAATATAGATTGTATTTATCTATTTTGACTTTTAAAAAAAATTAAATGAAAAATAATTATTTTAATAAATATTCGGCATTAAACAATATCGCAGTTTTTTCACTACTCGTCAAAAAATGAATGTTTTTTGAAAAATAACAAAAAATCACCCAAATATATTATTGATTTTAAAAATTAAAAACTTATGTATATTTCCAAAAAATCAAAACATCTTAATATTTTTAATAAATTTAAAAAAATATTCTGGTTGTTAAAACTAGAAACCAGGTTTCTGAGAAGTAGAAACTATCAAAAAATTGATATGTGTTTATGTTCAATTTAAATGTAATACTACTTGTAATGACCATAATTGGACTAAATGATAAAAATATAATCTAATTGTTCTTAAAAACCAATAAAATTTATAATTTTACACTATTAATTATATTGATTAAAAAGTTGTTTTCAATTGAAATTTAATATTTTTCACTGTTAATCAAAATATGAAAGTATTTAGAAATGCACTGAAAATTTATCCAAACTAAATTTTTCTATACCGCTTCTAAACAAGAAGTTTATTTTTCAAATTTAATATCTAATAGTGTAAAATATTGAATTTAAAAATGGTTTGGCGTTAAAAGGGGGTAAAATTTCATATTTTGAAAAATACTTCTTTTATCTAAGAAATTGAATTTATTCTTATAGTATTTCAAACAAACAAATAATATAAGTGTTAAAATTATATGGAGTATATAAAATTCAAAAAGCAGATAATACTATTTATAATTATTTTTTGAATGGCTAGTTTGTTATATCATGGTGTGCTGGAACATGGTGTTGCATGTAGTGCCAGCTGTTGAATTGCTTTGAAGAAAATAACATACTATGAAATCATGGGGTGTTACATTCTTCCCCCATTTTTGAAATTGTGTTCTCACAATTTATAAAATTAGTTTGGGGAACTTCATTGAAAGTCCAACATCAAAAATAGAGTCAATACATCTATCACTATAAAAGAAAGAAAGAGAAGTAAAAAAGGCCACACGAGATAACCCATACTAGGATTCCATGTAGAAAAACATTGATATAATGTATAAAAAAAGTGTCAACTGTTGATGTAGAGTGATATAAAAAATGGTCAAAAGAATATTAATAATAAGAAAACTAGAAACTTGTAATGGGTTAAATTTTCATTTGTATCCCAGTAGGAAAAGTAAACAGTAAACATTTTTTGTTTAATGTTCCATTTCATAAGGTTGAGGAATTTATTTTTGATATTAACTAAAAACTTAAAGATATATACTTCATTTTTAACTATAGTTTCATTCTTTAATAAATTTCCACCACTAACTCATCTTTTCTCTAAATGATGAGAATTAAAGATGACTTGGACACACCTGAAGCGCTAGAATCAACTTCTAGATAATCACATAATCTTTCAAGGATGAAATATATATTTACCATCTCTTTAGAGATAAACAAAACCAAATGGTTAGTACAAGATCATATGATCCTCAAAATGGATAATCCTTTATATAAATAAATAATTATCATAATTTTAAAAATTAGATAAATAATAATAAAATCTCAATAAATACCATTCAATAAACAATTGTCCTTAAAATCGATCAATATAATCCTACTTAAGATTTAAACTGAAGACTTAGTAGAATTTAATCACATTGTCTTTCATAGTAAATGTCAACATTTATCTCTAAATAAAATCAACTACACTTAATGTCTCATACAGAAGTGTGACTAACCAAATCAAATATTCTCTATGATAGGTTAATAATTTCCATTAATAACCTGAATCTCTATAAAAAATAGATTCTTCCAAAAAAATCCACCATCACTCCTCAAATAAAATCCCATAGTATTATATTTTTCTTAGGCATATCGTGTTCCCAACAGAGTGAACACATTTCAAAATAACATTACTCAATTTATCACCAAATCATTTTACATTACTAAAGTTATACATTTGATAAAATATAAGGTCTCAAGTCAACTTTTTACTAATCAATGTAATAATTTAACTAAAAATAATTACTCACAATAACTAGGGACATCACATAGTCCAGTGGTAGGTGATAAATCCCAGTAGTACATTGGTTGTGGGTTCAATACCCACAACATTGTCCCACATGATGGGTTTTCAAACGATCTACGTGTCGTCCATTTTAAAAAACTATATTTTAAAATATTCCCAAAATGAGATAAGTTTATCAAAATAACCATAACATAATTTAACCACAAAGGTTATCTCACACATTGCCTTTTAAACCAAAAAATTAATAACCAGTAACAACCTCAAATTCAAGAATCATATATACCCAAATCGTTCTCCATATCTATATCCCCCAAAGAAAATATAATTCTTCCTCAAATAGAATTTTCATATAATAAAATTTAGGGTTACACAAAAAAGAGAAAAACAATCCAACACAGTCCCCTAAATAAAGAGCATTAATACATTTATACATTTTGGTATCCATTTATATCCACTTTTTTTCTTCAATGACCTAGTGGTCATCATATAGAATAGAGCCTTGAGTCTGGTAATTCCATGTTCCCATATATTTACGGAAAAATACTGTAAATCATTTGTTAGGATCATTTTTATTTTCTTCCCATTACTCTTCATTTTTAATCGGAAATTCCTTAATTTATTTCCTAGTTTCCCACACATAAAGCATTTATTTGTCCAACTGAGAAACATTCCTAGGTGTATCCTTTCACATTTCCGAAATGATGTAAATTGAGATTTCTTTTCTCTATGGTCCCCACTTCTAGAGCTCTTATCATTCTCCGCCTTTCTCTTCTTGGTTGATTTTGGGAGTTGGTTAATGTATATATTATTTGTCATATTTTTGGAAACCTACTTTGTAATGAACACAATAACTTTTATGCATATCAACAATCCATTTAGTTGCTCATTTACATTATCTTTCCCACCTTGTACATCATGTTCAATGTTACTATGGCATCCTTAGAATCCAGCCATTTACTAAAACTAGAAAGCAATATGCGAGTAAAAATATTCATAAACTCATTTAGTGAATATCAGGACCCATAGTTTTCAATCTAATACACTTTAGGATTAATGAAGGATATTTATTATCATCATATATTAAACTCCTTCAAAATGGTTTGTAATGAAAAAGTGAATTATCCTAAGCATATCCCCTAGGAGTGTAGAAATAAGAGTGCAGCAGGGCCCACTGGCTTGCACCAGTTTCAATTCGAGTTTAGCTCAAATCGGTGTTTTTGGGTTTTACCCTTAAGTACATATGTGCCAGAGCCACCTCTACCTACTCGTATCCAGACAAGGATGTATTTCCCGAAAACCCACATAATATTTACATTACCATATTTTTTTATGTTTTTCAATACTAATATTCAAATTCGATCGTATGGTAGTGTTTTTTAATCAGAGTTTTTCTAAATCATGATACCAAGGTTCATATTAAAAATCCTTTGATACCAACTGTAACGCCAAAACCCTAGTTACCCAAATTTGGTGCATTATTGTGTATCATTGGCATGACCACAAGAGATCATGTCCTGAATGATTTATTAGTTTAGTAGATATAGAAGTACTAAAAACATACATAAGCTTTGAATTACATCATGAAATAAATAAAAACAACATTGTGTCCCCTTTGAACACACTCATACCTTTTGGCCTATCCTTGAAGGTTGATCATATTATACTTCTTCATGTCTTGGGAAATAGAAAACATAATAAAGGGGTGATCTCTGATGCTTAGTAGGTATAAAAATATAGTGGAAACTATCATAAACAAGCATAAACATTTATGAAATGTATAAGACTAAATAAATAGCCTTTAAAACATAAGTTTCTACTTAATTGGAAAAGATAAACAAAATAATGTCACTTACATATTCAAATTGATATTCTACTAGTTGAATAATCACATGTAATATCAATAGATAATTTCATAAGAACAGAATTCATAATGTCATACATCATAACCTAATAGTCAAGGCCTCATGCCATGTCTACAAATAATATTTTTTCAAGGACTTAGGCCAAACACAAGTCTGTCTCATTATACCAACCGATGCATCAAGGGGCTATAGCAGGCCCCACCAGTCAATTACTATGTCCAATGCATTCCTCATTTGAAAATTTTGAAACATGACATAGACATTCGTATTAAAACTAGCATATAAAATGTTAATATATTAACCATAAACCATGAATGGTATAAAAATAGAACATCCACTCTCAAACATAAATAATTCAAATCAATATGGAAGATTGTATTATAATAAATAAACCTCAATAATGAATAATATATGATGAAGGATATTTAAATTGGGGAAAATAATGAGTAAAACTTTTTGGGAGATATATTCCATTTTTCTTGAATATATTTAAAAGTCGCAATATTTATCCAAGAAGTTGTTTAAAAGAGATTTTTGAATCAAATATTCCAATACCACATTGAAACATTTTAAAGGATTTTTAATTTGAAAACATTAATTTCTATAAAATTAAGTATTTGAAACAATTTTTAAAACACGGACATTAATGAGAAATATTTAGAAGAATAAATATTTAAAACATTTAAAATGTTATTTTAGTTAGAGTTAATAACCAAATGAGAGACCTTTGAATACAAATAATTGAGGAAATAAAAACATTATAATATCACGATAATAAAGGTATTCAGGATATACTATATAAAATTGCAGTATATACACCATATAAAAGAGTATTACCACATAACAACAATGAAGTCTCAATGGAATGTTAATTGAGATAAAATATCTTATAAATATTGTACCCTTAAGTTAAGGATAAATCAATGACATAATTATCTGTGAAAAATATAAATACACTCAATGTGATTAAATATTTAGTGTAAATCATTCATAGGTCATTCAGACATATTATTGTAAAAACAACACCAATGACTTGGATATTTAAATCTATTTATGGAAATTGTGTTAAGAATACTCTTATCAAGTTCATATCGATGACATTAGAATTTATAAATGGATAAATTATATTTATCAAAATTATATCCACATAAAGGGGATTTAAAATTACTATATAAATTAATAAATAGTTATTTCCCAGATAATCTTGGAGTAAAATAATCAGTGTAGTTATCATAAAACCCTAAAGAGTGGAATTTGAAATTAGAAATTTCCGTTACAAAATCGATAACATACGAAGCATACACCGCATAAATGAAGGACCATAAAAAAGTTTTAAATACCCATAAATTAAAATATATTACACAAGGAATAAAATCATGGGCGGTATATATGCCACAGAAAAGGAAATAGTCAAAAATATAGCACGAATATCACGGGAATAAAATGTGAGATGAAAACCCATTACCTTTTACTTTTTCTTGGTAGAGGGTATATTAACCACTTGTATAATGGGGAAATCATTGTTATTAAATTTTAGAACAACCATATACATAAATATGATATCATATATAATCTTCTAATATTTCTTCATTATTGATATTTCAGTAGTGTCATTGTTTTGGGTGTTAACTGATTCGTTTGGCTTTATAAGTCTCGTTATTTAAGTCATGTTTGTTATGGATATGATGTATTTCATTCATATAAAGAATTATAGTATGTTATTAAATATTATTTTTAATCATAAAATGAAAATTATTCTTGAATGGTTAAGATGGGGAACTAAATCCTATCGTTTCGTGTAGACGGTCATCCCTACGTAGGCACGAGCAACAATATCATTCTGTTTGTGGGGAAATAATATTTAATTGGATGATATATTATATATAACGAATAATTAACATGTTATATTTACTATTTAAATCTATTATACTCATTATTATACCCAACGAAATACCGACGTGTTGACTTACAAAATACACCATGACGTGGAGATGGTAAGACGTCCGTACACACATATGCTGACATTGTCATTCATAGGATTGAATGAATAATGGATATGGTTGTACTATATTTATAATAAAATCACATTATATAAAAAATTACTGGAGTTATTATTTTGTTATGGAAACCACAATGAAAGAGTAGGTTGAAGAAGAAAATAACTTTGAAAGAGGTGATACAATTATTACCTCTCCTTTAGGTGCTTCCTTTTGATTTGATCAAAAGGGCTCCTTAAAATGGATTTCTGATAAAATTAAGGAATCTAGGTTAATGTGAGGGTAGTTGGGAGGATACCTGAGTAGATTTTGTCAAAGAATAATTTTTTGAAGGTTTGATTTAGAGAGAAGGTTAAGTATCCATTTTTAAGATAGGTGAGGGTCAATTTAGGAAAATCATGAAATATTATTTTATTATGAAATAATTTTATATTAATAATGGCTAAAAATGTATTTATTTATATAATAAGGTAGTTTTGGGTATAAATCATCTCAACCAATAATATTTATACAAGATTAGGTCACCATAGTAACTTTAACATTTAGATTTAATTATTACTTAAATAGTATTACTTTTATCATGCCTTCTTGTATATTAATATTCCATGGTTAATAAACATAGTATAAATAGCCAAGAGAAACTTAAGTGGTTCATTAATGACATATATATCATTATATATGTTTTTTTTCTTAAACCATATATTTTTAGAAATATTATATCATTTAATAATATATTATTTGTTTAAAATACTCATTTATGTCAATTTTGACACTATTTAGTATTTCATTTTTGTGAAAGTCAAAAAAACTTTATTAATTCAAATAAAATACATTAAATAAACCCTATCATGTCATATTAACCTATATAATTAGTTCAATACATCATATTTTTTAATTTACAATTATTTTCATATTTATAAAATCAATTATTTTAATCATTCATTAACAAGGTAATTATTGCATCATCATTGTGTCATAAATAAATTTAATTATATAATGTATAAAAATAATAAATAAAATACCCTGATGTAGGAATTTTTTTATATTTCTAACGAATATCTATATTCGAATTTATATTATGTATTACCTTGTATTAAAAATGGTTTTTCATTAAACATTGAATTTAATATTTTTAACTCTTCTTTAAATAAAATTATAATAAATGTCCTAATCTAATACAATATGATCAAAAAAGTAATATTTTATTCCATAGGATGGTTTTTATTGAAATACACTTATCCAGTAGAATTAAGAAAATATTTTTGATGGCACCCGAATGACCCGGCTCCCCTCTCCCTTATCATCTTCCCTCTTAAGGTTTCTGAAGCACTATCCAATGACGATGGTCCTCGTCATATATCATCTAGTCTTGGGATTTCATTTTCTCTCACCTTATCCATCTCAAAAACTCATAATTCTCAATTATTTGTCCCTCTCTGCTTTTGGTGATCGATGCTGTATATTTTTTTCATCATTTCTATTTGTCTTCCCGTAGAAGGATGCTTCCAGTGGAATCCCTCAGCTACTCAATCCTTGTACTAGCATCAAGTTCCTCTAAGCCTCTCCTGGCTGGAGCAGGAGAATGGTAATATTGGGGATTTGGGTTATGATGATCAGATGTTGATGTGTTTCCGGACACAACCAGATTCAGCTTGTTTTTTGTTCAATCTGCTACTTGTTTTTTGTTTCTTCATTGATACTGGTGATTCAGAGTCCACTATCGCCCAAATCTATGATCTATCCTCAAGTTCGAATTCTCCTTTCCCAATCAGTCCTAGAGATGTGGTTAATTGAGGCTTTGGGATGTGAGTCTCGATGGAATTTGGTCCTCCATGTGCAACTTAAATAGGTGTTTAATACTCTTTCGATGATATTAGTGTTTTTTTTCTTGTTCTGTGTTTCTGGTGTGGTGACGTTTAGAAGAAGTCGATTAAGGTTTATAGTGGGTCGATGGTCTTCGATGGTCTCTGGTGGTTCCAGTCTCTTCCACTTCTTCATTTTCTTACTTTGTTCTCTCCTCTTGATCCATATACCACCATTCCTTGGAGATGTGTGTCGGCCTTCAAGGTTTTTGGGTTTTGAGCCTGAATGGGAAACATCGAGAGAAGGGCAGTAATGAGTTTTTGACTATCGATGTCATGGTTCTGTTTGGCTCTGGTTAGATGGTGATGGTGTTCAGTTTGATGCGATTGAAGATGGAGAGGTAGTGATGGGGGAGATGTGTTTGATGGAGGAGAGGTGTTCGAGGGATGCTTTCTCAAGTGGAGGGCGATGGTTTATGGGTCAGGGATCTTGGGGGGCGTGTGACTCAAGGGTTTAGGTAATGAATGGGGGTTGTTTTAGATTTTGAATTTTTAATTCTCAATAGTTGTCTATGAAATCGCATATAATGGTCTCCTTGTGGGTCTAGAATATGTGGGATCATGTGGTTGTCTTTGGGTTCACCCTTTAACTTAAAAGTTTAATTTGAATATTCAAAAATATGTATTGTGGAGAATATAATTAAGACATTTGTTATGGTAATTATAGTATAAGTTTTATCATTAATCACTCTATTCACTATTATCCATGGTGAATAAAATTCAAACATTACTATTCACTAAAAATTATTTTTATAATATTCAACCACATTTTACTTTTTGATGTCAACCGTGTCTCTCGGATTTTTGACATTCAATTCACAGAAGTGGTAAAATTATGTTTTACCCAAATTTGCAAATGTCCCAAGAAGATGAGTAATGTTGGTATGAAGTCCAATAAAATTTTATATATCTAATATTATTATAAAAAGGATTTAAGGAATTACATTTTAATAATATAGGTATTATTTATCTGTTATGAGGTTAAAATAAATTTAAATTAAATATTATTATTTAAATAAATAGTCAGCTTTAAACAATAACAGAGTGTTTTTATCTATTAATCAAAAATTGAAATTTTATACAAAAATAAGAAAACTCACACAAAGATAATTTTTAATTTAAAAACTCAAAAATTATGACTATTTTACCAAATTAAAAACATATAATACTTATTAATTAATTTAAAAAAATATTCTCATTGTCAAAACCAAAAAGCTGCTTTTTGAGAAGTAAAAACTATCAAAAGATTGCTATGTGTTAATTTTCAATTTAAATGTAAAATTACATCCAACGACCAAAATTTGATTAAATGATAAAATATTATATAATTATACTTCAAAACCATTCAAATGTATAGTTTAATAATTTAAATTATTTTGATTAAAAAAGTTGTTTTCAATTAAAATTCAGTATTTTTGATTATTCATCAAATTATGAACGTTATGTGAAATGCACTGAGAATTTACCCAAACTAAATTTTTATGTTCTACTTCAAAATAAGAAGTTTATTTTATCAAATTTTTGATATAAAAGTTTCAAATATTGTATTTAAAAATGGTTCTCCATTAAAAGGCGATGAAATTACAATTTTTTAAAAAATACATCTTTTATCTGAAAAATTGAATTTTTTAATATATTATGTCTAAGATACTCATAATATGTGTGTTAAAATTATATGGAGTATTTAAAATTCAATATTCGGTTAATACTATTCATAACCATTATTGTAACTACTATTTTGGTAAGTCGTAGTGTGCTCGAACTCAGTGCAGCATATAGCGCAAGCTATTGATTACCTTAAAAAATAACATAATTTGAGATATTGGGTTCATACAAATTTTTATGTTTTTAGTATAAATATACATTATAAAAAATCATATATGATCTTAAATATTAAAAAATTATAATTTTTGTTTTGTATGAAATTTTTTGTTAATAATATAAAAAATTCCCAATATTTTAAATTTTAATGATAAAATGTGACTATTTATTTTTGATTGTTTTATAAGGATAACTAAAAACACTATATATTTGAGGTTATGGATATAACCCTATGAATATCCGCAATAATACTTCACCATGAAAACATAATCTCATTGAATCCCCAAACATATCATTTTCATGGAAATTTACTCCCATGATGGATTCTGATGAGGCATTTGATCACCAATGACTTCTCATAATCATTAGTTAATTTTATGACACTATTAAATTTATATATCTTCAAATAACCATGAATTTGTTTCTCACACAACATAACCTTGTGGAGTACACCCATATAGTGTATGTTCCTCAATTAAATCTCATGAGAATGCATAACCCACATTTCAATTTCAATATAGTCTCATGAACCAAATGACACTATTATGTATCTTCAATTACCTCTGTGATATGATTACATATTCAAGGAAAATTCTCCAGTCACACCAAAATTGATTCTTCCACTCATAACACACATTTATGATTGAATTCTACATTCAATGGTAGGACATCATATCTTCATCATTTGGTGTTTTATGAAAATCCACCTGATGTAGCTTCATGAAGACCCAACAGAGTTATTGTTAGCCTTCATCATAATCACATTTTACAAAGTAACATATATTAATGGAAAATAATGTATCAGAATATTTTTCATTATTTTTTATCCACTATATATATGTGAATCACTTTTCTACATCACACTCATTTAAAACACTCAAAAAAATTAGTATGGTCACATAAGAAAATCCTAAAATGTTTAACAAGATTATCTACGGCTATGGGATTAATTACTCGAGCACGTAGAAGTCATTTATGTGAGTATGTAAACATAATAATAATATTATTCAATATACTCTTTCATATTTGGAAATATAAATGAAATACTACTACATGATCTCATCTAATATCGTACAGGAAATTAAAGATTGTATGATGTCTTATAGGAATAGAGAATGAGGTAAGGATCTAGAATATTCATATCTAAAATTATCCCACTATCAGCCATGTATACTTGGAGTTTATCCCATGGGTTTTAAATATCCAAACTTCCAATTTAAACATAACCACTTCCCAACTATGAATAATTATCAACTTGTACAATCTCTTTCTACTTATTATAGTATCGATTTACCATAATATTGATTGATATTTTTAATACATTATTTCATTTTCTTTTAGAGTATCACACATATTATTATTCTTATGTTTCTTTTATATATTTCCAATTGTGATTATTCTCCGTTACCATTATGATGTGTGTCAAAATCTATGTTTGGATCTATTTGGGGGTGATATTCCTGGGATGGTGTGGTTAATTCTTGATAACTCTAATAATAAATAATTTCATTATATCCAATCAAAAATTGAAACTAATTAATCAAAAATTAGTAGATAATAAATTATAGGGAAAACCCATGAGACAACAATGTTTATAATTTTTAGTATTTTTTAATGAAAAAATTTATTTTATTTAAAGAATTAAGTTGAATAAAAATAAATGACTGATTTGAAGATGTTTGAAGAAAGTGAGGGAAAAATAAAAAGTACATTTGTTTTAGTAAACATTTTTAAATTCATGGAATTTCTTATATCTTTTATTTATTTATTGTAATTGTATTTAAAAGTTAAATTAACTTTTCATTATTGGTTTTACTGTCTTGATGAAGAATACATACAAGTTCGGGTATCCCCTCCCAAATATGATAATCACCATTTCTCTTGGTCTGGTTATTTAAAGCATAGTCAGATCGAGTTTGTCTTTATAAAATTTTTGACCTAATTAAACTAGATTACATATTTTGCATGGTGTAGTATATATAAACCGGTTGTTAAATTAAAATTCACTTTCATATTTATCATTAATTGTTTTGGATTAAACATAATCAATGATTTTATGTCTTATTCAAAATTATAGTAATCCCAATTCATGAAAGTTATAAGAAAATATAATCCAAAATAGAATTCCCACTTTAGATTAATTATCAAGACTAATGATAGAATTACATATAATTGTAGTAATGACAGTATATGGGGAAAGTTGATATAAGAAAGATTATATAATAAAATATAACGAAGGAATCTAGGGAGGACCCTACATATTCGAAACCATTCATTTCATTCCACATCAATTACATTTAGAACTAAGATTTTATGGATAGATTTATAGCACAAATTTTGAGTTTATGTTTTAGAATTCATCATCTATATCCTTGGTATTCCTAAATTAGGTTCCCATGAATCGTATCTCATAAATCAAATTTTTTTACATAACTCACTTTGGCTCTACTCATAATTTTTACCTCAAACCATAAAATTCCATACGCACACATTTTGTAACATAAATGATATTCACAATGTAAATTAATAATTTCCCCCATGTTTAGATTCTTTACCTCTACACATAATATTAAAACAAGCTTCAAACATTCAGTTTCACTATGAGGAATGAAGATCTACAATGGTTTGTGTCTTCAACTTTTAATGTTTTTATCTTTTTATGGAAATAATTTTCATTTCACTAATTTTTATGGTTTTTCATAAAAACTTTTCCTCACAAAGATGAATTTTTTTTTAAATTTTGTAGAAAATAATAAATACATTTATTCATAAAAAATATATAGTTTACTATTAAAATTCATTTATGAAATGTTCGTATTAAGAGGGATTATGGGTTTAAAACATTTTTCCCTTTAGTTATTATGGGTTTTTATCATTCATTGAAAACAATTATGATGTGTGTTGCTTTATAGGATATTTTACCATATTTTAAAATTCCTTCAACTGATTTCTTTCACTATATAATCAATTATACCCCCTTCTCTTTGAACATCTATCATGTTATATGGATAGGTGGTTTGGGATATGAAACATCCTTTGATTTTTCTAGCTATGATTTCCATCACATACTCGATCAAGGTGTTGTACAATTAATTTCCAATAGAGGAGTTGATGATTCAGTATAATGGATAATATTCCATGTTTCTTGAGTTTCAGAAACCATAAATATAGGATTTTTGTTGATGAATTATATCGATCTAAAAATTGTAAATAATTTCCAAAATATTATAAAAGAAATAAATGAATGTAAATACATATCCATAGTTCAATTTCTTTTTATTATAAAATTTATGTCTTTGTGATTTATTTATATTATAGTGAATTCACATAGGACAACCACAACCAAACCCCCTCCCACACACGCATTTTCCCTTGTTTTCCTTCCTTAAAAACATCATAAACATAATATATAAATAGAGAATGTGAGTAATTGTCAGTGAACAACCAGAATGGTGACTCTAGAAAACTCCCTAGATATATTCTGGGTTACTATAAATTATTGTAATTTGAGAACAATGACATCCACTTATCATTTTGATTACATACAAAAACTCACATATGATTTCACCATAAATATATAAGTAAAATAAATATGAAAATAATGTGTTTATATCTAAATAAATTTTAAAAATAATTAAATATTAAGTTAATGTGGATGTGATGAGTACATTGAGAAAAAATATAGTTATTATTCATGTTGAGGATAATATTGATTCTTATATTTTCATCTATCTGGACATCATATGTTTCTTAATTATACGTCATAATATTTATATTCCCTAACTTGTCTTAGTTACAACATTATTAACAAGAACATAATTTGGGGATCTTGTAACTTTCTAAAATATTTTTTAGTCATTTAAAATTAAACAATAGTAACACATCAATGATGATTTACATTTCTAAATTCAAAATCGATAACCTCTATACCATTAAAAATATAAATTTTTTAGTCTTTTTCTTAAATGTGGGCTAGAAAATAGAAGTGAAATGGTACTTACATTTATTATTTAAAATATTATAAAAATTAGTAAAATAAAAAATATTACAGACGACATATAGATTGGTCTATTATATCCAAAAAGTGTTTACCAAAAAGTTTAACACAATTATAGATTTAAGCCTCAATTAAACAACATGAAATAGAAAATCACATTTGAGAACCACAATACTAAAGTAGATATTATAATAATTTATAATTAAATTGGATTTGTAAAAAATTGTATTACTTACATAGGAAAAATTTTCATTAATAGATCCTATAATTAATATTAATTATAATTATCTCCATATACACAATTATAAAATACATTGACATTTATAGAGGAATTTTCAAACTTATGTTATAGTGTGGATATGTTGTCTGTGTGTGTGACTCTGTTAATTTCATGATCTAATCCTATAAATATACACATATATATGGATTTTTATATATAATAAAAATTACTATGTATCAACAAACACTATTTCATAAATATATTTATGTTTACATTTATGTATATTTGTATTTTTTACATATGAATATATGTATGTATGTTTTATTATTTATAAATACTTATGTTTTTATAATTTTTCTGTATTTATTTATTTTTATGATTGAAATAAAAATTATGGAGTTACAATCATTTTGAAATGGTAGACACATAAAAACCAAATTACCCCCCCCCCCTGTAAGATTTTTCTACCACCAATTGAACTCAAAAACAATCAGCCTAAAGGACGTTACCCTCTTCAACCAAAATTCCACACCATTATAGTCATATCATCATCCAATAATCATCACATTTATCCTCTAAGATGAATTTATTCTATATCAAAAATAATAGAACCAACATCCACCACATTGCTTACCCAGCCATAGAGTCCATGCCATGTACTATCATAATGTGGGTCCCACACTTATAAAACCACAAGAGACCCATCAATATGCATATATAAAGACATATAAATTCATTAATACATAAAAATATATATATAATAATATAATTTTTATTATTAATATTAAATAAGTACATATATGAAAGAATAATTTTTTTCAAATGAATTAATTTATATAAAAATTATTAAATCATATATATATATATATAAATTAATATTTATATATTTTTGTGTGTATTTTTAATACATTATTTTGTTATGTTTATTTTTGTATAGACATAATATTCCACACATATTGATGGATTAAAATTATATATAATATCATTTTAATTTTAATTTTAATTTAATTGAGATTTTATATTTAAATATTTTAAATATTTTCATTAATTATTAATTTCAATTTAGTAGAAATTATAAGAAATTCAATAAAATATTTTTATTCCAAATTTATTTTTGATTTAAATTTAAATATAATTTTTTTATTTCAATTTTTATTTATTTTCATATTTATTCCCAATTATCTAATGAATTTTGTTTTCATATTCGCTAAATTTAATTTGAATTTGATTTTGAACTTCCAGCTTACATTAAATTAATAATTTGAATTTTGAATTTTGATCCATGTTATTAGAAATATTAATAAATATAAGAAAATATAATTAAATACGTTTTTTAACTCCTAAACATTGAAATAATTTTTAATTTTAATTATATATTTTTTATATATAAATTAAAATAAAAATTAACATAAATTTCAAAATGATATTTTTTTGAAATTGAAAATTTTGAATTTTTTTTAATTTAAAAAATGTATTTATACATTTTAATTGAAATAAATAATCATATAATGAAATTAAAATTAAATGAAAAATAAATTATGAATATAATTTAAAAATATTATTTAAATAAAAAATAAAAAATAAAAAATAAAGATCATTTTTGAAAATGAAAAGGTTTACCTTAAATTAAAATTTTACAAATTCAAAATTTTATATAGAATATTAGGTTTAAATATAAATATAATTTCAAATTCAAATTCAGATTGAAATATAATATAAAAAATTGATTAAAAATATTAAAATATAAATATTATTTTCGATTTAAAGTTTTAATTATTACTGAAAATTATATTTTAAAGTTAAAATTCTAATTCAAAATGAATTCATAAAATGTAAATCATTGTTGAAATAAATATTGATGTTGAATTTCAAATTTAAATTTATTTTAAAATTTCCAATATGATGTATATTTGTGTGTGTGTGTGTGCATGTATGTGAAGTTATATATATATATATATATATATATATATATATATATATATATATTATAAAATGATAGAGAGGGTGAATTACAAAGTTGCAATGAAAATACACCATGCACACATACTGGTAGTCCTAGAAAATCAAACTTAAGTCCTCCCCAACACACTACAAGGATTCTACCATTGAGTTTCACCCTATAGATAAGGATATATATATATATATACACACACAAACAATGATAATATAATATGTAAATAGATGTGGTTGTGGGATCGAGTAGTTGATAAACCGCTCTCAATTTAACTTCAATGATTTTGAGTTCCAAAATCCTCAAACGGTAGTTGTTTCTTTTTTATAGACATTTCATAAAAAAATTCATATAATATTTATAAACGTGAATTTCAAATAAAACCTGATATATCACTCCCACAAACTATTATATATTCACATATAATCAATACCATCCTTTATTAATTCTTAAAATAATATTTAAGGTTCCAGTTCTATCAGCGCTAAAAAATGTTCTGATAAAGGTTACCTTTATTGAGGCAAAAAAATTTAACTTCTAAAAATATACACATTTTCATTGATTTCATGTAGATAATAATGCTATCATTAATTAGTATTTCTACACTAGTTCATATTTGAATTTTTGCGTCTTTTGAAATGAGAAACCACCATTGGTGGTTGTTATTGGTGTTCATTAGTGACCACCAACATTGATCGCTCAACCAAAAAAACCAAAGGTATCACACTCCCCCCCATAGACACACTAACCTCGCCACACCCATAGCTTCTTCTATCACTCCTGAAACCACCATTTCCACCTTTCCACCATCCAAACCCTATCTACAAAACCCATATCCATCCCAAAAACACCAATATCCATTGTTGACGCAATTATATCCCCTAACCCTCTCTACCGCACCTATAATCGTCGATTCTGGTAGTCTGAACGCCCCCCACTCCAATAACCCTAATCTCACAACTATCGAGGATGTTGTAGTTTCATGTCTTCCATCATATTCCTCACCCATACCCTCGCTGCACCCCTGTGAGAGCCACCATGACCACCAATTATTATCATAGTTACTGCCACCACCACTTCTCTAATGACCCCAGCTTGACATACATTTACATTAAATTTATTTTCAATTACACTTAATACCATGAATCAAATATACTCACAAAGTCCAAATAAGTTTAGGGTCCATGGAATCATTGAACATAATCTTTTATAATGGTGAATGATCGTCAACATCTCCCGTAAAGATCGTTCCCTTTTGTTTTCATTCCTAAAACCATTATTTATATCCTTGGTAAAAGAAAAACATAAAAGGGGTGGGATCAAATGCATAGTTAGGGTAATCATGGAGAAGATAAATCATCCCAGAAACATAATAATGTTAAAACATGAACAAAATTTTTAAATATCATAATATTCTATAACGAAATAAATCTTGGTGTTATGTAAGGAAAAGGTTATAAAAGAAGATTAACCAAGATAAAATAGTATTGGAATAAAGAAGGAATCTTGGAAAAAAATAACATAATATGATTTCAATGGTAGCGAAGTCATTTCTTCCAAGACCATCATAGTGGAAAATCCAACTATTGAACCAAATTTACTTTTTGTTCTAACCATGTATTACTGAATTGGATTTTCCTACTATTCCAGTCGTGTACTAGTAAACTAAATTTATATTTCAATCCAGCCATGTCAATATAATGATATATAAATCATTTCCCAATGAATTATATGGAGATATTTTTCCCATCCATCACATAATTAAATCATTCTTTTATTGTCCACAAAACATAAATAATTCACCATTGCATAACTCAAGAAATATAATGGGTATCTTATACATCATTCTATCTAAAAAATTCTATATAAAATATCATTACATCATTATAAAAATCAAATAATATTAAAAATACGGAAGAAAACATAACCCTATGTCATCTTAGATAGAAAATATTTTTAATAAATCACTTGAACTTAATTCATGGGGAAAATATCATTTCTTCTTCAAAAAAAATTATTTTATGAAAATGTCAAACAATTTTAAAAGAAATGTATTTAGAGGAAAATAAAAATTATATTGTGTATAGCATGATTCAGGGTAATAAGGAATTATGAAGGTGTAAAAATATATTCATGTCGTATAAGTTAAAAAACATTCTTCTCGTAATCTTGCTAGAAAAGTCAAAATGTACCACATATAGAAACCGATACAAAGATTATGTCAAAAAAATTTATAAAAAAATAAATGATGAGTAAAATTTTCATTAAAAATAGTATAAGTATATAAATAATATTATATATTTATGAAATAGGATTTAGATGATAAATATACCATAGTAAATAAATATATACAAACAATCGCAAAAAATAATGAGATTGTAAAATTATCCCCTGCCTTCGGTCTAATTTCATCTGTATGTGCCTAAAACTCATGTATAGTTTATATTAACATATTAATAACTTATAACTGAATGATGATAACATTTATTATAAAATATATAATTCACTAATGACTTAAATTTCATGTTTATTTATTAATTCACTGTTAATGTAATATTTTGGGTAATAATCATTTTATTTATTGTATGTGTTTTTAATTTTTACTCTTGATCATATTTCATATATCATGATATAATTACTTCAAAAATTTAAAAAATGATATATATATATATATATATATCATAAATATTCAATATATAAATATATATTGTAGAGTGAAAAATGAAATGGAATACACCGTTCATGGAGACGGTAGGTTGTACGTACATATTAACATTGTTTCGGTTTCCTTATCAAATTGAATGGAATAATTAATATGATATATATATATATAATAGAATTATTATTTCATATATTTCATTATTCTTTATTATATATAAATTATAATAATTCTTTAATGGTTAATGTGGAGAATGAATCTCATCACGTCGTGGAGAGGGTAAGCCGTACGTACGCGCGAGCGACGATATCATTCCCTTGATAGTTAAATGGTATATAATTTTATGGTATATTAATTTTAAATAAATTATCTAATGTTATATTTATTATCTAAGTTTATTATATTCATCATAATACCCCTCTAAATAATTTATAGATGAAAAGTAGTTTCCACCATGGGGTGGAGACTCTATGTCGAACCTACAGATGCATAGTGATATTATTTTTCATAAGGTGGGTAAAAGGAGGAATATTATTGTATCGCAATAATAATAACATATCATAATATATTATATCCTGGAGTTATTATTTTATTATGGTAACAAATTATGAAGAGGAAGTATAAGAAGAAAATAACATTGAATGAAGGGATAAAAAAATTACCTCTTCTTTGGATGTCCCCATTTGATTTGCACTAATGGTCACCGTAAGTTGTATTTCAACCCAATGGGTGGAATATAGGATGATGTTAGTGGAATTAGGAGGCTATTTGGGTTGTTGTTTCCCAGAAAAATGGCATCGGAGGTGTCAATATATGATAATGAGAAGTTCCCTTTTATAATAGTGGTGAGGGGTACTATATAAATTAATGAAATTTTAATTTATAAGAATGTTAATTTTTGTTTTTTAATGGTCCTAAACTATTTTATTTGTGATATAAGATTATTATGGGTATATATACACTCAAAAAATTGGTTTTAGAAATGTTTAGTTCACAAATTCACCCTTATCTTTTCACTTTAATCCAAAGTAATATAAATTAACTCTTATGAGGTCTTCATGAATTTTCACAATATATGGTTACTCTAGTTACTATAAAATACCAAGATAACCTAATGCTTATAATTAATGAATTTTTTTCATTATATAAGTCAATGGGTATAATATTATATTTTTTGGACTATAATATCATTTAATAAAATATTATTTGTATTAAAAACTCATTTATGCAAATTTTGACACTATTTAGTAATAGAATTTATTAAAAGTAATAAAAACATTCTTCCTTCAAAAAAAGAGATTAAATTAGCCATAAATCTTAATTTCATCCAAAAAATTCGTGTATGACATTAAAATATTCAATTTACATTTATTTTAATATATATAATATCATTTATTTGAATATTTAATCTATATTTAAATCACTACATCATTATTGGGTCATAAATAAATATATTCAATTAATGTCTAATTTGAAAAAATTTTAACTTTATAATGAATATTTTTATTCAAAAATCTCAATTATATAAATAAATTAAAATTGTTTTTGTAAGAAGATACATGTTTATGTTATATTTTCCTATTCATTAAGTTATATATTATAAAATATCATTTTCACACCCATGTTTCTCCCAAATTCCAAATTTTCCACATATGTATTCTCTTGGTTGCACATATATCATTCAAAGGGGTTAAGAAACGTTTTAGGGTTGTTTTAAATTATTATAATAATATTTTTTGTAACTTGTTTACCTGATTTACCCTTTATCCAATGTAAATAAAAATAATTAATAAAGTTAATATTTATAATGTCTAAAAATAAAATTAATCTATTTAAAAAAGTTATTTATGATTACAAATATGGAATCCATTTTTCTAAATTTAAAATACACAATTTAGAAAAATTATTTTAAAATTAATCCTCGTTGACAAAACTAGAAAACTGGTTTTTATGAAGTAAAACCTATCCCAATATTGACGCGTGTTTATGTCCTATATAAAAGTTAAATTACCTCTAATGACCTATATTTGATTAAATTTTAAAAAAATAATCAAATTAAACTTTATTACTAATTAGAATATAAACTATATATACAAATAAATTATTTGAAAACACAGTTTTGAATAAAATTGCATTAAATTTCACTATTCTTTAAAATATTAATTTCATAGGATCAATAAAAAACACCAAAAAAGGTAAATTTCTATGTACTTATTTCAAATATGAAGTTTATTATGTCAACTACAAATTATAAAATTGTCAAAAACAATATTTAATAACTAATCTCATTCCAAAACTGGTAAAATTGTATTTTTTTAAAATACTTCTTTTATCCAAAAAATTGAATTTATTATTATATCATATATTGAAAGAATATAAGATTAATTTAAAACATTAAATTGAATACATTATATAAATATTTAACTAATAAAATCCTTAAAGAGTGATTTTATTACTTTTATTGACTCACTTATATCATTTAAATAGTTTTTTAGAAGTTAATAATATTCATATCTGCCATAATAATGACTAGGTTATAACATTTAATTATCACTTATACTCAACCTTGTGTGAGATTAATTCTACGATACTAACTAGAAATTTTGTGTATCAGGAGAAAATAATAGTGTTGTGTATAATATAAGTTAAAACAATGTTGCGTATGATTCAAGCTAATCATGGTGTAGAATAAAACAGAAACTATCAATGAAATTAAAAAGAATCAATCTCACACAATCTCAGTTTATTATATTATTCCCCCAATAAAATGAAATTCTCCCTCAAAATTCATCGAGGTTATAAAAGGTTTACTTCTTGAATGTTTATTTCCTAGAAACTAGCATCTTAAAAAATTAATACTAAAAATTCATTTTAAAAATGCTATTTAGAAACATAATGTTTACAAAAAGTAACTCATCATTGGGTTTCCACATAGGATAACATAAGTGTTCAGTGAAAACATGGATATGGAAAAAAAATATAACCATTATGTTTTGATGGATAGTGATAGAGAACACAGTTTGTAAAATGATAACAACTAGAAATCCATAAATATATGATGATTTAAGGGATTATCTCCTTCATTGGATAAGAAGGTACTAAGATAAAAATTTTGGTTTTAATGATCCTTTCCCTAGAGTTAATTAATTTTTATGAAAATAAATACTTTCTTGATTTTGGTACAATCAAAACGTTGTTCATGCCTTGAAAAATTTCCACTTAATCTCTTTCTTAAATAAATGACGTTGAATATGTAATTCGAGAAGTGTTAGTAGATCATGTGATTAAATGATAGTTCATTCCATGAGTCTCAACAAAAAAATATATCCTAGGTAATCAAATATTCCTAATTCCACCAATAGTTAGATAATACATTAATCTAAAAAAATATTATGGAAGTTGACATATACTATCTATAAATAGATAACATTATAATCCTTTCAAAATTGAAATAAATAATATTTTAGAAAGAGGTGAACTAAATTAACATAACATTTCTCTCTCATATCTCATAATGTAGTTCTTGGTTGTCACATTCAAAACTTGTGAATTCCTTAATCATGTATTCTCTTGAAACGTGATTATAACATTAATTACCATATAAAATTAGTGAAAACATGAATTATATAAAAATTAACAGTTTCCACACACCCAAAATACCATAAATTATATATAATAAAACAATTATATCACTTTTCCCATATATCATTTATAGGGTCACTAATACTATCAAACATCTAATTATATACTTATCCCTTCATTATCTGAATACCATGTGCTTTCTAGAAGTTATTTCAATCACTTTTCAAGATTACCGGTACCATATACTTATGGAAAACCACATTGGACCAATACATAGATTTTCCAATTTTACATAATTATATAAAATAGATTCTACAAGACAATTTTAGAATCCCATTACATAAACACTTAATCATACCACCACTTCGTTGTCATACTCAACATCACCAATAGTGATCACATGTTATTTTCCTTTATCTTTGGCATTATGAAGTAGTTGAATTCGATAATATCCATAACCCTTGGATTAGGGAATTGGTTATCTTAATTTCTTATTTACTTGAACTTTTATCATTGAAGTTTGTGTGGTGCATTATATATAGTATTTTTTATTCACATAATTAGAAACCTTTTTCCATTACTTCAGCACTAAACTACTCGATTACCTTCTTTTCCACACATTTTTTTTTTCTAATAACATTAATAGAATCTCCACCATGATTCTGTCCACACATTACATAATAGTAACCACTTATCTTATTTTTACCATTGTTTTGAGATTTCCCATTGAACTCCATATTTTGTTTCATGTAAAAACCATGAGAATGATATGTAACACCAACATCCATTTATTCCTTGATTTCAAAACAAAAAATATATTAAAATCTACTAATGTATCTTACATATAATTCCCATCACATATTTCATTTGAAGTCACTAAATAATCAAACAATTTTAATTTCATCCTGGACGATGAATCCAGTAGCATACCGTACAAGTCTTCTAAAATTTGCATCATATGTACCAACAGATTCATCATCCATTTTCTTAATCTTGTGGAACTCATTTTCCATAATTGTTGGAAGAATACGATGAATACAGTTAATGAAAAATATTCTCTTGAAATATTCCTATTTCATGGACTCAATTTCATCTTTGTACCTTGTATTCTTGATTATAGTCTACCACTAGTCTGCTTCTATTTCTAAATGATAAATAGAAAAAATCCATTTTTCGAATAGTGATGGATGGAAAATATAATTTCAGTGGTACTAATAAATTATTCGGAAACAAGTGAATCAAAAGACCCATAGAAAGAAGGTGGGCATTGCCTCATGAGTGAATCAACTAAATATTTTTCCCTTCTATGCTCATTTGGAAGTCCAGATTGATTGATATTATGTGTGAGTATATCAATATGATTTTTCATTCCAGATCCAACAATATTAAGTTGATCAAGAGAACAATCATTGAATTTCTTAATGTAATGATCATTAACATGGTTCCTTCATCTTCTATATATTTTCTAAAACTCACAAATAATAGTGTGAGAGGTAAAAGCATAATAGGAAAACAACATAATCAAGGGGGTACATTCAATCTATAACATCTTGCAATTAAACATTGGATATTCAAGAAAATTATCATAATTATAGGACAGTAACCTATAGTCAGACGTACCCATAGGGATATCTATAGACATACCTTAGAAATATCTATATGGATTTCCATAATGTTTTTACATCCAAGATTCCAAATGTTAACTAAACCATTGTTGTGATAACAAATATATTGACCCATGATTGATGTACATAGATATTACATTTATTTTTCAGAATAATTAACAAATTACAAAAAATATTCTCCCAAAGACCATATTAGATAAGTGTCTCTGTAATCATGGAATTTAATATTCTCTCTTGATGAGATATCTTCAACATCTCCTATAATGATCTTACCCTTTTGTTTTCTTACCTAAAACCATTCATTATATACTAGGGAAAAGAAAATGATAAGAAAGGTGAGTTTAAATGGTCAGTAAGGGTAATAATGGAGAACATAATACAAACCATAAATATAATAATGTAAAAACATAAACATATTGTTTAAATATCAAAATCATGAGTCATCTAATAAATCCTAGCAGCATGTACGACATAGATCATATAGAAATATTAACCATGAGAAAGTAGTATTGGCATAAAACAATGAATTTTTGAAGAAAAAAAATCACATTATATGATTCTAATATAATCCAAGGAATTGTTTTTAATAGCATAATAGGGCACAAAGTCCATTACTGAACCAGGTTTATTTATCGTTCCAACCATGTATTACTGAACTAGATTTACCTGTCATTCCAGTCTAATATTACTGAACCAGATTTACATATTGTTTCATCCATTCCTATATTATGAAATATAAATCTTTACCCAATGAATTTTAAGGAGATAAATGTCCCACCCATATCATAATGAAATAATCATTTTATGTTTCACAAAGCCAAAATCATTTATCATAGCATAATCTAAGAAATAAAATGGGTTTCATAAACAACATTCCCTCACAACAAAATCCATAGAAAATATAATTCCATAATTAGCATAATAAAATAAGTTTAATAATAGGGAATGAAGCATAACCCTATTCTTTCTTATATGGATAATATTTTTAAGGAAACACTTGAACATAATTATTTAGAAAAATATCTTTTCTTCTTCAAAAAATATTATATTATCAAGATGTCACACAATTTTAAAAGAAAAATATTTTTTGGAATATAAACTTGAAAATTTTTAGAGATAGTTTCATTGAAATAATTCATTATTAATATGTAAAAATATGATCATGCTTTATAATTTAAAAAAAACGTTCTTCTAGTACTCTTGTCGAAAAAGTCAAAAGGTACATCGTATGGAAAACGAAAAAAGATTCCTTCCATACTGTTTAATAAAAAAATTCACCAATTGGAAAATGTGACATTAAATTTTTTATAAGAATAAAATTAATGATATATATATAATAAATATGGATGTGGATGATAAATATACCCCAGTAAATAATTACTTATTAACAATCTCTTAAAATAAATAGATTGCGAAATTTTCCCTAACCATAAGACCAATTTATTTCATGTGTGTTTGAAAATCCTGTATAGTGGGTATAAATATATTATTAACTTGTTAAATAACCTCAATAATATGTATGATATCATATATGATTCAATTATGACTTTATATTACTCATATATGTTTCAATTCAATGTAAAAGCATTATTTTCGTTAATATTCATTTTATTTATCATACACATTTTGATTTGATATTCATGGTCATATTACTTATATCATGATTTGATTACGTATATAATTTCAAAAAAAAATTATATATCATAAATATTCCATATATAAATATATATAATATATAGATAAATTGAATGGAATACACTATTCATGGAGAGGGTAGGTCGTACGTACGCATGAACACTGTTTCTGTTTCCTTAATGAATTGAATGGAAGAAATTAAATGACATATATATATACATAAATAAAATTGAATTATTATTTCATATATTTCTTTCGTATTATTTTTATATACTTTATAATCATTCTAGAATGGTCAATGTGGAGAATGAATCACATTGCATCGTGGAAATGATAAGTCGTACATATGCATGAGCAATGATATCACCACATTCATCATAAAATTCTATGGAATTGGATGGTATTTTAATTATAATGAAATAATATCATGTTATTTTTATTATTTAATTTATTTATATTCATCATTATACCCATTTATATAATCTATAGATGAAATGAAGTTTTCACCATGGCGTGGGGCAGTAAGTCGTACGTATGCATGCATAGTGATATTGTTCTACAAATGATGGGTAAAAGGAGGAAAAATATTGTCCCATAATCATAAAATAATATGATAATATATTATATTTTGTATTTATTATTTAATTATTGTAACAACTTATGAAGAGGATGGAGAATAAGAAAAGAACATTGAAAGAAGTAATAAAACAATTACCTCTTCTTCGGATATCTCCTCTTGATTTGCAAAAATGGACACAATAAGTTAGTTCTATTCCAAAGGATGGACTCTAGTATTACGTTCGTGAAGTTTGTAGGATATTTTATTAGTTTTTAGCTATGTAAAAGGGATTTGGAGGTGTGTTTAATGGATAAGTAGAAGTTCCCTTTTATATGAGAGGTGAGGGTAACATAGGAATGTCTTGAAATATTAACATATTATGAATTAATTTTCTATTTCAAATGGTCCAAAACTCAATTATTTTAACGATAATATGATTATGGGTCCACATAATCTCAAGATATAGGTTTTATAAAAGTTTAGGTCAAAAATTTAACCTTATCTTTTAGCTTTAACCCTTAGTTAAATAAATTAACTCTTGCCATGTCTTCTAGTTTTTCATAATATATGGTTACTAAGATTACTATGAAGTACAAATAGAACATGAAGATTGTAATTAATGACTTTTTTAGCTTTATATAATTAATTTTTTGGAATATTATATTTTTAGGAATATTATATCATTTAATAAAATAATATCTGTTTTAAAAACACATTTATGTCAATTTTGAAACTATTTAGAAAATTATTTTTATTAAAGACATAACATATTTATTCCTTTGAAAAATGAAATTAAATCATCCATAAAATATATATTTAATACAAAATATTTTTTTATGTCATCAAATTTATCAAATTTATTTATTTTAATATTTATTATATCATTTATTTGAATATTTCATTAATAACGTAATCAGTGCATCATCATTGTGTCGTAAATTAATTTATTTATTTAATGGGTCAAAATTATAAATAAAATACCACAATGTACGAATTATTTTTATACTTTTAATTACTATTTATTGTCAAATACATTAATTATATAATCAAATATAATATTTTTAGATAGAAGATACATGTCTATTTTATAATTCTATTTTCTTTACGATAAACATTATAAAATGTCATTTCATGCCAAAGTGGTTACAAAATGCCACTATATCAACATAAGGAATGTCATGGTCTGAAATATATCATAAATTATGATTAAAACATGTTTTAATGTAGCTTTATATTATTATAGTATTAATTTTTTACCCTTATTTACCGGATTTACCAATAAACCATGGTAAATAAAAACAATTAATGAAGTTAATATTCATAATATCCAAAAATAAAAGGTACCTATTCACAAAATTTTTACCTTATTATTAAAAAATGGAATCCATTTTTATATATTCAAAACACATAATTGATTGAAATTGATTTAATGTTAATTCCCATTGTCAAAACCAGAAGGCAGATTTTTAATAAGTAAAAACTATCAAATGATTGACATATGTTTATGTCCTATTTAATTGCGAAATGACATAAAATTACCAAAATTGGATTAAAATATAAAAATATAATCTAATTAAATTTAAAAACCAATTAAAAATATAATCTATATATATAAATATATAAGATAAAATATTGTTTTGAATTAAAATTCTGTATTATTAACTGTTCATTAAAATATTAATTTCATCGAAAGAATACCAAAATTTAAAACAAGGAAATTTTTTATGTGATGCTTCTGAATAAATATTTTATTATGTAAAACAGAACTAATAATATTTTCAAAAAACTATATTTAAAAATGATTCACCATCAAGGGTGGTAAAAGAGTATTTTTTTAAAAAAATACTTCATTTATCCTAAAAAAAGAATTTGTTGTTATATCATATGTATAAAACATATAAGATATGTTTAAAACATCTAATTGAATATATTAATTATATATTTCACTAATAAAATCTATCAAGAGTGATTTTATTATTTATATAGGCTCACTTATTTTCATTTAAATACTGTTTTTAGAAGTAAGTTTATATTGTTCATACGTTCCATTATAAAGAATGGGTTATAATATTTAGTTATCAACAGTAATCATTCATTATTGAAATGAATTCTATCAAAATAAATTGAAATTGTGTGTATCAAAAGCCAAGAATAGTGTTGTGTATACTACAAGATAATACAGTGTTGAATATAACACAAGCTAATATTGGTGTAGCGTAAAACCCAGGAGATCAATGAAATTAAAAAAAATCTACCTCGTGAAATCTCATGGTGTTTTATTATACCACCCTTAAAATGAATTTGACCCTCTATATTATTTTGTGTTATAAATGGTTTACTACGTGAAAGTTTCTTTTATTGAAATACTCATAGTAAAATAAAAGAATACTAAAACTTCATTTTAAAAATGAATGTTAGAAACATAAAGGTTACAAAAAATCACTCATCATTGGGTTTCCATATATGATAACATAGGTGTGAAGTGAAAATATGGATTTGGAAGAAAAATATAACCATTTTTTTCTGATTTATTAGGATAAAGAACAATGTTTCGATAATGTTAACAACCAAAAATCTAAAAATATGTTAGGATTTAAGGGGCCATTTAATTCATCAGATAAAAACTACTAAGATAAAAAAATTCAAGATCCTTTCCATAAAGATGAATAATTGTTTATGAGAATAAATACATCCATAATCTCGGTACAATTACATCATTGTTTGTGTCATGAACAGTTTCTAATTCATCTCTTAATTAATGAAATAAAGATAAATTTTTCAATCTTGAAGTGTTAGTAGATTATATGATAGAAAGATAGTTAATTCCATGTTTCTCAAATAAAAATGATAGCACATGTAATCAAATATGCAGATGTTAACTTATAGAGATATGATACATTAATATATCAAAATTCAACTAGAATACAATCTATAATCTCTATAAATAGATAAAATTACAATCCTTCAAAAAATAGAAAATATAAACCATTATAAAGAGGTGAGAAAAATTTACATAACATTGATCTCCCATATCTCATAATGTACTTCTTGGTTGTCACATTCAAAACATGTGAATACCTTAATCATGTATTCTATTGAAACATGATAATAAGATTAATTTCCATTAAAACACAATGATAACATGAACTCTGTCAAAACATACACTTTACACACACTAAATAGTCCAAAAATTTTATATACTAAAATCCCGATATCACTTTGTCCATATATCAGTCATGAGGTCATTAATAATATAAAATATCTCATTAACTTCTTATCCATTAATTATGTTAATACCATGTGCTTTCTAAAAAACATTTTGATCACTATTGAAGGTTTTTGGTACCATATAATTATGGAAAAATATAATAAAAAATACCAAGATATTCCAATATTACATAATACTATAAAATAGATTCTACAACACTATTTTGGAATCCCATTACATAAAAAATTAATCATTTCATCACATAATTGTCATACTCAACATCTCTAATATTGATCACATGTGATTTTCTATTATCTTTCGCAATAAGAGGTTGTTTACATTGATAATCATCCATAACCCATGGATTAGAGAATTGGTTAGAATAATTCCCCATTTTCATGCGCTTATAGATTTGAAGTGTGGGTGGTGCGTTCTATATTTTCTGTCCTCTATTCACATAAGTGGAAATTATTTTACCATTACATTAGCTCTAAACAGCTCGATAAACATATTCTCTACACTAAAAACGATTTATACTACCTTTAATACAATCCACACCATGATTTTTTCAACTTATTGATCATAAAGAAACATTCATCTTCTTTTCAAAGTTGTTTTTATATTTTCCCTTGAACACCATATTTAGATTCTTATCAAAATCATGAGAATGATGTGTAACACATACATCCAATTCTATAATGATAGAACATTTCACAATAACTTCATAGATACTAAAGACTCTTATAGCTAATGTCCATTGAATACTTGGTTTTAAGCCAATGAAGAATAAATCATCTTTACTATTATGTTGGATGATAAAACCATATGTATACCTTGAATGTCCTATAAAATTTTCCATGTGTGTACAAACAGATTCATATTTTTTTTCAAATGCTCAAATAACACATTTTTCATCTTTTTTGAAGAATACGGTGAAATTAATTGTTAAAAAATATGTTCTTGAACTCATCAAATTTCATGGATTCAAATTCCTCTTACTGCCCTGTATTCTTGATTAGAGTCCGCTATTTTTGTACTTCTCCTTTAATATTATAAATAGCCGAAATGAATTTCTCATGTTCTGAATAGTGATGGATGCGAAATATATTTTTAATGGTGCTGATCTATTTGTTTAGAATCATGTTGATCATAAGACCCACTTAAATAAGGTGTATATTACCATATAAAGTACTCGACATAATTTTTTCCCTTCTCTTGTCATTTGGAAGAATAAAATGATTCATAGATTGATTAAGTAATCAAAAATATTTTTCATTCCATATCCCATAACATTTTATTTTTCAGGGGGATAGTCATTGTATTTACCAGTGCATTTGTCATTAATAAGTTCCTTCAGGTTCCAACCATTGTCAAAAACCCAAAAATAAATATTATGAGAGGAAAAACTCATACTAGTAAAACAACATATTCAATGAGCAGTACATTAAATATATAACATGTTAGGTTTAATCCTAGGTTATTCATGATCAATACCATAATTCTAGGATTGTTAACTGTAGTTATACTTACCCTTAGGAATATATCCAGCCATATCATAGAAAAAACTCTAGGGATATCACTAATGTTATCACATTATAATTTCTAATGGTTAACTAAACCATCGCTCTGATACAAACTCTAAAAACCTAGACATGACATACATAGACATTAAATTTATTTTGCATAATACATAATACATTAAAACAAATATACTCTCAATGACAATATTATAGTAGTTTCTCTAGAAATATGGAACATAATAGTCTATCTTGGTGACATATCTTCAATATCTCCCATAAAGATCATCATCTTTTTTCCTACCTAAAACATTTCTTTATATCCTGGGAAAAATAAAAATATAAATAGGGTAGGTAATGTTCTTAATAAGTGTAATCATGGAGAACATAAAATAAAATGTAAACATAAGAATGTAAAAACATGAACATAATGCTTAAATATCAAAATCTTGAGTCATGCAATATATATTATCAGTACGCAAGGCATTGATCATAATGGAACATTATCAATGATAAATTGGTATTAACCTAAAACATGGAATTGTTGAAAAAATAAACTCATAATATGATTTTAATATTTTCCAGAGCATTGCTTCCATGACCATTATAGTGGGAAAACACCATTATTGAACCATGTTTACTTGTTGTTCTAGCCATGTATTACTGAACATAATTTACCTATTGTTCCAGGAATATATTATATGACCGGATTTACAGTTATTTCTATCCATGTCTATCTCATGAGATATAAATTATTTCCCAATGCATTTTATGCATATATAGGTGCCACCCATCTCATAATGAAGTCATTCTTACGTGTTCTAAAAAACATAAATCATTCATCATAGCATATCCGAAAAAATTAAAATGGGTTTATTAAACATAATTCTATCATAACATAATCAATATAACTTATCATTACATGATTAAACCAAAAAAATCATAGAGATAATGTTGATATAAAATTAAACATATGTTATCTTATATGGAAAATCATTATAATAAAACAGTGGAACTTAATTCTAAAGGAAAATATCATTTCTTTGTAAAAAATGTTTTCTTTTCTCAAAATGCCATGAAATTATAAAATAAACCTAAAATAGTTTAGAGAGAGCCACATGGAAATGATGAATTAGGAATATGTAATAATCTATTCATTTTTAATAAGTAAAAAAACATACTTCTTGTACTCATACTGGAAAAGTCAAAAAGTCCCTCGTATAGAAAAAAAGAATGATTACTTCCATACCATTTAATAAAAAATTAATTGATCAGTAGAATTTAAATTAAAATTGAATAATAATAGAAATAAAATTATATATTTAGGAAGCATGTATGTGGATGATAAATATACGCCCATTAAATTATTACGTATAAGCACTCTCAGAAAATAATGAAATTGCAAAATAATCCCTTACATTAGGTCTAATTTCTTCAATATGTGTATGAAACTCGTATATAGTGGGTTTAAACATATTATTATCTTGTAAAATAACAATAATAATATTTTTTATTTTATATATGATTAACTTATGACATTATATTACATGTTTACTTGTCAATTTCATGTCAATACAACGTTTTGGGTAATAATCATTTTATTTATCGTACATGTTTTGACTTTTTGTTCAATATATTATAACATAGATCATGATTTAATTGTTTATATAATTTAATAATGATTTGAATATCATAAAAAATCATTACATATATATATAATAGATAGATTAATGAAATTTAATACAACATTAAGGGAGACGGTTGGTCGTACATACTCATGAACGTTGTTTTCCTTTCCTTATTAAATTGAATGAAAGAAAGTAATTGAAATATATATATATATATATATACATTAATCCAAAATTATTTTTGTTTCATATAATTCAGTGTTATTTAATATATATAATTTATAATCATCCTTGAATGGTTAATGTGGAGAATGAATCTTATTACATTGTGGAGACGGTAAGTCATACATACAAACGAGCAATAACATCATTTCCTTAATGACTAAATTGTGTAGAATTGAATGCTATATGAATTTTAAATAAATAATATAATTTTATATTTATTATTTATATTCATTTATATTCATCTATATACACATCGAAATAAATTATAGATGAAAAAAAGTATCCACCATGAGGTGGAGACGGTTAGCCATACGTATGAACGCATTGTGAAATTGTTATTAATAGGACAGGTAAAATGAGTAATATGATTGTCCCATAAACATAAAAACATCACAAAATATATTATATGATTTATATGTTATTTTATTATGGTAAAAACAAAATATGAGGATGAAGAAGAATAATAGAACTATGAAAGAAGGGATAAAATGATTATATGTTCTTCGGGTGTCTTCTTTTTATTTTCACAAAAGAACTCCTTAAGATGGTTTTCTAACCAATGGGTGGCCTCTATGATGAGTTGAGGGATGTTGGTAGGATATTTGGGTAGTGTCTGACTGAGTAAATGGGGTTTGGAGGTGTGAATTGATGATAATGAGAAGTGTGGTTTTATAAGAGAGGTGAGGGGCACTTTAAGAAATTCATGAAATATTTTTTCATTATAAAAATATTTTCAGATTATAATTTTCCCTAACTCATTTATTTAGAATATATGATGATTATGGGTATAACACCTATCAAAAAAATAGGTTTTAAACAATTTTAGATAAAAAATGTAACCATATATTTTGTCTTTAACCCTTAGTTAGATAAACTAACTCTTACCATGTCTTATGGTATGTTCATTATATATGGTTACTATATTTATTATAAAAGGCCAAGAGAACCTAAATAGGATATTTAATGACATTTCTATCATTAAATAAGTCTTTTTTATGAATCTTAGATTATTCGGACAATTATATCATTTAATAAAATAGTATTTGTTTTAAAAAACACATTTATGTAAATCTTGACACTGTTTAGTAATTGATTTTTGGTAAAGTCATAACAACTAGAATCCATTATAAACAAGGAATTAAATCATCTCTAAAATAAAAATTTAATCCTAAAATTTTTTGTATGGCATCAAAAAGTTCAAATTAATTTTATATTTTTATTTATTATATCATTCATTTGATTATTTCATTAATAATGTAATCTAAAGATAATCATTGTGTCATAAATAATTTTTTTAAATGTATCAAAATTATAAAAAAATTTCCATGATGTATGAAATTTTTTTAGATTTCTAAATACTATTTATAATAAAAATTATAAAATATATAAATAAAATTAATATTGTTTTAGTTGGAAGATACATGTTTATGTTATATTTCCCATTTCATTAAATTAAATATTATAACATGTCATTTTCACACCATTTGTTGATCCCAAATTCCAAAATATCTTTCTAACGTTTCTCATGGTCATAAATATCTCATCCAATTGGATTAGGACACGTTTTAGTGTAGTTTTATATTGTTATTATATTATTCTTTTACCCTTATTTAATTGATTTACCGTTTAACCATGGTAAATAAATATAATTACTGTAATCACAATTCATAATTTTCAAAAATAAAATGAAAATATTTAAATAATTTGTACCTTATGATTCCAAATATGGAATCAATTTTTATAAATTCAAAAAATATAATTGATCGAAATTAATTTAAAATTAATTCTAGTTGGAAAAACCAGAAAGCATGTTTTTAAGAAGTAAAAACTATCAAAAGATTAATATATTTTCATGTACTATTTTAATGTAAAATTACATTAAATGACCAAAATTGGATTAAAGGAATAAATATATATCCAATTATAGTTTAAAACAAATTAATAACATAATCTATCTATATGAATGAATTATATGATAAAGAAGTATTGAATTAAAGTGCTGTATTTTTCAATACTCACTACAAAATGAAATTCATCAGAAAAATTACAAAATTTCAACTCATGTAAATTTTGATTTCATGATTCCAATGAATAATCTTATTTGGTAATATAAAACTTATAAAATTTAAAAATACTCTATTTAAAAATTGTTTTCCTTAAAAAAGTGGTAAAACTGTATTTTTTAAAAAAACGCCTTTTATCTAACATTTTGAATTTTTTTTATATAATACATAGAAAAAATATAAACATTATTTTAAAAATTAAATTGAATAAATTACATATATATTTCACGAATAAATTCAATAAATAGTGATATTAATATTTTTAAAGACTCACTTGTTTTCATTTAAATATTATTATTGAAGGAATTTCATACTATTAAAAACCACCTTTATAATGATTGGGTTATTATATTTAGTTATGAAATATACTAGGACTTACATAAATTAATTCTACCAAAATAACATCAAATTGTTTATATTAAAATCCATGAATAATGTTGGGTATGCAGCTGGTTAATACGGTGCTGCGTATAATGCATGCTAATCCTAGTGTATCGTAAGCACAAGACATCATAGAAATTAAAAATAATATATCTTATAAAACATTAGGATGCTATATTATACCCCACATTAAATGAATTTTACTATCACAATTCATTAGGGTTATGAACAGTTTACTACTTGAATGTTTCTTTCATTGAAACTTTCATCGTAAAACCAAAGAACACTAAAAATTAATTTTAAAAATGAATGTTAATAACATAATAGTAACCCAAGGTAACTCGTCTCCATGATTTGACCTAGGATAAAATATGTGTGAAGTAAAACCTGGATATGGAAGAAAAACCTGAACATCAGCTTCTATGGTTTAGGGATAGATTTTAGGGTTTGGAGAAGGTTAACATCAAAAAATCAATAAATGCGCAATAATTTATGGGGCCATCTAATTCATCAGATAAGAAGGTACTAAGATAATATTTTTAGTATTAATTATCCTTTCCCAAAAGTTGAATAATTATTGATGAGATTAAACACATATTTGATTTAGTTATAATCACAACATTTTTCTTGCCATTAATAGTTTCCACTTTATATCTCATTTAAATAATTGATGTTAAACATGTTATTCGTGTAGTGTTAAAAGAACATGAGTTAAAATGATAGGTCATTCCATGAATCTCAAGAAAAAGGATAGCACTGTTAATCATATATTATTAATTTCAATAATTTTGAAATGATACATTAATCTAAAAAACATTAACCAAACTATAACCTATACTATCTATAAATGGATAGCATTACAATCCATCCAAAAAATAGCAAATAAAAAAGGTATGTCTGATTTGAACTAAATTAAATTAATATTAATCTCTAATATCTCATAAGGTATTTTTTATTGTCACATTCATAACATGTGAATAAATTAATCACTTATTCTCTTGAAACATCATAATAACATTAATTACCATAGAACCTTAGTGAAGGAAATTCATTCTAACAAAATGTACTCTTTCAACACAATAAAAATACAATAAATTCTCAATACTCAGTCCATGATATTAGTTGGCCCTTATATGAGTCATGATGTCATTAATACTATCAAACATCTCATTGCCTCATTATCCCTTCATTACACGCATACCATGTTCACTCCCAAAATATTTCAATCACTTTTCATGGTTAAAAATACAATATAATTATTTAAAACCATTATGGACCAATACATAGATATTCCAATATTCTATAATATTTTAAAAGATAATCTTTAATACTATTTTGGAATCCCATTACATAAACACTTAATCATCCCACCACATAATTGTCATTCTCAACATATCCAATAGTGATCAAGTGGGAATTTTCATTATCATTGGCCTTAAGTGATTGTTGACATTGATAATCATCCCATAACCATGAATTAAGGAATTGGTAAGAATACTTACCTATTCCATTGAACATGTAGCTTTGAAGAGTGGGTGGTTTGTTCTATATATTCTTTTCTCTAATGACATGATTAGGAAAAACTATTTCATTACTTAGGCACACAACTACTTGACAAACTTATTTTCCATCATTAAAAAATATTTTAGTCCCATTAAGACAATCACCACCAGGCTTCATTCCACACTTTCAGAAGAAGGAAGCATTCATCTTGTTTTCCCCATTGTTTTTAGATTTTCCCATGAACTCTATCATTAGTTTCTTGTTAAAACCATGATATTGATATGTAGCACCAACTTCCATTCCTACAAAGATATAACAATGCACAATCACTTCATAGCTACTAAAGTCTTTTTTAGAAAATTCCCTTTGAATACTTGGTTTTATGTTAATGAATAATCAATCAACCTTACTTTCAGGTTGGATGATAAATCCAAAATCATAGCTTTTATGTATTGTAAATATTTCCACGTATGTACCAAAAGAGTTATCATCCTTTTGATCAAGCTTCAGAAACTCCTTTTCAATCATTTTTTAATGAATAATTGTAATGTACTTATTGAACAAAATATGTTCTTGTACTCATCCCATTCCATGGATTCAATTTTTTCTTATTCCCATGTATTCCTGAATAGAGTTCACCACTATTCTTCTTTTCCTTCTAAAAGACAAAAAACCAAAATGGATATTTCATATTCTGAACTCTTAGGGATAGAAAATATATATTCACTGGTACTGATACATTTTTCAAAAACAAGTAAATCAGAATACCCATTGAAAGAAGTTGTATGTCACCTCATGAAGGACCCAATAGAATTTTTTTCCCTTCTCTGCTCATTTGTATGTCCAGAATTATTCAAAGCTTTTGTATGTATAGAAATATTATTTTCTATTCCATATCCTATAAATTTTTTTGTTAATTAAGAAAAATCAATGAATTTCACATTGCATTGATAATTAACATGGTTTATTTAGGTTCTAAGTAATGCCTAAAACAAAAGAAGAATATTATTATAGGTAAAAACATACTAGGAAAGAAACATAATCAAGGGGTGAACATTTAACATCTAACATCAATGATTTAATCCTAGATTATTCATGATCATTATCATAATTCTAGTATTTTAAACTATAGGTAGACTTACCCTTTGGGACATCCCTAGACATACCGTAGAAATACCTCTTCGGATCTCACTAAATTTTTTCCATCCCATTTTCTAATGGTTAACTAAAAATTCACTCTGGTACCAAATATAATAACCAAAGCATAAAATACATGGAAATTACATTCCATTTGAGGATTAATTTATACATTACAATAAATATATTCCCAAATACCATATTATATTAATGTATTTGGAAACATGGAACTTGATTTTCTATATTTTGGAATGATCTTCAACATCTCCCATAAAGATATTCTCATTTAATTTTCTTTCCTAAAACCTACTTTATATCCTTGGAAAATAAAAATGAAAAATTGTGTGTTATCAAATTCTTAGTATGGGTAATCATCGAAAACCTGAAATAAACCATAAACATAAGAATGTAAAAACATGATAATAATGTTTAAATATCAAAATATTGAGTTATGAAATAAATCTTGGCAGTACATAAGATATAGATTAGAAAGGATAACAAACAATGATAAAATATTATTGGCATAAAACATGGAATTGTGGAAGAAATAAGCCGATATTAAGATTCTTATTGTATCCAAGGATTTTTTCCAAAACCATCATAGTAGACAATGTCTATTAAATACCTGAGATTACTTATCATTCCAGCCATGTATTTTTGAACCCGATTTACCTGCATGTCAAGTCGTGTATTACTAAAACAAATTTGTGTATCATTATATCCATTTATATATAATTAGATAGAATTACTTAATCAATTAATTGGACGGATATATACATCTCACCCATCTCATAATGAAATCATTCTTACATGTTCCACAAATTATAAATCATTCATCATAGCATAACCCAAAAAATAATACGGGTTTCTTAAACATCATTCCATCATAACATAATACATATAAAATATCATTCCATCATTAACGAAATCAAATAAATGTGATTATAGGGACATAAATATACCCCTATTTCATCATTTATCGAAAATAGTTTAGATTAAACACTTGATCTTAATTCTTGGAGAAAATATTCTTTCTTCTTCAGAAATATTTTTTCTCTAAAAATGTCATGCAATTTTAAAATAATAGAAATTAATTGAAAATTAACATGAAATATTATATATTAATATACCTAGAAATAACTAATTTCTGAGATGTAAAAATATTTTCTTGTTGTACAAGTTAAAACAAACATTCTTCTTGCACTCTTGCAAGAAAATTCAAAAAGTAAATCCTATGTGAAACGAAAGAATGATTCTTTCCTTACCATTTAATAAAAAATTAACCATTGGGTAAAATGGAAATTAAAAAATAGTAGTAAAAAATATATAATATTTTATTTTTAGGTAATATAGGCATGGATGATAAATATGACTTTGTAAATACTAACGTATAAACAATATCTATAAAATAATGAGATTGTGAAATTTTCACTTACCATTGGTCTTCTTTCTTCTATATGTGTATGAAAATCATATACATGGGGTTTAACCAAATTATTAAATTGTAAAATAACCATAATATTATTTATTATAATCTATATGAATCAATTATGACTTTATATTACCTGTTCATTTATCAATTCCATTATAAACAATTTTTGGGTAATAATCATTTTATTTATCATACATATTTTAACATGTTATTCTTGATATTATTACTTATATTTTGATTTAATTACTTCCAGAATGTAAATAATATATATATATATATCTTAAATAGTCAGTATAAAAATTTATATAATAAGTATATAAATTAAACGAAACACACCATTCATGAGGATGGTAGGTCGCACGTATGCATGAATGTAGTTTCCACTTCCTTTATGAATTGAATGGAATAAACTAAATGACACACACACACATATATATATATATATACATTATAATTATTAGTTTATATATTTCATGATTATTTATTATTTATACATTATAATCATTCTTGAATGGTTAACGTGTATAATGAATCTCATCGCGTCGTGGAGATAGTAAGTCATATGTATGTAGGTGCAACGATATAATTCCCTTGATGTTTTAGGGTATAGAATTGGATATTATATGAATTTTAAATAAATAATATCATGTTATATTTATTATTTAATTCACTTATATTCATCTTTATACCTTCCGAAATAATGAATAGATGAAAACTATTTTCCACCATGATGTGGAGACGGTAAGCCATATGTTCGCACATATGGTGATTTGATTTTTAATAGGATGGGTAAAAAGTTGAATTTGGTATTCCAATAATCCTATAAAAATATAATGATTTATTATATTAATGATTTATTATTTTCTTATGGTAGAAACATATTCAGAGGAAATAGAAGAAGAAAATCACATTGAATGAATGGATAAAATGACTATATCTTCTTAAGTTTTCTCCATTTGATTTGCACAAAAACGCACCTTATGATAGTTTTCCCCAAAAGGGTGTTCTCTGAGATTAATTAAAGGAATTTGGGAGGAGGTTTTATCAGAGTTTTATGAAGACAAATGGATCTGAAAGGGGGAATAAAAGAGATGGAGATGTTCATATTTACAGGACTGATGAGGGGTCATATTAGGAAAGTCTTGAAATATAAATTTATTATAACATTATTTTCTTTTTATAATAGTCCTAAATTCATTTTTTATTATATTATATATTATTTATAATCTACATCCTCTCAAACAATAGGTTTTAGATATGTTTAGGTCCCAAATTTATACTTATCGTTTGACTTTAACCCTTAGTTAAATAAATTAACTCTTACCTAGTCATCTTGTATTTTCTGAATATATGGTTACTATAGTTACTATAAAATGACACTATAAACTCAAGTAGATAATTAGTGACATTGGTAACACTATCGAAGTCTGTTTTCAAAATCATATTTTAGGTCTATTATATAATTTAATAAAATGGTACTTTTAAAAAAACTCATTTATCTAAATTTTGACACTATTTAGTAATTTTTTTGTTAAAGTCCTAAAAACTAGATTAAATTAGAGAAAAAAAATTAAATCATGCAAAAAATTTCAATGACTTCCAAAAAATCGTGGATGGAATAAAAATGAAAAAATTTATTTTATTTTAATATTTATAATATCACTTATTATAATATTTCATCAATAAGGTAATCACTACATTATCATTGTGTCATAAATATACTAATTTATTTAATGTGTAAAAATTATAAATAAAGTACAATGATTTATGAAATGTGTTAGCTTTATAATTACTATTTATATTAAACTTGATCAATTATATAAGGCAAATTAATATTTTTTAGTTAAAAGATACGTCTTTATGTTATATTTCTCTTCTCTTTAAATTAAATATTATAAGATTTCATTTTAACAAACATGTGGCTCTAAATTTTCAAATGTTAATCCAATTGATGCTCATGGTTGTACATATCTCATCCAATAGGATAAATAATCATTTTAGGGTCGTTTTTTTTACAATATTATTATTTTACACTTATTTACCTAATTTCCCCATTAACTAGGGTAAATACAAATAATTACTAAAGTTGATATTGATAATGCTAAAAAATAAAAGGTAACTATTTAAACAATTAATACCTTATAATTAAAAATATGGAATAAATATTTCTAAATTAAAAATAAAAAATAACCAGAAATTGATTATAATTTAATTCCCATTGTCAAAACCAGAAAGCATATTTTTAAGATATAAATTCTATCGAAATATTGACACGTGTTTATGTTTGATTTAATTGTGAAATTACATCCAACGACCAACATTGAACTAAATGATAAAAAATAAAACAAAATTTTAATACCAAATAAAAAGATAATATATCTATATTAATAAATTAGGTGAAAAGATGTCTTTGAATTAAACTGCAATATTTTCACTATTCATTAAAATTTGAATTTCCTCAGAAAAATACCAAGATCCCATCTAAATTTTTATATCCAACATCCAATGAAAAAGTTTATTATGAAAAATATTACTTATGAAATTGTCAAAAACTATATTTAAAAAGGGTTTTCCATCAAAAGGGTGTAAAAATGTATTTTTTATAAGAATTATTCTTTTATTCCAAAAATCGAATTTGTTCTGATAACATATTTAGAAAACATATAAGATGAATTTACAACATTACATTGAATAAATTACATATGTATTTCACTAATAAAATCCATATATAGTGAATTTTTTATTTTTATAAACTCGCTTGTTTTAATTTAAATATTTTTTAGAAGAAGTTAATATTATTCAGACCTACCATTATAATTAATAGGTTATAATATTTAGTTATCACTTATAATCAGACTTCCATGAAATAAATTCATTCAAAATAACTTGAAATTGTGTGTACCACAAGCCATGAATTTTTTTGTGTATATTGCAAGCTAATATAGTGTTGTGTGTAACACAAGGTAATCTTGGTGTAGTGTAAAACTGAAGACCTAAAAGAAATTGAAAGAATTTAACTAATAAATTCGAGAGTTGTTATACCTAGCTGCATTTCCCAAGTTCCAGATACTACCACCCCCTCCAATCACCATAATTCCAAATTCATTCCACTATCATAGGAAACCCCTGTGACTCTTGATTCTTTTTTAATACTCTATTTTAGGGTTTTAATTTTGATGATGACCACACATGTAATATCTTTCTTCCACAATTGATGCAAAATTTCTTGCTCATTATAATTAAATATTCAGAAATCGTTTGAAACTATCATGTTGATGATATTAATTTAACATAATTTTATGTAGTCTAGTGTTTTAATTTTTATATTAATAAAATATCCTTTTTATAGTTAATATATATATATATATATTATTTTTTAAATTTTCTAAATTTTAGAATCATCCATTTCATTATATGTAATACTCAATGAATATTTATTCATGTAAAAATGAATAATTTTAAAAATAAAATGTATAAATAATTAAATATGACATAAAACATGATGATCACGTTATTTCATTTTTTTTGTTTTCGAGGTGTATGAAATAAAGTATACATTTAATTGTATTTTCATAATATTAAATATATTTTTGATAGGAAATTATAAGAATTGATGAAATATTATGTGTTTTGTAAAGGTTTTTTCTTGTTGTATAGTTATGAATATGGATACAAGTTTGATATTTCGTCCAAATAAAATTTCTAGTGAATATTTTGGGGGATGTATGATGCTTATTTATTTAACCATATGATTTAAAAGAGTCTATATTACTTGTCTGTATATAAAATGTAAAAATAGATATCAATTAACACAGTACTAAGTGAGGGAGAACATATTCTTCAATATGTTTCTAAAATAATCATAGTTCTACTTGTCATGGGGATCAATATATTCATTTTCCTTATATATAAACAGTTCATATGGATGTTTATTTGAAGGTTGCTGATTTAATGCCAGAAATGCTTATACAAATGGGATGTAGGTGTGATCATGATGGAATTAACATTTATAATGTTAAGATAAGTGAGATCAATCTCTTTACTAGTTTAGATTGTGAATCATTGATGTTTTATGAAATACATAGTAACGAACAAACTAAATTATATTCATGGTGTACTTATTCTTGTAAAATATCATTTCTCTTGCAGTTTTTTCTCTTGAAGGCTTTGAATTAGTAGTCAAACACATCATTGGATGTGTTGTTAGTTTCACTAAAAATCGTAATTCTTTATAACAATAAAATTATATAGTCTTGGTATGATGATTTTATAAGGAAAGAGAAATTAGTATTCACATATTAGACTATAGATGCATGTTTATAAAAAATTTGTTTTTTAGAAAGGAAATACCCTATTTGGATAATTATAGGATTTGTGACTCTTCCTGGAAAAAAATGAGTGGGTAAATTTGACTTCAACAATTCTGATTGTGAAATAGGGGAAACCAATTACTCAAGAGAAAATGTGTTACTTTATGGAAAATTTGGGGTTGAAAAGATTAATTATGTCATCTAAAGTATCTAAATTAACGATATGGAATGTGAAAAAAATAAGGATAGTTATATACTCACCAAACTATTATACTCTCTTACATAGAAGGAGATATATCTGAGGAACCCTAACTTTCATATATATAATGGTAGTGTATAATTGGGTTTGGAAAATATGATTTCAATCCATTTAGTTATATGGATGGTAAAAATCATATCACATGGCCCATGGTGTTGGTTCTGTTTAGTCTTCCTCTAAGAAATTATATGAAACAAAAATTTCTATTATGGTCTACAATTATATATGGACCTAGATGTTTTTTTAATATGATTGTTTTTACCTTCTTCCATTTAATGTTCATTTGACTAAATTTCGGGGTGATGGTGTAACAATATATGACTATCAGACAAATAAAATCGTTAAAATTTAACTTATTTTATTGTTGAAAATAAACGACTTCATGGATTATGTAATGTTTCTAGGTTGGAATATAAAATGGGATAATACTTACAATTTATATAATAAAATTAAAAATTCAACATTTTATAATGATTTAAAAAATTGACATCATGGTTCACAGATTCTATCTTTCCATCTTCTATATTTTAGAAAGGATATAGTGGAAATTTATGGTACTATATAATTCAACACAATATGAAATATCAATACAATAGTATAATTTATATCATAGATTTAACAAGAAATAATACCCATGGTATATGAATTATAGGATTTTTTGGACAATATATAATACACTATTAATTATGTTTGTAGAAAAAAGTCACAATTAGATGAAGAAAACTAGTTTTTTTATTCTCACATTCTATAAAATTAACATAAGATTCTACAATATGAATGTGTTAAAAATTGGAAAAAATGATTGTGAAAATATACTGTATATTATTTAGGGTTCCAGTGGAAAATCAAAGAAACAATTCAATTAACGAAAACACTTAGATGAAATGTGTTGAATGAAAAAATTTCATTTACCGTCAGGTTAGGAAAATAAGGAATACAATCATGTTCAACAGTACATGATATGTAATAATAAGTAAGATACATTTTTTTAAAATTTTTACATTCTCAATTTTCTTAATGATTACTCTTTTAATATTTCCATGTCAGTTAATGTTACAAGAAGAACATGGAAATGGTTTAATTGTAATGAAAATCCAAAACCACTTCAGTTGTTGATTACAATAACAACTTATGATTGTATATCGCCTAATTTTGATGTACAATTGATTGAGGTGGGTAATGTTTTTGAAAGATCTATTTAAGAAATAAATAAATGGATGACATAAAAAATATGATATAATTTTTCATTCACTTTTTAACATAGAAAAACGATTACATCCCTTGTTTTTAAATGTTATGGTTCAATTCATAGTGAAACATCTCTATGAAGTAATGGATAGTGTTCTAGTGAATTTCATGAATATGTATCCGACTGTGTGGTATTAGAATTCATTTAAATTATTTCTACATTACAAATCATATTTAATGGAACAAATAACTGATGGTTATTTTATGTATGAATGTGATACAATTTTTTTATAAAATCTTATTAATGTTGAAACACATTTACATAATCCCTCCGAAATTCATGATGCTCAAATTAAGGAATTAACTCCATTTCATTTGGAAAATATACAGTGAATAAAATCACATTGATATATCTTGTTTAATACTCCATCAGTAGGACTATTGATGTAGTAAGTGTCTTATAACATTCATTTTTTAATTGCTACTTGTTTTATTTTCATATGCATGTTTAAAAATTAAATGTGGTGTTATCAATTATAGGAAACATATTAATGAGATGAAAAAATAGATACCTCATGCATGATATTATAAAATCTAACTGCCCCATTATGGATCATTTCATTATTGGTTTAAGTATTTTATATGTATAAAATAACTTATCATGATTTATGTACAATACATATTTATATATTTATAAAATTTTATTTAATTATTTGAAATATATAAATCCATAACATGAAAGAGTTTGGGGACCACAGAGTAATTAGAGAACATAACTAACGTTTTCAAGGTCCATATATAAGGGGAAATTGTTATAAATCTGTAGATGTTAATGGATTTGGGATTCTCATTAAATATGTTATAGAAAAACATGATACACAAAACAATGGAATTGGTTGCCTATCTATCGATTTGGATTATTACTATGGTAAATTGAATGATATCATTGGACATATTTGCATGCATGAGTTGAAATTTACATTGTTATTGTAATTTTTTTGATCAAATATATAATGATCCATCCCTCAGGGCCCGCTTCATGATTCCTCTAATCCTACCTCCCTATGTCTAGGGGTTGGTGAATAATGCCGAATGCATCATCCTGCAAGTGAGATGCATTTTCCTGAGCACCTATACACACACACACATACAACCATGTCCCATAAAAACTAGAAAAGAGAAAATGTAGGACATTAGACAAACCCTAAGAGTAAAGGTACAACTGAAAGTAAATGGGCCAGAATACATACCCAACAAAAGACAACTACAATAAGAGCAAGTACAAGATCTATGGAAAGTAATCCACTAAGAAACCCACCTGATGGGTAAGTATAGAGTAGATTTTAGAATGCATAGAAGAATGCCCCGCCTGTATGATCTCATAGGTAACTGTCTAGTCATTGGCCACCAAGTCCCCCTCCAAGACTTCGGTCATCTTTATCTGACAAAACACTTCTGGGTGATGCCCATGTAAGGGTGAGTAAAAAATTACACAGTAGGGATCCCAAACCAATAAGAAGATACAATAATGAAATCCACAAAATCCAGGAAGTATGATCACGTAGCATGATAATGAAGCAACACAACTCACACTAGGTATAATCTAGACTAAAAATATAAGACCATCGTTGTATCACTGAACACATTGGGTTGCTGGAGTACTTTTTTAGACTGTGTGGTCTGGGTATTTTGGGTCACACAGAGCTACTCCCCATTGTGGGCAAGCCAGGTCAAATAGAGCCACTTTTCCATAGCCATGGACAGTTGGGGTACTTGTCCCGGATGAGTTCTGTTGGTTTGATAGGTTACATAGAGCATATCCCCATCGTGGGTATGTCAGTTCACACATATATGTTTCCCACACTAGCCATCATACTGAGGTACTCCTTCAAATTGATTATCACGGTTCTATAGGTCCACATATAGTTGCTCCCCACCGTGGGCATGCCAGGTCACACAGAGCTGCTTCCCACTAGGCCATCATAGGTGGTCCACACAGGGTTGCTTGACAACAGTCTTAAGGTCTCATTCAGTTGTAGGATCTCCCGATGTTGTGAACTTATTTCTAGGATAACCTCTTCTCAATCCATTCATAATATTTCATCTTCCCTGACAGAGTCCTTATATTATGCCAAAAGATCTGGCTCGTTGTGATGGTCATAATTTAGCAAAAGGATCATTAATCATATGCTCGTTTTGAATGATATTGGTGTTTTTCAAAAAACGGGAGGGTTGGTTCTGGGTCCGGTCTGAAGCGGTCGAACCGACCCTACCTGGATCTGGCCAGACCTGAGTTATGCTTGGTCTGGTCTTTTGGGCCACGGGTCTAGCCCGCAGGGGTGGAATGGTTTTCTCATCCAGCCCGGATGCGTAGTGCATCCATGGCGCACCGTAACACGGCCGATCAAATATGGCTTCCTAGGTTTTTTGCTCAATGTCAAGAGATTGTGGGCCATGAGGATCATTGTCCCATGACTGTGGGCTTCATCCCTTCTTCCAACCGTCGGCCTAAGCCGGTTTTGGTTTTCGCCTCTGTCACGTCCTTGTGGTGTGCCGCCACCCACCTATGGTCTTCACTGCCAGTTCCAGCACACCGGTGTGTATTTGGACGGACCTCCAGATCTACTCTAGTGGTATGTTCCTCACTCTTCTTGTTTCTATGGCCTCTGGCATATTCCATATTCCCAATAATGGCCCCAAATCCTCCTTTCATCCATTTAGAAGATTTTGTCACAAAGAACACAAAAAAACGCACAAGGTGGACAAGATCGGGCCTTGTTCAGGTCATCCCACACACTCCACATTAGTGGTTTAGAAACATAAGATAAATTTTTGAATTTCATTCACAAATAATCAAATAATGCCAGTATAAAACCCCAAGTAAAGTACTATCCGACAAGAATGAATGATCCGCGGATCAACCTATTTGTGGGTTGATCTACATTCTTCATTTAGCATAATTAATAGGGAAACATAAAACAAAAACAATCCCATACATCATTGGAGTTCATCATTGAAATGATCTGTCAGAGGGGATTCATGTTCTTTTGGCATTCAATGCTCTCTGGTCCTGCTCTTCAATGTGTGTTAATGTTATTGGTGATTTTTTTTTTGCCTTTTTTGTTCGTCGATGGAGATAATTATTGTCATAGATACATCAGTTAAATTCCACCATTTATCATGATTTATCCAACATGTTAACCCATTAAATGAAAACACGGCACAGTGATTCTGTTATGTTACATTGTAGTGTCATTATGTTGTTTCATCAATGAAATAGATTATCAATTATGCTTCATTTAACACGTCATTACACTACATGATTATGAGCCATTAATAATATTCATTTAGTGAAACTCGTCGTCCCATTGTCGTTACACTGTGGAACACCCTTGATACCGCCCAATGGTTTAAATAAATAAATGAAATAACTATCTATATAGTTTTTTTCAAAATTTCGAAAAGCTATCTTTTCCAGTCAACCCTCGTCAGTTGAATTTAAGACTTTTATATTTGAATACTTCCGTTCTGAGTTCAAGGGTTCCCAAATATTTTTTAGCTAAGAATAGGTTTAGAAGTTATAAAAACATGCCCTAGGTTTACATAAAGGAACTTAAAAAATGGTTAAATTTCTATTCTAGCCTCACCGAGCCTCGGAATCAGGTGTCGTCAAAGGGTTTGGTCATGAAATAATTCCATATATTTTAAAAAAATCACATGTATTTTTTGGGTCATTAAATTACTCCTCCCATTTTTGGGATTCACATCCTCATAAGCTAAAATAAGGCTAAACACAACTAACATGGGTAAATGGCATGCTTATGAGCATTCTTCTCCCATGTTTTCTCTTGGATATTTTTGTGCTCACATCGAACACACACCATAGAAATAAACCATCCATGAAGGACCTGGTCATATCAATCCTCTATCACCACTAAGAGCTCATCAAAATTTCCCCATAGTCAATTTCCATCTAGCCCAGGTTGATGATGTGTGATGTATCATGAACGTACCTTTTTGATTATGACATGTAGAAATCATTGTGCACATGGTGCATCTTTGGGGGGAGATATAGGTGGTAAGCCACCTCACCAACTATGCTCTGGATCTGGAATGGTTTGATGAAACTCAGGGATAACTTTTTTCCCCATCCAATTCTCTGGAATCCCAATTGGGCTGAGACCCAAAAAAACACCTGGTCTCCCACCTAGAACTACAACGGCCTTTGTCTCATGTCCACAAAATATTTATTCTCTTTTTATGGAGTCCTCATTTGCTCCTAGATAATCTACACCTTCTCAGTGGTAGCATGTACCAACTCTAGACCCATGAGTGCTAACTCCCATAGATCTATCCTACATAGATGTGATCTTTATGGCCTCCCATAGAAGGCCTCAAATGGTGTCATTTCATTTCTGGAGTGACATATATTGTTGTAGGAAAACTTCCCCCATGGAAGGTGGTCCTACACACTATTATAAAAATCAAGGATGGAAGAATGAAAGATGACCACCATGGTCTATATTTTCAACTCCATCTGGCCATCTGTTTATTGGTGAAAGGATGTGCAGATGGGTAGTTGGGTCGCAAACACCTCCTGAAATCCCTTCCACAGCCAGGATGTAGAGCGCGCATCGGGGTCTAAGATGATCATCGAAGGCATGTCGGGAAGTTGCAGGATCTCCTGGACATAGAGGCATCCCAAAGCCACTACCAATCCCTACTCTTGGATGGGTAGGAACTGAGATGATTTGGTGAGTCGGTCAATGATCACCCAGATAGAATCATTTCCCATGGATGTGTTTGTTAATCCTGTAACGAAGTCCATTGAGATACCAACCAATTTCTACTCTGGTACCTCAAGAGGTTGTGCCAAAAATGCTAGAACCTGATTCTCATCCTTCACTTCCTGGCATGTTAAACACCATGAAACAAACTCTACCATTACTTTCTTTATTCATGGACACTACTACTAATGTTATAGGTCCTGGTACATCTTCGCCACACCAGGATATACCACCAAAGGGGATGTATGGAACTCCCTCAACACATAATCCTGAAATGTCCCTGGTACTATGACACACCCTATGAAAAAGATGATGTGCTCCCCACACCAACACAAAACTGGGTTTTCACATCCCAATCCTATAACAGCACTAAAAAAGCCTCATAAAGGGGATGACATTATCATCTCTAAAAAACCCAAAAAGGGACCCCATTTATCAGTGATTTATTCCTAGCACTGATAAAATGTATACTTCAAAAGAAAACATTTCATAAAAAATAATATATTGATTTATAAGTATATTTACATTGATTTAGATATGATATATTTTTTTAAATATGTTTTAGATTTATTTGATATGTGGTAGATGCAAAATGGACACTCGGCGCAGATGTTATGGAAAAACGGACACTCGGAGCCAAACTTATGACCATTAGGCGGAATTATGGGCATTTTTTGGATTTGAATAATGTGTTAAGGGGTGTCAGTGGTCACCATAGAGTAGATATTTTTTCAATATTCTATTTTGTATGTGGGAGATTTAAAAAAAGACACATAGAACTGATGTTATGATTGTTTGAAATTGAGAGACCCTTCAAGTGCCTAAAAACCTAAGAAACTCGTAACTCACTAAAACTCCCATAACTTCTGCTCCAGGTGTCTTTTTGATCATCGCAACCATTGATATCAAATATCATGAGATGATTGACGACCATGTACAATATAAATTGTGAGAAGATCAAATAGATCTATGATATATCAGTTATACCACTCTAAAAAAATCTAACATCAAATGGCCTTATTTTTTGGTTTGGGTGTCTGTTTGGGCTCTACCACATATAAAATTGAAGTAAGTGAAGGGATATATGAAGTAATCCCAATAGAACTAAATCAAAATATTTTTACAAACTATAAAACTCCAAAAAACAATCAGAAGGCCTCTAAAAACACTGTTTCTATGTAAGTTACCCAATAAATTTTTTCTTAAAATGGAAATAACTCTCGATCTGTCTATTTGTTTGGCCTCTGTCACCTCTTATATAGTAATTAGTGCCATATGATTTGGATTGAATATTCATGGAGCTGAAATAGAAACATGAATCATAAGTTACTCTCGTTTTAGAGACTGCGGTTTGTTATGTTTTTTAAGCCCCCATTTCTAGCACTTTTGTCTTGTCTGTTATTTTTTCAAACAGTTGTAACTTATGGTATGAATATCCATTCAACATCCACCACCAAACATATCAAGTTTTGTTTTATGATATTCAATTAGACTGGTCAGAAAGCCGTAAAAGACTATTAGATCATAACTTTTTGTCGTTACCCATAATATGGAGTATATTTTAAATTCTTGAATAAATTTACGTGTTTTGAGGGTTTCTCCATTTTACCAACTTTTCAGGTTTTCTGGACTTGAAATCATTTTTCATAATGTATTTTTATTTATAATCAGAAATATAAAAATATATACAATTTTTTTAAATATCACACTTAAAAATTTAATTTTATAATTAAATAATTAAAATATATATACATATAAAATATATTTCTCAATATATAATCCATGTCTAAATAAAAAACTAATATCTATTTTATTTAAAATAAAAATATATGAATATTTATATACCTATATATTGTGAATGTGTATATGTATGTGTGTGTGTTCATCGGTATTGGAAAACTGATATATATTATCTATGTATTCTGAACATATGTTTATACCTAATAATATTTAATATTTGTAAATATATTTAAATATGTATAATTATAGATATATATATATACATATAATATATATATAATATATATATAATATATATATATATATATATCTGTGTGTGTGTTGATGTATTTATTAATTTATAAACACAGACAAAAAGAATATTTTATAAATGTATTTATAACTAATTATATAAATATATATTTTTATACAAATAAATATATTAATATATAAATATAACTATATATATTAATATTCAGATATATATATATATATTAATTTATCTAAATAAAAAGATATATTAACATAAATATATATATTGAAATAAATTTATATTAATGTATGAGTAAATATAACTAAATATATATAAATAAATAGATATATTAATAAATGAAGAGAAGAGAAATATGGTGGAGTAGTAAAGGCTTAGGTGCATAGGAAACAAGTACTGAGTTTGAATCTAGGGGGAAGCAGTTCACACGCGCAGGTGGAATAAGGGCTTGGTTTGTTAAATGGTGGGGTATAGCATTGTTAAAGGACTAGGGTTTCATAGGCGTGTGGGCTGGGGTTGGGGGTGCTGTTGAAGGGGGGTCATGTTTTCTTAAAGGCCCCTAGTTTTCTAAAATATTTTATGTATTTTTTTAATGTTTTATAAGTTTTATCAGCGCTTTTTTCAACACTGATAAAAGGTACCCATTTATCTTCACTGAGATTAATTACTCTTTTTTCATGCAATAAATGTACATTTATAGTGCTGATAATGGCCATATTTGTAGGAGTTCCACTTATTGAAAATCAATCAGGAACTTTTCGTGAGGGCAACATAGCACGCCGAGCCTCGCAGTAAACATCCACATGTTGTGCCTCCCTGACTCGCTGCAAGAATGGTGGAGTGACAATCATTGACTTAAGTTATGGTGATCCATCATAATCAATGAATTTTATCTGCATCGTGACTAACTACTCTATCACCTCACTCGGTAGTTGCAACTAGACCACCTACTAAGTGCGTCAGCCTCCACGTTCCCCTACCTAGAATTATAGACTATCTCAAAGTCATCACCCTAGAAAGAATCTAGTCACCTCCACTCACTCAAATTTAGGTCCTTCTATGAGAAGATATTTGTAACAATGTCAGAGTAGACTATAATTTGTTCACCCACCAAGTAGTGTTCCCAAATCTTCAAGAAAACCCCACTATTGCTAACTCCCAGACATGTGTCACATTGTTGTTATCATGATACCTCAAAATCCATGACCCATATCCAATCAGTTCTTGATCTTGCATTATAACACAACCCAGTCTGGTCCTTGATGTGCAGTTGACGACTATAAACCCAATCCCCTCTTCTAGAAGTCTCTAGATGGGGTCAGCCTTCAGTCTCCACCTCAGCTCCTGGAACCATTGATGTCACTTCTCTATCTGCACGATCATTTTTCCCTACCATGTCAAGATGATAAGATTTCATCTACTATAGAAAATTTTCTCATGAACCTTAGATGCTATCCACCCAAACATGATAAACTCCTCACCTTAGTCATGATCCTAGGTGGCTCCCAAGCCAGTAGAACCTCTATCATTGCTGGATCCAATATAACTCAAGCCTCTAAGATGACATGTACTTTAAAGTGGAACTCCAGAATCCAAAACTAGAACATTGAGAGCTATCCATAAAGCTGGTGCTCTTGGAGTGTATCTATGGATATCTTTAGGTGTGTATTGTGCTCATCTTCTAACACCATGCACACCAAGATTCCATCAATGAAGACCACCACAAAACAATCGATTTAAGGGTAGAAGATCTGATTCGTGAGTCCTATTACAATTATGGGGCATTGGTCATGCCGAAAGGCAAAAACAAAATCTCCAAGTGGCCTGAACAACATCAAAAGGCTATCTTGAGTACGTTATCATCTTGTACCCGAAGCTGATGATAGCCTGATCTGAGGAATATCTTTTAGAACCACCTTGCTCTCTTAAACTCATCGAAGACATCATCAATCCTCTATAATGGATACTTGTTCTTCAAGGTCTACTTCTTCAGGTATTCTGAGTCCATGAACAGCCTCAAAATCCTATATTACTTTTGAGCATAACACACTAAGGCTGCCCATGGTTAAATTATGGGCCTCACGAAGCCCTTCTCCTGTGATTCCTCAAATTTTTCCCTCAATTTATGAAGCTCTGCGGGAGCCATCCAATATGACGGTATGGGTATTATTGATTCTAGGGGTATATATTGATGTCAAATTTTACATCCCTTTGAAGAGGTAGTCCTATGACATACTTTGGAAAGACATACTCATACCTGTCTACCACAATAGGAATGCCTGGTCTCATAACATCCACTACACTGAGGGTGAAGCTAGCTAATTGGGGGGGGTGATCGGACACACCCTCCATCAATAAATTTTGTCATGTGCTGCAAAATGTCCCTTCTTGCATGTGAAGGATACCTCGGTACCCTCCTTGCGGACACAACACACTTGGTGCCTTATATAGTCAATATGATCATGGACTATAGAAAACAAGTCCATGCCCATGATGATGTCGTAAGGCCTCGACGCCACTACTAATAGAACACAGCCAAAGCTCTCTCCTCCTAGAGTAATCTCACATAGCCACCACCAGTGTGTAATTGTTGAATACCCTCTCATTTGAGTCATCAATCGTAGGGATCGAACAAATAGCTCCACTAGATTCTCTAAGCCTCGAACGAGGTCTATGTAAAGGAAAGACTGAATGGTACATGTGTCTATAAAAATGGTAGCTAATGTGTATAAGACATATATTGTACCTGCAATAATCTCTGGGGTGCTGTGGTTTTAGGCCTCCACTGCCTGAAGCCGATCTTGCCCCGATCAACCTGCTTCATGAAGCCATGGTTGACCACATGGGGGTGGTGGAGGTAGTACCTAAAATCAATAACGACCACCTACTACATGGCCAACTCCCATACCACATCTGTCACCCTATGGACATCCCCACTCGAACCTTTACATCTTCCATGGTGGTCCATCACAGGTCTGCTAATTGTTTGTGTGCTGGCTCGAGAAGTCATGATCCATGTTTCCATTCCCACATACGAGTATCATGGCATGTTTTTATTCTGACCCTCACTTCCCCAATGGCCTCACACAACTAATAATGTGTCATGGGGTCTCCCTCCAGATTATTTGGTCCACTTTGACCACTGTTTAATTTTTCAGTTACCCTCCATGGATGAATCAACCACCTATCACCCATTGGTAGCTCCCACTATTGGTGCCTACTCTGTGAGGAATCTCACTACTACTAGAGCTCCTTCCAGCACTCCAGCCTAACTGGGTATGTTGAGGGAAATCATCATCACCCTGAACTCCTATCAAAGTCCTTACTCAAAGGATTGAGTCATGAAGAAAGGGTCCCACACCATATTCATATAGTATATGGAGAGGTCTGTAAACCTCGCAGAGTACTCATCCACTAACATGATTCTCTAATATAGATGAAGAAGCTTCTGTATGTTCATTGAGAACATGGTTGTGGGGAATAAATCCATCTGTAAAATCCATTTGAATTCTTCCCATGATAATTTCACCTCATCACGAGATAAAATTGTCAAACTCCACCATATCCCCGCCAAGACATGAAGAAGGCTCGTGGGTAAGATCTTCATATATTCAAGTGGCATCTTCACTATGAAAAACACTCGTATCACTATCTCTTGTCAGTCTGTAGAGTCTTAAGGTATTCTATCACCCCTAAACCTTGGAGGTATCAGTATCTAGAGCTCGTGCAAGGTGTTGAGAGTGTATGAGTCCTCTATAGGTATCACCGGTAGTAACTACCGATAAACATGTGGTGGTAATGTTGGTGCACCACTCAGTAGGTCCATCAATAGAACTGGTCCCAATATGGACACCTCATCGCTAGGTGGGCTCTCCTCACGACCATGTATCAAAACCCGAGCTGGATGTTTGCGTGAAGGCATCCTGAAATAGATCAACATGTACCACAGTCAATATATTATACCTAGTGATATAGCTATAATTTAGGAACATGAGGAGACACATAATTCCTATTTGATGAATGAACCAATTTTATTATGGATAGAGTAAAAAATAAGAAATCAAGGTCCTAGTGTATGGATACATCGGTCGGCACAACAACATTGTACTCTCTAAAAATGCATCTCAAACTCAAAACATTTATCACTATTTCCCAAAATCTAAACAACGAACTATCAGTCTTTGAGGAAGAACCGACCAGCTCTGATACCACTTTTTCATGTCCCATCCCCTAAGGCCTGCACTGTGACTCCCCCAAGCCTTCCTCTCAATGGATAGGGGTTGGTTCCTAGTGCTGAAGGCCTCTACCTATATGTTTGAGGCATTTTCCTGAGTACCTATACACACACACATACAACCAAATCCCATTAAAGCTGGAAAAGAGAAAAGGTTTTCTAATAAATAACCACTAAGTGTAATGTTACAACAGAAAGTAAATGGTCTATAATAAAAACCCAACAAAATACAAATGAAGAAAAGAGATTACATGATCAACAGAAAGCCATCAGATAAAAATCCCAACTAATGGGTATGTATATAGTTGCTTTAAGAATCCATAGATGCACATCCTGCCTGCCTGATATGACTAGGCACTACCTAGTCCTGGGCCACCAAGTCCTCCTCCATGTTTTCGGTCATATGCACCAGACACAACATGTGCGGATGAAGCCCATGTAGGGCTGAGTAACAAAATACTATGTAGGGACCCCAAACCAACAAAGAAATACCACAAAACAACCCAAATGAAAACTAAGATGTATGATCATAGACCAGGGTCATGAAGTAAGATTGCTAACACCAAGTGTTATCTAGATTAAGAAAGTAAGACCATCAATCATATCACTAAACACTTTAGGATACTAGAGAAATCCTTCCTAATCAGTATTGTGGGTATGCCAGGTCACACAGAACCGCTCCCCACTATGGTCCTGCCCGGTCAGACAGAGCCACTTCCCCAAAACCTTGGACAATAGGGGTACTCATCCCTGATGAGTACCATTGGTATGTTGGGTCACATAGATCCACTCCCTGTAGTGGTCCAGTCTAGTCACAATGAGCTGGTTCCCACCTTGGCCATCATAAAGAGGTACTCTTCCCCGTTGAGTACCATGGGTCTACTGGGTCATTGAGTGGTGATCCCCATCATGCACCTACTCGGTCACAGAGAACTACTTCCCAATGGACTCTCATATATGATCCACATTGGGTCCCTTGTCAGCAGTCTTTAAGTGTCAGTCAGCTGTAGGATATCTGCACGTAGTGCACTTTATTCTGGGAGAATGTCTCCTAAAACGATTCATTATATTTCAACATCACTGAAAGCCTATTTAGATTATAAAAAATTATCCACCTCATCGCAAGGGGTTCCAATGCTACAAACGGCTCAAAAATAAGATGGTTGGAATGTATGATAATGGAGTTTTTCTAAAAAGGGGTTTATTAGTTCACGGTCTGGTCCGACCCGGTCAGACCGACCCGACCAAACTTGAATCTGGCCCAGGACGAGTCAGGCCTATAATGGACCCAGTCCAGCTAGGTTTGAACATAGTTTGGCTTGGTTTGGGCCTGGTCTTGCCTAGGTCAGGCTCTGTATGGCCTGCGTCGGGCCTGGTCTGGCTCATTGGGCTATGGGTGATAGGTCCGGCCAGCTGAGGAAACACGTGCCTTGTTGGGTCCGCCATCGGTGAACTTGTTTCCTTTTACAGCCTGAATGTGTAGTACATCCAGGACACGCCATCATGCTGCAGGAAAAAACTGACCCCCTGGGTTCACCATGTGTGGTCAGGGGATTATATTCCATGAGGAACCGCGACCAAGGCCACGGGCCGCATCCCTGCCAGCGGATCCAGCTATATGACCACAGCTCGAGCCATCCACGGCTTTCTCCTCTGGCACACCATTGTGTGGTGTCGATACCTACACACAACTGCCCTCACAGACCATCGTTAATGATTTCTAGTGCCGGTGCACTATTTGGTTTCTTTATAGTCCAACTGGTCTGCTTTGGTAGTCCATTCTTCGTGATGCTTCCACCTACATTATCCGAGGGATGCCATCTTCCCTTCCATGGCCATGAATCCACCTTGTTTTAATTTACATGATATAAGGACCCAGCCTTAAAACTTACTTAAACTTGAGTTATTACAAGATTACACATTGAGGATCTTTTCAGGTTTAGAGTTTTAGAGAATTAGATCATGAAACTTGCATTACATTCCACATTTAAACAAAGTGCTTACATAAAAGACAATATTCATTCTTCCCATCAATGGAAACCTATTTAAAATAAAACATGGATTCTTTCTTGAAACATCCTTGACACTATTGTCACATCATGTACCTTTCCCTTGACCTGTGAAAAACATTTCAAAAACATGGGATGGGCATAAAAAGGTCAGTAAGGGTTATAAAAAAATATTGAAAGGAAACATGAGTTCATATATACATAAGAATGAAATCATACTTTACCCATAAAACATAGGCATATCAAATCATGAATAAATCATAGAAAACATAATACATAAAGGTAACTTGAGGCATTCATAACATTCTTACGTAGGGAGTAACCCTCTTGGTTACGTTTGGAATACCCATCACAGTATATTCCCTAAATCTCTTCGGAGAAACCTTAACGTTTCACTCCTTCGCGTTACCCAATGCATTGGAGAGCTATATCGGGCTCACCCGCCCTTAGTTTATCACGGAACCACTCGTTCTTCATAACAATGCCCAAGAACCATAACATAATCATATCACATAAACATGAATAAAGGAAACATAACATTTCCACATTTCAATCACAATATAACATTTTAGGATATTGAAATAATGAATCCATTCAAAAATAAACCATTTCCAAAACCATTTAAAACATTTAATAAAGAGATTTTTGAATCAAAGTGTCCCATACCACCTTGAAGATTTTAATATTTTAAACCATTAATATCCATATAAATAAATCCTTAAAACCATTTTGAAAACATGGATATTAATAAGAACAAATAATTAAAACATTTAAAACGATATTTTGGTTCAAGGGGTTTTACCAAAATTAGAGACACTTGAATACAATAATCGAGGAATAAAATTTAGTCAGAACATTATAATATCATGAGAATAAAAGGATTCATGATATAATACTCCAAAGGACAGTATATACACCATATAAGAGTGAATTGGTGCATAACAACAATGAACCCTCAATAGAAATGTCAAATGTGATGAAATCCCTTATAAAGAAGGTATCCTTAAATTAAGGACAAATCAATCTCAAAAATATGTGTGAAAAATATAAATACACACAATATAAGTGGATATTAAGTGTAAAACAGTAAAATTTCATTCACACATATTCAATGGATTACATATTCAATGACTACAAGTTGAACCCAAAGAAATCGAAATTGGGTTAAAAAGTTCACTTGACAGCCTAACGACATCACATCAAAATGAGTTGATGAGAGATAACAAGTGTATCTCATCACTTGGACATAAAATATACATCAATAAGGATTTATGAGAACATATCCCAACATAAAAATATGTAAATTAAAAGACCCAATAAAATAAGTCTTTTAAAAAAGAGGAGGGTGAAAGGTTCCCTTACCGACTTGGGTATCTTTCAAAACATACACCCCATGAAAGAAAGACAATAGGTCATTGATGTAAATACTCATAAATGAAAGTATATTACACAAAGAGTAGAATAATGGGCAGTACATACACCACTCAATGGAATTTGTGGCAAATGTAGCATAAATCTCACGGAAATAAAAGTGAGATGAAAAATCCCCTATGAAAACTCGGCAGCCTAACGGCGCCACATAAAACTTCCAAATATGGATTGATGAGATAAAATAGAGTATCCCATCATAATAAAATAGAATTTACGGCAAGTGTAATATAAAAGAAAATCCCCCAACATTTCAAGGAGGAGTTTAAAAAAAGTGACATAAAGGAGAGTACTTAAAAAGAAAGAGAGAGGTTAGATCTCTTACGAAAGTTCGGCAGCCTAACGGCGCCACTCAAAACTTCCAAAATGGATTGATGAGAGTTATTGGGTCTCTCATCACATGAACATAAAAATTACAGTAAATGTAATATAAAAGAACATCCCAATCATAATAAATATGAGCTTAAAATAAAAGACATAAAAGAGTGTACTTAAAAAGAAAGAGAGTTGTAGGATCCCTTACCTCGGGTCCGACTTGACTCGATCGTTCTTTAATCTCCTGAATAATAAACTTGAGTTAATTTATAATTCCTTAAGAACCTTTTTCATGTTCATTATTACTTTTATACCACTTATTACCATGTCATAAACATTATGTAATCATTTAAGTTAATAATATTTGTTTTGCCGATATTTGGTTCTTAAGTCGATAGTGGACTTCTTACAATTACATGTTGTTCGTGTGGCCAAATGTTTATTATATCCAGAATTGTATTCATTATGTAGATATCATATAAGTTCATATATATCCAGTACATTCATGCATTTATAACATTACATAATCATTTAGAGGTAAGAAATGAAATGCACCGTTCATGGAGATGGTAAGCCGTACGTACGCATGAACGCTACTTTCATTTCTATTTCGTATTTTATAGAATGGAATAATAATTATATAAAGGTATATTATAATTATTGTATAATATCATATATAATATCATATTTCCATCCTTTATACATCCCACATATGGTATTTAACGAATCAAATCACTTTGAGGGGGCGGTAGTCCGCACTTCCTTAAATGAAGATATCGCGTATACCCATAATGGAAGCCATAAAGGTAAGACAAAAATGAAAAATACAGAAGAATAAATAAAACATAAACATATTATATATCATATATAAAAATAGTGACATCATAATGGCCACCTTTGAAGGTGTTAAATGAGTATTGAACAATCATCGTTTCGGGAGGCAGAATTTCACCATCCACGGAAACCGTATGTTCTTTAACCATTTGATGTAGTTGTGTGAGAGTGTAGCTCGAATAAATCTTATAACAACATCCTATTATATTGAAGATACTGGTGTTGTTACAAAAGAAGTAAATAAAAAGAGTTTAGGGGGTTGGAGAAGCAAAATAAAACAAATGAACATGAGAGAATGAATTACCGTTAAAAGTGTAACCCCTTTTGATTTGAGCCTAAAGGCTTCCTTTGAAAGTATTCTGCCCAAAGGGAATCCTCTAGGATGAGGAGAGGGATAAGGAGAGAGTAAATGGTCAGGGGTTGGCCGAGCCAAAGGCTTGAGGAGTGTGTGAAATGAGGTAGAGGTGGGGGCCCTTTTATAATAGGAGAGGAGGGGCACTTTTGGAAAGTAAGAAATATTACTTTATTTGAAAATGTGATTCGGTTTTAAAAGGTCCCACATTGATATAATTCGTTGATAAGGTGATAAGGGTTCGTAATCCACCCATCCAATAAGTTTTGGACATGTTTAGTTCATAGATTTTACATTATCTTTCCGTTTTATTTAAATCGTCAAATAATGATGTCATCGCTGCATCATTATTATGTCATAAATAATTTAATTTATTTAATGTCTAAAAATTATAAAAGAAATACTATGATGTAGTAAATCTTTTTAGCTTTCCAATTAATATTTATAATCAAAAATATTACTTGTATAAACCCACTTAAAAATTGTTTTAGTAAAACATATCATGTTTGTGTCATTTTTACTTTTACATTAAATAAAAAGTTATTTATGTCATTTACCAACCAAAGTGGATCCATGGGGTCCCCAAGTTGACCCATGGCTTGTCTTGGTCGGACATGACACAACCAATGAGTTTAAGACATGTGTCAAGCTCATCTCATTTTATTAAAGCATTATTTTTACCTTAAACTACACTAATTACCACTAATCGCGATTAAAAACTTAATAAGTTACTATTCACCAAAAAATTATTTTAATCTCATTGAACACATTTTACATCTTAATGAAAACCATGTATGTCGGATTTTTGAAAATCAAAACACAATGATGGCAAAATTTTATTTAAACGGAAAATCAGTTTTTATAAGTACCACTTAGTGGTTTCACTATTCATCAAAAATTGAAGTTTTCCAGAAAAATCCCAAAAATTCACCCTAAGCTATATTTGATATTCTGAATTCAAAAATGTAGTCCATTTTACAAAATTCAAAATATATAAGTCACATTAATTAATTTAATAATTAATTCCCGCTGTCATGACAAATAGCGTGTTTTTATGAAATAGTAAGTATCAAAAGATTGACACTAGTTCAAGTCTGATTTCAAAGTGAAATTGATTCCAACGACCACTATTGGATTTAATGGTAAAAATATTTTCTAATTTCACTTTAAAACCAATTCAAAATATAATCTAATCATATAAATAAATTAGATTAAAAAGTGGTTTTGAATTAAAATACAACATTTTACACTATTCATTAAAAAAATGAACTTTATCGGAAAGATACCAAAAATTTACACAAAGTAAATTTTGATGTCCCAATTCTTAATAAGAGTTTTATTTGGTCCAAAATAATGTTTAAGAGTGAAAAAAACTATATTTAATGACGGTTCTCCATTAAAAGGTGATAAGTGAACCTTTAGTGAAAACTAGGGCATATACGCCTAAAATTGAATTCTTTCCGTATTTTAAGCCATTATCTTTTATTGTATAAATGTAAAAACATTTAACAACATATATAATCATATTTTAGTTATTTCTATCCATTCCCTCCATTACAACGGCTACATGTTAACTACCATTTAAAATAATATTATTTTATTATTAGAGTGCAACGTAAGATTCCCAAGAAACTCGTTGTTGCGTGTTGGGTACGCCATAGAGCATAGCAACCCCTTTGAAGTCATATTAATATTTTATTCACAAATATGGATAAATATGAAAATGTCATATTCTTTATTTAACTGGGGTGTTACACATGATGTAGTCACAATTAATGAAAAAAAAACACACATCGTAAAGGGGATCATACTTTATTCATTTCTTCTTGTGCCATCCACATTATAGGATTTTATTCAAGGGATAAAAGATTGATATTCTATCAAAATTAATCAAAAAACCCATCACAAAACACCTTGAAAAGTACCCTTCCGCATGAAAGAGGAAAACATGGATCAATATGATTGTGTGTTGATCCATATTCATCATTTATAATAAAAAAATTGGGAAATATAAAAACACTCATTCCTAATTGGAGTTCATTTTTGAAATGATACATCAGTCAAGATTCAACTTCCATTGGCATTCGACGCTCTCAGGTCCCATTCATTGAAGTGTGTCGATGTCATTGGAGAGTCTCTGAAATTCTTCCTTCATCATTGGAGATAATTCTCACCATATGTTCATTTGAGAAATTACACCCTTGATTCTGATTTATCTAAAGTTATAAACCATTAAAAGAAAACACATCCCCGAATTTTGGTTACACTATGTTGTCATATAATTATGATGATTTATGTATGAAATAGTGTATCTGTTATGATTTATTTAAAATGTTGCTACATTTCACATTTATGATCCATTAATAGGTTTCATTTAATTTGACTCGTTGTCAATTTTTTTCTACACCACAATGTCACTGTGCACTGAATGGCTGTAGACATGTCAAGGGAATGGGCACTGATCCACGCTATTCTACATAGCCATATATGTCACTAGATTGTGGTATGTAGGCATTTGAATGAATTATTTTTTTAATTTATGATTTAACTATATACATTAACATATTCATAATAATGTATTATGTTTTTATCAATAATATCACACTTGACCACTTATTACTCTCATAGAAGTGGCCCTGGTTGTGGTATTTCAAGAAGGAATCATGACATGACTATTTTCACATAATTCTTTCAGAAATACCATACATGGGGAGTGGGTGGGACAAAATTTATTCACTTTTTGGGTCATATCATACATGATCCACATATATTATCATCGATAAAGATGTATTTTATTCATTCCTCTAGATATATTTGATCATATGTGGATGGATGTTCATGTAAGAGGCTCATTTTTGATTCATAGCTATGTATAAAAGAAACATAAATGTGTGAAATTTTTTTCCTAAATAGAAAAATCATAGAGCATGCCCTATTGAGATTAGACTAGTATATATAGAAAATTTTTATAATTTTTGGAAATATAATTTTGGTGGAGTCATTGATGGAGAACTACGTACCAAATGTGGGTGCCCCATACATTCAAGAGAAGGTGTTGAGAGGTGTTCGCCTTTATTAGTGGCATAAGATAGTTTCATATTAGTGAAATGATTCTATAATGGAGAGAATATTTATATTTATTTATATATTTTAATGAATTTGTTTCATTCTATATGGTTCATATTTGAATTAACTGAATGTAGGTTGTGGTGCGATGTTATTTCTAGAATCACAGGGTGCATGGACCCCCTCACAGGCTTGGGACTCATCACCTCTCTCAGATTCCTCATGATTTATTTATCATTTATTTTTCTGATTATTTAATATGATTATTTTATTTTATTTATATCATATTGGTATACAGTTATGGGAGTAAGGTACACCAACTAATAAAATGTAAATGTAGTTAATGAGTACTGATCAAATTGATCTAGAGGTTGAATCTCTTATAGTATATTCTTGTACTAATTATCAACATATAAATAATTTTTTATATACACATATATTTATATTTATATAAAATTAAGGATGAATTTGAGGTTGATTTAACATAGTTCATAGAGGACCAACAACAATGTTACATATGGAGGGATGAGATATTTCATCGCATTATTGGTCGTAATGGAGGAGGATAAATCTAAAAATATGGAACATGGAATTCACGTTATATATATTCATTTACTAGGAATAAGGATCCTTTTGTTTCTTGGATGAAATAAGTGGAAGTAGATTTGAAGGCACAGATGCACACTTTAGATGAAGTAAACGTGCAACTGTTAGCTGAGTACAAAGTATTTCAGGTGTAATGTGATGGGGTGATAGTAGGGAATCCAATAGGGTTATAGTATAATGATTTTTTATTTATTATTATTATAATTATTATTATCTTAGTAATATTTCCCTATTGTTCCTCGTACCTCACTGAGCATATATACCATCTGTGGTCCAACAAGTTGCCTCATATTCACTATGTAATTTCTTGGAATTTTCGTATAAATATTTTTAGGGAGATGAAATTATTTCCTGAAGAAAAATCTGATGCTGCATGATTCTGAGCCCTAGAGTGCCCGGAATGATCTGTCAATGTTTTGTTAGACATTTAATAGTGTGCCTAAGAAGTTTTACTGAAAAATGAAATAACTCTTAAACGGTTTCCCGAATCAACAATCTGAGGGAACCGTTGCACTCAGGGTTGCGGGTTTATCCTAGACACGACTTAATTTGAGTTGACACAGCCTACCGTGAGAAATCCTGAAAATGGAATAACTGTTAATAAAATAATTTATCACAATTATTTTATTTTTTGAATGCTTATAACTCACAAATGGTAACTCAAATAAAAAATATGGGACCACCACTGAACTCGTGAGGGAATTTTCTCTTTATGAAGATACTGACATTGGCTGGAGCGGGTCAGCAAATAATGATTGTTTTTTTTTTCATAAATAAAATAATTAAGTGGAAATTATTTTATAGTAAAATCCAAAACTATTAAATCGTGTATACAATTGGAAATATGAGAGTATGGTTGGGTTCGTGGGGGCGTGTTTCACATAAGCAGAGCCTAATCACAATCGGTGCTGGTCGAGGGTGACTGTTAATAATTTACTGAACTTTTTTTCAGGTTTGTTATGTAAACACATGGGGCGTGTTTTAATAAATTTGTACTGTTGGTTGGATTAAAAATCCGAGGGTACCAATAAATCTGCAGCGCCAAGATTCTCTTAATGGAGGCTTAACTTCGACTGCAGTAGATCCATAGAAAAAGGTATTTTTTGGATCATTTAATAGAATAAATAAAATAAAATTATTATTTTATTTTTATTCAATTCCTCCAACGAACAATAAGTAAGGTGGGACTGGTGACATGTCATGCCAAAAAATGGCTTCAAACTCCAATCTAAATAACAAAAATGTTGGAGGAAATCAAGAGGCTTACTAATTAATGTGTCATGGTTAAATTCAATCATCTTTACTTACCCTCCCACTCTCTTATATGTATAGAGCTTGGGGGAGGTATCGGCACAGCTTCACCCAGCAACGAAGTGCTGGATGAGTGCCATGACACCAGACCCTTAGAAGACAGAGCGGACCTAGCATGAGGTGACGGGCGACACCAAACCACGAACTGGAAGGTGATGTATATGTGGCTTCATTGGTAACCGGTTGAGGGGATGAAGAACATCTACCCACCTTCAAGCACAGACTCTCTCCCATAGGTTATTGAGGTAGGGATTGTTTTTTTGTTTGTAATTTTTTTTGGATTTCCCCTTCCCCGTTCTTGAAATTATACAAAGAACATGGGTCAACCGACTAACTGGTTGACCTGATATTGATTCGTCTTTGTGGGCGGTTATTGTGGGGAGTCTTGTGGGGTCTAAATTTTTTATTACTTTAATATCTTATTAAACCCTTTTAAATTTCTCCCAGTTTCTTATAAGCTGACTTGGAGGGTGCAGGCTTCACGAACATGGCCCCAACCCTCTACCAGTTTGCTAAATCCTTGTTCCCCCAGGGAACACTAACTTCGCGACAAAACCGATCGGCTACGTAGTGGGTAGTGTGTCGACCCATGCAGCAAGAGGAGGCCTCAACAGAAATCCGTCGTAATCATCATAGAAGAAGGCACCATCCTTCCATAGTGGAGGTGTGATGCACTGTCGCATGCCCCCGGTGTGCAAAGAGGTCACGACTAGTCAAACACGGTAGTCGGAGAAGGCGTTCGGCTAGTCCGCCAGCCGCAGAAGGGAAGGGTAGTGTGCTGTCTCGCACCGCTAGAGATCTGGAGAAAGCATCCGAAGTCGTGGAAGAGGAGGCGGAACCCATGCCTTCAGTGGGTTATGTGGTGACCGGGTGGTGCCCATGGCGCATTTCCGCTTCAATCAATGAACTGCCTTTGGCCATTTGGGATCACAAGGGTCCGGCTCCCCTGAGCCGCTTGGCGGAAGCACCGCGGGCCACACCCTTTATGGTCAGAAATCCCTCCAGTAGCCGCCTCCAGTGATCCATGACGCCCCTTGGTAGTCCTCACACTATATGACCCGGTCCACCCTTGTGGGCTGACCCTTTTTGTTGTCGGGTTGGGCAGACAGGGTCAGACCGGAACTAGGCTCTGAAATAGTTAATTAGCCATATCTTGAGAACCAAATGTCCGTTTGATGAACCGTCTTTGTCATTGGTATCCTTGGAGTGAGACAGTCATTTTTACATACTCCATGACTGTTTTGGAGAATCTTTGTGTATGTCCAGGTTGGATCACACACGAATCCAACCGGGCCCCCAATAAGGAAATTCCAATAACGCACAGACCAAGCGCCTGATTGACACGGCATATTTTTCATTGTAACCCTTATTTCATAGTAGATCATTGGGTTACTTACTTGTGAGACTTTATACCTGTTTTATTATGACTGATGGCTTTAGGATATTTTTAACTAAGTGCGCTACGTATGGAACCCTACATTTGGCCGAGACCTAAAGACTGTTTGACGATGGCCAAGGTGGGAAGCTACTCTGTTTGACCCAACAGGGCCATGGTTGGACGATTCTCTATGTGACCTAGAATTCCCAGAGTACCCATCAGGGATGAGTACCATAGCAGTTCAAGTTTAGTGGGAACTGACTATGTGTGACCCGACAGGCCCACTATACTCGATTGAGGAGCAGTTCCCCAGAAGCTGAAGAGTTCGAAGTTAGTGACTAAATATGCTATGGTTACTACCCTAGACTATACATTGTGGTGACATCCATGGATATAATGATAAAACGAGTGGCTTGAGGAGCGGTTCTCCCAAGAAGACTACATATGGAACCCTACAGTTGGCTGAGACATGAAGAGCACTTGACGATTGGCCTAGTGGGAAGTGGCTCTGTGTGACCCAACCTACCCATAATGGGGAGCATCTCTATGTGACCCAGAAGATCCATGGTACATGATAGGAGGAGTACCTCAGTTATTCTAAGGTGTGAAGTAGTTCTATGTGACCTGGCATGCCAAATGTTGGAAGCGGCTCTTTGTGACCCAACATGCCCATAGTACCCATCAGGGATGGGGACAACATCAGTTCATGGTTATTAGGAAGCGACTTTGTGTTACCTGGAAGGCCCACTGTACTCGATAGAGAAGGAATTCTCCAATATCCGATGAGTTCAATGATCTGATAACACTAATACCTTTGACATAATGTGATAACTGGTGTGATCTAACTTGTGTTGTGCACTTTTTCTTCATGCCTTGTGGTATTTCTTTATGGAACTCTAGGAGAACATTGGGGTATCGGGGTCCCTACTGAGTATCGTTATACTCTCCCCTACATGGTCTTCATCCACACCTTGTTGTATCTTGTGCAGATGATGTACAACATTGATTGAGGATTTGAGAGCCAGAACTGGATGATGCTCAGTGGTGGACATTTGGCATGACGTGACATAGAGGAGACTGGCAGACGTAGAGTACTGTGGAGGAAATATGTACCTACCCTTTAGATAGGATCCACAGTGGATGATCTAGGAGCTTCTTTTCACCTTTCAGTTCTTTTTTTCTTTTTAGTTTTACTTGTACTTTTCAATTAAGGCTAGTATTCCAACCCCCTTACTTTCACCACTCCTCACTACAGCAGTTTACTTCAAATTTTCTATTATTTCATTTTAGTCTGTGAGGTTATCCCTTGTTTCCTTAAAATATGTGAGTTTTATAATGTTTAAATGAAATACCTTTCTATTTTAGGGACATGCCTTTCTAGTTCTAGTCACCAGCCCCTGTCTTATAGAAGGCCGGATTTAGGTAGTAACAGCACACGCCCCGGGGGACATATTGTGACAGATTGGTTTTAGAGGAGTTCAGTTCTTATGATGAACTAGTACTCTGATCTTTTCTAAGTGGAAATATTGTTAAGTGTTATGAGTGTGGTTTACAGTTTGGGGAATACAGTGTTGGTGCAGCGGCTGATGTATCCATACACCAAGACCTTGAGTTCTGATTTTGGAATCACTGCACGAAAACACTAATTGTGTGTCTTTTAGAAGTTTCTTTCTAGGGAATTAATTGGAGTCAGATCACCAGGTATAACTTAATGATCGTGGAACACCTATTTAATATTAAGATACTATTTTGTAGACAACTAGATGGAATTTATGAGAGATTATACGATGATGGCCCATAGAGTGATGATGCCTTTGTGTTGGGCCCTCTTACAATGTTAACACCTTCGGGTGGTTCACCCATAGCATGACCACCCGTTGGGAAGCAGATGACACCAGCCCCACTAGTAGAGGGTGTAGGCCCACTGAGCATGTTGGTCGTGTTTTAGTGGTAGAGAGATCCGTTGTTTTGAGGCGAGATAGATCTACAGGTAGCTATGGATGGGCTATAGGCTTTGGCAAGATCTTTCTGCCTAGTTGGGACACCAGCAGATAAGATGGTGATTCTAGATTATATTATTTATTAGCGTGTGACCATGAGGATGGTCCACATGTTGAAGAGTATTCGGTACATGGACTTTTTCCCATGATTGTATCTTCAGGTAGTGTTCCAGCTGTAACAATGCCTGTTGGTGAGCAGTAAAAACTAGTACTACCGATATAGCACACATTTAGTCTTAGTGCCTTACACATGTTTAAATTTAGATGACCCTCAGGTTCTGAGGTGAGCCCGACCCACAAGCGGCTAAGGACTGGCTTGAGGAGGTGGTTGAGAGTTCCCTAGAGCTTCTACAGCTTCGGCAGGATGACATGTCGGTAGTTGGGTATTCATCGAGGTTTACTGACCATCCTATTTACTTGATGAATAAAGTATGATCAGTGCTTCAGGGATGAGATCTCCGAGAAATGTGTGTTTAGGGACATCCAAGCCATAACTAATCATATATGAACTTCTACTTATATTGGGGTGTTAGGGAAAAACATTTTGGTTGAATGTTATTTGATTGAGTGAATATATCTAGTGAATGTTAGCATTCTGAATGCTGGAAACGGACGAGAGTCTCAGAGACTTGGGTGGGTAAAATGGTTCGGGATGGGGAAGTTATAGGGATAGATGAATCTATAGGGAATCAGGCATAGAAGTGGATTTAGGGGAGTAGCATGATGAGGTATAAATTTTGACATGTTACAACCTCCACCTAAATATGGTCCCCACCTGGCTCAAGGAGCTAGAGTACAGGGGAAGGGAGTAGCTGCACCCAGTCAAGGATTGTGACCCAAGTACTCTAACAATGATTAGAGGTACAGTATGTGTCTACAACTAGCTATCAAATCAATAGACATAGGTGCCAATCATTAATTATTTCCACGAATCTTTCCCAAGACCTATAGTTTCCTATTAGACCATTGACATTACTCTCACATCTATAGATACCATTGGGAGGAGACTCGATAATCACAATTAAACCGACAGTGTGATCTAACACTAGAGGTGAGTTTTTTAGTTGGAACCCCTTGGTGGTAGCATTGAGGACTTACAAAATTAGATTGGGTATGGACTGGGCATCCATAGTTCATAATCAAATGGACTGTATTAGGTAAAAAGGTTGTGGATTATATACAATGTGGAAATGGGGGCTTGATTGGTCGGTGAAAAAAAAAGGAAACCCGTGTAGCACAGGATAAACTCATGCATAGGAGGGTACAGTCAATCACTCTTGAGTCTCCCAGAAATACCCTTGTGGCAGCATGAGTTTTGAGTTTTCAGTTCCAAACAAGAGTAGAAGAGCATGGGGACAACTTTTCAAAAGTGGTTTCTAGGATTACTAACACAAAGGGAGGGGGAAGTCTTCTTTGGATAGGTACTACCAGTGATTTGTACATGACATCTCCAAGGTAACATCACCCTTTTCAGCATTGATGAAAAAGGGGGAGCCTTTCCTGGGGATGGAGTAGTGTTGGTAGAGCTTTTAGAATATGAGACATATATTTACAAGTAGAACTATGCTACCCATGATCTTGAGTTAGAAGTTTTGGTATTTTTTCTGAAGATGTGGTGGCACTACATGATGGGTGACCAGTTTACTCTTTACTCTATTCATAAGAGTTTCAAGTGTATCTTCTCACAGAAAGACCTGAACCTGAGACATCGATGATGTCTAGATTTACTCAAGGAATATAACATGGAGATAGTCTATACTTCTGGGAAGGGGAATGTGGTAGTAGATGAACTCAGCAGGATGTCTGGTCTGCAGTTTCTAAGTGAGGTGACAGAGCAGCTAGCCGCGTTGAAGGTATCATTTGTGGATAGAGATGGAGAAGCATACCTCCAGTCAATGATAGTCACAACCCCACCTATTCAACAAATTCAGTGGGGCACATCTTGAGACGTGGAATACAAGGCCCGACGTGCTCAGAAATCCTCAGGATGGTATCTTGAAATATTTTCTAAAGGTGGGGAGCACGTCATCCTCTTCAGAGGATGCACCATGGTACCAGTGATGCTTAAGAAGGAGGTTTTGAGGGAGATCCATACATCCCCATTAACTGTACATCTGGCAGTGGGGAAGATGTACCAGGACCTCATATGTCAGAACTGATGGTCCAAGATGAAATAAGTAGTGAAAGAGTCTTTATCATGATGCCTCACTTGTTAACAAGTCAAAACTGCTCTGAGCCGACAGAAGTCTTATGCCGACGGGAGGAGGTAGACCAAGTCTTCCTATGTTTCTCACCTTGATTAAGATTTTAGAGATTTGTTTGTGGATTCAACTTATCTACATGGAACACCATACCTTTCTTGATTCTCAGCAGAGTGGGCAAGGTTGTGTACCATCTTTCACTTTCCCCACAGATGCACCGGGTGCATAATGTTTTCCATATGTCGTAGTGGAGAAGATGCATTCATGATCCATCACATGCTATAAACTAGGGAGATTTGTTATTTGATGATGGGGTGACTTTTACGGATTTGATAGCGGATTTTGAGGATTGACAACATTGGGTCCTTTGTGGGTGGTCGAACCTCTGGTGCACGTTCGCTGGTAGCACGGGATCCTCCAGGAGAGCACATTGGAGCGGGAGGCTCAGATTCATGCTCAGTACCCCCATTTATTTCTTTATTCTATGTCTTTCCTTTTAGGGATATAAATACCTAAGGTGGGGAGAATGTAATGTCCCCAAATTTCTATAAAAATTTTTTAGGGGATGGAATTATTTAGAGACCAAAAAATTTTACGGTGCGTTAGTCTGAGCTTGGAGTGCCTAGAATGATCTTTCAAGGTTTTGTTAAACTTTAAATAGCACGCATAAGTAGTTTTATTGAAAATTGTTTAATAACACATAAACAGTTGAGTGGATCAGAAATCTGAGGGCACCATTTTTCTCAGGCTAGTAGGTTTACCTAGGTGTGACATATGTTTGGTCGGCACGAGCCTCTTTTGAGAAACCACAAAATTTCATAACTGTAAATAAAACAATTATTTAAAATTATTTTATTTTTCAAATGCTTATAACTCACGAATGGTAAATCGGATTAAAAATATGACACCACCGCTGAACTCCTAAGGAAATGTTCTCTTTAGGCAGATACTATCATTGGCCAGCGAGGGCCTCAAGTGAATGTTAGTTTTTGGCTGAAAATCAATTAATTAAGTGGCAATTATTTTATTATAAAAACCAATAAATTTTAAATGGTAACTCAGATTTGATATCCGAGAGTTATGATGGGTTGGTTGGGCTTGTTTCACTTAGTCATAGCCTATCCTCAACTGGCACGGGTCAAGGGTAACTGTTAATAATTTGAAGAACTTTTTTCGGGTATGATCAGTAAATGTGCGAGTGGAATTTTCTAACTTTTGAACCATTTCTCAGATTCAAAATCTGAGGACACCATTGAATCTGCAGTGCCAGGATTCACTTAAGGGATTCTTCAAATCAACCACAGTAGGTCCAAAGAAAAGGATAGTTTTTGAACATTTAATAGAATAAATAAAATAACTTTATTATTTTATTTTTATTCTATTCTTCCAATGGGTTAGTGGTAATATGGGACTGACAACTTTTCAAGCCAATAAATGGCTTGACCCTCCAATCTAAGTAGCAGAAATGTTTAGGAAACATAAGAGGATTATTAATTAATGTGCCACTATTAAATTACAACTTTGTTACTCATCCTCACCCTTTTTATATATATGGAGCATGGGGGAGGTATCAACATAGCTTCTCCATGAAACAATGTGCGGGAGGAGTTCAACGACACCAGACCCTTAGAAGATGGAGGCAACCCTGCGGGAGGTGATGGGAGACACCGAACCACAAACTGGAAGGCAAAGTATAATTAGCGTCAATGGGAATCAGTTACAAGGACAAATAACGCTTTCCAACCTTCAAGTGCAGACGCTCTCCAATGCATTTTCGAGGTAGGGGTTATTTTTTTGTTTGGTCATTTTTTTATTCCCTCTTCCACGCTCATGAAATTATACGATGAATGAGGGTCAAACGACTAACGAGTTGACCCGTGATTCATCTGTCTTTGTGGGAGGTTGTTAGGGGGAGTCTTGTGGGGTTTAACTTGTTGTTTAATTAAATTTCTTATTCAGCCCCTTTAAAATTATATGCCCTGTTTATGAGCTAATGTGGAGGGAATGGGCCTAAGGGCCGTGGCCCGAACCCTCCGCCACATTGCTACATCCTTGTGCGTACACGGAAGACCGACGTCGTGACAAAACCGACCAACAATGTGGTGGGTAGAGTGTCGACGCACACTACAAGAGAAGGTCGGGATAGAAAAATGTGGATGTCATCGGAGCGGTCGGCATCGGTCGGTGGTGAAGGAGATGCGGAGCATCGTCGTGCACCGCCCATGGGAAAAGAGGCCAAGAAAGTTGTAGAAGGTGGATGGCTCATCGGCCGGTAGCGGAATGGGAAGGGCAGAACACCATCGCTCGCTGCTGGAGAGGAGAAGACCATGGCTGAAGCCACGGTGGAGGAGGTGAAACCCATGCCTCTGTGGGACTCTGCAGTGATCGTGTGGCACCCAGGGGGCTTTACTACTTCAAAGACCGAATAACATTTTTTTTTTCGGGATCTCAGGGGAGCGGCTCCCTCGAGCCGCCAGGCGGAAGCACTATGGGTCAAGCCCTTCGTGGTCGGACAACCCTCCAGTGGGCCGCGGTTAGCAGGCCAGGCCGCTAGCCTAGTGGGCCACCGCACAGCAGGCCGGGCATGCCCCACCACGGGTCGGGCCTCTCTTTTGTGGGCCCCACTCTATACCACCCGATATTCCCTTTATAGCCACCCCTTATTTTAGGTTGGGCTAGACCTCGGCCCTGCGGGCTGAGTCTGCCGCAGCCCTGCCTAGACCGGGTCAGTCCGACATGACTCAGGCCCATGAAAACATAAAGGATCTTATCTTGAGAACTAGATTTCCATTTTCTTAAATCGTCTACAGTGATGGGATCCTTGGAGTGAGGCTATCCTTTTGACCTACTCTATGGGAGGTTTTGAGAAACCTAGAATATTTCTGGGTTGGATCGCACCTGAAACCAACCAGGCCCTTGACATTGAAATGCCAATAATGCATAAACCGAGATTCTTATTGATGCACCTTCTGGTAAGATGGAACCCTATGACATGGCAGATCATTGGGAAACTTACTTGTGAAACATTTTACTAGTTATTATATGATGGATGGCTTGAGAAGCGTTTCCCCCAAGTGCACTATGTACGAAACCCTGCAGTTGTCTGAGACATGAAGACTGCTTGATGATCGACGTTGTGGGAAGCGGAATCGTGTTCCCTAGAAGACCAATAGTGGGAAGCAGATCTATGTGACCCGACACGCCCACAGTACCCATCAGGGATGAGTACCACAAGAGTTCATGGTTAGTGGGATGCGGCTCTATGTGATTCGGTAGGCCCACTGTACTCGATTAAGGAGGAGTTCTCTAGAAGATTAGGAGTTTGAGGTTTATGACTAATTATGATATAGTTACTACCCTAAAATATAAATTGTGTTGACTTCCATGAATATCAAGATATAGTAAGTTTATTTGAATCGCGATTCTCCCAAGCAAACTAAGTATGGAACCCTGCAGTTGGCTGTGACCTGAAGACTTCTTGACGATTGGCCCAGTGGGAAGCTGATTTGTGTGACCCAGCAAGACCACAGCCGAGAGAAGCTCTATGTGACCTGGTAGACCCATGGTACTCGATAGAAGAAGTACCTCAATTCGGCTAAGGTGGGAAGCGGCTCTGTGTGACCCGACATGCCCAATGTGGGAAGCAGCTCTGTGTGAACCAACAAGCCCACGGTACCCATAAATAATGGGTACCACAATAGTTCAAGGATAGTGGGAAGAAACTATGTGTGACCTGAAAATACCATTATACTCGATAGAGGAGGAGTTATCCAGCATCCGAGGAGTTTGATGATGTGATAACCCTTCTTCTATGGACATAAATTGATACCTTGTGTGAGCTGACTTGTGTTGTGTACATTTTCTTCATGCCATGTGGTTTTTCTTTTTGGAATGATAGGAGACATTCGAGGTATCGGGGTCCGTACTGAGTATCATTATACTAACCCTAGCGAGGGCATCTCCCGCACCTTGTTGTGTCTTGGTCAGTGGACATACAATATTGATTGATGCTAAGGGAGCCAAGACCGGATGGTGCTCGGAGGTGGAAATTATCCGTGGCATTATGTGGATGATATTGGCAGACATGGATCACAATGGATGAGATATGTACCTACCCATCAGATAATAACCACGTTGGATGATCTAGGAGTTTCTTTTCAACTTTTAGTTGTTTTTTAATTTTTAGTGGTACCTGTACATTTCCAGTTGGGCTTGTATTCTTTCCCCCTTACATCTATCACTCATTACTATAGAAATTTACATCACAGTTTCTTTTGTTGCACTCTAGTATGAGTGGTTTCCCCTTGTATCATTCTACTTTGTGAGGTTTTACAGGTTTAAAGGCAATACCATCACATTTTATGGATATGCCTTTCTAGTGCTAGTCAACGGCCCCTGGCCTATGGATGGTGGGCTTGGGGTAGTCACGACATGGGCCCCAGGGGATGGTTCGTCACATAGTCAATCTATCTTTTTATCTTTCTAAATTATATTTCAAAAATATTACCTCATGTTTCTTCTATATTTTTAGTAAAGTCACAAATAAAATTTAAATTTTCATTAAAATGAAATTTCACAAATTAGGGATTCAAAAACCATATAAATAAATTTATATTGATAAAAAACATAGGTAAAATTTAATAAGTGATTTTAATCAATAAATTTAAATAGAATATCACATCTAGAGAAATAAAAATGATAGAAACTAAGGAAAATCCATTAAACATTGAACCTAATTGCACAGTCAAGATAGGTTTTATTACTTCTAATTAATATTTGTTCACATTAAGATAAATTTTTCTGGTTTTGGTTTATTTCTCCAAAAGAACATAATATCCCACTAACAATAGAATATACTTATCGTGAAACTCATAAAAAATGATACATACATTCTGAAATTAAGTATCCATTAAATTATAAATAAACCCATAAATAACATAAACCCCATGATATTTCCCAAAAGAATATATTATAAATATAATTATTCATTACAGGAAGGTATGTTCTTATTAGACATTATACTACTATAGGTGCATAATGATAACTTAGATTCCATTTGAATGTATATAAAATTAACAATGTTTTCAATAGGGAGAGCTATTTTCATTTTTCACATTATTCAACCCATTATGTTTAATATAAGTATGTTATAAACCTTATTGTTGTTTTCCATTTTCTGTTTTGAGTATGACTTTGGAGGAATGGGTAAAATATCTTTAATGGTTAACTGAGATATTTTCTCTATTTTTATGTTTAGCCAATTTTTTGTAGATTGCTGATGAATTACACATCGTAATATATGGTTACATGACATGTTAATCCTAAAATGAAAATAATTTATTTTCAAATAGAGGGGATGATTTTTTCTATATATATGAGAATAAAAAATTACACGATGTATAACAAGGTTAGACACTATATAAAACACTCAGTATTGTTTTTTCAATAGTAAGTATGAATGAAGTTTTATTGGTTGTTCCTCTAGGATTCCCCTTTATCAAATTATAGCCTTCCCTATATGATTTTTGGACCCTCCAACCCCTTTAGACATTTTCTCTTAGGGATTTATAATTGTAGAAATCATTGTGTGTCTTCCGGGTAAAAGTTTTTCATGCCTCTCTATCCCTTTCTCCATTCCGTCAATGTATATTGATGGATACTATTGAGATTAATGGATATATGACGCATGTTGTTGAATATTTTTACTATGTTGATTTCCTATATATTCAAATCCATAGTTGTTCTTGGTGTGTTTTTTTTGGGTTTTGTGTTTCCGTGAGGAAGGTAGATGGTTCAATCCTTGGATACCTATTAAATTAAACATTTATTGATTAGTTTAAATTCATTTTGTTTTAAAATTAAATTTCTCAAATGGGAATAAAATTTTCTCAATCATGATATTAAAAACCCAATTCTCGAGAATTGTGGTTTTTGTCCTCTTAGGCACTAAATTGGGAAAATCCCCAATTCTGGTGAATTGGGGTTGGTTTGTGAAATAGACAGAAACCATGTGAAAATTAATTTATTGGAATTATTTGTAAAATAGATAGTTAGATTTCATGAATTGGTTTCAAATCCCAATTATAGTGAAATTTTAATTAAAATGGTTTTAATGGAAACCCGTTGGTTTTATCAAAAATTCACTTTTGTTACTATAAACTTGTTATAGATTTCAAAGAGAAAATTGGCATATTTGAAATGAGAGGAATTAAATTTAATATTATTTTATGTAGAGTTGCAATAATTTTTTCATAATTGTTTATACATGAGAAAATAAAATCATTAGGTATTTTTGTTGTTATTTGGCCAACAATTTACTATTTGAAATGTTCTGAAACACAATAACAACACATCCCATTCCTTACGAGATAGTGATAAGTCCCCTTTAACATAGGCCTAAAGAGAAATATGTACAAACTTTCCATTTCACAGAATTGGGTCCCTATAGTTAGTATCTTTCATACATATTTAGCACAAGACCACTTTTCTCCCTTGTTTATATTTCAAATGTACATGACATTTTTATGAATTACTTTACATAGCTTGAAAAATTATATAAACTTTTTTTATATAAAAGTGTTTATTTAATCCATTTTGTGAAAAGTTCCATTAGAATAGTTTAACCTTTGGTTAATGAAAACTACATCATGTGAAATTTTATTACTTCATCTGAAATGTGAAGATTGAATTTCTGTTGCATTTTCATATTTTATATTAGTAATCATGACTTTTTTTAATATGATTTTTAAATGGAAATACTATTTATCGGAAATTTGAAATTACTTTCTTAGTAAATTTAATATCATAAACTTCTTATATAATATTTTAGAAAATCCTACTGGGCATTTTGTCACACCCAGCATGTGTCTTTGTGTGTTTTTAGATTATATCCTTATTGGTCCAAACAAGTTAAAGGGATCTCGTGGAGGTGGATCCAACTATTAAACCCATTACTTGGCGAGTTCTGTATGTTGGAACTTGGGTTTTTTCTCTGTTTTAGTAACATGGTTGTCTTACATTGGGTATTAAGTCATTCTTGACTTATATTACATTACTCACATGGGAGTTCCTTTGTATATTCATACTTTCATATATTTTTAACATTTTTATTTTTAGTGGGAAAATCATTCCCACTATTAGTATGTCTGATTCCTGGAGTTGGCCACCAACCCTTGGGGATCGGGAACTCCCCGTGGGCTCTAAATGTGCTAGCTAATTTATTGGGTTACCAGGGTAATGATGATTGTTTAGGAAAATGTGGTATTATAGGAGTTTGAGATTCTATCTTGATGTGTGTATTCATTTTTGAAATATTTTTGGGACAAAGGAGGTAGTTATGAATGACTGTCTTGATATTTATCAGAGTAATTAAACATAAGATTCCATGGGTGGTTAGAGAAAGACTCATTGATAATTATTTCTAGATTTTTCCCAATTTTGATTTGGATAGAGTGAAATCAAAATCATTTTTTTCTATCTATGTAGATGAATTTACCTTGCTCTCTATTTGTGAGTTAATATGATATCTTCTTTATTGTATGATGATGTTGTGTATAATCATGCCTTCGGTAATACTTGATAATGAGATCCAATATGAAGTTACTACTGAACCTCAGTGAGAAAATCCCCCTATAGACATGAACCTGGTTGGGGTAATTGTGTGCTCTATCCAGGATCTAGGACTAGAATCACCTCCATTTATCATTCATGATCATGCTGTGGATCCCCATAGAAGTGTTCTCGAGATTTTTACTCATGAGTTTCATATCCATAATCATGAACTGTTCGATAGATCAAATGAACCCCTTGAGGTTGAGGAGTGGTTTATCTGGATGGAACTCTTGTTTTGGTTATCAAACACAACTGAAAAAATCAAAGTGAAGTGTTCCAAAATCGCACTGGGAGGCCCAACCAGGAGATAGTGGGACACTATGTTAATTAAGAAGAATCATGAGGCCTTATAGTAAAAATATATAAATTTTTATTTCACTCACAACTTTTATCCATAATCAAATATATTGTCCATTCCTATTGAGTTTTTCAATATTGAGTGGGTTAAAAGGACCCTGGTAGTATATGCCGCCTTTCTTTATGTTATGTATTTCACACCTGAGATAATATCAAATGAGGGGGTGAATTATTTATGTCTCTTTTTTTTAATTCATTATGATATTGATTATTAGGTTTTCTTGCTAAATAATCTTTATTATAATGATTTACTCGATTGAGAAATTATGGTTTAAGTGGACGTAATCAAAATGTTAGGGTTATATAGAACTTCTTTCTCTACTAGTGGAGCATGAGTTCCTTCAATGAAAAGTGGATGTGTGAGGATTATCATGACATTTATGAACTTATGAGTTATTATAGACCTCCTATATTTCCTATAATAGGTCCATTAGTATATAACATGTGTGGAAATATGGGTCATTCAAAGAGTGTTTTCACCGAGGGACCAAAAAACTAAGTTTCCTAAGATATTCATGGAACTTTCATAGATTCTACCACATTTATTCCACATCATGTAGATGGATGGGATCATATTCACTTCCTAAAACTATGGGGAAACAAAATTCTACCATTGAGAAATAGTTCATCCACAAGCATCTATAATGAATCTTTTTCATGTAGTAGAAGAGTATCTAGAGGATGCAGATATGTGTCAAGAGACTGTGAGAGGTACCATAACGATATCTTCATCACATGTTACTTAATTATTTTATAATGGTGAATATCAACTATTTATTTCAACCCATATTTCTAATTTATTAAACCTTCCTAGGTATATTCTATTTTCTACAATGGATATTACTACATCCATTCATACAAAGAGAGGTAAGGGTCTATGTACTCTCAATTGTAACCTCTCTATATCAGATGTCAGGTTTTAATGGTGTTTTTAGTTCTCAACAAGAAAAAACATGATTCAATATTTGGGATGGATATGCTCATTACAAAGAAATCATCATTTGATTGTTACCTTTCGGTATCCATTACCATGCCCAGGAGTGTGTGTTGTGTCTTTTAAGGAGAATGGGACCTGATATCGTGTAGAGTCATGCCATTTTATCTAGTTTGGGTGAAGGTAATATCAACATTTACATTGAATTTGGAGTTGGATTATTTGAGTGGTGACATCCCTCCAACTATAAATGAGTTTCCTAACTTGTTTCTTTATAACATCTCTAGTTTCCCACTAATAAAGGAGGTTGAGTTTTATATTGAATTAATTATTTGTAATCATATAGTATATATCCCATCTTATTTTATGGAACCAGAATAAATGAGAGATGTGATGTACCATTTAGAAGATCTTCCCTGGAAAGGCTTTATATTCCCTTGTTGGTCACCATGTGTTGTGCCTATTCTCTTTCATAATAATTATGATGGTTTAATATATCTTTTAATTGATTACTGAAAGTTAAATCAGGTGACAATAAAAAATATATGTATTTCTATAGATTGATGATCTATCATATTATTTGAAGTGCTGATTTAGTGCTCAATGATTGAATTTAAATTTGGTTACCATTAGTTAAGAATTAGAGAGTCTGACATCCATAAAATGATCAATCAAGGTAGGTATGACCATAATGAGTACCTTCTCATTACCATTGTTCTAAATAATTCCCATTTGGTTTCCATGGATTTTATGAACATGATTCTACATGAGTACCTTGATACATTATTGGTAGTCTTAGTAGAGGATATCCTCATTTACTTTAAGTCTAATGAGGATCATGTACATTATCTAAGAATGGGTCTGAGTTTTCTCCGAAATCACCAACATTATACCAAGCATTAAAAATGTGATTTCCAGATTCAGGAAGTGAAATTATTGGGATACATGTTGTATGAACATGTAATGTCAGTTGGTATTGAGAAGGTGATGACTATTATCACCTGGAAACCACCACATAATGTCTTCAAGATTCACAGCTTCATAGGATTATCTAGATATTATCACAATTTTCTAAGGTCATCTCGATGATGGATTATTTGATGATTACACAGGAATAGAAGGGAGTAAAGTTATCTTAAGATAAAAAATTTCATAATTATATTATTGAGATGAAACATCATATGACAACTGTGCTGGTGTTGAAACTCCTAGAGGTCGAGCTAGACAATGTGTTCTTTTTTGATACATCATGTTTTGGCTTTATTTGTGTTATTATATAGTATTCTCGTATAGTTTCTTATGGATCTCAGCATCATAGGACACATGAGAAAAATTATATCATGACCCGTCCTTGGGACCCGGGTCGTGACTACCCCAAGCCCGCCTTCTATAGGCCAGGGGCTGGCGACTAGCACCAATGGTGTAAATCCCAACAATGGGGGAAGTCATTGCCTTTATAAAGCAAACAAACACCCCAGATTACACTAGTTGAGTAAATACTATGTAAACAGAGTACAAAAGAAAGTGTTGGAATGTAAATGGGCCAGAATACAAACCCAACTGAAAGTAAAGTACAACTGAAAATAGAGTACAGTGGCAGAAAAGTAAAGAAGCAACTCCATGACATCCTCTAGAAATCCCACCTGAAGGATGGGTACAGATAGTCTCCTCAGCTTCTCTGCTCCAGATGTCCGCTCCGTGTTCGTCTCGTCCAGTGATCCACATCCAGGTACAATCCATCTCCATGAGATCCTACCTCGATCAGCGTTGTTCTTCGTCTGCATCCAACTCAATGTAGTGCAGGCATATCACGTGTAGGGGTGAGTATACGCTACTCAGTAGGGACCTCGAGACCCCCGAAGGTCTCCCAGAATCCACAATGGATAAACCACAAATGAAATATTACAATCACGAAGTAACAACCAACCCTACTTAGGTATATTCACATAAATATACCTAAGTCATCAATTCCAGTTCATCTCCAACATCCAATCCCAAGTTTGATATAGTCCACAAAGGAATGTAAAATCCAATCCACACAAGATAACACAACCCAATCCACAAAGGATAACAAAACAATCATATTGCAAAAAATGATTGAAAGTCAAGACTCGACACACACTTGTATACTATTCGTAGGTGATAGAGATGATCAGATGTAGCCACTGATTCATCTAAGCTCTCAGACCCACATAGGATACATGACCAGCTAAGTTGTCTGACCCACAAAGGATACAAGACCAGCTACTCTGCCAGACCCATGTAGGATAAAAATACATAGTCAAATACTGTCGGACCAACGTAGAATACAAGAACAGTAGTCCCATACTGCCGGACCCACATAGGATACAAGAACAGTTTTCAACACCATTGAACCCACATAGGATGCCAGTATGGTCGTCGTCGCTGCCGAACCCACGGAGGATCCCAGTACAGTCTCCATCGTCGTCGCAGTCGCAGCTAGCTCTAGGGTTCCTGCACAAAGCATGATTGATTCTGGGAGGGTCCGCTCCACGAGCCATGGGGGTAGATACATCAACTGACACAAACTACAATGTTGATGTATCCCAACATTCTTTCTCTTCGAAAGGAACTCAACACGACAGACGGCGTGTCAATCGGACGCCCGGTCTGAAACTTATTGGGCTTTTCGTCCCAGGGGACCGGTTGATTTTTAAGTCAAAACCAACCCGACCATACTCCAACTGCATCCAAACCTTGAGCATAGTAAGACAAAAAGAACTATCTCACTAAGAGGAATCCAACAAAGTTGATGGCACATCAATCGGACGTTCGAAGCTCAAGTTATAAGCATTTCCGCTCTGAGGGCCCAGTTGGTTTCGTGTTCGATCCAACACAGATGTACCCAAAGTTCTCTGAAACCTTGATTTTAATATACCTAAATGACCATCTCGATCCACGGTTCTCTACACAACCGACGGTGCATCGATCAGAGTTCTGTAACCCAAGTTATGAGTGTTTGAACGGTTCTGCCTGGAAAACAGGGGGTTCGGGCCTGGTCTGACCCGACCCGATACCCCTGGGGCGGCCCGAACTGGTTCGACCCGACATGGGTTCGGGTCTGGCCCAGTTGGGCATGGCTCAGCCCGGATGGCACGGAACGGCCTTGCCAGTGCGTCACAGCCCAGCCGGCGTGGCCCGGCCCAACGCGGGGGTCCGGCCCGGGGCGAGCGGCCCGATGCAGCCGGTCAGGTCTCGTGTGGGCGTCCGCTTGCCGAACAGACGCGGAAGGGGTGTGGGGGCTCTGTCCCCTCATTTTGAAATGGAGCCCCCCCCCCCACATGGAGGGGTCACACCTTGTCTTCCGCCATGGGTTACGACCCACAGACTTCCCGAACGGCCTGCCGGTGCCACCACAGGACCCCTGCTGTCCTGCCTTCCTGGAGCGTCAGTGGCCGATGGATCCAGCCTCCCTCACCTGCAACACCGCAACGTAAATTCGTGGCCCTTGTTAGACAGGCACGGCGCGGCGGGGTCGTGCCCCTTCGCCACAGCCCACTACGGCTGCGACCCTATATGGTTCTCCAGCGCGGTGTGACGGTGCCGCACCCCTTTGCCTTGGCCTGTTTTTTGCTACGGGTTCCTTCAGCTTCACCGGCGCAGCGCGACGGCCCCGCGCACCTTCACCGCAATTTACTTCGTTCCCGCACTGTGCCCTTGAACCGCTCCGCCTCCATTCCAAGCCAAAATATATTCAACATAAAAAGGGGAGGAGGCTTGGCCGTGTTCGTGCGGTCCGACCTCCTCCGTTATTTTGATAACTGATGGCCAAAGAACTAACAGAGTACGTCAATTAATTCCAAATGTAAAAAAACCCCTACCTCGAAGAAGTTGTCGAACATTGATCGTTGCGGGAAAACGGCCTCACGGGGGGTGGTTTTGATGACGGCGTTGGCGAGCATCAATGAAGAGGATGATGTCTCACACCGGCTGTAGAGAAGAGAAGGATTAGCACGCCATCTCTCCTTGGTGCTCCGGCGTTATTCGCGTTCTTAAATGAGGAAAATGATTTTCTTCAAGGATAGAGCTTTCTTCTCCAATCCTTAACACAACCAAACTAACCCAAAAATAAAATAAGCTCCACTTATTTTATTAAGTCATTCCATTATTTCAAAAATTTAAAAACTCAATTCCATTAATTGAATTAATGTGTTGGCTTGATTAAATGAGAACAGAGGGGAAGTCACAACATTAAAAACAAGAGAGGTTTTAAAAGGATTTTAAAGGGGGTTATAGGAAAGTGAAAAGGTGGGGGCTCGTGTGGGCCCCACCTCACTAATATCCGAATCAGAAGTTAGGGTCAAATAGTAGATAGAAACAAAAAGTTTTCACACAACATAATTCTACTTAACACTTAAACCACTTAGTAAAGAAATAAAAATGAAATTGTAAAACAATTATATTTTTTTCCTCACATTTTTAATATCTCCTCCTGAGCAAATGAAACATCAGAAAAGGTGTTCCTAAGAAATTACCAGCTTTGTGGTTTCATCAGTTCCATCAGATTTCGATTCCGAGCACCGTTTCAGATGTTAGGAAAACCTGCTCGTACGTTCACTAAACGTACCCGAGAAAAACTTCGAAAATTGATTCGGGGCACACCGGGCCTCAAAATCAAGTGCTATTAGAAACTACATTCTCATAAAATCCCAAAGAAATTATGAAAAAAATTTCTTCAAATTTATGGGTCTTTACTTTACTCCCACCTCATGGATTTACATCCCCGTAAAGATACATCACAAACTATGGGAACAAATGAGGGTACAGAGCACGCATCAGAGCCTCCCACTCCCAAGTGCTCTCCAGGAGGTTCCCATTCTGTCAGCTAATTCGCACTAGAGGAATCGACCATCCACATAGGACCTGCTCCTGTCGATCCTCGATATCCACTGGGACCTTTGCAAAAGTTTCCCTGTCCTCAATGTCTAGCTCCCTAGGGTCAATGATATGCATCGGGTTGTGTTTGTATCTCCTCAACTGAGATATGTGGAAGACATCGTGCACCCAGTGCAACTGAGGTGGTAAAGCCTTGTGATAAGCCACCTCATCTATCCTACTGAGAACCTAGAATGGTCCTATGAAGCATAGATATAACTTTTCGCCCCGGCCAAATCGTCGTAATCCACGTAGAGATGAGACCCGCAAGAAAACATGGTATCCATCCTCGAACTCTAGTGGTCTTCACCTCCTGTCAACATAAGACTTATATCGGCTTTGAGCTGTCCTCATCCACTCCTGGATGACCTGGACCTTCTCTATCATGGCCTGGACCATCTCTGGTCCCACAAGTGCTGACTCCCCAGGGTCTGTCTAGCACAGAGGTGACCTGCTGGGTCAGCAGTACAATGCCTCTTATTGTGCCATCCCGATGGCGGAGTGGTAGCTGTTGTTATACACAAACTCTACCAAGGGTAGGTGATCCTCCTAGCTATGACCAAAGTCAAGGACACATGCAAAGACCATGACCACGAGAGTCTGAATGGTCGTCTCCATCTGACCATCCGTCTGAGGGTGAAAGGCGGTGCTCAGATATAGCTGCGTCCCAAATGCCTCCTGCAACCCCTTCCAAAGTCGGGATGTAAAACGAGCATCTCAATTAGATACAATAGACGATGAACACGATGAAGCTATAAAATCTCCTGAACGTATAGGCATCCCAAGATCTCCAAAGAGCCCTTCTCTCTTATGGGTAAGAAGTGGGCCGACATGGTGAGTCGGTCGACAATCACCCAAATGGAGTCATGACCTTTGGATGTACGTGGAAGTACAGTCATGAAATCCATAGATATCTCATCCCACATCCACTCCAGGACCTCCAAGGTATGTACCAAGCCTGCTGGTACCTTGTTCATCACCTTCACCTTTTGGATGGTGAGACATCGATAAACGAACTCTGCCACAACCTTCTTCATAATCGGCCACCATTACTATCATCTGAGATCCTGGTACATATTTACCACTCCTTGATGTACCACTAAAGGGGAAATGTAAAAATATTTTATCACCTCCTCCTATAAAGCAGCTAGAACCATGGTACGTCCTCTGAAAATGACGATGTGCTCTCTTCCTATAGAGAAACCATCAGGTGCATGTCCTGTGGAAATCTGTTCACGCCGCGTCTCACAGTCCACGTCCCCACATTGTGCCTCTCTGACCCGCTGAAGAAGTGGAGGTGTGACTGTGAGTGACTGAATGAAGGCTTCCCTATCTCTATCCACGAAGGATATATGAAAGGCTTCTAGCTTCTCTGTCGCCTCTCCAAGTATCTGAATGCCCGTCCTCCTGCTAATAGAAATAGCTACTACGTTCCCCTTTCTAGGAATATAGACTATCTCAAAGTCGTAGTCCTAGAGGAAATCGAGCAATCACCACTGTCTCAGGTTCGGGTTCTTCTGTGAGAAGATTTACCTGAGACTGTGGTGGTTAGAATAGACTGTAAAGCACTTTCCCATCAGATAGTGCCGCCACATCTCCAGAGAAAAGACCACTACTGCTATCTCCAGGTCATGGGTAGCGTAGTTCTCCTCATGCTGCCTCAAATGTCGTGATCCATAGGCGATCACTGCACGCTCCTACATCAGGAAACACCCGAGTCTAGTCCCTGATGCATCGCAGTAGACTACGTACCCTACCTCCTCCTCTGGTAGCCTCAAGATGGGTGAACTGGACAATCCCTGTCTCAGCTCCTGGAAGCTCTACTGACATCTATTTGACCACAAGAAGGGTTTCCCCTTTTTCTTCAAAGCTGTATGCGGTGCTTCAACCCTAGAGAAGTCTGGTACAAATCTTCAGTAGTACCCAGCTTGACCCAAGAAACTCTGCACCTCTGTCACACTCCTGGGTGGACTCCAAGCTAGCACTTCCTCGATCTTCGTAGGATCCACCACAAATCCCGCCTCTGAGATGAGGTGTACCAAGAAGTGGACCTCATGTATCCATAACTGACTCTTTGAGAGCTTACCATAAAGCTGGTTCTCTTGGAGTGTTTCCAGCACAACTCACAAGTGGTAGGCATGCTCCCCCTCATTAGTCGAGTATATCAATATGTCATCGATGAAGAATATGACAAATCGATCAAGTTAAGGCTGAAAGATCCTGTTCTTGAGACTCATGAACACAACTGGAGCATTGGTTACACCAAAAGGCATAACCAAGAACTCATAGTGTCCATACCGACATCTGAAGGTCCTCTTCTGCACATCCTCATCTCGAACTCTAAGGTAATGATAGCCTGACCTGAGGTCTATCTTCAAGAACCAACGTGATCTCTTGAGATGATCAAAGAGGTTGTCAATCATTAGAAGATGATAATTGTTCTTCACAGTCACCTAGTTTATGCAACGGTAAACGACACATAGTTGCAAGCTCCCATCTGCCTTCTTGGCGAACAAAATTGGGGAAGCCCAGGGTGAAACAATGGGTCGAATGAATCCCATGCCCTGCAAGTCCTACATCTGTACCTGTAGCTCTCGAAGCTCATCGGGAGCCATCCGATATGATGGAGTAGATATTAGGGTTGTCCCTGGGTATAGGTCAATATAAAATTCTACCTCTCTATGAGGTGGTAGTCCTGGAACGTCATCAAGAAAAAAGTCTGCATACTAATCCACCACTACAGGAAAACTCAGACTCTGCACGTCCACTGCTCCTAGGATGAGGCTAGCCAACAGATGAGTGATCAGATGCCCTATCCTCTATGTGAGTCCATCCTGCACTGCAAAGGCTCTCTTCTCGCTCGTGAAGGTGAACCTGCTTCAATCAGTGTAGACAGACCACACCTTGCGCCTAATACAGTCGATCTGAGCATGAAATTTAGATAACCAATCCATGCCCAAGATGACGTCGTAAGGCCTCAACGCCACTACAAGAAGATCCCAGCCGAAGATCATGCCTCCTAGAGTATGCTCACACTGCTGACACCTGTGTGTAATCGTCGAGTCTACTTTATTAGGATTTTCTAGCCGTACGGATCGAGCCAATGGCTCCGTCAAAATCTCCGTGCCCCGAACAAGGGCAGCGACAATGAAATAATGACTCGCTCATGTGTCTATAAGAACTGCAACAAGGGTGCAGTAGATACAGATAATACCTAGAATCATCACTATTGCACCGTGGTGGTAGGCTTCCACTGCCTGAAGCTGAGCCTGCCTCTGCCCGCCAGCTCCCTGTGGTCAGGGTGGACCTCCTGGTGGTGGTGGTGGTAGAGCCTCAAAGCGTCTCCCACCACCTGCTGCTCGACCAGCTCCTTTGCCTCGTCCTCCTACTCCCTGCATGTAACACCTCGAGATTTTATGAAAAATATTATTTTTAATTAAATTAATGTCTTGTGTTGTACGCCACAGCAAAAGAAGCTTGCACAACAGGCATCCTTGACTTGCATTACATTACACGCAATCGCGATGTTCCTCGATAGCGTGTGTAGTACGCAATACCGAGTTTCACTGAACAACGATATGCTATTAAAATATTATTAAAACTAGCCGTTATGAATAGTAATAACCACTTTTTAAAATTTTGGAAATCTTATTTTTTAATATGGACTTCATTTTTGGATTCTAAATATTGAAATTATCTTAGGGTGAAATTTTGGTACTTTTTGAAAACTTTCATTTTCCGATGAAAAGTGAAAATTAATAAATTTTAATTAAAAACAACCTTTTTAATAGAAATAATTAATAGGGATAAATTATTAACTTGAGTGGTTTTATAGTATATTTAGAATATAATTTTTCAATTTAATACAATGTTGGTCATTGGATGTAATTTCACATTTAAACCATACATAAACAAGTGTCAATCTTTTGATAGTGATTATCTCTTAAGAACATGCTATTTGTTTTGATGAGAGGAATTAATTATTAAATTAATTAATGCAACTAATATGTTTTGAATTTGGTAAAATAGAAATCATTTTTTAGTTCATAATATCAATTATAGCATAGGCCTAATTTTTGGTATTTTTCTGGAAACTTCCATTTTTTGATACATAGTGAAGCCACTTAGTGGTAGTTAAAAAAATGAATTTTTTCATAAAACATAATTTTACCACTTTTGTGAGTGGAATTTCAAAAATCCGATAGACACAGTTGATTTCAGTAAGTAAAATGTGGTTCAATGAGATGAAAATAATTTTTGGTGAATTGTATCTTTTTACTTTTTTTACCACGGTTAAAAGTAAATAGGGTAATTAAGGGTAAAAATGATTTTATTATTACCCTAACACATGTCCTATTTATATTGGATAAGTGTAATTCGACCAAAAACAACCTTAGGAATAAAATATGACCATTTAGGTCCACTTGTATTAGATCTAGACATTTATTATTAATTTATTTAAAGAAGGGTTAAAATACTTAAAATCAATGTTTAATAAGAATGTCATTTTTAATATATGGTTATACATAAGATAAATTCGACTATAAAAATTCATTAAAAGATAAAAATATTTCCTAAATAATGTTATTTTGTTTGTAATTTTTTGACATTAAATAATTTAATTTATTTATGACACAAATATGCTGTAGTAATTATCTTATTAATGAAATATTGACATAATTGATGTTATAAATACCCAAATAAATGTAATTTGAGACTTTTTATGAATTACACTAATTTTCTAGGTTAATATGAAATGTTATTATTGATTTAGTAAACTTTTTTAGAACTAATAATTCTGTTATGATTTTCAGAAAAATAAATTTCTAAATAGTGTCAAAATTTACATAAAATAGTTTTTAAAAAAATATTATATTAATAATTGTTATTTTATTTATAAAAATCTATGGTTCGGCCAAATGACTTATATAAGGTTATATATATTAATAATAAACAACTTGGGGTTCGTTTGGCTTGTTATAGTATGTTTATTAACCTTATAGTATAAGAATACAAGAAGACACAGTAAAAGTAATATTATTTAACTTAATGTTAAATCTTAATGATAAGATTAAAATAGGAACCTAAACTTGTCTAAATTCTATTGGATCAGAGTATTTTGACCCATCCCCACCTTATCTTCAAAATAAAACAATTTGGAGCTATTTAGAACCGAATTTGGCTTTATAATAAAATAATACTTTTAGTTTTTCCAAAGGAGCCCCTCTCCTCCCTTATAAAAGGGCACCTCGTCCCTCTCTTCCTCACACCACTTTGAGCCTTCAATCTGGGCCGACCCATGCCAAATTCTGTTCTCCACTTCCCTAGAAACATCCTAGAGGTCTTGGTATTCTTCAAAGACCAATTGTAGTGCCCTAATAGGAGGACTCAAAGAAGCACTTCAAAGAAGATGTAATGTCCGTTACCGATTCTTTCAACTTCATTTCTTCTTCAACTTCTTCTTCTTGGGTTGTTTCATTATGAAGTAATAACATCAGTATCACTAATATATTGATATGTTATTATATTTATGAAACAAACCTATTTCACCATCTATCCATCCTACGGAAAACAAAATCACTGCGCATGCATACGTACGGAATACCGTCTCCACGCCGTAGTGTAATCTATTTTCCACCACCACCTTACTTGTATGGGTATAATGGTGTACATAATAACTATATATGATTATTGTAAAGTTATATTGATTCTGAAATAGCATACATACAATCCAATACAATTCCACGATCATGAGAACAATATCATCGCTCGTGTGTACGTACGGACTGCCGTCTCCACGACGCGATGAGATTCATTCTCCACGTTAACCATTCATGAATGATTATAAATTATATATAATAAGTAGTCATGAAATATATTACATAAAAATGATTATGGAATTATGTGAATATATATGTATGTCATCTACTTAATTCCATTCAACTCAATAAGGAAACCAAAATAGCATTCATGCGTACGTACGACCTACCGTCTCCATGAACGGTGTATTTCATTCCATTTACTGATCTATTATATATATGTATATTGTGAATATATATTATATATAAATCATGTTTTATATTCCGGAATTAAGTAATCATGATCGAAGTAATCATATGAATAATTACAAGTCAAAACACAGACGATAAATGAAACTATTTTACCAAAAATTCTCTTTAACATAGAATTTATAAAAGAACGGGTAAAATAAAGTCATAAGTGAACGATATATGATATCATAACAATGAGTATGATTCTGGAATAAGTCAATGACATTATTATATCATTATACAGAAGGCTCAGACACTTACGAAGCAAATCGGACCTATGGTAAGGGAAATATCACAATCTCATTTTTATCCACGATTGTTTATACTTTGGTATTTACTGGGGTATATTTTATCATCCACATCCATCATTCCTCAATATTTAATATTATTTCCATCCACCTACAATTTTTTAAATACAATTTTACCCTTCGGTGAGTTTTTAGTAAAAGATTTGAAAGGAATCTTTTGTCGTTTTTCGTATGAGGTACTTTTTGACCTTTCCGAAAAAAGTACGAGAAGAATGTTTTTTAACTTATACGACATGAATGGATTTTTAAAACATTATTTCCAAGAAGCTTCCTTTACATTTTTTCATGTTTATTTTTAATCAACTTCTTTTAGATAAAAAGTTTATGACATGTTAACAAAGGAAAAATGTTTTTGAAGTAGAATGGATATTTTCCTCAAGAATGGAGTTCAAGTGTTTTATCAAAATTATTTTCCATCTAAGATAATATAGGGTTCTGTTTCTATCCCTATTATTACATTAATTTGATTATGTTGTGATGCAAATATTTATATGAATTCCTTTATCTTATATGAATTGTTTTATGATGTCATGATGTTTAAGATTCCCATTTTTATTACATGGGTTATGCTATGATGTATGGTATATGATTTTGTGGCACACATAAGAATAGTATCATTATGAGATGTGTGGGACCTATATCTCCCTCCAATGCATTGGATAAAGATTTTATATCTCATGAGAAAGACATGGATGGAATGGAAGGTTAAACCGGTTCAGTGAAATAGGACTAAAATGAGGAGTGAACTCGGTTCAGAAATGGACTTTGTCCACTAAGATAGTATTGGAAATGAGTCTTGACTAACAAGAAATGATTCTCTATGATAATGTGTGTATGCCAAAAATTTTCATGTTTTAAGTTATGATTATTGGGATTACATTTCACTACTATGATTTATCCCATGTTATGAAATTATAATATCTTTTGTAGGTTAAGATTTCCAAAAGTTATGTTCTTATGTATATGATGTGATTGATATTTCTTTTTTTTACCCTTACTGTGAATTTGAGCTCACCCTTTTATGTTTTCTTTTCCCTAGGATATAAAGAAAGGTTTTAGGTAAAAAAGGTAGATATTTATGGGAGATGTTGAAGATCTCTCACCGCGATGAGAAGATTATATTCTGAGTTTCCAAAGACACTAAACTATTACGGTCCTTATGTGTGTGTGTTTTTGATATGTACTAAGTATTCTGCAAATGTAATGTAATGTCCATATACGTTATGCTTAGGGTCTCTATAGTTGGTATCAGAGGAAAGGTTTAGTCAACCTTTGGAAACAAGGATGCGAGAACTTTGGTGAGATCCCTAGAGGTATTTCTAAGGTATGTCTTGGGATGTCCCTAAGGTTAAGTATAAGCATAGGTTATTGTACTAGAATTACGGTAACCCAAGATGTTAGATATTGAAGGTACTCCCCCATTATCATATTGTTTTCCCTAGAATGATTTTTTCCTCTCACACTATTCTTTTAGGGTTTTAGATGATGGCTGGAACCCGAAGGAACCATGTTGATCAATGTAAAGGACAATGCAATGATTGTCCTCCTGAACAATCATATGTTATGGGAGATGGAGTGAAAAATAATATTGCTATACTTACACAAGCTATGAATCATTCTAGATTTCCAAATGAGCAGAAAAGGGAACAATATTCTATTGAGTCCTTCATGAGGCAATGCCCACCTTATTTCAGTGGGTATTCTGATCCACTTGTTGCTGAAAAATGGATCAGTACTACTGAAAAGATATTTTCAGTTCTTCAATGTTTAGAACATGATAGAGTCATCTTAGCAGTGTATCGTTTGGAAGGTGATGCTGACCAATGGTGGAATCTTATCAAGAATACGAGGCCAAGAGATGAAATTGAGTCCATGGAAAGGGACGAGTTCATGAACTTATTTTTCAATAAGTACTTCCCTCGTATTCTTTGAACAAAGATGGAGAAGGAGTTTCTTGAACTAAAGAAAAAGGATGAAGAATCGGTTGGTATATAAGAAGCGAATTTTAAAAGGCTTGCATGGTATGCATCTGGATTTATCATCCAACCTAAAAGTAAAGTTGATCAATTCTTCAGTGGCTTAAAACCAAATCTTTGAAGGGCATTAGATATAAGAGACTTCAGTAGCTATGAAGAAATTGTGCGTCGTGCTATCAAGGTAGAAATAGAAGCTGGTGTTACTTATCCATCTCATAGTTTTGACAAGAAACGAAAGATGGAGTTCAAGGAGAAATCTTAGAATAATGGTGAAAAGAAGATGAATGTTTCCTTATACTCAAAGTGTGGAAAGAAGAATGGTGGAGATTGTCTTAAAGGGACTAGAAAATGTTTTAAGTGTGGAATAGACGTTCATCGAGCAGCTAAGTGTCGAAGTAATGGAAAAAGTGTTTCTAATGATGTGAATAAAGAAAAGACTGCAGATAACTCACCACCAACAATTCGGAAATGGGTCATTATGATAATAAATGCCCAAATCCAAGGGTTAGTGATGATTGACATGGAAACCACTTAAGGCATAGGAAAAAAGGGAAGTCACATGCGATCACTATTAGAGATGTTGAATATAACAGCGATGTGGTGGAATGATTAAGTGGTTATGTAATGGGATTCCAAAATAATGTTGTATATAGTATCGTGGAATATTGGAACATTTAGGTATTGGTCTATTGTGGTTTTCAATGGTACCAGTAACCATAGAATGCGATTGAGATATTTTTGGAAAAAAAGATGATATGCGCATAATGAAGGGAAAACGTGAAAATGAAATGTTTGACAGTATTCATGAGCTCTCGATTGATATAAGGACTAAGTGATATCATTGTTTGAGTATATAGAATTTTGAGGATTTTGGTATGTGGAAAGAGTTAACTTTTAACAGCATTCATGTTTTTAATAAGGTTCAATGTGTATTCATGATTAAGGCCTTCGAATGTTTGTAATGTTGCCAACAAGACCTATCTCATGATATATGGGGATCAACAAAGGTATTAACATGCTAGTTGTATGAACTCTTTGGTATTCATTTTCACTATAATATGAGATTAGACAACATTATTTTGGATAATCCTAAAGATTGGAATGGATTATGTTGGACATAAGTTAGTATTGTTTAAGGATAGAAGTTTATTTTCGATATTATTTATGGGATTTTATAGTAATTTATTTTTAGAAAAAGGACAACCTGTAGGACGTGTGACAACCCATCGCGTCGGACAAGGCTGTGGGAATCGAACCCACAACCGAAGTGCAACTGGCCTTTATCGCCTACCACTAGACTACAGGAAGTCCCTGGTTAGTAGAAACTAGTTTTATTTTATTAGGAGGTATGATATATGAAGTATAAGTTCATTTTTGGAATCGTATACGATTAACCTCACCATAGATGGACTTATGTATATTTGAAAACTTTGCTAACCTTTTGTTTGAAACAGATGGAATGACAGATCATTCTATCACATGATCTATTAACACTTCATGAATAACAAATTCAACTTCATTTCATTAAGAGATGAAGTGGAAATTGTCAAAGCACGAACAACAGTGAGATTGTACCAAAATAAAGTAAGTATTTATTCTAATTCAAAATCTTCAGCTTTAGGGAAATGATCTTGAAAACCAAAAAAATGTTATCCTAGTGCCCTTATATCCGATGAATCATATGGTACCCTAGATCATCACAAATTTATGACTTTTTGATTGCTGGATTTTCCATAGCCATGTTCTCTACCACTCTCCATCAGAACATGATGATTAGATTTCTCTCCCATATCCATATTTTCACCTATGTGGAAACCCAATGATTAGTTTATTTGGGTAACCGTTACATTTCATACTTTTGTTTTTAAATATTGGTTTTTATATTCCTTTTTACGATGTGGGTTTCTATTAAAGAAACTTTCAAGTAGTAAACCATTTATAACCCCGACGAATTTCGAGGGAGAAATTCATTTTAAGGGGGGTAGAATGTAACACCCCGAGATTTTATGAAAAATATTCTTTGTAATTTCATTAATGTCTTGTTTTGTACGCTACACAAAAAGAATCTTGCACAACACGCATCCTTGACTTTCCTTTCATTACATGCAATCACGACGTTCATCGATAGCGTGTGTTGTACGCAATACCGAGTTTAACTAAACAACGATATGTTATTAAAATATTACTAAAACTCGTTGTTATGAATAGTAATAACCACTTTTTAAAATTTTGTAATTTTTTTTTCAAAATGGACTTCATTTTTGGATTCAAAATATCGAAATTAGCTTAGGGTGAAATTTTGGTACTTTTCGGATAACTTTCATTTTCCGATGAAAAGTGAAAATTACTAAATTTTAATTAAACAAAACCTTTTTAATAGAAATAATTAATAGTGATAAATTATTAATTTGAGTGGTTTTAAAGTATATTTAGAATATATTTTTAAAATTTAATACAATTTTGGTCGTTGGATGTAATTTCACATTTAAACCAGACATAAACAATTGTCAATCTTTTGAAAGTTATTATCTCTTACGAACACGCTATTTGTTTTGACGACGGGAATTAATTTTTAAATTAATTAATGCCACTGATATGTTTTGAATTTGGTAAAATAGACATCATTTTTGAGTTCATAATATCAAATATAGCTTATGCCTAATTTTTGGTATTTTTCTGGAAACATTCATTTTTTTATGAATAGTGAAACCACTAAGTGGTAGTTAAAAAAATGATTTTTTCATAAAAGTTAATTTTACCGCTTCTGTGAGTGGAATTTCAAAATTCCAAGAGATGCAGTTGATGTCAGTAAGTAAAATTTGGTTCAATGAGATGAAAATAATTTTTGGTGAATAGTAACTTTTTACTTTTTTTACCACGGTTAAAAGTAAATAGGGTAATTAAGGGTAAAAATGATTTTATTATTACACTAACACATGTCCTAATTCTATTGGATAAATTTAATTAGACCAAAAACAACCTTAGGAATGAAATATGACCATTTAGGGCCACTTGGATTAGATTAGGACATTTATTATTAATTTATTTAAAGAAGGGCTAAAATAGTTAAAATCAATGTTTAATAAGAAAATCATTTTTAATATAGGGTTATACATAATATAAATTAGTCTATAAATATTAATTATAAAGACAAAAATATTTCCTACATAATGGTATTTTATTTGTAATTTTTAGACATTAAATAATTTAATTTATTTATGCCACAAAGATGATGTAGTAATTATCTTATTAATGAAATATTGACATAATTGAAGTTATAAATACCTAAATAAATGTAATTTGAGACTTTTTATGAATTACACTAATTTCCTAGGTTAATATTACATGTTATTATTGATTTAATTAACTCTTTTAGAACTAATCATTTTGTTATGAGTATCACAAAAATCAATAACTAAATAGTGTCAAAATTGACATAAATTAGTTTTTAAAAAAACTATTATATTATTAATTGTTTTTTTATTCCTAAAAATATAAGGTTCGGACACATTACTTAGATAAGGTTATATATATTAATAATAAACCACTTGGGGTTCGTTTGGCTTGTTATAGTAAGTTTATTACCCTTGTAGTATAAGAACACAAGAAGACACAGTAAAAGTAAAATTATTTAACTTATTGTTAAATATAAATGATAAGGTTAAAATAGGAACCTAAACTTGTCTAAATTATAATGTATGAGATTATTTAGACCCATACCCACCTTATCTTTTAAATAAATCAATTTGGAGCTATTTAAAACCGAATTTGACTTTATAATAAAATAATACTTTTTGTTTTTCCAAAGGAGCCCCTCTCCTCCCTTATAAAAGGGCACCTCCTCCCTCTCTTCCTCACACCACTTTGAGCCCTCAAGATCGGCCAAACCCTGCCAAATTCTCTTATACACTTCCCTAGAAACATCATAGAGGTCCAGGTATTCTTCAAAGACCAATTTTATTGCCCTAATAGGAGGACTCAAAGAAGCACTTCAAAGAAGAGGTATTGTCCGTTACCGATTCTTTCAACTTTATTTCTTCTTCCACTTCTTCTTATTAGGTTGTTTCATTATGAAGTAATAACATTAGTATCACTCATATACTGATATGTTATTATAAGTATGAAACAACCCTATTTCACCATCTATCCATCATACGGAAAACAAAATCACCGCGTGTGCGTACGTACGGAATACCGTGTCCACGCCGTGGTGTAATCTATTTTCCACCACCACATTACATGGATGGGTATAATGGTGTACATAATAACTATATATGATTATTGTAAAGTGTTATTTATTCTGAAATAATATACATACACTCCAATAAAATTCCACAATCATGAGAACGACATCATCGCTCGTGCGTATGTACAGACTACTGTCTCCACGACGCGATGAGATTCATTCTCCACGTTAACCATTCATGAATGATTATAAAGTATATATAATACGTAATCATGAAATATATGAAATAATAATGATTCTGGATTTATGTGTATATATATTTATGTCATCTACTTAATTCCATTCAACTCAATAAGGAAATGAAAACAGCATTAATGCGTACGTACAGCCTACCGTCTCCATGAACGGTGTATTTCTTTCCATTTACTGATCTATTATATATATGTATATTATTAATATAAATTATATATAAATTATGTTTTATATTCTGGAATTATGTAATCATGATCTAAGTAATCATATGAATAATTACAAGTCAAAACACAGATGACAAATGAAACGATTTTACCCAAAATGCTCTTTAATTTGGAATTTACAAAAGAACAGGTAAAATAAAGTCATAAGTGAACCATATATGATATCATAACAACGAGTATGATTCAGGAATAAGTCAATGACATTATATAAATCATTATACAGGAGGTTCGGACACTTATGAAGCAAATCAGACCTAAGGTAAGGGAAATATCACAATCTCATTTTTATCCGAGATTGTTTATATTTTGGTGTTTACTGGGGTGTATTTTATCATCCACATCCATGTTTCCTCAATATGTAGTATTATTTCCATCCACCTACAATTGTTTAAACACAATTTTACCCTTAGGTGAGTTTTTATTAAAAGATATGAAAGGAATCTGTTGTCATTTTTCGTACGAGGTACTTTTTGACTTTTCCGACAAAAGTACAGGAAGAATGTTTTTTTAACTTATACAGCATGAATGGGTTTTTAAAAAATTATTTCCAAGAAGCTTCATTTACAAGTTTTCATGTTTATTTTTAATCAAATTCTTTTAGTTCAAAATTGTATGACATGTTATGAATGGAAAACTGTTTTTGAAGTAGAAAGGATATTTTCCTCAAGAATGGAGTTCAAGTGTTTTATCAAAATTATTTTCCATCTGAGATAATATAGGGTTATGTTTATATCCCTATTATTACATTAATTTTATTATATTGTGATTGAAATATTTTTATGAATTCATTTATCTTATATGAGTTGTTTTATGATCTCATGATGTTTAAGATTCCCATTTTTATTACATGGGGTATGCTATGATGTATGGTTTATGATTTTGTGGCACACAAAAGAATGGTATCATTATGAGATGGGTGAGACCTATATCTCCCTCCAATGCATTAGGTAATGATTTTATATCTCATGAGATATAAATGGCTAGAACGGAAGGTTAAACCGGTTCAGTGAAACAGGACTGAAACGAGGAGTGAACTCGGTTCAGAAATGGACATTGTCCACTAAGATAGTCTTGGAAATGAGTCTTGACTAACAAGAAATGATTCTCTATGATTATGTGTTTATGCCACAAAGATTCATGTTTTATGTTATGATTATTGGGATTACATTTCGCTACTATGATTTATCCCATGTTATGAAATTATGGTATCTTTTGCAGGTTAAGATTTCCAAATGTTTTGTTCTTATGTATATAATGTGATTGATATTTTATTTGTTTACCCTTACTGAGCATTTGAGCTCACCCTTTTATGTTTTGTTTTCCCCATGATATAAAGAAAGGTTTTAGGTATAAAAAAAGGGAGATCTTTATGGGAGTTGTTGAAGATCTTTCACCACGATTAGAATATTATATTCCGAGTTTCCAAATACACTAAACTATTACGGTCCATGTGTGTGTGTGTTTTTGTTATGTACTAAGTATTCCGAAAAAGTAATGTGATGTCCATGTACGTTAAGATTAGGGTCTCTACACTATGGACCACCACGGTCGAACCTTTGCCTCTGCATGGGTGGTCCCTCAACTGTCTGCGACTCCTCTGCATGGCGGGTCTAGCATACATGAGCCATGTGGACCTACCCGCCGCATGCATAGCACTGTCTACTCCTCGTAAGACTGGCTCTGCGTTGTTTGCCCCACACCACTCAGCCAGTGTCCTGAGGTCTTCTAAACAATGGTCTGGAGTGCTTGGACCCCTGTGACATCTATCAACTACCAGCTGTAGAAGACTCACCTACATTCCGCCCTGTGGTAGGTATCGCTGCTGATGTAGACTCAGCAAGAACGCTCTCTATTAGAAGATCTCACTCCAGTACTCCTGCCTGCGTCGGAATGCTGGGGGAGGTCATTGATGACCTAATCTCATGCCTCAGTCCCTGCTCAATGGTCTGGGCCTGGAAAAAATGGGTCACGTACCATGTCCGTGGAATAGCTTGAGAGATCGGTAAATCTCACTGAGTACTGTGCTACCGTCATACTGCCCTTCCGCAGCTGTAGTAGCTTCTGAATGCACACCGCACGGAGGGTGGCTGATACGAACTCTGAGCGAAAGAGGCCCTCGATGTCTGACCATAGAAGGGATGCATCGTCGTGCACTTGGAGAATCAGGCTCCACCATCTACCTACTGTCACGTGCAGGAGACTCACTGCAAAGATCACCATGAGGTCAGCCGGTGTACCCACTAACCTGAAAACTTGAACAATAGCCTCCAGCCAATCCTCAGCTGCCTGAGGGTCTATCTACCCGGGGAACCTTGGTGGCCTCTGACGCTGAAACTCGTGAATTTCTCTAAGGCAACATGGACTCCCAACGGCTGGGGCTAGTGGCATCGGTGGCTCGGCGGGTAGAGGTACCGTCGTTACCTCCGTTCTAATAGGTCCCTCCACCGAGGCTTCTTCGCTTGGCGGGATGTAGTCTCATACAATGCTCGAAACACTAGTTAGCTACCATCGTGGGGACATCCTGAAAAGAAACAGGTGTTCCATGGTCAATAGAGTATACCTAGTGAGCTGACACAAAGTAATCAAAAATAAAACTTTTGAAACAAACATGCAATCAATGTTTTCATGCACTGAGTCGGAAATCAGAAGTCTGGGTCCTCGTGTATGGATACGTCGGCCGCCGCACCAACACTGGACTCCCTGAACTGATAACCACACTCAATACCCTTAACACTATTGCTTCACATAGAACAACGATCAGAGTCTAGAGTTTTGCAGTAGAATCGAACTCCTGTGATACCAATTTTTCACGACCCGTCCTCGGGACCCATGCCATAACTACCCCAATCCCTCCTTCCATAGGCCAGAGGCTGGAGACTAGCACTAAAGGCGTTAATCCCGACAATAGGGGAAGGCATTGCCTTTATAAAGTAAACAAACACCACAGAGTACACAATCTGAGTAAATACTATGTAAACTGAGTAAAAAAGGATGTGATGGAAAGTAAATGGGCCAGAATACAAACCCAACTGAAAGTAAAGTACAACTGAAAAGAGAGTACAACGGCATATAAGTAAATCAAAAACTCCACACCGTCCTCTAGAAATCCCACCTAAAGGATGGGTACATATAGTCTCCTCAGCTCCTCGGCTCCAGCCGTCCGCTCCATGTACATCTCATCCAGTGATCCACCTCCGGGTACCATCCATCTCCATGAGCTCCTACCTCAATCTGCGTTGTCCGTCGTCTGCATCCAACACATCGTAGTGCGGGCATAGAACATGCAGGGGTGAGTATACGCTACTCAGTTGGGACCCCGAGACCCCCAAAGTTCTCCTAGAATCCATGAAGGATAAACCACAAAGGAAAGATTAAAATCATGAAGTAACAAAAAACCATACTTAGGTATATGCCCATATATATACCTAAGTCATCAATTCCAGTTCGACTCCAACATCCGAGCCCAAGTTTGATCTAGTCCACAAAGGATAGTACAATCCAATCCACAGAGGATAACACAACCCAATCTATACAGGATAGAAAAACAATCATTTTGAAGATAATGATTGAATGTCAAGACTCAGCTCAAACAGGTATACTCTTTGTAGGTGATATAGATGATTCGATGTAGCCTCTGATTCATCTAAGCTCTCAGACCCACATAGGATACAAGACCAGCTAAGCTATCAGACCCACAAAGTATATAAGGCCAGCTACTCTTTCGGACCCACGTAGGATACCAGTACTGAGTCAAATACTGCCAGACCCACGTAGGATATAAGAACAATAGTCACGTACTTCCAGACCCACATAGGATACATGAACAGTAGTCATCTCCATCAAAACCACGGAGGATTACAGTATGGTCGTCATCGCTGCCGAACCCACGGAGGATCCCCGTACCGTCGTCATCGTCATCGTAGTCGCAACCAGCTCTAGGGTTCCCGCACACAACATGATCAATTCCGGGAGGGTCCACTCAACGAGCCAAGGGGTTCTATACATCAACTGACACGAATTCCAGAGTTGATGTATCCCAAAGTTCCGTCTCATCAAAAGGAACTCAACACGACAGACAACGCATCAATCGGACGCCCAGTCTGAAAGTTATTGGCTTTTTCGTCCCAGGGGCCCGGTTGGTTTTTCAGTCAAAACCAACCCGATCATACTCCAACTACATTCAAACCTTGAGCGGATTAATCCAAAATAACCTTCTCACTAAGAGGAATCCAAAAAAGTTGACGGCACGTCAATCGGACGTTCGGAGCTCGTGTTATAAGTGTTTCCGCTCCAAGGGCCCGGTTGGTTTCGTGTTCAAACCAACCTGGCTGTAACCAAAGTTCTACGAAACCTTGAGTATAATATACCTAAATGACCGTCTTGATCCATGTTTCTCTATGCAACTGACGGTTCATCGATCAGAGGTTTGTAACCCATGTTATGGGCGTTTGAACGGTTCTGCCCGGAAAACAGGGGGTTCGGGCCCTGTCCGACCCAGCCCGATAGAGCGGGGTCGGCCCGATCTGGGTCGACCGGACTCGGATCCGGGTCCACCCCGGCCCGCCATGAGCGTCCTGGTCCGGCGCAGGTGTCGCAGTCCTGTGCGAGCATCCTCTTGCCGAGCAGACGCGGAAGGGGTGGGGGGCACTACCCCCTCGTTTTGAAAAGGCGGCCCCCCCACTTTGAGGGGGCCCGCCTTGTTTTCCACCATGCGTTTCGACCCTCAGACATCCCTAACGGTCAGCCCGGCTGGTCGGCCAGTGCCGCCGAGGGACCCCTACAGTCACGCCTTCCGGGAGCGTTGGTGGCTGGCGGATCCAGTCGCCCTCCCCTACACCGCTGTGGCCCTTGTCCGACCAGCATGGTGCGGCGGCACCACGCCCCTCTGCCAAAGCCAACCACAGCAGTGGCCCTCCATGGTTCCTCGGTGCGGCGCGATGTTTCCGCACCCCTTCTCCTTGTTCAGTTCTTGGCTGCAGGTTCCTTCAGCTTCACGGGCGAGGCACGACGGCGCTGCGAACCTTCACCGCGATTTACCTCATTCTCGCGTGGTGCCGTTGCACCATGCCACCTCCATTCCAAGCCACAAGATATTCAACATCAAAAGCGGAGGAGGTTTGTCCATGTTCGTGTGGTCTAACCTCCTCCATTATTTTGATAATAGGCGGCCAAAGAACTAACATAGTATATCAATTAATTCCGAACGTAAAAACAACCCCTACCTCGAAGAAGTTGTCGAACGTTGATCGTCGCGGGAAAACGGCCTCACGGGAGGCGGTTTCAATGACGGCGTTGTTGAACATCAAAGAAAAGGATAACGTCTCACACAGGCTGTTGAGAAGAGAAATATTGGCACGCCGTCTATCCTTGGTGCTCCTGAGTTCTTCACATTCTTCAACGAGGAAGATGATGTTCTTCAAGGCTAGAGATTTTTCTCCAATCCTTAACACAAACAAACTATCCCAAAAATAAAATAAGCTCCAATTATTTTATTAAGTCATCCCATGAGTTCAAAAATTTAAAAACTCAATTCCATTAATTGAATTAATGTGTTGGCTTGATTAAATGAGAAGAGAGGGGAAGTCACAACATTAAAAACAAGGGGGGTTTTAAAAGGCGTTTATAGGGGGTTATGGGAAAGTGAAAATTTGGGTGCTCGTGTGGGCCCCACCTCACTAATATCATAATAAGAAGTTAGGATCACATAGTAGAGAGAGAAAAAATGTTGTGACACAACTTAATTTCACTTAACACTTAAACCACTTTGTAAAGAAATAAAAATAAAATTGTAAAACAATTATATTTTTATTCCTCACATTTTTAACATCTCCTCCCGAGCAAACGCACCTTCGGAAAAGGAGTTCCTAAGAAATTATCGGAGATGCAGTTTCATCAGTGCCCTCAGATTTTGATTCCGAGCACCAGTTCAGAAGTTAGGAAAACCCGCTCGTTCGTTCACTAAATGTACCTGAGCTAAAATTCGGAAATTGATACCGGGCACACCAGGCCTCGGAATCAGGTGCCGTCAAAAACTATGTACTCGTAAAATCCCACAGAAATTAATAAAAAAAATTCCTTGAAATTTACATGTCTTGACAAATAAAATATTCTGAAATCTTAAACTACAAAATGTGATGATCGCATTTGAATGTTAGCATTATTAACATTATAGAGAAAGTTTTACTTTGTATTTTGACCACAAGAGATTGAGTTATATCTTATCTAAAAGAGATTTCAATCTCCTCCAATTGAATTTGGTGTAATAACATATGTATTTTAATTTTGGAATCAACTATACCTTAGGGAAATGGAATGTGGTGGAATATTACTTTAGAAAGAAACTACCAACCCATGTAGAAAAAGATTCATCATAGGAGTGGAATTTGATTTCTCCCTTTACGAAGTTACATATTGGAGTTCAGGATAATAGGGATGAATTTTTTTGGCCAGTATTTATATTCCATCCTTTCTTCTCAAATTGATTTTTTATAAAAATCATCTCTATTATGAGTTACATAGAATTAACGACCATATTTATAATAGGGATATAGTTTCTCAGTGGTTATTCTCCAAGGCCCCATTCAATGTTTTTGAAAATCTTTTTGTGGTACCATATTCGATAAGAAAGGATTTTGGGAGGATTTTCATGGTTCTTTGTGCTAAATTCACCTAGGATATACAAAGACATTCTGTAACATGTGAAGGCAGTTTTCTGTAAATTAATTTTTTTACAAGGGGTTATATAAGCCATCCTTTACAATCTAAATATTCAATGCAAAGATATAAATAATTTCCCACATCATAGTATTTTTATTTATAATTTTTAGACATAAAATAAATCAAATTACTTATGAAACAATAATGATGAAGTATTTACCTCATTAGTAAATGATTTAAAAAAATAATATTATAAATATTAAAAAAATATCCAAAACCTATCTGATTCTTATTGGATGATTTTATTTTGACCTCTAGTCATCGTATCTTCCGCTATAATATATTTTGGTTCTTTAGAAACTGAATATCATTATATAATAAAATAATAGTTTCACACTTTCCTAAAGAGCCCATCCCCCCCCCTTATAAAAATCCCTCACTTATAACTATTTCCTCAAACCTCTCAAGCCCCATGGCTTGGGAAAACCCTACCCAAATAATCTCTCATGATCCATATCTTCAACCTTGAAGCCTTACCTTAGGATGAAGTCACTTCAATAAGTCCTTTTGGTTCAATCCAAAATGAGTTACGCAAATTAAAGGTAATTGTTCCTCTAACTTATTTTATTTTATTTTACTTCTCCAAACCCTAAAATCATTTTATTCCTTTATTTTATAACAACACCAGTATAATCAATATACTAGTATGTTTCTTTGACAAGGATTTGAACTACACTTACACACACCACCATCTAATTGGTGAAGAACATACTATTTCTGTGGAGGAAAACTAATGCCTCATGAAACTATGATTTTTCGATTATCACCTACCGCCTCTCATGGTGTCCATTAAAAAGGAACTATATTTATATATGATATATATTATGTTTATGTTTTCTTTATTCTTCTATGTTTTACATTTATATCATACCTTTATGGTTTCCATAATGGGTAAATGCGATAATTTCATTTGAGGAAGTGTTGACTACCATCCCCTCAAAGTGATATGACTCATTAATTCCATATGTGGGACATATAAAGGATGTATTCAATGATATTATAGATGATATTATACTTGAATTATAATATACCTATGTGTCAATATATTTTCATTCCATTAAAATATGAAATAGAAATGAACATAGCGTTCATGCATACGTATGGCTTACCATATCCATGAATGTTGCATTTTATTTATTATCTCCAAATGATATATAATATTATAAATTCATATATATACTAGATATATATGTTATATATGATATCTGAATAATGAATAAAATTCTGGAAATAATTTACTATTATCCACATAGACAACATGTATATATAAGGTGTTCATTTTTTAGTCAAGTACCAAATATCGACAAAGTGGTTGTTATTAACATAAACGATTGCACAATGTTTATAACATGGTAATAAGTGATATAAAAGAAATAATAAACTTTAAAAAGGATCATAAGTTATTATAAATTAACTATTGTTTATTATTCAAGAGATTAAATGACAAATGGGTCAAGTCAGACATGAGGTAAGGGACATCATCTAAATATCCTTTCATTATGGAATATTTTGTTTCATACATGACTTTATTTTATACAGTTCATAAAATACATTGACATTTCATTTCATTCAGATGGAATATTTTTCTACAAATCGTTTTACTAAATGACAAAAAATGTTTCTTTTTAACGTAAGTAGTGAAAACAACCTTTCCACCACCGCTAGTATTATTTGATCTACGGATTCCTTATCAAGTCATAATGTTTTTGAAGGAAAATAAATATCATATACTCCTTTATGTATTTTGGTATTTAAAATGGTTTTGATAATGGATTTGTAATTCCAATTTATTTAAATGATATATTCTAATTGAAATGTGGAAATATTATTTTTTCTTTTATATTTGTTTCATATGTTTCGAATATGTTATGGTTCTTGGGAGTTTATTAAATATATGGGTGGTTCCTTGATAAACATAGGGTAGGTGATCCTAAGATAGCTCCCCAATGCATTGAGTAATGTGACAGATGTAAACGTGAATGTTTCTCCTAAGAGATTAAAGGAATATACTATGATGGGTACTCTAAAGGTGACTCCCTATGTAGCTATGAAAGTTATTTTGAAAGAATGATATGGAGGATACAAGTTAACATTATGAATAGTGATTACTATGTGTTATTCATAAATCTTATAGTTTCATGAGGTATGTAAAAGAGTATATTTATTGTATGTATTGATGGAATAATGATTTCATTCATTATTTTATAGCCCTTTATGTGATTTTTATGCTCATCCCAAGTTTTGAAAAAAAAACCACTGGATGTAATGATGAATAGGGTAAAGGATGTGATCAAGGAAAATTCATGTTGTCTAAAACATGGAACTAGACAAGACACTATTTTTTCAACGAGTTATTTATTTTTTGAAAAACTTAGAAACTGAGTAAAAGTGTATATTATGTACTTTTGAGGTGTAATGTAATAGTTATGGCATAATTCTCTAAAACTCTAAACCTGAAAAGACACTCAATGTGAATTATTCATTTAATTCAATATTATGTAATGTTTAAGGTTGGGTCATTATATTTTGTATCAGAGGTCAGTGTAGACTAATTTACGAGTTAAAATATAGTTAAATTAATATCCATAAATTATTTTTAGTTTATGTTATGAATAAAATGATATAGAATTTACAGATTACCATGTTGTTTCGCTAAGATATTTTTGTGTTCAGAATGGTTTTCTATAGAGGAAACATGGATGCTATGTTGGGACGACATCAGGTGGAGGCAACCTTCCAAATCAGAAACCTGAGATAGTGGGAATCGGAACTGAATAGTTTGTTGCAGTGATGGCATAGTTGACTCAGGGAATAAATGGTGGTTGTATCCATGCATGAGATCAACCAGATCAACCACAAAGAAACATGTTAGTAGTGTAGCATTTTAGGAGGCAACATCCCCCATCATTTAGATGATCATATGACCCTATTCTTGCAGAAGGGTGTATTAAAGCAATGGATAAATTCATTGATTTCATGGGGTGTTCCTAACATCAAAATGTTAGTCTTTATTTTTACCGTTTTAAAGGTGAAGATGATTAGTGGATGCCAATGGTGGAGAATATCAGGGATAGTGAGGAGATTGATGATCTTGATTAAGATGAATTCAAAGTTATATTTATTGAGAAATATTTTTCTAAGGTGGTTTGTCTTAGGATGGAAAACCAATTCCTAGAATTTAGATAGTAGGATGACTCATTGGCTGCTTATGAAACAAAATTAACTAGACTAGAAAGGTATGTTCTAAATTTCATAAGAGATCTTGATAGTAAAAGCAAAAGCTTTTAATCGGGATTTATGCCAAATTATTTAATGAAATTGGCTTCCCGTGAGTTCAAAAGTTATGAAAAACTTGGTCGTTGGGAGGAGATGGTAGAAATGGAGTTTTTAAATGATCATATGTTCGTTGAAAAACAATATAATAAGAGGTTGAGGAGGAAGTAAAAAAGTTAAGAACTCATTAAAAAAGTCTGATGGGAAGAAACTTATGCTTTCAGTATGGGAAAATTGTTCTAAAAACATGATGGGTAATGTTTTTTGAATTATGGTAAGTGCTACTAATGTGGTAAAATGGGACATAAGGCTCATAATTACACTGAAAAATGTCAATTTAATGGTAAAAAAATATGATTTATAGTCAGTAAAATATATTATATGCAATGAAATGGTTCATTATGCAAATGAGTTTCAAAGAAGTACTCAACTGAGGGAAAACAACCAGACTAGGCAGAATGGGGTGCTAAAATCCTCTATAACTATTTCAGCAATTGTTGGTCAATCGAATGAAGTAGTATCAGGTATAATGTTTGTCTGTTCAGAATATTCCAATGTGTTTTTTGATTTAGGGTCTACACACTCTTTCATTTCAGATAAGTTTTATAGTAAATTGGGAATTCCATCTCAAGATATGAATATAAAACACATGAAAAAATACCTCGATAAAATGATGAGACAAAAAGAAAACATAATAACCATCCTTCCCTTGTGTGCGGGAAAACATTTACATGAAAACCTTATTGTTTTTCCTCTAGTAGTGTTTGATGTTATTTTGGGTATAGATTGGCTATCTATTTATCATGCATAGATTGACTGCAGATATAATGAGGTTTCTTTTTGGAAATATTTTCATTTTGTCTACAAGAATGAACCCATTATTTTGAAAACATATCAGGATGATGATAATCTAGTAAAAGATAAAAATGAATGTTACCTTGCACATATTGTTGAAAATAATGGAATTATTGATATTAATGATGTGCTAGTGGTAAATGATTACCTTGATGTTTTTTCTCATGAGTTTTCTGGTATGAAACCGAATCGAGAAGTTGAATTTACATTTGACTTGTTTCTTAATGCTATGCCAATTTAAAAAACCCCTTATCGATTGGCTCCAATTGAACTTTTAGAGTTAAATAATCAATTGCAGGTGTTATTAGATAAAGGTTTAATTTAACCTAGTACGTCACCATGGAATGCTCCTATCTTATTTGTTAAAAATAAAGATGGTTGAATGAGGCATTGCATTGATTATAGAGCATTTAATAACATCACTGTTAAGAACATGTATCATTTTCCTCATATCGATGATTTGTTTGATCAGCTCTAGGGAGCTCATTTTTTTTTTAAGATTGATTTGAGGTCGGGGTACCATCATTTGAATGTAAATGATGTAGATATTCCGAAGACCACATTTTGTATTAGATATGGATATTATGAATTTCTAGTTATACCTTTTGGGATAACTAATGCACCTGTTGTATTCATGGATCTTATGAATATAATTTTCTGAGATTTCTTGGATATGTATGTGATTGTGTTCATTGATGATATTTTAGTTTATTCTAAATTAAAATAGGAATATGAATGTCATTTAAGGGTCTTCATGCAAACCATAATAGAAAAGAAACTCTTTGGTAAATTTAGAAAGGGCGAGTTATTTTAATAACAAATTTCATTCATGGGTCACAAAGTTTCAAAAAATGGCATAATTGTTGATCCTTCTAAAACAATAGTTGATGAAGAATTACCAAGACCCACCAATATAACTGATATCTACAATTTTCTTGGATTAAAAGGTTATTACCATAGTTTTGTTGAAATATTTGCATGGTTATCTATCCCATTAACTAATTTAACTTGAAAATGTGATAAGTTCATTTTGAAGAAAAATTTGATGATTCTTTTCAAGAATTGAAAAACATATTGGTGAATGGTCCAGATTTGGAACTGCCTTCCATAAATGGTGAGTTTGTTGTCTAAAGTGAGGCTTCATTGATAGAACATGGTTGTGTCCCTATGTAGAATGATCAGGTAATTTCTTATGCTTCACGTCAGTTGAAACCTCATGAGTTAAATTACCCTAAACATGATTTGGAATTAGTTGTTTTATTTTCTTTAAAAATTTAATAACATCACATGTGTGGAGTAAAATGTAATATTTATACTGACTGCAAAAGTATAAAGTATATATTCACTTAGAATGAATTGAACATGAGACAGAGGATATGACTATAATTAAATAGGGATTAATATTGCAGAATCCTTTAACATCCGAGAGCAACAAATAAATGGGATGATGCGTTGAGTCAGAAAACTAATGATAAATTAACCATGTTACGTTTGGAATAAGATCCTTCAATTTTTTATTTAATGAACTTTGGCATAGAATTTGTTGGTGTAGGAGACTCTTCTATTTTTTTTTCAGGTGTCAGTAAAATCATCTCTCTTAGATAGAATTAAGAAATCACATAATGAAGAAAGTGAGTTAAAAAAAGAGGTAGAGTTGGTTCAGAAGCGTAAGATGCTTGATTTTAATGTTGATAATGATTGTTTATTATGGTTTGGGAAAATATTATGTATTCCTTGTGATTCACAGTTGAAGAATGAATTCTTATGTGAAGCTCATAGTTCCCTATGGATAGTTCATACTGGTAGTAATAAGATGTATAGGGATCATTAGAAGTATTACTGGTGGGATGGAATGAAAAGAGATAATGCTGATTTTACTGTGAAGTGTTTGAATTTTCATTTTGTTAAAGCAGAGCGGCAGTTACCAAAAGGGATGTTTCAGTATTTATAGGTGCCAGAGTAGAAATGGGAAAATATATCTATGGACTTCATTTTTGGATTACCAAAGTGATCAGGAGGTAATAATGTAATATTGGTTATTATTGATCGATTGACTAAATCTACTCATTTAATTATTATTCGAGATACTTTGTCTCCAGACCAACTTTCCCAGTTGTATGTTAAATAGATAGTTAGGTTAAATGGATTTCCCCTCTACATTGTATCTGATCATGATCCCAGGTTTACTACAACTTATAGAAAGGTTTTTAGAAGTTGTTTGGAACTGAATTAAATTTTAGTACAGCTTTTCATCCTCAATCAGAAGGGCAGTCAGAATGAACAATTCAGACATTGGAGGATATGCTTTGTGTTTGTTCACTGGATTACTAGGGAAGTTGGGACTAACATCTTTATTTGGTTGAATTTTCATACAATAATAGTTTTCATTTATTTATACAGATGGCTCTATTTGAGGCATTATATGGAAAGCGTTGTCATACTCAATATTTTTAGGACTAAGTAGGTGAAAGGAAGCTAATGGGACCTGAATTGGTAGAAGAGATGGAATTAAAGGTTTAGTTGATTCAGAAGAACATGAGAACAGCTCAGAGTAGGCAAAAAAGTTATGCAGATAACTAGAGGATGGATCTCTCTTTTGAGGTAGGTGATTATGTCTTTCTCAATGTTTCTGCATGGAAAAGTGTGATGTGTTTTTTAAAGAAGGGAAATTTGAGTCTGAGGTTCATTGGACCTTTTTAAATCCTGGGGAAATTTGGGTCAGTTGCATACAAAGTTGATTTACCTCCATTTTTATTCTAGGTACACAATGTTTTTCATGATTCGATGTAGAGAAAGTATATGTTAGATCAATATCATGTTTTGAGACTAGAGGTAGTTCGGTTAGAAGAGAATCTATCTTATGAGGAACAACTAGTCCAAATTCATTATCATAGAGAGAAAGTGTTGTGGAATAAGGTAATTCACCAAGTAATAGTTTTTTGGAAAAACTATATTGTTGAAGAGGCAATGTAAGAATCTGAAAATGCTATGAGGTATAAATACCACTATTTATTTGATAAGTGAATAAAAATTGCGAGGTTTAAATTTTGAAATAGGGGGAGGATGTAAAATCCAACATAAATAAATAAATAAAACATTTTCATTTTTATTAATATTATTAAATAAAATATTAATTTACCTTTAATGGGTTTTCTAGGTTCAATGGAATACCTGATACACAATAAAGAATTTCTTTGAAATTGTACATTGCACACTAATAATGTAATACTATTATTTTTAATGGTAGTTAACGCATAGCTATTTTATTAGCAAGAATTGGTAGAACTAACTAAAATATTATTATACATGTTTTTTATTATTTTTTCTTTTATCCAAAAAAAACTAGAGGCTTCAAATGTAAATGAATCAAATTTTAATCATAAATACTGTAATATTTTTTAAAAGGACGATTTACTGCCATATGAGGGAGAACCCCCTTTAAATATAGTTTTGGACAGTTTTATATGTTTAATTGGACAAAATAATTTTTTTAGATTCAAGACATCAAAATTTAGTTAGGGTAAATTTTTTATATTTTTCTGATAAAATTCATTTTATTATGAATAGTGAAAAATAATGTATTTTAATTCATGTGTCCCTTTAATATAATTTATTTATTTTGTTAGATTATCTTTTTAATTGTTTTTAAATTTTAATTAGATTATATTTTTACTAATTAATCAAATTTTGGTCATTGGAATTAATTTCTCTTTGAAATTGGACATAAACAAGTCTCAATATTTTAATAGTTATTGTTTCTTAAAAACACACTATTTGTTTTGACAATGATAATTGATTTTAAATTAAATAATGAAACCTCTATGTTTTTAATTTGTTAAAATAGACATTATTTTTGTATTTGGGATATAAAATACATCTTAGGATGAATTTTTGGTATTTTTCTGAAAAAATTGAAATTTTGATGAATAGTGAAACCACTTAGTAGTAGTTAAAAACTAACCTTCTCATTCAAATAAAACTCTACCACTTCTATGAATTGAATTTCAAAAATCTGACATATATAGTTGTTTTTAGTATGTAAAATGTGGTTCAATAAGATGAAAATATTTGTTGGTAAATAGTATATTTTGACTTTTATTTACCGTAGTGAAAGGTAAATATGGTAATTAAAGGTAAAAAAGAATGTTATAATAATAAAAAATTTCCATAAAAGTTTCCTTAAACTTATTTCATGATTCATGGCCGACCATGGGCATCCTTGGGCCAATTTGGGGACCCCATAGAGCCAATTACGTGTGATAATGACACTTTATTTTAAATAACTTAAAGTAAAGGCAAAAATTACATAAACAAATATCTTATTGTAAATAATTTTTACATAATATTATATAAGTCATATTTTCAATTACAATTATTAATTGAAAATCTAAAAATATTTCCAACATCATGGTATTTTTATTTTTATTTTTATACATTAGATAAATTAAATTATTTATGACACAATAATTATGCAGTATTTACAACATTAATAAACGTTTTAAAAATAAGATTATTAATATCAAAAAAATATCTAAAACCTATCCAATTCTTATTATGTGATTGTATTTTTACCATTAGTCATATTATCATTGACTTTAATAAGTTATGGACCTTTATAAACCGAATATCATTATATAATAAAATAATATTTTCACACTTTTTTAAAGAGCCCCTCCTCCCACTTATAAAAAACCATCACATAAAACTCATAGTGCACACCTTTATATCCCTTTGGATCATTCAAACCCCAAACAAATAATTTTTAAAGATTCTTATCTTCCACCTAGATGCCTTACCTTAGGTAGAAGTCACTTCCAGAAGTGCTTTTGGTTCGAACAAAAGAAGGTTACCCAAATTAAATGTAATAGTTTCTATTAAATTTTTTTATTTTATTTTACTTCTTGAAACCCTAAAATATATTTATTATTTTATTTTATAAAAACACTATTATTGTCAATATAATATAATGTTTTTATGAGAAGGATTAGAACTACACTTACAAACACCTGTATATAATGGGTGAAGAACATACTGTTTTTTCTGGATGGAAAACTAACACCTCATGAAACAACTATTGTTCAATTATCTCCTACCACCTTTCATGGTGTCCATTGATATGGCACTATATTTATATATGATATATATAATGTTTATGTTCTCTTTATTCTTCTATTTGTTACATTTATATCCTATATTTATGGTCTCCATAATGGGTAAACACGATAATTTCATTTAAGGAAGTGCGGACTACCGCCCTCTCAAGGTGATATGACTCATTACTTCCATATGTGGGATGCATAGATGATGTAGTTAATGATATTATATATTATATTATAATTTAATTATAATATAACTTTTTTCATTGTGTTTTCATTCCATTAAAATACAAAATGGAAATGAAAGTTTTGTTCATTCATACGTACGGATTACCGTCTCCATGAACGGTGCATTTCATTTATTATTCCAAAAGATATGTACTATTATAAATAAAAATATATTCAAGATAAATATGATATATATGATAACTATTTAATGAATATCATTCTGGAGATATTTGACTATTGACCACATGGAAAACATGTAAATATAAGGTGTTCATTTTTTACTCAAGTACCAAATATCGACAAAATGTCTGATATTAACTTAAATGATTTCATAATGTTTATAAAATGGTAATAAGTGATATAAAAGGACTAATAAGATTAAAAAATGTTCTTATTAAAGTAATAATTAACATTATTATATTATTCATATGATTAAAGGACAAACGGGGCATATCAGACCTGAGGTAAGGGACTTCGTCTCAATCTCCTTTCACTAAAGCATATTTTGTTTTATATATGACATTATTTTCTATGGTGTATAAACACATTTAACTTTTCATTTCATTCAAAAGGAATCTTTTTCTATAAGGCATTTTACTAAATTACAAAAAACAATGTTTCTTTTTAATGTAAGCTATGACAACAACCATTTTTCCACCGTGAGTATTATTTAATCTTTGGAATCCTTATCAAGACGTAATGTTTTTAAAAGAAAAATAAATAACATGTAATATTTTATGTATTTTGGTATTGAAAATGATTTCAGTAATTGATTTGTTATGTCAATATATTGAAATGATATATTTTGATTCAAATGTGGAAATGTTATCTTTCCTTTACGTTTGTTTCATAAGTTATGAATATGTTATAGTTCATGGGAATTATTTACATATACAAATGGTTCCATGATAAACCTAGGGAGTTTGATCCTCAGATAGCTCTCTAATGCATTGGGTAACGTGACAGAGGTAAATGTGAATGTTTCTCCTAATATATTTAGGGAATACACTGTGATGGGTATTAAAAATGTGAATCCCGATGTAGTTATCAAATCTAAAATGTAAGTATGTTATGGATTCAAGAAGTCACCTTTATTATTTGTGATTACTATGTGTTATTCAAAAATCTTATGCTTTCATGAGTTATGTAAAAGAGTTTATGTTTTTTTATGTATTTATGGAATAATCATTTCATTCCTTATTTTATAACCCTTACTGATATTTTTATGATCATACCTAGTTTTGAAATGTTTTTCACATGACATAAAGGCGAATAGGGTCAAGGTGTGATGATGTAAAATTCATGCTATCTAAAATGTAGAACTAGACCTAAAACTTTTTTTTCAAAGAGTTTTTATTTTTTGAAAGAAATGGAAACAGAGTAGAAGTGTCTATATTATATTTTGGAGATGTAATGTAATTTTTATGGCTTAATTCTCTAAAACTCTAAAACCAAAAATATAATCAATGTTATTTATTAATTAAATTCAATATTATGAAATTTTTAAGGCCGGATACTTAGATCTAAAATATATCAATATTTTGTGAAAAGTAAAATACAACAATTTAAAATATATATACATTATAAATTTAATGAAATATCCATAGCATCATCACTGAGGTAAGTACCCTTGGATCAAACTCACCTGCACATGTTATTTTTCATTCATGGAACAATCAGTAATTCTTGTCTTATGGAAAAATAAGAAACTAATTATTAGCAAATTGAGAAAACCCTCCTTGCCTCCAATATAAAAAAACCACACCCCCCTGTTCTATTCACCGCCTATAAGACTTGTGTCATTCCAAAATTCATCTAAAATATCTCCCCTAGTTGCTCCCCCATGTCCATTAGCCCATGGACTCCTCAAAAGGCCAAATCACATCCCCTTAAGAGGCACTCAAGGATGATTAATCCATGATGTAAATTTATCTTTTCAATTTTATTAATTTCTTTTCAAGTTCCTTTGACTTTTTTTATCATTACCTCTCCTCATCTAAATATTTTGATAGCTCGAGTACAATAAATGTTCTAGAATGTTATTATTATAAATGAATAATCTATTATTGTCCCTCCTTTACCATTCTTTTATACACTAGTGGAAACATGATTTATACCAATGGTTTCAAACTACTCATAAAAGCCTCCAAACCATTGGTATAAACTATAGCAATGGTTGTTCAAACTATTGTCTAGTTATCCATCAGGATAGACATATACCGGCGGTTAATTTATAATCGTTTTTATATGGATTTAGAATGCACATTTTACCAATGGGTTCAGTTATCTGTTGGTATAACTTTATACCAGTGGGTCATAACCATTTCAAATTAATGAATTTCGAATCTATTCAAATAGTTATGAAATTTTTTGGAATAATCCTTTACAGAATGATTACATATAAAATATGGTAATGACTAATTATATGTTCTATAACATTGGTTTACTACCCCTTTTCATATATTTTCACTAATGGTGTAATGCAAACTGTTGGTATAGAGTCACTTTTCACTCATATACCAACGTTTTTAAACTGTTGGTATAGAATTTCTATATTTGCAGTAACAGGCCGGCATTCTTCCCCTTCTTTAATGCTTTATGCAGATAAATTTATAAGTATGACCTGAAAAAATAAATACATTATTTAGAATTTAATTGAATGAAAAATTCAATTCATAACCCAATTACCCTATGCAATACAAAATTCAGGAATTGAATTCTCAATTGAATACAAACAGAATGAATTATATACTGAATTATAAATTATGAATGAATAAAAAATTAAAATTATTTTTGAATTACATATAGAATTCAGAGTTATGCATAGCATATTCAATTCAGAATACAATACATATAGAATTTAATTATGTATAACACATATAGAATATGGACCAAATAATTTAATTTAGAATATGGAATACATATTATGGATAAATGACTAATATGGATTACATAATAGAATATAACTAATATGGAATATAGAATATGAATAATATGTCATACAAGAACATGGTATATAGAATAAGAATTTATAATTGAATTCATATTCATGGGTGATTATAGATGAAATTAGTGTGAAGGATATTGGCTAACACTTTTCACATGTAATTAGATATGAAAATGGATAAATCACTTCAAACATTTCATTTTCTAGGGGGTGGGGGGTAATCCAGTGGGTGTGTTGTAGTCCAAGTGAGGTGGGGGTGTCTGGGGGGGGGGGGGGGGTGGGGGGGTTGTCCAAGGGGTGGTATGGGGGTTTCCAGGGGTGGGGGTGTCCAAGGGGGCTGTTTGGGGGGTGGGGGTGTCCAGGGGTCGGGGTGTCCAGGGGGTGTGGTGTCCAGGGGGTGGGGGTATCCAGGGGGTGTGTTGGTGTCCATGGGGGATATTCAAGGGGTGGATGGTTCCATGGGGTGGAATATGTTTAGGGGTTGGGGGTTGTCAATGGGGTTGGGGTGTCCAGGGGTGGGGGTTGTCCAGGGGTGGGGGTTTTCCAAGGGGGTGGGGTTGTCCAGGGGGTGGGGGTATGATGGGGGTGGGGGGTCTCTAAGGGGGAGGGGTGTCCAGGGGGGGCTATCCCTAGGGGTTGTCCAAGGGGTGGGGTTTTTCTAGTGGTGTGGGGGTCTTCAGGGGGTGAAGGGGCTGTCTATGGGGCAGGGTTCTGTAGGGGCTGTCCGCGGGGAGCCCATGTGGGGGTGGATGTCCAGGGGTTAGGGGATGTACAGGAGGGTGGGGGGTGTCCAAGGGGGTCTTAGTGTCTAGGGGACGGTGGTCTTCAGGAGTTTTTGGGGATTTTAGGTGTGGGGTTTTCACGGGGGCTTTCCAGGGGGTGGGTGGTGTGAAGGGGAGTGGAGGATGTCCATGGGGTGGGTGTGGGCGAGGGGGGTGGATTTCCATGGGGGTGCTGTCCAACGGGGTCTGGGGGCTATCCATGGGGGTGGGGGTGTTTGGGGGGCTATCCAGGGGTGGGGGTGTGCAATGGGATGGGGGATGTCCAGGGGTGGATAATGTGCAGGGGGTGGTGCTACATGGGGTGGAGTGGGGGCTTTAGTGGTGTGGGGATGTAATGAGTGTGGGTAGTGTGTGGGGGTTGTACAGGGGGTGGTGGATGCCAGGGGTGGGGCAGTAGGGGTGTGGGGGGTTGTTAAGGGGGGTGGGGTCTACAAGGGGTGGGTGGGATGTATATAGGGGTGGGAGGGCGGTCCATGGGGTTGGAGTGGGAGGAAAAAATATCAACATGTATTAAAAATATGAATGAACCATATTTATGGAACAATAATGAAAACCCCCTATTGGTGTGAGGAATAATAACAACATGAATGAACAATCATAAACAACCTATATTGAATGATCTATTTGGGGTTACAAAATCACAACTCCACTGGGGTGTCAGTGTTAGAGAAACGATCATTTAGAATAACACATCATAGGCAACCTCTTTCATTTGTGGAATTTCATGAATGGCTTGGGATAAAATGATCATATTTTTCTTTGATAGTTATACAATTGTGTAACCTAATAACCTAACCCTTAAGTGGTCATTCATTCCAATAAAAAATTATTATTTCTCTAGAATATGTTTTTATCCAAAATATTAAATGTGTTTTAGGTATTTTCACCTCTTTATCATTCCAATTTTTATCTAGTGTGCATGAATAAATACCCCCACCTTAGAAATGATGTCCAAGAGAGGAAGGCAGGATAAACCCCCTTCCCCTCCCAACCTGAAACCTAAACACCCCTCCCCATCTACACAGCCAACATACCCATCCAAATAAACAACATACCCCCTCCCTAGACAGCCCCCCTCCCAACCTGCACCATGCACACCCCCGCCCTTCTCCATATCCCACCTCCCTTGGATAGCCTGCACTCCCCACCTCTCCCTAGAAAGCCTACACACCACCTCTCCCTAGACTGCCCACACCACCACCCAATCTACACAACCCGCCTTTCCCCCCCACCTAGACAACCCACACCCCACCTCTCTCTGAACACCCGCCCCCCTACCACACCTGGATAGCCCCCTTAGATAATAGACACTCCCTCTCCACAATCACCTCCCAACATGGACACCCCCGGGACCGCCCACAACCTTCCCCACCTCTCCCTGGACAGCCCCCACAACCCTTTCAACCTACGACCTACACTCCCCCTCCTCACCTACACAACCCCCCCCCCCCCAACCTGGACAACACCCTCCCTAGACCCCACCTCTACCTATAAATCCCACCATCTCCATATAATCACGATTCTTAAATTAATTCATGTAATTTAAATTAAAGGGATAGAAATAACTCTACATTTCACCAGTTTTACCATCACAAGGGAATAAAAATAATCAAGCTGAATCATTCCCATCACGAACCATATTTTTATGATTAAAATTAATACATTAAAAAATTATAAATCCATTAAATTTATAAAGGAATCCCAATTTGTTAAAATTAATCCATCGCACCAATGGAATTTATTTACATCATTAAGGAAAATCCCATGATAAGACCCACATGTACTTTTTCTAAAAACAATTGTGGTTTGGGTGGGTATAATTCCATTAACATGTTATATAGAAAATCATATTATCTTATATACTAAATGACCACAAACAACGGTTGATTAATGACCACATGAACCCCCCTTTTAAGCAAAATAAACATAGAAAACAAAAAATATAGATGCATAACATTAAAAAAGGAATCACAAAAAAATAGGTATAGAACAAAAATCATTCTGGATGAAAAATTGATCTATTTGGTGGAAGAAGTCTTTCATCCAAGGGTATAGAGTGGGAGTCCATTTAGGGCTGCATCGTGTGGAGGGGGGCTCGAGGTCGGGTCTGTGTTTTGGGGAAAACACTCCCAATGGATTTTTAGAATCATTGGGAAAATGGGAGGCCATCCCAATTGTTTATTAAAACTGCTGGGATAGTATTTGGTAGTCCTATGTATACCAATGGGTTAATGAAATCATTGTCAAAACCCACCTCAGAATGGCCTATACCAATGGTTTTCTATAACATTTGTTATCGAATTCATTTCTGAATGGTTTTTATACCTTTTGGAAAAATGAATTGGTTTAATTGGAATTCTCACTAGTGATACTTGAAATGAAACCTCTATCTGAGATGTATTAATTCACCATATTCAAGGTTGATAGGTCTTCAATTTCTTTTGTCATCTTCAATTCTGGTCATGAAAATATTTTTATTGATGAACTATACAATAATATATGTAATATGTATCCTCTATTATTCTATAATATTTTTTAACTCATGGTTTTGATTTATAAATCAAAATGTGTTTGTTGTGATAAAAAACTACTAATTAATTGAAAAGGTTATCACTGATGTTGTATATAATGTTTCAACAATATTCCATGTAAATATATTAACTTTACAACCATGTAACATTATTGATTTTAAATAATAAAATATAAATCCAATTATGGAAAATTGTCCTCATTTTACATGATTATATGTTAATGTATATAAGTAAACCGACCATGAAACAAACAGTCCTGAATAATGAAACGGAACCTCTTAACCCATCCATAAGGAAAAGAATAAACTTTCAAAAGTTATTTAAAATCAATTACATGTAAAATTGGTTTTTTAAATATTAATTAATGATACTAATTTGATTATTCATGTCAATAATTTCAAGTGGATAACTCCTTCGAACGTAAGCTAACAGATTCTACTCGAACCTCCATTATTTTTTCGGCTTGCTCTTTCTTTTTTTACCCATATTATGTAATATTTTAAATGTTAAAAATCTTAAATGATGTATAAATATCCATTCATTATTCTATTCTTGGGATATACTTGTATTTAATTTCCTCACTCCTCAATACTTTCACTACTGGAAAAACGGGCTATACCCACGGTTCAAAACCGTGGGTATAGCCCCCAAAACCGTGGGTATAGGCTATACCCACGGTTTTGGGAACCGTGGGCTGGAATGGCGTCGGTATAGGGGTCTTGACCTATACCCACGGTTTGGGGAAACCGTGGGTATAGGTGTGCCACACACCAGCACCATGTTGTACAGCGTGGCAATCACATACCCCACGGTTTGAAAACCGTGGGGAGTTCAATTCTTTTCAAAAAATCGGGTCCATTGAGATTTGAACTCGCTCCTCCCGCGAAGCGCCGAAACCACGCCCCGCCACTAACCAACCGAGCTATTAATACAATCTGTTAATTATACATAGAATTTTATATATATATTAATATATATTAACGCCGCATATTCAAAAAGGGCTATCGCGGGGTTTCGATCCCGCGCCTCACGAAGCGCATCCCAACCGCGCCAGAAGAATGACCAACTACGCTGGGTAACTTAACTATTAGGTTTTCATATATGTTTTTATATATATTAATACTATTTATTTAAATTCAAAAAAAGCATCTGCCGGGATTCGAACCGCGCTTAACACTATAACGGACAGAACGGCGCCTTGAGCAGACCACCCAACCTATATATTTTATCTGAAACATATACATATATCAGGCTATATATATTAATATTCTCTATTAGTATTCAAAAAATGAATCTCGCGTGAATCGAACCGGTGCCTCTTAAATCCATGAATATGACAGCAACCAACCGAACTAACAATTTTATTTGTTAATATATGTACATCTCTTTACTTATATTTATATTATTCATATTAGTCACCGGAAAAAATTTCCCATCCCGCGGAATTTTTTGTTCCCGCCAAAACGCGGGAACAATATACCCACGGTTTTTCAAAACCGTGGGTATAGGTCTATGAAAAAAATACCCCCTATACCCACGGTTTTCAAAAACCGTGGGTATAGGTCTGTAGAACGACACCTTTACCCACGGTTTTTCCAAAACCGTGGGTATAGGTCTTCAAAAAAAACCTATACCCACGGTTTTGCAGAACCGTGGGTATAGGTCCTAATATTATACCTATACCCACGGTTTCCAGAACCGTGGGTATAGGGGGGGTCTATACCCACGGTTTTCTGCAGAACCGTGGGTATAGACCCATTTTCCAGTAGTGATTTCGATAAGAAAACCCATTTTATGTTAACTTTCTGAATTCATACCAAATTTAAAGTGCACTCTACCATATGTTTTAAGCCTCCATTTTTTTTATGAAACAAGTTTTTTATTATGAAAACCATGTTTTATCTCCCATGGTTTAAAATAAATAATTATTCCCTTTTCAATTTAAAATTCTCATTAATATTTTCCTTAAAATTGAACTAAAATGTATTAATTCATAAAAATAAAATACTCTTTTCACATGTTATCACTTCAGTTTTACATCACTTACCATAATATATGCCTATATTTTCTTTATGAATTTCCATGTATACTCTAATTCCTTTATTTTATGGACAGTTGTATGATACAACCATTAATTATGCTTTATGACATGATTATGATACACATTTCTTTCCATGGGTTCCCTTATGTTTATGATTGATTATGTGTGATTCTATATATGGAACACATATTCATGAACATGTTAAGATGGGTGTTCCCATATAACTCTCTAATTATTTGTTTAATCTTGAGTATCACGAGATGTTATGTGAAATGGTCTCGGTGGTTAGCGTTGACTCGTGCTACCATGTGCATTGGTCTTATTGGTTTACCTTGACTTGTGTTCCTCTATGTGAAACGAGCATTGAATCATGCTAAATTCATATTTTATGTTGCTTCCACATTACTATGTATCCATGTTTATATGATCCAATGTTTATATGTCATGATTCTGTATATTCCATGCCTTCTATTTTCATTATTTCATTTCATTTAACAAATGTTCTAATGCTCTATCTTATGCTTATTATCTTACTATGATTTTTAGGTCACCCCTTTGTCTATGTTGACCCCAGGTCATTCTATGTCGATATATACACAAAATAGAAGTAAGGAGAACAATATGAATATTAAATAACTAAAAGTTTTATTTTTTCAGTTTTGTTTACATAGTCTTCAAATACACCACCCATAACAATCCAGTTATTTTATTCTGATGTATAAGTGTCTATAAAATCATGTAATCTTGTGAGTAAGATGATAGGGTCTGTATAGTTGGTATCAGAGGATGGTGTAGTTATTTTTTGATATTTGGAATAGGGACCATTAGTATAAAACATCGGGATGAGACTAAGTATAAGAAAATTCCCCTGAATTTTGGTAAGTATAGAGTAATTGTTTTATCATGAAAATACATCCTTGTCTAGAGACAAATAGTTAGAGATAGTAATGGAGTAGATGCTTCTAGGGGTAAAACCCAAAACCACTACATTGTGATATACTCGAATGAGAACTGATTCATGACAATGGTCCTCGCTGCACTCTTGGTTCGACACTCCTCGGGATATTATTTGGTCAATTCATGATCTTGGTACAAAACATTTTTACGGGAATAAAAAGAGAGTCTATAAGAATACATGTTATGAAATAGATCAATGAAAACATAGATTTAAACCTAAGGAATGACAAGTTAGGATATACATTTTCATTAAAATTTTTTCTATTTATGTTCAAAGTTTCCTTTAAGTTTATTAGATAAGTATCTAATCCCTCTAATTGTGTGTTCTTTTTATTAGTTAATGGTGCAAAATCGGGGAACAAGTACCAAAAATCAATGTGATAGGAAATGTGATGATTTGTATAATGAAATTCATGATATAATAGGAATGGATTATCAAAACATCATGAAATTATGGGCTCAGCTAGCCCATGTTATGAATATTAACTCCAATTCAGTGGAACACCCTCCTCCTACAATGAAAGAGAATGTATCCATAGAAGCATTCACGCAGTAAAGTCCTACCCTGTTTAGTTGATCCTATGACCCGCTCATCATATAATAGTTGATTAACCGCATTGAAAATATATTAAATTTCCTATAGTGCTCATAATAAGAGAATGGTATACTTGAAGTCTATAGTTTTGATGGGGAAGCTGACTTGCGGTGTACACTAATCATACAAATTAATTCCATAGAGGATATTGATTTCATGGATTTTGAGGAATTCAAGAAAATATTTTATCCTAAAAATTTTCCCCAAACCCTCCGTCTCATGATGGAAACAGAGTTTCTAAGAATCTAGAAGATAAAATATGGCACAATTAGGGCATATGAATAAAAACTTAAGTGGTATTCAAGGTAAACCTTTGCAATTTCATGAAAATTTAGAGCAAGGTAGATCACTTATTTAGGAGACTAAATCTGAGTCTACGAAAAGAATTGGTAATTTGAGAATTAGAAAATCATGATAATATATTCCATTGTGCCTTCAAGGATGAAATGGAGATCTAATACTCATAATGGTCTTGTGGGACCAGTGAGAATATCTAAAAAATGTAGTATATTATGGGTGGTTTAGAAAATAATTGTCATGATTGAAATAAAATCTAACATCCCACCTACAAAAATGATGGGAAGATGCATCCTTGGGACCCCGAAATGCATAAAATGTGAAATAATGGGAGATTTGGATAAAAACTACTAAAGGGGTACAAAGATTCCCACTAATGATGAGAAATAATAAGGTCTAGGTAAATTCTCAACTAGTGGTGTAGTGTTAAAACTGCAAGAACATGATAATTATGAATATAATTTCTCTATAGAGAGGGTTGTCGAAGGAAATCAACAACAAACTTCATAGAAACACGGAAAGACATATGATATCACAACTACTGAGGTGGATCCAGACAACGATGTTATCACAGGTACACTAGTTTTTCATTAATCAATAGAAAACTTACTATTATTTTCTTGTTATATGCATTCAATCATTTCTTGAAAATATATAAGAACTATTCTAACATCACCTAAAAATTTCGAGAATAATTTTTTTGTGAGAACTCTAAATGGGGAAATTATTTTGTCCAATGTTTATAACTACTCCCTGATAAATTTTTGTGGATTGAACCTATTATAAATTATTTTCAATATACATTTAGTAAAGTTTGATGTTATCTTTGGAATGGATTGGAAGTCTTTATATAAAGCCAATATCAATTGCCTGGAAGGGGATGTCACTCTTCAAATCGCAAAGTATCCTCCAATTATTTACAAGTGTATAGAATAAGTGGAATCTACTTTACAATAATTGTCTCGTGTGTGGATATTAATATTTTATGAGAAATCATGGATAGCTCCAATAATTTTGATGGATGAGATAATAGTTCTATAAGATATTTTCATTGTGAGGGATTACATATAAGTATTCCATAAATATTTTTCTAATTTTCCACCTAATCGAGTGGTTGAGATATTAATTGAACTTATTCCTACATCTTTTCATATTTCAAAGAGTCCATATAGAATAGATACCATATAAGTGGATGATTTGAGGGAGTAGTTATAGGAGAATCTGGAGAAGGGTTTTATAAACCTAAGTGCTTCACCATGCGGTGTGCCAGTCCTCCAAATTAAGATGAAGGACAGATCAATGAAACATTGTGTTGATTATCATGAGCTTAATAAAATCATTATAAAGAATAATTAAACCCCTTCTAGTATAGATGAATTGGTAAATCATCTTCATGGGGCTAGTTATCTCTCTATGTTGGACCTTCGGTCGAGATATCACCAATTAAAGATAAGGAAAGAAGATATTCGCAAGACTTCCTTTTGAACATGGTATGGACACTAAGAGTTCATAGTAATTCCATTAGGACTTTTTAATGTTATATAATTTTTTTTAGATCTAATGTATATAGACTTTAGAGATTCGTTCAACAAATTTTTGGTAGTATTTTTTAATGATATTCTGATATAATCCAAGAGAAAGGAGGAACCTGGGGATCATTTTAATACTATGCTAAAAACATTTCAAACGGAGAAATTTTATGAAAATTACAGTAAATATGATTTCTATATGGAGAAAGTATCATTATTAGAGGATGTGTTCACCAGCAAATGGGATATCTATGGATTATTCATTGAAAAATAAAATTAATGAGTGTCCAAGGAAAACATCTGTATCGGAGAATGGTAGATTCATTTTTCTATATTGGTATTATCAAAAATTTCTGGAGAAGAATTCATGATTATAAAACCCAATGACAAAGTAAAAATGGGAGGGGTTGAAGCATTTTTGGACTCAAGAATACGAGGAAATCATAAAGGAGCTCAAAAATAGTCTTATCACTATGCCAGTACTCACACTACCAATATGTTGATAACACTTTCTAGTAAATAGTAATGATTTAATTAACTGTTTAGGCTATGAACTAAAACAAAATGATAAATTGATAGAACATACCTCAATATAATTGAAAATCAATGATCAAAACTATCCCACACATGATTTGGTGTTGAAAGCTATGAACATTGAATTAAAAATATGGAAATATTATCACATTGAGAAGATGTGTGAGATATATTATAATCACAGGAGTCTAAAATATATATTAATGCATAAGGATATTAATATTTACTAGAAAAGATATTTATAACTCACCAAGGATTATGACCTCTCAATCCACTACCATCCTAATAAGGCAAATAAGGTGGTGGATTCTCTGTATAGAAAGGATCTTGCCTATTTTTCATCGATGAGAGTTTGAAATGATCCAATTTTCTTATATATTTAGAATATGTACATCATGATCATTATTGGTGGAACATCATCAATACTTTCTAAAAATTTTCTCAACCATCCCTCATGGAGAAAATAAATTGTTCTAAATTAAATGTGGTAGAATTTCTAAAATGTGTGGAAGCAATTAGAAATTGGAAATCCTCAGAGTTCAAGATTGATAAGGAAGGAGTTGTATGATCTGGGTTACGATTATATGTACCATTAGATCCTGAAATAAAGTAGGAAATTTTGAATGATGCACAATACTCAACATTCTTAATTCACCTAGTGATCACAAAGATGTATCAAGATCTTCGAGAAAACCTTTGGTGGGAAAATATTAAGAAGGAAATCGTTGAATATACATCAATATTCTTAGTTTGTTAGCAACTGAAGGATGAGATACAAATGTCTAAGGGGATGATGAAACCACTACCCACACCTACATGGAAGTGGGAGAACATTACCATTGACTTTTTCATTGAACTTATAAGGGCATACTGATGAAACTGTACTCTATGGGTCAATGTAGATAGTCTAACAAAATATCTCACTTCCTCAAAATTCGAGAGGACTTATCATTGGATAAAATTTCATAGATATATATCTATGTGGAATTAAGGCTGCATGGACTACCACTATCTATTGTATCCTATAATCCTCAAAATTAAGACCAATCAGAGAAAATAATTCATAAACTGGAAGACATGATGAGAGCATGTTTTATGGACTACAAATGAAGATGGAACCAATATCTTACTTTAGTCAAATTCTCCTACAAAAATTGTTTCCAATCAAGGATCTAAATGGAACTATATAAATCCAATTATGGGAAAATGTGTAGAACACTGAAATTTTGGGATGAATTTAGTGAGCATAAGCTGGTAGGACCTGAAACGGTTGATGAAACGGTGGTGAGGGTGAAAATCATTAAGTAGCACACCGATAGCACCCAACGTTGAAAAAAGGGTTATCCAGACAATCACTGAAAAGACCCTGAGTTCAAAGTTGGAGACATTGTGTTTCTCCACATATCCCCATAGAAAAAAGGTCATGCTATTTGGGAAAAAATAAAGCTAACTACCTGGTACATCGACACCTTCAAGATTCATGAAAATGTTGGAGTAATGGATTATCAAATAGAACTTCCACCTACTATGTCTAAAGTTTACGATGTCTTCAATGTGTTCCTCATAAAGAAGTACATACTAGATCCTTATCATTTACTATCTTTAGAGGTGGTATAGTTTGGGAATGTTCTTTCTTATTAGGAGCAGCTAGTGAAGATAATGGATCCTTGAGATAATGTTCTATACAACAAGACTACTCACCTGGTCAATGTACTATGGTGAAACCATAAGGACAAAGAGGAATCAATGTAATTGGGGGAATCCAGGAAAGAAATGTACATGCACTTATTTATGGATTAGAATGTAAAATAAAATTTCAAGGAAGAAATTTCATTTTGGGGAAGAATGTAATGAACTAATGTTTTATCAATGTAATTACCTTCTAACAATTATACCTTATTGTATCATTACATTAAGAAACAAAATGGGATATCATGATAATAAATATTACGTGAGAATTAAAAATAATGTATTCACTTCTGTGTCTTGAATTTTGAAAATCTGACATACACGGTTGCATTCTGGGTGAATTTTGGGGTCTGATTAAGTAAACATAATTTTTGTTGAATAGTAACCTACTCTTATGAATATTAACCTAACCTTATGAATAGTAATATGACCATTATCAATATTAAATCATCCAAAAGAATTTTAACCTTTCCCTTGAGTGTATAAATAAAATTTATGCATCTAATAAGTGATAATATGACAATAGTAAAAGTATTGGTATTTTTGTAAGTCACAAATAATTAATTAATTTAAATGAAAATATATGTTCCTAAAATTTGTTCATAAATTTAATATTTTTTGTCTTGTAGTTTGATGATAATTTTATGAACATTATGTAACTTTTTAGCGCATTATAAAATTAGTTATACTTCAAAAATATGTATCTTCAAGAAAATTATGATTTTAATTAAATATTAAATTATTAATATATAGAAAATTTTTGTCTAAACAATTATCTCATTTTTTGATTCTACACATCAAAAAACGTTTAGGGTGAATTTTTGAGTTTTTTCTAAAATACATAAATTTTTTGTCAATAGTAAAATACCGTAATTTACCGTATGTTTACATTATAAGTTAAATGAACTATTCCTAGAATCGACACTGATGTAAGAACCCTTGGTTCATCGTTACATGAAAATACTACTATTTTTGGTCATCTAATCAACAATATTTCACGGATTATGAAAAATTAATAATTTAATGATTAAAATGATGAGAAAACCCTCCTCCCCTCCCATATTAAGAGAACCCACACTCCCCTATTCGATTTACTCCCCTCAAGACTTGTAACTTTACGAAATTCAACTCATATCTCTCCCAAAGCTCCTTACCCAAGTCCATCATCCCTTGGTCTCCTCAAAAGACCAAATCCCCTCACCTTTGGTGGATCTCAATGAAGATTAATCCAAGAGGTAAATTCCTCTTTTCAATTAATTTACATTTTTTCATGTTCCTTCATTTTCTTTTCGATCATCACAACTCATCATTAAAATATAATGAAAGCTAAACTACCATACATGTACTGATATCATTTTATGATAATGTAATAATTTATTATCATCTCTCTTTTGCCCATCTTTTATACAAGAAATGAAAACAACATTTGAGATGTTTTAATTCATCACATTCAAGGATAAAAAGTTTTCAATTTCCAATAATATCTTCAATTTTGGTAATTAAACCATTTTTATGATTATAAGAAAAATAATATAAATAATATTTCTCATATAAGGTACTAATATCTTTTTTCACACATGGTTTTGATAAATAAATCAATATGTGTTTGTTAGGATCAAAAAACTACCAATTAACCCAAATGGGTATAAGTAAAATTTGATATAATGATTCAACATCACTCTAAGTAACCAAATTATATTTACAAAAATGTAATCATTTGGATGTTAAAAAACAAAATATAACTCTAATTATAGAAAACCATTCACATTTTACATGATAATTCTTTCATGTATATATGTAAACTGACTGTGAAACAAACGGACCTGAATAATGAAATCGAACCTCTTAACCCAAAAAAATATCAATGAATGAATATAAAAAGGTTATACTAAGTCATTGTAATGATAAATAGGTTCTAGAATTTTTAATTAATTTACCTAATTTTATGATTCATGTCATTAATATCAAGTGGATAACACCTTTGGGATTACGGTAAGGGATTCTACCTAAACCCGCATTATTTCTTTTGGGTTACTATACCCTTGTTTTACTCAAATTAAGTTATTTGTTCTTTTTAAGAACATACTATAAATCTTTTGTCAAGATCCATTAATTATTCTCTTTTAGGGATGTATATGTTTTTAATTGGTTCCATCCTCAATACTTCTTGATAATCCAACCCATTTTAAGAGAACTTTGCGAATTCATAAATAATTTCAAGTGCACTCTACCATATGTTTTAATCCATAATTTTTTTTATAAAACCTGTTTTTTTATAACAAAAATATCCTTGTAGAACTTTTTGGTTTATATAAAATATTATTCTATTTTCAATATTAAATGCTCGTTGTATTTTCCTTAAAATTTCACTAAAATGATTCAATTCTAAATATTCATAAAGGATCTTTTTACCTATTATCACTTATGTTTGACGTCACGTAAAATTATATGTTTCCATTCTACCTTATTAATTTATATTTACATTCTAATTACTTTATTTTATTGACAATTTCTTGATAAACTAATTCATTTTGGTTTATGACATGATTGTGATACCCTTTCCTTTCTAGGGGTTTCCTTATTTTTAAGATTGATTATGTCGGATTATATATGTTGAAACATATGTATGAGAATGTTATGATGGGTTAACCAAGATAGTGATCCAATTCATTGGTTAATGTTGAGTCTAATGAGACATTATGTTCAATGGTCTTGGCGGTAAGCCTTAACTTGTGCTACATTGTGTAATAGCCTGGGTGGTTAATCCCAACTTGTTCTCCTCTATGTACAATGATCCTTGAATAAAGCTAAAGTAATGTTTTATGTTTCATACACGTTAATATAAACCCATGTTCATATGATCCCGTGATTATAATCTATTATATCTTATGTTACATGCCTTTTATTTTCATTTGGTCATTCCTTCTAACTCATGCGCTAAAGATCTATTAATATACTTATTCCCTTATTAGGATATTTAGATCACCCCTTTGCTCATGTTATCCCAAAGTTATCATAATAAATTTTATGATAATAATGTAATTTAGGATCTCAATATGATGATTAAATAAAGGAATGCATAATGTTTTCAGTTTTATGTACCTAGTCTTCAAATAAACTAGACTTCATGATACTTGGTTTGTTTGACAATGTATTATTATTCATAAAATCATGTAATTTTTTGTTTAAAAATATAGGGTAGCTATATATATAACCCAATCCTTGTTTCCAGGATTTTTATGATCCACTAAATAAGAGTTATGGGTGTTAACTACTCTATAAGATGATCTAGTTCCTATGGATCATTCTTAATTCTTCTCTAAATGAAAGATTAAAAAAATGGCGATCGTGGTTGTTTTTTAATCTAATATAATTTATAGTAGGAGTAAAATGACCTTGTTTGAGTTAGGTTTCCCTGTACATTGGTTATAAACCATGAAAAACCCTGTGTTATTTTTAAATCCATAAAGTTGAATATCTATTTTATATCAGTTTGTGCTTCTAAAATTCCATATTGGGTTGTTTATTTTTGTTTAAATGGGGTTTTTAAAATAATTTATGAACAATTCCATGTGAATACATTAATAATTTATTTATTCTAAAATTTATTTTAAATCATGTTATTGGTAAATAATCACTTTTGAAAAATATTTTGATGGGAATTTTTTTAATGTCATTTTTCAATGAAAATGAGTGGTAATAATTCTATTATGAAAATATTTTATGGAATGTGATTTTGACTTTTGTATTTTTTAAAATTAAACATGGAAATATTTGGGAATCTTGGGAATGGAAATAATAAAACTAATTATATGGAATACTAATAGGAATTTTATAAAGGTGGTCCTAAGGCTGTGGTAGTAAATTAAGAAGCCTGATACTGATAGACAACTGACAGGGCATGGTATTATTATGATTCACCTTCCAACTAAGTTTTATTTTTTTCCAAGTTATTTATTCCCAGAGGATAGAGCCTGATATTTTTCCTTCATTAGGGTTTCACATTTTTATAATGTTTTATATAAAAAAATATTTATCTTATTACTTTTTTCCAGTGGATGTGGCCCTCCTAAACCAAATTGTAGTCTCTTTATTACCTTTTTATACAATGATTAACATAGTTAATTGTTTATATAAATAATTTTCGAATTTTAACATGTCTCTCTTTGACTGGATTGTACTATCGTGATTAAATTTTAGTTTCATTTCTTATATTCTCAACATGTTTTCTTTGGGATATTGTTATTTTCTATCACTTCCATCTATATATCATTATCAGTTATATTTATATACATATTGTTTTGATTATGGAATTATTTATGATGAAAATAAAAGATGTTTTTAGCAAATATGTAATATATTTGTTAATTGTGTATGTTTTTTAGATACAACTTATGGTTTCTTGGTGATATAAATTTTATAGATACATTGGTGGAATTATAATCAACATTAATTATCACACACTTATATTTCTATATGAATTTTGTAGACCTATTTATGCTAAAATCAAATAAGAATGTTTTCAAGTTGTTTGGAGATTTCTCATGCTTTCTATCACAATTAGAGATATTTGGGACTTTGGTGATGGATTATCACATTAATTCATAGACTTCATCTTGTCTTGTTCTTCTTTTATGTACATCCATTTTTATCCTGGACTTGTGTGTCCCATGGATGTGTACATTGGATATAAAATGTAATCTGATATTTTATGATAATTTCATTCTTCATGATACTTTTTAGATATTTTTTTGATCAAACCCTTATGGGAGGACATCATTGGTGATGCAAATGGTTGACCCTGGTTGGATTTTTACAACCCTTTCCTAGAATTAATCCCTTATCCACAAGTATAAAAATTTAATTTACATGCCCAATAACTTCCAATAATTAAAAATGTAATTTTCATGGTCTATTTTTAATAATTAGAATATTTCAATTTTTTAATTGGGTATTAAAAAAACCGTTAAAATAATTCTTTTATTGAAAGCACAAAAACCCCTATTGGGGGTTAAATTATTCGTACAATATCAATTTATAAATGTCAAAAAACTTTTTAATTGAATTCTTAAAAAAAACAACTTCTACTAAAAAAATTTAAGAGAGACCATATGAATCAAATTAATATTAGTGAAAACCATTTTTTCTTTCAAAATAGTTCTAGAAAATCCTACTACTACAATTTAATAAAATCATCAATTTAAATAATAAATAAATTGTGATTCTTATAATATGAAACTAATGAATGTCTAAACCTAACTGAAGTCATTTTAAAATGATTTATAACTTCAAATAATGCGTAATCAGAACCCAGTAGATAATTATCACACAATAAAAATAAAATATTATAAGCTTCCAGGTCAAACCCTTACCTTATGGTTTATCCAAGGATGATAAAATCACGAGGATAAGGGAAAACAAGAATGTTATTTTGGGAATGAAATGAATAGATTAAGGGATACATAATCTCAATTAACCACCATCAACATATTAAGGAATCACAAAGATTCAGAATGGGATAAGATAAAAATTGAAGAGAAGTAGTTCTAAGGTACATGAGAGTATATAATGGTATGATAGATGGGTTTAAAAGATTGAAAAAATTTATGTTTATAAACCTAATGTCAATATTATAATATCATGGGTGAGTTACATGTTGTGGCTATATGATTTGGTAAATTGTGAACTAACCATGGACCTCTACATGACCCACCTAGGAGATACACAGTTTGATAAACCATGTTACAAACATGAAATATTCATTTGATAAAAAATTTATCTCATTCAAGTTGTTCAATAGATAGGTAAAATTGGATGGAATTTATTCCCTAGGGTGTGGATTTGGTTGTTATTATGTGTGTCTTGTATTATCCCTGATAAATAGATAATAATTTCTAAAATATTTTTTTGTGTGTTTTATGAACGCTATAAATCAGCATAGGTAAATATATCTATTTGCAATGATAAAAAATTGCACTTAATGTGGGCATTTATTAGTAAATATTTTATTAAATTAGTTTTTAATTTATTATAACCTTTTTAGCATTGATCAAAATGAATTAAAGTTTAATTTAACAAAAACATAGATGCCTTTTTAGTGCTAATAAATTCAATTTATATCACTAATAATGACCTTATCTGTAGTGTTTACATTTCCTTTCATTTTTCCCATCTCATCATCATTAACCTAAGTTATAGAAACCCTTCTCCATTCCCTATATGAGTATTTTTTATTATATATTCTCACTCAACTATCTTCCTCACTATTATTAGTACTCAAAATCATCCTGTATCATCACCCCTCAAATTCAATGGTCAGCATTCTTGATTATCACAATATTTTTTATATTATTGTGTATAAAAACATATTTTATTTATTTTATTTATTATTATTAAATAAAAAATAAGTGTCATATAATTATTGATAATAATTAACTATCATTATATGTTTTCATGTGGATACCCCCTGTGTATTTTATTCAAATACTCATTTTTTCTGATTTTGAAAAGTATATATTGAAAAAAATATATTTTATTTTTAAATATCAGAAAACTTCATCAGAAGCCTATTTTATTAAATTATATATGTTATTTCTGATGACATGATTGAAATTACATGTAAAAACACTTATATAAATTTTATGTTATGAGATGATTTTTTCTATTAGTGTTATATGTACTATTGATGTACTTTTTCATTATATATTCAAGAAGTTATGTTTAATTTTTTTGAATAAATAAACAAGAAAAATAAATCATAATTTTTGGTATAATTTTTTAAAATAAATCTATAAAGAGTGGTATATTATCAACCAAATATATAACATACATAACTTATTAGTTTTCCAAATTTACATAATTCCCTCCTCAAAATAAAAATAAAATAGTTGTTACTTCATGATAATATGAAAAAACAATTCACGTACTAGCAATTTATAATTTTTCAATATGATTCAAAATATATTGTTTTGCCATGATTTCGCTATATTTTTTTAATGAAGTACATTAATTAGGTATAATATGTATTATTTCTCTTGTTTTCTTTTAATTTACCCATAATCTGTTTTAAGATGATATAAAATTAATGATGTTATTTATTATATTTCTATATTTATTACTTTATATTTTATTAATTTATACACTATGGTCTTGTGTTATCCATTATGATAAATTTATATATAATCATTTATTTATTTAATAATGTTGAACAAATTTTTATATCAATATTATTAATATAATTTTAATTTATATGAACATAATAAGATAAATTTAGATAAAATAATTAATGATATATAATCACATATAGATAAAAACATGGTTATGTGAATTGAATTCATTAATATTGAAATAAATAATTCAAATAGAACTTCTAAAATTTTGTATCCATATTTTCATTTATTTTACTCCTATATAATTTTTATAAATTATAATGAAGAAGATTTTTGTTTATAAAATCGATATGAATTACAAATTATTTATTAGAAATGGGAATAAGTAAGGATATTTATTTGGTGTAAAATAAATACCTGTTATTTTTTGTATCAAAGTTCCAAAAGTAGTAATTTAGGAAATTGAAATAATATTCAATGGTACATATGGTAGTAATTATCCTTGTAAATGTTTCATGAAATTTAATTATAAGAGGAATAAATTTTGGCTATTATATATGTTTTATTAGAAATATTGTCTCTAGAATTTGATTCAAGGGATCCTTTACAGCCTTTATGACTATTCCTAATGCATATTGGGATGAAGATATATTAATTTATGTAATGATAATTAGTATATACATTTTAATGTATTATATCTTCTAGATCATTTATATATATGAAATCTACCGATTTTGGTGTTTGAGGGAATTTAGGGGTGTTTTGAAGTTGAAGGACAAAGTATAGAGTTTTTTTGGAGGAAAAGTGGTGTTTTGGAGGTTAGTGGTAGATTTTAATGGTATATCCTGATGGAATATTGTGTCAACTGATCCTGGTTATATATATTGGTTTAGGATCTTGATCTTAGATTCTGATAGTATATCATGATGGTATATTCAGAAAGTAGATGCTAGAAGTGTATTCTGGTGACATTGATGATAGAACCTGGGAGAACATCTTGACAGTTGATCATGATTGTAGATCTGAATGTTAGATCTTGAGGGTACATCTTGATAGTATATCCTAATATTATATCGTGGTGGTAGATTTTAATTGTAGCAAACATAGTCTGGTAGTAGATATTGGCAGTAGATGCGGGAAGGTAATCCTCGTAGTAGATCTGGTTTTTCTATAATTTCTTATTTTCCCCTTTTGACATATTTTGTGATGAGAAACAGTTTTCAATCCATAATTAATAAAATTAAAATATTATATAAGGAGGATAACTATAACCATAATTTTCTATAATTATAGATCCATTTTAATATATATAACGTGTGGATTTCATGAGGTATTCTTTTAATGGTCAATTAAAACCATATCTAAACCATTTGGTTTCAGATCTATCCATTCTAAAATAAAGATCTTTTATTTTTTCTTTTGGGAATTGTTAAATTAATATCATTCATTTATTCTGGTACAACATCTTCAACGTGAGTTCATCCCCTATTTTTCCATCAAATTGTGAAACTCTATTTATTTTAGGAATTGGATTCCTTCCTTTACCATTATTTGTGACATGTTTTATGGGTTCATGCTTTTGTTATATTTATTTTAATATCATATAACCTAGATTAATATATATAATACATTATTTTATTAATCATATTGGATGGGGAATTTTTCAAAATATTATATAAGTTTCTAATATTATGGTATTTATTTTATCCTTCATTGTTGTCTTATTAAAAATCGTGGAAATTTGCATCCTATGTTTGTGTTGTTTTGATATATGTTTTGAATCATTATTGGGTGATTGTTATAATGTGACCATGATTAAATGGTTATACCCTTATACTAGGCTAATTATTCATTTCAACTACATTTATATGTCCTGGGTGAAAATTAACCAAAAATGAAGATGTGGAAGTAATGAAAAAACCCTTTTATAAACTATAATAACTTATGTGATTATTTGAATGTGTGTTGTGGAATGTGAGAATGTGTGATGTTTTGATGTGGTACTTGGGTATAATATTTGGTGTAAACCTGACATGGGTCATTTGTTTAGAAATTGGTCATGATATGGAAGTTTTGATGAGGAGGTGGTTTTGTCTAGGATGGGGGTTTTCATGGCTTCCTAGAAAGGGGATAATCAAATATCTATTATTGTGATGTTTTTTTATAGATTCTTGAGTAGTAATAGAATTGAATAAATGATAACTATTTGAAATGAGAATGGTTAAAAATGAATAAATTATGGACTATGGGGTTTAAATGGGTAATTAATGAATAAATTGGCCTAGAATATAAATGAGTAGGCCACGTAAATGGGTTTTGGTTGGTAAATTGTAAATATATCATGTGGTTTAATTTAAAATTGTGGTTCATGGTTTGTATATTATTTATGGTGTAGTTCATTTAGTGGAGGTTGTGGTACTAGGTAACATTATGGGCTAGCTGGTTTCCACTTTTTCTCATGAACCCATTAGTTGGGCTTGTATGTATAGATATTATAAAGATTTTTAATTCATTGGGATTGATATATGAACCCCACCCACATCAATCACTATGTGATAAACCCCAATATATATATGTGTGTATAGGGAAGTTTTTTCCAGTAACCTAGTGGTCAGGATTGATAGTTGGCTACCCCCTCTTTCTCAGTCTCTTTTTTGGGAGAGGTTTTTATTTGTGGGGATTGATAACCATAAGATAAAAGTGAAATAGTGGTGATGCGGTGTGATTCCATAGTGTTAGTGAGTGGTATGTGAGATGATTATATAGATTTTGGTTTGGTATTTTCATCATAATAGGAGGGAAGGAGCTTGATTTCTTTCATGTTCAAGATACCCAACTACATTCGTAGATGTTGTGGCTGAGATGTGAGGTGATGGAACAGGTGTCATTGAGTGAGGTGTGATGTTATGACCCTGCTGTATATGTGAATTATGTGGTGTGAATTTTCCCTTCAGAGGCGTAATGGTGTAGTGGTTTGATATGTGGAAGATATGGGAGCATGGGGAAATTCAACATTGGGGTTTGAGAGAAGGAAATCAATGGGAAAGTGGTTAGGTATAAACTTTATCAATATACATATTATTATTTTATTTTAGTTGGATGAATTATTTGGTGAGAGTGTCTTGGTGATGAGGTATTTAGATAGTTGACATGATTAGGTTTTGTTTGGTTATTCCATTTTCTCATGGATGCATTAATTTTCATATTTTTCATGTGTTTGAGAGATTTTGGACACCCAACATTGTATACTTACTGAACCTACCTATATAAACTGATTTCTATGTTTCTAAGGGACCTAATCAATTGGAAATTACTTCTTAGACCCTTTTACAATTTTTGTGTTAGAGTATTATCATTTATTTTGGTACAGTATTTAATGGATTTTAACTATACCAGTTTAATTTAAACATGAAATATGGGATGATTTGGGATCATTTATATTATGTAATGGGGTTTCTTGCAGTTGATTCATCGTATATACTGATCTTGTTTTCTTATAGAGGGAAATTCCTCCCACATTATGATATTTTTAAACCCTTAGTTATAGTTTCCATCCTAGGTCCTAGTAGAGGGGAGGCTTGGGGTTATCCTCTCAATTTCTTCATTACTAGTACATGAGGGGTACCTTTGAACAGAGGGTTCATGAAGGATTAGTATCAGAAACTGATGGTTTCTAGATATTTGGACCTTTGATTTAAGAATACTTTAGATTACCTTGGTTGTTATGGAAATAGATTCAGTTGGACTTGGTGCCTAATAGAGTCTTTAGATACTGGATCTGGAATTGGATTTTAGCCCCCCCCCAAATATCAAGTTCATTAACATTGATATTACAGAAAAACCAAGTGAAGCGGGACTATTTTCATGGTAGAGACATCGGAGAAGAACATGTTTCATGATAACTTGTGTTCTTGTCTATTTTGGATGGTTTTGAACAGGATAATCTAATCCTTCAGGGGAGGGTTGATCTTGATTTGGAGGAGGATCAATGAGAGATGACATTGCATACCTTCCAACAAAATTCATTGGGGAAGTATGGAGGTATTGATTCTTTGGTGAAGAAACAGTGTCAGGTAAAGTAAATAGATATTAAATTCAGTTTGATATGTTTCCATATGGAGTAATGGGTCCAAATTTTAGTTAGTCATATTTTGGGAGATGTGTGTTTTTAGTGGAAGTTGTACCTTGGGGAGTGGAATTTAGAAGATTTTTCATTGTATAACATTTAGAATGAGTTCCGGTTAGAGTCTCATTCATCAAACATGATAGTGATAAAGAGAAAATATCTACTCTCTATTCAACGAAGAATCATTTTCGTGAGATATCTTGTGATAAAGCTCAATGATATGTTGCACTTTTCCCCCGTGCATTTTTTAATAAGGGTCCCATGCTCATCATCTGGAGGAGGTAATATATCCTTCTATACATTATGCAGTGACTCTATTTATATTTCCAATCAACATTGTGGTTTATAATAAGTTATAGGTGATATATGAAATGAACATAAAAGGATGTTTTCCAATATAGTGGTCCCATCTGGGTTATTCAAGAGTCATAGTTTCTAGAAGCTTGTTTCAGCCACCAAGAGATTCATGCTTTTGGCTAGCAGGGAGTCAACCACATCAGCTTCCTTTCTGGTCTTTTATGGTCAGTGGTTTTCATGATAATACAGTGTATTATAGATATTTTTTGTCCATGAGATTCATGCTAAACATCATAATCATTTCCAATGATCATTTAATCTCATTTTGATGGGCATATTAAGGTTAAACATCAACCTCTACAATAGTGTCTCGCAAGGCCATTTCCGCTAATTGAGCGGCAGTATTATGCTCCCTCTAAATCAGATTAGGCTAGTATAGGTCAGTCTCATGATGTTCTTTATGTTTAGGGGCCTCGACCTGAGTTTTTTCATAGAAGTTCATGTTAGCGAAGCGCTAAAGGATCATAATCTGGTTAGTTGAATTTATCCGACATAGAAACACAAGAGGGACAAAAGATCATTAGAAGTGTGATCATTTTGTTAATATCCCAATTTATTTGATTGTTTTAATATTCATACATCTTTATTTACACCCTCTCAAGTTTATTATCTAATTATAAACAAATAAAGTATTCTCTTTCCCTTCATGTTGACTATGCCTATTGGAGTCTTGATTTGTTTGTTTGATGTGTTCCAGGCATGAGTATAGATGATGGGGCAACATAAATCTCATGATTATCTATTTATGCTTTATATTAATCCATAAAATGTATTTCATGGACTCTAATGGCTAAATTATATGTGATTTATTATCAATTTTCTCTAGAGTATAGTCTTTTTCTAAGATATGTATGGTCAGGATGCAGTTTTCTTTGGTGAGTGGAGTTTTCATGTGGGCAGTAGACACCTAGAGCCCCTTATTTCAGGGATGGCTAGGTTCTCAATGGAATTAGTTGGAATTGGTAAAGAGGAGTCTCTTAGTGTTTTTAGGGGTGTTTTTAGTTATTTTTGAAAAAGAGTTTGTGATACCATCCCCTTAATGTGATATCGATCCTAGGATAGACTTATATCTTGGTTCTTCTTTGATTACAATGACTTCTTATAGGATAAAACCCTATAAGTTGTGTAATATTAGGATTTATATAGATTATATGATGCATATTGATTTTATATTTCCAAATGTGTAACCATGGGGTACTATGGTGTTATTTACTAAAAACGAGGATGGTGTTATAAGATTATTCATAGATTGACAATGGTTGAACAAGGTGACTATCAAGAATCACAGTCCTCTTTTAATGATCCATGAAATTTTTTACCATTTTAGTGGAGCATTATATTTTCCGAAAATTAATATGTGGTATGGATATCACTAGCTGAGGTTAAAGGAAGATGATATCCCAAAAATTGCCTTCAGATGTGGGTTTGTGCAATTTGAGTCTGTTTTCATTGTGTTCAGTGTCAAGAACATGGAAATTATATTTAGGGGGGACATTAACTCTATTTTCTATGAATTTATAGGCCAATTTTTAGTATTTCTCATTTAAGTTGTATTTATTTACTTAGAGAGAGGATGACCATATGGAGTGTCTAGGATCCATCTATCATGTTATTAAATTGCACTAGAGCTATGTAAAGATATCATAGTGTATGTTTTGGTCATGATAGGTTCATTTCCTTTATCACATCATCTCTCAGCTAAGTGTGACCATTTACCTTATGAAGGTGGAGGTTGTCATTTATTAGAAAGAAAACAATAATGTTGCTAATGCCCATAGATTATAGGTTCTTATAGGATATTATCATGGGTTTGTGTTTGATTTTACACATATTGTATCCTCATTGAATTTTTTTACTAGGAAATACCAATATTTTATCTAGACTGATAAGTGTTAGGTAACGTTTGACAATATGAAGTGGAAGTCAGTCGGTTCTCCATCCCTCCATTTGCTAATAGTGGTGATGGTGTTTGAGGTGTTTTTTTTGAAGATTACCATTTAGTATTAGGATTTTTTGATGTAATAGAATTCATTAGTCTCATATGGTTATATAAATCTATATAACTATGAGTGTAACTATGAATCCAATGATCTAGAGTGAGATGTGGTTGTTTTTTACTGAATCTATGATGATATGACCTTATTGGGGAGTGATTAATTGTCTTCATAGATCAAATGATTTCGAGGTCTATCTTTTCACAGCATGATATGAATCTGTGATTGTGGATTTAGATATATTTTCATCGGGAGTATGATTTTGAGATTTTTTATACCTCAGGAAAGGGGAATGTCATAAAAATATCTTTGAGATGGATTATATGAAAGGATGTAGTTCATGAATTTTTTGATGCATGTAAAGTGATGGAGGAGTTGGTATACATACACCTGGATACAATGGTGGTTGATGGTGGTGGTTTCTTGTTCATAATATAGCATTGTATTTCTTATGTAGTAGGCAGTGGAGTGTTAGTGAGGATACTATAGTAATAGGTTATGTGTTCTCCTATTAGCCATGGTGATTTCCTAGATGGATGGATAGAGGATGGTCAGAAGTATATGTTGTTTAATGTGAGGATGTATACTCCAGTTGTAACATCCCAAGTAAGTAATGAATAATAGATATTTTTATCTATGTCTATTAATGAACTAGATAGTTCTTTAGAGGCGTAAAATGAAAATAAATCCAATCTTCAGCATGGAATACACTAATATTTTTAAAAGATTGTTTTACTACCTTTTGATGGAAAAACATTTTTAAATCTATCTTTTGAAAATTTTATAAGCTATGTTTGTCAAAATAAACATATTCTTTATGATTGGGACATCAAAATTTACTTTGTGTGAATTTTTGGTATTTTTCTGACAATGTTCATTTTTTAATGAATAGTGAAAAATACTGCATTTTACATCAAAAATGCTTTTTAATCTAATTTATTTATATGATTAGATTATCTTTTGAATTGGTCATAAAGTGTAATCTGAATATATTTTTACCATTTAATCCAATGGTGGACATAGGAATTAATTTCAATTTGAAGTCGGACTTAAACTAATGTCAATCTTTTGATACTTATTGTTTCAAAAAAACACGCTATTTGTCATGACAGCAGGAATTAATTAATAAATTAATTAATGGGACTTATATGTTTTGAATTTTGTAAAATAGTTTTCATTTTTGAATTCGGAATATCAAATATAGCTTAGGGTGAATTTTTGGTATTTTTCTGAAAAACATCAATTTTTGATGAATAGTGTAACCACTAAGTGGTACTTATAAAAGCTGATTTTCCATTTAAATTAAATTTTTCCACCTTTGTGTTTTGAATTTCAAAAATCCGACATAGATGGTTGTCATTAAGAAGTAAAATGTGGTTCAATGAGATTAAAATAATTTTTTGGTGAATAGTAACTTATTAAGTTTTTAATCGCGATTAGTGGTAATTAGTGTAGTTTAAGGTAAAAATAATGTTTTAATAGTATGAGATGAGTTTGAAACATGTACTACCCACATTTGATGTGTAATGGACGACCAATACAAGCCATGGGTAATCTTGGGGATCCCATGGAGCCACATTGGTTGGGAAATGACATAAATAACTTTTTATTTAATGTAAAAGTAAAAATGACACAAACATATTATGTTTTACGAAAACAATTTTTAAATGCGGTTATACAAGTCAGATATTTTACTATAAATAATCATTGTAAGGATAACAATATTTACTAAATCATAGTATTTTTTTATAATTTTTAGACATTAAATAAATAAATGTATTTATGACATCATAATGATGTAGCGATTATCTCATTAATAAAGGATTTAAATAAAATGAAAAGATAATGTAAACTCTATGACCTAAACATGTCCAAAACCTATTGGATGGGTGGATTTAGAACCCTTATCACCTTATCCTATAATTATATCAATGTGGGACCATTTAAATCCGAACCTCATTTTCAAATAAAGTAATATTTCTTTACTTTCCAAGAGTGCCCCTCCTCCCCTCTTATAAAAGGCCCCCACCTCTACCTCCTTCCCCACACATCCAAAGCCTTTGGCTCGACCAAACCCTACCCATTTTGTCTCCCCACTTCCCTCTATTACTCCTTGAAGCCTCACGTTGGGCAGAAGACTTCCCAAGGAAGCCTTTGAGCTCAAATCTAGGAGAGTTACGCGATTTTAAGGTAATGTCTTCACTTGAGTCCTTTTGTTTTATTTTGCTTATCCAACCCCCTAAACTCTTTTTATTCATTTATTTTGTAACAAATCCAGTATATTCAATATACTAGTATGTTTTTATAAGAAGGACTTGAGCTACACTTACACACACATACATCTAATGGTTAAATAACAGACTGTTTCCGTGGATGGTGAATTTATGCCTCCCAAAACGATGATTGTTCAACATTCCTTTAACACCTTAAAAGGTGGCAATTAAGATGTCACTATATTTATATATGATATATAATATGTTTATGTTTTACTTAATCTTCTGTATTTTTCATTTTGGGCATACCTTTATGGTTTCCATTATGGGTAAACGCGATATCTTCATTTAAGGAAGTGCGGATTACCGCCCCCTAAAAGTGATTTGATTCGTTAAATACCATATGTGGGACGTATAAAGGATGGAACTATGATATTATATATGATATTATACTTTAATTATAATATACCTTTATATCATTATGATTCCATTCTATAAAATATGAAATAAGAATGGAAGTAGCGTTCATGCATACGTACAGCTTACCGTCTCCATGAACGGTGCATCTCAATTCTTACCTCTAAATGATTATGTAATATTATAAATGCATGCATGTACAGGATATATATGACATATATGATATCTACATCATGAATACCATTCTGGATATAATGGATACATGAACAACTTGTAATTATAAAGGGTTTATTTTTGACTCAAGTACCAATGATCGTTAAAATGACCGTTATTTACTTAAATAATTACAGTGTTCATGACATGGTAATAAGTGATATAATATGAATAATGAACTTGAAAAAGGTTCTTAAGGAAGTGGAAATTAACTCAAGTTTATTATTCAGGACATTAAGGAACGATCGAATCAAGTCGGACCCGAGGTATGGGACTTCGTCTCAATCTCCTTTCATTGAGGCATATTTTATTTTATACACAACCTTCTTTTATACAGTGTATAAACCCCTTTGACTTTTACGTTTATCCAAAAGGAATATTATTTATACGAAGCGTTTTACAAAACGACAAAAGGGAATTTTTTTGTCATACATATGCGGCGACAACGAATTCTCTGCCGCCGTGACCATTATTTGAGTTTCAGCTTCCTCTACAAGCCATAACATGTTTTTAAAAGAAAAATAAATAACATATTTTACTTTTCATTTATTTTGTTATTGAAAATGGTTTCCATAATGTTTTTATATCAATGTTTTGTATTGATATCTTGTGATTGAATGTTGGATATGTTATGTTTCCTTTATGCATGTTCTTTGTGATACGATTATGTTGAGGTTCTTGGGAATTATTATGAAGACGGGTGGTTCTATGATAAACTAAGGGCGGGTAAGCCCGATATAGCTCTCCAATGCATTGGGTAACGCGAAGGAGTGAAACGTTAAGGTTTATCCGAAGTGATTTAGGTAATATACTGTGATGGGTATTCCAAACGTAACCAAGAGGGTTACTCCCTACATAAGAAGGTTATGAATGCCTCAAGTTACCTTTATGTATTATTATTTCTATGATTTATTCATGATTTGATGAGGTTGGATAATGTGCTTATGTTTTATGGGTAAAGTATGATCTCATTCTTATGTATATATGTACCCATGTTTCCTTTCCATATTTTTATATCCCTTACTGAGCTTTTTATGCTCATCCCAAGTTTTTTGAAATGTTTTTAACAGATCAAGGAAAAGGTACATGATATTATGATAGTGTCAAGGAAGTTTCATGAAAGAATCCATGTTTTATTTTAAATATGTTTCCATTGATGGGAATGAAGAATACTATCTTTATGTAACCTTTTTGTTTATATGTGGAATGTAATGAAAGTTTTATGATCTAATTCTCTAAAACACTTAAACCGAAAAGATCCTCAATGTGTAATCTTGTAATAACTCAAGATTAAGTAAGGTTTAAGGCTGGGGACTTATAGTTGGTATCAAAGGTCGGGTTAGATAACTTTAGGAGTTAGAATTATATTAAATGAATAACAAAAAATATTTTTTTTATGGTCAAATTGAAATGATATAGAATTTGAAGATTACAATGTTGCTTCATCTAAGACATGTTTGTTCAGAATGGTTTTCCGCAGAGGAAACATGGAAGCAGTGCTAGGAAGGCATACAGAAGGAAATAACCTTCCGAATCAGCATCCTGAGATGGTCGGAATTGGAACTGAACAGTTTGTTGCAGTAATGGAATAGTTGACTCAAGCGATAAATTTCGGTGGTATCCATACACGAGATCAGCCAGATCAACCGCAGAGGAACATGTCTGGGGTGGAAAATTTCATGAGGCAACATCCCCCATCATTCAGAGGATCATATGACCCTGTGCTAGCTGAATGGTGGATTAAATCACTGGATAATATTTTCAATGTCATGGGTTGTTCAGACAATCAAAAGTTCTGTCTTTCTATTTACCGTTTGGAGGGTGAAGCAGATCAGTGATGGTCGATGGTTAAAAATATCTTAGACGTTGATGAGATTGATGCTCTCGATTGGGATGAATTCAAAGGTATGTTTCTTGAGAAGTATTTTCCTAAGGCTGTTCGACTTAGGATGGAAAATCAATTCTTGGAATTGAGGTAAGAGGAAGACTCAGTGGCTTCCTATGAAGAAAGGTTCACTCGATTGACAAGGTATGCTCCAAATTTTATCCGAGACCTTGATAGTAAAATCAATCATTTTTACTCATGATTAAAGCCAAAATATCAAAGGGAATTAGCTTCTCGTGAGTTTAAAAGTTATGAAAAACTTATTCGATGTGCTGAGAAGGTGGAAATGGAGTTTGCCGATGACCAATTGTTCTATAACAACCAGTATAAGAAGAGACCGAGGTGTCATGAGAAAGGTAAGAATTCTTCAAAAAAGTATGATGGTAAGAAAACTAAGTTTCCAGTTTGTGATAAATGTGGCAAAAGGCATGCTGGGGAATGTCTTATGAATTCTGGAAAGTGCTACCGATGTGGTAAGATGGGACATAAGGCTCGTTATTGCACTAAAAAAGATCAGGGTGATGGTAAGACCAAATTTGATTTACAGTTAGTGAAATGTTATAAGTGCAATGAGATGGGTCACTATGCAAATGAGTGTCCGACAAAGAGCTTGAGTGATGGGAAGCAGTTAGACTACAAGCAGAAAGGGGTGGTGAAATCCTTTGCAACTACCACTGCAGACGTCGGGCCATCAAATGAAGCTGTATCAGGTACTTTTTTGTTTTTTCAGATTATGCCAGTGTGTTGTTTGATTCGAGGTCTACCCATTCTTTCATCTCTGAAAACTTTTCTAGTAAATTGGGAATAACATCTCAAGAAATGACTCCTGAACTTGTGGTTAAAACACCTGGGGGAAATGTTGAGGCAAAAAAAATTTATAAGAATCTTCCTATCCTTATCTGTGGAAAGAACATACTTGAAAACCTTATTGTTCTACCTCTAGTAGAGTTTGATGTTATCCTGGGTATGGATTGGCTCTCTATTTACCATGCTAAGATTGAATGTAGAGCTGAAGAAGTTTCTTTTTAGAAAGACATTCAGTTTGTGTACAAGAATGAACCCTTACTATTGATAACTTATCAAGAGGCCAAGAAATTGTAAAAGATGGAAATGAATTTTACCTTGCACACATCGTTGAAAATAAAGGAACTGTTCAGATTAATGATGTGCCAGTGGTAAATGAGTATCCTGATGTTTTCCCTGATGAGTTTCCTGGAATAATACCAGATAGAGAAGTTGAGTTTACTGTTGACTTAGTTCCTTATGCTAATCCAATTTCAAAACCCCCTTATCGAATGGCTCAAATTGAACTTTTAGAGTTGAAGGAGCAATTGCAAGATTTATTAGAGAAAGGTTTCATTAGACCTAGCACATCACCATGGGGTGCTCCTGTTGTATTTGTTAAAAAGAAATATGGTTCTATGAGACTTTTCATTGATTATAGAGCCTTGAATAACATCACTGTTAAGAACAAATATCCTTTGCCTCATATCGATGATTTGTTTGATCAGCTCCAGGGAGCTCAGTTTTTTTTCAAAGATTGACCTGAGATCGGGGTCCCATCAGCTGAAGGTAAAGGAAGCAGATATTCCGAAGACCGCATTCCGTACACGATGTGGCCATTATGAATTTGTAGTAATGCCTTTTGGGCTAACCGATTCACCTAATGTATTCATGGACATAATGAATAGAATTTTCCATGAGTTCTTGGATAAGATTATGGTGGTTTTCATTGATGATATTTTGGTGTTTTCTAAAAGTAAAGAGGAGCATGAAAGACATTTAAGGTTTATCGTGAAAACCATAAATGAAATGAAATTATATGGGAAATTCAGCAAGTGTGAGTTTTGGTTGCAACAAATTTCATTCCTTGGTCACATTGTTTGTAAAGATGGGATAACTGTTGATCCTGCAAAAACAAAAGTTGTGGATGATTGGCCAAGAACCACAAATGTAAATGAGATTCGTAGATTCCTTGGTTTGGCAGGCTATTACCCAAGGTTTGTTAGAAATTTTTCACAGTTATCTAGTCCAATGACTAAGCTAACTCGGAAGGGTGTTAAGTTTATCTGGACAAAAGAATGTGATGATTGTTTTCAGGAATTGAAAAGAAGATTGGTGAATGCTCCAGTTTTGGCACTACCTTCCAAGAATGGTGAGTTTGTTATCTACAGTGATGCTTCATTGAAAGGACTTGGTTGCGTGCTAATGCAGAATGATCAGGTAATTGCTTATGCTTCACGAAAGTTGAAAACTCATGAGGTAAATTACCCGACACATGATTTGGAATTAGCTGCTGTTGTTTTTGCTTTAAAAATTTGGAGGCATCATTTGTATGGAGTAAAGTGTGAAATATATACTGATCACAAAAGTTTAAAGTATATATTCACTCAGAAAGAGTTAAACATGAGACAGAGGAGATGGATGGAATTAATCAAGGGTTATGATTGTACAATTCATTACCAACCGGGAAAAGAAAATAAAGTGGCTGATGCTTTGAGTAGAAAAAGTAATGCCTCATTAGCAATGTTGCGTTTGGAACGTGATCCTTTGGTTAAGGATTTGATGAACTTTGGAATAGAAGTTGTTGGTGCAGGAAGTTCTTCTGTTTTGTTTTAGGTATTAGTGAGATCATCTCTATCAGATAGAATCATGCAAGCACAGAAGAAAGACAGTGAGTTGCAGAAAAAGGTAGTGCTGGTTCAGAGAGGTAAGTTGCATGAATTCAACATTGATAGTGATTGCGTTTTGAGATTTGGGAAGATATTGTGTGTGCCTTGGGATTCACAGTTGAAGAGAGAGTTGTTATGTGAAGCTCATAGTTCTTCGTTTTCAGTTTATCCTGGCAGAACTAAGATGTACAGGGATCTTCGGGAGTATTACGGGTGGGATGGAATGAAAAGAGATATTGCTCATTTTACTGTGAAGTGTTTGACATGTCAACAGGTTAAAACAGAGTGGCAGTTACAGAAAGGGATGCTTCAGCCTTTACCAGTTCCAGAGTGGAAATGGGAGAATATATCCATTGACTTTGTTGTGGGATTACTGAAGACATCTCGAGGTAATAATGCAATCTATGTTATTGTTGATTGCTTGACCAAATCTGCTCATTTCCTTGTTATACGAGATAGTTTTTCCCAAGATCAACTTTCCCGTTTGTATCTTAACGAGATTGTCAGGTTACATGGAGTTCCTCTCTCCATTGTGTCCGATCGTGATAACAGGTTCATTTCTAACATTGGGAAAGGCCTTCAGAAGTCGTTGGGTACTGAATTAAATTTTAGTACAGCTTTTCATCCTCAATCAGATGGGCAGTCAGAATGAACAATTCAGACCTTGGAGGATATGCTACGAGCTTGTTCAATGGATTATCAGGGAAGTTGGGACCAACATCTTTCTTTGGATGAATTTTCATATAATAACACTTTTCATTCCAGTATACAGATGGCACCATTTGAGGCGTTATAAGGTAAGCGGTGTCAAACTCTAGCTTTCTGGGATGAAGTGGGTGAAAGGAAGTTGATGGGACCAGAATTGGTAGAAGAGTTGGTAGAAAAAGTTTAGCTGATTCAGAAACACAAGAGAACAGCTCAGGGCAGGCAGAAGAGTTATGCAGATAACTGGAGGAAGGATCTATCTTTTGAGGTAGGTGATCATGTTTTTCTAAAGGTTTATCCATGGAAAAGTGTGATGATATTTGGTAAGAAAGGAAAGCTGAGTCCAAGGTTCATTGAACCATATGAAATTCTGGAGAGAGTTGGATCAGTTGCTTACCGAGTGGCTTTATCTCCAAGTTTATCTCAGGTACAAAATATTTTTCATGTTTCAATGTTAAGGAAGTACATGCCAGATCCATCTCATGTTTTGAGTCCAGAAGTAGTTCAGCTAGAAGAGAACCTATCTTATGAGGAACAACCGGTCCAGATTCATGACCACAAGGAGAAAGAGTTACGGAATATGGTGATTCACCAGGTAATGGTTTTGTGGAAAAACCACATGATTGAAGAGGCAACATGGGAATCTGAAAATGAAATGAGGTATAAGTACCCCCATTTATTCAATAAGTAAATAAATTGCAGGGACATAATTTTCTAAAAGGGGGAAGGATGTAACATCCCATGTAAGTAATGAATAATAGATATTTTTATCTATGTCTATTAATGAACTAGATAGTGATTTAGAGGCTTAAAATGAAAATAAATCCAATCTTAAGCATGGAATACACTAATATTTTTAAAAGATTGTTTTACTGCCTTTTGATAGCAAACAATTTTTAAATCTATCTTTTGACAATTTTATAAGCTATGATTGTCAAAATAAACTTATTCTTTATGATTGGGAAATCAACATTTACTTTGTGTGAATTTTTTGTATTTTTCTGACAATGTTCATTTTTTAATGAATAGTGAAAAATACTGCATTTTACATCAAAAATGATTTTTAATCTAATTTATTTATATGATTAGATTATCTTTTGAATTGGTCATAAAGTGTAATCTGAATATATTTTTACCATTTAATCCAATGGTGGACATTGGAATTAATTTCAATTTGAAGTCGGACTTAAACTAATGTCAATCTTTTGATACTTATTGTTTCAAAAAAACACGCTATTTGTCATGACAGCCGGAATTAATTTATAAATTAATTAATGTGACTTATATGTTTTGAATTTTGTAAAATAGTTTTCATTTTTGAATTCAGAATATCAAATATAGCTTAGGGTGAATTTTTGGTATTTTTCTGATAAACATCAATTTTTGATGAATAGTGAAACCACTAAGTGGTACTTATAAAAGCTGATTTTCCATTTAAATTAAAATTTTCCACCTTTGTGTTTTGAATTTCAAAAATCCGACATAGATGGTTTCCATTAAGAAGTAAAATGTGGTTCAATGAGATTAAAATAATTTTTTGGTGAATAGTAACTTATTAAGTTTTTAATCGCGATTAGTGGTAATTAGTGTAGTTTAAGGAAAAAATAATGTTTTAATAGTATGAGATGAGTTTGAAACATGTACTACCCACATTGGATGTGTAATGGCAGACCAATACAAGCCATGGGTAATCTTGGGGATCCCATGGAGCCACATTGGTTGGGAAATGACATAAATAACTTTTTATTTAATGTAAAAGTAAAAATGACACAAACATAATATGTTTTACGAAAACAATTTTTAAATGCGGTTATACAAGTCAGATATTTTACTATAAATAATCATTGTAAGGATAAAAATAATTACTAAATCATAGTATTTTTTTATAATTTTTAGACATTAAATAAATAAATGTATTTATGACATCATAATGATGTAGCGATTATCTCATTAATAAAGGATTTAAATAAAATGAAAAGATAATGTAAACTCTATGACCTAAACATGTCCAAAACCTATTGGATGGGTGGATTTAGAACCCTTATCACCTTATCCTATAATTATATCAATGTGGGACCATTTAAATCCGAACCTCATTTTCAAATAAAGTAATATTTCTTTACTTTCCAAGAGTGCCCCTCCTCCCATCTTATAAAAGGCCCCCACCTCTACCTCCTTCCCCACACATCCAAAGCCTTTGGCTCGACCAAACCCTACCCATTTTGTCTCTCCACTTCCCTCTCTTACTCCATGAAGCCTCACGTTGGGCAGAAAACTTCCCAAGGAAGCCTTTGAGCTCAAATCTAGGAGAGTTACGCCATTTTAAGGTAATGTCTTCACTTGAGTCCTTTTGTTTTATTTTGCTTATCCAACCCCCTAAACTCTTTTTATTCATTTATTTTGTAACAACTCCAGTATCTTCAATATACTAGGATGTTTTTATAAGAAGTATTTGAGCTACACTTACACACACCTACATCTAATGGTTAAATAACATACTGTTTCCGTGGATGGTGAATTTATGCCTCCCAAAACGATGATTGTTCAACATTCCTTTAACACCTTAAAAGGTGGCAATTAAGATGTCACTATATTTATATATGATATATAATATGTTTATGTTTTCCTTAATCTTCTGTGTTTTTCATTTTGGGCATACCTTTATGGTTTCCATTATGGGTAAACGTGATATCTTCATTTAAGGAAGTGCGGATTACCGCCCCCTAAAAGTGATTTGATTCGTTAAATACCATATGTGGGACATATAAAGGATGGAACTATGATATTATATATGATATTATACTTTAATAATAATATACCTTTATATCATTATGATTCCATTCTATAAAATACGAAATAAGAATGGAAGTAGCGTTCATGCATACGTACAGCTTACCGTCTCCATGAACGGTGCATTTCAATTCTTACCTCTAAATGATTATGTAATATTATAAATGCATGCATGTACTGGATATATATTACATATATGATATCTACATCATGAATACCATTCTGGATATAATGGATAAATGAACAACTTGTAATTATAAAGGGTTTATTTTTTACTCAAGTACCAATGATCGTTAAAATGACAGTTATTAACTTAAATAATTACATAGTGTTCATGACATGGTAATAAGTGATATAAAAGGAATAATGAACTTGAAAAAGGTTCTTAAGCATGTACAAATTAACTCATGATTATTATTCAGGACATTAAAGAACGATCGAGTCAAGTCGGACCCGAGGTATGGGACTTCGTCTCAATCTCCTTTCATTGAGGCATATTTTATTTTATACACAACCTTATTTTATACCGTGTATAAACCCCTTTGACTTTTACGTTTATCCAAAAGGAATCTTATTTATACGAAGCGTTTTACAAAATGACAAAAGGGAATGTTTTTGTCATACGTATACGGTGACAACGACTTCTCCGCCGCCATGACCATTATTTGAGTTTCAGCTTCCTCTACAAGCCATACCTTCTTTTTAAAAGAAAAATAAATAACATGTTTTACTTTTCTTTTCTTTTGGTATTGAAAGTGGTTTTCATAATGTTTTTATATCAATGTGTTGTATTGATATCTTGTGATTGAAAGTTGAAAATGTTATGTTTCCTTTATGCATGTTCTTTGTGATACGTTAAGGTTTCTCCGAAAAGATTTTAGGGAATATACTGTGATGGGTATTCCAAACGTAACCAAGAGGGTTACTCCCTACGTAAGAATGTTATGAATGCCTCAAGTTACCTTTTATGTCATATGATTTCTATGATTTATTAATGATTTGATGAGGTATGTTAAAGTGATTATGGTTTATGGGTAAAGTATGATCTCATTCTTATGTATATATGTACCCATGTTTCCTTTCCATATTTTTATATCCCTTACTGAGATTTTTATGCTCATCGCAAGTTTTTTGAAATGTTTTTCACAAGTCAAAGAAAAGGTACATGATATGATGATAGTGTCAAGGAAGTGTCAAGAAAGAATCCATGTTTTATATTCAATATGTTTCCGTTGATGGAAATGAAGAATACTATCTTTATGTAACCACTTTGATTATATGTGGAATGTAATGAATGTTTTATGATCTAATTATCTAAAACTCTAAACCCGAAAAGATCCTCAATGTGTAATCTTGTAATAACTCAAGATTAAGTAAGGTTTAAGGCTAGGGCCTTATACCAGTAGTGATGCTTGAGGGATTCTTGACTATGATTATTATTCCACTATTATAGGAATGCCTAGGAGTTTCTAATATGTATCTTGGATTGAGGATATAGTTTTTGTGGTATAGGATGAAACTGGTGGTGGTAGAGTTTTTGGCTCTGTGTTTGGTAGGAAAATAGATAAGGGTCAAGCATTGTGTTACTGGTGGTTTTATATAACCCTTGGATGATAATTGGTGGATATGGAATGAAATATTAGTTATCTTTGTCATATTATTACCCCATGCTCTGTTGGGTTTTGATTCTAACTTGGAAAATCATGGATCGATTGACATGATCATCTCAAATCCGATTGATCAACATGTTTTTTAAAGTAGCTTTTTTGGAATGTATATATATGGATGGGTTGGTATGACTTCATGGATTCCTGAGGTCCATCACCTCAAATATGGAGTCTCATTTTAACTCACAACTTTGGTGGGGATTGGATTATTCTTTTAAAACTAATTAATGTCTCAACACTACATTCCACACACATATGGATGGAGAAATAAATAACACTATCTAGGAAGTAGAGGGTATTTTTCATACATGTATCATAGACATTGGAAGGTATTGAGAAAATAATTTTTATTTGATTAATTTTCCCAACAATACCATTTATCACTCTACTATCAGAATGCCCCTATTTTTGGACTTAAATGTGTGGTCATGTCCTTCTAAATTGTTATAGACTAAGGTTAGGGAGTTAGTATTTCTTAATCATGATTTTTTATAAATCATGTCTGAGATATTTCAGTTGTATTGAGATAGGATCAAATATTAAAATTCTAGGTAGAATTCTTATGACGATGCTAAGGGGAGACCTTGGAGTTCGCAGTTTGAGACCACATTTTCTTGAATGTTTGCACGTGACTTAGGTGATGTAGGTTTGGAAAGGGGAGAACACTCTCTCCCTAGTTTTTTAGATAATATATGTGTTATCACACTATAGTGAGGTGGATTTTTAGTGAAAATATTCCCCATGAAATAGATTTATGAAATAATACATATCTCTCATCTCTACCAGTATATTCCCGATGAACCCCATGTCATTGATTGGGGAGATTTTCATATCAAGGATGAAACACTGTTTATGGAGCATCCAATATATATTTAGGTTCATCAAGAGAAGGTACTTATAAGATGAACCATTCCCATGTTTTTTGTGTTTTGGTGGTTTTTTTTCCTAGATAAGAGCACTAGGTATCAAGAGATAAAGATGTATCCCAATTATATTATTTTTTGAGTCATGCTAATATTTTTCTTGAAATATTTTTCCATGATGTGATGTTTTTATCTTTATGTTTTATATGATATTTGATTATTCTTTATTGGTATGATGTGTGATTTAAACATTACTGCAACTGAATTATGGAAAACCTAGATTTTAATCAATATGTGTTATACTATGATACTATTGAAACCATGTTGGTAAGTCAATTCCATATAAAATGAGAATATTATATTAACATGGAAGATTGAGTTTCGTGATTTATTTTCATTGGGAAAAATTGTGAAATGGTTGTGGAGGATTTTGGATTTGATTTTATAGAGGATGAGATTGTAATGTGGTTCTTTTAGCGACACTGTGAATTTTTTTTGGTTGTTGAGTTTTGTTTGGGGTGGCGTTTCATAGGTAATGATATCCTTGAGATGTATCTTGAGTGATGGATGTTTGTAAATTTTCCCTCATTCCTTCTAGGTTAGTTTTTATTATCCAATTCAATAATAGTTTGGGAGGAATATCATTTGATATCTCAGATCATATGAACATTTACATTATGTGAAATATGGTTATTAGGGTGTTTGTTGGAAGCCCATAGGTGTTTGGAGGAATAAGGTAGGTTTTTGGAGCTTTTTTGGATTGAATGTAAAGTGTTTTAGAGCTTGGATGTTGATCATATTATAAGATAGTTATGGAAAATATTAATGGAAGATCTTGGAAGTACACATTGATAGTATATCCGAACGGTATATATTGAACCTATTTCCTTATAGTAGATAATGATAGAAGATCCTAATAGTAAATGATGTATGTAAGTGTTGGTGGTATATTTTGGTAGTAGATATTGATATAATATACGTAAATTAGATCCAACAGGTAAATCAAAATTTTATATCCAGATGTTATATCCTAATGTTTGATGCTTTTGGTTGATTTTGGTGGTAGAAGACACACTCTGGTGGTAGAATCTAGTGGTAGATTCTGGTGGTGGATTTTATTAGTTGAATCTAGCGGCAGATCATGTTGGTAGAACCTAAAGGTAGATATTAGTTGTTGATATTAATGGTACAATATGGAGCAAGATTCTTATAGAATATACCATTTATTCATGGTAGATACATGCAGTATATCTCAGAAATAGATCTCAATTTTCTAGAAATTCTAGTTTTTTTATTTTGATGTCTTTTTTATGACAAATGGATAAATCCTTTATTAATGGAATTAAAATATTTTATAATGGTGGATATTTACAAATTTAATTTATTAAATTTTAATATCCTTTTAATGCTTATATGGCATATATTTTATGAGACATGCCTTTAATGGGAAATTGAAATCATGTCAAAACATACTGGTTTTAGATTTGATCATTCCAAAACAAATATCCTTACTTCTTTCATTCAGACTTTCCATCTCTTAAGAGTATACCTTATAGATTTTTTCACTTGGGGTTGTCTAACTATGTTCCTCTTATTGGTTTGTGGTCTTCCTATTCAAGTTCATTTTTATTTTTTCATCCCGTATATTTGGTGCATCAAAATTTTGAATGATTCTTCATCCAGAATGTGGATTTCTTTATTTATCAACAATTGAATTATGTGTGAGGGGTTAATTCTTCTATTATATTGTGGGAATATATCATACACCACATTAATAATGGTAATAAATTTGATCAATTGAATTTATGTTTAAGTGTAATTTATCAAATTGATTTAAAATCTTTTGATATTGTGATATAATATTTATCATTGTTTATTGTACCACTAAAAATAATGGTTTTTATATCTAATGCTTGTGATATTTTGATATGTTCAAAATATCCTTGTTTTTTGATTATTATGGAAACACATTGTCTAAATGGTTAGCAATTTATTCTCAGCTTATAATTGGATTCACTTATATGTATATATCTTAGGTTATAATTCACCTAAAATAATGATATGAAAGTAATGGAAATCCCATTGATAACTCTAGAAACTTTAATTAAATGATGTGAATAATTGTTGTGGAATTTTTGAATGTGTGGTGTGTGGATGTGGTACATGGTAATAATTTTCTCGGTAACCATGATATGTAGTGTTAATGATGGAATTATGTGTTGATATGGATGTTGTGATGAGAAGTATGTTATCGATACGAAGTAGGCTAGGTGGTCTTATTGTCATGAGAATGATTAGATGTCTATTATTGTGATGTTTTTTGTTATGATAGTTTCTTAAGTAGTAATGTATTTTCATGAATCATACCAATTTGAAATATGAATTTTTAATTAATGAATGGATGGTGGGATCTGTGTTTTAATGGATAATGAGTGAATTAATGTGTGGGAATGTAAAACAAGGGGGTCATTTCAATGGTATTGGGTTTGTGAATGTGCAATATATAAAATGGATTAATTTATAATGGTCGTTCATGGATTGTGGTTGTTGTATGGTTTGGGGAATTTGTACACGGTGGTGAAAATGGTTAATTTTATGGGATGGTTGGTAACCATTTTTGGTCATGGACACATAGGTTAGGCTATTGTGTGTCTCTGTAGTGACCCCGTTACCCAGCGTGCCTCATGAGACATGATATACTTAACATTTCATTAAAACATTTACAAATAATATATCATGTCCCATGACTGCAGAAGATCGCGAGGCTCAGGATTCTGGGAATCTAGCTGCTCTGATAAACTTCATCAGTATATACCATGCCTGAAAATTTTTAAACAAAAACTTAGGGAGAGAAAATATGCCCAGTAAGGGGTTTTAAAACAGTTTTTTAGAAAATCATTTCTCAAAGAAATCCTTTTGAAGAGAATAAAACCCTTTTCTAAAAACAACACATTATCTGTTCTTAAAACATAAAATCCATCATTCTTTGAAAACCACTTGCATAAAGAAGCACGTACATGAAATAAGCTTTAATGTAAACATGACCAGAGAGCGCAACATAAACAATGCATAAGATTCAAACAAGGTTACTTATATTCTAAAAAGAATTCTGTTACTAAGCAGGGAAAACATGCATATCATGGTTCATGAGTAAAATGAAGATCATCTAACAGTTTACCATATGAAAAATAGTTTTTGTCACATAAAGTACATTTTCATGATCATGGGAGCTTTCAACTAGGGGTTGTCCTGTTAGTTGAAATAACCCCTGGTTATCCTTTATCATTACATACAGAGGGAATGCATAATACTGGACTTTGTTAAGACCTCGCGTCATGACCTTAAAACATAACTTTAGTACGGGACAAGGCCAAATGCCAATCTTGTTTCCCATAGTAGCACAAGCCAAGGCTAACCGCCAAGACTGTCGCACATGATATAACAAGCCAAGGCTATTCGCCAAGACCTTGGCACAAGATAGCACATGCAAAGGCTATTCACCAAGACCATCGCACATAACATCTCTTTAGACTCTTGCTTTAACCAATGCATTGGAGCGCTGTATAATTCCGGGCACACCCGTCCATAAACATTTAAGTCCTATACATCCCTCTCATATCGTGACATGGTCATTCATTCATATGGTTTCATACATTCTTATTCAAAACCCTCATTATGCATACATACCCATATCTTGAGATGGATCAAATCTTTATAAAAAGAACTAGGCTTTTGGCTTCGTAATAAGCAGTGATGTAAATAAACTAAATCAACTTACTCTTGTACATGAAAAAATAACTAGAACACTGAACATAAAGGATTGTCATGTAAAATTTCCTCATTTTCATTAAATAAAATGATAAATTCATAGTTCATCTCTTTAAACAAGCAATACTCATTCTTTACAAGTATAAATTTCATTGAGGGTACATAAATTTTCAGGTTAAGATGGTCCACCGGTGCAACATACATGTTGGCTTAGCATCCATTAAAATTATTAGAAACTTATGTGTCTATATATATATATATATATATATATAACCAAGTCCTGACAATAATTAAATAAAAAATGTTTTTTGAAACTGATCTTTTGAAATCACATTCACCTGAACACATATAAATGCTAAAGGGGGGTTCACGCCACACATTTTTACAAAAAGTGCATGAATTGTCAAAACGCTGATAAATGAAAATTTTCAACTGGAAAAGTCATTTTTACATTAAACCAATCCTTAAACTTCATCATATATATAACCATGTATATAAATAGTCTTGGTATCATTCTTGGAGTAATTCTTTTAAAGGGTATATATAATTTTAGTAACTCATCACGTTATACCAAAATGTACTAAAAAATAATAATCATACCCATTCATCATATATTCTAAAAAAAAAGGTGTATGCATTCAAAGGTATTTATATCCATTTAGGTACACATATACATACATAAATATATATATATATAGTCTACCTGAAACTAAAACAAGTAAAACGTTAATATCCTATTACATATATAAAGAAAAGAACCAGTTATCAATTTCAGAATATTCCTTATAAGAAAAAAAATGGATTATAGAAAGATATGGTTTACGGAATTATACATTTTTTATATATATAAAAAAGCGTATATACGTACATATAACCATCGATGTTAAGGGAAAAGAAGAAAAGGGATTTCCATTCACTGTAAAGACCCCGGTTTTGGGACTCCAAACTGAAGCGGACTAGAACATTCCTCAAACTCAAGCATATGTGTATGGAAAATAGTGTATATACGTATAAGTTTACATATAAATATAAATACTTAAGCTAAAAAAACACAACATGACTTGTCCCTTACCTTCGTTCGATTCACAAAACAGGAGAGGTGAAAACAGGTATAAAGAAGTTCTTTACAGCCTTGCATACAAATATATGTATTTATATAAACATATACATATATAGACTGTCAATAAAAAGGATGCGTCAAACTGAAGAAGATTAGAACAAACAACGGATTTCCCTTACCGGTTCAAAGAGGAGGAGATCAAGTGGCGGCGACGAGGTCCCGGAGGTTTCCGAAGGAGGTACTTGGAAACAAAGCCCAAAGGAATAGCCCTTGCTTCGGTGTAACTTATGTTCAAAAAAAACAAGCGTGGAGAGGCGTTGATGGATCCAAGGCTGGGTATTAAAGGTGGTGATGACTTTTGTGGAAAGAAGGAGGCAAGACGTGACTATAGCCGGCCCAGGTGGAGAGAATGAAGCCCTACTCTACTGGTTTGGTGTGTGCGCGAAGAAGAAGAAGAACTGCAGGCGATGGAGATGCGAAAAAAATGGATAGCCAGGATTAGAAGCAGCTGGATCGGACGGCTAGATTCGATGTGGAGAAAAAAAATAACGCGGTTTCGTTTTTTTTAACGCATTAACATATTATATTTATTTATTTTATTTCAACATTTTTATCTTATAAAAAAACCAGTTATTTTATTGTTTTATTAAACCTATTATAAAATCATTATTATTATTATTATAACCTTATTACTAAACTATTATTATCCTAAGTCAAGGGTTATTAATACAACTATATATTAAACTATCAAACCCCTATTTAAAACATAAATTATATTTTTATTTTCCTCTATTTCCTTTATCAAAACATATAATTTAATTTAACTTATCCTTTATTTATTGCTACTTATATAAATTTAAATTTACATGTTAATATCTAAATGTTATTAAAAAGAAGATTATTTAACCCAAATTTTCAAAATAATAAATTTTCATTTTACATTGAAGAAAACATTATTTTATAAAGTATCGTAACTTAATATAATTATGCTAACATGAAAATATATAAATGTATATATATATATTTTTTAGTTTCCTTTATTAGTTAATTACATTAATATTCTTAATTAATGATTATTATTAAATGTAACTATATTTAGTCATACATAAAAGTGTGTTGATATAATTATTATCACCACGAAACACATGAATAGAAGAAACCATAATTTGACGTAGTTTCCAAAATAGATAATAAAGGTCAAATTATAAAAGAAATAATATATCTAATTTATGGTTTGATGAAATATATATAACTCATAAAGTAAAAATCCATAATGTTTAATATAATTAAAAAATAAAAGTATAATTGTTCAATTTAATATGTATAGTGGAAGAAAAACAATAATATTAATTTTCGCCGTTTTGAAACATAAAATAAAATTCTCATTTTGGAAAACAAGAGATAAATTAACTAAATTAACATTGATGTCATTTTGAAACAAAACATTATAATTAATTTTCTGAACCATCCAGGGGTAAGACAACCTATTTCCAATGGTCAAGAACAAAACATACAGGATAGGAGGATCCAATGGTCAAAATAAAATGTTGGATTCTTGGGGAAACCAAAGGTCGAAATTATAGCTGTTTGGGGTTAAACGGTAAGATTAGAGTGCTTATAAAAGGGTCTGGTCTTGGTCTGCTCCTCACTCCAATTGACTGAAGGAAAAAAATGAAGAAATATGGTTCGTGTGATCCCCTTGGTGTTCAGCACGGTTGCAGTGGCTTCGGCCATCCTCATGTTTATTATGATGGACGCTCGAAACCCCTACTGCATTCTTGAGCACTTAGTAGTTTTAAGCAGTCTCCCCATTATTGTAATCGGGTTCTTAGTTGGGATCCTTAGTTAGATTATACATTTGTTCGGTCAGTGGATGTTGTAGCCGAAATGTTACTCATTTGATTAAAATAAGTTTTCATTCATTTGATGCATTTTGTTATTAATTGTTGGTTCACTTGAAACAAAACATGGGTTTTCTTGGGTCGTTACATTACTTCCCCCTTAAAATAATTGCGCCCTCACAATTCTATCATAAAAAGAAAAACTGAAAACCCCATACGTACAACTCTACCGAAATAGTGGATCTGGCTCGGTTAACGGAATATCGAAGTTGGCACACAACTCTTCTATTTCCTTAGTCCAGATCCACCTCGAATAGTACTCCTTGAACTCATGTTCGTGCGTACTGCACCCGGGCTTCCAAAGGGTGGCTCGTGCGATGCAAAGCTCGGAAATGTCCGAGTAGATAAACTCCATCATGACTCTTCTGGCCACATCATGCTCGAGGTAGTTAAGGGGAATGATGCGGTTGAGGAGACTGAGATTCAAGACTTGGAACATGTAGGCTGCACTAAGCTGGCCATCCTGGGCGGCCACGAGGAAACACGCTCTGGCAGAAAAGTTCTGTGCCAGAGTAAAACACTGGAACATGCCCTCAAAGTACATTCCCCTTCGCCTATAGCATGGTAGTTGAGCATCAGTGATAAGGTGAAAGACGTGATCATCCTCTTGACATAACCGAAGAATCTCTGGACTGTATGCTAGAGCGATCAAACGTTGGAAGGACCCTCGCAGGTGGAGAAAGGATGGATAATCAACCATGCATGCCTTGATCAAGATGACTTCTACTAGCTCATCGGGTAGGGATGAGAAGTTAGTTTGACCAGCCATCTGAAAACAATCATCGAAGGGAAACTCTTAACAACATTGATAAGTTGGATACATGAATGGAAACAAAAAAACTTCCATTTATGAAAAATTTTACACGGAAAATTTTGAGTTTACAAGACGTATGCCACAAAGAGCGGAAAAACTTCCTAACTCTTCAAACCACACACAGGATGAACAGACATAACTAAACTCATGGGAACATTTATAACACCACTTGAGTTTAGTGTGGGGGTATGGAGTTTGGAAACACCAGTGTACACTTCTTACCTAAGAGACACACGGGTGGACTCATTTTCCAATGCTCCAAAGTCCATTAACTGGCCCCAGAATCCGTAGTGCAAAATTTGGCACAGGTAAGCTGCTCGGAGGTCTCCCGCAGCAGCTTCTTGAAAAGGGTTATCAGGCATTGTGCCAAATTTCTCAATAGTTGTGAACACCCGGAAGAGTCCTTCATGATACCTTCCCTGACGTGCATAAGAGGGAAATTGGGTCATCATCAATAGGAGATAATCCATCCCAAATCCCCGATGGAGACTAAGCACGCAAGATGAGTTTGACACATCATACAGGTGCTTACACATCATGCGAATTTGGGCATAGTTTAGAAAGTTCTCGCGGCTAGCTAGAGATATAATGTTCTCTAGAGCCTTAGTGGGTAGAGACAGTAGGTCGGTAGGTACATTTTCCTCAGCCATCTGAAAATTATAACATTTTCACTTAGTCAAACATAGTAATACTTTTATACCACCTGGTTTTCCAGAGTTTCCTGAACCCATCCTTTGATACCAACTGTAGCGACCCCGTTACCCAAGGTGTCTCATGAGACATGATATACATAACATTTAATTACAACATTTAAAAATAATATATCATGTCCCATGACTACAGAAGATTGTGAGGCTCAGGATTATGGGAAACTAGCTGCTCTGATAAACTTCATCAGTACATACCATGCCTAAAAAATTTTAAACAAAAACGTAGGGTGAAAAAATATTCCCAGAAAGGGGTTTTAAAACATTTTTTTAGAAAATCCTTTCTCAAAGAAATCCTTTTGAAGAAAATAAAACACTTTGCTAAAAACAAAACATTATCTTTTATTAAAACATGAAATCCATCATTCTTTGAAAACCACTTGCATAAAGAAGCACGCACATGAAATAAGATTTAATGTAAACATGATCAGAGAGCGCAACATAAACAATGCATAAGATTCAAACAAGGTTACTTATATTCTAAAAAGAATTCTGTGACTAAGCAAGGAAAACATGCATATCATGGTTCATGAGTAAAATGCAGATCATCTAACAGTTTACCATATGAAAAACAGTTTTTGTCACATAAAGTACATTTTCATGATCATGGGAGATTTCAACTAGGGGTTGTCCTGTTAGATGAACTAACCCCTGGTTAACCTTTATCATTACATGCAGAGGGAATGCATAATACTGGACTTTTTCAAGACCTCACGTCATGACCTTAAAACATAACTTTAGTACGGGTCAAGGCCAAACGTCAACCCCGTTTCCCATAGTAGCACAAGCCATGTCTAACCGCCAAGATCGTCGCACATGATAGCACAAGCCAATGATATTCGCCAAGATCGTTTCACATGATAGCCCAAGCCAAGGCTATTCGCCAAGACCGTCGCACATAATATCACAAGCCAAGGCTATTCTCCAAGACCATCGCACATAATGTCTCATGAGACTCTTGCTTTACCCAATGCATTGGAGCACTGTATAATTCCGGGCGCACCCGTCCATAAACATTTAAGTCCTATACATCCCTCACATATCTTGACATAGTCATTCATTCATAGGGTTTCATACTTTCTTAATCAAAACCCTCCTTTATGCATACATACCCATATCTTGAGATGGATCATATCGTAAAAAAAAGAACTAGACTTTTGGCTTCGGAATAAGCAGTGATGTAAATAAACTAAATCAACTTACTCTTGTACATGCAAAAATAACTAGAACACTGAACATAAAGGATTGTCATGTAAAATTTCGTCATGTTCATCAAATAAAACCATAAATTCATATTTCATCTCTTTAAACATGAAAAAATCATTCTTTACAAATATAAATTTCATTGAGGGTACATAAATTTTCTGGTTAAGCCGGTCCACCGGTGCAACATACATATTGGCTTATCATCCATTAAAATTATTAGAAATGTATGTGTCTATAAATATATATATATATATATATAAACAAGTCCTAATAATAATTAATTAAAAAAATGGTTTTGGAAACTGAACTTTTGAAAACACATTCACCTGAACACATATAAATTCTTAAGGGGGTTCACGCCACACATTTTTATAAAAAGTTCATGAATTTTCAAAACACTGATAAATGAAAATTTTCAATTGGAAAAGTCATTTTGACATTAAACCAATCCTTAAACTTCATAATATATATAACCATATATATAAATAGTCTTGGTATCATTCTTGGAGTAACTGTTTTACAGGGTATATATAATTTTAGTAACTCATCACGTTATACCAAAATGTATTAAAACATAATAATCATACACATTCATCATGTATTCTGAAAAAAAGGTGTATGCATTCAATGGTATTTATATAAATTTAGGTACTCATATACATACCTAAATATATATATATATATATATATATATAGTCTACCTGAAACTAAAACAAGTAAAACATTTATATCCTTTTCCATATATAATGAAAAGAACTGGTTATCAATTTCAGAATATTCCTTATAAGAAAAAAAATGGATTATAGAAAGATATGGTTTAAGGAATTATACATTATATATATATAGAACGTATATACGTACATATAACCATCTAAGTGATGGGAAATGAAGAAAAGGGATTTCCCTTCACTGTAAAGACCTCGGTTTTGGGACTCCAAACTAAAGAAGACTAGAACATTCCTCAAAATCAAGCATTTTTGTATGGAAAACAGTTTATATACGTATATGTTTATATATAAACATCTACATAAATATAAATACCGAAGGTAAAAAAAACACAACATGGCTTGTCCCATACCTCGTTCGATTCACAAAACAGGAGAGGTGAAAATAGGTATAAAGAAGTTCTTTATGGCCTTGCATAAATATATATGTATTTATATAAACATATACTTATATAGACCGTAAATAAAAAGGTTGCGTCGAACTGAAGAAGATCAGAACAAACAACGGATTTCCCTTACCGGTTTAAAGAGTATGAGAGAAAGAGGTGACGACGAGGTCCTGGTGGTTTCCGAAGGAGGTTTTTGGAAACAAAGCCCGAAGGAACAACCCTTGCTTCAGTGCAACTTCTGTTTAAAAAAAAGCGTGGAGAGGTGTCGATGGATCCGAGGTTGGGTATTAAAGGCGGTGCCAACTTTTGTGGAAATAAGGAGGCAAGACGTGACTACATCCAGCCCAGGTGGAGTGAACGAAGCCCTACTCTACTGGTTTGGTGCGCGCGCGAAGAAGAAGAAGAACCGCAGGCGAGGGAAATGTGAAAAAAAGGACGGCCAGGATTAGAAGCGGCTGGATCGGACGGCTAGATTTGATGTGGAGAAGAAAAATAACGCGGTTTCGTTTTTTTTAATGCATTTACATATTATATTTATTTATTTTATTTCAACGTTTTTATCTTATAAAAAATAGTTATTTTATTGTTTTATTAAACCTATTATAAAATCATTACTATTTTTAATATAACATTATTACTAAACTATTATTATCCTATGTCAAGGGTTATTAATACAACTATATATTAAACTATCATACCCCTATTTAAAACATAAATTATATTTTCATTTTCCACTATTTCCTTTATCAAAACATATAATTTAATTTAACTTATCCTTTATTTATTTCTACTTATATAAATTTAAATTTACATGTTAATATCTAAATGTTATTAAAAAAAAGATTATTTAACCCAAATTTTCAAAATAATAAATTTTCATTTTACGTTGAAGAAACCATAATTTTATAAAGTATCGTAACTTAATATAATTATGGTAACATAAATAAATATATATATATATATATATTAGTTTCCTTTATTAGTTAATTACCTTAATATGTTTAATTAATGATTATTATTAAATGTAACTATATTAAATCATACATAAAAGTGTGTTGATATAATTATTATCACCACGAAACACATGAGTAGAAGAAACCATAATTTGACGTAGTTTCCAAAATAGTTAATAAAGGTAAAATTATAAATGAAATAATATATCTAATTTAAGGTTTGATGCAATATATATAACTCATAAAGTAAAAATCCATAAAGTTTAATATAATTAGAAAATAAAAGTTTAGTTGTTCAAATTAATATGTATAGTAGATGAAAAACAATAATATTAATTTTCGCCATTTTGAAACATAAAATAAAATTCTCAATTTGAAAAACAAGAGAAAAATTAACTAAATTAACATTGATGTCATTTTGAAACAAAACTGTATAATTAATTTTCTGAACCATCCAGGGGTAAGCCATCCTATTTCCAACGGTCAAGAACAGAACTTAGAGGATAGGAGGATCCAACGGTCAAAATAAAATGTTGGATACTTGGGGAAACCAACGGTTGGAATTATATCCGTCTGGGGTTCCACGGTCAGATTAGATTCCATATAAAAGGGTCTATTCTCAAGGTGCTCCCCACTCTAGGTGACTGAAGGAAAAAAAAGAAGAAAGATGGTTCGTGTTACCCCCTTGGTACTGAGCACGGTTGTAGTGGCTTCGGCCATCCTCATGTTTATTATGATGGAAGCTCGAATCCCCTACCGCATTCTCAAGATCTTAGTCGTTTTAAGTGGTCTCCCCATTATTGTAATCAGGTTCTTAGTTGGGATCCTTAGTTAGATTATCTTTTTGTTCAGTTAGTGGATGATGTATCAGAAATGTTACTCATTTGAATAAAAGAATTTTTCATTCATTTGATGTGTTTTGTTATTGATTGTTGGTTCACTTGAAACAAAACATGGTTTTTCTTGGGTCGTTACAGTCTCTCTCTCTCTCTCTCTCTCACACACACACACATATATATATATATATTCATTGGGATTTCTATATTCACCCCACCTTTGTCAAGAAATACATGGTGAAACCCATATATATATGTATGTATGTATTTATATATTCGGTATTTTCCCCACATCCTGACGGTGAGGATGGATGGATGGATCCCCCTCATTCTCTTTTTGACTTCTAGGTGAGGATGATATGTAAGGATTGTGATGGATATAAGTAAAAATTAAATTAGTTGTGTATGATGTGAAGGATTAGCTCTCAGCAGGAAGGATGTGAGATGGTGAGATGTCTTATGATTGGAGTTATTCACGATAGGAGTATGTAAATAAGTTTATGTGAATGATTATGAAAACTTACTACCCTTGATATAATTGTGGATGAGATGTGTTTTTATGTCCCATGTGTCATTGAGTGAGGTTTGATATGATGGACCAAGTGTATATGGGTGATATGTGATTTGATGTTGTCATTCTATGCGGAAATTCAATAGTTTTGTGATATGTGGAAGAGATGTGATTGTCAGGATGTAAGATAGTTGGGTTTTGGGGGAGGAAAATCAATGGTAAAGTGATGAGGGGTACCCTTTATTGATGTGCTTATTACTATGTTTTTATAATTTTATGTTATATATGGTAAACATGGCATGGGTATGAGGATTTTGGATAGTTGATCTAACTAGGTGTTGTTTGATTTTGTGGTTTTATTTTGGTTTTATTGGTAAGATTCTTTCACAAGTTCACAAGAGGAATTAGTTACACTAAAATGTATACATGAATGCTCAAAAAACACATATAAACCGATTCTTAGGTTTCTAGGAGGACTATGTGGTCCACACAATACATTACTATCTTTTATCCTTTTATAGTTTATGTGTCTCTACATTACATTTTTGTTTGGAACTTCTTTTTGGAGACTTTTATTTATATCTGTTTTGTTTACACTTTAATTATATTTTGATATCTGGTTTATTTTTATGGTATAATGAACTAGCATCAATTTTATTCAACATATATCCCAATATTGTTTTATTTTCGAGGGTAATGCATATCATATCAATATATTTATATACCATTGCTGCTTGTCCTTAACTCGGTTCATATTGGAGGTGGGACTCGGTTTGGGTGTCCTGATCTCCAATTCTTTAATCCAAGAATAATAGGTGTACCATTGGAGGGAAAACTCATGAAATACATCAAATTCACATCACATGGAGTCTATTTGTTGGAATAATCTTCTCAATTAGGAATAAATATCTAATGTTCCTCAATGAAAACTATAATAACTACCAGAAGATAGTATTCTAAAGTATTGAAATTTTTGAGGAGATAAATCAATTTTATATAACTTGTACTATTTTTTTATCATTTAATGTTGTTCTATTAAATAATAGTACTCACATTTAGTAGGATTTCATTTCCTGGGCATACTTTCTGAAGTGCCAAGAAATTTTATCAAGGTAATATTTTTTTTCTTGTTAATTATTATTCCATTTAAAAAATTAAGATGTTTAAACATTTATTTTTTGTTCTAGACAAAATTTGGATGTTTTGAATAAAAAATAGAAAAATGTTTTCTTTATCCTCTTCAATGGGGAGGGAACTTCATTCCTCAAATACATAGTGTATAATTGGTCTTTGTGTTCTATATATATTCAATGGATAATTTTATGACTACATAGTTTTATTAAATAAGAGATACAATTAGGGAAGTTCTATACCATATTTTGTTTTTTAAAGGATGTTTATATACCATTTGGTATGATTTTAATGAGGAAAAACATAAAATTATGTTATTCTCATTCACCTATATAAATAAAAAATCTTGATTTCCTATCACCAATCATTGTTCTCTAATCAAATAATTGAATCTATCCTCCACTATCAGAAAAATCAATCAAATTATCTCTTGAAGATGGGTGATGAAGGAAGAGTTTCCAATGGATGAGGTGTGTTTTTGAAAGTCATAATAATTGAATAAAACATAATGAAAATGGAGTGTTAGGTCAGGTAATTTTTATGAGAGGAGACATTATTCTTGAAATTAATGGATTTTTTGTGATGCATATTAGTGAATTAGGTGTTAAAGGGAACTCCCTAATAGTATAATCAGGTGAAATGCTTAGTGGTCTCTCTCTATACATGTATTGAAGTTTTACCCTATCTATTGTAGAAACATGATAATCCTTGGTGTCCAAATTTGTTGTAGGTTATCTCCCTATTCAATTTTCCTTTTTAATAAATCATATCATTCATGTGATTACATAATAAATATATATCAATTCTTTATAGTTTGAATGAGGGGAACATTGAGACTTATATCCAATCCCTGACATACATTAATTGTGTAAATTACATCATCTACTAATCTATTTATTTCTATATTAAAAATATATTTCCATACTTTTTTGTATTATTGTTTTCTCCATCATATTAGACCTCATTGAGTCTTGATGTTTTCTACCATATCAACTCCCCCACCCCTTCAATAAAAAATACAAATTTTTTAATTAGCGAGGAATGCCAAATAGGCGTATAATATTAACATTAACACTGTCCTAAATATATTTGAGAGGTTAAAAATTATGTGAATATTCAATTTTACGATGGTTGTTCCCAATTTACAGTGATATATAATGTACTGAATCTATATAAATTAAAATTCACTAACAAATAGAGTGAAGAAATTTTAAGAGAATTGGTTTATCTATTAATTGATATGTTAAAATATTACAATGAAATTACTTTTTAATCATATAATCACACATGGATGTTATCTTCCAAGGGTATGAGATATAAAATGATACATGGTTATTATAATGGTTTCATATTATTTTGAGTGAAATATATTTTCATAAAATAATTCTCATATATATTATACTTATTAGTATTAAACATCGAATCAACTATATTTAAATTTCTATGAAACATTATAATAATTCCTGGATTTAGATTCATATATATATATGTTATTTTACTTGGATCTAGTTAATGTGACATGAAAAATAAATAATTAAAAATTGGAAGCTTTTATAAACTGTCTATTCTTTTTAAATAAAGTAAATTATTTATAGGTATCCTAGATTTAAAAATGAGAGATGAATCCTCAGTCCGTAAATACTAAAAAATTCAATGATTACAAGGTATATTTAAATCATCCTTCATATTAAATTACCAATAATGTTAGTAAATTTTTATTTACATACATTTTTATACATGATTATAATGTAAATATTTTTTTAATGATTATTTTATAACCAAAATAACCTAGTAATAAAATGAAAATTTACATTGATCTATTAATTAAATATATGATATTGTTATAGTAGATGGGTGTTGTGTTTTATTATTCTTAAATGGAATAAAATTTTGTATTGAGATTCATTTTATTTGTTTTGATAAATTAATTTCCAAAAAATGGAAAAAATTTGGCACATATGATTAAATAATTGTTTTCATTATATAAGTGATGAGGTGGAAACTGAGTCATATTGAAACATTATATAATGAATTTGTTTCTTTTAAATCATTTATTTTTACCTTAATAACATAAATATAAGTAATAGAAAATGTAATTTCATGGATACAGAAAAAAGTTGTCTTTACTTCTCCATTAATAGGTTGTAAAAAATTTGATATGTAAAATAATGTTGTCACAAATATGTCTAGGACTTTTTGAAAAAAAAATCATTATAATGGGTTGGAAAAATATTCATTTTACTATAATTACCTTATTGTTCATATTATAATATTATGAACTTTCTTAACATCATGTATTTTGAGATAAAAATATTGTAAAATTTCCATTTGTTTTTTAATACATGTATAATTCAATAGAAAAATATGATTCAAGGAAATGAGACACATGATTTTCATGGGGATAAGGGAAGAGTTTACACAAATAAAGGATGAGATACAATCTTTTCCTACTTTATCTTCTCAAACTCATTCCACTAAAATGAATTATTAGGTTTAAATATTATTAACTTGTGTAACTATCACTGATGGGTATTCTAAAAATTCCAAATATATTACAAAATGGAATGTCATCATGTGATTTTTATTTGAATAATATTAATTTTATAATGTTATAAAATATTAAATATCTTTTGATATATGTTATTTTTTTTAACATTTCATGAAAAATTACTATTTTTTTTATTAATCAATATCCAGAATAATTATAGACTCAATAAATTGTATATTATTGGAAGAATAAATTTCTCTTATATGAAAACTATATATATTACTCTATCCACAATTTATTGAAATTTTGAAACTATTTTTTAGGCATATAGTTTTTGGTCCTGTAAATTTGAAATTGTTATTTCTTATAGAATGATATATTATGATATTGTAAGGGTATATCAATATACGTACATATATAACCATTTCTTTCACACATAGTTTTTATAACAAACATTGAATATGTTGTACAGTGAGTCAAAAATGAATCCTTCTTGAAGTGTAACATACCCTTGGTAAAATAACACACACCAAAAAGGGGACAATCTATGTGAAATAATTTTAAAAACTCTTTATAGTATTCACCATATCAACACACATTATGTTTAGTACTTGACCTATTATCAATGAAATTAAATTTTATACTAAATATAATTATTTCATAGTCATATTATCTCTTTTACATTCAGAAATGTTCCAAACAAACAATTGGGTAATATGGTACTCCTAATTTTCATTATCTACCGAATATGGGTTATGTCAATGGTGTGAGGGAGATCATTGTTACAAATACATGTAACATTAAATCATTATCCTATATAATATTTAGGGATGACAACCAGGTCCTACAACCTAATGAATGTGTAGGTCTATTTTATTAGTGTACAATATTATCAAAATACAATGACACATTACCTTATGTAATCATATATATATATATATAGTCGTATGTTTTGGAGATATTTACTAAAAAATTGTTTCTCATTTGTATATCATTGAATTGATAAGCTTCACTAATCAACCATCTCTTCAATCTTTTTTTGATTTCTCCAAATACAAAACAGACAATACAATCTTCCTCACCTATCATATATATTGAGAAGTATACTATTATAAATAATTCTTCCATAATTTCTCATTTCACCATGTCATAATGACTTATATAACGTGTCTCAGATATATAATTTGTTGAACCTTTCTTCAATAACTTATATATGAATAAATAACCAAAGTATTTTTCCACATACCTGTTTTATTAGGATCTCCATACATGTACATGAATATTTATAGATGAATTAAACACGATGGCTCATTCAAATGACAATAAAACGTTAACAAACACTTATTTTGGACATATCTTTCTCACACCATAATTTATAATAGGTTTACATATTTTTTTATGTGATTTGGTTTTTAAAATATCATCATAGTTACCACAAATAAAAATATTATTCTTTGTATCATTAATTTTTCTAAAATATATTTATAAAACTCGCAAAATTAGAAACATAAGTTTTATAAACCATTTACCAATTAAAACACTCATTAAAATGAATATTATATGATACCACTATAACTCACACTCCATTAATGTATTCCATATGTCATAAGGTTTAAAAATTTAACAGCAAGGACACATTATCTATTTAAACTCACTAAATTACAAAATCATTCCATGTGGAATGGTTTTTTCTATTTTAGATACATTATCAAAATGTAAATATAAGAAAATAATCAAATTCACCACAAAAATATTATGTAAAAATGCAATATTATATTTAATGTTAATATTAGTCTACAACAATACTTTTTTCATAATTTTTATTATTTTTTTCCAATATGATATGGTTTAATCAAACCATATGGTATATCTAATAAATAATAATAGCTTCTTTTTTTTAATATAATCACTTATACTAATATACCCTAAATGTAAATAGGCATATAATATGATTTATTTTATTCACAATTAATAACATTGTAAATATTTAATTTAATAATATAGATTCTAATGATTACCATTATAGTTTTATAATATGTATTTTTAATTTTTTTGTTTCCCTCCCCATGAAACTTGTTTTTGGTGATATCCCCATATCAATGAGTGACATCTCCATTATCCTCCCACTATTATAATTTTTCTGTTTAATGGTTTTTTGATAACACCAAAGGATTACATGGAAAACTAAAAATATTATTTAATAATCCTATAATTATATTCATGTTTGAGATCACATGAATCCATGTAAAAGAAAAATGGTGCAAAAAATACTCAAAAAATCATTAAATAATTTCATAATCTCCATTCAAAAGATGTCAATGACAATGAAAATTCCCCTTTTTATATATCATAAAATACATTCAATATCCATATTTAATACATGTCATGGGTCATGATAGCCTCTCATTTCTTATAATAATGCGTATCTCATGCATTGATAGATGAATGTCAGAAAAACATTCATTGGGTCAATGAACCGACAATTACCTGAAATTCCAATTTTTGTGTATATATGTTTATAAATAATCTATGTTAAACTATATGTGAAAAATATAATGACTTTTTTATGATAAGAAGCAGAACTTTAAACATTTATTTAGTCCCAAATTATTTTCAATACACTTATTTAATATTTTTTAAGAATTATGTTTTCCATTATATTGGTGTTCCTATAAGACTTAAAATTATTTTATATTCATTAAAGCATGTGTCATTTAATTTAATAAATTTAGTATAAATGAACAGAATATTATATTCACTAGAATGGATATGAATAATAACATTACATAAAAAAATTTACACTACATGAAAATTTAATATAATACAATTGAAAAATAGACACAAGTAAATATTAAAACCGTAAATTGATAATATATTATGTTATTGTCAAAAATAATTATCATATATGTAAATAACCCTGTAAAAATGAAACAAATTTTATTCATATTATAATAATTTCTATAATGAATAATTAATCTTCTATATATTTTATGATGAATGATGACTCAAGGAAATAAGAATAATTCCTTATAAGATGAGACCATCAGGATCATTTAATATGGGGGAGATTGTTCTTTTTTTTTAAATGAGACCTTTCCCAAAACCAAGGCTCTTTTAATGAAAATAAAATGTTATCATACAAAAGTCAAAGAATAGGAATATTACTATTATTACAGTATATGGACCATTGTAATGGAAAATTACCATTAGTGTAAAGAATGGATTTACATTCTAAATAATATTTATCATTTATTGAAGAAATAAATAATAATTTCAAAATACAATACAAAATTAAGTCATTCAATTTAAAAAAAATTTCGTATGTTTGTGAATTTTTAGAATGGAAATTAGGTTATTTATACAAATAGTAATTTTAATAAAAAAATAAAATAAAATAAATATTTAATATAATGATTTATTTAGTAAAAATGTTTTTTATTTTTTTTAGTTACAGAAAATTTATCTTATGATGTATTTTATAAATTTTTTACATTTTTAAAATTTTCCTGAATAAAATAATATATTTTTTTATATTATTTTATATTTTAATTTGTATACAAGATTAGTGGCAAGATGACATAATAAAAAATTATCTTATCCTCACATTTATCAATTACTATATAAAATCACAAGAATCATCATTAAGTTTAGTCATTAAATATATATACATGGTGCTTGGGTGTGAAATTACATTCAAACACACACACATAACAAGCACTGGATGGAAAGGAAGGCCATAACCCCCCCCCCACCCCCCCGCACCTTCAATGGAATATCCCACCCATAATGTCTTATTTATATAGTACAAAGAAAATAGGACTAGGGGGAATGAAGCCCATAACATGGCCTGAAATCCTACATTAGCATCATGCATGCATCATCATGCCTGCGTCAACTGGCTTAGATTATGTCAGCGTCACTGTCTACCCATGTTCCTACCTGCCTACATCACCACCATCCTGATACATCATTTTCTTTTGTAGTATTTAAATATAATAATAACATAATGAATTTTTGATTCAAAATCATATCTATCATACACATAAATACTTCCAATCACCAACCTACATTTTCTGACACCAAAAGATTTTTAACACCACTAAATTAGAAAAAACACACTCCAAATCAATCTTATACATGTTTTTGGAGCCCCAATAAACCAAAAATAACCATCTAAGAAGGATTAAGGTGAATTATATGGTATTCAATTAAAATATGAAAAGTAAGTCATTCATTTCTTATAAATATCATTTTAATTCACTTATTTCATCGACATTCTCAGACTAATTTCCACAAAAAGACATTATTGATATAAATATAAATATATTTCTAAAATTATATTAAATATATAAAAATACAAGTATAATTTTATATTTGATTATAAAACTTATTCCATCATCATAGGTTTTATCTTCTTATATGGATGATGATATAAATATTTTTACAACATTACATAGACAGATTTTAAATTGAATTTAAAGAACATAAATAATATTTTTGATATGATTATGATTATTTAAATATAAATTTATAATTATATAAAACATAAAAAAAATAAATGAGTATGGGAATTTAAAACATAAAAAATGAGAACAACTATATAAATTTAATGATTTTATTATTTGTTTGACAATATATTGAACTATATTCATTTTTTTCAACTAGAATGATTTTTAATACAACATATACACTTATAGAGGTCCTAAATCTATTTAAAATCAAGTTTTAACATTCTCATCACAAAAAATATGTTTTGGAGTAGTTCTTAAATGTATATCAACTTGTGAACTTTTCAATAATTCAATTGGATAATGGAGTATCCAAGCATGTTTGGGCCAGAGGTAGGCTGACTTTTAAATATATTTTTATAATGAAATTTATACTATCTTTTTCTATATATTTACTTTCCAATTACTCAATTTATTTTATATTATATATTAAAAATTAATTTATGTAAAATATTTAACCATATAATTCATTTTATGTGTAAATCCAACTAAATTAAGTTTATTTTTGTATATTTTCCTAAAATCAATCCCAATAAAGGGATCATTTTAGTACTTCATCATTTTCAATAAATACTATTATTAAGAATATTACATTTATTTTTCATCTGAAAAAATAAAATTATTTATTATAAAATATTATAGTGTATGGTTTTTAGAGTAAAATAAAACTAGATCACTTAATTTATATAAAAAAATTTATTTTTCAATTTGATTATTATTTTTAATGAGACTATTTATATATTTATTACCATATCCACCTTTTTTATTACTCATTAAAAATATTGGAAATAATATTAAAAAAATAACTTCATGATTTTTTTATTATGATAAATCATATCAAACAAGAATTTTGAAGTCATAATTTTTAAAATTCATAAGAGGATTATGGTCTCAGCCTTTTAAATTTAATAAATATCTACCATATTTATCATTTCCATGTACTCAATACCATTCCCACTATTTTTGGGATTTTATATCAATTAAATTAGAATACAACCTTTAATTTATATGTTCTAATTTATATATATTTCATGATTTAGATCAAAGGGTATTTATGCAAATAGATATACAACTTTTTAGGCATGGTAAATATAAATAAATCCAATACAATTTAATTTAATATATATAATTATGGATTATGTTTCTATGTTTATATTCTTTAGGGGAAATCATGTATTTTATTTTTCTATAAAATGAATATTTTGAACCGGGTATGCGATGGGTTGGGGAATAATTATATATCCACCCAATGCATCTATATGTATCATGAGAAATACATTAATAGCATAATGGTGTAAATCATACAATTTTTTAGATTTCTTATTTGAGGCCTTGATATTATGGTTATTATTGCTTGAATTATACATTCTATATCTAGGTAATTATTTATAATAAACTACTTGTTTATATATTGTTTTTCTCATACATTAATGTATTATACCATTTTTATCTGTTATATGGAATAATTTGATCAATTATTCCTACCATATTATATATGAATTTTTAAAGTTTGATAGATTCAATCATATAATGCCCTTTACTGATCATATAAGTTCACATGTTTCTATTATAATATAATTTACATAGAAAAAAATGAGAATAAGATTAATAAAATAATGATATGAAAAGGATTAATAATATTGTTTCATGTGTTGATATTATTTTAACAATGTAATTTATTATTTTCAAATTAATTTAGCCTCCCAGTACTAAAAACCCATGGGTTTTATGTGTTGAGATCTATTTATTTTGAAATAATTATTTATATATTCTTTTTCTCTAGGTAGCTGGAGTTAGGGTTATTAGAATTGGTATTAGATAATGTTTATTGGGAACCATAGGAGGTAGATTTTGAAGAATGTAGATAGATAATATAACCTTATGACAATAACATTGAAAAAAATATAAATTGACTAAAAATAATGGAATACTAGAAATACATATAAGAAAAAATGAAATGAAATTTTATAAAATGATTCATTTTTCATCATAATATTCCTGAAATATATACATATTCCATATTCCTAGAATTCACATAATTGGAAAATTAAAATCATTATCAACACTAGTAACAAGTATAAGGAATTCCCTATTGGTGGAACAAATGATCATTGTGTTTGAGATAATAAATTACCCCGATAATAAGTTAGTTAACTATGATTATGATGAATAATCATTCTTGTATACATAAACCTATTACCCATGAAGAAGGAATAATGGTTGCACATTATTTTATAGGGACAAACACACATATATCAAAAGAATAACTTCTATATATGTGGAATCCCATGTATTTATATAACGAATCCATTTAATTTTTATCGTTACTCATATTATGAATTTATACATAATCAATAAATATGTAAAATGAATAAATGAACACACCATGTAAAAATATATGGTGAATTATTAATTAAAAACATATTAATTGTCAAAAATTTAATATACTTACTTCATGATCTAAAATGTTTTTATTGAAGGGGTAAATTAATTTCTTTTAAAGAATTTAATATTTTAATTTATTTTAATAATTATTAAATCATAATGTAATTTATAAATGAATATTAGTTTTATTTTAATATATTTATAATTATATTCATTATTACAATATTGTAAGATATAATTATATCCTCGTATAAAACATGAATATGGTTTAAATTTTTTTATTGTTTGAATTAATATATTATATTAAAATATAATTATTATTTTGTAGAAGTAACTATTCAATAATTTTAGATTAATTTCAAAAGATAAAACATATATTTTCAATATTTATCAAAATAATTAGTGAATGAAAATTCTTAATAAATTAATTAAAAAATATGCAATGACAGTCGTTTTAAGAATTTAATCTATATTCAAAGTATTTTATAAAAAATTGTCTAATAACATAGAAATGATATATTTATTTCAATTTTATTTAATTTTTAAAGGAATAAATTTTAATTATATGTTTTAATTTAATATTATTTTATGATAAAAGATAAATTTATGTTACATCCCTTTAAATCTAAATGCTAAAAAATTCAATGAATACTAACTATATTTAAATCATCCATCATATTAAATGACCAGTAATGATTGTAAATTATTATTTACATACATTTTTATACATGATTCAAAAGTAAATAGTCTTTTTAATGATTATTTTATAACCAAAATAACCTAGTAATAAAATGAATATTTACATTGATCCATTAATTAAATATATGATATAGTTATAGTACATGGGTGTTGTGTTGTATTATTCTTAGAAGGAATAAATATTTCTATTGAGATTCATTTTGTTTGCTTTAATAAATAAATTTCCAAAAAATGGAAAAAATTTGGAATAGAATATTAAATAATTGTTTTCATTATATAAGTGATGATGTGGAAACTGAGTCATATTGAAACATTATATAATGAATTTATTTCTTTTAAATAACATATTTTTCCCTTAATAACATAAATATAAGTAATAGAAAATTTAATTTCATGGATACACAAAAAAGGTGTATTTACTTCTCCATTAATAGGTAGTAAAAAAATTGATAAGTAAAATAATGTTGTCTCAAATATTTCTACGACTTTTAAAAAAAATTATTATAATGAGATGAAAAAATATTAATTTTACTATGATTACCATATTTTTCATCTTAGAATATTTTGAAATTTCTTAACATCGTCTATATTGAGCGAATATTAACGTGAAATTTCCATTAGAATTTTAATAAATGTATAATTAAATAAAAAATTATGAATCAAGGAAATGAGAGACATGATTTTTATGGGGATAAGTGAAGAGTTTAGAAAAATAATGGTTGAGATACAATCGTTTCCTCTTTTATCTTCTCAAACTTGTTCCACTAAAAGGAATAATTAGGTTTTAATATTCTTAATTGGTTTAACTGTCACTGATGGGTATTTTAAAAATTCCAACGATATTACAAAATGGAATGCCATCATGTGATTTTTATTTGAATAATATTATTTTTATATTATTATAAAATATTAAATATCCTTTTATATATTTTGAATTTTTAAAAAAATATCATGAAAAATAACTAAGTTTTTTATTTTTTATTAGTCAATATCCAAAAAAATTATAGACTCAATAAACTGTATATTAATGGAAGAATAAATTTCTCTTGTTTTGAAACTATATATATTATTCTCTACACAATTTATTGAAATTTTGAAACTATTTTTTAGGCATATAGATTTTGGTCCTGTAATTTTGAGATTGTTGTTTCTTATAGAATGATATATTATGATATTCTAGGGGTATATCAATATCCCTACATATATAACCATTTTTTCACAGATGGATTTTATAATAAACATTGAATTTGTTGTACAATGAGTCAAAAATGAATCCTGCTTGAAGTGTAACATACCCTTGCTACAACAACACACACCAAAATGGGTACAATATATATGAAATAATTTTAAAAACTCTTTATAGTATTCACAATATCAACACACATTATGTTATGTACTTGAACTATTATCAATGAAATTAAATTTTATACTAAATATAATTTTTTCATTGTCATATTATCTCTTTTACATTCAGAAATGTTCCAAACAAAGAATTGGGAAATATAGTACACCTAATTATCATTATCTACCGAATGTGGGTTATGTTAATGGTGTGAGGGAGATCATTGATACATATACATAGAACATTAACTCATTCTCCTATACAATATTTAGGGATAACAATGAGGTCCTACAAACTAATGAATATGTTTATCTAATTTATTAGGGTACAATTTTATCAAAATTCAATGACTCATTACCTTATGTAATCATATATATATATGGTCATGAGTTTTGGAGATATTAACTATAAAATTGTTTCTCATTTGTATATCATTGAATTCATAAGATTCACTAATCAACTGTCTCTTTAATAATTTTTTGATTTCACCAAATACAAAATAGACAATACAATCTTCCTCACCTATCACAAATATTGAGAAGTATACTATCATAAATAATTGCTCCATAATTTCTCATATCACCATATCATAATTATTTATATAATGTGTCTCAGATATATAATTTTTTGAACCTTTCTTCAATAACTTATATATGAATATATAGTCTAAGTATTTTTCCACATACCTGTTTTATTAGGATCTTCATACATGTACATGAATATTTATATATGAATTAAACACGATGGCTCATTAAAATGACAATAAAAAGTTAACAAACACTTATTCTGGACAAATCTTCCTCACACCATAATTAATAATAGTTTTACATATTTTTTAATGTGATTTGGTTTTTCCGATATCATCATAATTACATCAAATAAAAATATTATTCTATGTATCACTAATTTTTATAAAATATATTTATAACAACTTACCAAATTAACACTACATGTTGTATAAACCAATTACCAATTAAAACACTCATTAAAATGAATATTATATAATACAACTATAACTCACACTCCGTTATTGTATTATATATGTCCTAATGTCTAAATATTTAACATCAACGTCACATTATCCATTTAATCACACTAAATTAAAACATCATTCCATGTGGAATGGTTTTTTCTATTTTAGATACATTATCTAAATAGATATATAAGAAAATATTCAAATTCCCCACAAAAATATTATTTAAATTCACAATATCTTATTTGATGTTAATATTAGTCTATAACTATAACTATTTCCTAAATTATATTATTATTATCCAATATGATATGGTTTAATAAAACCATATAGTATATCTAATCAATATTAATAGCTTCTTTTTTTACTATAATAACTTATACTAATATACCCTAAATATAAATAGACATATAATATGCTTTATTTTATTCACAAGTAGTAACATTGCAAATATTTAAATTAATAATATAAATTCTAATGATTACACTTATTATTTTATAAGATGTATTTTTACTTTTTTGTTTCCCTCCCTGAGAAACATGTTTTTGGTGATATCCCCATCCCAATGAGTGACATCTCCATTGTCCACCCACTATTATTATTTTACTGTTTAATGGTTTTTGGATTGGACCCAAAGATTACATGGAAAAATAAAAATGTTATTTAATAATCCTATAATTATATTCATGTTTGAGATCACATGAATCCATGTAAAAGATAAATGGTGCAAAAAATACTCAAAAACCTTTACCTAATTTCATAATCTCCATTCATAATATGTCAATGAAAATTAAAATTCCCATTTTTTATATATCATAAAATAAATTCCATATTAATAATTAATACTTATAATGGGTCATGATAGCCTCTCATTTCTTATAATGATGTGTATCTCCGTAATTGATAGCTGAATGTCAGAAAAACATTAAATGGGTCAATGAACCTATACATAGAATTCCAATTTTTGTGAATATTGTATTATAAATAGTCTATATTAACCTATATATGAAAAATATAATGACTTTTTTATTATAAGAAGAAGAAAATTATACATTTATTTAATCCCAAATTATTTGCAATACACTTATTTAATATTTTATAAGAATTATGTTTTCCATTATAATGGTGTTCTTTATAGGACATAAAATTATATTATATATTTTTCATTGAAACATGTGTCATTTAATTTAATAAATTTAGTATAAATGAACCGAAAATTATATTCACTAGAATGGATATGAATAATAACTTTACATTAAAATTATTTTTACACTTCATGAAAAGTTAATATAATACAATTGAAAAATAAACACAAGTAAATACTAAAACCATAAATTGATAATATATTATCTTATGGTGAAAAATAATTATCATATATTTAAATAACCCTGTAAAAATGAAACAACTATTATTCATATTATAATTATTTTTAAAATTAATAATTAATATTCTAGACATTTTATGATGAATGATGACTCAAGGAAATAAGAACAACTCATTATAAGATGAGAACTTCAGGATCATTTATTTTGGGGGAGAACTTACTTTTTTTTAAAATGAGACCTTTCCCAAAACCCAGGATCTTTTAATGAAAATAAAATGCTATCATACACAAGTATAAGAATAAGAATCTTACTATTATAATAGTATCTAGACCATTGTAATGGTAAATAACCATTAGTATATAGAATGGATTCACATTATAAATAATATTTATCATTAGTTGAAGAATGAAATAAGTATATCAAAATAAAATATAATATTAACTCATTCAATTTAACAAAATGTTTTTTATTTGAGAATTTTTAGAATGGAAATTAGGTTATTTATTAAAATAGTAATTTTAATACACGAATGAAATATTATAAATATTTAATATAACGATCTATTTAGTAAAAATGATTATGATTTTTTAATTACATCAAATTTATATTATGACGTATTTTTGATATATTTTTAATTTTTGAAATTTTCCTGAATAACACAATATATTTTTTGTATATTATTTTATATTTTAATCTGTATATAAGATTATTGGCAAGATGACGCAATGAAAAATTATCTTATCCTCACATTTGTCAATTGCAATATATAATCACAAGATTCATCATTATTTTTAGTCATTAAATATATATACTTGGTGCTTTGGGGGGAATTTACATTCAAACACACAAACATAACAAGCACTGGATGGAATGGTAGGCCATAAACCCCCCAACCACCTCCAATGGAATATCCCACCCATAATGTCTTATTTATATAGTACAATTAACATAGGACTAGGGGTAATAAACCCATAACATGGCCTGAAATCCTACTTTAGCATCACAGATGCATCATCATTCCTACGTCAACTAGCCTACATTATGACATCATCATTGTCTGCCTGCGTCCCTACCTGCCTACGTCACCACCATCCCGCTACATCATTTTCTTTGGTAGTATTTAACTCCAATAATAACATAATGAATTTTTTTATTCAAAATCATATCTGTCCTACACATATGAATACTTATAACCACCACCGTACATCTTCTGACACCAAATGATTCTTAACACCACTAAATTAGAAAAAACACACTCCAAATCTATACTACACATGTTTTGGGAGACCCATTACAATAAAAATAACCATTTAAGATGGATTAAGGTGAATTATATGGGATTCACTTAAAATATGTAATGTAAGTCATTCATTTCTTAAACATTTCACTTTAATTCACTTATTTCATCCACATTCTCATACTAATTTTTACAAAAGGATGTTATTAATATAAATTTTAATATATTTCTAAAATTATATGAAATAAATCAACATATAAGTCTAATTTTATATTTGATTATAAAACTCATTCATTCATCATAGGTTTTATCTTCCTATATGGATGATGATATAAATTGTTTTACAACATTACATAGAGGGGTTTTAAATTGTATTTAAAGTATAAAAAATATATTTTTGATATGATTATAATTATTTAAATATAAATTAATAATTATATAAAACATAAAAACAATAAATGATCTTGGGAATTTTAGACACAAAAAATTGAGAACCATAATATAATTTTAATGATTTGATTATTTGTTTGTCAATATATTAAACTATATACATTTTGTTCAAATTTAATGATTATTAATACAACATATACAATTATAGAGATCCTAAATCTATTTAAAATATAGTTTTAACATTTTCATCAAATAAAATATGTTTTTTAGTAGTTATTCAATGTATCTCAACTTGTCAAATTTTCAATAATTCAATTGGATAAAAGAGTATCCATGCATGTTTGGGCCTAAGGTATGCTGAGTTTTCAACATATTTTTTTCATAAAATTTTTTCAATCTTTCTCTTTATATATTTACTTTAATATTAATCAATTTCATTTATATTCTATATTAAAAATCCATTTATGTAAAATATTTAATCATTTCGTTCATTTTATGGGTACATCCAACTAAATTCGGTTTCTTTTTTTTTTATTTTCCTAAAATCAATCCTAATAAAGGGATCATTTTTTTACTTCATATTTTTCATGAAATACTATTATTAAGAATATTACATTGATTTTTCATCTGAAGAAATAAAATTATTTATTATAAAATATTCTAGTGTATGGTTTTTAACGTCAAATAAAACCAGACCACCTAGTTTATATAATAAAATTTATTTTACTATTTTATTATTTTTATAATGAGATTTTTATATATTTTTTACCCTATCTTCCTTTTTTTATTATTCATTAAAAATATTATAAATAATATTGAAAAAATAATAATTTTTCCTCTCATGATTTTTTTGATTTTGATAAATCACCTCAAACATGAATTTTGAAGTCATAATTTTTAAAATTCATAAGTTGATTATGGTCTCAGCCTTTTACTTTTTATAAATATCTCCCATATTTATCATTTTCATGTACTAAATACCATTACAACTCTTTTTTTGGATTTTATATTAATGAAATAGGAATACAACCTTTAGTATATATGTTTTATTTTCCATATATTACATGATTTAGATCAAAGGGGATTTATGCTAAAAGATATACAATTTATTAGGCATGGTAAATATAAATAAATCCAATACAATTTAATAAAATATATATAATTATGGATTATGTTTCTATGTTTATATTCATTATGGGAAATTGTGTATTTTAATTTTTATAAAATGAATATTTTGAACTAGTTATGGGATAGGTTGGGGAAAAATTATATATCCACCCAATGCATTGATAGGTATCATGAGAAATACATTAATTGCATAATGGTGAAAATCTTACCATTTTTATGGATTTATTGTTTGAGGCCTTGATATTATGGTTATGATCGCTTGAATTATACATTCCATCTCTAGGTAATTATTTATTATCAACTACTTGTTTATATATTGTTTTTTCTCATACATTATTGTGTTATACCAATTTTATCTATTATATGGAATAATTTTATCATTTATTCCTACCATATTATATATGAATTTTTATAGTTTGATAGATTCAATCATATAATACCCTTTTCTGATCATCTAAGTTCACAGGTTTCTATTATTATACCTTTTACATAAAAAAATAATAATATAATAATAATAATAATAATATAATGATATTAAAAGGATTAATAATATTATTTCATGTATTGATATTATATTTACTATGTAATTTATTAATTTAAAATTAATTTATCCTCCCAATACTAAAAACCCATGGGTCCTATGTGTTGAGATTTATTTATTTTGAAATGTTTTTTATAGGGTCTTTTTGTCTAGGTAGCTGGAGTTAGGGTTATTACACTAGGAATTAGAGAATGTTTAGTAGAAACCATAGGAGGTATATTTTGAAGAATGTAGATAGATAATATAACCTTATGACAAAAACATAGAAAATAATTTAAATTCACTAAAAATTATGGAATACTAGAAATACTTATAAGAAAAATTAAATTAAATTTTATACAGTGATTCATTTTCCATCATACTATTCATGAAATATATAAATTATATATTCATGAAATTAACTTAATTGGAAAATTAAAATCATTATAAACAATAGTAACAAGTTTAAGGAATTCCCTATTGGTGAAACAAATGAACATTGTGTTTACATTAATAAATTACCACCATAATAAGTTAGTTAACTATGATAATGATGAATAATCTTTCTTCTATGAAGAAACCTATTACCCATGAAGAAGGTATAATGGTGGCACAATATTTTATGGGGAATAAACACACATATATCAAATGAATAACTTATATATGTGTTAAAGCCCATGAATTTTTATATGGAATCCATTTAATGATTTATCATTACTCATATTATGAATTTATACATAATCAAGAAATAGGTAAAATGAATAAATGAATAAACCTTGTAAAAATATACGGGGAATTATTATTTAAAAACATATTAATTGCCAAAAATTTAATATTCTTTATTCATTATCAAAAATGTTTTTATTTAAGGGGCAAATTAATTTCTTTTATAGAATTTAATATTTTAATGTATTTTAATAATTATTAAATCATAAAGTAATTTATAAATGAATATTAGTTTTATTTTAATATATTTATAATTATATTCATTATTACATCATTTTTTGATATAATTGTATCATCGTATGAAACTTGAATATGGTTTAAAATTTTTTATTGTTTGAATTAGTATATTATATTAAAATATAGTTATTATTTTTTAGAAGTAACTAATAAATAATTTTAGATTAATTTCAAAACATGAAACATATATTTTGAATATTTATCAAAATAATATGTGTATTGAGATTTTTTATAAATTAATTAAAATATATGCAATGAAAGTCATTTAAAAATTTAATGTATATTCAAAGTATATGATAAAAAATTATCTAATAACATGGATACGATATATTTATTTCAATTTTATTTATTTTTTAAAGGAATTAATTTTAATTATATGATTTATTTTAATATTATTTTATGTTAAAAGATAAATTGAAGTTAAATTCCTTTTAATATATTTTTTTAAATTCATGTGGATTTTTTACATCCTATTACTGTATTTTTCTCTCAATATTTGAAAGTTTATGGGTCTGGTAACAATGATTAAATAAAAGGAAAATGGATGAAAATATATGGGGTTAGAAAAGTGAAAGAGTCCCTCATCAAGAAGAATAATAATTATGTATTTTGCCTATAAAATCCATATTCTTAAAAATTATTTAATTGTGGGGAGGATTACCTATCCTCCTAGGTTGTTATATAGTTCATTCTCATCATAAGATGATGTTGAAAAAAAATCTCATATTGAATCAAACATCATACTACCATGATAATTATTGTTATAATATGTTTCTTCTTACTCATAACTTTTCTTGTTTGGGTGTTGGGGACTTTCGAAGGAGGCTTGAGGAGGTTAAGTTGAGTTGGAGTAGCAAGAACACTATTGGTGGTGGTTTTTGGTGTGAGATGACTTCACATCTTGAGTTTTTATTCCTGAAATAAGAGGATGGGAAATTTATGGTAGTAACATGTGTTTAATGAAACATATTCAAAATGTGAAATCGAAATTATTGTCTTGAAAACAATCTCAACCAAGAACCATGAATTTGGGAATAAGATAGAAATATTAGCAATAAAAATCTTAAAATGTTTTCATGGATTTTATTTCATATACCCCATGGAATTCAAAACAAGAATATAGAAATCAATTGATGAATGGGAATTATACAAAATGTTTATAAATATCTCATTATGTCATACACCAATCATCACCTATTATTTTCCCTCAGTTTTGAATTAACCCAATACTCTTTGGAATTATCATCAAGCCAGACATCCCTTTCTTTGAATTTAACACCCCAAACTTCCACAATATGTTTCCCTTTGAATAATGTAATAGCTTGCGTTGTACGCAAGATAGTGTTTTATCACACCATGACAAATAAAACTATTCATTATGAATAGTAATACATAGTTTTTGAAATTTTTTAAATTTTCTTTTCCAAAATGGAATTCATTTTTGGGTTTAGAATATCAAAAAAAATAGTATAACTTTTTGTTATTTTTTAAAAAACATTCAATTTTTTATGAATACTAAAAACACATCATTTTTGTTTAAAAGTTACATTTATTTAAATAATTGTTTATTTTATTTAAATTTATTTTATGGCAACGTATATACATAATACCTATATAATATCATTATAACTTTATAGAGTTATTTTATAATAAGATTAGATGTATAAAAATTTATTGAACTTTTTACTGTCTTTTACCTACCTTCTAGGAACATTTTCAAATTTTCATAAAATTTAATTTTAACGCTTCTATGAATTTAATTTCAAAAATATGAAAGACATTTCTTACATAAGTATGTAACATGTGGTTCAATAAGATGAAAATAATTTTTTTTGAATAGTAACATTAGACATTTAATTACCTCGATTAAAAGTAAATAGGGTAATTAAAGGTAAAAATGATATTATAATAACCTTTAAACAAGTCCTAATTTTATTGGATAAGTGTATTTCATCAAAAACCAACCTTAGGAATAAAATATGATTATTTTAGTTCACTTATATTAGATTAACACATTTATTATTATTTTACTTAAAGAAGAGTAAAAAGCCTATAATTCAATGTTTAATAACTAAAGCATTATAAATATAGGGTTATAAAAATGATAAATTAGAATATAAATATTAATTAGAAATATATAATTATTCCTTACATAATTTTATTATATATATAATTTTTAGGCATTAAATAATTAAATTTATTTATGACACAATGATGATGTAGTAATTACCTTACAATTGAATGATTAAAAATTGATATTATAAATTTTAATATAATTATAAATTGACACTTTTGATGAATTCCAATAAATTTATAGATTAATACGACATGTTATGGTTGAATAAATACACTATGTTTATAGTGATAATTTCGTTTTAACTTCCACAAAAATGAAATACCAAATAGTGTCAAAATTGACATAAATGTGTTTTTAAGAAAAATATAATATTATTAATTTATATAATATTTATAAAAATCTAAGGTTCTTAAAAATGACTAATATATATATAAATAATCAACCACTTGGGGTTCTCATGGGTTTTTATAGTATGTTTATTAACCATTTTTTATAATAATACAACAATACATGGTAAAAGATAAAGAATTTAACTAAGAGATAAATCTAAACGATTAGGTTAATATGGTGAACTATACTTGTCGAAAACCAATTTGATGGGAGGTTTTCTACCAAACCTCAACTTATCCTCAAAATAAATCTTTTTAGAGCCATTATAAACTAATTATTATTGTATAATAAAACAATATTTCAATATTTTCCTAAAGTGACCCTCACCTTTCTTATAAAAGGGTACTTTTACTTCTCTCAAAATCACGCATCCAAAACCAATTGGCTTGGTGAGACCCTACTCAAATATCCTCCCAACTACCCTCCCTAAGACATAGAGGCCTTACTTTGATCATAAATCTAGGCAAAGGATCACTTCCTCTTTCCTTGTTGTTTACATACTAAAATAATAACTCCAGTATGTTGTACAAACTATGATGTCATTATAAGTATGGTATAACCATTTTCATTATTTATCCATCCGATGAATGACAAGTCACAATACGTGCGTACGTACAGATAACCATCTCCACATTGTGGTGTAGTTTTTATAACAGTTTGGTCCAAAGCCTCATTTATAATTAAATCAAATAATAGGACTATTTAAATAGTTAGAGGGATACCCATTACATATCTTGATGGCCCAGTGGGAATTTATCCCATTACATGGCCCATAGGCCAAATTTTTTGGCCCAAGGCCCATTTTATGAATAGTATTTCTACAATACTGCACTACTACAATACCACCCATTACCCACCGCCACTATAGTGACCTACCGACGCTACTAAGGATTATTTATATATGATATATTAATCAATTATATATGATATCACCATCAATAGGAAGATATTTCCACTCGTGTGTATGTATGGATAACTGTCTCCATGAACACGATGAAATTCATTCACCATCACAAAAATTCAAGTGAAATATTCATTTTATGATTAAAAATAATATTTAAGAACTTAATATCATTCTGGATATGAATGAAATACATCATATCCATAACAAACATGTCTTACGTAACAAATCATATAGATTAATACGAATCAATTAACAGCTGAAACAATGATACTACTGAAATATTATTAACAAAGTTATATTAGAATATTATATATGATATCATATTGATGTATGTGGTTCTTTTATAAATTAATAACAATGATTTATCTATTATAAAATATGATAACATACCATCGATCACATAATTGTACATGGTAAGGGTTAATTCTAGTATCTCTTTATTATCCGAGATTGTTTATACGTAACTATCTACTGGGACCTCTTAATCATCCACATCCTAGTTTCTTAAAAAAAATTTTGAAAACATTTTTACTATTTCCTATAAAAAGGTTTAAAGTCATTTATACCCTTATTCTAATTTTAATAAAAAAAATTGACAGAAATATTTCTGTCGTTTTCTATATAAGGTACTTTATGACCATTTCGACAAATTAAGCTGAGAATGTTTCTTAACGTATATGATGGGTGCATTTATTTTCCACCATTATAACATCTTTGAAGATTTCCTTACTAGTATAGAAGAGTATTTTCAAAATAAATGTTTTCTTTTATAATTATGTGACATTTAAATAATTTCTAGATCGAAATATATATTTCTCTCAAATAGTTTTGATTTCATCAATGTCAACATATTTGGATGAATTTTACACTTGTTTGAAGATTAATTCATTTGATATAATCTACCATATTTTTTTAATGGTTTAATGATATGTTTAACTATGGATATGTTATTTTTATACCATTAATGGTTTGTGGATAAATTATTGACATTTTGTATGCTAGTTTTAATATGAATGTTTATGTTATGATTCCAAAATTTCATATAAGGAATGCATTGTACTTAGTGGAAGTTGGAGCCTACTATAGCTCCTTGATGAATCAGTAGGTATAATGAGACAAACTATTGTCATGGAACAAGACCGTGGCAAAATCTTATTTGTAGTCTTGGTAAGAGGCCTTGACTATGAGGTTATGATGTGTGACATTATGCATTCCATAAATATGAAATTGGTTTTTGATATTGCATGTGATTATTAGACTAGTATATTATACCTGTGAATATTTAAATGGAATTATTTGATTTATATTTTCCATGTTATGAGGATGTTTATGTTAAAAAGGCTGAAGTTTTCATCTGATACATTAGCTTTAATGTTTATGCTTATTTGTGAATATTTTTTCTATATGGTTATCCTTTCGAAGAATCTAGGGTCACCCCTTTCTATGTTTTATTTTTCCCAGGATGTGAAGAAGTATATTAGGATTTACCTTCAGGGATAAATGTGTTTAATGGAGACACAATCTTGTTGTTTTTAGTTTCATAATATAATGTAAAACTTATGTATGTATCTAGTACATACAAGGCTACTAAATTGATAGTTCATTTAGGATTTGATCCCTTGTGATCATGCCAACATTATGTAATAATTCACCAACATTTGGTAACTATGGTAGGGGCATTATAGTTGGTATCATAAGTTTTTTAGTAAAAACCATGGATTTAAGATTTAGAAAAACTCTAAGTAGAGATCATTACCATATGATAGACTTTTATGATTAGTATAGATTAACATCCTAGAATTTTGGTAATGTAGAGATTTTGTGTGTTTTCCCAGAAATACATCCATGTCTGGATATGAGCATGTAGAGGTGTCTCCGGCATAGATGTACCTAATATTGAAAACTCTGACAAGAATTTTCGAGCTTGACCTGGGGTATCCTGGTACATGAAAATGGGCCTGGATACACTCTTGGTTACAAAAAGCTTTGGGGATATGCTTAATATAATTCACATTTTCTTTATAAACAATTATAAATGATTTATGAGTATATAACTCCTCGAATAAAACATTTTTATGATTATGGATTATATCCATAAACTGTTAAATTTATGTTTAGTGTTTTACATGTTTGGAATTATGTATTGCAATTCATAAACTAATCTATAGTATTCCATTGTTTATAAATGGAACCTAGTGGAAGAAATGGAAACTCTATCAATGCATGTAATCCATGTAATGATTTACCTCTTACTCAAGATAATTACAGTGGAGATGGGGATATAACTAGTGCCGACCAGCTTTTCCCCATACTTGATAAACTCACTCAGGTTATGAATAATAACCATACCCATATGGATAACCATAATCCACAACTCGGAGGATCAATTCTAGAATGATTCATGAGGTAAAAACCACTAAAATTCAATGGGACTACAAATCCATTTGTATATGTGCAATGGGTATGTTCCATAAATAGAAAATTTTATTTCTAGGGAGTAACGAAATAGAAAAAAAATTCGTGGCACTTTATTTCTTCACAGGAGATACAGGTCAATGGTGGTAATTGATTCCAAACACAAAAGATGATGATGAAGTATAAATTATGGAATGGATGGTGTTTAATGAACTTTTCATAGAAAAATAATTTACTCATGAAATTCGAGTGGATATGGAAGGGAAATTTATAATTTTGAGGAAAAAGGAGGATGAAAATGTCACTAAGTATGAGACTAACCTTATAAGGGTAGCAAGTCATGCAGTATATTATATACATAACACAAGGAGTAAGATTGATCGATTATTCTATTGGTTAAAACCATTTCTCCATTGAGAATTACTCTCAAAATTCATCTCATCATATGAATATATTGTCTCATGTGTTATCAGGATTGAAAATGAATTCTCTATGTCCTACGAATTTAATGAAATGTAAGAGAAGAAGAGATATTCTGAACACACTGGAAATATATATAAGTTGAAGAAGTGAAAATTTGAATATCCATCCTGTAGTTAATGTGCAACGAAACACCCAGGTACTTTCATGAAGGGAATGTGAGTCTATTACAAGTGTTGTGAAAAAGGCCACTAAGCTTGTCATTACACGGAAATGAAATGTTCTATCAATGTTGAATGATACAATTGTATTGAAATGGGTCATTATGAAAATGAATATATTATTAATCATGGAAACTTACTTAGAAAAGGCCATGGGATAAAGTCCAAGCATATGTGATCACTACTGCTGAGGTTGAAGCTCCGAATGATGTTGTGTTAGGTAATTTAATGGATTACCCAAATTTGGCCAATGATTTATTTCATTCTAGATCATCGTATTGTTTCATATATTCCATGTTTTCTAAAAAATTTAGAAATTTCTAATTTGATTTAACAAGGAAGTTGTCAGTCAAAACTCTTTAGGGAAGTATCATTAAAACAATGTTTTTTGAATCAGTCCCCATTAAGTCATATAAATGTTCTTTATCTACTGATTGTGTTGTCATACCCATGATGGAATTTGATATAATAGTCCGTATGGATTGGATTTTGGACAATGATGTGAATATTTTTTATAAGAAGAAGGAGGTTATAATTTTCGATGTTGATAAGGAGTACCTTATCATTAGATTAGAAACATCACCACCTAATTCTTATCTACATTCACCCATAGTTGCTCTACTAAATTCAATTATTGAGGAGGAAGAGAATGAAATATCTATGGGCGAGGAAAGCATTGTTCAAATTGAGGAGTTACCTATTGTGTACGAATATGTTGACGTATTTCTAGAGGATTTACCTAGACATCCTCCAGAAGGAGAAATTGTATTTTCTATTTATTTAATACCTGGTTCAATTCCCATATCAAATACCCCTTGTAGAATAGCCATTGTGTAATTAGTGGAACTAATAAAACAACTTGAGGAATTGAGTAATACAAGATTTATTCACCCTAGTGTTTCTCTAGGAGGAGCCCCTATTTTTTTGTTAATAAGAAATTTGGATCTTTGAGGTTGGGCATTGACTATAGGGACAACAATTCTATAAGAATAAATAACCAGTATCCATTACCTATAATTGATGATTAATTCGACAAACTTCATGGAGCTCAATATTTTTCAATGATTAAACATCGATCATGATATTATCAGTTGTGTGTGATGAAGAATGACATTCCAAAAATAGCATTTTGAACTATGTCCGGACATTACTAGTTTACAGTAATGCCTTTTGTAATAACGAATTCACCCTATGATTTCATGGATCTAATGAATAGATCTTTCAAGGAATATCATGATGACATTGTAGTTGTATTTATTGATGATATCTTGGTATACTAAAAAATCTATGAAGATCATGAAAATCACTTTCGAACTATTCTGAAAACCCTCAGAAGAAATAATTTATATCTGAAGTTTAGCATGTGTGAATTTTAGAATCATGAAATTTATTATCTTGGCGATATTCTCTATAAGTATGGAATCTATTTCAATTCTTCATAGTAGATGTAAATCCAAGAATGGACAGCACTGAAGAGTATAACTGAGGAATGTAGTTTTATTGGTTTAGCAGGACATTATTGGTGTTTTTTCTAGAATTATGCCCGATTAGAAAACCAATTAACCCAGCTCACACGTAAATGGTTTAAATTTGTTTGAAAAAAAAGAATGTGAAGAATTTTTTGAATAACAGAAGAGAAGATTAGTAAATTATCCTATCTTGACTCTACCAACAGGGAATGATGGGTTTGTTATTCATAGTGATTCTTAAAATAAAGGACTTGGTTGTGTCCTTATGCATAATGAAAGGGTTATTGCATATGCATCACGATAGCCAAAAATTCATTAAAAACATATCCCACTTATGATATTGAGTTATAATATGTAATCTTTGCATTGAAGTTATGGAGACAATATCTCTATGTTGAAAAATGTGAGATATATACCAATCACAAGAGTTTGAAGTATATTTATTCACCAAAATAAGTCAACATGAGGTAACGAAAAATGTGTAGAACTGCTCAAGTATTATGATTGCACTATACACTACTACCCAGTGAAGGTAAATAATGTGGAAGATGCTTTCAGAGGAATGGATCATGGAGTTTTGAACAAGATGAGAGTTGAAAGGGATCCTATGTTCATGGATCTTGTAATCATGGATATGGGAATAATTAAGGAAGGTGAAACATCAATAATATTCAAATGGTATCTAAACCATCATTACATGAAAGGATACAATGTTCTCAGGTTGATGATGAGGAGATTTGAAATAAAATTAATGTTTTGAATGATTGGAGATTGATTGAATTCGTATATGAAGATGGGATTTTGAAATTTGGGATGAGACATTGTGTTCCTAACATACCTGATCTAAAAAGGGAATTGTTGGATGATGCTCATTGCTCCAATTTCTATATAGGTCATTGTATCACTAAGATGTATAGAGATTTTAAGGAACATTTTTGATAGGAAAACATGAAGAGGTAGATTGCTGATAATGTGTCAGGATGTATGGTTTTCAACATATTAATGCTATAAGTCAAAATCCTAGAGGAATCATGAAACCACTTCCCATACCTGAGTGAAAATGGGATGATATTAGTCATGGGACTTCCAAAGACTCATTGAATGAATGATGCAACATGGGTCATTATTGATCATCTTACCATGTCAGCACATTTTCATTCTATAAGAGAAGATTTACCACTTGAACGTTTAACAAGACTATATATTAATGAATTTTTAAGACATCATGGAGTACCCCAATTGATTTTTTTGACCATGATCCCCGTTTTACATCATGATTTATAAAAATTCATTAGAAGGCCTTGGATACTGAAAATCTTTGAGTGCTACCTACCACCCTCAAACCGATGGAAAATTAGAACGGACTATTCAAATCATAGAAGACCTATTCAGATATTGCTGACTTGACTTTCAAGGTATATGGGATAAGTATTTATATTTGTTAGACCATTCCTATAACAATAGCTTCCATTCATGTATTAGGATGGCACCGTATGAAGCATTATATGGAAATAGATGTCTCACACCAACTTTTTGGGACGATTTTGGTGAAAGAAAACTTATAGGGTAAGAACTTGTTGAGGAAAAAAATAGAAATGGGGAATATTATCCAAAACCACATCAAAACGCCTCAAAGTAGGAAAAAGATATATGATGATAACTAAAGAAAGGATTTGGAATTTCAAGTATGAGATCATGTTTTCATGAAGGTATATCCCTGGAAGGGAGTTATACATTTCAGCAAGAAGTTTAAATTATGTCACAGGTACATTGGACCTTTTGAAATTCTTGAACACATTAGAGTTTTAGGTTAACATTTGGAAATTCCATCAAGTATCTCCAAAGATCATGATGTGTTACACATATCACTATTGAGAAAATAGATGCCAAAACCAATGCATGTACTATCCTATGAGGAAATTGAACTGGAACCTGATCTGTCTTATTGTGAAGAACATGTCATTATTCTTAATACCAGAGAACAAGTTTGGAGAAACAGAACTACTTGTTTGGTAAACTCCTATGGAGAACTCATAATATAGAAGAGGCAACCTGGGATCAAGAGGAACTTATGATGAAAACCCACCTGAATATTTTTATGCAGTAATATTCATGAAATTTCAAGGATGAAATTTTTTGAATTAGGGGACAATGTAACACCTTATGCTTCCACGGTACATTTCCCTTTGATTAATGCAATATATTTTTATATACAAAACATGGAGTTTTAGCCCAACACGATAAATCAAAATAGTAGTTATGAATAGTAATACCCACTTTTTGAAATTTTATAAATTTTAATTTTCAAAATGGACTTCATTTTTGGGTTTGTAATATCAAAATTACCTTAGAGTGAAATTTTGTTTTTCTGAAAACTTTCAATTTTTGATTTATTGGGAAAAACACTACGTTATTTTTAAAAACCAACTTTTTATTTATATAAATTTATATTATATATAAAATTATTTTAAATTAAAATAGATACATAAAACATATAAGTTCAATATAATACATTGGAATCATTTTATAATAAGATTATAAGATGATATTTTATAGACATTTTTATCGTCTTTTACCCACCTTCTAAGAACATTTGCATATTTGAATAAAACATAATTTTACCGCTTTTGTGAATTGAATTTTAAAAATCTTAGATATGAATTTTAAATCATTGAGTAAAATGTGATTCAGTAAGACAAAAATAATTTTTGGTGAATAGTAACTTTTGACTTTTATTTACCATGGTTAAAAGTAATTAGGGTATTTAATGGTAAAAATTATATTTTAATTAAGTTAACACATGTCCTAATTCTATAGGATATCTGTATTTCGACCTAAATAAACCATAGGAATAAAATATGAGCCTTCTGCTCCACATGGATTAGATTAGGACATTTTTTTAAAAAAGAAGAGTTAAAAGTGCTTAATTAAAAGTTTAATATTTAAACCATTTTTAATATAGGGTAATACAAAAGATAAATTCGATAATAGATATTCTTTAGAAATATAAAATCTTTTCCTACATAATGGGATTTTTTTATAAATTTTAGTAATTAAATAATTATATTTATTTATGACAAAATGATTATGTTGTACTTACCTTATAATTAAATGATTCAAAAAATAATATTATAAATATTAGTATAAATGTAAATTGATACTTCTGATAAATTACACTAATTTTATATCTTAATATTACATTTTAGGGTTGATTAACTGAACTTGTTTCAAATTTATAGAGATGTTATTACTTTCACAAAAATGAAATACCAAATACTGTCAAAATTGGCATAAATGAGTATTTAAAACAAATACTATATTATTAATTGTTATAACATTCTGAAAAATCTAATTTTATTCCAATGGACTTATATAAGGTCATATATATCAATAATGAACCAATTGGGGTTCTCTGGGATTTTTATAGTAAGTTTATTAACTATTTATTATAATAATACAAGAATACATGGTAAAAGTTAAACTATTTAACTAAAAGTAAAATCTAAATGATAAAATTAATATTGTTACATAAAACTATCTAAAATATATTGTTTGGGTTGTTTTCGACCCATACCCACCTTATCATCAAAATAAATCCTTTTGATGACATTATAAACTGAATATGATTGTATAATAAAATAATATCTCAAGCTTTTCCTAAAGTGACCCTCACCTCTCTGATAAAAGGGTACATTTCCATCTCTCAAAATCACACCTCAAAATACATTTTTCTTGGCCAACACCTGCTCAAAAATCCTCCCAAATACCCTCACTTCTACCTAGAGGCCATATTTTATCATAAATCCAACCAAAGGACCCCATTTTATCAACTGAAAAGGAAACACCTAAAGAAGAGATAATAATTTCAGCAGCTCTTTCAAATTTCTTTTCTTCTTCCACTTCCTCTTTCACTATTGTTTCCATACCAAAATAATAACACCAGTACCATATAAACACTATGACGTAATTATAAATATGGTATAACCATATTCATTATTTTAACATTCATATGAATGACTATTCACCATAAGTGTGTACATACGGCTTATCCTCTCCATGTCGTGGTGTAGATTGTTATTCAGACACGTCATTATTAGGATGTTTATAATAATGTGTATAACTAATGTAAATAGTAGATATAACAAGTTACATATTATTTATATATGATATTACATCCAATTACATATGATGTTTCCATCAATATAATGATTTGGTAGCTTGTGCCTACGTACGGATTACCATCTCCACGGACATAATGAAATTCATTCCCCATCATAACCATTCAAAAATAATATTATTTTGATGAATAAAAATAATTTTTATGAACTTAATATCATTATGTATATGAATAAAATACATCCTATCCATAACAAACGTGGATTATGTAAAAAAATCATATAAAAGAAAAGAAATCATTTAACACCTGAAACAATGATACTACTGAAATATTGTTAACAAAGCAATATTAAAAGATCATATATGATATCATATTTATGTATATGGATCTTTTATATTATAATAAAATTTATTTAAATATTATACATGAGATTAACTTAACCTTGATAAAGGAAAAGTATAAGGTAATGGTTAATTTGACAATCACTTCATTATCTGAGGTTGTATATACATAAGTATCTACTAGGGCCTCTTTATAATCCACATCTGTGATTCTTGAAAATGTATTTCAAAATAAAATTACTATGTCCTAGAAGATGATTTAATGAAATTTATACCCTTGTTTTAATTTATATGAAATGTTATGATAATAATAATTCCGTTATTTTCCATAGAAGGTTCTTTAAGACATTTTTGATATATTAATGTAAGAAATTTTTTATAACATATATGGCGGGTGCGACTATTTTCTACCATTATAACATTCTCTAAAATTCCCATAGAGGTTTATAATAATATTTTCAAAGTAAATGTTTAATTTTATAATTATGTTACTTTTAAATGATTTCAAAATAGAAAGAGATATTTATCTCAAATTTTTTTGATTTCATCTATGTCAACATCCTTTGTTGGATTTTATAATTGTTTGATGTTGAATCATTATGATAAAATCTTCAATATTGTATTATTATTTTTTATATGTTTGAATGTGGATGTGTTATTTTTATACAATTCATTATTTATAGATAAATTAGTGACATTTGATATGCTAACATTAAAATTGATGTATATGTTATGTTTAATAATATTCATATGAGGAATTCATTGGACTTAGTAAGTAACGGGTGGAGCCCGATATAGCTCCCTGATGCAACGGTAGGTCTCCTGAGACAAACTACTGTCTGGGAACAAGTCCTTGACAAAATATTATTATTAGTGTTGGCATAAGTCATTGACTATGTATTTATGATTTCGGACATTACATATTCCATCCATTTGAAATTGGCTATTGATATTGCATGCGATTTTTGGACCGGGAGAATATTCATGTGAATAAGTAAATCACATTATTTGATTAATATTTGTCATATTATAATAATTTTAATGTTATAAAGGATTATGTTTTAGTATTATACATTTCCTTAATTGTTTATTCTTATTTATGAATGTTTTTGATATATTTTTATCCTTACCAAGCATCTGAGCTCACCCCTTTCTATGATTTATTTTTCCCAAGATATAAAGATGTAAATTATAGTTGACCAATAAGGATATTATATAGGAGATGAATGTGTTAAAAGGAGAAAAAATGATATATTTTTCATTTAATAGTGTAATTTAAAACTTTTTTACATATCTAGTACTTCCAAGGCTACTAAACTAATCGGTCTTTAGGGATTTGATCACATGTGATCATGCCAATGTTATGTAACAATAAACCAAATCTGTGTAAATAGGGTCAGGGAATTACATTGAATATTGGGTTCTAATGGGTAACCATTATAAATATTAGGTGATTTATTCACCCTTCCCCACTTGTTTTCCGTGCATCAATCCAATCTAGATTCCCTATGGAAATGTTTCCTTGGTTTGTGATGTTTTCTTTATTTTTTTTTAAAAAATCCTTAGTGTGGTTCTGGTTAATCCTAGATTTCCTAGTGTGTTTAGGGTCTTTCAATAATTTATTCATATCCATATCATATAAATATTTTCATAAATATTTTTTTGAGTTCCTGTATCCACATTCTCTATAAAATTATGTGCAAGATGTTGGGATTTATTACTTCTTCATTTTATTGTGTTGATTTTAAGGGTCAACTTAAATAAGATAATTAAATTGAAAATATAATTTTGATAGGTATTGAGAATAGTTGAATGTTTTTAGTACTTTTATTTTTAATTTTTATGATTTAATACATGTTTTTTCCATATCCTAATATCATGGTTTTTTGGAGTCTTTCTTATTCAACATATGATTTTTGTGAGACAACATGGGAGTTGGTAGTTGATATGACAATAATTATGTATAAAAACATATATAAGATAAATCATATGTTACCCGTGGTGGTTTTTTTATAATAACGATGCTAAAAAATAAAGCAATGTTATGTAATCACATTACTATAAACCTTAGAAGTTAGAATTTGTTAGTTTGTGTGGTTGTTCTTATTGTTTGTTAATGCGTGATGTGGGACATAGTTCAGTGATAATGGTCACATGATGGGTTTTGAAAATAAGTGGGGTTATGATATTTTATGTGGTTGGTTGTAATTGTATGATATATCAGTAATTTTTTGATGTGGATGTGGTGTTTGATGCTGTTGTGATGCATGGAGATTGTGATGTGTTGTTATTGTGTTACGATTACTTGATATGTTTTCTATTATTGTGATGGTCAGTATGTGATGGGAAAGTAATTATATAGGTTAGCTGGGTTTTTTTGAGGCATCAAAGGAAAAAAATTAATTATGGATTGAATTTCATGGGATGGTAAATGAATAAGAAAATGGGTGAAAGCTGATATGTAGTAAATGGATTAGATGAATTTTATGAAAAATGAATGGGTGGTGAAAATGTGTATGAAATGGATTATTATATAGGATTTAGTAAAAAATAATTAAAACTAGGAAATGGTAGAATCTGTATTTGAATGTGGTAATGTGTGCCTTGTGTGGGGGGTTTTGTTGTGTGTTACATATAGTGGTGGTAGCAGTAGCGACAGTTTATGTGTAGTGTAGCAATGGCATGGTGCGGTATGCTAATAGAATTGTCTTGCAGACACAGGATTTTTATTGAGTGATTTCTATATATCATTTATTTTTTAATTTTTTATATATAATCCCTAGAATATTTGGATATCCTTACCAGTTCCCAAAGGTTTTGGGTTTCATGTATCTCCCACAACATCTAGTATGATGCAGATATAGGCAGTTGGTTACCCTATATTATCTTCCCAACCTTCATTAGTAGTAATGATATGGATTGACATTGGGGATTACCTATCAGTTTTGGCCCATGGGTCTTCAATAAAGATGATATTCTTTGAGGAAGTGATGTGATATGATATGTGATGGGGATCATGTATGCCAGGTGGATGGAACAAGTTTGATGCCTTCATGTTTATGATACCCTACAAATCTGGTTTTGGGAGTGCCCATGTTTCTTTGAGTGAGATTTTATCTAAAGGCCCATGTTTCATAGAGGGATATGTGTTGTGATGTACCAATTGTGTTTTGGTAGGGTGTGGCATGACGATAATGAATTCTAAAGCCAGATGTTATACTTTTTGATAGCGGAATAGGTTGTGATGCATTCTGACCCACATCATAGATGGTTGGACATGTGATGTCATTTATTTGGGAGGGATGAGAGTAAACAAAATTCAATTTTTGGGAGTCAGAGCAGAGAATCAATGGGGAAGTGTTCATGGGTAACGTTTGATATTTGGATTAATATTGTGTTACTATGATGGATGCATGATTTAGTGAGCAGGAAATGTTGATGAATGCTTTGGTTTGTTGACAGATTTAGGTGCTTGTTGGTTCTGTTATTTTTTCATGAGTTATTTATTATTCTTTTTTCAGATGTTCACATGAGACCATGGGTTGGACCCTATTGACTATACTTGTATTATCTCAATATATATATATATATGTCTCCCTGAGGACATTGGGGATCGATATATGCATTTCTATATTTGTTTGAAGATTTTTTTGATTCATTATGCTGGGAATTATCTTTTAGTGTTTACCTGGAAACATTTATTAAATTTATTGACACAAATAATAAATTATATAATGGTTTTTGTTTACTTTTATATTATCTGATATAGTTTTGTGGTGTTTTGTATCATATCCCCATATACTACTTTTATAGAGGGTATTGCCTCACATTTGTTTCATTTTTATACCCTCAATGCATGTAACAATCCCGAGGCCTACTAGATATGGTACTTGATGGACATTATCTCTCCTACATCATTCCAAAATGGGGTATCATTAATGGGAGCAGTTATAAATGAGTGTCTTTAGATGTTTTTCTAGATATAGGGTTGATTTTGTAGTTAGGTACTATTAAAATTGCATGGTTTGGTAGAAAAATGGTTCCATTTGATCTTGGTATTTGACATAGGCTAGGGAAACTTACTTGGACACATGATTGCAGGGCCCCTTATGATCAATTGTAATGACGTCGAGTTTTTTGTAGTGGAGAGAGAGGTGGATGTATATGTAGCATAGAGTCCTATGGGAGGTTCATAATACATGATTAATTGTTTTATGTCTTGATGATGTGATTTTATGAAAAATAAAGTAAATCAATTAAATAAACCATTGAATCAAAATCGTGATAGTAGTATTAGGATTCCTCCGTTCCTTTTCTGAATATATCATGGTCATCATCTATATCTATATTTAGTAGTTTTGGTTTAATAGGTTGACTCAATTGATCATCATATTATATTCATGATAGAGGAGGATATGACCAAGGAGATGGAATTAAATGATATTTAATGGAATAGTTTTGTAAATTATGATGGGAGAAACTATGATATATAGATGGAATCATGGGTCGAGGATCTTGAGATTTAGTTTTGTAAGAATCAATCTTGGGATGAGTTTTTGGTTCCATTAGTAGTTAGTCGGTTGTGGGGAGTAATAAATTAGTGTTAGATATTGTATATTATTTATTAAAAGGAGGAAGATGTGTTATGGCCAATCATTCAAAATGAGTTTTATTCAATGTTCTTATCATCGACAAATAAAGTAGTGAAGTGGAAATATTTTCTCTCTATTAAGAAGGGGAAAAGTTTTTTGGGTGATTTGGATTAATTGAAAGAACTCATTACTTTTTCCACATATTTTTTTCCTAAAGATGATTGTAGAGCACAACAAATAGTGGAGGATTTATGATTTTTGGTTAAGAATGTGGTCATTTTAATAATGATTTCAGTTTAACTAGAGTTATATAAATATATATAGATTATTGAGAGGATTATTTACATTTGATTTGTGCCTCAAGAGAGTAGATAGAATGGGTTCATTAGGAGTAGGGTTTTGGGAAATGGTTTGTGGGGTTTTAGGCAGTAAAGGTTTCAAAATGTTGGAAACTAGCAATGGTAGGAAATTTACTATACATATATATAAAGTGACTTTCAAGAACCTAAAATGAAATTATCATTTTCAGGATATGTTGTCAGAGGATATGGCCACTACATTGAACATTATTTGACCACATAGAGAGGCCCGTTTAAGCTGGGAGTTCATGTCCCATTTTTTGCATAAGGTACAATTTCCTCTGATACAGTTTCAACACTTGACACTACTGATGCTTGTTGAAAATCCAATTTTAGATGTTGTTGGAAGGGGTAGACACTTTTATGACCCGAACCACGACAGTGATCAAGCTGCAAACCCCCCAAGCTCACATCTATAGGCTAGGGGTTGGTGATAGGTGACGAAGGCTTATCAAACATGGGGAGGCCTTTTCGTATGTACCTATACACATGCACACAACCAACTAAAGGGAAAATTTTAGAGTAAAAGGAATAGATAAAACACTCCTATATATAACCAGAAAATATCAATCAACCACTAAACAGTTAAAATATAGATGTTTAAAAATTAAATATAAAGTTAAAGTGGAAAAAAATACACCAAACCAAACGAGTTCCATAACCTGGAAACAAGTGGGAAAGTATAATATTTGAGAAAGATGAGATCCTATATCTCAAGCTGCGGCCACCACACGCTATCTAAGAGCCTCATATCATTATGCTCCTATAATTTCATGACCAAATCATCAATCATCTAAAAGGGAACACCAAGTGCTGGAAAACCCCAAGTATATGTGATTAAAAAATATATAGTAGGATTCTTAGTATGCTCAAGGGAGAAGAAAAAGATATACTAAATAGGGGAGTAGTGTATAGAACTAGTTATATTAAACGAGTAAATCTTAAACCAAAAAAAGAGTGATGTATGCTCATCCAAACACAAGGATCTAGAAAGTGTGATAAGATAAACTTCTCTTGAGTATTTGCTACAAATATAAGGAGATTAGACACATCCAACCATGAAAAGCTAAACACATAAAGCACATGGCATACCATACACTTCTCAACCACTACTAGAAGTAGTGTAACCAAGACTGAAGGAGTTGGTACTACAATTGGATATATATATATATATATATATATTCTCAGTCAAATAATCCCAAATGAGAGACTAAGGGGATATCAATCTCATAGCCCATCAAAATAAAGTGAGTCACTAACAATTCCCAAAGTAACCACCTGTGATGCATAACATCCCTCATATCATATCTAAACTGAAAGTCAAAGGGATTTAATCACTACTCCTTGATATTATATTCTTGGAGTGGAACTATCTTTCCCTCATGGTTTTAGTTTGCATCACAAGGACACTTCTCGATGGAGAAAGTATCCATCTTTCTCATGAGTCCACAGGTATGTCCACCATGTATCATTGTTGATACGTATATTCAGAAGGTCCTACCTCATGTTTGAGGACCCATTCCCAGTCCGAATATAGGGTTCCACTCTAGTGTCATTAAGGACCCATGCCAAGCCAGACTGGAGGGTTCTACTCTAGTGTCATGGATGACCCATGACCAACCCAGCTGGAGGGTTCCACACTAGTGTCGTAGAGGACCCACACCCAGATCAGATAGAGTGTTCAACTCAGAATTAACTGAAGAGGAACTACACTCTCCAACCCTGTTGGATGGTACCTCTTTAAAATCATAGAGTAACTACACTGGTAAACTTGCATGACTACATCTATTATTAGATATAGAAAAAAAAGGTGTCATGCCCAAACATATCGCATCATAACTCAAAGGCCACTGTGAAGTGAACCATCATATTTTAAGTATAAATACACTCAAATTAGGGTACTTTATTTCAAAAATCCAAGTCCAACAAAATCAGGTATGAAAGATAGAAGATTCATAAAGTGGTACACATTGCATGTGGGGACCACATGATGTTTTACCTCACCTCATCACATGGATCTTTACCTAGCCATACTGAGGTACTAAAATACGATCAAGTACTCTTAGGCATGCCAGTATACTCCCAAATTTTGTTACACCTCTATCCAAAAAGGTTGATGAGCGCAAATTTCTCATTGTTGCTCAGAAGGGAGAATTCATAATGTTACTAACATTCCTCCGTAGACAGCCTCGAATAACCAAACAGATCACAACACCATGATACTTGTGGATAAAATCATTGGTCCAACTATTCATTTTCCTAAAACAGACTTCTAGAGAAGAATTTGTATCTCTAAGCATCGTACATGAATGGTGCTCCATGGGGTCCATGAATTCATCATTGAACACATCATAAAGATCTCACAGTTACAATCCTCATGAAAAAACACTCATGATTGGATATTCATTTGTCCAAAATGGACAACTAGTGAAGAAGTCACATTTCATCGCAACATGGCCAAACTGGGTCTCATGGAGCCCACACCTCTATTTGGGATTATGTGCCTATGATTATTCATTAAACTTCCACCTCAAATACAAGGTTTAAATGCTACTGACGTCACATCAGTCAGATATCAGATGCATGAAATACGTCTAATAGAAGAATCTCTAAATAATAATAAATATATTATTATTATTTTAGTTGAACATTTCATTCCACTGATCCTTGATTCTGAATCATAAATTTTACAAACTAGCCTCAAAATGACTTCCTTGGTGCAATGGTCATTTGGCCTCATATGGAATGTTAATCAGGCACTACATGTAGGTGTTACGTTCGAATCATTAGTAGTAGAAATAAATATTTTTCTAAAGTGTTTTATTGACCCACTCCATGTATAGAAAAATGTTATACAAAATTGGTACTAAAAGGACCACGTTGAAGTGAGTGTCACATTGCCACTAATGGCTCGTGAATTGGAAACAGAATGGCGATGTTACAGCTGATTAACCATATTATTATTATTATTATTATTATTATTATATATGTTTTTTTGTTTTTCTTTTTTCCATTAATTTTCTAAAATCCATGTCGGGTTCCGCGGTCGGATGCCTTCCACAGTTTCCACTGTCCCAGTCCCTGCCCAATCTTACGACCGCACCACAACACTATCCCATGTGACCCGCTGTGTGGACCATGGCCTCTGCCAATCTTCTCTCCCTAACTACCACCTTCCGTTGAGCCATGACACTGAGCCACAACGAACAACATTCATTCCACCACCTCACATCGGATAACCTTACATAGAACACCGTGGTCATTTTGATGACAAATAAATCATATGAGACAAGGTCTGCGATACTTAGGACCCAATCCAAACAACGGTGGTCTCTGGTCAAAGAATCGTTAAAGTTTCGATGTAACAAATTGTTATCATATCTTATACTCTATGTCACACCTCCTTAGGTGCTCGAAACTCAAATACGATTATAGATCATGACATGTCAGGTCGATTGATTCAAAGAAACATGTCATGCTCTAAGATCAAAGGTTGATTGATAATGATGAAATGTTATAATCAAATATCAACGAATAACACACAGAATGGATGATCCAGAATCAAAACAATGGATAGTTTTTCTTAGTTTGGTCATAAAAAAATGATTCTAAATTAGCGAATTCCAACAGAAATTGAATTCAACAACATAGGATTCAATTAGGGAGCTTCATAATCTGAAATAGAAATCCTAACTAGAATTTGGATCTTCTATTGTGTTCATTGCGCTCTGATCTACTAGAATCTGCATTTTCAACACAAACCAATGATGATCGGATGTCGAATTACAATTTGAAATAGATGTCCATATCTCTTCCATCCAAGTGATAAATGACTCAACCCTATATCATTTCTCTATAGTACTATTTATAGCAAACTGTCGGTGGTCGAGGAATCTGATCCTCCTGTGCCCTCTCACATATGGTCACTTCTATGGTAAACACCGCGCTACAAACTCAGAAGTTCTCTCATATTTCCAATACGAATCCCTATATAGTTTTTGTTAGGAGTGGCATCCAAATAAAATAATATTATTTAATTTTTTTATTTATATTTACATCTTTGATATCCTTTCCCATAGATGGTCTATGCGTGCAAAAGTTATACAACACCTAGTGTAAACAACAAGCTATTAATTGAACTGTGGCATCATTTTTCCTATACGAGCTATTGTTTGATTGATATCCCATTTAAATCACGTTTATAGTATAAAAATAATTAATATTTTTTAAAAAATTATTTTAGGCACACTTTGACTTGGAATCGCCTGTCGTCTCAGCACTTAGTTCGGGATATAAATATTCCAAAGTCATACAAAAAACTGGGTCTTTACATAAATTTGTCTTTCAATATTTACATCCCAGAAAAGAATAACTAGGGAAGAAAACATGAAATTACGATCTCACACCTATCTCTCCTACACCCATAAACTCTCTTTCAAGTTTCCGTGCTTCGACAACATGAAAACTTTATATATGGTCCATTCTCATAACGTCTTCTCCCATCAATGACATGCATAAGAAAATAAGTTCACATATCCTCAGTCGTGTTACTTGGAAATCATCACGCACCCATTCCAAATCTGGGTGTAGGGTATGGCAGTAAATGACTATTACAACCCTCATCCCATTATCTAATGTCCTTATGAACCTAGGTATATCTTGTCTCCCCAGTAAAAAACATACACGGAATCCCTCAGCAAATCATCCAGCACATAGATTGTGTGGTTAGTCTTCCCATCAGACGAGGGGTGAAAGTTTGTTCTCATCCATAATTGGGTCTTTAATACCACCTGCAGGGCTCTCCATAAATTTGATGTATATTTTCTGTCATGATCAAAGACAAACCTTGAGTGTACCCTGAAAATGCAGACGATCTCCCAAATGTATAACTGCCCCAAATACTCCACCGAACTCTGCTCCCAGAAAACAAAGATATGTGCCAACTTCATGAGTCAGTCTATAATCACCCAATTGGCATCATGGTCCATCACTGCATGCATATTACATGTGATGATGTTCATGGATATGTTGTCCAATTTTACTCCGGGGTTTCAAGAGGCAACAACAACCCATCGGAACACAGTGCTCAACATTCTCTAAATAATAAATGAGGCATCATGAGACAAACTTGGAAATGCTTCATACCATGCTAGACCACCAAAAATACTATTAATTATCCATATAAATCTTTCCCAACATGATTTAAAACAATGGGATAAGTGTGGAACTCTTGCATCACCTCCTGTCGTATCACAACTGTAACCATTTTTTTACCTTGGAATAAGGTCTCATGATTCCCCCCTTCGGAATATCCATCTGGTGCACCACCTTTGGATATATGATGACAGAAAACATAACAGTTTTTTTTTCATTTTTGGGACTCTCTGACACACTTGATAAGAACATCACTCAACACCATCAACTAATGAAAAATTATATCGTCATTTTCTGTTAGGGTTTGTTGTCAAGTAGGTATTTTCTCGGAAACTTCATGCACTTGGAATGTCCAGGACTTCTTACTTAGGCAACTTCTCGTTGTTTCATTTCCCTAGAGTGAAAGGACCCGGTCCATATCTCTCAGATTGAAGACATACCTAAGACTCTTGTGGTCTGAGTTAACCAAAACGTGGTATCCAAGGAGGTAGCACCTCCACATTCTCGAAGAGAAATCTACTGCTACAAGCACCATATAGTGAGTCACATATTCCTTTTCATGGGTTCTCTATCCCCTCAACCTATACATGATAACTATTTTATCAAGGATAATGTTGTGATTTAAAAGGTACAAATGAATATTGGAGGTAAGTAAAATCATCCAACCACAAGAGTATTATCACATAAGGAACCTGGCATACCCTTAATGTCTCAGCCTTTCTCGTGTATTTGCACTAGTGGAATTCAAATCAAAATAATTTCCATTAATAAAAATCTAATATCAATTCCATGACCTGATCCAACACTCCACTATACAACCCTTCCATGAAAGCACAAGTTAGAGGGACTCATCCACCACACATTGATACACTCTAGTGTGGGTAGAACTGACTCACCCTCACGGTTTTTATTACATTATAAAAATTCATCTCAATGGGGGATGAAACGCTCTTCATCATGCATTCAACTAAATGTTGAACAACACCGACATAGGGTTACACTGAAGCCTAGTATCACCCCAATAAAACCTAAAGCAAAAAAGTAGGGAAAAAATAGAACCTCACATAATTTATAATATGTTCTGCTACAAACATGTAGAAAAGACACAGATCATAAAAATTATAATCCCATGCACTATAGGATTGTATAAATACTTAGCATGTAACTACCTATGGCCCTGACCTCTAGCTCCCCGAGCTTGACATGAGCCACATAGTGGGTGTTGAAGGACTTGCTAGTGTCTTCCTCCACCAATTGTTCTTCCCTCTCTTCTAACATAACAACCTCCGTCATGACCATTATATCCCCTCCTCGAAGATTTCTACTCACATCACTTTCTCGGCCATGGTGGCCCATCTAGAATTTTTTTGGAAAGATCAACACATTTTTTCTAGAATTCTTAGGCCATGTGACCTACCCTATCATAATAATAACACCACCCATCCCTAGGATTTATTGATACCTTATGTTTTCCCTAAACATGTTCCTATGTCTAATCCTGGGAATCTATATTGTGTTGAGTCCCTACCGACTGATTTATTATAGATGCAGTGTGTGTCTTAGCTCTGTCGTTCCCACTTCCAAAACTAGATAACTTGAATTCCACTGAATGAATGATTTATGTCAACAATTACCGCTCCATCACCCTTGAATAGGTAGGGATAGAAAATGTTAATACATTGGCATGGATCTCTGTGTGGAGTCCCTACTCAAACTTCCTTTCTTCGAAGTAGTCATCATGGATCATGTCTGGAGAGTAGCGTGTATTGTATATGAACCCAATAATGTACTCAACAACTGTTATCCCTCCCATATGAAGCTCTAGAAGCTCCTAAATATGAACGAATAATAGGAAAGTGGTGTATTACTCCTCGCAGAATTACTGCCTGAAGTCATCCCATGATATTTAGGACTCGTCATGCATCTAAGTAATCAGAATCCACCAACGTCCACATGCTCTGGAAAAAAGAATGGAATCCAAAGCCAACATCTGAACTTTGGGTATCTAAAAAATATTGAAGTGGTGAACCACCAACTCCTTCCAAACCTCCACTTCTTGAAGGGATTTCTCACGACAAAAGCTTAGTGGTCACTGATGTTGGGACTCACAAAGCATGCTCACCCAACATTTACCATCTTCCTGTGTTGTACTAACTATTTATCTACATGTGGAGGTGCGACTACCTTCCCACCTGACGTAAGGGGGATCATATGATAGATCATGTTTTGAGTCCTCTTTGCACACACGTATTTCATCACAAACCAGTGCCAATATACTGGCTGGATGACGTCACCGAGGCATCCTAAATCTGATCAAGGAGCATCGCGGTAAATATATATATATATATTAATAAATATGGGGAGATGAATCATGAAGGATAGTAAAAGACTCATTTTAATATAATGTATGTACCATTTATCCGAGAAACAAGTGTGTCAGCATTGCGATTTGAAAAGAGGGTAGTCAGGGTCTTGGTGAATGGCTACATCAGCTACTACACCATCCCTAGACTCCCTGGCCTAAGAGCTACTCTAAAGATACATTAAGATTGTTTCCATAAATATAACCAAGACCTTTATAGGAAAATTTATGAACAATGTAACATGGGTCGAACCACATCTGATATAACTTTTTATGACCTAACTCAGGCTAGGGCCCGAGCCACTACTACCCCAACCCCACCTCTATATGCTATTGTCTACCGATAAGCACCAAAGGCATAAAATGTTTGAGGAGGCCTTTTCTTATGTACCTACACACACACACACAACCAACTCAGTGAAAAGTGGATAGGAATTTGAAAATATACAACACTGCTATATATAAACCATAAATATTCATCGACTTCTAAATAGTTCAAGTACCTGTGCTATAACATAAACAAAAAGGTGAAGGGGAAAAATACATGTCCACCCAGAAGAATGCCACAAACCACAAACAAGTGGAAAAGTAAAATTGGTGAGAGAGCCCCACTCATGTATCCCATGTTGTGACCACTGCACACAGTCCAACCACCTTTTATCCCTAATGTCATATTATGTCACGATCAACCAGTCTGTCGTCTTTAAGGGAACAACAAGTGTATGAAAATACCATGTACGGCTGAGTATAAATATACTTAGTAGGATTCCTCGAAGGCTCAAAGGAGTTGAAAAAGATGTAATAAAGAGGGAATTAGTGTATAGAATATGTTATAGTAAAAGAGTATAGCTAATCCCAACAAGATATTGATGTAATCCCATCCAAACACAAGGAGAAAGAAAAAGATAGAAGAGAAAACATGTTTTTGAGTCTTCTCTACCTATAGTAGGAGAGTATAATCATCCAACAATAAGAAAATAAAAATTGAAAGCACATACCATTCATCACGCATCATCGCCTTTCTTTGAAGTACAGTAACCAAGACCCCGGGAGTGGGTAATGCACTAGGTTATAAATATCTGTGTGTGTGAGTGTGTGTGTGTGTGTGACTAGTCAAAGAATCCCAAATGAGAGAGTAAGGGAATCACCATCTCATAGCTCTACCCAAGAAAGAGAGCTTCCAGCAGTTTCATATGTATCCACATATGATGCCCAGCATCCCCCACGTCTACTTTGATATGCATGTCAAATAGACTCAGTCACCACACATTGATACTCTTCAATTTGGGCATCACTATCTCACCCTCACAGCTTTAGGTTACATCACATAGATGCATCATGTTGGGAAAGTATCCCTCTTTCTTGAGTTTCCAAAGGTATACCAAACAAGTCCATTCACTAATCCATAAAGTCTAGAGGTGATGCCACATGGTTAAGAACCCATCCCCATTTCGGTTGGAGGATCCCACTATATTGTTGTTGAGAACACATGCCTAGACCGGCTAGAGGGTTCCACTCTAGTGTCATTGAGGACCCATGCCCAACCGGGATGGACGGTTCAACTCCAGTGTCATTAAGGACCCACATCCATCCTTGTTAGATGGTTCCACTCAGAAGTAACTATAGATGAACTACAATGGCCATCCATTATATATGGTACCTCTTAGAAAGCACTGAGGAACTGCAATGGTAAACCTGCATGATCGCATCTGTCATAAAAAATCTCTAGAAAAGGAGTCTTTCCCATAAAAGAAAACATCATAAATCAAAAGCCACTATAGTGGGAACCATAAATTCTGTGTAGAAAGATTCTCAGGATAGGATACTTGCATGCTAAAATTTGAGTCCAATAAAAGCAGATACGAGTGACATAATATTCAAAATGTTGTATACTATGCAGGTGGGACCCAAATGATGTGTGAATCTGCCTCATCAAGTGTCCAGGTATGAATCCATAATCAGGTACTGAACTATGGTCAAGTACCCCTAGGCATGCCAGTGTGCTCCTACAGTATGTTACACAACTAGACAAAATGGTTGTGGTGTGCACGTTTTTCATTGTTGATCTGAAAGATGAAAACAAAACATTACTGACTTGCCCACTTAGATGGCCTCAAATAACCAAACATATCACACTTTCATGATCCTTGTGGAAAAAATGCACATGATCAACTATTAATTCAACTAAAATGTACATCCAATGAATATGTTTCATCTGTTAGCCCCATACTTGAATGTTTCTTCATCGATCCCACATCTCAATCCCATAAAACATCATACAGATCACATCATTTCAATCCTTAGATAAAAACACATAAGATTGACTATTCATTTTTCAAAAATAGAACCTTTGTGAAAAAGTCATATTTCACCGCAACACGCTCGAACCGGCCCACGTGGGTCCCTCACATTAATTTATTTTTAGGCTCTCAAAAAATTCCTTGAAACTTATACCTCAAAAAATGGTCTCAACACATCTGACAATGTGTCAATCAGACATTAGCAGCTGAAGATACGTTGGATACAAGAATCTGCAAATAAAAAAAATATTATTATTATTTTAGTTAATGGTTTCATGCCATAGAGACATTATACCACAACATAATATTATTGAACTGGCCTAAAAAGTCCCGACTCAAAGCAAGGGTCATGTTTCTGTAGATGACACATTAATCATACACATCATGTAGGTGTTATGTTCGAATCAGTGTTATAAAATAATAGTTGTATTATTAATATTTTTATAGAATTTTATTGACCTTCTGTAACGCCCCGACCCCAGTTACCCCGAGTCAGTGCATTATTTTAATACATTGGCATGATTACAAGGAATCAAGTCTTGAAGGACTAATAAGTTTAGCAGTCTTGGAAAAATAGATCACATACATGAATGTTACATTACACTTCATAATATAAAAAAAACATAAATAATCCTTTATGAATGCCATTATTCCCTTGTCATAACCCTTCTTATCAATCACAATATACTTCTTGGAATCCTGGGAAAAATAAAACATAGAAAAGGGGTGAGCTCAAACGCTCCGTAAGGGTAACCAATATACTGGAAACTTTCCTAAATAAGTATAAACATTTAAGGAAATGTATAACTAAATCAAAAGCCTTTTAAACATGAAATTCAACATAGTATGGAAAAAATAAAATGAAATAATGCCATTTACTTATTCACGTGGATATTCTACTAATTGAATAATCACATACTATATCAATAACCACTTTCATAATAATGGAATGCATACTTCCAGACTATAATAACCACATAGCCAAGGCCTCTTGCCAAAACTACAAATAAGATTTTTTCAAGGCCTTGTGCCAAGACACTAGTTTTTCTCATGAGACCTACTGATGCAATTTTTTTAGAAGATACTTACGTTTAAAATTGCTAAAATACACTCCAGTGTTTTTCTGAAAACATTATGAAAGCTTCTAAAAACAAAATAACTAATTCTGAGACTGCTCAACTAATTACATGCCATGATGGGTCCACTCCCAATCCCTTCCTGTCTACCAAACTCAAGAGTCAAGTTTTCTAAATACATTTTTATGCTTGCGTTAAATACGTATACATTTTCACTAGATTTTCATATATTTGAGAGAAATATCTCTTTTTTTTGAAATCATTTTAAAATAACATAATTATAAAAGAAAACCATTATTTTGAAAATATCCTTACAAGAGTTTAAGGGAAGCTTCAAAGGTATAATAATGGCAGAGAATAACCGCACCTGCCAAATAAGTTAAAAAGGACATTCTTAACTTAATTTTTCTGAAAAGGTTAAAAAGCACCTTGTTAGGAAAATGATGGAAAGATTCTTTTATAAACTTCTTATTAAAATTAAAACAAGGGTATAAATGACTTTAACCCATATTCTTGTAAATAGTAAAAAAAATTTGAAATACATTTTTAAGAAACATGGATGTGGATGATAAAGTGATCCCAATAGATTATTACGTATAAACAACCTCGGATAATGAAGATATTGCGAAATAAACCCTTACCAATTTGTGAACTTACGAAAGTACCACCCATTAAAGAGGTATCATACAATGAATATGTAAATACACATAAATTAAAGTGTATTACACAAATAATATAATTGTGGGCAGTACATACACCACACAAAAGGTAATGGTGGCAGTATGGCATGAATCTCACAGGAATGAGGAGTGAGATGAAAACCCCTTACCTTGTACTTTTCCATGGATGGGGGTAGGTTAACCTCCTGTATAATGGTGAAATAATTGTTATTAAATTATACAAGAATCATATACCTTTATATGATATCATATATGATTTTTTAACATTGCTTTGTTAATAATATCTTAGAATTATCGTTGTTTCGGGTGTAAACTTACTCGTTTTCTTTTATATGTTTTGTTACGTAAGCTGTGGTTGTAATGGATAGCTTGTATCTTATTCATATCTAGAATGACATTAATTCCTAAAAAATTATTTTTAAATCATCAAATGATAATTATACCTGAATGGATATGATAGAGAATGAATTTCATCGCGTTCGTGGAGACGGTAGTCCGTACGTATGCACGAGCGACAATATCATTATCTTGATATTAAAATAATATATAACTGGTGGTATATCATATATACAGAATAATTATCATGTTATATTTATTATTTACCTGAATTACACATAATTATTATACCCATCCAAAATAATAATTTATTGAATAACAATTACACCACGACTTGGAGACGGTAAGCCGTACGTACGCACGTATAGTGGCATGTTATTCAAAGGGTGGATAGAATACTGAATATGGTTGTACCATATTTATAATAATATTACAGTATATAGGAGATATTGGATTCATTATTTTAGAATGGGAATAACAAAGAAAGAAGAAGTTGAAAATAAATGAATTTGAAAAAGGGTGGTGAAAACATTACCTCTTCTTTGGGTTCTTCCTTTTGATTTTATCAAAAAGGCTCCATAGGTTGGCTTCCTGAACAAACTAAGGCCACTAGGTTGTATTGAGGGAAGTTAAGAGAGTATTTGGGCAGGGTTTGGCTGAACCAAAAGGCTTTGAAGGTGTGAAGTAATGAGAAGGGGGAGTTCCCTTTTATAAGAGGGGTGAGGGGCACCTTTGGAAAAGCTAGAAATATTAATTTATAATAAATTCATATTCGGTTTCTAATGGCTCCAAAGTTTATTATTTAAATTTTAAGGTAGGTATGGGTTGAAAAAAATTCAACCAATAGAATTTAGACAGTTTTGGGTTACTATAATAACCTTATCATTAAGAATTAACTCTAAGTTAATTAGTTTCACTTTTACAACGTCTCTTTGTATTTTTATATTATATGGTTACTAAAGATACTATTTACATCCAAGAGACCCCCCAAGTGGTCCATTAATGATAAAAATATCATGATATAAGTCTCTTGTCCGAACATTATATTTTTAAAAATTTATTATTAATTAATAATATAATTTGTTTTTTAAAAACTCTTTTATGTCAATTTTGACACTATTCAATAATTGATTTTTGTGAAACTCATAACAGAATTATTACTTCGAACAAAGTAAATTAAATCAATCCTAATATGACATATTAACCTATAAAATTAGTGTAATTCAATAAAAGTCTCAAATTATATTTATTTTGGTATTTATAATTTCAATTATTTTAATTTTACACTATTATAGTAATTACTGCATCATCATTGTGTCATAAATAAATTATATTATTTAATGTCTAAAAATTATAAATAAAATATCATTATGTAGGAAATATTTTTATCTTTCTATGTAATATTTATAGTTGAAAATGCAACATATATAACATTACGTAAAAATTGATTTTCTAAAAGATATATGCTTATGCCATTTTTGTACATATTTTAAGTTAATTAAAATAAAGTGTCCCTATCACCTTCATGGGGTCCCAAAATCGACCCCAAGATGCCCATAGTCGGCCATGTATCCACCAATAATGTTAGGACACGTTTTAGGGTATGTTAGTATTATTATAATTTTATTTTGTAACCCTTATTTACCAGATTTACCCTTTAACCATGGTAAATAAAATATTTACCAAAGTAATTATTCAAAATGTCTAAAAGTAAAAGTTACCTATTTACACAATTTGGACATCCTGATTCCATATATGGAATCTATTTTTCCAAATTCAAAACACATAAGTGGCAGAAATTAATTTAAAATTAATTCACACTGTCAAAACAAAAAGCGTGTTTTTAAGATATAATAACTATCAAAAGATTGATACTTCTTTATGTCCGGTTTAATTGTGAAATTATGTCCAATGACCAAAATTGTTTTAAATGTTAAAATTATATTCTAAATATACTTCAAAACCACTCAAATTCATAATTTGTCACTATTAATTATTTTGATTTAAAAAGTTGTTTTTAATTAAAATTTATTAATTTTCACTATGCATGAAAACATTAAAGTTATCCAAAATGTACCAAAATTTCACCTTAGGCTAAACTAGATACTCCTAATCCAAAAATGAAGTCCATTGTGAGAGATAAATTTATAAAATTTCAAAAAGTAGGTATTACTATTTATAACGGCTAGTTTGATTTGGTTATGGTGTGTGTTAGAACTCGAAGTTGCATACAACACACGCTACTGTATTATTCAAAGAGAAGCATACCGTGGAAGCTTGGAATGTTTCATTTTAAATTTCTGATGTCCCCATTTAGTCAAAAAGTTTAAAATATTTTATTTGAAAAGGGTTCACTGTTAAAAGTTTGTTAAAGTGAAATACTGAAAATGAATTTGTTCTTACATTATATCTAAGAAACTCATAATATGGATTTGAAAATTATAAGGATTATATAAAGATTAAAATTTAATTAATACTATTTATAACATCTTTTGAACGTCTTTTTTGGTAAGTCATGGTTCGCTTGAACTCAATTTTCCATGTAGTGCAAGTTATTTAATTATTTTGAAGAAATAACACACTATGAAATCTTGGGGTGTTACATTCTCCCCTCCTTCAATAAATTGCGTCCTCGCAATTTCAAATTGTTCTTCGAAAATAAATGGTTGAAAATATAAAATATCTTTGTGGGAAAACCCACATCGGAAATTGGGTTACTAAAATTTAGTCTTAATATGAGGAAAAGATAAATGAAAGGGTCACCACCAAATTATGATATCGATTAGGAGAACATTGGTGGCAATTAGAGACATATAATTGGAGGAAAATGTAAATATTAATAGGTAGTGATTGAGGTCTTCAATCACAAACAAATGTAAAATTGAGGTCTTTAAATTCATCAATCTATTATGATTTGAAATACCATTAGGATAACACATTTTTGGTTTTAGGATTCCTTAAATAATGTATAATAATTAATTTCTTCATAGAATAAGAGAAGAAGAAAAATATATTCTTGACAAGTAGAGTTCCATCATTTACTAATTTCTACCACAAACTCATCTTTCACTCTAAAAGATAACAGAACGTAAAAAATATATTCTATTTATCCTATTCATATAGGGTTCCAAAAAAACGAATTTATAATTCATCTACCAGATCTTTTAAAAAAACTACATTATTTAATCCCGGACATCATGTGGCTTAGTGGTAGGTGATACACCCTTGTCGCCCTTCGGTTGTGGGTTCAAGTCTCGCGGCCTTTCCGGATGCGACGGGTTGCCACCCAACCTCCGGTTTGTCCTTTTATGGCAATCCAAAATAATCCAAACTAGAACTATCTGAAATACTTCAGTCCAAAATTTATAAGGAAGGTAAACACAATAAAGATCATTTTTCCCGCGTAATAACATGTGAACACCATCATCACGTATTCTTTTAATACACTGAAACATACTGAATTACAATAAAACCTTATTGATTACATTCATGATCTCTTATTCCTTAAAGAATAAAAGATATACTCCTTCAATCCAAAAATGTTTTAAACCCCAACAATGATGGAATATACAAATCATTAATCTGTTTCAAGGTAGTCAAGATTATGTAATATAATTTATCCAAATCAATCATGTATTATTCCAAAATCACTACCTTAGTATCAGAACTATATTATGGTTTATCATTCTCTCAACCATATATTTTCCAAAAATTTATCATGCTATTGAGTCACTTTTCATTGTTCCACACAATCTCATCTCCTTAATGAAATAGTACTGGAGTACAATCCTTATATACTCCATAATTATTATAACAAGTACATTGTTGATACAACACTCAAATGACATAATCAACATAATAATTATAATCATCCCTCTTCATCTGTGGTAGTATCATAACTTGATTATTATCCAATAGAATCATTTGTGGCATAGTCTGATGACTGGTACATAGGTTCGCGTAGTGTCCAAACTCCTTGCAAATGAATCATTGTACATTTGAATCCATTTTCATACCCTTGCAGTCACGTACTTTGTGCCCTTTTCCTCCAAACTTATAACAAACTCCCATTCCTTTCAGGAAAGTTCCAGGGTGTTTCTTCCCAAATTTATCACATACGGGAAAATTCTTCTTTTCCCTCTTCCCTTTATACAACTTTCTCTCTACCATCATTTTCCTCTCATGCTTCCCTTCAAATCTATAGGACTTGGTAAACTCTTTACATATCTTATCAAACCATGATATTATTTCTTCATATTATGATAATACATGGGAAACTATTTCTCTTATAAATTCTGGCATAAGACCATGAATGATATGATCCTTCTTTCTCTTTGGATCATGTGCATTGCTGGAGTTCTCATTTCTTTTATTGGGCACCATTTCTAAACAATGGCATATAGTAGATTAGTTTATTAATAACAATACCTAATCCCAAACTTGTAATACACATAACATAAATTAAATAGTGTATGTATATAATCCATAATCACAAAAATTTCTCTTTTGAGAAAGTATATACTCATAAACCCTTCATAATGGTTTGTAAAAAAAATGAGAATTATCCTAAGAATATCCCTCGGGAATGTCGTAACCAAGAGTTCAGCAAGGCACGTTGTTGTGCACCAGTTCCCATTCGAGTCTAGCTCAAACCTGTGTTTTCGGGTTATACCCCTACGTACATCTGTGCCAGAGCCACCTCTACCTGCTCGTATCCAGACATAGATGTATTGCTCAGAAAACTCACAAAATTTCTACAATACCAAAATTATAGGAAGTTCATATATACTAATCCTCAAAGTCTATGTTAGGGCTATGTTCTCTAATCAGAGTTTATCTAAATCTAGTTTTTAAGGTTATTGCTAAACTTCCTCAGATACCAACTGTAACACCCCAACCCCAGTTACCCAGAGTCAGTGCATTATTTTAATACATTGGAATGATTACAAGGAATCAAGTCCCGAAAGACCGATAAGTTTAGCAGTATTGGAAAAATAGATCACATACATGAATGTTACATTACAATTCATAATATACAAAACAACATAAATAATCCTTTATGAATTCCATTATTCCCTTGTCTTATCCCTTCTTATAAATCACAATATACTTTATGGAATCCTAGGGAAAATAAAACATAGAAAATGGGTGAGCTCAAATGCTCCGTAAGGGTAAGCAATATAGCAGAAACTTTCATAAATAAGCATAAACATTTTAGGCAATGTATAACTAAAACAAAAGCCTTTTAAACATGAACTTAAACCTTGTATGGGAAAAATAAAATGAAATAATTCCATTTACTTATTCACATGGATATTCTACTAATAGAATAATCACATGAAATATCAATAACCACTTTTATAATAAAGGAATGCATAATGCCAGACTATCATAACCACATAGCCAAGGCCTCATGGCAAGACTACAGATAAGATTTTGTCAAGGCCTTGTGCCAAGACACTAGTTTGTCTCATGAGACCTACTGTTGAATTTTTTTTAGAATATACTTACTTTTAAAATTGCTAAAATACACTCCAATGTTTTTTTGAAAACATTATGCAAGCTTCTAAAAACAAAATAACTAATTCTAAGACTGCTTGACTAATTACAGGCCATGATGGGTCCACTCCTAATCCCTTCTTGTCTACCAATCTCAAGAGTCAGGATTTCTAAAAAGATTTTTAAGATTGCGTTAAACACGTATACATTTGCATTGGATTTTCATATATTTGAGAGAAATATTTCTTTTTTTTTATATCATTTAAAAATCACATAATTATAAAATAAAACCTTTATTTTGAAAATATCCTTACAAGCGTGTAAGGGAAGCTTCAAATGTGTAATAATGGTAGAGAATAACCGCACCTGTTGTATAAGTTAAAAAGGACATTCTTAACTTAATTTTGCCGAAAAGGTCAAAAAGCACCTTGTTTGGAAAATGACGGAAAGAATCCTTTATAAATATCTTATTAAAAGTCAAATAAGGGTATAAATTACTTTAACACATATTCTTGTAAATAGTAAAAATGTTTTGAAATACAATTTTAAGAAACATGGATGTGGATGATAAAGAGATCCCAATAAATTATTACATATAAACAACCTCAGATAATGAAGAGATTGCGAAATAAACCATTACCAATTTGTTAACATATGAAACGTTCAACCCATGAAAGAGGTATCATAAAATTAATATGTAAATACACATAAATTAAAGTGTATTACACAATGAATATAATTATGGGTTGTACATACACCACACAAAAGGTAATGGTGGCAATATGGCATGAATCTCACGGGAATAAGGAGTGAGATGAAAACCCCTTACCTTGTACTTTTCCTTGGTTGGGGGTAGGTTAAACTCTCATATAATGGTGGAATAATTGTTATTAAATTATACAAGATTCATATACATTCATATGATATAATATATGATCTTGTAACATTGCTTTGTTAATAATATCTTAGAATTATCGTTGTTTCAGGTGTTAACTTACTCATTTTCTTTTATATGTTTTGTTACATAAGACATGGTTGTCATGGATAGGTTTTATCTTATTCATATCCAGAATGATATAAATTCCTTAAAATTTATTTTTAAATCATCAAATGATAATTATACTTGAATGGATATGATAGATAATGAATCTCATCGCGTTCGTGGAGACGGTAGTCCGTACGTACGCACGAGCGACATTATCATTCGTTTGATATTAAAATAATATATAATTGGGTGGTATATCATATATACAGAATAATTATCATGTTATATTTATTATTTACATGAATTACACATCATTATTATACCCATCAAAAATAATAATTTATTGAATATCAATTACATCACGACGTGGAGACGGTAAGCCGTACGTACACACGTATAGTGACATGTTATTCAAAGGGTGGATAGACTACTGAATATGGTTGTATGATATTTATAATAATATTACAGTATATAGGAGATACTGGATTAATTATTTTAGAATGGGAATAACAAATAAAGAAGAAGTTGAAGAAGAAATGAATTTGAAAAAGGGTGGTGAAAACATTACCTCTTCATCGGGTTCTTCCTTTTGATTTGATCAAAAAGAATCCATAGGTAGGATTCCTGATCAAAATAAGGCCTCTAGGTTTTAGTGAGGGAAGTTGAGAGAGTATTTGGGTAGGGTTTGGCCGAACCAAAAGGCTTTGAAGGTGTGAAGTAATGAGAAGGGGGAGTGCCCTTTTATAAGAGGGGTGAGGGGCACCTTTGGAAAAGCTAGAAATATTAATTTATAATAAATTCATATTTGGTTTCCAATGGATCCAAAGTATATTATTTAAATTTTAAGGTGGGGATGTGTCGAAAACCATTCAACCAATAGCATTTAGACGGGTTTGGGTTACTATATTAACCTTATATTTATGTATTAACTCTAAGTTAATTAGTTTCACTTTAACAATGTCTCTTTGTATTTTTATATTATATGGTTAATAAACTTACTATATACTTCCAAGAGACCCCCAAGTGGTAAATTAATGAAAAAATTATCATGATATAAGTCTCTTGCCCAGACCTTATATTTTTTGGAATTTAATATCAATTAATAATATAATATTTTAAAAAAAACCTTTTATGTCTTTTTTGACACTATTCAATAATTGATTTTTGTGAAACTCATAACAGAATTATAACATCTAAGAAAGTCAATTAAATCAATCCTAATATGACATACTAACCTAGAAAATTAGTTTAATTCAATAAAAGTACCAAATCATATTTATTTTGGTATTTATAATATCAATTATTTAAATTTTTCACAATTATGGTAATTACTGCATCATCATTGTGACATAAATAAATTAAATTATTTAATGTCTAAAAATTATAAATAAAATATAATTATGTATTAAATATTTTTATCTATCTAATGAATATTTATTGTCTAAAATCTAACATATATAACCCTATGTGAAATTTTTTTGTCTAAACGATATATGCTTATGTCATTTTTGTACTTATTTTAACTTAATTAAAATAAAGTGTCCCTATAACCTTCATGGGGTCCCCAAATCGACCCAAAGATGACCATGGTCATATATGTATCCACCAATAAAGTTAAAACATGTTTTAGGGTAATGTAGTATTATTATAATATTATTGTTTAACCCTTATTTACCAGATTTACCTTTTAACCATGGTAAATAAAATATTTACCGAAGTAATTATTCAAAATGTATAAAAATAAAAGTTACCTATTTACACAATTTGGAAATACTGATTCCAAATATGGAATACATTTTTCCAAATTCAAAACACAGAAGTGGAAGAAATTAATTTAAAATTAATTCTCATTGTCAAAACAAAAAGTGTGTTTTTAAGATATAATAACTATCAAAAGATTGATACTTGTTTATGTCCGGTTTAATTTTGAAATTATGTCCAATGAACAAAATTGTATTAAATGGTAAAAATATATTCTAAATATACTTTAAAAATACTAAAATTCATAATTATTCATTAATAATTATTTTGATTAAAAATGTTGTTTTTAATTAAAATTTTGTAATTTTCACTCTTCATCAAAATATTAAAGTTATCCGAAAAGTACCAAAATTTCACCATAGGATAAATTAGATACTCCAAATCCAAAAATGAAGTCCATATTGAGAGATAAAATTTATAAAATTTCAAAAAGTAGGTATTACTATTCATAACGGCTACTTTGATTTGGTTATGGTGTGTGTTAGAACTCGAAGTTGCGTACAACACACGCTACTGTATTATTCAAAGAGAAGTGTACTGTGGAAGCATGAGATGTCTCATTTTAAATCTTTGATGTCCCCATTTATTCAAAAAGTTTAAAATATTATATTTTAAAAGGGTTCATTTTTAAAAGTTGGTAAAAGTGCAATACTGAAAATGAATTTGTTCTTACATTATATCTAATAAAATCATAATATGGATTCTAAAATTATAAGGATTATATAAAGTTTAAAATTTAGTTAATACTATTCATAACCTCTTTTGAACGTATTGTTTGGTAAGTCATGGTTCGCTTGAACTCGTTGTTTCCTGTAGTGAAAGTTATTTAATTATTTTGAAAAAATAACACACTATGAAATATTGGGGTGTTACACCAGCTCTATTGGTTGGAAAAATTTACATGAAATTGGTCTTGAAAAGACCTCATTGATGTTAGAGCCACATTGTGATAGACGGTGCATTAATTGGATGCCTCATGGGGATGTTACATATGATTAACCATATTATTATTATTATTATATTTGTTTTTTATTTATTTTTTCCTTTTCTTCTTTTTTTTTGAAACCTACAAGGGGGATCTATAGTGGGATTCTTTCCACAACCATTGTCTCGGGTCTCTAGATTCCCTAGCCGCCGATCGACCTCGTACATGTGTCGCCGCACTAACCCCCACAACCTACTACGCCGACCCTAGTCTGTACTAGTATTCGCACCATGGGCACTACCTTTAGTCGAGACACTCCGTCTAGCCACACCATACCCCACCCGTATGTCCCCCTAGCCGAAGAACATTCCACAGACCACCATGGTCACTCTGATGTTTAAAAAAATTATATGAGACTAGATCCATGGTCCTCGTGACTCAATCTACATAGCAGTGGTATCCGCTTGAAGAATCGTCAATTTTTTGACATAATGAAATGTTTAAGGATATTCTGCTCACTTCTACACATCCTCCAGTTCCTGAAACACAAATCTGAAAATTGGTTGGGACTCCCCATGTCTAGAGTTTCATAGACATCCCTTACTTCAATATTAGAGGTCATTTGAGCATGGAGAAAACTCATCATCAAAGAAGAATGTAGAATGCAAAGAATGGGCGATCTCGAATCAAAAAATTCAAATTTATTTGTTATTTTATGCATAAAAAAAGGATTATATAGAAAATAATTCAATAAAAATATTATTGGTATATTATCCATCATCAATAAAAGATTGAATCGAGGAGTTGTAGAATCTATAATAGAAATCATAACCTGATATTGGAATCACTGATGTGTTCATTATGCTCCAATCTACTAGATTCTTAATTTTCGTAATGATATTATTAATATTGTATATTTAATTTCAATCAGAAGGATATGGATAGAGATCTTCCATCCACAAGAGCAATTAACCAACCCTAGAACATTTCCATAAACTTTTATTTATATGAAACTACTGGCAGTTGTGGAATCTGAACCAACCATGCCCTCTCACTTGAGCTCACCCATAGGGTAAAAACAATGCTACAAACTCATTTCTGATCTCAAATTACCAATTTATATATATGTTTATATGTTATCAAGAATAGAATCAAAATAAAATAATTTTATTTTTTTGATGGTTAGGTCCTCGATAGCTATCTTCGAAGAAGGATTATGCCTGAAAAAGTTAAACCCCACCTTGGGTTAATAGTACACTTCAGACTCAATTGTGGCCTCTTTTTTCCAATATAAGCAATGTTTTGAGATATATTTCATTTATGATGTGTCAACAGTATATCAATACTAAATATTTTTATATAAAATTTATTCTGGGCACACTAGACCTTGAAATAGCACATTGTGTCAGGACCTATATCGGGAAATATATGTAGAAATATTCTAAAGTATTACAAGGAAAATGACTAGTCTCTATAGACTAATGAAATTCCCAACCCATAAGAACCTAGTATAGAGCATGGTGGTTATGTCTGATTAGATATATAAATTGGATTTTTCCTTGGTTAGTGCACTCATTGGTGGAAACAACACTACAAGGGATAAAGGGTTTCAGAGGAAATATCAGTTTACAATCTACGCATTTTCACTTTTTTAAATAGGATCATCACACTCCTAGGTTTAACCTACTTTTTATGTTCCTTGGGACTAGATTTTGAGATAATTCAAGTTCCACTAGTGACATCTATGTTGGATATAGTTAGATTTATTTCTTTGATGTATTCCCAAGATATAAACTATTGATGGGATATCACATGTTAGTAGGAGATTTATTATTGTTTTAGATACAACAGTATTATATTATAAATTTTATTGAATCAATATATTATATATGAATATTCTTCAATTACTTCCAATGGATATTTTGGATTACTAGAAATGAAGGCTAGTGAGTGGCATTCATATGTGAGTGATGTTAACGAATGTGCAATAAGAAAGAGGAGCCTCTTATATCTAGGTTGAAAGAGGTGTTACTGGATTACTGTGAAGATTATCTTCATAGGGTTGGGTATGAATTCATGGATGGTTTCCTATATTATGTTATGACACTTCCCCTATGACGTGACATCGATTTTGGGATAGAGTTTCAAATAATCGGGTCTCCAATTTTAATTTATCCCTTCCAAATGATTCCTAAAAATTTTCATGATTAGAGGTTTAAGTGGTTAATCTGATGGAGAGGTAATTCATTTGACCTTTTGTACCTCCTTTGGGATCTACATTTTCAATATTTGAAAAAATGGACTATTGTTTGAGGTTGTGTGTAGACTACCATAAGTTGAACCAGTATATTGTCCAAAATTGTTACCCTTTTGAAATGATTGATGATATAGCTAAACAGATATTAGGATGTTGTTTGTTATTGATGGTTGGCATGTATACTAGTTTCCACCAAATGAGGGTAAAATATGACAACATCCTAAATAATACCTTCAGGAGTAGTAATGAGAATGTTTCAATCATGTTCATGTCATTTGGTGATACGAAAACACCAGTTAGTTTTATAGGATCTTGAACTCTATATTCTATAAGTTCTTGGACCATCCCATTATTATTTTCACCACTGATATATTAGTATAATTTATGTCTGATTTGGAGCATATTGGGCATCCTAGTAATTTGTTATAGATTCTTTAACATTTTCATCACTATGGATTGTTTTCTAGGTGAAGCATTTAGACATGGGGGGTTTATTTATGTAGGCATTTTTTGTATAATATGAGTGTGATAATGGATTATTCAAATTCTGAATTCGTCTTTCTACAGAAATACCCAAGAACATGGTAGAGGATAATAGTTTTTATAGTCTACCTAGATTTTATTAGAGTCTTGTGTATAATTAGTCTTAGATTGTATCCTCATTAACACTATTGAAATGGATGGAAATAGAATCTTTGTGGAGTGATAAGTTCTATGATATTTCTAGTAACTTAAAGGGTAGGTTAGTTAGTGCTCTGGTGCATTATATTATTTTACAGGGTGTGGTGTTTGGGATTTTCTGTTATGCTTTCTATTTTTCTTTTGGGTGAATCTTGATGCAGTAGTAAGGAATGATCTTTTATTGTCCATAAAATTTACATCCCCACGAGGCTTACTATGCTACATAGGACAAGGAAATAATGGTTATTGAGTTGATGATGATTTTTTGTTTATATTACCTAATCAGTGGGAACATTGTGGTTTTTATGTATCGTAATAGCCTGAAATATTTTTTCCCCAATTTTGATTTGTTTATCTGACAACATTTAGAGATGAAGATTCACTAGGATTATATTTTGTTAGATCTATTACACAATTAGTTTGGGGAATGATATTTTATACCTATTTATTGAACAACCTCAAGGAGATGTGGTCTAGGATTCTATCATTGTTTGGAAGAGGATTGAGGAGCTTTCAATAATTCATATTGATGTCATAGAATGTAGTGGTCAAAAATATCATTATCAGATAACTATAGAGTAATACTTGATATGGAAGATGGAGGAGTCAAAATGGGGAGACATAGAGGAAAGGATTATATGAGTTTTTTTTAGATATAGTGATGTTGTCGTTGCTGTTCAAAGGATGGCTGAAACCATATTTTGTTTTATTGGAGGCCATTTTTCCATTGTTAGTGCATAGTGGAGTTCAACATTAGTTTCAAAGAGTACCTTTAGTGGTACTTCCGAGATTTTCCATGATGTATAATTTATTGAGGAGATAGATTTAGTTGTCATTGATGAAATGGTTCATGGTATATTTTGTTATTATGTTTCTAGTATTTTAGAAGGTGAAATAGGAACACCATGTTACTATGTGTTTATTGCAGTCCTTGGATGTTTTCGATTGTAAATTCGAGGACATATTGATAAATTTAATCACTAGGTTACCCTAGGCTTAGGTAGTCTGTAATGTGGTTTGGGTAATAGTGGAACAACTCATGAAGCTGGATCATTTGATGGAAATCGATGAATCCAGTTTCCTAAATGTGTTGGTGAGGTTGTTTTTGGATGATGTCAATAAGCATCACTGGGTAATGAGTAACACGATCTATGATTAGGATACTTATTTTTCCTTTTGTGTATGTAGGGGATTACATCATGCTTCTGCATCCTATTTTCACCTCATCATTTCGTTGCACTCCTAGATATATTTTCAAAGAATGAAAACCATCCAAATTCTTTATGATATATTCTGTTATGAACCCATACATTAATGTAATATGGGTTTTCTTAGAAAATGTTTGTTATATATTTTTTATAAACAAATTTAGAGCAATTTTTTATTTAAATTATAATTATTCCATATTTATTTTAAATTATAAAATCTATTTATTTGAAGGATTCATTAAAATAAAAGTTAATATTAATTATATGATGTAAATATGCTAAAAGGTAAAATTTTTATAATTCTCTATTTTTTATATATTTTAATCACATTGGGGATTTGATCATAACGTTTAAAATATATATAAATTTTATTTGATTGTTATTTTTTAGGATTCCTTGATATTTGGGATAGAAATATCTCTTCTTTACCAAGAGCTAAATCTCCCATATTGAGCCTGAAAAGTCAATCAATTTGAAAAAGTGTTTGGTGGACAGAGTGGACCCCACATCTAGAAATGGGGCATTAATAGGGGTAAAAACTTACATTTTATGAGATTATAATTGTATTATGAAGAATAATAATTTCTATGTTTCAACAATAAATTTTATCGAGTTATTCAATCCTTTTGGAAGACATTAGATGATCAACATTGAAGGATGATTTATGATTCATTCAGACATAAAAAATTGCAGTAAATTGGAGATATATATTATTACATGTGGTGGAAGGAGTTGAAATGTTGGGGGAAATTCGTAACATATTCTGGAACAACTTTCTAGAAAGCTTTATTTTTCTATTCATCTATTAATGTGGACGATAATGTGAAATTCATTATAGGGAGAATTCTGGACAAAAAATATTCCCCTTAATTATAATAGGAGGTGAACACATACTTTCCAAATCACTAGTTAACCCCACAATGAACAAGATGTCCACTCAGGAGGAGCCTAACAGAGAATCTCTCATATTTATTATTCTTCTTCTTCATTTTTTTGTTTTCATTTTATTTATTTTAGTTTTTGTTCCGTCTTTCAATTTTAATGGAAATTATCATTTATTTTTATATACATAAATTCTACATTTATTTATTTCCACCAATTCTCCATCCCCTTTTATTATTATTCATAAATTTATTATTATCCATACCTTTATGATTATTATTATTATGATTATTAATATTAATACTAACATTATTATTACTATGAATATAATTATTTAAAATATTATTTCAAGAAAATTATTTTATTTTCTTATTCAATTATTATATTGATAATAATTTTAACAATAATAATAAATTTTATGGTTTTTCTATTCTTTATAAATTTTATAGTTACATTAATTTTATTTTCATACACTCTTTTCATCAATTTATCTCTCTCTCATCAAAATTGTATGTTGATTTATTATTATATTTTTTCACAGACATTATTTTTAATTTTAGTTATTTTATTTTATTATATTTCTCTCTTCTTAACCTCTATCTATTCCCCCAAATGATCTCTTGCTCTAAAAAACGAGAGGCTGACCTCGAGGCTTGGCCTAGAGGAGTCACTATGTTCTAAAATTAACCTTCATGTTTATTTGATATTCATAATTGATTTGAGTATAATAAATGGTTGAGGATATGATCTCTGATGTGTCAACTATCCACCCACCCAATGATATTAAACACAATCTATTCAATTTATTGTTTAATCAATTTTACCTATCTCTATTGGTTAGTTTTTCACATGATGGAGTTTAACTAATCAATGTATGAAACATAATAGATAGTGGTGGGTCCTGGAAGTTGACACATTATAGACCAAGGTGTGTTATCAACAATGATTAATGGATGAGGTGGAATAATATTACATGGGAATTCAATGATATTCAAAAATTTATTAATAAATTATAGTATTCCACACATGATATTTCATGCTTGGATTATCAAATTGAAATCAATCATATGAAGGATAATATAATTGAACCCAATACTGAAAACCAAAACCTAGTTATTTAATCATTAATCATCAATTTTATATTTACAGGTTACTATTAATTAAAGTATCCATTATTTCATATCCAAAACCAAAAATTATTTTCACTATTTTCAATAAACACATAAAACTACAATAAGAGATATAATATGTGAATTAAATAAAGTAGGTGAAAAAACTAAAAGATTCCTCAACTGAGATGACCCATGGTGAGCCACTCTGTCTAACTAGGAAAAATAGAATGTCTTTTTACCACACCCCACAGTAGTCATGAATAAATTTTATAATATTATACACATAAAAATATATGGTTACCAAAAAACATATTTTTTAATAAATTTCATTACATTAGTTATCAATAAAACCATGTAAAATTCAAAACATTTCAATTGGATGAAAAATATAACATTAAAACTAAAATTGGAAAATAAGGATAGCCCTAATCTACTAGAATCATAAACCCATATAAAACTATTAAAAATAAAAAATATATATAAGAAAACACATCCACATCTTTAAAAAAATCATAATATATCCTTAAGAGTAATTTTCGTGAAATTTTCGTGAAAAAATTAATTGGTATTTATAGGGAGGAACATGAAATTTGGAATAATATTATGATTGTTGTTCAAATATGACTTTTGGTTAGTATACCCACTGATCTATATGACCATAAAGAATTATATGATCTGAATATAATTTTACCACTATAATTATTGTTTATAAGTAGTAATGAAAAAGTGAAATTTATGCAGAAAAGGGAAATGGGGGCCTTAACAAATTGAGTCATTTTGTTGGAAGCCCATTTTTTCCAAACAAGGGAGGGAGGTAGAATACCTGGGGTTCTCTCGTGACTGTGACCAAATCAATATTCAATAATTGAATTATTATCAAAATCCCCTATGAGAAAAATTTTTGTTTTTGGAGATTATAACTTCATCGATGTTACTCGAGCCACCCCATGAAACTACTATTGTCACACACCTTACCCTTAGGGAGTAAAAAAGACTAAAAAGGCATTTAATTACTAAGTTGTATTTATATATATTTTAACTTCACTTATAAAATAAAATACTTATTCTTTGTATTCCATTTTGATAAAAAAAAATTAATTAATTTTTTTAATGTGAGAATAATTTCATTAAAATAGCAAAAAAACTGACTCTAATATCAAAAACCATGATAAAAAACTTGGGAAGTCCAATGGTGTGTTATTTTTCACATCCATGATTTCCAATTCCTATATTTAAAAATTATTAAATGGTTCTTCCACATTTTATATAAATACCCAACTATTTCACAATTCTCATTTACTCAACATTCATTATTAATTATTTTATGCTCAATTTTCTTTCCCAGGAGTCCATCCTATGTGTATTTAATCCCCAAAGGTTCCATACTCAATTTTGAGGAATAATTATCTAAGGTAATGGAATTATCCATCCTTTCAATTAAATTCAAGAACTCATTTTTTTAAATGACTTTTGAAGGTTTTGTTTCTCTCTTTTCTTGCAATCATTATCATACCATTATTTAATATTTATGTTTCATCAATGGGAGGCCTTCATTATCTCTCATTTCACAATTTTTTTAGTCCATGATTGATACCTCTCATGTTGCTAAATCTACTTCTAAAATCTCACTCTTTTAAATAAAAAATTCATTTATTCTAAATAACTAAAACATTTAAATACCAATGGATAATCATATATATGTAAAAAATATTTGGGGATTAATTCATTTACATATAAATCCCTTTCATTTGTAAAGAATTATGTAATGATAATGTCTTTAACCAATTTTCAATGCCATGGTTTTTATAGGAAACATGTTCCTTATTCCCTACAAGTCCGTAATGAAATAATTTATTCTGATATATAGCGATCACCTGAAATTAATACATATTAATAGTGTTCATTGATTGTGCTCTAATTAATTTGGGAGATATTTTAATCTCTATATATGACATGTTTTATAATACCATGGTCAAAAACTATGGTAACTCTAATTTATAACACCATGGTGTTGAAACATGGTGATATTCAAAGAAATGTTTTATTTAAATGTTGTATATATTTTTCTATATTCAAATTAATGTTCTTATTAACATAATATTCATCATGTCACCTTGATAATGTTTAATTATTATACTTCATGTTCTTATTTATATGTCTCTTGATCAAATGCTAAATATCTCCCTTGTTAATTTCCTTAATGGGCTCATGCTTTCCCCGTTCCATTTATGTATGCACCCAGGATATGAGATGTAGAAAAAGTAACTTATGGTGAACCCATGAATGATTCTACCACTTATATTTGTATAATGTTACATGTTTTATAACATTATTTTCTTTTATTAAATGAAACTAAACATTAAAATATCCAACATTTTTTCTTTATAATGAAATGTTTATTTAATAAAAAAGTATTGTTATATAGTTGGTATCAAATTATGGATGTGTTATTTGTGGAAATTATAATTTTTAATCATTTTTCTGAATCCTGTATATATTTTAAACATTAGAAAGACATCCTACTATTTTGGGGAGTACTGGTAAATTTTTTTTACCAAAGGTATGTTATCGGTTTCTAAAATTGTTTTACCTTAACAAGTATAGTACCAATAAGGGGTCGATCCATAGAGAAAAAGAAGTTATTTTTGTCTTGATTATGTCGTTTTTATTTTTTTTTCATAGTGAAGGGTACTTGATTTAGAGTTTATTTTTATTGTTTGTATGAAAAAATAATTGGATTTAAATATCATTTGAAAATTACTTAATAGATAAAAAAATATAGGAAATTGGTTTTGATGAAAATATCGAGCGAAATGTATTGGGGCTGTGGATTCATAAGAGGTTGTTTATTAAATAAAATTTCTTATGAGGTTTTGTTTTTTATAATAACCCAACACTCTGGGTTTAAATTTGTAACAAGGTTTCCTTGGTCCGGTAATCATATTTCTAGAGGTGAGGAAACGAAATCCTTGGCCCGATAGTCAGTGTTTCACAGTTCTTTATTTAGATTAGTCAATTTTTAATTCAATGAGTACATCCAATGATCATGAAATTATTCATTGTTATTCTTCTTTTAAGTCCTTGAAATTACTTCCCTTGGTCTGGCTCCGAATTTTGAGCAATAAAATAATGTGATTAAATAAGAATATGAATTTGATAATTAAACAAACACATTCATAACAACTAATCTAAATTAAAAACCATTCATCTCCCACAACCCCAACACAAAGGGTATTTATTTACACATATAAGAAAAGATAAAAATAGAACCCTCAATAACTGATGTGATCATCACAGAAACATCAAGGAGAGATTGGCTCATCGGTAGAATGGTACAATGTCGGAGTAGTTTAATGATGGTAGAATAGTAGTAGATCATGAAAACATATTCTTTTCAGTACTTCACCCCATCCTACTACTTTGAACAAGAGTTCAAGGCATCTATTTATAGATAACAAAAGTACATAGTGTGTGGAAAAAGTACACACTATGTAGTCTTTTGAATGTTCTTTTGTCATCTTTTTCTCCACTGGTGGGTGTTCTAACACGCTATCTTTGACATGGAACATGGAACATACTAGTTGGTGGATATACATGTCATGTAGCACTGCCATAAACATCATGTACTTTATTTTATTAGCCACCAAATGCTTCTAGAAGGAGAGACATGATTTAAGGTGATGTACATGGATTTTAAACGTCAGCAGGTCACATGCGTGTGTAGATGTTTTCTCCAACACCAACCACTTCTAGAATACTATACACGACACATGGATTTTGTACATGGAGTGCACATGCTTCTGTTTACATTGGAATGTACTTTTCCAAGCCCATCTGTTTCTGAGTCTTAATATACACAGCTTGTATATATGTACTCCCCATGTAGTTTGTAAATTTTTCATAATTTTCCCACGGTTAGGGTGCTTGACCAGAAATCACATTAAAATGAACTAGATAACAAAAATCAAATTATTTTTCCACTAGGTACTAGGTACTTTCTAAAAACATGTTCTTATTTTCAATAATGTATGTTTAAATGTATACACAAATCAGGTGCATCAAACTCCCTCATACATAGTCATTTTTATGCCCTCGAGAAAATATCAACATCTAATTAAAATTGTCTATATATTAAAAGGAAGGAATTTAGTTAATCATAAATGTAAATGATATAGTGACATGAGAAAATTCTAAAAATGTACAGAATAGTTTTAATTCGTATGATATTCCAATCATGAATCACATACCATTCAATTGACTACATTCATCCTATTTTAAACACATGTTTCAACCTTTAAAAAATAATAAATCCACATGATTATCTACCTAACCAATAATATACTCAACAATTAAGATATTTTAAATCAATGTTATTTTTAGTCAATGACATATACACTCTATCGACAGGTTTGCATTAAAATTAGTTCTCTCCTTCAAAAAATTGATTTTATAAAAATCATGAGGGATTTTCAATAAGGATATGATGTCTCTATGGCTGAGGACTGGTTGGTAAATATGTGAAAAATAATATATAAGTCTTTAAAATAGAGGTAAATATATTTAAATAAAATTTCATGATATTCAAAATTAATATCAATGTAATATTATCATTAAGAATAACTGTCAAATGATCTCATCACCACCATCTCCCTTAGTTATGTAGGGTTCACAAACCAATAAGTGAGTATAAGGTTCCTTTGTTTGTATAATTCTTTTGTCATAACAAAGTTGACCACATAGAAATTTTAAAAATAGGGGTTTAGAAACCTTTCTACCCCAAATGAACAAGAGGATCTCCCCCATACTTAATTTCATGATGATTCACAAAAATGTGTCATGTACTGTAAAATCGTTCTTTTAATCTCAAGTGAATAATCATGATTTATTATAAAATAATTAGGGTAGGAAGAGAAATATTCTTGTAATATAGAATCCTATAATGGTTGTTCATGGTTTCTAGGGTCTTTACGATGGTCATATGTTTGGTAGGACTCATGATAAACGGGTTGAAACAATCTAATGCCACAATAATTTTAATGTAATTAAAAAATTCGTCATGTTATGAAAAGAAAACATTCAAATTCATGTAGTTATGTATATCCTAAGAATCAATCAATGAAGAGGGTATTATAAAAAATAGGATGAAGGGTTTATAATCCTCTCTAGAGTGGAAAAAACAAATAAAGACACAATTAGGCTGTTACTTGCATATAAATGATTAGCCTAATAAATTTAATAATCGAAATATTACATGTTTCAATTTAAACAATATCATCAATCATTTTAAAAATCATAATAACCAAAATAACTATGCAATATTTAAAAAATTCCCACTTTTATTTTTATAATTGTGAAATATGATTAACCAAAATTTCTTCATGTTTTCAAATATATTTTCCAATAATGATGTCTTCTAAATGATGGTAAAGGAAAAGAATAATGTGGTTGAGAGATGTGGACCAATACATAATACCGCACATGGTCCAACAAGTTCCCCATAAAGGTGGAGAATGGAATGTGGGGACAAAATAGTAGGGAAGAATGAGGGGATGTATGAAAAGAGGAAAATTGAGAATGAAAAAGAAAATAACAGAATACGTGAAAAATAATACTCTCCTCATGTCCAGTTGAAGAAATACTGGAAGTGGTGGATAAGTATAGCCCCAAGAATTCTAGAGTGCCTATAACAGTAATGGAGAGAGAACACTACAAACATAAACAACATAATCATGCACAAGATATCATAAAAATATATCTATAATGGATGATTTGTGTCCAAAAACCAGTAAGGGGGTCCCCTAAGAAGAGGCATCATCCGATACAAAAACTTTGGGGAGAGAAGGATCATGAGCCGTGGAATTATCTGGGCCCATATTGGAGATGAGAACTAAATATGTGGCTAGTGCAGTAAATAGTGGTGGAGCTGTGGAAGAACGTCAATGATCCATGGGAGGGGTGGGTGGTGGGGGTAGTAGAATACCATGATGATGATGAAGAAGCCCAACATCTTCTCGAGTTGGCCCTGACGTTGATCAAGACGATCCAAGTGCTTCTCCACCGCGGCTAGGTGATAGAAAAGGAGAGACCAACCATGGGTGCATAGCTATGGGGCCAGTATATGGAATAAAAGAAGGAAGGCCAAAATAAGGGGGTGGTTAGGGAATTGGGAAGGGGTGGGGACGGAGGTGTCGGGGCATCAGTGGGGGCATGAGGGGTGGCAGTGGGTGGTGGTTATGCCTGAGCAAGGACATAAGTGCCCCTACTTTCAGACCAATCCCATGTGAATAAGCATGATAATGTCCATCCATTGTGTGGAACTAACAGGTCATCGGGAAAGGAAGACTCAAAAACCCCGAGGTGGTGGGAATGACAGGTGGCTAAAACCCATTGTTCAAGTTTCCCGGATGGCTGGTAAACATGGCGTGGAAATATAATGCAGCAAGGTAAGGGAGGTACGGGTAGTCCTGCCGAATGACACGGGTGAGGAGATTCATGTCACGGCTAGTCACAACCACCATATACTCATGGTGGGGGAAAAGGATGGCGCTAAATTTCTAGTGGGTGAAGTGGAGGATAGGTTTAGTGATGAGAATACTCTGTTGGGATGTGGTGGTGAAGCGGCAGTCAGGCCCAACAATATATCACTACATTGTAATGAACATAGAACACTCAGGCCAGGTCAGGGTAGAGATATGTGGTAGAGTGATGGGATGGGGATAGAAACCGCACCCTCATCCAAACTTGGTCATAGTAAGAGAGAAAGGTCAACCGCCTAGCCGAAATTGGACTGTCGGGACTGTATCGTCAGGCGTCTCCTGGTAATCTGGCCCTTCAAACTCGAAGGAATTAGTAAAATCCAAATATAAATTTTTGAAAATAGGTTTTTTGACAAGGAAGATCATGATTAATGGTGTGTGACCAAGGAGATCCTCCAACACTCCCCCAATGTCAAACTACTGAGGGATGATGTTGTTGAGATAATGGTTTCTTAATGAGATCGGGCGATGAGGGAAGTGCAGGACGGTGTTGTGCACCGAGTCTCTGATTGGGAACACCATGAAAGGGTATGGGATAGCAGCAAGACTCGGCCCAGTTGGTACAACAGCAGGGGATGGATCTGGGGGTGGAGCGGCTATAGTAGAAGGAGGCCCACTAGGTGGGGTGGCCGATGTTGGTTCAGCTGCGACTACGGATGGATCTGGTGGTGTGGCCACTAATGGGGAGGAAAGGGTGACGCTCGGAGGATCTGGGTGCGATGGTGGATGTGTGGAGGTACTAGGACCATCCTCTGTTATGGTGGTAGGTGGTGGATGGAGGGACATTAGAGGAGGCTGATACACCAGATAATCTGAAAATGGTGTCATCGCGGGCCAGAGTTTTATCTGAAGAAATATAGGCCTCTCTCCCACAGTGGTAGAGGCAAGAAGTTTCCATGTAAAGGGTCTCTATTTCCCATAAGCTGAAAAAGAAAGAAAAACCAAAAAAAGGGAAAAAAATGTAAGAAAACTAAAAATTAAATAGTACACAACATGTGTATCTCGAGTACACGACCAATAGCATAAACTGGTTAGCATCTCGTGGTCTCTAGATTGACACACTGAGTGAGCATGGAATATACACGGCGAGGATACACGGCTTGTACCAAACGCACACATCATGTACTTGCAAAGTGATCTAGGTCGTGTGGTTTCAAAGACACGACCACAATCCGAGTAGAGATAAAAACACAGTACACGCCGTGTGATTGTACAACCCAGCATGTGTAATAACAAAGGTCATATGGCCATGTGAAGTGCTTGGAATTGGCTGGTCTATAGAAATGGTATACATGGCGTGTACCGATATGACACTTCATGTACAAAAACATGGTGTGTATGAAAATGTGAATAAGGTACTGGGGTATGATGTGGGCTGGTACACAGTGTGTACCAATCATACACACCGAGTATTTTCAAATTTCAATGTATTCAGTGTGTGGCTATGTACAAAAGTACACGACATGTGGTCCTCATATCGTGCTCCTGTACCATGAAAGATGAATGGTCAGCCGATCCACATATCACTTTAAACGCCTGTGAAATCATGAAATAAAGTCTATAGAAGGCCATACCTAGATTGAGGTCACAATGTAGTATAAATTAGAAGATAAAACACAAGAAATGTGTGTATTTGGGAATGGGGAGGCCGAACAGTGTGTGAGAGAAGAAATGAGGGGGGGGGGGGTCATGCAACATGGGCTCAAGCCGGGTTGGGTACGAACCTTATTGTTATGGTACACATTGTGTATGAGTGGCCTACACGACGTGTACCACAATTATATATATATATAATTATTATATTAAACTATATAATAATTATAAGTAATAATTAGAATAAAATAAGTTTATATATATATATAATTTATCAAAAATAAAATGATACATGTAATGTATCAAGAAATACACATTGTGTGTGTTCTAGAATGGGAAAATGAGAAGTACAACCTCTAATCCAGTTCGGGTGGAAATATTTGAATTGGTGATTGGACGTTACGAATGGAAGTCCTCAACCACTGGAGCTAATGTTATACTACTACTCCTATTTAATATTTAAATATATTCAATGTATAAGGTCTATATTACACGGGAGGAAGGAAATTCACATTTTGTGTTATTTAATTACACAAAAAGGGATGAAGTATTGAGATTTTCCAAGTTCGAACCTAGGTCATTTGGATTTATGGCTAACACTCTACTAATCTACCAACTTCACCCGCATGTATTTATTTATGTTCAAAATCCCTCCCATTTAGTAATAAAAACATGGCCTAAATGATTTATATCGAAATACACATAGTTTGGTTTTCTTAAAAGGATAAATGAGGGAAATGGGGGGGGGGTTCTCAGTATTCAATCCTGGGTCTTTTGGAACTGGGTTATGACAATGGAAAACTGATCCATCCCCATCATGAGTTTTCTTATAAGAAAATAAATATATAATATGAAAAATACCACAGACACCGTGTAAGAAAATACGAAGATTAAATGGAGGAACCCCATGATGAATATAGGTCGGGAGGGATTCAAACCAGTGATGGCTCGGATAAACTCCAATGACCAAACCATTGACACCGAGATCATCTCTATTCATTAATTAATTAAGCTATATAATTATAATAGTTAGAAGATAAACAAAATGTAATATGTACATGCTGTGAATATATGTGGTACATGGTGTGTATTAGCTAGGTTGCCTCCCTAGAAGAGCCTTCTATTGAGGACGTTGGCTTGACTGGCATACCTCTACTTACCTGAGACGAATGGTGGACAAACTTCCCACCGTGTCTTCCATGGGGTGGTAAGTCTTCAGTCACTGTCTATTCACCTTGAATGGCTGACCATCCTCTCCAAAACTTTCTACCACTCCATGATGAAATACTCTTATCACTTGGTATAGTGCTGACCATCATGACTTTAACATCCATGAGAATAATCATAGATGGTAGTTAAAAAAGTGTACCATATCACTAGGTTTGAAATTTTTCCATGAAATCATCTAGTCGTGAATTGCTATCATCTTCTCCTTGTACTAATTGGCATTTCATATGCCTCTAATCAGATTTCCTTATTTTCTGATAGTGGGAACATATGCTTCTCTTTATCTTCCTTCATATCAATATTCAGGGCCTTAACAGCCTCGTAGGCATTGTTCTCCATGTCTACTGGTAGATGTAATGGCTTTCCAAAGATGAAGTATAATTGGGACAACACCAGTGGTGTTTTTAAAGCAGTATGATATTCCCTCAAAGCATCATCTATCTTCATGGACCAGTCTTTCCTCGAAGTGTTCATTGTTTTCTCCAGATATTGCATGAGTTCACGGTTGGAGAGCTCTACTTGTCCACTGGTCTGGGGATGATATGGAGTCCCCATATGATGCTTCACTCTATACTTCGATAATACCCTTTTCAATAATGTGTTGTCAAAGTGGGTCCCTCTGTCACTGATTAGTACACAGGGAATGTCGAACCTGCTGAAAATATGTTTCTTTAAAATGTTCATTACTACTTTGTCCATGTCATATGTTGATGCATCAACTACTACCCAATTGAAGATATAGTTGTCACATACTATGAAATAAGTTTTTCTGATAGATTGGGGATAATCCCATGAAATCTATTTCCTTGAAGTTGAAGATCCTGACTAATGGGATGGGGTGTTGGGGCATCTCAGCTCGACATCCCACATTACCTATTCTCTAGCATCGATTGCAATGGGAAACAAAGTCTCCAACATCTCTATTCATGGTGGACCAAAAAAATGCAGACTATAGGATATTTTCTACAGTATGATTAGGCCCATGATATCCCCCAACTGGTGAGGCATGATAGAACTGTAGGACACCATGAACTTTAGATTCCAGGATGCATTGACGGATCGCCACATCTCTAGAGGATCGAAATAGCAGTGGATCTTTCCATAAGTACCACATGAAATTATAGAGAATCCTCTTACTCTACCGAAATGAGAGGGTTGAGTGGAGTGAACCTATAGCCAGAAAATTAGCAATATCATCATACCATGGTCTAGTTGAATTTTTGATTGAAACTAGGTTCCCATAAGGGAAATCCTCCCAGATCTCTCAATCTTCCTCCTCCAAATGAGGAATCTCCAGGCAGAAGAGATGATCAACACCAAAATTATCTCTCCCTTTCTTGTCTTGTATCTCCATATGAAATTCATGTAGGGGGAGTACCCCCAGGATTTGTCATGTCTCGGCATCATTCTTTTTTAGCAGGTACAATTGTGCTACATGGTAAGTATAAAAAATAACATTAGATAGCACTATGTAAGAACAGAACCTATCAAACATGAATACCACTACCAGCATATCCTTTTCTACAGTGGTGTGGTTTATCTATGCTTCGTTGAGAATCCTACTAGCATAATAGATGGGTCTAAAAATTCTTTCAATCTGATGGCCTAGGACTGCTCCCACTACGTAGTCACTGTAATCACACATTACTTCTAATTGTTCCTCCCAGTTGGGAGGAACCATTACATGAGCTTCCACTAGGTGAAACTACAAGTGCTCAAAATCGGTGGTGAGGGCTTATCGAACACAAAAATGGAGTCCTTGGTTATGGGTGACGATTTGGGATATTTTTGAGATGTCACAGATATACTGTCTGTAGAAACCAACAAGCCCCATAAATATGCAGATGGATTTGATGGAAATTAAAAAAGGATGCTGTGAAATGAGTTCAATCATTGCTGGGTACACTTCTATCAACTTTGATGAGATTCTGTGGCCAAGGATGATGCCAATTTGCACCATGAAATGACACTTTTCCCATTTCAAAACCAGATTAGTGATCTCAATTCCTTCTAGATCTAGCTTCAGCTGCCGCAAGCAAGTGATTAATGATTTTATGTAAACATAAAAATCATCCATGAATACCACTATGATCTATTCCTACATGTCATGGATGTTATGCAGCATACAATGATGAAAGGTGGAGGGGTCATTGCACATGCCAAAGGACATCCTTTGGTAAGAAAACGTACCATAGGGGAAAGTAAATGTGCTCTTCTCTTGATCCTCTAGAGCAATGGAAATATGATAGTAGTCGGAATAGTAGTTGATGAATCTGTAAAAGTTGTGCCCTGCTAGTCTATCTAGAATCTGATCTAGGAATGGAAGAGGGAAATGATCTTTCCTCGTGGCATAATTCATCTTCATATTGTCCAAAAATACTCTCCTTCCCATAACAGTGCTTTTGGGGATGAGCTTGTTCTTATCATTTGAAATCAAAATAATACCCCCATTTTGGGTAAACATATAGGGGACTCACCCACGGACTATCTGAGATGGGATAAATGATACCCAAATCCAACAACATAGATACCTCTTTCCTCACAATGTCCTTATTGGGGGATTTAGGCATCACTGTGGTTTCCGAGATTTATTCGCACCTTTATGTAGCACCTTTTGGGTGAAAATGGTATGGATAATTCCTTTCAAATCAGAAATTTTCCACCCAATAACATGATTCTACTATTTCAAATCATGCAGAAGTGCATCCTTCTACTCCTGTGATAGTTCATCCCTAAGTATGATAGGCAAAGTATGATGGTCTCCCAAAAACCTATAATTAAAAGAAGACATAAGAGGCTTCAGTTCTAGATCTGGAACCTTTAAAATCAAAGGTTTATGTGGTTGCACCTTTTCCCACCCCAGAATATCAGGTATAACTGCACATTTCCTATAGTGTCTGCCCTGGTGTTCTAGGAATTTTAGGTCCTCTGGTACTTCATCAAATAGAATGTTTAGAAAAACCAAGTCATCTAAGGTAATAGAATATAACAGATCATCCCCTTCTTTTCTCAAGTGATTATCCACGATGGTCACCTCATTATAGCCCTCATGATCGGACAATGATACATGCTTGACGACTTTGAGGATATTTCGCATACTCTCTCAAATCCTACCCAGAACATTTTCTCCCCTGGTGCGCATCGATCAGTACATTCCCAGTGGCCATGAAAGGCCTTCCAAAAATGAAATGTACCTCTTGGTCATCAACCATGATGAGAATGATTAAATATGTGGGGAGTATTTTCCTACCATCCTTGACCAGCATTTCCTCTAGTAAACACTTCAATTATTTTATGGATCGGTTGGAAAGCTGAAGGGATTCTATGGTAGGCATCAGGTAGTTGAGCCCTAGATTCTTAAAAACTCCAAGGGGAATGAGTTTGAAACTATCCCCTAAGTCATAGAGGGCCTTCCCAAACTCACATTGTCTAGTAGTTCATGGGACTGTAAAGCTACCAGGATCCTAGAGTTTGGGTGCAATCGAATACTGGGTGGCTGCTGAACACTTCTTAGTCATTGAAATGATGCATAGATCTTTCATCATTATTTTTTTTAGAAGATCTCCATCATTAATTTTGCATACAGGGGCCTCTGCATCAGTGCCCCTACAAATTGAATATTTATGTGAAAATTCTTGAACAAATCCATGAATTCTCCGAAAGGGTGGTCCAACTTTCTCTGATTAGTCATATTCAGAAAGGGTAAGACATGTTTGAAGGGTCTGATAACCTCCATTCCATTACTCTGTGAATCCTCGTTCAGTGGGCCTTGGGTGAGAAGGGGACTAGAACTATAACTTCATCATCAGTAGGACTGTAGGTGAACCTGTATGTGTTTGTTCCTTCTGTTGTAGCTTCCTTTGACTCAGTTGTGTGACACCATGGGCCTCCTCTCTCAGGTTCTTCTCAGTGTCACCCAGAATGGTACCATATTTTTTTTTTCTGAGAGTTGCTTTTCCATCTAGCCAATTTGGTTTTCCAAGACACAAATTGAATCCTCACGATTCTATAATCCGGTCTCAGCAGTAGATATAAACTTGTTCATGAGATCCTCAAACCTTGAAGTATTCTCCTGCTGAGGTGGTTGTGAAGCTGGTGGAGGTGGTGGTTGTCATGGGTACTGTGGGAAAGGGTTTTGATAACCTTGCTATATTTAAGATCCATTTGGGGATATTTTTTCCTTGAGTACTGGTTCTGATAAGGAGGCTGACTATAGTCAGGTGGTCCCTGCGGCAGAGGATTCTGTTGTTGTTGGCCCCAGCATGTGTTGTATTGATCATGCCATGACAGGTTCTGGTACTGCTGGTACTGATTTGGCCCTCACTTTTGGAAAATATAGCATGAACCACTTGTTGAAGGGATGCCTGATGGTTCTTTGAATTCTCCCATTATGCAGTTATGACCACATTCACTGCACGCTGAATGGTTTGCACCATGCACTTGGGAAACACCCTTATGATTTACTATGTTGATCCTTTTGACACAATGTCCAACTGGGAAGCTAGCATATTAGTGGAATAAATATTATGCATACCTCATTTATTTGTGCCCTGATCAGAATGCCACTTGATGTTTTTGGTAGACATGTATTCCAATAGTTTGAAATGCACTTCTAGGGACTTCCTTATAACTGTACGCCTAACAGGAGCATCCACCACAGAATTTGTATTTGTCAACAGTCTTTTAAAGGTGATTTTTACCTACATCCAATGTGGGAGTCTGTCACTACTGGAAAAACAACCTATACCCACGGTTCAAAACCGTGGGTATAGCCCCCAAAACCGTGGGTATAGGCTATACCCACGGTTTGGGGAACCGTGGGGCTGAGTGGCATCGGTATAGGGGTCTCACCCTATACCCACGGTTCTCGTAAACCGTGGGTATAGCCTTTTCAAAGTGAGGACCACGCTGCTCCAGCGTGGCACACACCAATCCCCACGGTTTCCAAACCGTGGGGTATTAAAAATCAGAAAATGGAGGCGGCTGGGATTTGAACCTGCAACCCAGCCACGCTTCACCGCTGCGCCTCACCACAAGACCAACGCACCTGCAATTTCAATTTGTTATACATGCAGATATCTATAAATATATATTAATCTAATCCACAGATTTCGAATGACAGAAAATAAATTCAAAAAACGTGCCTGGGAGGATTTGAACCCGCGACCCGCGCGGTATTTGAAGGGAAATACGGAACTCGTGACCAACTCAGCAAATCTGATTTGCTTAACATTTCAATCTGGTTATTTACTTATACTAAAAATAAGTAAATATCTGAAAAATAAAAATATGCCGAGATTCGAACACCGGTCTTCCATATACAACATATACACTGAACCAACTAGGCCAGCGAAATTTTTGAAATATAATCTTCACTCCATATAATTATATTAATTTGAAATCATCTTCCCGCCAAAACAATATTTACTCCCGCGCGAATTCCCCTCCCCCGCCATAATAACTAAAATCTATACCCACGGTTTTGGAAAACCGTGGGTATAGGTCTTGTAAATAAAAACCCCTATCCTTACGGTTTTTTAGAACCGTGGGCGTAGGTCTCTATGACAATCCCTATACCCACGGTTTTACCAAAACCGTGGGTATAGGTCTTCAAAATTAACCTATACCCACGGTTTTGCCGAGAACCGTGGGTATAGGGGACCTATACCCACGGTTTTGGAAAACCGTGGGTATAGGTTCTTATACTAACCCTATACCCACGGTTTCCCAAAACCGTGGGTATATGGGTGTCCTATACCCACGGTTTTGTGCAAAACCGTGGGTATAGACCCATTTTCCAGTAGTGTGTGGTGTGGGAATTTTCACAAATTCCCCTTTAAACACTCCCATGACTCACATAATGACTCCAAGTCAGGTTGTTGGAAGTTTTGTATTTCATTCCACAAAGTCACCGTCTTTGAGGGTGGGATGTATTTTGCTAGGAACGCCTATCCTAGATCCCTCCAAGTGAAGATAGATGGTTTCAGAAAACCATCAACACAGTCTACCTCCTTATCAATTAGAAATAAGGGTATGTGGTGAATTCAAACGGTGTCCATAGACACTCCATGGTAGTGGAACGTGTCACAGTCCTCCAAAAAATTGGAGAGATGGCAATTTGGGTCCTCACTTGGTAGGTCGTTGAACTGAACAATGTTTTGGATTAGTTGCATAATGGAAGAAATGATATTGTAGTTTTGGGACTACACCTGTGGATAGAAAATGAAAGTGTCAGCTCCGTGAATAGAGGGAAGGCTGTACACCATGTGATTACGTCGTGGTGGTGGCTGCAGAAGGAGAGGAGGCGACATGTATTGTTGTTCCTGAGGGGAAAAGTACGGACCCCGACCTAGCTGTAAAAATGGCATCCACTCCAGTTGGAACTGTTGTAAATTATGTGAGCCATACCCTGGAGAAAGTGGATCTTTCTGGTTCAAGTTTTCATCTGGACCAAACGGTTATCCAACTCTTTGGACAGCAGCTGGATCTCCTTCTTCATTCTTCACCATGGGATTGTTTTGGTTATGCTCATCCTTGAGTTCTTTTTTTCATCTCAATAGTGTTTGTTTGATTTTATGGCTCAATTGGGAAAACCCCCGATGACTTAGTGTTCTTGGATCGGGTGAGGTATCCACTCATACACCTTTGAACATTCACAATACTAAACACACAAATCATAAATTAGGAAGAATAAAGATAAACATATATGAGTTTAGAAAACAATTTTTTGGGAATTTATGATTTTTATTTCCACTAATATTTGATATGAATTTAATTAAAACAAGGACAAAATTAACTTTTCATGTTCCCCATCAAAGATTCCAAAATTTGGTAAGACGTTTTAATAAAGGTATGCTTTTGGTTTCCCAAATTTATTTACCATAATAAGTACAGTGCCAATAAGGGGTCGATCCATAGGGAAAAAGAAGTTATTTTTGTCTTCCTTATCTAGTTTGTATATTTTTCATAGTGAAGTTTACTAAATTTAGAGTCGATTTTTAATGTTTGGATAAAAAGGTAGTTGGATTGAAATTTTATTAAAAAGATACTTAATAGATAAAGTATAATACATGAATTTTTTTTGATGCAAATATTGAGGGAAATGCAGTGGGCTGTGGATTCGTAAGATGTTTTTTGTTAAATAAATTTTTTTATGATGTTGTGTTTTTTCTAATAACCAAACACTATGGGTTTTAATCTATAACAAGGTTTACTTGGTCTAGTAAACTTATGTATAACGAAAAAGAAAATGACTCCTATGTTTGGTAGTCAGTTTTTCACAGTTCTTTATTTTTATTAGTGCATTTTCGAGTTGATGAATGCTTCCAATGATCATTAAAGAATTCATCGTTATTCTTATTTTGTGTCCTTGAAAATTATGCCCTTGGACCAGCTCAGAATATTCAATGATAAAAAGAATTGATTAAAGAAGAATAATAAGCATATAATCAAACAAACACATTAATAAAAACTAATCTAAATTAAAACCCCTTCATCTCCCACGTCCACAAATCACAAGGTATTTAGTTAAAAATAGAAGAAAAGATAAAAAAATAAGCCTTCATACCTAATGTGGTCATAGAAAAAACATTGAGGATAGATTGGATCTTTGGTAGAATGGTATAATGGCAGAGTAGTTGAATGATGGTAACATTGTAGTAGAACAACAGAACTTATTTCCTTTATACCATCACCCCTTCCTTTTAGTTTAAACCGTAGGCCAAGGCCTCTATTTATATAAAATAAAATCACATGGCATTTGGAAAAATCTCACTCCATGTGGTCATGTCAATGTGATTTTGTCATCTTTTTTTTTGCCAGTGGGTGGCCTAACACGCCCTCTTTGACATGGAACATAGCGACGCCTAGTAGATGGATATACACGGTGTGTAGCACTGCCGTAAATGACATGTACTCTCTATTATCAACAACCATCTACTTCTATAAAGAGAGACAATACATATAGATGATTTATGCCTCATGTAAACATCAGCCAGCCACATGGGTGTGTAGAATTTTTCTTAACCACCAACCGCTTCTAGAAGACAATACACAACGTGTAGCTTTTGTACATGGCGTGTACATGCTACTTGCAACTTGGACACATAATTTTCCTAGCCAATCCATGTATGAGTCTAAATGTACTCAACATGTATATTTGTACATGCTGTGTAGTTTGTAAATTTTTCTCTGTTCTCCCCAGGTTTGTGTGTTTGGCCAGAAATCACATAAAATGAACAAGATCACCGAAATAAAAGTATTTTTCCACTAAGAACTAGGTATTTATTGTAGACATGTTCTTTTTTTCAATAAATTATGTCGAAATATATACAAAAATATGGTACATCAATTACTAGTTCAATAGATTTCACTAATATATATCCATGTCAATAAACTAATGTATGTGTGGCACAATCATTGATATAACTTGGGTTAAAACCAAAACACACCACATTGAGATAGAACCGATTAAGAATTGGTTTTTGAAAATGGCCTTTACTGCATACATGGTTTGACACTTCTGGGGGACATGTTTGGATAACCATAATATTTTCATGGACCTTTATGAAGGATATATAGAAAATTTCATTGTTAATAGTGGAGATTAAAAAATATATTAGCATTAGTTTTTATGAAATAAACTACATTTGGAATTATAATAATTCAAAAAGTAACATGTTTTTTACTAAGGCTTTATTCTTTTCTAAAAATGGTGGGAAATAGATGGAACCACGGTAATGATGAGTATTAAGGTTGATGCACTATCAGATTTCTTATGGAAGTTGTTATGGATAACATAATGATGACGATAAATCAATTAACCAGAGATATGAATTATAAAATGAATCAAGTTGGGAGACCCAATTAACCTCAAAGGGAATAACATGTTGTTGAGTCCTTCATATGTCATTGACCACCTTATTTTAGTTGATCTACAAACCCATTGATGGCTGAAAATTGAGTACCTCTATAGAAAATATCTTTTATCTACTCCACTTTTAGAGCTATATAAAGACACCCTAGAAATAAACCTTTTATAAAGATAATCTAATTAGTTGGATAAACTTAATAAAAACCCAAATCAAATTTGGGATATTGATGATATGGAGTGGTATAGGATCAGGGAAATATTTTTCAAAATATATTTTTCACCCTTCAGTTTGAAATTATTGTGAAAGTTTTTTAGATATAACAAAAATAGAAAAAACAATCAGTGGAAAATATGAAGTGAACATTACTAGACTTACAGAATACACTTCCATCTTTTTTATAGACCCAAATAGAATGTATTAATGTTGCATAGTTGGGATGAGACCCCACATTTGGATGAATTCTGTAAATAGTGATTGTGAATTCTATGAGGAGATAGTGTGGAGTTCTTGGATATTTTAATTAGAGTTCAGAGGGATTAATTATTCACATAGTTCCAATGAAAATATGACAGTAATGGAGCCAAAATCAAGGAATATTTATTATCATGGAAGAGGTGGAAAGAATGTTAAACAACCCTTGTGGAAAAAATGTTGGAAGATGCAATTTGGGAACTACTTTTCAAGGAGTGTAAATTTCAACAAGTGATAAAGATATAAGAATATATCATGGAACTGTCATATTGAGGTGATTCGTCAACTTCTCAACAGTAACAAAGAATTCAAATATGGTGTTTTCCTAACATGAAGTTACATGCCTCAATTATGGATATCCCATGATCTATTCAAGTAAATTTCCAAATAAAAGATAAGGGAAACCACTTCCAACATAATCATAGCCCATGAAAGAAAGGGTGGGTTCTTCTTATCATAATGTATTATGCAGTAGATCAATATTATGTGGTGGTAGGTACACTATTTGTGCTATGAATAGTATAAACTACTTTTTTTTAATCTAGATCTAGGTATTCTATTATTTCTTTAGTTTTATGAAATAATATATAATCATTCCTAGAATATCTATAGGTTTTTTTATCAATAAAGACACTAAGAGGAATTATTCTAGAATAAAAAGTGTATATAATCTCTAGTATTAAATTTTTCAGGTAAAAAGTCATCACAAATATCTTAGTGATTCTCATGGTTGAATTCACCACAAAAATATGGATATACTATCTCTCAAATTATAATTCTAAGATAAACTATAGGAGAAAGGAAATTTGATTAGTCTTGAATGGAAATCCTAGAGTTATTTTGAATGGAGAGATATCCTAGACTGATCATTGTCCAGAAACACCACCCATATCCTTCATTATAGTGTTTTAAGATAATGTGGATGTGATTTTCTATGAAAAGGGAGATGTAACCAAGAGAATATGTACCCATCATGCATGAATACATTGAATATTTTCTCAAAGTGTTACGTAGAACTCGCATAGATAGATTTGTCATGTTCTCCATTGAACTCAAACTTGGTTGTAATATGATATCAAAGACCCCATATAGAATAAATAATTTTGATTTAGATGAATTTAAGAAACAATATCATGATCATTTAGGGAAGGGGGCTATCCAACCAAAAATATCTCATTGGGGATCATAGGTTCTATTTGTAAAGAAGAATGATGGATCAATGCATTTATACATTCATGATAGAGAAATTAATTGTACCATGGTGAATAACAACTACCCTTTCTCCAGGATTGACTGTTTTTTCAAAAATCTTTAAGAGGGTTAATTCTTTTATAATACTGACCACTGATCTAGGTACGATGAATTTAGGGAGAAAAAATCAGATATTCCAAAAGAATTATTTTTAAATAAGATATAGACAATAAATGTTTTTTTATTCCCTTATGTTTAACTAATTTTACTATTCTGCTTATGGATAATATAAATAGAAATAGTACGTATTACAATGATTCATTCAGGGTGTTTTTTATTCATAATATTAGGATATATTCAAATCATAATGAGGAGTAAAAGGATTATCTAAGAATTATATTGAAAAAGTTATGAAATGAGAATATGTTTGGAAATTTAATAAATGAAAAATTTGGTTATATAATTTTAATTCTTGGGGTACATTGTAAATGATGAAGGAATCTCACCTAACCCTACCAAGATACAGGAGATTGATAAGTGACCTAAACCAACAATAGTAACTGAGATTCTATATTTACATGTATTAATAAGATATTATATGAGGTTTTTGAAAATATTTTTAGGACATTTTAATACACTAACAAGTTTACAAGAAAAAGGAGATATGTTCATCTGGGTAAAAGAGGGTGAATAATGATTCCATGAACTAAGGAATAGTTTGGTTATTAAACAAATTATAACTATAAAATTGACTAGGAAAGGATTTTTTTTGATTGAGATGCCTATTTTATAGTTCTTGGATGTATCATCATCAAAGATGAACATTTGATCACTTATTCATCTAGACAATTAAATCCACATGAAAATAATTATCCAAACAGTAAAAAGAGATAAAAAAGTAATTTTTTATCTAAAAATATGGATTCACTAACTATATGGGGTGAAATTATATATATACATAGACCAGTATCATTTTAAGTATATATTCAAACAAATGAAATTTGGAATGAGTTAAAGGAGGTGGTCGGAGCTTCTCAAATTCTATGACCACTCAATTCATTATCTAACGTTTTTATTACACAATCATATTTAAAGATAAAACATTTTGGATGATTAATTAAGTAGTAATAGACATGTTGTGCAAGAAATGATGAGGACTCATGCAGATCCGTTGATGAACCTACTATGATTAGACATGGGAATCAGAATGGACGTGACATCTTTTATCCTATCCTAAATGATTTATCAACAATCATTATAAATAATAAAAAGAGAGATCAATGATAAGAACCTTTGATACAAAATAAGATAGAGGAATTGAAAAATGGGATGTTTACTTGGTTAAATATTGATAAATAAGATATAATGATATTTCGTTCAAGGATTTGTGTCCCATTTATCATAAAACTAAAGAAGGAGTTGATGGATGAAGCAGATAGCTCTATATTTTCTATATATCCAAAAAGAACAACAATGTATATGGACATTCATCATTATTATTGTTGGGATAATATGAAAAGGTATATTTTCATCTATACTATAGGATTATTTGTATTTGAACTAGTGAAGGGGGAGTGAAAACTAACTAAAGTTTTATTGCAACCACTACTCATACCAATAGTTAAGTGGGACAATATCGCTATGGACATCATCATTGGTCTCCCAATAATATCCAAATGAAACAATGTGACATGGGTTATGGTGGATAGACACACAACGACTATCCTTTTCATCGCTATTTGACAAAATTTATCTCTTAAATAATATATCGTGATATATATAAAAGATGTGGTTAGATAACCTTCGGAAAGACTTTCAAAAAATTTCTAATTCTGACCCAAGGATCACATTCAAATTTTGGAGAAGTATGCAACTAGATTTGAATACTAAATTAAAATTCAGTATGCACAGTCACCCACAAAATAATTTCTAATAAAAATGAACTATCTAGACACTAGAGAAAATTTTGGGAAAATGCACAATTGAATTTAAAGGTGTATGGGATCAACACATCTCATAAGTTAAGTTATCATAAAAAACAACATCAACAGATGAATTAAAATGGAACCCTTTAAAGATCTATATTGTAACATATTTAGATATCCTACATGTTTTTATAAAGTTGTTAATCAAAATATACTTCAACCTAATATTTTGAAATAGATGATTGTAGCAGTTTATCAAACTTATAACACGTAAAGGTAGATTAGAATTTGAAGAAGTGCAATACTAACAACCATCAAAAGAACATGTTGTTAAATGATGGAGATAATATTACCGTTGGGATATCACTATGTAAGAAGAATATATCGTATTCAAAAAATGAATTGATAGACCTGTGTATATTAGCCCATTTGAAATTATAATGCCCCAAAAATCTTATGTAAGAACCTTGTATTCTATATCATGTATGACACACGACACCAAGTGAACAAAGTAATATAATATCTTAATAAATTATAATATATTTACTATTTAAAATATATTCTATATGTTTTAATGAATGAATCACTGAGTTAGTCTTGGTTACACATGATAGAAACCATCTTCAATGGCTAATGTTACAAGCAAGACTTAGTTTTAACGAATAATAATATATTTTTAAAATATAATGATATATTAACCTTCTATTAAATTATAAGTTTTCAATACTAATATATAAATTATTAAAATTATCTTTTATATAAAATATATAATTAATTAATTTTTTATAAATTATTGACAAATGAATCTAAGAGGTAATTGTATATAAAATAAATATTTTAAGAGAAAATTATTTTTATGCTTAAAAATATGATTTATACAAATAGAGTAAATTAAATAAAATTAGTGAGTGATATTAATGTAATATATATATATATATATATATATTATTCAATAAATTATTTTTTATATTCATACATTATGTTTGATAGACATATTCTAATAAAAAACTCTATTTTACACATAAAACCCTATATTTTGATAAAGGCAATTTTATTTCCTCTTAATGGAGAACCCAATTTATATATGAATTTTGATTCTATAATTGATATCATATGTATATAAGAATAATTATATTTAAAATATATATATAATAATTAGTTTTGGTTGATTTTTGATAATTTTATGAAACATTTAATTTTTTTAATAATAGTTAAGAATATTTAATTTTTGTTAAAAACAACTTTTTCGTCTAATTTCTTTATAATATTAAATTATATTTATAATTATATTTAATGTTTAATCATATTTTATTTTTAAAAAATGAAAAAAAAATTTGATTAAATTTCACTTTGAAATCAACTAAGTAAACATAGGAATCTTTTAGACGATTTTACTTTAAAAACCCACATTCTCATCCAACCTGCGAGATTAAATTTAAATCAATTCATACCACTTCTTTGATTTTAATTTTTAAAAATGGATGTCATATTATTTATCAATACAATTTACAATTTATAATAAGGAAAAATTTTTTACCAATCATTTTATTTAAAATGATTAAATGTAATTAAAAGGATTAAGGTGGAATTAACACAATTAATGGACAAAATCATAACCTTAAAGACCAAAAATACCAAAAAACTTGAACAAGATATATTGGGTGGAATTATTTATACCTTATACTATTTTTCGTAAAATTTTACAATTATTGGATTTATATGAAACATGAATAATGTGCAAGGAATATATTTGTAAAAATATTACAAGTGTTCCACTCCTCCTCCACTTCAAAAGGACCTCTTCTCCTACCACTTCCTCACATCACTCAAGAATCATTGGCTCAACCAAGATCTACAAAAATAGATCCCCAAAATTCCTACCATAATACTAGAGTTCCCATCGTTGGGGAGAAATAAATACAAGAAATATATTGGTTCAGTCCAATAGATGCTACCCGATTAAGAGGTAACATCTTTCCTTAATATTTTTAGATTTATTTCTATTATACAACCTATAAATGCATATAATTATATGATTTCATCAAAAGACCATACCCAAAATATAGTTTTATATTTTTTATATTTCTTAGAATAACATAAACACACAATAAGAACTAATGGTTAACAGATATTTTTTCTATGTTCGGAGAACTACTACCTCACAAAACGACAATTGTTCATTTTTCCATTTACCACATCTCATTTTGGCCTTTATGATGGAAATAATTATATATGTGATATTAATAATATTTAGTATTTTTTTATTCTTATTTATTCTTATTTATTTATTTTATTAAACATACCAATAATATTTACCATTTTACGTTAATAGGATAATATTATTTGAGGAAGTGTTGGGCACCACCCCTTGAAGCAACACGATTCATTCAAACTATACATGGAATGTATAATGGATGGATTAAATTAAAAATATTTTACATAGAAACCTGTATATTATATTCATGATTACCATTCGACAAATATACCTTATATATAACATTTTCATTCTTACCCTTTCACACACTTAAAATGTGATAATGTCATTCATGGATGTGTGGACTAAGGCCCTCTCGACACGATGTAATTCATTGTACATCACAAGAATTATATATATATATATATATGTGTGTGTGTGTGTGTGTATTTATGTATGTATGTATGATTAAGTTAAATGTAATTTTTGATATATTGATATTTCTATAATGATATTGTGTTTCTTTCTTTCTTTTCATAACCATCATTCCAAAACATGGATGTTACTTATGTGTACGTACAACTAACTTTCTCAATAATTATAATGTTTATTATTTCTTCATAACCATATTTAATGGTTGATTTTAAAAATATAATTGATTTATTTATGTAATAATTATTTCATTATTATTATTTGGAGTTGTAATATAATGACCCCTTTGACCATAGTGGACCTACCAAATTTCTCTTTGGCATATAAATTGAATTTTGTCAAAATACCCAATGTAAAATTAATTGATTGTGTAGTGGAATAAAAAATTGTAAAAAAGTGAAATAAAATTAATGGTGAATGTCAAATATTGTATCCATAAATTATAAAATTAACATATGTTTGTTCTAAAAATATTTAAATGGTGTTCCCCTAAAAAGAAACACATAATAATATATTCTTATCACTCTATTTACATCCATGATATAATGGTCGTGTTCACAACAAACATATTTTGTGTGGTGTAGATAATACCAATTTTTATATATATTATATAATTTATTTAATTATATTCATGATATTTAAAACCTTCATATAATATTATTCGTTCATGATGTTTATGATTTATAGTGATTCAAAGTTGTACGCGACACTTTAAAATGTGGAAATATTATTTTCTTCAATAATAACTTTAATGATCCTTCAATAGTAATTCTATTAGAGTAAATGATATCAAAATGTGTTAATAAAACTATTAATTTTCCTATCCTATGGTAATTCATGGAATTTTTCATGTATTAGTACCATTTTTCGACTCTTTGGTGCTCAAGGTGTTTTAATATCTATTTTAAGATAATTAGGTATGATTTATCTCCTTAGTTGGAGAACCAATTTTCTTCTAAAAATCATGATTTATTAAAATGTTATTAAAAATTCTTTTATAATGATATTATAATGAATGTCTTTCCTTTTTTTCTTTTACAAATGTTTTCAATTGAATCTTGTTGTCACTTTTTGAACAAAGGATTTTTATTTATTTTTTATCATGACAAAGGAATGTTAATTTTACCTTTTATGGAATGTATATATTTGACGTCCTTAGTTCTATATAAGGTTAATTTTTATTTTTAAATGGATAATTTTTAAATAATATATTTTTAAATTTTATTTTCAAATCAATTGTTTTTTAAAAAATCAAATCAAAAGGATACCTTCTTAAAGAATGTTTTTAAAATATCCTTTTATATTATTTTGATTCATCAATGAACAAAAACTTTTACATTAATCCTCATGTAGTATATTGTATTCATAGCATCATTAATCAAAATTTAGGGGATTTATTATTGATTCTTCCAAGGATAGTATTCACCTTAACATTCCTGATTCCTTTTTTCCCCTTGAAATTTTCAATTTTCTATGATCATTGGACCTTTATTTTCATATATTTTACCATATCATTTATCATGGAAATGATCATTGCCTAAAAATATATCATTTTTAAATATAGTGTTCAAATTGATTGTTATTTTATTTTTTCGATAAATTTTTATAATGAATTATCTGTTACCTAATATGTATATTAGATAATGAACTTTGTTAAATCAATTATTTGATATATGAGGAATGATTTTTATAATTGAAACATGGGTTGGGCCTAGTTATAGATATACCCTAGAGGAATCAGTAGTCTCATGGGACAAAGCATTTGGATGTCCAAGGTATATGGGGTTTTACCTGCTAATTTGTAATCCATCGTTTGAATGGTATTGATTGTAAAGGTACCACATACCTTGGAAACATGGCATCTAATAATATAGAATTTTAATCATATTAGATTCAATTATTATTCATACATGATATTATACATCGACAAATCTATGGATACATTTCATTTTTAGTTATTTAGATGGATTGTGTTTCAGTTTTTTACCTTTCATATTTATTTTTCCTTGTTTAGTTTTTTGGATGGAATGTATTTCTAGTTATTACCATTCCATATTTGTTATGAACTTCCATTCAGTTTATTGATTACATGGTTGGTATGTTCATAAATTTACCATACTATATTGACTAATATAATTTATTATTTATTTATTCAACTATAATTTTTCCTTACTAATCATTTTATCTTACCCTTATAATGTTAATTTCCCACAAAATCCATGAACATAGAAATATATGAAATGATATTATATTTAGAATAATTTTATCCTTATTGTTATTTATTTATTTAGAAATTATAAAATTTTTGTGTTGTAATTATATTTTTAATTTATAATACAAGACTCATTTATGTATCTGTTTTACCAAGACTATTAAACTCTTCAGTCCGTCAGAAATGTATTCCTTCTAATCATACCAATATAATTTATAATAGATAAGAGCTCTTTGATATCTCGGGTTGGGTCAGTAAATATGGTATAGAATTTAGTTTAACATCATCCTTGGGAACTATATTTAAGGAAATAACAGATTATATAACACAACCCTAAGGTTGGATTTGAGGATAATTATAAAAAATCAAAGAATTTTGTTAAGGTAGAGATTATGTGGGGTTTCTTAGAAATAAATCCATATCTATATAATATAACTTTACAAGGTTCTAGAATAGACATACCTACGAGTAATAACTCTAAAAATGTATTCTTAGCCTCACTATGTGTAACTTGGTACATGAAATCGGGCCTTACCACACACCTGGTTTAAAACATATTGGGGATATGCTTTGGCTAATTCACATTTTCATTAGAAACCATTATGAAGGATTTGAATATATAATTAAAATGATTATTATAGGTTAAAACTAATTTGTTTAAGATTTAAAAATAGGGCTCCATAAATTAGACAACTTATAAATAATTATATTCATTTCCCACTATTACTATTGTTGCCTACACAATTATTTCTGGTTTTAGTCATTGTATGGAACCCAATATATTCAAGTTAATACCATAAATAAAGGAAAAAGTGGTCAGAATTATCTTCCAAACTTTGTGTTAACATAATTGAAGGATATAATGTTTATTCCAAATTATTTTTCCTGAAATAAGACTAAAAATACATGCCTTTACCAAAACCAGAACACACCAAATAAAAGAAACATAGAGGTTTATAAGATCTCATGTAGTGGAGACTGTAATGAAAAGAATGATTGATTTATAACAACTAAGAAGTAAGTATTCAGCCACTGATGAATGTGTCTTAATGGAATTATAAAATGATTTATGTTAGGGATAGAAGGACATAATGAAAAGGACTGTTGAGGAAAAATGAAGAGTATAATAGAAGGAAATGAAGTTTATCCTAAGAAATACATTAGAGCTTATTGTTATAAGTGTGATAATCTTAGACATTACCAAATTCTATTCAATATTCTAGAGGATAAAATTTAGACAAAGAAATGTTGTTGGTGGAAATAAATGGATGAAATACTTATATATTAAGGTTGTACTGAAAAACAAATAGTAAAAATACTAGTTACATTCTAACCTTATTCCAAGGATGTTCGTAATATTTATTTTGGAAGTTATATTAATATGGATTTAGAAAACAAAGACATATTTGAAGGGTAACAACCAATCATATCATGTACGACCGTGGTACTTAAACCTCGGACAGAAGGATGATAAGGGTTTCACACCAACCACTGACCTACGCTATGTTTTTGTAAATGTTTCAAAATGAATTAAAATTTGATCGAAGTACAAAAAAAATAGGATTTTTCAAATGAAATTGAATGTTATCTTGTATGAATTTTTCATTATATTTTTATTTAGAAAAATTGTTACCCAACATTAGGATAATGAATTAGAAATAAAATGGTGTTGTAATACATTATTGTTTTTAAACCGGTTGCCTTATAAATCATCCAATATTAATGTATTTAAATCCCTATACATTCTACTTATAATTAAATAATTTTTTATTGATTAACTAATTCACTAAATATAAATATTTATTATTTTACTCCAATTACATATCTCTACTTTCCACTAAAGTTCTCCTACAGAGACACCTATTTACATGGGTTCCCATGAGTCCATTATACTTTATATTCTCTCTTTTATAGAGGATAGAAAATGAACCCTTCTCATGATGTGGTATTTCAAAAATAGTATGTACCAAAATATATATCACCATGATTGAGTATAAATTTTGAGGATTCAATTTCAATAAGGTGGGGAAGACTGTGGGACCACAGAAATCTAAAGTAAAAACCTTGTATTTAATAGCATGTGTTACATACAACACCAATCTCATAAAGTAATATAATATCATGATAATTTTTAATATATTTAATATTTAAAATAGATTATGTATATCTCAATGAATTAAACACTGAGTTATAATGTTTTACACGCAACAGAAACATTCCTTGATGGAATGTATTATACGCAAGACCAAGTTTTATTGAACCATAATACATTATTAAAATATAATGAGATGTAAAATAGACATTAAATAAGTAGTTATGAATAATAATAACTAAATTATAAAAATTAGGGTTTATAAAAATATATAATGAATTAATTGGATACAAATTAATTAGAAAATAATATATGAATCAATGGGATATAAAGTGAATATTTTTATAGAAAACTATTGTCATGCTAATTAAATTGTTTTATGCTAATAGATTAATTTAATTACAATTAGTGAGTGATATTAATGTAATATATATATATATATTATATTCTATAAATATCTTTTATATTCATCATCTATTATTAATAGACACAATATTAGAACAAACTCTATAATATATATATAAACCTATATTTTTATAAAGACAATTCTACAACCTTTTAATGGAGAACCCATTTTAAATATGAATTTCGAAATATTATTTGAATTAATATGTAAAATAAACTTCCTATTTTAATTTGAGACATAAGAATGTGGTCAGAGTGAATTTTATATATTATTTTGAAACATTTCATTTTTAATGAATAGTTAAAAATACTAAATTTTAGTTCAAAATTGATTTTTCATCTAATTTATTTATAATGTAAAAATATATATTGAATGGGTTATAATGTATAATAAGATAATTTTATTTATAAACTAATTAAATTTATGTCATTTTAATAAATTTCACTTTTAAATTGCATATAAAAACATAGAAAAATTTTAGATGTTTTTACTTTAAAAACATGCATTGTCATCCTACCTACAGGATTAAATTTAAATCAATTTCTGCCACTTATATGATTGTAATTTTGAATAATGGAATAAATATTTTAAATTATAATAACATATATTTTCTAATAATACCAACTTGGTTTTTGACCAAAAATATTAGTGAAAGTAATTAAAATTAATTATAACGATTAAGGTTAAATTAAGCTTATTAAGGGACAAAACAGAAACCTTATAGCCAGAAATGACCTATAATTCTGTAAAATATCTATTTGGAGGCCATATTTATACACTATAATCTCTTAGGTCTACATTTTACCATTATTTTATCGACATGAAACATGAAAAATGTGCATATAATTCCTTTGTAAAAATATTACAAGAGTGTCACTCCACATCCACTATAAAATGACCTCCTCTCCTCCAACATCCTATCAACATTAAATATAATGTGTATTGGAAAAGATATTACCAAATAGATCCTAAACATAGCTACAATAATCCTAGAATATCCCCTTGAATAAAAATCAATCTAATTAGTCATTTCGTTAAAACCAAAAAGAGTTTCCCAATTAAGAGGTAAAATATTGCCTTAATATTTTTTGTTTTATTTCAATTATATAACCCCTAAACCCATATTATTTTATTATTTAAAAAAAATATATTATCACAAATATAATATGATATTTTATTCTATGTGATATAATGACACATACCATAAATTCAATCTATTGGGTAATGAACATGTCATTTAATATTATGGGGAACTACTGGCTCATGAAATGATGATTGTTCATTCTTCTCCTTACCAACTCTCATGGTGGACAGTATGATGGATAATTTACTTATGTACGATATTTATTATATTTATTATTTCATTATACTTATTTAATAATTTTATTACACATACCATTAATAAATTCCATTTTACATTTATAAGATAACATCGTTTGAGGAATTGGGGACTACCCCCCCAAGTGATGTAATTCGTTCACACTATATATGGAATGTATAAAAGACTGTTACAATTAAAAATATTTTACATTAAAATAAATATATTACATTCACTACATATTTAACTTCCTATAACTATAATATATATATATATATATATCATCTTCATTATTAACCTTTCACACACTAGAAAAGTGATAACGCCGTCCATGGACATGTGGACTACCACCACCTCCAAATGATGACAATACTTTTACATCACAATAAATATATTTATAAGTATATATTATTAAATGAAATTTAATTTATGATATAAATATCATTATTAAAAGATATGGTGTTACTTACCATCTTTCTGTAATGAACATTGAAGAATAAGAACATTACTCATGTGTATGTACAATATACCGTCTCCCAGATTGTAATATTGATTCATTTATCGTAACCATATTTAATTATTTATTTTAAAAATATAATTTATTTATAAATATTATAAGTATTTCCTGACTATTTTTATGGCGATGTTATATAATGAAACATTTTACCATAGTTGACCTATCAATGTTGTTTTTGATACATAAACCAAATTTGGTCAAAACAACTGACATAAACATAACTGTTTAAGTAGTTGTATAAAAAATAGTAAAAAGATAAATAAACATAATGATAAACATTAAAAATGTTTTTAATAAAGTATAAAATTAATATAAATTTATTACATGGGAATTTGAAGGTTGTTCCCCTGGAGGGAAGCACATGGTAAGGGATTCTAATCTCCCATTTTATATCTGGTAGATAAATGTCGTTTTCCCCACTAACATATTTTTATTGTATATATACTTCCCATTTCAATATATTATCTCATGAATTAATTTAACTTTATTTTATTTATGTCATTCATCTAATATTATTCTTTTACGGGATTTATGATATGTAATGTTTCAAAGTGGTATGGGAGACTTTGAAATATTTAATGACTATTTCCTTAAACCATGTCTTTAATAATTTTCTAATTGTATTTCCATTCGAGGATATTATATTATCATTTTTTAGTAAAACCTTCTATTTTTTCCTCCCATGTTAATTAATTACCTTTTTCAATTATCAGTACAATTTTATCCTCTTTGATATTCAAGGTGTTTTAGAAACTTTTCCTAAGAAAAACTGACTTCACTTACCTCGTTAGTTAGAGAACCAGTTTCCTTATAAAAAATATATTTTATTAATATGTTTTCAAAATGTTTTTAAAAATTATTTGGAAAATAAATTTTAACCCTTTTTTCCTTTAACAATTTTTTTAATGGAATCTTCTTGCCTCTTTTAAAACAAGTCATTTTTCTAACATTTTTCCACAAAAAAAGGAATGTAATTTTTAGCATGTACATCATGTATAGATTTACCCATAATCATTCCTTTTAATAATACATTTATTGTTTAGAAGATTAAATTTATTTAAGAGTTTTTTTTATTTTATTTTCAATGTAAATGTTTTTCCAACTTTTTTTCAAACCAAAAGATATTTTTCTCAAGAATTGTTTAAAAATATATTTTTATAATATTTCAATTCATCAATGACAATAAACCTTTATTTTATCCAATGATGTTATTTTGTATTGATACTATCCTTAATCTTCTTATAGATGGATTATGATTGATTTGACCAATGATAGTATTCACATCCACTTCTTTGAATCCTTTTGTCCCTATAAAATACTCTATTTCTTATGATCATCGAACATTATATCACCATTATCGTACCATATAATTTATATTGGATTTGATATTTTCCTAAAGGGTTTATCATTTTTTTATACGGTGTTCACATAGAATGTTATTTTATTATTTTTTTTAAATATATATAAAGTTGTATCTCTTACTCCATGTGGATGTTTGATAAGTGACATTATAAAATTGATTATTTGATATATGAGGAATATTTTGGACTGGTATGACATGTTGGGCCCCAATTATAGATAGCCCCTCAATGCATAGTTAGTCACATGGGATGAGTCATTTGTATGGCTACATTAGTATATTTCTACCTAATATTTGGTAAACCATATTTTGAATGATCTTTATGATAATGGTTCCTTGTACCTAGGAAACGTGGAATATAATAATCATTAATTTACCACATATTAGTTTCAGTTATTTTTCATGCAGGAGATTTTTCATTGGCATATCTATGGATAAATTTTTTTAGTTATCTAGATGGAATGTGTTTCAGTTTCTTAACTTTAAAAATTTATTTTTCCATACATATTTATATGGATGTCATGTGTTTCCTATTATTACATTGAATTATTTTTCATGAAAATCCATTCAATTTATTGATTACATGTTAGGTGTGACCAATAATTTACCTTTTGATATGGATTATTCTAATTGATTATTTGTTTATTCTATTATATATTTTCCATTATTTATCATTTTACATCACCCATATTATTTTTATCTCCCAAAGAATCAAATAATTTAGAAAGATGTCTGAGGATATGATAAATAGAATAAAGTTATCCTTTATGTTATTTATTTATTTTGAAAGAAGAAAAAATTTATGTTATAATTAGTGTATTAATTTTTTATACAATACCCACTTATATATCTTCTTTACCAGGACTAATAAAATCTTTGGTCCTTTGAGATTTAATTCTTTATAATCATGCCAATATAATTGATAAAATACACTTGCTCTCATCTATCTAGGGTCAGGTTACTAGACTAATCCTTGATCACCTAGGATCTATGGTTTTTTTGGATTGAACTTCAGCCATTATTATATCATGTTCAATATCTATTCCATGTATCTCTCTTGAGGAATTAAAAATGGTTCCCCCACATGTATTAAATTTATAGGTGGTACAGCCGTAACATGATTTCATTTATAAAGAGATGTTGGTGGAGATCTTGCACTATTGAGACAAATATCTATTCAACATGAACAATCACCTTACCGTGGTGTTATGGTGGAACCATAATTACGAATACGTGAAATGGGGACTATCTTAAATAGTGAAATATGTGTACCCTCACATATTCCAAAATGAGAATACGAGCAAAAATTTAGGAATAAAATTTCAAAATGGGTGGAAGAATATAGAGAAAAAATATTTTTAAATGATTTTTTCCCTGATTAAAACTAGGTAATATTATATAATAAAATAAAAATGAAAAATATAGAGGAACCATGAAAACATTATCTCACTAAAAAATATCTTTACATTAGTCAACTATGAAACCAATTAAAATGCCAAATATTATAATTGTACAATAAATATATAATAGAAAATCTAAAATGGGAAAATATCGATCAGCCAAATCTTTTAGAATCATCACCCCCATAAAAAATTTTGTATATAAAAAATATAGAAAACTAATCAACAACTTTAGAAAATTAAATTAAGAAACTAAAGAGTAATTTATGTGTATTTTGATTGAAAGACTGAAGTGGTATTTATATGAATAAAAGTAATTGTTGGAATAATAATATCACCATTGGTAAAATTTTACCATTGTTAAAAAACAGATTTTTGTCAATATAATATATAATAAATTTTAACAATGATAATTATACCCTTTGGAATAAATTTCTTCATTATAATTATTTTTTCTAACAAGTAATTATAATTGAATTTCGATGCACAAAGGAGAAACAATAGATTCAACAAGTAGAGTCATGTTTTTTGGTGATGATTTTTCAGAAAATTAGAGAACGGTAGAATTAATGGGGGTTTCCCTTCATATATATCAATACAAGCTTCAAAAAGTGAATCATGAGCAAAATTTCATATGTGAGATGTTCAATTTAGTCTATATTACCACTTGGTCACTGTTAGTTGAGCCATCCCACGAAACTAAGACCACCACAACCCTTACCCTTAAGGAGTATAAAAGTTTAATATGGGGTCAAATTTACATACCATAGATACATAGATTAAAATTAACCTTATCTAAAAAAAATTTATTTAGAAAATATATACACATTTATAATAATATTATATATTCCAAAAAATATTTTTTGTGATGAATACTTTTAAAAATACCTTATTTAAGAAAATATGATCAAATAATTTTATAATGATCTAGGTAAATTTTTACTAGAGTTATGAATTTGACAAAATCATAAATAAATATAATTTCTAAAAAATAATGTATTTTATATTTAAAAATGAAATTTATAATATTTATATATTTATATTATATGATAAATATTTTATTTTAAAAAACCACATCAAAATTAGGTTTGGGTGAATTTTTGATATTTTAATGCAATATTTATTAATCTAGAAATAGTGAAATTAAAGTGTCTGGGTTTCATTATGTTTTATAATGTCATATTTTGGTAAACATTATTTAATTATTTATTGACCACAATTCCCAATGAAATAAATATCTTATTTTTAATATTTGTTATTTTAATATAATTTAATTATTTCCAAACATTTCATTGACTTTAAAAGTTATAAAGTGGAAAATTTGATTATAAAACATATATTGTGGGATAATTTACTTTTCACTACCAAAAGTAGTATTAAAAATGTTTTCCCCATATAATAGATTAAAATATCATTAAATTTGACACAAATTTTCAAATCCAATAGAAAAAAAATGGTTAAGCCAATGTATTTACATTTTCCCCAAGATAGATATCCAAGACCTATATCTAGACATTATTAAACAATTACACCACTTTTTTCAGTAAATACACTCCCATTGAACAAATAAAGTTCCTTAAAAATTTATCATCTATGATTTTATACTCAATTATCTTACTCAAGATTCCCCCCAAGGTATTCTTAATCCCCAAAGGTTTCATCCGCATTTTTTAGGAAAAACTCTCCAAGGTAACACAATTCATCTTCCATTTGATTCAATTCATGAAAGTTTTTCATTATAAGTCTTAAAAATGTTATGTTACTCATTTTTATATATTTATCATAATTAAACAACTGAAAATTTATATTTTATCAATGTGAGACCATCATTCTCTCTCAATTCAACATTTTCTAATAAAACATTTTATGCCTGTTATGCTACCAAATTCACTTATAAAATTTACCACTTTTAAATAAAATAGAATTTTATTTTGAATAACCATACCATTTTTCTCCATTTATATTCACCTAGATGTAAATAATTAACTTTTTATATGTATATTTAATATATTTAACCCAAATCAACTTTCATTGCGTAAAAATTATATAATAATAATATCCTAATGATATTTTGGGAGCCAAGACTTTGATAAGAAACATGTTCCTTATTCTCCAAGGGTTATTAATGAAATAATTTATTATGTATATATAGACCACATGAAATTAACACATTTGAATGGTGTTCCCTAATAGTGATCCAATTCAATGGTTAATGAATTTAATATATTTATATGACATTTTTTAGAATATCATAATGAATAAACATAATAATTTTGTTTTATGACACCTTGTTGATACTCTTAAAAATTTATCATATAAATATTATAAACACATTTCCTTGTGTTGATTCATGTAATTTTTATCATGATATTTCTTATTTTATCCTTATCATTTTATATTTTTATTTAGTTTTTTCTTATTGATATGCCTTATGATCCCATGAAAAATATCTCATTTTATTATTCCCCTACTGGGCTCATACTCCCCCATTTCCAATGATTTATGTCCGCATAATATGATATGTAGTACAAGTTACTTTTGGTGAAACCATAATGGATGGTTTCATTTTTATTAAATGATTTTTTTAATTTTTTTATTATAGAATTTTTATAAATTACCATAAATGAAACCTTAAAAGACATTAGATATTTTTCAATGTAATTAAATGATTGTTTCATAAAAAGGTGGTATGCTACATTTTAAAAGTATTTATACTAGATGTTGGTGAAGCGTGGGTAAAAACATGTCTCTGGAAATGTTTTATTATAAACAAATATCATCTGCCCAATATAAATTCTCCATTTGATGAGTTTTATTAGAGGTATTTTCATTCTCAATTCTTTTTTATGATGGTTGTTGAGTCAACATTTCATGGTCCTAATAGAGTGTTAAACATAACCAAAATGATCCATTTGATCTGAGAGATGATGAGGCGGATTTAGGTCTTTCAGAAGTCCAATAATGATCATAAGGGGAGGCCCCTAGAGTTTGATAATGAAATAAAATGTGTTCTGGATGGTCTCCCCTCGATGTGGGAATCAAAGGATTGAAATGGGTAGTTAGATACCTCTTTGGGTTTTTGGACCCATTGAGGTGTTGTGGAAAGCTAGAAACATATCGTATTGGTTGGAACTAGAAGTATTGTTTTAAAATATTCAATATCGATTATATGAATCACAACTTCATTGTTATCTTCATAAATATTTCAACATCATCGATCGATGAGAGATGGATATCAAGAAATATGTGACTATTGCAGTTTTGTTAATAGATATCTATGAACATTAATAAGGGGTACTGATTTACCAATATATCTCACTGTTTCACATGTTGTGGGTGCATGTTTTCCTAGAAGAGGGTACTTGGGAGTGAGAGAGAAATATACATTCCAAAAAACCAAATGGTTTTGATATTTTCTTTAATTTCATTCCTGATAATTTTATATTTCATTCTTATTGGTCAATGGGAAATGTTTTTTCGGTGATGTTTTTACATGTGATGAAGGTTTCAGAATATTAAATAGTGAAAACCATATTCTAAATAGATTATGTGGTACTATGAAACAATAAAACCAGCATATATGAATCTGTTCCACCCAAAGTAGAAAATATCATGATATTGAAGTTGAAATTATTTGATTTGTATGATTGGGGAAGTGTTGCGTATTGATTTCAATAACTATTTTATTGGGATGTGTGGAGGATAAGATGGTTGTCCTTATCTTTATGTGGAAGGGTAGAGGTTTGTGGCTGGTTCTTGATGATCTGGTGTTGTTCCTAGTGAGTGATGGTGATATGGTTGATCAGGGTGTTTTATGGGCATTTTTGTTTGATGTGTTTCGGTGGAGGTTGCATTAGAGGTTTAATGATTAGGGTACGGTTTTCCATACCATATGCATTCATTTTATTTTGATTCTTAAATAATATAATAATTTTAGTGGAATATATTATAATGATCAATGCCCTTTAGGTCCATTACATAGCCAGTTCAATTAATGGTGGTGTTTTGGAAGAGGATTCCGGAGGTTTTGGTTAGTTGGAGCTATATGAGTACTGTAACGGGTGGTCCATGACATTGGATTCATTAACATCCTGAATTTATAATTCACATAATGAGAGTCTAAAAAATACACAACATATATATAGTTGAGGTGTGCTCCACGAAATGGATTCCTTATATTAAATTGAAATTATCTACATGAAAAAAAAACCAATCATGCTACCATTAATTTTAAGAGAAGTTGGGATATTCTAAAATTAATAGATTAAAATGGTTTCATAGCTTATATTTCAAGGAAGTTATAGAATTCACGATGTAGATATGGAATTCATGTCATGAATGAGGTGAGATAGAACATATTTATATATATCTAGTTTGGTCAGACTACATTATTCACCTTTCGCCTCCTCTTAGTTTTAGGAAATCCCAATGTGCATCAAGAGTATCTTCCATCTCATCTTCCCTTGCTTTGATAATTGGGTTCCATTTGTTATTATTTTGTGATTTTAGGTGATTAATTCTCCCATGCCCCCATGTTTTCATTATATTTTTCCATTATAGAGTCGTACCAGTGATCATTCTGTGGATTGAGGTGTGTTTGGGATATTTTTTTACTGTGGTTAATGTTTCTCTATGGTTACCTAGTGCAGATGTGGGATTTCAATCATATCTTCTTCTCCTTACTTTACACAGTGAATCACATAGATTCTATTGTGATCACTCAATATGTACACAGTGTGGGGATTCCATTATTTTTTCCTTCTATATGGTAGATGGTACGAGATATAATAAATATGATAATGAATTCAAAAAAATAAAATTGATTTCGATGGGGAGTAATTATATGTTTTTATGGATTTTATGTTATTATTTATGAGTTTGTGCCTATTTTTTCAACTCCAAAAAACCATTAATTTTGGAATCCCTCCTTCGATTGTAGTTTATTTGAGTGAGACTACTTCTTTTTTAGGACAATGAATAAGAGGAAAATAATATCTATATGGATAATGAATTAGATTCCTATCTAAAATTATTTTATTTGTTAATACCCATGAAACAAATAAATTAAAGTGACACAATCACATGAGTATAATTTGTGGAAGCTAAAAATTATTCATTTGATGTTTTTCTTTTTTCACGGGTGATGTGGGTTGTGGTTTGATGATACTAGTGAAGAAATTGTCTATGAAATTAACGTGTTTTATGATGTGATATGTGGTTAGTATTCATGGTATATAAAATGGGAAAATATGTGATTTGGTTGTGTTGTGTGATGTAATTGTGTTTTGTGGTGGTTGTGATGTGTGGTGGTTATACAACAAGGAAATGGTTATTAGGGGTTTATGGTCATGGTTGGTATTTGATGGTTGAGATCTTTTGGTGTAGTTTTTTTAGTTTCTTAGGTGTCCATGGAAGAAATTTGTAATTATAGAATCAAATATAATGGGTTAGTAAATGATTAATAAAACTGTTGGAAATTAATATCCGGTAAATGGATTAAATGAATTGTTTGATAAATTAATGGATTCTGTAAATGTGAATGAAATTTATTAGTATATTACAGTTAGTGGAAACTTTTAACAAATATAAAATGGTGTAATATATAATTTAAAGTGGGAATGTGTGTTTTTTTGGGGCAGTGTGTCATGTTGCATATATTGGTGGTATCTACTGTGATCATTGATGTGTGGTTTCGTAGTCGCACGGTGTTGTATGCTATTGATAATTTAGTATAATGTTAGGATAAGTATGGTGATCTATGTATATATAATGTATCTTTTTTTGGTTTTTATACATGCATCACTTAAGTGGGATAACGTTTTCTAATGCACAAAGGTTAGGGGTTTATGGTGTTTTCACTGAAAACCATTATGGTATTGATATAAATGGTTGGCTACCTTATCATCCCATATCTTCCTTTAATAGTAGTGAGATTGTATATTTAGGTTAGATATTACCCATTAATTTTTTACAGGTGTATTTAGGTGGGTGTGATGTGATGGGGCAGTGATGTGATGTGTTTTATGGAGGGAGTCAAGTTTGGTTAGTGGATGTTATGAGTTTGATGTCCTACAAATTTATGATACCATAATTCCTTGGTTATGTAATTACTAAGGTTTCTTTTAGTGAGATATTATATGATGGACCACGTATATTCAAGAGGGATGCAATGTGATTTCCCTAGTGTGTTTGGTTGAGGTGTAATATAATGATGAATATGACATAAAAAGATGTTATTCCTTTAATTGGTGGGGTAGGTAAGTATACATACCTACCCACAACAAAAATAGATGTAAATGTGATATGATATGTATAAAAGGTATGATAGCATTCGAAATTCGAAGTTGGTGTTTGAGAGTGTAAAATTAGTTGGTAAGTGGTAGTGGGGAATGTTTTTTACTTTTTTGTAAAAGTATTGCTATATTGGATGTGTTTTCTTCAGAAAGTTGTGGTGAGTCCATGTTTGGTTATTTGACCTATTAAAGTGCTTGTTGGTTCAATTTTCTATTCAAGTGAACTTTAGTATTCTATTTTCAAATGTACCTTTGAGAAATTCGGTGTGATCCTACTAATTACATTTATATACTCACCCAATGTATATAAACCATTATTACGTTTCTAGGAGGGAATTTGTGACTGAGATGGACATATCTCTCTTAGGTTGGAGATGCTACTGAGTAACTACTATAGGACATGCCTTTTGGTGAATACATAGAGACCTTTATTGTATCTATTGACATTTTATCATGAACTGTGGAATGGTTTTGTGTTTACTTTTATATTATATACCAAAGAATATTTTTTATCCAACATAACAGTATTTTTGGATATATAGGATAGCACCACCCATTTGTTATCATTTTATAAACTGATTCATTTTTCCAACTTAGGGCCTTATTGAGAAAGATTCTGTGTCATTATATCTCTTACTTTATTTCTATTCCACAAGTGTTATTTTTTAGGGAGGGGTGTGACACGTCTTGAATATTAAAACCTATATTAGATATAATATTATAATCAATATTTGATTATTTGAAAAATAGGAAAAAATTTAGTCTTTATACCCAAAGTGTTGATGTTCCATTTTTTACATGAATAATCTCAACTTCAGATTAAAACTAACCCATAAAAATATCACATTACCTTTGAAGAAAACATTATGTCACAATAAATCTAAATCATTATTGAAGTTATGGTTTTTAATCATAGACTCACCACATTCATCATTATTAGGGTTTTAAGAAAAATCATGAATATCTTTATTTGAAACAAAAAAAAAATATGGTGGATATTAATTTTTCCCTTATTCAATATCATTATCCCCAGGGGATCAACTATAAATTTGTGTCAACCCTTCTACATAAAATACCATGAGGAAAGAATCCAAAAATATTTCCATCCAATTTATACAAAGAGTGGGTGGAAATGGAATTAGAGATAGGAACCTAACATCCAAATATTTCTAGAGGTCTGACTCTAGATTCAAGGCTAACCCTAGTGGATTATAAATAAAAGAGAGATTATCATGTTTTTTCATTGCCATGTGATCAGTTTAAGAAAGAAAAATTGTATCATACACTCACATCATATCAACATCTTTCTGTGTAAAGGTTCCATTTCATAATGCTTGCAATTAGGTTCATTCACATTTCAATGAGAATTAAAACCCTTATCCCCAAATTTATTTTCACACCGTTCTAAGCTTGTGATAATAATTATTTATACATGGGAGGAGTACATTTATTTTTTTGGATTATCAGGAATAAAATTCTAAAATCTATCATTATCAAACAATGTATTATTTCCTTTTCCCTCCATATTCCTATAAGTTTAGGTCCTATCAAATGTTTCATCAATAAAATCAACCCTCCTTTAAACCTTTTTATGCTTTTTATAATGATTGAATACCTATTGAATTTCGGTGATCCCTTTAAAAACATGATTCTTATTATTAGAAACACATGGGAAATGGGACTCCATCATTGAAGGATTAACAATAGGTCAATGATCATGGTATATAATAACTTATAATGCCAAAGCCTTAGACCCCATAGAAGTGGCATAAACCTAAAATCTAAACTGGGGTGAAATATATGATATATAAATAGATCCCTATAAAATATATATAAGATGAATATCTAGGACTAGTTCATCTAATATATAAATCCTTGACTTTAACCAAGAAGCACACTGAGTCCTTCAACCAAGATCACCTTAGCTATCCCATCCACTAAACCAAGACCCAACATATCGATTTCGTGGTTATAACCCACATTCATGTTAGGAGACTAGAAACTAGGACTAAGGTGTAGCGTAAATCCACTATTATGTATTGATTGGAAAACATTATCAACTGATGTGTAACAAAAATCCACTACTATTAAGAGGGGTGATTAATTACCAAATTGGGATATTTTTTACTCCATATCCATTTTAATGGGGACCAAAATGTACAATGTAATTTCTTCAAGAATTATCAGTCTTTATATAATACAATTAATCAAGTTAACAATAGAACATAGATAAACAAATTTGTAGTTGATTTATAGGGGATTAAGGTCACAATCCCATTACTGCATATATTGTAACATAGGCTAGAATGACACAAAAAAACCCATATCCTGAAATTTCAATTAATATGAAGAATAAAGAGAATGAAAAATAACTACATCACGCAATGACACATTTTCAATATATAAATATGTAAAATATATATATATTAATGACCAAGTACTCTAATATCTATAGCATTGATAACTTTATCTGAATTGAACAATCTATGACATACTGATTACCCAATTCCATTCATTAATGTATTGATTCGTAGTTTTCACTACATGAGTAGAGGACCCTTATATATGGATTCATAATATCTCTACACTATGGGATTTAATGAATGAATGTATACTAATCCCTTTTTTGGTTATATTTTTCATAACTTTATATGGGAAAAAAATATTTGGATCGATCTTTATGTCCGAGTCCAATCAATGTTGACAAAAAACAATATCGTGTGAGAAGTCTTCAACCAAAGGAGGGTCTAAAACGAAATCAAAGGATAAACCCTAATCACCCTTGGAGTATCCATGATATCCATGGGATCACCTTTAGAGTGAAGTCCCAAACAACATTCTCCTAGTGATATTTCATTTTTTAATTATATTTTTATCTAAAATGATTGAGAACATTATAAAAATTTATGTAACTTGTATCACATGGTAATATAATCAAAATACTATATAAAAATTATCAACATTATATATTTTAATTTTAATCTAATTATATATAAAAACATGGATTAGCGATTATATAGTTTCCATGTTGTATTATAAAAATAATAATTATTATTGTGATTCTATTTAAGGAAATATAATGATATTTTAATATACTATTTCCCCAGACACCTCGTCTAGTTTCAGTATTGGTAAATTTAACTAGGTGGTATAATAAAATTTAATTATTTCTAACCATTTTTTGATATGGTATGGAATTTTTTGGAATATGTTAGATCTTGTTTTGGTCCATAGATTGGTGTGTCCTAAAAAATATTTTTTATCGAAGGTTTATTCTACTAAAAATATTGTATTTATATTCTTCGTATATACTGTTATTGTTAATTAATTTATACTGACATGAAACACTTACGTTGTCAATTTTTTATTAATTTTTCTCTCACACATGGAAGCTTATCAGGAGGTTTTTTTATATGCATCATTCTTGGAATATAGTACCGACATGAAATTTAGAATCTTTTGTGCGATATGAATCACATGTGATAAGTGTCAAACAATATAAAGTGTCAATAATAAATTGTAAGGTGTATTCTTATATAACTAATTCATGTTATTTTACTCAACTTACCCATAATATATTTCTTCTAAATGATATTTTATATGGATTCTATGGATGTACTTTCTTTGATAATGAAAATTTAGTCGTTTGATATGGAATATATTACAACCCTTGGTAGGTTTGTACAATCATAATATTACTTTATTATCAACAACTTATGGGTAATTATAATGACATTTCAATAAAGTAAATTGGTAAAGTTACTTAATGTTTTAGAAAAAACCTATATTGTGTTTTACCATATGTAATCTCAGTGGAATTATACATAACAAAAAAAATATGATCATGGTTTCCCAAACTCATATATTTATAGAGTAATGGATTTATAAAAAAAAATGTTTCATATCATGTTCCATAAGAGGATAGTCCCATATATAGATTCATATTGAGGATCAATTTCTTAGTAGAACAAGGACTTAGAAATAAAATATTGACATATATTTTTTGGAATCCTATATTGGATATATTTTATGTTAGTTTTCATGTGATATCAGATATTGAAGGAAAGATATTTACTATGTGTTGTGACCTGTGTGAGATATGACAATGGGATATGTGGGAGATTCTAATCCAATTTAGATATAACATAGGGTAATTATGATCCAAGTGATATGTTTGAGGGTAACCTAAGTGATATGTTTTCCTTGGTTTTTATATTCCTTAGAGGAATTATGAATGATAAAATACATCAGGTTGTGAGATTGATGAATTGGATGTGATAATGAGTTAGAGATATATGCATGCTGATACATTAGATAGTATGAACATAAATTCATGTATGTTTCTAATACTGTGGAAGGCCTTACATAGATGGAAATCCTGGTCAATGGGATATAATCTTCTAATACCCATTCTTTTTTTATGATTTAGGGAACACAGAGTACATTAGGTATTGAGTCTTTTTTTGAGTGAAGGATCAGTTTGATGATAGACATATCCATCTCAAGGGTGGTTCATATGGAGGTTGAAGATTATAATCATATATGTCCATAACTAGAATGTTTCTAGAGATATTATATTCTTCTAAATTTTAGATGATTATTTGAATAAAGGGAGATCACGTTACTGACCATAGAATATGTAGGATGTTAGGATTGTTGGGAAACATGTAATGAGGTGTAATAGATTAGATGAGGATGATATTAATATTGGTTATAGTTAGCTATTTTGTTATATGATCCCATATTTTATTATGTAAGAATCATGGGAGCATTAGTAGGGCAGTTTGATCAGGTTATATAAGTGTGTAATCCCAATATGTTTGGATAATATCAATGTATTATATACATTATTATTTAGTATTTCATATTGGTTTTCTTTATTTGTATTCACATGCAGCCTAAGGACAATTGGTTTTGTTGAAATTTTTAATAATGGGGTTTTCTCAGAGTTTTATGAAATATGAAATGTCCCACTATTTTGAGAGGTGACCTCAACGAATTACTGGGTATTTATAGTATGGTTATCACAAGTGTATTCCTTGGGACCAATTTTTAAGAAGTTTCATTTTTGGAGCCAGTTGGTATTATTCTCAAGGAGTAGTTTAGGAGGATCCATATAGTTGGGAGATCAAGTTTTGGCCTTAAGGGGTGTGACCATTACTGCATATTAAATTTATATGGATTATTAGGATTATGTTCCAAATATGTCTAGAATGGGAAGTGGTTGATGTTCTTGGTTGGCACTTGTATAAGAGTGAGAAGGTAGCATCCATTCATAATGTGCAGTAATGGATGGATTGTGGCATATTAATTTATAATCCTCTTATTTATAGGGCTATATATGTGATGATTTAGACATTGGATGGTTTATATGGAATTTGATAAAGGTGAGTGTGTTAATATAGTTTTATCTAGTTGCTTGATGAATACCAAATTCTAGGTTTAGATGATGTTTTGGATAGATTCCATGTATTAAGATCAGTTTTTGGATAGATTTAATGTCATATGAGTGTGAGTCCGACCAATGATGTGATAGTGCTAATGTGACACCATGATGAAATGATATATTTATTAGAAATACAACAATGAAATTACAAAAGTATATGGGTCTGTAAAATGGTATTGGTGCTTGGATTATAACATTATGCCACAAGGGATTCATGTTTCATGATCAGATGATGAGATATAAATTTAGCTAGTGTAGAAACATTTTTTGATAATGTTCTTTCATAAGAGGGTTGATCGATGTTTTCAAGTGAAATTATACCTGGTGAGATGGATATTTTATTGTTCATTTAATTGAACATTCAAGAATTTTCTTATGTAATTCATATAGTGGGGAGGAACGTGGCGCTGAATCACCCTTTGTGAGTATATCCTTATGGTATGGAGAACCATATTCCAGGAGACGATCTAATAGATACCATCATTATTTCATGGGATACAATGATGTGGTCATGATAAATATTGATGATTTAGTGATAATGAAAAGTTCCAACATGATTTTAGATGAATATTTTTCCATGAATATGAACTTTAAAAAAATATCATTTCATATTCTTGGATAGAACATAGTGAATTTAATATGAATTGAAAATCACATATGGTTAGGTTTAATGGATGAAATGATTATAAGGATTCACATTAAGGAAAATTTTTATGAATAAGAGGTTCTAAGTTCCATTATTTATCTAGGAATCCAATTTAAGAATGAATTTGAATTTTTGAATTTAGGAATGGTATTTTTAATTCATTAGGTTATTATTGAAATTATAAAAGTTATAGTATCCAAATAAGATGTTTTTTATTGATTGAGACTCGATACGTTTTTCATCTATTCAAGATATAACCTGGAAAATGATTCCTAAAATTAAAATAATGGAAATTGTTTTTCCCTACACATGGTTTCCATATGTTCAGTGAACATTGTGTGGGATAATTCAGAAAGGTGTATTTTTATAGGTATGTACATAATTTTATTTATAAATTTTCATAGAAATCATTTAAAAATTTATTTATAGGTATTTTATTCATTCTCATTGAGTTTGGATAACATTACATCCAAACATTGTGTTGGGGAGGTTTGAGACAATCATAACTACATAGTTGGAACACAGTTTGTAAAATCATGTAATAACCATGTTGACACCCAAAATTTCTAAATAACACAAAAAATAACCTTCTTACATAGTGAGCCTATATTCCCTAATATCCTTATTTCCTCTCCCTCATAGGTGTAGAATAGGGGACCAAACCTTTTACTCTATTTAATACTAGTGTTTTGGGTTGAGATTTGATTGTGTTCCCTTTGTGTTTTGTGGTATGGTTTTCCCATTATTCAACCTTTGTTCTTCCCCTATTATTTCCCAACAATTTTTTGTGATTTTATTAGGGTTTATTGCGAATTTAAATCAGATAATAGAAGAATTCATCAGATATAGTGGAGAATATTCAAGGATTGTATGGTGGGAATAAAGAGATAGCGAACACATTTTGGTACATGACTTCACGATGACAGTACATCTACTAAGGTATTTTTAAGGATTTTATCAAAAATTAAGTGCAATTGGATATTGAATTTTTACCAGTTGTTAGGGATTTTTCTTGGGATGGTTTCAAGAGTATGACATAGATATTCACTGATGGTTGGTTGTTAATATTATGAACTATGATAACCTGATAAGATATTAGGAATTTATGAATATGTTAATTAAATAGTAAATTTAATTATCCCTGCATAGAATTAATTTTTTTAATATTATGGAATTAGTTAGGGAATCATGTTGGTCGGTGATGTCTAGTTGGACATGGAAAATCTTAGGAAACAGTAATTCATATTTTCTTAAAAAGTATATGGAATTTTATGAGGTTTATAGACCATTAATCATATCTGTTTTGAAAATAAATGTTAAATTTTTATTCACATGATATGTGTTCTCACCACTATGGATGAGTTTCTTTTATAAGTTAAATAAATTATTTAACAAAAATAAAATTTGTTTGGATAAATGTATCTACAAAGGGCCACCACAAAACCTTAATAACTGGCATAGTTCTTTGGTACTCAATGGCTGAGACAAGATCCAAAAAGTGTATAATGTGATATATGGACCCTAGGGGTTAGAATAAAATAAATATGTGATCTTATAGTACTTGGATAGGTTCCCTTGTTTCTATAAAAAATTTCCTTGATGCATGATTCCCTAAATATTGATGGTTGAGGGATTAATTTTTTAAAATGGGATATGAAATGTATGGGATATTAAGGATAGTAAATTAAATAAATAGAATCTAAAATATTTAACCTAACATTAGATCCATCAATAACTACCATGTAGAAGAATGTGTTAGAATTGGATGGTTAGACATATTAGTCAATAATGTAAGCATGAGATTCCTTATATTTTTCGGTCAAGTTGATTAGAGAGCAGGGGGTGCGTTGCTTCTCCACTAGTATATGACTACATTGGTGGGTAATCCTTCGGTATATTATGATATGTTGCATGGGTGGACCAACATACGATGAACATGGGATGTGCGATAGTAATTATTCCTTATTATATAGTTATATCCATGTGACATTAGTAATAAGGCTTGTGAGGATGAAATGTGATCACGATGATTCCAGTGGAGGTTTTTTACATTAAGTGATGGTCTTAACCCGAGAGATGAGATTGAGATTAAGGAAACATATAGGGTGAATATGTTAAGGTGTTTCTCAAGATTCCCTATAAGGTTACCCCTTGTTATGTAATCGTTAATTGGGTTTCTGTGTAAGTAGGTATTATTTATTTCATTTATCACCTCAAACCCCAAAATCAGTAATATAAACCTATCATGGATATAGTGGAAGGTATATGTTTTCTACTTGGGAGGAAAACCATGGTTATTTGATTTGGATTAAATTGGAGGCCAACCCATATTATTATATATTATTATATACTATTATGAGTTCTATACTGTGTATATATTTTCCATTGATAATATATGATTCTTCATTATATGTGTAATAACTCTTAGGACCTTGATGTTGAGCCTGATGATTAAATTGGATCTACAGAATTCCGAGTATCAAATGGATATACATGGTGTCATTGGGAGACATGGATAGTGATTCCTACAATCTAGTGTTATACCTTATGGTGTTTGGATATGTGCCTAATAATTCCTATGATATAGCTTTGTACATTATAATTCATGGAGGGATTTCTTATGATTATTAGGATCTAGAATTGTATCATATGATGTCCTAAGAGATTCCTATTTATTCATAGGATTTTTTTAGTACCATATTATTATGTAAATTTTCCTAGTGATTTATTAGATGTGTTTGTTTCATGTTATGATATTTTTTCATATTTCACGTTATTCATAGCATCTAGTTATTACAAAAAATATATTATATGATATGCCTAATCCATCCCTTCGATCTGAAGGTGGTACATGATATGATAATGAATATAAATTCTTTAGGATATTTTGTTAAAACATCATAGAGTCATTCAAAAATTATTCTATGGTTTGATATGTATCCCCAATGTTATTATGTGAGGTTATTAGTGAAACTCTAATACTGGTTTTGATAGGTATAATTGATCACGGTTGTCAACTTATAACCTAGGGACTGAGGATATTTATTTATTTATGATTTTACATTGTATTTATTTATTCAAATAAAAATATCACATGATCGTAAAATTATTTTCTTGTTATTTTTGAGATCATAATGGTTGTTTCTTTCATAGTTGTACTCACACCTTGTTTGTTGTCCAAGACACTTTGGTTTCAGAGATAAATTTTTTGTTCATTGGATTATGAATGGAAAAGCAAAATTAATGCATTTTTTGGAATGATTTATTTAATAGGGATGATAATATAGTGTTATGAATATATATTATTATTTAAGAGCCTCCTTATATTATAATTTATTAGTTTTTATTATATTTATGGTCATCCTTGTGGGAAATAAGTTGATGTATATCTGTATAGATGTGTATCTCTATGAAAATATACTTCCACATTACATTTAATAAAGCATGAAATCTATTTATTGCTTCCATGTAGTTAGTTTTCTCTCAAGGATGTTTTTTGGTTACTCATTCAATGTTTTTTAGTCTAATAGGAGTGTATAGTATATCCACGGTATACCCTAGACCCTTGCCACTAGTTAGGAGCCTATTGTGTATGGAGAGGCATGCTTGAGGTCATGTAGTGATCGTCGGTCCACACATTGGTCAAGTAATGTGAGGAAATAGGGTGTTATAAGAATTTTTAACTTGAATGATACATATGATTTCTAATAATTCTATATTTTTATTTTTAATTGTTAATTTTTTTCAAAAATTTATTTATCAAAATGATTTCTCAGTACTTGCACATTGAAAATAATGTAAATTTTTTTATCTTAAAAATATTATCAATATATAAATAAAAATAAATAATAATATCAATGGATTCTAATAAAAATATTTATTAATAATAAATTTTATTCACGTTTGTAACTTATTATTAAAATTAAATAATAGTATAACAATGCAAGACACTTATTCATTGTCGACGAAGTGCTTCTTCAAGTAAAGAAAAATTCAAATATTTTAGTCGTAAAATATTTAAAGGGATGATATTTAGATTAATTAATGTATATAATAGTTCTATGGGTTTAATATGAGATTAATTTATTTATATATGTTTTTAAATTTTAATTCCATAGTTATCAAGATATTTTGATGTTTTAATTAATATAATAACCTCATAAATAAATTCAAGGGTATTAATGATAAAAATAATGTATAAATTAAAACAAAATTATTGAAATTTTTAGGATACAATTTGGAATAAGTGATATCTTTGAATTTTACCTATTTTAAATTTATTACCCAATTCCAATTTAGAAATTAAACTATTGGCCTTTAACAAAATAATACTTTTAAAAATTCCATTTTATATTTTATATAAAAGGGGGCTCATTATAATATTACCATAGCACAACTATAGTTCAATTTTATTTCCATATTATAGAAAAATACCACTTTATAAATCCATTTACATATTCCAATGCCTTTTTTCTTTAAAAATAAATAATTTATCTGAAGGTCTAGTATTTAATATAATGTATGTGATTCTAAGAGAAAAATATGGGTTTTAAACACAATAATTAATTACATAATTGAATCTCATCCACACAAAAACTATTCTAATTGTTCATGTTTTAATAAAATGATTAAAGTAGCAGTTTTTTGCATAATTTGTTAAATTAATGATGTTATATCATCCATTTAATCTCACTAAAATCATTTTAGAATCTATTACTACATTAAAATATGGGGGTTTCCAAAAACAGTTAATTTTTTATTCGATTCCTATCTTAATATTTTTGAAAAACATAATTACTCAGAGAAAGTAACATTAATATAGTAATATAAACATATTATTTTTAATATAAAACTAAAATATTTATTCTTTTTTCTTTTCTTTTAAACTCTATTAAAACACATCGCTCAACATGGTGATTTTATATTACTTAATTGAAAGATGATGTTTCCATAAACTTGTGAATTTCATGGATAATTTTCACTATTTATATCATTATAATATAAATATTTAATTAGATTAATGATTATTATCTATAATAATTATATATAAATTATATTCATGATTTTTAATTTAAATAATAAAAATGTTTGTTTTCCCGACCTGAATGACTTCGAGATTTTTATTTTATGTTTGGATAATCCCCATTTTTATGGTTTGAGGGGGAACCCATACATTACCCATAGGCCTAGTGGCACAATGCTCATTAAAATTCACTATGGTACAAGGAAGAATTCCTAATACATGATCTGATGGCTGAAGTCCCAATATCATATATGTCACCCCTCAACAACATTTTAATCAATGAAGGTGTCTAGATCCCCACCTCAAATGGTTGATTGGATATAATTTCCCATGAAGAAATTCATGATGCTTGCTATTGATGAAAATTTTAATACCCAATGATTCTTCCAAGAAGTTTATCTCTAAATTGGTGGATTCTAATTTCTCTTAATCCTCATTTTGGGACTTCTTTTATATAATTTAAACATGTTTCTTCTGATCCATTTTTTTAGAAGACTTAGTGGCCCGAAGGCCTATGGTGTCTTGAACGCCCTATGGCTCAAATGCCTTCTATGACCACAAAGGATCTAAGACCCATTGTCCCAAATAATGGATCAATGGCCCAAATTATAGGAATAGTTATGTCTTCTCCAATTCAGCAATATTTCTTCTACAGTGCAGCTATCGTTTCCTATAAATTCACCTCTATATGAATATGATCCTGGGTCTTTCTGATTTTTAAGAGGAGCCTCTACCACATTGGTACATACCCTTTGAATATAAATGTTATATATAGGTTCATAAAACAATATTATCAATAAAATATCACCTAATAGTACCAATTTTAACATATAATGAACTTATTATAATCTAGAATGAAATGAAACATATGATTTAATGCTTTTAGAGGTTATAGAACCATTGTAAAAGAGTAATTAATTATTATCATAGTAATAAAACTGTTTTGTAAATATAGACTGGATGACCTCAAAATAACCTATATTATAAATATAAAAATAATAATTCAAAAATATATGATAACACTTGAATTAAAAGTAATAATAAAAAATCAATCAAATAATAAAATAATTGAATTTTATTATTCATGATGTAAAGAAGGGATGAGGTTTTTTAAGACACATTGCACGAGGATTCTCATCTAAATTTCCATTCATTAAAATATATTCCATACTATTTCTTTATTATGTTTTATATGTTTTATATATTATATGATTAATTACTATTATTAAAATAGTTTGTATTTATTCCATGCTCATAATAATTCCATTTCAACATCCCTATTTCATTAGATTCAACATTAACATTACTAAGGTTGTTAGCGATTTTCTTTTTAACAAATAATTATGAGGATTTAAATTATTTATTATAAAAAAATTCAATTATATTTTTATTATATGTAAAATGAAATTTATTTAGTATATTGGATTTAATATCAATTTTATTTTAAAAGAGAATTAGTTAATGTATTATTTGTAGTACATTTTATTTTTATGAGTTTATTGAACATTATAATTCATAACGTTAGAAATGTAAGACTCAATTAGTTTTATTATTATTTAATAGATCTTGTGTATTTGTTATATGTTATAGATTATTTAAATTACATGTTATGTTGGGTTAACCCATCAAATTCCTTTTTCATCCATTGGGTAAGGATTTAATCACAAGAAAGAGATTATTAAAATTAAATGGTGAAGTTATTCTATTATATGTGTGTGTTGTGAGGGAAATAATGAATATGATCCCATGAAGTATTTAGTAATTCACTATGATTTTTATTATTTTTAATGAAAATATTAAAACATCATAAGATAAGAATTTGAGTTTATGATTAAAGTCTCATTCATTAAATTTTACTATTTAAATGTGTGTACTTAATGGAAAATATTTTCCCCATTTTAATGTTTCCATAGAAAACATCATAATTAATCTATTTCATATATAATTGTTTATGAGTTTATTTTATGTGGATTTATTTGATAAATGATTTTAATTTAATCTATTAAAGTGTGTTTAATATGACCTCAATGTTTATTGTTTATATGATATAAATGCTTATGGGATTTCAAGTATTTCAATATTATATTGTGGTCAAACTTAATTTTATACCCCTTAATTATATTATTTTTTTTTCAAAAAACATTTTCAATTTTTTTTATTGGGTATAGGGATGAAAAGTTTAGTTTATGAAGTAAAAGTTCTAGATATGAGGTTTTAGCATTAAAAAAAATAAGGTTTCTTATTTAAAAATATTAGTTTAGTGGAATAAAATTTGTATTTTGTAGAAATAGTATAGGTTTGGTTATGAAAGTTATTTTTTCTATTCTAATATATGTAAACCTTAAATGTTATGGGTATTTAATTTATTTCAATTTTTCTATAAATCATGTAATTATCGGATGGTTATGTTAACGTATTTATAGTTTGTATTAGATCAATTTTTAGATTATTTTATTGGTTGGTATGTTATCATATGATTATTTTTAAATATTATGATGTGTAAAAAAGGATTATAGTGATAATAAATTCAAAGGTATAGATTATATTTTGATATTATATGTTATTATATATAATGTGATTAATGATAATATTTGTTTTAAAGGATGGAAGATTTAGGTGTAGATAAATCATAGGGTTGTTATGTGATTTGATGTTCATGTATTTATATTTATTTGTTAAAATAGTTATATTATTTTGGATGTATAAGATGATTAGTGTAGATAATATTAGCGATTCAGAGAAGACTTTTTTTATAATGTGATTAAAGTTAACTTGGAATAATTTTACTATTTTTTTGGAGCATATATGTTTAAAGTATAAATAGTGAATTATTTTTTATCTTATTTTATATGAATGTGATATATTTTATTTGACGAATAAAAATTGAGTAAATTTTTACGATATAATGTAATTATGGTTTGGTAATATTTTGGGTCCTGGAAATTAAAAGAAATAATTTTTTAGGATTATTTGGATTTAATAATTTTTAAATTAAATAATTAAAATTATTTTTCTAAAACATATCATAAAGGTATTACAAATATTTACGTTTTTAATTTGGTTGAAAAAAACATTATAGGTTGGTTTGGATTATATTATTTATTGTAATTGGATGAAGAGAACTAAGTGAATTGAGAATAGGGAAACCAAAGATGATCAAATAGTTTCATTTTTTGAAATAAATAATTCAATGTTTTGGATTAGTATGATTGTTTACTATGATTTTAAAAAAAAGACTAAAAGTATCCATTTTAGGCTCCTAGTATATAGAGAGAAATAAGAGTAATTAGATGTCATAATGTTGTTAAAACCTTTAATGGATCTCATGGTCTATTAACACTTTATTTTTTATTCAATATTAAAAATTTCATCTTGCACAATCAACATTTATAATATGATGCGAATTAGTGATTAAATTTAATCCAAAAACAAACTAAAATGATGAAATTTTACTTATGGAATATAATAAAAAATCTTGTATATTTTTCATATTCTTGATATTGATAGTAAGATAATTCATTGATACCGAGATAAAATAATCTAAATCTATTATGGTTTATAGAGGGATCATTATCTAACTATTTAAGTATTTTTCTAAAAACGCTTTCAAAATAATTTTTCTAATTGAGATACACACATTGTTTAAGAAATGTTTATTTTAGAAATGATTAATTTTTCAGTCATAAAAAACAATTAAATATCTTTTCAAAATCTATATATTATGTCACACCTTTTTTAAGAAACACAATTTTTTAAAATTTGGAATAAAATTTACCAGGATGAAATTTCTATATGGTGGAGAATATGATGGCCATATTATTTTTAGAAATGAATGAATTTAATTTTATATAAATTCTAATTATATGAACTTAAATTTCATCAAGAAATATTTAAAATGCATATATATATATTATGTTATAATATAAGATAAATTACTAAATATACAGTCATTGTACATATAAAATTAACCAGTTTAATCTTTTCCATGGAAAAATGTTTTTAGTGGTTAAATATATTTTTATAACATAATTTCTAATTTTGATCAATTTAAAAAATTTAAAAAATATAATATACTATATAAATTTATGTTTATGTAAATTATTTTGATTTATGTTGATATTTATTATTATTATAGTCTTAATACGAATTATATTATGCTATAAATAATGAATATGTATTTTTTAAAATAAATATATATGGTTAAAAAGATATGTTAATTTAATAAATAATATTTTTTCATTTTTAATGTTTTTAGATAATTTAAGATTATTAATAATTAAAAAAATATATATTTTTAATATTCATTTAAAAAATTTGGGGAAGGAAATTTGTAAAAAACTATAAAAATATTTGACAAAAAGTAATAAATTTGATATAAATTAAGATTTTTTTAAAAAAAATCTAAAAAATCTATAAATAATATTTTCATTTAATTTCTTTATGTTATAATATATTTTTTTTAAATTCAATATTATAATGTAATATTTTTATATATTGTGTGAAAAACATGATTTTGAATTGAACATAAAATATTTGATTAAATTAAATTGGAATTTTTCATCTTATTAATATATTAAAAAATAAAATGATATGGAACATTAAAAAATATTTGGATTTTTTATTGAATGATAATATAATCAAACTACTTTATAAATATTGTCCAATTAAGATAAATTAATTTGTATATCAAAATAAATACAAATATAATTATTTATGGTGATGCATCACTTATGCACCATTAGAAACGAAATTGTTTTTGATTTTGATGAAATATTTATGAAGAGAAAGGGATATGATCTACAATAATGGGATAATTTATGATATAGAAGTTTTTTAAATTTATTTATTAATTTTTGAAATTATATAAAATTATAATTATGCAGATACCTAGACATTTCTTGCACAAGGCACATCTAGACAAAATTCTTATCTTCAAACAATTATAAATTTATAAATTAAAATAAATTAAATTATGAATTGTTTTTTACAGTAATATTTATAAATAATAAATTATATTTCTGTTAGTAATTTATTTTTTAAAATATTTAGTAGGATAATTATTCATAACCCTTTGGCAGTCTCAATGCAGTGCTCGTGGAAGAAAGAGATATGTCAAATATGATAGTTTTAAAATACATAATGTGATAATATTTATATTTATTAGAGTTTTTAAATATTTTTTGAATTAATATTATATTTGTTTAAATTTTTAAATTTTTAAATTTTAATTTCATTTTCATAAATATATATTTTAAATTAATTTTACATGAATAACCATAAAGATGACATTAAATGGTACTTGATGAAAAATGATTTATAAATTAATAAAAAAACTAATCAATATATTTAGTCATCTACAATATAGTAAATTTATATTTTATTATATATTATAAATTTATTATCCACTTACAAATATAATATTACATTTCAATCCCTTAAATACTGAAAATTTTGAAAAACACCATCGAATTTTTAAAAATAAAGGGAATTCATTCTAACCATTCTAAATGAATAGATAAATATAGGTTTTAAATCAAATACGTACTCAAATCCTCGATAAAAATCCCTCTATCATTTATAATTTTTCTCCTCAAAAACAACTTTTCACTTAAGTTATAATATTCAACATATAGAAGGTAATTCAAGAGAAGGTTGTGGTTTAAAAACTCAGTACTTCCTTTATTAATTTAAATTATACCCCGATAGAAATAATTTAAAACACATCATAATTTACAAACATGGTTCCTTTATAATGTTATTTTCATCTAATTTTAAGAACAATGATGGTAGAAAACCCATTACCTAGCACGAAACTCTTTTCATAATCCAATACCACAACATATTATATGTTTTTCAAATATGGAGTTTTTCATTTAAATTCATTTGTTACTCTTTTATAAATATTAATAAATAATTAAACGTGACTGAAAAATTGAGGATTTATTTCACTATATTTTTTTAATAAACGTAAATATTCATTTATAACTTTTTTATTTTAATCTATTTATAAAAACATATCCCCTCATGGTGGTTTTATACAACCAAAGTGAATAGTGATGTTTAAAAATATTATATATTTCATGGATATTATTAAAAAAATCATGATTAAAATAAGCCTTAATTTTAAATTAATTTTAATGATTATTATTCCGAAATTTGAAAATATCAATCACAAAAACTATATTAAAGGAAAACAATCAATGTTATTTTTTAGCATTTAAAATAAGTTAACAGTTAGATATACATTGAATGGTTCCAATTTCTCTATGCTTTTTTACTTATATGAATCCAGAATGACATGAAAAAAATACATTGAAACTTCTAGAGATTTTGGTAATACTAGTCATGGATATTATTTGTTTACCATTATATTGATGTTTTTTTGAAACAGTGTGCCGAAAAACCACAAATCAACCAAAAAAAGAATAATTGATATAGTAAATGAATAATAAATGACGTAAAATTAATGAAATTTTTTGGTAGTTATTATAATAATAATCTAATATTGTATGAGATATGGTTTTTTCACCCAAACCATATTCTAAAATATTTATTATCAATAATTATGGTTTCAGTGTAAAAATGTTATGTAATGTTTGAAAAAAGTATAATAATTGAAAGAAAATTCCCTTATTAATGACAAAAGGAACAAAAACTAGAAAGATCATAAAATGATCACGAACTAGTACCCCACTCCATTTATTTTCCATCACTATTTTATCAATTTATCAACATGAAAATAAAAACTATATTGGATGATTTTTGAACAACATAAAATGGATTTTCCATGAGTAGTGATGGAACAAGTCACAAACATTAACCAACAGACACATAACCACTTATTAAACCAATATATATCAATAGATGGTTTCAATAGGTTTAATCATATTTTATAAATTTTTATATTTGAACTAGTGAAGCATCTATAACTTGGAACCCTTATCCATTATTAAGTTATCAATAAAAAACATTGAAAGAAATAACATGAATAGTGTTAATAAACATGAAGATGTACTCTATCATCATACCAAAATTTCATTATACTATAATACAGGATCCATGGATTTACTATATTTTATTACAACACCCCTTCCCCATGTTAATTGGAGCCTCTCTATTTTTACATCCATTAACAATAAATATATACAATTTTAGGACTGTTTAAGAGTGGGAATGAATATATTAGAGAAAATATCTACATCCCAACAGAATTTCATGACCTAAAATCATTATTATACAGTGGTATAAAATATTTCTAAAGATCTATGAGCATAAAAATGATCATTATTGTAATCCAATTTATTCAAGATTACGATGACATATCCAAAGAGGAAATCAACCCAATACGCATGTTCATAGTAATAGATAATTAATAGTTTCACAAGACTTTGGATTTCAATAAAATATAATTAAAATTTAAGTCATTACAAGATTTTACACCCAATAAAATAGTTAATACAAATTTTAATTAGAAGTTCATAAACTGATACATCATAAGAAGTGGGTCACAATAAATAGTAAACATAATGAAAACATTGTGTGTTATAATTAAAATAACAATCGAATGATAAAAAGAAATTTTTTGTGTATAGGGAATTACATCCATTTATCAATCATAATAATTTGATAAATGTATAAACTAAATAATTTCAAAATACTTTAGATCCATGTCTATAAAACTACATCCCAATGATAATAAAAAGGTAAAAGATTAAATGGAGACCAATAAGGAAGTATCACATACACCTACTTCAACATGTTTCTCCTGATAAATGAGTAGAAAATCAAAATTTGGATTTCTATCAAGCACAAATTAAAAACCATCAAACATTTTCCCTTCGATAATTTGATATACAACAATATTTATCACTTTATTGAGATAAATTCCAAAAGACATATTTTCATATTCCTCAATAAAGGGATATAATACCTCTTGATATCCCTAATTAATAACATGAGTTAAATTCATAAAATTAATTGGATCTTAATCCTATTCATACATGGATGAGGATGAATCCTATTCATCTGGTAATAAAGAAGAATCATCATTAACTTCCATTTGTACATGGATTTATTTTCCATTATAATTTTTGAGGTTTCAATGAAATTTTATATCTATAAAAATCATTATTCTATATATTAATTAGTATTTATTGGGTGTGGAGTAAAAACCCATATGATTCAACCATTGGATTAATAACTTTTTTACTATTTGATAGTAGGTATTCAACCTAAAATTTTCCAATTTTGTTATGACCATCATGATTGGATTTACTTAATACATAGTAGTTCACATAAGCTTCCATATGATTTTTTAATTCAAATACTATGGTGCCAATAATAGGTTGATAATTATCAAACTTATCCATAATGAAATTGAAAACACCACTTTGATGAGACTAAGGATGGTTTTGTTTAGGGACTTGGAAAAATGAAATAATCTCTGTGATGTTGGCACCAAAGGGTTCATCATGCTTAATGTGAATTTACTTATCATTTTCAAAAGACTTTTATTTCCACTTTGTTGTTCATATGGGAAGGTTATAACCACTATTATAGCTTCTCACCGAGTCCTAATCAGAACCACATTCTCTGAATTATAGAACAAGGTGTTTGAATTCAGTGGGGTAATTAGTTAAATTTTTGCAAAACAATACATGAAAAAATCAAGAGTCACTATTTTTTATCAATATTGTTTTGTCAAATTCCTTTTCCTGACTTTTTTTTCTTTTTTGTTTTGGAAATCATAAAATGTGACCTTAAATAAATTAATATTTTGTTTTATCATACATACATTGAGGTTTTTGTTTTATATTTCATCATTATGTTTTTCCAACTAAGTATGATAATAATCATACTCAAGAGTTTCATTGATACAAGACATTCCATGGTTATCGTAATGAGACTTTAAATGATTTCAATAATACACACAAAATATAATTTCTTATCATACACACTTTCAAGTTTTCTTACTGAAATTATTTTCATAAATGATAAAAATAATGCTTACTATCATATCATGAATCATCATATCCATTCACAATCATTTTATTGTATCCCAAAAACTATACCATAATGAATTGAAAGCATTTTAAATCAAAATGAATTCATGTATTCAGTTTTGATATTCTTTAAAAAATGATGTCATTTTTTCAATTATAATATGACCATTGGAGTGCTAGGTGCCCATTTCCCCTTGAATTTTTATGAGAAAACATGACCATTGGAATCCAAGATGATTATTGGGATGCTAGATTATAAATACCAGGTCATTTGAGCAAGATCATATCATTTTGTTGAATTTGAGACATTGTGCAAAAACACTATCAAATTACTACTTCATGCAAATACTCTAAAGATTAAATGTTGTGAAATACTCATTTAATATAATTTTGAATTTTATTGCAATATGAATTTCTTAGCTTGAAATTGATTATTATAATTACAATTGAGGGATTCCATGTAAAGGAAGGAAGTTGTTCCCATATTTTATGTATTTAGGGCTTTAGACACTAGGAAGATAGAGGTTCTGATCACCTTCTGTTTCAAGGGATTTAAGAGATAGTAAGACAGAGGTATGTTTTCATAACAAGGGCCTACCCTAGTGTAGTGAAGACAATCATTATTGACAGTATAAATGAAGGGATCTCTATCATAGGTTATTAGATACCGATATATTTGTTTTAAAATAATTTTATTAATTTACATTTTTTACTTTAATGATGTATTTTTATTTAATGTGAATTGTTTTTTATATTCATTTTTCTACTATCTATTTTGTGGTTATGATCTATGTCATACTTAATCTGGTGATTCATTTACTTATTGTGAATATGATTAATTTATAATACAACCTATGGAATACTTATTGTATCCTATCGATTACGATATATTTATAAAAATACCAAGTTCCATGTCTAATTAATGTTCTAATACAATAAGAGGTATTGTGAATTAGATTAGTTTAAATACATTTAAAATAAATTCATTTTGGGATAAAATGATTTTTTTAAACTACAATTTCCTCCCTCTTGTATTGTTCCATCTACATTTACATTCTCATCCAACAATTAGTGTCAAATCCAAGACTCTGTTATAATGATATTCACATTTGGTATCAGAGGACGATTTTAATTTTGTTTCTTTGAATTATATATATTTATTATATTTCACCAGATTTTTTATAATCTTTTTGGTTTATAAATACATATTACCTAGAGATGTATTTTGGAAATAGTTTTTATTGTTTTTAAGATAAAAAAATTAAATTTAGGTACAGTTGAAAGTCTGAATCAAAATAGACCATTAATTTTTGGAGCTCATTTTGAATAATTGAGAGATAGAATGAAGAATTATGTTATAAATAATGAAGTTGATAATTTGTCCTTGCTTACTAGATATTACAGAATTTCTGATAAAGAAGTGATTGTATTCAAAAATCAAGAGAAATAAGAATACAAGATGAATTTAAAAGTAAGAAATACCTTATTATATTCAATGAAAAGTAATATCTATAGTCATATTTCATCTTATGAAGTAGGAAAATAGTATTTTGTTGAAATTAGAAGTTACTCATTTTGGAACCTCAGATGTCATTGAGATTATATGAGTATTGTGTATAGCTGACTATCAAGCATTTGAATTTCTTTATGTAGGACCAATTTCAATGTTTCAACAAAGATTCATGATCCTAGATAACAGATTAAAAAATATGGGGTAGAAAGGTTTAGAAAATGAAATTATTGTGGGGATGATAAAATATTTAATGTCAAATGAATGAGAATCCATGTGGACAATAGTTGAGGTATCAAGGAAAATTACAAAGCTTACTGTAGATGATATTTTTGGAACTCTTTTATAGTATGAAGGAATATTGAATCGAGACACTGAAAAGGTAATGAAAAATAATGGTTGATTTGGTTTTACATATAATACAAACTCTATTAAATATCCACCACCATATAATGTTATCAAGTATTCAAGAAAAAATAATGTAGTTATCCAATCTGAATCTAGTGATTATGAAAAGTCTTAAAATGAATTAGACAATCTTGATTAAATAATTAACAAGATAGCTGGAAAAAATGATTTTCTATATTGTTTCAAAATGCGTAACAGGGGTAAAAGTGAAAAAAAATGACTCTAATGTAACATTTTAAGTATATAATGAAGAATGACATATCATACCAGATTTTCGAAAACACAAAAGAAATGATAGAAAGGAAAGACATTATGAAAGGAAAAAATATATATTTCAAGTCCAAAGAACCAAAAGTCTTAAGATATAATGGTAAATTGAGTGCAAATAGAGGGGATTATTTTGATAATTATTCAAACAATGAAAAATTTCGGTAAAATAATAAAGGTATTTTTTCCATAATACCTGTTGAATGTCAATTTTTCGTAAAAAAGGTACATCGAGTTGAATCCATCAATAACATGTAATTAAATGAAAATTATCCTGATATGAAGAATTAAATATTTATATATAAATAATCTTCTTTAGAAAGTTATAATAATAAAATATCTTTATATGAAATGGTTTTTTAATTTTCCAAATTACTTAATAATAAAAATTGTAAATTTAATAAGAAGCCTGAAAGGAAAATGATAGAATTAGTGTTTTAAAAAAAGATTTATCCAATAATTAGAAAGATCATGATAAAATATATTTTCTAATCATTTCTATTTCTAAAAACATTGTGGACTCCAATTCATATAAGTATAAACATTCTATAGATTTTGAAAAAATTATTTCTAAGAAAAGTGTTATAAATACAAAACTCACTTCCAAAACAAATGACTTTGAGGTTAAATATTTTGTTGTAAAACTAATGTCTAAAACATTTTCATTAAATAAACACCTATCAAAAAATACTTCCGAAATTGAAAGTTGTGATAAAATTTATAAAAAAATTCATAGTCAAAGGAATATTTATTGAATGGGTTACTATCTTTAAAAAACTGCTTTTAGTAACAAATATTTTGTTCTTAAAAGATCTCCCGTTTTCACAAAGTGTCAAATGGGAGGTCACTAGAACAGAATATGATCATTAAATAAATTAAAATAAAATTTTTCCCATAAATATCACTCTTCAAAACAAATGTGGATTCCAAAAATATTATTCACTAACATTTTCAGACCTAAGATAGTTTGGGATCTAAAAATCTTATTGTTTTGTTTTTAGGAATACAGTGGATGTACAAAAAAAACATATTGTACATGGATAGTGGATTTTCCGAACATATTTCTGGTAACAAGGAATTATATTAAAATATTGTTGAAATGAAAAGTGTAAGAGTTACCTTTAGAGATAATGCTCATGGAATGATTATTTGTATATTTAATATTGCTCTTCTCATATAAAAAATTGAATTAAAATGTTTTATTTGTAATATATATTAAGAACAACCTTATTATATTAAGGTAATAATGTGATGAAGTTTACCTTGTGAAATTTAGAAATGAAAAGTTTGTAGTACACAATTCCAATGATGAATTCAATCTCTCTAACAACTGACAAGAGAATGGCTACCCACTTAAAAAGAAGACCTTATGAGACAATACTTGTCTTTATATAGTGCAATGGAAGTCAAGTCATGGTTATAGAATAGAATATTAGGACACATTAACCTTACGAAATTATGTACATTTTCAAATAAAATAATTTTTAAGGATATAACACAACTAATATTTGATTCATAAAATGTATATGATCCTTGTCAATATTGAAAGAAACATAAATATAGCTTTAAATCTATTAGAGAAGTCTCACCTACTGATGATTTATATTCATTACACATTTTAATGTCCCTAAATTTATGTTTATTTTATTTTAAATAATATGAAACTATTTTGAGTCCAATTGATAATATGAAGCGTGATTCTGAGGATTAGGGTGCTCATACTTTAATTTTGAACATTTGTTAAATTACGTTCAGCAAATGTGGGAGTGCATTTTTCTTTCTTTTGAGCAGGTTCCCGGATTGAAAATACGAAGGAACTATTGAACTCAGAATGATAGGATTCTCCAAAAAAGGACATAGCTTTGGTCAACAAGGGTCAGATGAAAAGGATAATTTTAGGCTATTTTGGTAAATAATAAAATAACTTAAAAATATCTTTTATTTTTCTTTCTCACCACTAAGCGGCGAAAGACATAACTACAGTGCAGCGATGAGGGGCATTAAAGGAAACTCATAATATCCCATTTTTGGCATGCATAATAGCTACTCAATTTCAGAAATGAAATAGTGTCACGGAAATATTGTGATGTGTTTTATATTAATAACATGTTTGAGAAAATAATTTCGGTTAATTTCTCTGTAAAATGTGGAATATCAATCTCCCAATTCCTTTAAAGTTGAAAGTTATTGATGAATGCCAATGGGAGGGATTCATTCGGTGATGAACACTAAATAATTAGGGTATCGACAATAATTAATGAAGATTGAACACCCCAGGATCAGAACACTTTGATAATGAACATCAAATTGATATAGGGGTATATTTTATTTAATGTTTTTTCATTCATCATTAAAAACGATAAACATAGATCAACCCATTAAAAGGATTGATTTGTGGAACACTGATTATTTCAAGATGGTAATTTTTTGGGGTTTTCAATCAGGATTGAATTATCAGGGCTTGAAGATCATCCTTAAACCGTCCCACCTACTTTGAAATTCTAACACATAGGGGACGGGCTGACACAAACAAGGCTCGAGCCCCTCCACATGTGCGTTCTTTGTGACCAGATTTTCCAAGTTGGAGAAAAGGTGTATTCAAGGCCACCACAATGGAGTAATTCCTTGGATTCCATAGGTGAACGGCGCATGAAGAAAGGACCACCAGATCACATCTGGTGGTCAGCCGAATATCCTACAAGAGTGACAGCACCGGCAGCACCGTGACAGAGGTGGCGCACAGTGGAGACAGCGATAACCGCGTCAGTGGAGGTCCCATATAAAGGAGGTCATGGCCATGGGTCATGGTGTTGACTTTTCACACTTCATAGACATGGTATCCTTACCTGGTGGTCGGTTGTTGTCATCCATGCTTTCCAGAGGGGGACACGGTAACGGCTGTCATGTCCTGGGTGAACACCACTAGCCAGCTCCAATGTGGGCCTAGCATCTACTATTGGGTCATACCCCTGACAGCGAGCTAGGATGAACCCATGTATATGGGTAAAAATCATGTTAGTGGGCCCAACCTCATCCTGAAGGCTAGTCACACACCCAATATGTTGAGCCAGACATGATGTGGTCAGTGGGGACCCGACGGGCAAGATCGTCGGTCAAGCTAGGCTGGGTCCAGCAAGGCCCAATGGGCCAGGACAACTGGCCCGGCTTGACCTAACATAACCAGACCCAGCTCATGTCATTCTGGGTCTATTAAATCATCAAGGTCCTGTGGGTCCCTAGGCTGTGTTGGTTGGGTCGGTCAGACAGGTTCGGACCGGTCCCAGATGCAACCGTCCCCAATTTACTAAAATGCTAATAACATGCAAACTGAGCATCCAATTGACCTCCTATCAGCAGAATTTGGACCCATGTGATGACTTGTTCCTTCTAAGATACTCAATGTGAGTTTTGGTGGAGGTTTTCATACAACAGGTTTGGATCATACTCAAATTCAATCAGGCTCTTTTTATAAAAATGCACATATCTTACAGACCAAACATCTGTTCAATGCACCATCTATTGCATTGGGACACTTAAGAAGAGATATTTCATTAGGTCACTCTATATGAGAATTCCTTTTGTTTGATGTATGAACCATGACTTGATAATTAGATCCTCCTAGAATCAAGCGTTCTAAGTGTGGGAATACTGTGGCTGGTTGTGATGTGAATAATGAAGAGATACCCTTTGTGGATCGGCATCAGAGAGTCCCTTCCTTGATCCTTATAATATCATCCCTTCATGGATAAGAATGAGAGTGACCATTCATAAATCATATTTAGAGAGAACCTTCATGGATCTACAAAAGGGAGACCCTTTGTAAATCTATATAAGACCAGCCCTTCTTGGATCAGCAGTAGAGTAACACATCATGGATTAGACGTAGTGCGACCAATAGTGGACTAACAGTAGAGAGAACCTTCATATGTCAACATCAGATAAATCCTTCAAGGATCAATAGCAGAGCCTCTCGACATAATAAGATGATTTAGCTTTACGATTAATCATATTTACTTCTGTGCTAAATTTATACCTGGTGTGAATTGTGTATTTTTCATTGAGTTTAATTTTATATAAATATTTGTGGTATTTTACATTTTGGATTTATTTGAAATTAGATTTGGTCTTGGGATCCCTACTATGTATTTTTATACCCACCCATACATGGGCTTCACCCATACCTGTTTGTTATTGTACAGATTACATGAAGCTTTGACTAAGACATTTAGGAGAAAGGGCCAGACGGTGATTGAAGATGAATCGATAGATGCGGTGTACAGCAGTGAAAAACCAATGTCATTTATACCTACCCTTCATGTATTATGTTTGGCAGATGACCTCTAGAACTAGTAATTCTTTTTTTACATTTTTTAGTTGGGCTTTAATTCCTTTCCCATTTACATTATATAATACATGTACTCGTTTTTTGTTCCAGTTCCACCTTACATTCCACAGTATGGGTTACGCGTGTGTAAATGTTTAATGAAAATTCCTTCTTTTTGGGGATATGAATTTCTGGTTCTAGTCCCAAGCCCCTAGAAAATGGATGGTGGTCTTGTGGTAGTCACAGTACGGACCTCAGGGGATGGGTCCTGACAAAGTTGTTTCAGAGGGGTTTGTTCTACTAGAATAACTAAGATTATGTATATTTTATGGTGGAAATAGTGATAATTGTCTTGAGTTTGTATTTCTATTCAGGGATTCTAGTGTTGGTGTAGAGGCCAATGTATCCATACACCAGGACCCCAAATTTGTTTTCCCAACATATTACACAAAAACAATGGTTGCATGTGTTTGAAAAAATGTTTTTCTCTTTATATCTTCAGAGTCAGCTAACCAAGTATAATTAATTGATTGGGGCACATCTGTTTCCCTATAAGATGCCTCCCTGAATATATATTGCTATTATTCATGTAAGGTATCATGAAGATGGCCCGCCAAGTGATGAGGCATTGGTGGAGAGTCCACATACCGCAATAGAACCTTTGGGTGATTTATCCGAAGCACCACGACCCATAGAACCGAAATATCCACCCACCTTACTCGCAGACAGTGGACATTGGATGAGTTTACATCAAGATTTTTAGAGACAGAGGCCCTCATGGTTTTGAGCTAATACAGATCCTCAGGCAACTGAGGATAGTTTGGAGGTAGTTACGTGAGTTTTTCACATTGTAATGACTTCTACAGACTACATGGTGGTCCTCACCACTAGCCTTTTTTGGGGAAAGTTAGGGAGATAGTGTAGATTGACACTCTAGACACATGTGGAGGAAACCCTTTTTTGTTGGACATTGAGAGCCTCTTCTAGTCTGAGTTCGTACCAGTGAAACTATGCTCAGTGAGTATTCAAATTTTATTGATCCTACAACATGGTAACAATACCGTGGCCCTGTAATTCGTGAGTTTTACTGACCTCTCCCAATACTCCACCGACAAGGTACAAGTCCCTTTATTCAGGGACCTTACCTTTGACCACTGACTCTGATGGTAGATCAGGGCGTTGATGATTTCTCTCAGCTTCATGACACATGCTAGGGTGCTAGAGAGAGCTCTACTGGTGGAGAGCGTCTTAACCGAATGGGCACTGACAATGAGATCCAGCACCAAATGACAGCTGGCTAAGTCATCTACAGCCTGCAGTAGGTAGATGATATAGAGGCCCAAATTATTGAGACCTTCTAGAGGATGACCCCAGGATGCAGGGTCAGAGTTGTGGAGCCTTCAAGGCAGAGGAGGACAACTGAGTTCAAGAGATTGTTACTCCTGTGGTGGGTAGAGACACATGGATCATGATTGTGAGACCCACTACACAAAAAATTTGCAGATAGTCGAGGGACCACCAAGGTAGTGGCATTGGTTCGAGTGAGGTGGTATACATGGTAGGGGCCATGGCAGTGAAGTGGTCTGAGTTGCAGGTGGTGGACAAAGGTTTGAGGTACTAACTCTGCCACAAAAAGGTGATCCACCATAGGCTCAGGGTGATGGACGATAGGGGTGATCTCAGATTCAATAATTGGTTCCCTATGAGCACCATTCTATAAAGATTATTAGAGATACAATCTATGAATTTTCCGCCGTAGTTTTAGTTCTCATTGACACAGCTGTCAGTCACTCTTTCCATTCAATAGAACTTGTTCGAGGCTCGGATATTCTGATGGATTCATTAGCATGATCCGAATGATTATATATTCCTAAATTAAGGGATTCAATTATTACACACCTATTCTAGTAGTTTGATATTACTCTTAGAGGCGATAACTTTAGCTTGGATTTCTTAGTAGCAGCGTTGAGGCCTTACAACGTCATCTCGGGTATGGACTGGTTTTCTAATGTCCATGCATAGATCCATTATTTTAGGAACAATGTACAGGGTGTACACAAGGATGGGACCATGTTTTTTGTAACTAGTGATAAAGGAACCTTTGCATCATAGGATGGACTTTCACTGAAGAGGGTGTAGTCGATCACTCACTAGTTGGCTAGCCTCACCCTTAGTGAGGTGGGAAATAGGAGTATGAGATTTCTTTCATTGGAGGAATAGTATGTGGGTGTTTTTAAAGAAGATTTCCCAATACTACCATCTGGTAGAGAGGTACCCTTCTACATTAACTTGTACCCAGGGATGACAACGATATCTAAACCTGCATATCGGTTGGCTCCCACAGAGCTTCGGGATCTTAGAGTACAGTAAGAGGACTTGTAAACGAAGGGGTTTATAATACCCATTGTTTCTCCATGGGTAGCCCTGATGTTGTTTTATAATAAGGAAGACAAGATCTTGAGACGATGAGTGGACATTCGGTGCCTGAACCAAGATATCGTGAAGAACATGTATCCACTATCGAGGATCGATGACCTCTTCGTTATGCGGAAGGGACCATGGTGTTTCTTAATGACCAACCTCAGATCAATCTTTCATCAGCATTAGGTTTGAGATTAAGACGTACTAAAGACACTCTTTTGATTCTAGTATGACCAATAAGTTTTTTTGATGATTCCTTTTGGAATCACCAATTCCCCATCGGTGTTCATGGGACTCGAGAATAGGATCTTCCAACCTTACATCGATCGTTTCATGGTAGTCTTCATTGATGACATATATGTGTACTCGTCGGAGGAGGAGTAGCACGCTACACACCTACAGACAGTCTTGAATATACTCTAAGATTACTAGCATTATGGTAAGATATCGAAGTGCCAGTTCTAGATTTGTGAGGTCCACATTCTATCATACAACATCTTGGAGGCTGGAGTTGCAGTGGATCCGACAAAGATTGAGGTGGTTATTGTTTGGGATCCACCCAAGAGAATGAATAATGTGAAATGTTTCCTGGGTTGTTCTAGGTACTATCATAGGTTCTTACCTTAATTTTATAGAGTATCAACACCCTTTTCATCTTTTACAATGAAGGTAAAGTCCTTCGTACGGATAGAGAGGTTCTAGCAGATCTTCCAAGAGATGAGGTGGAGTCTCACGAGTCCCCCCATCCCGAGACTACCCAAAGTGGACGTTGGGAATGTAGTAATATACGACGCATCATGGGAACAATTGGGTTTTTTTCAGATTCAATATTGACCAATTATTGCAAATGGATCACTGCTATTGAGGCCGTATGAGAAGAACTACATGATCCATGACTTGTAGTTAGTAGAAGTGGTCTTTTCCTTGAAGATGTGGTTGAACTACTTGATTGGTGAATGGTTTACTATCTAATATAACCACAAGAGTCTTAGGTATAATTTATAAAACAAAAAACTAATCCGAGACATTGTAGATGGCTGGATTTCCTCTAGGACTAGGGATTTGAGGTAGTGAATACTCCTGGGAAGGGGAAAATGGTGGGAAATGCGCTCAGTAGGATGTCTTGTTTGCAACTACTGAGTGATGCGACTGAGAAACTAGCCATAATGTAGATATACATTGTAGATGATGATGAGGCATCTTAACTCTAGTATAAGACTATCACTCCCACACTCCTTCAACGGCTTATGGAGGCACAGCTTGTGGTTGTTGACTGCGGGCCCCGATGTTCTTATATATCCTCAAGACAAGATCTTGATGGATTTTAGATAGGTATAAAGAACATCATCATTTTTAGAAGACACACCATGGTACAAATGACGTGACAAAGTGAGGAGTCGAGGGAGTTCCATAAATCCCCTTTTGTGGTACATGCTTGTGTAGAAAATTTATACTAGGAATTCCGACATCAGTACTGGTAGCCTGAGATGAAGAAAGCATTGGTAGAATTCATTTCATGATTCCTCACTTTTCAGATTGAGAAAGTCATGCATCAGTTCCCATAAATCTTGACGTAGACACTGGAGGTACTGGATTGATTGTGGGATGATATTTTTATGGACTTCATGAAGGGGTTACAATGCACATCTAGGGGACATGACGTTATATGGGTGATCATTGATTTACTCGCAAATTCAGGTCGCTTTCTACCCATTAGGGAGCAAAGATTAGTGAAGGGATTTGGGGGCCTATTTTTCCAAGACACAGTACAAAAACACATGGTTCCTTCGACATTTGTATTAGACTGTGATACATTATTTAAATTCTGGTTGTTGAAGGGGTTCAAGGAGGCATTCAAGACTGAGCTTCACTTAAGCACATCTTTTCATCCCTAGTCATATAGTCAAACGTAGCAAACTATAAATATCATGGAAGACATGATTAATGCTTGTGTAATTGATTTTGGTTAAATTTGGGTAGAACGCCTAACATTGGTGGAGTTTGTGTACACTAATAGCTATCACTCCAACATTGGAATGGCACTGTTTGAGGACTTGTACATGTGGCCGAACACACCACCTCTATGCTGGACAGACCTAGTGGATTCACACTGATGGGTCCAGAGTTTGTATGGGATACCATTGAGAATGTGATGATCATCCAGGAGAGGCTGAGGACTGCCCAGAGCAGGAAGCAATCATATGATGACAATCGATGGAGACCCATGGAGTTTGATGTGGGAGACCATGTTTTCCTTCGAGTCTCGCACCGTTGGAGATTATAGTGATTTCTCTGGGGTGGAAATTTATCTATGAGAATCATCGTACCATTACAGATTCCTTGCAGAGTGGGAGAGGAGGTGTACCACATAGCTCTTCCCCCAAAGATGCATTGGTTTCACGTTTTTTTTCACATGTTGCAGTTAATGAGGTACGTGCATGATCAATCTCGCATCATCGACTGGGGTGAGTAGGATGTTGATGATTGTGAGACCTTTGCAATGTTTTTAGTAGACATAGAGGATCAACATGAGCGGGTCCTTAATGAATGGTTGATCCCTCTAGTGTTCATTTAGGGGCATCACAGGAACCACTAGGAGATCACATGAATAAGGAAGGCTCATATTTATGCTCAGTATCCCTATTTGTTTTATTATCCTTTATTTTGGATTTCGGAGATGTAAATCCCAATAGTGGGGAGAAGTTAATGTAAAAAAACTACATGTAATTTTTTTTTTAAAATTATATGGAATTACTTCAAAATCAGGCACTAAGACGACAATTGCTTCTGAGCCACAAGGTTCTCTGAACAAAATTCTAAACATATTTTAATGTACGTTCAGTAAATGTAAAAAATATTTAAATTTCGAACTTTTCAGAATATAATTAAATAATGTAAAAAGTTGTCTTATTTTTCAATCACATCGTTGTGCGGTGGATGACAGTGCTACAGTGCAGTGATGAGGTGCATTAAAGGAGTGTCATAATGGTCCATTTTTTTACATGCATAATTGATACACTATTTCATATATAAAAAATCGTACAGATGTGACATCGTAGCATAATAGAAACTATGTGATGTGTTTTCTTTAAACAAATTTTTCGGAAAATTCATTTTGGGGAATTTATCTGACAAACATGGAACCTCTCTCTCCCTCTCTCTCAAATCATGAATTCAATCAACAAATGCCGGAGGGAAAAATTTGAGAGGATATTAATGACGATGAATGCTAACCATGATGGGAAGCAAAGATTGCCGACGAATTCTAAACCACCCAAGAAAGGAATGCTTCAGTAGCGAAAATCAAATCGATGTAGGGGTTTATTTTATTAAAATTATTCCTAGTTCTTTATTCTAAATGAAAAATGTAGATCAACCAACAAATGGGATGATATGTGGATAACTTGTTTTTGTGGGAGGGTTCTTTTGGGTTTTTTTCCCAGGATTGAATTATCATGGATTGAACATCATCCCCAAACCATCCCCCAATATTGAAATTCTGACAAGGATGGAACAGGATGACACAAACATGGCCCAATACCCTCCACATGTGCATTCTTTGTGACCAGATTTTCCAAGTTAGAGGAAAGGTAGATTCGAGGAAACAAAAGGGAAGGAGGTATTCTTGGGAGGCTGTAGTCACAAGTAGCTCAGAGAACTGATAGCTTGTGCACGTATAGTGGTCTGCAGAAGATCCTTCCAGTGTGCCGGCACCTGTGGTCTCGCAAACGAGGCGGAATTCCATGATTTTAGTGGATGTACCATGCGGAGGAGGTCAAAGCCTTGGGCCATGATAATGTACAGTCCCATAACATTGTCACTAGATCCTTACATTGTGGTCAGCTGTTGCGTACCGCGTTTAGTGGAGGGGGATGCGGCAGTGGATGCCAGCTCCAGGACGAACACCACCACTCAGATCTAATGAATATCAGCTAAAATATAGTGGGTCACACCCTAGCCAACTGGTTGGGCCGAATTCGCGATAGCAGTCTGGACCCATGCCTAGAGTGCGAGGCCGGATGCGACTGTGTTGTTGGGCGACCCAGCGGGCTAGAACCTCGGCTAAGACAAGACGTGCCCTGCAAGGCCCCATGGGCCTGGCCAACTGGCCAGGCCATACCAGACCAAACGAAAACTATTCCGGGTCAGGACGGGTTACTGAAATCAACAACAGTATGTGGGGCCCTCGATCCAGGATGGTAGAGTCGGTTTGACTGGGTCAGACTGGGTCTAGGTGTAACTGGCCTATATTTACTAAAACACCAATAACATGAAAACCATGCATCCAATTGATGTGTCATTAAAGGTGTGGGGACCCACAAGAAAAATCAATTATTTTTTAAACACTCTACCTGAGTTTTTTGTAGGATGGTGTATGGCCGAGTTGGATCGGACCCCGATTCAACCAGGCCCTTTTTACAAAAAAATTGACCATATATTAAAGACCTTGTGTCCATTCAACACGTTTTCTGTTGCATTGGGACTCTTATAATGAGACACTCCATTGGTTTACTCTAGGAAGTACTTTTGTGAGGTTGAGGTATGAATGATGGATTGAGGAGAATATCCTCCCAGAATTAAGCATGCTAAATGCAGGAATCCAATGGTTGGATGTGATGAGAAGAATAAAGAGCGACCCTTCATAGATTAGAGAAATAAATACCCTTATTGGATATGCATGAGAGAGACTCTTTGTAGATCATCATTAAAGAGACACTTTGTCAATCAGAATGAGAGAGACACTTCGTGGATTAACATGAGAGAGACCCTTTGTGGATCAGAATGAGAGAGACCCTTCATGGATCAGTATAAGAGTGACCCTTTTTGGATAATTATATGACCCACCCTTTGTGGATCTATATGAGAGTGAAACTTCATGGACCCGTAGCAGCGTGACCCATCGTGGGTCATATGTAGAGTGACCAATAATTGATCATCAGTAGAGCGACCCTTCATTGAACAATAGGAGAGAGACCCTTTATGGTTCTACAACAGAGACTCTAAATAGAATAAGATGATCTATCTTTTTGACAAATCATCTTTCTTTCTGTACTTATGTTATTGCTGGTGTTAGTTGTGTATTTGGATTTGTGCTTTTATTTGAGATATTTCTCTATGGTATCTACCTTTTTATATTTTTGTGAGAACCAAGTTCGTCTTGGGAACCATACTGAGTATTTTTATACTCACCCCAGAACAGGATTTTCCCACACCTGTTGTGTCGTGTGCAGATGGAGAACAGCTCTGACTGAGACTTCAGGGTTCCTGGTCTAGAAAGATCTTGGAGGTGGATTGATAATCATGGTGAGCTACAGTGACATGTGACAGTGAGTTGTATGAACCCTTTTGGGAGGATCATTGGTGGACGACCTCTAGAGCTTGTACTTCTTTTTATGTAATTTTCTTTCAATTAACCTTGAATTTCGGTCCCATTTTACTTTATGTAGTACTTGTACTCATTGTTGGTTCTAGTTTCCGATTACATTACACGGTATGGGTTGTGTGTGTTTGTACATGTTTAAAGGAAATGCCTTCCCTTTTTGGTATATGTATTTCTAATGCTAGTCACCATCCCCAACCATATGGACGGAGGGCTTGGTGTAGTCATGAAACGTGCCCTAGAAGATGGGACGTGACATAGATGGACATATTTGGTCCTACCCAAAATGGATATATTAGAGATAAATAATATGTATCTATTTTAGTTGATGATTACACATGATATACATGGGCCTATTTTCTATTAATGAAATATGAAGCTTTTTCATATTTTTTAATTTTTTAATCCAACGTCAAAAATGAGAAAAACATACCCTTTATAACTACTCAAAGTGACCATGGTTGAGAATTTGACAATTCCGATTGTGAAACTTTTTATAGTAATAAAGGCATTAACCATAACTTTTTAGCTCCTAGAACACTTCAACAATATGGTGTTGTTGAAGTAAAAAATCTTATTCTTCAAGAGAGAACAATAACCATCTTGAGTGAATATTATTTTACCAAATATTTCTAGGATGAAGCTATTAATATTTATTTTTATAAAATAAATTGAGTTTTAAATAGATCGTTTTTTAATAAAAACATTGTGAGTTATGGACTAGCTGAAAACCAAAAATTTATAATTCAAAATATTTAGTTTCAAAGTATTAATTTGGATTAAAAAAGATAATTTAAAAAAAGTCAAACCCAAAGTAGATGAATGTATTTTTATAAAATTTTCCTCTACTTCTATGTCATATAGTGTTTACAATAAAAATTATTATACTATTGACGAAACGGTACATGTTAAATTTGATGAACCTACCACTTGTATTTTTTAACATTCTCAACCAAATCATCTGATTTTTTTTTAAAAAACTGATTATCAACCTTTGATAAAATTATCTTATAATATGGAGAATACTTGAGAAATTATTCCTGAATCAATCACTCCAGAAGAATATCCACCTTATGTGGATGAAAAGATTTTATAGAAGCCAAATAAGTTTCTTATTAGAAATCATTCATTTGATGATATAATTTGTGATATAAATCTACTTATAAGAACTAGATGTTCTTTAAGAAATGAAATAGAACATTTTGATTTGTTTTATCAATTTAAAACAAAAAGTATTGATGTGTCTTTATGTGTTGAATATTTTATAAATGAAATTCAATATGAGTAAAATGAATTCGAAATAAATAAATTCTAGACATAGTTAAAAGACCTAGTGAAACCTCTCTAATTTGAGTTAAATGGGTCTTCAAAAGAAAATGAGATGTGAATGGAATTATAGTTTTAAAAAAGAAATATTATTAGATAAAGTCTATAATCCTCAAGATTTAATAGATTATGAAGAAATAGATGCTCTTTTATTTGGACATTAATCAATTTGAATTATATTAGCCTTTGCAACATTATTCAGTTTCAAACTTTTTCAAATGGATATAATGATTGGTTTCCATAATGGATATGTACAAGATGTTTTTTGATGGAAAACCACCTATTTATTAAAACACAAAATATATTGAACAACTTTTTAAACATACCAAAGCATTATATGGACTGAAACAAGCCCCTAGAGCTTAGTATGATAGAATTAAAATATTTTTGATTAAAAAATAGTTTAAGTAATTGTGGATCAAACAATTTTTATAATGAAAGAAATTTTTTTTTGATTGGTCAAATTTGCATTGATTACATTATATTTGGATCAACTCAATAATATTTATCATTTTTCCTCTGTGAATTATATGAAATGTGAGTTTTAAATGAGTATTCCATGTGATTTGACATTCTTTCATTGTTTTAAAATTTCCAAAAAAAACCATAAGGTATAGATATATCTCTTAATATATATTTGTGATCTTCTTAAATAGTATGGATATGAAAATAATAAAATAATAATTACTCCAATTGATACATCAAATACTATTGCAATTGATGAATCTGGAAATCTCATAAATCAAAAAAATATAGATGGATGATAGAAATTATACTATACATAACATCTCGTCGTCTTTAATTAATTTTTTCAGTAAGATTATGTGCATAGAATCATGAAAATCCAATATAATCTCATTTAAAGTCAGTGAAAATAATTTTACTTTATTTAAAATGAACTGTGGATATAAGAATATTTTATTCTTGTGGAAATAATTTTTAATTAATATGTCTTTATAATGTACAATTTGGTGTTTTTATAATGGTTGAAAAAGAAAATTTAAAATTTTTTATTCCTTAGTGGAATAATTAGTTTCATGGTCTTGCAAGAAACAACATTTCATAGAACTTTCCACTTCTGAAGCAGAATATGTGGCAATTAGAAGTAATTTTTCTCATGTATTGTGGATGCTACACACACTCACAGATTGTGGCATGTGTTTTACCCAAACTCAAATACTACATGATATCACTAGTTCTATAGACTTATGCTAAAACTATACACATCACTCATGTGAAAAAACACATAGATATTAGGCATCAATTTCATAGGGATCACACACTTAAAAGATATATAATATTACAATTCATATGAAAGAAAGAACTACATGATAATATTTTTACAATTCCATTACCATCTGATCTATTTGAAAATATTAAAAATAATCATGGAGTTATCAACATAAATTAATTATTGATATCTTATTATTCTTTAAACCATCATTCTAAATTATGTTACTCATTTTCATAGTGGGAGTATATATGATTTCCTTTTGAAAAAATATTATATTTAAAAATTATTGTACTAAACTTTTTTCATATTGATAGATAATCATATTAATAATTTAATTATTAAAAAAATTTCATATTCAAAAAATTTTGTATTCAATGTTTTACATTACATATATCTTTTCTACCCACAATTCACTTCCCTAATGTTCTCATACCTAGAATCGTCGTACTCATTATTCTCATAATTTAAAATTCATGTACTCATGTTTCCATCCTCAAAATATTCATACATGGGATTTTCTATTACATTATTTTTATAAAAAATATTTGAACAATATATTAAGACTAGTGGATCAATATAAAGACTCTGAAATGTATCACTTACATTTTTTCAATCACTATCTTCATATTTAATTGTGGGTATATATTTTTTATAAAATTAATAATTGAATTAATCTTGATTATGATAAGTTTTTATTTTATTTTAAATAAACTCAAGAGTTCAAATTGTCCTCTACCTTTGCATCATTTCAATCTAATGTGAGCCATATAATCCATATCATCGCCATACCTTGCCTATATAAATGGCCCCTTACCTTGTCCAACATTTGTTTTTTCATTCTTTACATCGAAAGATCTGACATTCCTCAAATAGCCGAGTCTGAATATTTCAGTGCCCAGGGTATGTTTCTGTATTCATGTCAATGTCCATTGAATCCTCTCCAAAATATATACCAACAAAATATATGACTCTGAAGAATGTTACTATGGAGACTATATAAAGATAAAATTTAGTTGAAAAGAAATTTTATGTAAACTATGATTCTTATTCGAAAAGGATTATAATGTTTTAAGGATGGTAGTTACATGGACTTGAAAACCTTACAACTAGTCAGGATATTCTTCATATTAATGAATTTTTATATTATTTTAACACTATGAAAATTGATGATGATATTAAGATTTTATTTTCTATGTATGAAAAATAATACAACTTCTCTATAAAACAATTAGAAAATTTTGTTTGAATAACATGTCAGGGAGATTCATTATATCCTTCCAATAATTTCCAAAAGTAGAAGGTTCATTTAATATGAAAAGATTATAGGAATATCTATGTTTTATTTATGAGGATAAAAGAAAATTTTATCATATTTTTTCAGAAAACTATCTAACATATCTTTGGAAGTATGGTTTTTTCATTCCAAGGAAGTGTGATAAAGAAACCCTCATTTTTTCTGATATTTTCATTCTTGATTTTCGGTCAATATGAGAAAATTAAAGCTGATGGGATTCATCTTTTTGAAATTCACGATGTTGAAGTCCAGTGCGATAAATTCTCAATTGAATATGTGTCCTGTAATTATAAGATTGTTTCTTACCAAATGATTAAAGCTAGGAAATAAAAAAATAAAGTCGAAACAATTGAGTTTAAAAAATATTTTTATCAGGGAAGATATGATTAGAAGGATAATATTACATTTTAATTCAAAAACTTAGATGTTTGAAAAATATTTTTATGTAGAAATATCTAAAAAAGCATCTGGACGAATTCAACATATTTCAAAAAATCGGTGCTGATTGGTTCTAGGACGAAAATAATATCCCAATATGAATCCACAAAAATATTAAAAAAGAGAAAATCAATACCAGATGAAGCTTTAGTTGGGTGGGGGAAGAAAAAATAAGAATGGAAAGTGAGTGACCCCCAAATCAGTCTTGACCCTACTGAGGCTCTGGCTGAAAAAATCGGTATCCATGAACTCCTCAATGAAGAATAGAAGAAAAAGGGAATTGAGAATAGAAAGGATAATGTAATATATATATTCATAACCTGTGGAATGAAACAAAAAAGGGGTGAGATGAAATTATCTATAATTTTATATAAGGGATATATGTAAACATAATCATGATCATGAGGGTATGATAACATGATCATGAAAATAGAATATCATAGCTTGTATATCAAAGATCATATACATGAATCTGGGCATAAAGTTTCATAGTTCTTAAGACATGAATCCTAAAGGAATAAATAACATATTACATGTAATCATAACATAAGAATAATACATGAAATTGTGGTTGACATTTAATCTTATATAATATTATTTAAACAGTATCCAAGGCATCTATGCCAAGACCATCATAGTAGTATAAGATCACTACCCATAACATCTTTCTTGTCAAGGTTTAATCCCATAGAAATCTTAGTCACATGAGTTCACTACTCATACCATCTTGTAGTCTTTGTTCTCTCCAATGGCCATCTTAGAAGTCAAGGTTCATTCGAAAGAACATATTTGTCTTTCTCAAGAGAGATATATATCTTTACCTAATTCATTGTAGGGAGATATAGGTCCCACCCATCTCATCATGGAATCATACATACATGTTCCACAAGATCATAAAAAATAATATCATAACCCAAGAAATTTAATGGGCATTATAAACATGTAATCATATCATAACATTTGGAAGAAATAGGTTTCATAATCTTATCATGGTAAACACAACTTGTGAAATGAATATGGTTTCAAAATCATATAACATGTGAAAGATAAATGGGTTTCATAAACATCATGACATCAAAACATAATCTTTTTTGAGAAATAATATTAATGTACTCATTGAATAATTATCCCATAAATAAGTGAGTAATAGAACCAACTTTTATCTTAGATGGAAAATAATTTTGAATGATATTTAAAAACATTTCTTGGGGAAAATATCATTTCTCCATTGAATTTTTTTAAAAACATAAACACTTTTTGAAAACATTTTTTGTTGAATATAGCCTCTAAAACAAATAAAGAAAGCATTAAAAACCATAGTAAAATTTAAAATACCTTTTAATTGAAAATAGGCATCAATGATATTTTGAAAATATATCTAAACATATATTAGAAATCATGTTTTTTAAATAAAACAGATTTCCTACTAAAGAGATAGATAGTCATATCTTACTTAAAAAAATTTATTTTGTTCCAAATATTGGGAAAATGGTACTAATACAAGGTTATATCTTGAATATGCATATTTTAAAGAAACTAATTAATTTTCGTGATATATTTTTCACAACATTTCATCAATGGAAGCAGAAACATAAACAATATCAATAATTAATAAAATTTTTTCAATAAACTATTATAACATGGTAACTAGGGATCAAAATATACATGTATAAAATGGAAATTAAATAGGTCACAAAATATCATGAGAATAGGTATATTAATTATATAACATTTAAAATGGATGTACACACACTTTAAAAAACAATTTGGTTGCATAATAAAACATAAATCTCAAAGAAGGAAAATTGAGACAAAACTATTTTACTGATTTTGTCACTTTTGAAACATAAACCCCATGAAATAAATATCATAAAATGGACATGGTAATGCATATAATGATAAGTATATGATACAGAGAATACAATAATGGTATGTAAATACACAATAAAAAAGGAATTAGTGGTGAACATAAAATGTTTCTCAAGAAAATAAAAATTTAGATGAAATCCCCTTTCCATGTCTGCTAACTCTCATTGTACTCATTCAATACAACTTTCGTATAAATATGAAGTCATTGTAAATATTTTTAAAAAATATTTTTATATATAATAAAATATATTTTTTTTATTATGACAATATATTACACAACTTTTAACCATCCTATGTTAATGTTTCACTTTAGATAATATTTTCTTTGTTATTCACTCATGTTTTAATTTGTTATATGATTGTTCCTTATACTTATATCATGATTACATAATTAAAAAAAAAAGATAAAAAAATCCTTTATATCTATTATATGTGTATTAGAATTATATATATAATTTTATGTACGAAATGGAATTCATAGTTTATCAAGATGGTACGTCGTGCATATGCATGAACATTGTTTTGGTTTTTTATTTCCACATTGAAAGAAAGAATGAAAATGAAATATATGTATATATGTATAAAATATCATTATATTAGAATTTAAATTATATATATATTATAATTTCACTAAACCTATCTTTAATACATTCCATGTATTGTTTAAACGAATCACATCACTTTGATAGGGTTGAAGTCCACACATCTTCAATCGAAATTATCATATTTACACCAAATGGAAAGTAAAAGAGATGTTTCTTGTTAAGACCATTAAGAAGAGAAAAGACATAATTAATATAATATATAACATATATAAAAATATTTTACATCATAATTTCCACCATGAGTTGCGGTAATGGAAAAAATGAACAATCATCATTTAGTGAGGTAGTAGTTCATCGGACAAATAAATAGTATGTTTGCAACCTATTAGATGGAGGTGTGTGACTATTTACATTGAAACCATAGAATTAAAATATACTATTATATATAGGATATATTTGTTGTTATAAAATCATGTAATAATGAATTAGGAGGGGATGGAGAAGGAAAATAAAAGAAAGGAACTTGAGAGAAGGTGTTACCTCTTAATCAGGTAACTCTTTTTGGTTTGTGGAAAAAGGCTTCCATGGATGTATTTCTACCAAATTGGAGGCTTCAAGAAGTAAGGTACATATTTTGGGAAGTGTATTATGAAGATTATGGATGAGCCTTAGTTTTTTTAGAGGATTTATGAACTGGGAGTGGTGGTGACCTTATATAGGGAAGGGAAAGGACACACTTATCATTTTTTTAAACATGTTAGATGTACTAACATTTATACCTAAAAAAAGTCATAACAAACCATCCAAAATAGAAATTGGATGGTTTATGGAATACATTTCTCTAATTATAGTGTGTTACAAAAGTTTATAAGCCATTTTGGGTCTCAAACATTAGTTTTTGTCCTTAGATATGCTTAATTTTAAATTAAATAATGAAATTAATTTTAATCACTTTCACTAATTGTTTTGCTAAAAAACTGAGTTGACATAATCCGAAATTTTAAATTATGTTGATTAATAACATTGAGTCAATTTTTTTTAATATAAAATCAAATATGTGCTATAAATTAATTTAAAATTAATCTCACAACAAGGTTGACAATTAGAGGGTTTTAATGTAAAAATAATCATAAGATTGCTATGTTTTATATCCAATTTTAATTTGAAGTTGGATCCGATTAACAACATTCGATTTTCTGATAAAAATTTTATAAAATTACACATTTAAAATAAATTAAAATATTATTTTATCATATAAATAAATTAGATGAAAAACAGGTTTTGAATTTAAATTTAATATTTTTCACACTTCATCCAAAAATGATTTCTCTTAGGAAAATCAAAAAAGTTAACCATATTCCAATTTAGACATTTTAAATTAAAAAATGATGTATATATAATAAAATTAAATTTCTAAATGTTTTTAAAATTAATTTTATTATTTTTCATAGTAGGACAAGAAAAGTAGTTCATTTGTGAAAATATCATTTTTTAACATATAAGGACTTTAAAAAAATTATATATTTTTTAAAAATATTTTTTATTTATATAAAAAAATTATACAAAAAAATTATACAATTAGTTATTACTATTCATATGGTCATGTTTAAAAAATTGGTTATAATTATCTCAATTAAATAATTATACTAATAAACTAATGTTTCATAGAAACATCGATCTTCTATATAACACACAATAAGTCGGTGTTGCAGGTAACATATGACATGTCAGTGTTGCATTTAAAAGATTCTGATTCAATGTTCTATGTATAATATTTTTTATTTGTTCCATTTGAGTAGAATGTTTGACTTTGTGCATTGTAATACATTAATTAAAATTTAATTTATAAAAAAACCCATAAAGACTCTGGGTGTTACATTCAACCCCCAATTAAAATTAATTTCTCCCTAATGATTTTTCACTTAGATAAAAACATATTAGGATACTTATAATTGATCATATTCATATCTTCCCACATAGCTTCCTCTAAATAGTTATTTATCTTCAAAACTAGGACCATATGAGTGGACATGTTTTGTAGAAATTTTTTTGTTTGGTATATAATTTTAACAGGTTTCTCTTTGTAAAAAAGATCATGCACTAAAATTATGACATTTGGGTTCAGTACAAGTGAAGGGTCATGTATATACTTTATTAGGAGTGACACATGGAACAAATAATGGACTTGAATGATATATTTAAAAATAACTAATTGATAGGCTACCGTCTTGATATGATCAAGTATCCCAATGGGACTGATATACCTAAGGCTTAGTTTCCCTTTCATCCAAAATTTCATAATGTTATTCTTGGGTGAGATTTGTTGAAACACTATTTCACTATCTTCAAATTCATGATCAAGCTGACTGTAATTAACATAACTATTCTTCTAACTTTTATCTTCCTTGATATACTACTGAATGGTTCTAGCATTCTCGACCATTACATCAGCGATCTCAGGACCCAATAGATTTCATTCTCTAACACCACCCTAACACTTTAAAGCTATACATTTATTCTCGTAGAGATCATAATATGGTTCCATCTGAATGGTTGAGTGAAATCTATTGTTGTAAGAAAACTTAACAAGGGGAAGGTGTTGATCCCAGCCACCATTGAAATAAATATAATAAGGTCACAAAATATCCTTTAGGTTTTGAATTGTTTATTCAGACTGCCCATCCCTATGGATCATAAGAAATACTGAAAAATAATTATATATCATGTTATCATGGAATACATCACTAGAACATTGAGGATAACCAATATACCAAACTGGTACATTAAAATGTGGTACTCTATTCAACCATACCACTTCATTAATGTATATCATGGATAGATTCTCCAAATAAACTTCCTCTCTGATATAGATGAAGTGTGCTAACTTAGTAATTCGATAAAGTAAAACCTATAAAAAATTAAACCATTTAAAGTTTTTGGGTAGTCCATCGAAAAAATATATAGTGATGTTCTTCCATTTCTATTTTTTATGAGAAATAGATGAAACATCCCCTTTGATTTTTTTCTTTCAGCCTTCACTTGTTGGAAAACCAACAACCAAGATACAAACTCTATGATATATATATTTTTTCCATCCCACCAGAAGTATTATTTGATGTGCATATACGTTCCCTTTCTACCATGATGAATAGATAGTGATGAACTATGACCTTCCTATAAAACCACTTTCAAATATAGTATGAGAGTAACACATACATGATTCTTAAACCATATCATTCTATCTTGATAAATGTAAAACTCATGAACATTCAAGGATTTATTTTTCTCCTCTAAATCTTCCTTATAAGCATTCGTAATATTCAATTAGATTGAGGGTCGAACATTAATTTGAGAAAGATAATATTTTTCCTCTTCCTTTAGGATTTCAATATCTTTCCTTTTCAAATAAAAAAATATCAGGTATTTTTTTATCGTCATCATGGATAAGCTAGTATAATCCTTCCCAATAAAAGCATAATCCACCATATTCTCTTTCCCAATGTAATAATTTATTGAATAATAATAATAATTTATCAACTCCAACAATATTATTTGGATAATGTTGAAATACTATAATGTGAATAACTATTTGAAACTATTATGATTGGTATATATATCACACTTTTCTCCAAAAAAATAATGGCTCCATATCTTTAATAGAAAAATTACTTTTTTGTAAATTTAAATCATGTGTTGGGTATTTTTTCTCAAGAATATTAAAAATTATTGAGCAATATGCTATATCCTTGTTATTCTTTATAAGAATAAATCCCAAACCATTCTTAGATGCATCACTATATATTAAAAATCCTTCTCGACTAGAGGATAATGTAACCACAGGTGAACTAATTATCATTTTCTTTAGCTTGTTTCAATTTTATAAAAATTTATTTATCTAGAAGAACATGAAACCCTTAAAGCCTTAATTGGTCAAAAGATGATATAGTCATTAGAAATACTCCACAAAGTGTCAATAATATTCATATATACCAATAAATCTATGGATATTACTCACCATGGTTGGCCTAGGCCGTCATTCAAAATCCTCCTTCTTTGATGTACCTAATGTTATACCATCTCTTTAGATTATGTCACAAAAAATGAAACATTTAAAATTCTCACTTCGTAAATTTAACATATAGATTCTCCTTCCTTAGAGTATTTAGTAAAATTATCATGTAACCATAATTCTCTTACTTGATATTTAAATAGATAAGAATAACATCTATAATGTTTAACTCAAACTGATCAAGGTAATATCTAATGATTCTATTAATAAAATATATGATGATAGCATGGGAATTAGTATGAAAAAAGGAATCCCAATATGTTAATTGTTTCCATTCCATGTATGTAATTTCATGTTGGTTATATCCTCTCTCTTGACCCTCAATTGATGAAATCTATAACTAAGGTCAATCAAGGAAAAGTATTGATCTCCACTAAGTTGATCAAACAAGCCACCAATACATGTGAGAGGAATGTTGTTCTTGATTTTTACCTTATTCTACTTCTAATAATCAAGGTAGAGTCACCTTGAAACACCATTATGTTCACAAAAATAATGACTTCTTAACAAGGTTACACACATGGCTGAATGAGTCCTTTATCAAGGGTTTCGTGGATTTTCTTCTTAAATTCATGCAACAAAATTGGATCCATTCTATAAGGTGTCTTTGAAATTGGACTGGAACACGGTTGGATATCTTTTGAGGACTCAATTTCTAATTTTTTAGGAAGGCTAGGAAATTATTCTAGAAGAATATCCAAAGAATATTGACCAATACGTATATCATCGATGTTGATTCCCCAACTATTTAATGTAAACAATCATTTTTAATTAGAATTAAGAACCATACACTAGATGTATTATCCATAGGATGTTGATACATAACATTGCATTGATTAATGATCATATGAGGTTTTGAAATATAAAAATTCACTTCCCTTAACCACCAATAAATGTGTGATTTATGCATAGAAACATAATCTATGCCTATTATGACATCATATTCAACCTATATAAGAAACAAAAGATTTAAAAGGAAGAACATTCAAACAAACTTCTTCGGGAGAGTTATCACATACTAGATATGAAATCATCGTAACATTTTTGAATTTCACTACTAATTTCAAATGTAATTTTTTTCGTTAAATGTTAACTCCTTTTTAAATTTATTTAGATTAGAAAGATTGGGTGGATCCAGAATCAAATATGACTATATTAGTTCTAGAGTGGATGGTATGTGTACCATTCATCATAAGTTTATTGCACTCATCATGAGAAATAGTTATTGAATGATATTTTCGGTTGTCTTTCGACTGAAAGGGTTTCTAACGTCAATCATTATCACTCACCCATGGTTTTTGGAATTGGTTATCATAATTCATGTTCTCCTTACACTTTTAGAACTGAATTGTGAGAAGTTCATTCTATGTCATGGTTTCCACATTCACAATACTAGTTATTTTCCTCCCATCACTTTGGAAATAAAATTTTGGATGGCCCTCCCTTCCACACTTAAAACATTTATTATACCCCTAAGACAATTTCCTTCAAGTTTATTATGCAAAGAGAGAATACAAAGAAGATCATACTACACTCCTCAAGGTTTTTAGATTTTCCTTTAAACTCCATCTTCTTATACTTTTCAAAACCATGAGATTGGTACCTGACACCAACCACCATTTCAACCATGATTTTACAACACACAATCTCTTCAAAACTACTAAATTATATATGGGCAAAAAATTTATTAGACTTGGGATGAAGTCATTGAATGACCTAATCCACTTTACATTCAGGTTGGATGATAATTCTTGTTGTGTACCTAGAAAGTCTTGTGAAATTATCCTCATATGTACCAACCGATTCATCGTCTCATTTCATCAAATCAAGCTATTACTTCTCTATCTTGGTTTAGAGAATTTGAGGCAATTAATTATTGAAAAATAAGTTATTGAACATTTCATAGTCCATGGATTCAGTCTCCAATTTCTGCCCCATATTCTTGATTAAATTCCACAATTGTTCTACCATACCTTAAAACTATTAGAAAGCTAGAATTACATTCTCATGATCAAAAAACAAGAGAACAGATAAAATATTTTCAGCAGTACTGTGATATTTTATAGTATCAATTATATCATAAGGCCCTCTAAAATAACGTTGGTGTTACCTCATGAAGGACATAATATAATGTTTATCCATCCTTTGCTCATTTGGAAGTCCACCATAATTCATAGATTGAGAAAGTTGTGTGAGCATAACAATAAGGTTTTTTCATTCCAACTATTATAGCAATTGGTTTCCTAGGGGTAAAATCATTGTATTGTCCATTGAAACTGCTACTAACATAGTTATTTCATTTTCTATATATTTAATAAAACCAAAAGGCATAGAGTGAGAAATATTGATCACAGTTTGGAACCACATAATCTTGAAAATTAACTTATAGGATGTCTAAATTTGACACCATTATTAATAGATGACACCATACGTTTATCCTAGGTTGTTAATAAGAATCCCCTTTTTAAATGCATAATGATGATTTTTGAATAGTTTGGGAATTTCTAAAGCATATTACCAAGGAGTGTCAAAACATGTGTGTGCAAGGTCAATTTTCGTGTACCAAATAATCCCATGTCAGGCCCAGAACATCTTTTCAGACTTGATAACCATAGGTATATCTATTATTGATCCTCATCCACTTTTAGTATCAAGATAGAGATGTAATTCTTGGAAACCATTCACTCTATCATTTACCAAAATTCCATGAAATTTTTCTATACTTTTCCTTATCCTTAGACTTATCCCTAGAAATTTCTTCATTGTTCACACTAAGGTTTTATCATACAATCATCCAATGGATACCAAATTTTTGTTACTAAAACCAATTATAGTGACCATCACTTTTAATATATTAACAGTACATTACATTTTCTAAATACATAAAACATTATAAAAATATACACCCAAATATAGTAAAAGTCTATTTCATTTAAACATTGTAAACAAAAAATAATTACACGAGGGAGCTACATTATCTCCCACTAGGTTCTTCATGGATATATCCCTTCTTAGAGACATAAAACATAATATATATCTTCAGATCCTGGGAATGGAAATATAAAAATGGGTGAGCTCAAATTTTATGTAAGTGTAAAAAAGGGAGATATGTAAGATTAATTGTGAGCATCAGGGTTTGAGAACATGATCATTAAAATAAAAGATCATATCCTACATATCAAATATCATATACATGAATCCTGGTCTAAATCAAGGAAGTTCATATGACATGAATGGTATAGAATAATGAACATAATTCATGAAATTATTACATAGTTATAAACCATGCAATTATGGAAGACACATAAGTATATGTATTATGATTTCCATAGTAAGAATGTAATCACTGAAAATCCATATTAGTAGTATAGGTTCACTCCCCATACCATCCTGGAAGTCATGATTCACCCCATGGTCGTCTTAGTAGTTAAGGATCATTCCCAAGAACATCTTTTCACATTTAATTGGAGTGATATATGAGTCCCACCCATCTCATAATGAAATAATAAATACATGCTCCACAAGAACATAAATAATAATATCGTAACCCATTAAATGAGATTAGAATTAAAAACACGTATTCATATAATAACCATTGGAAATGAAAAATATAATAATCATTTCACCATAAATCTAACCTGTGAAAAGAGGCATGTTTCAAAAGCCTATTATTCAGGAATGAGAAATGTGTTTCATAAACATAATTCCCCCATAGCATAATCAATTAAATGAAATAATATTAATGAAAAATTGAATAATATTTCCTTAAATACATGAGTAACACTAATAGATGTTATCTTTGATAGATTTTTTTATGATATTTTAAAAAAAATATGGAAGAAAATATCATTTCTACATTTAAAACACTTTTTAAAACACCAAATCATTTAGGAAACATTTTTCTTTAATAATATATAAAAAATTTAAAACAATCATTGAAAACCATAAAATGTTTTTAAATTACGTTTCATTAAAAATTGGCTTCAATGATATTTTGAATGTATTTTTTAAAACATTGATTTCTAATATACCATATTTCCTACCAGAGAGAGATGGTCAAATTAAAAAAAACGTTATATAAATAACCAAAGAGTAGAATATAGTTTTAATAAAATTATATATCTTGAATAATAAATGATAATAAATATCATGAGTTTTCTTTAAAATTGAATTATAATATTTTATCAAAGGAGGCATAAATAAAAACAATATCAAAAAGTGATGAGATTACTCCAATAAACAATTATAACAAGGTAGAATGGGATCATACTCTCCATGTAAGAAAATTAAATTTAATTAAACTTAAAATATCATAAAAATAATTAAATTCATTATATAACATGTATAATGGAATTTTTTATAACTCGAGAAATAATTTATGTGTATAACAAAACATGATTCTCAAAGAATGAAGATTGAGAAAAACTATTTTACAGATTTGGTAACTTTTGAAACTTAAACCCCATGAAAGACATATCATAAAATTTATATTTGAATACATGTTAAATTAATTATAATAAACATATAGTGTAATCATTTTAAGTACATACAGCAAAAAATTGAAATAGTTGTGATTATAGCATGTATCTCATAAAAATAAAAAGTGAGATGAAATCCCCTTATCGTGTGCCTTGACTCTCATCATATTCTTTCAAACTTAGTGTATAATAAATATAAATTTATTAAAAATATTAAAAATAACCATATTATTATATATAATACCATATATTGTTTTATTAGTACCTTATCTTACACACTTTTTAACCATCTTATTTTATGGTTTCACTTCATGTAATACTCATTTTGTTCTTCTAATGGGTCTTAATCTGTTATATTTTTTTCCTTATACTTAATTCATGAACCGATAATTTAAAAATGATATAAATATCATTTATATCCATTATATTTTTATTATTATACTATATATATTTTTAAGTATAAAATGGAATACACTATTCAATGTGATAGTAAATTGTACTTACGCTTGAACATTGTTTATATTTGTTTATTTTCATATTGAAAGAAAGAATGAAAATTACATATATGTATATATATATAAAATAATATTAATTTATAAATATAATTTTATATATATCATATATGTTAACTAAACCCATCCTTAATAGATTCAGGGTAGTGTGTGAATGAATCACATCTCTTTGAGGAGGTGGTAGTCTATGCTTCCTCAAATGAAATTATCGTATTTATACCAAATGGAATATAAAAAAAATGTTTTAAATGGAATATAGAATTTTTATGTCATAATAAATATAATATATGTCAGATATAAACATATTGAGAATCATATTGTCCACCATTAGAGGCAGTAAAGGAAAAATGAACAATTATCATTTAGTGAGGTGGTAGTTGTTTGTACATGTAAAAAGTGTGTTCATTACCCATTAGATAGAGGTGTGTATACATGAAGTTTTAACCATTAAGATAAAAAAACTTTTATGTTTATAATAATATATTTTTATAAAATCACGGAATACAGATAGTGGAATCTGTTGAGATAGACAATAAAAGATAAAAGTTTGAGAGATGGTGTTGCATCTTAATCGGGTAACTCCTTTTGAATTATGACAAAAAGACTACATAGAATAATTTCCACCAAAAGGGAGGCTTAAAGGACGAAATAATGGATGAAGGGAATAGTATTGGAAGGATAATTTTGGAACCAAAGTGTTTTTATATGTGTTAATAAGATGGAGGTTCGATGAACTTTTCTAGGGAAGGGAAAGGACACACTTGGCATTTTTGAAAACAAGTTAAGTGTACCCATGTTTTCACCTCAAAAATATCATAAAAAGATTATTAATAGATGGATAATTTCGGGATACTTTCCATAAAATATATTTTTTACACATTTCAAACTCATTTTTTTATTAAATTTAAGCTTTAGTTTTTTGTTAAGTTTAACTTTACCTTAATCGATGTAATTAATTTTAATCACTTTCATTAATCTTTTGGATACAAATATATTTTGAAATTAATAGAAATAATAAATTATAGTGAATAAAAATGAGGAATCCATTTTTCCAAATTAAAATCATATAAGTGGTAGAAATTAGTTTAAAATTAATCCGGTAGCCGGGTCGACAATGAGGGGTTTTAATGTAGAAATGATCAAAAGTATACAAGGTTTTTATATTTAGTTTTTAATTAAAAACTGGTTCAAATTACCTAAATTGGTTTATCTTGTAAAAATATAATTGAAAAATAAATTTCTAAAAAATTATCATATCATTTTATCTTAAAAATAAATTAGATGAAAAAGTTGTTTTGAATTGAAATCCAGTATTATTCACTATTCATATAGAAAATCAGTTTCACATAAAAATCTCAAAAATTATCCCAAAGATAATTTTGATATTAAAAATCAAAAATGCATATGATTTTATGAAATTAAATTTCCAAATTTTAATAAAATTAATTTTATTATTTTTCATATATGGATTTGAAAAGTATTTTATTTGATTAAACATATAAGGACATTACCAAAAAATTTATCTTCTGTTATCGATATGTTTTATTTATATATATATATATGTTAAAAATATATTTGAAATGTATTTCTTACTATTGATATATCTAATTTTAATGAATAGGTTATAATTATATCGTTTAAATAATTAAAATAAAAAAATTATATTTCATAGAAACATCGATGTTTTGTGTAACACACACCAAGTTAGTGTTGCAAGTAACATACACCAAGTTAGTGTTCTTTGTAAAGTACGCATAGTTTTCATCATGTGAATGTATTTTTTGAATTTGATAACTATAATACATAAATAAATATTTAATTTATTCAAAAAATGTCCATAAAAACATGGTTGCAATATTGTAGGGTGAAATAGGTCCCACCCGTCACATGATGAAAATCATACATACGTGTTCCACAAGAACATTAAACATTAATCATATTAGAAACATTTATGTGAAATGGGTTTCATAGAAATTTCTTTATTTACTCAAAGAAAACCCTTATTAAAACAACAAGGTTTCATTATCATTTTTTCATGGTATAACCCATAAAAGAGAAACATGTTTCCGAAACATAATAATATTTCAAAAAAACCATTAAAATAAATAAAATTAATTTTATACTTGAATCAAATCACCATTAAATAAAATTTAAGATCAACAGATGTCTTCTTATATAGAATTTTATGTTGAAATATCCTTTGAAACAATTTTTAAAGAAAATAAATTTTCATTGAAAATCAGTTATTAAAAATAAAATTCATAGAAAAAATTGAAATAATTTTCATTAAAAGAAACATTTTAGTCTTTTAAAATATGATTTATAAATAATTTTTAACATATATTGTGTAAAACCAACATTCCAAAAGGAAAAAAGATTTATAAAACATAAAATTTTTCATAACGGCATTTCTTCGAAAATATCCTTGAAAAAATATAAATTAATAATAAATAACATTATGTCTATTATTGTGGGAAATTCCATTCATGTCATACATGTTATAAAAATGTATCCTTTCACATTTTCACTAAAATACAGATGAGATTTTATTGGAAAATAACATTCAAATTCTTTTCAAAATAATTAAAATTTAAAAAATGGATATTTTTTCCAAAAATCATTTTCTAAATGTAAAAACCATTTTTCAATTGTATATATAAAAAAATTGTTTTTTAATAAAAAGGGTTTTCATTCCATGAGAAAACTAAACATCATTTTTCATAAAAACATTATTTTGATCTAGTGAGTACATAAATACAAAAAAATTAATAAAAAACAAGAATTATCCTGAAATAACCACAGGATAAGAAAATTTATGAGTTTTCTATGTGATGGATCATAATATTTCATCATTATAAAGATAAACATAGTCATACATGATAAATGAATAGATTCTGTTATAAAACCATTACCACATTAGAAAATTTTGACCCATAATTATAAGGACGTGGCCTTAAAATAATACATAATATTGAATTAAATGAATAATTCACATTGAGGATCTTTTCAGGTTTATGGTTTTATAGAATTGGGATATACTATTACATAACTACTTGAATAATTCATGTAGACACTACTACTCAGTATCCATTTTTTTATAAAATAAAAACACTTAAAAAGAAACATGTCTGGTTCCATGTTTTAGACAACATGACTTTTCGTTGATCCCATACTTGATCCTATTCATCTTTAAGTCATATGGAAAACATTTAAAAAACATTGGATGAGCATAAAAATCTCAGTAATGGTTATAAAATAAGGAAGGAAATCATAATCCCATCAATAAATATGTATCAATGAAACCATACTTTTCAATCATAAAATACCATATGAAATCGTATGATTTATGAATAACACACACAAATCATAAATCATAATGGTTACTTATGGAATCCATATGAAAAATACATTGTAGTTATCACATCTAAGTAGGGAGTTACACTTTGAAAACCCATCACAGTATATTCCCTAAATCACTTAGGATAAACATCATGTTTACCTATATCACGTTACCCAATGCATTAGGGAGCTATCTCGGGCTCACCCGCCCTAGGTTTATCACGGAAACAACCCATATATGTAAGCAATACCCAATAATCATAACATAATCATAACATATAACACATGTATAAAGGAAAGATAAAATTTGCAGATTCCAATATATCAAATAAAGATATTGAAATAAATAATGTTTTATCAAATTATCTTTAAAACCATTTAAAAAGGAATTTTGAATCAAAGTGTCCCATACCTCTTTGAAGATTTTAAATGAATTATCATTTGAAAAAATTAATTTCCATATAAATAAATACAGAAACCCTTTTCTAAAACATGGAAATTAATGATAAATATTTAGAATAATAAATATTTAAAATATTTAAAATGATATTTCAGTTAAATAGTTTTTTTAAAAATAGAGAGACGCTTGAATATAAATAATTGTGGAATAAAATTTAATAATGACTATATAATATCATGAAAATAAAGGGATTAATTATATAATATGTCAAATTATAATATATACACCATATAAGAGTGAATTGGTGCATAACATCAATGAAGTGTTAGTGGAAATGTAAATTGAGATGAAATCCATTATAAAGATGGTGTCCATAAATTAAGGATAAATTAATCAAATAATTATGTGTGAAAATTATATATAAACCAAATATAAGTGGATATTAATTGTAAAACAATCATAGGTCATTCACACATATTCATTGGATGACATATTCAAGAAGTACAAGTTGCACCCAATGAATTGAAATTGTGTTAAGAAGTTCCCTTGTAAATATTCGACAGCATAACGATGTCACCATAAAATTCAGAATAATTGTTGTTGAGATAAAAAGGGTATATCATCACTTGGACATAAATTTTTCATCAATAAGGATATAAAAGAACATATCCCAACATAATAAGATGTAAATTAAAATACAAAACAAAAAGAAGTATTTTGAAAAGAAAGGGGTAAAAGGTTCCTTTACCGATTTGTTAACTTACAAAACATATGCCACATGAAAGAAGGTTCATACATTGAAGATTTAAATACTCATATAGAGTACAATCATGGGCAGTACATGCACCATAGAAAAGGAAATACTAGAAAATATTTCATGAATCTCACGAGAATAAAAAATGAGATGAAACCATTTACCACATCGTAATCAAATGAGTCGTATGACCAAAAGATAATAACCACCATATTTACAACATAATACCATGAATATAATGAGAATAATGATAATATTTATCAAATGGATGTACAAAATACCACACATGCAATGAATAAGTGGCGATCAAAGGAAATATCACTGAATTGAAAGTGAGATAAGAAAATCCCTTACCTCGTGTCTGACTTGACTCGTTTGTTCCTTGTTCTACATGAATAATAAACTAAAGTTAATTTATACATTATTAAGAACCATTTTAAAGTTTATTATCCTTTTTTTATCAATTATTTCCATGATATAAACATTATTCAATCATTTACATTAATAATGGTTGTTTTGTTGATATTTGGTACTTGAGTCAAAAATGAACACCTTAAAATTACAAGTTGTCCATGTGGTCAATAGTTCAATATCACCAGAATTATATAAATGATTTAGATATCATATAAATTATATATCCATTATATATATATATATGTATTTATAACATTACATAACATTTTGAATATATGAAATTAAATGCACCATTCATGGAGACGGTATGTCGTACGTATGCATGAAAACTAATTTCATTCAAATTTCATATTTGGTTGGAATTAAACCATAATGATACATAATTATATTATAATTATAGTATAATGTCATCTATAATATCATTAAATCATTCTTTTATACATCCCACATATGGTATTAACGATTCATATCACTTTGAGAGGGCAGTAGTTCGCACTTCCTCAAATGAAATTATCGTGTTTAACCATTATGGAAACCTTAATGGTAGGCTATAAATGTAAAATACAGAATCATAATGGAAATATAAACATAATATATATCATATATATATATATTCCCATATTAATGGCAACCATGAGAGGCGGTAAGAGATAATTGAATAATAATTGTTTCGTGAGGCGTTAGTTTTCCATCCAAAGGAAGAGTATATTCTTCTCTATTTAGATGGAGGTGTTTATAAGTTTTTTTAAAATACTTATCATAAAAACATCCTAGTATATTGAGGATTCTGGTATTATTGTAAAATAATGGAATAAAAAGAGTTTAGGGGTCTAAGAAGTAAAATAAATGAAAATAAGTTAAGAGAAACTTTTACCTTTATTTTGTGTAACATTCATTGTTTTGAACCAAAAGGACTTCTTGAAGTGCCTTCTACCTAAGGTAAGAAATCTAGGAGGAGGATAGGTATGTATGGAGTTTAATCGGGTAGAGTTTGGATGATCCAAATGGCTTTAGAGGTGTGATGAATTGGATAGAATTGGTCTCCTTTTATAAGGGGGAGGGGGCTCTTTAGTAAAGTGTGAAAATATTATTTCATTATATAATGATATTTTGTTTATAAAGTTCCAAAAATCATTATATTAAAAGATACTACAAATCATGATCGAAATAAAATCATTCAATAATAATTGGACAGGTTTTGAATAATATTTTAATCATTATAATCTTATTTATTTAAATCATTTATTAATGAGGTAAATAAATCATCCTTATTGTGTCATAAATAATTTAATTTATTTACTGTATAAATATTATAAAAAAATACTATCATGTAGAAAGTATTTCTATATTTATAAAGAATATTTATAGCTATAAATATGGCTTATATAACTCCATATAAAAATCAATTTACTAAAAGCTTTTTGTTTCTATCATTTTTTCCTTTACTTTAAATTAATTAATCTAAAGTGTCATTATCATTCATAAGAGGCTTTATGGGGTCCCAAAATCGTCCCAATGATTCCCATTGTCATAAATGACTCATCCAAACAGTTTTGGACAAGTGTTAAGGTAATTTGGAATTATTATAACATTCATTTTACCTTGATTTACCATATTTACCTTTAACCGCGGAAAATAATAGTCAAAAGTTACTATTCACCAAACATTATTTTCATCTTATTGAAGATAATTTTAGTAGATAATAACAAACATGTATGTCAAATTTTATAAATGTATTTCACAAATGTGGTAAATTTTCATTTTAATGAAAAATTCAGTTTTTTAACTCCTACTAAGTGGTTTCACTATTCATCAAAAATTGATGTTTTCAGAAAAATAAAAAAATTCAGCCTAAGCTATATTTGATATTCCAAATTCAAAAATAATTCATATTTTACCAAATTCTACACATATATGTTGCATTAATTAATTTAATATTAATTCCCATTGTTAAAACAAATAGCGTGTTTTTAAGAAATAATAACTAACTAAAGATTGACACTTATTTATGTCCAATTTCAAAGTGAAATTAATTCCAATGACCAAAATAAATTAAATAGTAAAAATATATTCTAATTAAACTTTAAAAACAATTAAAAAGATAATCTAACCATATAAATATATTCTATTACAACATAATTTTTAATTAAAATACAATATGTTTCACTATTCATTAAAAAATGAACATTCTCGGAAAAATTCCAAAAAATTACACAAAGTAAATAATGATTTCCCGAACCTAAATAAGAAATTTACTTTTTAAAATATAACATATAAAAATGTAAATAATTAGATTTAAATAGGGTTCTCTATCAGAAGGTGGTAAATCAACCTTTTACTGAATATTAGAGTATTTATGCTTAAAATTAGAATCATTCATATTTTAAGCCTCTAAGATTTATTGGATAATTGTAAAAACTTTTAAGAAACATATATAATAATATTTTAGTTATTTCTATTCATTCTCTCCAATACAATGTCTAGGAATTAACTACAATTTAAAATAATAATATTATATTATTAGTGTGCAATATAAGATTTCAAAGAAACCCGTTGTTGTGTATTAGTTATGCCATCGAACATAGAGTATAATTTAATGTAAAATTAATATTTAATTCAAAAATACTAATAAATATGAAAAGTGTCTTATTCTTTATTTATATGGGATGTTACATCCTTCCCCCCTTTTGGAAATTGCATCCTCGCAGTTTTAAAACTGGGCTTGGAAACAACATTGAAAGTCCCAAATCGAACAAGATTCAATAAAACTATCACATTAAAATAATGGAAGAGAATTACAAAGGTAACCTGAGATAAACCATACTAGGAATCCATGTAAGAGAACATGAATATGGAAGAGAGATCAAACAATCAAGTTCTAATAGAGAGTGATAGAAAACATGATTAGAAGATAGTTAAACACCAAAAAATCACAAACATGTGATGGGTTCAACAGTTCTTGATTCCCCTGTAGGAAAAGTTAACAGAGAAAGTTTTTGTTTTATGATACTTTTCATAATCTTGAGGAATTTATTTATGAGCTTAACTAAATACATATGGAAACATACATACTTGTCTTGTAGACATTCAACCTTTACTAAATTCTTACCACAAACTCATATTTCCTCTAAACGATGAGTATTCAGGATGAATTATTCAAATTTAATGTGCTATAACCAACTTATTGAGAATCACATAATAAACAAAAGATCAACTATATATTTATGTTGTCTTTAGAAATAAAGTAAAACCAAAATGGTTAGTATGAGATCATATAATCCCCCAAAAGGATATTCCTTTATAAAAAGAAATACTACTATTAGTATCCAAAATTAATCAAAAGTAGACAAAGATCAAGAAAGACCATTCAATACATAATTGTACTTAAAATTCATCAAAATAATCAAAACTAATATTTAAATGCAAAATGTGTAAGGATTTAAATCCCATATCCTTTCACATTAAATCTTAATATTTATCCCCAAAAACATTGAATACTCTAAAATTCTCATACTGAAGTGTAATTATCCTAATCATGTATTCTCTATGATAGGTTAATCATTTACATAAATAACCCAAATCAACATATATTCTTCCAAAATAATATCTCAACCATTAAAACACAATTTTAATCCCATGGTATTCTATTTTCCTTAAGCATATAGTGTTTCCTCAAAAGAGAGAACGTCTTCCACAACAACCTTTATCACTTAATCACTAAATCATTTTTCTATACTATGTTTATTCATTTGATGAAACATAAGTTCCAAAAATAAAATTATTATTATTCCATTAAATCACTTTACTAAAATAATTAGTCATAATAACAAGGGACTTCATGTAGGCTATTGGTAGGCAATGCACCCTTGTCACCCTTCAGTTGTGGGTTTGATTCCTACAGCCTTTCTGGATGCGACGGGTTGTCACCCATCATATGGGTTGTCCTTTTTATAAAACTCATAAATAAACCTAACATGATTTATCCTCAATAGATTCCTTATACATCTCATTTTTATCCAAATTAAATATGATTTCAACATCTAAATTATTGAAGTCCAATGTCACCACCATAAGATTAAATAAAAGGATCCCCAAAATGAAGAACACCATACCTCGATCGTGGTGTCCATTTGGTTTCATCGTCATCTTGTTCATGTAGGTAGAAGTTCCATGCATTACAATAATGATTTAGAGATTCTTCAAAATCATTTTATTCCATCATTCAAATACACCTTGTACCACATGGGACAAATGGGTGTTCATAGAAAAATAGTTTTGGAAAATAATCATGCATCACATATTACTTCAAAACATCTGATAAAACATGATTTCTATAAAACAGTCAAACCAAATTTGAGTATAAACATTCAATTAACGGTCCCTTTAAAATACCATAAGTATGTTCCAAGATATTATATTGTAAAAGAAAATATAAATAAGTTTGGCAAGGGTATCCTTCATTAGTACCATTTTCAAAATCATATTATGCTTCAAAATATTGTGATAAGGTAAAATATTTGTAAATGCCTTCATAATATTTACCTTTCTTGAAAATATGAGAATATTGTGAAAATAGTATTTTTTTTATACAACCCATGATCTATGATGATAACGAGGTATATTGGAGGTGTTTGATATCTCAAACAGCTGGTTTCAAGAGAGTTGTGTACTAGGGAAAGTTTTGAAATCATCCAAACATGACTTTGCGATAATTATTGCAATTAAGTCATTAAGAAGATATTGGATGGTCATTTGAGATCCTCCTCCTTCAATTTTTAGCTGAATTTCCTTGATCTAAAAAAGTTATAAAACAAGGAATTAACTGAAATAATACACCTAGGGACTAACCATGTGTTTAAAAAACACTTAATCCCTAAATTTATCTAAACCGACCTCTGACACCAACTATAAGGACCCAGACATAAAACATTACATAATATTGAATTAAATGAATAATTCACATTGAGGATCTTTTCAGATTTAGATTTTTAGATAATTAGGCCATAATATTATATAATAACTTTCATATTACATGTATACACTACTACTCAGTATCCATTTTTTCATAAAATAAAAACTCTTAGAAAGAAACATGTCTAGTTCCATGTTTTAGACAACATGACTTTTCATTTATCCCATAAATGACCATATTAATCACTAATTCATGTGGAAAACATTTCAAAAACATGGGATTAGCATAAAAAGCTTACTAAGGGTTATAAAATAAGGAAGGAAAACATTATCCCATTAATAAATACAAATCAATTAAACCATTATTTTCAATCATAACATACCATATGAAATTAGATGATTTATGAATAACACACACAAATCATAAATCATAAAGGTTAATTATGGAATCCATATCAAACATACATTGTATCTATCAAAGCTACATAGGGAGTTACACTTGGAATACCCATCATAGCATATTCCCTGAATCTCTTAGGAGAAACATCACGTTTACCTCCGTCACATTACCCAATGAATTAGAGAGCTATCTCAGGCTCACTCGCCCTAATTTTTTCATGGAACCACCGGTATACATAAACAATGTCCAATAACCATAACATAATCATAATATATAACACATGTATAAAGGAAATATAACATTCCCAGATTCTAATATATCAAATGAAGATATTGAGATAAACAATGTTATATCAAATCATCTTTAAAACCATTTAAAAAGAGATTTTTGAATCAAATTGTCCCATACCACTTTGACGAATTTAAATTAATTATCATTTTAAAACATTAATTTCCGTATAAATTAATCTTGAAACCCATTTTTAAAACATGGACATTAATGTGAAATACTTAGAAGAATAATTCAATAAAACATTTAAAACGAAATTTTAGTTAAAGATGTTTTTTAACAATAAGAGAGACGATTGAATACAAATAATTGAGGAATAACATTTAATAAGAACATTATAATATCATGAAAATAATGGGATTCATGATATAATATGTCAAAGGACAGTATATACACCATATAAGAGTGAATTGGGTCATAACACCAATGATGTCTCTGTGGAAATGTAAATTGAGATGAAATCCATTATAAAGATGGTATCCTTAAATTAAGGATAAATTAATCACATAATTATGTGTAGAAAATATAAATACACCACATTTAAGTGGATATTAATTGTAAAACAGTCAGAGTTCATTCACACGTATTCATAGGAAAACATATTCAAGAAGTACAAGTTAAACCCAATGAATTGAAATTGGATTAAGAAGTTCCCTTGTAAAAATTTGATGGCCTAACGGCATCACATTAAAATTTAAAAAAGAGTTGATGAGTTAAAAAGTATATATCATCACTTGGTCATAAATTTTACATCTATAAGGATATATAAGAACACAACCAAATATAATAAAATGTAAATTAAAAGACATAACAAAAGGAAGTCTTTTAAAAAGTGGAGGGTGAAAGGTTCCCTTACAGATTTGGTAACTTAAAAAACATACGCCACATCAAAGACGGATAATAAAATAAATATGTAAATACTCATAAAGGGTACAATCTTGGGTAGTACATACACCACAAATAAGGAAATAGTGGCAAATATAGCATGAATCTCACGGGAATAAAAAGTGAGATGAAACCATTTTCCACATTGTAATCAACAGAGTCGTGTGACCCAAAGAAAATAACCACAAAATTTATCACAGAAAACCATGAAAAAATTAGAATCAAGATAATATATATCAAATGGAATTTGAAAATACACCACATTCAATGAATAAGTGTCGAACAATGGAAATCTCATGGAATTAAAAGTGGGATAAAAAATCCCTTACCTCGTGTCTGACTTGACTCGTTTGTTCCTTGTTATTCCTCAATAATAAACTAAATTTAATTTCTACTTGATTAATAACCATTTTCAAGTTTATTACCCTTTTTATATTACTTTTTACCATGTTATAAACATTAATCAATCATTTATTTTAATAATGGTTGTTTTGTTGATATTTGGTACTTGAGACAAAAATAAACACCTTATAATTACAAGGTGTCCATGTGGTCAATAGTCCATTATATCCATAATTATATTCATGATTTAGATTTTAAATAAATAAAATATCCAGTATATATATTTATTTGTAATAGTACATAACATTTTAGAGATATGAAATGAAATGCACCGTTCATGGAGACGATAAGTCGTACGTACGCATGAACGCTACTTTCAATTATATTTCATATTTTAATGGAATGAAAACATAATTATATAGAGTTATATTATAATTCTAGTATAATATCAAATATAATATCATTAAATCTATCCTTTATATATATAACATATGGTATTGACGAGTCATATAACTTTGAGGGGGCGGCAGTCCGCCCTTCCTCAAATGAAATTATCGTGTTTACCCATTATGGAAACCATAAAGGTGGCCTATAAATGTAAAATAAAGATGAATAAATGAAATATAAAAATAATAAATATCATATATAAATACAGTTTCATCTTAATGGCCACCATGAGCGGTAATAAGAGATAATCGAACAATCATCGTTTCGTGAGGCGTTATTTTTCCATCCACAGAAACAGTATGTTCTTCACCCATTTGATGGAGTTGTGGGTATGTTTTCTTAAAATAAATCTCATAAAACCATCCTAATATATTGAGGATATTGGTTTTGTAATAAAAAAATATAAAAAAGAGTTTAGGGGTTGGAAAAGTAAAGTAAAAGAAAAGAGGTCAAGAGAAACTATTACCTTTAATTTGGGTAACTTCTTTTGATTTGAACCAAAATGACTTCTTGAAGTGCATTATGCCTAAGATAATGCTTATAGAAGAAGGATATGTATTTATGGAGCTTAATTAGGCAGATTTTTGATGAGAAAAATGTCTTGAGAGTTGTGAGTAATTGGATTGAAAGGGTCTCCTTTTATAAGGGGAAGGAGGGGCTCTTTTGGAATGTGTGAAAATATTATTTTATTATATTAATATATTCGGTTTATAATGGACAACAAATAATTAGAGTCAATGATAAGATGACTCATGGTCGAAATAACATCATCCAATAAGAATTATAAAGGTTTTGGATAATATTTTAATCATTATAATCTTATATATTTAAATCATTTTTTAATAAGGTAAATACTGCATCATTATTATGTCAAAAATTATTTAATTTATTTGTTGTCTAAAAATTATAAAAAAATACTATTATGTAGTAAATCGTTTTATCTTTCTAAATAATATTTAAAGTAGAAAATATGACCTATATATCACCATATAAAAAATAATTTACTAAAAGAATTTTGTTTTTGTCAGTTTTGCCTTTACTTTAAATTAATTAATCTAAAGTGTCTATATCATTCATAAGTGGCTCCATGGGCCCCCAAAATCGACCCAAAGATTCGCATGGTCAAAAATGGCTCAACCAATAGGGTTTGGACAAGTTTTAAGGTAATTTTGAATTATTATAATACTCTTTTTACCTTGAATTACCTTATTTGTCTTTAATCGCAGTAAATAAAAGTCGAAAGTTACTATTCCCCAAAAATTATTTTCATCTTATTGAACCATATTTTACTAAATAATAACATCCATGTATGTAGGATTTTTTAAATTCAATTCACAGAAGGGTTAAATTTCCATTTCAATGAAAAAATAGGTTTTTTATCTATTTCTATGTGGTTTCACAATCAATCAAAAATTGAAGTTTTTCCGAAAAATTAAAAAGATTCAGCCAAATATATATTTTATATTCCAAATTAAAAATTGATGTCTATTTTACCTAATTATAAAAATATAAGTTGCATTAATTAATTTATGATTAATTCCCGTTGTTAAAACAAATAGCGTGTTTTTTAGAAATAATAACTATCAAAAGATCGCCACTTGTTTATTTCTGATTTTAAAGTGAAATTAATTCCAATGACAAAAATTAGATTAAATGATAAAAATATATTCTAAATAAACTTTAAAACCAATTAAAAAGGTAATCTTCCCATATAAATAAATTATATTATAACGCAGTTTTGAATTAAAATACAATATAGTTCACTATTCATTAAAAATGAACTTTATCAGAAAAATTCCAAAATAGTACACAAAGTAAATTATGATGTCACAAAAATAAATAAGAATTTAATTTTGTCAAATATAAATTTGAAAATTGCCCAAACTAGATTGAAATAGGGTTCTCCATCAAAAGGTGGTAAATCAACCCTTTGCTGAATATTAGAGTATTCATGCTTAAAATTATATTCATTCATATTTAATGTAACACCCCAAGATTTAATAAAAATAAATAGAAATTTTTGGAACTTTGTGTTAAAGTATATATTTATAACTAGCCATTAAACACAATTTTTCAACTTTTATGTTTTAAACTTCAAGAAACTTTCATATAAAATTGTGTTCAGTATGTTATTTGGAGCCTATTGGAACCGACATGTTTTTTTTTTGTGAATAGTAACATACCATTATGAATAGTAATACGAATAGTAATATGACCCTAATGAATAGTAAATTTTATTATTATTTTGTTAAGGGTTTAAGATAATAACATCTTGGATAATTTTTCATCGTGATATAGAAGTTGTTATAGAATTAGAGTTGTTAATTTTTTTAATTTAGAATAATTTTATTTAAAAATTATATAAATAATATTTAGAAATTTATTTTCAAAAAATTAAATTAATTTGTGAATTATACATGTTGAAAAATGGTTGGGGTAAATTTTTGGTATTTTTCTGAAATTCCCTAATTTTCGGTGAATAGTGAAATACGATTAAAGACCGTATAATCAAATTATCAGTAAAATTCACTATTTATGACATAATAAGTGATGCAAGGCCACTTGTTTCGAACTCAAATTACATTATTACTATTTTAGGTAACATGAACTAAGAATATTCATAATATTGAGAAAAAATATTATAATAATGATTAAAATAATGAAAAATACCCCCTCTCCTCCACTATAAATACCACCCTCACTCTCCTCTTCCTACCACACCTCTCAACCCTTGATCATTGTATACTTTTTTCCAAATTACCTCCCCAATCTTATCCCCCATGTCCTAGAGCTTCTGGTCTCAGAAAAAGACCAAAATCAAAGCCCTTAAGGAGGATCTCAAGGAGAAGTGATCAAGAGGCAAACATCCTCTTTTATTTTCTTTCTTTTATTTCATTATATGTTATTCTCTTCCATTACCTTTGGATTATGATGGGATATTTTATTAAATATACCCCTTACTGAACACATTATGTATTAATGATGATATATCCCCTTCCACTCATAAAACTATTTTCATGAAATTTTACGAGACTTTGTTAGGCTGCCGAATTTTCGTGAGAAATTTATCTAGTTTTCTATTATTTTAAGCCTACTTTATTTTTTTATTCATTCCTCACCCCCTCTTATAAAAGAATAATTAAATCACTAAAATCATCTATATTCTGTAAGTTATCTTGTTTATGGAAATTTCATCATCATTATTCTTCTTCTCTCCCACTTATTTAAGGAATAAAAACATTGCCTGTGATGTGTCAAATTACTGACATCATTGATAAAGTGATTTCAATTTCCAATAATTATTTCATGTATGGTCATGAAACCACTTATATGGTTGATCCAGGTTGTAATATATTTTTTGTGGCTCACCCATGGTTCTGGAATTATTTTTTACTCATGGTTCTAATTTGTAAGACAAAATGATGTTGTTATTATCAAAGAACCTCTAAAATGATATAAACGAACATCATTAATGTTTTAACTTATGAATCATTATCATATTAAACATCAAAATGATAAATGGTATACATTAAGGGAATAGAAATATTTAAATAACTTTCCATTCCAATTCTGGAGTTTCACTTCCAATAGACAAGAACATTAATCATGAACCAATCACGGAAATCATGTAAGGAACTCAACCTAAACAATGTAACGGACAAAATAATAAAAAATAAACAGTTATTTCAAGTTATGGAATGATAATATAAAATGTTATAAAGATTAATTTTTTTTAAAAAATATTAATAACACTCTTTTAACATTTATTTAAGAGGTTGAAACTAGTTGGAAGAAAGACAAACTCGAGGTAAGGGAATTCTTAACCCGATTCCATTCTTTGGCTTATACCTCTTCTTCATTATTTATATTGTATTAAAATTGTTTGTTTAATTAAATTTTTTTATTATCAAGATTTATTTGTATTTACAGTATATATAAATATTTCGTTCACTCTATTATGTCTCACTTAAATTATATGATGTTTGTAAGGGAATTCTTAACTCGATTTCCATTCGTTGGGTTATACATCTTCTTGTTTCTTTATTTGCTATTTTTATTGATTATGTGACAGGTTTTTTTTTTATTTTAAGTTTTATTATATGTATTAAGATCATATATACATACTCCATCCAATATATTAATTCTCTCTTCAATTGTCTGATATTTGTAAGGGGCTTTTCATTAAAAATATTTTTTTAATTCAGTTTTATGAAATTCTATATTAATCTTTTTATGGAATTATTCATGTTGTAAGATTATGTTTTGGTTCTTGGTAATTATTTATGATTAAGGGTGGGACCTATATCTCCCTCCAATGCAATGGGTATGAGTAAATTATAGGTCGGCCATATGGTTACTACAAATGTAACTGCGATGGTTACACAAAGTAAGGTTGCTGTGAGGGTTGCAAATTATAAGGTAGCCAAGAATGGTTACAAGATTATGTAATTAATTCCACAAGATACCTTTATGATTATATTTATGTTCTCATGTTTCTCTGGATCTTGTGTAAATCACATTTTACATGAATTAAGTATATATGGGTGAAAATCATGTCTTTTGAAAATGTTTTCATGCATTACAAGTATTCGTGGACTAATGCGCTCTTTCCTTATTTTTCATCGCTTAGAGAGATTTTGTGCTCATACAATGTTTTTTTAAATGATTTTCACAGGTTAATGGATGTGTAAGACAAGGAAGGAAGACATGTTAAATGTTTATTAATTTTCAAGAATTCATGTTTATGTTTTAATGTTTTATATTTTGAAAAAATGGAAACTGTTTTAATGGTATCGACTCTATAATAATGTGTAATGTTATTAAAGTATTGTCCTGATTCTCTAAATCTCTTAAGTAGAAAAGATCCTCAATGTAAAAGGAAGTTCATTCTGGACTAAAATCAACATTATGTATATAATAAGGTCAGGTCCTTATATTTGGTATTAGAGGATGTTTTAGGTAACCTTAGGGGTTAAGGTTATGTTAATAGAATACCATAAATGATATTCAATCTATGTTTAATTTGAAATGTTTTAGAATTTAAATATTACCGTGTTCCTTCAACTAAGAAATTTTTTTCAGAATGGTTTTCCACAGAAGGAACAGGGATGCTGAAGAGTAGAGGCATCGAAAGAATGACATCCTTACGAAACTACAACCCAGAATGGTAGGGATTGGAACCAAGCAGTTTTTGACAGTAATTGCTCAGCTAAAGCATGAAAGAAATGGTGGTGGAATCCATGCAAGAGAACCAATAGAGGTACCACAACAGAACATGATAGTAGTGAAACATTTTATGAGACAACATCCTCTTGAATTCAATGGATCTTATGACCCAGAAGCAACTGAAGGATGGATCAAATCCCTTGAAAATATATTTGATGTTATGGGATTTTCAGACAATCAAAAGGTAATTCTTTCCATTTATCATTTTAAAGGGGAAGCTGATCATTGGTGTTCAATGATATAGAATATCAGGGGTAGAAAGGATTTTAATGCCTTAGAGTGGGATGAATTTAAAAGTATTTTCCTAGATAAATATTTTCCTAAGGTTGTGAGACATTGGATGGAGAAGAAATTCCTTGAATTGAAATAGAAGGAGGAAGATTCAGTGGTTGTGTATGAAGCAAACTTCACCCGACTGGAAAGGTATTCTCTAAATCTTATTCTGTATCGAGATAGAAAAATCAACCGCTTTTACTCAGGTTTTAAGCCAAGGTATCTAAGGGAGTTGGCCTCCTGTGAATTGAACAGTTTTAAGAAACTTTTCTGATCTGCTGAGAGGGTATAGATGGAGTTTTATGATGATCACATGCATTTTGGAATCAAATAGAAGAAGATGACTATTTGGAAAGCAATAGATAAGAATCAACCAAAGAAATCTGATGGTAAGAAAATCCAATTTATACTTTTTGAAAAGTGTGGAAAGAAGCACCCTAGGGAATGTCTTAGAAAAACTGGGAAGTGTTTTAAATGTGGTAAGTTTATAAATATATCCAAATATTGCAATTGAAATGATCCTAAGAATAATCATAATAAGAAGACTATAAAGTGTTTTAAATGTGGTGAGATGGGTCACAATGAAAATGACTTCCCAAAGTGATATCTAAATGATACAAAGAAGCTATACTACAAGAAGAAAGGTGAAGTGAGATCCTTTGTGACTGCATCAACAGATGTCAGGCCATCCGATGAAGTTGTATCAGGTACTTTGTTTGTTCACTCAAATTTTGCTAATGTTTTTTTGATATGGGGTCAACACAATCCTTCATATCTGAGGAATTTTCTATTAAATTGAAAATATCACCTCAACAAATGAGACATGAACTTGTTGTTAAAACACCAAGGGGGAAATGTCATAGAAAAGAGGAATTATAAGAATCTTTCTATTGTGTTCAGTAGAAATACTTTACCAATAAACCTTGTTGGTTTACCCTTATTCGAGTTTGATGTTATTCTTGGGATGGATTGGATTTTTGATTATGATGCAATGATTAACTTTAGATCTAAAGATGTTGTTTTTCAAAAAGGGTTCCAGTTTATATTCATGAATGAACCCATACAATGGATAACATATCAGCAAGCTGGAAATCTATTGAAAGATGGAAATGAAAGTTATCTTGCTCATATTGTTGAAAATAAATAAACTATTAAAACTAATGATCTTCCAGTGGTAAATGACTACCTTGATTTTTTTCCTGATGAGTTACCTGGTGTCATACCTAATCGAGAAGTTGATTTCAAAATTGACTTAGTTATTTTTGCTAAGCTAATTTCAATACCCTCATATTGTATGGCTCCAATAGAACTTCTTGAATTGAAAAATTAGTTGCAGTATTTTATTAACAAAGGCTTCATTCGTCCTATCACTTCACCATGGGGATCCCCTATTTTGTTTGATAAAAAGAAATATGGTTCCATGAGACTTTTCATTTATTATAGAGCATTGAATAACATCACTATTAAAAACAAGTATCCATTTTCTCATATCGATGAATTATTTGATCAGCTCCAGGGAGCTTATTACTTTTCCAAGATTGACTTGAGATCTGGATACCATCAGCTGAAGATGAAGGAGGATGACATCCTGAAAACATCATTTTGTACTAGATATGGGCATTAGGAATTTGCTGTTATGCCGTTTGGATTAACTGATGCACCTACTCTATTCATGAATCATATGAATAGAGTATTTCATGAGTTCTTGGATAAGTTTGTGGTTTAATTTATTGATGACATTCTGGTATTTTCTAAAAAATAAGAGGAGCATTAAAAAAATCTAAAGGTTGTTTTGAAAATTTTAAAAGAAAAGAAACTGTATGGAAAATTCATCAAATGTGTTTTTTTGTATTAATAGATTTATTTTCGTGGGCACATTGTCAATAAGGATGGAATAACTATCGATCTGTCCAAAAAAAAGTAGTTGATTAATGGACAAGACCCACAAATGTTACAGAGATTCGTAGTTTTCTAGGATTAGCAGGTTATTACAGACGGTTTGTTAAGAATTTTGCACGGTTATCAAGCCCAATAACTAAGTTAACACAGATAGGGGTAAAATTTGTTTGGACAGAGGAATGTGATGTTTGTTTTCAAGAATTAAAGAAGAGATTGGGGAATGCCCTAGTATTGTCCTTACCATTCCTAAATGATGAGTTTTTCATCTACAGTGATTATTCTTTGAAAGGACATGGCTGTGTTTTGATGTAGAATGATCAGGTAATTGCCTATGCTTTGAGACAACTTAAAACTAATGAGCTAAATTATCCTACACAATATTTGGAATTGGTCGCTATGGTTTTCTCTTTGAAAATTTCAAGTCATCCTTTATACAGTACCAAATTCCAAATATATACTGACCATAAAAGTCTAAAGTATATATTAACTTAGATGGAATAAACATGAGGCAGAGATGATGGCTTGAACTGATAAATAATCACGTCTGCATGATCAATTACCATCCTGGGAAAGAAAAAAAGTGGTGGATGCCTTTAGTTGGAAACATCATGCATCATTAACCATGCTACTTTTGGAACATGATCTCTTGATTAATGATTTGATGAATTTTGGCTTAGATGTTGTTGGTGCAGGGAATACATCTATTTTGTTTCTGGTTTCAGTGCAGTCTTCATTGTCAGACAGAATTAAGCGATCACAGAAGGAAGACCGTGAGCTATAGAAAATGGTAGAATTGGTTAAAGTGGGTAAGTTTCTAGAATTTAACCATGATAGAGATTATGTTTTATTATTTGGAAAGATGTTATGTCTACCTAGTGATTCTCAGGTGAAGAAATATTTGTTGTGCGAAGATCATAGTTCTCCATTTTTGGTTCATCCTAGAAGTACTAAGATGTATAAAGACCTTAGGGAGTATTATTGGTGGGATGGAATAAAAAGGGATATAGTTGATTTTACCATGAAATGTTAGACATGCCAGCTAGTTAAAGCAGAGTGGAAGTTACCGAAGTGGATACATCAGCCTTTGTTAGTGCCAGAGTGGAAATGAGAGAATCTATCCATGGACTTTGTGGTGGGACTACCAACTAATTCTCGAGGTAACAATGCAATTAGGGTTATTGTTGATCGGCTAACAAAATATACACATTTTCTTTCTATTCTAGATACAATGTATTTGGATCATCTTTCTCGATTGAACCCCAATGAGATTTTCAAGATACATGGAGCTCCTCTTTCCATTGCCTCTGATCGGGATCCCAGGTTCACTTCTAACTTTTGGAAGGGACTCTAGAAGTCATTGGGCACATAGTTAAATTTCAGTACAGCTTTTCTTACTCAATAAAATGGGTAGTCGGAACAATTAAATAAGAATTTGGAGGATATACTTCGAGTTTGTTCAATGGACAACTAGTAAATTTGGGATCAAAATCTTCCTTTACGTGAGTTTTCTTATAATAACAGTTTTTATTCCAGCATTCAGATGGCACCTTTTGAGGCTTTGTAAGGGAAGCGGTGTTGGAATCCAGAGTTTTGGGATGAAGTCAGTGAAAGAAAGTTTATGGGGCCATAATTAGTAGAAGAAGTGGTTGAGAAAGTGAGGATAATCCAGTAGAACATGAGGACAGCTCAGAGTAGGCAGAAAAGTTATGCAGATAACAGAAGGGATGACTTCTCTTTCTAGGTAGGTGACCATGTTTTCCTTAAAATCGCTCCTTGGAAAAGTGTTATGTGTTTCAGTAAGAAAGGGAAGCTATGTCCATGGTTCATCGATCATTTTCAAATATTGGATAATGTTGGAATAGTTTCATACCGTGTAGCTTTGCCTCCGAGCTTGTTTCAGGTACACAATGTTTTTCACGTTTTGATGTAGAGAATGTATGTGCCAGATTCATCACATGTCTTGAGCCCAAAAGCAGTTCATCTGGAAGAGAACCTTTCTTATGAAGAGAACCCAGTTCATATTCTTGATCAAAGGGAACATGTATTAAGGAATAAGGTAATCCAGCAGGTAAAGGTTTTGTGGAGGAACCACACAGTTGAAGAAGAAACATGGGATTCATAAAATTCTATGATGGAAAGGTGCCCTCACTTGTTTGATAAATAAATAAAATTGTGAGGATGCAATTTATAGAAGGTAGGAATAATGTAACACCCCAAGATTTTCTAAAAATAAATAGAAATGCATGGAACTTCATTTTAAAGGTGATATTTTTAACTGGCCTTTAAACATAATGTTTCCACTTATATGTTTTAAATTTCCAAAAACAGTCATCTACAATTGTGTTGAGTATGTAATTTAGAGTCTATTGGAACCAACTTGTTTTTTGGTGAATAGTAACATACCCTTATGAATAGTAATATGAATATTAATATGACCTTAATGAATAGTAAATTTTATTATTATTATTTTAAGGCTTTAAGATAAAAACATCTGGCTTAATTTTTCATCATGATATATAAGTTGTTATAGAATTAGAGCTGTGAATTTTTGAATTAGGAATTATTTTATTTAAAAATTAAATAAATAATATTTAAGAATTTATTTTCAAAACATGGACTTCATTTTTGAATTCTACATGTCGAAAAATGTTTTGGGTAATGTTTTGGGAATTTTCTGAAATTCTTTAATTTTCGGTGAATAGTGAAATACGATAAAATATCGTATAATCAAATTATCAGTAAAATACTATATTTATGACATCATAAGTGATGAAAGGCCACTTGGTTCAAACTCACATGTCATTATTACTATTTTAGGTCACATGAACTAAGACTATTCATAATCATGGGGAAAATATTATAATTATGTTTAAAATAATGAAAAGTACCCCCTCTCCTCCACTGTAAATACCACCCTCAATCTCCTCCTCCTACACCTCTCAAGCCTTGATCATTGTCTAATTTTTCCAAATTTCCTCCCAAATATTCTCCCACACGTCCTAGAGCTTCTGGTCTCCCCAAATGACCAAAATCAAAGCCATTAAAGAAGATCTCAAGGAGAAAAGATCAAGAGGTAAACATCCTCTTTTATTTTATTTGTTATCTTTCATTTTATGTTATTATCTTACATTACCATTGAATTATGATGGTATATTTTATTAAATATCCCCCCTTACTTACCATATTATTTTTGAATGATGAGATATCCCCTTCCTCTCATCAAACAATTTTTATGAAATTTTAAGAGATGTTGTTAGGCTGCAGAATTTTCGTGAGAAAATTTTCAAGTTTTTTGTTATTTTAAGATTCCTTTATTATTTATTCTTTCCTCACCCACTCTTATCCAAGAGGCATGAAATCTCTAGAATCATCTATATTCTGGATTTTATCATTTTTTTGGAAATTTCAACATCATTATTCTTCACCCATCCCACTTATTTAAGGAATAAAAACATTGTCTCTAATGTGTCAAATTACCGACCTCGTGGACGATGTGATTTCAATTTCAATTAATTATTTAAAGTCTGGACATGAAACAATTTTTATGGTTGAAACAGGTTATAATATATGTTTTCTTACTCACCCATGGTTCTGTAATTCTTTTTTACTCATGGTACTAATTTATAAGACAAAATGAGGTTGTTATTATCAAAGAACCTCTTAAATGATCTAAACGAACATCATTAATGTTTTAACTTGTGAATCATTCTCATATTAAACATCAAAATGATAAATTGTATAAATTATGGTAATTTTAATCTGTTAATAACTTTCCATTCCAATTCTATAGTGTCACTTCCAATCTACACGAATATCCATCATCAACCAATCATGGAAATCATGTAAGGAACTCACACTAAACAATGTTATAAACCAAATACTTACAATTAAAGGATTAAATGATGTTATAAAATGATCATATAAGATGTTATAAACTTGAAAATGTTTTTTTAAATATTAATAACAATTTTTTAATGATTATAAAGGATTTTTAAACAAGTTTTAAGTAAGAAAACCATGTGGTAAGGGAATTCATAACCTGATTTCTATTCTTTGGGTTATCCCTCAAATTCATTATTTATGTTGTATTAAATTTTTTATTGATGAAAATTGTTTATATAATCATGAGTTATGTGTATTTGCAGTATATATACATATTCCATTCACTTAATTAAGTCTCACTTCAATTATATGTTGTTTGTAAGGGAATTCTTAACCTGATTTCCATTCCTCGGGTAAACCTTCTACTTCTATATTTATGTGCTATTTTTATTATTTTTTGGATGTGTTCTATTTATATTATGTTTTATTATCTTCATTTACAGTATATATACATACTCCATCCACTCTATTAAGTTTCTTTTAAATTTTATGATATTTATAAGGGTATTTTCATTAAAAATATTCATTAATTCAGTTTTACGAAATTCCAATGTAATGTTTTTATGGAATTATTCTTGTTGTATGATTATATTTTGGTTCTTGTGAATTATATATGTTGAAGGGTGTGACCTATATATCTCTCCAATGCATTGTGTTTGAGTATGTTGGAGTTCGGTCATATGGTTACTTCAAGTGTAACTGCGATGGTTACACAAAGTAAGGTACCCATGAGGGTTACAAATTATAAGGTAGCCATGAATGGTTACAAGATTATATAAGTAATTCCCTAAGAACCTTTATGATTATATTTATGTTATCCTATTTTTTTTGATCTTGTGTAAATCTCATGTTACACGAAGTAAATATATATGGGTGACAAGCATGTCTTTTTAAAATGTTTTCATACGTTACGAGTATTCATGGACTAATGTGATCTTTACTTCTTTTCCATCACTTACTGAGATTTCGTGCTCATCCAAAGTTTTTTTAAATGATTTTCACAGGTTAATGGATGTGTAATACAAATAATGAAGCAATGTTAAATGTGTATGGGTTTTCAAGAAGTCATATTTATGTTTTAATGTTTTATATTTTGAAACAAATGGAAATTGTTTAATGGTATCCACTCTGTAATAGTGTTTAATGTTATGAATGTATTGTCCTGATTCTATAAAGATCTAAACATGAAAAGATCCTCAATGTAAAAGGAAGTTTTTTCTTTAATAATTCAACATAATGTATGTAATAATTTCGTGTCATTATATTTTAAGCCTCTAACTTTTATTGAATAATTATAATGACATTTAACAAACATATATAAGTATATATTAGTTAGTTATATTCATTCCCACAAATACAACATCTATCTATTCATTACCATTTAAATAATAATATTATATTATTAGTTTTCAACATACAAATTCAAATAATCATGTTGTTTCATATCAGTTATGCCATCGAACATAGCATCCCCTTTAATGTAAAATTAATATTTAATTTACAAATATTAATAAATTTGAAAATTTTCTTGTTCTTTAGTTATCTGGGATGTTACAACAATAATCATGAAATAGAGATAAATAATGGATATATAAATCCAAATTATTTTCATTAGAATCTTCAAAAAATATATATATGGGTTGTATGTGCCCCACATAATAGAAATACATTTTGAATGTTACTTGTGTCTGATAGAATATAAAAGTGTGAAGGAAATATCATACTCTACGTCTCAAAATATCTTGAATTGATTAGAACATATTTTATAATAAATAAAATTTTATTATAAATATGTTAAGGAATGATAAATATATATATCATATCATATATGATTTAGTTATGACCTTTTATTAAATGTTTATTAATAATTCTATGTTAATGTTAGGTTTTGGGCATTAACTAAATTCTTTTTCACAAATGTTTTGATTTTTTATTTTTGGTAATCTTAATTTTATAATGGTTTTCTCATATTTAAAACTTTTTCCATCATAAAAATTTAATTTCTATTCATTATATAATTTTTTATTAAATTCATATGATTTAGAGAGAGAAAATGAAATACTTCATTCACGATGACATTGGTTCGTAAGTACACATGAATGTGTTTTTAATTTTGTTGAGGAATTTGAAAAATGAAAGTAAAATAAAATATTAACATCAAATATTTATTATTTCATTAATATATATCAAAAATTTTCCTTAATATAATTTTTAATAACTTCAATGTAATTTGTGAATGAATCACATTACTTCACGAGGTGGTAGTCCCTCATACACACAAATGATATTATCATATTTCCAGGGAATAAAATGAATGAATGGCCTTATGATATTACAATTTCATAATAATAATAATATCATATTTTTTTTCTGAAATAATAAACTAATAATTAAATCCATAAGTAAGAGGAGCAGATGAAATATGAATTAAATTGTTCCACAAGGGAGTACTACTTTGTATACATGAATGATAAATTCATAACAAATTTGATGGAAGATTATATGGTTTTGTTAATTACATAAAAATAAAAAAATATAAATATAAATATATATATGAAATATAATATGGATATTATCACATCATGGTTTAAAAAATGATGTAGGTTGAAGAATAAATAAACTAAAAATTCTCATATAAGAACGTTACATCAATTTCACGTAATCTCCTTAGGTTTGCAAGAAAATCCTTCCTAGGTTGGATTTTAGACCAAATTAGGATTTAGAATGATATTAGTTATTTATGTAAGTTATTTATTAATAGAATTTATGAGAAAAAAACGTTTCTTAATTATTGAATAGGAAAGTAGAGGAGGGACATTTACAAGTGAGGTGAGTGAGAGACTTGTATTTTTTTTAAAAATGGTGTACCCATGTTTCTCTTATTTTCCAAGGATCCCAAATGGGAAATTCTAGAACCTATAATATATAAGGACTAAATATGTTTACAAAATATGTGTTTTAATGTTTTTAGGTTATTCTAAACCCATATTTGTTTAATTTGACCCATAGTAAACCCATTTTTACTATAACTGCTCTAAATAATTTTTACTATCTATTCAATTCATTATGGTCAAAAATTTAATTAAAATTATTAGATTATAGAAAATATTTCTATTATAAATATCAAATCCATTTTTTCAAATTCCATTAATATAATTAAAATTTTTTAATTCAAAATCAATCCCACAAACATATAGAGAATGTGGGTTTTCAAATAAAATATTTTCAAATGATTAAAAAAATTATATAAATTTTAAATTTGAAAAATATTCCAATGAACTAAATATTATTAATAATTATAATTTAAATAAATTTTCTTTAAAACCATTATAATATTATTTGGATGTTTTTAAATTCATCAAAATAAATATCAATTAATAAAAACCATTTTTTTCTGAACTAATTGAAAACGTTATCTTCACAAAAAAGTAATCAAATTATAACCATAAGATAATTTTAAAATTATGATTCAAAAAACTATATTTATTTTTTCAAATAATTATTCTAAATTTGATAAAATTAGATATAAAATAGTTTTTCAAAATGTGGAAAAGAATTTTTTTAAAAAAATTTAGTTTTCAAGAGTAAAATTGGATTTTTTTCATATCACTTCTCTAGAAAATAAATAATCTGAATGTTAATATTTTTAATTAATATATAATTTTTATATTTCATTAATTTTATAAATGATAATTATTTTGTGTCAATTTACTAATTTTTAATTCATTTGTTTTCATAGAAAAACTTTTTCATAACAAGATTTTTTTTATTTTCAAATATTTTATATCATTATTCATAATTTATTACTCACCAAAGAATTCATTTTATATACATTTGTAAAGAATATATTTTCATAACATATTCAATCTTAATCATATACTTGATTCCAATATCTATGTCGTATCTTTCGTACTAAGAAATATTATTTTAATAGTATTTCATGTTTTGTTTAAACTCGATGTTGCATGTAATGAAATCCAAACTCAGTATTGCATGTATTGAAAAATTAACATTGTGTTTCATGTAATAAAAGGTAAACTCATGTAAAGACATATATAAATATATAAATATTATTTATTTAAATAGACTATATCCAAAACATTAAATTTATGTGAAATTATAATTTCAAAAAATATTGGTGTGTAACATTATACCCCATTAAAATGAATCTTGCCCTCAAAATTTATCACAATGGTACCAACAACTAAGGATACTTCATCCTCATTACAACCTCAGATCTGACATAGCTTCCTTAATCTAGTGGTTTTCAATATAACATTTACTATGTGAGTGTTCTTTTTCATAGAACCCTCTGTATTCAATATATAATCTCCACTGGTTGTTCCTCATAAGAAAGATCATGCTCTAGTGGTACATCCTTTTAGTTTAGTACTTATGATGGATCAGGGATATACTTCCTGAGGAAAGATACCTGGAATGCCTGATGAACCAGATATGGGAGAAGTGCAAGCACCAAATGATAAGTTATTTTCTCGAAATGGTCATGTATTTTAAAGAGAATGATATACCTAGAGATTATTATTCTCTTCAATCATCCATGAATAAATTCAAATAAATGGATTCTCACTAACAGTAATTTCTATATTTAATTGATTATTATCAGTGTAGAATTTTCCTATTTTCCTATACATTTTCATTAACGACTTGAACTACTATAAATAATGTTTCTCTTTGTGATTTTAATTAAATTAATTCTTATGTAATATGGTTATAGAAAACACATGAACATATTTAGTTATATATTTGGATTTAAAATTTAGTTTCTAATATTTTCGTTGTTAGGGTCACATAATTAATATAAATATAGGGCTTTAACAATACAATTTACATAGAAAAGAAGTGATGGCCACATCCCTAAGTATTTTACACTATATATCCAACTTGTTAGATCGTTCAGGGGAGAAAAACTCAACGGGTGTTTCAATTGACCAATACCAAACTAATATACAACAACTTATTCCTGATCGAAACCGTTTATGGGACATGTTCTAGCTCATTAAGATCACAACCCAAACCATGTCTGTCGAATTCCCCAATGAAAGTCTCACCATCAAAATCTTTACTCCTATGGCGTACGCCGGTGTAATAAAGGCATATGTATTAGGAAAATAATAATATGTATATGTATATTTCATATTATAATGAATTTGTTTTTCATATTTATTGCCACATATAAATGATTTTGATTTTGATTCAATCAAACAGAAATTGTATTTTCTTGTAATATTCAGATTCAATTAAGGGAATTGTTTTGTTGAATTATTTACTTAAATATATATTTTGAAAAAAAATTTATATAGTTTTTATTAATTACAAAAGGGAGTATAATTTTAATGAAATGAAATATATTTTTTATTTGGGTTGAAAATTTGTTATTGTCAAAAACCCATCATTTTTTTCAATAAATGTAGAATCATTTTTTAAAAGATAAAATGGTAATATTTACAAACAATTATTTAGATTGAATTATTATTATTTTTAGAATTATAACATCAAAATTATCTAATTGTTATTTTTTATAATTTTCTATGAGTCGATGTTTTGTGTAAAAAATTAAATATCGCAAAAATATACATTGTGTTTCCTAACATCATAATGATCCACAAATGATATAATAAATAATATAATGGGTATATTAGGACAAATATATGTTTTCAAATTAATATAATTTTAATTTAATTTAATTTGATAAATTCAATAAATACGTTATGAATCCTCCAAAACATATATTGTATTTTATTATTTTAAATTAATTTCATTGAATATTTCACTCACATCCACTTACGAAATTGTAATATTTTAATAAGTTCAGAAATTTTCATAATAAAATAACTAAAAACTATGAAATTTAGACAAAATCATGGGAAACCCCATGTGGAGGATTGTGGTTTGAAATATTTTATTTCCTTGATTCCAAAACAAAAATATTAAAGAAATATCTTTTTAATATATAAAGCCACCCAAGATCCCACTTATCTTCAATAAATAGACCTTGGAGAATGACCTTGTCCTACCCTCATTTCTATATATTTCTTCAAAGGTTCCCAAATATATCATGAATCCCCTTTTATGCTTTTAGAGACATACTCTTGATGTAAGGGATCCTCTCTTTCTCACTTTTATTCAAGAATATCTTCTTTGTTATTCCCTTTTATTTTTTATTTCCTAATTATAGGATATGTTTTATATCCTTCCCCATAGTTACCATATTATGGATAAATTATGAGGTTCCCCTTTCTATCCCATTAATCCCTCCTAAGAACACCCGTTACCATGCCGAAATTTTGGAGGGGTCTTTCCTTTCAATTTTTTATCAGTAATTTTTTACTTAATATTACCTTTTATTTTAAATTACTAATGATGTAGTATGATTTATAATTCCCCCATACATATAATATAAGTTATAAATAATGATATTCAACTTCACTCTCATTAATCCCTCCCATTTATACCCACCACCATGTAGAAATTTTGTAAGCATCATTTCCTTTCCCATTTTTTCAAACTTATTTATTATCATCTACAATATTATTCTAATTCCAAATTTGTGGAAAGATTTTTACATGTACATATTAATTTACACTTCGTGTCCATGCGATTAGAGACACATTTCACTCTCATCCACCCATTTTATGAACTTTTATGTTATGTCGTTAGGCTGTCGAATTTTCCCCATGACATTTCTTAGAAAACCAAATGGGTATTGAATACCATACCAATTTCTTATCATTGGTGTTCACTTTTATGCACATATACCCTTTTATTGGGGACTTAGATGTTTTTATTACACACTATTCGATCATGGATTAAATAATGATATTGAATGAATCCATGTTTTATGATCAATGTGGAACACATAAGCATGAGAATGAAATAAAAGTGACTAATGCACCCAAAATTATATAGCGCTCAAATTCATTGGGTGTTGTTTAGTATCATGATATGTCATATTGGGAAAGGGGTGTACATTTTTTCATTATGTTAAATTCTTGACCACTATGCCTTTGTGGTTTATTCTTGACTTATGTTAATACTATTTTGTTTTATATTGTTTCCACATTTCCCATGGTATGATTATCAAGTTACATCACACCTTATTATTCATATTCCTTTATGCTTTATTGATATGACTTGTATAACATGTATTATTATCTTCATTTTATTCCATGTCTATTCCCATGTTGGGATTTATGGATCACCCATTTCTTATGTATTTTTTCCCAAGTTATCCAGTGTATTTTTAAACTCAATCATGTTAAAGAAATTTTCAATAAAGATGTTGTAATTCATGTATAAATTTTTAATGAAATGTAAATAATTCCAAAAGATACTATATATATCAATATTTCTAGTTCGATTATGTGTAATAATTTTTAATTAAATTCTATATTAATATGTTATAAAAATAATGGTTGTTATAGTTGGTATTAGAGGAAAAATTTAGTTATTTATGGGATTAGGATTATTAAACTCTAGAGAAATCCTTAGTGACATAACTAAGTATAAAAATACATCACTAAAATGTTGGTGATTATATAGAAAGTTTTTAACCAGAAAAATAAATATTTATCTAGATACTGCAAGTGGACATGGTACTAGAACATATGTACATAAGAGTAACAACTCTGAATATGTGTTTCAGGCTTAATTCGGGGTAACATGTTATACGAAAGCTTGCCTTATTGTGCACCTCAATTGACACTCCTTGAGGATATTCTATTGTAATTCATAATCCCATTACAAAACATTTTTAAGGTTTTAAAAAAATGCACATAATAGTATATTTTTTGGAAATAGATCATGGACACTGAAGACTAAATCATATATATCCATAAGTTAAGTAGATACATGTATGTTATAAGTTATCTATTCATTGTAATTAAATTCCCATTTATGTGTTTAAAATATAAAGATAGACATAATTAATTTTCCTTTTATTCTTGGTAATGGTTATAAATTGGAGGAATCATGTAAACAATCAATGTGAAGAATAATATGATGACCATCCCAATGAGATACCCAAGCTTATCGAAGAATGAAGCACACACTTCATGATGATACTATCTCAAATGATTGGATTTTTAATAGAAACCTAGAGTAGAACGAGCTTCCAAATCAAAAGAAAAAAATACTCAATCAAGATCTTCATACAAAAATGTCCTCAAACGTTCAATGCACCATCTGATCTCTTAATCATCAAATAATGGATCAAATCCATTGAGAGTATATTCTCCATCCATCAATGCTCCAAACAAAAAAAGGTTCATTTGTTTCTTTATCATATTGAGGGTGATAGTTATCATTGGTTTAAATTGATCGATAATATAGATTCTAAGGAATAAATCCAATCAATGGCATGGATGGATTTCCAAAAAAATCAGTAACTATTTGTTCCTCGCCCCCTGATGTAAAATGAAAATGGATTTTCTTTCCCTTATCCAGAAAGACAATGAATCTATTATAGAATACATAGAAAAAATCACCAGGATATCATGGTATGCCTCTATCTTTGTCGTTACACCAAAATTTATGGTTGTATACTTTTTGGGGGGATAAAACCAAGCCTATAGTATTACCTTGTGATCTATGACTTTGATATAAATGATAAATTTTTTTAATTAACCTTTAAAGTTGAAATGGATATTGGTGAATCTTAGGGGTATCATGGGTAAAAAAAGTGGAAAGTGGAGAAAAAATATGGTGATATGATAATTATATCTAATAGTGCTAATAAATTCTAATATTCCACTTTCCAATGGTATGTAAATAAGTACCATGGAAATTTACTAATGGGGATAAGGAAATGATTTATGTGCAGGAAGGAAGAGCACTAATCTTGTGATTGCCGACAGGAGAAACCTGCTGCTGTGAAAGAGGAAATGAATTCTCTAGTTAACACTCAAGGAATTGTTCATTTACACAACAACAATTTACTATGTCTCTTTTCAAACCAATTCACTAATACATGGGTTTCTGAAGATAACTAACAACCTCCAAGTTATCAAGGGTTCTATTTTTCAATCACTACTACTGATGTGAATCCCGAAGTTGAAGTGGTGACATATATTCTAGATATTATAGTGGAGATACATTTTGATTATGGTTCTACAAATTCCTTCATATAATGAAATATTAGAATAACTTTTCAAAACCCCCCAAAATTAATAGAAGTAGACATGTCAGTGAAAACAAAAAATGGGGAAATTATTTGCATCTAAAGTATATAACACCTCAATTGTCAAAATTTTTGGGATGAATTTTTAATAAAAAAATTTCATAATCCCTTTAGTAAAATTATATGCAATTCTGTGCATGGATTGGATATCCCAAAATGGATCCACTATAAATTTCTACAAGATGTAAATCAATTTTCGTATTGCGAATCGAACCCTGATTCTATGAAAGTGAAAGGAACATGATGAATCTTCTTTAGAACCATAATCTCAATCATGGATATTATTTCCCTATGATTACCCATATCCAGCTCAAATGATTTATTCTAAGGAATGTATCATCCATGATGACATTCCCATTGTGAGAGAATATGCTGTTGAGTTTCCCGATGAATTTCATAGTCTTCATCCTAGATGAGATGTTAAATTTTTACTGTGGGTATACCATTGTTATTAACATTATTAAAGAATTCAAATAGATTTTTTGTTATAGAACTTAATGTTCTAATGAATCATCTAAAAAATAATTTGGATAAATGTTTCATATTCCCAATGGTTTCACAATACGATGCACTAGTCCTCTTCATCTTGAAGAAGGATGGGTCAGTGCACCTTTGCATCAATTGACATGTGCTCAACAAGGTCACCATAAAGAACAAGTATCTCCATCTTCATACTTTTATCTTTTTCAATCAGCTACATAAATAATAATACATTATGAAGTTGGATCTTCAGTTTGGGTATTACAATGTTAGGAAAATGAATGATGATATCTCCATCACTGCTTTTCGTACAAGGTACGAGCACTATGAATTCATAGTAATGCCTTTAGGACTCAATAATGGTCTATAAATATTCATGGAATTGATTAATAGAGCCTTTAGATATTACATCTACAAATTTTTGATTTCATTTATAGTTGATATTCTAATATACTCTAAAAGTAAATAGGAGCATTAGGAATATTTGAAAATTATTCTAAAGATGCTACAAAAGGAAAATAATTTTTCCATGTATAAAAAATGTGAGTTTTGGTTAAAGTAAGTATCTTTCCTGGGGAATATCATCACAAGTGATGTGATATCTATAGTTCTTTCCAGGATAAAATAAACTGTCTAATGGATGAGGCAAAAATCTATGATAGATATCCAAATTTTCCTTGGGTTAGTTGGGTATTATCATCGATTCATGATAATGTTCGTGTGATTATGAAATAATTTCAGTAAACTAACTTGGAAGGGAGTCAATATTTCATAGAATAAAAGAAATAAAAGAAATATTCAACTTGTATAAAATTAGGATTATCCCTACCCTTGTGATCACAATACAAAGACATGGAGATCTTTTCATGGTATTCAGTGATGCTTCAAAAAAAGGCGTGGGTTGTGTGTTGACGCAAAATGAGAAAGTCATTGCCTATGATTAAAGGTAGTTTAATGTTCATGAACATAAATACCCAACACATGATCTAAATTTGGATATACTGATTTTCTATAAAAAAATATTTTGGCATTATCTCCTTTAGTAGAAATTTGAATGATATACGGATCACAAAATCATCAAGTATATATTCTAAAAAATAGAACTGAATATGTGCCAAAAATGATGGTTATAGATAAACAATGACTATGAATTATCCAAACACTACCATTATAGTAAAAATAATAAAGTATAAGACTCTCTATGATGAAATGATTTGTAAATTCTATCATTGATGGGAACTGAAAAGGATCTGATCTTTTTAAGTTTGGAACAGATGGACATTGGAATCACAAAGGAAAGAAAATCATCAATCCTAACACAAATTATTGCTCAACTATATATTTAAAAAATATTAAAGGATCATCGCAAAGTTTATGAGAGAATTAATAATAAATTTGAAGCTATAAATAAAGGGAAATCCTAAGAGTTCATTGTTAATGATAAAGGTGTTATGAGATTTGTGTCAACACTCTGTGTACCATCAAATCCTAAGTTAATGAAGGAGATAATAGATGATGCACAAAACTCAACCATATACATACACCCATGACGAAAAAAAGATGTTTCAAGATCATTAAGAGCACTATTTATTAGACAATATGAAGAAAGATGACAAATAATATACATCATCATTTCTTGTATGTTAGTAAGTGAAAGCGAAAAGGAAAAAATACATGGGGATGATGCCACCTTTATGCATACCTACATGGAAATGGGAAAAATCACTATGGAATTTTTCACTAATCTTAAAAATAAATAAATAGGGAAGAGAGATATATGGGTTTTGGTGGATCATATTTTAATGATTTCACACATCAATGTGATACGAGAGGAATTCTCACTAGATCCACTTGAATTGATATACATTAGATATGTGGTCAAGATGCATGGAGTACCATTACCGATTGTATCTAATTGAGATGTAGGATTCACTAATACATTTCTAGAGGAGTCTATAGCATGCTCTGTATACTGATTTAACCTTTATCATGGCCTATCACCCTCAAACCGACAACCAATCTGATAATACTATCCAACCACTTGAGAACGTCTTGAGAGCATGCTAGATGGACTTCGAAGGTGAAAAGGATTCACATATTCATCTGATCGAGTTCTCTTACAACAAAAATTTTCACTTGATAATTTTAATTCCTCCCTATGAATCCCTTTTTTGGAATTGGTGCAAGACACCTACATGCTGGGATGATGTTGGGGAACAAAAACTATAAGGTCCTGAAATGGTAAAGAAAATGGTGGAAAAGGTTAAGGCTATTCAATATCACATTAAGGCTATTCAAAGTCAAAATAAGTTATATGATATAAATTGTTAATGATAACAATAGTTTGATTTTGGAGGCATTTTATTCTTCAAATTATCTCTATGGAATAATGTGATGAGGTATGGGAAGAAGATAAACTTCATCCATGATACATTGGCCTCTTTGAGATCCTTGATCGCATTAGAGTGGTGGCCTGTTGACTTGTACTCCCACCTAACCAGTCTTGATTTCATGATTTTTCTACATATCACTCTAGGGAAATTATATACCTAACCCCTCCAGTGTTCTCAATATAGATGTGGTACTATATGAAAATGAGATTTCCTATGAGGAGAATCTGGTGAAGATCATAGATCATAGAGACAAAGTTCTATGAATTAAGAAAATACACCTCATAAATTTGATATAGATAAACCCATCACTTGAAAGAAGATACATGGGAATAGGAGGAAGTTATGAGATAGATTTACCCTTATTTCTTTTAAGGGTGTAAAATGAAAATTTTGATGGAAACATTTCTCAAGGGGGGAGATTGTAAAGACCTGGCCTGTTATAAATGAAGTTTCTATTTGTGATTTTAATTAAATGGATTATTATGTAAAATTATTATAGAAAACCAATGAACGTCCTTAGTTATATCGTTGGATTTAAATTACCGTTAATAATATTACAGTTTTTAATATTGTTGTTAAACATTTATCACATCATTAATATAAATATAAGGCTTTAACAATCCAATTAACATAGACAATGTAAGTGATGTCCTCATACAGTATGCTTATACCCTATGAAGCCCATTTATTGAAGCATATAGATGAGATAACATCACTATTCTTTTCCATTCAAAATTCCCAAGATGATATCTAACAACTTAAGCACCTGAGAAACAGATTATGGGAAAAGTTCAAGCTCATCGAGATCACGACCCAAACCATTTTTATCGAACACCCCATAAATGTCTCACCATCATGCACCTTACTCTTATAGAATAATCCAGTTTAATAAAGGGATATATATCATGACATTATTAATATGAATATTTACATTTTAAAGAATAATAATTATTTTTAATTTTATTGTCACTCATTATAGATTTTCAATTTTCATTCAATTAAAAAAAATTATTTTTGGGTAATATTTAATTTTTAATTAAGGGTTTATTTTCATCAATTTCTGGAAAAAATTGTATTTTAATAAAAATTTATTATTAAATATATTTTATTAATTATAAATTGGCATATAATTTTTATGAAGTGAAATGTACCTTTTATATGGGTTCAAAAACTATTATTGTAAAAAACACACCATTTTCGGCTAAATGTCAAATATTATTTTATAATTGAAAATGTACATCATTAAAAAATATTTATTTAAAGTGAATATTATTTTTTGGAATAAAAAAGTAGAAATTATCCAATGGTGATTTTTTCAAAATTTTCTGAGACAGTCGAATTTTCTGGTTAATAATTAAATACAGTAAAAAATAGGTTTTGTTTTATGACATCATAATGACCCAAAATGTTGAAATAAATAATATAATGGATTTATTCAAAAAAAAATATCATAGACACAATGTAATGTGATTTTAAATGCATTATATCAATTGTATAAATACATTTTGAAACCCCCAACACATAAAATATATTTTTTAATTTTAAATTCATTTCTTTAAAAAAGTTACTTACCTCTACATAAGAAATGGTAATAATTTATTAATATATCACTTATTCCTAATAAAATAATTAAAACCACTACAATATAAAAAACCGGGAAAAATTTGAAGCTATTTTTTGAAATAGTTTATTTTGTAGATTCCAAAACCAAAATATTAAAGAGATCGTTCTCTTTTAGTATATAAACCCACCCATGCTACCACTTCTATTTAATAAAAATACATGAAGCATGATATTACTTATAACTCTCTCTATATAATCCTCCTTGGGTTCCCTTGATATATAAATAACCCCATTTCAATCTTTTGGTGTCATTCACTTAAGGTCAGGGATCCCCTCTTTCTCACTTTTGTTCAAGAATATTTTTTATGTTATGACATTTTATTTTTTATGTCCTAATGATGGGGTATGTTTTTGAACCCCCACCCCATACTTCCTTTATTATGTATAAATGATGAGATACCCCTTTCCCTCTGATTAATCCTTTTTGAAAACACACGTTACCATGCAGAAATTTCATAAGGGTTCATTCCTTTCTCGTTTTTACAAAGGTTTCTTTATCTGGTTATGCCCTTTCTTCCATTACTAATGATTTGATTTTATATCTCACCTCCCCCATTTTTCACTTATTATTTATAAATGATGACCTAACCATTATATCTCATTAATCCCTCCCATTTATACTGATTTCCATACCAAAATTTCCTAAGAATCGTTTCCTTTACATTTTTCTTCAAGATTATTTATTATTGTATCTATTTTTTGTAATTATAAATGTGTAGACATGTCCAAACATGTCCCGATTACTTTAAAAATCATTTAAAAATTATGAGATACCCATTTCTCTATCATCAAACCAATTTATAAACTTTTATGTGACGTTGTTATGCTTTTGAACATTCATTGTGATTTTCCATGTGAAAACAAATGTGTAGTGAATATCATACTGATTTCTTATCAAGGGTGTTTAATTTTATCCACATATAACTTTTTATTGGACAATTTCATGTATTTATTCCACAATCCATGCTATTGGAATAAATTATTATGATGAATGCATCCAAGTTTTATGATCTATGTGGTACACTTAACCAATAGATTGAAAGGAAATTGACGGATTCACCCATAATTATATAGCACATCAATGCATTGGGTAATGTTTTCTATCAGGATAAGTCATGTTGGGATTGGGGATTACCTGATTACATTATAGAAATTTTTTCACCATGAATTATTTGTGGGATATCATTGACTTATGTTTATGTTGTATTGTTTTATGTTGTTTGAAAATTTCCTATGATATGATTTTCATTCCATATCTCACATTAATATTCATGTTTTTTTATGCATAATTGATAATACCTATCTAACATGTATTATCATATTCCAGTAATTCCGTTTTTATTCCCTTAATGTGATTTACGGCTCTCCCCAATCTTATGTATTTTTCCGTAGGCTATTAAATGTAGTTTTAAGCTCAAACATGTTGAAATAGTTTTTGATAAATATATTGTAATTTATGTTTAACTATGTCATTCATTGTCCCTAATCCCTAATTACAATGGAATTGTAGATCTTTCATGGTATTCAAGTGTAATTTTTTATAATTAAATACTTTATTAATGTTCAATAAAATAAAGAGTATTTATATGTAATTTAATGGATCAAACAATCTCTCACATTTCATCATCTATATCAGGTCCCTATAGTTTTATTTTTTATAATAATTCAATTACATTGTTGTTATACACGTTTTACCATAATGGAATTCATAAAGATCTATATAAAATCTATATTGAAATATATTATTGGAAGAAGAATAAACTAGAGGAAGGGGTTGATAAAAAGCATCATTGATGTCCATATAAAAATATTTCAGCATCTCTTTTATGGTATGAATTATTCTCTCAGACTGACCTTTTATCTATTTATGATATATAGTGTTAAAATGCAATTTGATATCAATATAATTCTGAAGAAATCACCATGAAATTTAAGTAAATATCATATCTATAAAAAATATAATTGAAATTCATACTTCATGTAATCTTGTTACTTTTCTATTATATATTCTAGTGATCATATCTAGGGGAAATATTCTTTGATATAAATGAAGTGTTCTGACCTCCAAAGATGATCGAGTACAACCCAAAATTGACTCAACATAAAAAATAAGATAAAACTTATAGGTTACCAATAACATTAATCTTATGCTCAAAAGTGTACAGTAATTTCTCCTCAAAAAAATTTTTCACTAAAACATATAATAGACCAAAGGGTTGTATTGAAATAAATAAATCATAAAATATTATTAATCCTAGGGAACATCTATAACATAAACCCTAAAAAAGGAAAATAATGAATTTGAATTTACGATCTACCTTAAAATATTAAACTCATGACGGTATCCATAACTCTCAAGTTAATCTTAAATGGATTAATATATTCTTCAAAAATATAATTCACCCTTTGTTCCATTAAATAATCACTTATAATATAAAAAAATATTTTTATTGGAATCATGGGTTAAAAATTGTACTTATAGAATATGAAATGAAATTTCATTATTCCAAAATCCTAGTAGAGTGAGATATTAGTGCTCAAAATCTCCTGAGATTCTGCTAAATGATGAGAAATATGATTTTCATATTGTTTATTCATAAAAAATCATATATGGTATTACCAACTAGTTAGTGGAGTATTATTGTTACCTAATGAACATGATTCCTTTATACCATCATGATTATATTATATTTCCTTTTAACCTTTGCCTTTATAGTTTTTTTGGGGGATTATCATCCTCATTAGACCTTATATAGGGAAATCTATTCACATAATTCCCATAATCCTTGAATTTGAATCACTAGAGTGTATGGGGTATATTTTATACATAATTATCTTTATTTCCATCAAATAATTATTTCCATCACATCAGAATTTTATTGTCTCACGAACATCCCTTAAACACATAAAACATGTACTAATACCTTATGATAAATTCCTCCATGTTTATTATTACACTTTGAGTATAATGTAAAGCTCACCCTCATCTCTCTATGTTTTTCATATTTTCCATTGAACTCTATTTTGATCTAATTATGATAATATATAAGATTTATATTTAGCATTAAACACTATTTCTACCTAAATATCACATCAAACAATTTCTGCATATACACACAAGTATCTTCTAGATAAAACTCCTCATATACTTGGTTATTACCCATTGATGAATTGATCGACCTTAATTTGATGATGAATGATAATGCCTAATGCATTAATCATTAGTCTTGTAAAATATATGTGTATGTACTAATAGATTCATCATCCTTCTTATTTAGATCAAAAAAATAATTCCTTGTTTTTTAGGGAGAATATAAGGAAATTACATATTGAAAAATAATATTTTGAAATAATTACAATTCATGGAGTCAGTTTAATCATGTTCCATTGTATTCAGGATCACAATACACCATTTATCAGCTCCACCATCCAAATAATAGACTTCCTAAATTACCTTTTCATGTTCCAAAACATAGTGAATGGATAATATATTTTCAATTGTACCAATCCATTTCTTATTTACAAGAGTATCAAAGGATCCATTAAAGGTAGGATGACATTTCCTAATGAAGGAATCAATAGAAAATTGTTCCCTCTATTTCTTGTTTGGATGTTCAATAAGATTCATATTTTTTAGATGCTCAGGTGAAAAATAATTGCATTGTATGTCATCCTCACCAGTAACAATGTTCATTTAGGTTATATGTATTGAATAAAACAGAATGGTATAGTGTAAGAAAAAATAATCACAGTGGGAGACAATGTAATCTAGAAAATCATTTATAGGATGTCTATATCTTGACACCAGATTTTTCATCTATTTCACCTTAGTTTTATCATATTTTATTCATAGTTATGATATTTTTAAAATGTTTTTAATGTTTTCTAAACATTTTTTGATTTTCCAAAGTATATACTCCATGAGTGTAAAAAATAATTGTTCAGTAAGGCCCATTATTGGTCACCCATGGATGATTAAATCATTCACAATTCATCCTTTTTAGAGTTATTACCCGTAATCACCTCTTTTGCAGAGAAACATGCAATTGTAGTTTCTAGTCAGGGATGTAATTGATTTAAAAAACCTTCTCTTTCTTTAACTAAAATTACAGGACATTGTCGTATACATTGACTCATACTTAGACTTACCCTAAGAGACCTCCATAGTCATACCCTTATAAATATCCCTAGGGATTTCAGCAATGTATTCTCATCATAGTTTCTATAGGATAACTAATAGTTTCCTATGAAACCCAAAAAATCATTCGAGTATTTTCATACATAGACATTATATCTTCTTTTATGAATATTCATTAAATTACACAAACCCACATCTATGAATCTAAAAGCTATGGTGCCCTTGGAAACATGGAACATAATATTCTTATTTTAGGAATTATCATCAACATTTGTGATAATGATCTTCTTTTGTAGTACTATTGTTAGACATATCCATCTTAAAAGCCTTCTTTATACCCTAGAATAATGAACCATAAAAATGGTGATATTAGATGCACATTAAGGGTAAACATAGAAGATACATAAAAATAACAAAAACATAAGGGTATAAGAACATTATTAAAACAATTGAAAAGAATAAAAATCATATAAAATACCATAATATTTATTAATGGTATTAATATTATTAGTTCATAAATAAAAAAATCAAAATGGAATCCAAGAATGTGATCTATGGGAGAATTAAAATTTAATAACACATATAATTACTCAATACACATATGAAAATAAGATATGATATCATGAATACAAAAAAAATATCAATAAAATGTAATTTATTTGATAACTAACCATATAATATCTTTGATCATGGTAAAGACTCCCATATAACCTCTCTTGGGCATGGGATAACTGCTTTTGTTCCCTTTTTAAAGATTGGGACAATCCCCCCTTGTATCCTTTTTCACTTTTGGGATAACCTCCCATCTACCCTTTGAGCTCATATAACATTAACCATTAACCAATGAATCATAGGGATATATAGGTCCCATACAAAAAATTATTAAAACCATAGACATGTTTACCACATGATCATTTAATATTAAATATATTTGAACCAATTAAAAGAAATGGTTTTTATAATTAATCCAATATGTCCAAAAAGCATAACCCATGAAAAAATTAGCGGGTTAGAAAAGTTTTATTATCATTGTATAAAAAATGGAAGAGTAAAAATTTTCATAAACATTATAACATACTAAATAAAAACCATTTAGAGAATAAATTAGAATGGTATCCTTGGATCATATCCCTAGTCATCCATAGTTAGCATTAAAAGATGTAATCTTAGATGGAAAATAATTTTTACAAATCATTTAAAACATTTATTATGGAAAATAAATTTTCATTGAATATAAATTATTAAACATAAAAATTCATTAAAATTTTAAATAATTTTCTTTAAAATAATATTTTAAAATCGTAAAAGAGGATTTAAAAATAATATAAAACATTTCATGGAGAAAATATTATTTTATATTCGAAAAGAAACCTAAAGACAATATTTTTAAGAAAATAATTTAAATTTAAAATAGAATTCCAAACATATAGTATAATATTCATAGAATATATAGATCTTTATGGCTATAAATTCCATTCATTTAGTAAATGTTAAAACAAAAATTCCTTTCACATTTTCTTTATAATCCAAATGGGGATTATTAGGAAACAATTGAATAATACATTAACAAAATTGTAAAAAGTAAAAAATGTTAAAAAAATATATGTAATAAATAATTCTATTAATGTTAAAAACATTTTATAAAACATTTTTATAAAACATGGATTTATAATAAAAAGGTTTTTTAAACGAAAGGATAAATAAATATGATTTTTCTTAAAAGAATTATTCTGATCTCTTTACTACATAAAGTGTAGAAAATGAAGGGATAATATGTATTATCAATACATTACCAAATGATAGGAAAATTAATTATTTTATTGAGATATGTATTACTATATTTTATCATTAAAATAATAAACATAAAATAAACTAGTAAACGATGAGATTTTATAAGAAAACCATAACAACATTAGAAACTTTTTAATTGTAAAACCCAATAAAATGAGATCCTCATAAAGATGTATAAATATAATTTATTTTATGCTGAATAATAATAAATTAAATTAATGGTAATTAGATATACCATATTAATGAAATTCATGATAAATATGGAATGTGTCTCGTAGAAAATAAAAGTCAGACAGAAATATTGTACCTTAAGTCTCATCTTCATTCGTATACATTTGAAACTACTATATGATAAATATAATTTTATTATAAATGTATAAAATAACCATAAATAAATATATAAAACCATATATTATTTAATTATGACATTTTATTACAGATTTATTATAAATATCATGTCAAAGTCACAATTCATGCATTAATTGTTGTGTTTTTGTGTATGTTTTGGTTTGTTATTTTCGGTCCTCTTAATTTGATCATGGTATCATCATATAAACATTTTAACCATCATATAAATAACATATATATATTTAGTATACATTTATTTACAGTAATTCATAAGATTTATATTTATAAAATGAAATAAATCCATCATGAAGATGGTAGGTCGTACGTATAGAAGGATGTTGTTTCTATTTTCTTGAGGGATTTAATGAAGGAAAGATAACAAATATTTTAAAAATAATGAATAATTTTTATGTCATATATATATATATATAATATATTCATTAAAAAAAATTTATACATTCAAGGAATATTTTGAATGAATGGCATCGCTTCACAAGGTGGATGTCCATCTTATACATGAACAATATTATGATATTCCAATAAAATCAAAATTAAGAAGTAACATGTGATAAATTTATTAAATATGAATAATAATAACATAAATTTTATATATAAATAATAAATTTTTCATTATATCCATCTATGATAGGTGGTGATGGAAAATTAGTAACATCAGTTCATGAGTCTGCAGTATGTCGTATATATAAATGGTGATTTTGTAAAAAAATTGATGGAATATGAGAAAATTATTCGTAATTTACATAAAATAAAAACATTTATGTGTATTTAATATACTGATTTTATTATATCTTTAGGGTAGGAAACAAAATTATGTAGGAAGATAATGAAAAAATGAAAAATCTCATTGAATAATGTTATATATTCTTTGAATAACCCCCATAGCATTGCACCAAATACCGTATTATGTTGGATTCATGAGAAAAATAAGTCTTATAAGATTTTATTATATAACTACGAAATTTATTTTTTAGGGTTTTTTGGAAACAATTTGTTATGGAATTGTAAAGAGGAGAGGATAGGTGTGGCCTTCCATAACTGAGGTGAGTGGAACACTAGTAATTTTTGAAATAAAACTGATGTACCCACATCTGTCTCATAAAAATGAATCCAAAATTGAAAAATATAGATAAAATAAGATATAATTTATAAATATGTATATAAAAATTATTTTTTAGTTGTTTTAGGACATTATAACAAATGTATTTTTAGTTTAACACCCGGTAAATCCATTTTTATCTTACCCACGAAATATAATTTTTACTTTTTTATTACTAATTATAGTCGAAAAATATCTTTACCTTATTAGATAACATAATTTATGATAATTAGAAACATTTATATCATTTTTTAAAATAAATTATTATAATTAGAAAATTATAATTTAAAATCAATCCCCGAGAGGTGATAAGAAAATGGGTGTTCAAAGAGAAAATGATCGAAAATAAAAAATAATTTTAAAAAAATAGAACAAAATTGTTTTTTCCAATAAACTATAATATATAAATTATTATATAATTCAAATAATATTTCTTTTAATACAATATAAAAAACATTTTCTTTTTCAAATATTGAATAGAAATAAATTTTCTTCACTAAAACCTATATTTTTTTCCATATATCAATATAAAATTCCGGAAATTATCGAAAAATCATCCTATGAAAATATTGGCAATATGATTAAAAATTAAAAATTATTTTTTTGAAATAAAGTTTCAAAATTGTTCAAAAATATAGTTTTAGAATAAGTATACAGAAGGTGAAATATAAGTTTTTAGAAAAATTAAATTTTAGTGTAAAATTATATTTATTCTTATCTCTCGTCTAGAAAAAAAATAATATGAATGATAAAATTTTGATTTATTATATAATATATAAATTAAAGAAATAATTCATAAAAATTTCTTTGTTTAATTTAATAAGGTACAATGCATTTTTTTGAAAAATTCTATTTTCTGAAACATATTTTCTTCATTTTCAAATTTTTTTTATCAGCATTTCTAATTAATTAGTCACCAAAGAATTAATTATACAAACATGAATAATTCATATATTTTCATAAATGAGGTAATCTTATTCATACCAACTATTCCAATGTCTAGGTGACAACTATAATATTAAATAATAATATTTAAACATAATGCTGTATTTCGTTTAAACTCAGTGATACATGCTACATAAGTCAAAGTTAGTGTTTCATGTAATATAAAATGAACATGATATTAAATGTAAGAAAATATAAACCCAGTGTTTCATTTAATGCATGTTTAAATCGGTGTTGTGTTTAACACACAATATAGAAAATATTAAATTTATTTGAAAAAAATGTTTCACAAAATCTTGAAATGTTATAATAAAAATACCAGATTCATTGTGTTATATTAATATATGCTATTAAGAAATTATTGATGATGGTAATTGATCCTAATATATATCATGATTATGGGTGATCTTGATTTATATTATATGATGGGTAAGCCAAATATATTTCGTTAATGCATTTGGAAATTAACCATTTTCTTAAAGGTAAAAATGAGGGTGTTAGTCAAGGAGGTTTCCCCTATGGATTAAGATAGTATATAGTTAATTTTGGAATGTGTGAAAATGGTTGATGAATATAATATTCCATCATATTAATAGAATTTCTCAATTTTTGATATTAGTTTTTAATGTTTTATTTGATCATGATTGCCACATGGATCATGATTATTGATTATTATGAATATTTCCTTTATTAAAGAATTAGGCCATGACATTATTTAATGATCTCATTCATTATGGGAATGATTTATCTTATGTAATACTCATAAAAAAATTAATCTATTCTCATACACTTCGGTTAATCTTGATCTTACAATATATATTTTATTTTTAATTTATTTGTTTACCCTTACAAGGAATTTGATCTCACCTAATTATTATGATTAATTGTTACCAAGTTATATATATAGGTTAAAAAATACATGACTAAGATGGATTATTATTGGTGATGATGAATACATAAGGTAGAATATGAAAAAGTAGGTATAGTGGTAATGATTCTATCTTAAATACATGGGTATTGCTATATAAGAGTTTGTATTAATTATCTAAAACTCTGATCCAAAAGTATCTTTGGGTATATATGTTTTCCAATATTTTTGTTTGACATTATATGTTTTACATTGAAAAATTGGGTTTTTATCAATATCAATGTCACAAATATAAATATTTTATTATTAGAACTGTATTCAAGATTGCAGTTTGGGGCTATTATAGTTTGTACTAGAGATGGGTTTAAAAATCATTGAAGAGTAGGATGGTTTCATTTGAGGTCAACATTAGTTGTATGGATACTATTATGGATATATAAGATTAAGTTTGACAATAAATTAAAATCCAGACCTTTTTATATTTTATGTGATGATATTTTAATGTGATTAATTATATTGGGGTAGATTTCTTATTGGGTTGAGGTATATGTAACCCATAGGTTTAAGATAAATGAATTTTTTTTAAAAGAGTACTATGACAGTATTGGGATGTAAGAAGAATTGTATGAGACAACCCTTGAGGTTAGAACATTCTTTAATGTTGATTTTATTTTTAAAATTGGCATATAAGGTTATTTATTTTGAGGAATACATTAATTTAAATCTTGGATGTTATTGTTGAATTTTAGAGATTAATATATTATTTCTTCTTATGAATAATTGTTGATTTTTGGTATTAACATACATTTTGATAACCATTTTGGTTTTAATTTAGAATTGAAGAATTTATTTTCATTCATTTATATATCTCGTGGTCAATCAAATGTTTATTATAGTGCAGTATTCATTAAATATTAATACTCATCATTTAGAATAAAAGATGAGATAAATATGGAAATTGATTAAAACATGAAACTAAATTATTGAATTTTGTTTATGGATTTGAATAAAATAATTTAAATATATTTTATTATGTTATTATTCTATATGTAAAAGGAATTATTCAAAAATATGAAAAAGTTTGAAATAAATTTTTTTTCCTATTATCTTCGTTTTTGATGAATTTATGATCTTTTTAACCCTTTATTGAATTATGGTTTTGTGGTCATTTATTATATCTTGATCATCCACTCCCTTAAGACCAGTTATCTATGTTATTCCCTATTGTTATTTGGAAGTTACTTTTCCCATACAAATACATATTTTAACTTCATTTTACCATATTACCACCGTTATAGATGAATTTATGGTCTTCTTAAACCCTTACGATGTGGGTTTGAAATAAAGTCAGTTTAAAATGTTAATATCATTAATTACCATGAACGAGATAATGATTTGAGGAATAAATTTATTTATCTGTGGGATAATTTGATTCTCAATGATTTTTTAAAATAATACTATGTTCGATAGTATATAGGACACAAAAAACCATGTTATAACAACCATGAGATATTTTTATTTAATGCTCAAAATTAAAAAATAACTACTGAATTTGTTAATATGAAAATGAGTAAACACATTATTATATATATATAATTCTTACACAGAAGCGTTTTTTATGAACTCATTGTAAATAAGAACATAATTTTTAGTAAATTCATTTTATGTTTTAGAAATATGTTTTAGTCAAAATGTTTTTTATATATTTATTTTGATAATATTAAAAATAATTCATGAAAATTTTATCAAAATTATTCCATTTTTAAAATCATAATATTAAAGTACTCTTGGGTATAAATATTGGGATTTTTTAGAAATGATTAATTCTTCATCGAATAGTAAAAAATATTGATTTTTTAAAAAAATATTTTTCCATGAATGTAATTACCAAGTATCATTATTTTAATTTTATTTGATGTTTTATTTTTTTCATTTTGATTAATCATAATCCAATTAATTTTTAATGAATCATTATTACTATTATTTTTTATATGAAAATATTTTAATTTTTAAGAAATCATTTTTCTGGGAAACTGTTATTCATCACATTTTACTAGTTTATATTAAAATTAATTTACTAAATATATAGGGATTGAATTCAAGAAAATGGATTACATATTTTAAATCATAATTTCCATATTTTTAAAATTAGAGAAATTTATTTTTTCATCAAAATGAATAGTAATAGTTGTAAATAGTTTTCACCCCGAAAAGGGTAAATCGAATAATTATGATAATATTTAACATGACCCGACATTAAAAATATATTGAAAAATTTAATTATTTCCCTTTAATGTGTTTTCCTCAACCCTAAACAACAATTATTCAAAAATATGGTAACATGGTTCATTTATTAATTGATAATGACCTTAATATTATTTTATGTAATGAATAAACTCAAAATGTCACTCACATTGTTCTAATATCATTAATATTTTTTTCAAAGGGATATAAAGAGTTTATTTTTAATTAGAAGTGTCTATTTGAAAAAAGAATTAATTTTTTTATTAAAGTAATTTATATTTAGTTTTTACTGAAAAATATTTACTTTAAATTCCTACGCAATGCTGACATATTGCCTATGCGAGTAATAAAAAAATAACCAAATGATTTTATAAGAATTAAAATTAATTAAATTTTGATACATTACTATGTTACAATAATTATTTTACATATATATCATATGATTTATTTTTTAAATTTTTTTATTCAAATACAATTTCTATATAGATGTTGTTAATGAAAAACTATATGAACAGTCCAGAAAATAGATTTCATGGAATTTCATGAAAAATAATTTCTTATTAAATGATTCTGAATTCATGAAATTATTATCATTCGAATTTTGAATTGTATATATTTGGTAAATTCAATTATTTTATTTTATGGGTTAATTTTTCTTTTATATAAACTTGTATGCCCTCAAATGTGTAAAAATCATTGTTATCGTGATAATTGGTAAAATGGGTAACAGTTGGATAAAACTAAGATACAAGGGATTAAAATAACCTAATATTGTATAAATTATATTTTATTAGATGATTTTGACTCATAAACAATATAAGGTTTAAATTTATTAAAAATTTCTACTTTTCCATGAAACATAATTGATATCATTTTAATAATTTTTTTAATTCCAAGGGCACCCCTCCTCTTACATATAAAATGGAACCTCTTATAATCTTTTCCTCACACCTTTTGAGAACTATTTAATGGGGAATTCCTATAAAGATCCCTAAAATCCCATTATATCCATGACCTATAAGCATCAATCGCATGAACATTCCAACATATAAGGATTAAGCTATCAGTCAGGTGTGGTTTTCCGAAGAAGAGGTATAACTATTAACTAAATGGCATCATTTTACTTCATCTTAAAAATAATTCAAATCTTCTTAAACGCAATTTTTAAAATAAAATATATATAATAAATATAATATAAATTAATTATGACTATGTCAAATACCATTTTCATAATATTTTCCTTCATATGTGGAAGGAAAAATTGTTTGTGCATATGTGTCGACCACTACATCTGTGAAATGATGAGTTTCATCTTCCATCAATTTTTAACATGTATGTTTATAATGATGGATTTAATATATATAGATATATATATATATATGTATGTATGTATATATGATATTCATGACATAATTAAAATTATTTAGAGCTAATATATCATTTATACTACATTCCCCTTGTAATGATATAATTCATTATTCAAAAACCTCTACTAATTGATCAATTTGGGGATTGATTTGATGATGTTATTTGATGTCTAGAACATGATAATTATTATATAAAAACAAATTTTTATTTTATTTCTTCAATTTCTATCTAACATAAACTAAAATCATAATTGTTGTGTACCTGAGGACTAACACCTCACTATCCAATGCATTTTTAATTTCAGAACTTATTTTCATGTTTGAATACAAAATTTCATTTTATTTATAAAATGATATATATTTCATTATTATTATTCTTTATATTATGGAACAATGGCCACTTTGACCATTTTCAAAATATATAAGTCATTTTAAATTATAAATTAAATGTACTCAAAACAGACAATGTTGTAAAATTTCATGATGGAATTATATTTTTATTTATTTTTGGATAATACTCTATTTAACTTGGTTGAGAGGGAACCCTTAAATGTCATGAAGTATTAGATACACAATGACAATTAATTGACTATAAGGGTCATAGAAACAAGGCATAATACATGAACTCAAAGATCTAATGACCCAACTTTGTTGGAATTTCCCCTCCCCGGTATCTACATCATTTAAGGAGCTTAAATCCCCCACCTCACTTGGTTTATTGGCTAGAAATTCACCATTAATTACTACATGGTTACTTTTATTGATGGAGATTGGAGGATATTATCCTTATACCGGTTTGGTTAGCTCTACTCTGGTGAATGCTAATTACATTGAATCTTCTTTAGAGCCCTTCTCCTGTGTGGTCCACATAGAATACGACTAGGACCTATGGTCCAAAGGCCCATTGACCATATGTTATTGATGCACTGGAGGTACTATAGACCATATGCACAAAATATTATCTAGAAGGCACATATCAGATGATTTTTTTAGAAGATATAATACCAATAATGTACCTATAATGTAATAATTCATTAACACAGAAATATACCTCAACCAGAACTTCATCTAGGGATTCATTTAGGATTATAGAGTTTCTTAACCACTCATATTGACCATCCATCTTTAATAATTGATTTTAAATGAGGAATATATATTTATATGTATGTTGTATAGAAAGGATATTAACATATAATATCAGGAATCATTTTGTACTCTTGGTATTTTATGTTCTTTCATATGTTCTTTCTTTCAAAAGAATTTTAGTTTTAAAATATTTTAATAGGGTATTTATTTAAAAATGTAATTTTACTGTTTTCAAATAATTTTAATCAAACCATTCATCTATGTTATTTATAATATTTTAATAATGTTATTTTCTAAAAATGTATTTCCAAATGTTATTTTCTGTTAACGTTTACATTTTTAAAAATATTTAAAAGAAAATTTCTTAATGTTGTCCATATGGGTCACTTTTGAATATCTTTATTATATTTTAAAAACAATATATATTTTTAACCATTATTAAACGAACATATTTTCTTACTCTCGTGAATATTAAATTATTTGAATATTAACTTATATGTTTCTAGTTTTTTAATGTTTCTTTTGTTTACACACATTGACATAGTTAATTTGTTTGAATAATTTATAATTTGATATGAATATGTGCTCTAATTGGGAAATATTTGATATTCAATTATTTTTTCAATAAAATAAGAATTCTATTAAAATATTATTTAAATGTCTGTATTGGGGATCCGAATTATTTCCTATGTGGATTTTTATTGACAAAAATAATTTAACATTATTACTTGTTCATTATTATGAATATTTTTCTGATAGAATACTTCACATATTTAATATATATAATTTTAAATGGACTACTTTTGAATTTTTTACGATTTTTTAGGATTTTCTACCATCAACTCCTAGTACCACCATTGATACCACTAGAATATATTTCCTACTACTATCATTCATCAAGATACTACAACTTTATAAATTTTCCACCACTAACTATTTCTCATATGGCCTCTATCTACTGATACTTCCACCATTTAAAACTAATTCTACTATAACCATTGTTTTCTTCACCATAATTAAATCCAAGACATATCATTTTTTACTACCACATACCATACTACTGCTCTCCCCATATACCACTACTACACCCTTATCATACATCTCTACATTCCCTGAGTCCTCCATATATCCATAACAATAGACAATAAAAAACCCCTCCAATGAAAAACTATACTGTATCTCTAACCATGAACAATGAATGTTTGATAAAAACATGAAGAATAAAAAATTTAACAGGAATATGAATCCATCCTAAAAATATAAGCATACAAGTAGAGATTATGTTTCCATTGATAAATAGAGAAATATGAAAACGACCTCACTTGACAGATCAAAGATATCCAATTTCACTGCTTATGGAGGAAACCATTATGATACCCAATTATATTTTTCTAGATATGAGTCTCACATAAAATGAATTAATTTAATTACCACCATGAAGATAAGACTATTCATGATAGAGTGGGGAGTTAGAACAATTTTGAGTGGTGTTTTGATAAGATCAACTTAATAAAAAATAGAGGAATTTGGATGATTGAGACTTCCCAAGATTGGGGATTCCCATGAGAACCACTAAAGATCACAAAAATACGAGTCCTAATCAGTGATGAATATACTTATGTTTGGGTCGGATAGTAGTGATTCAAATTTTTTTATTTTTTATTTTCACTATCGTTTTGATTATTAAATTTTCATCTATTTGTATGTTTATAGGGGGGACCTCAATTATCCAAATTACATTGGATGATATATTGTTGTTCGATACACTAAATGTGAAAAAGTAAATATTCATGAAATCCTCATGAAAAATAATTTTGAAATAGATTAATTAACCATGATTCCATGATTCCATGTTCCAATTTTCCATCTATTTTTTATTGTTTTGATTAAAATAAAAGAATATAACCTAGTTGAGTTGAATGGAGTTTTTCATGGATTTCGGGTGTTCCCAGACCTATATTTTTATGAATTTAAAAATAATAATTTCATAAATGGAATGTGAGGATTATTGAAGTCTATGATTGACTGCATCAAGGATATGGATGTTTGTGACAAAAAAAATATTATTTAGAGAAGATGTTGACATCATGTTCTTTTTGTTTTTCATTGAAAATCTGGATTTAATGACTAAAAAAATTTAAATGATAACCCACCTAGTCATGTTTAACCAAGATGTGTTTAATGATGAATTAATATGATTTATTAGTGAATTTTATAATGATCAATAAAAATCATTCTCTTTCCACATATTTAGGTCTACATTGGTTTTTTCTGTTTAGTTTGAATATTTTGACTCAAGTAATGAAAATGGGACATTGTGTAATCAATATTTCAATTTTAAGATTTATTCTAATGAAAAGTTAATTATTATTGGAGGGGATTGATAATTTTGGAAAAAAATTGATTTTAAATACAGTGAATCACACATCAGATTAAAAAACCAGGGCTATCCATCAGATAGAGAATCCATTTTATTGGTCACTAGAGTAGGGTGGAGAGAGAATATGAACAAGATGAGTTTGAAATTGATCCATATATGGATCTTTAGGAATTAGGAAATCAATTAGAAGATGACTTATCTTCTCGTCCTCTATGTTTTTTGGATTTTTTATCCATGCATAACAATTTTTCTTTATATAATTACACATAATTTTTTTGAAATAATTCTAATATTATCACCTTAAATTCCACAATTGAATTATCATATCTAAAGAAAATCTCATTGTTATTATTTACCCTCTTATTGAGCACCAAATTTCATTATTACATAAATCTAATGTTGAATATACCAATAATTGATTCATTGAATTTTTTCAAAGTATTAATACTATAAAGGGTTAATGTTATGTCCTTTATTATGAGCACTTCGTTTTATCATTTATGATTTAAATATTTTTTTAAGGGAATATCAATGATCTATTTCGAATGATGTTTTGAGACCTCAGTGGATCATCACCTTTATTCTGATGAAAAATACAACTATGGTAAATTTTATTATGAGATTAAAATATCATTGTAAATTCAATATAGTCCAATATATCTAATATAAACCCTTATTTTTCACTAGTATCTTTATATTTTTTGTCTGTACAATACATCCACCCCACAACATTATTCACACACACCTTAATTCATCATTTCCAGCTAACTTTCATGTTTTTTATTGTTTTATTTCTTTTCTTTGCTCAAACATCCCTATCCTTCCCAATTGAATCAACAACCATAATAAAAATTATATTAGTTATAGGTAGTTATAGTGTTTTATATAAATAATGATTTTTCATTCGCACATCCATGAACTAATGAGCATTCAAATTTTGGCACCATTGATAGGGAGGGAAAAAAGGGTCCAAGTCATTAAAACACAAAAAATAATATATATAACAATAATTAAAAAATTATTAAAAAAATTCTTGACCCATCCCAATTGGATTCATTCCACAAATACCTATTCCCCCATCCAATAGTCTAGGTAATAGTGAATAGAACAGAGTGTTAATGTAACTAACATGGGAGGCCCTAGACTAATGTACCTACACACACACATCTCTATAATCAAAAAATGATAAAATATGAAACAAAAATTACACCATGCATTAATACATCTAAATCCAAAAAACAATGTATGAAAAGAATCACTGGAAAGTAAATAGGGACAAACAAAACCCCCCAAAAAGTGTCTGAAAACTCTTCCAACATGAATGTATATTTGGCGACTATGTCAATATAAACTGAAGAACACACCTCCGTCTTTTAAGATCATTAAGCACCACATGTCACTCATCCCTATATGACTCTGTCAAAAGGATGATCATCCACAAAATGCATGGAACGTGTGGGAAATGTCTATACATGGGTGAGTATAACAATAACTAGTAGGACACCCAAAACCACATAGTGTGTAATAATACAAATAATATCCATATGTACAAATATATATGTCTAAAGCACATATAGTAATAATATCCAAATATAATAAAAATTACACAGAGTCTCAAATTAATTTCAAAACCATGATTCCATTCTAGGATTCCTGTTATAAGGTTCCACATATAACTCATCATAGAGGACACACTCCATAATTTTGATAGCACTGATGACATTTTTTAAGAGGGAGTTCTCATCAAGTCTCTATATTAGAAGATTATGTTATATGTATGAAGATAATGATACATTAATGAGGACCGCACCCATGTCTGTGGGGTATACCAATAAACTAATCAAGATTAACCTAAAAAGTAGTGGATTGAAACACACATAATTAGGATCATTAAAATACCAATAACTCCCCTAGGGTAATATGATTATAGACGATCCCACTCTAGGACTCATAGAAGGATTTCTAAAACACTATTCAATAAGTCCTTATAAAATGATCAATATATGATTTGTTTGAATTTTTTCTATACTAACCGTCATAAAATGGATATAAGGAATGAAATCTAATGAATATTGTCCAAGATATGGATGAAAAGTGCTCCATGCCATCTCTATGGATGAATATGACATATACTATTAGTATACAGTGTGTCCCTTCGAGACCATGTTCCTCCCATGTAAATGGATTTTCTTCGGGTCTTTTTTCAAAGTACACGACATGTATATGCAAATGTACTTCTAACCATGTCAATATACATGGATATCCCCATGTACACTTATACTGGAAATGTTTGTGTTGGATTACATGGAATGTAAGTGACTGTGTACTCTTAGCCCTATCTATGTACACTCCAAGGTACACATTGAGCTAACTATGAAGAGTCACACAAAGACCATGTTACATGGTAAAATTTAATGCCACATTTATGGGATCCTTTTTTATCAAAATTTTCCCACCCTCCACTTTGATTGTGTTATCAAGAATTTCACCTATGTATGACTTATCTGGTCCCAATCCAACAACACTATCATATTATAATGATCTTATTTTTATTATGAACCTAGATATATGATATCAACCCATTTCAGCAAGGAAAAAGTGTGAAACTTAGTATTTTTTAGTATTTTATTGAACTTCTGGCTAATGGATTTTACAATGAGGAATAAAGAAACCATGAAAGGGAAATCCCAAAGAACAACCATGATTAATAGATGTCGGTAGATGTTCATGTCAAAATCACATTATTTACATTCTAAATTAAAATAAAAAATTTAAAAGAATCAATAATAAATTTACAATTCAAAACGATAACACCTCTATAGCTGAAATATGGAAGATCAGCCAATCAATTTTTTGGATGATTGATTTATTTTCTTCATAAGAATAGTAAAAAATGAAAAAATAAATAAAATAAACATCCTATATTGATTTTAAATGATCACTTATGAAGAATGAATATTTTTCATTATCATTTGAGAGATCCTCAAATTCTTTTGCCCACTTATTGACGATCCTTGATCCGGTTTTGATTCACTAATGGAGTTCCTATAACACACTATGATGGACCTTATCAATTATTATAGATATGTGGATAACCATATAAATTTTATATAAGAATTTATTTAATGTAAAATAATCAAGTCATTTCTTCATTTCAATAAAAAATTATTTAAATTAATTTATTTTATTCAATTACACATGTGATTACTTTTTTACGAATGACCTATGACAAAAATGATAATGTTGTGCCAAAGGTAAACCCCATGCTCTAAACTCAATAGTTCCTTCATATTTTTTATCTAACCTCCATTTAGATTTTCATATAATTTTTAGTAAAACTATGCTTTCATACATTTTATATATTTCAAGTATTTATTATGGGCACACTAGTCATTTTAATCACACTCCCTCTTAGTTCCTGGTCTCAAAACGTTTCCATACAGTATATTAAAATAATACACTTAAAATATGAGTCACTAAATTATCCCCACCGTGTGACTTTAAATCCCAAAAAATAATACAAAAAGATAAATAAAGATATTTGGGTACTGCTTTCATATATGGGTCTCCCACTCCCTAGTGATCTCGTAAATATTCTCATCCTACAAACTAAAATGCACTAATGGAAACTCTCACACGTGAAGGACCCTATCATGTGGATCCAAAATCTCAACTAGGTACTCAGCAAATGTAACTCCATCATTGATATCCATATATCACATCTCAATAATGGGTGATGTATCATGGATGTAACAATTAAATTGAAAAACATAGAAGATGTAATGTACACCATCAAACTGTAGCTAAAGAGTTAAGTGTCACACTATCTAGCCAGCTATTCATAGTACCTAGGATGTTCCAATGAATATCTGATATAGATTGCTTCCCGGGGTAAATCTCCATAATCCATGTTAAGTTGAATGGTTTATGAGCACGTGCTATCCCTCCTCAAACACCAATTGGTTTATCTTCTATGTACAAAATAATTATAAAGGCCTTATGTAGTCCTTATCTTCTCATGTCTGATTTTCACCATCTCGGTAGAGGATTGTACAAACTATAATCCCTGAAGTGTTGAATCGTTTGGATCAGTCCAACAGAGTCGTGCCCTATAGGGTAGCTCGTATAAGTCCTTGAATGGTGTCATTCCTATGGTGGAATGGTAGCTATTTTAGTATGCAAAATCAACCAATGATTTGTGTTTCTTGAAACTATGACTAATGTACAAAATGAAATCTGACATTATGTCCTCATGTAAATGAATATTTCTATAGGTATCAATATTAGTCTTGGGGTAAAAATTCATTCTTATATGAAAATGAGTCCCAAAATTATCCTTTAATACGTTGTATAATTGAGATGTGAACCAAACATCCTGGTCAAAAACAATATTTGATGGAACTCCATTGAGTCATAATACATCCTTCTCATTGATGGATTTGAAACCCTCTTCTGAGATTCACTCTTGAATAGATAGGAAGTGGGATGACCTGGTAAGCTTTTCTATGATAACATAGATGAAATCATATCCCATGCATGTACAAGGAAACCCATTAATTATTTCCATAGGGACCCCATCCCACATCCAATATGGGATGTCAATAGGTTGAGCTAAACCCATTAGAACATGGTGATCATACATTAATTTTGTATATTTAAGCCATTGGGAGACATATTATATAATTCACTTATTCATCCCTATCCACCAAAACTAATATTAATGGTCTTGGAAAATAGTTTCCTTACATTTATGTTCCTATAAAAGAGATGTAGTAAAATCTCTCATAACCTCCTCCTACACCATCACTCATACCACCGTGAATCCCATGAAAAAAATTTCATGCTCCCCACCTTTATAAAACTCATCAGAATCAAATGCAATGGTTATTTGTGTATATACAGTCTTATATTTTCTATCCCCAATTCATGCATCCAAAAATCACTGAAAAAGTAGAGGGGTAACAACCATAGAGTGGAGGAAATTTTCTCTATAACCATCAACAAAGGATAATAGAAATGATGCCAACTACTCTGACACAACATTTTCAAACTACGAACAAGATCCCCTTCTAATATAATCTGCTACTACACCCCACTTCATAGAAGTATAGAAAATATAAAATTCCTAATCAAGGAGTAACTATATCCATCTATTATTCTAAATATTGATATCATTCTAATGTAAGTTATAATTGAGACTCTTGTTGCTATAATAAGATAAAATCCACTCTGCTTTCCGGTAGTGTCACCACATATTACGTGCAAACACTACCACTTAGGACTTAATTATGGGGTTTTCATAGTTTATCTCATGTGTTCTCAACTGATGTGACCTATATTTAATCAAAAAATTCCTATGGATCAAAAAACAACAACTCTATGTTCCAGATGCCTCACATAAAAATATGTATTTGACACCCTCCTTTGGAAATCTTAAGATGAGAGCACCCATAAATCTCTTTCTCACCTCTTTAAATGAATGAATTCTCCCCTCCCTCCAAAAAAATGGATACCCATTTCGATTCAAATATTTCATGGGTATAGATATCCTAGAGAATTATGGAAATAATATATAGTAATATCCGACCTACTCGAGGATGATTCACACCTCTATCGTGCTCTTGGGTGGCCCCCATGCCAAAAAATCCTCGACCTTCACCAAATATACATCCACACTATCTATTGAGATATTTTTTTACCAAAAAGCAGTCCTCATAAATCTGGGACTAGCATGATGACAGATTCTCATAATGATGGTGCTCTTTGAGTATTTCTAAAACCATCCTCAAGTGTCTTAGGTTCTCCTCGTCATACACTAAGTATACAAGGATACAATTTATGGATACTGTCATGAACTTGTCTAGAATGATTTTCATGATCAATTTCATGTGTTATATGAACACTTATGGAGAATTATTCATTCCAAAGGTAACCACCATGTATACAAAGAGACTGTAGCGATATCTGAATGATGTCTTTAATATATATGCTTCAGGTACTTGCAACTGGTGATAGACTAATCTCAAATCAGTATTCATGAACCATCACTCCCATCTAAAATTATCAATTAGGTCATTGATTATCATATGTGGATATTTTTTCCTTCTGTTCACTTGATTTAAGAATTAATAATCCACACACTAAATCATACTCCCATCCTCAATGGAGAACAACACTAGGGATGTCGAGGGTCTAACAAATCACTTCCTCTGTTGTTACTCCTATATCACCCCCATATCTCAATGATCTATGGTATCAATTTGATATGTTGGTATAGATATCAGTGTCATCTGAGGGTGTAGATAAAAAAAGACATATGTATCTTAGAATGGATGTAATCTTGGTACACACTCAGGAAATACATCCTCATACAACAACAATAGTACAGGGTTATGAAAACCCATATAATACAAAACAACAATTATCATGAGAGCCATATAATGAGTAATTTACTAAAAAAAACTTATGAATTACTTCATATTATGATTCATATGTTTTGTTTTCACCCACAAAGTAAGATCAAGTCCCGTTTTTGGAAACACACAACTTTTGTTTCCTATAATAGTCTACTCACCATGAACTTGTGAGAACCATTACATATATCACATTACATCACAAGACCTCATCACTTGTACAATGATAACCCAATAGAAACTATCACCTACAAGATTCAGGTCACAATTTTATCAAGAGAGTGTGATAACTGAGTCATCTTAAGAATGAGTCTCCAATCATAGAGGTCAAGCCGCAGGATCAACTAGAATATCTATGTATCAAACCTAATATGTGATAATAAATGAATAAATATGACATATATATATCATTATTGAAAAAATGTAAAAAAGGATTAGATTGTACCTTGTTTCATCCCTAGAGACTCTATGTCCTAATCCATAACTTCATGTAGATGTACCTACACCTTTCCTCCAACTCCCTGAGCCCTGCGTAGACCACCTTGGGTTGGTGGTGCTAATAATTCATAATATTTACCACATCTATCTAATCTACCATATCTTCTTCCAGATCCTCCATCCCCATACCCATCTACTCCAGATGTTTCATCTACCCAGACATACCATCTATTGTCTCTTTGTCTACATTATGTTGGGTTGGAAAATCCCTCACAATATGTCCCCAACAATAATATGAGTAACACTTCCTATCGATGGGATGACAAGACACATCCTTTGATCCCTAAACCAACTAACCATTGTCTTGGATCCTCCTCCTAAAACATATCGTACATATAAGTCACTAACACAGATGTTGGATCCCAACTATCAAAATCTATTATCTTGTGAGCCAATGGATGACAACCACTATATATGTTTTCTTAGAAATGAAAATCACATCCACCAAATCTCACCCTAGATCCCCATCATAGATTGGATTTCACATTGATATATTTTGGGAAATATTTTCCCATTGAAGTATTTTCTCGATGATATAATCATGGAAGAATTGATCACAAGCTACATTTATTAAGTACCTAGAGAGGTTGGTAAACATTGATGAATATTGAGACACTATAATACTAACTTACAAGATTATTGGAAGCTCATAGATTCATAAATCCCATAGTTTTTCTAGAGAAAACACCTCTATGATATGTTTTAAAACATTTATCATGCCAGAGTTCTCTTGTCATGTGACTCGGTCACTAAACCCTCATCCCTCCATCCTTCTAACCCATAGAGAAGTATCACTCTGAAATCCACCATCTGATATTCTAGTTCCCTAAAAATATGTAAAAATCACACCACCAATAGAATCGTGTCCTCAACTTCCTATGTGTTCCAGTCACTTTGGAACATATGCGGTCACTAATGCTAAAAACAAATGAATTGTGCTCATCCTAAGCATATAATTGGTTGCTACTCTGGGTACTATATACAACTCTACAGGTGTTCTAATTGATGTTGCAACACCTAGATGTAAAATCTCTGGAATTAGTCCATAGATTGATGCTTCATCACAAAGGGGGTCATCCCCTAGATCCTGATGTTGAATCCTAGTTTCCTTACATCATGGTGGCACCCAGATATAAACCAGATGTACCATGATTAGTGAGTATATCTTTATAGATGACTCAAGAAGGAAATGGAAACCACAACCCATTACAATATGATGAAGGTACCTTATTTTCTTGCAATTATTTTCTTCATGTAATGAGTTAAATGGAAGGTAACCAGAGTCCTAGTGTATGGACATTTCAATATCCGAAGCAACACTGGAGTCCCTTTCTTAAAATATAAACTCAAAACACTTCACTTTATTTCCACAAACCAATCATAGAGACTATAGTACTAAGGTATATCTGACTCCTTTGATACCACTCTCTCCTGACCCAACCTCATTGGGGTCGATGTTGGGACCCCCAATCCCATATCTATAGACTAGGGGATACCAAATAGCATAGTGTAGAAATTTAACTAACATGTGAGGCCCTATCCTAATGTATCATTACACAAAAACACATATTCATCCCATACAATGATGAAATTTAAAACATATGACCAACCATGAATGCATACTTCTAAATCCCAAACCTGAGTAAGACAAAAATCACTATAATTAAAACAGGTCCAAATAAAACCCCACCACAATGAGTCAGAAAACATGCCCAAAATGATAATATAGATTTTTAATACTGTCCAAATAACTACATGAACATTCCCTATTCTATTTGACTCACTATGACCCTCCTAGTCTTAGTCTGACTAGGACTCTATAAAAAGATTTATTATCTACACAATACATGACACGTTCGCAGAAATATCATGCAGGGGTTATTATAACAATACCAAGTAGAATAACCCAAAATCGTAAATAGTTTAACAAAAAAATAATATTCATATCTACATAGTTATGTATATACAACACATATAACGAAAATATCATGGTATACTGAACACATACACACATTCTTAATGAAAAGTTACAAATGTGGTTCTAGTATGAGATTCTTCTTGAAGGTTCCACATAGAACTCATCTAGGAGAACACACTCCATGAGTCTGATAGAATTGATGATTTATATATGATAGGTAGTTATCTTCATGTTTTCCATTAGATATATATGTTGGATGTCTAAAAATAATTATACAGAGATGAGGTACACACCCAATGACATGGGGTATACCAACAACTCAATATGGAAGAACCCACTATGTAGGGGATCATCACCCATTTTTTATTGGTCAAAATGGTACCATGAACTCCAATAAGTGAAATATGATGATAGTGTATCTCACTACAGACTCAAAAAATGATTCTAATAATAATATCCATGAATTCCTACTGAAGGGATTATTATCCTTTTTATGGGACATGATTTCATACCAACCCTCAAGGAATAGTTATAGATAAATCACCCATTCAAAACATTAAAAATATATGGAGGAAAATAGCTCTAATAAATCTAATCTAATCACACAATATGTACTATTATTACAGGGTTGTTCTTTTGAAAATGGGTTATTCCCATGTAAATGGATCGTCTTCATGTCCGGGTCAAATTTCATTGTGTGTTTGTGAACTTCTACTTTTGAACATGTCAATGTATATGGCTATTCACATGTACACCAAGCCTGGTTGAGTCCTTTTAGAAGAACATGGTGTGTACGTGACTATGTAATCCTGGTCATGTTTGTGTACCCTCCATGGTACATGCCAAACAAATTTTTCAGAGTCCACACAATGTGATATGTTCAAAGAAAATGTGACAGTTAACTTCTCAGGGAAACCATATCCACTACACCAGGGGGTTCCAGAAGATGTGTGTTTTGAAAATACATGCTGTGTAGATTTGGTATTTCTAGAAACCCATAATTTATCAGGGATAATCCTCTCAACCCATCATATAATCCACAAATAACTCTTATGGATTTTGGGTATGGGTCAACTGAGAACGACTATCACTAAAGAAGTGATTTTAGGAAACCTCATTTTTTAAGAATCATCTAGACCATCCACTATCATTGTGCATCTAAAAATACACCCACACATTCTTTATCTAGTCTTGATACGTTATCACTGTCATCATATAATGTTTCCATTGTTTATCTGAACATAGTTTTATGGTATAAATTTTTTGTGCTAAACAAATGGTGGGAAACTTTTGATCTGCATGTCCACTATGGAACCATGCTCCAAGGTACTTTCTCAGGATGATTGATGAAATGGGGAAAGAGATAAAAATAATAATAACCATGAGAATGGGACATTATATTATGTCTTTTAGGACCAAAATTACTTATCATTATAATAATTCATGATGATATGTAAACCAATCAAGAATAAATTCCCAATCTCATTCCAAAACTATCTTATACGTTCAATACACATGATCCATGTATCAATTTTTCAGTTCATTTACTCATATTATTTATGGGAATAAAAAACATGGAAAAAACCTAATAAAACAAAAATCCAACCTTGATTCGGATCAATCACTAAATTTTTTTTTTGTGGTGACTTGGGTTTTGGCCCTATCAGACGTTGGAATATATCTACAAAGAATTCTAGATCTAGGCATGAAAGCAGCGAACGATTCTGAGGCATGATGTTCTGAAAATTAATTTTATTAAAATATTAAGTATTTTTTTCTATTCATGTATATTAAATGATTTATCTATTAAATGGTTGGTCGGTTATGAAATTTGAGGGCACGGTCGCATCCGAAGTGTGTTGTTTACCCTAGTAGAGGTGTAACCATTGCGGTCACGGACCCAATGTAGAAACTAGTGGAGTTTTCATAAATAAATGAATAAATATTTTATGGTAATCGACTGAATTAAGGCCTGAACGGTGTATCGTATTGAAACTATGAGAGCACGGTTGATTTCAGAATGCCACATTTACCCTAGGGTGACCTAATCTTTTCCACGTCGAGAGGTTTGGTCATGGGTGTAGACAGTTGTAGAATTAATTAATAAAAATAGAAAAACAATTTATCACTCCCGCATCCTTCACATTGACCCAATAGCTCCCCATCCCCTAATACTTCATTCATCATCAATGAATCGCTAGATCGAGAAAACGAATGTCCGACAAGCTCTAATTTCCACAGCGGACGCTCTCGGATCATGTAGCGGTAGGTTTGGAGTGCGGATCTAGGCTTGAAAGTTGGATTTTTTCTCACAAGGATGGAGGTTTATGTTTAAATTCCCATATCCCATTTAGGATTTTATTTCCTTTATCTTGTCATCATAGTGGTGTACATCTGGTCTCGAGGGTCACACAGATAGTCTCAGATCTATTTCTGTAGACCTAGGGTGATCTCGGTGGTTCGCGGAAGATTTCCAGGGCAAGATTGGATTCGTGTATTGGCTATAGAGAAATCATGTGGGGGCGGCGACAGTGGTGCAATGGTTTCTAGCTCTGGCATGGCATATTTCAGCTCGGACGCGACAATTACTAGCTCCGGTGCAGTTTTTTCTGGCGAGACAGGTGGTGGTCTGACCAAAATTTTCCAGGGGTTCATTAAATCCTCGTAACATGCAATCTGTAAGATGGATTAGTGAGTTGTTTGCGGTGACATGTTACTTTCATCGAGAAGGATCTTTTGAGCTCACATTGGGAATTATATGAGTCAGGTTTTTGGCCTGGGGCCATGAAACATTGAAAATATTGATAATAATATATTATTATTATTCAAATTTGATCTGTCGTAACTTATGTATAGAGCCTTCGATTAACGTGCCCTTAGTGGAATTGTGATCCTGAGAGTTTGGTGGACATTTTAGGATAGGTTATGGGTGCTCGGACCGAGATCAGGGTGTGGGCCCCATGAGGCAGGTTTTGGGCGTTGACAGAGAAATGTTACTTTATTTTCTAGTGTGCATTTTGGATGAATAAGTAGATGATATCATGCATTTTTTCAAGGGGATCACAATGATGTAATCAGTGTAATGAGTTTTGGAATTTTGATGTGGTACATGCTTGGATTTTTTATGTTGAATATTGCCTATTTTACTAGTGGTCCATTTCAGGTGAGTGAATAGTCCATCATACGTGTTTTTCTGCGTAGAACATGATGGTAGCCTCAATTTGGACCTCATTGGTAGGCAGTGTTGAGATATTAAAGGTCTCTTGGTTTAATGATGTTTGGACCCACAGAAGTATAGAAAATCCCTTGGTTCATTTATTTTAGGTTTTATGTGTCATTACAACCCCATTATAGGTTTGTGATCCCCTCTATATGATGCATTTCAGATAGAGATGTTTCATCCTTTTGGTGAGTCCAGAGAAAGATCCTATAGCATTGCTTCTGCTGATCGGGTTCTTGGTATGGTTGTGACCACTTATCCATGGCCTGCAATCCCTTATCTAACTGGGAAACCTCATTTGGGTTTGGGGAATCATTAAGAATATGATCCCATATATAGTGGTCCGTATTAGTGGGGTTTCAATATCATCCGGTATATGATCCCCTAAACAACATGATGTTTTCTATAATGTTGTGATATCATCAATAATGAGATCCCATACAAATTTAGTGGATTTGGTAGGGGTTTTTGTATCCCTGTTTCAATCCCCTACATCCTAAGTTATACTAGATAGGGTTTCTAGAATCATCATGACCACCTATAAATGGGTGATGATCCTCTATCTGAGTGATGTGTTTTCTGGGCCGTCAGATCTGGTTGTACTATCCCCTAGTGGATCATGGGAGTAATCCTCTATCGGGGAGATCGTGGAGTTACTAGAGTGTGTTCATGTATCCCCTATAGGACCCTATGAGTGATCCCCTATATGATTAGTTTGGTGTTTCCACTATTTCAGAATGGTGTTATTATTGATGATGCTCAAAGAGGGTGTTCTCTTGGTTAGGCCATTTGGGATGGTGGAGTGAGGCCCGATAGAGTGTTTTCCACAGTCAAGTGACATCTGGGTTCACAGAGCTCCGGGAGTGTGTTCTCCTGGTTTGTGAAAGCCTTAGATCTTTGAGTAAAATGTGTCCCTCATAATGAGATCAGACCCTCATGAGGCTTGGTGCCTAAAATGAGAATATCTGAATGGTCATGCTCTATGTATGGGTATATTCTTGAGCTATGATAAATAGTCATGTTTTGCTGAGGATGGTATTGAGATGGTGTTTCTCTCTTGTATGTGTTCCCTCGAGCAGGGTTGAGAAGACTACTACCATTCAGTTTTTCTCTTTTACTTTGGGGTTTTGGGGTCCCTACTGCATATTTTTATACTCACACCTATAGGGGCTTTTCCTGCACAAGTTTGTTGTCTAGTGTAGACCACATTCCTTTCGAGGGAGTCCCAGGAGTACCTAGAGTAGGCAGAGCAAGGTGGCCTTGATAGACCGGTGTGTTTTCCAGATCCATGTCTTGGAGCTTTCCAATGGGTTCTTTTGACAGTTATCCCCTCCTTCTGAACAGGTTTGATGCTTTTTGCAGATTTATTTTGGCGGCCATGTATTTACTCAATTGTACTTTTTCCGTACTGTTTTTGTGGGTAAGATGAATGCATGAATTTATTTTCATTTTTTATATATGTCTCTGCACTATTTCATGGAGTTGTATTTGGGTGTGTGTGTGTGTATAGGTACCTTAGTCTAATTTCTATCTTTTGTGTGATAGCATACATGACACTAGTCTCCAGCCACTGGCCTATTAGAGGTGATTTGGTGGAGTCACGACTTGAGCCTAGTTAGTTTTCATTGGGACATAGTGGTATTATATGAGGTTACACCTTTGGGATCTTTGAGCATAGGTGGTCATGTTGTGAGCTTGATTTGGATTTCATATTGGCAGTGTTCGGATATTTCGAGTTCATCTTTCAGGCTGGGGTATCTTGTTTTTCTGCGGTGGCCGACATATCCATTCAACTGGACTCTAAAAACATTACTTTTGACTTGTGACATTAGTACACTAGTCGTAAGGATATAATGGTAAATGCATCATATATGATTTGGTTTTTGGTTTTCCATGTCCTGCTTGAGTAATCTCCCAATTTATACTCTTTGATAGTGGTGGGTCTTAATTGTATTTCGGGATGCCTCCATGAAAATAGCTAGTGAGGGTTACACAGTGGGATTGTGTGGATGATCCACCCTGAGTAGAGGATTTGGAGCAGGGAACTAGTTTTGAGGTTGTACCTCTAGGTGGTCTGCCAGTAGAGCCACCACCTTTCGAGCATATGTTTGTGCTGATAGTGCTAGATGATGATGCATTCAAGCTGAGTGCATGACCTGAGTTCCAAATGCAATGACCTCTGAGGTACCGAGGTGATCTAAACACCTAGTTAGCTGATGACTGGCTCAAAGCAGTAATATGAGTTATCTTCCTGGTGAGGACACATCCAGATAAAATAGTGGTCTTAATGGAGATCTTTCTGCAAGGTTTGGATGAGCTATAGTGGAGTCTGGTGACACAATCCCACAATGTGGAGACACTCCCGTGGACATAGATTGAGAATATATTAATGGAAGAGTTCTATTGGGTCACACTAAGGTCAATGCAGATCCATGAGCTTCTACAACTTTAGCAGAAGGGCCTGACCATGTCAGAGTACTCGGTGAGGTTTACAGTCATGTCGCACTACTCCTTGGATATGGTTTGAGAAATGTTTTTAAGGCCTATAACATAGAGCAGGGCCTACATAGAGACACATAGGAAGGTGTGGTTTCCTTGTGCCAGACCACCTTTGCTGGAGTGATGGAGTGGGCCTTGGTGGTGGAAAGTACTCTAGCTCAGCCTATTCCACCTGTTAGTGCTGGCCACATGTGAGCTGAGACCTTGGATTCTTGTATCTGAAGACTGGGTTGTGGTCCAGATGTGCACTACATTTGAGGGGGCAACCCCGGGATGGACAATCTGAGGCGCATGGCTCTCAAGTCTCTAAGATAAGTTTTGGCCAGTCACAGGAGAGGCGATTTTTCACTTCTGACAATTGGTGACATCTTGCTATAGATTTTTTGTTTCGTCATGCTCCTGAGAGGGAGTCAGCAAACCTGACACCTTGGTAGAGGCAATGTCTCGATTACGGAGCTCTTTAGGGTTGAAGATGTGGTAATGGTGCTATTGCAACAGTAGTAGTTTGAAGGCGGTACAACTTGCCACCCCCATGTGTTCCACACTTAGTATAGAGAGTTGGAGGACGACAGAGAGGAAAACAATATGCCTTATAGGTTTTTAACCTAGAGGCTCCATGGATGGTCATATTGACACTCTATTTTATTTATAATTTATGTAGTTTCTTCAATAGACACTATTGGGAAGTACACATCCCTTTTTACTTTTTTCTCGAGGATTGATTAGGGGGTTGGTAAGACCCTGTGTTGGGGTTGGCGTAGTTTGATATGCTTCAAATGCATGAGGAAAATGGATATTTCATCCACTGAGATGTGTTTTTGTGATGTAATTAAAACTCTTTTGATGAGTCACGTTCACCCAAAGAGGATTGCATTAAGAGGCGGAGGAAGAGTCCCTATGACTTATGTGTTCGGGGCACGTTTTTATATTGGGGAGCTTGTGCGAAAATACTTTAGTTCCCCATTGTGGGTTCTAGTTGCCATAATAGAATCCCATGGTGTCTTGGATGCGGTTTTGGTGAACATACTGGTGTGGGAAACCCAATTCAGAGTTCAGTTTAGTTTTTTCATGATGATGGTGTTTCTGGGATGAAATTTCCTATGGTGGGGAGGTTGTAGCACTCAGGTTTTGGCCCTGTCAGACATTGGAATATTCCTACGAAAAAAAATCAATGCTAGGTGCAAAATTGGTGGGAAATTCTGAGACCTGATGTAGAAAGAATTAATTTTATAAAAATATAAATTATTTTTATACTATTAATGTGGATATGTTGAGTTATCTCCTAAACAATAGCTTGGATAAGAAATCCAAGGGCACAGTTGTGTCTGAAGCATAGTGTTTACCCAAGGTGGGGTGTATCCATTCCTGGTGTGGTCCTACTATAGAAAAAGGGGAATAGTTGTGTTTTTATAAATGAATGGATAATTTATTTATGGGTTTCGGCTTTAATAACTCATGAACAGATTCTCATATCATAATTTTGAGCACACGGTTTAGTTTATAACACCACATTTACCCCCGGGTTGGCTTAATCTTTTCTGCGCTGGGAGTTGTGGTCATGCATAGGGACGATTGTTGAATTAATTAAATAATTAAATATAAATAAATAAACCCCATGTACTTCATGTTGTAGAAGTGGCTCCTGCTCCCTTCATCCACCATTCTTTACTGTTAAACCACCAGATTGAGAAAATGAAGCACTGGTGAGCTCCAATTCTGACAGCGGACGCTCCCAGATCATGCAATGGTAGCTTTGGAACACATATCTTGGCTTTAATGTCAGTGTTTCACTCGTAAGGTAGGAATATTGATTTTTAATTCCTTTATAACATTTATTCTATTATTTACTTCATTTTTTCATCATAGTGGTGAAGATAGGGTGCCAAGGGTAACACGGATGGTCTCTGATCTATTTTTGGTGCAGCGGGGTGCTTCAAGTGGTCCACCGAATATTTCCAATTGCATGACTGGGTTCTAGTGGTGGCCTTGGTGGAATAAATGGAGGGGGGCAATGGCATAGTGGTTTCTGGCTCTGGTGCGGTGGATTCTGGCTCTGACGTGGTGGTTTGTGGCTCTATTACGGCAGTTTCTGGAGAGAGTGGCGGTGGTCCACAATGAATTTCTTGGGGTTCATTAAACCCCCGTAACTCACAATTCCTATTTTTGATTTGTGAGCCAATTTTAGAGACAAATTCCTTGAGCCTAGAAAGAAATTTTTAGAATGCTTCAAGAATTATATGAGTCGGGTTTTTGGTCCGGGTCCATGAAATGTTGAAAATAACAATAATATCTTTTTTATTATTTAGATTTAACCTGCCGTAACATCTACATGGAGCATATAATTGACCTGTCGTCAGTTGTATTGTGATCGTGATAGTAAGGAATAAGTTTTATGATAGTTTCCTAGTTCTTTTAATTAGATTAGGCTGTGGGACCCACGAGGCTAGTTTGGGGAGTTTGTAGAGAAACATGACTTTTCTGTCTGGTTTCCATTTTGGGTGAACGAGTAAATGATCCCATACATTTTCTCAAGGGGATCACAGTGGTGCAATCCAAATGATGAGTTTTGGATTTTTGGGGAAGGAGCATCTTGGTTTTTTTTGTTGAATAGTACCTTTTTCATGGGTTGTCTGTTTCAGGAAAGTAAATATATTGTCCTCTGTGTTTTTTCGTGTAGAACGCGATGGTATCCTCAGTTTGGGCCATAGAGGTATGAAGTGTGGCGATGTTGTGGGTCACTTGGGTGGGATACTTTTGGACCATCAGTGGTTGAATGAACTCCATTGGTTTATTTCAATGAGGGTTCATACGGCATTACAAACCTAGTACATGTTTTTGATCCCCTCGATAGGCTGAATTTCAAATAGAATTGTGGAATCCATCTAGTGATTCCAGACGAGGATCCTCTAACTTTTCTTCCCTAGATTTGTTTTGGTATCTCATTGACCGCTTATCCTTGGGAATTGATACCATATCTAGCTTGGAAGCCACGTAGGATTTGAGTCATCATTCGGAATATGACCCCCTATGCATTGGGCCGTATAATTGGGGTTACAGTATCTTCAGGTATACGATCCCCTCCACAACATTTAGTTTTTTATAGGGTTTCGGTATCATCGATAATGTGAACCCCTACTCAATGTGTTGTTTTGGTATGGTTTGTGGTACCATCGGTTCGATACCCTACTTCGCAAGTTATACCAGATAGGGTTTCTAGCATCATAATGTCCACCGTTAAATTTACGATGATCCTCTATCTGAGTGATGTGTTCTATGGACCATAAGATCGGGTAGTTGTATACCATAATGGATCTTGGGAGTGATCCCCTATCTGTGATATCTTGGAGTTACTGAAGTGGGTGGATGTATACCCTAGCAGGCCCTATGAGTGATCCCCTTTCAGAGGAGTTTGGTGTTTCTACTGTTTCAACGTGGTGTTCTTAGTGATGATGTATGATGAGTGTGTTCTCCCTTATGGGACATCATGGATGGTGGAGTGAGGCACAATTTAATGTATCTCTCAGACAAGTGTCTTCTGGGATGATAGATCTCTTGGTGTGTGTTCTTCTAGTTCTTGTAAGCCTTAGATCTTTGAGTAGAACATGTATCTAGTAATGAGGTCAGAACCTCTTTAGGCATAGTGCCAAAAACTATTATATTGAAATTTTCATGGTATATGTATGGTGATATACTTGATTTGGGATGAAAAGTCATGTTTTTTCATGGAAGGTCTCGAGATGGAGTTTCCCTCTCATTTAGATTCCCACTGACTAGGCTGAGCTAGAAATTTCCTTCCAGATGCTCTCTTTTATTTTTGTGTTTTTGCTATTCCTAATGAGTATTTTTATACTCACCCTACATGATCTTTTACCACTCACGTTTTATGTCTTGTGCATAGAACATGCCTCTCGACGGAGTTCGTGGAGGACCCAAAGCAGGCAGAGCTTTGTGAGCTTACAGACCAGGGTGTTTACTAGACCTGTGTTGATGAGATTTTCAGATGGTTCTTTAGAAAACGATCACCTCCTTTTGATCAGGTTGGATAGTTTTGCAGTTCTATTTTTGTGGGACATGAATTTTCCCTTTTGTACTTTGGTTGTACTATGGTTGTGGGTAAGATGTATGCATTCATTTCTTTTCAATTTTTATAGATGTCTCTTCTTTGTTTCATGGAGGTGTATGTGGGTGCATGTGTACAGTTACCTTAGGATAATTCCTCCAATGTGTGTGATAGCCTACTTGGTGGTAGTCTCCACCACTGGACTATTAGCAGCGGGCTTTTGAAGTCATGGCTTGAGACTCATTTGGTCGGGTCAGGACAGTTGTTTCATTGTAGTTGGAGAGATTATCTATTTATTTCATACAACGGTTCATAATACTCAATCCAATTAGGGTTTTCCAACATTTTTTATCAAATACTCTCCAATGCACCTCTTTGATTTATATAGTTATGTCCCTAAAACATCAAATTTTCCATAGGCATGTATTTAATAAATAATATTTATGTTACTTTGACATTTAAAAATAAATTGATATAGTTTATTATTTTTATTAATTTCTTTTTGTAATTAATTTTTCACAAATTCTCATGCGAAAAAAATTTATGTCACACATATGGTAAAATCTATAATAAAAACTCAACATTTTCCTTTGATTTCTGATCTGGGTCCTTGTTAGATGTTATCCCACTTTTTCTTATAAATTCTTGCATGTGCATTTAATATATTTAATATTTTTCAAACAATTATTCTAGGTACAATGTTCCTCGGAATCACATTTTTTCTTAACACCTAGACTCCAAAATAATCTATACAATGAAAAAATTTAAAACATTGAAAATTTGAGTTTCTACCAAAAAATGATTAATATATTTTGAAAACCATTATGTGTCCTTTATTAACATGATTTCATCTATGCCAAAACATGTTATAACAATTCAAAAATTAAAATATAACTAATTAGAGTCAAATAAAAATAAAATAAATTGGAAAATATTGAAAATAGAGCTGAAAATCAAAACATGATTATTTTACATCCCATTATTCTTATCGTTGAGAGGCATAGGCTTAGTGAGGTTCAACTAACAATATTTTCAAGTAATCCATATTTCATTAAGTTATATACCGGTTCCATAAAATATTACACTAATTAGTCTCCCCTATCTATACTACATTAATTTAATGTCATAGATGCAAAAGATTCTATAGATTTTAATAGATAATTTTTATTTTTATTTCTATAAATTACCACAAAACGGTATGACTGAGGAGGAGTTTAGTTTTATTTTAATTTCATAATAAATTAATATTAGGTCAACAAAATGTTTATAGAACCTTGATAAAGAAATTTGTTAGACATAGGATGTGATATTCAATGAATTTTTTCCCAAATTCAACCGCATGATGACCACTATAGATGCACAACTTATGATAAAATGGTTTAACTTTGATGAGGCATTGTAACATGTCACAATTTTGAGAAATATCATCCTCAAATAAATTTTAAATTTTTATATTTTTTTAATATGAAACATTTATTTTAATTATCATTATATGAAATAGTGATTTTAGCTTACATTATAATCAAATATGAGTTTAAAAGAAACGTGAATTGTTATTGAACTATTATTATATAATAATAAATTCATAAATTGGCCATTGGAATTGCTATTCTGAATATGATTACCAAATTTATGAAAATATATTCTTCAAATATATATATATAAAATTATTAATACAAAGACCAATAAACTAAAACTAAAAATTAAAACCATTTAAAAATAAATGAAATGTTTTTCTGAAGAAACTATTTTTCTGCGCACAAATTTGTTTTATATCAATATATAAAACAAATATCCTTTAGTAATTAATTTTAATGAAAAGTATATAATATATATTCAACAAATGTTTTATCAATATTCTTATTTTTTATAGATAAGAGAGAAGAATAAATACAATTTTATACCTAAAAACCTTTTTATAAAAAATAGTTTTTGATGCATTTTTCATAGATATTCAAAAACCAATTTTTTCGCTATGAGAAAATGTAATTTAAAAGTTAATATTGTTTTCTATATTAAATATATAAATATTATTTTGTTGTTAGGATTTTTGAGAATTTATTGAAAGGAAATATTTTTAGATGAATTATGAAAAATTCCAGTTTTTATTAGTAATTTTCATTTCTATTGAAGCATTTATAAATATAAAAAATATTTTAATATAGTATTAAAAGTAAAATTAGTAAAATTATATATTTATTAATCCAATTTATGTAATTAGAATCAATTTCATACATAATTTTTAAATGAAAAACATTCAATACTAATGAAATGATTCACTTTGAAAACTCGTTTTCTCATCGCATCTGCGGGTAGAATTTTAATGTTAAATTTCCTAATTATAAGAGATTAACTTATAAATAGTTATTAAATAATGGATGAAAAAAAATTATATTACCTAATATGTTCAAAATATTTTTAACATAATAATTATTAAAAATAGTAAATTTTATTTACTGTGTTAAAGGTAAAATTTTGATTATGAGGGGATTAAACTAAAATGATAAGGGGAAAAATTTTCTCAGATATTCTCCAAAAAGAATTATATAGAAACATATAGACATTATCACTTATTGGATCTGTAATTTATAATTTGGGATCCTTTTATCATGTGTAAAACTTGGGTCTTTTAATTCAAAAATTAAAATTATGCTACTCACCTCCCTTGAAAAGCCCACCCAATCCTCCTCTAATCACAATTTATAAAACCATTAGTTCAAAAAAATAAGTTAAATAATTCATTCATCATATCCCTCACTATATCCCAGTGTATGTTTTAGATTATAAATAAAATCATTAAATAATTTAGGTTATTCGTAAGGTGGTTTTCTGAAGAAGATGTAATATTTTTACAATATGTTTTTGTTTTATAATTTCTTCTAACTCATTAAAAATAATTTTCTATATTGATAATATAATAAAATGTGTATTTAAAATAAAAATTAGGTTATTATGTTAATAAAATATTTTATATCCATTTCATATCTAATCAAATGGGTTTCGAAATCATCATTCACGTGTACGTAGTACTACCGCCTCACAAACCAATGATATTTATTTTTCAACCCCACATATCATGGATTGAAATAATGATTGATTTAATTTTTTATATAATATATTTATGATATTATTATACTTATATATATAATATATAAATTTTAATTTCATACATTCAATTATGCAGAAATATGGTAACGTTTCTCTTGTATATGATAGACTATCGCCCAGCGAATCGATGTGATTCGTTCATGCTTTACGTGGATGGAAATTTGGATTTTTATAACTAAAATAATTGATATATATTAAATAAAAATAATTTTTAATGTTTAATTTACTATTTACATTTATTAGTTCAATCTGTTAATAAAATAGAAATTTTTTCATGCATATGTACGGTCAACCATTTCTATTAACAGTGTATTTCAATTTCTTTCACTAAATTTAATGAAAAACTCTAAACATATATAAATTTAAAATATATGATATATATATCATTGTTAAAATTAGGGATATTATGTATCCATGAAAAAATTAATAGGACCAAAAATGACAACTCAAAACATAAAAGAATAACATAGTATTTATTTTCTTAAACCGGGAAATAACATAAAATTGTTAATAAACGGGAAAAAAATTCATAAGTAATGAACATATCGTATTATATATATGTATGGATATTTCATATATTCATAGAAAATTATATTTATTATAATTTATGATTAAATTTTTATGAAACAATTCTAGTCTTTAGGTAAGAGATTTCTAATCTCTGTTTTATTTTAAGGAGACATGTTCCAATTCAACACTCGTTTCTTTTCTGTGATGTATGTACTTCCACATTGAAATGTCATATCATGAATATAATTATTTTCATAACAAATGATGTTTTATATCATGTTATTATGAATTAGGTCTTATTATTCATATAATTAAAATGAGGTAAAGGGAGTTTTTCCAAATTTCATTTCTTTGAAACATATGTTATGTTAAACACCAACCTTATTTTATGTGGTGTATCTTCAAACTAATTGACATGTAATATCATAATTTTAATTTTTATAATAATATTTTAAGTTTAATTTTTTTTAATTCATATATGGGGTTTAAAATTCAATATTTCCAATGTTATAAGAGTTATATGATACAATCTCGTCATTTATGGGGATTGATTATGATTATGTTTCTGATTATGAAACATTATGTTATATATCTAATTATACACGTTAATTTCATTATCCTAGGTTTATGTAAATAGAATGGATTTTTTCCTATATTTTACTCTCTGTTTTTAATCAAAAGTTCAAAATAATGTTTTTAAAGAAAACCATATTTATTTATATCTTTGTTTGAATACCATTTTTCTTCAGCTATCGTGTTTTATAAAGTAAAATAAGAAATGAATTTAAATTTGAAAAAAATATTTATTTAATAAAATTTTACAAATTTTTTAATTTGATAATTTTTTTAAAGGTATCTTCATGTTATTTTTTAAAAAAATTCTTTTTTTTCCTTTCACCAAAAATGTGAAATGATTATTTGATTTAACTTTAATGGCACGAACTAGATTCCCCAAAGTTATGAACATTTTTTTAACTCAAAAAACATTTATAAGTTTCAATGTTCATTTTAAAAATAATAATTTCAAAAAAAAATATAAATATTTATTTTTCAAAATATATTCTATATGAGATCTTATTTTCCTCAAAAAATGTTTTAAATAATTTTTAATCCATCCTTTATAATTTCAAAGGTTATTTTGAAATAAATGGAATTTAAAAGTGAATTATGTTTTTATGAATTATTTTCAATGAGGAAAGTCTATTTCCATTAAGAATTTTTAAAATGATATTTATTTCTTCCTTTATACATTTGTAAAATTTTTTAATGAAAAGGATTTTGAAAATGTTGTCAGTTTCAAAAAGTTTTTTTCACAGTGGGAAGGTTATTTTCCTCAATAAATTTTCAATGTAATATTTCAATGGAATTTTCCATCTAACTTGAAAAACATTTATGTAACATATTATTTACTTGGGACATTATTCAACAAACCCATTAATATTCTTTCGCATATTGTTTTATATTTATGATGATTATAAGATTATCAAACTATTTTGTCTTCCATAGGTAATATCATGATTAAAATCTTATGAAACCCACTTCTTTTTCCATTTATTATGCCTTGATAAAATTCTAGAATTATTATGAAACCTATTTATTTTTCATATGTTATTCTTTGATGAAATTTTTTTGAAACCCATTTATTTTCAGGTGCATTTTTAGAATTTTAATTTTATTTAACATGTTTATTTTCAGGGGTTATATTATAATGAAATGTTTATGAACCCCATTTCATTTCATGGGTTTTGATATGATTTGTTATTTATGATCTTGTGAAAAAACATATGTATAATTATTATTATTTTATTAGTGGGGCCAATATATCAGTTGGGTAAATATTAATATTTCGTTGTATAAATGATACTTCAATAGTGAGTGAACCCAGTTTAGTAAGGGACTTTTTGCAATTTGATAGTCTAAGAAGTAAACCATATATACTATGATGGTTTTGGGGAGTGATTACATTAAAATATGATATCCATGGAAATTATAAATGACTAATAAGGAAATTATGTCTTATCCTTTAGTTTATGCCACAAATCATGTATTATCCTAATGTTATGTTGTCACTGATCATGTAATTTGATTACATTATGATTTATTTTTTATGAAAATCAAGGATCTGTGCCATAAATTGAGCTTATGATCTATGATATGTAGGGTATGGTTTTAACATTTTATTCTTATATATTCATAACCATATTATAATGTTATACTGATATAACCTTTGTTTTCCATTATTGAGCATTTAAAATCCCCCTTTATTATCTTTTCATTCCCCATGTTATGAAAAAAATCTTTAATGTAGGGTATATCTATGAATGGTACAATGTTTGAAGATCATTGTGGGACATGTTAATGATATTGAATGAAATAAAAATACTTTTTGTATTATCTCAAAAGAGAAAAAACTATACAGTCTATGGGTTGTTATTTTTAAAATGTATTGGAAATTAATCTAAAAAGTTATAATATCAATATATTATAACTTTTAGTTATTATAGTTTGTATCATATTATATGTTTTTTAACCTTTTAAAACTAAGATGAGGAAAAATTAGTGAAATACCATGGGATATTTCTAAGGACATATCTAGGGGTATTTCTAGGGGTAACACTATGTATAATTCAATATATTATAAAATGTCTCATAATATTTTAAATGGATTGAGTGAGTGGGTTATAAGAAAACTTCATCACCATATGTATACAAAAACATGACGTGGCACTAGAAAAATAGATCTTATGGTTAATAACACCCAAAAGGTCATAATCATCTAGACTAGATCTTCACCATGTTCAAAACAATTTGCCATACTAAAAATTGGTTTGACACTCTCGGGGGATAAGTTTTCAAAATTCACAAACATATTATGAACCATTATAACAGATTTAAATTGATGATAACTATGAAAATCCAAGGATAAACCTAATTTTACATAGATTAAGAAGATTGTGTCTAAATTAAATCATCCAATAAGTGATTATCATTATTATGTGGTCACCCACACCAATTATATGTTCTTATAATATGAGTTTTGGTTTCATTCAATGGATGGAACATAAAGGAATCCTATTAATGTTGAGAGATATAGAAACTATAATGATTTTACACTATAGAAAAAAAAATTATTAGAGGTAAAATGAAAAATATTTTTTCTATGATCACAAAAATTTCTCAGTCTATGAATACTGGTGAACATGAAAATGAGTAAATAGAGGGGTGACACTTTATAGATTCCTTCATGATGCTACATCCAATATATTTTTGTTGTTCTACTAATCTACTAGTAACTGGGTAATAGTTTAGTATTATTGAATATATATCTTCCATTCCCTAATGTTTGGTGTCTGGAAATGTAATTTTGGTTGTCTATTATTTTGAAGATAGAGTGGATCGGTGTTGGACTCTCCTAAGAAATACAAAGAAACATGATAAAATTGGCCCCATGGGGTGGGATGAGTTGAGAACATACGTTTAAATATTTACTTCACTCATATCCTTAGTATGAAAATAGATAATTAATTCCATGAGATAATGAAAAATAATGATGAATCCTTTGGGACTTGTGACGAAAATTTCACAAGTCTTATGAGGTACACTTTGGGAAATATCATGCAACCTGAATTTATAGTTGATCGATTCATCGGTGAATTAAATCCATGTCTCTGAAATGTATTGGTCATGGGGACTTCATTAGATATAAGGAAATATATTTTTTAAAAGAAAAGTAGAAATAGGGATTGGTGTTTCGCATCAAACAAATGATTTTGAAAAGAAATTGAATATTTAATTCATAGGAAACTCAAAAACCCATGGATTAAAGAATAATTGATTTCGTACATAATTAATGATTGGTATGAAACATGGAGGAAATTTCTATAAGTGGTCTTGAAAATTGATTATGTTAGGTAAGTATGGTCAATGATAAATTTATTTCCAATCTTATTTGAAGACATTAGCAAATGATTCAAATAGAGATAAATAGGTAGAGAATGAACCATGCACAATCTATTGTTTCAAATGTATGTAGAATGAGAATAATTTGAATAAAATCCCAAATCCAAGAGATAATTATGATGATAACCCACCAAACCCACTAAGGAAAATGATAAATAGGAAATAATATACAATAAAATTGGTTTAATTGAATCATAATTATTATTAAAAACTTATCATACACTACATATTTAGGAATTTCATGTTTTATTTCATATAAAAGAGCCATATGTAAATATTAGTTTTCATAGTTTCATGAACATTCATGTTTTTTTGTGCATTGGATGTTTCCATCAATATATACATTGGAATAATGAAATCACATTTGATATTTAATCAGAACAAGGATAAACCAATATTTTATATGGAAAGTGTTTTCTATAAGAAGAAATTTTATTTATGGAACAAAGGGTGAATAATATTTTGGAAGTGTATATGTATCCATGTAAGATTACCTTAATAAATGTGCACACAATTATTTGTTTTATAGTCTTTGGTTAATTATAATTTCAAAACAATTCAAACCCCTTTTGAAGATTTATGCAATAGGATATTACCATGGTAATGGATATTTTAAGAGAAATTTGTGGGAATACAACCGTATTTGGTTGTATATGTTTTACTAAGAAATATAATTTGTTATGATTTCCATGTCACAATGTTGAAATATGATCTATGTTTCTTATTTCCATTAGGGATTATTAAATCATTCATTTTGAGCTATTTATGGTTATAGTTGGTCAAAATATGATGTCATGAAACTTCATTAATATTAGAGAAATTTTTTCTCTAGATCTACTTCCAAGAATATAAATTAATAAAGTGGAATTGATTCATGAATTAAAATATTCAACAGAATATAATGAGGATATTAATTTTACTAAGATTCATTGGTTATATATTCAGTAGGCTCTTAATACAGAGTTGAGTCTCAATATTTTTTATTATCCTCAGATTGATAGTAAGTCTTGGAGAACAATTAAACCCCTATAGGTTATTCTAATTTTTTCTATATATTACAAATGTGGTTGGGATCAACACCTTACTATAGTTGAGATCCCCAAAAAATTAGATATCACTAATTTATTTAAATGAATTTTTCTTAATCCCTTTACGGGAGGAATTATATTAATCACACATTTTAGAATGATTCCGTAGAATGAAATCAATTAGGACCTGATCTAGTACTTGAAATGGTATATATGGTTAGAGCCTTTAAATAAAAATTGAAGGAGAAAAAACTATGGTAGAAATTTTGTGTTGATAATCCTCAACTAAATCTTCAATTTAATGTCATTTATATGGTATTACTCTGAATGTATACATGGAAGAATGTTGGGAATGCTAATCCCGAGGTATATCAGTCCCTTTGAAATTCTTGATCGTATCAGGACTATATCTTATCATTTGGCGCTTCTACTAAACAAATCTTCGGTACATGATGTATTTTATGTTTCTATTATATGAAATATCACACTATATCCATAACATGTTCTAAACTAAAAGGGAATACCATTTGATCATGACCATTCATATGAGGAATAACAGGTGGAGATTCTAGATCTTACATAGAATGTTCTATAGAACAACACCACACAACATTCCAATGTTTTTTGGTGAAGCCACTATCTTGGGGAAGTTAGGGGGAAACCTAAAGATGTAATGAGGTATAATTATCCAATGATTATTGGTACCAAAGTGATGAATTTATAAAGATAGGTTGATTTTAATGGGAATATAATGTGCCAATGAAATATTTTTTTTATTTTAATTTTCAAATATATTTAATAGTTATGATATTTTGTGTTATACATAACACTGAGTTTAGATTTCATTACAAACAATATTGATTTAATCTCACATTACACAAATACCATAGTTTGTTTTTTTTACACACAACACTAATTTTAGATAGAATTATACAAAACACTGGAATTGGATAATGTTATTTTCCACACATATTATGGCTTTCATTAAACACAATACCAAGTCTCAACAAAACATTCCATACTATGAAAATATTATTTTTTAAAAATGATTGTTATCACCTAGCCATTTGTATCATGGTTAAGATCATGATTAACTAATTTATGATAATATTTTACAGTACATATTTATATAAAAAGAATTCATTAGTGTATAATTAATTAACAATGAAAATGAGAACCATTATCAAAAGAAAAGATTTTTTCTAAAATACTATTTTTATGCTAACAATTGTGTTTTACAAAAATTATTTCAATATATCAATTTTGTAGGATTATTTTCTATGAAACTTATATATTTTATATTAAATGAAACTTTTAACTTTCACATTATGTATTTCTATTGAAGATATAATAATAGATAAAATTATATTTTTCAGAGCTGTATTTTTTATAAAATTTAGTTATATAGCATTTTTTATTGTTATTTCATTTTTTTCCAATTTCTGGAAATTTATATGATAAAATTAACATTATTTTTTAAATAATCATGTAATATATTATATTGGATTAAATTTGTATTAATTTTTCAAAATGATAATTTCTTTGATGAATATTAAAAAAATTCATGCTTTTATTAAGAATCATCAATTATATTGAAGAATTTCAAAACATAAAAATTATTATTCATTGATTATAAATGTAAAATAATTTAAATTCAATTTATATATTAATACCCTTTATTTCATTATAATAAAATTCATATTTAATTATTATATTAAAAACATTATGTACTTATAAAAAGTTCATCTTTGAAAAACCACTTTCTCACCACATCTACTAGTTTACTTTTAAATAATATATTTACACTTTTGTGAGTCTAATTTGGAAAAATAGATTCCACTTTTGGATTCAAAATAATTTACATTATATAATATGTTAAACATAATATTTTCCAAAATGAATAGTAAAATAGTAAATATTATTTACTATTATTAAGGTAAAAATGTTTTCACATGTGGTCAAACAAAAAATATAACTATTAAAAAACATCTTGAAAATATCCAACACCAATTTGGTATACATATTGAAACATTTTCTCTTCTCTTATATTTCATGAATTTACTATTTTATAGCCATGTGTCATATGGATAATGTAGCCACACTTTTTAAAAAATTACATGTGTTCCACTCACCTCACTTATAATGGCCACCCACACTTCTTCCCTTTTCACACAAAAAAATGACATTAGTTTATAAAATAACATAATAACTGTATTATTTACTTCCATAAACGCATAAATGACTCCATTGGGGTCATAAATCTGAACTACGATGTCGCTAGGATATTTTTAAATAGATTGTCCAAGAAGATGTAATGTTTTTAACTCTGAGTTTTTGTTTTACATCATCTTATAAATCCATAAAAAAATTTATATAATACTAATATAATTAAAATATAAAGTAAAATATAAAAAATGATATTATCAAAATTTAAAAACCTGCGTCTATCTCCTCTTCCATCTAAGGGGATACCAAATCATCATTCATGTGTAGCGGACTACCGCTTCCGGAACTGATGTTATTCATTTTCCATAACCACCTCTCATGAAATCACATAATTATTGAATTGATGTTTTTATATAATATTAAGGGTATTATTATACTTGAATAACTATGTTATCACCTCTAATTTCTTAATTTCTATTCTTTTGGAATATGATAACGTCACTTGTTTGTATGATGAACTACCACCTCACGGAGCAATGTAATTCATTCACACTTTACAATGAAGGTACTTAGGATGGTCTTTATTAAAATATATCATATATATGCCATGTTAATAACTATTAATAGGTAATATATTATTTATATTTTTTCATTCATTCTTTTATGAAAATGGAAACATAGTTTAGATGCATGTGAAAACTATCTTTTCCATGAATGGTGTATTTTATTCTCTATAACAAAATTATATGGAATTATATAGATATATATAAAATTATTATCAAGGATATTTATATAATGATTAATTTAATTCACATTATGGAACCAACATCAAATTAAAAGGACCAAAAATATGAATTTAAAACATTCATAAAAAATAATGAAATTATTTTCCAAAACATGACTTTAACATTGACTTTTTAAAAAATGGGTAACAAAAGGGAAAAAGTAAATCATATATTGTATGATATATATATTTATGCTTCTGTAATATATTTATAATAAATAAATATTGTTTATATATTATTTCATAACATGTAATGAGGAATTTGAAACTTAAGGTATGAGATTTCTATTCTCTCATTTATTTACTGGATACAGATACAAATCCTACACTTGTTTCTTTTATGTGGTGTATATACTTCAACTTTGACATGTAATATCATGAATATCATTATTTTAATGATAATTCATACTTTATTTTATGCTATTTTTCTTTGTGTCATACAATTCAAAATATTATTAAATATGAAAGGGATTTTTGCCTTGATTTTCTTTCTTTGAGACAAATGTGATGTTATGCACCTTTCTTCACTTATAAAGTGTATATAAAATATTTTTGACATATTATTTCATAAATTTAATTATTATTATGATATTATAGGTTTCATATAATTTTATTTTTTTCATGGGCCTTATGATTCAATGTTACCAATGTAGAAATGGGTTTATGATACAACCTCATTGTTTACCAGGATTGTCTATAATTATGTATCAAGTGATAAATTATTATAACCATATCTTAAAAAACACCGGATGTTTTTTATTATATGTTTATTAAATTATAATAAATTTTATATCGTCATTTTCTACACTTTATGCACATAAGAGTTCAAAAGAATATTTTCATGTAAAATTCCCTTTATTTCTAACTTTTATCGAATGCCTTTTTTTAAACCATGATTTAAAAATTTGTTTTCAAAAGATACCTTAAAATTACCCAAGTGATTAATTATTGAAAATTTTTCCCATGTTTTAATTTTTAAGAAATTTTGTGAAGTTATATTCAATAAATTTCCCAAATAATTCACTTTTATTTTTTAACAAAAATGTGAAATGAATAATTTTTTGTCACGTATAACAAGAATTGGATTTCCCAATGTCATGACCATTATTTTCATAAAATATTCCTTTATAATTTTAAAAATTTATTTTTAAATAAAATTCTTTACAAAATATTTTAGGAATTTTTTGTTTTGAAATGTTATTTTCCAATAAGTGATATTTTCTTCAAAATATGTTTTAAATTTTTTTAATGATTCCTTTATCTGTTTTAAATGTTTTTTTCTATGAAATGGTATTTGAAAAAAAAAATTATTTTTTAAAAAATTATATTCAATTTTTAAGGGATATTTTCCTCTATATGTTTTTTAAATTATCTTTAAATAATTTTCTGTAAGTTTCAAAAAAATCAATGAAAAAGACATAGAAAATATTTTATGTTTTAATTTTTTTTACTATGGAATAGCTATTTACTCTAAGAAATTATATATTTAATATTTCTAAATCATCATCAATTTTAGATGACATACTTTTATGTACCCTATTATTTTATGGGGATATGATTTTAGGAAACTATTCTTCTTCATTCTCTGAATGATTTATATTTACGTTGAAAAGATTTTATGAAAATTGTTTCTCTTCCACATGTTATACCATGATCAAACGTTTATGAAACCCACATCATTTTTAACAATATATGATTTGATTAAATTATGAAATAAATATAAAACCAATTTCTATTACATAGGTTATTATATGATGAAATGTTTATGAAACCCATTTTTCATGGGTTCTTTAGTGATGAAGTGTGTAGGAAGGCCTTCTCTTTTATTACATTCCTTTATTATAAAATATTCTAAAAAAATATTTTTCCTTAGTTAGGAAACAGAGAATTATTTAAGATCATATGTCACACATATGATTGATTTTCTTTATTTAATAGTGGGAGCTATATCTCATACCAATGAATTGGGTAATGGTTGATATCTCATGAGATAAATAGTAGTGGATTGTTGAGTAAAACCATTTTAGTAAGGGTATTTGTCCACTATGATAGTTCAGGAGTAATCCTTGACTATTATGATGGGTTGGGGATTGAACACATTCCACTATTATAACCTTTCAGTTGATCATTTCCTATAAAATAAATTATATTTTATATTTTTTTGTCACAAATCTATATCTTATGACAATTTTTTCTCATTGTTCAAGTTCTTTTATTTAATTATAATTAATGTCTTATAAACTTATATTATTTGTTCCATGTATCATCTTTATGATCTATGATATGTAGGTTATGGTTTTAAAATTTTATTCTCAGGTTATCCTACCAATATTACCATGTTATATTGTTTAATCCCATGTTTTTCCTTATCGCGTATATGATACCACTATTTATTATGTTTACATTAATAAAGTTATGGAAAAATAGTTAGTGTATTTCTTAGTTGATTACTAAGTGGTAGGATCTTTATAGGTTATGTTGAAGACAATTTAATGAATAAGAAAATTTTGTGTCTACTCTCTGATAACAATAAACATAAATTTTCCACAAGAATGTATTTGTAAAATGTATTGAACATTCATTTATAAGTATGTAATTTATATGTATAATATTCTTGTGTCATTATAGGGAGAGTTTTCTATGAGGAATGTGATAGTTTTAGAAACCTACATTAAAAGAGTTCCAACTATAAATTAGCACAACATATTCTAAGGGATATATTTTACGATCATATCACTCCTCAAAACTAGAATTATTTAATCAATCATTTGGGGATGATTTCTATGATATGAAATAATATGAAATTAGTAAAATATTTGGTAAATTAAAATAAAAAAATAAGAATAGTTCTATAAGAAAGAGTTTAATTCATGTAGTCGGAAAAAAACACGAGCTAATGTTGTTAATGATAGATATATTAGGGAGAAGTACTATCATTGTGGGATGTATAGTCATTCACAAATTTGTTTTCAAAACATTGACCTCACCAACCAATATAAATATAGTTACATTTTAATATATAATATGAAAATAAATTCAGCATGCAATTATCCATTTTAAAACCAATATAATTGTGGATAAAAATCCCCCAAACCTATCTTAGATAGATTGTTGAGTGATAAAATATCCCACATCCTCTAATTACCAAACACAACCCAAAAAAATATTTCAGAAATCGATATTGTGATGAATATTACAACTCATAAGGATATTTTATGGGTATTTTGAAGTAGGTGTTGGGTTATATTTGTTCACTAAGGAAATATACTGATATAAGATTTCAGACTTTGGATGTTCAGATGGGTTTAATGACTACAGATATATGTTGGAGAGATAAGGTAAATTTTTTCTGCCACACAACTGTTACAACCCTAATAATGTATATCTGGGTTTTTACCACTATATCGATAATCTAAACTCAAGAACAAGAAAAAAAAATTGACATTAAAATTGATGAAAATGATGAAATTAAAAAGTACAAATCATAGGAAATCAAAATAGAGAATTATAAACAACAAAGACTGGAATGAAAAAATAGGGAATCATCAGCTTAAAAATACATATAATTACGGAAAATTAAATGGTAAATATATACGTATTGAAATAATAATGTATGGTTTGAATACAAGGATAAAAATATAAAATATTTTAATAGTTACTCACATCCATTTTCATTAACTAAATGAGCTAAAATTAGTAATGAACAAGATTAATGAAGATTCATGAAAATGAATAAAGAAATTATCAATAATAAAAAAATTTGTAAGGCTTGAATAAAATTACATCATATAAAAAAATCCACAGTAAATCCTAACTAATAAAATATGTAGAATTTATTTGATTTAAAAAATCCTAAATAAGAGTGTAGTTTTTTGGAAGGTTCCCCAAAATATGAAGTATCTTAGAAGTGTTGTTATTTGATGTTAAATTGGATAAACTGTATAACTAATTTATTTATGTGATTTGGGGGAAATAATTAATATGATATTGTCCTCAATGTTCAATAATATGGGACTTAGGAATTTTAAATGATCTTCAATGTGTCTTCAACATACAGATAGATCACTCACTCAACATTATAAGAAGGTGGAATAAATAAGAGTCAAAGTTATAAAGGATATTTTTCCAATATATTTTCATTTTAATTACATGTATTGAAATAAAAATGTCTCAATAATCATAGTTATAAAATTACTTTCAACTACAGGTTATTTTATTTATGTTTCTGAAGGAAAAAAACCTTTCATGTTGTGGATGATGTGGAGGGGAATTTTGGTTTTTTAAATATCCAAACATAAGTTAACTATTACCAAACTAATGTCATAGAGAACGCGTTCTTTATAATTTAGGTCATTTATATGTATGGTTCATTCCCACATGAGGTTACATAGAGTAGAATTCTTCTTCCCATTAAAGGTATTATTCATGAATCTATTAAATCCTCTCATAAATTTGTTGAAGAGGAAATTTCAAAACATGATCCAATTATAGAGTCAAGAAAAAAAAAATCCATTTTTCAAGTGCTACCAAACCAATTTTTGATATTTTCATATCAATATATGAATGTATATAAATCCTATCTATGGGAAGATTGTTTTGGTTTATTTTATTATGAAAAACATTAAATATAAACAAGTGTACATACTTAAAAAAATCATGTTGAGTTAGTGTTATGAGTGATGAATTCCAACCTGAATTTGAAAGGTTAACCTAATGTTATTTTTTTATCGACACATAAAAATATATTTTCTATATGGGATAAAAATCATTATGAAGAGAGTTTTTTTTCTCTTCGTATTCCATTCTATTTTAGGAAACTTTTCTAGATATTTTTAATAGTTTTTAATTGGTTTGACTTCCCATTCATTTTTTATGAACTTTTATATGTGCGGGAGGATGGTAGAATGATTACTGTCAAATAGGTGATATTAAATTTATGTTTTAATAAATTTTGAGTTGAAATATACAGAGTATAAAAAAGTCAATTTGAGGTGGAAAATATGATACAAACTTTTATTTTTGATATATATTAGAGTATTTTTATTATTGTAGTAGAAAGAAAATTTTTGGGAGAGACCATTGTTTCTTAATTAGATAAAATTAGATTGGAAAATGATATTTTAAAATACCCATTAAATAATCTTGGATACAAAATTTATGGTTAATTATTTTAGAATAATTCATTAAATTTAGTGCTACATTGGTGGAAACCAACTATTTTCCTATTTTATCTCTTAATTTTTTTGTTAAATAAATAATTATCATTATATTATGAGACTCCCAATTTTTTTAAATAACATTTTTTGAGATTCAATGAAATATTAAAATGCAAGATGTGTTTCTACTTATTTGAAAGTGTCTCAGTCTACTAAATTAAAGGATGAGATGTTTTGTAATAAGAAAAGTATTGCAGGAAGAGAGTGTTGTTGTATATGAAATTTTCATTCTAGTGGTATATTTGTTTTAAACATAAATAAACTAAAGAATGTCATGTAATAGGAAACTATATTAATCATTCCTAAACACTCAATATTGTTATTTTGGAATTTTGAAAACTCATTGTGATCTATTCATTTTTTGGCACTAGAACTGTGCAGCTAGTGGAAACCATTCAATGAAAATAAGGGGGATCTATTTGAGAGAACTAAAATGGAATGATTTCACATGAAAGGGACTGTTTTATTTAATTTATCCATTTCAATATAAATTTTTTATGATATAAGGAACTATGTGTGAGGGAATTACCCATGGAAAGTTGAATTTTGTGAACATATTTTCTTGTATGATTTCTTCTCTTGATGCTGAATAATGTATTATAAATAACTTTGAATTATATTTAATATGCCTACACCAATTAAAATTTCATTCATTAAATTTAATTTATAACATATTTTATCTTTCTTATTTCTGATATTTTTTTTTTGTTTTTACAGTCAATGAAAATCATGAACTGTTAAAAATGTGACATCAAAATTGAAATAGAAATGTTGCAAAAGTAATTTTTGAGATTTATTTTAAACCCATTAACATTATTTCAACCATTTATCATCCAATAAAATGTGAATTAAACATTATATCTCATTGGGTTTCAATATGATGGGCTATGTAAGGTTTTTTGTATTGGGGAGAGGGGTATATTTCTATAAAAAGTTGTGCTTTAATCACTGGACACATTAAAATGCACTTTTATTCATTTAATAAAATGGTCAAAAAATCAAAAAAAATCAACAATGGTATTTTGGCGTCAATTATCTCAGTGAAGTTGTCCTTCCTTCATGATAATAACAGTATTGTTATGGCGGTCTTAATTGATACTAAAATTGATGGGGTTTATTATTTTTTAGTGATCTGACATATGATTTTTATAAATACTTTATTTAGTGATAAGAAAGGGAGAGATATGGGATTTTAAAATATTTAATTATGATTATAAATTGAAGAAAATAGATTTTTGAACTTGAACATATGAGACTCCAATTTTTGAAAATGAATCTTATTAGTGTGACAACTAAAATTAAAATAATGTAAGTCTTTTGAATCATGATTAAAATGAAAAATTTGGATTCCACATAGAGTCTTCAGAAAATTTAACTATGGTTGTTGGGTTAATAAACCCATTATCTTATATTTACTTTCACACGGTTGGGAAAAATCAAATAAATCTCCTTTTCAAAAATGTGTACATTAAGTTGAATGGGATATTAAATCCAAATGACAAAGGTGACAATCAACTTATAAAATACTTTTTTAGTTTTATGATTTTAGAGAAAAATTGATCTTTATTTTTTTGAACCAATGAGAGGGTGAAAATTGAGGTATCATTTATTATGGTTTAATTTCTACGTAAATCTAACATGTCATCACTATTATAATTAGAACATGAGTTAGAATTCAAGATGTAAAGTGGGTTACTTCATATAGGAGGTATGAAATTTTCAAATATTAATGAATCTATGTTACATTGATCTCTATCGTGTATTTGAATTTATGAGAGACCAATAGTAATCATTCCTTGAAAAGTCTGACCCACATTAAAATTTTTATCCTCTAATAATAAATTTATCAAAATTATCCATTATTACCTTAAATAAGGAAAGTGTTTTCTTATTTTATAAGGAGATAAAACATGATATTTTTTTGTGTGAAAAATGAACATTTCTGTTTGGGGGGAATTAATAGGTCATATGTTTAAAAACTTTTCCATATCTATTTTGGAATAATGATTGAAAATTTGATATGAATATGAGCTCAAATTGGGAAATTTTTTACATTTTATTATTTTCTCATTAAAATAAAAATTCTCTGAAAGTATTATTGAAATGTGTATATTGGTGGATTTCAATAATTCATTATGGTGTTTTTTAATTTTGAAATTATTATTTTATAATTCCGTATTCATTAATTTCAATATATGATTGATTTAACAGTTCACAAATTCTGGAAATATTTTTTTTACTTAAACATGAATATTATTATCTGATTCATAAATTTTTTCCAGAATAACAATAATTAAATTTATTATTATTATATTGAATTAAATATTAATAATTAAATAAATTCATTTCTTACAAAATAAATTTGACAAAATATATTCATTTATTTAGGAATTTTACATTTTTAAAAGATATAAAACATATTGACTTAATATTTTTTATTAAAATCATTTTTTTAGTATTTCCCTATATTTATAATTTAATGTGAAATTGTTAGATAAAAAACATCCTCCATCCAATACCATCTTTTCTACCACCAACATCTCTACCATCTTCTATTGTTCAACTCAATACCACCATTTCTCAAATTAGCTACTACCACAAATTTATCCAACCACCACCTTCTACTAGTACCACCACTATTTTTTTCCACTATAACTATAACCACTGCTACTTTTACCCATGCTACTTCCAACATATACCATTCTACAAGACCTCTTCATTTTCTACTACTCTAACAATATGGAACTAACATTCCATTATCATATTGCTCCCCCTTCAATATATCCTCCATGAATCGACTACCAAATACCACTGAAAACCCCTCAACCATCAAGATCCCCTAAATCCTGAACTACGATTTGAGAATACCAGACTTTGCACCATAAGAAACACCAATGTATAGATAAGAAAAATCCATCGTAATAATATTGAACCATGGATGTTGATGAAAATTCTACTAATGAACTGAAATAGAAGATTCTAACCACTCTTTATGGATTGAAGAGATCCAATGTTTCTTCTTACAGATGAATCTGAGATGAGCCTCAATGAGGAAGAGCCCAATATTTACCACACCCACCATGGAAGATATATTTTTATTCCATGAAAATTAAATGGATTTTGATACAATAAGGATTTTGAACTCTTCCATGTGTTGTTATGACATCCAACCAATCAAAAAATGGGAAATTCAACTGATATAGGATACTCATGGATTTGGATGCACATGATGACTACTAATGATTAAATAAATCGAAGGGAATATCGGTTATGAATAAGTTGAAGGTAGAGGTTAGATAATTTGGATTATGATATTTGGATCATATATTTATCATTATGATTATTCTTTATAGGTTGTCATATACAATCTTGTTTTTAATGAGAACCTTGTATAACCACATTTCTACGATTGTGAAATTTTTGGTAAAAGAAAATAATGTGCTCAAATAAATAACTCTTAAAACATAATTAAAATTAATTTTTAAATTTAGTAAGTACCAATTACCCCTTTTCATGAGTATTTATCTTTCTTAAATGTTTGTATTAAAATAAAATGTTATAAACCAATTTATATAAGTAGAGTTATACACTAGTGTTGGGTGTTTCCTAAAGATTATATTACACAAATGTAAAAAAATCATAATGTTCATATTGAGAAAGTTGATGTTTATGTTCAAGTGTATTACAAATATATAATTATGTAACATTAATATTTTTTTGAGAATATACTAATCTGGTGACTAGTCTATTTTTCTTCAATCATTTAGAGTTAAAAAATGGTGAAATTTAAATGATGACCCCCTTAGTAATATGCAACCAAAATTTGGTTGAATATGAGTCAAGATGAATTTTTTGGAACATTATATAATTAACAAATGAATTATTTTTCATTATCCCTATATCGGATGCACATGGATTTTTTCATTCTACTTGAAGAGTTTGGATCATGTCATATGAAGTGTGTGGTGTGCTAATAATATTTCTTTGGGGGGGCTTATTTTTATGCTAATTTGAATCACATTTGTGGTGAAAAATATTTTGTCACACTAATTGATTTTAAATATAGATCATCACACATCAAATAATTCACACATGATCAACTATCATAAAAATAATATTTTTCATCATTAACTAAAGTATAGAGGAGGGGAAGATAACTCTGGTGAGGTAGAACAAGATCTGGAGATGGAACTCAGGAAAGAGATAATCTCTACAAATGTTATGATTCTTCTCTTTCCTCTACTTTTTTATATTTCTTTCCTAAAAAGAATATTTAGGTTTCAAAAGAGAAAGATCCTGAAATGTACTAAAATATTAATAATAAATTTTTCAATTATATTCTACAGTTACATTAGAAAATATTAATCTATTCTTAGAGATCTCATTTCCTCTCATAAATAGAAATCATTTTTCACTACTCAATTAAATTAAATGTGAATAATATGATCATATTTTTATATTTTAACTAAAGAGATGAAAAATGGAAATGTTTAATCGTATCTTATCTATTATGAGCACCCCAATTCATGAGTAATGACTGAATGATCATTTATATATAAAAAATCAAATAGTTGTGTGGAAAATAATTGGGATATATTAGTGGACCATAACCTTTACATTGATCAATTATTCAATTGTGGTAAACTGTAATATGGATAGAAAATTTCTTAATCAGTTCATAATTATTTGTTATACATAATCTAAATCAATGTGGGTTTATATTCTCTATATGTGTTCCCCAAGGGAAATATACACACTACAAAAACATTCTCATGCACTTCACTACATCATTTCCTACTCCCTTTCATGTTTTTGTTTTATTTTTGTTTTGGCACTCACTCATCATTATCATTCCAAATGTCATTGACACGTATAATCACAACCATTCAAGTTATAGGTATTTTTAGGATTTTATATAAAAAATAATTTTTCACTCACATATCAATGAACACAATAGATATCTTTTATTTTCAATGAAATTTGTTTTCACAATATTATGATTTTATTATAAAATATAACTAAAGAAAATGTCTTTTCCTTATTTTCAATGAAATGATATAGAAATCATTTTGAAGGTATTTTTCACTTTGAAAACATCATTTAGTTATTCCTCTATTTCACGAAGAATTGGATCTTTATATACCATTATATTATTTATTTGTATTTTGTATGCCAATTTTGTTGAATATATTTTCATAACACCAATTATTTTCCCTTGATAAAACAAATTATAAATGAATGAAATATTTTGTTAATAGAATAAGGGTGAAAATGAATGATTCATTGTGTTATAATCATGTAATTTACATGGAAATTATATATGATGAATGTTTATCATGATATAGCTCAATATGATGGGTTATCCTGATATAGATTATATATTGGGTGAGCTTGATATATCTCTCCAATTAATTTGGTTAATGTTCCTTATCATTAAAATAAATGAAATTTTATTAATCAGGTATGTTTTTTATATGGAATTAAATTTGATCTATTTATTTCTAATATATTTGAACATGAGTGATAAAGATAATGTTACAATATACAAATATTTTTTCCTATGCATACGATGACTTTTAATAGTTCTATTGATCAATACTGACATCATATGACTCATGATTATTGATTCTTATGATCCTTTACTATATTAAATTTTTATTCCTTGATATATAAATATCTCATTCTTGATGGGTATTAATTATCATATGTAATTCTCAAGTAGTTTTAATATTTTAACATACCCTTATTCTCGTATTATTTTCCATAATGATGTTAAATTCTTAATGCCTAGGATTAACTATGTTTTTCATTTTAAAATAACTACTTTAATGAATAAAATTTACAAAGGTTATAAAAAATTATTTCTAATAATATATTTCTATAATGTTTTCATGTGATTGTTGAGGGATACATAACGAGGAATATGAAAAGCTGGGTTAATTGGGGAACTGATCACTGAAAGAAAAGGGTATTGTTATATATTAGTTTTTTCTTATAATTCTCAAAAACTATAAATTGAGAAGTTCAAGTGATCTAATTTTTCAAATTTTGTTGTATATTTTAAATAGAAACAATTGGGTCCTGTCTATTATTATCTTATTAAGAAATGTAATGAGCATATTTTTAGCACTAAATATACGAGTGTAGAATAAGGGAAACTATATTTAGTAGAAAAAACATGGTAACATGATAATATGTAGGGAAAAATTACCCATATTTTTCTAGGGTTGAAAAAGATCAAATTATTTATTGGCGGTATAAGACCTGATATTGTGATATATAAATTTATTTTGACATGCCTCCTTTTTTAATCATAGTAGTATAACAGTATTACATAATTACATTCATTGTAACATTTATGACTATTAAAATTAAATATAAAGTAAAAATATTAACTCTATAAAATTTAAATTACATCAATGTGAAAATAACCCAAATTAAATAATAATAAAAACATCATATTTTGAAATATCTCAACCCAAAAACATTATCATGGATGAGAGAAAATCTATAATCATGAAACAGAAAACTATTAATGTAATAAAAATATTTAAAATAAAAATATAAATCTTATAGTGGAATTTTATTGAATCCTAAATGAATTAAATAAAGGTTTTTATTGAAATTTTTAGGAATTAATGGCTATTGTTCATGAGAGAAGTAATTATTGAAAAAATATCATTAAATAGTAGTATTATCTTTAGAATATTAACAAGATCATTACAATATTAAAATAACTATAGTAAGTTCTCTTCTAGGTTTCATGGGGACAAAAAAACAATATTATTAGGTTAGATTAGATGCTAAATAAGGATAACCATGTCATGGAAGATGTCTTATAATTTCAAGTATTTATGGATATGAAAGGAATAATCAAAACAAAATATGTCACAAAACAATTAATTTCATCCATTTATATAACTACTGAAATACAAATAATCATATTTATAGTAACAAATTCTTCTATAGTTATGGAATGAAAAATATCTGGCATAATGATCTCACAAATATAGCTTTTTTCCAATGCATAATACATAAATGATACTTAAGATTCCAAATTTATAAACTGATTTATCTTTTGAGACCTATCAAAAAATCATGGGGTTATATAGTTGTTCTACCCACCCATCACTGAATAAGTCCTATGAATCAATTTATGAAATGTATAAATAAATATTACAAGATGAATATTACTTAATAAATATTAATTATATATAATAAAATAATAAGTTTACATATTGAATATAATTCCCCATTTAATAAATAAAATTACATTATTGGTAAACAGGCCCTATTTTTTATATTGTTCACAATATATAGAGTAATGGATATATGATTATAATAATATAAAACAAACATCCCTGTGATTAAAAAAATATATTAATTAAAAAATTATAATAAATGGATGAATAATGATAAAGTAAATATTTTGGAAATAAATTTATTCCAATACATTTGTTTATCATAAAAAATTATATGAAATATTTAAATCATAACCCCCATGAGTGTAAAAATTTATATGAATTTAGACATAATAGTTGTACACTAAATCCTAATATATCTGGTATTTATTTTGAATTTTAATAAATCCCAAAAAAATAAGTGGAATCAATGTCACCTTAATACACCATGAAAATCTTAAGAGGAATATTGATAATGAATAATGAAAATAATGGTATGAAAATTCATAGTAGAAGAGAATATTAAAAATGATCATAACTTAATGAATGCTATTTGAGTTAATAATTCCCTCACATCAAGTCCCATTTCATTTTTATGCACATATACCTACCCAAATGGTCAAGATAATTTCATAAAGTACATAAATAAAAACTATTTTATGTCTACTAAATTTTTATGGAATATTTATTACCACATTTCATTTATTTATCACATAGTTTTTTACTCCCATTAATCACTTGGGAATGTTAGGTCATTTTTTATAAAACGTCTTCAGTATGTTTTCCATAGTAAAATAAGTTATAAAAAAGTTTGATAAATAAAATAATTATAGAAATATTTTGTTTTTATCATTCCTTTCACACATGTGTTTTATTTTTATATAAATTATTATGAATGATTACAATTATGGAAGGTTTCTCAAAATTCTGAAATTAGGTTTTTAAAATTTCTATCATCAATTACTATTAACATCACAAATATAATGACCTATTTATATTACTATAATCTTACTTATATCATAAATAATATATTTATTCATTAAATACATTTAAAACCATCCATGTATAGTGACGATGAATAATATATTATGTTATTCATTGAAGAGGCAGTCCACACATAACCCAAGCAATTATTTCGTTATTTTCGAGTATGTATGGGGAAGGAAGATAATGGTTATCCCATTGACATAATAAAAATTGAGTAAATTATTTATACAAATATATTTTTATTGACATGGGTATGATAGATTTAATGGTGGTAGCAGAAGAAAAAATAAATGAAAATATTAATTAAAATCCATCTACATACTTCTTAATGGGGTCTCATTACTAAATTGTTTAGGACTTCAAATAGTGTTCTTTTTATGATATAAGAATCAATAATATTTGTTATAAGGGTTTTGGGGAGTCATTTTAGTATAGTTATTTTTGACCTAGATTCTTAAGTTGACTGGAGATATAATGTGGTGGAGGGGTACTATTATAACATAGATTTGACACAGTTTCATAAATAATCGTAACATTAAAATAAGATAAATACATTTCTTATGGTCAAGTCCAACCAATGAAAACAAAATTAAAATATATTATATTATACTTATTTCAAAATATAGTCATTAAATTAAATTAAAGGTATTATTTTGAGTCTTTTGAGACCTCAACAATTATTTTAACCCCCTATTTAACAATTTTAAGCCTTATTACTGTGGAGAGAATTTTCCTCTGCTAAATTATTTTTATAAATGAATATAAAATTGAACTCATATAAAAAATTATAAATTTTGATGCAAAATATGAAATCCATATTGTTGTATTTGATATCTAAAATTAATAAAAAAATAACATAAATATACGTAATAAAACATTATTTTCACAAAATCATTTTTTTAGAAAAATACCGAAAATTTTACATAATAGAATTTAATTATTTTGAACAAAAAAATTATTTCCATTGGTTGAAATTTAAAATCTAAAATTTAGAAATATAACTTGTACTTGTATTTATGAATAAAAGGACATGTAATGGTGAGGTAATACAATACACATTGTGTAATATTTTAAGTGAAGTTGCGTTTATCTATTATATAACATTCTTGTGGGTTAGAGAGGAAAGCCTAATAGAGGTGTGAATTGATTTCCTATTATAATTTCTGATTTAAAACATTATATAAAAAATCCCCCAAATTATATAACAAGCTATACTGTATAGAATTTTTAATACATTAAAGGTTTAGTTAGATTCTCAAAATATTGATTAGTTTGCTGTTAAGTCAATTAGACGATTATATTAGCTTTTGAAACTAACATACTGATTTACATTAGTTACCAACACTTTCTATTTTATCTATTAGAGAAACATTAAAACATGTTTTCATTTAAAGAACTTAGCAGTGGAATATTCAAAAAATAATTAACAAAGGAAAAATGCACAGTAGTTTTAAGACAAGAGGTTCAGCCTCAAGCAGAGACTTAGTTCTCTCAAATAGTTTATATAAACTATGATCCACACCCTAGATCGAGGTTTTACAGTAGTAATCAGACTGTTCAGGTCCTAAGACCTCTACCACAATTCTATGTGGGTAAACAACAACAGCATCACTCAGGCTGTCCAAGTCATACTTGACCTATTCTACGATTCACAGTGGGATACAATAAGGTATGAAAAGTTTGGTGTGGGGATCTAATATCCTCCAGTTCAGCCCAAGAGTCAGTGTGTGTGTAAATATACAAATGCACACACAATGCTCAAAATGTAAAAAAAATATATACTACATAGTAAATATATGGATAATGAGTTTAGAACGCTCTGAGTGATTGAATATGAGCTCTGGACTCATTTGGATGTTGTAGATAATATTTGAGTCCTTTCTGGTGATGATGACACAGAATAGAGTGTCGTTGTTCTTCCCAGCTATAGTTATTCAGCCTTGTGTATATGATGTTCAGTAAGGTGTAGAAACTCAGATTCACTGTTTGTTCCAGGTGAATGATCATCCTGAAGCTCTCTGGTTTTAACAGCTGTTCTTAAATTTTTATTTTGTTTCGTGGGCCATCACTGACACGTATGCTCTAATTCCTCTTGTGAGTCTCTATCTGTGTATATTCGTATATGTACTTCACTGCATATCGATCTTCCTTTTTATTCCTTAAGATCATGTAAAAGAGATGATTACTTTTTGACAAGTAAGAGGTATGATTTCCTGACATCAAAAAACCAACATTAATTAATAGATGGTGAATTAAACTAAGAAAATATTACCATTGTAATTAAATATGAGTTAAAAAAATTTCTAACAGTTTTCATGACTATCGGCGAGTCATGAGATCGGTAGGTCATTTGAATTTGCATCATTACCAGTACGTCATGTGATCTTCATCAGCTTTGGTAGGTCATGTGATCATCATCAGCTTCGGTAGGTCATTTGATCAGCATTAGTTTCAGTTGGTCATTTGATCATCATCGGTTTTGGTAGGTCATGTGATCAGCATCATTTTCGTTTGGTCATTTGATCAGCATCGACTTTGGTAGGTCATTTGATCAGCATCGGTTTCGGTAGGACATTTAATCAGCATCGGTGTTGTTAGGTTATGTGATCATCACCAGCTTTGGAAGTTCATTTGATCGTGCATCAGTATCACTAGGTCATTTAATCAGCATCGGTTTTGATAGGTCATTTTATTAGCATCGGTTTCGGTAGGTCATTTGAATGTGCATCGGTATCGTTAGGTCATGTGATCAGCATTAGTGAGATAGTCGTATCGTGGGTGTGACCGTTGTCCTCGGTTTGACATATCGGTGACTAGTCCATCATTTCGTCACATCAGTGTCTCTTTCCTTTAACTATATGTGACTCAAGGATATAACTATCGATGAGTCAAAAACATAAAATTCTCACAAAGTGTCTGTTTAATCCAGAATACTTCCAGATAAATAGTAAACCATGAATACTCATATATAAACATATGTATGCATGATTAAACATATAAAAACACATTTAGAACAGATTGAATAATTGACTAAATTGACATATAAACAATAACCTCAATGATTTTTGATTATTAAAAGAACTATCTCATAGAGGTTTCAATAATCTCCCCTATTTTGATAATCACAAATATATGGCATAAATGAATAGGGAAGATGATATAACATTCAGTATGCTCCCCTATGTAAAAAAGAATATACATCTAAATGTAAACATGTCATCAGAGCAGGGTATCACATCATCAACAAAGATAGAGCATATCAACAAATCATTAGAGTTAGCAAAAAAGTACATCAGAGCTAAGAATAAATCAGAGCTACATTCCTATTAAACTTATATAATCTTTATCATGGATTTAGAGCATAAATCTTATTTAGAGCTTATATATAGGTCTCCCCTTTAGATAAATCGTGTACTTATATATATTGTGCTCCCCTTAGATATATATTTATAATTTTCTCCCCCATTGGGATTATCAAAAAAGAAAAAATAGAAAGAAAAGTGGGAGAAATAAAAGGTTTCATTGAAATAACATATGAAAAAAAATATAAGGAAAATACACTCTATCAAAAATGATAGACATGGGTATTTATGGTGGTGAAGAGGTACTTTCCCTTTTGCATAGGGAGGAATGGATGGGTCAGAAGGTGGTTTGGTGGAAGGTTGTTCTTTCCAGATGGAGAGGGGAGGTAAGACAACTCTTGTTAGAAGTAGACTGGGTGCTAAGGTTACTTGCAAGTGAACAGAAGATTCTCTTGAAGGTTGCTGCTGAATGACTGGATGAATATTGGATAAGGCTTGTGAAACTTAAATCTGACCAGGAGCAATACTGGATGGACTGAGAGGCTCAATATTATGAAGAACAATTGGATTTTATTGCACATGAAGATATGGTTTGAGAAGATTGATAAAATTATTAATTACTTCACCACAATATTTCATGGCCTTCTCAAAATCATCTTTGTTCTGCCTGAATCTCTCTAGAGTGGGTGTAAAATCCTTCAACTATTGGACGTGAGCCTTAATGGCTTGAGTGACTTGAGTTAGATTCAAATTCTCACCTAGGACTTTATACTGGTGGTTCAACCCATGCTTGGTATAAATTTTAGAAAAATAGTGATCCACTTTTTCTTTGATCTCTTTCTGAGCATTAGTAGCATCAGCTAAATACAGCTTCACAATATTTTGAATATGGTCACTATCTTCATTCATCTTTTTCAAATAATCCAAGTCCAGAATATATCCAATGGCTGCTAACTCTTCTTTTATAACATTTTTTTTGGCATTAATATCATGTCCAGTTTTCTTGGTCACTTTGGAGGTGCTAGCCTGAGGAAAAATTTGAGTTATTTTATCCTCTAATCTTCTTAAATCAGATTTCTTCAAGTGCTCTATCAAGTTTCTCAAAACATCCATCATACCGGTGATGGTTGATCTGTTTCCTCCTAATAGAGATACTAAGTCACTGCTCAAATCCTTGAGCACTTGATTCAGAGAGGAAATGTGCCTTCCAATTATTTCACCAGTATTTCACTGGTCTGGTTTATAAATATTTACCACTCTTTGAGTTATATCATCCATAGCAGCCTCAGATAGATTCACCAGAGTAAGAGCAAGAGCATTAGATAATTTCTCTATCGTTGTTTCTCTGACTGCATTGATTAACTAATCTTTAAACTTGTCAAAATCAGATTGAGAAATAGAAGTAATAGGTCTTTCTACAGTCACTTGCATTTCCTCAGCAACTGGTCCAGTCTCAACTGGATTACTTACTCTTGAGATATTCACTTCTTCTTCCTATGCCTCTAAATAATCCAAACCTAGAATAGAAAAACCTGGGTGGTCTACCCATTCAGCTGTACATGATGTATATCTAGGCTTTTCATAATCAACTTTACCAGAATTTGCAAGAGAGTCTTCCCCATCTACATCAATCATAGTCGGCACTGTCCTTTCAGCCTTAAGAAAAGGTTCTTGCTCAACTAAATGTGGTTGTGGATCAGGATGAATCATATCATGAACATCCACTGGTGGAATAATTTCATCATCATAATCATCATCTTCATTACCATTTCCATTATTGTTAACCGATGTCTCATCGGTACTATCATTATTGCTGGATTCAGACTGGTCAGAATTTGATACTTCATTGTCAACTTCGTCTTCATAACCTTGAAGGGGTTCCAACTCAATTAAATTATGGAGTGGAATTTCTATTCCAAATACCATTATTTTTTTAGGACTTACTGTATAGGGTCACTCCTGTCATCAAGAGGTGACTCAGGTTTCTTTTCAGAATCGACATCATCATCAGCTTAAGCTTCCTCTGTTTCATTCCTACTAGACTCTCCAGTGTCCTTAGGAACTTCTGTCTCTTCTTCCTCATCATAATAAACAACTTCCAAATCACTTTTCAAAATAATATCTCTCATCCCATTTGGTCTCTTAGAGTGGTCAGGAGGATTATACGATTCATATAGCCTTTCTTCATCAACAACCCATGTCTTCTTCGATGGATTCCAATTAATTTTCATTCTTTTGGAGATATCCTTGCTAGTACAGAAACCACTACTGGACTAGATACACTCATCTACATCTTCCACGCATCCCAAAAACATTATCATGGTAGAGACTTGCTTAGAATAGAATAAGGTTGTGTTCTTCTTGGATGGTTGTACCATCTCAGCAATATGAATAGTAAAGTATCTACACAAGTTGATCTTATCATCATTTAGAAATAAAAATAAGAAGAAAACATCTTGATACTTTAAAGAAGAAAAATCACCCTTTCTTGGACATATTTTGGGCTGAATAAACTTAAAAAAGATTCTACTTTCTCTATCTAACTCAACAGATGTTATTCTTATAGATTCATATTTTTTAGTCTACATCCCTAGACCATACTCATGTAAAAAACATTCAGTGTTAGGATGAATATTACCAGTGTAATCCTCATATCTTCCTTTATGAGTTACCCCCAAACACTCAGCCCATTGTTTCGATGAAAAAGTTATCTTTTTTCCTTTCATCACTGAAGATAATTTTGAAACTTCTACCACATCCAATGAAATACTAAAATTCAAATAAAACTCATGCACTAGTGTTGGGTAGTAGACTCGGTTATTATTATAGAACCAGTATTTCCATCCTTTCATCTCCAACACTTTTAAAAGGATAGACTTACTGGATAACACACATTTGGAACTTCCTTTTTTTTGGTGACCACCTGAGTCTCAAATTTTGGGTTCACAGACGTTTGAGTCATGCTTCTCAATTCTCCTCGAGCATGTTTCAAAGGTGAGGAGCTCTCAAATTCCTTGCCTTATTGCTTTTGATTTTCTATTTGGTGGTTCGAGAGGTTTGGGATGTTTGATGTTCGGGATTCAGAGGATGTGGAGTTCGGTGGGAGATGGAAGATCAACAGTTCTTAGGAATAGAAACAGTCATGGGTCATTAATTTTATCATTTAGTGCTACAATATTAAATATAATATTTATTAAGTAAAACCCCGTCATTTTGAGAAACACTAACGGTTTCATATACTGTATAACTCAATCGGTAGCAGAGATTGGCTCACTGATCGGTTTCACTGATCGGTTTCACCGATCGGTTTCACTAATCGGTTTGACTGATCTATTTCACTGATCAGTTTCACTGATTGGTTTCACTAATCGAGTTCAATGATCGGTTTCACTGATTAGTTTCACTGATAATTTTCACATCTCGGTTTCACTGATTGGTTTCACTGATAGGTTTCACTGATCGGTTTCACTGATCGATCATTCCTAACCCTTGTTTAATAAAATCTAACCTTTCAGAGCTTAATGGCTTGGTGAAAATATCATCCAAATAATGTTCAGAGTCAATAAATTATAGAGATATATCACCCTTTTAATAATGATCTCTCAAAAAGTGATGGCTTACATCAATGTGCTTAGTCCTAGAGTGAGACAGAGGATTCTTAGAGATGTTAATTGCACTATTTTTTTCACAATTTATAGACACATGTTTAAATTGATGTCCACAGTCCAATAAAATGTGTTTCATCCACATAATCTATGCACATCAGCTACCTGTAGTAATGTATTCAACTTTATCAGTAGACAATACAACATTGTTCTATTTCTTACTCCACCAAGATACCATGGTCTTTCCCAAAAGATGACAAGTTCCAGATGTTCTCTTCCTATCTAACTTGAAACCAGCAAATCCATCATCTGAATAACTTATTAAGTCAAAAGGTTGTCCTTTTGGATAGAACAATACTAAATTGGGTGTATGTTTAAGATATTTGAAAAAACTTTTAACAACAAGCAAATGATATTCTTTAGGATTAGCCTAAAATATTGCACACATTAATACACTAATCAATATGTCTTTTTGACTAGTAGTAACGTAAAGTTTGCTTCCAATCATACCTCTATAATTGGTTTGATCAACTGGTTTCCCAGTATCATCATCATCCAACTTATAGGTGGTACACATAGGTGTATCACATCCCTTATTACTATCCAAACCAAAACGTTTTAAAAGAACATTTGTATATTTATGTTGATTTAAAATAATACCATTTTTTTTTAAAAATTTGGAAATCCAAGAAAAAACTTGTGTTCTCCCATTATACTCATTTCAAATTCATCTTTCATAATCTTCGAAAAATCCTAACATAAAGAATTTTTAGAAGATCCTAAAATAATATCATCAATATAGATTTGTAAAATCAAAATATTATTAGATATTCTTTTAATAAAAAGAGTGGGATCTGTAATTCCTTTAGTAAAACCTTTAGAAATAAGAAAATTTGTAAGCCTATCATACTAAGATCTTGTAGCCTGTTTTAAACCATATAAAGCTTTGGAATGTTTAAAAACATGATTTTGAAAATGGGGGTTTTTAAATCCAGGTTATTGTTCAACACAAACATCTTCAATTACAAAACCATTTAGAAATGCACTTTTGACATCCATTTGATATAACATTAAATTCACATGAGATGCATAAGAAAGTTAGATCTTAATGGCTTCTAATATAGCTACAAGTGCAAAGGTTTCGTCATAGTCTATTCCTTCATCTTGATTGTAACCTTGTTCAACTAATCTAGAATTGTTTCTAATGATGTTCCCAGATTCATCAAATTTAATCCAGAACAACCATTTAGTTCCTATGTTCAAAGTTTCCTTTAGTCTCTCTACTAATTTCTAGACATTGTTTCTTTCATATTGATTTTTCTCTTCTTGCATATCCATTACCCAAAATTCATCATTGATTGCATCATTAATATTTTTAGGTTCTAGCTGTCAAAGAGAGGCATGATGTTTAATCTGATTTCTCAGAGAAGCTCTAGTTTGTGTTCCTCTATCTAGGTTACCTATAACTGCATATAAAAAATGATTCTTTAGAATCCTAGTTGATCAAGTAAAGGTAGGACTAGAAATTTCAAGTTCTTCAATAGGTTAAAGTTCAAGAGAAGCAGGTTCTAGGGTATTTCTAGAGATAGTTGTCTTTACAACAGATCCACTATCTTTATCGTTAGGAATTATATTAGACAATTTGTATTGATAGCTTCAGCCCAAAAATAAATAGTTAAATTATATTCATTTATCATTGTTCTTGCAATTTTCTAAAGGGTTCTATTTCTTATTTCTACTACACCATTCGGTTGAGGTGTCCTAGGGGCAGAAAAGTTGTTATTATAGAAATTATGTGAGCAGTAAGATTCAAACTCATGATTTCCAAACTCATGACCATGATCACTTCTCATGGTTTTAATCTTATGTCCTCTCTGGTTTTCTATAGACTTGGAGTATTTAATAAATTAAGAGCAAGATTCACTTTGTTGGGAAAAAAAGTATACCCATGTATATATATAAAAGTAATCTAATAGATCATAAACATAATGCTTCCCATTTAAACTATAAACTCTAAAAGGTCCAAACATGTCCATGTGAACCAACTCGAGAGGTTGATAAGTTGAATATTCTTTCATTTATTTATAAGAAACATTATTTTTCTTTCCCTTTTGACAGGAATTACAAACATTATCAACTGGGATTTCATGTTTAAGTAGGTCTCTAACTATGTTCTTCCAATTCATTTTTCTATGTTAATGTATATTATAGTGTCCTGATCCTCTGTTCCAAATCCAAGATTCATTATGAAATGCATTTAAACATGTAATATTCTGCTTAGATAAAGAATTCAAATCTACAGTATATACATTTTCATTTCTTATGGCAGAAAATACTAAAACATTTCTATAATTAAAAACATTACAAGAATCATTTTCATGTTTAACATTAAAACCATCGTCACATAACTGAGAAATACTTAAAAATTAATATTTAAATCCATCTACAAAAAAAATTAGATATTAAAATTGAATCAGTGTAACCAATTTGGCCTAGGTTAATGATTTTCCCTTTAGAGTTATCACCAAAGGTGACATATCCTCCATCAACCTTGATTAAGATTTTGAACAATGAAAAGTCTCATTTCATGTGTCTTTAACATCCACTGTCCAAATACCATGTATTTCTACAGGATCTTTTTAAGAATGTTTCCTTAGAAGTGTTTGTCATGAAACACATGCTAGCTTTTTGAGATTTTTCATCCTAAGTAGAATCAGAATCACTTGAACAGTCTTTTGATGCACTCCAAGTTGCTTTCATAGATTTTTGGTATTTGTTGTACTTATAGTCATATTTCTACTAGAACATTAATTTTGGAAAATCATCTTTGAAATTCCCTTTCCTTTTGAATTCGTAGTAGACTATGTCATCCCTCTTATGAGAACTTTTCCAATATTTCTTCCAATGAACTTTGTTTTCATACATTCCCTTATAAATTGATTTTATGAAAAACTTTTTCGTCATATAAAATTTCTTAAATTTTTTTGGCTATTTTAGCCATCTCAGCATCTTTTTCTAATGCACTTACTTCTAAGATTGAGCTATGAATTTCACATTTAATTTTCTCTTTGTCTTTAATTTTTGAAGTAGAAGTCTTGTAAGCTACAGACTTCTTCTTCGGTTCATCATCTTCTTCCTTTTTTACATTCAGTTCTTCCTCATACATAATTAACATAACAATGAGTCTCTTGATAGGTAAATCACAAATGTCACAAGATTCTCTAATTGAAATTTATGTTCCTCTACATCATTCTGGAAGGCATGTGAGTAATCTCATAATTTTCTCCTTTACTGGACCAACTTTTCCCAGTGAGCTAACTGTATTTACAATTTCGTTGACCCTGAGATACATGTCGAAATATTTTCATCAGGCTAAATTTTAAAATTATCATACTTAATAGTGTAGGTATTCAATCTCATTTCCCTAACATTAGTTGTTCCCTCGTGGAAAATAGCTAAAGTATCCCAAATTTCAGAAGTAGTTTTAAAAGTAGATATCCAGTTAAATTCTTCATATCCTAAAGTAAAATATAGGGTATTCATTTCTTTAAAATTATTATTTTATGTATCATCAGTAGGTTCATCCCATGTAGTTTTAAGATTTTATGGAATCTTATACTGAGTCTCTATGGAATTCCAAATATCAAAACCCATGCACTATAAATGAATTATCATTTTAATCATCCACTGAGCATAATTGACACCATTGAAAAAAGGTGCTCTATTGGTAGAAACACCTTCTAATATGTTATCCATAATAACTAAGTATTAACAGGATATATAAGGGTATAAAAATCTATAATTAATAGAAATTTTAGGATCTTTATGATACAACTAAAATAACAGTTGAAAACAAAGTAGATTTGAAAACTTTTATTCCCTCTAATACCAAATGTTGGTCAGAGAGGATAACACAAGTGGGGTGTACATTGAGTTCCTATTAAAATTTATACTTTAAAACATTTTATAAAAAATCCCCCAAATTAAATATCAAGCTAAACTGTAGTGAATTTTAAATAAAGTAATGGTTCAGTTATATTTTCAAGATATTGATTAGTTCTCAGTTAACTCAATCAGAAGAATAAATTACATTTTTAATTTAACTTACTGATTTACATTAGTTATAAAAACTTCCTAGTTTAACAATCATAGAAATATAAAATCAGATTTATATTTAATGAAATTCATAGTGAAATAATCAAAATAGTTTTAACAAATGCAAAATGAACTTCAGTTTTAAAACAAGAGGTTCAGTCTCAAGATGACACATAGTCCTCTCAAATAGTGTATATAAACTATGATCCTACCCTGGATTGAGGTTTTACAATCGTAGTCAAACTATTAAGGTCCTTAGACCTCTACCACAATTCTACGTGGGTAAACAAAAACAACAACAACACTCAGGTTGTTTAGGTCACACTTGACCTATTCCACAATTCACAGTGGGATACAATAAAGTATAACAAGATTGCTATGAGGATTTATTATCCTCCAGTTCATCATAGGAGTTAGTGTGTGTATAAATAGTTTGATGCACACGCACTGCTCAAAATGTTAAACAAAGATATACTACAGAGGAAGTAAATGGATACTTAGTTTAGAATGCTCTGAGATATTGAAGATGAGCTCTAGACTCATTTGGATGTTACAGATAAAGTTCAAGTCCTTTCTGGTGATGATGACATAGAACAGAGTGTCGTTGTTCTTCCCAAATATAGTTATTTTGCACTGTGCATAAGATGTTCAGTAAGGTGCATCAATTCGGCTTCAGTGTTTATTCCAAGTGAATGATCTTCTTGAAGCTCTCTGGTTTTCACAGGTGTTCTTCAAGTTATTCTTTTGTTTAATGGACCTTCACACACACGTATACACTGATTCTTCTTGAGATTCTTTGTCTGTATATATTCATATATTTACTTCACTGTAGATCGATCTTCCTTCTTATTCTTTGAGATCCTGTAAAAGGAAAGATTACTTTTTTACAGGTATGAGGTACAGTTCACTGAAATCCAACAACCAACATTAATTAATAGCAGGTTCATTAAACTAAGAAAACATTACCGTTGTAATTAAATAACAGTTAATAAAAATTCATACAGTTTTCAGGACAATCCGTGAGTCATGATGTCAGTAGTTCATTTGAATTTTCATTAGTATTGGTAGTCCATGTGATTAGAATCAGCTTTGGTAGGTCATGTGATAAGCATTGGCTTTGGTAGGTCATTTTATCAGCATTAGTTTCAGTAGATCATTTGATCAGCATCGGTTTCGGTAGGTCATGTGATTAGCATCAACTTCGGTAGGTCATTTAATCTGCATTAGCTTTGGTAGGTCATTTGATCAGCATCAGCTTCTCTAGGTTATTTGATCATCATCAGTTTCTCTAGGTCATGTGATCAGCATCAGCTTTGGTAGGTCATTTTATCATGCATCGATATCGGTAGGTCATTTGATCAACATCGGTTTTGGTAGGTCATTTGATAATCATCGGTTTTGGTATGTCATTTTAATGTGCATTAGTATACGTAGGTCATGTGATCAGAATTTGGTGAGATATTTATATCATCAGTGGGACTTTTATCATCGGTTTGACATATCGGTGACTCGTCCATCAGTTTTTCACACCATTGTCTCATTCCTTTAACTATCGGTGACTCAAGAACATAACTAACGGTGATTCAAAACCATAAAATTTTCAAAAAGTGTGTGTTTAATCCATAATACATCCGGATCAATAGTGAACCTTGAATAATCATAGGCAAACATATTTAGACATGATTAAATATATAAAAACACATTTAGAATAGATTGTATATTTGACAAAATTAACTTATAAAAAAACAACAACGATTTGTGATTATTGAAATAACTATCTCATAGAGGGTTCAACAATTCATGATAATCACATTCATGGTGTCCTTATAAGTGAGTTTATACCAACTGATAAAGAGTTTTGTTCCCATACATAATGTTTCTTAGTTGATATAGGGTTTAGAGATGGCCTTATGGGATATGGATGAAGTGTGGCTTGTCCATATCAGACACTTACTAAGGATTGGAAACACATAGTCGAAAATGATGGTTCATGATGGTTCTCATGACCATTATTGAAGTTGGTCGATCTGGGATTTCATTAAAAATGTAAAACAATTTAATTACTTATACCTTTAAAACATAAATATATGTTTCTCTAGCAGTTTTATATAGTTTAAGTCCTCCCATATTTTGTGACATGTCTACTTGATGCTAGTCACAGTCTTTATGTTAATAGAGGCATGGATGGGGTGGAAAAAATGTCGTTACACTATCCTAGGAGTGACCCCTATTAGTTTGATCATGTGAAACAAATTAATTTCAATGTCAATAAATTATATTGAACTTTTTTCAAAAGAAAATTTTTCCTCATATAGATTATTTCCTCTTGGATAAGTGAACATCAAAAATATTAACAAGTATAAATTCAAAAAACAATCTAATTTGTCCACCCTTTCCAATTAACATGTAAATCATAAATATCATTCATACATTATGTTCTTAATTTCAATTCCACCATTTTGTAAATTTAATTAATTTTAACATTTTCTGTCATCTAATACATATTTATACTAACCATCCAAAATTTATATCTCTCATCACGAAAGTGTGAATTTCCAAAAAAAATATTTTTTAATTCTTAACTCTTTTAGGGGTCACTATATGATTTCTATTCTTCTTATTCTACAAATAATGAATCAAGTGATTTTGTGCCTTAATAATAAAATTTCAGTTATTTTTTGGGTCTTTGGGTTATTAGGTTATAATGTATAAATGTTAGAGGATTAGTGAGGAGACTAAGATCAAATATGTTGCAAAATGCATGATTTCTTGCTCAAATAAAAGAATGGAATCCACAATACCTCTACCATGTAGTAATTTAGCTCCAAAATCCTTATCGATTAATTTAAAAATATCACACATAAATCGAAGAAGAAATTTTTTATGTTTAATATATATCTTTAATTCACTAGTTTTATTAATTTATTTCTATTTATTACATTTTCAATAATTTTTATTAAAGATAGAAATCATTGATCTTCAATAAATTTTGGAATCTTCTTTTCCCTACTTTGATGGATTTCAACCACCCTTGTTTCCCATACTAAATGTTTATCCCTGTATCAAATATAAAAATATACTCTTCACAATATTTCTCAAAAATTACTTCAAACTCATTATTAGATGCTTTTAAAATCCCTATTTCAAATAGATCCTTAATTACAATGATGTTTGTTCAAAAATTGGATCCACTACACTTGAGTTCAACCATGAACATGAATTATATTATAGATATACATAATTTTGAATTTTGGGATCATAATTTGGATTCCTAACAAGATCATTCATGGATTAAACGGTCTAATAAGATTTGGTTGTTATTATAAGAAAATTCATGTGATTATTGTAAAATTTTGATTTTCATTCAAAAGAATAACTCATTTTTTTCAATAGAATTTCCAAAGTGCTTTATAGTTTTTTAATGAAATTCATAGTAAATTATAGTTGTATTATTATAGATTTTTTCTAAATAAATTGAGGGGATTTTTAAAAAAAAATTGAAAATGGTTTATAATCCTCTCAAGAAACTGAATTTAATATTGACTAGTGATCTATTGAATATGGAAAAAAATCCATGGTACATTAATGAATTTTTTAAACCATGAATTTGAATATAATATGATATAAATATTCATATAATATTGGTTCACAAGGTCATATCAGTTTCTCGCAATCCCTATAGGTTCAAAAAAAATTATTTCTTTTTATTTTGAGCTCATATGTTTCAAGAAACACAAAAATGAATAATAAATAAACAAAATTGTAATAGAAAAATAAAATAAAATAAAATTTCCAAAACAAAAACTATTTCCCACCACCAAACATGAATAATAATAAGTACTAAATTTATTCTAACAAAAATAAATATTTTATAATATTTCTAACAAAAAACATAAGAAAATTGTTTAATAAAGGTATCACATGCATATTTTATTTGCATATTTGCTGGTGGAATTCAAACTCCTTCACTGGTACCTATAAGAGACTACCAATATAATTGGTTAGCTTATATACATTGATAGTGAATACATTATACTCTCATTAATTAATTAATTTCATTGTAATAAATGGATACACATGATTTAGAATTAACAGATCATACTATAAGGAATGATGTTTTATTAGCATTAATCATGAGTTATAAAGCATTATTTTATCCCTTGGATAAAATCATTTTTATTGAATTATCTTACCATCCGCCACCGTTATTCATTCCTTGTAAATTCTAGAGCTCAAAAAATCATTTTTTAGGTATTGGGTCTAAATTTTTCTCTATATTTTTTCATTCTATAAATACATATTCTTCTCTTTGACTACCCAATAGTCCTTGATTTCTACTCAATATGAAAATAAAATATATTTCAATCAAATAAAAAATATGTTTTCATTATAATTTTTTATTTATAAGATGTTTTATAATCTCACAATGTGTATTCTAACCATTATCTCTAAACATTGTTACATATATTCCTAGTTTCTTTACGATTTTTTTATCTCTATATTTTAATCATCATCTTTTTTGTTAGTTTGTAGTTGGTATGGTGTTTATATCTTATGATTCAATAAATAATTATTCATTAAATATCCCATAGATAATTTGAAAAAAATTTCTCCTTGGTTCGTAATGATTTATCACATGAGTCCAAATTTGAAAATGGTATCAGTTCTTAAAATAGTGTAAACAATATTTGAATCATAAATCTTTGTGGATTTAGCTTCTACCTATTTAGAAAAATTTTCCATACCCATATAGATATTTTATTTTTAGAAGGAAATGGTAAAGGGTCTCATTATTGTTAGCACATGTGATTCCAAAATTTAACAACATTTTAGTGTTCTAGGGGGAATTTCAATTCTCTTGGGTATTTATCTATTGAATTTTAAATGATCACATTTGGTAAAAAATTCATTTTTATGTTAAAATAGTTTTGTATTGAATTTGAACAATTTTATAAAATTCTATGAATTTATTTGAGTTCCAACATTTTAAATACATGATAACATATAGAATAATTCTAAAATAGAGTGTATCTCACTCTTATAAAGATATAATGAAATTATTTGATCATTAAACATCATCAATATTTAAGCTTTATATTAAACATTATACCTTTAGTTATCTTTGATATCAAGTTTTTTTTCAGTTTAGATGAGATTGAGCTTGATATGTTAATAAAAAATACTACATTATCATTTCATGGAACTTATCATTCAATAGAATATTGATTCCCACATTGAATGGATATGTTTAATAGTTTTTATATTGATTTTCCACTTCAGGATTATGGGCTTGCCTACTTATGTGGTATTCCACATGATCCAATATATTGTCTTATCTTTTATCTATAAATATAACTCTTATATCAGAATCATTCATCACATATGTATTTGGTTTTATTATTCCATCATCATGAGGGACTTGAATGTTGAATGATCACATAAAATATAGAATATATTAAAAAATATATGATCTACATTTCTCCAAAGATTCATACCCCATGATTTTTCAAATAGGAACATCATGTTCGATATCATGTTTGCACACAACACAAAGATGAAATGATAATAAAAAATATTAAGACATTATAATAATTTTTTAAAATAAATTAAATCTATTTGATATATTATGATGCATGCAACATCAAGTCTACTCTCTTTTAATATATTATTATTTAAGAATGACCATTATAACCTAGACTTTATGTCAGAGGTTATGAATAGTACAGAATAAATTATGAAAATTACAATTTAAAAACTTTTATAAAATTAATTTACTGTTCATCAATTTATTATAAAAAAATAAGAACCATTTAAAAGAAAAAGAAATGTTTTCTGAAAGATGTATATCTACTAAAAGGTCAACTAGTCATTATGTGATCATGCAATATATAGAGAATTTTGAAAATGTTCTAAAATTTTAAATGAAAAATATAAAATTGTTTTTTAAATATACATGTAAAAATTAACATAGAGTGAATTTTTGATACTTTTCTGAAAGGATAAATTTCTTAGTTAATAGTGTAAAATACTGGTTTTTATTAAAGAACTGCACTTTCATTCCAATAATTTACAATATAAATTTTATTTTAATATTGGTTTAAAATAAAATTCAGATCTATTATTAATATATTAATAAAATAACATTCAATGGAATCAGTTTCATATTGAAATTTTATAGAAAAAAATTTCAAACATTAAAAACATTTTTTCTTTAAAAAAACTAATTTCTTTTCACCTTTACCCGATTAATTTAAAACTAAAATTATTTAATTATATGAACAAAATTTGTGAAAATACATAAAAAAACGTTAATATTAAAAAATTATATTTTCTGATAAGGTAAAATTAAATTTTTTACCATAAGTAATATTAAAAATAGTAAAAATTATTTACCATGTTTATGGATAAAATGGGTTTATTGGGAGGTTAAACAAAATGATAAGGATTAAATATGGCCAAAAACATCTACAAACCCCTTTTTTGTAATATTTTGACCTTATAACTTATAATTTTCATAATTAAACATTTTATTCATATTTTCATGTGAAAACATTTGGAACACGTTTTTATTTTCAAAAAAAATACAATTATGCCACATACCTCACTTATAAAAGGACACCCTATATAAACATTTATTCAAACTTAAAAAACATTTTTATATTAAATTACATAAAAAACCACATCCTTAATTATCTAATATTATCACATCCTCCTTAATTTTTCATAAATACAACCTAGGAAGGATTTTGGTGTAAGAAAATGCTGACTGGAGAAGATGTAACATCCCTAACCAAGCGTTTTATTTTTTTCTTCCTAAAACTAATTAAATTATTCTTAAAACATGATGATATAATAAGAAAGATATATTAAATATACATATATGTTTTTATTATATTTCATTGTCCTATATCCTTCTCATCTTCCATCAAATGGATAATGAAATAATCGATCATGTGTACGATGGAAATAGTGTCACAAACCGATGTATTTGTTTTTCATCCCCAAATTCCAAACATGGATATAAAAATGGATATAATAATATTATATGAATTTTGATATATTATTATAATTATGTTATTTTAAATTCTAACAATCCTTTTTATGTTCCATTCAGTTTCAAATATGATAATGTCACTCATGTGTATGGCGGACTACTGCCTCGTAAAGCGATGTAATTCATTTTTCACATATGCTTTGTATTGAAAGTAATAAAAATAAAATAATGAATATTTGTGATATAAATATATTATATTTTATATATAAATTAATATATCACCTACTTAATTACACTCTCACTCATTAATGTAATGATATCATCACTCATTTTATGTATGGCTTACCGTCTCTATGAAGCGATGTGATTCATTTTCTATGTCCAACATTAATAAAGGGTTCTAAAATGGTATCTACTAATTAATTATGTAATTTTTATAATAATAATTATTATATGTATGATATATATATGTTATGAATATGAACTATAACATTTATGATCAAATGTTCCTGATAAAACCATGAAATTAACACCCAAAATGAAGGAAATAATGAATAATATTAAAAATGGGGTGTAAAATTTTAAAATTATGTCATATATGAAATTAAAACTATGATTATGGTTCTTTTATAAATTAATAACATACATAAATTCATTATATAGAATTTAGGTAATCATACTAAGGAAATTGTAACTGATGTAATGGTTTCTCATCTACCTTGTACTTTTGTGATATATATACAATATTCACCATTTAGTCACATTTTGTTTTGAATATATTTCCCCTAATATATGTTATATATTGAATATATTTATATCAATTTTATTTAATTTATAATTTTATTGCATTTATTTAATATGGATTTTCATTCAAATTTCACCAATATGGTAATGGTTTAATTCGAAATCTCATCATTTTTTGATATTTTTTGCATTTACATATCCCTTGAACGGATTAATTGAAATTTATTTATATAAATAAATATGTTTCATTCACCAAATTATATCCATGTAATTTTTAATTTTATACTACAATTTTAATTCTCTTGTTTTACTTATAATGATTTATAAATTTTTTATGTAAATGCTAAAATATTTCTCAGTTCATTAAAAGACACTTTTTGAAGAAACCCCTTGTTTAAAAAAATGTTTTAAATTCTGTTTTTAGCCATTTAGAATTTATTTTTGGAAGTCATTTTTACAAATCTTAATATTTAAATTTTTTATAGAATCGTCATGTCATTCTTAAAAAAATCCCCATTTTTTTTTGAAAATGTGAAAGGAATCATTCCTTTAATGTGTACAGTAAGAACATAATTTTACACCATCATGAAAAATGAATATTTTAATTATTATTTTACATGTTTTAAAAGTTTATTTTCATTGGTAATTATTTTCAAAATGTTACGTTAACTTTTTTTTAATGATGTGATATCCAAAAAAACACCGGTTATTTTTCTCAAAAATGATTTTAAAGTTATTTAAATTGAATTTATTTTGAAAAACAACATAATAACACTATTTTAAATTGAGACTCTAAGGATATGTTGAATTCATACAATCCCAATTATTTATCTAGATGTTTTATTATCATCTTGACTAGAGAGATACAATTTTATTAACCTTCACCGTTTTCCACTGGATGGTATACATTTATGTTTTTGGATTCAGGTAAGTTTTAACATTTCATGTGTCATTTTTTCAATAAAATTTTTTATGTGGATTATGTTTCACCCATATAATATCAGTAATGAATTATAAATAGTAAGTGGCAGCGGTTCCCACTATATCCTCTTGATGAATCAATATGTCTCATGATACAAACTCGTTTTGGTTTCTAACAAGACATTCATCCTTCATTTAGATGTCTTGGAAGAAGGCCTCAAAGTTAAGAATTTAGATATCAATAATTATAAATTAAATAATTAAAACTGTGTTATTGACAATCCATGTGGTCATTTGATTAGTTAGAATATTTGTTATTACGTTTTCAATCTCATGTGATTAATTATATGAAATTATGTGATTATCATTTATTCCTTCTATATTATTGTATTGTTATTGATTATATGGAATGTATTTCAGTTATTTTCATTTCCATAATGATTGAATATTATTTATTCATATCTTCTATTATATTCTTACCCATTCTAAAAATTTGACCCCACGCATTTTTTATATTTCATTCCCTAGGATACTAAGAAATGATTATTGACAGATACACATGGATACACTATATAGAATAATGGAATATTTGAATTAAAATAATTTTTTGTTTTATGTTTTAAATTATAATCGCAATTACTTGTATGTATCTAGTTTACTAATAGCACTAAACTATTTTGAAATTTGGTATTCAATTGAATGTATCTAATAGAAATGTAATAAAGAATACACTAGCTCTAGGATACTGGCTACTGGGGTCGGGGTTACTATAATTTATATAGGAGGAATTTTGGTAGAAACCTTGGGAACTAGATTTTAGAAAATATAGATTATGGAACAGGACCCTATGATTCACTTTCGAGAGAAGTATATAATAATATCCTAATGGTTTTATAGGAAATAGATTATTTGGGTTTTCCTAGAGAATACATCTCTGTTTTGATACCACAAGTGGATATGGATCTGGCCCAGATGTTACTAGGGATAATAAATATAAAAATGGATTATCGGGATTGACTTGATTATCACATGGAGAATCAAAATGGTCCATACATCCCACCGAGTATGAATCTCTTTGAGGATAGTCTTTGGATAATTCTAATTCTATTATCCAACAAATTTTAAGAATTTTAAAATAATTGTATCCCCAAATAATCCAAGATAATTATTATGATATTAGCTGTGGACAATCTTTTCCATTAATGACAATTTTTTAACTATTTTTTCCATTATGAATTAGGATTCCCAATTTTATGTTCTAATATAGTGTATTACATCATTTAGAAATGACACCTTGTGGAAAAAATTGGATCTATATCAATATACATAATATAATGAGTTGTAATGATCTTTTATTTGATGATCTTAAATCAATTTTTTGAAGGTAACTATGCCCACAAGCATTATGATCACGCAAGGACATAGTATAATTTTATATAGAGATAAAAAAATAATTCTCTATGAATTATATCATCAATGGGAAGTTAAAGAATAAAAGGATGGTAGTGAAAATAATGGTTATAAGGAATAAGGGAAGGAATAGTTTAATTACATGTAATACTTGTGGAAGGAAAGAATTGGTAAATTCTTTAAATGAAAAGGAGTTTTCAAAATTTTTGGATAAAAAGACCCCATTCCTCATGACTATAGGAAAAAAATAGTCTTCCAATGTGAAATTATTCCATTGTAAGTAGAAGAGAAACTGCACAAATTAATTCCCCAAGTTTCAATGGAATATACCTCAAAATTTTCTAAGGGATCAATATCTAGATTATGATATTACTATAGATGATGTTGACTTTTTTTTTCTTGTGTTTTGATTCATGATTTCTGTTATATGATTATTATAACCAATTATATTATGGTTTTTAGAATTATGAAATGTTTTAGGATTGTATTGTTGTACTATTTCTGTAAGACATTGAAATCATGTGTTGTTTGGTACCCAAAAAAGTGATTTATTAAAATTAAAAATACTTTAAAACACATTATTATAGGATTTTATCCATTTATATTTCCCAAACGGTGAGATATTAAGGGGATTTTAAAAGGATAGTATGGGTGCCTGTGAAATTGGTTATATAGATTATGGTTGATGTTATCATTTCGAGATTTCAATAAATGTGTTCATTTATGGAATATATTCTATAACATGAAATTTTATTTTCAAATCATGCATGTTTTCATTACGGTTTTAGGGTTACCAATGTATTACCATATTTGGAATGTGACATTAAGATCAAGATTATATTTTTTGAGGAATATAATGTTGATTTCGTAATATTATTTCAACGAAATTAGAGATTGAATTTAGAGAGTCATATTTTTATGATCCATACTGTTAAATATATATTGAATTAATTAATATTGACATTGGGTGGTATTGGATAACATTTACTAAATATATTTTCTATAGGAAACTATTAAGAGATGTGAAGAATAACTGAGAATTTTAATGATATTTTAAATGTGTTTTGGGCATAAAATCCATTTTGGATATTCATTTCATAGAGTATGAGAATAATTGAATGTAAATTGAAGAACAGAAAAATGATTAAATTATTCTTGTTAAATAAAAATATGTAAAGAAAGTAGATTTCCATTCATTCTTAGACAATAAAACAATTTCAATACTATTGGTAAAAGGATCTTGAAACTAAAAATTTATTCTAATACCATCATTTATAATGAACTGAAACCCTTTATAGATTTGTGATTTGTGGTATTTAGAATTATAATGATCTCCCACTTACATATGATCCATTATCTTAAGAATCATTTATAATTAATTACTATTTTCTTCTATGTCTATATATTCACTTTGAACCTATGTTCTCCTACATGGAATCCTAGTTATGAAATTATTACACAAGTCACACCCTGACCTATCTTTTATCTTATTTTATAATTTTCATTGACATTTAAAATTTTGAAGTGGTCTGGGTTGAGTCCCGGATGAAACACTTTTCAGTTATATCAAAAAACGTGCATATTTGAGTTGACGTCGCTGGGTGCATGGGCGGAGCGCGTTTTGGAAACCCCGCATAGCTCATCCCAGGCTTCGCTAAAACCCTATTGTCTTCAAAAAAAATTAAAATGTTTAAACTTTATAATTTATTGCATTATATATAATTTTCATGGCCTCTAATAATTTTAATTATTATTATTAAAACGAAATGAATATTTCTATTATATATATTTTTATCAGCATGATTATTATTATTCCCATTACTGTTATTATTAATAACGATTTATTACCATTATAATTATTTTAATTGAGGTATTATTATTATAATTATTATTGTTTTTGTTGATGTTTTTTTAAGTGTATTAATTTCATTATGGGTTAATGTTTATTTATTTTTCATTTATTTTGTTTAATTTTTTTACCCTAACCCTATTGCAGCCTCTCACCCTTGGTTTCACCTCTCCCTGCGCGCCACCTCCCCCTCCCTTTCCTTCTTCTCCCTCGGCGCCTACCTCTCTCTCCCCCTACTATAGCGCTGTAGGTCCCCTCTGGGAACCTAATGGATTCTGCCTCCCTTGCAGGATCTCCTCTCATTCCCCTCGGTAGCAACCCAGCTCGCTCACCCCTCCTTGCATCGTTGCTCTGCCTCGCCTCCTACGGCTCCCCCGCACTCTTACCCGTAGCACCCAGACCCTCTTCTCCCTCTCACCATTGCTATTAGGTCTCCCCCAGCCCCTACTTCTGACTCACCCGAACCACTAACCCCACTCCCTCGTTGCAGCGTCCCAGCCCCCGGACTCTGCCTGCTCCACCTCACGCCTGACGCCCTCTAGGTCTTTCGCCCTCCTACTGGCCAGCCCCTCCCCTCCAGTCGCGCCTCCTGCCAACCCCTTTCTGCGCATGCACCGGTTTCCCCTACCCTCCTCTTTCACACTCCCGGCCACCCGACCCTCCGGCCATGCGACAAACACCCCACTAGTACTCACTAGGTCACCCCTGTCATTGTCCCTTTTCCTGACCCTGGCTGTTGCCCTCTTTTCCACTGTTGTCGGGTGCATTTCATCCCCTCAGCCTACCCCACTCCACCTACACCTAGTCGGAACACTTTCGGCCTCGTGCATTGGATTTTCACCCTCCATTCTGGCAGCTACATGGGTCCCTTGCTAAGTAACTGATGTCGTCCCCCCCTTTTGTTGCTCTGTTTAGCGAGCAACAGTCCCTGCTAGTGCGCGCTGCCCCTTTCCAACAATCACACAACACCACTAGTCATGTGCATCTCTGCACCAAAGTAAGGATTGCGCTGTTTATGTTCGAGTAGTAAATAATTAATTTTGAAAGTTTTGTGTTGATTTATATTGGGGCGAATTTAATTTTAAAATAATTTATTTTTTCTGTATAAAGCTATGAGTTACTTTTTGGGTATTGTTTCATAAATCATAAAGTGATTTTGTTATAATGCAAGAAATGAGATCGATGTTTTGAAATCATATCGAGCTTGTTTTCTTGTGTTGTTTGTTCGTTTGGATTATTTTAAGTCTCTATTTATGTATTTTAGTTATCTTTTTAGTTTCAGCATGTTGGTAAAACATTTTTGTGATTTTGCGGTTGTTATCAGGTTGCGCGTACTTGTGCGTGAGTGTGAGACATGTCTCATCATCGTAACTGAGCTGCAAGTCGAGATAGGTCCCCAACTGCACTTTCCATTAAATTTAGAATTTATTTATTGCAGGATATTTTATTAGTTTTAATAAATGGGAAAAATATAAGATAAATACTTTTTCAATGATTATTTGGTGTAAAAACACATGTTTATTTTATACACAAAACGTGAAATATTTTCTTGGCGAATGGACACCCATTAGTGAAAGAATGTCCATTTGGCCTTTAAATATAATTCATTGAATTTCAAATATAGTTCTGTTTTATTGATAAATGATTTCTTTTGAAGCGGGAACAAGTGTTTTGGTTCTCTTGAGAAATGTGGATTTTCATTAAATTTAGTGAAGGCCCACTTTGCACTTTAATAAAATACATTATTTTGGAAGACTATCTTTGGGGTGACCAAGGGGTGATATTTGGTGTACATTGACGGCAAGATTTGTGTGTGATGTTGGTGCTACATGATTGAATTTTTTGACTCACCCATTTCCTTTTTATTAGACATGTGGACATGGGAACCTAGTAGAGTAAGTGAATATTTTGAGAATGATTGTTCCACTAGTTTATATTATACACTTTCTAGTGGCCCTTAATACAGATTATAATTTTCTAGGGGATTGGGCCCCTCGGTTTGGCCATCTTGGGCAACACCAGTGTTAGAGAGTTATGACGTCATCATGAGTGGGAATGCCTTCAGGATGAGCCACATGTATAATACGTTCTAGACTGTTCATGAGCTCCTATGTTCGACCCATGTTTCTTTTAGAGTTTATTTATATGTGGAAGACGATGGAGAGGTCTAGTTTGGTTGCTAGCCTCATGTGCCACTTTTTCTACTTCCCATAGTGTGTGATGTGTGTTGTGTGTGGTTTCCCGTTTGACCAACAACTAAAATTTGGATTTCTAAATTGTTCGCAAAAATGTTTTAAAATTTAATGCATCTGTTTCTTTCAAACACTAAAATTGTTTTTAAATTTATAAGTGAGATGGACTGTTACTAGTCTTAGAAAAGAAAGTGGGTGTGGAAACCAATATTTTTTTTAATTTAGTTCAAACATGGGACTAGTAAACTCTTTATTTAAAGGTAGTGTCTTTAAGATAGTTTGTTAGGAACACCTACTTAGTTTTAATACCCATGCCTGTAGTGGTTTCTTGTTTTTATTTTTTGTTTCAAGCTTTACTCGAGCTTGCTTGCCATGGGTGAGAGTTGGTTGTGGTTTGGTGAGCGACTCTTGGGTTCGCAAGGAGTTTTGGTTGTTGGCAGGTTAGTTGTTTCTTGCTGGTTTTTATTTTCTTCATTTTGTTTATTTAATTTGTGTTATTATTTTATTTCCGCTTATTTATTTATTTTTATTGTGTGAAATTGTTCCCTTTTTATTCTGTTTTGATGACTTTGTGCTTGTCGCCAGCCCGGGAGGATCAAGAAAAACTATCAGACCATGTCACGGATTGACATGCGTGACCGGTTTAGGGTCGACCTGGGTTGTTTCATGAAAAAATGTAATTAGAGGAGGATCATATTTTGATAATATCTTGTTTTTTAGAGAACCCATTGTAATTTTGTGTTTTCATGGTAGAAAGAGTATAATTGTCGAGACATGAGGCATACAGATGAGAAGGAAGTTATGAACACTTGCTCGTTTTGAACCTGGGGTTAACATGGGATGTCTGGTTTTGTTTATGTCCTTTGATTCTTATGGTTTTTTTGTACTGGGAAATTAAATTGGTGTCGGGAAAGTGAACGTCGTGAGCTCTAATAGTCTGGAAATCCATGTGGAGCTGAGGACATTACCCTAGATTTCTCCTTGTGATGGTGGTGTGACTAGCGTATGCCTGCCAACCATATTTCTGAGTCACCCATTGATAGTAGTTTCTCCTTGTGGTTTTTCTAGGACTTCATTACTTTAAAGAATTGTTTTGCAATGTTATATTTTAGACATTGTGGAAAGATGAAATTGAAATGGAAATGGCCATATTTTTATTGTGTTCTTTGTTTATTTGTTCTTTTGTGTTCACACCCACGAAGGTTCGATGGATGCCCAAGGTGCAGCTTCAGGTGGTGCATCCATAGAAAATCCTCGAGTTGATAAACCTATACACTATGTCTTGGAATTCCAGAAGTTGAACCGTTCCTAATTTTATGGTTTAGCAGAGTCACTTGAGGTGGAGAAGTAGTTGCAGACGATTGAGTGGAACTTTAGTTTCATTGTGATGACTGAGTCATTAAAGGTGAAGTTGGATACCTTTATGCTTGAAGTTCCAACCTGAAAATGGTAGAAGTTTTTGTCTCGGAATAAACCTCAATAATATCTTACATGGGAGTTTTTCAAGTCATTATTCATCCAAAAATATTTCTCTGAGTTGATGAAAATTAAGAAGAGGTTGAAGCTGTGTTGCCTTCTAAAGGGCGTTGAGTCAGTCCTATAAATCTATCAATATTTCATATACTTAGTTCCATACGATGAGTGGTTTTTTTCAAATGATCCCGTGAAGGCTAGAAAATTTGATTCTAGAATCCTACCGGAACTGCAATCAAATGTGGAAGAGCTCAACCTAACCACCTTCTCAGATGTTGTGGGGAAAACCTTTCCTGCTGAATCTGAGTTATAAGGGGGGAAATGTGGTGGTTAATCATCCCCCGTCCTTGGGAACCAGTGTAGAGGATGGTGAGAGGAAGAATGATAAGACGCCTGATGTTGGTGGGTCTACTGGAATAATTAAGAGGCCTTCAGAGAATAATGTTGTGATCAGTCACCAGTGTGGTAGGCTAGGTCATAATAGGTCGACATGCCCGAGTGCTCCAAGACCCTTCTACACCCGTGGACGTCTGGGTCACTTGCAGTGATTCTGTAGAGGTGTTTCCAAGAAGCACATTGATGATAGACTTGGCTCATTGAAGGTCACCTCAGCCCGTTAGCATGAGTAGGGCGATGTTTGGGGACTAGTTTGAGGTTCTGTCTTTATAGTGTTTCTTTGGTGTAGTAATCCTCTCTTGTAGAATTTTATGGCATTTCTTTTCTTTCAGTTGTAAAAATGGTTTTGGTTGAACCTATTTGAATCATTTATTTGAATGGAAGTGTGTTTGGTGAAATTTTGGTTTGTGTGTTATCTTTGAAAAAATTTGAAGCCTGACTGTGTGGCAGGAGATGATTCAATCATCATTACATCAGCCATAGGCCCTGGAGTGAAGCTGGCGCATATTCAGGAGAAACCCAATGGTGAAAAAGGGCATCAGTTTAACAATTGTACTTAGTGTGGCATGGTTTGTTTTCTTCCTGGGGTGAGATGTTGTTTATATAATAATGGTGGTAATTTTAATGCTCTACCAGTGTGGCCCTTCCCTCCTCCCACCAAGTGGTAATGTTTTTTGTTCGTGCAGAGAGTTTTCATGTTCTGTTAATGTTGTCGGTTCTTATGGTGGGGAGACCCACAGCGGGTCTCTTAAAGTTACACCTGAAGTAATTTAGAGTTATCCCAATACATATGGTGGGGATTTCATTCAGGCCTCCCTGTGTCAGTATCAGAGTTTATTATTATATATTGCTTGGGTCTAGGTGGTTTCGTATGGAACCACCTAATCCGGAGTTCTTCCTCTCGAGTAGACATTGAGATTGGAGTACACCCAATGGTTTTGTTGTAAAAATATTATTTATATAAGTGTTGGAGGTAGTTTAAGTTCGTTTGTTCCCTGGTTGAGATGGATGGTTTGGGTTCTTCTTGGTGATCGTTAAAGTGATTGTGTTTTAAGGATGTGTTGTGTGTCAGGGGTTTTCGGTGTACGTTTGGATCGATCAACTGGTGGTGTTGAATCTTTTGTGGCTGGGTGAAACATGATAAGTTTTATCTTTCGGTCTAGATATTGTTGTGGATTTACGAGGGCTGAAAGCAATATGGTGGGGAGAATTGTCACACTCTAACCTATATTTTATCTCATATTAGAATTTTATTTGACTTTTGCAATTTTTCTGTGGTCTGGGATGTGTCCCAGATGAAAACAATTTGGGTTATGAAAAAAACATGTGTGTTTTTTAGTTGACATCATTGGGGGCATAGGTGGAGAAGTTTTGGAAACCCCACGTGGCTCCGCCCAAGATTCTCTATGAGCCTCCTATCTTCAAAAAATTTAAAATGAATTTACATTGTAATTTATTGTGTTAGTTACAATTTTCATGGTCACTAACAACTTTAAGTATTATTATTAAAATGAAATGAGTGTTTCTATTATTTATATTCTTATCAATATGATTATTATTATTCCAATTAGTTCTATTATTAATAAAGATTTATTACCATTATTATTATTTTAATTGAGGTATTATTATTATTATTATTATTATTATTATCATCATAATTTTTATTATTTTTAGGTGTATTTTTTTTTATTATGGGTTAATGTTTATTTATTTTTCATTTTTTTTACCCTAACCCTAATGTAGCCGCTCACCCTTGGCTACCTCTCTCCCAGCATGCCACCACCCCCTCCCTTCCCTTCTTCTACCTCACCACACGCCTCTCTCTCTCTCCCTACTGCAGCACCGTAGATCCCTCCTAGGAACCCACTGCATCATGTCTACCTTGGAGGTGCCACTCTCCACACCCTCGGCAGTATCCAAGCTCGCGCACCACTCATTGAATCACTACCCCACATCACCTACAGTGGATCTAACACACTCTTACCCATAGCTCCCATCCCCTCTTCTCCCTCTCCCCATCACTTGCAGGTCACCCCCAACCCCTGCTTCCGACGCACACACACCAAGTACCCCCATCCTTCATTGTAGCACCTAGCCCACCTGTCTCTACCGGCTCCGCCTCATGCTTGACACCCTACAGGTCTGACACCCTTCTTCGAGCCAGCCCCTCCCATCTAGCCATGCCTCCTGCAGGCCCCTAGAAGCGCATACACCAACTGCTCCTACCCTTCCCTTGGATATCGCCTGCTGCCCGACCCTTCTACCTTGTGAAGATTCCCAACCAGTCCTTGATAGGTCACCCCTACCTTCAGCCCGTTGCTCTCACCATAGTCATTTCCGTATTTTTTGTTGATGCCTGGTGCCCCGCATCCCCTCGGCCTACCCTGATCCACCAACACCGATTTGGAACACCTTCTGCCTCACACGTTGGTCATTCACCCTCCTTTCCGGCAGTCGCATGCTTCCCTTGCCAAGTCACCGACGTCAGTCCCCCCCCCCCTTTTGCAACTCCATTCAGCCAGTGAGAGTCCTTGATGTTGCGTGCCAACCCTTTCCGATGGTCGCGCAACACCACTGGTCGAGCACATCTCAGTTCCTAAGTATGTTTTGTGCTATTTTTTGTTCGACTAATAAATAATAAATTTAGCGTGTGTTGTGTTTATTTATATTGGTGAAAATTTAATTTTAAAATAATTGAGTTTTATTATATAAAGCTATATTTAAATTTTTGGGTATAGTTTCATAAATATTAAAGTGGTTTGGTGATAATGCAGGCGATGCAAGCGATGTTTTAAAAACATGTCAATCTAGTTTTCTTGCGCTATTTGTTCGTTTGGATCGTTTTAAGCCTGTGTTTATCTGTTTTTGTTATCTTTTCAGTTTTAGTGAATTGGCATGACTTCTCCATGATTTTATGGTCATCAGCAGGTTGCACGTACTTGTGTGTGAGTGTGAGACGTGTCGCATTGTCGTAACTGAGATGTAAGTCGAGGTAGGTCCCCCAATGCACTCAGCTTTAAATTATGAATTTATTGATTTCTTGATATTTAATTAATTTTAGTAAATGGGAAAAATATAAGATAAATTATTTTTAAATGATTATTAGGTTTAAAAATAGATAGTTATTTTATACACGACACTTGAAATATGTTTTTAATTAATGGACACCTAGTAGTGAAAGAATGAATGTTTGTCCTTTAAACAGAATTCATAGAATTTCAAATGTAGTTATAGTTTATTAATAAATTATTTTTTTTAAAGAATGAACAAGTTTATTGGTTCTCTTGAGAAATGAGGATTTTCTATAAAAATGGTGAAGGTCCGTTTGGCACTTTAATAAAATAAAATATTTTGGAAACCTATCTTTGGGGTGAATAAGGGGTGATATTTGGTGTACGTTGACTGCATGATTTGTATGTGATGTTAGTGCATCTTGATTTACTTTTTCGACTCACTCCAATCATTTTTATTACACGTGTTGACATGGGAACCTGGCATAGTAAATGAATCTTTTAGGAATGATTTCTACACTAGTTTAGATTACACACTCACAAGTGGCCCTTAGTATAGATTATAATCTTATAGGGGATTGGGCCCCTCAGTTAGGCCATGTAGGGAAACACCAAGCGTTAGGGCATTATGATGTCATCGAGAGTAGGCATGCCTTTAGGATGAGTCACATGTATGGTGCATTCTAGATTTTTCATGAGCATTTTGGTTCAACCAATGTTTCTTTTTGTGTTTATTTGTATGTGGCAGATGATTGAGAGGTCTAGTTCGGTTGAAGGCCTTATGTGCCAATTTTTCCATTTCCTATTGTGTGTGTTGTGTGTGGTTTTCCATTTGACCAACAACTAAAATTTGGATTTCTAAATTTTTCGCAAAAATGTTTTATATTGTAATGCATCTATTTCTTTCAATCACTAAACATGTGTTTAAATTTAGAAGGGCAATGAACTGTTACTTTTCTTAGAAATTAATGTGTGTGTGGAAAACAATATTTTATATAATTTAGTTCAAACCTGGGATTAGTAAACTCTATATTTAAATGTAGTATTTTGAGGATAGTCTATTTGGCAGGCCTACTGAGTTTTATTACACACGTCAATAGTGTTTTCCTATTTTTAGTTTTTGTTGCAGGTTTGACACAAGAATTCTCGCCGTGGGCGAGAGTTGGTTGTTGTTTTGTGAGCGACTCTCAGGGTCGTGAGAGGTTTCGGTTGTTGTCAGGCTAGTTGGTTATTGCTGGTTGTTATTTTTTTCATGTTGTTTACTTAATTTGGGTTATTCTTTTCTTTCTGCTTCTTTATTAATTTTTATTGGGAGAAATCATTCCCTTGTGGTTCATTGTTGATGCCCTGGCACTTGTCTCCAGCCCGGGAAGATCAGGAATGCCTCTACAGCTATGGTGCGGACCGGAATGGGTAACTTGTTCAGGGTCGACCAGGGTTGGTTCGTGAAAAAACATAACCTTCATACGTACATTTCTATATTCTAAAGAGTGTTTTTTATTAATTATTCTCATGATTTTTCTTTTCAAATAAACAATTTTCAAATTTTAAAAACTATATTATCAAGATAATGATTCAATTTTGAGCATTCTGTTTATTTTTTTAGGGAGAATATCACTACCTAATATATTTAAAATAAGAACATCATGTACAGTTCCATGTAGGATACTCAAAAATAATCATAGGAAAGAGTAAAAATGTCATGGCTTTACAATACATATATTTTTAAATTAACTTTAATTCATTTATATCTTTTGATGCACAAAAAATCGGGTTTAAAGGAAACATGATAATCTATTAAAATATTAATATTTAAACATTACCATTATAACCTAGTTTTTTTGCTAGTGGATATGAATATCACTAAATAAATTATGGAAACTATATTTTTTATACATATGTATAAAATACATTCAATTATTATCTATTTATCATTAATAAAATAAAAACCATTTAAATAAAAAAGATTTTTTTTGAAAACCTCTATTTCATTCTTAAATTGTGGTCTAGTCTATCTTTTCTCATATTATTTAAAATTCATTTTTACAACTATAATAAAATTTATTTTCAACATAGATATTACTTTTATAAATCTACATTTAAATATTATATTTTGGTTAATTTTTGAATATTTTTGAAAAGATAAATATTTCAATGAATATTAAAACATAAAGGTTTATATTAAAGAACTATCTTTTTATTCAATGATTTTAAAAGATATATTTTATTTTAGAATAATTTTAAATGTAAAATTAGTGAAATTATATATCATCAAATCCCATAAAATTCATTTGAATCCATATAATATTTAATATTGATATAAAAACATGGTAAACTTGTCAACATTTTCTTTTTGAAAACCTACTTTCTCATCGTGTTTGCAAGATTCATTTTAAATTCAATTATTCCATTCATATGAATTGAATTTGAAAAAATGGATTCATTATTTTGAATCAAAATAAATTATATTATATAACAAAGTGAAATTAAATTTTGACTACAATGAATAGTAAAAATGGGGAAAAATATTGTAGGTAAGGTAACAATGAGTTTTGGTATGCAACAAACTAAAAAATAAGGGTTAAAAATGACCTAAAACATATCCAAAACCTATTTATAGTAATTAATTATATGTTATGTCATTTAGTATTTAAAATAGACTTTTTGGGTACTTTTTCATGTGAAAAACGTGGGAACACAATTTTTTTCAAAAATTACAAATGAGCCACTCACCTCACATATAAAAGACCACCCCATCTCTTCATTTCATAACAAATCCAAATAACATTTTTTTAGCCAATTCATACCCAATTAACATACATACTAATCTCAACTCATCCTATAAATTTGATTTTTTTTAAATCCCACATTGAAGATATTTGGTACAAACCAAATGATGTTTTCCGAATAAGTGGAAACATCCATTACTGATCAATTTATTTAATTTATCCCGCAGCTCCATAAAGTATTATTAAAAAATTATTATATAATAAAATAATTATATAAAATATACTCAGATGTTATTATGTAAATATAATTTCTTATATCCATCTCCTCTTCCATGAAATGATAAACAAAATCATTGATCGTGTGTACGGTGAACTACCACCTCGTAAACCGATTTAGTTGATTTTCCATCACCACATTTCAATATTTGATATAGTAATAGTTTTACCCATGTATATGATATTTATGATATTATAATAATTATTTAATTCTAATATGAAATATATGTTTTTATTACCCATTCCACTAAAATTAATAAAATTTTACTCGTGTGTATAACACTCTATTACATCCTCATGAAGGGACAAGATTAATTTTTTCACATACACATTACATGGAATGTAATAAATAAAAAATTATTGAATATATTTCATATATATGATAATTTATTTATTTTTTAAAATTAATATAATACCCACATTCTTACACATTCACTCATTAAGGGAATTACATGATCACTCTTGCGTACATATGACCTACTGACTCCATAAAGTGATGTGATTCATCCTCTATTTCCAACATTCATTAATGAAAATTAAAATACATATAAGGAGTAAAAATAATATTTACAAAATTATTTTAATTATTTATAATATATATATATTTATATATATTATACATAATAATTAGATCTTTCATGCAAAAACAAGTCAATTAAAATGAAAAAAATTAAAATAATGAAATATTATTAACAAACTGGTAGTAAAATGTAATCATAGGATCATATATAATGTTATGAATATGATTATTATACATGTATCAGTTAATTACAATCTAAAACTATTATACATGAGTTATGTACACATTTGATGGAATATAGAAATGAGGTAAGGGGTTCACATCACACTTTTAGTTCCATGAGACATGTTCCATATTAACAATTTATTTCTTTTTTTGTGGTGTATATAATACAAATTTGATATGTTATATAATTAATATATTTATATTCCTGATATTCTATATTAAATTTTAGGTGACTTCTTTTATGGGTCATCTAATTCATAAGATACATAAGCTGTTAGATTTTAGTTCACAATCTCATCATTATTCAATATTGATTACGTTTAAATCTCAAATGGGAGAATTATTTTAAATTAATATTTTAAAATAAATATATGATCATAAATTATTATTATTAAAAATATTTTCATGTAATAGTATAATTTTTAAACTTTTTGTTAGTTATCATGATTGAGATAATGTTTCTAATGAAAACTGAAAATATTTCTATCTTTAGTAAAAATATTTTTCCATAAAAAAATATATGTTCTTAAACAATGAAAAAAATTAAACAATTTAAAAAAGATTTATTAAAAAATGTTTTACCCATTTTTTATTTGTAGGAATAATTTTTAAAAGAATATTCATTTTTTTCAAAATGATTCCTATTTGGAATTTCCTAAAAACATAAAATGACTCATTGTTTTAATTTGTATGAAATAAATAAAATTGTCTACCATACTGGCCAAAATTAATAATTTAAAATTTTTAAAGTTTATATTCAATGAAAATTTTTTTCAAAATTTTTGTGAAATGTTTTTTGAAATGATATTTTTACAATACATATGTTTTTTCTCATTAATGGTTTTAAATATATTTTTATGGTGTTTATATTAATCAATGACATCAATCCTATATTTTATTTATGATTCATTAAGGTAATGATGGATTGATACCGTCCCTATTATTTTTCTAGTGGTTTAACGATCATCTTGACTAAGGATATTCATTTTTTTACCATTCAAATTTTAATCTGGATGGTTTACGGTTATTTTTGTTTATTGGGGTAAGTATTAACATTATATATTTCCGTTCATTGTTAATAATTTTTATATTTATTATGTTTGACCCATTATAAATGATGACTTTTTTTACATTGTATGTTATGGGAGGGTCCCACTATAACCCTTCAATGAATCAGTAGATCTCATGAGACATACTGTATTTTTTTTTGCCGAGGCCTTACCCATTAATTTAGATATTTGGAAACAAGGCCTCAACAATATGTTTTATATATATATAATTATATATTCCATCATTATAAATTTATTTATTGATATTTATTATTATTATTAAATTATTTAGAATATATGTGGTTATGTTTTAATTAACACATGATTATTTATATGGAATTACCTGATTACCATTTATTCCTTCCATACTATGGTATATTTATTAATTAAACTACATGGGTTTCAATTATTTACCTTTTCATATCGACCCTTCCTTATTTATTCACAGCATCTACTGAAATTTTTCCCTTAATAGGAATATGATTTCAACCCTTTATTATTTTTTACATTCCCAACGTTATAAATAAGTGCATGTTCTTTAGTATGCACAGATACACTATGAAGAATAATGGTATTTTTTATGAAAATACTTTCTATATTTTATTTTTTCAATTGTACTGATAATATCATGTTTGTTTCTAGTTTTCCATGACTATTAAAATATTTAGTTCTTTGGGATTTGATTCTCAGTATCTTTTTCCAATGTACAAAATTAGAAACAACATCCAGGATACTGTTGTTGGGGTCTCTATGAATGGTTTAAAATGATTAAAAACTAATTTTTTGAGTGGTAGTATGGTTTTGGGATATAAAATAATGTGTAATAAAATGATTCATTTCTTAATTTATTTAAGGAAAAACAAGTCCAATATCGTTTTATGAATAATCTCATATCATTCCAAAGGGGTTCTAATGACCCAAACTTTTATAAATGAAATTCATTTTTTTATGAATAAATGGCTTATCAATTAATTATGTTATAGAAAACACATGTACTACATTGATTATTATGGTTAGTAATTGTATATTGGTTTTCAAATATCATTAATCAATATAACCATTGATAATATATATTTTGTATAGTGACCATTATGATTAGTATATGGAGGGTTATTATAAATTATAATTCACACATATAGAAGAAGTGATGGTCTCGACCAAGAGAACAATACCCTATAAATCCCATTTCTCAGAGCATATGATGGAAATTGTGTCACAACCCAACCCAGCGAGGAATGAACCACAACTATCCCAATCCCACCACTAATATTCTAGAGGATGGTGACTAACACCTAGTAAGAATATCACAATCATGGGAGGCATTGTCTTAATGTACATGTAAGGAAACACTCATATATAAGACCATACAATGCATAAATGTAAAAAAACTAAAACAAATGCATGAATACTTCAACAGTCCCATAATTAGAGTATAACAAGAATGTACTAAAAGTAAAATTGATAGCCAAATACAGGCCCAACCAAAAACTATTGTTAGTACAACATGCCCTCAGTTAAATGAATACTATCTAAAGAAATATGCCAAAAGAACCTCTGTATTCCACAATTTAGAAACATTATATGAGCTCCCTATACTCCCCTGAAACCTTCAAATGGTTCTTCATCTACGTAAGACATCACATGTGTAGGCAGATCCCAAACAGGGGTGAGTATAACCATAACCATTTGGATTCCCAAAATTAAAAAACAAGAAGCATCAATAATATTCAGCTTATATCAATGATATTACAATCAATCAATAATAGAGTAACATAGATATTCTCAAGAAGGACATCGTGTAAACAAGTGGTAACAACCAACTTATAATAACATGATTCTTCTCAAATTAATGCTCATACTTGGAGAGTCCACTCCACAAGCCATTATATCCTTATATAAAATCATCTAATAAGAAAATATATTTGGTCTCTTCTCATTTAATTGCACTACTCTGATAGACCCTGATACTCAAATTGGGGGTCACACCCAGTACCATTGAGGGACACTATTAAGCCAATATAGATTAACAATCTATGTGGTGTATTGCATGAAAATAATAAATATGAACCATATTGAGACATATATTTAGATATAGGATTAGATCCCTACTCATGGAGGTTATACTATTTCCAAAAACCACACCTAGTGTATAATATTGATAGAGTTTTACACTCCAATTTCATAAAGCGAGTCCATAATCTTTATATGGAACTCATATTTAATAGGGTATCACAACCCTGATATGTGGATGTAATGTAAAATTGTGCCCAAAAGGGAATGAACAAATGAAAGAAACACCACAGATAATGGTTGATACTGAAGAAATGAAGGTATTAAAACACACTAAAGGAGGGGTATATGGCATGTACTTGGGGTATGTAGTCTGTCCACCCAAACTATTGTTTTTTATTGTGGTGTTTCCTCACATGGAATGTAAATCTCTATATACATTGTGTCTATTAATAACACACATCATGTATAGATCACATGATGTCATCCTTGTGTCATCTTCACATGCCCATTTACTACTAAATGAGCCTGTGTACCAGCTCTTGTACACCTAGTTGTTCCCATTAACACTAGGTCATGTATATGTACTTGCCCAGTCCATTCCAATTTATTCTCGAATATAAATTCTAATCTGTTAAGAATGTTTTACATGGAATGTAACATTGTCACACTGTGTGTGGTATTTAAATCACAATGGAAATCATTTCACAACACAGGGGGTTCCCCCGTGGTGTGTAACATAGGATTACACACCATGTAATATAGTGCATTCTATATCCTCTAGTTCGTCAACTATTTCTTCCACCACATCACCATATATATAATTTTACCCATAGAATCAAAGATTGGGGGTCGTCTGACCCTTTCCATTATCGATATCCAGAATCAGGGTTCATATTTTCCCATAAAACCCCATTATCAAGCCATCAGTCACCACTGTATATCAAAAATAAGAAAATGAGAATACATTAATACATTAAAAACTATATTTTATCATAATCCACCATTTACACACCTCTATTGTACCCTAGATCATGATCTACACCCACGATATCGATCCATTATGCCAAAAAATGGTCGTTCAATGATCGAACAGATTTTATTCATCAAACCATAGGCTAAAGAAATTTCTTATGATAAATATGTGAATACATTTGGAAGAAATCCTTAAAACCTAAATTGTAATTATTAAAACTCATCCTTTTTCATTCATCCATGAGTAATTGTTTTAAAAATACAAAAATTATGAGGGATAAAAATAAAAAACAAAATAATTCCATCAATTATAATATATTGTTGATGTGTGAGTAAATTAAGTTAGTTTAATTGATGTGAAATCATTTGGGTTAAAAATAAAAGGATGGTAAAATTCTATGATGATCATTCCAGTGGAAGTTTGGATTGATCGCTAAGGAATAACAATTATGTGTTTCCATCATTTGTGATATCTACAAACTCCAAGGTAAAAATTATCATTGATCTAGGTCTGATTCAATGTCATCTTCCAAGAATGTTTCCCAATAGTCTCTATAGGTATCAACGATATAATATCCAATACTTAGACATTACTAAAACTGTATATTTTTAAATGTTCTCGGTAAATGTATCAAAAATAAATAAATAAATTTTTTAACAATTTCTTTAATTTTCACCCGAAACAAATTTTTTGTAAGCCGCAAATGATGAAAAATATAATTTCAGTCCTATTGTAAAACCCCCACTCTAAACTCAATAATACCCTGGGATTTCTAATTTGGTCCCTCGATAGGGATTTAGTCCACTTTTTAATAAAACTATATGCATGTCATAATTATGTTATTTAATGTATTTGAAAAATTAATTTTGATCACACTAGACCTCAGAATATCGTGTTTTCTCGGTACCTAGCTCCAAAAAAATCCAGATAATTTACAAATTAAATACATGGAAAATCCAAGCCATTAAATTCTCCCTACCATAATGCTTTTCATACAGAAAAGAGAGAAAACTATTAAAGAATCTGAGGGCACTAGGCTCGCATCAATTTCGTCTAATCCAAGGTGCTCTCATGATGACAATCATTCTACCACCATACACACACTAGGGGAATTAATGTCAAATAAATTAGAATATCTTGTTTATCCTCCATATCGACTAGGTACTAATCAATGGTAGCTCCCTCTTATATTTACAAATCTTCTCCTTCATTAAAATATCACTGGTCATGCACATACTTATCACTTGTGGGACATGGAAGATTTTATGCACCAGATGCAACTTTGGTTTTAAAACTAAGTGGTTCACCACCTCACCAACTATATATAGTATCTATAAATGTTAAATTAATCTTGGAGATAGATTTACACTATGTAAAAATATCCAAAATCCACATTGAGGTGATACCCTCCATAAAACGTAGTCCCCCCTCTAATACTAGAGGTCTTATTTATCGGTCCACATATGACATCAGATGGATATATGGAGTCCCCATCCACTATTGGATAGTCTAAAAGTTCTTTTATGTTTGTCGTACCATATCAAGGACCAAGAGTTCTAACTCCCCAATATCATTCCAACAATGTGGCGACCTACAGGGTAACTCGTTCAAGGCATCGAATGGAACCATAGAATGGTGTAATGGTATCTATTTTTTATTAAGACTCCACCAAGGGTAGATGATCCTCCCAACTATGTCAAAATTCTAGCAGAAAAGACCACATAATGTCTTCTAATACATGAATTGTTCACTCTGTCTATCCATCTGTCTAGAGGTGAAACGCTGTAGTCAAATGTAAATAGGTCCTAAAGGAATCCTGCAATACCCTCTATAATCATGATTTGAAATGATCATCATTTATTGAAATTATCATCGAAATAAAAAATTGGAGATAAACTCACTACTACACATAAAAGAGTCTCAAGATCTCTTACAGAGTTCTTCTCTTGAATGGTTATAAAGTGGGCTAACTTCTTGAGCCTATCTATGATCACCTAAATGGAATCGTGCCCCCTATACATATGTGGTAATCACATAATGAAACCCATGGATATACTATATCACTTATACTCTTTCAACTCATGGATGTTCTCTAAACCTTTTCAATCCTTGTTCTTAACATTCACTTGCAGATAAGTGAGGCACTGAGATAAAAACACTACAACACAAATCATTAAACCATGCCACCAAAACTAATGTTAGATATCATGGTACATCTCTTCCAAACAATGTTTTACTGAAAAAGGAGACATAAGAAACTCCCAAATCACTTAGTCCCACAACATCAAAGAAATATTCTTCTTTACTATGAAAGTATATCATTATCGCCACCATTATAATATACATATAGAGAATTTATAATGTATGTTTGAGTTCATAAGGTCACATAGTTTGTATATTTATTTTGATCAGCCCTGACATGCTATAAAATCACCAGGGTAACAAACATCGACTGAAGATATAAAGAACCATAATTTTCCACTAAGGTAAAATGAAATAATGTTAAATACTATGATTCCTCATCCAAAAACTAATATAATGAAATGATTCTGAGAATATCTTCCACCATATTTCCATTTCCATGAGTACGGTAAATCTAAAATTCGTAGTCATGGAAGAACTATATCCATCCCCTCGATATCATGTTATGATCATTATAAGAGAATGTATACATGGGACTATTGTGTTTAGAGTATATGACAAAATTCTAACCATTGGGTAATGTTTTAAAATATTTATTGGGAATAATGCCACTGCTAACTCATGATTTTTTGTTATGTAGTTCTTCTCACATGATCTCAATTGATGAGAACCATATGTAATCATCTCCTATCTCTCCATCAATACACTAAATTATCAACACCCTATTTTGGAAACATCAATATGGGAACACTCATCAAAATATTTTTTATCTCTTGAAATCACTACTAGAATCTTTATATTTATATAAAAGGATACCCTTTTGTCAAATAAATCATTGGTGCTTCCAATCTGGAGAAACCAGGTTAAAATATATTATATTAACCTGCCACCCCAACAAAATTCTGAACATCAGTAATAATTTTATGTGGTTCCCAAGAAAGAACTAATTAAAACCTTTATTAGGTTAACTATCACTATTGCCTTTGAGATGACCTATCCCAGGATGTGGACCTCTCAAATCCAAAATTTTCACTTCAAGAGATTCCTAATAGATGGGCATCTCAAAGTGTGACCAAAATCATCCAAAAATGTCATATTGTGCTCCTTATTATACACTGAATACAATTTGATATTTTTATGAATACACCCCATAAACTAGTATATGAATGTCTGAAAGATTTGTTTTATGAGTTCCACGAACACTGATGTGTATTTATTCATGCATAAGGGAATCACTAAGCACTCATAGTGACCATAATGACATCTACATAATGTATTTGTTAAATCCTCATCCCATATTTAAAAACAGTTACAGCCAGATTCTATGTTATTCATTGAGAACTATCTCATCCCTCTCAACTGGACAAAGTGGAATTGAATATTTGGTATTTGATACTTATTGTTAACAATCATCGGTTTGCATCACTGATAGTTCAAAAATAGCGTCAAACTCTAATCGACCTTGTTAGCGAACAACACTATGACTCAACTAGTTAAAAAATTGGGTCTCCAAAACCACTTCTCTTGTATTTCCACAAATTTTACTCTTAGATCATGAAGCTCTACAAGAGCCATCCATTACACTAGGTAGATATTGTGGTCTTCTTGAGGAGTCAGTCAAGACAGAATTCTTGCACATGGAGGGGAGGTAAGTGTAACACATCCTCAAGAAATACATCTTCATAATTCACTACTACAATTGGATAGTATTATCTCAAAGGATCCACTGATCCAAGAGTCCTTATAGAAAACTGGTTAGTAATTTGTTTCAATATCATATTCTTGAGCACACCCAACTCCCCTAATGTTTCGTTTTAATCCAAAAATGATAACCTTAGCCCATCATAACAGACACACAAAATCCTCCACCTAAAAAAGTTAATATGGGAATGAAATATGGATATAAATTTAATTCCTAAGATGAAATCATAAGGCATCATCTCTAATAATATAAGATCTCATACATTGAACTAAAATCAAAGTGACATATCACATTATTGTTAGAAGTGAGTAATCGTTGAATCACTTTTTATTGGAGTCTCTAACTGCAATGGTTGGCCAAAGGATCAACCCGAATCTCAAACTGTTGAACCAAAGAAGTGGAACGAAATGAATGATTCTCACCTATGTATATAAATACAATAGAAAATTTATAAAATAAATATATTAAACATCATAACATCACTAGAGGCTCGTGGTCTTAGGCCTCCAAATCAAATAGAAGACTTCATTCCTAGATATAAACTCCCTTCACCTAGAGTGGAGCATCTGGGGTGGCGGTGATAATAGAACAAACCTCCAAACAAGACTAATGCTCTATCAACCCCATTGACATGTACTTCACCCTACGAAATACACTACTCCATTATATGTCCCTACCTCAGTGGTCCCTCGATCATCTCTTGATTAACATTGTGACTAGCTGGAAAATCTCATGCTAGATGTCCCCAACTGCCAAAGGAGAAACCCAGCCTCACCCATGGCTAATTCAAGCCATCATGAGTGCACTATGTCACTGACCCAATGTCCTAGGATCATCATTTGAAGCATCTAACATGATTGGACCCCTATGATTACTTTTGGTAGCCCTTTGCTGAGGTATCATCTCCTAGGTGCCAAATACTAGCACCCAATGTTGAAACCTCCTCTTCCATGGTGATTTACACTGTTAAAAACCACTCAAGAACTCCAACATAGGTTGGAATGTATAGGGATATCACTAAATCCAGAATACCCCAATGTATTCCCTATTCATAGGTTGGTTCTTTGAAAAATGGATCTCGAACCATATCCATAGAGTATCATTGGGGATTAGTAAACCTTATTGAATACATATCCATCGTCAATATGACCTTATGTAGATTGAGAATCTCTTGGATGAATACTAATAACAACATATCTAGATAATACTCCTCCCAAAAGAGAACCCTGATGTCTAATCTGGATAGAGTTGTCTCATCATGTTACTAAGTCACTAAGCTCAACCATCACCCAAATAATCCCTATAGAAGACTCACCATGAGGACCAACATCGTACCTACATTCATCCTCATATGTTATAAAACTCTAGTGACATCCTCTAGCAAGTCCTCTACCATCTGATGATATGGCTAATAGAAAATACTAGGAGGTCCCTACATCTATAACACATGAAGTTAAATCATCCTATGTGCATCCTCAGTTAGTACTGATAGACTTATATTCCACTCAACGGGTGGTGGTATAATTGTCAGACCACCTCGATGTTCTAGCCTCAAGATAGGCCCTGACAATAAGTCCCCATAACTCTGTAAATCATCATCGTTATCCTTTTCTGGAACCCTAGATGTCTATATTCATGGAGGCATCCTCAAATAAGAAAGTTTCATCCTGGTAAAGGGGTATATATAGGGAGATGGCTCAATAAGAAAATAGAAACCACAACATATTCCTATATGATTCATGTAAAAATGTTATCCCTCTAATCAATTTTTATATGTACCAAGTCGAAAGATAGTTGATCAGAGTCCTTATATATGGATACGCCAACCCTTAGATTTACACCGAAGTCTCTAGCATAAAATCCCAATTTGTAACACTTAACACTATTACCCAAAACCATTCTCACATAATGCAGTCATATGGTAGAAATGAATCATTTGATATGACTCTTTCATAATGAAACCCACCGAGGTCTGAACAATGACTACCCAATGCCCACCTCCCATATGTCAGGGGCTGGTGACTAGCACTGAGTAGTCATGTCTCACACATGGAAGGAATTGTCCTAATGTACCATTACACACACACACACATCTATATTCCAATACTATTGAGAAATGTAAAACAACTAAACCAATTCATTCATAAATCCACTATCCAACAGTCATTGTACTAGAGTAATGTACTAAAAGTGAATATTTGGTTCAAATACAAGCCCACCAAAAAACTGCATAGAGTCCAATTGGCAATATGGGTGACGAAAATAATCAAATGAAATCACATAAAAGCACCTTAATCTTTCAATATCAAAATAATCCTCATGATATCCATATCCCTAATGAAACTGTCAAATGGATTATCATCTACATAAGACATGAAATGTACATGGAAAGACCAATTAAGGGTGAATATACAAATACCCAGTAGGACACACGAAAAGCACTAAACATGAGTCATCAAGAATAGTGAGATCATATAAATGACATAATAGTCGATGAATAATTAAAAATCCCATATATACTTAGGAAGGACACCTCACTAGCAGGTGGTCACAAGAAACTTCTATCCAAATTATTCTTCCTGATGAAAAGCTCGTTCTTGGGAATAATCCCCACAACCTATTCCGTCACAAGAGATACTCGTCCAATAGGTCATGATAATTAGGTCCCACTAATGAAATCTCATTAGTCTCAAGGAATATGATACTCAGATAAGGGGTCACACTAATGATTGTTGGGGAACACCATGAACCCAATTTAGATCAACCCACTATGTAGAGGATTTTATGCCAATGATATTGTGAAAAATACTGATACATACTACTATATAGAGTATTTATTCCCTATATAAGGAGGCCACACTGATTCTATAAACCACATATATGGTTTATTAATATTAATGGGTCAAAATATAGTTTCATAGATGGACTGCAAGAATTGTTTTTGAGGCTCATCTCTTAGAGGGGATCAAAATCAAGAGATGTAGATATAATTACACATGTAACCATCAAGGTAAAGGACTAAGGGAACACGCTCAATTGATACTAGTCATGAATGATATATCAAGGGGTTAAATCACCCTAAAAGTGGGGTGCATGGGGTGTACTAGGTGTACATGGTGTATCCATCTGACACATAGTCTACCCATGTGGTCTTTCCCAACACAACATGTATATATATATATATATGGAATGCAGTAATAGTAAATTTCATTGAGATATTACATGGATCCTCCCGATACTTTGTGTTATGCCCCAATACCAACCATTGTACACCTAGGCGTGCTAGTATACACATGTATGTGTCCTTGTACTTTGCCTACCAATGTTGATGTGTCATTTGAGATACACAACGATCCACCAAAATCACAGCACAAGGAATGTGATAGTGTAATAATAATTTTTTTTAACTCACTACAGAAACCCTAGTGTCACATAGAGGTGTCCCACATGGCGTGTAATGCCGGATTACTTGTTGTGTAATGTAAGATTTTCCATATCAACTAATTATTCCTCTCCATCATCCAATACATCACTGGAGCCACTATCCTATCTAGAAAAACATATATTGAGGGTCTTATGATCCTTTACATCAAAAATCACCATAATTTTAGTTTAGATCTTCTTTTTAATCCCCAATGTCAAGCCATATGGCACTGCCACACATCAAAATTGAGAAGACTGGAATTCACCAATCTGTTCCAAACCACATGAATCATACTAATCCATTAAAAAACATGATTATTCCCATGATAATTAACATCACCAATTTTATTGATCCACAATGTCGAATAATGGTCATTTGATGACAGAATGTTGAGTACTTGCGGAACCATGTGCCAATGAAAATGTTCACGATGAACAAGTGAAGAATAGGGGGATCCATAAACCATAAAATGTGGTGAATGAACCAAGATAATATTTATTTCATCACAATCATTTTTTAAAAAAATAGAAAAATTATGAATGATAAAACCATGTAACAGAATAATTCCACTAATTATAATCTGTTGTCGGTGTAAAAATCAATTCTTTTCATTGAATTGATCTTTGTTAAATGGTGTTAAAATAACGGGGTGTAAAAATCTATATAAAAACATGAAAATTATAGTTTGGGTAGATATTTGAAAAATAATTGTTCTATTTTTCCATTTTTTGTGAGATTTATGTACTCCAAAGGTGAAATGATCCTCAATCCTGGTCTGATTCAGTGGTGTCTACTAATAACACTCGTCAACGGCCTATCTATGACTTTCTAGTTTAGGTATTTGACCTGAGACAAATATACAACCATATATTTATACAATAGTTCAGTCACTAATTCAAATAAAATAAAATAAAAAAATTTATTTATTTATTTTATTCATTTTTTTTGTGACATCTTTTTGCAAACATTATGTGCTGACAAAAGTTATGTCACACCAAGGGTAAAAAACATTCTTCAAACTCAATATTTCCCTCGGTTTTCATTTACAATCCCCCATTCATGTGTTATTATGTTTTTTTCTATAAAAATACATGGGCATGATATGTAATATATTTAATATATTATAAAATTAATTTTGGTCAAATCGGGCCACAAAATCTTCTAACGTCTCAATTTCCGACTCCATAAATATTCCATATAATATCCTAAATAAATACATGATAAATTTGAGTCATTATAGATAACTTCAATTCAATTTTCACATGACTAATTACATTTTGAGATTCAAAAACTAAGGCTAGAGGAAAACTGTTTACAGGAGAAGATCATGTACATCAAGATCAAACCCCAAACCATGTTTGTTGAATCTCCCCCATGAAAATATCAACATATCACACGATACCTTAAAAAAATATGATGTTTTATTAAAGGGATATGTATCTAGACCATACAAATATGATTTTTTATATTTTATTTTTAATAAAATAGTTATTAAATTTATTCCATTTTATTAATACCTTTTTATTAATTAATTGATGAATTTGAAATAAAAATAGTTTTTGATATGATGAAATACAAATTATATTTTTGTAAAATATATAGTTTCAAACAACACACTACTTTTTGAGGAATTGGTATATTTTTAAATAAATTATTTTGTAATAAATTTTTTTATAAATGAATAAATATCATATATAATTGATACTATAATTTTTTTGAGGTCAAAAATAAATTTTATATGCGTCTGAAAACTGTTATTGTAAAAATCATGAATTTTTTTACCAAATGTAAATTTTCTTAATTAAAATTATAAACTAGGATATTTTGATAATTTTCTTGATTTAATAAATATTATTTTTTAAAAAATAACATTGCAATTATCCAATGGTTATTTTATCATTTTTGAATGTAGTAATATTTTTTGTTCAACATTTTATACAATATAAATATATGATGTGTATTATGAAATCATAATAAACAAAAACAAATTTAATGTATTCTATAAGAGTTATTCAAAATCAAATATATGTATTCCCTTTAACAAAATGAATTATTTAGATTATTTGATTAATTTTAAAAACACTTAATGAATCCTCTAAACAGTATATTATATTATATTTGATTAAAATTATTTATTCATAAACTTGACTCACTTTCACATCACGATGGGTATTTTTTAATGAATTCAGTTCCCATCATCATACAGTATAAATTGTTTTCCAAAAACCCATAAGACAATACATTACTCTATCTTTACCACTCCAGATCCCTTCTTTGGTTCCCTCAAACTCTTAATAATCTCCTCCCATACTTTTAGAAACATCCTCTCAAGGTAAGGCATCATCTACTTCTCTTGTTTATTTAAGTACCAAGATTATATTTGACCTACTATTTTCAAATTTATCTTGTTTAGATATGTTTTTACACATCACCATTACACACCATATGATTTAAAAGGGATGATAGACCCTTTTAACTCTCATTAATCCTTCCATTGAATCTTTAAGTATCCCATTTATGCTACAAAATTTATCCTACAATTTTCCATGCCATACATTTATGTTGAGAATACTCATCGCCATTTATAATATATGGTATTCACCCAAAATAAAATATTAATAATTGATTTGGGAATTCCAGGTATATATCATACACTCCTTAATCATGGGATTACATGTGATGAAATATGATCCTATGTTGAATGATCATTGTGGCAGGGTATGCATGTATGTGACATGGATGTGATGAGTGGGCCCAAAATTGTATAGCACCATGATGAGTAAGGTAATATATCAATCTCATGATATTCTTGGTATAGTTAATGCCAGTTTATTCTAATAAAAATGTATTATACTATTGTGGTGGAGCGCCTTGACATATATTTATTATTTCTTGTTTTATACAACGAACACATTCTCATGGGGCCATTTTACTATCATTATATATCATACCCCATTGTTTAATATTATGATTCTTAGTCCTCTTAATTTACCTTAATATGACTCTTCTATTAAATTTACTTCTTTAACTTATGCTACAATTTATTTATTCCCTTACCAATATTTATATCTCACCCCTTTCTCATGCATGTCATATTTTTTTCCCAGGAAGTTTTAGAAGATCCATGTAAAATTGGACCTTTTTTTAGTATTAATTAATTATGTTGAATTCTTTTTGTATATTTTTATTTAATGTGTATAATTTCATAGAGACACCAGTCCTAATGATATTTTATGGAATTATTACGTATATATTTAGAAATTAAATCAAGAAATAAGGTATACTATGGATATGGGTTGTAATTTGGGTACATCTTTTTATGCGCATTCATGATCAGTTGTATAGTTATTTCACATATTAATTCACAAGAATTATTTCTATAACCTTCAAAAAAGTAAATTCAATATACTTTGAATGTAATATTGATTTTGTAAATTTACTTTTTATAATTTCTTTTATGAATCTTGTAAATAATCCTTCATTCTTAAGAAAATGTGTTAAGTGTTTTAAATTATTTATGTAAGGTAATTCATTGAGTATGTAAATTTCATACTTATCAACCTAAATTATTATTTAAAAATTGAAAATTCAAAAAAAAACATTTTCCACCCAAAAAAGGAACTAATTAAATTTATTTTAAAAAATTCAATGTCTTTTTTCAAAACAATTTCAATATTTTGAAAACATTGGTGAAAATAATTTCCAAAAAATAGTGAATTCATCCAGAAACACATCCAACCCATTTAAGGATATAGAAAATTTTTACTATTTATATTGAAAATTTATCATTTTCATTTCAAAATCCAAACATAATTTTTCTATTTGAAAAGGCCCCATAAAAAGAGTTTAATGTTTTATTTTGGTAGTCCCTAAGTGAATTGGTAACATAAAAGTGTCCTAAAATCCATATAGAAATTATAAAAGTGTTTTACATAACAAATTTTATGAATTTTATAAAATATTTGAATAAAATGTGATATTTTATAGTGAACCAATTAAATTTTATATATTTCATATAGGAAATTCTATTTTTCTTGAATATTATAAGAATTATCTCATTTTTCTCATTTTTCATGATGGTCAATCAATATTAATTATGTAATATATAAATGTGACTAGCCCATTGGGTGTCTAAAATGTGGTAGATAATACATTCATATAATAATTTTTCTTTCTCATTCATAACTATCTTAATTATAGTGGGTTCGAGTCTTCTCTAGGGTTAGGTAATAGGACCATTATCCACTTATAAGTAAATTATGTATATATTGATTTTGGAACACAATAATGGGTTGTATCAAAATTGCAATCAAATTTCCCATATATTTTTCCTTATATATGTTTTTTTTCTTAGTGATAAAACAGATTTATATCAAAAATTATTGGTAACTTGTTTCGTTATACTAAAAACACATATTTTGGTAACTTACCACTAAATGTTTAGATTCTTGTATATAATATGAAATGTAATATATTTTATAATTAAATAAATAATCAATAACCTCAGAAAAGTAATAAATCACCTAAAATTGAAGTGTTTGTATAGGTTTTTCAAGTTTATACAAATAATTTAAACATAATTTTTAAATCCAATCAAATTACCAAAACATTAAATTTATTTATCATAATAGATTCCTCACATGTATTAGGTCATTTGGTATGAATGTTTTTAATATAAAATGATCATTAAATGGATACATCGATGAATCAAAAATTTCAAATAGATACCAATCTCACCAAACACCATTGTTAGAATTCCTTCATAAATATTGAATTAAATTTTTTGTAATTTTAGGATATTTGTACCCTAGATGATAGGATATTGATCTATTGTTATGTCCTCTTCAAATTTTCCAAAAAATGATATTATCATAAAGGATCAAATTTTGTACTCTGACTAGAGAAACATTTTTTACTCTCGATAAAAATTTAGTGGATCTATTTGAATTTTGAATAGCCTCTCTAGTGGGATTGTTTTCTACTATAAAAAATTTAAAAAAATAATCTGGAATAACTTTTTTAGAATCTCCATGATCATGCAATACACCCGTAAAATAAATTGATCTAATTATAAATGTGAAAAAATATCCCTCGAAATTAAAAATTGGTTAACAATGGGCTTTTAATCAGGCATGAAAACCTTATTTATATATTTACTCTCTCAATCCAATAAAATCACATTTTTTAATCTTTTTAATAAGAAAACAAAAATATATTGTAATTTTTTGATATCTTGAAGAAAAATAGTTTTGATTTTATCTTTTTTGAAATTTAATACAATATCCATTTTGATTCATTTCTTATATATCATATTTTATTGGATAATTCATAAGGAAAAATATAGTTGCATGTATTTATTTTTTCAATGTTTTTTATTAGGGTTTACTACTTCTTTTTACCAATTTCATGAATCATTCCTTCTTGGATTTCTTCATTCTCCTTTGGAAACTTCTAAAAATTTCTTCATATTTTTTATCATTTTATTTAGATGCATATTAATTCTATTTTTAAATGTTTGTATCTTTCTAATTATAATACAAATAGGTAAATGGACGAATTTATTGAACACATTTAGTTATTAAATATATAAATTTACCATTGGGGCTTATAACTAGATGATATGGTTATTTCCTTTGATTTTTTGTCATTATTTCTAGAAAGTAGCCATTTTCATTATTTACCTCCTTTACCACACCTCTCAACTACAAAAAATATTAATATTATTTATTCTATATAGTTTTTTTTAGAAACTGTATTAGGGTTTTTTAAAGGGTTTCACTGGATAAAATGGTCATGGTTAGAAATATTTTTGTTTATAGATATTCTTATATAATTTTTAGAATAGTTTTGGTTGTTGATATTCCTTCTAAAAAGGTGATATATATTGATTTTTTTCAATTCCACAATGCATATTAGAGTCAATAATTGAATCTTTATCATTTATTAGGCTGCTAAAATTTCATTTTTTGTAATAATATTAAAAAAAATTCCTATACCTTTAAAAAATAATAAATATAAAGTAATAGAATAAAGAAAACTTAATTTTGTTAGGTGAGGGTGAATGATCTTATGGAAATGACTGGGCACCCAATCATGGGAATAATGCATTTTATTTCTTTAATAAGGACTATTATAACACCTTTTAGGAAAATTTATGTCAGTAGAGGTAATCATGGCAGTTGAGTTAGATAAGAATATCTTGTTATGGGTTTAGAAATAAATATTTATGGATAATGTATTGTTAGAGATATAAGTGGGGGAAGTATTTCTAGATATAGAACGAGTTTCATGGTCATATGACTCAATTACTACTATAGCCCAAGTAAATCCATTTTTTAAAGGCATGATATCAAGAAATGCGAATTTTTTTATGAAGAATTAAAAATATTGATATTTTCTAAACTATATTTTAATCATAAATGTTGGTCTAGTTTCTTCAAGAGGACAATAATACACTTGGGGAATTGAAAATTTGGATTATTAGATGTAGAATCATTATCAAATAAGGTGTTCTTATTAGTCATACATGTAAGGATAGAAAATATTTGGCTGATTCACTTCCCATCCAAAAGGATACCATGAGAGAGACAAATTTCTTACACCAATTTAGGTTCATTGATGAATTCATATAATTTGTTTGTTAATAGTCATGCCCTTGACCACAACTATTTTCTCCCCTCCCCCCACCCGAATTTTCTATTTGTTTGATGAAATTGTGGAAGGAAACTTCTTTTATAAAAAATCATTTTTCATTGAATATTATAATATATATTAAGTTACATGAGAATAATCTATATATATATTACAAATTTATAACTTAATATTAAACACATCCAATAATAATAAATTTAAAATGATTAAATAGTCAACTGTATTTGTATACTACATACACAATCTACATACTTTTGATAAATAATAAATATTTCACAAATAAATTCTTATCACATGGTACCCTTCTAGAAAAATAATAATTCATATTAGTTGGTCGGAGTGGATACTCAAGAGGGGGGGTGAATTGAGTTCCAATTAAAATTTCTGTTAAAAAGATTTCTCTTACAATCCCCCAATTTAAAAACTATGTTAAACTGTAGTGAATTTGTAAAATTATAATGGTTCGATTAGGTTCTCAAAAGATTGATTAGGTCTCAGTTAATTTAATCAGAATATTAAATTAGGTTTTTAAACTAACCTACTGATTTACAATAGTTACATACAATTTCTATATTAACTATCAATGTAACTTTAAAACAAAATGAATTTCAAAGTAACTAGCAGCGGAAAATAAAGTATGTAATATACTTTAGACTTAATATACAATGCACAGTAGATGTAACCAAGAGGTTCAGTCTTATGCTGAGACTTAGTTCTCTCAAACAATTTATATTAATTTTATCAACACCCTAGTTTAGGATAAACAACAGTGCAAAGACTATCCAGGTACTAAAACATCAACCATAATTGTTCGTGGGAAAACAAAAAAAATAGCACAATGGATTTCCAGGTCCTACATGACCTCTACCACTATCCATAGTGGGATACAAGAGAGATAAATAAGGTTTGTGTGAGGATTTAGAAATCCTCCAGATTAGCTTAGGAGAATGTGTGTGAATAAAATATATCGAGTATACTCACTGCTCAAAATGTAAATAGAAGAATCACTAAGAGAGTATATATGAGTTTAGAATGCTCTAGTGATTTGTAGTGAATCTCTAAACTCATTTTGATTTGACAGAAATGATTTTTTGTTTCTTTCTATATATTTTGTTTGGAAAACAGAGTGTCGTTTTCTTCCTAGCTTTTCAGGTTCAACTTGATCAGCTTGAGTGTATGAGTAGGTCATTGTAGTTCATCACTCCTTGACCGATGTTCGGTTTCTGTTCTCTTCTTGTATGGATCGCTTCGTGTATGTCCAGTGTTCTTAGAGTACGGATGTAGAATTTCCGTATGCACCACTTTACAACATTATTTTTCCCTTTTTGTGCACACTCTATATGTCCGACCTTTGTCATTCCTTATATAGCTTTCAGCTCGGGCAATGGGAATGATTATCTTTTTACAGTTACGAGGTACGGTTCACTGACATGCCAAAAAATATCATTAAATTGCATTAGTTTCATTAAAATCATCAAATATGACTGTTGATTAATAAATAAATAATGTTAACAAAAGTAGAGTTTAGGAATCAGTGACTAGTAAGTCTTTCATCAGAAGATTTCTGTCTGTAGATGTGTAATGGTAGACTTTGTATAGTAGTGATCTCCAATCAGTAGCTCTTTGTGCTTATACCAGTAGCTCCTTGTATCAGTAGCTATTATTCTTTGTATCAGTAGCTCTATGTACCGGTGACTCCTTCTATCGGTAGCTCTTGGTCTATCGGTAGCTCGTTTGAATCAGTGGATCATTTTGTATTTGTGACTGTCTGTATCGGTAAACTTTGTATCAGTATCTTGTGCATATCGGTAGCTTTGTTCTGTACTAGTGATTTAGTGTATACCAATAGACTTATGCATACCGGCAGACTTGTTCTATTGGTAGCTCAGCTTATATTGGTAGTTGTCTGTATCAGTGGACTTCATCTATCAGTGGAATGTGCAAACTAGTGGAATTATAAATACCGATAGCTCTGTGTATCAGTGACCTTTTCTTATCGGTGAATATGTATATCGGTAGACTAAGTACCGATAGATCTGTATCAGTAGCTATAAGCATATCATTGAATTAACACTTATATGCTTTATGCACAACATATCCTATTGAGATAGAATTATTTCAAAATTCATATAAACATAGATAAACATTGATTAACATATTTCAAAGATTAATTTAATATTATTATAATCATGATAATAGAATGTCATAGATTGAAATAATTAATATATAGATAAAAATTATTTGGGATTATCATAGTTTGTGAAAGCATAATTGGGATTATCAAAACAGGTGAGATCAACAATCTTCCCCTTTTTGATAATTACAACTTCTGATATTATACGCCCAAAATAATTAGTAATGTATCAGAAGATATTTCATTAGATCAAATTGTATCATAGAAAACAATGTATTATAAAACATATATATCAAAGATAAAATAGAAAACAAATTTATGAGAGGAAAACGAATTATGATCATAAGAGATAGTATTACTCCACCTTTTTCATAAAAGTTATTATTTATCCCGCAGATATGTTTCCCTTAGATAGTATTTCTCCCCCTTTGGGATAATCAAAAAGTGGGAAAAGAAGGAAATACTGGAGAAGAGAAATAATATATGGTAAAAGAAAGTAAGATCATGTATATTTCATGGAGAAAAAAAATATAAATAAATACATAAATAAAACAAAAAAATACAGGTGATTCCTATAAAACTCCTAGACACTGATCAATCCACATCCTCAGTATGAGATTTCCCCTTGGGATAAGAAGAGAAATCAGGTGTGGTGGATGCAAGTGGAGGCTTAGGAACACCAGAGATGATCAGAGGTGGCTGAGCTATTGAAACTAATCATGGCATATACTGTGTAGCTCTCTGAGTGATCATAAGAGTAAGGCTTCGGATAGCTTGTGATGGGGTCATCTAAGAAGGATAAGTAGGAGTGGTAGATGTAGAAAAAGATAGAGGTACAATCACTGGTCGAGCATCAACATGAAGAAGGGCAACAAAAGGTTTCTGAAATCCATAATTATTCATCCTCCTCTTTCCATGGAAGAAATGAAATCGTCCTTGTTTCCCATGAATTTGTCCAGTGCAGGTGCCAACTCTCTGGGCTTGCTAACTTTTTCTCTGAAGGATTTATTGACTTGTGGTAGCTTCATGTTTTATAACAGAATCTTGAAATGGTTGTTGAGCTGATTCTTGGTTTAAAAACTTTGAAAATAGTAATCTACATTTTCTTTCACTTCTTTCTGAGAAGTAGAATATTCTCTTATATAGTCTTGAAAAATCTTCATGATATCTCTAGTGGTATCTCTACTATAAGTCACCACGTTGGTCAAATATGATGAGTCCACAGAGCCACTAGTTGATGTTGAACCAAGCTCCTCCTTCATCAAATCTCTAATCTGATCCAAATCCACTAAAGGTTTTGAAGAAAGAGAACCAAGAGAGAAGGTTATAGTTTCCTTGAAACTCTTAGTTAGCCCACTAATAAGATTTCTCACTACAGAATTTTGGTTGCTAACATGCTTAGTTATGGAAGGCTTAAACTCCATAAAACCTGAGACCATTTGGCTAACTACACTCTTCACATAAGTCAAATCCTTGTCTGTTTGAGATTTTGAACTCATATAGGATTCCAGAGAGATAACTGATTGCTTTAGAACATCAACATTCTTTGCCAGGATAGACATCTGATTCTGGAAAGCTGTGACTTCATCTCCTATCTCTTCCACAAAGGTCTCTACATTACAACCAAGAGAGAGTTCGAAGGACTTTTCCAAATTTATCAACTCTTCAACAAAGAAACTCTTTTAACTCACCAATAGAAGCACTCAAAGACTCTTTCATCTCATCCTTTAAGAATTCTAAGTCATCCCTGGTGATCAAATCAGTAGTTGCAACCACAATAGGTGCTATTTCAGACACTATACTGGCCACATAGTCATTCATAATTGATTGAATAGACGACACAAGTGAAGCTTCCATTTTCATTATTTCTTACACAACACTGATTTTGAGATCACGCTTGAGCTTATCCAGATCATGTGTTCTGACCTCATCTTCAGGTAATATCTCAGACTGAATATCATAATTGATTCTTGTCCTCCAAAGGGATGTCTCATTATTAGAGTTTGGATAATCTAATCCACAAACTAGAAACCATGGGTCCCTTTCCCCAGTCTTCAAACTCAACAGCCACTGAAACACTACCCAACTTGGATAGATGCTCCCCCTCAACTGGTGCATTCTCCTGTATGGAAACAGCACTCTCATCATTCTGGTCTTCCTCATCAGAATCATGCACAACCATCTCTATTTCAGGAACAGCAAGAGGTTCCTCTTGAATAGGTAAAGGTCTATCAATTTCATAAAATTCCTCAGCAGACATTAGGGAATTTCCAATCTGTGGACTAAGGAATAAGCTGACAGAAACAAATGCTTCACTTGCATGAAATTCATCTTAATCTTCTCGATCAGCCTCTTCCTAATCTGATTTCTATTGGTATTCCTCTTCCACATGTGCCTCTTTATTTCTTATACACAAAATAGTTTTTGTACTAGGTATGTTCAAAGAATCACTATCCTTTTCTTGTGATAAAATTTCTGGAGTTGGGCTAGGAGGCAAGTCTAGATCCCCTCCATCTGCTATAGAGGAGTATTCCTCTTCTGAATCATCACTATACAGTGGATCTTCTTCATCAGGTATCAGACCTAGATCCCTCACATCCTTAGGTCTTGAAGGATGATCCACAGGATTAAACTTATCATATAACTTTTTTCCGTCAGTAACCCACTCTCCTTTCCATGGGTTCCAGTTTATCTTCATGTATTTACATACAGTGTTTTTGATACATAAGTTTTTTATTAGCACTACTATCTCATACGGAGACTCATCAACTCCTTTTACCTTAATCATTACTGAGATCAACTTGGCAATGAATAAGACATTGGTATTTGAATTTTTCATGGTTATATCCTCCATTTGAATCATTAGCAACCTACACAGATTTACTTTCACACCATGTCTCAAGAGTTGTAACAGATAGATATCTTGATATCTCAAATGTGAAAAGTCCCCCCTCCTTGGAATTAAAACATGCTGAACAAACTTGAATAGTAATCTATTCTCTCCATCCATTTCAGTAGCCACAACCTGTCTTTTCTTTATAATTCAGGTGAGCTCCTATAAGGCAGTCTCATAATCAAATATGTCACTTGTAGGTGGTACTAATTTCGAGAAATATCCAGAAACACCTTCGTCTAGAACCTTTAGGCATTCAGCCCACTCAATAGAAAAAATATCTATCTCATTTCCATTCATGACAGATACCATCCTATCCTCGACTTCTGATTTATCAAACCGAACATACTCATAGAACTGTTTTATCATCTTTGGATAGTAGGGAACATTGTTGTTTGAAAAGAATTCAACCCACTTCTGATCTTCCAGCACCTCTAGAACTAGAGATTTATTAGACAACAGCCATTCCATGCATAGCTCTTTTTCGATCACAATAACTCTATTTTGTAAATGTGGGTTCACTGGTCACCTCTCTGACCTTGTTCTACTAACTCTACTACTTCCTTCTTGGTCTGTCTTCTACTTCTTTGCATTCGTCTCATCAATGTCATCTCTGACATTAGGCATTTATTTCCATTTCTGGTTCGACGAACATAGGGTTCTCATAAGATTCAGGAGCTAAGGATTGAGGGAAAAGTGCTTGAGGTGGATCAAGAAGTAATTAAGACTTAGTTTTATCATTTAGGAATCATAAAATAAATAATTAAAATATAATAAGTAGAGTATAAACGATACAGATTCTGGCGGCTAACTGATGTTTAAAACAGTGAATACTTCACGGTAGGGTATACTGGTGAGAATTCCTAACTGTGAGATCCAATAATTAATGAGGAATATTAGTGAGGTACATACCGGTGAGGCATATCAGTGAGATTTCATATTGGTGAGGTATATCAGGGAGGTTTCATACCTGTGAGGTATATCAGTGAGGTTTCATATCGATGAGATATAGTGGTGAGGTTTCATACCGGTGAGGTATACCGATGAGGTTTCATACCTATGAGGTATATTGGTGAGGTTTCATACCGGTGATCTATCATTCCTTACTCGTGTCTAATGTAACTTAACCTATCTGAACTTAATAGCTTAGTGAAAATGTCACCTAATTGATGTTCATTACCTACAAATTCAAGAGTAATATCACCTTGTTGGTAATGATCTCTCAATAAATTGCGCCTTACGTCAATGTGTTTGGTACTAGAGTGAGATACAGGGTTCTTTTATATATTAATTGCACTAGTGTTATCACAATTTATTGAAACATGCTTAAAATCATATCTATAGTCCAAAAGAGTGTGTTTCATCCATAGAATTTGTGCACAGCAACTACCAGCAGCTATATACTCTACTTCAAAAATGGAAAAAGAAACCAAATTCTGTTTATTACTACACCAAGATACTAAGGATTTTCCCAATAAATGACATGTTCCATATGTGCTTTTTCTATCCAACTTTTTAACAGCAAAGTTAGCATCTGAATAACTCATTAATTCAAATGATTATCCTTTCAAATAAAACAACCCAAAATTTTTAGTATGTTTAAGATACATAAAAATTATTTTAACAGCAATAAAATGTGATTCTTTAGTATTATCTTGAAATCTTGAAAACATATACACACTAAACATAATATCTGGTCCACTAGAAGTAAAGTAATGTATGCTTCCAATCATACCTCTGTAACTTGTTTGATCAACTGGTTTCCCAGTTTCATCAATGTCTAATTTACAAATAGTACTCATAGGTGTATCACATTCCTTAATGCTATCCAAACCAAAATGTTTTAAAATATCCTTTGTATATTTACTTTGATTTAAAATAATGCCATTTTCATTTTGAAAATATTGAAATCCAAGAAAAAATTTTAATTCTCCCATTAAACTCATTTCAAATTCATATTGCATACTCTTTGAAAAATCAGTACATAAAGAATGTTTAGAAGAACCAAAAAAAATATCACCAACATAGATTTGTACTATCAAAACATCATTAGAAATTAATTTAATAAAACGATTTGGATTAGAAATCCATTTAGTAAAACCTTTTGAAATAATAAAATTGTTAAGTCTATCATACCAAGCTCATGGAGCTTATTTTAAACCATGAAAGTATTAGATAGTTTGAAAAAATGATTTGGAAAATGAGGATTAGTAAATCAAGGTGGTTGTTCACAAAAACATCTTCAATTATAAAACCATTTACAAAAGAACTTTTAACATGCATTTGATATAACTTGAAATTCAGTTGATCAGCATAGGCAAGTAGAATCCTAATAGCTATTAATTTAGCTATAGGGGAAAAGGTTTCTTCATAGTCAATTCTTTTATCTTGAATATACCTTTGTGAAACTAACCTAGATTTTTTTCTAAATATATTTCCTTATTCATTAACTTTGTTTCTAAAAACCCATTTAGTTTCTATGGTCAAATTGTCCATAAGTCTATCAACCAATTCCTAGACTTTGCTTCTTTCAAATTGATTTAGTTCTTTTTGCATAGCCATTACCCAAAATTCATCATCAATTCCATCATTGATAATTTTAGGTTCTAACTATGAATGAAAGGCTAGATGTTCAACCTGATTTCTTAGAGAAGCTCTAGTCTGTGTCCTTCTATCAAGATTACCAAAAACAGCATCCAATGTATGATTCCTTAGAATACTAGTTGATCTAGTAAAGGTAGGACTATAAATTTCAGGTTCTTCTCTAGGATTCGGGTTCACCTGGAGCTGATTCTAGAATATTTCTAGAACCCATTGTCTTTACAGCAATTTCTTTGGTTTCATCATTAAGGTCCAGAACTGGCAGATCTTCTTCAAAATTTCCAAAGGAAGATTTGGGTTCGTGTGGATCAGTTTCATCAAACTTTATGTGAACAGATTCTTCCACACATTTGGTTATTTTATTGAAAACTATATAGGATTTTCTAGAAAAGAATAACCATGAAAAATTCCTTTATCACATTTATAAGCAAACTTTTCTAGATTATCCTTTGTATTAAGAATAAAAACATTGCAACCAAAAACTCTGAAGTAATTAACCTTAGGTTTTCTATTGTTCCACAACTCATAAGGGGTCTTCTTGAGAATGGGTGTACTCAATACTATATTGATAATATAACAAGAAGTATTTACAGGTTTAGCCCAAAATAAAATTGGCAGGTCATATTCATTAAGCATAGTTCTTGCAATTTCTTGATGTGTTATATTTATTCTTTCTATTACACCATTATACTGAGGTGTTCTAGGGGAAGAGATATTGTGATTATAGCCATTGTGTGAGAAATAAGATTCAAACTCATGATTTTCAAACTCACGACATTGATCACTTCTTAGGGTCTTAATCTTAAGTCCACTGAGGTTCTCTACAGACTTAGAGTATTTAATAAAGTAAGAACAAGCTTCACTTTTGTGAGCTATAAAGTATACCCATGTATATCTAGAAAGGTAATCTAATAAGACATAGACATAGTTCTTCCCATTTAAACTAGAAACTCTAGATGTTTGAAACAAATCCAGGTGAACCAACACGAGATGTTGAGAAGCTGAAACTTCTTTCTTTGAATTAAAATAAACTTTATGTTGCTTTCCCTTTTGTCAGGGATTACAAAATTTGTCAGGTGGGAATTCATGTTTAGGTAGGTCTCTAACTAAGTTTTCCCTAGTCAGTTTTCTAAAGGAATAAACATTTCAGTGTCCAAATATTCTATGCCATATCCAATACTCTTTATGAAAAGCATTTAAGAGAGTAATGTTTTGTTTAGCTAATGAATTTAAATCAATAGCATAAACATTTTCATTTCTCAAAGCAGAAAATACTAAAACATTTTACATTTAAAAACATTACAAGAATCATTTTCAAATTTAACATTGAAACCATAATCACACAACTGAGATATACTTATCGAATTATATTTAAGTCCATCACCAAATAAAACTTTAGAAATTAAAACTGAATTAGTGTTACCGATCTAGCCTATGCTGATGATATTTCCACTAGAGTTATCAACAATGGTGACATGGCCTCCATCAACTTTGATTATGTTTTTAATGTATGAGTAGTCTCTGGCCATGTTTCTTGAACATACACTATCCATGTACCATAACTTCTTATGATAACTCTTCAAGAAAATCTCCTACAAAGCATATTTGAATAGATAATGATTTTGGTACCCATATTTTCTTGGGTCCAGATAGGTTAGCATGCAAAGCCTTAGGTACCCAGATTTGTCTCGTGGGTCTCCTATAATCTATAGAATCAATAGTTTTTGAAAAATAAAATTTATTTGATCTATAAACATATGAATAATTAGTTGAAGAATATGAATTTCGGAAACTAGAACTAGTAGCATTCTTTCCAGTTTTTTAAATAAATCTAGTTTTAGTAATCTATATCATTCCAGGCTGATAGCCTATACCAGTGGTATATTTTGGATCCACTTTTTTTTCTAACATTTTTGTAAGAATATCTTTTTCATTTTTGAATTTATCTATGTCCTTCTTTAATTTCTCATTAGACAATTTCATTTCAGTAAATTCCTTAAGTAAATGAGCAATCATTTCCTTTTCTATATAAAGTGAGGATTTAACAGAACAGGTTAGAGAATTCTATTTCTTCAAGTCCTTATACTTTTCCATCTATTCATTACAGGTTTCTTCTAGAATATTAAAATATTAAAATAATTATTCACTAGAAATATTTTCATATTCAGAATCAGAATCAACTCCAGAATAATATTAATTTAAACCAGGAGTATCCAATGTTACCTCAGATGTGTTTGTCATGAAACACATATTAGATATTTGAGATTTTTCATCCTAAGTAGAATCAGAATCAGTTGATCTGTTTTTTGAAGCACTCCAATATGATTTCATTGGATTAATATACTTGTTTTCCTTGTAGTCATGTTTCTTGATGAACTTTTACTTTCGACAGTCAGCTTTTACATGTCCTTTCCTTTTACATTCATAGCAGACAATACCATCACTTTTATCAGGATTCTTCTAGTCCTTCTTCCAATGACCTTTGTTATCATATTTTCCTTTGTAATTTGATTTTATGAAGAATTTATTCTTCTTGTAGAACTTCATTAATTTTCTAGCTATCTAAGCCATCTCAGCATCACTGTCAAATACACTGTCATCACTGCTTGAACTATCACTTTCACTTTGAATTTTTCCTTTGTCTTTACTCTTTGAAGAAGATTACTTGAAGGCTATTGAATTCTTCATTGGTTCATTATCCTCTTCTTTGTTGACCTTCATCTCTTCCTCATACATCATAATCATACCAATTAACTATTTAACAGGCAGTTTGCTGATGTCGCATAATTCTCTAATGGAAACAGATACGCCTCTCCATCTTTCTAACAGATATCTTAATATCCTCATGATCTGTTATTTTATAGGAACCACTTTACTAAGAGAGATCATAGTGTTGACAATCTCATTGAACCTGAGATACAAGTCAGAAATGGGTTCATCAGGATTCATTTTAAAATTATCATATTTAATAGTGTATGTGTTCAGTCTCATTTCCTTAACATTGGTTGTTCCCTCATGGGAAATAGCCAATGTGTCCCAAATTTCATAAGCCATTTTACAAGCAGATATTTTGTAAAATTTCTCATCACCTAAAGCACAGTACAAAGCATTTATTGCTTTATAGTTATTATTATAATCTATTTTATTAGTTTTATCCCAAGTAGTTCATTTAGATTCTGGAATCCTATGTTGAGTTTCTATAGGAGTCCAAATGTCGAATCCATTACTCTCTAAATGAATTTTCATTTTAAGATTCCACGGAGCATAACTTGTACCATTAAAGAAAGGTGGCCTATTTGTCACAGAAACTTCAAGTCTATTATCCATAATTATATTTTATCAAATGTATTTAAAGAGATAAAATTTAGAACTATCAGAAATTTAAGATCTTTGAGATACAACTAAAATCACAGTAAAAAAAGGGGTGTTTTGAAAACTATTAATAATAAATAATCCTCTAATACCAAATGTTGGTAAGAGTGGATACTCAAGAGGGGGTGAATTGAGTTCCAAATAAAAATTTCTTTTAAAATGATTTCTCATAAAATCCCCCAATTTAAAAACAAAGTTAAACTGTAATGAATTTGTAAAACAATAATGGTTTGATTAGGTTCTCAAAATATTGATTAGGTCTCAATTAATTTAATCAGAATATTAATGTCACGACCCATCCTCGGGGCCCGTGTCGTGACTACCCCAAGCCCACCTTCCATATGATAGGGGATGGCGACTAGCACCAAAGGCGTAAATCCAGATAAAAGGGAATTCATTTCCTTTATAAAGTAACAAACTCCATACAGTACGCAAGCTGTAGTAAACACTAAGTAAACTGAATACAAAAGTAAGTGCTGGAATGTAAATGGGCCTGAATACAAACCCAACTGAACGTAAAGTACAAATGAAAAGAAAGTATAGCAGTAGAAAATTAAAGCAACAACACCAAGCTGTCCACTAGAAATAGCACCTGAAGAGTGGGTACAGATAGTCTGCTCAGCTACTCGGGTCCAGTCATCTGCTCCGTGTACATCCTGTCCAGTTATCCACCTCCAGGTACCATCCAGCTCCACGAGCCGCTATCTCGATCAGCACTGTCCATCGTCTGCATCCAACACAACATAGTGTGGGCATAGCCCGTGCAGGGGTGAGTATACGACACTCAGTAGGGATCCCGAGACCCCCATAGGTCTCCCAGAATACACAAAGGATAAGCCAAAAAGGAGAGATACAAACACGAGATAACAATCATCCCTACTTAGGTATATTCCCACACATATACCTATGTCATCAAACCCAATTCGGCTCCATCATCCGAGCCCAAGTTCAACCCAGTCCAGACAAGAAAGTAAAACCAAATCCACACAGGAAAGCACAACCCAATCCACACAGGAAATCAAGTAAATCATATCGAAGATAATGATTGATAGTCCAGACTCATCTCACACATGTATACGACTCACGATGAGGGGAATAGATGATTGATGTAGCCTCTAAATCATATCCTCTTCTGAACCCACATAGGATCCAAGAACAGATGTCGTCGCTGCCAGACCCACGTAGGATCCATGTACAGTAACCAGCATGGCTGAACACACATAGGATCCACGTACAGTCTTCATCACTGTCAAACCCATGTAAGATCCAAGTATACTCATACTTGCTGTAGAACCCATGTATGACCCAAGTACAGTCGTACTCGTCGTCACAGTCACAGCCAGCTCTATGGTTCCTGGACACAGCACGCTCGATTCTGGGAGGGTCCGCTCCACAATCCAATGGAGTCGATACATAAACTGTCATGAATTACAAATTTGATATATCACAATGTTCCATCTCGTCAATAGGAACTCAATGTGATAGACGGCGCGTCAATTAGACGCCCTGTCTGAGAGATATTGGCCTTTCTGCCCTTAGGGCCCGGTTGGTTTTTAAGTTAAACCCAACCCGACTGTATTCCATCTACGTCCAAACATTGAGAGGATTAATCCAAAAGGACAGTCTCACTAAGAAAAAACCAAAAAAGTTGGCGACACGTCAATCGGACGTTCGGAGCTCGAGTTATAAGTGTTTCCACTCCGCAGGCCCAGTTGGTTACGAGTTCTAACCAACCCGTACATACCCAAGGTACTCTGAAACCTTTCATGTGATATACTAAAACGACCTTCTCGATCCAAGGATCCCAACGCAACTGACGGTTCATCGATCGCCGGTTTGTAGCCTAAGTTATGAGCGTTTAAACAGATCTGTCTGAAAATAGGGGGTTTGGGCCCGGTCCGACCCGGCCCAATACCCCCTGGGTCATCCCGAAACAGGTCGACCCGACACGGGTCTGGGTCCGGCCTGTTTGGGCGTGGCCTATCCCAGCCAGTGCGGGCCGCGTGGGCGGTTTGACCGGGCGCAGGCGGTCCGGTCCGGCGCGTGCGACCCGACCCAGCGCGGCGGCCCAGACTGCGGGCCGGCTAAGAAGCCGGCCGCAGGGTGAAAAGGGAGGGCGGGCTTTATTTTGAAACGATGGACCCCATCTGGTGGGTTCTGCCCTAAGCGGCTATCTGGGGGTTTCAACCCCCTGGTATTTCCGGAAACGGCTGGCCATAATGGACAGCCAGTGTGGCTGCCACGGGACCCGCCAGTCCCGCCTCCTGGTGTGCCGGCAGCCAGCCGAGCACGACCGCCTCCTCTGAAACCGTTGTGGCCCTGGTCTGACATGCACAGCACAAAGGCTCCACGCCCCTCTATCGTGTCCCACCCCTGGTCGTGGCCTCATTCAGCCTCACCAGCACGGCGTGATGGCGCCGCGGTCCACCACCACGGCCAACTCTAGCCACGGTCTTCATCGTTCCCACGCGGTGCAACGTTACCACGACGTCTTCGCCTAAAACACCATTGTTAATAATCAAGAGATGGGGAGGATAATCGGCCATGTTTGTGCCATCCAATTTCCTCCCGTTACATTGGAAACAGTTGGAAAATTTAAACGAGATACGTCAACGTTAAATCCAAGAAAATCTTAATTCCCGAATAATGAATTTAACCCCTACCTCAACAACGATGACGAAAGTCGGCGTCACGGTTGATGGCATCACGTGATGAGGTTTCGATGATGGCGTAGGCAAGCTTCCAAGGATGGAATGGCATCGCACACTATCTGCAGAGAGATGAAGGAATTCCACGTCATCTCTCCTTACGATGATGGCGTTCTTCACTAAAGTGTGTTGTTCTTCGTGGGAGGATAAAACTCTTCAAAAAGAATAAATCTAGATCTCCCTCCCCTTTTCCTCGCACAACCAAAAGCCAACCAAAATAAAATAAGTCTTTTCTTTATTTTATTTTCTCATGCCAACATTTCAAAACTTCAAAAATTCAAAACACCTAATTAAAATAATTTAATGGGTTCAATTAATTGAATAAAATTGTGTTGGCACTCAATTAATGTGAGAAGAGGAGAAGTCAAATATAAGAGGGGTTAGAGGAGTTAAAGGAATTTAATGGGGTGGGGATCGTGAGGGCCCCACCTCACAAATATCCAATCAAGAAGAGTTAGGACCTAGTGATTCCCACCCCCACTCCCATACTTAGGATAAAACCACATAGAATAGAGAAATAAAATTGTAACACAATTTTATTTCACTTTACACTTAATCCACTTTTTTTTAACAACTCCTCCCAAGAAAATGAAACTCTAGTAAAGGTCTTCTTAAGCAATTACTAGCGCTGCAGTTTCATCGGTTCCCTCGGATTTCGATTCCAAGCACCGGTTTAAATGTTAGAAAACTCACTCGTTCATTCACTGAACGTACCCGAGCTAAAATTGGAAAATTGATTCCGAGAACACCGGGCCTCCGAATCAAAAGCCGTTAGAAACTGCGTACTCGTAAAATCCCAAAGAATTTACGGAAAAATATTCCTTGAAATTTATGGGTCTTTACATTACTCCCACATCAGTTCTTTACGTCCCTATAAAGATACATCACAAACCAGGTAAACGAATGAGGGTACTATGCACCCATCTGAGCCTCCCGCTCCCAAGTGCTCTCCTGGAGGTTCCTGTGCTACCACCTAATGCGTACTAGAGGAATTGACCATCCTCATAGGACCCGTTCCTGTCGATCCTTGATCCCCACCGGGATCTCCACAATAGTCTCCCCTTCATCGATGTCCATCTCCCCATGATCAATGATATGCATCAGGTCATGGATGAATCTCCTCAGCTGAGATTCATGGAAGACGTCATGCACTCGGTGCAACTGAGGTGGAAGATCCAGGCAATAAGCCACCTCGCCTATCCTACTAAGAACCTGTAATGGTCTGATGAAGTGCGGAGATAACTTACCACCCTAGCCAAATCTCTGTAATCCACGCCGAGGTGAGACCCATAAGAAAACATGGTCTCAATCCTTGAACTCTAGTGGTCTCTGCCTCCAATCTGCATAAGACTTTTATCAGCTCTAGCTGTCCTAATACGCTCTTGGATAACATGTACCTTCTCCGTCGTAGCCTGGACTATCTCTGGTCCTTCGAGTGCTGACTCCCCGGGGTCAGTCCAGCAGAGAGGTGATATCAGAGGTCGGTTGTACAATGCCTCATATGGTGTCATCCCGATGGTGGAGTGGTAGCTATTGTTGTACGAAAACTCCACCAAAGGTAAGTGATCTGCCCAACTGCCACCAATGTCGAGGACACATGCAAGGATCATGTCCTCAACAGTCTGGATGGTCCTCTCCATTTGACTATCCGTTTGAGGGTGAAAGGCGGTGGTCAGGAATAGTAGTGTCCCAAACTCCACCTGCAACCCCTTCCAAAGTCGGGAAATAAAGAGAGCATCTCTATCAGAGATGATAGATGATGGTACACCATGAATCCATACGATCTCCTTAATATAGAATCATCCCAATATCTCCACTGAGCCCTGCTCTCTGATAGGTAGAAAGTGGGCCGACTTGGTGAGTCGGTCTACAATCACCCAAATGGAGTCGTGTCCTCTGGAAGTACGTGGAATCCCTGTCACTAACTCCATAGATATCTCATCCCACTTCCACTCCGGGACCTCCAATGGCTATACAAAGCCTGCTGGTACCTGGTGCTCCACCTTCACCTGCTGGCAGGTGAGGTATCGAGAAACAAACTCTGCCACAGCCTTCTTCATACCCGTCCACTAGTGCTGTCATCTGAGATCCTGGTACATCTTTGCCACTCCTGGATATACCGAAAATAGGGAAGTGTGAAACTCTCTCAGGACCTCCTCCTGCAAAACAGCTGGTACCATGGTACGTCCTCTTAAAAGGCTGACATGCTCTCTCCCTATAGAGAATCTATTAGGTTCCTGTCTTGAGGATATTTGTGCATGTCGCATCTCATAGTCAACGTCCCCACATTGTGCCTCTCTGACCCGCTGAAAAATTGGTGGAGTGACTATGAGTGACTGAAGAAAGGTTTCCCCATCTCTATCCACGAAGGATATCTGTAATGCAGATAACTGCTCTTTCTCCTCTCCAAGTAGCTGAATGATCGTCCTCCTGCTGAGAGAAACGGCTACTACGTTCCCCTTCCCAGGAGTATAGACTATCTCAAAGTCATATTCATTGAGGAACTCGAGCCATCGCCACTTTCTCATGTTCATTTCCTTCTGCAAGAAGATGTTCCTGAGACTCTGTTGTTCAGTGTAGACTGTAAAGTGCTCGCCCATCAGATAGTGCCACCACAGATTTAAGGCGAAGACCACTACTGCTAACTCCAGGTCATGGGTAGCATAGTTATGCTCGTGTTGCCTCAAATGTTGCGATCCATAGGCGATCACTACATGCTCCTACATCAGGACACACCCGAGTATGGTCCCTTATGCATCGTAGTAAACTACATACACTATGTCCTCCTCTGGTAGCCTCATGATGGGTGCATTGGTCAATCTATGTCTTAGCTCTTGGAAGCTCTGTTGACATCAATCTGACCACACAAAGGGTTTCCCCTTCTTTGTCAAATCTGAAAGCAGTGATGCAACACTAGAGAAGTCTAGTAAAAATCTCTGATAGTACCCTTCTAGGCCTAGGAAACTCCACACCTCCGTCATGCTCCTGGGTGGCTCCTAAGCTAGTACTACCTCGTTTTTTGCAGGATCCACCGCAACTCCCGCCTCAGAGATGACGTGCCCTAAGAAGTGGACCTCTTGAATCCAAAACCAGAACTTCGAGATCTTACCATAATCCCGGTGTTCCTGGAGTGTATCCAATACAACCTACAAGTGGTAGGTGTGCTCCTCCTCAGTAGTCTAGTAAATAAATATGTTTTCGATGAAGACTACGACAAATCGATCATGGGAAGGCTAAAAGATCCTATTCATGAGACTCATGAACACTGCTCGAGCATTGGTTACACCGAAAGGACTAACCAAAAACTCATAGTGTCCATATCCACACCTAATGTCCATATAATGCACATCCTCATCTTGAAATCTGAGCTGATGATATCCTGGCCTGAGGTCTATCTTCGAGAACCATCGTGCTACCTTGAGCTGATCGAAGAGGTCGTCAATCCTCGGAAGTGGATACCTTTTCTTCACGATCACTTGGATCTGGCTACGGTACTCGACACACAGTCTCAAGCTCCCGTTCGCCTTCTTGGAAAACAAGATCAGGGAAACCCAGGGTGAAACACTGGGTCGGATGAATCCCTTGCCCGGAAATTCCTTCAGTTGTACCCATAACTCTCAGAGCATAGAGGGAGACATATGATATATTGGAGTAGATATCGGGGCTGTCCCGGGGTACATGTCAATATAGAAGTCTACCTCTCTTTGGGGAGGTAGTCCTGGAACGTCATCATGAAAAACATCCACGTACTGATCCACCACAACAGGAAGACTCAGACTCCACACGTAAACTGTCCCTAGGATGAGGCCAGCCAACTGATGAGTGATCGGTTTTCCTCCCCTCTGTGTGAGTCCATCCTGTGCTGTAGAGGGTCCCTTCTCGCCGATGATGGTGGACCTACTCCCATCGGTGTGGACACACTACACCTTGTGCCTAATATAGTCTATCTGATCATGAACTATAGATAACCAATCCATTCCCAAGATGAAGTCATAAGGCCTCAACGCCGCTACAAGAATATCCCAGCAGATGCTCTCGCCTCCTAGAGTAAGCTCACACTACCGGTACCAGTGCGTAATCGTCGAGTTTGCTCCCGTAGGAGTCGCTAGCCGTAAGGATCGAGCCAACTGCTCCATCAGAATCTCTGAGCTCCAAACAAGGGCAGTTGCAATTAATGAATGACTCACTCCTGTGTCTATAAGAACAACAACAAGGGTGTAGTATACACAGATAGTACCTTGAATCATCTCAGGTGCGCCATGGTTGTAGTCCTCCATAGTCTGAAGCTGATCCTGCCTCTGACAGCCAGCTCACTGTGGTCGGGGTGGACCTCCTCATGGTGGTGGTGGTGGTAGAGCCCTGAAGCATCGTCCACCACCTACTACTCGGCCAGCTTATCTGCCCTGTCTGCCTGCTCCCTGCGAACCACCACGGTCGAACCTCTGCATCTACGTGGGAGGTCCATCACCCTCTGCTGCTCCTCTACATGGCGGGTCGGGCAGTCACGAGCCATGTGGCCCTGCATGCCGCATGCATGGCACTGTCTACCTCTCGTATGACTGGATATACTACGTGTGCCCTGCACCTCCGAGGCAGTATCCTGAGGTCACCCACTTGATGGTCTAGTCTTCTTGTTCCCCTGTGACATCCATCAACTACCAGCTACAGAAGACTGCGCTAAGTGCCGCCCTACAGTAGGTCTCGCTGCTGGTGTAGGCTCAGAAAGAAAGCTCTCTACAAGAAGGGATCGCTCCAGTACACCTACCTATGTCGGAATACTAAGGGAGATCATCAAAGTTCTGATCTCTTGCCTCAGTCCTTGCTCGAAGGTCTCGGCCCAGAAGAATGGGTCCCATACCATGTCTATAGAGTATCGGGAGAGATCGGTAAACCTCGCTGAGTACTGGGCTACAGTCATGTTGCCCTACTACAGCTGTAGAAACTCCTGAATGCGCACCGCATAGAGGGTGGCTGGAAAAAACTCTGAGCAGAAGAGGCTCTCGAATTCCATCCATATAAGTGATGCCTCATCGTGCACCTGGAGCATCAGGCTCCACCATCTACCTGCTTCCGCGTGTAGGAGACTCGCCGCAAGGATCACCATGAGGTCAGATAGTGTCCCTACTAATCTGAAGACTCGAAAAATAGCCTCCAGCCAATCCTCGACTACCTGAGGGTCCATCTCTCCACAGAACCTGGGTGGTCACTGATGTTGAAACTCGTGTAGTGCACTCATGCGACATGCACTCTCAGCTGCTGGGGCTGGTGGCATCAGTGGCTCGGGGGGTTGAGGTACTGCCGGTGCCTCTATTGTAATTGGGCCCTGCACCGAGGCCTCGTCACTCGGTGGGCTGCCGTCTCGCACAATGCTTGGAACCCTAGCTGGCTGCCGTCGTGGAGCCATTCTGAAAGGAAATAGGTGTGACACAGTTAATACAGAATACCTAGTGAGCTGACACAAAGTAATCACAAAGAAAACATTGAAACACACATGCAATCAATGTTTTTGTGCACTGAGTCAGAAATCAGAAGTCAGGGTCCTGGTGTATGGATACGTTAGTTGCCGCACCAACACTGGACACCCTGGACTGATAACCACTCTCAATACCCTTAACAGTATTGCTTCACATAGAAGAAAGATCAGAGTCCTATGTTCTGCAGTAGAACCAAACTCCTCTGAAACCAATTTGTCATGACCCGTCCTTGGGGCTCGTGCCGTGACCACCCCGAGTCCGCCTTCCATAGGCCAGGGGCTGGCGACTAGCACCAAAGGTGTAAATCCCAATAAAAGGGAAGGAATTTCCTTTATAAATTAATGAACACCACAGAGTATGCAAGATGAAGTAAACACTAAGTAAACTGAGTACAAAAGTAACTACTGGAAAGTAAATGTGCCAGAATAAAAACCCAACTGAATGTAAAGTACAACAGAAAAGAATGTACAATAGTAGAAAAGTAAAGCAGCAACACTGAGCCGTCCACTGGAAATCCCACCTGAAGTGTTGTTATAGACAGTCTCCTCAGCTCCTCGAGTCCAGCTGTCCGCTCCGTGTATGTCCCATCTAGTGATCCACCTCCAGGTACCATCCAGCTCCACGAGCCTCCACCTCGATCAACACTATCCGTTTTCTGCATCCAACACAACGTAGTGCGGGCATAGCCCGTGTTGGGGTGAGTATATGATTCTCAGTAGGGATCACGAGACCCCCGTAGGTCTCCCAGAATCCATGAACGATAAACCACAAAGGAGAGATAAAAACACGAGATAACAATCATCACTACTTAGGTATATTCCCATACATATACCTAAGTCATAAAACCCAGTTCAGCTCCAACTTCCGAGCCCAAGTTCAACCCAGTCTACACAGGAAAGTACAACCCAATCCACACAGGAAAGCACAACCCAATCCACAGAGGAAATCAAGTCAATCATATCGAAGATAATGATTGAAAGTCAAGGCTCATCTCACACAGGTATACTACTCATGAATACTGGTGGAGATAATGGATGTAGCCTATGAATCATCTCCTATGTCGATCCCACGTAGGATCCAAGTACAGATGTCGTCTCTGCCGAACCCACGTAGGATCCAAGTAATGTAACCATCGCTGCCGAACCCACATGGGATCCAAGTACAGTCATCATCGCTGCCGAACCCACATAGGATCTAAATACAGTCAACCTCGATGACGAACCCACGTAGGATCAAAGTATAGCCGTCCTCGTCGTCACAGTCGCAGCCAGCACTAGGGTTCCCACACACAGCGTGCTCGATTTCGGGAGGGTCCGCTCCACAAGCCAAGAGGGTCGATACATCAACTATTAAGAATTCCGGAGTTGATGTATCAAAAATTTCTTTCTCTTCAATAGGAACTCAATGAGACATCCGGCGCGTCAATCGGACGCCCGGTCTGAGATATATTGTCTTTTCCACCCCAGGGGCCTAGTTGGTTTTTAAGTTAAAACCAACCCAACCATACACCAGCTGCATCCAAAATTCAATCAGAGCAATCTAAAAGAATATTCTCACTAAAAGGAAACCAAAAAAGTCCACGGCACATCAATCGGACGTCCGGAGCTCAAGTTATAAGTGTTCCCGCTCCACGGGCCCGGTTGGTTTTGTGTTCGAACCAACCCGGCCATACCCAAGGTTCTCATAAACCTTGAGTGTAATATACTAAAACAACCGTCACAATCCAATGATCTCAAAACAACTTATGGTGTGTTGACCGGAGGTCCGTAGCCCATGTTATGGGCGTTTAAACGGATCTGTCCGAAAATAGGGGGTTTGGACCCGGTCCGACCCGTCCCAATACCCCCTGGGGCGGACCGAACCGGGGAGACCCGACCCGGGTCCGGGTCCGGCCCGTTTGGGCGTTGCCCGGCCCGGCTGGCCTGGGTTGCCTAGCCCCACACGGCGGCCTGACCTGTGACTGGTCTCGGATGCCGGCCACGGTGTGCGAGGGGGGGGGGGGCGTTTCCCCCCTTTGATTTCAAACGGAGGCCCCCATCTAGTGGGGTCCGCCCTAGGTGGCTGGTTGGGGGTTTCAACCACTCGGTATTTCTGGAAACGGTCAGCTATAATGGTCCGCCGGTGTGGCTACCGCAGGCCCCACCGGTCCCACCTCCTGGTGTGCCGGTGGCTGGCCGAGCCCGGCTGCCTCCCCTGAAATCGCCACGGCCTTAGGCCATGGCCCCTGTCCGGCCGGCGCGGTGCGATGGCGCCCTGACCCTCTGCCACGTCTCACTCCTAGCTGCGGCCTCCTTCAGCATCACCGACACGGTGCAATGGCGCCGCGCTCCACCGACGTGGCCCGCTCCGGCCGTAGTCTTCATCGTTATAGTGCGGTGCAACTACACCGCACCGTCTTCACCGCAAAAGCCATTTTTAATAAACTAGAGACGTGGAGGAGAATCAGCCGTGTTTGTGCGGTCCACATTCCTCCCGTTACATTGGTAACAATTGGAAAAATTAAACGAGATACGTCAATGTTAAATCCAAGAAAATATTTATTCACCAATAATGAATTTAACCCCTACCTCAACAAAGATGATGAAAGTTAGCGTCACGGTTGACGGCCTCACATGGTGAGTTTTCGATGACGGCGTACGCGTGCATCCAAGGATGGAACGACGCCACACACTAGATGCAGAGAGACGAAGGATTGGCACTTCGTCTCTCCTTGCGGTGAAGGTGTTCCTCATTGAAGGGTGTTGTTCTTCGTGGGAGGATGAAGCTCTTCAAAAAGAATAACTGAAGATCTCTCTCCCCTTTTCATCGGACAACGAAAATCCAACCAAAATAAAATAAGTCAATTCCTTATTTTATTTACACATGCAAACATTTCAAGTATTCAAAAATTCAAAACACCTAATACAATTAATTAAAGGGGTTCAATAAATTGAATAAAAGTGTGTTGGCACTCAATTAATGTGAGAAGAGAAGAAGTCCACTTTAAGAGGGGTTAGAGGAGTTAAAGGAATTTGAAGGGGTGGGGCTCGTGTGGGCACCACCTGAAAAATATCATATCAAGAGGAGTTTGGACCTAGTGGGGCCCACATCTACTCCCATACTTAAGAGAAAACAACATAGAATAGAGAAATAAAATTGTAACACCACATTATTTCACTTTACACATAATCCACTTTTTGTTACCAACTCCTCTCAAGAAAGCGCAACTCTAGTAAAGGTCTTCTTAAGAAATTAAAGGCTATGCGGTTTCATCGGTGCCCTCGGATTTCGATTTCGAGCACTAGTTTAAAATTTAGAAAACCCACCTCGTTCATTCGCTAGAGGTAGCCAAGCTAAACATTGGAAATTGATTCGGAGCACACCGGTCCTCGGAATCAGGCACCGCCAAAAACTGCGTACTAGTAAAATCCCAAAGAATTTAAGAAAAACATTTCCTTGAAATTTACGGGACATTACAATTAAATTAGTTTTTGACACTAACCTACTAATTTACAATAGTTACAAAGACTTTCTAGATTAACTATCAATGTAACTTTAAAACAAATTGAATTTCAAAGTAATTAGCTACAAAAAATAAAGTATGTAATATAATTTAGACATAATCTAAGATGTATAGTAGATATAACCAAGATTTTCAGTCTCATGTCAAGACATAGTCCTCTGAAACAATTTATATATATTTGATCCACATCCTTGATCGGGGTAAACAATAGTGCAAAGACTGTTCAGGTACTAATACATCTACCACAGTTGGTCATGGGAAAAGACAAACAATAGCACACTGGATGTCCAAGTCCTACTTGACATCTACCACTATCCACAGTGTGATGCAAGAGAGTTAAAGAAAGTTTGTGTGAGGATTTAGAAATCCTCAAGCTTAGCTCAGGAGACAGTGTGGGTATAAAATATATAGAGTATACACAGTGCTCAAAATGTAAATATAAGAATCACTAAGAGAGTATATATTAGTTTAGAATGCTCTAGTGATTTTAAGTGAATCTCTGAACTCTTTTTGATTTGAAAGAATTTCTTCTGAGTTCTTCTCTGGTTTTTGTTTGGAAAACAGAGTGTTGTTTGGTTCCTTGGTTTTCAGGTTCATCTTGAGTGTATAAGCAGCTCGTTGTAGTTCTTCACTCCATTACTGAAGTTAGGTTTGTGGTCTCTTCTTTTATGGATCGCATCGTGTATGTCCAGTGTTCTTCGAGTATGGATTTAGTCATTCTTTTTTCAACCCTTTACAACATTATTTTTACCTTTTGTGCACACTCTTTATGTCCGGCAATTGTCCTTCCTTATATAGCTTTTATCTCGGGCAATGGGAATGATTAATTTTTTAGAGGTACGAGGTACAGTTCCCTAAAATTCCAAAAACTATCATTATATAACATTAATTGCATTAAAATCATAAAATATGACCTTTGGTTAATAAATAAATAATGTTGACAAAAATAGAGTTTAGGAATAAGTTACTGGTAAGTCTTTCATCAGTAGATTTCTGTCGGTAGATGTGTAATGGTGGAATTTGTATAATAGTGAGCTCCTATCGGTAGCTCTTTGTCCTTGTACAGGTAGCTCCTTGTATCGATAGCTGTTACTCTTTGTATCAGTAGCTCTATGTACCAGTGAGTCCTTCTATCGGTAGCTCTTGGTATATCGGTAGCTCGCTTGTATCGGTGGCTCGTTTTGTATTTGTGACTATTTGTATCGGTGATCTCTATATCGGTAGCTTGTGCATATCGGTAGCTTCTTTCTATACTAGTGATTAATTGTATACCAGTATACTTATGCATACTAGAAGACTTATTCTATCGATACCTCAGCTTCTATCGGTAGCTGTCTGTATCGGTGGACTTGATCTATCAGTGGAATGTGCTTACCGGTAGACTTATACATACTGGTAGCTCTGCGTATCGGTGACCTTTTCTTATCAGTGACTATGTCTATCGGTAGAATAAGTACCGGTAGATATGTATCCCTAGCTATAAGAATATCATTGACATAACACCTATCTGATTTATGCAAAACATATCTGATTGAGTTAGAATTATTTCAAAATTCATATAAACATAGATAAACATTGATTAACATATTTCAATGATTATTTTAATATTATTATCATCTTGATAATAGAATTTCATATATTAAAAAATTTATTATATAGATGGACATTATTTGGGATTATCAAAGTATGTGAAAGCATAATTGGGATTATCAAAAGTGGTTGGGTCAACAATATCCATCATTGTAACCTTGTAAAATGGAAATATATGAGAATAGATGATCATTTTGGGTAAATATGAAAGGTATCAATCGATGATTACAAGACAATATTATATATGATTAATACTATGGGATTTTAATAAGAACTCCAAAAAAGATATTTAATACACTATAAAACATTAATAAAGAATCATGGAATATGGATTTATCATAACAAAATGTATGAGTCACATGAGTATGGAATCCAAAATAATCATTATTTGTCATTGATAAAATATCATAAGAATAATACATGTGTTTGTGGAATAAAAATAATCCGTGAAAATAATTTCCATATTAAAGGATCTCTACCAAGAGTTTCATCACTTAACCAACAGAGTCCCATAGTTGACTAGGTTCACTCTATAGTCCCTTTTAATACTTGGATGATAGAGCCCCATGGAATATTGGGTTCACATCACATTAAATTATATATTAAATCATTAGATATCATGGATTATCTTGACTATTGGAGGGATGTGTAATTCCAAATCAACCCATCTCAAAATGAAAACCATACATATGTATTACACAAAAACACATAATCATTCATCATTTTATCTTATCTTAATTACCTTATAGGAAAGAAACAAGTTTCATGAAAACATCATTAAAATATCATCATCATACTACATATAGAGAAAAAAGTGGATTTTATAGTAATATAATATAATTAATGAATCATAATAATCCCAAAATTATTCTGACCTGGATTAAAAATAATTATATAAATTCATTTGAAATATTAATTGAAAATGAGAAGACACATAATTTTATTTTTGTAAGACTAGTTAACAAAAAAATTACAAGATAATGTGATTAGTGTTTTATTAAAAAAAACATTTAAATTTTTAACATATTATTTATGTTGAATAATGAAAATTATGGTGGTAAAAATCCCCTCATGTTTTAAAAATGAAAAACATTCTTTTCAATCTTTTGGAAATATAGTAAAAAAGTAACTCGTTCATAACATAACATGAAGATTCATTTTAATCATTTAATGGAATATAAAATATTATAGAAAATTAATTCTTGATATAATTTAAAGTTGTATATGGTCCTCCGTAAGATAGTATATAAAAACATGAAGATAGAGAAAAATATTCACATCCAAAAGGATGAAATATGGTCAAATTTTCTTCAGGGCATTCATTATGTATTTTTGACTACCAAGAGGCGCGAGTGGAATGAGTAATTGAAATATCCAAAATAACCAGATGAAAAAAAATTGAGTTTAAAATAGAAAGAATATACAATTACTCCATTGGAAATTAAAATATCAATAATCTCTATAAAAAGTGATATTGTGACATTACCCCATATTTAATGTGCAAAATTTTATTGTACATGTGCTAAAATATTATTAAATAAATTTATATTTCATATAAACATATACTAGAACCAAATTCATATATATATTACTATATACAATTCACATATAATTTAGACTTCCCATTTATTAATAATTGTTCATTAAATTCAATATTAGGGTAGCAATTAGTCTATTATACTTGATAGTTTCTATTTGGTGTATATGGGAATCAAAATTTGTTCATGATATCATAATATCTATAATTATAAAAATTTTATTAATAAAATATATTATATATTCATTTATAACTAATAATGTAATTTGGTTATGAAAAATGAGATATGTCACTCCATGGGGCATGTTGTGGGAACATATACATGAGAAATGTCATCATTATTCAATGGATTGGAAGAATGGATGGTAATTAATAATTTAAATTTAAAGATTCATAATTTTCTAAATAAAATATATGATATATTAAAATAAACTCTATAAATATCCCTTATAGGTAGTGATGAAGAATGAAGTACATCATATCATATAGGCACGAGACCTCACATATAAATGAGCGATGTTTTCATTTTCTATTTGATAGAAAAGAGGTATATAATGATAATACCATCAACATAATAACATTTAAATATATTTATTATAATTATTTCACTATAATAAGATATCTATATCTGTATATATTTATATTTATATTTATAAAATTGTTTCGCACGGAATCCGGGGATGACCTCCCGGACGGGAGATTCAAATGTTCCGATCGGTTTCTAACGGGTTTGTTCGTAGAACCGGAAAAATCCAATGATTCCACATCCGTTTGGACCTACTTTCCAAAGGCAGGCGCTCATTAGCTTGTGGGCTAATGAGGCTTAGGAATTTGCATTGGTCGAGAGGATGGGAGGTCGGACTCATCACACCTTTTTTAGGGGAATTATTGTCTACTCCGGGACTCTCTTTATAGATTTAAGTTATGTTCGTGAATCCTTATTATATTACCAAGTATAAAATGAGTTTTCCTTTAATTTTAACAATCAATGATCAAGTATGCAAGAAATTTAGAGAATCTTTTATATGTATTCGAGGTTCTTCATCAATAGAGAATCATCTATATTTGTTTAGAGATTCTTGGTCAATGGTATCCTTCAAAACATTTATATAAAAGTCTCTTTGGTCATTATGATGACCAGGCTGGTTTTAAAGCCACTCAGTGGGGCACTTGAAGTTTATTGTCATTCAGAAGGACAGAGATTTATTTCAAAGTTGGGATCGAACCAATAAATGGGCTACCTACGTATCCTTTGTTTTGGAAAAGGAATCAGAACCCACGTAGTTCGAGAAATGGATGATGTTTATGATTGATGGCTCAAAGATGAATGTCATAATTACTTTTACACTCTAAGCTCACGTGAGTCATGCTCGATGTGAGAAACAAGAGGTATTGGTAAAAATTAGACAATTGTGCCATGAAGGATGCAATCATTAGAATTTTTTTGGGGCTTATGTATGGATGACTGCCCAGATAGATGAAGGTTTAGGATTTACTTTTAGGGAGAAAATCCATGAACAGGGTCCATAAAGTTATATGTGCTTCATGGAGATTTGAATACTCTAATCTTGGGGCTTACTCCTGAGGAGGATGCCCAAGTTAGGAGGGGACTTATGATTAGGTTTTAATCCTGAAAAGGAAACCCATCATCAAAGGTAATTTATGACTGGTTAAGAGAAATTTAGGGGACTTGGGGCTTACTCCTGAAAAGAAAGCCCAAGGTTATGACTGAGTCTTATTCCTGAAAAGGAGACCCAGGTTAGGGGACTTGGGGCTCACTCCTGAAAAGGAAGCCCAAGGTTATGACTGAGTCTTATTCCTAAAAAGGAGACCCAGGTTAGGGATTAAGGTTTGGGGCTTACTCCTGAGGAGGATGCCCATATTTGAGGTTGAGGCTTATTCTTAAGAAAGATGCTCAAGATTTAGAGGACTTGATTGGGGCTTACTCCTGAGGAAGATGCCCAAGTTAGGTTTTTATAACTGGGGATTTATTCCTGAAAAGGAGACCCAGGTTAGGATCCTCTCATCTTAAAGGATGAGGTTGAAATGAATGACCTCTCAATCTTTGGTGATATAAAGATGTTTAAATCACTAGGTTTTGAGAAATATTTCACAGAATTCCTTTCAGATAAGGATGTCAAATCAAGAAATCATGCCATAAATGGCTTTGAAAAGTATCTTGAAGACTGAATCTTGAATAGGAAGGGTGAAATGGCTTAAGAGGGGTAAAATGGGCAAGATGGGCACCCAAAAAGATAGGGGCGCAGAAGTATTGAAGGTCGCGCAAGTCCTGCGGCGGCGCGCAAGTATTGGTCGCGCAAGTATACTTGCGCGACATGAGGGATACATGTGCGATTTTCAACCAGAGTTGAAATACTTGAGCGACTCTTTTTTAAACCCTTTATCATCCTCTTGAGGTTCTTCCAGAGAGGGGACGCGCAAGTTATATTGAAGGAATTAAGTTGGCGCGCAAGTGTTTTATAAGTTTCAACACTTGGGCCTTCCTTCTTCTCTTTAGATCTTCCGTTCTAGGTAAGAGATTACCTTAGAAGTGTTCCGGAAGCTTTGAGAAGAGACTTGGGCGTCGAGAGCTTTGATCCGAGTTTCTGGGAAGAGATCCTCTCGAGTGGGGGGCCCACAGGGTCTATTTATAGGCCAAAGAAGACCCCGGGTGGTTACTGGGCGGTTACCAGGCGGTTACCACATATGTCGTGCAAGTATTGAGGCGGCGCGCAAGTGTACTTGCACGACAAAGAGGGAACTTGCGCGACCTATGGGCAATGTTCTCCTTGTTTATCCCTTTGTCGATTTTTTATGTTTCTTCAAAGGATGAATCACTTTTTGCTTAGATATTCCCCTTTTCCGAACTTTAGATTCCGTGACGAAAGGAGCGTCAACAAAAGTCCCCCCTCAGAGTTGGATCCGGAGAGAAATGAGGATTTGACTCTGAGGAAATCGATTCCCTCTAAAGGAAAAGGGCGGCGCGCAAGTCTCCAGTGCACAGAAGTCGGCGCGCAAGTCTTCGTCGCGCAGGCATTGAGCGCTCTGGGTGCGGCGCGCAGATAGGCCCCCTGGCCTATAAATATGCCGCTGCCGGCCGTAGATGGCATCTGACCCCGAATTTCTCGAGCTCTCGCCGCGCAAGTCTTTGTCGCCGCGCAAGTCTCCTATTTTCGCTGTTTCCTCACTGCCGCGCTACTCTCAAGGTAATAAGGCTTGCGCGGCACATACTTTCGCGACAAATACTTGCGCGACATATGTACCACTTGCGCGACATCTCCATACTTGCGCGCCTTAATGCCTTGGCCATTTTTTCAAATTCTTTCACAAATTTTATGAAAAATAAACCCACTTAAGAGTTTAATTTATTCAACTCCTGTGCAGATTCAAATGGCTCTTAGACCTGGATTAATTGATGAACTGGCTAGCAAGCGGATAGATGATATGATGAATATCATTGGCCCTGATTACTATACTGTCAAAAACAGCACTCTTCCAAATTTGGCTAAGTATCTGAAGAAATATCATCACGACTTTCCTCACTGCACTTACCTACCTTTGTATGGTCATGGTCATCTGCAAGAATTCATTATTCCAGAAGTACAGAATTATCTTCCATTTTCTTGGTTTCAGAATTATACCAATTTTTCTTCAGCAAATATCTCAGGCGGAGGAACATTTCAAACTGCTGGAACAGTGGAGAAGGCTTATGTGATGCATCATAGCCCTTGCACACCAGATCTGAAAAAACATACACCTGAGCTTCAACCACATTGTCATCCTTCAATCTTCCGAGATGCTCAGATGGATCAGTCCAAAGGCTGGAAGAAAAGTTGGGATTTCCGCCCTGGGGGAGGTGTGAAGCCAACTTGGATGTGGGCATACTAGGTGCGACAGACTTGCGCAGAGTTTATTGAGGATCTAAAGAGAGCTGCAATATATGAAGCTGTTTGGGTTGGGCAGACATATATTTACAGACATGATATCTTCGTGCCAGAGATACTCAGCCACTGGAGTCCAGCGACTAATTCTTTCTACTTGACTCATGGAGAAGTAGGTATCAGTTTGTGGGATGTCCACAAGATTTCAGGAGCTCCAATCTTGGGCGATATGTATGATGAATTCATTCCTCCCAAGGTTACTTGGAATGATCCAGAGAAGACTCCTGCTTTGGCTCGAGAATTATTCAAAATCTTTCACAAGCTCAAGAGTTCAGAGACCTCATTAACTCATTTCAGAAAAGATATCCATCCGGAAGAATGGATGAAGGTGTTTATTACTGAGAAAAAAGGGATGGAGCCAAAGGAAAAAGGATCCAAGAAAAAGAAATCCAAGGATACCCGGCCCAGACGTCCTACCACTTGCCCAAAACCTGAGAAGAGAGGAGCTCCTGGCACATTCTGGCCAACTCTAGAAGCAGGAGAGTTTGAAAAATGGGGCTACGAAGTGAATCAAAGAATTCCAAAGAAAACTCGTCTGGCGGGTTTCTTGGCAATGTGGCTCAGTATTTATCTCTTGCCGGTCATAGATTCGAAGGGAGGCGTTAGGCCAGGGACCTTCGTCATTGCGGCCAAGTTAGCTGAGGGAAAAATGGTTGGGTTAGCTACCCCCATTTTAGCAAAGATTCACAGGAGTTTACTTCATGTCTTCCAGGGTAAATCTCCTTTAAGAATAGAGGGACCATTCCAGGTTTTGTGGGGATGGATTGCCACTCACTTCAGGACTTACAATGTACAGAATGGATTACAAATTCCTGGAAGCTCTTTCAGACCGTCAGTGCAAGCATTCTCTGGAATTGCTCCATTAGATGTCAATGGTTATGACATAAAAGTAAGACTAAGCATGTATAAAGAATTCAAATTCTTTCCTTATGGAAGTCCTCCATCTGGGCGGTTTGTTGATGATGGAAAAGCCCCTTTGGATTTGAGGGCATACATGCTAGCTTGCAGGGATGGCGTGTTAGTAGCCAGGATTGATGGAGAAATCATATGCGAGGCCTATGCTCCATATAGATTTGCACGCCAATTCAAATGTTTACAACAGATTGTTGTATCCCCTCCAATACACGTCAGGTTAGAGCAACATCCGATGGTTGCTCGACAACTATGGTTGCTGGCATCAAGAGAGAAGACTGGAGCAGTATTTGATCTACCAGTTGAAAAAGCGGCACATTATCTGACTACATTTTATGCCGAACACTGGATAGCATCATACCCTAAAGGGATATTGAATCACCCTGTATATCAAGTTGGAAAGAGGAAGAGGACTGTAGAGAAAGAAACTCTTCCTCATGAAGGTGCTGCTTCTCCTCCTGAAATAGGTTCAACAGACTCCTCCTCTAGAACTGATTCCTCGGATTATCATGATGGGGATGATGAGGCACAACCGGCAGCAAAGCGGTTTCGTGCCCGATATAATCCTCCGGCCAGAGTTAAAAGACCCACTCCATCAGCTCCTGGTGAGTTATTTGATTGTAATAACTTCAATCACTGCTACTTTATAAAGTAATAAGTCTCACTTTCTTATTCTCTATCTGTAGTTGCAGGAGTTGGGAAGAAATTAAAATCAAAAATTGTAGGACCTTCCTCACAGCCTTTATATCTAAGACCAGAAGCTGTTCAGCTATGGCAGAGCTTATACTGTGATACTGAAACCGCCTGGCTGGATTTGTGTGAGGGCCTACAACTTCCTGGGATAGGATATCTTCTAGCTTCCAAAGACCTTCAATACGGAGATAACCCCAATGAAGTGCGGGCTTACATCAGAGAGCTGGAAATGCTCATATATGCCACCGATAATTCAGCTCCTATCACCAGGCGGGTGAAGGAAATGATTGATCGTGGCACCACTGAGGGGGCTGGTGGTTCTGGAGATGAGGAGTGGCAAGAGTACGTGGCTCCTGAAGATGTAAGTTTTCTTTCCTTATTTTCTTTGCAACTTGATTTCAGTTGAAGCTTTGTTTCTTAAGGAAGTTATTTTCTTCATCTTGCAGCTTGCAAAGAAAGGGACCGGGGTTCCTTCGCCACAATATAGCCCTGGTGGTACCGCTGTTGGGGCTGCTGCTGATTCTCCTCGCGAACCAGGTGAGATATCTCCAGGCCAGCAGGCCATGAATGAGGCACTGGACATAGCCTTTCATTCGCCAATCCAAGTGCCAATAAAGGAGACAGCTGAAACTCCAAAAAAACAAAAGAAGACAAGGAAACGAAGGAGGAAATCCTTAGCTAAACATTTCATTAGCAGTGGTAAGTCCTTCGAACAATCATGATTTTATACCCATAATCATATGGTTACTCATATTTCTGAGGATTGCAGGGGCTTCTTCAATTTCCCCCTTGAGGGAAGGGACTGATCCTTCTTCAAAGGCCGTGGAGGGTGCTGTAGAACAACCACAGACTCAAGCTGACTTGGTAGCTCCTGGAAAAGAGCTACCATCCATTCCCAGTATCCCTCCCACTACTGAAGATGCTGTCCAGGGTCAGGGGTTGCAGGACATAAGTCAGCAAGAAGACATAGCAAATGCTCCCACTGGTGAGACTAACCAAGATTCTGAAGTATCATTGGATGAAATGATGAATCAAGGAATGACTTTTGAAGAATTTTATGATCATGCTAGATTGTCATGTGATTTAGAAGACCTTGGGCGTGAGTGTTACCCTTCGCCCAAATTTTTCTTTTAAAAGAAAATATTTCTAATCATGATGTAAAATAATATGCAGTTTCTTCCGTAGAAGCTGCTGAACTGCCAATGCCTGAAGAGGGTGTGGACACTGATGTCAACCCTATCATTGCAGAAACATTATCTCATGTAGAGCTAAATCCAATAAACTCTCCTGAGACCCATCTCGAAAATCCTGTTGAAACCGGGAAATATGGGGAGAAGTCTTCTCATGTTGCTGAACCACCATTGGGTAAGGGATAACAATATTTGTGATTGTACTTTATTTGCAAGACAATCCATTCTTTTGTTATTCTTTAAGATTCAACTAAAATCTTTCAATTGATCATGTAAGGCCATCAACTGTAATGGCTAGATCCGGAGATGAGGCTTCAGCCTCTGCCCCAACGGGAATTGAAAGTGAAGAAGCCCAAGTCAGAGGGGAAAGAGCAGAACGAGGCACTTCCTTGAGCATGTTAATTCCAGATTACTTACCCCCTTCTGACGAAGATGTTGAATCAGATCCAGAGATGCTCAAAGCGTTCAGCTTTTCACAACGTAAGGCGTGGAACAATATATGGAACATCATATCGGGGGTGCCCTTAGAAGAGCTACCATCAAAAATTTCCCGATTGTCATCCCAATTTGTTATAATGGGACTTGGTGGTTTTGGGTATGAAAAGATCCATGCTGCAGTGAAACAGATTATCTTCAGGAGGGAGCAAATGCAGACAAGTCGCGAAGATTTGACCAGAGTGAGTTTGTCAGTCAACATAGGCGAATTTGAGGCTGCGATATCCCAGGCTGAAGCTGATTATGTTGTCAAGATGAAGGATCTGAAACAAAAAATCAAAGAAAAGGTCATCCAGCAGGTGCAACTCCAGCAACAGTTAGATGCTGTTACTGGGGAACTTGATCAGCTTAATGAATCATTGGATGAAACTCATATAAATGGCATGAAAACCATTGCAGATGCTAAGAAGGCATTTCAGCAAGCTGAAAAGAGTGAAGCTGGTCAAGTGCACGAGCTTCAAGCAACTGTTGATAAGGCTCAGGATGCTATACATCAAATGAAGACTTTTGTTGACAATCTCCTGTAATTTCTTGAAAAAGAGAAGAGATTCCAATCTGTGGATGTCCTTCTAACTCTTGTGTATTAATGAAAAACACTTTTGTCTTCAATCATTTGTACTTGCATTCTTCCATTACCTGCTTCAAATTTACTTAAGCCAATGGGCTTAGTAAGCATAGTTTGATTTTTACTAGGATTATTACAAATAACCCTACAAACTTTGAATCTTTTACCTGCTCAATATTACCTAAATCATACAAAAAATGTATATTTAGTGAGCTGGAACTTGACTTTTATTCATAGTTCCTCTGTCTTTTGTGTGGGTAGTTTAAAGTCATGCAAGCCGGACATAAAGGGGCTAATGTTTAAGGTCGAAATAGCTTTGACCGAAAAAAGGATTAAAATGGATTCAATTCCTTGATAATTTATCTGAAAACAAATTACCATACTCAAGTATGAGAGAAAATATGTAAACTATGGCTTAAGAATATTTGAATCTGAGGAATGATATGAAAAAGAGCTAGAAGGCATTAGAAAAAGTAGTTTCCAAGAATGAAGTTACTATTATTTAACAAAACCCGTTAGGGGGTTGAAATATGCAGGGCCACCTATGGGCATTGGCTGCATAGTCAAATAAAATAGCATCTTTTGGCTGACAAGTCTGTTATGTGGACTGTTTATGCAAGGCCACCTATGGGCACGTGCTGCATAGTCAGGCAAAAGAACTCCCAGAAATTTACTTTCCTAGTGCTAAAAGCTAGTGAAAGTTTATGGAGATTCAAATTTTCTAAAGCATAGAGTTTGTTGAATGGAAAGTGGTACTTGAATATGGAAAGGATATTTCCGAACAAGAATATCGAAGAACTGGATGAATATCACTCCTACGAAGGTCTGACCCAAACGTAGGGAAGAAGAATAAACCATAGACTTGAATACTTTCAGATCATGAAAAAGGATATGGGACAAATATGTTAAGGATGGCTATTTTTGCGGATCCCTACATACTGTTGTTTAAAACAAATAAGGACAAAAGAGGCATTCTTCCCAAGAATGAAGTTACTATTATTTAACAAAACCCGTTAGGGGGTTGAAATATGCAGGGCCACCTATGGGCATTGGCTGCATAGTCAAATAAAATAACATCTTTTGGCTGACAAGTCTGTTATGTGGACTGTTTATGCAAGGCCACCTATGGGCACGTGCTGCATAGTCAGGCAAAAGAATTCTCAGAAGTTTGACATTTTTGTGGCTAGAAGTCATGAAAAGGGTTATGAAGATCTGAAAAATATTTTAAGGTTAGGATTATAACACATAAATATGGGTGTTGTCCAATGTATGTAGAGATACATAGGTCAATGATAACCATAATCATGTTGTGGCTGGGTCCTGAATTGAAATTTTGGACTTCACTACGTATCTCATAAGAATGAGAATCAAGCCATACGTAGTTCTTGAAATGCAGTTTAACGTCGTGCAGGATGAAAGGATGAGTGATCTTAGTTTAGGGTCATAGAATTTGGACCATAATAATGAATACACAGTGTGTGTTTTCATGAGGACTTTTCAGCCAAGGGACTGAAAGTGAAATTTGGGGTTAGGCCCAAAAGACTTGGGACTGGATTCGAGGGACACTCGAATGTTCCTACGTATCCCATAAGGATGGGAATCAAGTCCACGTAGTTCTAGAATTACCCTTTGTACAAATTTGGTTCGTACATGTGAAGGGTGAAAGGGGACTTTAGTGCAATGATGGTTTAACCTAAGATAAAAAGTTCAGGCATTACCATGTATGCACGTAGTCTTTTAAAAAATGAAAAACTATGATTGAAAAATCAATGTCAATAATAGTTCTCTCTCAAATGAGGAAATCAAAGAATATTGTAGTTTATTGTCGTACCGGACAAAAGTGTTGTATAGTTTAACGTCGTATAACAAGGACGAAAATGAATCAATGTAAAGATATTGATTCCAGGGGCGATTTCACAAATCAACATCATATGAGATGGTGGTGAACCGATGTGAAGAGATTGTTTTTGGGCTTGAACCTTGGGAGGTTGCCTACATACCTAGCCTGGAGGGCAAGGATCAAAGTCTGTGTAGTTCAATTAAAGAATGAATTAATGATCAAATTGTTTTTGGGGACAATGATCTAAAAAATAAAAAAAAATGTTGTTGGGACTTACACATGGTTAGTGGCCCAAAGGGAGTGTTATGGTTGATGTTCGCTCTAAGCTCACGTGAGTCATACTCGGTGTGAGAAACAAGAGGTAATAACAACCTTAACGATGTACAGTTTAATGTCATGTAGGACATAAAAAAGGGACTTTCTGTACAGTTTAGCGTCATGTAGTTAAGACGAGGGGGACAATATAGTTTAACGTCATATTGGACGGAAAAGGGGGACTGTGCAGTTTAATGTCATGCAGTAAGGACAAAAGAGTGTACCATTTTAACATCATGTTGGACGAACGTGCGAATAGTTTAAGGTCATATGCATGGACCGTGAATGGTGCAGTTTAATGTCATACTGGACTTTTGAGATTATATAGTTTAACGTCTTTCCGGACGTGAGGGACTTTTATACAGTTTAGCGTCATGTAGTTAGGACGTCACAGTTTAACGTCTTGCTGGACATAAGGGATTTTCAAAATAGTTTATGGTCATATACATGGACCAGGGATGATGCAGTTTAAGGTCATGCTGGACGGTTTATGGAACTTTTTCACAGTTTAATGTCGTGCGGGACGAAGTTGCAGTTTTAAAGTCATACTGGACCCTTGCTGTATAGTTTAACGTCATATAGCAAGGACGATCTGGTGATGTACAGTTTAAAGTCATGTAGCTAAGACTAAGGTGAATCAATATGAAGATATCAGTTCTGATCTTTTTACAGTTTATCGTCATGCTGGACGTTGGAAGTGCCACACAGTTTAATGTCATGTTGCTAGGACACAATATAGTTTAATGTCATCTCGGACAGAATACAGTTTAGTGTCATGTAGGACAATAAGGGACTTAACACAGTTTAACGTCATGCTGGACGATGAATGTGCCACACAGTTTAATGTCATGTCGCTAGGACAAAATATAGTTTAATGTCATCTCGGACAAAATATAGGAACTTCTATACAGTTTATTGTCATGTAGGACAAAATCAGGGACTATGCAGTTTAAAGTCTTGCAGTTAGGACTATTGGTGCTGCACAGTTTAATGTCATGTTGCAGGGACAAAATTTAGTTTAATGTCATCTCGGACATTGAAGGTGACACAGTTTAACGTCATGTTGGACGAAGTTGTAGTTTTAGGTCATACTGGACCATGGTGTAGTTTAAGGTCATACCGGACCTTTTCTGTATGAACCGATTGTAAGTCTTGGTTCTGGGAACAATATTTTGTGTTTATACAAAATACTTCTTCAGAAATCTGGCATTAGTTGGAGTCGTGATGTGTTCTCCATCCATTGAAATCAAAGAATACGCTCCATTGGAGTAGACCTTATGTACTGAATAAGGTCCTTCCCATTTTGGTTCAAGCTTGGGAGGCTTCTTTCCTGGTATCATTGGTGTTCTGAGAACCAATACCAATTCTCCCTGAATGAATGAACGAAGACGAACTTTTTTGTTAAAAGCTCGTGCTATTCGATTCTGATAGATTTCCAAGTGGTGCAAAGTGCACAATCTTTTCTCATCTAACTGTTCCAATTCATTCAACCGTTTTTGGGATTGCTCATCTGTTGATAACTGATCACAAATGGCTATTCTGAGTGAGGGCAATTGAACTTCAATTGGCAAGACTGCTTCTGTTCCATATACCAATGAATATGGAGTAGACCATGTTGCATTGCGAGTGGTAGTCCGATAAGCCCATAAAGCATGATAGAGTTTATCAGGCCATGACCTCTTATCTTTATCCACCATCTTTTGCAGTATATTTGAAAGAGTCTTGTTGAAGGCCTCTATCTGGCCATTAGCCGCTGCATGATATCGAGATGAATGGTTGGACTTAATGTTGTATTCTTGATACAATCTCTTTACCTCAGAAGAACAGAAGTTGGTGCCGTTGTCTGTCAATATGGTATGAGGGACACCAAATCTAGTAATGATGTTAGACTTGATGAAGCTAACAATGCATTTAGAACTGACTTCTTTGAGAGGTACTGCCTCTGCCCATTTGGAAAAGAAATCAGTAGCAGTAAGAATGTACTTAAACTGCTTGGCCGTAGCTGAAGGGTAAGGTCCTACCACATCCATTCCCCATGTGGAAAATGGCCATGAGTATTTAGCTGTATGAAGCAACTCTGGAGGTTGATGAATGAAATTGGCATATACTTGGCATGAATGACACTTCTTTGTGAAATTAACACAATCTTGTATCATTGAAGGCCAGAAGTATCCAAGTCTTCGAATTTGATCAGACAATCTATGTCCAGACTAGTGGGCACCACAGACTCCTGCATGCACTTCTTTTATGACAGCCATTGTCTCTTCACCATCAATACATCTGAAGAGAACTCCATCAAAACCACATTTGTAGAGAATTTTCTAGAGGTGGTTTGGACCATCATAAAGAGTAAAATTGACCACACGTCGCCGAATTTGTTCTCTCTCGGCTCTATCAGGTGGAAGTGTTCCATTTTGAAGGTATTCCCTGATAGGTGACATCCATCCTGTAGTATAACCATATGGTTCAGGAATGGGACTAATTTCATTAATTTCCTCTGTTCTGACTTGAACATAAGGTGAAATTGCACGACGGTGGGCAATACAGATGGTTGTCTCGTCCCGATTTGGATCTGCTAAAGCTGTGGCTATATTAGCCAGTGCATCAGCTTGAGCATTTTGTGATCTTGGGACATAAGAAAATGTCGGTTCTGAAGGGAATTCCGACATTAACTCTCTGACGTAATCATACAAAGGGATTAATTCTTCTTTTCTGATGGCATAATCCCCATTGACTTGTTTGATTACCAGGTCTGAATCACCTTTCACCTTTAAGTGATTCACTTGTGCTTGAAGTGCTAACTCCAAGCCTGTAATGAGAGCTTGGTATTCAGCTTCATTATTGGTACCACCTTCCCACAACAAAAAGGAATAAGGTAACACTGCCTTATCTGGAGAAATGAGCACAATTCCTAAACCAACTTTGTTGAATTTAGGATTTTCCATTTTCTTCCCTGTTGGACTTCTAGAAGCACCATCAAAATACATTTCCCATGTTTGAGGACTCTCTTGAATAGAAAAAACTTCCTCATCAGGGAGTTCGATATCTGAATACGTGTCTTCCACTGAAGGGTGTTCAGCCAGGAAATCAGCCAGAGCTTGGCCCTTAATTGCCTTTTGAGACACATACTGAATGTCGAACTGCTGTAGAATAACCGCCCACCTTGCCAGACGTCCTGTAAGCATTGGACGACTAAGGATGAATTTGAGTGGATTATTACGAGATACCAATTGGACCTCGTGATGTTGCAGGTAGTGTCTCAGTTTCTGAACTGCAAAGATTAATGCTAGGCAGCACTTTTCAATACTCGAATACCGGGTTTCTGCTTCAAGCATAGTTCTACTGAGATAGTAGAGACTATTTTCATTCCCAGCATCATTCTTTTGAGCGAGAAAGGCACCCAATGATCGCTCTAAAGCTGTCACATAGACGATAAGAGGTCTACCCTCAACAGGTGGCATGAGTACTGGTGGACTTAAGAGGTATTTCTTGAGAACATCAAATGCTTCTTGACATTCTTCAGTCCACTGGTAAGTGACTCCTTTCTTCAATAATTTGGTAAAAGGTAAACTTTTGCCTGCCAAATTGGCGATGAAACGCCGAATATAGGCTAAGTGTCCTTGAAGTCCTCTTAATTCTTTCAAATTATGAGGAGGTGACATACCATGGATTGATTTGGTCTTCTCAGGATCGACTTCAATACCACGATGGCGTACAACAAAGCCGAGGAATTTTCCTGAGGTTACCCCAAAAGCACATTTTAAGGGGTTCATCTTCAAATTATGTTGTCGAAGCTTGTGGAATATGACTTCCAAATCAGCTAAGTGATCAAAACGTTGTTTGGATTTAACCACCAGATCATCTACATAGCATTCAACAAATTTCCCTAGAAAAGGTTTGAAGATACGATGCATGGCGCGTTGATATGTTGCACCTGCATTCTTTAAACCAAAGGGCATCACCCGGTAACAAAACACACCTTGAGGAGCTCTGAAGGCTGTATATTCCTCATCTTCTGGGGCCATTCGGATCTGATTATATCCAGAATATCCATCCATGAAAGAAAGTACTTCATAGCCAGTCGTTGCATCAATTAAGAGTTCTGTAATCGGAACTGGAAAATCATCTTTGGGACAATACCGATTAAGATCTCTGAAATCGATGCAAACCCTAATTTGTCCATTCTTCTTCTTTACAGGGACAATATTAGCCAACCACTTGGGATATTGAACTTCTCTGACGAAGTTAGCTTTGATAAGATTATCCACTTCAGCCTCAATTTTGGAAGCATAGGTCGGGTGGGTTCTTCTCGCGGCTTTCTTGAATCCTCGATGTTCTTTTGGCAAACCCAAATGATGGGTGGCAACATCAGGATCAAGGCCAGGCATCTCTGTATAATTCCAAGAAAAAATATCTTTATTTTTCTTTAGAAAAGAAATATAAATTTCTTGCTCTTCAAGGGTCATGGCCGCACTAATTAAAGTGGGGCGTGGATCTTTCTCTGTACCCAGATTTACTTCTCTGAGTTCATCCACAGTGGTAGAGATACCCTCTTCAAATGCTGGAGGAGCATCTCTAAGATCTTCCTCTTCCTCTTCATCATGTGTTATTTCTTCTGTTTCTACTTGCAAAGTAGATGAAAAAACGAAATTCTCATGATCATAAGAGATGTCACAATTTTCACATTTTGAAGAAGAAGCTTCCATTTCCGACCCTATTGATGAAAAAGGGTCTTCTTTGGGAAATAAAGAGGAGATGATGGATTGAGAATCGACATCAACATTCACCTCTGGTGTTGCTATAACTTCTTCTGGCCTGATTAGCGAAGTATAGACTTGTTGGATTTCAGCAGATGAAATGAAAACGTCACCACTTATGCTTTCATCACCGCTTGGTAAGTTACCAATTTCTCCCATGTTGTCTGGCTCGATTGCCGTAATTGACATTATGGATCTTTCCATAAGAGTATTTTGATTTGGGCCTATTTTGTCAATTTGACTGATAGGTAACACATAATCTGTACTCACATGTAAAAATGGATTTATTGGAATTTTTTCCAAACCATATGGAGCGTTAACTTTGGTAATTTCCTTCATTGTAGATTTTTCTCTTCCCTTCATGTGATAAAATTCCGCCTCAATGTATTGAGACTCACATGTTTTGAATGGGGCTTTATCACCATACAATGTTCCAACTTGACCATCGAAACAGTATTTGAGACATTGATGGTATGATGACGGAATAGCCGCATGCTGATGTAGCCAGGGTCTTCCAAGCAAGATATTGAAAGCTGAGTCTTGATCAACAATCATGAAATCCGAATTGGAAACAAGATCTCCAAACTGAATTCTGAGCGTAACTTCTCCCAGTGGTTCTTGTTCATTTTTATCATATCCTTGCAACATCATGGTAGAAGGAGATAAATCAGATTCTGTGAGGCCCAATCGACGAAGTGTGCGAATGGGCATGAGGTTGACTCCTGAACCATTGTCAATGAAAGCTCTTCGAACATCTATACCATTGACTTTGCCAGATAGGTACAAAGGTTTTATGTGCCCATGCACAACATGATCTTCATCTTTATCAGTAAAAGATATCACTGCATGGCATTCTGCAGGATTATTCTCTATGTGATAAATTTCAGCTGCAGCAATTTCAGCTTCAAACTCCTGAGGACTTGACAAAGCTTCGATGAGTGCTTCCCGAAGATCTCTTGATAGATTCAAAGCATCCAAAATTGATAATTTGGCTGGTACTTGGGCCAAGTGTTTCAATATATCATACTTTTGATCTAGAGGCCTGCGTTTCCCAATAGGAATATGCGGTTTAGCAGGTACCTTGGAAGAAGATGCTTTGGAAGCTGATGCATCTTGTATTGAAGTTGGCAACATCCTTGGTTTTGGAAAATTAGACTGATTAGATCCATTTGCTTGCTGAGATAAAGAAGATGGAACATTTAATCGGTCTTCCAAAATAACTGTGCCGAAGCTGAGTTGGCCATTGGCAGAAGAACTTGCTTGTTCATTTTGAGCTCGCTGAAGGGCTCTACCACGAGTTTCTGCTGCATATACAGTGCTAGCAGGGGTAGAATTAGAGTAGTGGCTTCGGAAAGATCCACGTCTTCCCCTATATCCTGAACCTCTAGAACTTCCTCGGGTTCCTTTATTTGATACAGGGAATTCAGGCTCATCAAGACTGGAATATGAATCTGTTAATTGAAGCATATTAACAGAACCAAAGATCAATTCTTCGTCTGATAAAGACTCTGCCTGGTTGGCCTGTTTAGGCTGTGCCGTTTGGTGGGACGGTGCCCGTTGCTTTGAAGTAGATGGCATGAAATCTGCCAGAGTCAAAGACAATTTAGGCTTTGATGCATACTCATCTTCTTCTGATTCCTCTTTCTTCTTTGAATTACGCTGCCCTTTTGAGGATTTGTCCTTTGATGGAGGCTTTACTGCAGCTTTTGTAGGAGACACAATTGGCTTTTTCAATTGTGTTCGAAAAATGGAATGGGTCCGATTGATTGTCTTTCTGACCATCCAATCATCATATTTTTTCGCAGTTTTGCTTTTGACTTCCTGCCACTCACCTCCTTCCTCTGGATCTGTAGCGGTAATACACGCTACATGAGCTGAAGAACCCTTCAATTTGACCTATCCCAAATCGACCATCTTTTGCAGGAGGTCCTTAAAGACAAAACACTCCTGGATGGGATGTCCCAACATTTGATGAAAGGGACAATAATTGGGACGGTCTTCATCTCCTTCCTTGTTTGGTCTCTTCGGCACTGGTAATTGAACCAAATTATTTTCCAGAGCTGAAATGAAGTAACCAGGAACTTTCTCACTTCGGAAAGAGTATGTTTTACTCTTCATATCCTCAAATTGTTTTCGTCGTTGATCTTTTTGATCATTTGGACGAAACAGCCTTTGTTGTTGGCGTTCAGGAGGTGGAGCCCTTCGAGAAGATGAAGGTTTTGAAGTAGAAATAGGTACAGGTGCCTGTTTAAGCATAACTGTAGCAGTTTCTGCTTTACCCATTCTTCTTCCTGGAGCTGATGGAATTACACGAGATTTAACCTTAGCCTGTATAAGGGAATCTTCAATCTGTTGAGCGATTGAAGTAAGGTATCGAAACCCTCCTGTGTATTTCACAGGGATCAATGGCGTGCGTAATTCGTCATGCAAATCAGAGACTCTATCATTCTCTCTTTGCTTACAGTTTGTAAGATCGAAAACTGTCGTTTTTGGCAAAGTTGAGCTAAACTGAAGAAGGAATTTTTGACGAAGATCCTCCCATCCGATGACTGACCGGGATTGCAAGCTTGTATACCAGACAAAGGCTGGTCCTTGCAAGGTTCGCACGAAGCATCTGAGTTTCACTGCTTCTTGTTGTTCTGGAGTTCCCATCATAGGATCACAACAAGACACGTAATGCGTCAAATGTTGTTCAGGGTCGCCTAATCCATTGAAAGTAGGGAAAATAGGGTTTCCAAAACTGGATGGAGGAGAAATTGAATCTACCCATTCAGGGTAAACTTTCTTTTCAGGTTGAACTTGCGCCCGTTTCCCTTCCATAGTTTCTAACCGAGCTGTTAATGACTCAATAGTAGTTATTAACTTTTGAGAAACGTCAGGTTGAACTTGGTTTTGGGTAGGTGCAATAAATGGAGCTTGGACAGCCGTGGAGGTTGGTGCTGCAACTAATGGTAGTGCTGCCAACCGTTGTTGCGTTTGACCCGTAGGATTAGACCTCTGTGGGTGTACTGATAAAGGAGGATATTCCTGATCCATCTCAATAGTTACAACAAATTCCTTCGGCTGTCGGACTTCAGCATTCTTAAGAAGAAGACTACTCTGAAGTAGTTCTGCATTCAACCTTCTTAATTCTTTCATTTCTTCCTCCTGTTGTGCAAGCCTTTTCTCTAATGAGATCGATTGACCTCCTTCAGAGGAAGGGTGAGAAGTAACCTGATTCTTTCCTTTCCCCTTATTGGATTCTTTTAGGAGAGGGGGAAGTGGGTTACTTGAAGGAATACCCAGATTTTGGGTAAGCCTTTGATTACGTGTGCGCACACCTTCTTCATTTAGGTCTGTGTGCGCAACTTCTTGAGCAGGAACCTCTTCGTTTGATCCCTCTGATTGAGCCTCATCTGGTGAATCAGCAGCAACGGCGGTGATGACATTGATGGATGCATATTTCATGGAATCCTTTCTATCAGCATTTCTGTGATATTGTCTCCTTTTATGTCCATGATAAGACATGGCATTCCATTGACTTGATCCCTCAGGAATTTCTTTGTGAACCGTCACTTGGAGAGAATCTCCTGATAGCTTGGCTCTTCGTTCCTCTTGAGGCTTCTTCCCTAATCGAGATAATACTGACTTTCTCTGAGGGAGGGATTGAAGATTTGAAAAAGTCCCCAGTCCGGTGGACTGGGGATGTTCCTGCTGCTTCCGCTCAACTCCTCGAATCCCATTTGTTGACTCTGAGGGTTGGGTTAGAGAAGTCCCCAGTCTGGAAAGCTGGGGTGTCTCTTGACATGTTATGTCTGAGATCTTCTTGAAATCTCTCTTGATCTTGCGAATCTTAGTTCGGAAATTAGCTGGATGCATTAACCTGTATCCACTTTTATCACCTGGTTCAACAGACCGTTGGATGATTTCCGAAACTTCTGTCATTTGATGACGTGTTTTCTCCAGACGAGAGGCTTGTGCAATATTCTCGCCTACTTGATGTAGGAGCAATTCAACAACATGTTCTCTATATACTTGATTTTGAGAGGAACTAGTTGAAGCTTGATCTCGAGCAAGATTTTGATTACGAACAAAGCCCATTGACTGTGGCTGGCCATGGGCAATAACATTGCATGAGACCATTTTCGGCGGGCTTTGCTGACCGGAAAGCACTGTGAAATGTAGTGCTCCGTGAACACCCCATCCTCTGATATGAACATTAGATGGAGCATTGGAAATTAACTGACGCAATTTTCTCAGCGCGCCAAGGCATGAACGTTGAAGGGTTCTCTGTTGCTTTTCAGCCTTCGGATACCGAGAGACTGATAGAGATGCCAAATCAATCTGGCGTTGTAACCCTTCTATTATCTTAAGATGATTTTCATATTCATCGTAAGATAATACCTTCTTCTTTAATTGAAAAAGAGTTTTCCATATGTTAATACGAATATCATGGATTCCATCATCCGTCAACATCTTTGGAATGTCATACTGTGAATCAGCCAAAGGCCAAAACATGACTGGTACTTCACCTTTTTCCATTTTTTTCCTCATGTTTAGCATTTCCTCTTTATCATTAAATGAAGATTCTTCTACCTGTTTGGACCAGAGTTGGTGTTTCCTTGTTGCTTCATCGGATTCAACAAGATTGGTAGAGGAATCATTATTCATGCTGGAAGATGAATGACCCAGGGAAGGTTCGGAGAATAACCTGAACCCCAAGCTATCTTCTGATGGAGAAAGAGTTTCACCTGCCGATAGTAAAACTTCAGACATGACTGGTTTTACGTTTGCAAGTGCCTCGAGATAGGAGGGCTTTCTCGTCACTACATTGCCTTCTGAAGAATTTTCGAGACAATGTGAATCACTACTGCGGAGAGGACTTTCGCAGCGAAGTTCATCACCATGAGGAGGACCTTCATGATGGGTTACAGCAAAAGATGAGATCTCTTGCTCCTTGGTCTTCTGACCACACAGAGGGTTCCTGTGGTTCTCATCTGAAGAAGAAACTTCAAGATTGACCGAATTTTCATGAAGCAAGTCTTCATGAGGAAGTGTCTGTTGAAGACCTTCGGGATTAATGTTCCTGTTATTGGGAACTGAGGGAGTAGAATCTTGAATTCCGACAGATAAATGTCTGAGGGCTTCAAGAACTCCAGCATCGAGCAAGGCCTTGTTGCAGATTGGCCTTTGATCTCCTGACTGTGCTGGGCGGATCTTTTTCTTAGATGCCTTCTTACTCGCTTTAGAAATCACTTGATGACGAAAGTGATTGCTCTGAGCAGGTGTATGTGCCTGATCAGGAATGATGGTCAGGTTAGGCTGACGATCATCGCTCAAATCAGGTGTATGTGCCTGACTTGGTTGTCCATATGATATGGGGGAGTAGGCCCCACAACCCTCTTGGACTGGAACAGATGTGTGTGTCTGTTCCGGAGTGAATTGTTGATGTGTCACTCCACTGCTAGGGATAGATTTATGTGTCTGTCCCTGAGATGATGCTGAAGATGTTATGATATCCTGGTAAGCATCCAGAATATGAGCAGGAATTTGCTTCTGCTCTTTCACCATTGATAAAATATGCTTGGTGACTTCAGCCGCCGGAACAGGGATATACGTCCATTCCGGGCTTGGAGTAGGTGTATGTGCCTGCTCCTGTCCTCCTTTTCCTGTCAGTGAATTCTGACAGTACTCAAGTGTGGAGGTAGAGAGTTTAGTCTGCCTCCTGTTTGTCGTCGGGACTTTCCGACTGACTTCTCTGTGTGCTACCAAACGAGACTGTTGGTAGACCTGATTAGTATGAGCAGGTGTATGTGCCTGCTGATTATACTTCATCAAACGCGGTTGACGAGATCCATCATATGTAGTCAGACGAGCCTGCTGACTAACTGCTGATGTATAAGCATATGTATGTTCCTGCCTATGGTACTCCGCCGGAATTGCCTGGCGGGATCGGCTTGATGCTGCCAGACGAGTCTGCTGGACAGCTGAATTAAAACGGGCAGGTGTGTGTGCCTACTCGTTGTTTGCCACCAAGTTAGGTTGGTGGACTTCTCCGGAGATGGCAGGGATGACAACCTGCCTATTATTAACAGGATTCCGTCTCTGGTGATTCATCTTGCCTGCTCGGGTTCGAGGAACCTGAGCTGAACGCCTGGAGTCGGTACCCTCATCATGTTGAGGGCGCACTACCGCACGAGTCTGGCGGCGATTGTTGATGGGAGCCCTTCAGAAGGACTCCTGTCTCTTTGAATTAAGGTCCTGCGGGACCTGCTCATTCACTTCCTCAGAATAAGGGAGTGAATGGAAATTGCGTTCCGGGGATAACGACCCGAAACGGTTGGAGACGGTAGTCAGCACCGCCTGCTTCTTGATTGCTGGTCGCCGTTGTCCGGACGACCAGGTAGAATTGTTAACTTGGAGGGCTTGACGAGTGGCCTCCAGAGTTGGGATAGTACCGTTACGACGGTACTCCTTAACCAGTGCATTTGAAACACAGCGTTGAAGACGCTGAGTTGGTGATGTCATCCTCAGAGCGGATGACGTTCCAGCAGGAGTAGCAGCATTGGTTTTCACGGCAGCAGACCTCACAGTAGAGGTGTTCCCAGCAGCAGTATTCAGAGGGGTGAATTTAAGGAAAGCCATTTTTTGTAGAAGATCTTGAAAAAAGAGTGCATGTTCCATATAACAGACATAATCAAGATGAATCCGGCTACTGCATCTTTTGGATGATCATATGTCAATGATTGCCTTGTTGGCCCAAAGGGCCTAACAGATAAGAAGAACATCACTTTAACTTGGTTAAGGATTCACGTCGGGTTCACCATTTTTTGTTTCGCACGGAATCCGGGGATGACCTCCCGGACGGGAGATTCAAACGTTCCGATCGGTTTCTAACGGGTTTGTTCGTAGAACCGGAAACATCCAATGATTCCACATCCGTTTGGACCTACTTTCCAAAGGCAGGCGCTCATTAGCTTGTGGGCTAATGAGGCTTAGGAATTTGCATTGGTCGAGAGGATGGGAGGTCGGACTCATCACACCTTTTTGAGGGGAATTATTGTCTACTCCGGGACTCTCTTTATAGATTTAAGTTATGTTCGTGAATCCTTATTATATTACCAAGTATAAAATGAGTTTTCCTTTAATTTTAACAATCAATGATCAAGTATGCAAGAAATTTAGAGAATCTTTTATATGTATTCGAGGTTCTTCATCAATAGAGAATCATCTATATTTGTTTAGAGATTCTTGGTCAATGGTATCCTTCAAAACATTTATATAAAAGTCTCTTTGGTCATTATGATGACCAGGCTGGTTTTAAAGCCACTCAGTGGGGCACTTGAAGTTTATTGTCATTCAGAAGGACAGAGATTTATTTCAAAGTTGGGATCGAACCCATAAATGGGCTACCTACGTATCCTTTGTTTTGGAAAAGGAATCAGAACCCACGTAGTTCGAGAAATGGATGATGTTTATGATTGATGGCTCAAAGATGAATGTCATAATTACTTTTACACTCTAAGCTCACGTGAGTCATGCTCGATGTGAGAAACAAGAGGTATTGGTAAAAATTAGACAATTGTGCCATGAAGGATGCAATCATAAGAATTTGTTTGGGGCTTATGTATGGATGACTTCCCAGATAGATGAAGGTTTAGGATTTACTTTTAGGGAGAAAATCCATGAACAGGGTCCATAAAGTTATATGTGCTTCATGGAGATTTGAATACTCTAATCTTGGGGCTTACTCCTGAGGAGGATGCCCAAGTTAGGAGGGGACTTATGATTAGGTTTTAATCCTGAAAAGGAAACCCAAAATCAAAGGTAATTTATGACTGGTTAAGAGAAATTTAGGGGACTTGGGGCTTACTCCTGAAAAGAAAGCCCAAGGTTATGACTGAGTCTTATTCCTGAAAAGGAGACCCTGGTTAGGGGACTTGGGGCTCACTCCTGAAAAGGAAGCCCAAGGTTATGACTGAGTCTTATTCCTGAAAAAGAGACCCAGGTTAGGGATTAAGGTTTGGGGCTTACTCCTGAGGAGGATGCCCATATTTGAGGTTGAGGCTTATTCTTAAGAAAGATGCTCAAGATTTAGAGGACTTGATTGGGGCTTACTCCTGAGGAAGATGCCCAAGTTAGGTTTTTATAACTGGGGATTTATTCCTGAAAAGGAGACCCAGGTTAGGATCCTCTCATCTTAAAGGATGAGGTTGGAATGAATGACCTCTCAATCTTTGGTGATATAAAGATGTTTAAATCACTAGGTTTTGAGAAATATTTCGCAGAATTCCTTTCAGATAAGGATGTCAAATCATGAAATCATGCCATAAATGGCTTTGAAAAGTATCTTGAAGACTGAATCTTGAATAGGAAGGGTGAAATGGATTAAGAGGGGTAAAATGGGCAAGATGGGCACCCAAAAAGATAGGGGCGCGCAAGTATTGAAGGTCGCGCAAGTCCTGCGGCGGCGCGCAAGTATTGGTCGCGCAAGTATACTTGCGCGACATGAGGGATACTTGTGCGATTTTCAACCAGAGTTGAAATACTTGAGCGACTCTTTTTTAAACCCTTTATCATCCTCTTGAGGTTCTTCCAGAGAGGGGACGCGCAAGTTATATTGAAGGAATTAAGTTGGCGCGCAAGTGTTTTATAAGTTTCAACACTTGGGCCTTCCTTCTTCTCTTTAGATCTTCCGTTCTAGGTAAGAGATTACCTTAGAAGTGTTCCGGAAGCTTTGAGAAGAGACTTGGGCGTCGGGAGCTTTGATCCGAGTTTCTGGGAAGAGATCCTCTCGAGTGGGGGTCCCACAGGGTCTATTTATAGGCCAAAGAAGACCCCGGGCGGTTACTGGGCGGTTACCAGGCGGTTACCACATATGTCGCGCAAGTATTGAGGCGGCGCGCAAGTGTACTTGCGCGACAAAGAGGGAACTTGCGCGACCTATGGGCAATGTTCTCCTTTTTTATCCCTTTGTCGATTTCTGATGTTTCTTCAAAGGATGAATCACTTTTTGCTTAGATATTCCCCTTTTCCGAACTTTAGATTCCGTGACGAAAGGAGCGTCAACAAAAATTTACTTGGAGGAGGTGGAATTTTAAATAAACTTGAATGAACTCAATCAATATAATTAAGCCTTCTATGAATATCTTTATTTGGCTTACACCATAAGGAAAATTAGTATGGTATTTATGTGAGATTAGAATCCTCTAAGCCATGAGGGGAGATTTGGGATGTGATTTGGGTAGATCTTGGTTGATATAAGATTGTCAATGTGTGTCAATATGTGAGGAAAGGTTGTGCATTTTTATAACTGGGAGTAGTAGTACCCTTTTATATATTAAAATCATTTAAATAGAATAAATATACTTATCAATATGAAATTATCTTATTTAAAATATATGATAAGGGGAGGTAAAAATACACTCACAAAACCACATAAACATATGGTTTACATGATATTCAAATCTTTATCCCTTAGCTTAAACCATTTTATACCTTACCTTGACTGCATAAATTTATCTATGGTAACATATTTTTATTTTAAAAAAATGAAATTAACCATATTTTTTTTTTGAAATTAGTATTAAAATATGGAATCTTTTTTATTTGATATAATATTTTGATGTGGTAAAATTTATTTTTTATATAAGGGTAAAAATTTAAATGAAAAAAATAGAAAAATTAATTTTATGAACAAAAAATGAATTTCCACCCGAATCTGGTATAGTATTTATTATCTTGGAATTTATTGGTTTACATATAAAAATTAATATTTTAATTACATTCATATAATTCCCATTTTTGATGGATCATTTGTAATTCTTAATTAATTGAAAATGGATAAAATAGATTTTTATTAGAATAAAACATATCTTATGTTCCAAAATATTAATGAATAGGATTCCAAATTCAAAAAATATGTTTTTAAATGATATAATTTTCTCCTTGAATTAATATTTGAATTATAATATGGTTCACATATTTTTTATTCTTTCTTGAATGGAAATGATTACATAAAGGTAATTGTCTTAATAAATTTTTTTTTCCAATTTCACCTAAAATTAACCATTTTAGAAATATTACAACAAATAACCCTATACTAATTTTAAAATTATCTAATTTTAAAAAAAAATTATTTAATTATATTAATATTATAAAATATCAAAAATTTATATTTTAAATAAAATATATAAAATATAAATTAAAATTATTTTTTAAGAAAATAATTTCTATTTAGAAAAAAAATATTTGAAGTATCACATCTTAAAATTACATAATTTATATTAATGAATATTTTGATTTTGATTTTATGTAATATATTTAAATTTTAAATTTAAATAAATATTCAAATAAGTTCATTATTTTTTGAAAATAAATCTATCAAACAACTCAAATTGATTGAAATATATTCTAAAATATCAATGTGTTACAATATAACCCTTTAAAATAATTTCACCCTCAAAATTAAATTATTGTAATGGATATAGATGAGGATACTTTTACCTCATCACATCATTAGTTTCCAAAGTGTCATTCTATAACTTTGGGTTCTTCCACAAAAAATTGACTAAGTGGGTTGTTCTATTTCAAAGAAGCTTATCTATTAGATCCATAATCACCACCAGTTGCCCCTTATGTGATGGATCATCTTCTATCCATACACCCTTAGTGTTTGAGTTAATGCAAGAATTTAGTGTATGGAAATAGATAAAATGATTAAAACTCCCGCAAACAAGTTGTTTCATGAACATATTGATTCAATCTATCTCAAAAAATAATAAATCAATTATTTTTATGCTATTGAAAAAGATTAGAAAAAGGAATAATAATTATCATTAAGATTCATGAAATCAAGTATACAAGATGGACCTATAGAAAAAAATGCATAAATTTCATAACAACTTTTAATGAAGATTCAATGTTGTTTGACCATGATAGATATTTTATGAAATTTATGTATTGAGGTTTCCTTTTTCACATATTTCAAGGGTAGGGTTTTTTAAAAAGTGTGGAGGGTTCATGAATATGTAATTTCATTAAGATGATCGATATGTATGAACCATAGAAATATATAGGGAGTTACATGATGACAATTAGTTACTTGCTAATAGCGATGTCAAATAATTGATTATTAGTGAACCTAGAAAGATTCATGCAAGTTTGGTGTGTTGAAAGGAACCTTCATGAAAGGTTGACAATGTCTATTAATAGGTGATACCCCCATAATTTGAATAATATAGAACTATTAAATATTTTTATTCTTTGATTCATGAAATATTTTCACGATGGTACTTCTTCTTTTTAGAATTCGTGAAAAATTAATTTCCATGATGAAATGACTTCTGTTAGTTTGACAATGTGAGTTATACAAAATGTATTAACATGGAAAATATTTTCATGAAATAAATTATTACCTGAGGATGTAATGTTGACATCAGTTGCGCAAACAATGTATCTAGTGTCCATACATATGAAGGGATATAAGTGAAGGAATAAAAGCCTCTTGACTGTTCTAAATTTCATAACATATTTATATTTTTTTTAAAGTGTAGAGTTTCACAATATAAAATATGTTTTATGAAACTATTATACATGGGTGTAAAATGGAGAAGTTATGATAAAGTGAGTATTGAGTATTTTATTTAGGATACAAATAAAAATCATTATTGTCAATTATTAGAGACCTTTCAAATGGAAGTATTCCATAAATACATGTTCAAAAGAGAAAGTAGGGATACTATGGTGATAATCAAAATTAGTTTGTGAAAGAGAAATGTTATGATCAGTGAGAACTAAACAGTGTTACAACAAAAAATAATGAAATCACCCATTTTTATATGATTCAAAATGATTTCCATCTGGATGAAATGACAACTAGGATAGGAAAAATGTAGTGAATCATGGTTGGAAGTGATCCAAACCCTAAATATTTTAAATATAACTAGACTAGCACTGAGTGACCATAGCTAAAACATTGTATCCATATGACTAATGTTGATTATGGGATTTTTGTACACTGACAAATGATAGTGTGTTATCCTTGGATGTTGTCCAGTGCGGGTGAACCTAGTAAAATTCATGTGTGTTGTGTGGTTAATTTTTTTATTTTTTCTAAGATAATAATAAGTTCATGTGGATTTAGTGATCATCAATCTGATCAAAAAATGTCTACGATAAGTGTAATAGTTAATTAGGTCAATATTAAATAGAGATCACAAGAGAGACCATACAAATAAGTAAGGTCATTATCCATTATGATAGTGAGAGTTTTACAGGAGCATAAAGAAACCCAAATGATTTTGGTATACTCATTCACCCCTAGGGAATATCTCACTAATGTCCCTTATGGGTTTAATAAATGGTTTTAATGGAAAGGATTAACTTGATAGATGTTTTTATCTGAACTTATCCAATAATAATGTTGAGGTGAAATATTTTTATTCCCAAGAACATGGGAAAAAATAATGAATATAAACAATAAGAAGAAATGAATAACAATTCTATATAATTTTTTAAGAAGTTTTTGATCGAGCTAATGAATCCCAATATCTCCATAATAAGCAGTATGGACAAACATTATTTTTTATCTACTTTTTCATAGAATGAAACATCAAGTATATCCATGTATTTGGAGATTCTAGGACAAATCTGACTTAATGATAATTATGAGCTATCAATATATTAAAAGTTTTTATTTGTCCACATATCAGAAAAACATGATTAGGGGTTAAAGGAAGAAAACATGGAAGTGATAGTGAATAATTAATTTTAAGGTAATTGTGTTTATGTATGGAATATCAAGGTCAAAAAAATGAAATAAACTCATTCAATGACAAATTAGAATCACTATATATATCATGGAGAATAATGATAATTATGGAGATTAGTTAATTGATGTGTTTTCAAAAGTGAAAGATAGAAAATATTTTTTTGAAGAAAATAGAACTGACCCAATGGTTGTTAAAAAATAGGTTTTCATAAGGGGAAATTGGTTTCGGACATGGAAAAGTTCCTTGAGGATAACCAATGCCTAAGGAAAGTGATTATTTTTCTGAAATGTGGTATTTTGTACATGTGCAATTAAAATAAAGACATAATGTGAATAATATGATGAACATTCACATGAAGTGGAATGTAAATTAGTCATAAATAAAGATATGATATTTATAATTATATGTATCAAAATGAAACTATAATAGAGGCTAAAATCTATAATATAATTAATCTAATGTTTGAGTAAGATGACTTCCCAACAGAATGTGATGTATAGAATGATCAACTAGCTCGAAGGGAGGATGAAAACATAAATTAAGAGGCTAATGATCCCATTTATGGGAGTATTAACAAGTGGTTCCCAAAAATATTGAAATCAAGACTCAATAAGTATAAATAATCATCATTAATTAATGTAAGAGATGTATATTATAGTAAGGTAGCCACTAAGTTCTACTACTTTGGAATAATGAAAAATAACATTACTGTGTACCTGTAATTTGAAGGGCCTAAAAGAAGATGGATACCTATCACAACAACATCTCAATCATCGTACTACTTTATGAGGTATTTTTTTATGGGAGAAACATTATTTATTATAAAAAGTGTCATATGGGTCAGAATTATAGTAAGAGATGAACTAATGGGGTTGAATGTAGATCATATCTTCCTATGACTAATGGGAGGAATGTTTTCACTGCTAGAAAATCTATTATGATGGAAATGTTATGTTATATTACGAGGAAAAATAATTGATCACAATAACATGTGTATTAATAAAAAAATTTAGTTTTCTCATGGGAACCCTTCTAGATAAAAATTAAACAAATCTAGTCAAAAAATAAAGAAGTTTTTTCAGTTATGAGACGGATGGAAGAGAATGAAATGAAGGTTCCACTAGGGAATAAAACATATAAGGTATCTTTATATGTATTAAAATAGAAAATACAAGAGGTATGTGTATGTAGTTTTGCAAATAATACCATAATAAAAGAGATAAATATAATTATATGAGTTCTCATGAAAAGGTAATAATTCATATAAAGAGAGGTTCCAAATCCGTAGTTGAAAATAAGTGTTCTAGAAAAAATAATAATAATATTTATAAAACAAAAATAAATCCAAAATAAACTCTTATAAAATACACATCCCAAAAAAATCCATGGGTCATGAAGGCTAAAAAATCAATAAGGAATAAATTTATCTATTATAAAACATGAAGAAGAAGGATATTATTAGTAACATATGATGAAATCCTTGTCGATAAGAGAACCCAAGGAAGAAAAGTTTCTGGTTTGTAAGATGAATAGAAATAAATTCCTAGGCCAGTAGAGGTGATTTCCAAAGAAAAATCTTAAATGAATTTTGTTTCAGTGTTACCACTCGTAGGAGATCTTCATTTAAGGAACTAAGGAGGAATTATACAAATAATGACTAGGGAGAAGAAGAGGTTGGTGATGTGATGTCATTTCTTATCATAGAATCTAAAAAGGGGCAATGAGAAGGCTGACATTAGAGGGTTGTTCTACCAACACCATAATGGTTCCTCAACTAGAGGAAGTAAAAAATATCTTATCCGAATGTGTTTAAATATTATTAACTAGTTTTGATGTGTTTTAGGTTTTAAGAGAGATATGATCAATGTGAATTTTGATTAATACATACAAAGTTCTATAATAATGTTCTCGTGAGTTCCATCTAATAAAAATCAGTACAAGAGGAGATTATACAATATATAAAATCATAATGAATGAGGAAACAAAGATAATAAGATTAGAAATGATCTTCTAGGACAAAATTTCATTAATATTTGAAAGCAGATAATTCAATTGATATCCATTGTTATTATCTTAATGAATCATTGGAGATAAGGTCACATGATCTATTTGAAATCAGACCATGACTATAGAATAATGGTGATACAATAGAAGAATGATATATTATATTTTATGTACATTTATTATAAAATATGATATTATCTATCAATTATAAAGATGTTAGAGGAAACTATGAATTGATAAATATCATTCCGAAATTCATTACAATATTTTTTTAATAAATTAGGAAAATTTAGGGGAGTATTGAAATGAAACTTTGATAGACGGTATCCCCATTAGGAATGGAAATAGACCCTATAGATATAAGAAGTAATTATTTACAATATATAATTTTGGAAGTGCTCTTGAAAGCTAAAAATGAGTTATTTTTTAATCATTTTGTATTAAGAATAATTTAATTAATGGTATCATCCATCATGTTTGTATCCATGCTATTGGTAATATTTCTAACAATTGGAATCATCATTGTTTTTATATCTCGTGAATAAATATAGATAAATTCCTTGAATTAAGATGATGTTCTTTGGCTTCATCAGATAAATGGAAGTACCTAAGTTCAATAGACACTAATAGTATTATTAAATATATCTTATTTTCTATACATTGATTCTAGAATCCGTAATATTAGCAGATTTGTTGGTGGATCTTTCCTATGTGGTATTCTCTCCTACTAAATGTATCATTTCACGTTGTTACATGAGTTTTATATCATTGGGGGAATTGTAACTCATTATCAGATTCAAGGAACATGTTATAAAATGGTGATTAGACAAATCCATTTTAAATTCATTGGTAAATGATATATATTACAATGATTTTATTCTTGGTATCAATGGTTTTTAAGGATTAAATTTTATCATGTCTCAAATTAAGTAAAAAAGGAAGAATGATATGGTTCTAAAAGTGATATCCCTATTTGCTAAGTTAAGAGTTTCCCTAGATTCAAAATATATTTCATATGTTTTAATGTATACATTGGATATGATGTAAAAGGGGTAGAATAAATAATCATGTGTCCATATTTAGTTTTTTTCTAGAATTGCAATGATCAGGGATCTTTGTGTGTTCATATGCATCCCATCATATGTGTTTTATGAAGTGAAAGTTTTGAATATAATGAAGCTAAATATGTTCTTTCAATGATGGAAAATTATGTAATGTTTTTTTATGAATTCAGTTTACCAATGGGGTTAAAGATATGGTCTTCTTGTGTGTCGTGCACTATGAAATAGTGGATATCAATAACCATCCAAAATAAATAATTGGTATTTCTATGATTTGATAGTTCTCATTGATATTGGGTTTTCGGGTGGAATTGATATTCAGTTATTGTCTCATGAAATTGTTTCTAGTAAATCCTATGTGGGAGATTTTTCAACAAAATTAAAAATTAGCGACTCCCTATTTTAAATGTTAGAGTCATTTTTAACTATATCATTTTCATAACTGGTTAGTTTGTGTATTAGATTTGGGTTTTCCATTGACATAGTTTGTTGGGGCACGTTTGATTTCATAATTACCATTTTGAATATTAAATGAGAATACAATGTTTTTTTGTAAAGGTAAAATGGATACCATGAAGAATTCATGGAGAAATGGGTATTGATTTGATTGTGTCCAAGTAGGAATTTATCACATGAAAATAGAGAAAAGGGAGAAGATATAAGAAAATAATAAAATTCACAAACATGTTGATTACTAGACATCTGAAAAAATGGTAAAGAAATGATTATTTTACAAGTGAAAAAAATTGATGAAGGAAATATGTTTTTTGATGTTTAATGAAAAAGAATATTCGAGATGGCCTCATCCCAAAATTTCAAAGGCATGAATTTTGTGATATAGTATTATGATGAGGAATAGTTCTAAGAACAGGCACAATTCTTAATGAAAGTGTTGATTTGATGTTTCCTTCTTCATAATCAGAAAATGATTTATTTATAAAAGTGTGGAGAATTAATGAAGTTGGAATTTCATGAATGTAACACCCCGAGATTTTATGAAAAATATTCTTTTTAATTACATTAATGTCTTGTGTTGTATGCTACACCAAAATGATCTTGCACAACATGCATCCTTGACATGCCTTGCATTACACGCAATTGCGACCTTCCTTGATAGCGTGTGTAGTACGCAATACCGAGTTTCACTAAACAACAATATGCTATTAAAATATTATTAAAATTAGCCGTTATGAATAATAATAACCACTTTTTGAAATTTTATAAATTTTATTTTTCAAAATGGACTTCATTTTTGGATTTGGAATATCTAAATTAGCTTAGGGTGAAATTTTGGTACTTTTCGGATAACTTTCATTTTCTGATGAATAGTGAAAATTACTAAATTTTAATTAAAAACAATTTTAATAGAAATAATTAATAGTGATAAATTATTAATTTTAGTGGTTTTAAAGTATATTTAGAATATATTTTTACAATTTAATACAATGTTGGTTATTGGATAGAATTTCACATTTAAACCAGACAATCTTTTGATAGTTATTATCTTTTAAGAACACACTATTTGTTTTGACGACGGGAATTATTTTTTAAATTAATTATTGAAACTGATATGTTTTGAATTTGGTAAAATAGACATCATTTTCGAATTCAGAATATCAAATATAGCTTAGGCCTAATTTTTTGTATTTTTCTGGAAACTTTCATTTTTTGATGAATAGTGAAACCACTAAGTAGTAGTTAAAAAAATGAATTTTTCATAAAACATAATTTTACCACTTCTATGAGTGGAATTTCAAAAATAAGAGAGACATGGTTGATGTCAGTAAGTAAAATGTTGTTCAGTGAGATGAAAATAATTTTTGGTGAATAGTAACTTTTTACTTTTTCTCACCACAGTTAAAAGTAAATAGGGTAAATAAGGGTAAAAATGATATTATTATTACCCTAACACATCTTCTATTTCTATTGGATAAGTGTAATTCGACCAAAAAAACCTTAGGAATAAAATATGACTATTTAGGCCCACTTGGATTAGAATAGTACATTTATTATCAATTTATTTAATGAAGGGTTAAAATAGTTAAAATCAAAGTTTAATAAGAAAATCATTTTTAATATAGGGTTATAAATAAGAGAAATTCGACTATAAATATTCATTAGAAATATAAAAAGATTTCCTACATAATTGTATTTGATTTTTAATTTTTAGACATTAAATAATTTAAATTATTTATAACACAATGATGATGCATTAATTATCTTATTAATGAAATATTGAAATAATTGATGTTATAAATACCCAAATAAATTTAATTTGAGACGTTTTATGAATTACACTAATTTTATAGGTTAATATGACATGTTGGAAGTGATTTAATTAACCTATTTAGAACTAATAATCCAGTTATGATTTTCACAAAAATCAATTACTAAATAGTGTCAAAATTGACATAAAATAGTTTTTAAAACAAATATTATATAATTAATTGTTATTTTATTCCTAAAAATCTAAGGTTCGGCCAAATGACTTATATAAGGTTATATATATTAATAATAAACAACTTTAGGTTCATTTGGCTTGTTATAGTAAGTTTATTAACCTTATGGTGTAAGAACACATGAAGAAACGGTAAAAGTAAAATTATTTAACTTAAAGTTAAATCTAAATGATAAGGTTAAAATAGGAACCTAAACTTGTCTAAATTATATTGGATGAGAGGATTTCGACCCATCCCCAAATTAGCTTAGAAATAAATCAATTTATAGCTATTTAAAACTGAATTTGGATTTATAATAAAATAATATTTTTAGTTTTTCCAAAGGAGCCCCTCTCCACCCTTATAAAAGGGAACCTCCTCCCTCTCTTCCTCACACCACTTTGAGCCTTCAAGCTCTGCCAACCCCTCCCAGATTCTCGTCTCCACTTCCATAGAAACATCCTAGAGGTTCTGGTCTTCTTCAAAGACCCATTTTAGTGCCCTAAGAGGAGGTCTCAAAGAGGCTCTTCAAAGAAGAGGAGGTTCGGACACTTACGAAACAAATCGGACCTAAGGTAAGGGAAATATCACAATCTCATTTTTATCCAAGATTGTTTATACTTTGAAATTTACTGGGGTGTATTTTATCATCCACTTCCATGTTTCCTCAATATGTAATATTATTTCCATCAACCTAAAAATTTTTAAATCCAATTTTACCCTTCGGTGAGTTTTTAGTAAAATATATGAAAGGAATCTTTTTTCGTTTTTTGTACGAGGTACTATATGACTTTTCCGAAAAAAGTATGAGAAGAATGGTTTTTTAACTTATACGGAATGAATATACATTTAAAACATTATTTCCAATAATCTTCCTTTACAAGTTTTCATGTTTATTTTTAATCAACTTCTTTTAGTTTAAAATTGTATGACATGTTAAGAAAGGAAAAATGTTTTTGAAGAAGAAAGGATATTTTCCTCAAGAATTCATTTCAAGTGTATTATCAAAAACCATTTTTCATCTAAGATGACATTATTTCAAATGTGTATGTTTTAAGTATCATGTCTCTATGATTTACATGGTTTCAGTTTTCTTATTATGAAATGATATCCATTTCTTTTATATGGATTATGTGATGATGGGATGATTTTTATGAAACCCATTTTATTTATCGGGTTATTACGAATGATGTATATTTATTTTGTGGCACAAGTAAGAATGATTTAATTATAAGATGGGTGGGACCTATATTTCCCTCCCATTCATTGGGTAAAGATTTATATCTCATGAGATAGACATGGCTGGAACGGCAAGTTAAACCGGTTCAGTAATACAGGACTGGAATGAGGAGTGAACTCGATTAAAAAAGGGACTTTGTCCACTATGATGGTCTTGGCAGCAATGCCCTGGGCTACTATGGAAATCATATCATGTGCTTAATGGTTTCCACAATTACATGTTTTACTCCCATGCTATTTTATCATTCTTAATGATTCGTTATGATCTATTCCTTACGTACTTCCATGTTATATGTCATTGCTCGAGCTTTTGATGATTAAACATTATGATCATGTTTTTAAGTTCAAATGTATATGCTATGTTTTTTTTACCCATGATTACCCTTAATGAGCATTTGAGCTCACCCTTTTTATGTTTTCTCTTCCTTAGGATATAAAGAAAGGTTTTAGGTAAGAAAAAAAAGGAAGATCTTTATGGGATATGTTGAAGATCTTTCACCACAATTAGAAGATTACGTTCCGAGTTTCCAAAGACACTAAACTATTACAGTCCTTGTGTGTGTGTTTTTGTTATGTACTAAGTATTCCACAAAAGAAATGTAAGGTCCATGTACGTCAAGCTTCGGGTTTCTACAGTTGGTATCAGAGGAAAGGTTTAGTCATCCTTTGGAAACTAGGATGCGAGAACTTTAGTGAGATCCCTAGAGATATTTCTAAGGTATGTCTAGGGATGTACCTAAGGTTATGTATAAGTATAGGTTATAGTACTAGAATTACAGTAACCCAAGATGTTAGATATTGAAGTTACTCCCCCTTTATTATATTGTTTTCCCTAGCATTATTTTTTCCTCTCACACTATTTTTTTGGGGTTTTAGATGATGTATGGAACCCGAAGGAACCGTGTTGATCAATGTAATGGACAATGCAATGATTGTCCTCCTGAACAAAAAAATGTTATGGGAGATGGAGTGCAAAAACTTATTGCTATACTTACACAAGCTATGAATCATTATGGACTTCCAAATGAGCAGAGAACGGAAGAATATTCTATTGATTCCTTCATGAGGCAACGTCCACATTCTTTCAGTGGGTCTTCTGATCCACTTGTTGCGGAACAATGGATCATTACCACTGAAAAGATATTTTCAGTTCTTCAATGTTATGAACATGATAAAGTCATCTTAGCAGTGTATCGTTTGGAAGGTGATGCTGATCAATGGTGGAATCTTATCAAGAATACAAGGCCAAGAGATGAAATTGAGTCCATGGAATGGGATGAGTTCAAGAACTTATTTTTCAATAAGTACTTCCCTCGTATTCTTCAAACAAATATGTAGAAGGAGTTTCTTGAACTAATGCAATAGGATGATGAATATGTTGGTATATAGGAAGCGAATTTTACAAGGCTTGCAAGGTATGCATCTGGATTTATCATCCAACCTGAAAGTAAAGCTGATCGATTCTTTAGTGGCTTAAAACCAAATCTTCAAAGGGAATTAGTTATAAGAGACTTCAGTAGCTATAAAGAAATTGTGCGTTGTGCTATCAAGGTAGAAATGGAAGTTGGTGTTACTTATCCATCTCATAGTTTTGACAAGAAATGAAAGATGGAGTTCAAGGAGAAATCATAGAATAATGGTGAAAAGAAGATGAATGTTTCCTTATGCTCAAAGTGTGGAAAGAAGCATGGTGGAGATTGTCTTAAAGGGACTAGAAAATGTTTTAAGTGTGGAAAAGAAGTTCATCGAGCAGCTGAGTCTCGATGTAATGGAAAAAGGTTCCATAATGATGTTAATAAAGAAAAGACTGCAGAGAACGCACCACCAGCACTTTAATCCTTCAAGTTCAATGAAATAGGGCATTATTCTAATAAATGCACTAATCCAAGGGTTAGTGATGATCGAAATGAGCCACCACATAAGGCAATGTACAAAGGGAAGTCACATGTGATCACTATTGGTGATGTTGAATATGAAAACGATGTGGGGGAATGATTAAGTGTTCATGTAATGGGATTCCAAAACAATGTTGTATATAGTATCGTGGAATATTGGAATATTTATGTATTGGTATATTGTGGTTTTCAATAATTTTATGGTACTGGTATCCATGGAAAGTGATTGAGATATTTTTGGTAAGCAAATGATATGCGCATAATGAAGGGATAAGAAGATGATGAAATGTTTTATTGTATTCATGAGCTCATGATTGATATAAGGACTAAGTCATATCATGGTTTTAGTATATAGAATTTTGAGGATTTTGGTATGTGGAAAGAGTAAACTTTTATCCGCATTCATGTTTTCAATAAGGTTAAACGGGTATTCATTCTTCAAGATAATACATGATTAAGGTATTCACGTGTTTGTAATTTGACCAACAAGATATATCTTATGATATATGGGGGATAAATTATGCCATTCATGTGATTGTTAGGTGACATTTCATGTAATCATTTTCTTTATACTATGAGCTTGGACCGAAGTATTTTAGATTAGCCTAAAGATTGGAATGGATTATGTTGGACATACGTTAGGATAGAACTTTTTTCGATATTATTGATGGGATTTTATAGTAATGTAGCTTTAGAAAAAGGACAACCTGCAGGACGGGCGACAGCCCATCGTGTCGGACAAGGCTGTGGGAATCGAACCCACAACCGAAGTGCGACTGGCCTTTATCGCCTACCACTAGCCTACAGGAAGTCCATGTTTAGTAGAAACTAGTTTTATTATATTAAGCAGTATGATATATGAAGTATAAGTCCATTTTAGGAACCATATATGATTAATCTCACTATAGATAGACTTACGTATATTTGATAACTTTTCTAACCTTTTGTTTGAGACAGATGGAATGACCCCTCATTCTATCACATGATCTACTAACACATCACTAATGACAAATTCAACTTCATTTCTTTAAGAGATGAAGTGGAAATTGTCCAAAGAACGACTAATGGTGAGACTATAACAAAATCACGAAAGTATTTATTCTAATTCCAATTTTATCAACTTTAGGAAAATGATCTTGAAAACCAAAAATGTTTTCCTAGTGCCCTTATATCTGATGAATCAGATGGTACCTTATATCGTCAAAAATTTATGGCTTTGTGATTGCTGGATTTTCTATAGCCATGTTCTCTACCACCCTCCATCAGAACATGATGGTTAGATTTCTCTTCCATATCCATATTTTCACCTATGTGGCAACCCATTAATTAGTTTATTTGGGTAACCGTTACGTTTCATACTTTTGTTTTTAATGATTGGTTTTGGTATTCCATTTTACGATGTGGGTTTCTATTAAAGAAACTTTCGAGTAGTAAATCATTTATAACCCCGATGAATTTCGAGGGAGAAATTCATTTTAAAGGGGGTAGAATGTAACACCCCGAGATTTTATGAAAAATATTCTTTTTAATTTCATTAATGTCTTTTGTTTTACGCTACACCAAAAGGAGATTTCACAACACGCATCCTTGACTTTCCTTGCATTACACACAATCGCGACCTTCCTCGATAGCGTGTGTAGTACGCAATACCGAGTTTCACTAAACAACGATATGCTATTAAAATATTATTAAAACTGGCAATTATGAATATTAATAACCACTTTTTGAAAATTTGTAAATTTTATTTTTCAAAATGGACTTCATTTTTCGATTCTGAATATCGAAATTAGCTTAGGGTGAAATTTTGGTACTTTTCTGATAACTTTCATTTTTTGATGAATAGTGAAAATTACTAAATTTTAATTAAATACAACCATTTTAATAGAAATAATTAATAGTGATAAATTATCAATTTGAGTGATTTGAAAGTATATTTAGAATATATTTTTACAATTTTATACAATGTAGGTTATTGGATGTAATTTCACATTTGAACCAGAGAATCTTTTGATAGTTATTATCTCTTAAGAACACGCTATTTGTTTTGACGACGGGAATTAATTTTTAAATTAATTAATGCAACTGATATGTTTTGAATTTGGTAAAATAGACATCATTTTTGAATTCAAAATAACAAATATAGCTTAGGCCTAATTTTTGGTATTTTTCTGGAAACTTTCATTTTTTGATGAATAGTGAAACCACTAAGTGGTAGTTAAAAAAAATGAATTTTTCATAAAACATAATTGTACCACTTCTGTGAGTGGAATTTCAAAAATCCAAGAGACACAGTTGATGTCAGTAAGTAAAATGTGGTTAAATGAGATGAAAATAATTTTTGATGAATAGTAACTTTTTACTTCTTCTTACCACGGTTAAAAGTAAATAGGGTAAATAAGGGTAAAAATGATATTATTATTACCCTAACACATGTACTAAATCTGTTGGATAAGTGTAATTCGACCCAAAACAACCTTAGGAATAAAATATTACCATTTAGGCCCACTTGGATTAGATTAGGACATTTATTATCAATTTATTTAAAGAAGGGTTAAAATAGTTAAAATCAAAGTTTAATAAAAAATCATTTTTAATATATGGTTATACAAAAGAAAAATTCGACTATAAATATTAATTAGAATGATAAAAATATTTCCTACATAATGGTATTTCATTTTTAATTTTTAGGCATTAAATAATTTAATTTCTTTATGACACAATGATGATGCATTAATTATCTTATTAATGAATTATTGACATAATTGATGTTATAAATACCCAAATAAATGTAATTTGAGACATTTTATGAAATAAACTAATTTTATAGGTTAATATTACATGTTATTATTGATTTATTTAACTTTTTTCTAACTAGTAATTCTGTTATGATTTTCACAAAAATCAATTACTAAATAGTGTCAAAATTGACATTAAATAGTTTTTAAAAAAAGTATTATATTATTAATTGTTATTTTATTCCTAAAAATCTATGGTTCGTTCAAATGACTTAGATAAGGTTATATATATTAATAATAAACAACTTGGGGTTCTTTTGGCGTTTTATAGTATGTTTATTAACCTTATGGTGTAAGAACACAAGAAGACACCGTAAAAGTAAAATTATTTAACTTAAAGTTAAATTTAAATGATAAGGTTTAAATAGGTACCTAAACTTGTCTAAATTATTTTGGATGAGATGATTTCGACCCATCCCCACCTTGGATTCAAAATAAATCAATTTGGATCTATTTAAAACCGAATTTGGCTTTATAATAAAATAATATTTTTAGTTTTTCTAAAGGAGCCCCTCTCCTCCCTTATAAAAGGGTACCTCCTCCCTTTCTTCCTCACACCACTTTGAGCCTTCAAGATCGGCCAAACCCTGGAAAATATTCTTCTCCACTTCCATAGAAACATTCTAGAGGTTCTGGTCATCTTTAAAGACCAGTTTTAGTGCCCTTAGAGGAGGTCTCAAAGAGGCGGTTCAAAGAAGAGGAGGTTCAGACACTTACGAAGCAAATCAGACCTAAGGTATGGGAAATATCACAATCTCATTTTTATCCGAGATTGTTTATACATTGGAATTTACTGGGGTGTATTTTATCATCCAAAACCATGTTTCCTCAATATTTAATATTATTTCCACCCACCTAAAATTTTTTAAATCCAATTTTACCCTTCGGTGAGTTTTTAGTAAAATATATGAAAGGAATATTTTGTCGTTTTTCGTACGAGGTGCTTTTTGACTTTTCCGAAAAAATTATGAGAAGAATGTTTTTTTTAACATATACGGTATGAATGGATTTTTAAAACATTATTTCCAAGAATCTTCCTTTACATGTTTTCATGTTTATTTTTAAACAACTTCTTTTAGTTTAAAATTGTATGACATGTTAAGAAAGGAAAAATGTGTTTGAAGAAGAAATGATATTTTCCTCATGAATTCATTTCAATTTTATTATCAAAAACCATTTTTCATCTAAGATGACATTATTTCAAATGTGTATGTTTCAAGTATCATGTCTCTATGATTTACATGGTTTCACTTTTCTTATTATGAAATGATATCCATTTCTTTTATATGGATTATGTGATGATAGGATGATTTTTATGAAACCCATTTTATTTATTGGGTTATTAAAAATGATGTATGTTTATTTTGTGTCACAAGTAATAATGATTTCATTATGATATGGGTGGGACCTATATCTCCCTCTAATGCATTGGGTAAAGATTTATATCTCATGAGATAGACATGGCTGGAACGGCAAGTTAAACTGGTTCAGTAATACAGGACTGGAATGGGGAGTGAACTCGATTCAGAAAGGGACTTTTCCCACTAATATGGTCTTGGCAGCAATGTCCTGGGATACTATGGAAATTATATCATGTTCCTAATGGTTTCAAACAATTACATGTTTTACTCCCATGCTATTTTATCATTATTAACGTTTCTTTATGGTCTATGACTTACGTACTTCCATGTTTTATGTCATTGCTCAAGCTTTTGATGTTTAAACATTATGTTCATGTTATTAAGTTAAAATGTATATGGTATGTTTTATTTTATCCATGATTACCCTTACTGAGCATTTGAGCTCACCCTTTTTATGTTTTATTTTCCCCAGGATATAAAGAAAGGTTTAAGGTAAGAAAAAAAGGAAGATCTTTATGGGAGATGTTGATGATCTTTCCCCACAATTAGAAGATTATGTTCCGAGTTTCCAAAGACACTAAACTATTACGGTCCTTGTGTGTGTGTTTTTGTTATATACTAATTATTCTGCAAAAGAAATGTAAGGTCCATGTACATCAAGCTTCAGGTCTCTACAATGGAAATGTTAGAACATCGTGAACCCTATAAATATTTATAAATATGAGTCATGGTGGTTAGTAATGCAATAATAGTGACGTCAAATCATGGATGCTTTGTGAACCGAGAAATTTTCACACAATTTTAGTGGTGTACAAGACATTTGTACAAAGGGACAACATCTTCTATAAATAGGGGAAACAACCATTATTTTAAGAGTCAATACTTGTTGAGGATATGTAGGCCCTAATTGAATAAATAATGTGTGAAGTTACTTATACACAAATAATTCCTAAAAACATGATTTTTCTAAATATATCACATCTATTAGTTTGACCAAGAGGGTTTTGTGAAGCACGTTCACAAGGAAATTAGTTTCATGAAAGGATTTATTCAATGAAGATGTAATGACCAAATTAGTTGTGAAATGAAAATAAATTGTGTTGATAAAGAATAAGGAATCTTACAAAAAGATTGAATGTTCGCTGAATGTTTTGAGTTTTGAAGCATAATGAATGTTTTATGAATGTAGAGAATTTCAAAACATAGGGAATGTTTCATTAATTGGGAACATTTAATGAAAATAAAATATTTGTGGAATAAGGTAATTTTATTGAGAAAATAAGTATTGGGTATTTGCATCATGAGAATAACGTAAAAAGTGATTAACAATAAGATCCCAACCATTTATATAGTTCAATTGAGATTATATTTAGGTACTGTTTTTCATTATTTTGAGTATATTTTGTCTAGGTTTAACTTTGGGGTCTTTTGGGTTAAATTGGAAAAATGGTGGAGGGTTTTTGGGTCATGCAATGTTAGAGCATTGTTTTCCCAAACCATGCTCCCTACCCTTGAAAACCAGGTAACACCATATAGATATTGATAATTCAGTTGGTTCATGGATTGAAAAATATTGTGACCTAGTACGTTTTACCAAAAATTGGGGAATTCAGTTGGTGAGTTTTTTTCATCAATCTCATGGAAGGTGGCCAAAATTTCAAATCCTATAGTCTAGATTTAATTACATGCTTGAAATTTTAAATTTGAAATTTCCATGATTGAGAAATTTCATTGATGATTGAATTGATTTAATTTAATTTCCATGGTATAATTATTTGTGTTAAATTGTGGCAATTAAAATTGGGGGAATTGAATTAATTAATTATTTAATTATTTTTTTAATGGAATATTATGATTTTGGAATTGAAGCGACATTGGTACTATGTAATTGGTCATTTAATTTAATTGTGAATTTATTGATAATTAGTGTTAGGTGATAGTTTTTTAATCATTAATGGTTAAATGGGGTATATAATTAAATGATGAAAAATGGTTTAATAATGGATTGTTCAAATTATTCTGTGTGAAAAAATTTAAGAACCATGTTTGTTGTGACAAATTTTAATTGTATAACATGATGTGAAATGTTGATAAAAAGGGTCAATATTGATTAACCATGAATTATTTGATATATGTGATATATCTATTGTTGAATGATATATGAGTGTAGGACATAGATTTATTCTCCAAAGACCTATATGTGATATACGAGTCTGTGACATAGAATAGAAATCCAAATAGCCGTATATGTTAAAATATGTATGTGATTGGGAAAAAGGCTCCAAATACCTCTATGATATAGAGAGTACGGGACATGAAATGAGGCTACAAATTCCCATGTGATTATTAAGTTTTAGGATAGGGACTCGGGCTCTAAATACCCATAGGGTGCTAGATAGGACATTCAACTCCCATGACTTTTTCATAGTAAAATGGATTCAATTATCTAATATATAATTTTAGATGAAATAATAAATTATATCCATGGTATATTGATTTGGTTTAGACACCAAAATAGGACAAAGAAGAAATTTAGGTTTTAGGTGTTCTTGGGAACCAGGGGTTTATCTGGTTAATTAATTAATAACAAAATTATATTATTGTTTAATTTATGAATTATAATTTATTTTTTATAAAACTTAATATACTATTTTTTATGGATATTTTTTCTAGTATCATTGGGGGTGGCCAACTGACTTGTACTCACATCCTACTCAGGCTTCCTGATCGGTACCCATATAAACATCATGGTTGCAGGATATGATAAGGGAAATATCAATATGTTAGATGGTTGATATGGGATGGGGCATTCATGAGGGAACCCGAAATGGTTTCGGGGCCCCCATGGGGAGTTTTCAATGCCTTTATATTATGTTTTACATTTGGATCTTGGAACATACTTTTCATGAAATATCTACTATTCAGTTTGATACTGTATTCATGTTTTAGTCATCATGTGATACTAGTTTGTTTGGTTTATGATTATTATCACATGAATTGGTTTATTTATTTCCACTATTGTATTATATTGTTAAATAGGTTATAGTATCTCTATGATTGATATTAGAACCTCGCTACTAGTCGGCAGAATCCACTGTACATGGAGGCACGACTAAAGTCACACAAAAACCCATGTTGGGCCACCAGTTAGTGGAACATGGGTCGGGACCTCACAAAGTGGTATTATAAAAGTTCTATCTTCATTTCATCGGTCATCCTGTTTAGGGAAAGGTAGAAAATATACTAAGAAGATTGGGGCCTTGTATTGGAGGTCATTCACGGGAGTAACTAACCCATGTTTGGGGGAACATAAGTATTTATTGTGGGATTGTTGTTATTGATATGTGTTGTAATAGTTGGATGTAATTTCACCTTGGGTGATGAACTTATTATGTGATGTGATTATTGATTCTGAGATTTCATGAGATAAAAATCACGGCCTGATATGGCACAATTGTTTAATATGCATGCTTCATTCTAGGAACTCATGATATTTTTGTGGAAAGCGTCATTTTAGGAACACATGGAAAAGATGGTTTTGGCTAAGTAGAGGAAATTTAAATGGTTTTACATTCTTGTGAAATTGAAATCAAAAGATGCGTAATATAAAATTGAAAATTGAAGATTATTCAAAATGATGATAATGATTTTCTAATGATACTTCAATAAAAGGATTGGGTTTACCCTTTGTTAATCATAGCCTAGATATAGGATTGTTATGATTATAGATAACACCTCGGTTTTAACTGTGTGGTGGGGAAAAAATCAGGGGCGACATTTTATTGCTTGATGTGAATCCATCTTGTTAAATTTGTATATTTTGAGTTATGTGTCCTGATAAATTTGTTTGGTATTTCATAAATATTCCTCTTTAAAGACACTTGTTGAGAGGAAGACATGATGATATGTTTGAAAATGATCCTCCAGTAGTATAACCTAAGGCATCGATACTGCCATATGAAGTATCTAGATATCATTTTTATGAGACGTTTTATCACATAAAATAGTTTATGGAGAGAAAAAAACTATGGGTTTTTAAGAGTATATATAACATAGTGATAGGTTTTTAGTTACAACACCCTTTGACATTCATAAGTGAGTGTGGAACCTAGGTGGATGAGTTCTTGATTGAGTAGCTCCAGACTATACTCGATCACTTTGAAATTCCTAGTGTGAAAAGGGTCATGTTGGATTCCTACATGTTAAGAGGATTACTAAAACACCGGTGGTATGTCAAGTCTTATAATTGGATGTATTATGGGATGGTATGAAAGGGTATTATTTATATTTTCCTAGAGATATTATATCCAAAGACATTGAGACATAAGTGGGAATATGAGTTCATGTGGTAGACCTAATGGTGTATTTATGTGATATACTATTCTGGTCACTTTACATTGTTATAGTGCATTACTCTTGTGCTGGAAGGATATGAGACTACTATGATATGGAATTTCCAAGATAGACCTAAAAGTGATATTTTGCCCCAAGTTAATATCTTTTTTCCAAATTTTCTACTAATGTTATGGACCATGCCCTCATACCTGAGGGGAACCCGATGGAGGCACCCAGTAGATGATAGATGATTTCTGTCAGATGATCAAGAGGTATGTATTTTTAGGGCAGGAAGTGTCACTATGAGAATGTAGAACAAATCAGTGGAATGAAAATTGGATAGGGAGAAGGACCAATTACTCAAGATCTTACCCAGGTTCTTTTACACTAGTGTTATAATCTGGGCCACTATCATATGAATTTTCCCTGACCACCGGGAGAGTGATGATCTTGTACCAGGATGGGACTTTTATAGTTGTTTTGTATGAACCCACGAAATATGGGTAGTGATGGAACAACAAGGCATGTCCATAGTGTGGGATGAAGAGCTTCTACACCATATAAACATGGAAGTTGCAGTTATACTATTCATGTAAGTAGAGGCACTAGACATGGTTCTTTTAGGAAAGTGTTCCGGTATTAACATAGTGGTATATCATAGTGGAATTAGGCTACATAATAGGTAATAGAGCCTAGATATTTGCATGTAGTTCATCCAACAAGTTTGGGTAGTGAGGTTGGATCATTGATAATTATAGGTTCCATTCTTATTGCATCTATAATTTCTGGGGGCTCATTTGATATTTTTTCTCTCATTATTTTATATGTACCCAATGTCTGAATGGTTTGATCCTGATGTTGAGTTTTTTAGTAGGGTTATGATGATAATACACCTTTTTGAGTATGAGTTAGAGACATCTATTTTTGAAATGGGTGTTCTCTCAAGGTTGGGGATTACCATTTTAGTTTAGATCATTATAACATTGACAAGTTAGCCTTCAACCTAAATATTGGTACATGTAGGTTAGTATAATACTTTTACCTTATTGATTTATACCTAACGAGAGTGAATTTTACTTCTATTAAAGGAAAAGACTACATTCAACTTGGAGAGTGCGATATTAATGTAGGCCTTCTAGGGCCAGTTCATCAGCAACTAGGGGAGCTCAATGCCCATACATGGTTCCTTTTTTTGGATGATAGAGGTAAAAATCCTGACGTCCTTCTATATGTAGTATATCAGCTTATGTATTTTTCCCAAAATACATATATAGGATTCCTCATGATAGTTATGTATAATTTACAATTGAGCTAATTCCAGTGGTTGATCTAGCTTCTATTCCACCAAAAAAATGGAACCAAAAATGCATTAAGATCTCAGGACTCAACTTGAAAATTTGATGGATAATGGGTTTATCTATCAGAGTATGTCACATTGGGGTTCCCCAGTTTCTTTATAAGAAGTATTATGGGATTATGTGATTCATTGTTGAATATTAGAAGTTAAACTAGATGACTGTAAATAACAAGTATCCCAATCCATGTATTGATAATCCATTTCACCAGTTGAGAATAGTTTGTGTTTTCTCTGAGATTTAACTAGTATTAGGGTATCATTAGTTGAGAGTTTGATATTATGATTTACCAAGGAATGATATTAGATGTAGGAATAGAAATTATGAGTTTTTTGTGATATCTTTAAGGTTGAAAAACATATCAGTAATGTTATTGGCCTAGATGAAAAGAATAGTTTACCGATACCTAGATCATTTTTTTTGTAGTGTTTGCAGACATCATCTATTTTTATTTCAAGACTCATGGTGATCATACAAAACATATTTACATCATCTTGATTATTTTGATATATCATCTTCTTTACTCGAAGATATCTAGATGTTAGTTTTGGACAGATAAGTACACTTCATGGGTTACCACATCTTATAGAAAGGTGTGTTAGTGGACCCATAGAAACTGTCGGAAGTGGATTCTTCAGGGTATCCAAATAAGGTTTTTGATGTACATATTTTTTTTGGGATATAAGGATGTTAACATAGTTTCATAGATGAATTTTCCCAATTGGAAGAACCTCTATTGGTGATGAACAAGAAAGATAAAATGGTCTAATTTTCTAAAGAATGTGAGTATTCTTTCCAGGAGTTAAGAAGCGCTTGATAATGGAAACAATGTAAATCATACCAGATCCAAGACAGGATTATGATATGTTTTTAGGCTTCTGGGATTGACATCAGAGATATGTTTATGTAGGGAGATCTATTTTTTCTGTAAGGATCTTTATAGTTGTGTCCATATGAATAAAACCAAACTATACACATCCTTGAATTGGGAAGAGTTTTTTATCCCTTGATGTGTTTGATGCATTATATGTTGGGACATAAATTTTCTATGTATATGGATCATAATATATTAATGTATATCTTTTCCCTATGATATTTTAATATATATAAGTAAATTTTCATTGATTATATTATTTCATTCAAGTTTGATCTAGAGTATACACTTGGGAAAGGAAATAGTGGTATTGATTCTTTAAGTAGGAACACTCAGAGTCAGGTGATTCAGAAGTCTAGTGTTGAGTTGAAAATGATGTCTATAATGGCTGATATCCATGTGGTGGTTTAAAAAATCAAGATATGATGACTATCATACCTGTTTTAGTGGATTTCATATTTTTGGGTGATATTAGAGAAATATAGTATGTGTACCCAGAATGTTTGGACTTGAGGGAAATCCTTTAATGTGGGTGGTCGCCCTCAAATTGAAATATAGATGAGGATAAGATCATTAAATTTTAGAATTAGGATCTTGTTCTTATGGTCATGTTCTTGTAGCAAATGCATGAATTTCATTCCCCAAAGTGTTTGTTTCATCCAAGTGTCAAAAAAATGACCCATGACCTACAGTGATATTTTTGGTGTTCAGGAATGAAAAAGTAAATAGAATGGTTCATGAAATGATGCTACACCTATCAATGGGTTATAGCTAATCATCGACAAGAAAATGGTTTAATTTTTCCATTTCCCATTCTAGAATTTATGTGGGACCACATTAATGTATACATTGTGGTGGTTATCCCCAGTACACCTCAGATGGATGATGCTATTTGGGTGATTGTGGATTGGCTCAAAAAATTACCACATTTCATTCCTATAAATGATAATTTATTAGTGTACTAGTTAGGAAACTATTATTATTGGGAGGTAGTCTATCTGCACCGGGATACATGATGTATAGTTTTAGATCATGAATCGCACTTTACGTCACACTTCTGGATGGTCTTGCTGAAAGCACGTGGTATATTATTTTTACTATGTATGGATTTTCCCCCATAGATAGATGAACAGCCAGAATTTACTATATAGGTGCATTTGGATATGTTTCAAGCATGTGTTCTAGACTTTGGTGTGTATTGGAGAGTCAATTATCACTCATCAAGTTCTCTAATAGCAATAGTAATTTGTTAAATATATAGATGAGACCATATGAGGATCATTATTTTAGTCTATTTAGATCAAATCTTTGTCATATGGAATTAAGTGAAGTGGAGTGGTTGGGATCGAGTCTCATGTTATAGACCTCAGACAAGGTGCAGCTGATTCCAAAGAGTATGGTAATGGATTAGAGAAAATTATCATCTGTTAATAGAATTTGATGAACCCTGTCATTTATATAGGGTGATTTTATGTTCCTTCAGTTGTCTCCATGATTGGGTCCCCGTAGGATTCAGAGATATGAAATGTCAGGTACTCATGTTTATTGGAACGTCTGAGTTTGTGGAGAGAATCGGTTTTGTGGCTTACCAATTGTCTCTTCCCTAGAGGTTAAGTTGTATGAATCAAGTCTTTCAGGGGTCATAACTTCTAGAGAATCACCCCTACCCTTCTCACGTGATCGATGTGAACGATGTAGAGCTTAAGACCAATTCATCCTTTGTAAAGAATCTGATATGTGTTTGGGATCATAGCGAGAATATGTTGAGGGGAAAGGCCACGCCAATAGTTCATATATTATGGGAACATTGGAATTTTTAGGTGGAAACGTGGTAGAGAGAATATGATATGAAGGATCAGTTTCCTAATCTTTTTACCTCAAAATCATAGAGATGTAGGGAGTAAAAATCAATTAGGACCTATTAAATACATGGTATATTGTAAGATCCCAACTTTTACTGATATATCTCAAGCTTGTTTTTAGGTATTTTCCTTGTTTTGAGTATATTTTCTTTGGCTCTTGCCATTGACTTTTTGTAGTTGAAATTGAAATATCAAGGAATGGTTTGGGGAAGTGCATGGGTAGAAAAAGGTTTTTCAAAATCATGGTTCCTGCACTATAAAACCAACTAACCCCGTATAGAGAGGGAGATCTAAGTTGGTGAAATATTTAGAAGACAATTCACCCACTATGTAGTAACTGTATAACCCCTAAGGAGGAGGCACATGGTTTGGTTCATGGTTATGAATAATTGTGTGCCTCGAGCAAGAAACTATTCAAGAAGAAACTAAATGTCATAAAAATAAAAAAAAATATGAACCCTCATATTATGTCCCTAACTCTCTATCTCAACTAATAATATATTTCTCTCATTTTAGAGGTTTCTAGATTATTTCCAATTCCTTACCACCATGATTCTTTATGATTTAAAGATACATTGATGGATCTTCACCCCTCCCGATAAGAGATTCTCACACATTCGGGTATCCTCCCTCTCTCCCATATTTCTATCATCCTTTTAAGGTATGGTCTCCTCCATTTTTTGGGGATATTAATCTAGGTTTTTTGATATTTATGGTTTTGATCTTGGATCATGGTTTTAGATCTAGATATCACTCTTCATTGTGATATCATATTTTTCACTTAAAATACAAGATTTCTATTAGCGAGCATTCATCATCAATCTCATGATAGGTGGTCTAAATTGAAAATCCCATATAGATGATGTAATTATGTTTATTTAACTATGAATTTTTAATTTCTATTATTTAGAAATTTCATTTATCATTAAATTTTTTTAATTTAATTTCCATTTCATAATGATATCCATTAAATCGGGGATATTGAAATTAGTGGAATTGGATTAATTAATTGATTAATTAAATAAAGGATTATTTTGAATGATGAATTTTTGATATATCTGGATTTTATATTTGTTAAATTAATGTGGTTTTTAGGTAATTGATAATTAGGGTTATGTAATATCTGGTTCCACATTAATAGAATAATGGGTTATATGGTTAAATAATTAAAAATTATTTAATACGGAATTGTGAATATTATTCCATGTGACTAAATTAATGAACCATGTTTTTAGTGAGATGTTTTAATTGTATACAATGATGTGAAATATTTATAAAAAGGTTTAATGTTGATTATCATTGAATGATATGGTATATTTGATATGTGTTTGATTTAATCATATACAAGTGTGGAACACAGAGTAATGTTATAAATACCCATATATGATATGTGAGTGTCGGACATGGATTGAAGCACCAAATACCAATATGTGAAAAATTAGGTGTGCAATAGGGTATAAGTCTTTAAATACCCAAATGATATTGTGATTATGGGATAGGGATTGAGTCTCCACATAACCATGTAATTTTTGGGGTGTGGGACTAGGAATGAGGCTCCAAATATACACGAGGTTCTAGACACAAAGTTCTATACCCATGAGTATGGATTAGGAAAATTGTTCCAATTTTATGTGAAATAATTTTAGATGAAATGATAAATTATAAAGATAGTATTGTGATGTGGTTTAGACTACGGGATGGGCCGAAGTATGAATTTAGGGTTTGGGTGTCCTTGGGAACCTAAGGGTTTATGTGGCTAATTAATGAATAAAGAAATCAAACAACTATTAATTTCATGTATATAAATATATTATTCTTAAAACATCATAAAATATATTTGTATGGATATTTTTTTGAATGTAATCAGTTATGGTTTACTAATCTTTTATCACACCCTATATGAGATTCATGGTTGGTACCCAAATAGGATTCATGGTTGCAGGATTGGATAAGGGAAAGTTACTTATGTTAGATGGAAGATATGGTATGGAAAATGGATGAGGGAACCGTACATGGTATTGGGACTTTATTTTTATGTTTTAAATGTATTTATTTTTGGTTATTAATTTGGAATATAGAATTTAATTAGCTTAACTTGTCTACTATTTTATTGGAAATTGTAGTCATGTTTTAATAATCATGTGATACTGGGTTGTTTGATTTATGATTATTATATCTTTACAATTTTTTATTTAATACTACGGCTGTATTACAATAATAGAGAGGGTATAATCTCTCTATGGTCGATATTAGACCCACACTAATAGTTGGAAACCACTACCATGCAATGAGGCATGCCTGACGTCATGTGGAAAACCAGATCACGGCACCAGTGTGGGGCATATAGGTCAGTACGTCATGTTAACAGTTATTAAGGACCCTTGAAAAGTATTTATTACATGATGACTATATCAATTAAAAATTTTATGCTGATGTGGTGACATTCAAAATCTATTTTTAAAGAGTGGTGTGAATATCAATGGCCACTAATCGATGTAAAAACTCATAGACAGTGAAGATTGTAATTAGATTAATAAATCATTCCCTAGTGAAGTAGTGAGAAAAAGGAGATGAAAAAGGGAGTTACCATTGGGTGGAACTAAACCAATCCCTGAATATTATAAATTTATTGATCTTGGAATTATTTTACAATTTTAAATACATTTTATCCATAAGACTAGTGTATATTAGGGGATTTTGTCACATTAACACAATTTCAGGAGTTCTTCTTAGATGTAGCCCAATGTAAGTAAACTAAGTAAAATTTTTATGTCTTGTGTGATTTCATTTTTTATAATATATTGGACGATAATTATTTTATGTATATTGAGTGTTCATATATGTTATATAAATAAGGATAATATAACTTTGCTATTTTTTATATCATCTTTAAATAGGTAAACACAAGAGTGAAGATACTAATTTGTTTTGTTAAGATCCCATATGATAGTTAGAGTTCCATGGGTATGTAGTGAATTATGATGATGTTTCAAACCCAAATTCATACCCCTACCCCCATGCATATATTGCTAAATTTCATTATAGTTCTAGTAATATATAATGGGATTAGATTCCCCTTGCATTGAAATATCATAACATTATTCAAATGAGATATTCATAGGAATTCATTGTATAAAACATAAACCTAAATACTAACCAAATATTATCAACAATACCATTCTATTGGATTTCAGATTCTCTGATGCACTACTAAAAACACGGTTGGAACCTATAATTCTATATATTTCACTTTTCCAGGAAGAGATTTAGAAGATCGAAGGTAATATAAAATATGGATATACTGCATAGATGACAAGAAGGGTTCACCTTTGATGAAATGATTTTATTTAATGGTTGGGCCTTAGTTGAAAAAAATAGAATTTTATTCTTATTATATGAGAGTTTTATTACCACCCTTTACCAAAAAAAGCCAATCCCCCTAAATAACCAAGATAATGCCCAACCATATCCCCATGTGGGAATAGGTCTATCCACTCCTAATGTGATTCATTCATTCTAGTAAGTTGGTGGCACGATGCATCTCTCCAGCTGGAACCGACTGGGACTTTGTGTAGGGATTGTAGTACGTGAGACCGATGGAATATATAGTCTAAGATATAAGAATTGTCAGAAAAATCATGGTTGGTGGTGTGTGTAGGTTGTATGGGTGGCTAATAATGCTTGTATCTTAACCAAACTATAGTCACATGATTGAATATATACCAAAAAGATGTACCATTGAGGTTTAAATGCAGGACATCATTTTTGAGTGTACAGTTAAGATGATAAAATCACAACAATCCTATCATGCCTCCCACTAATCCTAGAAATCCAATTCAATCACATGCATAATAAGTTCTAATGATGTATATCCTACACTATGTAATTTAAAATAAAATTCATGTGGAAATTTTACTCCATCATGAAACTGTTGCTCATCTTCAACTCTCAACCAACGTAGTTTTGACATGGCAGGATACCTCTCACATAATCACTTATTGATAACCGTAACTACCATATCCAATCCTTCACTAATAACCTAGTGATACTGAGACAACCAAAAATAGACATTGTGATAACCAATAAAAAATACTAATGACACGCTGCAAGACATCCCACCAACAGATGAAGAAATTGCATGATCATCCAGTGATCATTGATCAAATTGGAGACAGTCACTGAAGTCATCCTTAGATTTATTTGACCATAATCCATTCATTATTCATCATTATTTTTCATCCAAAATTCTTTTAAATTATTAGGGTCTATCATGGTGCATCGCTGAATAAAACCGATGTATCCCGAGACACTGATCGCGCAATCACGGGAGGATTTTCACATAAAGAGATGAATATCATGAAAATCCACCTCACGTCCATGTGATGTGGATCTAGAAAAATCTCCACCAACTAATTCAAAAAATGTGGAATCCTCCACATGGAAAGTAACATTTTCCTCATCAAACCTCATCCTATAAGTACCCTTCTCCTCTAAAAACAACATGATGGGGGAGAAGAGGTAGAAGATGAGGAGGAATGAAAAAGAACATAGTGCACTGAAAACAATCCTCATAGAAACAACTCATTTTATTTCAAGAACATTTTCTATGACATATTGAATATCAGGAATTCACATGAAGAACTAGGTGTAATGGGATTCCTGGTTCATGTAGGTTATTCATGAGGGCATGACATCTCCTCCCCTTTGTTGATTTTAACACTTCACCAAGAAGGGCCTTTGTCCATGAAGATAGTCCCGGTTTTCACACCTCCACTCATCCACATGTATTCTTAAAATACCATCACATGGATCACATGAGTAATGGAACCTCATGAGACATGGTAATATAATCTCTAGAATGCATAGAACACCTATACTGGTTCCCACAAGTATGGACCCGCATAAATGAATACCCATATCTCATTAATATTTTGAGAAAATTTTTCATGAAATGATTTCATGAAACTATATACATGGTCATCTCAACCAAAACACACCCAATAGGACCTTTTCATGATGGAAGAGACCCACACAAGACCCTTTTTTGATGGGACACAAACCTCTTGGACAAAAAAATAATGAGTAAAAACCACTCTTTTGAACCCATGATTTTGTGGGTTTACACCCCTATATTTGGTATCTATGATAGATATCACCCAAATGAGTCCATTTATGCATGTGATGCATTCATACAGACATAAATCAGTGATCACGCATTCCCTCATACATTTGGTACTAGGTGTCTTCATGTCCTTTGATGCCTGCATGCAGCCTTGTAAGTGGCCGCCTAAAAATACTACATCCCCACAGGCACCCCTTCATGTAAGGAAGATACTGTGGAATCTCAAACCATATGGAATTCACCATCTTCTTCTATTGTATTCAGTCACTGGTTTATTTGTTCTCAACAAACAGACCAGCTAATGGTTGAAGAATTCATCGCAAGACCCCCTTTGAGGTCATGTGGGTCATATGAACTGGAACCTCCATATGGTGACATTGTGTGTGCATCCTTATTCATTTACAAGGACATGAAAGCAATGTAAATGTTCGTATATTTTCATGAATATCCTAGTATATGTGATATTGGAATGAACCCAAAATACATACACTCTCCATCAACAAGTATGTTTCCCATATGAACTTATGGCATGATCCATTTTAGGAATGCAATGTCAACACTTGGATGGATGGTTGATCATAAACATGACATTGAGAACTCAAAGAGTGAGTAGATTAAGGTTACATGATACTAAGAATCTTCATTGATAATCTAATGTCCTTGGGAAACCTCAGATGAGCCATGTCGATGACATGAAAAAGTTGGACTAGCTGGGTTGACCATGACATATTTGAATGATATTTTCCCATCGTCATGTGGCCGTATGATGACAATCCAAGTTGATCAGTTGATATCAACATGACATGTATGCATTTCACAAAAAAACATTAGGATATTTCATTTAAATCATGAAAAAACATTAGAATTTTCCACCACTATTACACAATAATATCTAGGGTAATTATCTTTGATCATTGTAATGAATTATTGACATGTTCACATGATCATATGATTGTACATAGATATGTATGCATTTATATGAGATAGTATGAATGAATTTTTGAAATATCATGTGACAATGTATGATCATGTAAGCCTTGATCATGCTTCAGACCCAAGACATGTCCTCTTTGATTATGAGAAGATACCAATGACATTCCAATTAATCAAGATAACACCCTTGGATGTGTCTTACTTGTTAGGTGAATTCCCCCAAAAGTCGGGTGGATAATATTGACACATCATGCATATTGTAAAGAGAGAATAAAAAAATATCCTATGACATGTCAACCTCATCTAACAGAAAAACACTATCTCATACCATACAGACCCTGTCCATGAACACTTGGAAAAGTATCCCTTTTATTAGGGATGTTTCCTTGACTTTCTCGAGTTCACACCCTTATGACATTATCAATATAATTCTATCATACATACCTTCTGTAAAGACCCGATTTTTAACTTGTATTACTTTTGAAAAATTTTACATATATTTATGAAGCTGGGCACTGAGACGATGTCCAATTCCTAGGCCAGGTGTGCCCTAAATAAATTATAAAAAAATATCAAGTATATTTTATACTATGAATATGAATTAAAATGGGTAACTCTCAATTGGTAACTGGATTAAAAAAATATAAGGCCATTGAGGAGTCTGAAACGTTTCATTTACCCTAGGTGGGGATTAACATTCATCGGCACTGGACTTCTATGGGAAAAGTATCTGAGAGAAAAAATCCTAAATAAAATAATTAAATATAATTACTCTATCTCAAATTCTGAATCAAATAACATTCATATAGGGACTCATATTGGAAATTTTACACCACCATTATGTTTGGAATGAGATTTTTTTCCTAAGCATGACATAAAAATAGGGGTGTGGGAATTTCAAATTCTATACTGAGCGAGGCTCTTATAAATAGAGATTGATGGAATAAATTAGAGTTATCCCTTATTTATATTTCTCTCCCTACTATGTATCTCTCCCTCTATCCTCTCTCTCTCTCTCTGTCTATCTTAATGGTTCTTCATTGGATCGAGGAACAATCATCGCTAAAGCCTCGGTGAATCAAAGTAGAATAATAGCGATGGTTTCGGCAGCCGTAAATGGATCAATCAAGGTAAGATTTCATCAAATTTTATTTTTTGATATAGATTTTGAATTAAAAATCAAATTTTTTGCATTTTTGTTCATTTTTCTCTCTTGAATCATCGTAACTCGCATGAACATACGCATCGTTCTATTATTATGACCATGGATCCACCGATTCTTTGTCTATTATTTGTGGATACTCGTTATCTAATGTTGGGAAAGAAAATTTGATGGCTGATCATTGATTCAAATCCAGCATTGTAAATCCCTCATCTTAGGGGTTCCCTATATGAAGACAGAATCTTGATCAGGTGAATGGATGGAGACCAGTGGATCGTGAAAGGGACCAGATGACCACCACCAACGATAGAGGATGGTGGTGGAGCATGGTGGAGGTGCTTCCATGGAAGTCAGTTTTCCCGATGGCCTGGTAGTGAAATGGGTGTGACCAAGTCAGTGATCTAGGGTACCAAAAGATATCAGTGAGATAGGTGACGAGGAGGTTGGCATAGTCCATTGAGGATCAAGGTGGTGGGGCTCCAGGCGTAGTAGGGTTGCGATGTCATAACAAAAAACTATAGAAGGGGAATGTCCTTTGTTGGAAGGTAGAGTGGTAGTGTTGATGTTATTTTATGAGTGGGGCATTAGATGAGTGGATCCATGGGAAGTTTTGGTTCATGAGTAGAACTGGGGGAATGTAGGGTCGCGACATGCGAACACAGGCAGTAGAAACCCATAGAACATAGGTCGCCGCAGTAACTAGATGATCATCCAGTTGACCAGGTATGGGGCTAAATGGTTTGAGATGTTTGGCTAGGCCATGTTTCAACTAATACTAACCAATCCAACTGGGGTGGGCCAGACCATGTGAAGGGGGTTTGGCCAGACACGGGTTGGACTGGGCCAAGCTGGGAAAACCCATTAAGAGGGATGTATCTCCTAAACTACGAGTCTGATTAACGAGTCGTCTACAGCCATGCATCCCTCTATTTGAGACAGATATTTTTAGACCAGTTTGAGACTTTTATATCTTGGTATTGGGGTTCCTAGGCCTGAGAGACCTAAATTTGATAACAATAATAATGTAATTGTTATTATTCAATGATCTTGTATCTAACCCATCTTCTAAATAGAATTTCAATTTGACGTGCCATCAGCGGTGGTACGATCCTTGTGTTTGTACTGAATTTTCGATACTGTTTTTGTGTTTAAAAACCAAAGACAAGGTGTCGGCCCCACAAGGCAATATTTTCATGTATTGTGGTTAAATGAATCTTTTTCACCCAGTATATGTTTTTGGACGAAATAGTAGTCAATATCATGCATTTTTTCTTGAGGATCGCAACATGTTGAGCCATTTGGATATTTGGACCCTTATTCGTGATCTCATTAAATGTGGGTACATGAACGAAATATTAGTTGGAGATCCTTATGAAGATTTTAGAAAGAACCCATGGATTTGTTTAGATTTTACTCTTGTGAGATTGGAGAAGATGTATGGAGAATTGAAGTAAAATTATCTAGAGCTATATGAGGAGGTGTGTTAAAAAATTTCATTTTTGACCCTCGATATCAATGAAGATCGTTGTGTGCTCACCGGCCTTTTGACTAGTTTTTTCATGTACTCTAGGAGTATAGTAGAATGCCTTGGGGTACTTGTTCGTATTTTGTTACCTAATGATATCTAGGTATAGAATCGGGCAATGAGGTGGGGCCAAACATTGTGTGGGCCACAAAGGTGTAGTGTACCAATTCTAAATCTTTGACCTCTCAGAATTCCTTCTGATCTCAGATTTGGTGAGAATATGAGTAGCCTGTACTTATTTTTTTATGTGTAGTACCTGATGTGTCCCTCTGTAGTGGATTTAGAGTAACAATGCATGATTTTTTGGGAGTGACACATATTTGAGGAAGCACCTGATGACTAAAATAGTGTTCCCTGAGAGGTAACATCCAATAGTGATGTCCATTTTTCCTCTGTACTCTTTGAGAGGTACCATCTAGTAGGGATGGACAAAGTTCCTCATTACTCTTTGAGATGTACCATCTATTAGGAATGGATAGTGTTCCTCGCTTCTTTTCCAAAAATTACCATCTGGTAAGTTTCGCTATAGATTTCTCAATGCTTTTCCGAGAGGTACCATCTAGCAAGGATGGCTAGAGAAGTTCTAGGTTTACCTGTAATTGGGCTGGGAAGAGGTCCCTAATGGTAGTTTTGATTTTACCTCCCACTGGGCTGGGAAGTGGTCGCTGATGGCAGTTCAAATCCACCCACTAGCTGAGATGGGTAGTGGGTCCCATAAAAGACACTTTTTTTGCAATACCCACCAACTAGGCTGGATAGTGGGTCCCCATCGACTTTCATGTGATGATTCCCTCTGACATAATAGGGAACAAATACCCGATGACTAGAGCGGAACCCTCCAGCCAGGCTTCCCATGAGTCCTTGACCTGGAGACATGATCTCTCTGTTGTGTGACATAGTGAAGATGAATGCTTTGACACACCTTTAGAATATCAAGTAAGTGGGATGTGTTTCCCACCAAGGAACATCCTTGTGATAAGACCTAAAATTGTTCAGGTGAGATAGTGAAACCCAAAGAAGATAGTATCAAGGTGTGGTTATTGAGTCCATTTGACTTACAGTTCAAATAAGATGTGCAAGATTCTAGGTATCTATGGTGGTTAGTTCTGGGATTGTTGTCTACTCACTTTCCTGGGTTGCTTCGTGGTATAGATATCCCCTTAATATTTCATTTAGGCTTCTTAACTGATCATTCATATACATTATATTTTCAATACCCACACATTTGGATTTGATTACTCTTCATCTATGATAGTAGAATATGTGTGGGGTATACCACATGCTTTCTATGTCTAGCTTCTCATGGTTTTATGAGTTTAATATTCTCCTATAGGTATAGTAGACTCTATGAGAAGTTTATTTTATCACTGTTTCTATATCATTGTGCTTGGATGGGATTACTTTTATCTGTTATTTGGTTGAGTTGAACTTTTTTTAATTTATGTTTTTCTATCTACTACACCCCCTTAATTACATATTCTTCTGCTCCCTTGAGCCTTTGGGGAATTCTATTGCATAGTTCTATACTTACCCCTCCTTGGCCTTTGCTCAAACATGGTGTTCCCTTTCAGATGATGGATAGGTTAATTGTGAGTTCATAGGATCATATGGATACAGGTTCCTAGACAACATATGGTGGTCGTAGCTTGGTTTTCAAGAGTGGGGCTCTCAGTTGTTTTACTTTTTTTGTTATGTCCTTGTTGTGGAACTTTTTTGATTGGTTGTGTATTATTCCCATTTATCATTAAGTTTAATTTTTTTGTACACGTACTATTTATAGGTTGATGCACATTTTTTTTCCTTTTGAATTAGTGTTGTAAAATATTTTCCTTTCCCTCTGCACATTTATAAATAGTTTTGTGTGTGTTTGTGTGTGTGTGTGTGGCTGTATAGGTTCTTAGAAAAAGTCCTCCCCAATTTTTTTGTGTCTTCAGTTCTTGTTGCCACCCCCTGGTCTATGGACGTGGGCTTTGGGTAGTTGAAGATCGATCCCCGATATGGGTTTGGTTGTGACAAAGTTGTATCAAAGGTGGTTCAACCATTGAGATGTTTTTTGGATGTTTCCCTAAAAATGTCTTTCATTAGTTTATGGAAATTGTGTTGAAGTGTCTGGATAATGTCTCTTAGACCAGGGAGTTCAGTGATGATATGGGCTACCGATGTATCTATTCGCCAGGACCATGATTACCTATTTGATGATTAGTCCCCCAGAGACACTTTTTGTAGGGAACAATGGTACATGCATCACAAAGGACTGAGTCCTTGACTGACCTTCAATATTCACCTCCCCATCATTGATATATATATATATATATATGGATATATGACAATGGCCATCATTGATAACATTTAGGATGTATCTAGATGGTAGTTGGCCATGAAACTATCTTCAGTTCACGACAACAACCCAGTGAACAATAAGGCCTCAGTTCAGGACCCAACATGCAATCCCCTTCCTCCAGGTGGGCATGTAGTAGCACCTCTAACTATTGAGTAGTAGAAATCCCTATCAGTGTGGGATAAGGTTGGTTGTAGGATAAGCACACATCACAAGTACTAGTTGAAAATACCACTTAGGTTCCGTGGTGGGAAAAACCCACATGTATCAGTGGTTTTTTAGTGTCAATGTTCCACCTATTAATGACTTCCTAGACCACGGTAAATCATATTGTGTCTTTGGAAACTACCATTTTCCCCATATTTGTTGGTTTTTGGTAGAGATTTATTACTTAGGTACACAATGAGTTGGCACTCTCAGCGGAAAACTTCCAACAGTTGTTTCTTAAGAAGTATTACCCCTCCTACTTTCTCTCAATTTGACATTATGAGATTATTTGGTTTCAAGATAGTGGGACTACCATGGATGAGTATGAAACTATGTTCACATACCAAGCATGCTACTATGTAGACATGATCCATTGTGGAAACATCCATGAATGGAAGTTTGATCACTTTCACAACATAGATGTCCATGAAATCATAATATCATTATGAATCCCCACCTATGTTGGGGTGATAAAGCAGACACTGGTGATAAAGAGGTTCCTGTCATGCAAAATAGCAAGTAGTGATAGTCGGCTCAATGAAGATGAAAAATATTCAGCTACTAGCAGACTTCATTTGCAAATAACTTTTGGCAGGAGGAATCCACATAATGTGTCTCAGGCACACAGTCATATAGGACAAGGAATCATATGGTGCGGGGATAGATGTGGGAGGTCTCGTGATATTTCTATGATGGGTGAAGTCACAAAGCATGATATTTCCTGAACAAATGTGCTTAGAACACCAAGAAGGCAGCAGGTGGACCATAACATAAGAGTCAACATCGTAATCAGGGTCATGGTGGCCCCTAGGGGTGTGCTACTGGAAGAGAAGTAGAAAAATTTTGAGGATGGAGAAGATGTTATGTGGTCTTTCCACCCCTAAAAGGTTGACCATGTTAGTATTAAGAAACAGTCTGCTAGTTAAAATGACAACTGTAATCTTTGGATGATTATTACCCGGTAGATCACGAGATGATAAGAGGTATTTCTTGTGAATTTTTATATTATTTTAGTGGTACCTATTGGAAACTATGTGAATTAATCATTTCTCCCTTATCTAAGATTGAGTTTTATTGGGGTGATGTTGGGCATCGGTGTAGCTTGTTGTTGGTGTTGTTCGACGTAGATTTTAACGCACAAGGAAGAGGGGTCCTTTCCCCACTGAGATTCATATTTGTGAAATGATAAAAACCACGAGGGAGAGTCATTAACTCCCACACCAGATATTATTGATGTGTGGTGGAAGATTCCCTTATACATGTAGATTCATGGTGGGGTTGTGAAGAGGAGTTTCATAGTTGGTCCTGGCTTTTCCAATGAAGTTTTGCTGAATGAACTCCTTTTCTTGGAAATGCCACTAGTGAGATAAGCAGACTTCCTTTTTTGGGGGATTACTCTCCTTCCAATAGGGGAAAATACAAGGGGTGTACACCACATGATTTCTATGTCTAGAATATTGAATTTAGATGAGTTCACTCACCTTTCATGTTTGTTGGTACATTCTGTTCCCAACATCAAGTCTGGATACAATAGATTTCATGTACATGTGGAGGTGATGGAGACCCCATGAGAAAAATGATGCGACTCACTATCTGGTGCTAAAATCAGTAGTCTTCAATCTTATAATATGGAGATTCTATATTTTGGGAGAGTTCATGGAGGTTTTTTTAGAACACAAGAGTCTCAGGTGCATCTTCACCCAAATAGACTTGAAACTGAGGCGGCGACACTGGTTGAACTTCATGTATGACAATGACTTTGAGGAACTATGGGACTATGAAAAATTTTAGGAGATTAATTTAGTAAGATTTTCCTATATCTCCTATAGTGGGATGTTTTGGAGCAATTAGATTCCCTATAGTTAACCTAGGTAGAGTAGGATGTTACAGTTTTTATTCTATTAATGGTTATGACTCCAATTCTCATGCATGTAATGGAGTCTCGATTTTGATGTATCAAATATGAAATCTTGTGTGATTATATATTCTTAAGTGTTTCTCCAAATAGATATTCTGAAGGAGGGAATCACAGGACCCTATTCTTTTACAAGGAGTGATTCCAGTAATGACGTGGGATATAGAGGCTCCACTAGGAGGTAAACTATCCACTAATTTTTGTTGGGTCGTTCAAGACTAAGCCAAGAGATGATGAGGTTTCCTACCGCCTTTTCCCACACCCATATAGCTAGAGTGCTCGAGTAGATTCTCCCACATGTCTTAGTAGAGGAGATACATGTATGTTTCTATACACATCATTAACAAGATTTGACCATATGAAGATGAACCATCACTTCGGTTGGGGTGCTGTGATAAGAAGGAAGCATGTAGGTTTCCATGGAGAGGGAGAGACAGGTGTGAGCATGGTATCCAAATTTGTTTCCCTATTTTTTCTTTTCAGTTTTGAAAATCATGGAAGTGGGGATGATTTAGGGACCGTCTTTTTCCATTTAAGACCATGTAACAATTCTACATATAATTTTAGACCTAGGCGGTGAGACGACAGGAAATTTAGAGGCTTGGTGTGCCCGGAATAAATTATAAAAAATTATTAAATATATTTTATACTATGATGGTGAAGGAGACTTGTGAACTCTCAAAAGGTTATTCGGATCCGAAATATGAGGCAATAGTTGAGTCTGGAATGTGTCGTTTACCCTAGGCGGGGTATAACATTATTTGGTGTGTGACTTCTGTGAGAAAATTCATCCAAGGAGAAAATAAAAAATAAAATAATTAATCTTAATTGTTTTATCTTGAATGAAGAATCAATTAAATTTAAAATGGGGACAGAAATTGGAAAACTGAGACCGCCATTAAGTTTGGAATATGATGTTTTACCGATGTGTGAAATAAAAAGAAGGGGCATGATAATTTCAGATTATGTGCTAAACGAGGATCCTATAAATAGATATTGAGGGAAAAAATTAGAGTTATACTTTATTTATATTTCACTCTCTACTAATTCTCTCTATCTCCTCTCTCTCTCCATATTTATTCCCCAGATCGAAGAGCAATCTCAATAGAAACCTCTACGGATCAAAGCGGAATCACAAAAAATGTGTCCAAATATGTAAACAGACAAATAAAGGTAATATTTATTCTTTTTTTGAGTTTTGATCCAAATTTTGAAATGAAAATACATTTATTTTCTTTTTTTCACATCATTTTTCTCTTGAATCATTGATGTCCGCACCAAAACCACCATCAATATGTGATTAAAACCATTCATTATTCAGTTCATCGTCCATTCTTTACTGATACTCATTATCTATTTTTGGAATTGAAAAATAGATGGTGAATCATTGATCAGATTCAGGTGCAGTGAATCCCCAATCATAGGGGTCCCTAACCTAATGACATAATCTTCACTATTTGAACAGATCGAGTCGGGTGGTCTGTGGAAGGTTCCACTGATGATAGAGGCCGGAGATATCCCATGTTGGTGATAGTGTAGTGATATTCGGCCGAACTTGTGGCACAGTGTTTTGAGATGACTTGAGGGTGTGGAGGACAAGATAGGGATGGCGAGCTTGGGGACGAGATAAGGATGGAAACCTGGGTGTGGAGGAGGCTAGCGTGGTCGTCTGAGGAGAAAGGTGGTTTGGCTCTAGGCGTAGTGAGGCAGTGAGGTCATAACCAGCAAGTGGAGTGTGGTGAATAGATGGAGATTGATGGTAGAGCAGTTAGGCTGAGGAATGTGTGTTATTGGTGAATTGGTGGAGTAGATTCACTGGCCGTTACTGGTTGCGAGGGCAGTTGGGGGACAATAGAGGCATGATGCATGACCCCAAGCAATAGTGACCCACATGACACGAGGCATAGTTTGGACCAGGAGACCGCCCTCTAGCGAGGTCGATGGCCAGACTACAACAGACCAAGGCAGTCAGGGTTGGCCATCCATGGTGAAGGGGTTCCGGCCAGACAGGGGACAAACTAACACTTGTTGGACTAAGAACCTTTAATGATATTTATATCTTGAACAGAACATAAAATTGACGCACCTTCTATAGCCACACATCCCTCTCTTCAAGGAAGATCTTTTTTACTATAGTTTGGGACTTTAATTCCTTGATATCCTGGTTCAGATGCACGAGATTCCTAAATTTATTAATAATAATTTAATTATTAATATTCTTTGATCTTGTAATAGACCCATATTCTAAATTGAATGTCTATTTGATGCAACATCCATAGTGGAACAGCCCTGGATCTTGTGGACTTTTACAGACTATTTTCGTGTATTTAATCCAAAGAAATGGTGTGGGACCCACAAGTCCATGTTCGCACATGTTGTTATGAAATGTAACTTTTTTCTGGGTGTATATTATAGATGAATTATTAGTCGACCCTGTTTATTTTTTCATGTGGATCAAATAATTGTGATGCATTTGGATGTGCAAAGCCTTAATAATGATCTCCTTAAATGTGGAAATGTAAAAGGAATAACGGTTGAAGATCCTTCATGTATTTTTGAAGAGAACCCACAACTTGGGTCAGCTTAAACTATTTTGAGAGTGGATGATTCTTATGAATAGTTTTAATTTAATGTTCTTGGACTGTTTGAAGAGGTTTGTGCATTAAATTACGTTTTGACCCTCTATATCAACGATGAGCATCATGCACTCGTCGACATTTTGACTAGTTGTTCCATGTACTTTTGGAGTAAAACGGAATGCATATGGCTACTTGTTTGTAGTTTGAGACACAAATATGGATAGGTACATACCTATATGACGATGTGGGGGCACACATTGTCTGGGTCTCACACGCACTGTGTACCATTTATGAATATTTGACCACTGGTAACTTCTTATGAACTCATATTTTTTGGCATGTGATTAGCCTAACCTGAGTGTTTTTCTACATAGTGTGTGATGATGCCCTCTATAGTGGCATTTGAGTTAGAATTCACGATTTTATGGATGTAAGTCATATTTGGGGCCACACCTGATGACTAAAGTGGTGTTATCCATGAGGTACCATCCAACAAGTATGTTCAGTGTTTCCTGGTGCTCTCTAAGAGGTATGATCCAGTAGGGATGGTGAGTATTCCTTGGTTCTCTCTGAGAGGTACCATCCAGTAGGGATGGATAGTGTTTCTTGGGGATTTTTCCTGAGGTACCACTTAGATGGGATAGACAGAGTTCCTCGATGAATTTCTTAGAGGTAGGATGGCAGAGTTGTTCCGAGGTTACCTCTATCTGGGATGGAAAGTGGTCCGTGATGGAACTTTCGGGCAACCTTATAGCTGGGTTGGGAAGTGGGTCCCATCGATGACACATTCCATGAAGTACCCTCTATTTGGGCAGGGCAATGGATCCCCATCGACTTCCATGTGATGATTCCCCCTAACATACTAGAGCACAGATACACAATGACTTGAGAGGAACCCTCCATCCAGTTTTGGTATGGGTCTTCAACCTTGATACATGATCTCTGAACTATATGACATAGTGATGAGGCATTCCTTGATGTTCCTTTAGACTCTCAAGGAAGAGGGACATTTTTTCCTACAAGACACATCCTTGTGGCACCACCTAAAAACTTGGGTGCGAGAAAATGTCGACAAAAGCATATAGTATCAAGCTGCGGTGATTGAGTCACCTTGACTTGCAATTCAAGGAGGCGTGTGGGATACTAATAATCAATGGTGGTTACTTAAGAGACACTAGGTTTTCCATGTGCTTTCCATTTCTACCTTCTCATGGTTGGATGAGTCTACTTTCCTGATATAGGTAGAGAAGACTCAATGAGATGTTCATCTTCATACCATTTCTAGCTCCTTGTGCTAGGATGAACATACTTTTCCCTCATGTGGGATTGAGATGTACTCTTTTTATTGTACCTTGTTTTATCTACTAATCCACCCCTTTAGTACATATTTTTCTACTCTCAAGAGAAATTAAGGCATCCTACTATGTGTTTTTATACTCACTTGTACTTAGGCTATGACCACACATAGCGTTCCCTTGCAGATGACATACAAGTTGATCAAGATTTTATAGGAATAGAGGGATATAGGTTCTTGGACTATGTACTATGGTCATAGCATGGGATTCAGAAGTGGGGATATCCGCCATTTTAATTTTTTTTGAGTTTCTTCTAGGTTATTGAAATTTTCTATTTGGGTGTGTATTTTTACCCTTTAATTTTCAGTTTATTTTTCTGTACATGTAATATTTTGAGGTTGATGCATGTTTGGTTTCATTTTATAGCTGCGTTGTAACTTGTTTTCATTTTCCTTTCCACTTTTTCATAGATTTGGTTGTGTGTGTGTTTGTTTACTGGTTCTTAGGAAAATGCATCCCCACATTTTTTATGCCTTCATCACTTGTCATCACCCTCTGGAATATACAGGTGGGTTTGAAGAAGTTGTAGATCATGCCCCATCATGGATCACGTCTTTAAACCTTTCATGGGAATCATAATATCACTTTATCTATCAGAAGATATACACTGACCGAACCAAATGGATTCTCCAGTACATAATATCCAACTAAGGGGAATCCCTAGTGCATAATTCCTAACCAAAGGGAATACCAAGTGCATATTCCTCAATCAAAGGGAAACCTTATTGTGAAAAATACAATCATTTACATAACATGATATGTCCCCTAACAGCTAGGGCATCCTGAGTGTGTAAGCCTCAATCAATATGGAATCCATACTGGTATAAGCCCGAGAATTCCTCAAACTTTTGGGATAAGAATAATTTCTCTATGTTTGATCACACACATTATCTCATCAGTTTGTTAAGGGATCACTGAACTATGAAAATACATATTCTTTCAATATCAAGGATACATAGCTTGAATTTAAAAGTCATCACTCAAAAGGGCCTCTACCTCAGTGTAGGTTCCCTCATGACTCTAACATTTCAAACCTTGAGATCTAATCATTCCAAAGGGTCGACCACTCTTCATAATCGATCAATTAATTAGATGTGGGATCATACATAATAATTATTTAATGTATTAGTCTTGGTTTTGCCCACCCCCAAGAACCTCCACCCATCAGTGTGTTAGAGATGGATTAAAATATGATGAATCTGATTACTGTTATAAAACATGATTTGTATCACACCTTTCTAAGGCCTGAGCCTCGTAACATGTCCTCCATGATATGGGAAATCATTCCTCTCAAAGGGAATAATTAATGTAAAAACCCCATTAAGATATGATCTCATGTAATCATTTTGATCTCCCACTGTCTCTTGTTTCTCAAACTGAGAATGACTCATGTGGGATTATAGATTAGATATTATTTTACCAATATGATAATGAGAGTTCCCAATGATGGATATTTATTGGTATTTTATTCCTCTTAAATCTAGTCTACACTCAATGGGATATATACCCAATGAGAGGATCTAGGGAATTCATGTATGCAAAAGTCCCACCTAGGGCCTCTATTGTTGTAACCTCTATGACACAAATTACCATTTTAATAACTACATAAAAATTTATTTATATTCCAAATAGGTAAAATAGGATTCTTCACCATGGTCCAATCCAAATATTTACATCCCTGTCGTATGATGTTAAATTTCATAGATCACTAAAGTCACACGACATTAAACTATGTCACACGAACTGTGTGTGCTTTGATACCTGTTTCAATAGGATTCATAGGAAAACTTTCAGAGGTCCAATCCCATATAAACGACACCAACCACCTTCCAATAAAAAAACTAACTCCAGAGTCCCTAAATATGGCCATAACCCAAAGCATCATAAAATAAATAAGATAGGGATAAATAACATTTGATATGAACACAAGCATTTATATAAACATGTGTTCAAAATCAATACATAAGAAAAGAGGTAACTAGTTTCATAATGGGTTCTCGGATGTATTTAACAAACATATCTTAAATTTTTAAGAGACCCCCTGAGTAGAAGAAAAATTCCCCCCAAAATAGATTGATGAGCCCAACCTCCCATCCTCTCAACTAATATGAGTTCCTAAGTGTCATTGGGAATGAAACCACAAATTACTTCCTACTTTTGAAAAAAGTTTCATACTCAATAATTAATGTGGGAACCATTGGAAATTTTAAAAAAAGATTACCATATGGGAACCCTGATGGAAATGATTGATCATCGAATTAAACCCCAACACAATCAATCAAACCTACATGCATAAATCATGCCCATGTCTATTTTCTGTAGAAAAAAAATGTTGAACATGATGGGAATAACTTTACTATTTCATACCTTTCAATGGTTAGAATAGTATATATCATTTAGTTACCATCATGATATTTTATGGTTTACATATTTCTCAAAAAAATGTTGAACCTAAAATTCGTTATTTAACCACAGTGAACCTTGTGTAAAAATAAAGGTCATCCTCATTGTCCTTTAACTATGAAAGTTAATGATCTAACATGTATTATTATATAGGATGTCGATCTAATCAGGTGTACTGTTTCCTCTTAAGGACACCTGAATATTCTGTGTAATCAATATGACATCATCTAATGTTAAAATAGATTCTGAGATAACGGGATGAGCTTCTTTGGCATTATGGCTCAGACATACACTCTGAGATCTCCCACTAACCATCTTTCCACTGATAGGCCATATAAAAGAAAGTGGAACTTTTTTCCACATTTAACCTCTTTGGGAGCCTATCCCTAGACAATAGCAATGAGTACCTTCCCAACCATAGAGAGGTGGATGTAGAACCCCATCAGGTCATCTCATTAACTCTGGATCTTCCTAGGAGGACTCCAATCCATTTTATTAATCATCATTGTAAAATTTACATTATTCCACAAACAGTTACTGAGGAAGTTGTTCTTACACCAAATATAAATTTTGGGGAGCCCAACAGGAGAGGCCTCTGGGGGTACCAAAACAATGCAACTCTATAACAACAATATATCTGTGATATCTCCAATCTCTATGTGTCTTTATAGTGTTCTCTGAAAATGGATGAATATTGATCCCATATCATCAATATCTAGGAGCCTTTGATTTCATCAAAACTATCCTTAGAGACAATAGTGACATATGGATCCACACATAAAATAATGATGTTGTTTTTTCATATCTTTCCCAGAGATCATCTTCTACATGTCACCAACCCCTAAAATGGTATCATGGGATCCTAACCCTCATATGGGGACATGGTAAATGAACCCTCAAATGGTACACTGGGAACTGACCCACGATACAAGATACACTATTGAGGAGGATCACTGGCCCGCTTATGTCTCAGTCAATATGATATCAATCAGATGTGAAGACTCTTCATAATAACTTAATGAGAAAACTCTTGAAGATTATAATCATATCCTCTTATAGTCATCTTAGTCATATAAATATGTCCTACCTTATTCCACTAACACGGGAAAGGAAAGTCTTAGTGGTATCATTCAGTCATTTGTAAAAAGTGTTACTAGACATGTTGTTATTTAAGATGATATAAACAGTGGATAACATGGATAGTGGATGCAGTTGATTCAGTATTTTGGTTTTACATCCAAACTCCCATTATCATTCAGCCTCCCTAGATTATATAACATAGCCTACCCACATATGTCCATGTCTTTATTATATTATGTTAAACTTTATGGCTGATGTCCATTATTCATGACATTAAACTACATGGGTTTTCTAGAATTATGTGTTGATTGATTCTCATCCTAATGATATACATAGTGATTACTAGATCCTGTATCATGTCCCAACAAAATGTATTTGAATCCTTATCAAAATATGTTAAACTTAACATCATATGTTTTTTCAACATAACATTAAACTATACATTTTTTCACGAACTATGTATGGATTGATTCTTATCCTAATGAGATACGTAGGGATTCCAAGATCCTATAACATGGCTCAGAAACCTATATTCACATCCTTATCACATGATGATAAACTACAGAAGTCATGTTATGATCATTGTATAACGAAATATTTTCTATATTAATCTCTTGGAGACAAAATCATCATCCAGTAGAAATTATTGTTTCTTGAAGAAACACTGATATAATACAATCTAGATCAATGCTATAACAAATAATAACCAATACCCCTTGGTAACCAACTATGGGCATTCATAGACAAGTCAAAACCCAAAAGAATTCTTTGAGTGTCATGGAAATCTTTTTAAATGAAGAAATCATCAGATGATAGAAATAAGTATCATGCCCCTACAAGTTCAAATAAATATTGATATCATATCTATTCAGAAATAATGGGGTAGGTATAAATACTTCCCCTTGTATATAAAGAATATATGCATATTCTAGAGGAACAATTAAGACAATAGTGGGAATATATCCCCTCTTAAATCAATGGCATCAACCAACATAACATGTATATTGAGAACATACATGATTAAATTCATACACATACACTATTGAAGTGATATTACATTGTGATAGAAGTAGAGGAATTCGACCAACATATTCTGTTAAAGATGCATCAATATGAATATATTCTTATATTGATTGCTATGGTAGAAAAACCCTCTGATCATTATGAAGGAGTGGCCACTTTAGAGTAAGATCATATCCTTTCTCCCATTGAAAACAATTATCTGTACACTCTATTAAAGGACACCACATAAGGACCAAGCTTGTATCCTCATTCTAGCTGGGGATCACTATGTGATATGGGCACATGCCTCCAAAAATGACCATATTCTTATCATTGAATTCCAGCGGAATACTCTGAAGTCCCATGGCCAATAATATATCCTTGATATAAAGAAATATAACCATGTAAGAATAGAACTAGCCTTAGGATCGGTTCATATTCTTATCAATGAACTTGTCTAACATATTCTAGTAGGTCACAGAAGTCATGTTCATATTCAAACTTCCTCTGGTTAATGAGTGTACGAGTATCGTTCCATGGATGTATAAGAGGCAGCTCATATCCCATGTCCAATTCAATAGGTCCTTCATTATATTCTATTGTGAAATACATATTTAGATATGGATAATATTCCTGATCCAACAAGGGCTCACCATGTTAGAGCATCACATGCCTTGGGGTAAGCTCATACAACTTCCATGAATGTTCAGTGGCAAATTTGAATGGTTAAGGTTTGGGATCATACTCCCGTTCTGACTGAAGATCACGTAGTTACAATGGAACATGCATTGCGAAAGGTGCATATTCTAGTAAATAATTATGAATCTTATTGGAATACTCTATTAGCTTCTCAATATTAGGTTCATACTCTTGAACACCATATGGTAATAAATATGTTATGATAGTCATCATATTACAGTCTCGTATTCATAAACAATTCCAAACATAAGGTCTTCATATTCCCACCAGGATATAGAACATTACCCATATTGTAATCTTCTCAATTTTAATATTGTTGTGGTCATTTGACACACATTCAAAACAACATAAGGATTTGAAAACTCATTAACTAAATTTGAAGATGATCAGTACTACAATAGTCCTTCATTTGGTCGTGTGGTTATGGATCATAGTGACTCTACTCCAAGATACCACTATGGTCAAAATACCTCATGATGATATATTCCATGGGAATGGAAATAATCTTATTTCCATGACACCTACAAATAGAGGGGTTTCCAAAAATCATATTCTTTTCTATTGAGAGGTGATCAAAATATATGGGTTAACCATATATAGTTCCCCATCTAACCATCTGTGGGTGTCCTTGAAAGGCAAGTTTGTTTTCTGAACAGGTTAATACATATATCCCGAATAAAAAAAGTGTATGAAATATAGAAATGGATAGTGTCAGATATAAGAATCCTCCAAAACAAGAATGGACCCATTACTAATTCCAATAATGAGAACCCAAACGGGTTTAAAATGGAGTTCCAAAGTATTTCTTAACCACATGACATTATATTTTATAGAGTTCAAAGTAACCACATGAAATTAAACTGTATGGAGCCCAAAATAACCAAAAGTTATTAAACTATATGGATTTCATCCTGGTTTAATGGACATAAATTGTATGGTCTCATCCTGAACACATGGTGTTATGTTTTTGGGATACATCCTTACCACATTAAGTTATTCTGTAGGGATGTTATCTCTTTTTCATGGCATTAAACTGAACAGCTACTCTAGAAATACATGTATCTTGATTCATGCCATCATAGGATACATAGTGATTCCTGAATCATTGTTCATGGGTCAAACCACAATATTCATTTCATTTATGTCAGTTGATCCACATCTTTACCGCATTACATTAAACTGCACTGTAAATATCCTTTCCACACAAAGTAAAATGCATGGGTTTTTTAGAATATTGTATGGATTGATTCACATTTCTAGTAAGATACATAAGGATGGCTCGATTGTAACATCCCAGGTAAATAAGGAATATGACATTTTCATATTTAGTAATATTTGTGAATAAAATGTTCAAATTACTTTAATGTTAATTCAATGTTCAATGTCATACCCAATACACAAAAACGAGTTTTTTCGAAATCTTACGTTGCACACTAATAATATAATAATATTATTTTAAATGGTAGTTAAGGCCTAGCCATTGTAATGGAGGGAATGAACATAACTAACTAAAAATTGATTATATATTTTAATATAATATTTTACCAATTTCCTAATAAATTATAGAGTCTTAAAATGCAAATGAATCCAATTTTAAGCTTAAATATTCTAATAATCTTTAAAAGGACGATTAATAGCCTTAGGTGGTGAACCCTTTTTAAATATACTTTTTGTCAATTTTATATGTTATATTTGACAAAATGAAATACTTCTTTAGAATTGAGACCTAAAAATCTACTTTGTGTAAATTCTTTTATTTTTCCGATAAAGTTCATTTTTAATGAATAGTGAAAAGGATGTATTTTAATTCAAAACCTCCTTTTAATATAATCTATTTATATGGTTAGATTAATATTTTTATTGGATTTAAAGTGTAGATAAAATATATTTTTATCATTTAATCCAATGGTGGTCATTGGAATTAATTTCAATTTGAAATTGGATATAAACAAGTGTCAATCTTTTGATAGATATTATTTCCTAAAAACACACTATTTGTTTTGACAGCAGGATTAATTATAAAATTAATTAATGAAACTTCTACGTTTTGAATTTGGTAAAATGGAAATCATTTTTTAATTTGTAATATCAAACATACATTGGATAAATGTTTTTTATTTTTCTGACAAATGTTCATTTTTAATGAATAGTGAAAAATATTGCATTTTACTTCAAAACTACTTTTTCATCTAATTTAATTATATAGTTAGATTGTACATTTAATTAATTTTAAAGTGTAATTGAATTTTATTTTTATCACTTAATACAATGTTTATCGTTGGAAATAATTTCACTCTTCAATTGGATGAAAAAACAAGTCAATATTTTGATAAATTATACTTCTTAAAAACCCGTCTTTTGTTGTGACAACAAAAATTATTTTTAAAATAATTACTATAATTTCTGTGTTTGTAATTTGGTAAAATTAATTCCATATTTGGAATCATAAGGTCCAAATTCTTTATTCAATACCTATTTTTTTTAGACAATATGAATAGTAACAGCGGTAATTATCTTTAATTATTGTGATTAATTAGTAATCAGATAGTTAAGGGTAATAAAATAAAATCATAATAACAAAAAATTACCCCAACATGTGTCAAAATCCTATTTTTTTAGTGATGGAGGACCATGGGATGCTTTTTACAGAACTTGAGGGCCCATAGAGTCACATGGGTGTGACAGTGGCATTTATGAATTTGTTTTTAAAAAAGAAGAGATATATAACAAAGGTTTGTATATCCTAAGTAAACAATTTTAATTTGATTTACATAACTGATATCTTATAATATAAATATTAATTGTAAAGATAAAAATATTTCCTACATCATGGTATCTTATTTATAATTTTTAGACATTAAATAAATAAATTTAATTATGACATCGTGATGATGCAGTGATTACCTCATTAATGAATGATTTAAATAAAATGAAAAGATAATGTAAAATCAAAGACATAAACATGTCTAAAACCTATTGTATAGGTGGATTTAGAACCATTATCAAATTATCCTCTAAATATATCACTATGGGACCTTGAAAGTCCAAAAACCATTTTATAATAAAGAAACATTTCAAGACTTTCCAAAAGTGACCATCCTCCCCCTTATAAAAGGCCCCCACCAATACACCCTTACCCACACCTCTCAAGTCATTGGATAGACTAACCTCTAATAATATTATCTCTCCATATCCCTCTCTCACTCCTAGAAGCCTCACTTTGGGCAGAAGTCTTTCCAAGGAAGCCTTTGTCTCAAATAAGAAAGAGTTACCCGATTTAGAGGTTATGTCCTCTCTCGAGTTTCTTATTTTTTTTCCTTCTTCACTAAACACCATATTCTTATTATTTGATCCCATAATAACACCAGTATCCTAAAAATACTTGGATGTTGTTATGATAAGGATTCTACCTACACTTACACACACATCTGCCTAATGGTTAAATAACATATTGTTTCTGTGGGTGGCGAATTACTGCCTCCCGAAACGATGATTGTTCAATATTCGTTTAACACCATTCATGGTGGCCATTGTGATGGAACTATATTAATATATGATAAATATTATATTTATTTCCCCTCTATGCTTTAGTATTTTATATTTAAAACATTCCTTTATGCTTTTCATGTTGTGCAGATGTGATAATTTCATATGAGGAAGTGTGGACTACCGCCCCCTCAAGTGATGTGACTCATTCATGAAAAACATGGAATTTATAAAGAATGTAATTAATGAACATATTATACGTATATAAAATATATATTGTACTATAATTATAATATATCTATGTCTAATTTAGTTTTAAATTCTATTAATATGACAAAAAATGAATGTAGGTTCATGCGTACGTATGGCCTACCGTCTCCATGAATGTTACATTTCATTTATTTTCTCGAAACATTATGGAATATTGTATAATTCCTATATACTGGATATATATGATATTTAAATCATGAAAAACATTTCTTAGATTATGTACTTATAACTATATGGACAATTCTCTTCAAACAAGTTCATTGTTGGCTCATGTACCGAACATCGACAAAATGTATGATATGAAATCACATAATTAACTAATTTTTATAACACGATAATATGTGATATGAGTAGAATAATAAACTTTAAAGTAAGTCATTACTAAATTATAAATTTACCAAAGTTTATTATTCAGTAATATAAAAAACAAACAAGACATGTCGGACTTGAGGTAAAGGGATTTCTTATCTCACTTTTAATTCTGTGAAATTTCCATTGTTCGCCAATTATTTATTTCATGTGGTGTATTGATTATTTACATTTGATATATGTTATCATGATTCAATTTATATTCATGGTATAATTTGATTCATTTGATTCTTATTATCATTTGTTATATGACTAGATTTTTTACAACGAGGTAAGGGGTTTTTATCTCACATTTTATTTCCGTGAGATTCATGCTATATTTGCCACTATTGCCTTTGAGTGGTGTATCTACTGCCCATTATTATACTATTTCTGTAATATACATTCATTTATTGGTATTTACATCAACATTTTATAGTCCTAATTTCATGGGGGTACATTTTGAAAGTTACCCAAATAGGTAAGGGAGCCTTTCACCCTCCTCTTTTTGAAAGACTTCTTTTTGATAGGTCTTTTAATCAACATATTATTATGTAGGTATTTGTTATTATATATCTTTATTACTGTAAATTATATATCCAAGTGATAAGATACACTTTTTATCTCTCATCAACTCATTTTTTGAATTTTAAAGTGACGTCGTTAGGCTGTCAAATTTCTATAAGGGAACTTCATAACCCAATTTCAATTATTTGGGTTAAACCTATACTTCTTGATTATGTCATACAATGAATATGTGTGGATGAAATCTGATTATTTTACGCTTAATACCCACTAATATTGGGTGAATTTATGTTTTTCACACATAATTATGTAATTTATTTATCCTTAATCTATAGATACAGTCTCTATAAGGGATTTCGTCTCAAATTACATTCCATTGAGACATCATTGTTGATATGCACCAATTCACTTTGATATGGTGTATATACATTCCTTGGGCATATTATATCAGGAATAATTTTATTCTCATGATATTATAATGTTTTTATTAAATGACATTCCCCAATTTTTTTTATTGAATCATCTTCTATTTTTTAAGAACTCCTTAACTAAAATATCGTGTTAATGATTGAATCTTCTAAATATTTATTATTAATGTCCCTATTTCAAAATGGTTTTAAAGAATTATTTATATGGACATTATGGTTTTAAAATATTAATTCTTTTAAAATCTTTAAAGTGGTATGGGACACTTCGATTAAAAAATCCCTTTATTAAATTTTTTAAATGGATTTCAAAATAGTTTCATAAAGCATTGAATATTTTAATATATTGAAATGATATATTGTGATTGAAATGTGGAAATGTTCTGTTTCCATTATGCATGTCTTATCTGATACTATTATGTTATGGTTCTTGGGCATTGTTTATGAATATGGGTGGTTCCATGATAAACTAAGGGCGGGTGAGCCTGAGATAGTTATCCAATGCATTGGGTAATGCGGAGGAGGTAAATGCTAAGGTTTCTCCGAAGAGATTTAGTGAATATAATATGATGGGTATTCCAAATGTAACCATGAGGGTTTCTCCCTACATAATAATGTTATGAATGCCTAATGTTATCTTTTTTTCCTTATGATTTCTATTAGTTATAAAAAAATATTGTGATTTAATGAGGCATGATAAAAATCTTATGTTATGTATATATTGATGATCTAATTTTTTTCGTTGTGTATCCCTTACTGAGGTTTTTATGCTCATCCCAAGTTTTTGAAATGTTTTCCACGTGACTTAAATATGAATAGGGTCAAGGATGGGATCATGGAAAGACATTATATCTAAAACATGGAACTAGACATGTTTCATTTTAAGAGTTTTTATTTTGTGAAAAAATGGAAACTGAGTTGATGTGTCTACTTTATAATCTTTGAGATGTAATAGTTGTGTCCTAATTCTCTAAAACTCTAAACTTGAAAATATTCTAAAGTTTAATTATTCATTTAATTCATGATTAAGTAATGTTTTAAGGTCGGGTCCTTATAGTTGGAATCAAAGGTCTGTTTAGATAACTTTAGAGGTTAGGGTATTCTTTAAACTCAAGTGACATTACCATAATGGTTAAGATTTAAGAAAGAATCATAGTTTTTTAGATAATTTAAATTATATTAAGATAACATGAATACTTATACCTTAGTATTATATGATTATTTTATTTATATACTCACACTGATATTTTCAGTTTTAGTAAATGACTGGATCTAGCAGGAACCAAAGCAACATTGAATATGATGAAAACTGTGATGGTTTTCTGAATGAGCAACTTAATGAAATTGGAGCTACAATGATAACTCTTGTGGTTATTCTCAACCAAATATCTGGAGTCATTATTGACCACTAAAACCTTAGTGATTTTCATAAGTCATCATATATGCAAGAAACAAATCCCTATGGAAGTTCAGGTAATAATATTAAAGGTATGTACGTTCAAAAACCTTTGTGTCAGTGATGTGGAAAGAAACACCTAGGAAATTTTTTCAAAGGGACTGAAAGATGCTATAGATATGGAAACGAAGGTCATAAAGCAAGAACCTTCCATGGAAAAAGGAAGCATCTATTTGATTATAGGAAGGGAAAGAAGTTCTTTTTGAAGGATCAATTGAATGTTTTAAATGTGGTGTGAATGGTCATTATGAAAACACATGTCCTACGAAGAAGTTTCAGGAATGGGATCACCAAGATCGTACAAATATTCATTTACCAATACCTAATGCCATTTCGATTGAGGATGAAGAAACTGACAATGACAAATGAAAGGTATGGATTATTTCTTAACATATGTTTTCCTATTAATCAAATATTAGGATATGATTCATGTTTTTTTTGTAAGAAATAAGTATTTCAGAATAAGTTGGAAAGGAATTGTTACTGGATCATGAAGAATGTTGAATGAGTAAGAAGTCAACATATAAGGGATTCAAGAGTTATGGTATATTTTAGGATGGTGAAATTCTTAAAAATATTAAGGCTCTTTTAATGATGGGATTACATTATGTGACTTTTTATAGTATGTGTAACCCTGGTGTTTGATATATGAAAACATTATTCAAGTAATAATTATCTTTTATTTTGTGGATATAGTTATAAAGAACTATTTGGGTTTATATGATCCTTGAATTTGAGGCAATTACCGATTAATACATTTTGGGATTCAAAATGACTGTTTTTAGATAACCTTTGTGGTTAAAATATGTTATGGTTATTTTTGATGATATTATCTCTTTTTTGGGAATGTTATAAAATTTTGTAGTTTTTGAAAAGGGACAACACGCAAACTGTGTGACAACCCGTTGTGTCAGACGAAGCTGTGGGAATCGAAGCTACAACCAGTGTGCGACTGGTATTTATCACCTACCACTGGACTACGTGAAGTCCCTAGTTAGTATGACTTATTATTTTTAGTTAGATGATTTTATTAATCAAGAATAATTTGATTTTGGGTTATCTATGTAAATAATTAACCTATCATGAAGGATATGAGATTAGGTTAATTACTTTTTAATATGAGACTTTAAGAGTAACTCATGTTATTTGGAGAAAAATTTTACCATTTAACTTGGAAGACTATCTGATTAAACCCTTTAGAGATTTGGGTTTTAATCATAGTTGGGATTACATTGAATAATTTTATGGATATCTGTTTATTATTGGTCTTTCTTGAACCTTGGGTTCTTTTTGTTGAATTTTGGATATTAAGTGTAGTATTTCTTTTTATAAAGGATTATCCGTTTTGAGGATTATCTGATCTTGTACTAACCATTTTGGTTTTGGTTAAGGTCTAATGACATGGGAAATATATATTTCTTCTTTTGTGGATTAGGTGATTCTCAAGATGTTGATTATAGTACTCTTAATGTGACCAAGTCATCCTAAATAATAATCTTTTGGAGAAAATATGAGTTTGTTTAAGAAATATAGTAAGAGATGAAAGTCTACATGAAAAGTCAGTATGTTTCCTTATGATTTAGTTAAGCTCAAAAATAATTTTCCCAATAAAAAGTAACTTTAAACAAAAACATTTTCTGTTATCTTTTCCTACTGGGAAATCAAATACTGTTTAACCCATTACAAGTTTCTGATTTTCTGGTGGTTATCTTTCTCCTAAAAATGTTTTATATCACTCTCCATCAGAACTTCACCTGTTGTTTTCTCTTCCATATCCATGTTTTCATGGAATCCTAGTATCTATTGTCTTGGGTGACCTTTGTACTTTTCTTTCTTTCTTTTAAAGTCATACTTTAATTTACTCTTTTTCCGATGTGGGGCTTTCAATAATGTTTCTGAGCCCAATTTTAAAATTGCGAGGACGCAATTCCTAAAAGGGGGGAAGGATGTAACATTCTAGGTAAATAATGAATATAAAATTATCATATTTAGTAATATTTGTGAATAAAATTTAATATTAATTTAATGTTAATTCTATGATCAATTGCGTACCCAATACGCAACAACGAGTTTCTTTGAAATCTTACATCGCACACTAATAGTATAATAATATTATTTAAAATGGTAGTTAGTGCCTAACTATTGTAATGGTAGGAATGAGAAAAACTAAATAAAAAATGATTATATATATATATTTTAAATATATTAACAATTACCCAATAAATGATAGAGGATTAAAATGCTAATGAATCCAATTTTAAGCATAGATATTCTAATATTCTTTAAAAGGTTGATTAACAACTTCTTGATGGAGAACCCTTTTTAAATATACTTTTTGTAAATTTTATATGTTCTATTTGGAAAAATTAAATCCTTCATTAGAATCGGGACATCAAAATCTACATTGTGTAAATTTTGTTTTTATTTTTCTGATAATGTTCATTTTTAATGAATAGTGAAAAAGGTTGTATATTAATTCAAAACCTGCTTTTAATATAATTTATTTTTATAGTTTTCTTATCTTTTTAATTAGGTTTTAAGTGTAGTTGAAATATATTTTTACCATTTAATCCAATGGTGGTCATTGGAATTAATTTCACTTTGAAATTGGACATAAACAAGTGTCAATCTTTTGATAGATATTGTTTCTTAAAACGCACTATTTATTTTGAAAGTGGAAATTAATTATAAAATTAATTAATGAAACTTTTATGTTTTTAATTTTGTAAAATGGACATCATTTTTGAATTTGGAATATCAAACGTACTTTGGATAAATGTTTTGTATTTTTCTGACAAATATTCATTTTTAATTAATAGTGAAAAATACTACATTTTACTTCAAAACTGCTTTTTCATCTAATTTAATTATATAGTTATATTTTTATTTTAATTGGTTTTAAATTTTAATTGAATTATATTTTTATCAATTAATACAATGTTTTTCATTTGAAGTAATTTCACTATTCAATTAGATGTAAAAACAAGTCAATCTTTTGATAAAATTTTCTTCTTAAAAACCCATCTTTGGTTGTGACAACGAGAATTATATTTAACTTAATTACTTTAATTAAATTTTTTTGTTAGGAATTTGGTATAATGGATTCTATATTTGGAATCATAAGGTCCAAATTATGTAATTAAGACCATTTTTTGGACATTATGAATTGTAGGGAAGGTAATTATCATTAATTATCGTGATTAATTAGTAATCGGGTAGTTAAGGGTAATAAAATAATATCATAATAATAAACAATGATCCCAAAATGTTTCCAAATGATATTCTTTGAGTGATGGACTACTATGGGAAGATTTTTACCAATCTTGAGGTCCCATGGAGTCACATGGGTGTGATAGTGACATTTATGACTTTATTTTTAAAAAAGAAGAGAAATATAACAATGGTTTGTATATCCTAAGTAAAACAATTTTGACATTGTTTACATAAATGATCTCTTAGACTATAAATAATCACTGGAAATCAGAAATTATTTCCTATATAATGGTATTTTTTTATAATTTTTAGACTTTAAATAAATTTATTTATTTATGACACCATGATGATGTAGTGATTACCACATTAATGAACAATTTAAATAAAATTACATTATAAGGTAAAATATAAGACTTAAACTTGTCTAAAACCTATTTAAAGGGTGTATTTAGAACCCTTATCACCATATCCACGAAATATATCATTTTGGAACCTTTAAATTCCGAAAACCATTTTATAATAATGTAACATTTCAAGACATTCCAAAAGTGACCTTCATCCCTCTTATAAAAAGCCCATAACTCTACCCCCATTCCCACAACTCTCAAGACCATTCCTCGACTAAAATCCACTCATATTATCTCTCCACATCCCTATATCACTCTTAGAATCCTCACTTTGGGCTTCAGTCTTTCCGAGGAATCCTTTGGCTCAAATCAAAAAGAGTTACCCGATTTAGACATAATCTCTTCTCTCGAGTTTCCTCCTTTTTTTTTCTTATTCACTCACCACTATCTTCTTTTTATTTGATCCCATAATAACACTAGTATACTAAATATACTCATATTTTGTTATTATACGGATTATATCTACACTTACACACACCTCCGTCTAATGGTTAAAGAACATACTATTTCTGTGGGTGGCGAATTACTACCCCACGAAATGATGATTGTTCAATCTTCATTTGAAACCTTTCATGGTGGCCATTATGATGGAACTATATTTATATATGATAAATATTATATTTATATCCCCTCTATGCCTCTGTATTTTATATTTGAAACATACCTTTATGCTTTTCATGTTGTGAAAATGTGATAAGTTCATTTGAGAAAGTGTGGTCTACCGCCCCCTCAAGTGATTTGACACATTCATTCCAAACATGGAATTTATAAATAATGTAACTAATGAACTTATTTTACCTATATAACATATATATTATACTTTAATTATAAAATATCTATGTATAATTTAGTTTTAATGTCCATTAATATGACAAAAAAATGAAAGTTGCGTTCATGCGTACGTACGACCAACCATCTCTATGAGCGGTACATTTCATTAATTATATCCAAAAATTATGGAATATTATTGAATACATATATAGTAGATATATATGATATTTAAATCATGAACACCATTCTGGAGATGATGTACTTATAACTACATGGACAATTCTCTTCAAACAAGTTCGTTGTTCACTAATGTACCGAACATCAACAAAACGTATGATATGAACTCACATAATTGACTAATTATTATAACATGATAATATGTGATATGAGTTTAATAATAAACGTTAAAGGAATTCATTATGAAATTATTAATTGACCAAAGTTTATTATTCAGGAATATAAAGAAACGAACAAGACAAGTCGTACTTGAGGTAAGGGGATTTCTTATCTCTCTTTTAATTACCTGAGATTTCCATTATTCACCAATTATTTATTGCATGTGGTGTATTGTGTATTTCCATTTGATATATATTATCATGATTCTATTTATATTCATGGTATTATGTGATTCATTTGGTTCTTATTATCTTTTGTCGCGTGACTCGATTCATTACAACGAGGTAAGGGGTTTTTATCTCACTTTTTATTCCCATGAGATTCTTTCTATATTTGCCACTATCACCTTTGAGTGGTGTATGTACTGTAAATTATTACACTCTTTGTTTAATATACTTTTTTAATTTTATTTACATCAACATTGTATAGATCTTCTTTCATGGGGTGTACGTTTCGAAAGTTACCCAAATCGGTATGGGAACATTTCACCCTCCTCTTTTTAAAAGACTTATTTTTGTAAGGTATTTTAATTTACTTATTTTTATGTGGGGATATGATCTTATATATCCTTATTTCTTTAATGTTCATGTTCAAGTGATGAGATTCCCTTTTTATCTCTCATTGACACATTTTTTGAATTTTAAAGTGACGTCGTTAGGCTGTCAAATTTCTGTAATGGATCTTCTTAACCCAATTTCAATCATTTGGGTTAAACCTCTACTTCTTGATTATGTCATATTATGAATATGTATGGATGACCTCTGATTTCTTTACACATAATATCCACTTATATTTGGTGTATTTACATTTGTCAAACATAATTATGTAATTGACTTATCGTTAGTCTAACGATACCGTCTTTATAACGGATTTCGTATAAATTACATTCCCTTGAGACTTCATTGTTGATATGCGCCAATTCACTTTGATATGTTGTATATACTTTTCTTGGGCATATTATATCATGAATACCTTTATTATCATGATAATATAATGTTTTTATTAAATGTTATTCCTCAATTATTTGAATTGAAGCATCTCCTATTTGTTAAGAACTCCTTAACTAAAATATAATCTTAATGATTTAATCTTCTAAATCATTCTAATTAATGTCCACATTTCAAAATCGTATTAAGGATTTATTTATATGGACATTACTTGTTTAAAATATTAATTCCTTTAAAATCTTCAAAGTGGTATGGGACACTTTGATTCAAAAATCTCTTTATTAAATATTTTAAATGGTTTTGAAAATGGTTTGATAAAGCATTGATTATGTCAATATATGGAAATGATATATTGTTATTGCATTGTGGAAATGTTATTTTTCCTTTATTCATGTTTTATGTGATACAATTATGTTACGGTTCTTGGGAATTATTTATGAAGATGGCTGGTTCCGTGATAAACTAAGGGTGGGGAGCCCGAGATATCTCTCCAATGCATTAGGTAATGCAAAGGAGTTAAATGATAAGTTTTCTCTGAAGTGATTTGGGTAATATTCGGAGATTGGTATTCCAAACGTAACCATGAGGGTTACTCCCTATGTAAGAATGTTATGAATTCCTCAAGTTAGCATTATGTATTATGATTTCTATGAGTTATTCATAAATCTTATGATTTCATGAGGTATATTAGAAGGCTTATGTTATGTATATATTATCTAATGTTTTCATTCTTTATTTTCCCCTTACTGATCTTTTTATGCTCATACCAAGTTTTGGAAATGTTTTCCACATGAATTAATGATGAATTGGGTCAAGGATGGGATCATGGAAATACATTCTATCTAAAACATGGAACTGTACATGTTTTTTAAGAGTTTTTAGTTTGTGAAAAAAGGGAAACTGAGTAGATGTGTCTACTTTGTAATCTTTGAGATGTAATTGTTATGTCCTAATTCTCTAAAAATATAATCCTAAAAATATCATCAATGTGAATTATTCATTTAATTCATGATTATGTAATGTTTAATGGTTTGTTCCTTATATTGATCATATATCTTGGTCTAGCCACCACAGGAAATAAAACCCCAATATCATATACATAATTTTTGATTCATAGTGAGAGGAACCCTTGAAATTACTTGTTTCTCAAATAGAGCATAGATCACATGAGATTAAGAAATTCAGTAAGGGCTTCCCCACCCATGTACGGATTGAAATATCATGACAGTCTCATCATGTTCTTCAATTCAATACCTTAAATGTAATTTCAGGGGTCCCAATAACATGGCATTAAAATACATAGATGATGTCTCTTGTACAACATAAAACTACACACCCATGTGGATCTCTCCCGAGAGGACCACTACTATGGGTGTTGGTCTCCTACCAAATCATCAATGGATAACTACATGATAATTGATTCCAATCATCACATGATATATAGTGACTCTCAAATCATCAATTCTAGGTCCATTCAAAAAAAATATAAAAATTCAACTCTCTCTATGTATAAGAAAGACTTGTGTAAAAAAATAATTCATCCAGATATACATTTGGATTGATTCCTATTATCATATGATACATTGTAGTACCCATATCTATAGCCTTTGATCCATCCACAATTCCCCTTTTTTCCATTGGTAAGCCCAAATCCTTTTCACATGACGTTAAACTATATGGTTTCTCAAGAACAATGTTTAGCTTGATTACGTTCATCACAGGATATGCAGTGACATCTAGATCTTCAATCCTATGCTTAGCTACATTAATATATGGAGATAATTCCAACATCCAATTATAGGTCGTACCATCCTTGAGTGTTTCTTATTTAAATACATCGTATGGATCTATTCTTATCATTACAGGATATGTGGTGACATCCATATCTCTAATACTGGGCCTAGATATAATATATAATAAATAAATGCACACCAACTACATAGGTATCGTGTCATACAGGCTCGTTTATCCTACGTATAAGATAAATCTACATAGGTCATTCTTGTGTCCATAATATATCTGATAAAAAATCATGTCCATTCCATCATGCATTACACATGACGTTAAACTATAAAATGAACATCCAAGTTGAATGAAATTGAAACTACTTGAAAAACATGTACCCACAACACAATGATAAAATGCATAGAAAATTTCTTTACTGAATGTTGTTTAAATGCACGGATACACTACAACCCTACTACAATATGTTAAATGGTGTAGAGTATCATCCATTATCATTCCCTATCAAAGGACCACAAGTTCCTTTCCTAGATAAACTAGAGTATGGGGTTCTTATGATATCTTTTAAAGAACCTCATTACATGTAAAACACATCATGTCTTGAATGCCTTAGGTTACCGCAAACCATTAAAGACCACAGAAATGGAAACAAATCCCTTGGATCTGCCATTCTATTGATGCAGAATTGCTTACACCCACCAACCAGATATATTGTGGCTCTGTAAGGAGGGATTTATAGTCCTTGTGATCTCGAATTCACTATTGAGAAACTCAATACAAGAGGGTGTTTTGGGTTATCCTCGGTATGATTGTCCTATATAATTACCCTTGACTTGAGAACCTCGAGCTGTGATTTACAACATCTTTGTCTACTGCACAGAATGTAATTGGATTACTCTTTACCTGGGGTATCTTAATTAGGATCGTGTGTAACATCCCCCATATTAGGTCCCGGACTTTGAAAACCATTAAAATTTCCTACACTTTTGTAAAGGATGTTGGACCTTAAAATCTATCCTATTATGTTCCAAATCACAAGACCATAAAATGGTAGTGAATGATACATATAACTTGTATGGTTGGAATCCTAAAGAGGTTTTATTGAGAAAAATAGAAGCCTTCGCTAGGTAAAATATTCTTCCGTTGATTTTTTGGAAAAAATAGTGCACACATTAATAAGGATTAAATCTCATAGGACCTACTTTGTATCCCTAGTAAAATCCATTGTATGTTTGGTGAACCCCCTAGTTTAGGAAAATGTTAAATAAATGATATTTCACACTACCTTGATGCGAGAATATATTCCTCAAGAAGTGACATATATTTTAGGATTCACAAAACATTCATGGATATTAAATTTTATATAAATCACACTACATGATTTGATCACTTTGTATTGTTGAAAGCCTTTCATAGACCTTGGAAGGGAAACAATACTTCTCAGTTCAGCCATGATATTGATGCAGAAGGGCTTAGACCCACTAACTAGAGACATCATAGCTATGTAAATATGGCTTTATAATCCTTGTGAGCTTGATTTCACTATGGAAGAACTCAACACTCGAGGGTGTTTTGGGTCATCCTTGATATGATTTTTTCATACATCCCTCATGAGTTCCGAACATTGGACTATGATTTAAAATCCTCATACCAAAACTTCTTATTGGATTTTACATCCTTGATGTTATGCCGCAATGCTATATACCTTTTCTCTAAGTAGTAATGCGACACTTCATTACTAAACCATTTATGGCCCACGCCTCACGATTTGATACCCGAAGGTGTAATGATCATCCTTCAAAATCAAGAGATAAACTGCCCTTGGTTGGAAAAATCCTTCTTGGATATCTTTCATTCCATACCCAGCCTCATCATATAGACATTTTTTTTATTTGTAAATCATTCATGGACCTTGGACTAGAGTGGAGATCATATTTACTTGTTTACTCTATCGACGCATAAGGGACTTGACCCACTAACTAATGGAATCTCCCCCTTTCCAGAAAAGAGCTTCAACACTTTTGAGCCTTTCTGACACCTTCGCAGAACCTGAAACCTCAGTGTGTTATAGGTCATCCCAAACATGTCTTCCCCATTCCATATTAATTAACTCAAACTTTTGGGATATGATTTACATCGCCCTTATTCCAAATATCATGGTGGACCCATATTCCCTAGTATTTCACCATCAACCTTTTTACCCCATAAATATTCCATGACCCTTAAGAAATAGTATAGACTCCATTGTTTGTCCATGCTAGTGATGCATAAGGGATTTCACTTACAAACAAAATGTATCTCCCCTTTCAAGAAATCAAAACAAGTCCTTGTGTGCCCTATAAACACCATTGAAGAAATCAACACTGCAAATTATTTTCAGTCATCCCTTTTTAATCATCCCCACATTTCATATTCATCAAACTTCTAATCTAAAATACCATAGACTATAGAACATTGAAGGTTCAATATAGAAGATGTGAAACTACAAAACATCAAAGGTCCAAGCTAGAATATGATAAACTATAGCACATCAATGGTCCAACTAGAAGGCCATAAGCTACACCATGCCAAAGGTTTATGATTGAAGATCGTAAAATACATTACAAAAAAGGTCCAAATTTAAAGCCTCTAAGATAAATCAAAATGATGATCTAGCCTATAAGACCTTAAACAATCAAACTGAAAAAGACATAATACTTGTCAAGGTAAAAACCCAATAAGGTTTTCCTTGGAAAAATTAGTTTATATTCTCACTGAACATGAAATTTGTGTGACCCAATAAATATGGAGCATCAATAAGATAAAAGAGGCATAAGAATTGTGGTGTTTAAATCTAGTAAGAGATAAAACTAAGAAAAATCTATGTTCATTCCCCCTACGTCTTCCTCTATATAAAGAATAAGAAAATATTCGGGAAACCCAAATGAAAAAATACAAAGCTTTTGGGGATCATCATATGGCCTTATCCAAAGTCAATAAAATCTCACTATGTCCCATAATTTATGAATAAGTTAGAGTGTTCTTCCTATGTGAAGAATACCATGACCAAATTATCCTTGTCAAATTAGATGATCTCAGGACAACTGTAGTAGGTGAATCAGTGAATAGTTTGCCTTCAATGGAAATTCTAGATAATTTAACTATATAAACCTATTTAAATATAATAAATCAAATCCCTATGATTGGATATGTTTTTTTCAGCACAAAAATGATGGGTATCATGGATTTTTTAAGAATCATCTCTACTGAGACATGGGTCTCTAACCATGAATTCATCACAAAATAACCACATTCTCTTTCTTACGTATGAGCTTGATCAATGTAAGGACATTAATCATAGATATCATTATCCATTGGACAATGTTCTATATGCATGATTTTGTTCTATATAGTTATATATTTCATAACTACATACGGCTTGATTCCCATTCTCATAGGATATGTAGTAAAATCCATGTTCCTTACTCTGAATCTAGATGCAAGTTCAATTCCACCAAATCATCATTATATTCTGTAATTTATACACATATGATATTTGAGTTCACACACCCCCAATTCAAATATACTTACTTTATTGGACTGTGTTGGTCGGAGTGGATACTCATGAGGGGGGTGAATTGTGTTCCAATTAAAATTTCTGTTAAAAATATTTCTATTGAAATCACTAATTTATAAAACAAGTAAAACAATGGTGAATTTGTAAAACTATAAAAGTTCAATTAGGTTCGCAAATATTGGTTAGGTATTAGTTAATTTAATCAAAATATTCAATTATATTTTGAAACTATCCTACTAATTTAAAATAGTTACAAACACTTGGTAGATTAACTATCAAAGTAACTTTAAAATATATTTGTATTTCAAAGTTACAGCAGTAAAATATAAAATATATAGTATATTTTAAACTTAATCTAAGAATTCATAGCATATGTAAAACAAGTGGTTCAATATCCTGTTGAAACCTAGTCCACTCCACTTGGTGATCACCTTCCACCAAGAAGTTTATATAAATAAACTCTGATCCACACCCTAGATCGGGGTTAACAACAGTTCATAGACTATACAGGCCACGCAGGGACCTCTACCATAGTTTCCATGGGAAAAAAAATAATTATCAGCCTACACAGGGACCTCCTCCACAGTTTCTATGCGTAAAAAGGAGTAAAAGGTTTGATGTGAAGACTTTTAAATCCTACAATTCAGTGCAGGAGTCAGTGTGTGTGTGTGTGAGTAAAATATACAGAGTACACACACTACTCGAAATAAAAAAAATAATCACATAGATTTAGTACAAAAGAGTTTATAATGCTCTAGTGATTAGCAGTACAGCTCTGGACTCCATTGATTCAGAAAAAATGCTTCTGCGTCCTTCTCTGGTTTTTATATTGAAAAACAGAGTGTCGTGGGTCAGCTTGGGTTCTTCCCGAGTGAAGATATTCTCTTGATTCCAATGTACTTCGTGTGTTCTTCAGTAGTGTTTGATATCATTCATGAGAGTTATTTTAAGATCGTGCAATGTTTTTTTCACAGTTGTGCTCAGGATTTCCTTTCTGTTCATTACAGAACACTCGCGTTTCATGCTTTGCAGTATTGTCTCTCGTGTGTCTTACTCTTGGGAACACTTTTCTTTATCTTCGAATGCATGAGGTTGATCTGACAGGTTACATATAATTTTGTTCCTCATACCACGTACTATGTCTACAAATAAATATTAATTATGTAAGTGAATTAAAGTCTTCTAATATGACCATTAAAAAGTTAAATAGTAAAACGAAAAAATATTTTACGAAACAGTGTCACAGTAGTTATGCAAACAATTTCTCCTTCACGGTATGTCCTTCACGGAGTATCCTTCATGGTGTCTTCTTCCCAGTATGTCCTTCACGGTGTCTCTGTGTCACGGTGTCTCGCTCATGGTGTCTGAGTCACGGTGTATGGATTATAGTTTCTGGCTTCCAATGCCTTGATGAATGTGTCTGGATAACTGTGTCTGGCACGTAGACAAACAGAATGTCTGTCTAACTGTGTCTGTTCATAGTCAAACAGAATGTTTGACTAACTGTTTCTGTTCTTAGTGTCTTGCTTCACAGTGTCAGGCATACTGTGTCACAGTGTCTCGTGGTCACGGTGTCTCATTGTCACTGTGTCTGAGACATTGGCCTCACGTGGTTCGTGTCTTGATCACAGTGTCTTGTACTTAGACTATAGCATCCCACCTTTTTTATCTCATAAACATAAATTACATTTTAAAAAACCGAGGATCTTTAAGGTTTAGTGTCTTGGAAACCGGTAACTTTAAACATGAAAACATAAAAGATTCTTCTTAAACATTTGAAAGGCTTCTCCTCATGTTCATCCCCGGTTCATTACTGCATCTCATAACCTGGGGACATACATCAAAAGAAAGGGTGAGCAGAAGGCCCAGTAAGGGAAACAAGAGAAACATTTTACATGTGAACTTGAGATACTTCAATAAGATCATGAAAAGAACATTAAGGCATGAGAAAGAAATCATGAGGCATATCATAACAAAAATAAAATTTTTATTAACTTGAAGATGTGGCTTTAACATTTAATATTGACAATCATTTCGTTTCACCAATGTCCATCCCCAAGCTATCATTAAAAATTACCAAGGTGATTCACCAAGGTATCAGTCTAAAAAGTCATCTCTAGAGATTAAGTCTTTAACCAATGCATTAGAGCGCTATCTGGGCGCACCCTTTTCTTGTCTTTATTATCATTTGAGCCACATATATCATCATAAATCATTTCATAAACAACCCATATATCATAAACGAAATGGGTTTCATTTCATAATCATAACGTTTTAAAAACTGCTTTAAAGACATGATCTTTATGTCACTTTAAACCCACAGAAAGGGAGAGCGGGTCTCATGTATGTAAATCCCAGAATTTAAAATAGAACAACTTGGTATATATGTGAATACACCTATATAAGAGATAGATTTGAGTATTCACTTAATAAAATAAAATATCTTTAGAAAAAGAGAGAGACATTTTGAGACTGAAATTCTGCAGCATAACAGCTATGTTTCGGGGTTTTTGAAAACATTGAAAAGAGAGGGGACATGGGTCAAATATTCACAAATGACCCATAAAACAGTAGATGGACAGAAAATAAGGTATTTAAGAACATGGTAATGAAATTTGAAAATATACCATATGAAATGAAGAACATGAAAGGAAGACAAAAATAATATTTCTCTCATGAAAATTCGGCAGCCTAACAGTGTTACATAAACATCAACCAAAAATGAATTGATGAGATCAAATAGGGTCTCTCATCATATGAACATAAAAGATCAGTATGATAGATATAGAGATCATACCCAAACATAATAAAAAGGAACTTTCAAGACTTGACATGGAATTAGAAGTTTGAAAATGGAGAAAGGTGCAAGGACCACTTACAAATTCAGCAGCCTAACAACGCCACTTAAACTTCAAAATACTGAATTGAAGAGATAAAATGGGGTCTCTCATCATATGGTCATTAAATATCAGTATGATAGTTATAGAGATCATACCCCAACATAAAAAAATGTAACTTTAAAGAATTGACATGAAAGTAGAACTTCAAAACGAGAAGGGTGAAGAACCACTTAAAAATTCGGCAGCCTAACAGTGCCACTTAAAACATCAAAATACTGAATTGAAGAGATTAAATGGGGTCTCTCATCATATTATCATAAAATATCATTATGATAAACTCAGAGATCATACCCCAAAATAATAAAAAGGAACTTTAAATACTTTACATGAAAATAGATCTTGAAAAATGAGAAGGCAGAAAGAATTCGTTACAAAAATTTCGGCAGCCTAACGGTGCCACTTAAACTTCATAAAATGAAATAATGAGAGTAAGATGGGATATCTCATTATATGAACATGAAAAGGGCAGTAAGAGGAGTATAAAATAACATCTTTTAACATAAGAACATGTTGCATAAAAGAAATTACATAAAAGAGATTTCTTGAAAAGAAAGAGAGAGGTCAGATCCCTTACCTTAAAACGTAATTCTTAAAACTCGAAGGTTGGGACTTTGAGGGCTTGGGGGAACCTTGGGAGGACTCCATGGGAGGTAATGAGACCATAACTTCATTTCGGAAGAGTGGGGAGTCGAATGGATGAGAGGATGGCTTGGTATTTATAGGAAAAGTGAGGGGACAAGGCATTAATGGCCAAGGGACACCTCATCAGTGGTTTTGGAAAAACCGTGGGCTTTCCCATGGTATTTGCCCATGGTATTGGCCGCTTGGGACACCTCATACCTTATCTTACTATTCATAAGTCTACCATATTGATTACATACTTAATACATCATTTAATGTTGTCCTTAAACACTCGTAACTTAAAAACTGTATTTTCACTATTCATCGAAAATTCAACTTTCTCAGAATAATCCCAAAATTTCACCTTAACCAAATATCAATGATATGATTTCATAAATGAACTCCATTTTATATAAATAATTTTCTAAATATTTTTAATTTATTTTCTAAATAAATACACTATTCACTGAAAATTCATTTTTTTCAGAAAAACCCCCAAAAATTACCATAACATAATATCAGTGATCTAAGTTCAAAAATGAAATCCATTTTGTAAAAATAATTTTTTTAAATATTTTTAATTTAATTTTTAATTAAAAACACTATTCACTTGAAAAAAAACTAATACTTGAATAATAATTTATGAAATCGTTATTTAACCATTTTATTGAACCACATTACTTAATCAAGGTGCCTAGATTTTATTAATACTTTCTTTAAGTGAGATTAATAATCCATTTGGACACATTACTAATCCGAATCATAAAATCACTATTCAAAATTTACTATTCATCAAAAATTATGTTGATCTTATTAGACTCTAAATTTCGTACTTAGCATAATTGTAGAAGACTATTTTTTGAATATCATTACACATTTTTAATTATTTAAGCTTTACATAAACATTTTTAAAATATCCTTTTTCTAAAATTCATCAAAAATATGCATACTATATTTATCCGGTCATTTGAAAATTTATAAACTTCATCATAAGAATAAATCCCAATTTTTATTTAAAATAAAGGATTACACAAGGAAGTTACGGTCTCCTTACATAGCCCCTTATCATACCAGCATAGGACCTAAGTGTAAGGTGTGCTAAGGTGACAGAATCTGAGGGAGGCCCAGCTAACATCGCACGAGTAGTAATTTCTATCAGTTTGAACCTCTCAAAAAGGCGGTTCCGTTCTAGCTTCACACGATGAAGTTCATCTTGGGTTTGGTCCAGAGGAAAGCCCAGTGGTGCTACCTCCTTCCCAGGTTCTATTAGATGGGATTCGATCGGTCCAAGACTACTAGGTGAGGCCATCGAATCTTCTTTCTATAATAATTAACCAAGATTACTTGTATTTAGAGACAATAATCAAAACATTTAGTTTCCAGGGGTCATATTTACCAATGGTCATATAACAGTCAAAACCCAATGGTCTAATTTTAATTATACTCATGTTATCAAATGAAACATTTTTGTTGAGTATAAAAAACAAAATTAAATAACCCATAAAATTAGGAAACAAGATTTATTCAAAATTTCGGGTCGTTACAGTCTTCCCCCCTTAAGAAATTTCATCCTCGCAATTTTTAAAATTGGGTTTTGAAATTTCATTGAATGTCCCACATCGGAAAAGGAGTCAGTAAAACTATTACTTTAAAAGAAAAAAGGTAAGTACATGGGTCACCCGAGTTAGGCCACACTAGGATTCCATGTACGAAAACATGGACAAGGAGGACAAAACAAAGGGTCAATTTCTGAGGGAGAGTGATAGAAAACATGATTAGGAAAAAGTTAACCATAAGAAAATCCCAATATTATGATGTGGGTAAACGGCCTTTGATTACCCAGTAGTAAACGTAAACCTACAAGGATTTTGTTTTATGTTCCTTTTCATAATTTTGAAGAATTCATTTACAACATAAAACAAAAACATAAGAAAATATACCTATCTTCATGTAGAGTTTCATACTTAAATAAGTTTCTACCCAAAACTAATCTTTTCTCCAATCTCTGAGAATTCAAAACTACTTGGTCTCATCAAAACACAAGAATCATCTTCTAGAGAATCACATAATCCCTAAAAGATTAACTATCTATTTCTTCTATCTTTAAACATTATCCCAAAAACAGAAAGGGTAAGGTAAAACAACTCTTCAAAAAGAAATAATCCCATAGGAATGTAATCTACTTTTAAATCTTCAACGTTCCATGGTACTACCCAAAGTTCATCATAGTCCATTCCTTAAATAACGGTCCTTAAAATTCCTCAAAATAAACCAAACTAAGATTGAAACCCAAATATAAGAAGGATTTGATAACATAGTCTTCCAAAATAAAATTCATTGTTCATTTCCAAACAACATCAACCACTCCTAAAATCTTATAACAAAAGTATCTAACCTAAATATAATTTACCCAAGATAGTTTAATCATTCCATAAGTAACCTAAATTACTATAATTCCACCTTAAATTCATCTATTTTTCAAAATATAAGTCAACCTTACTCCTCAATGAAAATACCGTAGTAATCTATTTACCTCGATCATATAGGGTCCCCAAATAGTGAACGTATTCCAAAATAATAATAATATTTCAATCCCCTAATCTTCCCTGTCATATTAATACGAAAATCTTTGTGTTTCCTATCACATTGGTTATTGGGACATGTTCTTCCATTTCCCACCATTAACTAAGAAGAGAAAGCATAATTAGGGGCTTAAGTACTAAGCCAATAATCATGAAAACGAACTAAAAGCATATATGGATAACTTGTACAAGAAAGTATACCCTAAATTGTGATCCCCTAGGTTCCCATCTAGGTTATCTGTGATCATATATTCTTATGTGAATCATTATTTTATTTTATCTTTGTTCCTTTAACAATGGTTCATACTAAGCTTCTGAATTTACCAAAGCATATCCCCCGGGAGTTTCGTAACCAAGAGTGCAACAAGGCCCGTTTTCCTATACCAGTTCCCATTCGAGTCTATCTCAAAGAAATGTTTTCGAGTATTACCCCTATGTACATCTATGCCAGAGCCACCTCTACCTGCTCGTATCCAGACAGGGATGTATTTTCTTGGCAACCCCTTACTCAATACTCACCAAAATACCAGGAAGATTTCCTATATTTAAACTTTTCTATATGGGTCTTCCTAGAGATTTCATATCCTAATTTCCACAAATAACTAAACCATCATTTGATACCAACTATAGCATCCCACCTTTTTATTACATAAACTTTCATTACATTTTACAAAACCGAGGATCTTTAAGGTTTAGTGTCTTGGAAACCAGGATCATTAAACATGAAAACATAAAAGATTTTTCTTAAACACTTGAAAGGATTCTCCTCATGTTAATCCTAGGTTCAATACTTCATCTCATAACCTGGGGACACACATCAAAAGGAAGGGTGAGCAGAAGGCCCAGTAAGGGAAACAAGAGAAACATTTTACATGTGAACTTGAGATACTTCAATAAGGTCATGAAAAGAACATTAAGGCATGAGAAAGAAATCATGAGGCATATAATAATAAAAATAACATTTTTATTAACATGAAGATGTGTCTAAAACATTTAATATTCACAATCATTTCTTTTCACCATGGTCCATCCCCAAGGTGTTATTAAAAATTACCAAGGTTATTCACCAAGGTATCAGTCTAAAAAGTCATCTCTAGAGATTAAGTATTTACCCAATGCATTGGAGAGCTATCTGGGCGCACCCTTGACATGTCTTTATTATCATGTGATCCACATATATCATCATAAATAATTTCATAAAAAACCCATATATCATAAAAGAAATGGGTTTCATTTCATAATCATAATGTTTTAAAAACTGCTTTAAAGACACGATCATTATGTCACTTTAAACCCACGGAAAGCGAGAGCGGGTCTCATGTATGTAAATCCTAGAATTTAAAATAGAAAAACTTGGTATATATGTGAATACACATATAGAATAGATGAATTTGAGTATTAACTTAATAAAATAAAAGAACTTTATAAAAATAGAGAGACATTTTGAGACGGAAATTCTGCAGCATAACAGCTATGTTTCGGGGTTTTAGAAAACATTGAAAAGAGAGGGGACATGGGTCAAACTTTCACAAATGACCCATAAAACAGTAGAGGGACAGAAAATAAGGGATTTAAGAACATTTTAATGAAATTTGAAAATATAACATATGAAATGAAGAACATGAAAGGGAGACAAAAATAAGATTTCTCTTATGAAAATTCCGCAGCCTAACAACGTTACATAAACTTCAACCAAAAATGAATTGATGAGATCAAATAGGGTCCCTCTTCATATGAACATACAAGATCAGTATTCTAGATATAGAGATCATACCCCAACATAATAAAAAGTAACTTGTAAGACTTGACATGGAATTAGAACTTTGAAAAGAGAGAAAGGTGCAAGGACCACTTAAAAATTCAGCAGCCTAACGACGCCACTTAAACATCAAAATACTGAAGTGAAGAGATCAAATGGGGTATCTCATAATATGGTCATAAAAGATCAGTATGATAGATATATATATCATACCCCAACATAATAAAAAGGAACTTTAAAGAATTGACATTAAAGTAGAACTTCAAAACGAGAAGGGTGAAGAACCACTTAAAAATTCGGCAGCCTAATGGCGCCACTTAAAAATTCAAAACACTGAATTGAAGAGAAAAAATGGGGTCTCTCATCATATGATCATAAACGATCAGTATGTTAAATTTAGAGACCATACCACAACATAATAAAAAGGAACATGAAATACTTTACATGAAAATAGATCTTGAAAAATGAGAAGGGAGAAAGAATCCGTTACAAAAATTTCGGCAGCCTAACGGCGCCACTTAAACTTCATAAAATGAAATAATGAGAGTAAGAGGGGATCTCTAATTATATGAAAATGAAAAGGGCAGTAATAGGTGTATAAAATAACATCTTTTAAAATAAGAACATGGAGAATTAAAGAAATTACATAAAAGAGATTTCCTGAAAAGAAAGAGAGAGGTCAGATCCCTTACCTTAAAATGTAATTTTTAAAACTCAAAGGTTGGGAACTTGAGGGCTTGGGGGCACCTTGGGAGGACTCCTTGGGAGGTAATGAGACTCTAACTTCGTTGGGGAAGAGTGGGGAGTCGAATGGATGAGAGGATGGCTTGGTATTTATAGGGAATGTGAGGGGACAAGGCATTAATGGCCAAGGGACACCTCATTAGTGGTTTTGGCAAAACCATGGGCTTTACCATGTTATTTTCCCATGGTATTGGCCACTTGGGACACCTCATACCTTATCTTACTATTAATAAGTCTACCATATTGATTACATACTCAATAGATCATTTAATGATTTCATTCATCACCCGTAACTTAAAAACTGTATTTTCACTATTAATCGAAAATTCAACTTTCTCAGAATAATCCCAAAATTTCACCTTAACCAAATATCAATGCTCTGATTTCAAAAATGAACTCCATTTTATAAAAATAATTTTCTAAATAATTTTAATTTATTTTTTAAATAAATACACTATTCACCAAAAATTCAATTTTTCAGAAAAAACCCCCAAAACTACCATAACATAATATCGGTGCTCTGAGTTCAAAAATGAAATCCATTTTGTAAAAATAATTTTTTTAAATAATTTTAATTTAATTTTTAATTAAATAACACTATTCACTCGAAAAAGCTAATACATTAATAATAATTTATGAAATCGTTATTTAAGCATTTTATTGAATCACATTACTTAATCAAGTTGCCTAGATTATATTAATACTTTCTTTAAGTGAGATTAATAATCCATTTGGACACATTACTAATCCTAATCATAAAATCTCTATTCATAATTTACTATTCATAAAAAATCTTGTTGATTTTATTAGACTCTAAATTTCGTACTGAGCATAATTGTAGAAGACCATTTTTTGAATATCATTACACATTTTTAATTTATTTAAGGTTTACATAAATTTTTTTTAAAATATCCTTTTTCTACAATTCATCAAAAATATGCATACTATATTTATCCAGTCATTTGAAAATTCATAAACTTCATCATAAGAAGAAATCCCAATTTTTATTTAAAACAAAGGATTACACAAGGTAGTTACGGTCTCCTTACATATCCCCTTATCACACCATCATAGGAACTAAGTGTAAGGTGTGCTAAGGTGAGAGATTCTGAGGGAGGCTCGACTAACATCGCACGAGAAGTAATTTCTATTAGTTTGAACTTCTCGCAAAGGCGATTCCATTCTAGCTTCACACGATGAAGTTCGACTTGGGTTTGGTCCAGAGGAAAGCCCAGTGGTGCTACCTCCTTCCCAAGTTCTGTTAGATGGGCTTCGATGGGGCCAAGACTACTAGGTGAGGCCATCTAATCTTCATTCTATAATAATTAACCAAGATTACTTGTATTTAGAGACAATAATCAAAACGTTTAGTTTCCATGGGTCATATTGACCAATGGTCATATAACAGTCAAAACCCAATGGTCTCATTTTAATTATACTCATGTTATCAAATGAAACATTTTTGTTGAGTATAAAAAACAAAACAAAACAACACATAAAATTAGGAAACAAGATTTATTCAAAATTTCGTGTCGTTACAATCTTCCCCCCTTAAGAAATTGCGTCCTCGAAATTTTTAAAATTGGGTTTTGAAATTTCATTTAAAGTCCCACATCGGAAAAGGAGTCAGTAAAACTATTACTTTAAAAAGAAAAAAGGTAAGTACAAAGGTCACCCGAGTTAGCCCACACTAGGAATCCATGTACGAAAACATGGACATGGAGGATAAAAAAGGGTCAATTTATGAGGGAGAGTGATAGAAAACATGATTAGGAGAAAGTTAACCATAAGAAAATCCCAAACTTATGATGTGGGTAAACGGTATTTGATTACCCAGTAGGAAACGTAAACCAACAAAGTTTTTGATTTATGTTCCTTTTCATAATTTTGAGGAATTCATTTACAACATAAAACAAAGACATAAGAAAATATACCTATCTTCATGTAGAGATTCATCCTTAAATAAGTTTCTACCCAAAACTAATCATTTCTCAAAACTATGAGCATTCAAAACTACTTGGTCTCATCAAAACACAAGAATCATCTTCTAGATAATCACATAATACACAAAAGATTAACTATCTATTTCTTCTATCTTTAAGCATTATCCCAAAAACAGATAGGGTAGGGTAAAACAACTCTTCAAAAAGAAATAATCCCATAGGAATGGAAACTACTTTTAATTCTTCAAAGTTCCATGGTACTACCCAAAGTTCATCATAGTCCATTCCTTAAATAACGGTCCTTAAAATTCCTCAAAATAAACCAAACTAAGATTGAAACCCAAATACAAGAAGGATTTGATAACATAGTCTTCCAAAATAAAATTCATTGTTCATCTAAAAACAACATCAACCACTCCTAACATCTTATAACAAAAGTATCTAACCTAAACATATTTTACCCAAGATAGGTTAATAATTCCCATAAGTAAACTAAATTACTATAAGTCAACCTTAAATTCATCGATTCTTGAAAATATAAGTCAACCTTACTCCTCAATGAAAACACTATAGTAATCTATTTACCTCGATCATATAGGGTCCCCGAAATAGAGAACGTCTTCCAAAATAATAATCATATTTTAATCCCCTAATCCTCCCTATCATATTAATACGACAATCGTCATATTTCCTATCACATTGTTTATTGGGACATGTTCTTCCATTTCCCACCATTAACTAAGAAGAGAACGCATAATTAGGGGCTTAAGTACTTAGCCAATAATCATGAAAAGGAACTGAAAGAATATATGGATAACTTGTAGAAGAAAAGTATACCCTAACTTGTGATCCCCTAGGTTCCCATCAAGGTTATCCATGATCATATATTCTTATGTGAATCTTTATTTTATTTTATCTTTGTTCCTTTAACAATGGATCATACTAAGCTTATGAATTTACCAAAGCATATCCCCAGGGAGTGTCGTAACCAAGAGTGTATCAAGGCCCGTTTTCGTGTACCAGTTCCCGTTCGAGTCTAGCTCAAAGCAGTGTTTTCGGGTTTTACCCCTATGTACATCTATCCCAGAGCCACCTCTACCTACTCGTATCCTGACATGGATGTATTTGCTTGGAAACCCATTACTCAATACTCACCAAAATACCAGGAAGATTTCCTATATTTAAACTTTTTTATAGGGTTATTCTTAGAGTTTTCATATCCTAATTTCCACAAATAACTAAACCATCCTTTGATACCAACTATAGCATCCCACCTTTTTATCTCATAAACATAAATTACATTTTACAAAACCGAGGATCTTTAAGGTTTAGTGTCTTGGAAACCGGTAACTTTAAACATGAAAACATAAAAGATTCTTCTTAAACACTTGAAAGGATTCTCCTCATGTTCATCCCAGGTTCATTACTGCATCTCATAACCTAGGGACATACATCAAAAGAAAGGGTGAGCAGAAGGCCCAGTAAGGGAAACAAGAGAAACATTTTACATGTGAACTTGAGATACTTCAATAAGGTCATGAAAAGAACATTAAGGCATGAGAAAGAAATCATGAGGCATATCATAATAAAAATAACATTTTTATTAACTTGAAGATGTGGCTGCAACATTTAATATTGACAATCATTTCATTTCACCAAGTTCCATCCCCAAGGTGTCATTAAAAATTACCAAGGTTATTCACCAAGTTATCAGTCTAAAAAGTCATCTCTAGAGATTAAGTCTTTACCCAATGCATTGGAGCGCTAACTGGGCACACCCTTGACATGTCTTTATTATCATTTGAGACACATATATCATCGTAAATCATTTCATAAACAACCCATATATCATAAAATAAATGGGTTTCATTTCATAATCATAACGTTTTAAAAACTGCTTTAAAGACATGATCTTTATGTCACTTTAAACCCACGGAAAGAGAGAGCGAGTCTCATGTATGTAAATCCCATAATTTAAAATAGAACAACTTTGTATATATGTTAATTCAACTATAGAAGAGATAGCTTTGAGTATTGACTTAATAAAATAAAATAACTTTAGAAAAAGTGAGAGACATTTTGAGACGGAAATTCTGCAGCATAAAAGCTATGTTTCGGGGTTTTAGAAAACATTGAAAAGAGAGGGGACATTGGTCAAACATTCAAAAATGACCAATAAAACAGTATAGGGACAGAAAATAAGGGATTTAAGAACATGGTAATGAAATTTGAAAATATACCATATGAAATGAAGAACATGAAAGGAAGACAAAAATATGATTTCTCTTATGAAAATCAGGCAGCCTAACAGCGTTACATAAACTTCAACCAAAAAGGAATTGATGAGATAAAATAGGGTCTATCAACATATGAACATAAAATATCAGTATTATAGATATAGAGATCATACCCCAACAAAATGAAAAGTAACTTACAAGACTTGACATGGAATTAGAACTTTGAAAAGGGTGAAAGGTGCAAGGACCACTTAAAAATTCAGCAGCCTAACGACGCCACTTAAACTTCAAAATACTGAATTGAAGAGATCAAATGGGGTATCTCATAATATGGTTAAAAAATATTAGTATGATAGATATAGATATCATACCCCAACATAACAAAAAGTAACTTGAAAGAATTGACATGAAAGTAGTACTTCAAAACGAGAAGGGTGAAGAACAACTTAAAAATTCGGCAGCCTAACGGTGCCACTTAAAACATCAAAATACTCAATTGAAGAGATCAAATGGGGACTCTCATAATATGATCATAAAATATCAGTATGATAAATTTAGAGATCATACCCCAACATAATAAAAAGTAACTTTAAATACTTTACATGAAAATAGATCTTGAAAAATGAGAAGGGAGAAAGAATCTGTTACAAAAATTTCGGCAGCCTAACGACGCCACTTAAACTTCATAAAATGAAATAATGAGAGTAAGAGGGGATATATAATTATATGAACATGAAAAGGGAATTAATAGGAGTATAAAATAACATCTTTTAACAAAAAAATATGGAGCATAAAAGAAATTACATAAAAGAGATTTCTTGAAAAGAAAGAGAGAGGTCGAATCCCTTACCTTAAAACGTAATTCTTAAAACTAAATGGTTGGGACCTTGAGGTCTTCGGGGCACCTTGGGAGGACTCCTTGGGAGGTAATGAGACCATAACTTCGTTGGGGAAGAGTGGGGAGTCGAATGGATGAGAGTATGGCTTGGTATTTATAGGGAATGTGAGGGGACAAGGCATTAATGGCCAAGGGACACCTCATTAGTTGTTTTGGAAAAACCAGGGGCTTGCCAATGGTAATTTCCCATGGTATTGACCACTTGGGACACCTCATACCTTATATTACTATTCATAAGTCGACCATATTGATTACATACTTAATACATCATTTAATGATGTCATTAAACACCCGTAACTTAAAAACTGTATTTTCACTATTCATTGGAAATTCAACTTTCTCAGAATAATCCCAAAATTTCACCTTGACCAAATATCAATGCTCTGATTTCAAAAATGAACTCCATTTTATAAAAATAATTTCCTAAATATTTTTAATTTATTTTTTAAATAAATACACTATTCACCGAAATTCATTTTTTTCAGAAAAAACTCCAGAAATTACCATAACATAATATCGGTGCTCTGAGTTCAAAAATGAAATCCATTTTATAAAAATATATTTTCTAAATATTTTTAATTTAATTTTTAATCAAAAAACACTATTCACTCGAAAAAACGAATACTTGAATAATAATTTATGAAATTGTTATTTAACCATTTTATTGAATCACATTACTTAATCAAGGTGCCTAGATTATATTAATACTTTCTTTAAGTGATATTACTAATCCATTTGGACACATTACTAATCCTAATCATAAAATCACTATTCATAATTTACTATTAATCAAAAATTATTTTTATCTTATTAGACTCTAAATTTTGTACTGAGCATAATTGTAGAAGACCATTTTTTGAATATCATTACACATTTTTAATTATTTAAGGTTTACATAAACATTTTTAAAATATTCTTTTTCTAAAATTCATCAAAAATATGCATACTATATTTATCCGGTCATTTGAAAATTCATAAACTTCATCATAAGAAGAAATCCCAATTTCTATTTAAAACAAAGGATTAAACAAGGAAATTACGATCTCCTTACACAGCCCCTTATCACAGCAGCATAGGACCTAAGTGTAAGTTGTGATAAGGTGAGAGAATCTGAGGGAGGCTCGGCTAACATCGCACGAGTAGTAATTTCTATCAGTTTGAACTTCTCACAAAGGCGATTCCATTCTAGCTTCACACGATGAAGTTCAGCTTGGGTTTGGTCCAGAGAAAATCCCAGTGGTGCTACCTCCTTCCCAAGTTCTGTTAGATGGGCTTCGATCGGTCCAAGACTACTGGGTGCGGCCATCGAATCTTCTTTCTATAATAATTAACCAAGATTACTTGTATTTAGAGACAATAATCAAAACGTTTAGTTTCCAGGGGTCATATTGACCAAAGGTATATAACAGTCAAAACCCAATGGTCTCATTTTAATTATACTCATGGTATCAAATGAAACATTTTTGTTGAGTATAACAAACAAAATAAAATAACACATAATATTAGGAAACAAGATTTATTCAAAATTTCAGGTCGTTACATAGACAAACAACTATATTCAGACTTAAATAGTAGTATGCATAAAATGAATTGAAATTAACCATCATAAAGTATAAGATAAAAAGAAACATAAATTCACATAATTGATAAGATATGTGACATTTGTGATCATGAATAAGATTTGTAATTATTGTGATTTGTAAATATTAATGAGATTTGTGATCATTAGTAATGAGATTTGTGATCATTCAAACACGACTAATACATGAGGGGTCCAAAAATCTCCCCCTTTTTGTTATCATAAGAATGTATAGGTAACGTAAAACTGATATAAAACTAGAGAGAATATAGAATATAGAATAACATATTATAAAATAACACATAACATTTTCTCCCCCTTTTGGGATTATCAAAAAGTAGAAGGAATAGAGGGGAAACAGTGCATATGTCATTAAAAATGGTCAGAATACCACATACAGTAAAAATATAAATATCAAAGACATTCCCATAAAAAAGAGTAGGCACTAGTTGGATTCATGGATGGGCCTTCTCTTTACCTTTATTAGTAGCATAGGAGGAAGCCATAAGAGAAGTTGCTGATGAGGAAGAAGGAATAGAAGTGGTATAAAAAGAAGGTAAAGGTAGACCTTTGAAGATTGAGGGAGCCAAGGTGGGAGTTTTAAAAGATCAAGGATGGGGTTGATCGAGAATCACTGGCCTGATCTGAGTAAGAGCTTGGAAAACTGACATAGCAGTTGAGGCTAAAGCACGCAGTCCAGGTCTGAGAGGGGTAGCAGTTGGAGAAACTATTGTTGCACTCTGGACATGAAGGTAAGGCATCGGAAGATTGATGAAGTCTGTAATAATTTCTCCTCCATACTGCATTTCCTTTTCAAAATCATCTTTATTTTCCATGAATTTGACCAACAATCTAGTAAACTATGTGAGTTTCTGAACATGAGTTTTTAAAGCCTGAGTCACAAGAGGTATTCTCAGATTCTCGACAAGATACTGAAAGTGATTGGACATGTCATTTTTAGAGAAAATACGGTTGAGATAGAAATATATCTTCTTAGTGATCTCCTTCTGAGCATCATTGGCAATCTTGGAATGAATTTAAACTAGTTCAAGCACTCTATCACGGTTCTTAACAACTTTAGGTGAAGGAGTCAAATTAAAACCACTGAAGGCATTCTGAATCTCTTCCTTGATTATGGATCTGAGAAAAGAACTTTCCAAAGAAGATGTAGATGTTTTACCAGAGGAAGGAGAAGCTTTGATAGCTATGGTCAGAGACTTGACCTGTTTCAGGACCTTTTGAAGACATCCAGTGTATTCATCTGTATGCTTATTCAGGTTCTCTAAAAGCTCTCTCATTCAGTGCAACATCTATGTGTTCCTTTGTCCAATCTTTTCATCAAAGGATAGGAGGTAGGGATGCATTTGGGACACAATATCTCGAGAAATGTTGGAAAATAGTAGGTTCAAGAGAAGCAGCAACAGGTGAAGGATCTGATTTGGAATGCAGTTCTTTCTAGAGGTTTTCAACCATACCTTTCAGTGATGCAACATCAGCACTAAGAAATTTGTTTTTTACTCTGAATTCTTGAATTTTATGGATCATCCTGAGTTGAATGTGCAGAATAATGTTTTCCAAAATCATTGAGGCATCTTCTTGACTTAGTTATGTCACAAGACGAGGTTGAGAGGACACGATTTTCTCAACTCCAGCTAAGATAGAATCTCCAAAAAAAATTGATCATTCTTGATGACAAAATATTTCTGATCAGGTAAAGTTGCAGGAGCATGAAGTTGTACATGGGTAGGTTCAGGGTATGGTTGTGGTTTAGATTCAATTTCAGGTTTAGTTTCAAATTCAGTTTCAGGTTGAGGTTCAGGGTGAGTGACTAAATTAAACTAAAACAAAGAAGAGAGATCAATTACAGTTGCATTCACCTGTTGAGATTCACTCACATCCTAGAAGCTAGAGAATTCATACTGAGTGTATACATAGTATAACTCAGTGGGTTAAGATGATTCAATAGACGCAGCTTCACCAGTCTCAACTTCATTATACTGAAGATGTTGGGGTTCCTCCCCCTCAAAATGTGCTTCCATTTCAGGAACTTGAGGCTCAGGTACTTGGTCTATATCCATAGGATCAGCTCTAGTTTCCTCATCCATTTTTTGCCCAGAAAATTGAACGGCTATTTCCATTCTCTCTTCAGTAGAGGGTATTATTTCAGGAGAAGATTGATCCTTTTGATGGTCTTAAAAATAGCTTCTTGGATAACAGGGATTTCTATTTGAGTTTCTTTTTGCACAGCAGGAAGTTCTCTGAGATTTCTTTTTCCATTGCAGGGAGGTTTTCTTCTATAGGCTCTTAAATGGATTGCTGCATAGATTCTAGGACAGTTAGATCTCTTGCAGCCTCAGGTTGGGTTTCCATATCAACAACATCGCTAGGGGTCGGAGGTTGTTTTCCAGGAACAACGGGAGGAACAACAGTCCTTTCCATTTGAACACCATCTTCTTCTCTATGAGGTACTTCAACAGGAATAATAGCATGGACATCGTTATTTTTTTCTCAATAGGAGCTGCTTCATTATGAGGTACTTTAGCTACATATTCCTCTTCTTCTCCATCTTTTGAATATTCAAAAACTTCATCTGGTTTCAAACTAGGATCAGTAATACCATTTCACCATGTTGCATAATCATCCGGATTGAACCTTTCATAAATATTTTCATTATCTTCAACCCATTTTTTCTTCCAGGGGTTCCAATTTATCCACATTCTCTTGATTGTAGGTTTAGATAAAAAAAACTCGAATTCCATAAGATCTTCTTCATTTGGTCCAGCTACTCCTTTGGTAACAAGTATAGTTGAGACCATCCTTGAATAAAATAAAGAGTTGGATTTTGATGTGACCTTAATCAATTCACACATATGGTGATTGATATAATTGAAAAGATTTATCTTGTGTCCATTTTTCATAAAATTAATCATAAAAACATCCTGATACTTCAAGACAGCAATGTCACCCTTCCTCGAGCTAATCAAATTTTGAACAAATTTGATCAACAGTCTTGTCTCCCCATCCAGTTCAGCAGCTATGACCCTTCTCTTGGTGCCATTTCCGGTTAGGGTTTCTAGATAATTTTCCCGGTCAAAGATATCAGTTGTATGAGGAGGATCACTTTGATAATCATCAAAATTTACTTTTTGAGGAATCCTAAGGCATGAATCCCATAACCTTGAAGAGAGAGAATATTTTTTTCCATTGACCCAACTTCTCAAAACATAGCTTTCTCCAGCATCAAAAGAAAACTTTATATACTAATAAAACTGAGCTACCAACCATAGATAAATTGGTCTATCTTTTATAGAGAACCATTTGAGCTAGCCTTGTTCTCTCAAAACTTTTAAAACCAACGATTTTCTAGACAAAATCCACTTAGGGAAAACATCTTTTTCAGGAACTAAAGTGTGGTTTACAAGGTTTGGATTCAGGGGTCCTTCGAATGCAAGATTCGGGGCTATTTTCTTCTTCTCCGAGCTGTGCTTCTCAGGAGTATATGAAGACAAATGCTTCATCCTTGGAATCCACTAAAGGTTCAGGTGAGAGAGAATGAGAGAAGGGTTGCAAGGTTGAGAGGGTTTGGAAAGAGTGAGTTGGAGAGAGTTTGGGAGAAGCATTGAGTGAAACCCTTGTGTTTTATCATTTTTGAATGTCAAAGGTCACTAATATAAAAACGCGGGAAAGTAAAAAAGTGGTAAAAATAAATATTATCATGATGCGGGTTAAAATAAAAGCATAAATAAGGTTCATAGTGAGTCTGTGAATATTCGTTACGATGTGATGGTGGATGGTCGTCACAGTGAGACAGTGAGTTGTCGTCATAGTGAGATAGTGAATAAACTGTTCAGTCATGGTGAGACAGTAAGTGTCATACCATGAACACAAAGTGCTATCTTTGAGACCTTAAACATGAGATAGTAACCATAAAACTGTGAATATGAAATAGTAATGTAAAATATAGTAAAATATTAATTAATAAGACAAGTAACATATTTATTTGTGATTGATCATGTCAAGATCATATACGATGTAATCTAATCTCTCGGAATTTAATGGTTTAGTGAATATATCAGCAAGTTGATATTTAGTACCAATTAATTCCAAAGTGATATCGCCTTTTTGATAATGATCCCTCAAAAAATGATGTCTTACATCAATATTTTTTTCCCTAGAATGTGAAACCCGATTTTTTGAAATGTAAATAGCATCTTTGTTGTCACAATTTATTGGTATATGTCTGAATTGATATCCACAGTCTAGTAATGTGCGTTTCATCAACAAAATTTGTTCACAACAACTTCCAGAAGTTATAAATTCATATTCTACAACAGATAATGAAACAAAATCTTGTTTCTTACTACAACATGATACTAGTGACTTGCCTAAAAAGTGACATATTCCATATGTGCTCTTTCTATATAACATACAATCACCAAAGTCATCATCAGAATAACTAACCAGTTCAAATGATTTTCCTTTTGGATAGAATAGTCCAAGATTGGGTGTATGCTTGAGGTATTTGAAAATTCTCTTTACATCATTTAAATGTGATTCTTTAGGGTTTTCTTGAAAATGAGCACACATACACACAGTAAAAATAATATCATGATGGCTAGAAGTTAAGTAGAGTACACATCCAATCATTCCTCTATAAGTGTTTCGATCAACAAATTTTCCATATTCATCAAGATCCAACTTACATGTGGTACTCATGGGAGTGTCACTACATTTAGTGTTATAAAATCCAAAACGTATCAAAAGAACTCTAGTATATTTACTTTGAGTTAAAAAAATCCCATCATTATTTTGAAAGATTTGTAATCCAACAAATAATTTTAGTTCACCCATTAAACTCATTTCAAATTCGTTTTGCATCATTTTAGAAAAATCAATACATAATGAATTTTTTGAAGATCCAAAAATAATATAATTTATATAAATTTGAACAACTAAAACATCCTTAGAAATTCGTTTTATAAAGAGGGTAGGATCAGCTATTCCTTTTGTAAAACCTTTTGAAAAAAGAAAAGTACTTAGTCTGTCATACCAATCCCTTGGAGCTTTCTTTAAACCCTATAAAGCTTTTTATAGTTTGATGATATGATTTGGAAAATGAGGGTTTGTAAATCTAGGGGGTTGTTCAACAAAAACATCCTCATCTATATACCCATTTAAGAATGAACTCTTGACATCCATTTGATATAGTTTGAAATTTAGATGTGCAACATAAGCAAGTAGAATTCTAATGGCTGCTAATATAGATACAAGAGAAAAAGTCTCCTCATAGTCAATTCCTTCTTCTTGACTATAGCCTTGTGCACTAGTCTAGCCTTATTTATAACTATATTTCCAACTTCATCCACTTTATTTTTAAACACTCATTTAGTGCCTCTGGTGAAGGTGCCCTTAGTTCTTTCCACTAATTCATAGACTTTGTTTCATTCAAATTTATTAAGTTCTTCTTGCATATCCATTACCCATATTTCATCATTGATTGCATCATCAATGTTTTTAGGTTCATGATGTGACAAAAAGGCTTGATTTTCAACCTGATTTCTAAGAGAAGCTCTAGTCTGTGTCCCTCTATCAAGATTACCAACAAGAGCATCTAAATGATGATTCTTTAGGATCATAGTTGATCTAGTAAAGGTAGGACTAGATATTTCAGGTTCGTCTCTAGGTTTGGGTTCATTAAGAGCAGATTCTGAAAAATTTCCAGAATGGGTTATCATTACAACAGGTTCATTGATTTTATCATTAAAGTTTAGAATAGAAAAATCTTCTTCAAGATTTTCAAGAGAAGGTTTAGGTTCATGTGGATCAGTTTCATCAAATTTGATGTGAACAGATTTTTACACACACTTGGTTCTTTTATTGAATACTCTATCATCTTTTCAAGTTATAGAATATCCTAAAAATATTCCTTCATCACTTTTAGAAGAAAACGTATCTAGATTATTCTTGGTATTTAGAATAAAGTCTTTGCATCCAAACACTCTAAAGTAACTAACCTTAGGCTTCCTATTGTTCCACAACTCATAAGGGGTCTTCTTAAGAACAGGTCTAATGAAGACTCTATTTATGATATAAAAAGTTGTATTCACAGCTTCATCCCAAAAGTAAATAGGTAGGTCATACTCAGTAAGCATTGTTCATGTAATTTCTTGAAGGGTTCTATTTCTTCTTTCTACTACACCATTCTGTTGAGGTGTTCTAGGGGCAGAAAAGTTGTGACTATAGCCATTGAGTGAGTAATAAGACTCAAACTCATGATTTTCAAAGTCATGGCCATGATCACTTCTTAGGGTCTTAATCTTAAGTCCACTAAGGTTCCCTACAGACTTGGATTATTTAAATAAGTATGAACAAGCTTCACTTTTGTGAGATAAGAAATATACCCAAGTATATCTAGAAAAGACATCTACTGAGACATATATGTAGTGCTTCCCATTTAAACTAGAAACTTTAGAAGGCACAAACAAGTCCATGTGAACCAACTCAAGAGGTTGAGAAGTTTAAACTTCTTTCATTGATTTAAAAGAAACTTTATGTTGATTTCCCTTTTGACAGGGATTACAAACTTTCTCTGATGGGAATACAAGTTTGGGTAGGTCTCTAACTATGTTTTTTCTAGTCAGATTTCTAAGTGAATGTTTATTGCAGTTTCCTAATATTTTGTGCCACAACCAAGAATCTTTATGAAAAGCATTTAAACAAGTAATTTTATTCTTAGCTAAAGAATTTAAATCAACTACATAAACATTTTCATTTCTCAAGGAAGAAAATACTAAAACATTTTTGGAATTAAAAACATTACATGAATAATTTTCAAACTTAACATTAAAGCCACCATCACATAACTGATAAATACTTAAGAAGTTGTATTTCAATCCATTAAAATATAAAACTTTAGAAATTAAAACTGAGTTAGTGTTACCAATTTGGCCTAGGCCGATGATCTTTCCTTCAGAATTATCACCAAAGGTGACATATCCTCCATCAATATTTATTATTATTTTAAAGCATGAGTAATCTCCAGACATGTTCCTTGAACATCCACTATCAAAGTACTATGTTTTCCTATAGAAACACTTTAAGCAAGTCTTCTACAAAACAGGTTTAGACAAAGAATGATTTTGGTACCCAGATTTTCTTGGGTCCAGACAGGTTAGCATGTAAAGTTTCAGGTACCCAAATTTGTCTTATGGGTCTCATATAATTTACCGAATCAATTGATTTTGAAATATAAACATTGATTGATCTATAACAATGTGAATAACTAGTTGAGGAATCTTAATTTCCAAAAATGGAACTAGAAGAATTTTTTCCAGATTCCGGAATAAATCTATTGTTGGTAAACTGTCTCTGTCCATGTTGGTATCTCAAACCAGTATTATACTTTGGTGCAACATGTATACCTAGAATTTGAGTTAGAGTGTTTTTTACATTTCTAAACTTTTCTAAGTCCTTTATAAGTTTATCATTAGACATTTTTAGTTCAGTATTTTCTTTTAACATTTGAGCATTCTTTTCCTTTTCCATCTCAAGTGTAGATTTAACAGTGCTAGATAAAGTATGTTGTTTCTTTAAGGATTTATAATTGTCCTTAATTTACTTAAAGGTCTCTTCTAGAATATTACAATATTCAAAAAATTCTTTACTAGACATGTTTTCAGATTCATAATCATAACCAAAATCCTCTCCTTAATAGTATGAATTTAAAGTAGGAGGGTCCAATGTTACCTCGGATGTGTTTGTCATTAAACACCTATTAGCGTTATGAGAATCTTCATCCGTAGCAGAATTAGAATCACTTGAAGTGTCTTCTAAAGAACTCCATGTTGCTTTCATTGCTTTCTTATACTTGATTTCCTTATAGTCATGTTTCTTTTGAACTTCAATTTTGGACAGTCAGCTTTAATGTGACCTTTTCTCTTGCATTCATTGCAGATAACTTCGTCACTCTTATCAACATTCTTCGAATCCTTTTTCCAATGACCTTTGTTTCCATATTTACCTTTGTAGTTTTATTTTCTGAAGAATTTCTTCTTTCTATATAATTTCATAAATCTTCTGGCTATTTGAGCCATCTCATCATCACTATCAGAATCTGAACGTTCACATGTTGAACTTTCAGTATGTATGTGAACTTTCTCCTTGTCCTTGCTCCTTGAGGTAGTATACTTAAATGCCACTGACCTCTTTTTAGGATCATTATATTCTTCCTTATTCACCTTTAGTTCTTCCTCATACATCATAAGCTTACCAATTATCTATTTGATAGGAAGAGCACCAATGTCACATGACTCACTTATTGAAATAGATGTGCCTCTCCCTCGCTCTGGCATACATCTCAATATTCTCATAATTTGTTCCTTTGCTGAAACAGCCTTTCCAAGGGAGCTCATAGTGTTTACAATCTCATTGAACCGGAGATACATATCAATAATAGGTTCATCATTCTTCATTTTAAAATTAACATATTTAATAGTACAAGTGTTCAATCTCATTTCTTTATCATTGGTTGTTACTTCATGAGAAACACCCAAAGTATCCCATATTTCATCAGTAGTTTTGCTAGCCGATATTCTATTAAACTCTTCATCTCCTAGATCACAATACATAGCATTCATAGATTTACAATTATTATTTTCAATTGTTTTAGTAGGTTCATCACAAGTAGTTCTTTCGATTTTTGGAATCAAATATTAAGTCCTTATAGAATTATAGATGTCAAACCCGATACTCTCTAAGTGAATTTTTATCTTAAGTTTCCACTGGGCATATTTTGTACCATTGACGAAAGGTGTCATGTTGGTAGAAAGACCTTATAGTTTATTATCCATAGCTAGATTTTAGAAAATATATTTAAAGAGATAAAATTTAGAACTAACAGAAATTTAAGATCTTTAAGAAACAACTAAAATCACAGTTGAAAAATAGAATATTTGGAAATTCTTTAATAAAAACAAAACATATGATACCAAATGTTAGTTAGAGTGGATACTCAAGAGGGGGTGAATTGAGTTCCAATTAAAATTTCTGCTAAAAATATTTCTATTAAATTCCCCAATTTATAAAACATGTTAAACTATAGTGAATTTGTAAAACTGTAAAAGTTTAATTAGTTTCTCATAGTTTGATTAGGTCTCAGTTAATTTAATTAGAATATTCAATTTTCTTTTGAAAATAATCTATTGATTTACAATAGTTACAAACACTTGGTAGATTAACTATCAAAGTAACCTTAAAATAGATTTGTACTTCAAAGTAACAGTAGTTGAATATAAATTATATAGTATATTTTAAACATAATATAATAATTCACAGCAGATGTAAAACAAGTGCTTCAGTCTTAAGCCAAGACCTAATCCACTCCTCTTGGTGATCACCTGCCACCAAGCAGTTTATATAAATACACTCCGATCCACACCCTAGATTAGGGTTAACAAAATTTCATAGACTATCCATGCCATACAGGGGCCTCTACCATAGTTTTCGTGGGAAAAAAAATAATGATCAGGCCATGTAGGGACCTCTTCCACAATTCATGTGGGTAAACTAGAGTAAACATTTTGGTGTGAGGACTTCCAAATCCTCTATTTCAGTGAATGATTAAGTATGTGTGTAAAATATATAGAGTACATACACTTCTCAAAAGTAGAAAAAGAATCACTTATGTATGTAGAAAAGAGATTAGAATTGTCTAGTGATTAGCAGTGAGGCTCTGGACTCCGTTGATTCAGCAGAAATGCTTCTGAGTCCTTCTTTGGTTTTTCTGTTAAAAAACAGAGTGTCGTGGGTCAACTTGTGTTCTTCCTGAGTGATGTTATTCTCTTGATTCCAATGTACTTTGTGTGTTCTTCAGTAGTTTTGTATTTCATGCATCAGAGTTCTTTTATGATCGTGCAATGTGTTCTTCACAATTGTTCTCAGGATTGTCTTTCTGTTTAGTACAGAGCACTTGCGTTTCTTGCTTTTCTGTATTGTTTCTCGTGTGTCTTACTCTTGGGAACACTTCTCTTTATCTTCAAATTCATGAGGCTGAGCTGACAGGTTCCATGTATTTTTTTCCTCGTACCTCTTACTATGTCTAAAAATAAAAATTAATTATTTAGTGCATTAAAGTCTTCAAATATGACCATTAAAAAGTTAAATAGTAAAACGAAAAAAATAGTTTAAGAAATGGTGTCACAGCATGTATGCAAATGGTGACTCCTTCACGGTATTTCCTTCATGGTGTATCCTTCATGGTGACTTCTTCATGGTATGTCCTTCATGGTGTCTCCGTGTCACGGTGTCTCGATCATGGTGTCTGAGTCATGGTGTCTGGCTTACGGTTTCTGGCTCTTGGTGCCTTCATGACTATGCCTGGCTAACTGTGTCTAGCACTTAGACGAATAGAATGTCTGGATAACTGTGTTTGTTCTTATTCAAACCTAATTTCAGGCTAAAAGTGTCTATTCTTTGTGTTTTTCTTCACAGTTTCAGGCTTATTGTGTCACGGTGTCTCATGGTCACGGTGTCTTATTGTCACCCTACCTGAGACTTAGGCTTCTTGGTGTCTGTGTCTTGCTCATAGTGTCTTGTACTTATACAAACAACTATATTCAGACATAAATAGTAATATGCGTAAAATGAATTAAAATTAACCATTATAAAGTATAAGATAACTTGAAACATAAATACACATAATTGATAAGATATGTGAGATTTGTGATCATGAATAAGATTTGTAATTATTGTTGAGATTTATAAATAGTAATGAGATTTGTAATCATTATTAATGAGATTTGTGATCATTAAAACATGATTAATACATGAGGAGTCCAACATATTCAACAGATAATTTGTGGCTAGAGGCTTCATCTTCAATGCAATTGAAATATTCTTCAATCAATAATCTGAAAAAAAAACCTCATGGATATTAGTATCATTGCCCATCAAATATTTATATTTGTAAAAATTTTATATACATTTACAATAGAATGAAATTATTTTCATTCTGATGGAATCTTGTTCAAAGAGGGGGGGGGGGAATTTTGACACCTGTAATTATGTGTCTTGTTGTTTTCCATAAAAGGTTTCATAAGATTGATGAAAATGAAAAATACAGATACGCATCATAACAGGACATAAGGGAACATATTTGAAGAAAAATTTGATTTAATGGTGGGGCCTTGGTTGAACATATTATACTTTGAATTTTATTTATAGTAGTTTAGAGTTTTATTACCACCCATTTCTAAAAAAAATTTTCCTCCCACTAAATAGACAATCCTAGGCTCAGCAATAGACACATATGGGACCAGGGTGAACCGCATATAATGAGAGATAGTTGGGATTGTATGTAGACGGTAGGATGCATATCGACTACAAGAGCTGATCGAGACCACGTGTAGGGCCTGTAGTGCATAATCCCAAAGGATCCCTTACTTATAGCCAGAGTATCAGTGGGATAAAGAATGGGTGATAGTATGTGTAGGTGGAACAGGTATAGAACCCCATTTTAGGATCGACCAATCAATGATCCCAACCATTATTACATACCGGAAGAATGTACCATGTATATATCAATGTGCAACAACATTTTTTCATGTATTTTTAACATGATAAAAGAGTATCTTTTTTTATTCAATCTCACGCATCACAAGTTCGAATTTTGTAGATCATGTGCTATGAAAATTTAAATAAAATTTAATCATTGAAAGAACTCCATATTCATCCTCCTGCTCATCATCCACTCCCCAACACTGCTAGTTTATCATGGAAATATTCCATTTTCCTGTTCACTCTGTCAGCACTATAATCGCCATCTCTAATCATTTGCTAAAAACTGAGTGATTCTGAAACAACCAACATGAGATTTCAAGATATCTAGTTGAAATTTCAAACAATTTTCTTTATGAAATCCCACTGACACATGAAACTATCACATGACCATCCATTGATCATGATATTGAAGAGGTGATGATGTCATAAAGTGAAGTATTATAGTAGTGATCCCTTCCATCTTCAGCATGATATTTATCTGAATTAATTTGGATTTATCATGGTCTATCATGCAACATATATGAATAAAACTGTAGCACCATTAGACACCAATCACATGAATATGGGAGGACCATTTCATGATGCAATGAATATCATGTGAAGCTACCTCATGATTTTGTGATATTGATACAACAAAATATCTACGTCCTCATTCCGAACAAATAACATCCTCCCTATGAAAATTATCATAGCCTATAGATTACCTTGGCCTATAAATACCCTAGTCCCCTTGAAAAACTAAAACAATAAAGGGGATAAGAGGAGGTATCAGAGAAGGAAATAGGATACAAAAGGTGTGTCGATGACTATCCCGAGAGAACCTAATCTGGTGATCATAAGAATATGTACTATGACCTCTGGAAGAACCTATGATTGTATTATGAATAGAACATCATCCAATGCCTGGTTTAGATGTGGAATTTATGAGATTAGTTGATCTCATCCCACATTTTTGTTTTTGTGACATCCCAAATAGGGTCCCTATTTTGCACAGATCGTCCCGAATGCCACCCCTAGATGTGGAAGCCATGAAAGATATCCTGAAACACAATCCCTCTATACCTGGGATGACTCTATGAAACCTTGATTAGGTGATCATGAATTCCCTTAGTCTTGTGGTACTCGGAGTCTTCCTGCCTTGTGATGCCTGTATGCTACCTTATAAGTGGTCTCCTTCAAACACATCATCCCTATGGCACCCCCATCTTGAAATTCATACAATTATGATGTCAAATCATATTTCATGGAGACTCTACAAGAAGTGTACACCCTCTTTGGTGTATACGACCCCAACAAATAGATGCATTCAGGGATGAAAAATCCATCACAAAGACCCAGTTTGAGGTCATACAGTCACATTTACTAGAACATCCAAATGGTGTCATCATGTGTGGAACCCTCTACATGTTCATATATGTGAAACACATGGATAAGACCTCACATTTCCAGGAATACCCTATTAAATGCGACTGTGGAATGAAACTAGTAGATATAAAATCTACTACCTTAAGAATGTTTTCCATATGAACCTATGGAATAATACCTTTGGAAAAGAAAAAATAAAAACATGAAAGGAAAGATGATCATAAGCCTTCCATGGGACCCATCCAAATGACTAGATTAAAGTCAAATGATCAAAATATTATCCATTTATCTTGAAATTCCCTTAGGAAACCTTGGTTGATTCACAATAATCATAATACAAACATTGGAAAAGTTAAATTGACCTCAAGATAGTTGAAAGACATGTCACTGTTATCATGTGTCAGTCTAATGACATGACATGTTGATTTGACGATTGCACCATTACATATCTTCAATATCCCTTGAAAAGATTATGAAAATTCATAGAAATTTTGAGAATAACCATGGAAATTTCCACCTCAATTATGAAAAAATATCATAGGCAATGCACTTTGATCATGAGAATGAGTTATTGACAAGTCATAATGATCATGTGAATTTACATGGATATGACCACATTGATATGTGATTGTATGAAGGAATGTTATGATGATCATGTGAAAAAGTTTTATCAGGTCTTCTATGATAGTGAAAAAAACACCAAACATGACCACTCTGATTATGCGAAGACACTGAAGACATTTCAACTAATCAAGAAAACATTGTTGGACGTGTATACCCTGTTAGGATGATTCCCCAACATGTCAGGCTGACAATCGAGACACATCTAGTAAACAATAAAGATAGAACATGAAAATCTCATAGGACATGCAAACCTCATCTGATAGACCCACATAGACTCATAACATGTCTACCCTAACAAGAAAACGTCCACTGTATCCCCCTTTAATTATGAATGTGTTGCTAGGGAGATAGGGTTATGCACTCATGTGACCCTACTGGTGATATGCTCTCAAAAAAACATTTCATGTGCATCATCATATCACTATATATGTCTAATGATAGGGACTGAGTGGACTAAAGGAAATCCCTAGTGCATAATCCCCGACAAAAGAGAATCCATAGTTCCTGATACTATCTCAAATGGTAGATTAGGTGTTTAAGAAACATTCATTCACCTAACATGATATTTACCCCAATATTTAGGGAATCCTCAATGTGTAATATCTGATCAATATAAAACAAGCTTCGTAGGATACCATTCATAGGCCTGAGCACCATAAAATATCCTTGATGAGATGGGTAATCATCCATCTTAAAAGGAAACATTAATTTGTATGCCCTATATAAAAATTCTCTCATGCAATGGTATGATCTCCCAGTGTCTCTTGTTTCTCACACTAGGCATAACACACATGAGCATATTGACTTTTGAGGATTTTAATGACCTCATGATGAGAATTCCAAATTTGATATCTTTATTGGGATGTGATTATGATTACATATCATCCAAACTAAAAGGTCTATACACCCAATGAGATGATCCCGATTAGTCTTATATGCATAAGTCCCTTCTAGGGCCTCTACTGTTGTATCCCTCGTGACACATATTCCTATTATAAGAACTATGTAGATACTAATTCCTATTCCAAATGGGATGCATATGATGCCTCCCCAAGGGCCAAACCTAATATTTGAATCCATAATATATGAAATTAAACAATGTATATCAATATATTCACGTGCCTGTAAACTATTTCATATCAACTATGTTGGTTTTGATTCATATTTTGACAGTATATTTTGTACACCTCATAGAGGTCCAATACTAAATCTAAGACACCAATCAGATTCTTGGATGATAATAAACTCTATATTTCTCGAGTATGGCCATAACCCAAAACATTATAAAATAAATCAAAGAGAAATAGAGAACCAGTGATAAGAATGCAGTTATAGCTATCAATACAAGTTCATAATCAAGACATTGGCACAAAGATTACTTGTCAAGTATCAAAATCTGGGAAGGATTTCATGAACATAACCTAAATATATAAGAGATTCATGGAGTATAAAATAATCCCCCCAAAAGAGTGTGATGTTCCTGACCACTAGTTCTCTCAACCAATGTGGGTTTCAAAGCATTGTTGGTCATCAAACACCAAAGGAACACCTTCCATTTTAATGTAGGTCTGTACCTAGTTATGGATGTGGGAACCATTAGAAGTTTCTATGAAATATTAAAAAAAATGAGAAACCGGATTTGAATGATTGATCGTGTCATTAAATTCCCCTTGATCAATCAAACCCCTATGTAGAAATCCTATATAGGTCTATTTCCCAAAGAAATAAACACTATTATTTTTCATATTTCATCATCTATATAGAATCTAAATAGATTGTGTTCTTTAACTTCATTACATCATATGATTGTTCTACATTTATTTACATAGACTCCTTCAAAAGGATCTATCTGATTTCTCAAGTGAATGCTATTATTAACATAATATTTTACAATATAGTGGTTTTGAGACAAAAAATTGAAATCCATAGATAAATATCTCATAATATATCAAATGTTTTTAATGGTCCTCTCATATTAATAGTCTATCTCAGGATGATATGTAGTTCTTTGGATCAGCTCTATATTCAATAATTGAAGAACACTTCTATGGAACAGTAAAGAAAACATTAGACCTCAATCAAGAACAATTAAGAGTGTTACCTCGTTGAATGTTACCACTTAACTAATGTATATCATGGAAATTTATTCATGTAAGAAGTATTCTCTAATAGTAATGAAATGAGTAAATTTCAAAAGTTGATCGATTATTAGTCATGTTTTGTAATAGAATTTATATGTCTTAGGATCTCCTATGACAATATCCATAGTGATATTTTCCCATTTACATAACGGTTTATAAAATGGTTTCATCATTAATTTAGATTTATAATATTAAACATTTAAATGATGAAATTATAGTAATTAAGACACATAGTCTTTAATATCACTTCTTAATATATCCCATTGAAAATAATCTTTGAGATCCTTATACATCTATGTACATTATAGATGGGTAGAGAATGATGAAATATGTGATTCATCAAATTTTTCCTTCTCCAATTATGGTATTGTTAGGATACATATCTTGTTCCTAAATCATATCATTCCACTCTGACCAAGGATGATCAATAGAACATTCCTTATGTTCCTTTAAATTTAAAAATCTGCCTTTTATGCATATTTAATGATTATATTATTGGATAGTTGATCATTTGTTTTTGAAAGATATGATATCCCCACATCCAATAGGACATTATGGTCCATTCTCTTCAAATTAATAATTATTTGATATCTTTAAGTCCTCGTCATGGATAGGATAACAAGATCCTTTCGACTCTAAGCATTAAAACCCATGTTTTTCCACCCAGGGTGGCAATTTATTTAGTTTTCAAAATCTTTAATCAAATATATCCATCTACTTTTACATATATTCAAATCATTCTATGTTAACATATAAATCATGAATTTATGATCTCTATATATCTATAAATTTTAACATATAGATAGTTCCACAATATTTTTGAAGAAAATAGTACTGTTTATATATCTAAATCACGTGTCGGGTAATTTTCATCATGAAAATTCAATTTATATGAGGAATATGCTACTATAATGTCATTCTACATGACAACACATCTCAATCCATTCTTTAATGTATCATTGTATATCACAATATCTTCTCCACTATAGGTTAGTTTGATCATAGGTTCACTAACCAACCTTCTATCCAACTACTTTAACATTTCTTCACATATATATGTACAAAGGAATTTGGATATATTTCACCACAATTTGTTCACTATATTTTATTTTCATGATTATTTTATAAAAAAAGCGTAATTAGTACCTTTCAATCTAACAAAACTACAGATTCCATTTACTGTGGTGGTTATGGAATGTTATGCAATAACCTTCACATTTAAATTCACTTATAAAACCCTATATTATAATTACATGACCCATGAATCACTCTTACTAAATCTATAAATCAAAAATTCAAATATTTTCATATGGATTTTCCTTTCTCAAGATCATCAACAAAACTACAAATAAATATTTAAGATATTCCGTTATCTTTATATATATGAGAATATCATTTATAAATACTATAAGAAACTGATCACGGTAAACACTGAAGAATTTATTCATTATATACAAAAATATAGAGGGTTTTGGTAAGTCCTAATGGAGTTTCCATACCTCACATAGATGGAACTACTAGAAATTTCCTCCTTTTTGACCCTTAGCAAATGATACCTTTATCGAAGCTTAGTCAATAAAATGAAAAAATATACATAGTTAATCAAGAAGTTTATTAATACATGGTAGAGGATACTTATTGTTGATCATGGGCTTATTGAGTTTTTTATAATAAATAAAAATTACCACTGAACCATATCTATTAAAAATGAATAGTTCAACCCCATAGTGATGCATTATGGTATATGAATTCATTTTATAAATTCTCCTTGGGTTTATTTTTCAATTTTGAAAACTAAATTTGAGTAATTCTATAAGGTGTCACCGATAAAGGCATGCCACCAGGTACGTGTTATATTCATATATCAACGTCATTCTTTAGGGTAATATTAAACAAATCATATAGAAATACATCATCATAATTTGAACAGTAGACACATCATCAATATTGAGTTTATCCCTGACCATTTTTGTTAGATACCTCTCATGAGTAGGTATTAAGACCGATATAATGGATAAAATTTCAATTGGAATTTCATATTCATAGTCATGTTGATAGATGATCATAGGAAGAATTGGAATATCAAATATAAATTCTCTTATACCGAAATTGATTTGGTATCTAAATAGATAGATCCATCCCATAACTAGAATCACGTCAATTTCAATTAGAGGAAGAGAAATCATCATTTTTATAAATCATATTAAAAATAAATCAAATAGGTTTTATAGACTTTAAATGTAATAATCATAACATTTAATGTGCTCATCGATAAGTAAATATCTTACCATTGAGGTGGTGTGCGATAATCTTAAAAAATTATTTAGATATATATTCTTGTGTATAACTGGAATCAAATAATACATTATTTTTAAAAAAAATGATGATAAGTGTACCTTTTACAACTTCTCCCATATATCGAGCTTTAATAGCTCTGATCACATCGGCCTTTTATTTTTTTGAATTATGAGTTTGCTTATGCCCATTTTTATAATTAACACTTGGATTCATGGGGAAGATTGTGAAATTTCCAAAGTCTATGAAATTATAAGATTTGAGTGTGTGAGATGCATTGGTTTAATATTTCATTAAATCATTTATCAACCTCTTTATTAATCATTGAAATTAATTTTATAGATATCCATATTTTCTACTAATAAATAATTTACCAATCCCCTTAAGGTAATTTCCTTTAGGATTCTTCCCAAAAAAAATATACAAGGAATGTTGTTTTTCTATCCTTCCTAGGTTATATTATTTAAATATATTTGAAATTATATTTTTATTTTATTATCCCCAAAAACCATATAATAGTGTGATTCTTATATCTCAATTTATACATTGATATCACAATGAATTATCAACTACATGAAATCAAATCGCCTTGAAATAATTTAATTTTTTGAGTTGGACTTAAACTAATAAAAATTAATAAATTATTATTTTATGTTAAATAATAATATAACATGTATAACATGAAGGTCTGGTGATGGTTTTCATCATACATAGTAATGTATTTGTCATCATTCTTATTCTATTCTAGAACTTCCTTCACAATTTTATTTCAAAGATTCCAAGGAAAATATTTATTGAAAAATAACTTCTTATGTTGTACCAAATTCATGGAGTCAATTTCTTATTCTTGTATCATATTCTGAAAAAGTGTCAACCATTGACCATATTCAAATTCTACATGATAAACATATAAAAATACCTTTTAATATTCCGAGTAATGGATAATTAAATATATATTTTCAATAGAATTGATCCTTTACTCAATAAAAGTGGGATAGGTAACCCACTACATAGTGTTTTATGTTGTTGTATGAAAGAATCAAAGGTGATTTACTCCATCCATTAGTTCTTTGTATGTTTGACATGATTCGTGTTACTATTCACATACAATGACATTTGAGGGAGAAAAAATACAAGAGTTTTTATCTCAACTCCCATTCCATTTGGTATCACATGAGGATGTTCATTTTATTTTATAACATATTAATTATTCAAATGATTATTCTCGGTTTTATCCATTGACTAAAACCTAAATGGTTTGTGTGAGTAACAATAAAAATCAATCAGATTAGGCAACCATATCATAATGGATATCATTCCAATGTTATCCTAAATTTTGATGCATTATTTCTTCCCATGAAATTCAATATTCTTAACATATTACATTCTACACGGGCTGTTATAGGTCACACTCTCTTAATATTCATAACCTAGCCCTAAAAAATAACTAAAACCTACATTGAATCTAACTGAGGTGAATCAATAATCCCATATACAAATATTATATAATTTTAGTCGAATATACAATACATCTCAAAATTATAAATTCCTAAAAACTATAAATCATTAGTGTTTTTTGAGGTTGTATACATAATCAACATGTTTAGGAACATTATTCAACTTTCTCACATAATAATTATTCAAATATATAATAATTTTATACTTATTGTACTTAATATACTTTATTATAACCTAGGAAAATAGAAAAATAAGAAAGGGTTATATGAGATTCTCAGTACGAGTATACATGGACGATATCAATATATAGTCATAAAATATTTTAACATGAGATTTAGGGTATGTAATCATTATCATTATTTAAAAACATACCCAACAAGTAATAAACCATAAATAATGAGTCATGGTATATTGTTTTTTTATAACAAAATACATGAATTGTTATAGTATATGACAAAAAATAATCAACCATGATTTATGAGATCACATAAGAAGCATCCAAAATATGTTTTTGGCATATAAATTTTCATATAAAATATTCTATTTAGTCGAATATGAATTCTAAGACAATCACCATATAGTAGATAGAATCTCGAACTGGATTGGTCTCACTCTCTAAGTAGTATCCCTCACCATCTAATTGGCTTGGGAGGTGGTGGAAGGTTACTTGGATTTAAGCGACATCCCCAAGATTCCAAAGGCAAGAAATAAATGTTATAGGGATTCAATTCAAGGGGGGTTATTTTCCATTTAAGAATATAATAACTAATCCAAAAAAAACATAACCAACAACAACCATATGATGCATTATAACCATGAAATAAAACTCAACATTTAATTTTTCAAAGTCAAACTAAAACAAAGAACCAGAATAGAATTCTAGAATATCAATGTAAATAGTGGAAGACAAAACTCAAAGTCTCTAAAGACTACTCCAATATACAAACATTCTCTATGCTCTAACTCCAAATCAACCTAAGTATCATAGAGTATTACTAAAGATGTGTGATACCTTACCTTTTCAAATGACTCGATTAAAAACATCTAAAAAATAACCAATGTTTCAAAGTAGGGGTGAGTAATAAAATGATAGTATATTTTCCCCAATGAAATCCTTACTCATGCCACTATGATATAACATTTTATAGAATTTATATAAAATAGTTTATATAATAAAATTTCTAAAGTAGTTTATATAATAATATAAAAAAGTTCAAATGTGAAGTGGTTTTCTCAATGACACCAATTTCCAAGGAAATAAACTATACAATGTTCTGAAACCATATCATTAAATAAAATTCGGGATACCCCATTCAATTCCCATATCCACACATCTACACAATCAAGATTCATTTTGAAAGTACCACACTCATGGGTGATTTCTTGTTGATATACCAAGTCGTCCCCGGGTAATTAATACCTTGTGATATTACACATTTGGAACCAAGCGCAATGTCATATTTCAAACAAGCTTCATAATGAAACATGAACACAAAAACCATGTATTCCGAAAAACCACGCTAAAATAATCAGGTTAAAACAATTTCAATAAACAAGCCTTTTATTGAAATAATTTTTTCAGAAACTAAATCAAGAAAATATTTTAAAATCATCATTTTTAAATAATTTTTCGAAGATCAGTTAACACTAATTCCATGAATATATAATAATCCACAAACCGACACTAAGGAAGGTTTTTACAATGATTGGAAGAAAAATTTCACAATCAATGTAAATCAATCTAATAAATTTAATACTAATACTAAATATTATAAATAATAGAGCCGAGAGTGAAGCGACTTTCCTCGAGTTTTATGATGAAATAGAAGAACTACAATGAAATTCCCATGAAACCGAGTTCACAATACCCAACCCCACATTATATATCATCCCATGTCAAAAAAATACAAAACATGAACATATTTGGAATCCAAAACAAAAGATATACCCACATCAGTTATAGATCTAATAAATTGAGGGAAAGTGAGAGGTATATCTATGAAATAACATTAAGAACTACCATGAATGAAGGCATAACACAAGAATCGAGCTTCAATGCACCATGAAACAGCTCTATATCTCTTAAAATATTATGGGGAGAGGTTGTTCAAATTTTGAAAGGAGGAAATTATTAGTTAGGAATTTTTTTGAAAAAAAATCCTTCAGAAGTGCATGGTTTAGTCTCATGGATAGGAAAACGATGTCCTAATTGTGCTCCTACCTCAACCTTAAGAGAGAATTTGGATGATTGGATTACATGGTTACCAAACCATGCACTAACCATTCCAATTATAATTTTAAAACTTATTCTCAACATACTATTGTTTATCCTAGGCTTCTGTAAGGTTTAGAAAAACCATGTGCAGCCCGTGCGCCTTCCCTTTAGCCCATGTTTCAATTTTCATGGATTCTCGTAGGTGTTGAATGGTTTTTCAAAAATGTGCACAAAATGTGATCTAATATAAAAGCCCCAAAACCAATCCAAAAGTTATTAAAACTGTCCCAGACTTCACCCATATACTTTCCATACTTAAAATCTAAAAGGAAGGGTTACTTACTTGAAACCAGAGGGGTGATACATTCTTCCCACTATTTTCATTTCCATCCCTAAAAGGTATAAAACCATCACTTCCCTAAAAGAGTTTGGAGATTTCTCTTTAATTAATTTCTTGTATTCCCAAGTATCTTCTTGAATCTAACCATGTTTCCACAAAACATTCACTATATTGATACTCATTCCTTTCAAGACATTATCTTTCTTATCCACAGTTTGTTTCAGGATATGTATCAAAAAATATTCTTGATCTTGGTCAATGTGATCACATCAAACCACATGGCTAGGATCAAGTTGATAGTTCTTTCAACTCAGATACATGGAAAATTTAAGCACCTTACAAAATTTGGTGGTAATGAAAAATGGTATTCCACGTCACCAACTTATTGTAGTACCTCAAAAGGGCCAATGTATCTCAGAGATTACTTCCCACAAATCCCAAAATGATGATGTATATTCCTTAAAGAGATCCTCAAAAACCAATGGTCACTCCCTAGAAAATACAACAACCATCGATGAAGATCTACATTATATTTATCATGACCATGTGTCGTCTCCATCAATTTTCTGATATACGAAATTTTACCAATTGCTCCTTGTACATGGTATGGCCCATGTATCTATGTCTCACTCCTTTATACCGACAAAAGAATAAAATGATAAGGATTCTCACATAATTCCCCAAATGTATCTATTTGTATCAAGGCTTGATTACTATTATTATATGAGAACTCCACAAATGGAATGTTCTCTTCCCATATGACACCAAAATCCATCACACAACCTCAATATATTTATTCTAAAGTCTATATGTTCTATTCAAATTTATTATTGTTTATAGGATGATACTAATTTCTCATATTCAACTGTGTCCCAATGGATTACTATAAATATTTCTAAAAACATGATGTAAACCTTCGATCTATGTATGACATGATCGAATCTATTATTCCATGCATCTTTTACAATTTACAAACATTGATTTTTTATTGGTCCACCAATTCGTATAATTCAAAAATTGTAATGAAATGAGATGACTTTGTGATCTGATCCACTATCACACATTTGGAATCATGTTTTCAAACCATCAATGGAGACTTATTACAAAATCATTAGCTATCTACTCCCGCATCCAAATAGGGATTGGTAAAGACAGAAATATTCCTTATGGTTAGTGATGGTTTTCATTATCTTACTAAAAAGTTAAGCATCTTGAAAAAACACTTCCACCTTTTTTCATACAAACCCACCAAAGATATTCTTTCATAACATTTTTTAAATCTTCTATATTCATGGATGAATGAAAATACGTAAATGGTAGTAAGCATGAAAATGTTTTTCTTGAGAAGGCATAGGTATGACCATCTAATTTATGAATCACAAAACAAAACTCTCATCTAGAGTCTATCCCTCAATTGTCTCCCCACAAATTAGTTTTGAACTCGTCACATGAAATTCTGAAGAAGACATATGTGCCTCTTTCACCATCATTACAAGATCACATACCAATGAAACTCAAAATAAGACCACAAAATCACCTTAGTATTCACATTCTAAGTTCTTGTTGACTTGGACCAACAACAAATTATTCTCATCTGATGCTTCTTTTTCCAAATAAGCATTTGGCTATTTTTATAATGCATCAGCAACCAAATTTACTTTTCCCAATGTATACATTAATTAAATGTTGAACATATTGAAATGCAACCTCAATAATATTTATCTTAGTTTCAAATCTATTTGTGAAAAGATATGATTTCGATTTTTTTATTGGTGAACATTGTGAATATCTCACTGAAGAGGTAAGGGAACCATGTTTTCAAATTATTCACCACAACCGCTATATGAAAAAAAAATTTGGGTAGTTATTTAGATGAAATTTCAACAGACCTGATCCATAGCAACCACATAGTTTTCATTAATTAGAAAACATCTCAAACCCAATCTCGGAGCATCAAAATACACCATGTACCCTTATACCAATTCCAGAAATATAAATACTAGCGGATGTAAGGTGAAATTTCATCTCTTAGAAAGACTTATGGAATTCATCTTCCCATGGGGAGGAAACATTCTTCTTAATCAAAACTATCGTAGGTGATTCCATTCATGAAAAATCACCAACAAAGCATCGATAATAACCATCCAATCCAAGAAAAATGTGTATATAAAAGACAATATATGATTGTTTCCAAGAGACCAGAACCTCAATAATTTAAAAATATATATAAAACCCTTATTTAAAAATTACATGACCATGAAAAAATACTTATTTTATCCCGCACTATTTCCAATTGTTTCTAATTCTCATCCCTCGCCCATGAATTCACCAATTTTTCATCCAGAAACACCACCAAGAAAGAATGAATATATCTCAACAATATTTGATTAATCAATTCCATAAAGCCTAATGGTACTTTCATAAAAGTTAATGACATTACCACATATTTATAATTCCCATATATTCTTTTGAAATCTATTTTCAGAATATCCTCTTTCTGAACACTCAATTGGTGATATCCTAATCGCAAGTCAATCTTAGAGAACCATTGAGATCCCCTCAATTGATCGAATTGTTCATAAACTCATGGAAGTGGATATTGATTCTTTATCATAACACGGTTAATCTTATGATAATCCACACATAGACATAGAGTTACACCTTCCTTTTTCATGAACAATATCAGACATACCTGTAGGGATGTGCTAGGTTGAATGAACCCCAAGTTTCCTAGATCTTGCAATTGTACATTCAATTCCATTAACACTATTGGTGACATCTGGTAAGATGGAAGAGAAATAGGATTATATCTAATAATGAGATCAATAATAAACTCAACTTCTCATATTGATGGTAACCCCATGAAATTATTGGGAAACACATTAATGAACTAATCAACCACTATTGAAAACGGTCAATGTTGATCTCATCCATCGATGAAAAATAAAAACATTCCATATTTTATGAGATCATTCCAACTTCTAGCACAAACAAGCTCATTGTACAAGCCTTTAAATTGTTTTTCCCATGAAAGAGGCACTCAACACCATATCCCATTGTGAAAATGACCATTCTGGTATAATGGTCAATGAAATCCTTGAAAATCGTCAACAGATACATACCAAGGATGATATAAAATAAATCATTCTCAATAAAAGAGAAATTCCACTGTAACATGGCTCCTTCAATGGTAGCAGATCATGCTCCAGAAATAAAGGCTTTACACTCTATTTGACCAATATAAGTTTGAATTTTTATCAAAGAAGTATTCATCTCATGTTTTATGCATAGAAAATAAATTGCACAAAAATAAATTAAGGTTTTTGATAAACTCGTATCAAACAACACTTTCATAAGTATTAAACTCAAAAGAATTGTACCTCCCACTTGAGATGGTCCTATTTGATCATAAAAAATAACCTATTTTCCCCATGCATTTTTTGTCACAACACTTTTATCCATATTTCCCTATTGAGATAGCACTACCCGATGAGTCATGGTATTTCTAGAATCACCATGGATTTCTCTGTTTTTCAAGTGAGACTGATTCTATTTTCCTTGCCCTGTTGAACCATATGATACATGTGACCCATAAGAAGTGTCCCAAACACCTGGCCATGGAGCAATGCTATAATAGAATAAATGATACCCCATATTGATTCAATTTGGTAGTGACCTCAGTGATTCCATACACTTTTTCTTCATGTGTTCAGGTGAACCACATTATAAACATCCAACTTTAGTCATCCGTCTCAAAGGAAGATTAACTGATCATAGTACCTGAATTTTATTTATTATACCACCTTTTAAATTGGTTTCCTTCTTTTCTTTACTCCCATAACTATAGTCCACACCATTTCACATGGGTATTAATATAATTCCTCCACCCATAGCTCTCGAGATATCACTTTCACATACCATTCCTCTACTGACTATCTCTATATAATTTGTAACATAGATCATAATAATATTCAAGAAAATTTATTGTCTTATTCGTGATTCAAAAATGTGTTCCTTCAAGGATTTACTAGAATTAATCTCAGGCATAAAGTGCTCAAAATTCATGAATTTATCCATATAGTTCATCATAGAATTATTTTCCTCATTCGAGATGATGGGGTCTGTCATTCATTGAATGATGAACATGTGAGTATAAAAACTATTTATTGAAAAATTATTCAAAATCCTCACATGAAATCCCTTGATATTTTTTTATCCTGAACTACTAAATCCTACCACCGATGTGTAAGATCTCCAAACATATAAGTTTCTAACTTAACTTAAATATATGCTAGTGTGCTGATGAAATTGAAGATATGAGCCATCCTTTTCATTAACAACTCTGTCTTTTCTGGTTCAGAATCACTCTAAAAGATGGGTGGATTGTAGTTTACGAATTGTACTAAATGATACACTAGTATTTGTTCATCCCTCATGTTCCCACTATCAACACATTGAAATTCTTGGAAAATACTCAATATCAGTTGTTGGTTCACATATAGAAAGGGTGAAACCATATTATCTACTTCTTCTTCCCATTGTTTTCTAGTATTCCAACCCGGTTATATTTTTTGGAAACATTGAAACTTCATATGTCTCACTCTCTATTTACGTAAGAATTAACAATTTGATATTCTATCACATCCTTCTACCACAACAATTCTTTACAAAATTAATAATTTTTTAAAAAATCTCTACATTCATTTAAAAATCATACCATTTTCAACGTATCCCAACCATACATTTTTCAAAATATCACTTTTGAGAACAATTTGAATATTTCTTTCAAAAATAAATACATTTGTACCAAATCATATATCATTACTCAAAAAAAAATATTCAATCATATTGGTACGTCATTCCTATAATTCATGTAATGCTCTTATCATTGTCTAAAATCATGAATGAGATTACAAATCATGTAAGTGTCTTTAACACACTTTTGTACCCAACTCCCCGGTAACTCAATGTTTGGAATTCAAATTTTAGCACAATCTTTTCATTATCTAAATTTCCAGTACTGACTATCCTAATACTTTATAAGATCCCAAGTCATGTAACAGACTATAATAATTTCATCTCAAAGACTAAAAATCTATATCACATCAATTAAAAATTTTTCCAAAAAGATATTCTGAAGGACCAAGATGAAACCACTTGTTTCAAAAATATTTTGGATCGAACAAAACTGGTACTACTTGTTACATCCTTCCCTTTCTCATTCGCTTGAGGAGGTAGTGGAAAGTTACTTAGCCTTATGATACATCTCCAAGATTCAACTGCACGGAAATAAATGCTAAACAGCTTTAATGCATGTGGGGGACGATTTACCCATTATGAATAAAAAAATTAACCAAAAATACAAAACCATACAACCACCATATGATGCATGATAATAATAAAGTACAACTCAACATTTCATTTATTGAAATAAAACTAAAACCAAGTACAACAGTGGAAGACTTCAATATCAAATTAAATAGTGGAAGAATAATCTAAAAGTCTCTAAAAATACCTCCAATATCCAAACATTATATGTTCTAGAACTCCACAATAACCCAAATATCACAATTTACTCTTACATATGTATGATACTTTATATTTTCCCATGTCTTCATAATCAAAATCAACAAAATCACGTTATTTCCAAAGAAGGGATGAGTAATGAAACTCAATATATGTTCCCCCAATGACCTCCCTCATGATACTAGGATAAAACATGACCGAAAATTTATATAAAATAGTTTAGTTAAAACCATTTATAAAATAGTTTACATAAAAATATAAAAAAGAAATAATGTAAAAAAATTCTATAAAAACAACTTCCAAGGAATGTAACCAAACAATATTCCAAAATAATTTCGACTATTGTACATTAGAATACCACATAGCAACCCACACCTCCCCACATCTAAAAATTAATTCTTTGTTATGAATGTTCCATACTTATGAGAGGTTTCTTTTGGATCAACCATGTGGTCTGAAGGTAATTAAAGTCCATGTTCCATTACACCTCTGGCACTCATCATATGATCATATTTCAACCAAGTATCATAATGCACCTTGAACACACCACCAACTATTCCCAACAACCATGCGGATATAATCATTCAAAAAACATTTCCATAAATTTTCCTTTTTATTTAAATTTGTTTCCATAAAACTAATTAAGAATCTATTGTTAAATACTCAATTAAAAATAATTTATAGAATAACTTTGTATAGAAATTCCCCGATTTCAAAAAAATCCAAAAATCGTCACTAATGATAGTATCTGCCATGCATTGAAAACAAATTTTAGAATCAATTTCAGTAAATTTAATCAATTTGAATCTAATACATCATCTTATAATTAGAGGATTCGAGATTGAACCTGCCTACCAAAGGTTTTTTGAAAAAATAAAGAATGAAAATTAAAATACAATGAAACTAGTCTAAAACTCAATGAATCTACCATATTTATCATCCCCTATCAAAAAAAAGGCAAAATATAGAAATATTTTACATCTAAAACCCTATATATTCCCAAATTGGGGGAATATATAAGTAACTGAGTGAAAGTGGGAATTATATATAAGGAAACACATCAAGAACTACCAATATTGAATGATTACCACAAGAATCGATCATTAACACACCATGGAATGGCTCTATATCACGTCCAATTCAATGTGGATAGGTTTTCCAACCCTTAAAAGTGAAAAATATTTATTTAGGAATGTTTTGGGGGGAAATAAACCCCTTAGATGGGAAACACGTTATACCAACAATATAAGGATCTAACATTTATCCCGTTCATGGTTTAGTCAAACTCTTTGGAAAACTATGCACAAACAATTATCCTACCTCTTCCATAAGGGAGACCACACACGGTTGGCTCAAACAGTAACCCAACCACATGAAAATCAGGTCAAATGTCACTATCAAAACTATTATCAACTCCATATGGTTTATCCTAGGATTTCTCATGACTTTAACAAACCTTGTGCTACCCATGCAATTTCTATTTAATCATGTTTTCACATTTCACAGTTTACTTTAGGTCTTTAATTTTTTTCTCAAATAATACACCAACTATGGACCTATATAAATGTCCCAAAATAATCCAAAAGTTCTTCAAAATATCCCAAAAATCACTCATATACTTCACATACTAATAAATCATAATAGGATGGTTACATACTTTAAACTATGGGTTCTACACCATTATCCCTTTTAATCCTTAGTGAATAGAGTCTTATAGTGAATTGTATTCACTACCCACTCTCTTAGATATTATCTTATGATATATAATGATTTAAAAAAATATCTTAAAGTGAAATATATGTCATGGCCTACCAATCACAATTTGAAAATCATGAAAATGTGTGCTTCATGATCACAAAAACATTCATCGTGTCATCATATCTTAATTAACCGAAGGAAAAGAAATTAATTTCAAGAATATATAATTAAAATATAACCACCATAAGACATATAGGTAAATAAAGTTCATACCATCATATTAAAAAAAACTTTATTAAATAATAATACTTTTCAATAGATGTTAAAATAGGAAAAAAACACATTTATAAGGTTATTAAAAAATTTCATTGAAAAAGAAGAAGAAATATCATTTTCTTGTTATAGTATTTTTGAAAAACATGAAAATTACGCGGGTAATAGAAATATTATTTTCTTATAAAAACCCTTCTAAAAATATAATGGTTGTTTAATTATCCTAAAAAACATTACTAATGGAAAAATCTATTCATACCATAAATATTTAAAACAACATTCTATTAAAATATTTTCATTGAAAGATAAAGTTTCCCTGTTTAGAAAATGGCTAAAATATTCCAATAAATAATTAAAATGAATATATAATATGGTATAGAAATAATTTTTAAATCATTTAACATTAGATAATAACTTATATAAAATAATTTTATGAAACATAAATAAGGGAGGAAAACATTTATGACCATGAAAGTGAAATATGGTTGACTATCTAACAAAAAAATCGTCCAACCTTTTTGAGTAATGAATCTGGGGAAATGGAATGAATAATTTTAAAAACTATAAATTATAATTTTAGAATAAACTTTTTTGTTTTAATAGACAAGGACATATATTACCTTATTTAGATTAAAATATAAACAATCCTGATAAAAATATATATTATAATATAAACCATTAACATATGTCATAAATTGCTTAGTACGGTCATTAAACTCTAATATAATAAATATATATTCATTAAATATATATATATATAAACCATATTCAAACATATCATACTAAATATAATTCATTTATAATTTCTCTATACCATTTTATTAATAATTTATCTCTAAATATTTAGGTCACAACTATTTTGTTTTGAAGACATGTTTTGGTTCAGATATTATGGTCCTTGAAACTTGGAAATGATTTAAAAATATATAAAATATTAATCATTCCATAAATATAATATTAATTTATTATATAATGTATTATAACTATCCATATAAGGTAGTGATAAAAAAGTAAAAAACGTTTCTCCATAGAGTTGGTAATCCTCATTTATTGACAAGTGATGTTTTAATTCCTCATTATATGGGGAAAAGAATGTAACTAATAAATTCTATTTAAATAGATATAATCTTGATATAAACATTATATATATCCATTAAACAAATTATTATAACAATCCAGGAGTGGTGGTGATGAATAATTCAATGCAACGCTTCATCGAGGTGGTTGTCCACAGGTATACACGGGCGACATTTTTATTTTCTATTAGATGGAATGAATGTAGATATTTATTATCCAATGAATATAAAAACATTTATTTATATTTTTAATAGTTATTTAATTATATTATGTGGAATATAATAGAATCATAGTATGTTATATGGGAAATAAAAATGAAAGAAATCAATAAAAATGATTTCCTATTATTTGGGTGTCCTCTTTTGGCTTACAAATTAGCCAAATGAGGTTTCTCTCTTGGTGAGACCCAAACCTGTAGAATATGACGATGAGTGTTTGGAATTTGTTTGGGTATATATTGGTCAATATAATGTTCTCAATGTGTGTGAGTAATTTAATAGAGGATGTTCCCTTTTTTGTGAGGGGAGTAGAACCCCTATAAATATTACAAACATTTAAATTTTAAAAAATTCATTATCAAGGAAAGTTCCAATAATTTAGAAGATATAAAATGGTGTGGTATAAATTCAGTATGAAAACTAAATAATTTTTTTCTATTTCAATATTTATCACATAGTATAACCGTGTTTAACCCATTTTAACTCTTACAATGATGAATTAAATTATACTACAGTATATTATATTTGTGACCGTAAATGAAATTGAAAATATGTACATATATATATATATGTATATTTATATGATTTTTCCAAATATTTAATTTATTTTATTATATTTAATTTCTAAATGTGTAAAAAAATTATTTCCAATATTAGTGTGTAGAATTCAATGAAAACCAGTTTTTAGACAACTGATGCATGAACATAAATTTACCCCAAAATAATGTGTAGTATTTATTTCCATGTAATTTATCAGTTTATAAACAAAAAATAGTTATTATATGAAATTAAATGATTTCAAAAACAGGATAGATAATTTTGAATACTTAATTAATGAAAAAGGGAAAAAATATCTTCTTAGAATAAAATATGACTTATGTTCCGAAATGTAAAGAAGTTATTTATAACATCAAAATAATATTTTAGAAAAATATAAAATAATTTTTTAAAAAATAATTTTTCAATAAATAATTTTTAAATATTTTTAATTCAATATTATATCATAACATTCTTATAAAAGCTATAATCATTTTAATAACATTATTTATCACCATTCACAAAAAAAATAATGAATTTAAAAAATAATAATTAACATTAACATTTTGATTACTTTGACATGATCAGTTAAAATATAATGTTAATTTTATCAAAATTTAACTCTAAGATTTTTAATTTTTATATTTTAATAGAACTTATAAAACATATAATAAAAATAATTTTTTTAGACCACTTATTTTTTATCCATGAATAATTAATTTACTACTTCTTATTAATATATAATTGATTTCACTAATTATGGTTCATTAATTTGTCTTATAATATATTTCTATTGAAATAAAATATAAAATTATTCACATAGTTTGGTGTTGTGTGCATCATAATCTATTGAACAAATCATATATATTTAAGTGAAATATATTTTAAAGTCACAGAGTGTTATACTATAAGTGATTATTCAAGTGTTCTTTCCCATGAAATCCAATGGAACTAGTAAATTTTGTGTCAACCTTTCTAAGATTATTAGTTAAATTTTATATCAATTCTCTGGATTATAATAGTTAATTTTCATTTATACTTCACCTGATGATGCATTTAATATGTTTTTGTCACTATCAAGTTAACAAAGATTTAAGGAGAATAGAAAATGATGATCCTCAATTTCATAGTAGGGATTACTGAAACATAACATCATATATCCTTCCAAAGACACATTAAATATTTATTTCAATGTCAATATTTTGGAATATATCTATTTTATTATATTTTTTCTTCTTGATTTTGGCAATAACCATTGCAATAATCTCATTTAAAAGTCATTAAAATCATTTACCACTTTAGGTTGTAGGCTGTATAACAATTCCATAACTATGCATTCAAAATTGAATTTAATGGAAAAATATTTTCATTTATCTCTTATTATTCCTATGGTATTCTTTTTCAATCATACCAAGGAGAATTACATGATATTAATGTTTGGTTATTCACCGAAAATCCCATGAAATCTAGAATTTTTTTATCATAATATACATTAATTTAAATATTTATTTACAAATAATGCTTTTAATTAATATTAATCTAATTATTAAATTAGGTTTGACACTAATCACATAATTTCTGGTAAGGGTCCCTTACAATGGTTATATATTTATAGAGAATACAGAGAGTTTCACTGGAGTGTGAAATGAAAATATCTAGAACATCTGCTAATAAATTTAATTTAATAATGTTTTTATGAAAATTTATAACAATATTTGGAAGAAGAGAGAATTTTCACATAATTATTATGGTTCAACCAATTTTATTAGTTATTAATGTTTACACTATCTCCCAGAAAATTTGAATTTTTTTAGTAAAACCATAATGGGATGATATAAAATGTATCTTAATCCCAAGGCTGTAATATAGTATAATGGGGACCAAGTTTGTATCTAATGGGGCTGTAAATATAATTTTTCCCAATTTGTAAAAATGAAGGTATTTTGTTAATTCAAATTTAGAGGAACTATAAAGAAGTTAAATTACTGGGACCTCTCAGAGTGATTTTGAGGGAATGGTTATATAGTTGTATTACCAATTATAGTGATATACTAGTATTAATATTAATCAATATTATTCTTAATGATTGATAAATTAATGAATCCACTATCAATTCATCATTCCTATAGGTTTGAAGGAAATTGTGTGTCTTGACCATAGTGGTAAATATAGAAAATCCACATATCCTATATGTGTGGAAAATTTTAAATTTTTATATAACAATAAAAAATCTAAATCAACTTATCAAATTCCCAATCATGTTTTTGTACTCTTAATAAACACATAATAATTTCCTTTTCTTCTTCACGTCTTTCCACAATCAATAGATATGGATCAACAAGCCACACATATTCAAAAATCTTTGAGCTAAAATAAATGGAGGTAGAGATATTATTATCAACCAAGGTGGTAAGAATTAATTTTAGTAATATCTAGAATAAAATAACATTCAAAATACAATCCTTATAATAAAAATTGATATCAATTAATAAAAATTTGTATTATTAATTAGTCCATAGAAATAAACCACCTGTAAAAAAATTTCATTTGATTCACAGAAACAAGTGTTTACCACATTATTCGAGAGGTAATAAATAGTGAAAAATGATGTAAAACAAAAATTAAGCAGTTAAATGAAAAATGATAACTCAAAATTCTGATCTCCCATTCCTCTAAGCCACTAGATCTTTTAATAGTTTCTTACTTAAATGTTTTCTTCCCAAACGAACATTGTAATATTATATCCCTATTGAATTTTTGTATACTCCCTTAGTTTCAAGTCTTTCTATAAATTCAAATGTTTCTATTCCTCTATCCCTTTGTTATTCAACTGCTGGAATCAAGTGCTTCTTTATTTCCAAAATACACAGTTATTCTCCCTTATGTTAATCTACACATAAAAAAATGTTATTAAAATTATTTAAATGATTCATGAACTATTAATTATTTTCCTGATGAAATTAAACATTAAACCATTTATATAATGAATTTTTATTAAACAAATCATACATCTTCATGATTTCCAGGTCTTTATCTCACTTCATCTTCCATGGAATCAGTAAAAATTCCATAATGTTGTCTTTTCTACATTTTTCATTCATGTATTTTTACATATAATCCAATATAACATGAATCATATTCTATGTAATAGAATCCCAAATATTGTATGATTCACTAAAACTCCCCTAAGTCACTTCATGGTGTGGTTGAACTTCCAAACTTCATGAACTGTAGTTATTAAAACTTAAAATTGGATTGGCCTTCAGACATGATATTCTGTTCAAATTTTACTTTAACATATTAAAAAAATTGTGCTAGTTGGTAAAAACTTTCTCAATGTTATTGGGTGATTATTCATTTACTTGTACAGATTATATTAATTAACATTAGGCATTGGGAAGTGAAATTTACACATATTTATTATTTTCCATTTATCTAATCTACTAACTCCAAATTACCCTTATATATTTTAGGCTTCTCCTAGATAAATTTTACATAAGGGTTTTTAGAGACATACACATTTAATGAGTGTTATAAATCATTTCATCATTGCTTCTAAATGGTTCATACAAATTGAGTATAATGAATAATTTATATTCCTTTGTATTTAAGAGTCACTTTCATATATGTGATAAGGAAAATTTCCTATTCTCTAATACAACCATATTTCAGATTCTTAGTTAATAGCGTTAGATAATTTAATTTTCATCAAAAAACTAAATCAAAGGATTTTTAATATCAACCTTATAATTTAATATTTTATCTAATATAATTGTTTTTTAAAAATAGAATTTTATTATTCATGATTTCTAAATGTGAAAAAGCAATAGAGAACTTAAGGAAACTAGATTATTGTTTCAATATCATCTATTGGAAATACGCACCTGTATTATCTAAAAATATTATATATATATATATATTATATTATGAAAGTATATTATTATATTTTATTTTAAATTATAGTGATTTACATTCCATTATTATATTATATCTTTTTTTCTTGTTATTCTAATGATTACTAAATATGTAAGGGGTTTTCATTTGACCTATCATCTTAAATGAAACTATATCCTCCATCTAATCCTATATCTAAAACCAATTATGGATTTTGTAGTAAATTTATCAGATTCATTTTCATATTGAAATTTTATACAAATTTTAATATCACTTTATTTTAATCACATGATTATGTTATACCTTAAAATTTTTATAAAGTGTTTTTCTCTTAATTATCAATTTATTGGGTTCAAATTACTTATTATTTTACAATCTCATTTTATTTTTTATAAAATATAATTTGTTTATAAATTTCTTTATTTATTACATCTATATCATTTAAATACTCTTTAATATTAAAAATTATGTTTGATGAATTTTTTTTATATTTATATATGTTAAGCCCTTTGTCTTTCTCTATTATAATTCAAAATATTTATGTGATGTTAATTTGAATTCCTATATATAATAATTTCAAATTTTAAAGTGATTTAGATAATTTTAATTTATTAAATATATGTTTTTGTTATTTTTTGATTTTTAATGAAATTCCCCAAAGGGAATCTTTTCAATTCCACTATTTATTACTTCCCTTTTAAACATTCAAGTTATATTATCTTATTCATGGATTATATTTTATATATGAATAAAATTGAATATGTATCTATCATAAAATTATCTTAATACCAATATTTTTATCATCATGTATAATTACATATCATTTGATTGATTAATTTTAGATTGATGAAATAATATGATGTTTTAGGATGATCTGTAATATGTTTAAATTTATTCAGGATTTTTCCTCATTATATTTGACACCCCCTACAAAAAAACATCATTTTTTTAATATGACTATACATGTTTCCTTATGAATATTTATTAATAATTTAAAGGCTTTTAACAAGTGGTTATGGTGGAACAAAACTCATGAGTATGTTATAACCTCAATGTCATTATAACTAATTACAGATTAATCACAAAATATATATAATAAAAAAAATACAAATGGTGTGTAGTGTATATTATTATAGACATACACATACTGTAATTAAGATAATACATCATTCTCTGGAAAAGGTAACCCATATAGATAATAGTGTCATAAAACCCAAAATAGGCCACATAGTGGGTTAATTATATACAATGAAGAAATAAAACATAAAAAAATGAAAAGGATACCCATTCATTTCCCATTCCATCACATAATTGTTTTTCTATATCCCCATTTGATACATTATCCTACCCACCTATAATCTGTACTATTCATGGTCCTATACACCAATCATAAGGCTTATTTATACACTAAGTAACGCATGTTGGGTGCTATCATAAAACATCATAGGCCACCACCAATTGTTGTCAAAATTAAATCCACACACACACAAACACACACACATATATATTCAGCTATTGAATAATGTATACACCTTAAGTAGTTCCATGAGAACTCTCATTAAACTATTGGATAACCTAAAATCTACCTTAATGGTAAAATCATGTCCTCATCATCTAGAACTATAATAGGATGTGTATTCCATTGGTTTGATAAAAATTAAAGAGTTATTATTTTATCAAAAAATTAATAAAACTTAACTGAACAATTTATCACCATATATGTATCTAATGGGTGAATGATGTATCACCATAAGAAAAAAATTGGGTGAATGGTGTATCACCATATACCTAACTGTGGTAAAATGTTGTATCATTGTATATATAATCCTAAGTAAACAATGTATCTACCTAGCCATGTTTTAATGATTATCTACATTTAAACAACCATTAGTGATTGATATATCCTAACATAACCATCCACGAGTGAGTGATGTATCACCATATATATCAACAAAAGTGAATGAGTAATCAAAATATATCAAAAAATGGGTGAATGGGGTATCATGATATCATTAAGAAAATGTTAATGATATATGTCCATTTAAACAATATTAGAGGACAATGTATCACTATATAATTAAATGGAGGTGGATGACGTATTACTAAATACATAACCATATGTGAATAATGTATCCCTAAACATCAAGAAGAATTGAATAACAGATCTCAAAGTTAATAAACATGGACGAATGGTATATCACTCATAAAAAGTACAGTGAAAATGTATTATAAATAATAACACAAAAATCAGTGTATCTTGCATTAACCAATACAGTTTGGAAATATTCTCTAAATAATGATGCAATTTATACTTTAGAACATCTAATGATAATCTATATATAATTTCTAGACACTATTTATCCCTTTGGTTTATTTGTGTATTAAGAAAATAAGAACATCAAGAATATCACTATCAAAATATTGAATACTCTTTTCTCAAATCATATACTACAACTATAATTGATCATATATCATGTAGAACAAATCTGATTGTAATAAAATTTTATTCCTTGGATAAAATTGTTTACATAATTAAATTAATATTTATTAATGATAAACCAATATATATTTTCCATTTCCAACTCATCTTATCCCTCTTATACACACCACTCATGTTATATTAGCCCCTATTACATTACCCTTGACTACCTAATGTTTAAGATCATGGAATAAATATGTCATTTATTAATCACATGGTACTATACCCATAATATCTCGTCATAAATATGCATCTAATTCAATTGTTTTTATATACCAGTAGATCGCTCTCATTTAACTAGTGACCCATCACAATGTAGCTTAACCAAAAATCTCATCACGAACACATACCCAATTATATTACTCAGCGAAAACCAAAGAATGTGCAGTTATCATACTATTATACAATTGGTAAAATTTTCTTGAAAACAAATCTAATAAAACAATGTAGTTTCTAAATAAATAACATTTAAAACCACAGGTCTCCACTATTGAATAAAATATAATCCCATAAGGTTTCAATAATGACCCATCACTAGAATCCCTCCTAGCAGTCGCTCAAGGGAAATTCCATACCTTGTCACCTCAGAAAACCTTAGGTCACTTGATCCCCCAACAAATTTTATACACCCATTATGTATCTAATTTCACCCTAATATATATTTTCCCACAGTAAATTTCACACTTGAAAACTATGTAGTCTTCGAATAATACGTAGAGTACCTTTAACGAGCTAAAAGAACCTCACTTATCTTTAGAAACATGTGAAAACTCATATTTATTTAATTTATAGTTATTTTTCTCTTGATTACCACCACTATCACGTCACACAATACATTAAATTTCATATAATAGTGTTAAAATTGGCATCCAACAACATTTAACTATATTTATTCTTTTCTATGAGAAATCTAAACCTGTTATTTAATCCCATACATTACATCACAAAATCCAAAAACCCAAACTCTGTCATGAACAAACATAAATTAAGTAATTATTTGATTAAATTATATAAATTTTCAATTATTTTTATAAATAATTCATAAAATCATTATACATCTATTTATTGTGAAGCAAAAATATAATCTCAAACTAAAATATGAATAATTTATCAAACATGCATCCATACCCACTTAAAAAATATACCAATGCATGATGGAGTAGTATCAAACTATGTTTCCAATAATTGATGATAGACCAAGAATAATCATAGAAAAATTTTAAATATTATGAAAAAACATTAATAAATGTGATTTTATTCATAACCAAAACTCCTCTATCCAATCAACAGAAAATCACTATTATCATGATGCAATTCCACCATGTACAAGTGTAATTGCACTCCAAATCCAAATATTTGTCTGTTTAAATTAGTGGAGGATAAGTGAGAAGTAAAAGTGAAAATAAAGTGATATAATCAAACATATATTGAAAAATTCATCAACTCATAATCACCATATATCAAGGGAATAAAGGAGAGGACAAAATAATAAGAGTAAGAGCTGAATAGAATTATATAACATTCATCGCTCCCAGTAACCCAAAAGTGGTATTATGCAATTTATTTAAAATAACCAAAATGAAAACTATAAAAATAGAGAGACTAAGACTTATGGGTACCAGGTTAAATTATTCTGTGTACCTAAAACTCATCGAGTACCCCTTTGTGGACTATCTGACAGTTGTTGATAAAACTAATGGTATAGACCTATAAATTCTCATAACTGGTATTCAGTGGTGAAATACTACGAAATTTGTGCTTTTATATCCAACTCATTATTATATTTAATTTAATAGAAAAAAAAATTTACATCAGGAATTATACACTAAAACATCATTTTAATCATAAAAACACATCTATATTATCATATTTTTTATTTTAATTCAAAAATCTAAACTCATCGTAACTCAGTTCCAATAGAGACTACCACTTATCTTGTTCCACTAAGACCCGATAATGTGAATTATTACCAACACCAAACCATAAAACTTTAATTCTTAAAGTTTCCTCCCAATTTATCTTTTCAATTCCATATAGTTCATGGAGAATCTATGGACGCTCTTATTTTTAAACATCCCACTAGTTATGACAAACCATAACCACACAAGAATAATATAATTTTTATATTATTCAATCAAATCTTTATCTATTCCATTCAATAAGTCAATAATCCATATAAATATATTTATTAACTGAAATTTTAGTCATTTTACTTATCCATGTATGAAATACGCTAGCCGATAACCTTCTATATTGGATACGACTAAAAAACCATGAAACAATACACCCTGATAAAAAACAAATCAACCAAATAAGAACAATATCTTGATCCTGGTGACATTTATATAAGATATAATCACTGATGTCATATTTTACCTTTATTATTAATTGGTCTACACCTTACTAGTTCACTTTCAACACAAAACATGAGCATTACCTTTTCATATGTGACCATAATTACAGTCTAACACTCCAAACTCAATCTATCTTCATTTGATTCACATATCCTAATAATATTTATATTATCTCACACATATTGATATAATTTTAACCCAATCCACATGATGCATTACTGCATAATATACCTTATCTGTAACCAAATGTTTTGATTTCACCTATATGTCACAATTCCATTCCAAAAACAAATGTTTCTAAAATAACAATATTTACGTATCTAATTTGTATCTATGAAAAAATAATGTACCATAACCACCATTAGTATAAGTTCACCATACATATTTCACCTGATTTTCTATAAAACTAACCTATAACAAGGTTCTCACCCTCAAACCATTAAAAATATTCTCAACACTACATGATTTACTTCAACCACAACCAATTAGATATAATCTGTTTTGATTCAATTATTACTGAAAAACCATCAATCATGAGTCATGAACACTGTAACCCAATAGATCCATCACTCAATACTTACTCAAGGGATTATAACTATCATGTTTCTCAATGTTACCACAACATGACCTCAATAATGATTCATTGTACAACACCCATTTTTTGTAATATATACCTGAATGTCATAAAACTCACTCATTATGATGCATTATTGACACTCAAACGATTCTATACTTCACACCTTCTCCATTGTGATTTTGTAAAAACCACTAGTTTTTTACTCACTACATATATAACACTCTATAGACTCTTTAATAAAAGTGATAAGCAAATTTTAGAATTATAATTTCATAAAAACATTAGTTATATCACCTCTATCTATGTTCAACCTGATTTCATATCTTATAATTCATATGTTCTAACCAATTTTAGTTTTGAAATAATACTCAGGATTCATTGACCATATTATGGAAACATAATCAAGGCCTCATATATTACACCAATTATATATTTGTAGACCGGCTGAAACCTTTTTATCCATATTTGAATATACCTTAGGGAAAATACTACTACACCCCATATACGTCTCACTGTCAAAGGGATACCTTTATTACCCATTTCTAAATCAGTAAATATTTTTTGACACCTATCCTTGTGCCATATATTTATCGATCAAAAACTATGACTGTTCCTTCACCATATAACACTATTATTTTTTACATACTATTGAGTTATATTGAATGTTTTTTTATTATATCATGATATTACTCACTACAATATCCATTACCTTTCTCAAGAAAGCATGTCTCGCATGATTCCAAAGGCCCATTATTACTAAAAAGTCTCACCATCACTATAAAACTCACATATAGGAAAATTTCAATGGACTGGGACAACTTTCCATGAAAAGAGTGTGTTTCCCAATAGAATAAATTGGGTCCTTTATATCCCTTGATATATTTCAGATCCAAGATTTTGATTTTATCACCAGTGAGATTGTAGACTTCTTTCTCAACTAGAAGAACATGTACTTGTCCTTTGGTGGTTGCATCACCCTCACTAATAGTGTTCATTTGGCTACCCATTTCCATGATCTTTATGCAGTTAAATCCCCAAAGGGTTTCCTCACCAACATCAATAAGTTATTGGATTTCTTCATTTGGGACCCTCTAGTTGAAGGGAAGTGACACTAGGCTTCATGGTGGTGGGTTGTAAGGACTTATAGACAAGGTGGTATCAATGTGAATAGATTTGAAGATAGTATTAAATTCATGCATGCTAAGTAGTCCTGAGATGTTTTGGAATAGTGCGCAATATGGGGTAAAATCATGCACTCACAGTATTGAATTCAGCCCTTGGTGGACACATCCCATATTCACCGCATGTTTCTTTTGTATGGTGTGAATACTACCCTTTAATATATATTATGATTATTCTAATAAAAATTATGGGATATAAATATCCATATACTTCTATTTATTTCATGATACTTATGATTCAAAAGTTAACAAAATGGTATGGGTTTTATGTTACAATCTCATTGTTTGTCTAGATTTTTTATGTTTACGTTTCCATTGATGAATTAGATGATATAACTATTAATAAACTCATGATTTGTTAGTATTACATGGTTATTTCTGAAGAAATAATTATTTTATATCATTTTACTATCCTTATTTACTAAAGTTACAAAAAGAAAATTTTTTAAATAAAAATCCTCTTTATTTCTCTCTTCGATCAAAATTACTTTTTCTTTAATGTTAATTTTTTTCATTAAAATCATTAAAAATGATTTTATATGATTTTTCAATCTTTTATAGTAAATTATTAAAAATTATTTAAATTTTGAAAATGGTTTAGAAGGAATGAATTTTTCATTTTAAAAATGGGGCACTTTTTGTATTTTTACTAAAACTGTTTAGGGCATCTCTATTTTCACATACACAAGAAAAACTAAATTTCCCACTGCCATGACCATTCAATTATTTTATGATTATTTTTAATGTTTTCAATGTTATTTTTAAAAAATTATCTTTATAAAATTTTAGATAATTTAAAATTTTACGGAGGTGATTTCAAATTAAAAAAGGTATTTTCTCCAAGAAATGTTTCAAGTGATATTTTAAATCCAAATTTTATTTAAAATGACAACCTTTAATGTTACATATTCTTTAATAAAGATATGATCCATGTATAATATAATTAATCTTTCTATGGTTGTTTTATGATTTTTATGACATTTTATTTATGAAACTCCTTTCTTTTACACATGATATGCTATTATGTATTAATGAAATATTTATAAAACCTGTTTCTTTTCCACTTGTTCTGTTGAGGTAATATTTTTGTGAAACACATTCATTTTAATGGAATAGGAAATTATCAATTTTTAAATATAGTATTTTATAGATCTATATTATTTTAATTATGTTATAGGTGGGCCCAAAATTATATTTACCTATAAAGCATTGGGTAATGATGAATATCTCATGAGATAAATATGACATGAATGGGCAGTGAACCCATATTATTAAGGGAATTTTTCCACATGGAAAATATTTTCAATGAAACTTTACTACTACAATGGTTTGGGGAGTTAACCTAACTAAATATGATAGAGATGGAATCAAGACATGACTATTAGATAAAAAATTATCTATGTTTTTGTCAGTGATAAAGATTCATGTATTATTTCAATGTTATTTTCTCAAGGATCATGTTCTTGGATTATATTATGATTCATGTCTTATGAATTTAAAATATTTATTCTATGATTCGAGATTATGATATATGATGATATTGGAATGGTTTCAAAATGTTAATATCATGTTCTCAAACCCATATACTCATTTTTTTCTTATATGATCATTAATATGTTCCATTTTTTACCCCTATTGAGCATCTCAGTTCACCCTTTATTAGGTTTCCTTTCTCCAAGTTATGAAGAATGATATTAAGTATAATATGTCTAATATGTATTATAGATATGAAATACTTATTGTAAGATGATGTTATTCACCTATGCACCAATCATTTATGCACTCCTGTTTCTAAATATACTAGACCAATATAATTTTAGTGCGGACTGTTATGTCATGTAATGAATATTCATCAATTAAGTTTTAATTTCCATGTATGAAAATTCAGGGTATCTATACATATATAATATAAATATATAATATTGGTCATATTTATTCTTCTAGAGACAATGTAAATTAGAAATAAATAATAATGAAATATACAATAAAATCAAACCTACCACTAAAGGATTTCAAAAAAAATTCATGAATTTAATGTAAAAATAATGATAATAAAAAGATAAAAATTGAAATAAATGACCAATATTTAATTAAAATTTATTTAAATAGTTACTTGTTATTTTTAATAAAGATATATTTGCTTTCATAGAGTTTTAATTATGATGAATCTATACATGAATTAATGTAAGTTGATTCTAGACTCAATGTAAACTCATGGAAGTATGCACCATATTAATTATAAATATTTTATATATTTATTGATCAATGTGGTTAAATTTTTTTTAATAGTAGGATATTATATATTCACTCTTCTTATTGTTCAGATTTCTATATTTTTAAATTACAATGGGGATTTCCTTTGATATCTCTGCACGTGTAGGATTGCCTCTTTAGTCTTATCCCCATTAAAAAATATTTAATTTATTATGTAATTATAATTATAATTTTAATATTTATATTATTAGTGGATTTAAATACTATAATATCATAATATGAAACAGTTATACTTAATTAATACCATTTATTGTATATAATGGGTTTCTCTATAAATTGCCTCTCTTTTGGGTTTAATTTCGTTCTTCTTACCCCTTTTCATTTTATGTATTATACTCTAACCAATGAATATAAATTTCATTAATAACAATATCTCATTTTGGGATATTATTAATTTTTAATACCACATTCATTTAGACTTTGAAATTGTATAGAAACATGACTATCCTCTATTTCAACAACTTTCTCTTTGTCCAACTTTATTTAAACCATTTTATTTGTTCATAATTCAACTTATTATATATGATTTTTTTTCTTTAGATTTATTTATGATTATTTAGTTTCATATATTTTTTCATTATTCATTCTAATGTGAATAAATTGTCATGATGGACTCCACTAAATTAACATATTGTTTACATCCAAAATTTGATTTTAGGTTCCACTATATTCCAAATTGTATCTATACAATATAATACAAAAAATAAATATTTCTTTATCTTAAATATCAATGAAACAATTCTATTTGTCCTCATGCAAAAATAAATATATTTAAATTAATTTATTTTATACAAATAATATATTATGATATATGATATTATTATGAAACCCATTATAGTTTCATCAATAGTTATTCATGTTACACTTTATTATTTATATGAAATCCTTATATAATTTTGTTTAAAAATATATAATTTTATTTTATATATATTATGATTTTATAGGAGGGGTAAAATTATTCATCATAGTAACTAATTAGAAAATTTTGTTACAGAATGAGATATAATGTACGTGGAATAGAAAAATAGTTCGGATCAACCACATTATGTTTTACTTGGAGTAATCCTTTAATTATTATTATTATGTTTCATTATTATGCATGTGAGAAATTTAAATTCCACATCCCACTAATCCCTACATTCTTATTTAAGTTTTTTATGATTGGTCTCATGTCCATTATATGTTATGATTTTATAAAAGATATATTTTCATCATTGTATTTAATACTCTTATTCCTTGTTCCTTTCATATTTCTTATGGTTCTCTAATGTTTAAATCTTATGTCATAATAAATGGTCACTTAATATTGTATTTTTATTTTGTTTCCATTAATTCCATTTGTATCCCACTCCTTAACTTTTTTACTCACTCTTTTCTTTGATGTATTCCCTTTTGTGACCTCATTTATAAAAATGTGTTAATTTAAGTTATCAAATATTGATAAAAATTATTTTATATATTTCTAATATATTATAAAGGTTAATGATATAGTGTTTACTTGTTTTATAATGAAATAATAATACAGTTCTAGGGATTGTTGAATGAAATTAATTCCCATGTTTTGTGTAAAAGGTATATAATTGATGTATGAAGGAGGATGGCTCAAGGGGAACCATGTGAAAAACCTAAACCTGGTGAAATAGACAATCCCTTAGATCTTATCCCAGGGATGTTCTCATATCATGATAGTGATGAAAGGCCCCTTTTAGAGCCCATTATTCACATGCATATGTTCATGTTTGCAAAGATGGGTGATGTAATCATGGTGGTTCCTTCAAATGAACCCAATGCAGCAAAGATGAATTTTACCGACGTTGTGAGAAATGCAGCAATCCCTCCTTCTCAGACATCGAATCACCTCCTCCAGGGAGAGTGATAAGGAATGGGAGAATAGATAATGTGTTGGTTTATAAGGAAGCGGTTGAAGAATGGATCAACCAATGGTGATATTCGATCATTGCAAGACTTATCAATCCTAAGGGTTAGTGGCTGTGGAAATTTAAAGATTTCATGAAAATGATTGCAGATGTTTGGGGATTTGATGACTGGAAAATGATTGCGATGGTAAAGGGGTACTACCATGTGGTCTTCCCCTCGGATGAGGGTAAGCGTAAAGCATGGAGAAAAGGAACTATTTCATTGATCCATGGCATCCTAAATATGGAAGAATGGGATAAAAATTTTGATCAAATGAATGTATGATATACTCGCTATCAATTATGGATCACAATACACAAGTTAAATTGGTTATATTAGCACCCAATTATCCTATGGGACATTTCATTTCTTTTAGTAAACCTCATTCGAATAAACTGACATACAGACAGTCCAAGGCATTGACATTATGCCAGATTCCTGGTTGAAGTTGACATGTCGAGCATGATTGTTAAGTAGGTGGTGCTTACAACGGGGGATGAAATCATGAAGCATGACCTTTTTATGAGAGAAATACAATGTGTTGCTCGATTTGCATGTTCTTTGGACATATGACTAATGAGTGAAAGCGGGACAAAGAATTTCTTTTTTGAAAGATGAAGGGTCATGGTGAGAGAATGTGTAGAAGAAGGAAGGGGGAGGTGGAATGTTCTCTAGAGCCCCGAGAGAACAAGGGAGATGGCCAGGGACTTGGGCATAGGCCAAATGAAATTATGAATATGGGGGGCTCTTCCTCTACCATGATGGTTAATGATCTTCATAACAATGAGGTTCAAAATTGGCCTGCAGAAGTTATAGAGGGCCTGGTTAACGGGACTTAGGTGACATCTTATTCCCCTTGTAATGATTCTATAGTGGGTAGGCAGGCTACCCTTCCTCAGTGTGACGCCACTGACCTTGTAGAGAAAGGTACACCTGACTGGTCAGTGGCTGATAATGATGCCACTCGGGTTGGTTAATCTAGTATTACATAGTCTTAAGAAATTGGCAATGATATGGACACAGATTTCCATCTTGTTTATGATCCAAGATGACATTTCACCCATATTTACCCCTCTAAGGCTGCCTGAAGGAGGCATACAGTGGGAAGTGACCGTCCTCTCAAATCAAGGAACACCTTTATTCCCCTTAGTGGAAGACTATGGGTGGATGAGGTGGAAGACGCTCAACATATTTAGCCTGTGACAATCATTATAGGAGGTGTTACTATTGATCCTAGTGGTAGGTCGGACGACATGGGAAATTATGTCTGACACACTGAATTAGTCACTGAATTCCCATGAGAGGTTCTTGTTGCACCATGTGGTTGTGGTAATGACGGAATGGTTGGGCCACTGAGTGGGGACAGCAAGGCCAATTAGGTGGAGGGATAGTGAACCACAGAACTCTGCACAGTCAACCAAGGTGAGGCTGATGTCGTTTCCAGTGATAGGTTGGCACTGCATGCTGCCACTGATCATAATCAGTGCACTAGTAAATAGAAGGGATCCATTGGGGAAAAAAGGTGATTAAGGCACCCTATAGCATCGTTGCGCCTAGGTATGGTGTGAAGAAAGGGAAGGGTGGACAAGGGAAGACCGGGAAAAAGAAAACCTTGTTAGAGAGAAAAGGGGGCCTCTGACAAGAGGCATGGCCAAAAAAATGAGTATTATCTATTGTAATTATCAAGGGATAGGAAATTCTTGCATGGTTAGGTCCCTTAGACATTATATTATGACCTATATGATGGTGTTTGTCAGTATTGTTAAACATAAAGATCTTTTTGAAAACTGTAAGGTATCCAAATGGGGCTCACTACGATAGAGCTTTATATCTAATAATCATCATGCATCCTCTATATACCACCTGCCGGTGTTACGACATGATGACATTAAGATTACACCCTATGATAATGGGCCACAATGATTTTTGGTTAATTGTAACTATGCTGGACAGGACATCTTAATATCTTTTGTTTACGCTTCCACCTATTATATCAGGAGGATGGACTTATGGGAGGAACTCAAAGTCACCTCTAGGAGGACTGACAAAAAAGGATGCTTATTGGTAATTTCAACATAGTTTTGAAGCATGAGGAGAAAACTGGAGCCAAATTTAATAGGATTTCTACTACTGAATTTTCTAAGTTCATTGACTACTGCAATCTGGATCAAGTGAATATAGTGGGTTCTGATTTCACATGGTGTAGGTACTCATGGGAGTGGAAACAAGCTATCAATCATGATATATGTTTTTTCCATATTGATTACCACGATAAAACCCATGTAGTATCTTGATTCACATTCCCCAAACATCATTCTTCACAACAATCCAATTGTTGTTGATGTCAACACTAAGTTGACATGGTCAGCTCTTATTCCCATTCGATTCAATAATGGATGGATTGTGATTCTAGGATGCAAGGAACTTGTCTTTGAATCTTGGAAGTCTGAAGCCATTGGGATCCCTCTCTAGAGATTTTCTATGAAACATAAGGATCTTAAGGAGCTGCTAACAGAATGGAGAAAAAAATAATTTTCAAAAATTGATGTGGATATCAAGCACTCAGAGGAGGAGCTGGCTGGGGTTCAGATCTGCAATGAAAGGAAACTTGTCCTATCTAGAGAGGAATTGACATCCCACAATAGACAAGATGATCTATTAATGGTGAATGAAATATTGGTAGGAAATCAACTAAATGTGAAATTATTGAAATATGGATACAGGAATACCGATTTCTTCAACAGATTGCACGTGGAAAAGAGGGTGCATGCATGGAATTAAGTGATCATCATTGGTGACAATTTGTACTCTGAATAAAGTGAGATTGATCTGGCTATTTTTGAATAAATTAAGGGTTTATATTAGGATAATGTAAAATCTAGTATTCCCTGAATGGTTGAAAACATCATCCCCTGTATTTATTACCACTTGAACCATCTTCAAATTTCTCCCCCATTAAAAGTGGAGATCAGATCTGCTCTTCTATCTCATAATCTTGAGAGTGCCCCAGGTCCTGATCGATTCACTAAATTTTTTCATGATCTACTAAAACAATGTATATAATGATGTTGAGTGGGACATTAAGTATATCTTCTCTAATTAATATATTCCACATGGAATGAACTCCATCTTCATTTCTCTCATCCCAAAGAAATAAAATGCTCTTGACATTAATGACTTCAGGCCAGTTGCTCTCAGGAACACACTACCCAAAATTATCAGCAAAATTTTGGTGAGCAGGATGGATGGATTGGTTGATGAAATAATTACTCCTAACCATTTTTGATTTGTCCATAAGAGGAGCATCCAAAATTGCCTCTTTGTGGCTGTTGAAAATGTCAAACTGTTGAGGAAAAAGACAAAGGAAGGGAATGTAGCTCTCAAAATTGATATTTCCAAGTATTTTGATACTATTAAATGGAGCTTCCTTGTGGATGTCCTGAGAAGGTATGGAATCTCAAATGGGTTTCTGAAAATGATTTTTATCATTCTTGGCTCTGGAAGGCTGTCAATTATTATTAATGCTGCTCTGAGGGGTTTTTTCCCTTACACCAAGGGAGTACAACAAGGTGACCCCATTTCATGTATTATTTTTGGCATTGCAGAGGATTACCATAGTAGATGTTTTAATGACCTTTCTCAAATAGGTCTCTAAAATCATATTGGGGATGGTGTGTGTGGCCACACCCCATCACATCTATTGTATGCGGATGACATATTATTACTTGGCCAAGCATCAAGAAGAACTATATCCTCTATTAAATCCCTTTTTAATCACTATGAGGTGGTGGATGGAAATGCCATTATTTGGGTTAATTATTCAATCATTTTTTGGAATGGAGTTCTGGTTTGGAAAAGGAATATAATTTTCAGGTATCTTGGGCTGAGGAGGGGATCTCTGCCTTTCCAGTATAGTGGGGTCCCACTATTTTGGGGGAAACAGAAAATGGAAAACATGGAGGGGATTTATACTGGTATTGTTTATCAAATGGCCAGTTGGAATGGGAAGGCTATGTCCCTATCTGGGAGAGTCTACACTGTTAACTCAGTGATCACATTGAAGTTTGTATTTCCCTTCTCCATCTATCTATGGTCGAGATGACTTCTATACGGATCTTCAAAGCATGGTATGGAATTTTATATGGACATGGTCGCCACATGAGAAGAAGTTGATTACAATGGATTGGATGGAGAGAATCAAGCTTGTGGAGATGGTGGGTCTTTGAATCGAGGACATTCATACCTTTAATGATGGATTGATTGGGAAATTCACTTGGAACCTAATTTCTCATTATGAAGATGATGACCTTCTATCAAACAGAATCACCAAGAGGCTTCTCAATGGTTATTATTATTATCTTGCCTCATTGGTTTGGGATTATCTAATGAATTATTATATGAGTATTTTTCAAGATACCCAATGGTTGGTGTGTAAGGAATCCTTTCAGAACCGTTGGATCCCAAAGTTTCTCACATAACCCCTTTGTGTTCTCAATGTTGCTCCTGAAGCTTCCCCTTTTTCTATCTCGGGTTTTCTCTCCCAGGTGTAATTTTTTATTTTTAATATTCCTGTATAGGTGGAGACTAAAATCAATTAGTATGATTTTATGGATCATGACACATTTATCTGGACCCAGATTATATATGGGAATTTTAATTGTAGTTATTTTTACATGAACCTTTGTGGGGGTCAAACTCCCCCACCATCTTGGCTTATGAAATTTAGAGCTTGATTCATTCAACGTTCTAGATTATTACTCATTTAGAGAATCTAGAAAAATTGAATTCCCACAACAGATCATCTCAAGCAGGTTGGTTTTTATATGGCCTCTATCTTCTCTCTTTTCAAGTCCGATGAGAACTTGATACAACATATATTTATAGAATGCAGTCAGGCCAAGGGGCTATGTGCATATGTTGGATCTTTTTTTGGGATTGTGTTTAACACCTGCACAATAGTTCTGGAACTATTGTCCGACCTGCCACATGACTGCTTCAGTGCCCATATTTATAAGCTTCTGTTTTTTTCTATTGTTGTTGTTATTGCAGCCATATGGGAGGTATGAAATGCAGCACTATTCAATGGAATACACTCAACAGCTCAGCAAGGCATGGTGGATGTACACAGAGAGGTTTGTGTTCCTTCAACTGTAAAGAATGGCGCCATGTTCAATACTATTTCGGGGTCTGTAAATTCTGTGAACTCTGGGTGTTGCAGGTCAATCACGCTGACCTCGGATGGTGAAATATATTCGGTGGATACCACCCATTGTGCCCTATCTCAAGGTCAATGTTGATAGGGCTACTATGGGCGCACCAGGTCCGTCGAGTTGTGGTGGAGTGTTTTGTACTTATTGTAGGGTTTGTAAAGGGATTCTCCTATAATGCCATTGGAATTGTATCTACCTTTGAAGCAGAATTATGGGAAATGATTTATTCTATTTGGTACACTGTTCGGTTTTACTGGAAATATATATGGATTGAATATGATTTGCATACTGTGTTTCATGATTCGAGAACCAAGACATGCTTGGTTCCTTAATGTATGCTATGTCAGTGGGTTGAAAGTCTCAACAAGATCACCCACATGCATGTGGATGTTTCTCTTGTCTATTTGGAGGATAATCAGGTGGTGGATGCATTTCAAAAGAGGTAACTCATTGATAATGGAGGGATGTCATCGTTCACAGCTCCGGATTATTATGCCCCACTGGTAGGGGCAAATAGATGTGGTGTGATGTGCACTCGTTTATGTAATAACCCCTTGTACACTTGACTTGTTTCCATTTATTTTAATTTTATTAGGATTGGATACCACCGATTCCTAATCTCTCTAGTATATAATTTATGTAATAGTTCTAAAACTATGGGTTTGGGGAATCTCAATTCCATATCATTTGAAATAGGGGTTCCACAATATCCCATTATACTATTATTATTGAATGATTATGTCACCTACTATATTTTCATTTAATTGGATGTGATATCCTCTTTCTAATTATAATATACACTTTAAAAAGTCATCGTATATTTCAAGAAGTTATATTTCTTATTATACATACCTCAACCATGTATATAATTTTTTAAATATCAAAAAATTGGATCACGCTTCAATAAAAAACCATCAAATAAATTTCTTAACACTATATAAAGTAGGTATTTTTTTATAATCTATATCCTTAATCTACCTAGTAAAATACCTTTAATAGTTATCAACTCTACAAAAAAAATTCATAATAAATTATATATATATTTAAATTCTAGTCAAACCTATTTTTATTGAATAAAAATAATAAAAATACCACATATCGAAATATTAAGTATATATATTTTTTCTTAAATGACTTCAACATTTATTATACACGCAACTTCATAGCTACAGATATAATCTAAAAAAATGCCACAAATGTCTCAAAAAACTTCTTTTTAAATTATTAAAATATATTTTAAAATAAATGTTTCATATAATACAAATTATCTCAAAATATCATATATAAACATTGAATTATATCACAATTCACAGTTCTTCACTTCAAGATCATTGCTTATGACAGTTTTTAACTAATTTTGGATTTGAATTTCTTTTACAAATGATAGTAGGTAGGTTGAATCGTATAATAAAGTGTCTTTTTTTATTTTATAACAACATTATAGATGTAAGAATTTTCAGGAAATCCATCTCAAATCTATCCTTTTGGACATCAGTTAGTACATTTCTTACTTGATTAGATGGTTAAATACATTTGATTGAGAGCATATATGGGTTTCATGCTTGGAGAATTCAATATCGAATAAATTATTCGTATGTTTATTGAACTCATAATTTTAGGGTCATTATATAATTTGGATTGGTTTCCCTAAATTTTACATCCAGGAAATAAGGCACTCTTTAATTTTTAGAGTCAAAGAAATGTAATCAAAATTTTCATGTCATGATGAAGATTCACAATGATTTAAATTTCAATATGAATAAAGTCACATAGTTTCAGTACGTATAGACAGAAATATCTTATTTTTCCAAAAAGAAAACATTAAATAAATTTTTTGTGATTATATCCATTAAATAAAATTATATATTCTTAAATCCCTAAAAGATATTTTAGTGGTCTCATTGGTGTTTAAATCCTTCAAAGTGAAATCAGTATAGTTTGAATCCCCAATGGTAAAATTATGGAGGTAAACTTTTATTTTTATTCCATAAAATATGGTTTTAAATGATTTAAAACACCATTAGAAAATTAATAAAGGTCAATTTGGAGTTTTAAATTACCCAAAAGGAATTATATGTTTTAGAACTCCAAATAAAAATTGGGAAGGTCACAGTAAAATTTAAATCCTCCCATATTGGTTATTAAATTATATATATATATATATATATATATGTATATTAATTTTAAAAAGATATACTTTTAAGGTGACACTGGATTTTCAAGATTTCCAATATGGTGATACAGTATATTATACAGTTTCAAGTCATATAGAAATATAGTATAAATTATGTTGTATCTTTCAATCTTGGAAATAAGGTGATGAGGATTTCTTTATAGAGTACAAAATAAGTGTGATTCATTTATTTAATGAATCATATAAAATAGAGGTTATCCAATTTGAGACATTCAAGGATAGTTTGAAAGAATAAATAATGGGTGTAAATGCTATTGGGTAATACTTTTCCCTGTAAATTACCCATAAAAATTTTATGATATGATAAAAGGTATAGTATAAAATTTAAATTCATGCTAGTATGGAATAAAAAAAATCTATGATAAATTGGTATTTTAGTTTAAATAAATGTAATGATGGTATAAATTAAATGTGTGAATGAATATATTTATATTTAAGTCCATGAAATGTTGAATACCACATAGTTTAACATCTTATGGAAGGGTTGAAAAAATTATTTTGAGTGATGATAGATCAGACTTGGTAACATATGGTTTAAGAATAGGTGATGAGAACCATATATATAAGAGATTGATAAGTATTCTTATTGTAATAGGGATTATTTACACGTGTATTTGATTATAAGTCTTACCAAAGAACTTATATAATGTAAATGACTCTCCCTGGTGGTTGATTTTTAAAAAAAATTACTTATGAAAAATGTTAACTATTATAGTTAAATGATACTCTACATGAATTTGGAACTAAATTTGGAGTTAAGTTTAAATAACCCAAAATATTCGTATCCCTATACAGGGTATCAAATTTGGATATTTCTGAAAATTTGAATATAGAGACCTTTTGTAATAAAAGTTATATTCGTTAAAGGGAAAATACATGAGTTCATGTTATACCCCACCATTGTAATTAAGGATCGATGATTCCAATACACGAATTAATGTACAAAATTTCAATAAACAAATGATTTTTTATAAAATGTAATCTCTTGAAAGAGAGTTCGATTTGGAGAGGACATATTTTGGATGTATTTATTTTCCTAGATACTTCTATATTTTTGTGTTAGAAATATGTATTAGGGAGTATTGAAAAGTGTTTTAGAAGAAACAGTAGTAAATTGAAATGGAAATTCAAAATTTTCTTGGATATAAGGGCGAGACACATTCAAGTATCATCACATATATATAATTATTGATTGGATAATCCTCAGGTATGTCATGAAAATTTATTGGTTGTTTAAAAGAAACTGTCTAAAACATTTTTTTTGTGATTTCGATTTTATTAAGAAGGGATGTAGAGGGGCTAAGGAGGACCGGATTTTGAATGAGGAATAACATAGTGTGGTCATTATATGGATTCTCATTTATTTTCCACCTTGTTAATAATTATAGTTAGTAGTTTGTATATTTTATTGATTTGTTGATAGTATGTTTTATTCCTCACCATTGATCAACAAGTTTAGCAGTTTCAACATGTGTTCAATTCATTAAGATTATATTTGTACTTGCCATAAAAATTTTCAGAGGGACATATAAACATAACACAGAGACTAATTTCCTATGGAATGGTAGCTAAAAACATATAGAAATGAAAACCCAAAAATCAAATGGATAAATAAATTTCATATTAGAAAAAATAATTGATATGTAATGGGACACTATTCTATATGAGAGTTGTATAATGTTATTCCATTTATTATGAAAGGGTATCCATGTAATCTACATCTCATGTAGTGGTACACTGAGAGTTACATTTCATACATAGAAGTAGTCTAGTATTCTATATAATGGTAATGATGCATTGAGTCAATGTAAAGTGAGATTTTAAATAGTTATGGAATGGTCATTCAGTGAGTTCTTCTAAATGAAATATGACATTTTCATAAGTCATATATTCTAAAGAACCAGATATATTTCATAGATGATATTATACAATAATTATCATTTTTGAAATATTTTGATCAATCATGTGATTATAACTCTAGAATAGGTAGGTTCAAATGAGGATGTAGTAATTGATTTTTATAGTGTTTATCATCATAAGAGAAAGAAACACACTGCATATAGTTATGATAATATTTGATACTATATCGTTGTGGAAAATTTTTGGTCTCTCTAAAGGACATGATGAATTTTAAATCTACCAGTAGAAAAAGGTGACTCCTACACACCGTATGATAAGGTGATTTTCTTCATGGTATAAAAAACATTGCATAAATGAAATAAACTACACATATTTTTGAGAAAATGATATTTTTGTATTCAAATATTTAAAGGGAGTTATTATTTTGAATTAAGTATATTTAAATTAAAATCCTAGAAATAATTTAAATTTTTTTCGATGATTTAAAAAGGATTACATCATGATCCCTAAAATAAGGGTGTTTCCATATAAATTATAGAAATATTATTCATGAAATTATTTTATGAACATATATATATATGTGTGTGTGTGTGTCTGTGAATAAATAATAGGTTTGATGAGATACCCAAATACTGTTGAACATCTAGATATTATTATTTATATATCATGTAAGAAAAACTTGATAACATTCATGAGATCTTGTGAATCAAAGATAAATGAGAATAAGTCCATCATGAATAATTCTGTATTTAGTTGTAAGAGAAATTAAGAATAGGGAACCCTTTCATTCTAAAATTGATATTATATCATTTCTAAATATGGTGAGAAACATGGAGCATTACTCAAGATGAGAGGATGTGAAACCATTTATGGAAATATGTTTGATTATCTGCCATTGAAGAATTCGACAATCTATTTGATAAGGATATTAGGATGTTTGTAAAATAACATTTAGGTCGAATTACATAGATCCACCAAAATGTGATAATAATATTTTTGGGAGATAGATTAAACTTTTGGGATGCTAGCATAAAGAACAAATTTGGACGTAGTTATTTTGAACACAATAAGACTATACATTTGAGTATATTTTATACATGTTATTTAGGAATATTTTTAGTCAATATTTTCGGGTTATATCTTGAATATTGAACTCAAATGATTCATTGTGGAGAAATAAGGAATTAGAAATGCCTCAATATCCATGATTATACATTCATGGATAAACCTTATAAATCTTTGTGTCTTGTTCCATTAACATTATACAATAACGATTAAAGTTGAGATAAAAAATGTTCATTGGAACAAATTATTAACTAGATATATTGGTTGAATTAATAATACATTTTCAATAATAAAAAATCGATCAAAAATATACCCCTCCCTTCTCAATGATCTCACTAGACCTTGGAAAAAAAATTGTATCATATATCATAGTTACCTCAAAAAGGATCCAACCTTATTTGAAGACATTATGTCGAGAGTTTGCATTTATTCAAAAGTGAAGAGTTGCATACATTGAGAAAAGTAAATTTTAGGGATATAATAACTGAATTATTCCATATCTTTTTTCACAAATACTCATGGTTTGTGAAGCTGTAATAGAGGGATTTAACCCCCATGAAAGATATTATCCCATGAATCATATAATTAATATAAATATTAAAGATAATGGGAATGTATTGAATGCAATGTAGTTATAACCATCTGAAAAAATGTACGCCGATGTGATGGGACATTAAAAATCCATGTATATGTTGAAAAAATAAAATATTTTCAATGTAAATGTGAAGATAAGGGAAGCCATGATTTAGATTTGGAGGGCTCTGTTTGAAGATATTCCAATGTAAGACAGTGAGATCATTGATGTCTAATTCACCAAATTGAAGGAGGTAGTATGAAATATCATATGATTTGGTGATATATTTGAGGGCTTTGTTGTGGAGAAGATATTTGGGATAATTTTATTGGAGTGGTTTTATCAAAAGATATACATCCTAGAATAGGGTAGAAATATTTTTATTGAGGTTCTCCATTAAAATCTTCTCAATTATGAGATGGTAAAAGCATCGGTGTTCAAGAAGAAGCAAAATAACGAAATAGAATTTAAATCAATGACTTATATTAAGCTACAAGACAAGATGGAGGAACCAAAAACACATTATAAAAATGATTATGAAAGTGAGAAATAAATAGTTGAAGGACGTAAGGAATTAATTTAGTTTATCTATAAACATCATAATATGTTGAGGAATGTAAAAACACCATCCTGTCTCTTCAATTTTTTAATTATGAGAGTATATGGAATATTTAAATTGTTTATCCTAAAAATTATTTTCATGAATCAATTACAAAGGAAGAAAATGGTGAATTCACTAAAACAATATCCAAAATAATAATTCAAAAATGAATACTAGAAAGTATTTGATGAGTAAGAACAAAAAATTAATACTTTAAATCTTCATGTTAGTTATATGATGATTACATCCCTAAAAATACAAAAATATAATTTCTCATGATAAAATATGATAATACATATCATAGAGTGATGCAGAAGAGGAAAAAAATTATATTAAGAAACTTATTTCATCTGAATAGGATCTTGTCCTTAAAAATCAATCTGAAGAACAATGTAAAGATATCAAATAAGGATATAAGACGTTAATATATTAAAATAAGTGATCTCAAAAAAGAGATTAAAATTACCATGGTAAATATCAGAAAAAAATACAAGATGTTTCTTTTTCATAATTCAAAGATTGATATAATAAAGGAAGAACTGAATAAGGCACAATCATGATCTTGTAATGCTAAAATAAATTTTAATACCATTATAAATAATTATGAGAAATCATTGAAGATTCAAGATAAATCATCAAAATATTTTTAAAAATAAAACTCCAATAAAAATTTATAATATATTTTTGAATACACATGTGATACTGAATGAATTTTATTTAATGGTATAGATTAAAAAATTCAATATAAATATTTCTTGGAAAATAGGTCCAAAACATATTCCCCTTAGTTTATGAATTTGTCGATACGAACTAATAAATGATAAAAAACCATAGAGAAATAAAAAAAATGTTTTATTATGGTTGGAAAACAAAAATAATTTTGTAAATAGAATCATAAAAATAAGGTAAGATGAACAATAATTGGATATTATAGGTTTGGCGGATGGTTTCAGAAAAAACTACCTACAATTAAAATATATCACTATTATAAAAATATAATAAATCAAGGGGAATCATAGATAAAAATAATTAAAGTATTTTTTTAAAAAGAATAAATTATCTTAGAAGGTTGTTTTTTGGAATCAATGAGATACTGGATTCATTTTCTAAACGGTTAAATTTAGGAAAAATTTATGAATAAGTAAAATGACTGGTAACATTTATACCTAAAAGTGTGGAAATTTTATGTATGAGAAAAAACATACATATATGTAAATACAATAATGAAAACATAATGTTAAATGGAATATATGTGGGAGTTGAAAGGCCATGGGCCCTATTTCAATGTATTATTTTACCATAATACAATGGAAAAAAGAAAAAATTAATAATAGTAAGCTAGAATCTTAGTCTGTACGTGCATTTATTTGACATTTAATAAAATTGGTTTCAAAGAGGAATATAGTTTGGAATAATGGAGGATCCTAGTTAGGATTAATCTCTCATCTTTTCTCCTCTCAATAAAAAGTATGGTACCCCCCCCCCCCCCAATTACAATTATTTGAATTATAAACTTACTTATATGGAATAAGAAGAATTAAAATAAATGGGGAGTTTGATAAGTGTTGTAATATCTATTTTAGGAAAGAATAAAGCCTGTATTATATAGATATACTAGAGATTAATCATCTATGATAAAAATAATTAAGGAAATCCTGTAATGGGGAGAAAAATATGATGATGGATGTTAAAATTTTCATATTGTGTGGAATAATGGATTTTGGATGCTCCCAAAATAACTAGAGTTTGAGTAATCCCAATCACACTTTACCAACATGTTTTTATTTTGAAATATATGATTATAAAGAGTGCATGTTGGTTGATTTTTTTTAAGAGAAAGGGGGTATATATATTTTTATTGGAAATTTATTTATCTATTTATTGAGTTGAGTATGAGTTATGTTTTTCATTTTAAATATTTTAAACAACACTTATATTTTGATATTTATTTTTCATATAATATGTTGAAATATCAATGGATAGTCATGTTATATTTCTGAATTATCAATTTCTTAATACATTTGTGTATCTCGTGTATACATACAGAAAATTAACTAAATGCTCTTCTCTAAGTTGTGTGTGTGGTTATACCCTTATCTCATAAGATAATTTGGAAATAGATTATATTTAAAAGGAATGAAAAAACATTTTTTAATGAACTTCTCCCAATTACAATAAGGCATATTACAGTTCCCACGTATTGGTTTCTTCAGTTATCCCTGATACTGAGATATATATTTCCAAATAATATGGGTTGGGGAGTGTTAAAAATTTCCAATTAGGTTTTCATCTTGAATGGGAAAATAACTTTGGTTACATATAAGTGAACATGGATTTACATATTTAATTAGAAACTATTAAATATAGTTATTTATGGATTAATCCTCATATAAATCAAGGAAATGTGTTGGTGCAAATGATGACACTATATAAAACATTTTAGAATATATTTTGAGCTTATTGAGGAGGGATGGGGATGGTTTTAGAAGTTTATGTTTTGAAGACATGTATAATAATTAATGGTTGATATACCAAATGGCAAATTTGGATGGTTAGTAACTAGTACACGTGTTAAATCCATTAATGGTAATTTTTCAACATCATGGTAAATAGTTTCTACATGTCGTAGATCCATTGGGTTATTAGGGATAATGGTGATACCAAATTTTACCATGATTTATAATAGAATCAGTTTCAATAAGTGGGTTTGGAAGGGTTAATAGACACATTTGGATATGTAAAATCAGGAATCAATTGGATATTTAAAGGTTAGTTGAGAAACTAACTAGACATGTAATGGTTTTTTGGGATGGAATAGAGATTTAGGAAGTCTATCTCTTGATTTAATAAAGGTATCACTATAATATACATATTGTATAATGTTACACTAACAGTTACGCTACCTACATAATGGTAGTCTAGTATAAAGATTAAGGTAATGACGAGTTACCCTATTGTAAAGGGATATTTTTACTAGTTATGTATGTTTCATTAAAATATATTTAAATTTAATTCAATTTTGTTGTGTAAATTTATAATAAAATCTAGATTATTGATATTTTAAAAAATTGATTTATTATTCAGAAGATGTGATTCAATATTCTTCATTGTTTACAAATTATTATCACTGACATGATTGTAATTCAATCCAAAAAAGAAGGAGAATCATACCAAAAGGGGGTGTCAGATAATGAGATATTTCCTCTCCATACATTAAAAGACCACAATATATATAGTTATGAAATTAGATGTGAATATTTCATGGTGAAATATATATGGTTGTTTTAAAGGACATAGGGAGTTTGAATCCTAACCATGAGAAATTGATACTACTCAACACAATTGTATAAAATATTTTGTAGAATATAATATAATTACATGAAATTAACGCAATAAATCAAAATTAATTATGGATAAATTGATCTATTTATATAAAAAATGGATGGAATTTTTGTTATTATTAAGGAGATAAAAATGGAAATCATTGACTTGGTTTAAAAGAGATTTAATGAGTTCAAAGAGGAATATTTATCATTAATATTTACTCACAGAGATTGTCTTTCTAATTATGGTCATATTGTTAATGATATTAATCTATGAATATACATACTTTTTGGAGATGAAATAATAGTTATGTGGTGGGGAAAGGATACTACTAAAACCTTAGTGATTATTTTTTGTGTTTCCTAGAAGAAGATCCTAATAACATTCAGAATATCTGATTCATCAAAGTGGAAATAAAATAAGTAAAACATGAATACTAATATATTGAAGCTGCATAGAAATTTGAAAACATGAACCATTTCCTATAACATCAATTAATACATCATCAGGATATCAATTCGTCAGGCTAAAGAATTCAGTAAGGTGAGAGGATGTGGAACTATGAAGTGGAACTGGGACAATAACCTTCCATTACTGTGGTTAAAGTTCTATTTGAGAAGAACTATATGAGGTCTATAAAGATGTTGTATAAAGAGACACTATGAGGTGATATGAAGATTTTTTGGAAAACACACCAACTTGGGGGATGCTAGTATATATAACCTCTTTGGATGTGAATATTGTGAACACTTAAAGGCCATCAATTTTAGAATATTTGATACTATGAATTTCAAGAGATTTATCATCTTTCTTTTTTGGATATGTCTTTGACATTATTCTCAAGGTGGACAAACATAGGTTCAAACTATAAAAACTTTAAAAGGAGAAGGATTTAAAAGCTCCACCCTATAAATTCATATAAATTATGAATTTTACATTTGGTTTACTCAAGTAAGGATAAGAGAGAACTAGAGGAGTTGTTAAAATATTTAACCAACTAAAAAGGTTGAATTAATAAGTTATATTCATAAAAGAATTAAAATGGGATTATTGATTCACTCTCTCCCCCTCAAAAAAGATCTCAAAAGACCATGGAACAATAATGGGTATACAGATTATTTGAATTTTAAAAAATATTTGTGATAACTCTTGTTAAATGAATCTAAACTAATGGGAAGTTATTTGATGATTAATTTTTGTAACATTATTTAGAAATTAGTCTTGTAGAATGACCTTTATGATGGACTGAAATTTCAAATAGCTTGAAGGGGCCTCTATCATAGGTCTATGCTATGGTAATTGAATAAACAACTTATCGATAGGTTTCCATGCATTTAATGTTAGTAAATTAACATTAAGAAGTTCCACATTACTTAAAGAATTATGTTGTTTGACACCCACAGTGTTTTATATATCATCGTATTGCTATATATTTTTGTATTGAAAATGTAGGATAACTTTTTAATTGGAAAATTTTACCATTTTTAAATGCTTAGACCAATGTGTAACCAACAACTTTTTACCCTAGTTGAGGATACACATGGCAAAAAATTTATGTATTTCATGAGTTTGTGTGATTTGGTATCATTATAAAAATAATTAGATGAGTTAAAATATCATTAAACTCCATCCTAATATTTAATTAAATTTTTTAGAAAAATTTTCATTTGTTTAAAATCCTCACATATAAGTGAATTTATTTAATATAAGAACACTGATTAATAAGTAATAATTAGGGAATTTTGAATTTTTTATTTTGTATCTATGAAAGTGGTAAATGAATTTTATCATCAACCACTATATAAATGGGGTCATGAAAATAGAGGTTGAATACATCATTACTTCATTCCTCATGAAAAAAACTCTATTTTACTAATATCCAATTGTATTTCTTCTAATGTGTCATATATGTTTTATTACTCATACATAAATTCCAAATCATATATTTTTATTGTTTTTTTATATGAATTTTTTATGATGGGCTCACAAATTCCATATTCAAGGAGGGAAAATTATAATTTTGTTTACTGAAAAAATATCATTGTTTTTTAGTTTTTATATTTTAATGAACTTTTCTATTTTTCTAGACTCAATTTTCCCTTCAATATCCTGAAATATATATTTCCTATTTAACCAACTAGATTTCAACACATCTTGGTTGTTTTACTCCTAATACTAACGAGTAAATCTTAACTATCCAGTCAATATTGATCCTAACATGTTCCATCAAATCACATTTTTCCACTTATCTCTTCCAAATCCTCTGTAATAAATCTTTTTGAGCTACCTTTTGTTAGAAGGTCATCCACCACATGTGTTTGGTATTCTGAATGACTCACCTATTCTTATAATATATCACAAAATTCAATTTTTTTGATTCAATTATGTGTTAAATGTTTCACCTAATAGATTATCATTTACTAGTCAATTTATCAAACAATGAAACACCAAGGTGTTGTACAACCTATGGAACTCTCCCTAACACTAAATATTTAAAGTCAAGTAATTGATATTATAACATGAAATTACTCATAAATTATCCATTCATCAGTAGATGGTCAATTAAAATTCCATAAATTATGCTATGACCTCCACCCTATGAGAATTTGGTATTTTTGGGATTCATTAAATTGGGTTTGTTGGGGATATTCTAAATTTTAACAATTAATGGAAACTATTACATAATATTATGTTCATTGGGTGTATTAGTTTTTTTCTCATAGATATGAAAATTCTTCTCATCATATCTTAATCCACTATAATTTTATGTCGAGTACATTTTATATACCATATAAAGGTACTATGATAAACTAGTAGGAATAACATTGAAATGGAGGGATCCCCATATTAATAGAAATGTATAATGAATTTATCCATACATATAGTGCTTGGGATGATGCAAAACATTCTATTATCCTATACCATGTTTGGATGGTGTCCAAAAAGAAAAATATGATGAAGGATGATCATTTAATATTGAATTTACCATTCAATAAATGGGAAGATATATTTAAAGAGTGGCATGGGATTTCACAAAAAATGATCCTAAGGATTCCACGACCATCATACCAAATGTTATATGTGTGTTTTCTACCTAACCCTAGAAGTGGGTAACTATAACATTTATATGTGGAGATGTAAATCACAACAAATGGAGAATATCTTTTTTGTGAGATTATATAATATATTTTTTAGTATATTGCTTTTTCCATTATGTCAATTGCACACCACATCAGGTAATGAACTGTCTTCATGGTGGAATAGATAGTGTGAGGAAATAATATTTATATAATGGTGATGATTCTAGTATGTTTTTTTCCTAATGATAGTACACAACTATTAAAATAATCCTCTTTATAATAATTTCACCATATTTTATATTCTATGGTAATTGGGGTTGGTGCACCAAATTTTCTATAAAGTCTATAATCCAACATTTATCCCCCACTAAAGATTTAGTTAAATATTTTAAAAGTTGAAGAAACAAAATTTTATAATTATTAAAATTTCTATATTTTATTTTAATTATTTTTTAAATATTTTTTTATTTTAGGTTATGTTTTTTTCTTAGATCAAACAAGTTTTTTGATGGATAAAACCTGGGTTATTGATAATATCAATGAATAAGATCAAACAATGGGAGTAAAATTGTTGAAATGAAGCTCGATTATTTTGCAATTTCCATGATTTAAAAATACTCATATTAATTTGAGTACATAATAGTTATTGGAATAATAATATAGGAATGAATTAATTAATTGCAAAAAACATTGAAACTTGCGATATTCAAAGTATGATGAAAATTGTAAATATAAAAAGATAAAATAATTTTTGTATAGTGAAGAGTGATGTTTTTATATGGTGTAAAACTTTTAGAAGATGTGGAGAATAGGGAGGGCATTAATTTTTATCATAAGATGAATTAATATGTGAAGATTACCAAAATTTTAATCATCTAAATAGTAAGTAGTAATGTAGAAAATGATAACTCAACATGACTTTTTGATGGGAATTATGGATAGAGAATTTTTTTCAGAAGTATAGTAAGGGATGAAGTGAAACTTTAATCACCAAAATGTTTATATATTCAAAAATAACATCTACATGAGTAGGAAATACTGAACATGACTTGAAAATAATATACATCATATAAACCATTAGTAAATATGTATTAGTCTATTGGATGTGAAATGAACATATATAGAGATTCATAGAATAATATGATATTACGTGAATTGGATCTCATAGAAATCATGAATAACCTTCAATAATCAAACAACATGCTCTCCAGATATATATTTTTGTGGTGGTTGAGGGTTTTCAATGAAACAAAACAAACATTTCAGGAGTAATAAATGATTATAGGAAAATAAATAGATGACATAGTGAGAATTGATAAGGTCTTAGATGAGGTTGGATGAATAGTGATCTGGTAGAATATGTGAACGCACCTAAAGAAACACCAACACAGTGAACTCACCAGAAGCAGAAAAAGGGATAGATATTCAAATAAATATAGACTCATTGAGTATGTAGAAGGAAATTGGATGGAAAGCACATATTTAGGGTCATTTTCATCAAAATATGAAGACCCTGATTGTGATATTACCAATCAATTTGATATCTATAAGAACCATAAGAATATGTAATAGAGTACGTGGATTTGGTACAGGTATTTTTGGAGGAGTATTTATAGAATTGTGTAGAAAAATTGGATTTCTGTTGATTCATTATAAGATGGTTTTGAAACCATCAAATAAACTATTGATAATGTGTATTGGATATACAAATTCTTACCTTGATAGATTAAAATACATTTGAATTACTTTATATGTTTCAACGTATGGTAAAACATCTAAACTATTATGAAAATTGTAAAGGTTTATTTTCTCCATCTTTGTAAAAAAAATTACAATAAAATCTATTCAATAAATTATATCACCCACAAGCTTCTTGATGTGATGAGATATTGGTATACCAATGATTTCCACATCATAAAGGTAGTAATTATATAATTTAATGACCCCATTAATAATATATCACCATGGAATAAAACCATTGGGTAAACATTAGTTTTTGAAATACCTTTTTAAACACTTAATATATCATTTTGTGGGGTACATTGATCTATAATGTAGAGGATCTCATAGAATAAAATATATAACCAAGTAAACCATCAAGTGAACTATCTTATCAAGGAATAAAAACATTAATCGTTCAAACTAAATAAAGACATTCTTTTAAAAAAATAAGTGTCAAATAATTCATATTGAGATTATTTTGTAGCAATGTAAATCATTGATGTATGGTAATGTGTTATATCTATAATGTTATAAATAATCTAACTAAATATTCATATATTGAAAAAAATAAATATCAAGGATGGTTTCTATATTTTTTTAGGTGAGAGTAAAAAAACTGGGGGGATTTGTTATTTATTCATTTCTTCAAACATTACATATAGGTATTTGGGGTGCTTTAGAGAATGGATACTTATGAATTGAACATGAAAATTTTTAGATGATGAAAACATTGATAGGACCCAATCACATAGTCTTGTGAACCCCATGTATGAAGAAACTCTTTAATTTAGTTGACGTTTGTTGAATGCTTAATATTAAAACAATGAACATATTGGGATGAATCCTTAAATAAAACCAATAAAAATTTTATTTAGGTTAGAATGAACAATTAAATTTAACACAAGTTCAAGAAGTTTCATAGTGGAATCATCATAAACCCGCATCTCAGACTAGTGATTTGATAATAATATGATCTACATTGGGTAAACTAAAAAAACATATCTTTAATTAAAACAATAGAGGGAATAAAATCTAGAAAAATGTTAGAGTGGAAAATGGTAGTTGGATTTATACAAGACAGAATCCCATCTGGATGTTTGGAATTTTTTCTCATGAATATAATTTAAGGAGTGAATGGAATTATAATTGGATCTATAAATATAGTTCTTAAAATCCCTATAATAGTTAAATATTCCTTACAAAACATATTCCATTATCAAAAATTACAATTATTTGGAAAGGAATGTATTATTTTATAGGTAAATTGTATAGAACATATTTAACATTTAAAATATATATTAGAAAATGAGCCTCATTATGATAAAAAAAATATTCTTCTATAGTTAATGTAATTTCTCAAATCTATCTGAACTCTAACCATTTCAAAAATTCAAAATATATAATTTTAGTATGAATGATATATTAATATATTTAATAAATCCAGAAAACAAGGATATCTTAATAGAGTTGATTAACATATAAAACATCTTTGGATAATCATAAAGATCAAATTCTACCATCATTTTCTTTTTTTATAAATTGATATACTTAGTGTTATATAGTTACGAAAATATTTAATGATCAACTATCCAAAATATCATTATAGTACTATATATATTTAGTACATCTCCATGTTTATCCCTATGTTTATAATAATGAACTATTCCCTAAGAGATCATGTGTTCTTATAATTGATTAAGACAAATTCATCTTGAATAATAACCGTGTAAATTCTTCATGAATAATATAAATTCTTTAACCACATCCATATAAAATTTTTTACATACGATTATCATCAAACTCTTTTTTTATTCATAATCAAACTTTTTTGGTTCAACGATCCTTATATTTCAATAAAAATATATTTACATATAGAGAAGGTATGTATATAATGTATCATTTTTCATCTCTACAATATATAAATTATATATTTATGTAATATATTTATAAAATAATATATATGTATACAGTATATGAAATAAAAAACTATGAATTTTTTACATTATACAAATGTAAAGTACACATATATTGTACAAAAAACTAGAACATAATATAAAAAATGTAGTTCAAGAATTGTTTTTAAAGTACATAGGGCATATATTTCAAAATTCCAAAAATATTGATATTTATTATATTTTTAACATAATTGTTTTATATTTCATATTTTTATGTGTCTATGCGTTTAAAAACATATTTTTTCATATTATATATACATATAAGGATAATATAAGAGTAAATATATATAATTATATATATATATATGTCTATAATTTTTACATGTATACATACATATAAATATATATTCATAGATATAAATATATATTTATGTATTGGGTTGTGAATTTACATAATGTAAATATAAATGAATATAAATTAAATATATTTTTTTCAATATATTTTTGGGCCTGTGTAAATAGATTATACCATAGACACACACAAATTTATATATATATATATTCAAATATACATAAATATATATATAACAAAATATATACATATATACATACATATAAATATATATATCAATAAATATAATTTTTGACATGATATATTTATATTCTATATTCTATATTTGTAGGGATAGACAAGAAAATTATGGTAAAACACTAAATCATTCACACATAAACACATATTGGATTTGTAAAAAATCATTAAAAATTATTTTGAGTAAAAAACATTGTTCTTGATGTCTCTTCAACAAAATGTTTGGTAGATAAATTTACTAAAGATTTAGAATCATGAGGAATATGATAGAAGAACATGAAAGATATGGGGTTGATTAATGGATAACTTATGATGTAATATGAGTAGATATAGTAAAATTCCTAAGGTTTTGAGATGGTCAACCCATTTGAGAAGTTGGAGGGGGAGCGACGACAGAGGTTGACTTCCACAAGAGCTTGAATGACAGGAAGAAGTGATTTCTCTTGGGGTTGAATTTATATTCTCAGGAAATGTTTTATCAGTTTTTCCCAAAATTCACTGATAAAAACATCTTTTATCAGTTCTAAAATACAAATAATAGATAAAACCTATCATTTTTAGCTCTAAATTTAGTACATAAAAAACACACCATTATATGTTCTGTGTTAGAGCTGATAAAAAATATCCTTATTAGTTTTATAATTCTAGCAAAGATAAATATAGGTTTTATTAGAACTTTGCATTTTAGTACCACTAAAAACTATTTTTCCAATAATTTTTTATAAAGTACCAATAAAAGTCTTTTAGATAAAATAAAAAAATATTAAATAATTATATATTGAAATTTCAAAAATTATAAAAAAATTAAAAAAATTAACATTGTTAGTAAATATACAATATTCAGTGCATAAATATTAAAAATGAGTCAAATTAAATAATTAAAAATGAATTGGAGTAAACAATATTAAAAAAGTGTATAAATTTTACTAATTATATATCTAATTGAAAAAAAATTAAAAATTAATACATATTAAAATATAGATGTACACATGTTCAAAATATTAAACCATTGTAAACACATAGAAAAAAATATTCCAAATATTACATGAATTGTAAACACATGAAAAACAAATAAAATTGTAAAAGATTCATTTGAATAATATAATTATATTGATTTATATTATCTTAAAAATATTTCAACATATTAAATAAACATTAATTAATGTTAATAATTTTAATTAAAAAAATATTAAGAACATTTAATCATAGTAAATAATTATATATAATTCATAATATTAAATATATTAGTTTTAAACACATGAAAAAATCTAGAGAAAATTAATAAATGATTTTAAATAAATTATTTATAAAAATTTCAAACATTTTAAAAATATCACAAGTTAATATATAAAATTGAATAAATATTAATTATATAAACAAAAATAATATTAATAATATTAAAAAATACTATATATATATATATTAAAATATTAATAAATATGAAATTATTAATAATTTATAAATATTACAAATAAATAAATAATATTAAAAAATAATAAAATGACCTAAATAAAATTGAAACAATAAAAAAAATTAAAAAAGTGAATTTATAACATTAATTATTTGAATTATAGGAAGAAATAATATCTAGGAAACCAATATATTTTCTACAGGTTATTCCATGATGAAATGTTTAAGAAAACCATCTGTTTTCATGGGTTAGGATATGATAATTTTTTATGATCTTGTCCTACACATCTATATGATTTTTGTTATGTGATGGGTTGTATTAGACTTATATTGGCCTAAAATTCATTAAGTAAATATGGATATATCATTTGATTAACAGGACTAGAATACAGAGTAAACGAAGTTCAATAAGGGAATTTATCCACTTTGATTGTCTTGGGAGTGATCCCTGACTGCTGTGATGGTTTGGGAGTAAAACCAATCCACTATGATAGGCATGGAATCATGTCTTAGAAACTAAATAAATTATTTTCTATGTTAATGTGAAGGCCACATACATATGTCATATTCCAATGTTATTATCTCAGGGATCATGTTCATTGATTACTTTATAATTTATGTCTCGTGAACTATAAAGATTTAGGCCACGATTTAAGAGTATGATATGTGATATGTAGGGTATGTTTTAAAAATGTTAATATAATATTATCATATCCTTATCTCATGTTATTTGTATGTAATCATTGATATCACTCTTATATACCCTTACTAGGAATCTAATCCCACCGTTTATTATGTTTCATTTATGTAGGTTTTAAAGAAAGGTACTAAGTATGATATGTGTAAGAAGGTTTCTTGTTTTAAATAACATGTTATCGAGATGATGTAGTTAACTTATGAACCAGTTATCAATGTATCTATGTTTCTAAAGATAGTATACATATATGAATTTGGAACATACTATTATATTATGTAATGAATATTCAACTATTAAGATGTGATATCTATGTGTGAAACTATAGAGTCACAATAACTTTTATCAAAGATAGGATTAGTTGACCATTACAAATAGTATGAGAAAACAATAGTGATAACTCATATAATTATCCTAGGTATATGAGAACTATAACACCCAAGTCTTCCACTGTACGTTTCCCTTTGAATAATGTTGTAGCATGCATTGTATGCAACTGGGAGTTTTAACACACCACAACCAGTCGAACTAGCTATTATGAATAGTAATAACCAATTTTTGAAATTTTATAATTTTTATTTTTCAATATGGACTTCATTTTGGAATATGAATTATCAAAATTCACTCAGGTGGAATTTTTGTATTTTTCTGAAAACATTCTCTTTCTTGATGAATTGTGAAAAACACTACGTTATTATTTAAAATTGTCTTTTTATTTATGTAATTAGTTAGTTTATTTTAATTTATTTTTGGTCAAAATAGATACATAATACCTATATCTGTTTAATCTAATTCATTGGAGTCATTTCATAATAACTTTAGATATATAAAATTTAATGGAACTTTTTACAATCTTTTACCCACCTTCATGGAGCATTTACAAATTGGCATAAAACATAATTTTTACACTTATGTGAGTTGAATTTCAAAAATCCAAGTGACATGATTGAAGTCAGTATGTAAAATTTTGTCCAATAGGATGAAAATAATTTTTGGTGAATAGTAACTTTTGACTTTTATTTACCACGGTAAAAATATGGTCCCATTTAGTCCAAAAAAATGATACCATAATTACCCTAACACATTACTAATTCTATTTAATAAGTGTAACTAGACCAAAAAAACCTTAGTAATAAAATATGGTCCCATTTAGTCCACATGGATTATATTAGGACATTTATTTTTATTATATTTAATGAAGAGTTAAAAGGGGTAAATTAAATGTTTAATAACTAATCCATTTTTAATATAAGGTTATAAATAAGATACAATTGACTATAAATATTCAATAAAAATATAAAATTATTTCCTAAATATTTTTATTTTATGTATAATTTTTAGACATTATATAATTAAATATATTTACGACACAATGATCATGAGTAATTACCTTATTATTTGATGATTAAAATAATTGATATTATAAATAACCAAATAAATGTAAATTGAGACTTTTGATGAATTAAAAATCAATTGATGGTTAATATGACATGTCAAGGTTGATTAAATAAATTTTATTCAGAGTGATAAAGTATTTATGGCTTTCAAAAAAATAAAATACTAAATAGTGTCAAAATTGACATAATTGAGTTTTTTAAACAAATACTATATTATTAATTTATATAATATTCCTAAAAATTAAATTATCTGAAAAAGGACTTATATAAAGTTAAATATATTAATAATTAACCACTTGGGGTTCGCATTTCTTGTTATAGTGAGTTTATTAACCATATAATCTAAAAATACAAAGAGACATGGTAAATATAAATCTATTTAACTAATAGTTAAATCTAAAAAATAAAGTTAATATTGTGAAAAAAACCTTTATAAACCCTATTATTTGATATTTTTCAACCCATTTCCATTTTATCCTCTAAATAAATCATATTGGAATAATCAGAAACCTTAATTAGTTTTTTTATAAAATAATATTCTAATCTGTTCCTAAAGTAACAATCACCTCTCTTATAAAAAGTACTTAACCTTATCTTAATTTCACACCTCCAAAGCAATTTTCTTGGCCAACCCCTTCAAAAATACCTTCCCAACTTCCCGAACATCAACCTAGAGTCCTTAATTTGTTCAAAAATCCAACTTATGGGGCCCTTTTGATCAACTCAAAAAGAAACACCCGAAGAAGATGTAATATTTTCACAACCCTCTTTCAAGTTCATTTCTTCTTTCACTTCCTGTTTCTTTGTTGTTTCAATACCAAAATAATAAATCATGTAACCTAGAAAAAATTCGATGTTATTATAAACATGGTACAACCATATTCATTATTCTATCCATCCTATTAATGACAATGTCTCCATACGTGCGTGCGTACGGCTTACCGTCTCCACGTCGTGCTGTATTTTGGAATTCAAACACTTCATTATTTGGATGGGTATAATAATGAGTATAACTAATGTACATAATAAATATTAAATGTTAATGATTCTGTATCTATTATATACCATCAAATTACATGCAATTTAACCATCAATATAATTATGTTGTTGCTCGTGCGTACGTATAGATTACCTTCTCAACGAACACGATGAGATTCATTCTCCATCATAATAATTCAAGAATAATTTTAATTTTATAATCAAAAATAATGTTTACAAACATAATATAATTCAGTATATGAATCGAATATAACCTATCCATAACAAATATTACTTGTGTAACCAATCATATAAAGAAAAATGAATCAATTAACACCTGAAATGATGATACTACTAAAAAAATTTTAACAAAGAAATATTAGAAGATCATATATGATATCATATTTATTTATGTAGTCCTTTTATAATTTACGAAGAATGATTTAACTCTTATACAAGAGGTTAATATACCATTAACCAAGGAAAAGTACTAGGTAAGGGTTAATTATACAATCACTTTGTTATCTGAGGTTGTTTTTATGTAAGTATCTACTGGGACCTCTTTATCATCCACATCCGTGTTTTCATAAAAATGTATTTCAAAACATTTTTACTAATTTTAGACAATAGGTTAAAATCATTTATACACTTATATGACCATATGTGTTTTGAAAAAAAAACATGTCGTCTTCTAAACAGGTACTTTATGACCTTTTCGACAAAATTATGTTATAAATGTTTCTTTTAACTTATACGGAGGGTGAGGCTATTTTCTGATGTTATAACATCATTGAAGCTTCCCTTACAAGCTTATAAAAATATTTTAAAAATAAATTTTTTCTTTTATAATTACTTGACACTTAAATGATTTCAAAATAGAAAGAGATATTTCTCTCAAATCGTTTTGATTTCATCTATGTCAACATCTTTTGATAAATTTTACACTTGGTTGAAGTTGATTTATTATGATACAAAAATTCCATATTGTATTTAAGGCTTTGTGATATGTTTTACTATGTATGTGTTATTTTTATACCATTCATGGTTTATTGTTAATGTATTGACATTTCGTATGCATGTTTTAATACGAATTTTTATGTTATGTTTCAACCATTTCATATGAGGAATGTCATGGATTTACTAAGTGACTGGTGGAGCCTGCTATAGCTCCTCGATGCATCAGTAGGTCTCATGAGACAATTAGATGTAGAATTGGCTGAGGCCTTTCCCAATTTAATATATGTTTTTGGCCAAGGCCTTAATAATTTTTAGACGTCTTGGCCGAGGACTTGAGAAAATATTTCAGAATGTCTCACATTATACATTCCCTCATTATGAAAATAATATTGATGGTTCATGTGGTTATTATACAATTAGAATACCCATGATTATTTTTGATTATGGAATTATTTTCTCATCTCATATTCCTTCCATAAATTGTTCTTGTTTATTATTTCTAACGGAATTTTTTTTCAATTATTCACCATGCCTAATATTTATGTTATCTTCTGCAATATTTCTTACATTTACTGAGAATTTGAGCTCACAAATTTCTATATTTTCATTTTCCGTGGATATAAAGAAATTAGTTATGAGTGACTCGCATGCATAATCTTGGAGGATTAGATGTTTCAAATGGAATTACCTGGGGATTTATTTATTTTTAGGTTGTAATGTTGAACTTATGTATATATATTTTGTTTCCAATAATTTTAAACTGATCGGTCTTTCGATACATGATTCCTTGTATCATGCCAATATTATGTAATAATACACCAAATTAGGGTAACATAAGTTGGGGAATTGCAGTTGGTATTAGAGTAAGTTTTTTAAAAACCATAGAAACTATATTTATATCAACTCTGATTAGAGAACATTACCCAAACATAGACATTGAGGATTTTTATATAAAAACTTCCTAGAAATTTGGTAATGTAATGATTTTGTGAGTATTCCAAGCAATAAATCCCTTTCTGGATACAAGTAGGTAGAGGTGGCTTTGGAACAGATGTATCTAGGGGTGAAAACTCTGACAAGGAGTTTCGGGCTTCACCCAGGGCATCTTGGTACATGACAACAGGCCTTACTGCACTCTTGGTTACAACCCTCATTAAGGATATGCTTAGGGAAATTCACATTTTCATTACAATCCATTATGATGGATTTATGAGTATATTACTCCTAAATGAAAATATCATTAGGATATGGATTATATCCACAAACTGATCAATTTATGTTAACTGTTTTCCATGTTTGGAATTATGTATTGCAAATCATAAACTAATCTAGTGTATGAAATTTTTTTAGAAATGACACCCAGTGGAAGGATTGGAAACCCATCAAACACGCATAATCCGTGTAGGGATTTCCCTCCAAATATAGACAATTATAGTGAAGCTGGTTATACAACTAGAGCTAATCAATATATCACTGTAATAGGACAACTCCCTCATGTTATGAATAACAACCTATCTCGTATGGAGCACCATGATCTTCAACGTGGGGAATCAATGTTATATCACTTCATGAGGTAATAACCACCAACATTCAATGGGAGTTTAAATCCATTGGTAGATGAGCAATGGATAAGTTCCTTAGTGAAAATATTTCATGCTTTGGGAAGTAGCGAAAGGTAAAAGTTTTCATGGAATTTTATCACCTTACGGGAGATGTAGATCAATGGTGGTCATTTATCCAAAACATAATAGAAGATGAATAATTACAAAACATGTAAGGGAGGGATTTTAAAGACATTTTCGTAGAAAAATTCATTCCTTGTTAGCATCGAGTGGATATAGAAATACAATTTCTAAGTCTGAGGAAAAAAGAGGATAATAATGTCGCAAAGTAAGAAGATAAATTTACAAGGTTAGAATGTCCTGCAGTAGATTGTATACTTTACCCAAGTAGTAAGATTGATCGATTCTTTAATGGGTGAAAACCATTTCTCCATTGAGTATTAGTCTCACAATATTTCTCATCATACAAAGAGATTGTCTCATTGTCTATCTAGACAGAAAAGGAATTCTCTAAGGCTTACAAATTTAAAGCAAATAAAGAAAGGAAGAGATCGGTTGAACACTCAAGTAAAGTAAATAATGATATAGGTAAGATGGGAAGAGTTATATTTCCACCTTGTGATAATTGTTGATGGAAGCACCTGGGTACCTATCTAAAAGGAAAAGGAGTATACTGGAAATGTAGATAGAAAGGCCATTATATTGGTGATTGTATGGGGAAGAAATAAGCTACCAGTTTTTAATTCTACAATTTTATGGAGATAGGATTTTATGCAAATTAATTTCCTAAACACCAAAGAAACTTACCTCAAAAAATGCTAAGGGAGAAATACCAAGCCTATGTGATCACTACTGATGAGGTTGAAGCTTCGAAAAACATGGACAAGTAATTTAATGGTTTTTCATGTTTAGCCAGTGCTTTATTTGATTATGGATCATCACATTGTTTCATATCTTCCCAGTTTTCTATGAAAATTAGATATTTTCAATTTGAATTAAAAAATGAGTCTTTAATCAAAACTCTTAAGGGAAGTATCGTTGCCACAATGTTTTTGAATTAGTTCCCATTAGGGAATATAATTGTTTTTATCCACTGATCTCATCATCATAGCAATGATTGAATTTGAAATAATCTTTGGTATATATTTTCTTTCAGACCATGATATGAAAATTTATTGTAAGAAGATAGAGGTTAAAATTTTTTATGATGATAAGGAGCACCTAATTTTAAGAGCGGAAACATCACCATATAATTCTTATCTAGATCCACCCCCAGTAGATCTACTAAATTCAGTTATCGATGAGGAAGAGAATGAAATAATTATAGTTGAGGAAAAGATTTTTTGAATACAGAACATACATATTGTTCCAGAATATGTTGATGTCTTTCTAGAGGATTTACCTGGAAATCCTCCAGAATGATAAATTGAGTTTTCCATTGATTTAATTCATGGTTCAAATCCCATATCAAAGACCTCTTAGAGAATGGCCACTGTGAAATCAGTGGAACTAAAGAAACAACTAGAGGAATTGAGTAACAAGGTTTTTATTCTCCCTAGCCTTTCTCCATGGGGATCCCTTGTCCTTTTTTATAAGAAAAATGATGGATCTATAAGTTAGTCCATTGAATACATGGAGATCATTGCTATAACAATAAATAAATACTATCCCCTACCTCACATTGATGATTTATTTGACCAACTTCATGGAGCTCAGTATTTGAAAAATATTGGAATTCGATATGGATATCATCAGTTGTGTGTGGAAAAGGAATACATTATGAAAACATCCTTTCTAACCAGGTACGGGCCTTATGAGTTTACAGTAATGCCTTTTGGATTGACTAATGCACCCCCTGTCTTCATGGATCTAATAAAAATAGTTTTCAAGGAATATCATGATGACTTTGTAGTGGTATTTTTTGATGATATCTTGGTATACTGAAAAAGTTATGAAGATCATGAAAATCACATGTGCACTATTCTAAAAATCCTTAGAAGAAATGAATTATATGGGAAGTTTAGCATGTGTGAATTCTGGCTTCATGATTTTATTCATGGCTATACAAACTCTAATGACAGAATCTCTGTTGATCCTTCAATGACCATTGAAATCCAAGAATTGATAGCACCGATGAGTATAACTGAGGTACATAGTTTCATTGGTTTAGTAGGTTATTATCGAAATTTTGTCTAGAATTTTACCCAGTTGGAAAACACATTAATCAAGCTCATACATAAAGGGGTTAAAATTTTTTTGGGTAAAAGAGTGTGAAGAATGTTTTGAATAATTTAATACAAGATTAGTCAATGTTCTAATATTGACTCTACCATTGGGGAATGATACGTTTGTTATTTATAGTGATACTTCAAAGAAAGGACTTGGTTGTGTCCTTATGCAGAATGATAAAGTTATTGAATATGCCTCACGACAGCACAACATTCATGAGAAAAACTATCCCACTCATGATCATTAGTTATCAATTGTAATCATTACTCTTAAGATATGGAGACACTATCTCTATGGTAAAAAATGTGAGATTTATACTGATCACAGGAGTTTGATTTATATTTTCTCCCAAAAAGAAATCAACATGAAGAAATGGAGATGGATTTAACTACTCAAAGATTATAATTTCACTATACACTACCACCTGGGGAAGGAAAATAAGTTGGTAGATTGTTTGAGCATAAAGGATCACGGAGTCTTGAAAGAGATGAGAGTTTAAAGGGATCCTATTTTTGTGGATCTAGTAAATATGGATATGGGAATAACCATGGAAGGTGTAACATCAATACTTTCTCTAATGGTAACCAAACTATCTTTACTATAAAGGATAAAAAGTTCTCAAAATGATGATGACGAGTTTCAAAAGAATATTAAAGATATAAATTATTGGAGATTGAGTGACTTCATCTATGAAGATGTAATTTTAAAATTTTATAAGAGACTTTGTGTTCCTGATACACCTTATCTAAAAATAGAATTTTTGGATGATGCTCATAGCACCAATTTATCGATACACCCTGGGAGCACCATGATGTATAGAGATTGGAAGGAACATTTTTTGGTTGGACCACATGAAGAGGGAGATTGCTGATTTTGTGTCAAGATGTATGGTTTGTCAAAAAGTGAAAGTTGGAAGGCAACATCCTGGAGGAGTCATGAAACCTCTTCCCTTACCTAAGTGGAAATGGGATAACATTACGATGGACTTTGTCCGGGGGCTACCAAAGACTCCTAGAATTAATGATGCAATATGGTTCAATTTTTATAATCTTGCAATGTTATCACATTTTATTGCTATAAAAGAATATTTACCGCTTGAATGTCTAGAGAGACTATATATTAATGAAGTTGTAATAATCTATAGTGTACCCCTATCAATTGTTTCTGATCACGATCCCCGTTTTATATCATGATTCTGGAAAATACTTTAGAAGGCCTTGGATACTGATCTTCTTTTGACCACTACCTACCACCCTCAAAATGATGGACTATCAGAACAGACTATTCAAACCTTAGAAGACATGTTGATACCTTTCTCAGTAGACTTCCTAGGTATGTGGGATTATTACTTACCACTAGTAGAAGTTTCCTATTACAATAGCTTCCATTCAAGTATTCAGATGGCACCATATGAAGCGTTATATGGAAAGAGATGTCACACACAAACTTTTTGGGATGATGTTGGTGAAAGAAAAATCATAGGCCCTGAACATGTTGAGGAAACAATAGAAAAGGAAAAGATTATCCAAACCCGCATTAAAGAATCTCAAAGTATGAAAAAGATATTTGCTGATAATCAGAGGAAGGATTTGGAATTTCAATTATGAGATCACGTTTTCATGAAGGTATCTCCATGGAAGGGTGTTATATAATTCAATAAGAAGGGAAAATTGAGTCCCAAGTACATCGAACCTTTCTAAATTCTAGAATGAATTGGATTTGTGGCTTATCCTTTGGAAATTCCTCCAATTATCTCCAAAGTTCATTAAATGTTCCACGTATCTCTGTTGAGAAAATACAAGTCTGACCCAACGCATGTATTCACCTATGAGGAAAATCAACTGGAACCCGATCTGTTTTATTGTGAAGAGCCTGTCAAGATTCTTTATACCAGAGAACAAGTGTTCAGAAACCGAACAACACGTCTGGTAAAAGTTCTATGGGGAAATCAAAATATGGAAGAGGAAACTTAGGAACCTAAGGAACATATGACGGATAACCACATGATTCTTTTTATTCAATAAAATACTAGAAACATTGAGGATGAAATTATTTTTTGGAGGGTAGAATGTAACACCCCAAGATTACATAGTTCGTTTCCCTTTGAATAATGCAGTAGCTTGTGATGTACACAACTTGGAGTTCTAACACACCATAGCCAATCGAACTAGCTGTTATGAATATTAATACCCACTTTTTGAAATTTTATAAATTATAATTTTCAATATGGAATTCATTTCTAAATTTAGAATATCGATATTAGCTTAGGGTGAATTTTTGGTATTTTTTAGAAAACATCCAATTTTTTATAAATAGTGCAAAATGTTGTGTTATTATTTAATACTGAATTCTTAATTTAGTAATTATTTAGTTTATTTTAATTTAATTCAGATCAAAATAGATACATAATACTTATATATGTTCAATTTAATTCAGTGGAGACATTTTATAATAAGTTTAGATATAAAAAATGTTATTGAACTTTTTACCGTCTTTTACCCACCTTCTAGGAGCATTTACATATTTGCATAAAACATAATTTTACCTCTTATGTGAGTTGAATTTCAAAAATCAAAGAGACATTATTAATATCAGTAAGTAAAATCTGGTTCAATATGATGAAAATAATTTTTTGGGAATAGTAACTTTAGACATTTATTTACAATGGTTAAAAGTAAATAGAATAATTATGGGTAAAAATGATATCATAATTACCCAAACACATTTCCAAATTCTATTGGTTAAATTTAATTCGACCAAAAAAAACCTTAGGAATAAAATATGGTCCCCCTTGATTCACATGGATTAGATTTGGACATTTATTAATATTTTATTCAATGAATAGTTAAAAATGTCAAATTCAATGTGTAATAACTAAACCATTTTTATTATAGGGTTATAATTAAGATAAAATCGACTATAAATATTAATTACATATCTAATAATATTTCATACATAAAGGTATTTTATTTATAATTTTTAGACATTGAATAATTAAATTAATTTATGACACAATGATGATCCAATAATTACCTTATTAATGAAAGATTAAAATAATTGATATTATAAAAATACAAATAAATGTAAATTGAGAATTTTGAGGAATTACAAAATTTTATTTTTTTAATATGAAATGTTGTGGTTGATTAAATAAATTTTATTCTAAGTTATAATGTTTTTATGGATTTCAAAAAAAATCAAATACTAAATAGTATAAAAATTTACATAATTGAGTTTTTAAAAAAAATACTATATTATTAATTAATATAATATTCCTAAAAATATAAGGATCTACCAAAGGCCTCAGATGAGGTTATACATATTAATAATGAACAACTTGGTGTTATCTTGGATTTTTATCATATGTTTACTAACCATATAATATTAAAATACAAAGAGGGATGGTAAATTACAAACTATTTAACTAAGAGTTAAATCTAAAATATAAGGTTAATATGGGGACTGAAACCTATCTAAAACCTATTGTTTTAATGTTTTTGGATCTATACCAACTGTATCCTTGAAATAAATCATTTTGGAGCCATTATAAACCGAAAAGGATTTTATTATAAAATAATATTTCAATTTTTTCCTATAGTGACCCTCACCTCTCTTATAAAAGGGTACTTCACCTTCTCTTAATTTGACACCTCCAAAGCCATTTGGATCGGCCATCCCCTACCCAAACACCTTCCCAAATTCCATCAAATTAACCTAGAGTCCTTACTTTGATCAGAAAGCCAACCTATGGATCCATTTTGATCAACTCAAAAGAAAGTACCTAAAAAAGAGGAAATAATTTCACAACCCTCATTCAAGTTCTTTTCATCATCCACTTCCTCTTTTTTTTTGTTTTTTCCATAACAAAATAATAACTCCAGTACCATATAAATATTTTTATGTCATTATAAATATGTTACAACCATATTAGTTATTCAATCCATCCTATAAATGAAAAAATTCACCATACGTACGTGCATACGGCTTATCGTATCCACGTCATGGTGTAGTTTGTTATTCAAACACTTCATTAATTGGATGGTTATAATAATGAGTATAACTAATGTAAATAATAAATATAACATAATAATAATTCTTTATATATGATATACCATACAATTACATACGATTTCACCATCAATATAATGATATTGTCATTCGTGCGTATGTACGGATTACCGTCTCCATGAACACAATGAGATTTATTTCCCATCGTAATAATTCATGAATAATTATCATTTTATGATTAAAAATAATTCTTATAAACATAATATCATTCTGTATATGAATAAAATAAATCCTTTCCACAAAAAACATGGCTTACATAACCAATCATATAAAGGAAAACAAATCAGTTAACAACAGAAGCAGTGATACTAGTGAAATATTATTAACGAAGAAATATTATAAGATCATATATAATATAATATTAATGTATATAGTTCTTGTATAATTTAATAATAATTATTTAACAATTATACAAGAGGATAATGTACACTAGACCAAAGAAAAGTACAAGGTAAGGGGTAATTTCATAATCTCTTTATTATCTAAGGTTGTTTTTACATAAGTCTGTACTTAGACCTCTTTATCATCCACATTCTTGTTTTCTTAAAAATGTATTTCAAATTTTTTTTACTATTCACTAGATAATGGGTTAAATTCATTTATAAACTTATTTTTCCATATATTTTTTGAAAGAAATCTTTCCATCATTTTCCAAACAATGTACATTATTACCTTTTTCACAAAATTAAGGTAAGAATGTTTTCATAACATATACGGTGGGTGTGGAATTTTTCTACCATTATAACATCGTTGAAGCTTCCCTTACAAGCTTATAATAATATTTTAAAAATAGATGATTTATTTTATAATTATGTGAAACTTAAATGATTTCAAAAAAGAAATATAAATTTCTCTCAAATAGTTTTTATTTCATCTATGTCAACATCTGTAGAAAAGTTCTACACTTGTTTGAAGTTGATTTATTATGATACCAATATTCCATATTTTATTTCTAGTTTTGTGTTTTCTTTTAATGTGGATGTGTTATTTTTATACCATTCATGGTTTATGGTTAAATTATTGACATTTTTTTTGCTATTTTTAAAACAACTGTATATGTTATGTTTCAACCTTTTCATATGAGGAATGTATTGGACATAGTAAGTGATGGTTGGATCCTGCATTAGCTCCACGATGCATCAGTAGGTCTCATGAGACAATTAGATGAGGAATTGGCCGAGGCCTTTCCCAATTTGATATATGGTTTTGGCCGAGGCCTTAATAATTTTTAGACATCTTGACCGAGGCGTTGACAAAATGTTTCAGAATGTCCCGCATTATAAATTCCTTAATTATGAAAATAATATTCATGGTTTATGTGGTTATTTGACTAGTATAATACCCAAGATTATGTTATATTGTGACATTATTTACTCAGATCATATTCTTTCCATAAAGTGTTCATGTTCATTATTTGTAAAGTCATGTGTTTTCAAATATTCACCATGCCTAATGTTTATGATATCATCTTCTATATTTCATACAATTATTGAGCTATTGAGATCATCCTTTTCCTATGTTTCATTTTCCCAGGATATGAAGATGTTCGTTATGAGTGACGTGTAGGCATAATCTAGGAGTTTTGGACGTTTCTAATCGAATAAATTAGTGTTGTATTTTTTTCAAGTTGTAATGTTAAACTTATGTATATATCATTCTTCCAATAATACAAAACTGATCAGTATTTCGGGACATGTTTCCTTGTATCATGCCAATATTATGTAATAATGCACCGACTCTGGGTTACTGGGCTCTGGGCATTACAAGAACTATCTAATTTATAGTAAAAATGATGTTTGGTTATAATAGAAAAGTATATAGGTTTAGATACTACCAAGAAACTTTGGTTTTGGAATACATTTATATATTGATAATAACCCCAAAAGTAGTTTCCTAGTTATATATAATCCATTATTCTAGTGCATTATGAGTGTGAACTTATTATGCACCTTGTTCGAAACTCATGGTGCATATGCATTTGTTAATTCAATTTTTCAATACAAACCATCATGAATGATTATAATTGACAAATGACCTATGTAAAACCATAGGTTTAATGGATTGAGAAGATGTTTCCCGGATTTAGACATCCTATTAATGAGTTTTTAATATTAATCAATCTAATTAATGGTTCTTGATGGCCATGAAAACTATTTTAGTTTTAGGATGGAATTGAAGATATAATGATAAAGTTGGGGTGGTAGTAGGTAAACTCAAATATTGAAGTAACCTATTTGATTTTAGTTATATAAATTGTGTTATATCATGATTGGTCCTGAGAAATTTTAATTCCTATACTCAACGATTAGATGTTTGATTAGTATTGAAGTTTTTTAATCAGATAAAAAGTTTGTGATTCTTCTCTGGTTGAAGTTTATCTGAATGTTTATACTTCAAATCATGTTGTCCTCTCTCTGGTTTAATTTTATGTTATCTTATTCCGGGATTTTATTTCCCTACAAAATCACCACAAAAATATTTAAGGATGGGAATTTTTGTTTGATATTTCAAACTAGCCTTTGATATTTTATAAGTGGGATGATAATAATGAGATTTAGATGGAAATCAAATCCATAGTATGAAACCTAATCCATATTGAAAAAGTTCTTTTATATTATATGGTCATGAAGATATTCAATATCAATGATATGAATATTGTGGGGGGGTGGGGTTTGATGTATTTACGAAACATTATTCATACTCTTCCACCAAATCATGAATTTCAGATCTCAGAAGTACACATACCTCGTTCCACACCTATTTCAAATACAATATATATATATATATAATTTAATTTATTGAGTAGTTGTAATTGAATAAAAAACTCTTGTAGAATCATCACAATGGATATTTTTTCCATGTTTTTTAACTTGGGTTGAATCTATACTTTTCGTTAATAAAAAATACAGACCGATGATACTTTGTATTGGATATCGAGAACCGAACTAGATTAAAATCAACCACAATTATCATTTACACTGTGTTGATGACATTTTTAAACAGCTACATGTGGCTCAAGACTTTTCAATGATTTCTCTTCATTCTTTACATCATCAATTGGTGGTTAAAAAGGATTTAAAACTATACATATCATTGTGTATAAGGTGTGGAAACTATGAATTAGTATATATTCCATTTAGTGTTGTCAATTCCCCCACTATCTAGATGTATTAAATGAAGATATTTTCTAGAGCATACCATGACTAGTTTGAGGTAGTCTTTATAGATTATACTTTAATATATTCAATGAGAAATTATTATCGTGAAAATTAATCAAGGATTTTATATATGACCCTGAGTAATAATAGGTTGTACGAAAATTTTACCACGTGTGAATTTTTTCTAAAGAAATAATAATTTTTCGGTCATATAAGCTAAAATGAGGGTATATCAGCTGATTTATCAAAGAAATATATTATTAGGCATTGGACCTGAGCAATCAAAATGAATTTGATCCATATGTTTCATGGTCTAGTTAGATATTATCAACTCTTTGTGGATATTTTCTCAAAACTTCCTAATTGTTTTACAAAGTTAACATTAAAGGGAGAAAAGTTCCCTTAAAAAATGAATGTCATGAAAATTTCATTGACTAAAGAGAATGTTAGTCGGTACACCTTTTCTTATAATACACTACATTTGAGAAGGGATTATTATCTTTTTTGATGCATCAAAGAAAGGATTTGGAATCACTCTCATGCATAACGAGATAGTGATATCTTATGCCTCATGTTAATTGTATATCGATGGAAAAAATTACCCTACTAATTATTTCAAGTTACCTATAGTAATTTTTACATTAATGATATAGATTAATTAATTTTTTTTAAAAGGTGTTATATATATCTACATATGATAAAATATTAATGTATAATTTCGCCTAAAAAGAGATGAATATGCGTTATATAATTTGGTTGGATCAGATTAATGATTATAACGCATCAATACATTACCGATTTGGGACATCGAACAAGCTGGTTGATCTATTTAGTCGAAAGGATCACTCAAATTTATCTATTATGAGGATCATATAAGATCCTATATTTCTGGATTTTCAAAGGTTGCATCTATAAATCTTGATGTGATTGGAGAAATAATATCTTTCCCAAATATTTGTTCCACCAAATATCTATGTCAATATTAAAAAGGTGTATAAGTAAGATTTATAACTTTAAAAGATAGTGAATAGTTTTCATGTGTTAAACCTTGATTTTTATGGAATTATATGGTTTGGGAACTGTGTATGTGTTTCATGCATACATTATTTAAAGATTTTTATTTCATAGGGTGCTTATAGTTTATCATTTTCTATTCATTTTAGTTATTTGAATATGTAAAAATATTTAAAATAGAATTTATGATGGGAAAACATGAAGATATATATTATAGAGAGTGTATCTTAGGACGTGGTATTTTATAAATATATTGTTGAGAGAAAATTTTATAAGGGGATGTTACAACCAATACCCATACAAGAATCGAAATGGGAAAACATCACCATTGATTTTATCATTAGAATCCCATAAAAATGATAATGATATAATTCTATTTGGGATATATTCATTCTCCATATAAATCCATCACACTTCATTTCTATTAGGGAATATTTCTCTCTTTTTTTCCCTGATAGAATCTATTTTACATAAGTAGTGTGTTTTTATGGAGTACTAAACTCTATTGTATCTGATCAAGATCCAAGGTTTTCCTCGAACATCTAAAAAAAGTATTCATCGGGATCTAGATTCAAATATAAGATTAAACACTCCATATAATTCTCATATAGAGGGAAAGTCTAATATAAACTTTCAAATATTATAGGTTACCCTAAGATCTCTTTTATAGAATTCAATGGTGTTTTTGATCAGAATCTCTATCTATTTGAGTTTTCTTTTAATAATATCTTTCACTCGAGCACTGAAATGGTTATTTCTGAATATATATATGGGGATAAGTTTATAAATACATATTTATCATATTAATTTCAATAATTAATGATATTAGGACTTGTTGTATCTATGTAAATGGAAGAGGTAGTTATAATCATTCAACTTCAAATCAAGCCATCCCATAGTCGACCGAAAAGTTATGCTGATAACTAATGGTGGGATATGAAATTTAAATTTTGTGGGACTGTTTTTATATTAATATATCAATTTGATAAGGTCGTGATATTCAAAAATACTATAAATTTTAGACCAAGGTGCATTGGTCCTTTTTAGATTCTTTCTCAAGTAGGGATAATAGTTTATCACTTAGTTATTCCAATAAACATCTCTCAAGAACAAAATATGTTACTTGTATCTCTCTTATTGAAGTATAAACCAAAAAATTTCCATGAACATAAATATGTGGTTTTACCATTTATGAAAGGCATTTCATACGAGGTTCAAATAGTGGATATTATATATTATTGATAAAAATTTATATGATATAATATAACTCATCAGGTCAATGTTTTCTAGTGAATCAAAAAATTTGAGGACGGTATGCGGGAACATGAGGATATGATGAGGTAGATGTATCCCATTTTTTTGTTAGATTGATAAAATTTCAAGTTTAAAATTCATTTTATGGGGGTATAATATGACACCCATTTTTTTATGATATATTTATTTTTAAAATAATTAATTCACATTGATAGCTTCTTATACACGCAACCCTGGGTCTAAATGAAATCTAACGTAGTATACCATTATAACATATCCGTTAAATTTTCAGGAATTAGTAGAAAAAATTAAGATTTTAAAATTATATATTTTGAGCATGTATACAAGAAATCCAATATTTATCAATTAATTAGAAATGAAAATAAAAATCATTTTAATGTAAAATAAATGTTTTTCTAAAAAAACTATGCTTTGCACACAATGTGTGTTTTAATTAAATTAAATTAATTATTATTTTTCAATTATTTTAATTAAATTTATATTTTATATTTTGAATAGAATGTTTAATCATTCATCTAAATTTTTTCTAAGAATGGTTTAAAAATAAATCATGTTTCATTCTTAAAAACTATATTTCCTTCAAAAATGTTGTTTAATTTTTCATTGCATACTTATTTTTATATTAATTTTCAACACATATAGTAAATTTATTTGATAAAATTTAATTTGTTTTTTAAAATTATCCAATCAAAATTATATTGGATGGAATTGTTGAATTGATTGGAAAAGGTCAATTTTTCAGTGAATAGTGAAAAATTCAAATTTTTATTAAAATTTATAATTTCATTTTAATATTTTTAAAAGTTTAATTTCATTTTAAAATTGTTTTAAAATTAAAATATTTTCAATTTTATTATAATTTATCTAATTTATTTCATTGGAATTTATTTTATGTCTATGTTTTATATAAAATTGTATTATACTTAATGAAACTTTTTTATTGAAAAATTGTTTTCATCACGCTAGTATTTTTAATTTTAAAATAAATTATGCCACATATGTGAATTAAATTTTATAAACTTTCTTCCATATTTTTAATCCTAATAATTAATATTTTTTAATAATTTCAGCTTAATTATTTGTTATATTGAATAGTAAACACTGTAAAAATTAAATATCATGGTTATGGTTAAAACAGGTTTACCGTGGGGGTTAAACCATTATATAAGTGTAATATTAAAAAATAAACCTATATAAATCCTATTTTATATCCATATTAATAACTTATATAAACAAAACTTTTAATCTATTTCCATTTGAAATCATTTTTCTTGAGAATGACATTCTAAATTTGTATTCTTGTCAGAAATATCCATTTTGTTCCTCGCCGCCACTTATAAAATGGAATATTCTATCCTTTTTATTAACAATTAATAGGATATTTTGTTGGGATAATAATTTCCAAATATGTTAATTAAATCAATTTCCATGTTCTATACGATTTTTTAATAAAACCCTCCTAGAATAGATTTTTTAGAAAAACTAATGTTGTTGTCAGAAGAAGAGGTGTCATTCTTGACTGAGAATTTTTATTTTATTTCTTCTTACACCTCATAAATATATTATTAAACCATTATGATATAATAATATTAGTATCTATCATGTAATTATATTTTATTTTGTTAATGGAATAATGGATATCCATCTTCTCTTTCTTGAAATGGGAAATGAATCCATTTATCATCTATACGGCGGTCTACTACTATGTGAACCGATGTTATTTATTTTCCATCACAGCCTATCAAATATAGGTATAATTATGGATTTATTTTTTTAAATTATATTTATTAAAAAATTAACCTTTTTGAAAAATTATATTACATCTACATTTCTGTCTCCTTTCAAAAATGATAACATCGCTCATTCGTACGTGTGGACTACAGCGTCGACAAAGCGATGTGATTCATTTTTCATTTTATTTTGAAATGCACAGTAATAAAGATAGATATAATGAATATATATGATATATATGATATATTAATAATTCTATAATGGTTAAAAATTAGTTACATTTCATGCATTCCATCTGTCGATAAAATGAAAACATCGCCCATGTATACGTATGACCTATCATCTCCATGAATGGTGTAATTAATTTTTATATCTATAACTTTTATGGACAACTCTATATATAAATATATATATTTCATAGACATTTTATTTATATCATGATTTAAATTATTTAAATTATGGATCTATAATCAATATATAGAGACAGAAACTACCAAACCAAAACATAGATGAAAAATGAAGCACTTATCACTCAAAATAGTGATTTTAAAAAACAATTGTTAGTAAATATGTGACAAATTTTCACATGTAAATAAAATATTTAATGATATATTATTATATTATATATTAATAATAAATATATATTTATTATACAAGAGGTTCTAAAACAAACCAAATAAGTCGTATAAGAGTTAATGGATTTTCATCTCACTTTAATTTATGTGCGACACATTCCATATTGAAAACATGTTTCTTTTATATAATTTATATACAACCCATGAATTTTTTTTATGATCATACACATTAATATTAATGTATAAAGATAACCCTTTATTTTTAATTCACTCATGGGGCTTGTGATTCAAATGTAAGAATAGTTGTATGGGTTTTATGTTATAATCTCATTGTTCGTCAAGATTGTTTATGATTAAGATTTTGATGTTGAAAACATATGATATAACTCTCAATAAAGTCATTAATTTTCTTCTCCTACAGTTATTTTTTTAATCATAAAATATTTCTGTTATATTTCCTCATTTTATGTACTCAAGATATCGAAATAATTATTTTAACAGAAATCAACTTTATTTCTCTCTTTGATCGAAAATAATTTTTCTCCAATGTCCATGTTTTATCAAAAATGTTTAAATTTTTTTTAATATTCAATTATCAATATTTAATGTTACCTTTACCTAGGTTTTAATTTTTAAATTTTTAAAAATGAAAATTATTTTCGTTTTTTGAATGAGGCACTCTTGATTTTTACCTAAACATTGAAAGGAATTTCTATTTTGTCATATGTGAAGAAAACAGAATTCACCACCTTCATGAACATTAAATTATTTTAATAAATATATATTTTTATTCAAGGGTCTATGAAAATATTGAAATTTTAATAAAAATTTTGGAATTTTTAGATTTGAAATATTTGGTTTCAATGTGATAATAAAATTTTCAAAAAAAATGTTCCCAGTGATCATTAAAATCCATTTTTCATCTAGGATTACAACCATTATTGTTAATTATTCTTTATAGGGTATATAATCAAAGGATATTATCCTTATTATTTATCTAGATGGTTTTTGATAATGATTAAAATATGTTTATGAAAAGAATTCCTTTTCCAATTTGTTATGATATTATGAGTTGATGAAATATTTAAGAAACTCATTTCTTTTCCGCAAGTTATACCATGATGAAATTTTATGAAACCCGTTTATTTTCATGGACTATGACATGATTAATGTATTATAATATTTTGAAGAACATATAAATTAATTTATTTATGTTATTTGAGGGTCATACTTATATATCTATCAAATGCATTAAATAAAGATAGATATCTCATTAGATAAATAGGAATGGAATGGCGGGTGAACACAATTTATTAAGGAAATTTGTACACAATGATAATATTTAGTGTGAACCATAAAAAGTATAATGGTTTGGGAAGTGCATCAAATCTACTATGATAGTCTTGGAATGTAACCTTGACTATTAAAGAAATGATTGTCTATTCTTATGTGGATTCCAAATACTTATGTATTATTCCAATGTTATTATCTCATGGAACATATTATTTCATCCTTTATGATTCATGTCTAATAAGATTTGAGGATTTATGTCATGAATCATCATTATGATCTATGGTTTGTATGGTACTATTTTAAAATAATTATCTCATGTTTTTATACACATGATCACATGTTATGAATATGTGATCATTGATATCACTTTTGTTTAACCTTACTGAAAATTTGAGTCTTCCATTATTATATTTCCTTTCCTTAGCTTATAAAGACATGTCTTAAGTGTGATATGTCAAATAAAGGTTCCATCTAGGAAGAACTAATTAGGATATTATTTTTCACTTAAGAATATGTTTTTGACGTATCCACGTTTCCAAATATAATATACATATAAGATTCTGGCATTGAATATTATATTATCTATTGAATGTTCATCTATTAATATCTAATTTATATTTATTAATATCCAGTGTCTCTATATATATACTATGTAAAAATAAAATTAAAGTCATATTTATTATTCTAGATACAATGAAATATATTATCGAATAACAATGAACAATAAAATAATATCAAACCATCCAATGAATGATTCAAACAAAAATGTTTGCAAGAATTTTAACTAAAAAAAATATAACACAATTTCAAATATTTAAATAATCACAAATAATTAAGTAAAACTAATTTTTAATAGATATAGTGTATTTTTTGAATAAAAATATGTTGGTATTAATATATTTTTAAAAGTAATGAATCCATACATGACATAATATATGTGGATTATTGACTCAATTTCATCTCATGGAAGTATGAATCATCTTCTTTATAAATATTATATATATATATATATATATTGTTCCTAAGTTGTAACCTATTTTCTATTTAAAATTTTGGGATATTACATATTTTTTCATATTCTCTATTTCATTGGTCCATATTTAACACATTGTTAAATTAGAATGGGGATTTCCTTTGGTCTCTCCAAGTATGCAAGATTGTGTGTCTTTTATAATAATCCTTCCAGAAAATTATATTTAATATATAATATTATTCTAATATTATTATTATTGTTATTTTTTGTGTATTTACATATTAATATATCATAATGTCAAGCATTTATTCATATTTCATACCATACAATGTTTATAAGGGATATATCTAAAAATTTCCTCACTTTTGTGTTTGAATTCCTTCTTCTTACCATTTTCTATTTTATGTCTTATAAAATGAACTATTTATAAACATTTAATTCTTAAATATCACCTTTTGGGATATTATTCCTTTTTAGTATCCAATTCATTTCCACTATAGAATTAAATAGAAACATCATTCATCCTCTATCTCAAACAAATTCTCGGAATTTTTATCCATTAAAAATATTGTTACTGGTTTATAATTTGACTAATTATATATAAGATAATATTTTTGCCACTAGGGATTTATTTGTAATTATTTTATTTCAACTATTGTTTAATTATTCATTCACATGTGAATATATTTTTTTGAGGTACACTGCTCAATTCACATAATGATAACATCCCAATTCTAGTTTTAAGATTCATTATTTTTCTTAATAAATTATTTCCACTCTAAAACTCTAATTAAATATTTCTCAATATTTAACTTCACATAATATAATTCTATTTATTATCTTTCTTAAATACTTTCCATTCAATTAATAACTTTAATAAAAATAACCTATTATGATTTATCATAACGTTATGAAACCTATAAATGTTTCATCGTTGGTTATCCATGTAATGACAAATTATTTATATGTGATCATTATGTTATATTTTTTGAAAATAGAAAAAATTATGTTTAATAAATGATAATTTAATAAAAGGATAAATAATTATGTATCCCATTGATTAATTGGTCAATGCATTTATGAAAAGACATACTATGTATTGGTAATATGCATAGAGTTTAAAAAACAACATTCTGTTTTATTTATGGTATTACTCAATTTATTATTATAATGTGTCATTTTTACACATGTGACACATTGATTTCCACATTCCAGTGAACATTGAATTATTATTTATGATATATATTATTCTTATCATGTCTAATTCAAGTTACGATTTTATAAAATACATATTGGCATCTTGGTATTTAATATTCTTACTCCATGTTTCCATTATATTCCATATGAATATCATATGTCATGATATTTTCCTTAATTAATGATCCCTTGAAATCTATTTTATTTTTTCTCTAGATTCCATTTATTTCAACTTATTGGACTATTAAGATCACACTTTTCTTTTATGTTTTTCTTTAACTAATCTCATTTTTTAAAATGGGGTTTTTTATGTTATCAATGTTTTGTAATAAAATATTTGAGAAATGTTTTATTATATTATAAAGTATAATGATTTAATATTTACCTATATTATAATTACCTAAAAAATATTGTTTTAGAAATAGTGGCATATAATTATTTTTCATGGTATGTGTAAAAGGTTTCTATTTGATGTAATAGATCTAAAAGTTTGGGTTTGGAGGGATCTCAATCCCATATCCTTTGACACATGGGTTACTGTTTATCATACAATACCATTCTTCTTCTATAATCATGTCACCTAAAAAATTATCGTGTCATGGGGGGTTATATCCTCTATCTAATTCTATTATATACTATAAATTCCACCTTATATATCATACATTCATATATATTCTCTAACATGCCCCATCCATGTATCTAATTTTGTATATATCTCTAAGATCCCAATTATTTTTATGTGATATTTACCATTTAAATTTGATTTTTAATCGTCTATGTTATCTTATAAATATATATGATCACATAATGAAGGTATCTAGAGTGGTTGAGGATTTTTCGAATCCTAGAGATCTGAATTATGATGGAAAGAGACATGCAGATTGTTTTACCAAACCATGCACTAAAGGCTACATGATATGGATAAACCATACATGGTAATGTTGGGCTCCATAGAGGGGAGTGCATGAACTAATCATGGTTATTTAAACAGTGCTTTTTTAACTATGTGGTTCCAATATCCATGGAATGTGGAAGTTACATGGTTGACACACGATTTGGCCCACTATCCGGCCAGACCGTTTACCTCATTTTTTGGTGATTTTACCATTTTCCCTTATCTATTTAAAATCTAACACCCTAATTTCCTTTTAATTTCTAAAATAACCCCCAATCACCGTGATATATCCTTCAAAAATATTCCTTAGTCTTTTAAGGATCTATACAATTTGGGCTCCAATTCAAGTGTAATTCGCCTAATTATATTACCATCGTTAAGAACTCTAATCCATTAACTTATTCCCTTCATTTTTCTTATTATAAGTGATGTTATTTTGATATTATATCATATGACTTATTTTAATTATGTTTTTCAATTATTTTATTTTCTTCTCATCTAGGCCAAATCAAAGGTCTATATTGGATGAGGTAACTACTACAGGAATAAGGTTTTTGGTATATGCATTTTCCTTAAATGTATAGTCTTTTTACATTATTACCATTATACCAGACCCCATACCGTTTGATCATTTCTTCCTAAAATTGATAAACACCTAAATTTATATTTTATTATAGTTTAAAACCATCCTTGAACCATTATACAAGGTTGGAGGTGGGTGACCTAAATCTAAACCTCCTAGAGGTTGGGTTATTTAATTATTACATGTAAATGTCACCCTTTGGGTGAGTTGAACTCATTTTTCTTTACTGTAAATTTTATATGAGAATAATGTGGATTTTTAAGGGTTTTAAGCAACATAAATAAGAATTTCATTTTATATAAAAGGAATAAAATCGAGAAATTATTAGCTTATGTATGGTTATGAAATGGTTAATGAATGGGTTATGATAAATTAAATGATAGTGGGAATAAAAAATGATATGATTTATTATTACCTTATATAAATCATTTTTATGATGAATAGAAGGGTATGGAACTGATGTAGGATTCATGGTATGGAACCAATAAGGGAAACGTGATATAGAATTGGTTTGGGGACTCACATTATAGAATTGATGAGGGTGGTCAGAGTGTGGCACCAATGACTAACTTGGATGCCTTAGTTTTGAAACATTAAATTAGGATTTATTAGAAAACAGTAGACATGCTCCTTGGGCTCCAACAAAGTATTTACTATTGTTTCTATTGATTCCCTCTATGGAAAACAAATAATACACCCTACTCATATCCCTTAGGTCCTTTCCCATGGAGTTATGATACTTCATTACTCAAAATATGCTATTGATGATGCTTACTCCTAATTTATATATTCTAATATTTATGGATTCTTGATCAATGTGATTTTTTAAATACTAGATAGAATCACTTATATTTTTATCACTTATATTCATGTTGTACAAGAAAATTTATCATATTATATAAAAATGGTGGAATTTTTATAGTCACCATTGTGGTGGCCAACTGAGTGTAATCTCACAACCTATTTGGGCTATCATTTGGAACCCGAATAGATTTCATGGATGTATATTGGGATATAGGAAGGTTCCCAATTAATATTTCTTGATTTATTATGCCATAGGATTAGTGGAGCATAGTACTGATCCATGACCATTAATTTTATTTGAAGAGGGCCTTTTGGTTATTTTTTTACTTCTGATTCATATATTATACATGAGGCATTTTTCATAAATCTATTATCATTTGTTCAACTCCATGACATGTTCATAATTCTTTACATGACACTTCCCTTTGATATGATTATTATTGTTTTAGTGTGGATGATTTACCTACTATTACTATATGATATTATGCTTCATCATTGTAATTTATATATGATACAGGCATATGTCTTTAATAACGAGGTTATAGTCTCCCAATCAATAAACCAATTTGATTCCTTGGTTTTAACACCATAGATCTAGCTTGATGGGACTTCCTTCAACATGCTCCTTAGGATCTTCCCAATTCTTTAGCAAATTTTCTATGGATGAGCTTTGTAAACACATAGTGGGTGACTTTTTCATTACCACTGGATCCTAGCCCATGCTAGTATGATACTTGATTACATGGAATAATCCAGAGATGATTATTATTAATTATTTAGATTTTTACCTTATTTAGGGTTTCTTGAACACAATGATTTTTGGTAGATAATAAATTATCACTTATCCTTGTATCACTTTAATTTTTGTTATACATGCACAATTATTCATATTATATAGACTGACAAGACTTGTTAAAGACACCGCTAGTGGTAGCCTACTTAGTGTTATCTCACACCATATTAAGGATGTCATTTAGAACCAGAATAAACATCATGTATATAGGTAGAGATGGGGAACGTCACCTATTTGATAGTTCTAGATTGATTATCACAAATGATCTTGGGATCATTGGACCGATCCATAGTTTGATATTTTATTTGGAGATATCATTTTTGGTGTTTTTTTACATTTCATACACGTATTGTATTGGATACATATTTCCATGTATTTCATATCTTTTGTATATATCCATGAAATGCTAATAATTTTGTATATGACACTTCCCTTAGATCTGATTATTATTACTACCTTCATATTGATTTACATTTGGTTGATGGTTGATTTTATTCTACATAATTTTCATTAATATATAATACCACTTTGTTACTCTAATCATGGGGTTATATTCTTCCCATTGTAACATCATAGATCCTCACTGCTAGTCCACATACTCTGTCAAACATGGAGGGACGCTTGAGGTTATGTTAGCCACTAGGTTGGGAAAAGTTTTAGTGGCTCCAAATTCTAGATTTTACATATTGGTATCAAAAGTGTTTTTATTTCATTTGGTCTAGAAATATAGTATCAGTAGATAGGAGACAAAGAAATAGATTCAATTTGGAAATAATCAATTCATGGGGGTAGCTAACCCATGTATAGGGAAAAACAAAATAACCATGGAAAGGGACATGATGTAATAATTTTTTTGTGTTTCACATGAAATGTAGTGTTGATTTTGATCAATATTATTTCCTTGGACTTGTATTGAAGGGATATATTGTCCTCATGAATCATTTCAGGCATATAATAAATTCTAATTCCATGAATATTTCATTTCACCTATGATACATTACATTACTTAATGATGTTTATTATATGTGCATTATAAGATTCAATTTTCATTCGAATAATGTTTTTATAGGAAAATAAGAAACATAATTAGCTAATTATAGTTCATAAAAAATTATAACATTTTTTTCCTATATATATTGATTTATACACCATAATCTATCAATTATGGTATGTCGAGTCATGGACCATTGGTCATAGGGGTGGAAACGTGTACATGGTTATGATTAATTGGATGTCATAGTTCAATTTATAAAGTGTTTGTGACTTTATAAATTGGAAATGTTAATATATGTAATTAAACGATACATATATATTATTAATATAAATAAATATTAATTGAAATCAATTTAAATTTTTAAATGAATTTTTTTTCATTAAATAGAGGTTATAATTTCAACTTAAATGGTGATTTCCTTTATAAATTTCAATTTACACTCTCTATAATGAAACCCCTAACATATAAAAGAAAACATGACAATGTATGGGCTTTTTTAGTGGGTAGTGTGAAGAATCACTTGAGGTCTTATGATTTGTATATCACTTAGGCCTAGATGTTGAATTAAGAAGAGGGTTGAGACTTGTATATATAAAGGCTTATACCTATCCTACTCATATATCCAAGATCATTTCATTACCAAATCTTGATTGAGGGATGTTCATAGAATTTTTAGATACATGGCACCATAAAATATTCTAGTTGTGTACTCGGAGTGTTGTGATCACTAGGCTCTGGTTGTGGTAGCTCTAAGCTACCAGGAGAACCTCAAGTAGTTACAATTTATGCACCTTATATTATATATAATGAGTGTGATTATTCAATTTTTCATAAATGGGTTTCTACACATTATTCATACAACTCATGGAGCCTCTAGGCCTACCCCGTCTATGGAATAATTTCGGAATAAATTTTATCAGCAGAATACAAAAACGTTCTTAGGGGACAGTGTACCATTGGATACAAATTCACGAAAAGAGGTCATGATATCAATTTTCAATCTTATCAAGACACCTACTGAGATTAGGGCGAAGCTATAGTGGCCCTAGCCTTTTATAGATAATATTAAATGATATTAAGAATAATTATCAATAAAATACAAACTGAGGATTAGAAAATTTTATTGTATTTGGAAGGATAGTTATGTAATTTGAAAAAAATAGAACATATATAAAGACATATTTTATTTAATAAAAATAATGATATATTAACTCAGTTTGAACTATTATAAAAAAATATGATATCCTAAGGAATTCATAGACAAAAGGGATGAACTAAAAAAAAATTTAGAGGAATAAAAAAGGGAATAAAGAAAGAAATGTGAATTAAAAAATGACATGATAGAATAAAATACACGATTCATGAATCAACATATGGAAGAATAACATATAGATCATGTAATCATATAATCATGGAAATATTGGAATGTATTATCAATATATAACCTGACCTAAACAATAGTTAAGGCTTACTACCAGCACTATATCACAAGGAGGGAAATGTCCAAAAATGGATCAGGTTTACCCCCTATACCCATACATGACATCTCATGAGAGTAAAAATTACCAAATTAATTGGTTAACTATTTGAGAGAACACATCACAATATGTTCATATATATTTGTGAAACATTTAGAATCAAATATTGGGATTAAACAAAAGGGTCCGCATTTAAATAAATGGTTATCTTAATCATGTCATAAGGCATATATATAATGGGAGTATAATATTTTTATCCATTAATTAAGGGTTTAAATAATACATGGAAATTAAAAATTGAAAAATAACCATAGGTCATGATAAATTATATTTATCTAAAGTAATAATATGATAAATATTTGTTTTGTAACCTTGGAAATATCTCTGTTAAGAAGGTTATTAATATAATAGGAAAAGGGTTTTTTATATGGAAATAATTTACATAAAATCATAAGTGAACTATAAAAATTTTACCAATAATAAGGAATATTTTAATAAATCATAAATATTTTTAAACATTTTTTTCAGTGGTACTTTAAAAGAGACCAAGAAAATAGAGAAGTTCCATTTAATAGAATTTTCGAATGGAATTAAAAAATTTCCCTTTAATATATAAATATCTCTATAAAATAAAGTTTAAATAAAAAGGAATATATGTGTTATAGATATAGATATAAATGTATAAGATTTAAATTAGAATAATTAAGTGAAAAATTGAGTTGGATCTTAACATAAAAGAAAATGTAGATGTTTCGAAAGATCCCTTACCTTATGCCTAAATGTGTACGGTACATGAACTTAATGCCCTAGATAATAAAATTAAATTCATTAATTAATTAATTTTAATCCAATTAATCATATATTAAATTAAAATTATATTATTTTCATTTAGAACCATTTTTATAAGATATAAGTTTTAATTTTGTCATTCCGAGGGTGTTTGTTTATTGTTTCATGATCCATTAACTTATATATATTTATAGATATTCATGTTAAATGGTAATAATGTACCAGATGTGAAATTATATGTTAATAATGAAATTCATGAATTTAATATGGAATCTTATACCATTTTTTAGTCTAATAAGAGGATGATTCAATTGATAAATCATTATTGACTAATGTGTATTTTATTTTCCTATTTTTTATCCATCACAAATTAATTTTATATTACTAAATATTATATATGTATATTTGATCCAGAACATAAAATAAGTAATAATAGACTTAATAAAACATTATTTTACAACAATTATAGTATTATTAAATATATTATGGTTGTAATGGGAAACAGAAACTCATCATCCACAAAGGCTATGAATCTACATATCATTGATGATGTTTTCATTTTTACGAATAAAACGAGAAGAGAAAAAATTTCATGAATGATATTAAATTAAAATAATAAAATTACTGTATTTATATGATATTATAGTTTTCATAAAACTTTGGATTGGTGGGTGAGTATAAGGTGTAATATAAAATGAATTTAAAAGATAAATTAGGTGGATTTTACCTCTTCAATATCCCCACACGGGGAACACTCTTATTGCACATGGAATTAGTCTTTTGGTGAGACTATAAATACTAGAATGTGAATAGAGATGGGGAAAAGAGAATTTGGAAGAGGATGGTAGGGGTAGAATGATCAATGTGGTGAAAGAAAGTGGATGAAGGGGTTCCCTTTTATAATTGAGGTGAGTCACACTTTTGGAATTCTATAAAATATTAATATATAATAAGACTGTAATAGGGGTAGATGCTTCCAAATATAATATAAAATTATAAGGGATCATGTAATAGACTATATATTAAACTCTTTGGTATTATTTACCTTTATTTTTATTTTCAAAAAACCTAATAAAATATTATATTCATGAAATAAATTTTTTTAAATTTGTCACAATTCATTACCATGGCTTCAAAAACAATAAAACAAAAAGTCAAACTAGAAAAAAATATGATTTCATTATATCCTAGACATTTTTAAGTCCTTTTTATAATTCTTGAATCAGATTCATTATCTCAAATGATGTTTATTTTTAAAATTTTAATATCACCTATTTTATTTTTCCATTAATTTAATAATTTTTTCATCTTCATTGTGTAAGCTTTTAAAATATTTATTTAAGTATTAAAAATTAAAAATAATTTTCCAGGAAGAATATAAATATTTTATACTTCAAAAAATTATTTATGGCCTAAAATATATTTGGTAAATTTTTTAATTAAAAATGCAATGCCTATTAAAAACTGTATTGTGAATATTTTGACATTTTTTAAAAAAATATTTTTAAGAGGCCTAATTTAAACTACATGGATTAAAAAGGACTAATATTCCAAAAAAATATTATTATTGTCCAAAAAATCTACTAAAATAATATTTACTCAAAATTTTGGGTCTTTTCATGGTTCTAATAATTTTAATTAAAATCCATTGATTGATTTTTCATCAATTTTTACAAGCACTACTTCAATTTTAAAAAATAAATATTGTTAATTATCTCATATTTAAAACATTAAAAAAATTACTATCAAAAAAATGAATTAATTAGACTCAAGTAAATTTTCTAGATTGTTTAATTATGTATTTTTACATATAGGACCTCAAGAGGTATCTAGATTGTTTTGTAGATAATGGTTTTATATGAACTGGTTATTTGCCATAGTGTTCTCTAGTCCTTTTCAACAAGAAAGTATGTAGTACCCTTAGAAATCATGTGGATTACAACCAATTAATGGTTTTTAAAATTAAGAACTCATATCCATTGAATCATATATATGATCTACTCAACCATATCCTAGGAGCAAGGGTTTTCTCTAAGATTGATCTGACTCATGGTTACCGTCATGTGAATGGTATACCATCAATATATACCATGTACTATATTCAATAGTATATATGGATTGTTTGAGTATTTTCTCATTTTATTCAGTCCCAGAAAAATTCCATCGGTTTTCATGGAAATGATGAACTAAATTTTTACTTCATATCTTGATTTCTTCAGGGTGTAATTTGAAGATCACATCTTGGTGTCATCTTGTACTCGACACGACCATTCCAAAATCTAAAGATTTTATTTTATAGAATAATATATCATCATTTATAGGATAATATTAAAACATTCCCATTTTAGATGGGTAAAATTCACATATAGGGTCATATTCTCTTAGAGATGTGATTATCAGTTATAGAATCCCGACCCCATCATGCTCGGAGCCAATGTCCTACTATCCTTACATTATCATAGGATATATCTAAATCACATCCCAAATGAACAAATAGTTTATTGGTCCTAGTAAAATACATACATACATGATTCTTGTATTATAAATTAATAAAAAATTAAAATAATGTTTTTTTAATAAAAACATTATTCCCTCTAGAGTATCATTTCATATAATTCTTTGAACAATTCAAGGAATCCTAGATAAAGGAATCATAATAAGGGTGATCTAAAAATCATCAAGGGTAAAGAAATATGAATATAGAAATTAATCAATGATCAAAATCATTATATCAAGAACAATTTATGAACACATATTTCATGTAATCAACAAACTGTGAAGGATGATTGTAAATAACATGGTAAATTAATTAACTAAAAACACTTGAAAATTATACCATTGGATAAGGAATATTCATTATGTAAATTTTATAAATTGAAATAGTTTTAATTAAAACAATAAAATGATAATTAAATGCTTCCATTGATTTTGTTATAGTGAAAATCTCACTGATTATAAGCACTAGATCAGAATCAAGGAAATGCTTAATTATTATATGTATGGTCTGAGGCAGACGAAAATCTATAAGGTCAAGACCTTACATAAGATGGTTTTAAAATATAGGTTTAAACCTATTTAATTTATGAACATAATTTGTCACATGAGAACCAATTGATGCATTGAGGTTCTTTATAATGTTTATGGCCCACCATTCACTGCATTTCCAAATCATTTCTCATATTTAGTAATTGATTAAATTAATAAATAATAAACCTTATCAAATATCTTTTTTAAATAAAGAAAAAAAATTATCAATATTTCCCCAAAAATCAAATATATATTAAATTAAACACCATATATAAAAATTGTGTATGGTTTGGAGAATAATAATACCTCGGATAAATTTTATTGAAATTTTAGTGAAATTTAATGTCTAATGATCATATGGAATTGAATATTTAAATTAGACTAAAAGGAATCAAGGAATTAAATTTAAATATTATCCTTGGTAATATAAATCATAACTCTTCTAGATAAATAATAAGAATGGTATAAATATATCATATCCCAAGTGGTGTAAAAATAAATGGTTGTTGTGATTTATGAATGGAAATACTATAAAATTATTTTTTTTAAATCCTTGAGGAAAATATCATTCTCATTTTGATAAAAATATTGAATTTATTATCCGTAAAAATAACTTTTATAAAATATTATTTTAAATTTAACCTTTTAATCATTAATATTATGACTCATAGAAATGATGGAAGGTAATTTTGTACATGTCATACAAGGTAAAAACAACATTAAATATGTAAGGTAAAATGGTTTAAAAAGTGACTTGTTCGGAAAATACAAGAAGTTATATTAGAAAGAATATGTAAAATAAAAAAGATTGAAACTATCATTACTAAATCATTTATAATTGTTCAACAAATTTTTGAAAACCTATTTCTGAAAAAGGGTTCTTAGTAGATTACAAATTTTTTGGCTGAAGAGAAAAATTATGTCGTGATTTCATAAAAACAATTAATAGTGCATTCAGACTACCAAATCATGAAAAAACTGATAAATTACATGAAACATTCATGTATAAATATTTTATAATTAAATTATTGGTTTATTAAACTATAATCATATAAATACCTTTAATGGATTCACAAGAATAAACAATCTCGGTTAGAATGAGATTTCTAAATAAACCCTTAAATGACCATAACATGGAAGTTTGAATTAATAAATGATTTCATTATGTGTATCACCTATAAATAAAGATATAATAATTTTAAATACATAAAAATTATTATCAATGTCATTATACACATAATTATATAATATTAATGACAATGATGAAGTAATATAACCCAATGGAAGGGAATTGAGTTTTGAATTTTTTTTAACACTTGGTAATTTTAATTCCAAATCCCATTTTATAGAATAATTCAAATTGAAACAAAAAATAGAATTAATATAGAATTATTCAAGATATTACTTTTCAAAGTGTAAGTATGTTCACCATTTATAAGAAATTAGTTATCCAATAAAAATGTTGGCCTTAAAGAATGGAAATTGAGAAGAAGTCCATTAATATATGGTATATATTGAATTATATTATCCATGAAACAAATATCAAAAAATGAAACTCTAAATAAAATAAATACAATTTTTTTCAGGATATAAAAAATAATAGAAACAGTATATACACCACACAAAAGAAATATGTGGTTAAAATATTGTATGCCCCAAGGAAAAAAGTGAGATCGGAGTCCCCTACCTTGTATTTCCTTTTCAGAGAATATAAATTAAAATAATTTATAAGGGTTTTAGATAGGTTAATAACATATACCGGAACGTTAATAATATTAATAATATCATATATTAATTTCTTATACTATCTTATTACCAGTTTGTTACTAATTTTCACTGTTCTGGATGTTAATTACCAAGTTTTTTACTATGTTTTGTATGATTACTTGTTATTTCTATTAATTAGATCATGATTTCATAATATCAAAAATTTAAAACAATATTTAGACATAATATATAGTGTATATATATATGTATTTATAAAAATCCATAATATGTTTACAACGGAAATGAAGTGCACTATTTTTAGAGATGGTCGGTCATATGAACGCCTAAATGCTACTTATATTTCTCTATCATATAAAAATAAAGAAATGAAAATAATATATATGTATACTATACTTATAATATCTTATTTATTTCATATATATCACATATCTTTCTGACCAATAAACCTTAATAAATTCCATGAATAATGTGAATTAATCACATCGCTTTGAGGAGGTAGTAGTCCACACATACATAAACGAAGTTATAATAGTTTAACCAAATAGAACACGTAAGGATATGTGTTATAAAAAAGTTAAATAAAAATAAAATATTAAATATATATAATATATATCATATGGAAACCATTTTAGAATATTATTTTCCGACCATGATTGGTGGGAAAGGAAAAATGAACTTCATCGTTTTGCGAAGCGGTGGTTCGTAATACACGAATGACATTTTGTCACCCATTTGATGTAAGTGTGTATGAGTGTAGGTTGAAAAAATAGAATAAAAATTTTCAATATATTATTGATAATAAAATTATTATATATTTATGTAATAATAATATATGAAGGGGATGAGTAATAGATAAAACAAAACTGATTGTTGAAGAATTTTTCAGCTTATTTTGGTAACTCCTTTTGGTTTAAATCAAAGGCCTTCATTGGTTTACTTTATGCCCAAAGTAAGGCTTCTAGGATAAGGGTATGGAAGTATAGATCTTATTTGTGTAGATTTCTAATGAAACAATGGATTTATATGTGATAATAAATGGGAGGGTTGAGTGTCATTTTATATTAGAGGAAGAGTGACATTATAATGAATAGAAAAATCTAAACACTATTGAGAGCTATTTCTTACCTAATGTGACTCCCTTAAGGGTCTATATTATATAAAAGATATTATATGTTCAAAATATGTCAATAAAATAGATTTTTGAAAATTTTCAAGGTCATGTTTCCCTTATGTTTAAGGTTTACTCACTTGTTTAGAAAATTATTCTCCTAATCGCTGTAATTTATTTTAATTATTTTCTAAAATATATTTTCCTAAAAAATAATATTTCTATATTATAATATATATATTATTATTATTAAAAATCTTAAAAACATATATCTAAATTAAAATAATATAAGTGGATGAAATGAATTTTAAATTCATCCTGTAGATAGGATGACAATGTTGGGTTTGAAAGTAAAGATCTTCAAAAGTTCGATATGCTTCTATATCCAATTTTATTCTCAAATCGATTAAAATGTACTAAATTAAATTATTAGATGAAAATTTTATCTATTTACACATTAAAATAAATTAATTATTTAATAAATCACTGTAAATAAATTATATGAAAAAGTATTTTTTAGTAAAATTCCATATTTTTCATAATTTAACAAAAATTGAAATATTTCATTAAAATACCAAAAAACACCCAAACCTAATTTTGATGTTCATATTTCAAAAATTAAGTATATTTTGAAATATTAAATTTATAAAATTTCCAAAAATTGGATTTGTATGATCTTCATTAAAAGGGGGTGAAACTACCTTTATAAATATATTTCTTTTAATGAAAAATATTAGGATTGTCCATATCTTATGACTATAAAATTATTCCTATCAATTTAAAGACATTTTATAGGATATGTAATATATATATTCTCACTTTTTATCAAATAATATTAATAACCTACAACTTAATGGCAAGTTATATCATATTATATTAAATAATAATGTTATAATAATATATTATTGTTCTATAAAACTTTGTCTTCCATGTAACATAAGCTATCGAAGAAACTCATCAATTCTTGTGACATAAGATAACAAGGTATTGTATGTATTAAAATCTGTAGAATATATTCTGTTTATTTAAAATATTTAAAATACCACAAAATTTCAAGAGATTATAAATTAGCAAACAAAACTCACCATTTTATAATTTTGTTGTTGTTACATTGTCAACAACTAAAAAAATTGGGCCCTCAAAATTTAAAAATTATTTTAGAAAACTATGGTCTGATACATTAAAATTACTCTCTTGAAATCCCACATCGAGATAAGGGATAATAAAATATCATCTTAATAAGAGATAATGTGATGTAAAAAATGTCAAGGGGAATAATATAAATCAATGTTTCCACATAAAAGAACAGTAGTGGAAAGTGAAAATATGGATATAAAAGAAAATATTGAATATTTATAAGGAGTGATTAAGGCATTCATTCGAAAAAAAGTGAATTATTAATGGAATATTGAGGTTCACAATGCCATAAATCTATGACGATTTAAAAGACCATCAATTCAACATAATTTAAGTCATTTGGGAAAAAAATTACCATTTTTCTAATATAGAGCTATTATTTTTCTTCATAATAATATAGGAATATATACATGCATGACATGTATTAATAAAATCAATTTTCACACTTTTTTTCTTTGATCTATTTCAAACCTATACCTTTACTCAACGAAATTAATACTAATGAATTATTTTTTTCATAAAAAAATAAAATTAAATTTCAAAAGATTGTAAGATATATTAATGGGGAGAAAGTATTTATATCCCAAAACCACATTGTTTAATACCTTAAAATATAAAACGAAAATTGATATTATTGGGTCATTATTAACATTTATTCATAAAATTATTTATCAAAAAGTAATAATACATTAACCAGGACATCCCATAAGCCAGTGAAAGGCACAAACCCTTATCATCCTTCAGACATGGGTTCAAGACCCACCGCCTTATTGTATTTGATGGGTTTCACTTGACATAAAGGTTGTTCTTTTTCAAAAACCAGGATAACAAAATTTCCAACATAAATATTATGGAAATCATTGAAATTTAATATATAATTATTCATTAAACTATGGTTTTCAATACAACCACAATACATAAATAATTTTTATTTTTATTTCAACATAGGTCTTTTCAATGTCTAGAGTTTATCATTTTGAATTGGTAATTGGCTTGGGTAATGACCAGGTTCCCCAAATTTAGCGAAATAAACTATAAATAGATAATTAGGATGATATTTATTTTCATCCATCGTATCCTTCATTTCTCATCGGTAATTAATTTATTTATCTTTTTATCTCCCACATATAAAGCAGTTCCCCATTCCATTGATGTACTTTCCTAGGTTTCTCCTTCTACATTAATGGAATTATGGAAAATGATCATTATTTTCTATATAGTCTCCACCTTTCAAGAGATTAGAAAACTTTTTCCTTCTCTTTGCTGGTGTGTTCAAGAGTTTGTTAAGATATATTTTGTAAATAATATTTCATTATAACTTAATATAAATAAACACAAAATATTTCACTCATATCAAAATAACATTTGGTTTCTCATTTTCGACACTTTATAGTTCATATTCAATTTTAACATGAATACTTCTGGTCTCATCCATTGATTAATACCAGAAATAATAGTTTGAGTATAAATTGTCATGATGGGAAATATATATAATCATTTATACGATTTATAAATCACTGCACCTTATTTTTAATTTAAAACTCCTAACGTTGATCCTCGTTTATTATATGTTATTATCTACTCAAATACTATATTATCATTTCAAAATAAAATGTGAATTATCCTAAGAATATCCCCTAGGATTGTTAAACCAGTTGTGTAGTATGTTCCATTTTCATGTACCAAGTGATGATCAATTCATGCATGATGCACCGTTTCAGAGTTTCTATCCATAGATACAATTTAATGAGACCCACCTCCAATTTTAGTGTCCATAAATAGATTTATTTCTTAGAAAACATCCTAATGTCTATCTAAATGAAACATTAGAATGATATTCAATATTTATCATCAAATTAAACCATAGAGTTATTTTTTCTAATCTATATTTTCTTAAATCTCATTACCAAGGATTATAATAGATGTACTCAGACACCAACATTACTTACCAGACCCCAAAAATCCTGGAACCGATGTCAAGCTACCATTAAATTATCATAACATACATTTATATTACGTTCCAAATGAAATTATTTTTTAGTATTGGTAAACTATATACATACAACATTATTGTATTAAAAATGAGTATAAAAATTACAACACATTTTTTTAGGATAACATTATTTCATAGAGCGTATCCTTCCATGTTATTCGTAGAACTCTTTAGAGAATCCTATGGAAAATAAAAATAATAAGGGTGAGCCCAAATTCTGAGTAACTGTAAAGTAATGTGTAATCAGAAATGGATAGATTAGAATAATCATTATGAAAAGGTAAATGTCTTAACACACATGCCACGTAATCAATAATATGAGAAGAAAGTGAAAAAATAGTAAGGAAATTTAATTAAATGAATACATATCCCATTTAAATAAATCGATAAATAATAATCAATATGGAATAGTGAGAAACTGAAAACCAATGCTCAATTAACTGAGAATAAAACCAATCCATATATTTATTTCAGAGTGGAAATATCATGGATTTTGAATACTAAATAAAAATTAAGGAAATTCGTAATTATTAGACGGAATTTCTGAGGCACATAAACTCATATACCATCAAGGCCTTTCTGAAGATGGTTAAAAATATTGGTATAAACCTGTTTAATTTGGGAAACTAATTTGAATCATGAGAACCTATAAATACATCGAGGGGCTATATAAAGTTCCATCCCTACCCATCGCTGCCTGTCCAAATCATTCCTCATATAGAATAAATTATTTAATTAATAAACAATATGCCTTATAAAATAGCATTACTAAATAAAAAATATAGATTTCATAATATTTCCCATGAAAATAAAATATATTTCATTTTAAACATATTATGAAAAAAGGGTATACAGTTCTAGAAATAATAATATCATGGATAAATGATATGGATATTTAAGGGAAATTTAATGCCAAACAATCATAGGTAATTGAATATTTCAAAGGGGGTAAAAATAATCAAGGAAGTGAATTTCAATACTATCATTGGTCAATGAAATTATAAACCATCTAGAGTAAGAATAAAGATTGTATCAATAAAATTTATCTCGAGTGGTGTAAAAATGAATGGTTGTCAATGTTGATGGAAGGAAATAATATAAAAATATCTCTTTAGAACATTTTTGAGGAAAATATCCCTTTCATTTTGAAAAACCTTTCGAAATAATTTTCATTAAAAATAAATTTTAAAATCATTTTATTTAAAAACTAACAGTTTATATATTCAATAGAAAATTCAAGGAAACAATGTTTAGTAGTTATATATATGATGTACAGGGTAAAAGGAACATTGATTTTATAACGTAAAATGATTATAACATTTTCTTATTTAGAAATTGAAAATTAGTTCCCTTTGAAAAAAATTGAATCGAAAAATTAGTAAACATATATTTAATAAATAATTCTATAAAGGTTAAAAACATTTTTAATACCATTTTAGAAAAATGGGGTTTTAGAAGAAAATAGGTTCCTTAACTAAAGAGATAAATAAAGTTAGTTTTTCTTAACAAATTTTTATCAACCATTTTGAGTAAGAAATAGTGGAAAATTATTACTATTACTTTAAAATTTCATGAATATCCATAAGAGATGACAATTATAGTTTTATTTTACATTGATCATATAAATTCCTATAATTTAATTGCAATAATAATAAATATCGATTACAATGAGATTGTGAAATAAACCTTTAAAATAATCGTAATATAGAATCGAGAATAAAAAATGAATTGATTATGTTTGTTAACTCTAAATCCAAATATGATAAAAGGAAATATATAAATATATATTAAAATAAATTATACACATAATCATAGAATATTAACGACAATGAGTAAATAATATAATCCAATGAAAAGGAATTGAATTATGAAATATCTTTACCACATGGAAATTTTAAGTTCAAATTCCATTAGATAGAATGATTATAATTAAAAAAATAAAATAACATTAATAATTATGTATTCATGATATTACACTTCAATGTAGTATTATTTACACCATATATAATAAATTATGTGCACAATAATAAAGTACGCCATAAAGAATCAAAATTTACCCCTAGTCTTGGTAAATTTTGAATTATGATCCCCGTTACAAAAATAACTTGAAATGAAACTATAATACCCATGAATATAATTGTATTCATTTTATAATATATAATAGGTGAAATTTATAAACTACAAAAAAGACAAAATTGGTGAAAATGGTGTATGCGTCACAAAACCATATGAGACAAGAATAGATTACCTTGCATTTCCTTTAGGGTAAACATACATTAAACCCCTTTATAAGAGTCTTAAACATGTTATTATTATATAAAAGAACAATAAATTTTTTCATAATATCATATATTCACTTATTAAATATCTTATTACAAATTTGTTAATAATGTAACTATTTCATTTGTTAATTGCCTAAAATTTGTAGTATATTTTGTCAGTATACTTGTTGTTACTATTAAATAAATCATAATGTCATAATTTATATAATTTAAACCATTATATAATTATTAAATTTATTCATTATATTTTTATTTATAAAAATCAATAATATTTGGTGATAGGAAATGAAATTCAGCTTTCATTGAGAGAGAGTCGTCTGTATGAATATCTGAACGCTTCTTCAATTTCATTTTCGTATTCAAATAATGAAAAAACCGTGATATATATGTATATTATAATTTAAATATCGTATTTACATCATATATATCATGTATTTTTATTTGAAATCATCCGTAAAACATTCCATGTATAATGTGATCAGATCATGTCAATTTGGGGAGGCAGTAGTCCACACGTCCAAAAATAAAGCTATCATATTTACACTAAATAGAATATATAAGGATTTTTATATATAAAAATTTCATAATAATTATTTCATAAATAATATCATATATATCAAATAGAAAAAAATTACCCTCACAATTCCCCACAATTACAGGTGGTAAAAAAAGAATGAAATTATTTCACGAGGCATTAGTTAGTTATACAGTAACGGTAAGTTCATTACCCATTTGATAGAACTGTGTGTAGGTGTAGGTAAAAACATTAACAAAGAATAAGTATATTTAGGATACTGATGTTATTATATATTTTTGGAATAAAAACATTTTTGGGTGGAGAAACAAATAAAACAAAAGTGATCGTTGAAGAATTTTACCTCTTATTTGGGTAACTACATTTCATTTTTACCAAAATCCTACTTGGTTTACATTATAATCAATGTGAGGCATCATTTATATGGGTAGAAGATGTGGGATATTATTTTTTAGATTTTGCATGATCCAATTGTCATGATATAAATTAATAAATTGACGGGGTTAATTCCTTTCTATAGTGGAGGAGGAGTGACATTCTTGTAAATCTAAAAGGCTAAACACTATTGAGGTGTCTTCCTTACAACAAGTGCCTCCAATAATGGTACATATTCAATTTAACTATGGATATGTATGAAAAAAAGTCATGAAAATGGATTTTTTACATGTTTCTAGGTTTTTTTCCCTTAACTATAAGGGTTGGTTCCTGTTAAGATAATTATTCTCCTAATCACATTAATTAACATTAATTACATTCACTAATATTTTTGGTTAAAAAAATAAGTTGAAAATATTAGAAATTATATATTATGATGATTTCAAATATGGAATTAATTTATCAAAAATTTCAATAATACATGTCGCATAAATTAAAATACAAAATAATCCCTTAAATGGGACAATAATGTGGGTTTTTTAAGTAAAAATTCTCAAAAGTTTAATAAGATTTTATATCAAATTTATAGTAATAACCTAAATTAGATTAATAAATCTATAATTTTTCTAATTGTACTTGAAAAAATTTAATAATATAATTTAACACTGTAAATAAATTAGATGAGAGATCAGTTTTGAATTAAAATTTCATATTTTTAATTATTCATAAAAGAATGAAATATTTCGGGAAAAACAGAAAATACACCCTAAACTAATTTTGATCTTCATATTTAAAAAATTAATTACATTTTGACATAAAATATTTATAAAACATCCAAAAATTGTATTTAAAATATCTTCTTCATTAAAAGGTAGTAAACCTACCATTAAACAAATATACTTTTATGAATAATTTTGAGTTTGTTATTATCATATGACTATAAAATATATTGGATAAATTTAAAAACATTCGATTATATATATATTATTTATCTTTTCATAATATATTTAATATTATTAATAAATTACAATTTAATGTCTATTTTATATCTTATTATATAAACTAATACTATTTTAATAATATATTTTCATTCGGTAAAACTCATTCTTGTGTGTGATTTATGATATCAGAGAAACGTATCATTAATTTTGAAATAAGATAACTCAGTATGGTATGGATTTGAAGTTATACAATTTATTATATTTATTTAAAATATTAAATATTCCATAAAGTCTCATGATGTTATATGTTATCAAATAAAAGCTACTATATTAGAATTTTTGGGGTGTTACATCAGTTGACCCAAAGTCGGTGAGAGATATAGTTCATAGGATTATCCCAATAATAACATTTATATATGAAGTTTTTTGAGGGTATTGGTTTATTAAAGGTTCTTAAGTTTTAAATTATCATTCCCATATGCACTTCATATAGACTTGAGATGGCCATTGTTGTTCATACATTGTGCTATTAGAGACATTATTTACTAAGAGAGTTGTTTGTGTTCTTTAAAAATTTAAAAATACTCATGTATATCATTATATGGAATGAATTAAATCGTTAGAAATTATGTGGGTAGAATACATATGATATTTAGACATCTAGATTTTTAATATGTCCAGATGGTGAAATGCAGTTGTTGATGATTTGAGAATGAGGAATCAAACACATGTAGTTTAGGAGGTCAGTAATGAGTGCAAGCTTGTGGAGTTATTTTATGAGATTATCAAATAGGTTTAAGACCATCATGGATAGTCAATAAATGCGTTGTTTTTAGTGACATATTAACTTCTTGAGAGATTAATGGAGAATCACATATCAAATTAACATGTCCTAGTCCTATGAGAGAGTATTTTAGGTGATTACCCTCCCCTAGTTGTACCATTGATGGTGATTAAATTTTAAAAATTTATGTTCATGCTTGGGTTCCATGTAATGTATAAAATTCTCTAATGTGAGAGTCTCAATTCAACACTTGGGTGTTAATCCAGGTATTAGCATGATATATCTATATTTCAACCACCAGTACTTGTGTCCTGGTATGAAGTGGTAGATAAATGGTTATTTTTACTAAGTGTACCACCTATCATCATGTGATAACAGATTAACAATGACCGGTGAGGATACTAAAAAGATTCTCATTATTGAGCATTGGGTTTATTGGTACTGTTATGTACATCTGATCACCCATAGACCAATGGTCAGTAAAAGAAGAAGACACAAGTCTAAGAAAATATTCGTAGGTAATGTGTCCTCAATTTTGGTGGTTCGAGGTAGAGTAATATAACCCTAGTTGAGTTCATTTACAATAAAATTAATTAGAAGACTATGCAGATGGAACCATATGAGGCCTTTTATGGTTGGACATGTCGATCAACTTTGTGCTAGTTTGAGGTAGGAGAAGAAGTTCTTATTTTACCTTTTATAATTTACAAGACTTTAGAGCAAGTACAGTTTATTATAAAATTGATGTATACTTTTCAGTATTGAAAGAAATAATATATTGATAATTATATTCAACCTTTGGAATTTAACATTACATATAAATACTTTTTACATATCTCACATAGGCTATATAGTAGATAGATTCGGAGAAAGGGCATGATTTCACCTCATTATGTTGGTTCTTTTGATATTTTAGAAAGGGGATAGCCAATAGCCTATTGTTTTCAGTTACCACATATATAAAGGCCTACACATGATGTATTAAATGTTTCTAATATTTTTCATTATCAATTAAACCCATCACACACTCTTCATCCATATCAGGTTGAGTTTCAGGTATATGTGTCCTTCATAGTGCACATTATACGTATCGTTGATTGGAGGACAAAAGAACCCCATGGAGGGTCAGCTTCTCTTGAACATATGTTTTTGAAGAATGGTTAGGTGTTAGAAGAGACCAAGGATAGAGAGAGGGAGAGGAAAATGTATATTCCCAATGGATGAGACACATTTTTGATGCCATATCACACTTGAAAAACAAAACACCGGTGTGAGTATTCCAAATTGGGGTTATTGTAAGTTACGGGGATATTTATGTGGTACCAACATTATAAATTTCATTTTTAATCCTTTATTTTTTCCCCTTTAAAAATTTTTAATAACATAATGATGGAGTTGGGTGTGTTTGGGGATTCTTCAAAGCACTGAGCACTAAATTATGGAGGAAAGGGGCAGGCATACGGTTTGAACAAACCATGAACTAGAGTTTTTTTGAATTGAAAAAAATGTGTGTGATGTTGTAGGGATTTAGATACCAGATCACATAGGTTGATCATGGTTTGTGAAACTATTCCCCCAATCCTTGTGTTTCCAAAATCCATGTATAGTGGTAGGTGCACCGTTGGTGTATTTGTTTTCTAACCCTACTTCCAGACCAAGCACCTCTTTAATTTTTGGCTGTTTTTACCATTTTATCCTTATTTATTTAAAAGGGATCACCCTTATTTACGTTTATTTTTCTAATAGCCCCATCACATTCGTTAAAGATCCCTCTAACCACATCATTCGGTATTGAATGATCTCCACTGTGTGGGCACCAATTTAAGTTTTTTTCTCATTATATCATCATCAGTAAGTGCTTATGTATATTACCTTCTTCACTTTTATCCCACCATTGAAAATGTTATTTTTGCGTGAGTTCATATTTCCTATATTCATGGAATTTTTATATTCTTCTATTTTCATTAAATCTTGTCTGATCCAAGTGCTGATATATGAAAAAGAATCTACTAGTGGAATATTTTATGTGATCCATACCTTTTCCCCTAGTGTTTGGTTGTTTATAGCTTATTACCATTGTGATTTCTGTCAGACCCTTTAGGTGTTTCTTACTAAATTAATAATACCTTAAATTTTATATTTAATTCTAATTTAAGGCATTCCAGGAAACCATTATACATGGTTGTAGGTGGGTGACCTCAACCCGAACCACCAATGGATAGGGTTCATTGCTTTTACAATGGAAATTTTATCCTTGGGGTGAGTGTGACACACTTTTCAATATTATGAATTGAATATAGAATAAATTGAAATTTTAATGTGGGTAATAACCTTAAAAACCCTTCTCATTTTATATAAAATGAATGAAATGGAGAATCACTAGGCTCGAGTATGATTATGAAATGTTTAATGATGTAGTTTCTAAGAGTTAAATAGAAAAGGTCATAGACATTGATATGGTCCCTTATTCCATTAAATAATTTCTTTTTATGATATATGGTATTGTATGTACCTGATACATGATACATAGTAAGGAACTAAAATGGGACACATAGTATAGCACCGATGTGGGGACTCACAGTATAGAACCGATGAGGGGGTTCATAGTATAATACTGATGACCCACCTTCATTACTTGGATTTCACACCATGGAATTATATTTATTTGATAACCATAGACATACCCAATGGGATCCACCAATTTCTTTATTTTTTTCTCTAGGGATGCGTGCTATCGACTCGAAGAGAATATCATGTTTATTTCCCATGGGTCCTAGACCAGGTAGGTATAATACATGACAACTCAACATAGGCTACTGATGATATTTATTCATGATTTATAATTATCCATTATTTATAGTTTCCTAATAATAGTGAGTTTTGGAAGACTGAATAGTATCACTTATACATTTATCACTTTTATTAATGGTATACTTGCACGTGACTTCATCATATATTCACATAATAGAATTTTAATAAACACCATTGTTGGTGACCTACTGAGTGTTATAACACACCCTATATGGGATATCATTTAGTACCTAAAGATACTTCATGGATATATGTATGGAAAAAATAAATTACCTGCTTGATAGTGCTTCATTGGTTTTTCAAAAAAAGCATGGGAGAAAAAGACCAACCCAGGGCCTGTGATGCTATTTTAATATTGTCTTTTTGCCTCTTTTGTATTATTGATACACATATTATTCAAAATTCATTTTTCCATGTATCACCAATCTTACATATAGCTCAATGACATGATCATTATTTTGTATATGACATTTCCCATCAATCAGATTATTACAACTTTTGTCTGGATGATTTAACTTCTATTGTGGGTTGATATAATGGTTTCACCTTCTTATTCATGTATGATATTGATGTGTTACTATGATCATGAGGGTATATTCTCCCCAATATACCATCATTAACCACCTTTTCTAGTGGGAAGCTCTGGAAAAAAAGAGAATTCATGCATAATTCCATGTAAACCACCATCGTGGATCACCATTAAATGCCTCTAGGATCTAGAAATTGCATTTTCAAACAAATGAATCATGCTTCATGAATAAATATCAAATAATTTTTTTATCCTCTATGAGGTACAACCTTTTATGATCTATATCACATAAATCTATAGTAAAATAGTTTTTTTATTAGATATAGTAAATTAACGTTATAATCAATATAATATATATTCAAATTAAATTCATAAATTAATTTCATTAAAAAAAATTAATTAAACCACCTAATATAGATAGATTTAGCATATAGTTTTTTCATAAAAGAATTCAAAATTTAATGTACATAACACTATATACTGCAAAAAATATCAATAAACACACAATATGCCTCTAGTAAATTATTTCATGATAAATTAATTCTAATACATTTCAAACTACATGTATCATATAATTCAAATTATCTCAAAATATCTAATATAAGAATTTAATTATATCACAATTCACATTTCATCCCTACATGATCATTATTTGTGATAGTTTTAAAATAATTTGTGCATAGAATTAAAATTATAATTAATATAGGTATAGGTTGAAACATATAATAAAGTATGTTATTTTCAATTTTAATAAATTATTATAGATTTAAGAGAATTCATGAAGTTTTCTCAAATCTATCCTTTCAGACTTACGTTAGTACATTTCTTGCTACGTGAGTAGAATGAATACCCTCTATTGAAAGATTATATAGTGATTATACCTAGATAATTCAACAAAGAATGAAATTTTCTTATATTAATTGAATATTCGATTTTATTATCATCGAATAATTAGGATTTTTTGTGATAAATTTTATATCCATGAAATAAAGCACTCTATAAAATTTAGAATTCCGTGGAGGCACTAAAACTTTTCATGTTATGATGAAGTCATACTGTAATTTATATTCCAATATGAATAAAATAATATATACTCAACCCATATGACTGGGAATATATTATTAAATCTCCAAATAAATTTTTTTAAGAAGCTTTATTGTTTAAATCCTTTCAAAAATATGATATGTTGTTTATAACCTTGTAAGAATGATTTTAAATGTCCTATTCATGTTTAAATAATTAAAAGTGAATAAATTATGGATTCAAACACCAATGGAAAATAAAAATTTTGAATATTGATTTTAATTACATCCAATCTGGTTTTCAATGGTTTATAACCCAATATGTTAATTTTTAAAGTCCACATTGGAGTTAAAACTTCCCTAAAAGGAATTATATGTTATAGAACTCCAAGAAAAATATTGTTCTGGTCACATTGAAATTTAAATCCTCCCTTAATAGTGATTAAATTATATATATATATATTTATATATCAATTTTATATTTATAGACATATATGATCACACTAGAGTTTAAATATTTCCAAGAAGGTGATATAGTATACTCTACAGTTTCAAGTTATATAGTAATATAGTGAAGATTATTTTGTATTTTCCATTGATGAAAAGAAGGTTATAAGGTGTAATTTATGTATTTTTAATGTATATTGATGTATTTTTTTAATGAATAATGTAAAATAAAGTGTATCCATTGGTAAACACTACTAGATAGTGTGAAAATAGAAATATATGTTTTAAATGATATTTGGAGTGAAATTTGGAGATGTTTTCTTTGAATCTAAATTAAAAGGAATCCAAACTAGGTAGTCTTAATTGGTTTAATATTAGAAGATACATATAAATGTGAAACAAGTCATGAAATTTTATGACATGAAATTTATAAATGGTGGTAAATTTAAATTTATCCATTAAATAATAACAAGCATCCAAGATTAATGATTATTTTAGTTTTAATACATAAAGTTATTGAATCCATATGAGAAAGAAGAACATTTGGTTTAAGCCTTGAAAGACAAAATACCTTGTAGTTTGACAACCTATATAAAAGATGAACACATGTTTTTTAGGGTGACAATAGACCGTATCATGTAGTTTATGATCATGTGATATGAATCCAATGTATAAGAAACTAATAAGCATTATTATTGTAATGAGGATTATATATATATTAATCATTATAAGTATTCTAAATGAAATTATATAAAGAAAATTACTATCATAGATGGAGGATAAAATAAATAATAATTAATAAAAGAATTACTATAATGGTATAGTGGTACTTTTGATGAATTTGTTATTAAAGTTGGACTTATGTGTAATTATCCCAAAATATTCATAGGCCTATGTAGGATAAAAAATTTAAATATTTATAAGAATATTTATATAGGGAACCTATGTAAGAGGATATATATCCCTGAAGGGGGAAATATATGACTTCATGTTATATAAACCCTTTTTAATTATCGATCGATTTTTCTAATTCCTGAATGAATTAACACTATTTGAATCAACATAATATTTTTTAAAACATGTAATGGGTTTCACTAGTTTTGTAGGTGATTTTCCTAGTGGTTGGTAGAATTTATTATCTAGGATGCTATGAAATTTAGGTATTTGTAATTTGTGTAGGGGTGTATTGAAAACAGTATGAAATTAAACTATATTAAATTTATATGGATAGTCAAGTAGTTCATTGAAAAAATGGCTTAAAAGTTTCTAGTTGCTGCACATAGGTGTAATTATTAATGATTTTATCCTCATAAAAATCAATTAAAATGGTTGGTGGATGTTGTTAAATTTTTAAACCCTTTTGAAAGTGATTTTTAGTATCTTACAAGGTATGGATATGGTTTGAGGGTTTAATTACATGATGTCAAGAAAGATAATATTTGTTGGATCTATTAGTGGTCACATGTATTTCACTTGGTTGGTCTACATGGTCTGTAGTATGTATATTTGGTCAATCCATTTATAGCTGATTTTTTACCTCATATTTAATCTATATGGTTAGTTGTTTGTACATCAGAGTAATCCATTGAGATGATATTTTTAAGTTTCATGATAAATTTAATAGATATATATAAAGGTAACACTAAGAATTAGTGTCTATGGAGAGGTAAATATATACATACATAAAGATAAATTTGAGAATAATTTCTCTATTTAATGGTCATATGAGAAATATAATGGATATTTAAATGTATACTAGGATGTAAGAGAGTTTTGAAATGGTAATAAATTTATTATATAATGGTATCACTGCAATCCCCAAGTTGTGTATGGGTGCCCAGAGAGCTACATTTCATACATAGAGGTAGTTCAGTATGATGTGTAAAGGTAATTTGGAATTTCTTCAATGTAATTTGATTTTTTTTACTATTTATATAATGTTCATTCAATGAGATTTTTTAAAGGTATGCTCAGATTTCAATAATTTTTTAATTTTTAAGAAATACCTATATTATGTATATTATAGGATTATCTTTTAATCATTTATTAATGTTATGATTAATATAATTACGTTAATTCAGGAAATGTAGATTCATCTGAGGAAGGAGTAATGTATTTTTATTGTGTGTATAACCAAATGTGAAAATAATGCACTGCGTATTGTTAAGAAATAAGTTGACACTACACTGTAGTTTAATATTTGTTGGATCGTTGAATTAAATGGAGAGTTCTTAATATCCAATGATAAACAATGACTTATCCAAAAATTATGATATGATTAGTTGCGTCATAGTAGATGAATAAATGTAATTAAAGAAATAAAGACAAAAAAATTGTTCATATGATCATGATTTTGAATTATTTCCAAGGATTTATTATCATGTATGATGGATACAAAAATAGAAACCAATGATAGAATTTAATGGAATCTGAATGAGTTCAAATAGAAGGTTTTCATTCCCCCAAAAATAATGGAGTTTCTATATAAATTATGAAAATATAATTCATGATATTATTCATTGAATATATTAATATTTATATAAGAATAAAGAGTAGGTGTGACGAGTGACCCAAATACTCTTGAACTCCAAGATAATTTTTTAAGTATCGAGGAAGAAATACTAAAGAAAATTTAAGAGATATTGTGCTTCAAATATAATTTATAGTAAAGGAAAAATTGTTTCATACATGTTTAACACAAGTATATATTTATAATATGGATCCCTTTACCACTAAATGTGATTTTTATCATCTAGAGATCCAATGAGAAATGGGAATAATTCCTCATTAAGAGTGGATGTGAATACTTGAATGGGAATAACTCTTACTGTCTATCATTGATTAAGAAAAATATCAATTCTATAATAAGAATTTGAGTTCCCTTAATGAACTATTCAGTGGTAGTATAATGATCCACTATAATATAACAATAATCTTATTGAGATATGGACTCAACTTGTGGGATGCTATTATAATGAAAAAAATCTAGAGGTGGATATTGTGAACACTTTCAGACTATATGTTTTGAGAAATATTTTACATGTTATTTTATGGAGATTTTCCAAGTTTTTGGAGATAGCATGGTCATTTCACTCAACTGATTCATAGGTGAGATATAAGGACATAGGCAAGAAAAACCATCTATGGAGTAGGATTTTGTGGATGAACCTTACTAATAATTGTGTCTTATGCCTTCTACATTGTGAATTATCATGTAAGGTTTTGATAAAACAATTTGAGTGGATAAATTAAGTAACCCGGTATAGAGGTTGAATTAAGAATAAATATTCATAAATTTAAAATTGACCATAAATATACCCATTCAATTATCAATAATCTCAATATACTAGTGAAAAAAGTTGTATTAGAGCTTCAAGAACCCTTAAAAAGATCAAACCATTATTGAAGATTGTTTATAGAGTGTTTTAATTTAGTAAATAGTATATGAGTTTCTTAAGTTAGAGGAAATAAATTTTATTGATGTAAGAATGAAATACATCCATATATCATTTTACAGAGTCTCTAGATTATTGAGTATATAATAATTGGATTTATCCCACTTTGAAGAGATTATCTTATGGAATATATAAATAAGATAAATATTTAAGATGATTGGAAATAATTTAATTTCCTCTAGTTATCTCAATCTAAATAATATTTACCCAATATTACGGAGCTTAAATAAAATAAGAAGATATAGTAAATTCATAAAATATGCATAAAGGCAATGAGAATATAAGGGAATCCAAGATTTAGATTTATAGTGACAATTTGAAAAATATTACAATGGAAGATGATGAGATAATTTATGATTAATTCACTAAATTTTATGATAGAGTAAGTAATATCATAGGATGTGGTGATATTTTGGATAACCCAATTGTTGTGAGGAATTGGTGAAATTTTTATTTGGATGAATTTATAAAAATATATCTAAACTAAAAGTGTATCGATATCTATCTCTTGAGGATCTTCATAACACACTTCTATAATATGATATGAGAAAATTTTTAGTGTTCAAGAAGAATTTGAATAAATAAATGTAATTTAAATCAATTATATGTCTCTAATTATAAGATAATATAAAATAACCACTATCATATTATAAAGAAGATGATGAATGTGAGAAATATAATGAGGAAGGACATAATAAATTAATGTATTTTATATATAAAAACCTCATATGAGGGACATGAAAATTAAATTTATTCTCTTCCATAAATGATTTAATTATGGGAGAACATGTTATTTTTCTTTTTTATCATCCTAAAAAGTAATTTGGTGAATCCATGAGTGATGAATATAATGATGATTTCTATAAAATATGATCTAAAAAAGATTTTCTAAATGAAAAATAAAATAATATTGAAGAGAAAGTATGAAAATGAAGAATCCACATCCTCAATTCAGTATTATGGTAACTATATCCCTTGAAAACATAGAACATTCATTACTCTAGATAGAATGATGGAATAATTTTCATGGACTAATGTTGAGGAGGAAGAAAGTTATATTCAATATATTATTTGGTCTAAATTAGTGGCCTACCATAAGAAACATTCGAATATAAATAACATTTTAAAGAAACATGATAAATATAAAATATTTTAATATATACAAAGATATGATCCCATACAAGATATTTAAATTTCCAAAATTTTGATTATAGAACAAGATAAGATACTGGTAGGTCTTAATTAAATTTTGGCTATAAAGAATGATGAAGTAAATAAGTCTCATTATTGATCCCCTAATGTTAAAAATAACTTTAAATATCATGTGAAATGATTATTATAAAGCATTGCAAATTTACATAAAATCATTAAAATATTATAATAAATACATCCCAAACAAAAAAGGAAATAGAGATTTCTAAATACCAATGTTATAATGAAACTATTTTCAATAATTTTATAAATTAAAAAACTCAAAATAATTATTTAGGGGATGAAGAAAGTCCTAAATTTCTTCCCCATATTGTGAGGAGAGGTATATATTGACAGATAATGGAAACATTCAATAGGAAATGAAAAATATATATAAGATGCCAAAATAGAAATATGATTTTTTTTTAAAATAGAATTATCAATATCTGTGAAGATAAAAATTGAAGGTATAATAGTATATTTGTAGAATTTTTGGGGAAAATCTCATAACTATTTGTACAATATGTCACTAGTTAAAATAATTTAATAAATTATAGAGAAGTATTCTTGAGAAGAAAAGTAGACGTTTTTAAAAAATAATAAATGTACTTTGAATGAAACTGTTTATAGATAAATGAGCTACTATATAGATCTCCTTGAATGATAATGATGAGAATAATAAATGAAGAATACAAATACACATAAAAATGGTACCTAGAAACTAGAAACCTGATGAAGGACCCAAATGATACTTAAAAGGAAAAAATAATGTTCAAGAGAATATTTGTGGCAAATTCATGACCAATGGTCCTCTTTCAAAGGATTATTTTATATTATTACCTTGGAAAATGAATATATTAATAAGAAGAAACATGCATCTCATGATTCATGTGCTTTTTTTATATATATAGTCAAATAAGTTCCATACAAGAATCTAAATGGGAAGAATGGGGGATCTCAATATAGAGGAATCTCTCGACGATTCTCCAATTATTATAGAGTAAGGTATCCCCCATTATTAATCCCATTATTTTAATTATAAACATATATAGAGAGAATTAGATGAAATAAAACAAATAAGAATATGATTAGTGTTGTAAAATCTTTGTACTGTAAGAATTAATTTTTCATTCTAGAGTACTACTGATGAAGAATCACCCATGAAAAAAAATAGGACATACCTCAAATGGGAGGAAATATGAAGATTTCTGTTAAAAATTCCAAAAAAAATGGAATCTTTAATTTTGGATAAAGAACCAAAAATTTGAGGTTGTCTCATTCAAATAACACATTCCATCCGTAATTTTATTATAAAATATATGTTTACATAGAGTAATTTTGGTTTATGTGTTATTTATTAGAAAGACGTTACATATTTTTCATTTTAAATTTGTTGATTTATTTTTTGAGTTAAGTATGGGTTATGTATTTCATGTCAAATATGTTATCCAACATATATATTGTGATTTTTTTATGGTACTACATGGTGTTGTATTAATAGAAAATAGTGTTGTATTGTTGAAGCCTCACTTTCTTCCTACATTTGGTTATAATAGTTATATATAGAGTAGATTATATAAAGGTTTTTGGATAAGTTGTGTGTGTGTTTCAATGCATATCTCATTAGATAATTTAGATATAACATAAATTTAAAAATAAGAAGAATATTTTTTTAAATCCATTTTACCATTCCATGTATGGTGTACATTAGTGTAATTCAACACATATATTTCATTTCCATTTATTTGAAAATAATGTGAAGAAAATAAATCATATCAAACACACATATTGACATAGGACTATGATTGTTTTTATAAAAAATAAAAAGGGGGATATTGAAGTGACCTTGTGTTGGTTTCACTTCTAATCCTAGCCATTGTGGAATTTATAAGCTATCAAAATGTGTTGGGGTTTTTTTTTAAAAGTGCCTGATATATTTTCATTTTAAATCAAAAAATAAATTTGGTTACTTAATAGAGAACAAGGATGGAAATATTCAAGTTTCATCTCCTAAAAATGATGAATTAAGTCATTATCCGCATGGAAATCAAGGATATGTTTTAGTGGATGTATATACACTATATGAATAATTTTAGAATTGTTTTGGGATTTTTTTAATAATTAATAGGGATGGTTTGAGGTTGTTCCAAATTGAAATAAATATATAAATTTATTTTTGATCCATTAATTATAACTTTCCTTCCACATATTAGATCTATATGATCAATAATTTTTACTTTTATTCGATCCAATGATTTTCTTTTATCTACCTTGAGTTTGACCATAATAATTAGTAGTTTTAACATATTATAGATCAATAGAGATGATTTGATTCAAGGAAACAATAAATTTTACCAAAATATGTAATAGTATCACTATGACTAAGTGGATACGTAAAGGTTATTGGATACATCTAGAAAGGGGAAAAAGAATTAGATGGATACATAAAGGTTATTTGATAAATACACTATATTTTTAAAGGAAATATGTATTAAAAGAGGGTTTCGTAAAGGTGGTCCCTTGATTGTGAAAAGGTATCATGGAAATCTTCATGTTTCATATGGGTACACTGAGAGTTACACTACCAATATAATGACAATCCGGTATAATGAAAAAATGTAATGAGGTGTTACATCATTATAAAGGAATATTTATAATGGTTAAATAAATTTCATCAATATTTGTGTAAAAGTAGTTCAAATAGGTTGAGTAAACGAATATTAAGAACATTTTTGTATATTTTGAAGAACTGGTGATATTATTCAAAATATTTAATTCCCTACTAATCTTTTCATATATATTATAATCAATCAAATGATCATAATTCGAAAAAAAACTGCAATATTCCTAGGAGGGAGTACTATATGCTAAGAGAGTTCCTCACCATAAGGGAAAGGACCGCACTATATGTAGATATGAAAAAATGATAATATGTTTTGTTGAAATATCTATGGGTGGTTTAAAGGTCATGGGGAGTTCTAAATCTTACTATGAGAAATAGAGACTCATACACACCATAAGATAAGTTATATTTTGAAATGGTATATTAAAACATAAAATAAATGATATAAATCCATTTTATTTAAGGATATTGTGTGTTCTTAATATTCATAATCATAATGGAATTGTTTTTGAGTCACAGGTAGATTAAAATAGAAAGTCTTGACATGGTATAAAAGATATTTACTGAGATTATAGTTATGGATTTCTCTCTACCTTAAATCATAGAGATCAAATGTGAATTCTAGAAATATTATTCGTGATATTATTCAATGAAGTAATAAAATTTCTGGATAATAATTAACAAGTTAATTATGGGCAAGAATTATAATTCCTTGTGTTTTTAAAACTGAAAAACTATATTCGATAACATATGCAATATGCAACACCATACCCAAACAAACAATGGATATTTAAATATGACAGTTTTAAACTATTTGTTTCATTTTAGGATATATAAAGGATTAAGTACATTATGAATTTTTTTATAAATTTCCAACTCAATATAAATGTATTGATAAATTATTAGTAATTATTCACTCGTTTTTTAGTAAATTCATCAATATATATTTTCATAAAAATTATAATTTATTTATTTTTGTAAAAATATATTTTAATTATTTTATATAAAATTAATAAAATGTATAACATAAAATTAAATTATTTTTTACCATTATAATATAAAAATTTAATATGTGTGAAATTTTTGTATTTTTCAAGAAAAATTGATTTTTCTATGGATAGTGAGATGTACCCCTTTTTGTAAAACTTTCATTTCATTTGATAAATTAACTAATTTAAAAGTCAGATTATTATTTTATTTTTATTTAAATGTATCATAATCATTCATGAGTAATATTTAATCAAATTAGTAACATTTAAATAATCTTTATACTAGACTTTATAATATGTTTATTTTTAGGCTCGAAAACACATTTTTGGGAAAACTATTTTAAAATGCATGATATTTATAATTTTTAATTAATTTAAAATATAACCTAATGGGGAATGAATTAAATTAAATATTATTAAATTATATATAACTTTATGAATTAAAATTCATATTTTTAATATTACTAGTTATATATTTAAGAAAAAATCATTATTTCCTTGAAAATTGTATTTATTGAAAAAATGACTTCCATCAAGTTTAGGGGTTTTATTTTATAATAAATTCAGATAAATCTGTAAATTTATTATGATAAAATTTATTCCATATTTTGAAAAATAATAATTAATAGTAGATAACATGTTCAACATAACATTTGGATAATATGAATATTAACTATATTAATTATTTATCACTAAAAAGTTAAATATGTTAATAATGGAAAAAAATTACGTAGGCCTATAAAAAAATTATCCAAATAGTATGAAATTTTATTTTTTCATTTAAAAATAATAATGATTATATTTTTTAAATTAAAAATAATTAGGAATTTATTTTTCAAAAAAGATATATTTTTATACGAAGGAAATTTCATATTTTTATTTAATCATAACAATGATTATATTTTTTAAATTAAAAATAATTAGGAATTTATTTTTCAAAAAAATAGATTTTTATATGATTAAACACATATTATATTTTTGTGTTATAACATATTTCTATTAACTCACTATTTTTTAATGAATAGATGAGTTGTAAAAATAAATGATATTTTTATAAAATAGTCCTAAAACATAATTTTTATAAAATTTAAATTATAATATAATTTTTAGGTAGTAAAATGTAATTGGTATAATGGTTTGAAAACAATTATTGAAAAAAAATTAAAATTTCTTAATAAATGATTATTCTTACTTTAAAAGAGATAATTAAATTAATTCGAAAAATATTTTATTAAAATAATAATTATTTTTTGATTCCTAATGTTCAAATTATCCAATAGTGAATTTTCGTAATTTTCTTACAAAGTCAATTATTTAGGATAAAATTAAATATTATATAAGTGTGTGTTGTGTATTATATCATCATAATGAACCAAAATTTTTTTAATAAATTATATAAAGTGTATCCATGACCAAATATATTTTTCCCAACAAATCTAATTTTATTTTGAAGTTATTTTATAAATTTTATAAAGACTTTATGAATCCTCTAAAACTTATATTATATTTTACTGTTTTGAAATCATTTCAATATGAACATTACACACTTTCAATCGCCAAGGGTAAAGCTTTAATGAATTCATTCCATGTCCTTATAAAATTATGAAAACCAATCTTATTTTTCCAGAACCATGGAAAAACCATGGATAGGATTGTGGTTTCTATTATTTTATTATATATAGTCTCAAACCTATGTTTTGGAAATAATAAACAAATCACCTCTCTTTTAAAATAAAATCCCACACAAGATCCCATTCTCTGTCACTAAAAAAACATTTATTAGGTCCTTAATATATATTCCAAACTCTAGTTTCCTCCCTAGGTTCCCTCAAGATCTCAAGAAACTCATCCCATTCTTTTTGGATGACCCTCCCAATATAAGGGACCTCCCTCTCTTCTTTTCCATTTTATCACCTTCTTTGAAATTATCCATTTGAATCTCATTTGGTTATTAAGAAATGAATTTATAAACATCTATATAAGATTCAATTTATTTCCAATCAATGATATATAACATATCCCCTACCATTATATTATTTTACTACGGTGTTGAAATTCCAAAATTTAGTAATGGATACTTTTCTTCTCCAATATATTCAAGAATGTTCATCATTTTCTGTCTTTAATTACAAATTTTTAATGTTGGGATATATATTTCTACTTCCCTATTAGTATCAATTGGATTTAATAATGAATAAAAGACAGTTTATCTATAATAAATCAATTTTTGAATCTTTAAATACTATTACTATGCTTCAAAAATTTCACCATGACTGTTTCCATACCCAACCATTGTATTGTGAATACCATTGTTATTTTCACTCAAGGGAATTATACTAAACATACATATACTCCATTAATAACATAATTCCATTTAATTATTCAACACTCCATGATCGTGTAATGAAATTTAATTAAATATGATCCTATTTTTAAATGATCTATGAAGAACACTTATGTATGTACGTGATATGAAAGTGATGGGTGCCCCATAAATTATATAACACTCTAATGCTTTCTGTAATATTTTAGTATCATTAAAGGTCATAAAATATAATAAGGGATTAACCTAATCCATAATGGGGATTTTTACACGATGTTATGATATCTTTTTAGTTAACCTTTTCATATGTTTTTTGTGTCATGTTTAAAGTTGTTTCCACATTTCCCATGTTTCCTTTTTTATTCCAAGAAATACCATGACTTATTTTTACTATTAATGATTCTCACCCTTTTATATATGATTTAAATGAATATTTTATACAATGTAATAAGTTCTTCATGTTATTATTTATTTATTCCCTTACTAGGATTTAATGATCTCTCTTTTCTTATGTATGTCCTCATATAGTCCCATACAGTTTTAGAGGACCAATGTTTCTAAGAATAGGATAAGAATTTTTTGAATAATGTTATTGTATCTAATGTACATGATTTTATTTTATCTACCTAATATCTAAATATGCTATAATTCATGAACACTTGGGTTGTATTATCTAAATTAATATTTCATAAATGATGAATTATTGTGTAATAAAGAAAAGGGTTTTCGTAGTTGGTATCAGATGAATGTATAGCTATTTTAGGACATTGAAATTATGAAACTCAAGAAAAATACCTATGTATAAGAATAAATAAAATAAAACATAACTAAATTTTAATAAAGTATATATTTAGTGGTTCTTAAGAAAATACTCCCATTTATGGATAATACAAGTGGATTTGGTTATGGAATAGAGGTACCAAGGGGTTACATCCCAAAAAACACCATATTGAGCTACACTCAATTGGGGAATGGTTATCGGAAACAAGCCTCGATGAAAACCTTGTTTGACACTCTATGGGAATGTGATTTGGTAAATTCATCACTTCATTACAAAACATTATTAAGGTTACCAAAATTACCAAAATATTCTATGTTAGGAAATATATCATAGATAACATTGATTGATGCCTATAAATGTTTATATTGTAGAAATACATGTCATTTATAAGTTAACTGTTTAATGTTTTTTCTACCTGGTTAATTGTTTTACAGTTTAATATTAATTATCCCTAACATTTTTCCATTATTATAGTCAATGGATATAAATTGGATAAATCAGATAAATATGAAATGTGAGGGGAAATATGATGACTAAACAAATAATATTCCTAATATGATAGGAGCTCAACTAATATATTCTGTAATTATGCTAAACTAGCTATCAAAAAGAATGACTAACAACTGGCATGTAGTTGAATGAATGAAGTCATCAAATAAGATTGTGATGGAATCCTAAAGAAATTAATTTTAGAAATGAGATAAAAGAACAAAGATTCAATTCCTTGTGTGTAAAAAATGTTGAAAGATATATCAAAGTAAATTTCTAAAAGGAACTCAAAGGTGTTTTATGTTTATAAAAAGGGAATAATGAGCCTTTCTACAATAAAATGAATATTTTTATAGAATTTAATATGTTATATCCTATAGAACACTTTTTTGTTAAATGTCTTATGTGTGGAGGATATAAGAATCATTTGAGTGAATTCCTTAATCTCTTGTTTAAATCCCTAGACTAAGGATGTACTTTCTCTATGGAAAATCATTAATATGTAAGGATTAAAGTGATTATGTGTTGTAATTTGTGAATTATTTTGTAAAATTAGTATATTATTTGTATTTTGGATAAATGAATCATTAATAATTTAAGGATTGTTTGGTATTATATTTTACTTAATGATTAAAAACACATGTTGAATGGTACAGATAACCTTTAAAAAATTTATTTCTAAGGTGATATGTTTGAAACGTATATTATTGAGGTATTGATATCCCATAATTTTTTTGAAGTTCGGATATACCTAAAGTTTTTTGGGGGGATAAGAATAATTATAATGTTATTTTAAAATTAATTGATACCATTTATTGAACTTTTTGTGGTGGATGTTAAGCCTGATGAAGTATATTTTGGAAACATATTACATGATCAAATCAATTTTTTTATTTTTACGTTAATAATGATATTTTATTAGATGTATTATTGGATTGAGTAATATATACATGTTATTTTTTAAATAAATAATTATTTGATATGAATTATATTATGTTATTATCTGTGTAAGTTTAATGGTATGAGACAACCATTGTGGGTAAAATATATTTTTATGTTGAGTTTATTTGTTTTATATGGGATATTGGGGTTTTTATTTTCTGAATTATAAATATTAATAATTCGGTATTTTTTAGAGATTAATGTATTTAGTGTTATTAATTTTCTGTATTATCTTACTTTATGAAAACCCTTTTGGATTTTTAAAGATATCAGGAATAGATTGTTTTTCTTCGGTGAATAAGGTGGTCTAGAAGAATAGTGTTCCAGTTCTTAATGAATAAAAAATCATCTTGAGAACTCATTTTTTGGATAAAAAATTAGATTATTATATAAATTGATTAATTGATAAAATTTTACATTCCAAAAATTATATTTTCTTATGTCCCAAGACTAGATGTTAAAATAAATTCCATATCTCTAGGAAAATTATAGGTTATCATAAATTTTTTCATATTACGATCATTTCTTATTAGTTTATGTTCTTTTTACCCATTGCATATTTATGCATTAGTAGTCACTGATATTAAACTAATCAAGTTCTATATAACTCTCTATAAATTTGTGTGAGTTAATTTTACTTTTTCAATGTTTGTATTTTTACATACCTCTAATGTTCTCCTTCTTCTGAAACCTACTTACATGATGACCTTCATAGCTACCTTTCTCTCCTTTCAAGTGGATGTTTTACTAACCCTTTTTATGATATGGGTTTTCAATAAAGATATTTTCATTTTTCAAAATATTTATTAACAAGAACAATTTCAAATTTAGAGGATAAAATTTGTTAAAGGTGTTGATAATATAACACCTTGAATATTTAAAAGAAAAAGCTATGATTGATGGTGTATTCGATACACAACACCCAACCCAAAAAACTATTATTATGTAAATATGACACTTTTAACCAAGCCATTAATTTTTCAAATGTGAATCATATTAAATTAATTATGAAATATATGTACTAATTTACTACTCAAAATGAATTTATTGGTAAATTCTTACGAATTAATCACTCATTTTTACTAGTGTATTCGAAATTTACATGCTTCAAAAATGATTTTTATTTTATTTCATAAAACAAATTTATTATTATTTTCTAGAAAATTTTGAAAATATACTTGCTAAAATTAACATCATTTTTTTTATTAAAAAATAATTAAATTAGGGTGAAATTTTGGGGTTTTCTAGAATATTTATTTTCTAGTGAATTGTAAAATCTAACCATTTCTTTGTAAAACTATCATTTATTTGGATAAAATAAGTAATATTCAAGTATTATTATTATTTTATTTTAATTTTTAGTTAACATCATAATTTTTTAATTATATTTAATCCAATTATTATTATTTAAATCTTCTTTATGCTTGATTTTAGAGTAAGTTTATTTTTAGGCTTCCAAACAAATTTCTCTAAATACTTTTTTCAAATGCCTAATGTTTTACCTTTTTAATTTATCAAAAATAACCCATATTATGATATTTATTTAAATTAAATTTATGGACCAGGTATATAATTATTAATTTAAACTCACATAGTGATCATTACAAGTTCTAGAGTTAAATTAAAATCATATTTTCTTGGAGAAATAATTCTTAGAAAAAAATACTTTCCATCGCCCTTACAGGATTTATATTAATTTAATTTCATCTACTTGTGTGAATTTTTTTTATAAATTTGATTCCATATTTTGAATAATCATAATTAAGTTTATATAATAAGATTAATTAATTTTTTGGAAAATATGAATAGTGAGTATACTAAATATTTATTACCATAGAAAATGTAAAATAGGTAAATTAAGAATAAGAATATTTAACAAGGACATAAATATATGTACCCCTTATAGTATGAATATTTATATTTGGATTTATATATATAAATCATTATATTTTTTATTTTCATTATAAATAATTAAGAAATTATTTAGATAAAATTTCATTTTGATATATTGAAATACAAATATATTTCTCAATAATAAGAAATTTATATTAATGTATTCCTTATTTTTGAGTTAATTTATTTGAAAAATAAATTATATTTTAATAAAATAATTCTATTAAATAGTTATATTTAAATTTAAATGATAATATAATTTTTAAGTAGTCAAATGTAATTGTTATAAGGGTTCAAAAATATTATTGATTAAAAACTAGCATTTATCAATAAATGTAGATTATTTGTTAAATAGTAAATATTCAATTTTTTATATAATTATTTTATTAAAATAAATTTTAATTTTCAAATCATAACTTAACAAATATCTAAAAGTAATATTTTCATAATATTCTGAGATAGTTTCATTTTTAGATAAAAATTAAATATGGTATAAATATAGGTTATGTATTATGACTTTATAATGACCAAAAATTGTTGAAATAAATTATATGAATGGTATAAAATATTAAATATTTTTCTCACTTTTAAAATAATGATACTTTTATGCTATTTTATTAATTTTATAAAGCCTTTATGAGTCCTCCTATACATAAATTATATTGTAAGGTTTTAAAATAATTTATTTATGAACATGACATACTTCAACATCACAAAGAGTAATATTTTAATGAATTTGGACCCTAAACATATAAAATAACTAGAGGAAATCCACTATGGAAGAATCCATGGGAAAAAATCTGGTAATTTTTGAGGTTTTAATTATTTTATTGTATAGAGTCCGAAACAAATGTTTTGAAAATAATAAAGAGCTCCCCTATCTTTTTCTATATAAATCAACCTAGTTTCACAGTAATATTCACTAAAATACCTTTTATTTTGTCCTTAATTTGATATAACCTCTCTTGAGTCCTCCCAATATTCCCCCAATCTCTCATTAAGAACCTCCCATGCTTTTGGAATCACCCTCCCAATGTTTGTGACGTTCCTCTCCTCTTTTCCATAAAATAACCTTCTTTATAATTAATCATCTGAATCTATGTTTGTTATATTTTCCTAAAATAATTAATATTACTAAAATGTAAAATTTATTCCCAATTTATTATATATATTTTATCCCTTACCTTTATATCATTTACCTAATTCATTGTTAGGTGAAAATTTAGTAACTGATATTCTCCCACTTCTCTTTATTCAAATCTAATCCTTATTTTATGATTATAATTTCCAATTCCTAATGTTGGGATATGTTATTTCACATACGTTTTACTTTAAATTTCATTTCAAAATGACTACATACCCCTTTCAATTTCATTAAACAATTTTAACAATCCTTAAGTACAACCATTTTTCTGCTGAAATTTCACTATGATTTTCTTATGCCAAACCATTATATTGGAAATACCATCGCTATTACACTTAAGATTTTTCACCAAGTCATTCACATACTCCTATTATTTGGGAATTCCATATAATTGATCCACTCTTCTAGATTATGGAGTTAAATTTTATTAAATATTTTTCTATGTTGAATGGCCTATTTGTGACACTTACACATTTACATGATATGAAAGTGATGGATGTACCAATGATTATATAATGTTCCAATAAATTTGTTAATGTATTATTCTCTTAAGACACCATGAAAGGGATAGGGAATGAATCTAAACTATCATTTAGACGTTTCCTACCATGTTATTATTCCTTCTTGGTTAGCATTGAACTATGTTTATGATCTCATGTTTGAATTTATTACTACATTTCCCATTTCCCTTTATCATTACTTATTATGGACTTCCTGGTTTTTCAGGTATATTATTCTAACCCATTTTTATGTCCCATTTAAATTCCTATTTTCTCAAAATTAATTATTTTTTTATTTTTTTATTTTTTATTCCCTTACTATTCTTTATAGGTCACCTCATTATTATGTACATCCCCATGTTATCCAAAGCAGTTTTAAAGGATAAATGATTTCTAAGATATCATTAAGAAATATTTCAATAAAGATATTATATCCCATGTTACATATGTTATGAAATGTACCTATTTCAAAAATAAAATGGACTTCATGATATTCTAGGTTTTTTATGTGCATTATTTTGTAATAAATAATGAATTAATGTGTTATAAAGACAATATTTTGCATAATGATACTACTAAAACCATATAGATTATTTTTTTTTAGGTAAACGAAGAAGAACTCAATAACATTTAGGAGAAGAAATTAATGGAAGATAATGAATAATAAGTAAAATAGGATTATTGTTATGTTAAATATAACGAGCAATGCGAAGAATTCCTTAAGATCAGTGGATGTGAAAATATATAGTTGAACAAGGATGATTATCTACCATTGAATAATTCTAAGACTTACCATATAAGGATTTTAATAGGACCTTACAAAAATAATCGTTTGTAGTTTAAAGATCCATTATGAGGTGATTCGAATATTTTTAGGTAATAAATTCAACTGGAGGGACAGTAGTAGATAGAACCTATCATTAAATAGATATTGTGAGTGCTCAAAGACAAAACAAATTAACATATTATCTATTAGGTATTTAGAGTGATTTTTTGTCTATAATTTTTCTTCATATATTAAACATTGTACACAATTGATTCATAGTATATAAACTGGGACTCCAACAATTTGATTGAGGAAAATAATGGCCTTTCAATGTTAATCCCTATAAATTCTTACTAATGGTGACTTCTATATTTGGCATACCTGATTAATCTTAAGAGATAAAAAGTGGATGGTATATGAGATTTAAGCATCTAGAAAGTTTGAATTATGAAGGAATATTCATATATGATAAAGGGATCACTATTTCACTCCCTCCCACTCTCGATAGTCTCATAGGACCTTGGAAAAAAAGAGGCTCCCCAGATTATATGAATTTCAAAAATGCTTTATAACTCTTGTGAAATAAATGTGACCTAAGGGGTGGTTTTTTATGATTTCAATTTGTAACAAACATTAAAAATTAGTCCAATTCCATAAAATCTGTGATGATTTGATATCTCAACCAACTCGAAGGGGCCTCTATCACAAGTCGATGTCATGGGACTTGCATAGAAAACTTGTTCATAGTGTTACATGCAATTTAGATTAAGAAATTAAAGTACAATTGATCAACATTACTATAGGAATTATTAATTTCTTCCCCATATAGTTTTATATCTCATTGGATTACTATATTTTTTTGTTAAAAAAATTCAGGTATACTGATTTTTTAATATGAAACATTCGGTATATTATAGTGGTCAGATCTATATATAACCCTAAAATTTTCAACCTAGGTGATGATACATGTGGTTAAAAAAATGAGCTCCTTGATTTTATGTTATTTGGTATCATTATTCCAAAACATCTATAAGGAAAAAAATATTTAAACTCGTTCATGATATTTAATTCAACGTGTTGGAAAATATGTAATTTCATTAAATTCCCTAGTTAGAATTAAATTTATCTCTCACAATTCCTTTTTTATTATTATAAAATTCACCAATAAGAATACAAGAATTTTGTTAGAATAAATGGTGAATCCTATGTTTAACCTCCATAATAACAATTCTGCATTTAGTTAGAAAAATATTAAATTATACTAAATAATTAAAAAAATTAGTGCATTTTCTTCAATTTATGTGAATGTTGTAACAGAATATTCCCCTATACCCCTATATATAGGGGTTGTTCTAAAAGAGTTAGAACACATAACTTCTTGATTCCTTAAGAAAATATTATATTTTTTAAAATTTACACTTTTGTGTTCGTGTTCTTTATATAATATTTTTAAAGTACTCCTACATACATATCAATTCGTTTATTTTTAACTCAATTTTTTACATTTATTTTTTTGTGAGGGAAGACAATTTTCCCACTCATGGAGGGGATATATATTATTTTGTACACTATAATTTGTTTTCTTTCCCTGTATTTTTATTTTTAATACATTTTATATTTTTCTGGGCTGTAATTTATCTTTAATAACTTAACATATGAATTTTTTATTGACTGAACTAGTTTTCAACACATATTGAAGTTTTAATAAATATAATATTAAAATAATTTTCTCTATGTTCATAAATATTTAAGATAAAATGTTCTAATATAATACAATTTTAAAATAATCTCTTTTAACTCTTCTAGAAAAAATCATTTTAGCTACCTATTTTTACATTACAATCCACTACATGGGTTGATTCTATAGAGTGATCCTCCTATTATTATAACATTTCACAAAATTCCATTTATGTGGTTCACATATATGTTATTTTTTTCACAGGAAATATTATTATTTACTAGTCAATTAATCATATAAGGAAACTCTAAGGTGGTATATAGCCTATAGAAATATCCCTAACCATGAATAAAAAAAATCATGTACATTATCTAATAAACATAAATTACCAATAAGTAATATATTATTCAATAGTCAATCAACTTAAAGTGTGTATGTTATGTTAATACCTCCACCCTGGGGTAATTTTGGAATTTTTTGGGATTGGGAATATTGGGTTCATATGAAAAATGATAACTTTGGAAATTTTATAGAAACTATTTCATTATATAAATGAATTTGTGTTTCCCATTTTTTTCTATAGATATGAAAATATAACTCCTAATATCCTAAACCACAATAAAATATTGGCCAATAAATTTTATGTATTTTATAGAGACGTGGCGATAAACCTGTTGGAAGTACATAGGAAAGATTGTATCGTTATACTAAGAGACATGTATAGTTTGTTTATTCATCAATAAATTGCTTGAGATAGTGTGGAACATTCCCTCGTCCTATCTCGAGTAAGGCTGGAGGATGAAAAGGAATGTATGAAGATATTGGTTCATTAATGTTTGAATATACCATTAAATAAATAGAATGATATATTTTAAAATACTCATGGGTTAGAGTCATTACAATTTTGTAACGGTGATTACTACATAAACATAGAAGGGGTTAACTATAAATTGTATTGATGGAGATATCAAACCCATGTAATGGGGGTTCTATTTCTGGTGGCATTAATTTTTATATTTCTACGTAGATTGATTCTATAACTTCGTGGCTTGCACATTGGTTCATGTAAATTACCATCTTCTTCAAGGTACAACTTATGTTAAGCAATCATTTAAATATCATTGTTTGGATTCTAATAAATAATTATATAATGGTAATACACATCTATTAGAGGAATCCACCTCATATGTTTTTTAGCATATTCTGAATTATATAATAATTTCTTTTAGACTTCAAAAAAGGCTATAAATTCTATAATCCCATGTTCATCCCCCACTCAAATTTAGTTCAATATTGTTGATAATTTCATATAACTCAACCTGTAATTTTTAAACATTCTATACTTTTTCTCAATGTTTTATTTGTAAATGTTTTTGTATTTTAGGTGATGTGGTTGGTCTGAATGATATGAGTAGTCAAAAGGATAAAAAATGATTCATAGATACTATCATGTTATATTATTTAAATATCAATCAATGATGGTAAAAACATCTAAAGCATGTTCTATTATTTTTAACAGTTTATTTTGTAGAAAAATTGAGACATATAATGGGAGTGAAAATAATGATTCACACCACTTGTAGTGATTGTAGTAAAAAATTTAATAAGAGGAAACAAATTTATATCTTCTGTTGGATTATTTTATAGTGCCTATGACCCACCCTATTTATAAATATATAAATACAAAGAAAAAACAATAGAAAAGAAAACATAAATAAATGTCTACCAATCTTGGGTAATAGATACCTCCCAAGCACATAATCCAAACCTGTCAGGCATACCATCAAGCCACTGTTGAAATAGTTTTAGGTATTTTTCATCTAGGAAAAATATGTTTATTTTTATAATATACCTTTTTAAACCAATCTTTATCATAACCCAGAAATTTTCATCATCTATCTTCACATTTGTAAGTGGTTGATCAATATGTTCAATGACTTCACCATTGTCAATACATTATTTTTTCTACAAGACATTGGTTTTATCAATAGATTGGATTTCTTAATCTATGACATTCCACCATGTTTCATCAAATTTTCCTTTCTCAATGCTAATTTGATCAAAAATTACCAAGAGATATTACAAATTTACATAATCAACAATTGGTTCAGATTTCTCATATATATGGACAAGGATTCGAGAATTTTGAAAGTATATATGAGAAAATTATTATTCTATGTCTTCATATATAAAAGTATGTGGTCAAAAAATCATTTTTTATTCAATTCATCATTCACCTACTATATCTTCTTCCACACTTTCTTCATCTTCTAATGTTATTTTTTCCAATCATGATTCATCAGCCTGATTCTATTTTCTTTCTTAATTTTAATCAAATATAACATGTTTTCAAAATATAATATTATTTATGATGGTAAGATAATATAAATATCTCATTTATTTATCTTTTTATCCTATAAGGGAATAATGATTCAATAATAATATTTTAATTAATATTTTTTTGGGAATATTTTGAGTATATATATCACATGTCACTCCTTTTTCATTCAACATGCATCTATCAATGTCAATATTGGGTCCATTTCTTCTTTAAGATATTATATTGAGTTTTGGTGTGTAAGACTTATTCATTTGGTGTGGAAATCCATATTTAATGAGGTGATTTTGAAAGACATTACGAGTGTACACCCTAGATTGATCAGATTGAAAAGATTTTATGTTATGATTTCTTTCATTTTTAACCAGCTCTATGAGTTCATTCAAGATGACAAACACATTCAACGTAATTTAGAGAGATTATATCCATGTTTTCTAACTATAATCGCTAATAAATGTCAAAAATTACCTCCATTATCCATTTGAATTGGGATTCAATGGAACAAATACATCTGTATGGACTAACTTTACTAGCGCAACAACTTTCATATTATAATTTCAGGAAAATATGTTTCTATGTGGTTTTATTAGAAAAAAACATTCATATATTTGATTCAAATTTCAAAGTATAGAAATAAAATTCACCATGTTATTTCTCTTAATAATTTTAAACATTTAAATTTTAAATGTGTGATCATAATATTCATTTTCTAGTCTTTATCATCAAGTACCATCATCAAGCATAGTTTAACAGAGGGTTAAATCATAATCAGAAACATTTGGTTCATCACCATTAATAATGTTATGTCTACTCTTCCATTATCATGAATAATCACCATATGTTTCTTTAATAGGATTATGTGAAAATATTTTTCCACCAATTTTCTAAGAATCAATATGTTAGTCTTCTTGTTGGGTACAAATTATACATTGGAGATGAAATAATTATTGTCATGTTTTTTCTTGATAAGAATATATCCACTTAATGGAAAAATACTATTGAGATATCATGATAATAAATCACTACTTGAACACTCTCATATAGGATAATAAAAAAGTTTTCATGACATGTCATGTGGTTTCATTCTCTAAAATCAAGATAAAATATACTAGATTTTATGTTAATTTTTCTTCTATTAATACATGATACTCTCCATAAATTCACATACTTTTGTGATATTTTCATCCTTGATGACAATTTCTATGGGTTTATTTCACCAACATTAATTTCTATAATGTCAATATTTGTGAAAAATATAGTATTGAACATTTTTCTTGTTAGTTAGATGATGATTTTTGATCCCCTCCTTCTTTTGTGACATCTCTCTCATAGAGTATCATTTTGATATCTACAACCTATTCAATTTGAAATTATAACACCTAATCCTTATCTCCTTATATAATATTCCTATCCATAGAATAGTCTTCCATAACTTATTAAAAATTTCCACATTTCTCCTTTTCAATGTTGTTGAGTTACAAGTTTAATTATAGGGCATGCACTACTCTATAGATATAAGTACACTGACTCACATTAATTTTTTGGCCTTGTAGAGATCCCATGAGTTCTTCAATATTGATCATATTTAGGTCCCGTGTTTATTTTAAGACAACAACTATGTAATCAAATTTTGGATCTATGGATTAAAACCAAATATAAATATGGTTTCAAATCTACCTTATAAGGATTGAATATGTATCTCTTTCACATTATCTACACCTTTGAATTATTTGTGAAAAATTTCTCATATATTCGTCAATTATTTTGATGAAGTGATTATTTTGAATGTTTAAGAATCAAGGCATTAGAAAATTATGGATTCCTCCTCATATTAATTATTTCTTTTCAACCGAAAGAATAGAATTTTGAACATCTAGAATAATATACATCCCCACTTTGGATTATTTCATTCTGTAACCATCCTCCATGATGTCCATAACATCTTGGGTTCTAATGAGTTATTGAATTTTGATGAACTATTTTTCTTTTTTTTCTTTTTTAGCTTCATGATCTAATATTATGTAATCCCATTTTCCGTGGAGATTAAAAATAATTTGTATGAGATAATGGAAGATACAAATATATCGAAATGCATATTGTTGTTTTTTTAAACTTAATAACAATTAATGGAAGAAAAAAATGTGTATTACAATTAAATAGGAGAAACATAAGGGTAGAAGGCTGTTGATGTATTCTAGAAGAAATATGGTGTCTTTCTATTGGAGGGAAAGACATGTATATTGGGACTCGGATGGGAAAAAGAATGATATGGGGGGAAATTGAGAGGGTGGTGTGGAGGCTAAAAAATCTAATGGGTAGGAAATTATTTGTTGAAAAGGCCAGTCATGGGATAAATGAAGGGGAATGTTTGGACAATTGGGAATAAAGATAATGGAAAAAATAAACCACTCCATGAAAGAAAAGTAATTTAGAATATTAAACTATAAGATATCAATTTTTGGCTAACCTGAGAAATCAAATGATACTCCATAATACAGTGCTAAGTGAATTCCTAATTTTTTTTATATATTGTGTTCTCTCTAAGGATTCGAATGATCCCACACCAAAAAATCACCTTCAATGCTCTGATTCCACCAAAGGTTAGTTTTTTAGAAAAATTAATAATTTCTAATGTCAACAACACACCCTATAAATCCTCCCTCATAGTAGTAGAATATTGGTGCAGTCCATAGAAAAACATGTTTGTTTTCACAAAAAAAATTTATGAGTTCAAGATCAATGAATAATAAGTGTTATTGAAACATAAAAAATTTATTTTAATAAGATAATGAGAATTAATAAATTTATTATGATATACTAGGAAAACTAATATGTTCATAGAATGATGAATACTGTAAAAACAAGTAGATAATTAAACAGTGCATAGTGAGGTCTAAATCTTCTCTGCAGTGGAAAACTACCATAAGATACTGGGAACATAGAGTGATCAGGTTCGGCATGCCTTGTGTCTTTGGGATTTTAAATGATATTGGTTTTAATTTTAAAATCCAAAAGATATATTCTTCTCTCCATGTATATGATATGGGATACATCTTTATAACTCATTTTTTGAATGGGGTGAACTACGTATGATGGGATTATAAAATAGATATGAGTCATATGCCAAAATTAAGAAGGCATGCAACATGATTCTAAATTGTTACTCATACAGATATATCATCAGTAGAAATTAGGTGTGAGAAGTACTATGCAATGGAAAAATCAATTTTCCAAATTTTAGTACAATACTTTTTTTTATGTGTTAAAATGACACCAAATGTGTGGTTTTGATCGTTAAAGGGTGATTTCTTATAATGATTTGATTTTCATATAGGTGGAAGAGGTTCTTCAGGGTGTGGATTTCAACTTAGTTTTTCTATACTATATTTTCAATTCAATTTTCTAGCTTCACATATATTTATGTATACAATATTATTACTAGGATATTTTCTCATAATTTTCATGTGGTTCTTTAATCTTATGAATTGGGTTGTATTTAAATGTTAAATTTTTTGGCCACTTTTATTTTAGATTTTTAATTTCTATGCACTATTTTTTGTGTTGATTGTCACAATTCATTTTTGGCACCCGAGTTTTTTTTACTAAGACTACTATTCTTACAACAAAACTTGGTGTGTATTCATGGTTACTGGAATTTGATGTAATACTTAATGATTAGAATAAAATTAAGTTTCTATATAATAAGTAGTAATATTAAAAAAGTGAACTCATGATAAAATTTTCCTCAAAATTAAATATATAGAATGAATTTCTTTTCTATCATATGAAAAGTGATGAAGTTTCTCTTAAATGTAAAGAACATGTTTTTATTTCAGTAAAAATACCATTTGAAATTGTAGGATAATAGTTCATATGACTAGAAAAAATATGGAGTATAAAGATTGTATGTTTAAATGGGTAATTAGATGATGTATTAAATGAACTTATGTATATACTAACAGTAGAATATGGGATTCTATAAATATGAAACCATGGATGCCATATATATTCATAAACAGACATAAACATTCTAATGAAATTATTTATAGATGAAGAATGTATTGGAGGATGAGCGGTTAAAATAAAACAAATCAAACTTTTTAGGAGTAATAAAATACAACCATTTTAAAAATATAAGAAACATTAAGTGTAAACAATGTCAAAAATGAGGATGGATTAGTTTTAAGATACCAGAATGTGTGAAAACACATCAAGAAACACACTATTACATAAGTGGAATTTTAAAGAAACAAAAAAATCCTATATCCATGATAAAAAAGCATTTTTTATCAAAGCATTGTTAAATGTGAACCACCTTTATCAATGATAGAAAAACACTGATAAATTATGTCCTTTATAAGCACGAAAAAGTACTAATAAAGGTGGTCCTTTATTAGTTCTAGATGATAACATATAAAAAGATTCTCTTTATCGGTTATTTTTAAGAACACATAACGGTAACCATTTATCAATAGTTTGTTAGCACTGATAATGGTCCTAAAAATGTAGTGTGCTAATAAAATTATAGAACAATCCGTATAAAATAAACATATATGTGGGAAATTCATAATTTTATTGAAATAATTAAAAACAAACCAAAATTAATAGAAGAAAACTAAATTATAGGCATTTCATTAATTTTTTTCACAATTACCTTAGCATGTAATATCACAAACATTCAAAAACATCAGTTGTTTCATTGCCTTTAGCACCTGATTGCCTTTTATAAATGCCTAATAATTGCATCGGTTTCTATAAAAACCTCCCCAACTCGATCAAAGGATTCCACATGTATATGAAACCCATTTTTATGTTTTTAATTCTATTAAGAAGTAAATTAAACATCAATATAAAAAAGAAATTATTAAAAATTCAATTTTCAATTAAAGGAAACACATTGAGTCATAAATATCACAACATGCATCATATTGATTTGAAGATGATTCATACATATAAAAATGAATTAATTACCATTAGAATAATGTGCCAAGACAATCTATTTTTTTCTCAATTTTGAGTATGGAAAGAGTCTTTTTTTCTAAAATTTAAATATAAATTGAAAACATGAACTTTGAGTCGTACCAGTCGCATAGTGTGTAAATTTCATTTGATGTGGATTCTTACATGTCACAAATAACTTATGAATCATTTTCCTAAATTATCAAGATAATATGAGCATGTTCCCACAATTTTCAATGATTAACAGACATCTTGAACAAAATTTTCAATATTGATATTAAATAATTTGAGCCATACCAAGATCATTGGGTATTTGATTAAGGTACAACTGACTCTTACACATCACGATTGACTTATGGATTTTTTTACTAAAGTATAAAAAATCCAAATAAATTTTCTCAGTTTTGATTATATGACATATTCTTTGAATAAAAATAATAATTTCAAATAAAGAGACACACTTAGTTTCATTCTGGTCTCATTGTGAATTGTATTGAGATGAGACAAATTCATACTTGTCAAAAATTATATACAGATAATTTTATAAAAGTATCAAAATAATAACATTGATATTTTCATATTTTTCAGTATGTCAGGTGTCTTCTTAACTAGAATGTATATTTAAACTAAAAACATGTAATTTAATTCATATCTTTCAACTCGTCTGTCATTTTGATGTGGGAATAATTCATACACATAAAAATGATTTTTAAATAATATTACTAAAGTATTAATATTATCCAAGTGTGTTTTAATGGTTTTTAGTAAGTGGCATACATTTTGAACTAAATTTTAAATTTTAAATTTTAAATTGATAATGGACAGATTAAGTCAACTGGACACACTATGTGTTAGATTATTCTTATATTTAAAAAAGGAATTATGAATCATTTTCCAAAGGTATAAAAAAAATAAGAATTAATTTTATAATTTTTTCAAATGTGACATGTGTTTTGAACTAAAATGTCTATTTTAAATAAAAAAACTCACTTAAAGTCATACTGGTCACATCATGCATCAGATTGATGTGAGGATGATCAATGAACATCTAAAATTAGATAAGGATCATTTTAACATAGTACAAATATAGAATTAATGTGTTTTGTAGGTTTTGAGTATATTATAATTACTTTTTTAAAAATGTTAATTTAAACAAAAAATATAAATTTTAGTCAAACCCGTCACATCATGTAGCAGTTTGATGGGGATAGATTCTAACATGACAAAAAGTATTTCCTTAATAACTTTATTAATGTGTCATGACAATATAGGAATATTTTCTTTAATTTTATTGAGTGAATCATATTTTTGAACAACATTGTCAATTATAAACCTATAATGGACACGTTGAGTCATATCGGGAAAATTGTGTATTGGATTAAGGTTTTGAAGATTCTTATACATCAAAAATGACATATAGATAATTTTAATAAATTATTAAAACCCTTAGAATTTGTATTATTTATTTTTAGTATGTGCTTGGTATTTTGAACTAAAATATAAATTTTATATAAAAGGACACACATGGAGTCATACCAGTTACACTCTATGTCAGATTAATGAACAGTTGATACATACACATAAAAATGACTTATAGATTGTTTTACTAAAGTATCAAGACAATATGAGTGATTTTTCTTAGTTTTAAGAATGTCATGTTTCTTTGCTACAAAAATTTCAATTTCAACTAAAAACACCAACTTTGAGTCATGTTGGTCTTATCATGTGTTTGATTGATGTGAGGCTAATTTGAACAAGAAAAATTGGCATTTGAATCATTTTCCTAATGTATCAAGAGAATACTATTTTTTTCTTGGTTTTCACTGAGTAACATATGTTTTGATATGAATTGTCAATTTTGAACCGATAACAGTTAATTTAAGTAGTACCTGGCACAACATATATTGGATTGAGGTGTGGTTGGGTTTTTCACATCACAAATGAAATATTGATATTTTTAATAAATTATCAGAACAAAATGAGTTTGATTAATCTATTTGGAGTATATGACATGTGTTTTGAACTAAAATTTTAATCTTATATAAAAACACATACTTAGTGTACTGCTGCCTCACCATGAATTGGATTTATGCTAAGATATTTCCAACAAATCAAAAATGAATTAGGGTTATTTGTTCATAAACTATCAATATAATACTCATGTGTTATCTCATTTTTTAGTATATTTTGTGAATTATATTCTAGAATTCCAATTTAAACTGAAAACATGCACCTTGAGTTATATCGGCCACATACTGTATTGGTTTGATGTGGGATTAATTCTAACACATCCAAAATGACTTAAAATTATTTTTTGAATGTATCAAGATAATCCAAATGTGATTTCGTGATTTTAAGTGAGTGGCCAATTTTTTGAACTAAATTTTCAATTTTAAACTATGAAAGGTCACTCTTAGTCACATCAGCCACACCGGTGTATCAAATTGAGGTACGTAAGATTCATACACATCAAAAATGACTTATGGATTTTTTTCATAAATTATCAAAAAAATATTAATATTTATAATCATTTTTCAGTATGTGATAATTTTTTGAACTAAAATACCAATTTTAAATAAAAAAGAAACACTCTGTGTCATATCAGTCACACTGTGCAATAAATTGATTTCAAGATAATTAATACATGTCACAAATGGAATATATATCATTTTAATAATGTATAAATCCAATATGAATAAATTTTATTATTATTTTTAGAAGTTCATGTGTCTTTTTTACAAAATTGTCAATATAAATAAAAAAACATACTTTGTGTCATATTGGTAACAGATTTTGTCGGTTTGATATGAGGATGATTCCTACACATCACAAATGACTTATTAATTTTTTTCCATAAAGTATCAAGACAATTTTTAGTGAAATTGAACGGCTTCCAATGATTGTAACACGTTTTGAACAAAATTTTCAACTTTAAACTGATAACAAACACATTGATCTATATAGAGAAAACTATTTATCAAATTATTTCTACATGAATGAAGGATATACAGGTCATTATCCCAAATTATCAAAACAATATGAAAGTTTTTTCTTATTTTTTTAAAATGTGATGTGTTTTTTAAACTAAAAAATCAATTATTATCTAAAGACATTCACATTTATTCATACATAACACACATTGTGTCAGCCTAAGGTTTGGTTTTTTCCTACATATAAAAACTGAATTATCCTAATGAATTAATAAATATGAATGTGTTTTCCTAGATTTTAGCATGTGGCATTTTTTTTAAAGTTAAATATAAATTATAAAATAAGGATCCCCACTTCAAGTTATACCATGTACAATGCATTTCAGATTGAGTTGCGGATGATTGAGTTGTGTCCAATTAAAACAAAATCACAAGAATCATTGAATATGATACTAGATTTTATATACCAAGAACTTAGTGTATTGGAATGAGGTTTGGTTTAATCCTACATGTCATAAATGGTTTATGAATAATTTTCCAACTGTATAATAAAAATCTGAATTATTTTCTCTATTTTGAGTATGTAGTGTCTGTTTTGAAATAAAATGTCAATTTTAAACTAAAAACATAATCTTTGAGTCAAGTTAGGAATACCATGTATCTAATAGAGTTGTGGTTGATTTTTATTCATCACAAAATTTATTTTTATTCATAAATGAATTGAAAATTTCAGGTTATAAAATTATATTTTTTTTATAACCCAAAATGTTGAATACATTATTGAATAAAAAGAAAAGTGAATCATCATGAGTTCATAATAATCATTGATTTTCTAATCATAAAACATGAGTGAATCATGAGTGTATCATTATTCATCATGGAATATTTTAAAAGTAACAAAATTATTATCGGAAAACATAATAAGGAAATTAACTAACAAAAGTATATAAAACGATGAGAAAAATCACTAAATAAGTCATAGTATGTCACATATTCAGGACGTTTGTATACAATCTGAACTCATGTACATTGTCAATTAATATCTAAAAATATATATTTCCTATTTTGAATATGATAATTGTCAATGGTATTGATATTACTAGAAATATATAAATTAATAATGTTTTAGTAAACATTTAAAATAAATTGTTAATTATAATCGGAAATAGCTCCTTATTATGAAAGTTTTTTATGGAATAAGATATCTGTCATAATTTTTAAAACACAATAACCAAAATCATTTCCATTATATGGTTCTGGGAACTAAAAAAACATTGATAAAAATTATGTATTTTGTTTTGATATATTTTTTAATATTGGAATGTTATTATACATACCCTAATACTTATCGATTTCTATAAGTTGATAGGATTTTTGTTCTCGTGTACTGTTCTCATTCCATGATTTTTCAAATATGAAAACACAACTATATTATAAATGAATATCCATTAAAACATAATATAAAATTTATAACATGAATATTATTGGTAAAATGTTTCATGCTGTGTATTAAAAAGTGATGAACATATTCATTTTTGGTCGGATTACTTGGTATCAATGAATTAAATCTAGAAAATAAAACCAAGGAGTATCCAAATTATCAGCATTGGGTAACCAAATTTGATTATAAACCAAAGATATTATGTAATGAAATTAATTGAATTATATTTTATATGATTAAATTGTAGTGTTTTTCTCATTCATCATGGCTATTAATAATTTCCTCTCATCTCTATGTTTTATTTCAAAAAATATGGTTAGTTTTTCAACAATTATATAAATTTACATTGGTTCTAATTAGATTAATTTTGTATAATTGATATAAGGACTAATGAGTCAAAATTTATATTCATATGGTTTTACTATAAAATAGTTATATTTCTAAAAAAATTGAATAGTATTTAGTCATAATTAAAATTTTAGATTACCTACTAGACAAAAAAATTATAAAAATCAGCCCTCTCTATATGTTTAAAACTAAGACTCTTAGGTATTGATTCTTGATGATTTAATTTACAATATATAGAATAATATAGTTTCTAATGGAAACTCTATAAATCTATTGTTAAAAATCAGTTATTGTTGTATCATAAATTTTTAACATTATATATGAAAGAACCTTTTATGTTTGTAAATGAGGAAGTTAAATGGGAGGGGTAAACGTACTTTGTGAATATATTTTCTACTAGATGGTTAATCCTTTAGATCATTTTGGATTGACCTTCCATTTCTCCCCTTCACATAATCTATATGTGATAACATTCATCAATTCCGTATTTGTTCCATTAATTGTTAATGGTTTTTCAGAAAAAATAATTTGGAAATGAATACCTCCATGTAGACACATATTTTGGAAATATATACTGTCCACGCTGTGAAAGTTACAATATGTTTTATGACTGTATGAATATATAAACCATAAAGTGGAATAGGTGTCTTGGTGCTTGTCTAATGTTCTATGTGAATCACCACTCTGATATCACCTATTGGATGTTGTTTTTTTATAGAATATATCCTTGTATATTATACACGATACCACTTGCATATAGCTTATGGGTGGGTGTTGATATATATAAATAATAATCATTTTAACACTATATAATATATATAGAAAAATGTATCATTGTCTTCTTGATTTATATTAAAAAAATAATAATGAAAATATTGAATACCTCTTCAAAGATAGCTCTCCAAGAGGGAATGGGTTGACACAAGAATGGAGTGGGTGGGGGGTATTCATGTAGGGGTGTTATGTGCTGGTTCTTCTCTTTTATTCCTTACCATAATATTTTCTAACAACTATAACTACAAATTAATTTTTTTCATCATGATAATTAATTTTTTTTAAACTCTTCCATTTCCTAATCTTCATCCCTTGTTCATTTCATTTCTCAAAATATTTCCAGGGTGAAACCAAAAATTTAACACCTCTAACTTGTCCATACTGTTCTAGCCTCCTCAAGGACACTAATTATAGTCATTCAACATGTACACCGGATGATGATTCTTATGTCTATGTTAGAAAAAAATAAATGAAAATTAGTAATCAATATTATGTATTACCTATTTAAATAAAAAAAATATTATGTCATGATTCCATATTTTTCCATCACTTTTTCTTTGCTCTCGTCGATTAGTATCATGTCTTTGTTTACACATTCCACCTTCCATAGAACAAGATGTGGGATGGAAGTTGAGTTTTAATTCTAATCATCAATATCCATAAAACAGAGTAACATTAGTAAGTTTTTGTTTCATTCCATATAAAATTATTATGGTATATTTAAAATAAACACCTTTTTAAGAAAATAATACTCCATACTTAATTTCTGGTAGAGGCACATTAGTTTTTCAGCTCATTCCTTATTTTTAGTACTAATTTTTCATTTCACAAATTAACAATATTTAATCAAAGTGATTACATCTTGTATTTTCATGATATTTATTACTTGACACAATCTACATGAAAATATATCTCATCATGATGACCAATAAACACATCCCAAACTTTTTGATTTATTATTTGTGTATAAATCTGTAGGGGGAGTGGCTTAAATTTCCATTCATAAATTTTTTTATAATATTTAATAATAATTATATGAAATCTCCTATAAACTCTTTCAGTGAGTATTAATAAAATTTTCATTCAGGATTTAACTATAATAAATGCATTCTTCAATGGATATTTTTAAGTATATTAATGTTTCATTATTTTCATTTTGAGTGAAATAATGAAATTATATAATATTGTTTCCCTAGTCTCTTCCAAAAATAATGTCATGAGAAAAGGTACATTGTTTTTTTGTGAATCTATATCAATCATAATTAGCATATGAGTGGTGATCCCAATGTATCTAATAAACAACGAGTTTCTGGGTTTAATATACCGATCACATGAATTCTATCCAACATAAATTTGATTCATCTATTTAACATAATATTTATTTTCTAACACCATCACACTATGATACTCTTGATTTTTCTAGAATAGCGGTTGTTAACCATATATAATTTCTTGAGCTTCAACAACATCAATAGGTTATTTCATTGGATTGGTAACATTAGAATGTGTAAAAGTTATTTATTCTTTTACATTGGGTGAAACAACATGTTAAGAAACCTGTTGTTCTTAGTATTGGGAAAATATTCATGTGTAGAAGTAATTATATATATAAGGGGTTGAAATTTTAATTTATATTACCTAAATTCAATAGTTAGAAGAAATATATATGTGGTAAACCAGCGTATACAACAAAAATAAATAACCGGATTATTGAACATGTTTTTTGAAAATTTTGAAGGGAATTATCCCCATTACTAGGTATCAAAATCCATTAATTATGGTGTCTTATGATATAAAATACCTTATCTACATTTACATGACAGAGAAATGATTCCAATGTCCCAATGAAAGGTTTATCCTTCATAGAATATACATCTGTCCCTTTAGTGGTTTTTTTGAATACAGAACAATTTGATCAATTTTATTTTGTATGATAAGAACATAAAATAATTTTCTCCATGTGATTCCATTATAAAAACCTCACTTTTTTACACATATATGCTTATAATAAACTTTCACATATCATAATTCATTTATTTTAAATGGACCTCTCATATCAACCCAATTGAATTGAAAAATGGACCCTTGGAATTTTTTATAATCCAACATTCATATTTTTTTATGATTCCAAATTTTGATATATTGGCGTATAATTAGATTTATGTCCTTGGTAAAAAATACATGCATCACATCAATGATAAGTGTAGATATAATATTTTTTATGGTACTGAATTCATAATTTTCATTTGTGTAGAATGCATAACCATTAATTATATACCCATTATAAGATAATACATGCTCATTTTCACTTATATCTATACATTGAATTCATTCAAAAATTGAAGTCATATTGTTAGTTGAATCATTAAAAATGTGATCTTGAAATCATCATATAAACTATTTAATATAGGTATTTGATATCCATATTTCATCCCTTAATGGATTCACTTCTTATAATTATTTCAAACAGTATAAAGCTCAAAAATCACATATAAAACCCAAGAAAAAATTTATTCTAAAAAATGTATAATGAAATTAAGGAACCTATAGTAATGGAATAGATACCCGACCATCGTAATAGTAATGTGACCATTAATAATAGTAATATTTCTATTATAATAGTAAACTCGCCCTAGAATGTATAAATTAAATTTAGGTATTTTATAATTGGAAATATGATATATTTATATCATGGAATAATTAAATAAATGTTTTAAAATTAATAAATTAATGGAATAAATTTTTGTGAAACATAGATTTTTATTCAAAATATATATAATTAATATAATTAATTAAAAGAGAAATTATTTTCACAAAATCTATTCATATATGAGTATTTCATTTTTTTGGAATGATAATATAATTTTATGAGACCTTAACTAAATTTTCAAAGTATCATTAAATCGGTTATAATATTAAAATAGGTATTTTTTGAATAAATGATGATTTTAATTTAAAAATAAAGTTCTTATATTTCAAAATTTATTTTCATAAAATGGATTCTATTTTAGAATCTACAAATTGAGAAATGGTTAGGGGAAATTTTTTTGTATTTTTTAGAATAGTTGGATTTATTCTGAATAGTGAATTATGCTAATTTATGGTATTTAACATTTTAATCAAAATACATGAAATTTTTTGTCATGGATGATGTAAACACCCATTATTTTAAACTAACATGCAGTAATTACTATAATTATTCATAGGAATGAAAAACTATTAACATTATTATGCCAAAATAATAGATAACTGAATAAAATAATCAAAAAATCCCTCTCCTCCCATATAAATACCACCACACCATAAGCTTTGAATATTGCTAATATTATTCCCAATTCATCTCCTTAGACTCTTTCCAACATTCGGGTCTTTCTGGTCTCACCAAAAGACCATTTACAAGTTCAATATGGAGGTTCTCATGGATTAAATAGATTGAAAAAATTATATTTTATCTTTTTTATGTTCGGTAAATAATATATATATACAATTTTTAATAATAAAACATAACAAGTTCATGATGATAAAAATTAACAAAAATAAACTAAAATTAATCATTATCATATTATCAACTTAATCATTCTCATATATAAAAAATGATATATGGGAAAATATAAAATTATTTAAGTGAATAAATATAATATAAATCATCTTTTATAGTTTTTATTCCATTTTATATGAAATATGATAATTAAACTCAAGGGAACAAATCAGAAAATCATAAAACAAACAAACCCAAAACAACTAAATTAAACATTATAACCTATAAAAAAGCGATAAATGAACTTAATAAAAATTTACCAAATAAAATACCTGTATAATAAGTTCTTAATTAAATTATAAATGAATATAATTTTATTTAAATGACATTATGTACAATTTCAGAACACTTCCAGATATAAGGTAAGTGATTCACTCCAAACCTCCATTTTTTCCTTCGGATGGCAATTTATATCTCTTTACCCCAAAATAATTCATAATTGTTATTTTTTATTCCTCCTATTTTCTATTTTAATTTAAAAAAAATTACCTCGATCAATTATTCTTTCTTTGAAGTGTAAATACATGTATTGAAATGTTCTATCTCTAATTCCTCTTGATATTAAATCCTAATTAATGGGAACATTCCAATTTCATACCCATTATCATGTACAATACATAATATATTTTAATCCTCCAATATTTTTCTAAAATAAATTTTTTCTGAAAAATATCATAGTTTATTTTTTTATTTATTCAAATAATTATTCCTTTTCCCCATTAAGTCTCTTCGATATTTTCCCTTAAAGAACACAAATGTGGCTCAATTCTAATGCTTCTTAAAATTTCTTTTTTACATTATTTCACTAGAGTTGGAAAAAAATTCACTACCTATTCCAATTTTAAAATTTTAATTTCTATGTATGATTTAAATCCATTATTTCATGGAAACAGTTATGATACACCAATTGGATATGACTTGTGACATGATTACCATGCCCATTTCATTCCATGGGTAACCCTTATGTTTATTTCTTATATTTTATTCTTCACGTAGAACAGATATTCATGAACTTGTTATGATGCGTGAACCCAAATAGAACTCCAATTCATTGGATAATTTTTATTCTCATGGGATTTTATTTTGGTATATGGAGTAAACCTAATTCCCTTATCGGACTGCATCCACCATGTGATATATTATTAGCAGTTTGACATGACTAATGTTTATTTCAATTTCTAGGTTTCTAGAAAATTCCTAAGTATCTATGATTACATGATCTTGTGTTTTATATTTTATGGTTATATATGTTAATTAATGTCTAATACCTTTTAATTTATTCATGTTATTCCTTCTAGCTCATGTTTTCTACATTTTTACAATTTTTATTCCCTTAAGGAGATTTTTAGCTCATCCCTTTCTTCATGTATTACCCAGGTTGTCTGATGCATATTTAAGAGTTCAAAAGAGGCTTTTATCTCATTATAGTGTTTAAATAAAATAGTTGTTTTTTGGTTTTATTCTTTCTAATTATTTACCTAATCTTCAAAATGAACTAGATTTTGTGATCCTTGGTTTTTATTTAATGAATAATTATTTTTAAAATCATGTAATATTACGTGTACAAATATAGGGTCTCCATAGTTGGTATGAAAGAATGATACAGTTATTTTTTGGGATTAGGAATAAAAAACATTAGTAATAACCCTATTTATAATTATACTACTATTGATAACCTATATTAAAAAATAATGAATCTCAATATAGGATATAAATTTCATTTACATGCTTATCCTTATATGTTAAGTGTTACTTTTTATTATTCTAATTAAAATATTATTCAACCGCACCCCTGATTTTATTTTTATTTTTTAGAGTTAATGGTGTGAAATAGTAAATCATGTTCCAACAATCAATGTGATAGAAAATGTGATGATTTCATTAATGAAATTCCAAATCTATTGGGGAGGGGTGCTCAAAACTTCCTGAAAGTACTTGAACATCTATCCCATGTTATAAATAATAACTTCAATCATCGTAAATTTTATCATTATTCAATGAAATATAATATTTTGGTCAAATCCTATATATTATATTGGAATTGCATATTTAAGGTATATTTTGACCCCATTATTATTGAACGAAAAATTAAATCCATTGAGAGGATATTTCTCTGTCCTCTAGTGCTCTGAAAAAGAAAACATTATGCCCACCATCTATCGTCTTCATGAGGAATATGATCACTGGTGGAACATGATTACGAACGCAATTCCTAGGGGTAAATTGATTCCATGGAATTATAAGAATTCAAGAAAATATTTTTCAATGGGAATTTTTTCCAAACACTCCATCTTATGAGGGAAAGGGAGTTCCTCAGAATGAAGAAAATAGAAGAAAATATATATTGTGACATATGAAGAAAAATTTACAAGTAATTCATGATAAACCAATCTATTCTTTATGAGCAATGGATGAAGTGTGGATCGCTACTCGAGAGGACTAAAGATATGTATATGAATGGAATTAGTGATATGATTGGAATTAGTGATATGATACTTTGATAACTATGTGGCTATTGTTTTTTTTCCCATGAGGTTGAGAGAGTGATTTGAGACACTTAGTGGTCTCATGGTTTAGGATATAAAAAGAATAAAATGGAGTTTAATATGGGTGGATTAACAGGTAAATCCAATAATCAAAATAAAACCCAACATCCATCGTTTCAAAATTATTAGAAGAATCATCGAGATAATTGTCTAAAGGGAACCGGGAGATACTTCAAATATTGAATAGAGGGGTATGAGTATAATTATTTCTAATGTGATACAAAGAATCCAAACAAATATGACAGAACAAGGGAAGGTTTTTATCAACACCCAACCTATAGTGTAGTGTTTCAATTATAAAGAACATGATCATTATGAAAACCAATTACCTAGGACAAGGGTTGTCTAAGTAAATAAAAAACAACATCAGAGATAACATGGAAGGTAATATTCAATAACTATTGCTATGTTGTCGATAGATGATGATGTGGTGAATGTTATAATAGTAATTCATTCAAGAATAATGAATATACTATTTGTTTCTGGTTCTACAAATTCTTTCATATCATGCATGTTTAGTATAACTATTCAGACACCACCTCAAAATATAGAGGTTGAGTTACCTGTGAGAACATAAAATGGTAAAATTAATACATCCAAACATAGACATCCTACCCAGTTAATTTTTGTGGACCATACCTCCTAGAAATTTATATCATAATTTAGTATATTTTGATGTTATATTGGGTTGCTATATGATATCTTTATACAAAGACAACATCAACTATTAGGAATGGGAGATCACCCTTCACATCTAGAGGCATCCTCTAATCCTATATAATTGTAAAGATAAGAATTAATCTTCTTCAGAACCATCATACCAATTATGGATATAATTTCATTATAAGAATGAATATATAGATCAAATTATTTAGACAAATGAGAGAATCCGGCTTCAATAGAACCCCATTGTGAGGGACTTAACTAATGCGTTCCCCGAATAATTTCACAGTATTCCTACAGACTGAGGGGTTGATTTTTTAATTACACATGTTCATTTATATTTACCTTTATCAAAAACACTTTATAGAATGAACACCATTGGGTATAAATAACTAATGAAGAAGACACATGAGAATATGGACAAGGGTTTCATAGGCTTGAGTGCTTCACCATGGGGTGTTCCAGTCCTTCTCAACAAGAATAAAAAATGATCAATAAACCTATGTAATGATTATAATGAGGGAAATGTCATGAAAAAGAAAAATTACACTCATCTAGGATATATAACTTGTTTGATTAGTTATGTGGGGACAAGTATTTCTCTAAGGTGGACCTTCAATCAGGATACCACCACGTAATGGTTAAAAAAGAAGATATTTACAAGTCTACCTATACACCAAGGTATGAAAACTAAGTGTTCATATTGATTCTCTTTGGAACCACTAATGCTGCAGGTATTTTCAATGAATTAATTAAAGGTGTCTATATATATTTACTCAAAAGATATGTAGTATTTTTTATCAATGATATTCTGATATACTCAAAGGGAAAGAAGGATCATGGGGATAATTAGAATAATGTGCAAAATAATTTGTGAAGGGGGAAACTGTATGCAATGTAAAGTAAATATGAGTTCTTTATGGGTAAATTGTCATTATTGGGTCATGTTATAATAATAAAAGGATTATCTATGGACCCTTCTAAGATAAATTCAACTGAAGAGTGGCCTAGACTAGTATCCTTAATGGAGATTCATAGTTTACAAGGTCTTACTAGTTATTACCAATGATTTTTGGAGAACATATAATGATTTTTAAACCAACTAACCAAGATTAATTGGAAGGGATAAAAGTTTTTATGGCCCATTAAATGTGAATACTACTTTAAAGAGTTGAAAAAGTTGCTTATCACACTGTTAGTACTCACACTTATGACAAGTGGGGAAATTTTTGAGGTATACAGTGATGCTTAAAAGAATAAATTAGGTTCTAAAATAAATAAAAATGATAAATTGATAACCAATATCTCAATCAAGTTGAATTTTTCTAAGAAAATATATCCCACACATGAACTTGAGTTAGCGGCAATAATATTTGTGTTAAAAATATGGCTACCTTATTGCTATGGAGGGAATGTGTAAGATATATACTAATCATAAAAGCCTCAAATATTTATTCTCATAGACGAAAATAAATATGTTTCAGTGAATATTGATGAAGTTCATCAAGGATTATAACTTCTCAATACACTATCATCATAGAAAATCAAAAAAAGTGACTTATTCTCTTATTAAAAAGGATCTTTCCACATTATCAATGATGATATTTGAGAAGGATCCATTATTCATATATTTTAGAGGATTTACATGAGAATAATAAGGGAAGGGACATAATCAACGCATTCTAGAATTATTTCTCAACCATCCCTTATAAAAAAAATAATTCTCAAAGAAATGAATAGGAAATTAAAAATAATAAAGAAGTTATCAAAAAAGATAAATCCTCAGCGTTGAAAATTGATGAAGAAATATTTTTAAGATTTGGGTCACAACTATGTGTATCATCCAATATAAAGATAAAGGAAGAGATTCTGAATCATTCACATAGATCAAACATCTATATTCAACCATGGATCATAATGATGACTCTGTATCTCCAAGAGGACTACTAGTGTGAAAATATGAAGAATAAAAATAGTAAATATACATTATTATTCCCAGTGTGTTACATACTAATTGATGAAAGGAAAAAGTTTATGGGGTGATGAAACCATCACCCATACCAAAAAGGAAAGATTAATACATCCCATGGACTTTGTCACTGGACTTCCAAATTAATCTAAAAGAAATAATTCTCAATGATACATTGTGAATCATCTTACAATAATAGTACACTTTATCGTAATTCGAGAGAACTTCTCACTAGATCAACATTCCTTGATATAAAATCAAAAATTTGTTGAGACTACATGAGGTACTATTATAGATTTTATCATATTGATATTTAATATTTTCCACCATGTTTTGGAAAAGTCACCAACAAACAATAAATGCTGAGTTGAAATTTAGTATGGCTTATCATCCTCAAACGGATTCTCAATCCAAGAAGACTATACAGACACTAGAAGACATGATGATATCATGGTATATGTAAATTAATGGATTATGGGACTAACATATAACTATGTTCAAGTTCTCTTATAACAACAGTTTCCACTCTAGCGTCCTAATGGCTCAATATAAAGACCTTTAGGGGAAGATATACAGAACAAAAGCATGTTGGGATGAAGCCAGTAGACGTAACCTTCTAGGCCATTAAATTATTGATTTAATGGTAGGAATGGTGAAAACCATTTAAAATAACATCAAGGAATCCCAATTTTGGTAGAAGCTCTATATATAAAATTATTTATTATAATTTGTGTTTATGGTTTTAGACATGGTATTCCTCTACATATCTCCATGGAAGAGGATCATGTGATTTTGAATTAAAGGAAAGACAAGTCTTAGATACATAACCCTTTGAGATTATTGATCATGTATAATATATGTCCTATTGACTATCACTTCCAACAACCATGTCTCAAGTACAATATGTATTACGAATATCCCTCTTGTGAAAGTACATTCTAGATCACTAATATTTACAAAATTCAGTGGTGGTGCAGTTGGAAAATGAACTGTTTTATGAAGAGAGGCTGTTGATGATATTGGATTATATACATAATGTTATACACAAAAAGTCTAAAAACCTGGTCAATATACGATGGAGGATCCACAAGTAAGAAGAGGAGACATTGATACTAGAGGAAGTGATGAAGGATAAGTACCCTAACCTGTGTTCCCCTTAGTAAGTAAAAAAGAAATTTCGAGGGTGAAAGTTCTTAAGGGGGGAGAAATGTAATAACCGAGTATATTAAAAATTGAAATTCCTCTATTATATTTTTTTCATATAGTATAAATCTCATTCATAATATTGATAACCCCAAAAAACATTATTCTCATAAATAAATAATGAAATTAAGTAACTTATTCGAATAGAATAGTTACATGGCCATTGAAATAGTAATGTGTCTGTAAGTAAAATTAATATAGCCATTATAATAGTAACCTTACCTCTAAAAGTATAAATTAAATTTAGGTATGTTATAAATGAAAAAATGATATACTTCTATCAAATAATGGGTAAATAATTATTTTAAAAAGGATAAAGTAAGTCTTATATTTTTTCTGAAATGGAAATGATTATATAAAATTATTGAATTAATATAATGATTTAAAGGAAAATTTATTTTCATAAAATACATTCATAAATTAATATTTTATTTTCCTATAATTATAAGATAATTATATGAGACATTAATTAATTTTTCAATGTGTCGTTAAATTGGTAATAATATTTAAATTTTATTTTTGGAAAAATGGTGACTTTAAGTAAAAATTAAATTTATCATTAAGTGAAATTTTTTTTTCAAAATATAGATTCCATTTTATAAATCTCAACCATAAAAAATGGAAGTTTTCAATTTTTCAAATCATTCTAAAATTGATGAATTTTTAGTCAATAGTAAAATACTAAATGTTATGGAATTTAACATTTTCATCCAAAAACATGAATTTTTGAGTCATGGATAATGTAGTAACCCATTAGATAGAACAAAAATTAACTATTTATAGTAAATAGTCACAATAATCGACACTATTAATAGTCTTGAGCCAAAATAATGAACAAATGAATAAAAACCCCCCTCTCCACCCCTATAAATTCCACCCATCACCACCTATTTTCCACACACCATTTATGATTTATAAATTGATAATATTATTATCAATTACTCTCCCAAATCCACATACCCATGTTAGGGAATTTCTTGTATTAGAATGAAAAAAACATTTCTATGATCATTAAGGAGGTTCTCAAGGAGACGTTATTCAAGAGTTAAAATCCTCCACATTTCCCTGTTCAATTCGTTCTTTTTCTACCTCATCCTTTCCTCCACTATCCAATGTGACACTATAACTCCAGTATCCAAAATATATTATAATTATTTTATAAAAATGTAATTTCAATTTTCCAATCTATTCTCTTCAATTTTTATCTTAAAAATGAAAACAACATCTGTTAGGTATTGACTCACCACCTTCATGGATGATAAATTTTCATTTTCCATTACCACCTTCAAGGTTGTTCATAAACCAATTATTATGATTAAACCAAATTTTAACATTTATATTATATCATTTTTTATGTTTTGGAACTAATATATAAATATTCATAATATGAAATTATAAGACAAAACTAGTTCATGAAGAATGAAAATTCTTCAAAATAAAATAATTATCATCATTAACATTTTATCTAATTTATCATTTCCATATCTGAAAAAAAATATGCAACCTTTTAAAATTATTGAGTTGATTAAATTTCATATAACTTTAAATCTGATGTTTTCCTTCCATTTTACATGAACTCACATAATAAAACTCATTGGTATCGATCATATAATCATGAAACAAATGAACCTAGAATAACAAAATTAAACATTATAACCCATCGAAATGGTCCTTAATGAATATTATAAAATTGTAATAACTATAATTAATGTTTAGTTTGTTCTGAATTAAATTATTAATGAATCAAATTTGATAAACTATGACTATATGTAAAAGTTAATAACACTTCCAAATATAAGGTAAGAGTTTCTCTCTAAATCTCTATTTTTTCCTTGTGGTTATGCTTTCTCACTTTTTACCCAAATATAATTCTTAATTATTATATTCATTTAATCATCCTAGATTCTATTTATATTTTCCAAAAACATGTACCTAGATCAATTATTCTTTATTTTAAAGGGAAATACATGTTTTATTATATTCCATTTTTAATTCCTCATGATAATCAAGCCTGGTTAAAGGGAACTTCCTAATTTCTTACCCTTTTTCAAGTAAACTATATAATCTTTTTTAAGACACCTTTTTTATAAAATCACTTATTTTATTGTTAAGAACTATCATTGTCCATTTTTTTATTCCAATAATTATACATTTTCCCCATTAATACTAATTTATATATTCCCTCAACCTACAAAAAAGTGGATCATTTAAAATGTTTACTAAACACACTTTTTGCATGTTTTAACATCATTTGGACATAATTTTTAATGATATATTAATATTTCACATTATAAATATCCATTTATGATTTAAATCCATTCTTTTTAGTACACCATTATGATATGCCCAATGGCTATACCTTATGACATGATTATGATACACATTCCATTCGATGGGTATCCCTTATGAATATTCCCTATATTTGATTTTCATGTGGAAAATGTATGGATGAACATCTTATGATGGGTGTTCCCATGTAGTGATCAAATTCATTGGGTAATGTTTAGTATCCTGATATGTTATGCTTGGAATTGGAGTAAACCTAATACCTATAAGAGACTTTTCCACCATTTGATACTATCTTGGATGATAGCCTTGACTAGTGTTCTGTCATGTTATAAAAAACTACCACATTCTTATATGGTCATGATTTCATGATCCCATTATCTTTATGTAATTATTATATTTCTTTATTCTTTTTTCATACATTTTTTTGTTTTATTGTTATTCTTTTAAAACTCATTTTATATCTTTATTCCCATGTTTATTCCTTTAATATGATTTTTAGCTCATCCCATTGCTCATGTATTACCCTGGTTATCCAATGTATATGTAAGATCTCAAAGGAATTTTTTATCTTATTATAGAGTTTAAATAAAATATGCCTTTATTTTGGTTTCTTTATTTCTAATTATGTACATAATCATCCAAATAAAACCTAAAATATGATCCTTGGTTTGTATTTGATGATTAATTATGGTTAAAAACATGTAATAATATCTGTAAAGGGTTGGGGTCTCTATATTCCAAAAAAGACATAATGATTCACAGTAAAACCTTGTGGAAAAATTCAATTTTTCTCAAACCCTTAGTGAATAATATTATATTGTTCATCATGGCACATCCATCTATAATGTATTGTACCATATAGTCGAAACATTATTACTAAGTGAACCATAACATTAACCATCATATTAGAGAATATAAAGGAGAATAAAATTTCAAATCCACATACTATGGTAGAAATTTCATTTTCCATAGTTGGAAATTTCCCCATGTCAATATCTTTGGTTCATATAAATTTTAATGATATATGGATCCTGTTAAATGTATGACATAATTTAATGGGAATATACAGTGTAACGTTTCAATAATTAAATCTTAAAATAAATATTGTTAGTCAGGTGATATCAGACTCTTTTACAATAAATTATTCATTAAAATGATATTCTTGATATTTTATGAAAACCCTAATGGATTTTTTACATCATTAATGATGTTGAAAAACTGATATCTCTATTTTAGGGAAATAACTTATGAAACTAGAGGAAAAATTTTATGATTTTCACTCTACATGGGTGCCAATTCTCCTGGTATTCTCATGTCTATCATGTCTATCCTAGAATTAATTTCATCCTCTATTTTACTTGGGAAATTTTGTAATTTTTGAATGAAGCTATCAAATATTTTTTTCAACATTCATAACATTAAAAAATATCTAACATATAATCAATTTCAGTTTGGTAATTCAAAAAAACTAATCTATTTTTCCAAGTGGTTTTATATGGTTTTTAGAAAATTGGTTAACAAAATAAGTTCCCATATATTTTAATTTATCAAGTAGTTGATCACCGATTAGTCAAGACATTCTAGTACATTTTTCTAAACTCTAATTTAATTATTTCTTCCAGGATCAGTACTAATGATTTTATGGTAGCAATCTATGATTTTCTAGAAATATTTTATTTGAGGAATGTTTCAACCAAATCGATTGTGTTACATGTTCACAAATAAAACACCCTTGAGTTTCTTTAATTCAATATCCTATGAAATTTCCATAAGAATGAATGTAATTTATCATCCCATAAAACATGACTTGCAACATAAAATATTCATTTCTATAAGTATTATATAGTGTAACACTTGAACACCCCAATAATTTCAAATCATCAATCAATAGAGCCACGTAAACATCAATAACATTTCCAGGTTTCTTTGGTCCTAATATAAAAAGTGATAACATAATGTATTTTCATTTAATTGATAACCATGCTGGAATGTTATAATTCACTAGCATAACAAACCATGTATTCTCAGTGATGCTTTGAAAACAGAAAGGATTCAATTCATCAATAGATAGTACAAGTCTAATCTTTTTTGGATTATTTACAAATTCAAGATACTCATTATATATTATCTTCCATCGAGGAGACTCTGTTGGGTGATGAATTTTCCCATCAATATTTCTTGTATCTGGATTTCATGTCAATTGTCTCCAATCTCTTCACTTACATATTTGTATCTAAACATTGGATTGATTGGAAATTATTATACAAAATTCACAAGACCTAATTCAACTTTATTATATCAAGAAGCACCACACTTTGGGAATTTTTTATGTTATATTTTGTCCTTGAGAAAGAGTATTCAATCATTTGGATAGGTATTTATTATTTTAGCGATCATACCCATTCAATGTATAATTCTTTTAGAACCATTTTTTTGGGAGTGTGCTCATTATCTTATTGGACCATATCAACCATAATAGAAAGTATTTTAGTAAAACTGGTATCACTCCATCTATTTCTATATATTAAATTATTCATCATTGGTTTGGATGAAAATTTTGAATATATCGCACGAGTTGGATATAATGATCTCTTTTCTCAAATCATTAACTTCTCATTAAATTTTTCACAAACATGGAGTTCATCTTAACCTATCATTTTCATTTCCTCAATATCTTCTTCATCACCATTAATACCTATAAACACATCACTGATATGTCCTTCATCATTTTCCATACATTTAATCATATCAGATGAATCATAAAAGGTATTTTTATCCAAGTCACTATATACATTGAGTTTTCCCCATGTTTATTCCGAAATGTATAACTACAATCAATTCCATGAAATATTAAGGGTTCTTCAAACTCCATTAGAATAATTTGTCTTGAATAAAAATTTCATCAACATATAGAATGGATTTTAGAAGGGTCAGATTCATGAACTTTTGTAAATATTTTGAACTCCTTCACCTCATATTTTTTCTCTTGTCATACGATTGACATCCATTAGTTTTTTGATTCATATAAATATAATTTGATTCAATAATATTATTATTTAATAAAATAAATAAATATATATAAATTATGATCATGGAACCCATAAAATTTAATTATTAAATAATCATTTAAGATACATCAATTCACAATTATAAGATAATACGAGTTGAATTGTGGATATTCGGATTGTATTTAGTGGTGAAGGAGTCTTTCATAACAATGCTCATTATGTTGGATTTAATTTTTAAGCTACTTTTTCATTGGAGAAATAAATTATACTATGTCGATATAATAATTATCTTTTGTATGTAATGTAAGATTTCTTGGGTTGCGATGTAATAATATCTTTGAGGGCCTGTAATAAATTGACTCCACCCATGTTCTTGTTATATCGTAATGTTAATTTATTTTATATTATATAATTCATTATGCATCCATAATCTATGTGCATAACCCATGTGTTCATTCCATGTCACAAGTTTAAAATATATTAAAAATTGATTTCCATAAAATATGAATATAATAAAAACAATAAAAAATTAATAAAATATAAAAACTTATTAATGTCATAATTAGAGAAAATTATTAACAACAAACATTAAATAATCATATAACTAAATAGTATGTGTATAATTATCAACATTTCATGAAATAATTTTTTTCATGTTCTATAAATATAAATAATTCGAATAAATCGTACAAACTGAATTACTCTAATTTCATAATTCTGAAACAACTTACAACCAAATATGGAGATATTAAAATGATTCAGGTTCTTCTTCTAGGTAGTGGAAAAACAATAGATTTATTTTTTGATATTAATCAATGAGATAAAGTGGTAGAATTGTATCATGGAGGTAATTAACATTTCTACATCGAAAAAACTCTTCCTATTTATCATTTACAATCCCTATATTACATGATAAATGTAAAGGGTTTTTGTGGTGCATAGCAAGGAGCTCTATTCAATCAGAGAGAGAAATAATGATGAATGTGTGAAAATGAAAAAAATGTAGAGGGAGATGTTGCACCTATAATGGCTCAAGGTACGGGATACTGGTTGGAGAATCAATTATAGACATTATTATTGGTATATATATATAAATATATGATTATCATAATAGAATTATAAAAATAAATAAATTCTTATATAATTAATTATTGTAAAAAATAATTAAAAAAATTATGAAATTATATTTCATATTTAAATATATAATAATTTAAAATATATACATTATAAGAGTAATATGTTAATAAGTAATAATTATGTTTTGTGATTGATAAATTATCATTGATTAAATTAATAAGAAACAAATTTAACATAGAGTGATCATATTATGGTGAAAAGAGGTATATTAACCAAGAAGATAAAATTCACATGAATACAAAGAAATTGGGCCATGCATGTATGGTTTCATGAAGTATGTGCAATATTGAATATTTTTTATGATTTATGGAAATAATATTTCAAAATGAGTTTTTTGATTTATTGGGTGTTCATAGTAGATATCTTCTTCTTTATCCTTCCCACCCCTAATAAGTCATTTCCTCATACGATGGATGAGTACACACTTGCAAAAATAGATTGAACATCATGAGTTTCATTATGAAAATATGATATTTTTTTGTTTTTATTCAAGAAAGAAATGAAAATCAATTTTCTAGTAATAATTGTAAGTGGTAAATACATGTTATAACATCATGAGTCCACTTTCGGGTGCCTGTTAAATTGATAACAAAATAAGATCAATGTGCATGTAGTTCAAACCATTTGAAAATTTTTAATAAATTAAAATATTTTTTAGGAGGAGAGATTATCACACGTCATCACATCCCTTCGATTTTTAAGGACTAAATTCACCTTAAATGACCAAGGGAGAGTGATGACGGTGATCCGGTTCTGTTAGAGCTTGAATGGGGTGGGCAATAAGTTTTGGGAGAGGATGTTAACAATTAATATTAAGAAACATTAGGGTTAAAAATTTTAATTCAAAAAAAATAACAATTTATAACAACTATTTTTATTATCGTTGAATCTATTCTTTTCTCTGAAAGATGAGTGAGCAGTTAAAATATATGAAAAAATGAACACAGTGATTTAAAATGGTTTAGGGAAAGAAAGTTCCCTTATTAGACACCATGAGCACTCAAATCCATGAGCTTGGTGATTTTAACTAGGTCATATTATCCTAAGACCATTATTGGACAACTATTAGTAAGAAGTTGAAACTTTTATAATAAGACATTATAAAGACTTATAGTTCTTTTACTGGGAATGGTAAAACCACATCTTAGTGTAAGAAGATGACACATACCCATTTATGATTTATAGAAGCTAAAAACATCACCAAATCAATATAGATTTATTTGTTTAGAATATATATTAAAAGACACAGTTTTAGTAAAAACTGACAGATCTATTCAGATCTTCAATAATGCACAATAGCAAATAGATGTTGAAAATCACATTGGATTTCCTATAAATAATTGTAGAGAAAACACCAGAAATATGTCTAAACATGTATGTATCAAATGTGTATTTCTATTAAATGCTTTTACATTCTTAATGTAAAATATGTAATGATAAAGTGAAGTATTAGTGACCACAGTAGCATCAATAGCTGTAACATGGTAAATCAAAACATGTATGTCTTCAAAGAGTACCTCTGAAAGAAACGACACATGGTTTTGTTGCTGTATCACCATTTCTATATTTAAAAAAATGTATTTATATAAATATTTTTTGGATATTTATACATTTTTTATAAAACTAGTTCAAACTATCTCTAGAAATATCATACAATAAATTAGAAATATTTGTATTCAAAAACATTCAAGAGAGGTCATAACTTCTAATAATAATTGTAACTATTTATTCTATTAAATATGAGACACTGAATCCTTAATAAATGAGATTTGAATATATATTATTTACCACTAATACTATTTCATAAATCATAGATAATATCATGGATTTAAAACTCCTTTATTCAATAGTCTAATGTAGGGTTCCTTCAGGTAACAACAAAACTCAAAATGTAGGGTTGAATACAAAAGTACGATTGATGTACCATATGATTGTTTCCTCAAAAGTAGGTTTACATCCAAATTTAGGGTTCTTTATCATACATTCCTGAAAATTTATGGTTTATGATCAATATGTGTTTTTCCAAACAGATCATTGATTTTGTATACTACACTTCCAATGTATGATATAAATAGTGTTTCTGAAATACACTAAAACACACTCTAAAACATTTAATGAATATTCCATTCTTGTTAATGCCATTAATATAATTTTAGAATAAATATATATATGAATATTAACTTCCTAAAATACACTTAAAATAAAATTCATTATTTACACAAATGTGGATGTTTGTAAACATGAAAACCAAACAGAAATTAAAAAAATTATTGAATAAACACATGCTCCACAATATTCCTCTTTTTTATGTTCACAAATCCCATGTTAAAAACCATATTTAAAGAATATATATGTAACATTAATCTTCATTACCTTATAACATATTATAAAATATTAGTAAAGAAAACTTCTCCCCTATAATCCAATTATATAATTTTTCTTTTAGAGAGAAAAATCTTTTTAGAGATAAAAAAACTTCCCGTATTAATATTCTGAAAACGTCAATAATTTCATCAAAATTACTTTTCCCATTAAATAATAAGTTTTATAATAACTTCCCCCCTAATGTATTATAAACAATAGACTGATAACTTTGATATAAACTACTCCATTTAACTTCAAACATAACAATTCATAAACGTTGTCCCATTTTTGTGACATCAAAATGATAAGAGTAACAAGTTTATAAAATTAGAATCCCTTGAAATCAAGAAAAAAACTTTTACAATAAATTATAGAGAATAATAAATTGGTTACATTCTTAAAATTATTCTTAAATCCTATCATTTAGTATATTCAATTAATTTGAAAACATTGGAAAATATTTCATAATAATTAAAACATTTTTGTATAAAATAAAACTATTTATGTTTTATAGGTAATTAAATTTCCAAATACTTTTTTAGTTAAGATGATTTAAAAATGAAATTAAAAACTAACTAATAGCACATTTTTTTTACTAAATAATATAATTTAAAAAATATACATTGATAATTAAATAAACAAAAAAAGTGTTAGAAAGAGTTGGATGGTTCATCCGGATTTTATAAACCTCAAACTTTGTCCATTAGAGCATCTAAAACTCTTAATAGTTCTTCTAATCGGTTTCCAACATCTAATGTTCTCTCATATAATGGATATGAACTTTGTTCAACCAAAAACATCTTCATCATAATAATATATAGCTTTTTTGTAGTCGTATTTTCTTAGTAAGTCTATTTGTATTAACATTTCTATTGTAGAATCATCAAAATATGCTTTCAAGATTGAAATATTTATAATATTCTGATACTTCATTTCAAATGATTAAATAATAATTTTCAATACAGAATATTTCTGTAGATTATCTTTTGAATTTTTATTCATATTAAACTAATCTTGTAGCTTCACATTGGGTTCATTAAAAGTGTTGACTTTGAACCGAATATTTTCATAAGATAGTTCAGAAGACGATGCATCATGTTCATCATGAATTTGAAATTCCTTATTTATTTAAAAATACTTTAAAAGAGAATTTTCATAAAATGAATGTGATAAACTATATGGATTTCTTTTCAATCATTTGTCTTAATTATTTTTTTTCTAAACCTAAAATATTTTATAACTTTATCTTGTGGTAATTAGTTTTCCAAGAACGTTTAAACAAGATAAATCATATAAGAATACATCATAATTTAAATGTTTTAAGTCGAATATTAAAAAAATAGGTTCTAAAATTATATAGATGAAATTTAAAATTATTTAGTCAAAAAATATAAAACAACCATTACATATTATGTAATTAGAGTGTTCCGTTTATCAAAAAAATGAAATAATTTTTGAACTTGAAATGTAATGATTTTCATTATGAAAATATTTTATAAAAAATAATTTAAAATGTTAATATATTATCCCAAAGTTTTAACAAATATATAAAAATAGTTAACATGACATAAGTATAAAAATATTTAATGTAAAAATACTACATGGAATAGTGACTTTAGAGGTGAGTATTTTTTGATAAAGAACTAATTCAGATTCGATCACTCATTTTTTAGATATTTAAGAATATATCCATTGATAAACTACTTGAATATGTTAAAAATGAATCTTAGTGGTATAATTATGAAAAATATCAATTAAAAGTTCCTTTTGGTTCCTATATACTTTCGGGTCTAGTAATGTTAGATATTTTATTTTTTTAATAAATAAACATGTTTATTTTGAGTAAGAATTCTATTATTCAGTTTAAACAATTATTTTGAAGTGTAATCATTTTTATCACAAGAAATTTTAGTATTTCTAAAACAACCAGCATCTTCGTAATGGCGACTAATACTAAAAAGAACATTTAATAATATAAATGTTTCTACTATTTAAACTAGGAACAAAATATTTCTTATATAGTTTTGGTTTTTACCATTTATTCCTATTCCAATTTTTATTTTGGTATTTAATTATTTTCCAGGAATTTGATTTAAATATTTTTCTCCTCAATTCATCATAATATATTCCTCTTTTAAATCATCAATTTCATCTAATTGTACCTTAATTTTAATATTATATAGTTATCTTGATTTAAAAGAAACATATTTTAAATCTATAATTTGTTTTGATAGTTATTATATATAAAATAATTGTACATTAGGATATTATAAACATTCATTATTCTTTATTTATCGATTCATACATGTCAGGTAACATAAAATAATATTTGTTTAATTCATTTTATGAAAATTTATCAGAACTAGTGTTCTGAGAGTGACAATAATGTACCTCATGTTCTGTATGTGCCATTATATATACAATTTGATTTTTATGCTCAAAATCATAATATATATAATATAAATTATTCAAACTAGAGCAATAAATTCAGGTATTAGTCATAATTTTCTTTCCATTTTATTTTTTTTGTTATTTTCCCTTGGTGATTTTAGTAATGGACAATTTTCCTTGATATTACCATTTTCCTTACATAGACAATATTTACATTCATATGTCCCTTTCTTCCTCTTTATATATATATTTTCAAAAAAAATCAATACTTGATAGAGATTTATCATTTTGTGGATGATTTGAATCATTTGATTTATTCTTATTAATTTTGAGAGTAGCTTTTTCATGTTTCAAATTATTTTTAGCTTCAGCATTTATATTAACTACATACAGCATTAAAGTTCTTATCAAATCCTTCAGAGATAAATTTTTTATAGGTGTAGATTGACGTATAGCTATAGATATTCCATTTCACTTCAAGGGTTGTACACTGAGTACATTTAACACTTGTTCGGATTGGGAAATGTGATTTTCCAAAACTAAAAAATCATTGACTATTTCTGTCAACCTTCCTTTCATTTGGGTGATGGTTTCCTCCTCAAACTTTATAAAAGTATAAAAAATTAACTTCAAAATAGTTCAACTTAATTTTATAATGTCATCAGTTAATTAATAGGTAATATTAATAGTTTTCTACATCTCATATGAGGTAGGACATAGTGATACTCGATTAAATTCATGGATTCCTTAACCACAAACAATTTAATTCATATCTTCTAAATTCAAATAATATTTCATTTCTTGATCATTACTCCAATATTAAAAAACATTCTTAGGTATTTAATAAGTTTAATTTCATTTAAATGAGCCCTTATTCCATATTTGTTAAATATTTGATCATGCATTCTTTCCAGCATCCATAATTATCACCCTTAAAATAAACACCATGGATAATCGACATAACTTATCTATAATCATTTATTTCTAGATATATTTTTCTTAACATTCACCTTGTGCTTATTGGGACCAATAAATAGAACAAAATTCAATATACACTTGGTTGGTGATGATTATATCAAACTGAATATTCCTAAAATATAATGATAAGAAATTTGAAATTCCATTGATGTCAATACTTGATATTAGAGAAAATGTTTAAAAATATAATATTCTAGTCATCACCTTCCTCTATTACTAATTTTTAGGTCAGGATGGTATTGATTAAAATAATATCACCAGAGGGGGTGAATAGTGTATTTTAAAAAAGTAAACCAATTTGTATAACCAATTTTGATTAGCGGTGAACGTTTCTTTTTCTATCAAAGATGAGTGAGTAAGGAAATTAATAAAGGAAATTAACAGAACAATGTATAGTGTGTTAGGACCCAAATATCCTTTATTCCAATACACCAATGATAAAATCCAAGTGATTGGTGATTTTCATTGGGTAAAAATTTCCTAATACCTTTAATCTGGTACTAAGTGCATATATTTGACACAATTACAATAAGACTTTATAAATCCTTCTGGTTCTTTTACAGAAAATTTTAAATCCACAACTTAGAGATAGTAGCTGCCACCAATAAATAAATGAGCCTCAGCATCCAAAACATCCACCAAATCAATAGAGATTTATTTTTTTAAGGATAACGTTTAACGTTCACAGTTCTTGTTACAAATGACATATATTTAGATCTTCATTAATGCACAACAAAAATTATAACATGAATTTCATATTGGATTTCATTTAAATAGAAATAGAGAAAATATGATATTGATGTTTAAACATGTTGGTATCCAAAGTGTATCTCTAGTAAATTCTACTACATTATTGAAATATAGGATGTAATGATAAAGTGAATTAGTCGTGACAACAGTATCATTAATATTAGTAAAATGTTATACCAAATATTGATTGTCCCCAATGTGTATCACTGAAATCAATGAAAGGATTTTTTGTATATATATCACCTTTTCTATATTTATTCCACCTTTTTTTAATGAATATCGCCTTGATACTTTTACTTTGGTTGAGAACCATGTCAAACCAAATCCAAAAATATCGCCCAATAAATTCTCAATAATTGAATTATAAAAAATTCATGAGAGGTCATAACCTCCCATAAGAATAAAAATGATTTACTCCATTAAATAAGATCCTTTTAATCAATCATAAATGATCTTTGAATAGATTTTAATGACCACCGAGGTATTTTCATAAATCATGTATTTAAACCTCCATCTTTGAATAGTCAAATGGAGGGTTCATTCATGTGACAAAAAACTAAAAACATAGGGTTGAATACAAATGTTGGGTAGATATACCATACATTTATTTCCTCAAACATTTGGATTATTCCTAATATTGGGTTCCTTATCCATACTTTTTGGAAAACATAGCATTTATGATCCATAGGTGATGTTCCAAAGAAAGGGTTGATTCTTTATACTATACTTTCATATGTAGGGTATGTATAATGTTTCCAAAATATTCTAAAACATATTCTATATACTTTAATGAATATTTCTCATGGGTCAATAACTTGAATATAATTACATAATAAATATTTCTATGAATATCAATTTTTTAAAATACACTTAAATAAAATCATTAATAACATAAATGGGGGTTTTTGTGAGAAGAAACCCCATAAAATAAATTATCCAAATTGTGGAATCAACACATTCCCAACAAGAAGAAATCCGTTAGGTTTCTATTTAAGAACATCATGGGTTTTATTAGTGACTTCAAAAAAGCATTGAGGAATTCATATTTTAAAAATATAATTAAAAAAATTTAAAAAATAAAGTTATATCACTATTGAAAAATAATAATGAATAGAATTATAAATTAATATTTAATCATATATTTAAATATATATATATAATTATAATTATAAATAAATGTATTTTTAAATATATTTTAAAATTATAAAAATAATTGTAAATATTTTAATATAATCATAAATGTAGTTCTATAATTATATATATATATATATGAGAGAGAAATGAGAAATGATGTGGGATGAGAGAACTTCCTTCATATGTAACAATGGAGATTAGTATTAATGACATTGGGATATATCTAGGAGTTGTTTTCACTGAAACTCATGTGGAATAGGCTATCATAGTGAAAAAAAACTCAACTTTTTTAGAAACACCAATTTTAATGGTTCAGTATGCAGTGAAAATTATAGATCACGTTCGTAGATCTAGAAAATCCCTCCTATTCATTGGTGTGGTTAGGGAGGTGGATGATGGTATGATTTAGGTAGGGTGTGAATATGGACTGCAAGGGATGATCGATCCTTGACAATGGTCTCAATTATGAGTATTTCTATTTTTTCTTTGAAGGTGGTGAGTGAAGAAACTTGTTTTTATAGGGCACGAAATTTCTCTATATAGTGTAATAAATGCTCGATAATGGAGAATCCATCTCTAATACCTGAGGATGTAGCTTTTCATGCTCAAGTTGAGGTTACTGTTGAGATGCCGAAGGTGGAGGATGTCAGATAAGAATCGAACAAAATGATATTGCATTTTTCAGAAGAAGATCATGATAAGATAGATCCCTTATCTATGGATAAATGGTATAATCCCTAAAAGGACATGAATTTGATGAGGTTTGAGAATTTGGTTCACTTTTTTCAAGTCCCCAATATGTTTCAAACTCGAAGAAGAAATTTTCTAGGAATGGATCTTTTTATTCTATTGAGCCTGATCCTATGTTTTTTTATGAGTGGATGGTGCCTTTAAAGTTCTTAATTATTTTACAGCTCACTCAATAGGTGAAGGGTGATACCCGGAAGCTAGATGATTTGAGAAATCAATTGCTGAATGATTTTTGACTTGGTTATTATAATATTAGTTTGATTGGAATGGGAAATTATCAGATTTATTTCAATTCACGATATCATAATCTAATGGCTTGGAGATTCATTTATTTAAATCTCAAACCAAAGGTACATAGATTTTAGTTTTGGGATCCTTGGTTTGATCTAAATCAAGCCAATAATATTGTTTTTTTGTTTTGGATTTTGGAGAGACGGATGGAGTAGGTTTTTCACACCCATGTATTCTTTGGGATGTTACATTGGATGTAGGCACTCAAATTAAATCTGATAAGGAAACTATGATGAATAGTTATAGACATTGTTCCATAATTTTGGTTGAGATTGATCTCAATTAAACATTAGTCAAAACTATCTAATTGGATGCTAGTGACATTAAATTTTATCTTGACATTGAATATGAGAATGTACCTACGTTATTCTTTAACTGTTTTTGTGTAGGAAACGTTAGAGAAAGCTTTTGTAGAGGTTTGAGATAAACTAATTGAAAAGTCTTGGCTAGTGGGTTGATAATTGAAAGCATAAATTACCCATTCTTAATGTATCAAAGCTTCTAGATGGGGGGAAGAGCGTATCAAATAAGGTTGGATTATAGGATGTTTCTCCTCTTCCAAATAGGATCTTCAAGCCTATTAATGTTAGTGGTAGAACTATTACATCAGATATGAGTGTGCTTTGAAATGTGACTTATTTTGTTGATGTGGTTTTTGGTGATAAATTTGTTGGTGATAGGATTTCTACAACTTCATCAACACTTCGTTCCGAGTGGGGTGGGTATCTAGTGGTTTTGGTGTCTCGACTAAGGATAAAGGTGCCACAATGGATGATCTTATGGCTTCAGCTTTTTCTCCACTTCTTTTGGGATTTACAACTGATAAGGAGGAGGATAATAATTCATCCAAAGGAATGAATGTTGTGGATGATTAAGGATAACCAATAGTCCTTCTTAAGAAACCTAGGTCTTCCAATTCACTTGAGAATATAGCAGATTGGATTTTTATTGAGGGGAATGTTCATCACGTTTTTGTCACAGTGGATGTCCCTACAACTAATACTGTTGAGGATGACAGCTAGATGTATGCCTATATAGAGGGAGACATCAAGGTCGGAGGCATTGGTGATCAGCCTACACTTCATGGAATTTTTCTAAATCCAGATCATATGGCCTCTCATTTATTTAATGATAAAAAAACATTTTTTAGGGTTGTAACCACCAAAATTCTTTTGGTAAGATCTTATGTTGTTAGGGGTTTTAGAATGTATTCTATAATTCAAGAATTGTGTGGTTGGTGTACGAGCTAGAATAAAAATGTAGATTGGTCTTATCTATATAAATTTTTTAAGACAATAAAATCTACTTATTATTCTTTGGGAATGACCTCACTCATGGAATGTAAAGCTCCAAGGAAAAACTTTTAGGGATCCTTTAATGGATTATGAGGGTGAGGGGAACCCGCAGGGCCTTATAGATGAAATCAAAAAATGGGTAGAAAAACATTTAGAATTTACTATCAACAAAATGGGACAAAAGAATTTTTAGATATAATGATTATTTGGAAGTTTAAAAATTGTTCTGCAGGAAAATTGATTATGGTTGTCAGCATAATCAAAGGATTAACAGTCACGATCTTTAATGGAAATACATGAGAAACATTACTCTAGTGGACTCCTCATATTCTTCATTGAGTGATGAGTTTGTGCTCCCACAACGTGCTATGTCATGGTGGAGAGGGTGACACCCATTGGACAGAGGTTAGTGGACCTAGAATTTGGGATCCAGATGGAGTAGAAATAGTTAACCCCTTGTTTTCCATTACTTTTTGGAATATCAAATGTTGTTGTGTATTTCTTTCCTTTCCTTAAACATTAATATTTTATTAGTATACTGTGTGGGTTTGGGTTGGCTTTCCAACCTGAACTCATACCTTTTCAAGTAATTATATATATTTGTATAATTATATATAATTATATAATTATATTTATTTATTTACTTATTTGTTTATATATAATATATAATTATAAACATAATAAATTTATTTATTATTTAAATTTATTTACCATTATTTTATAATTATTTAAATATATATTTATTTAATTATTATTATAATTATAAATAAATATCATTACAAATAGTTACATAACATTATGAACACATTTATATGATTATATATATGTTTAGTATTATATAAAAACATATAATTATAAATATAAAAAATATTTTTATTATTTAAATATATTTATTATTATTTTAAAATTATGTGTATATATTTATTTATAAATAAATATATTTTAATATATTTATATATAATTATATATATATATATATATTTCTATATATATTTATTTAAATGATGGTAAATATATTAAGTACAATTATTATTAAAAATATATTTATTATAATTTTATAATTATTTAATTATATGTATTTATATTTATATTTATATTTACATCTATATTTATATTTATATTTATAATTAAATATATTTAAAAATATTTGTGTGAAACTATAAATATATGTATATAACTATATGTATTTGTATCACTTCATATATTTATATACTTATATATATATATATATAATTATAAATACGATAAATTTTTTTATAATTTAAATTTTTCTGAAAATATTGAGGCACAAGAGCCTTTTCATTAAAATACAAAATTATCAGTAGAAGAACATTCCGAACATAGGGTTCCACAGAAAGTCTAAAATAATTCTTGGAAAATTCATGATACTCAAGAAAGAGTGTCCATGTTATAGTGGGGAACACGCCCACCTCAACCACACAGATGGTGTCCCCTTCACCATGATTAAACCTATAACCATGGCCTACCATCATCATCTACTAGTTCATCATTGACACCACTAACACCACCCATAATTGATTCTATATCTACTACATAAGGGGTATTTTTTCCATCATCTTCATTACATCTCGATTCAAGTAATTATAATAAATATTTTGTGGTGACCTTTAGGGATGAATTATTTTTCCCAGGTTGGGATGTAATATGACCATTAAAAGAAGAGGAAATGCTTAATTTTTCATGCATGTGAGTCTTTTGCTTTAAGAATGGAACCCTAAGGCTCTAATCCAAGATAATATATTGTTGGCAGACTGAAACTATGGAACATGTTCTATCTCCTTCAGCACGGTTATCCCTTGAAGCTAAAGTAGCATCTCGATGGTCATGAATCAGGAAAACCAAATTCTTTCAAAGGAAATCCAGGGAATTTCCATTCCTTTCATCATGGGATATCCAATGATATAAAGTAACATCAAGCCTCTCCAATTAGAATAGGAGATAAATAAGAACCATAACCTACTGTGTAACAAAATAATTGGGGATAGGCTCAAATTGCATGCCACATATTACAGGATCAACTCTTGCATCACACAGAGCTATATCCATATTTATATAAGATAGACCTTTTGATTTTACAACATCAATGGGAACCTACAGTCTACTTGGTGAAAGTTTATTCTAACCCACCAATTCTCCAATAGTAGGTATAATAGGATCATAAAGATCATTGGAAGAAGAAATCACAGATTCATTCATTAATTTCATAGGGGAAGCGTTAAATGGTTTTTGACAAGTAGAGTTGTGATCCCTCTTGATTATATATTTCATTGATAATCCATCCCCATGTTGTGTCTCCCCTTTTCTAAAATTAGAAGAGAAAACAACATTTTATTGCCAAATATTTTCATTCACCTTGGCCTATGAAAATAATTCTCCAACCAATTTAATATCATCTATGTCTTCACAACCATTTATTTATCCCATGATTCTAATGAAAATATCTTTAAAAATAGTTCCTTCACCAGCCAAATTATTTTCATCATCTAAATTAGCTGAATAGATTATATTCATAACATTATATTGATGTGAACTATGCCTACCAACAATACAATGTGACGAAGAGGGTCCCAATTTAGGACAATCAATGGTTATCTCGTTTTTTAAATCTTGAGTACTATGTAGTGTTTATCGACCAAATGATTCCATGTTAATAGGAAGTTGTGAAAAATTTTGATAACTATGAGTAGAGTTATGGGAAACATCATTTATAGCCTAGATACCATCTTGAGCAGAATTATCATGGACAACACCATTATATTTATTCTTTTGGAAATGAAATATATCATGTCCCTTTAGTTGAAATATAACACAAACCAGGTTCTTTATTTAGTTGGCACTCAAATTCTAGAAAATTAAAACAGTATTTGTAGAAAATTGGAATTTTTCAAAACAATTCTAAGACTGATCTCATCTTGAGGACAAGAGAGAATAACCTTCTCAACCAAATAATAGCATAAATTAACCTCGTCAAAGACTCTATCAATGTAACCGAAAATAATTTTTTTGTGGCCAACTCCATGTGGATTGGGATTCCAATAGTTGAGGAAGTATCAAAAATTATATTAGGGTACCACAATACCCAGTTTAAATGATTGATTTTGATCAAAAATTTTGAAAATTATCTTTTAATCTTTTATGTTTTAAATTTATACTCAACTCATGAATCATAAGGGTTCCCATATGCATGCTGACGAAGCCAAAGATCCAAGCCCATCCCTCAACATCCGTAAAAGGAAAGAGTATATGAAAAAAATCATTTACCCAAAGATACACATTTGAAATCGAAAAATCCCATGTCGATGCTAAATGAGATATAATATCCACTAATTTTCGGGGCTTTAGACCCTTTGAAAACGAAACTCGAGGGATGAAACAATGCTTATAATGATCCAATAATCCAAAAATTGAACCATCTGATGTTGAGACACAAATTTTATGACCCTTCTTGATTGTACCTTTCATAGTTTAATATGTAAAGATGATGAATGACCCTCCCTAAAATTATAAAAGTAAGAATAGCTAGATTCTTCCTCCATTATCACCTTCTTCTTCGTATCATTCAAAATCTATCGAGCATTATGGAGATTTGTAGAGCATGATAAGATATTGAGACTCCTCGAGTGATTTAGGTCAACCACATCACTACATGATGTTGGGAGGTCCTTCTCCCATTCCTCAATCTGTTTAAATATATTTACTATTATTTTATAATTATTTAACATTATTTATATTTATATGTAATTTTAAAAATACTTTTTAAAATGTAATATATACTTGTAATTTTATAATAAACTATTTAAAATATAAATAAACTAAAAAACTCTTTGAAAATATTAATTATATAAATCTCAAACATATTTTAACTATTAAAACTTCATAAAAAAATTAATATGTATTATTCATATAAGTTACAGATGTATTGTTAATATTATATGTATAATAAATAAATATATTTATAAATAATTATTATAAAATGATCAAATTCAAAACAATATAAAACCAATAAATATTAAAAATAAACAAATAATATTAAAAGAAACCAATATTAATAAAGAATAAATATGATTTAAAATAAAATCAATATTAAGAAAATAATTCTTATAATATTAGCTACATGAATTTTAAACACTTACAGAATTGAAGGAAATATTAAAATATGACTTTAAATAACTTAATTATATAAATTTCACACATTTTGGAATATTATGATTTAATAAATAAAATTAAATAAATAAAAATCATATAAATTTAACAAATATTAAAAATAAAACATCGTAAAATAAAAATATGTATAAAAATGTACACATTCCGAAAATATTATATAAAAAGTTAAAAAATATATATAACATGGTAAATAGATTTATTCCATACATACTCATGTACACATGTTATATATATGTGTGTGTGTGTGTGTGTCTGTGTATATATATCCCACATACATGTGAACATATACATATAGATGCATACATATGTATGTGTACAAAATCAATATATATATATACATTAAACACACACACAACATAATAAATAAAAATATGCACATAGACATTGATATATATATATATAAGTTCGTATATCACATATTAACAATACATCACTTACATTTAGGTAATTGTTCTCATTATTACAAAACATTAATTTATATTTCATATTTATTTTAATTATGCACATGTATTTTTTAAATACTCTATATAAACAAGAATTAATTATTTAATATAGATATAATAAATGTATATATATTAATAATATTTTATTATGAAAAGGGTTTATGAGTGCTAAGAAAAATGATGACAAATATACACCTATATCATTCCTAAAAATGAGATAATAAAGGTTATACTTTTATCTGTAATTTTTTAGCACTAGTAAAATTTCCCTATATTAGGACATTTAGCTAGCGTTGATAATGGATACCCTTTTATGAGTGCTTTATTTTAATCATTCAAAAATTCCAACACTATATAATGTGTGACCTCAGGTAGTGAAATCTACTTTGAAAACATACCATAAGTAGAAAACAGATGAAATGTTCTCTAAAATATAGAAGCATTGATTATATGAAACACTATTAGAAGTAAATGCAACGATGTGGAGTCATTTTCATCATAAGATGGAGACTAATATGGCTATATTACCACTTGAAACAGTCAATTTAAGAATTGGAAGATGTTTTAATAGAATATGAGGATCCAATTAATATATTTATGGGAAAACCACTCCACTATGACGATGATATATGTAGTACTATACCAAAATCTTATTTTAAATGGGATATATAGATAATGTGGAATAATGATATCATCATAGTGATATATTTATATGTATTGGGTTTAACGGAATAAAAACTTCCAAACGTCTTAGAAGGAGTGCTTATGATTATTCTAAGACGATCAAAAGAAGAATATCCTTCCTCTAGATAATTACTTTCCCACCTGAAAAAAATTTTCAGGATATTTTGATAATATTTGACCCATGTACTAAATTCTTATTCATGAAAGTCTATCAGAAGAAGATATGAAGTGATCTATATTGTACACCTGATGAAAATTTTTCTGAATTAAACAATTGATAGTGTCACTAAAATGTAACCTAGAAAAAACATGTTTAAAATAGATAGAAATGTTATGAACACAAAAGGTTTTGTTGTATTATTGTTAGTTTGAGTGATGTGGAGTAAAAAATATATGTTTGATTCAACAGATAGAATAATTTTTATTATATAATTGATGAAGACTTTAGAAGTTATATCACTGAATAATATTTAGGAACATCACATTTATATGTATTCAAACTTTATTAAGACAATTTTTTGTTGTACATTTAATGTAAAAATTTCAAAAAAAATGTTCTTCATTCATACTGAGTTTTGAGGAAGTTTTGAAAATATGAGTTGGCTATGGATAAAGTGGATATTTGACATAACTTTGATATTATAAGAAGGGTTTAAAGTAATTTGAAAAGAAAAATTAATGTGAAAAACATGTGGAGTTATAATTAATTGGATCTCTGATTTAATTTAAAAATGTAAAATTATAAAAAAAACTTGTTCCTTCAAGACTTTATACTGAGTTTTTTAGAATTCTAAGAGAATATAATGTATAGAAGTGTCTAGCAATCATTGTTTAGTAAATATGATGGGTTGAAGAATTTTGTATGTTCTATAGTTATTTGTGATGGTTTGAATGTTTAAAATTTTAGAATCATTCTATTTTAAGATACTATGAGTAAATATTTCAGAAAATAAATATCCAAATAATTTATTCCATATATATTACACTATGATCTGAAAACAAAATCAAATTTTATGTTTTCTTAGTAGAATAGTAAAATCCTGTGACTAGTAGGAACAATTAATATATCATCTTAGGATATGAAAATATATTAATGAGAGTCAACTAATTTTTTTGACTTTAATTATTTAATGGATATATATATGTATTGGAATAATAACTAGAAAAATAATGAACTAGGATCCCAAATTCTGACCAAACCTTTTTAAAAAATATGTTCCATGAAGTTATTTTCTTTATCATTACATATTAGTGAGGATGAGTGTTAATGTTGAAAAATTAAAAACCTTAACAGTTTATAGAGGTTAATTACACAATAAATAAAATTATAAAATAGGACTATATATTCATCCCCCCCTTTAGTGGTCAATATATTAATGAGATTCTAAAAAATATTTATTTTTTCTAGTTCCCATGGATGATTCAGTGATCATCTCCACTATGGAACAATATTCATGGTTCAATATTTTCATGTATGTGGTTCCTAATATAATTATTATCAATAATTATATTATTGGATATGATTAATTTTTCATATATGATGTCTTTATGAGATGGATTATTGGTGGTATTAATCAATGAAAACCTGACATGTGAGTTTTATTTTTTAAAAATATTCACCCAATAATTTCATTTTATAAGTATGTTAAACCTAATGCCTTACTATGAAGTTCCCTATGAGAAGTTTCACATAATCATGTTGGGGTATTGTGTATGGATTTGGATTCATTTATGTTTTTTCATTGCGATATAAGGGTGTGAGAGTTATGTAATGGAAACAATAAATGTTTTATTGGTTCCCCTTTTTTGAATGATAATTCTAGTGGGATGGTGGTAGACCATAACTATAAATTAATTAATTTTAGGACACATTTTTCACTTTCATCAAGATAATGAAAATAAGATACCCTGGGTTTAGGAGAAATTAATTTACACTCTTAGATCATGATGTGAAATATTGCAAAAGATATTAGGTCTAAATTATTTCCACTCAAAAATCATGTAATAATATATATCCCCAGTTTTCCTATATATGTTATTTTTCTATCATATATATAATTATGGAAATTTTTGGTTAATACCTAGAAATATTCCTTGGTATATTTTTTATTTCATTAATATAATAAAAAATTAGCATGTTACATAGCGATATAGAGGATTTGGTTGGATTTATGACATCATAGCCATTGGTTTGAACTCATTACATTATTTTGGAATAGTGCAATTTTTTAATTACCACATATAGAAGGGGTGATATTTTACATCATAGGTTATAGTTCAAGGTGAATTACTTTACTTCGAAAGGTTAGTGGGATTTATTCCATGTCATTTTGATTATTTTTGTCTTTTTTCATCTCTTTACCAATTTTTTGTTTTTTGTTAATTTATTATAATAATTTTTAATATATATACTATAATCGTTGAAGAATTTTCCAATTATATTTATTTTTTTCCAATTATTCATGGGTTTTTATGGGAAGAGGTAAATCCTATCGAGTTTTCTATACTCACCCTAACGCATTCCCATTATTTATAATTTAATCTGCCTAGGGAAACAATTTAAAATGTATAGGTATAAGTAGTAATTTCTAGATATAGGTTATAGAACATGAAGAATTTTTTAATGGTGGAAAAGGATAGAATGGAAGATGTTATTTTTTTATGGGTACCAATTTTTATTATTTTTATAATATTTATGTTTTAAAATTGTGATCCAATTAATTATAATTTATTGGGATTATATTATAAAAGACTCAATATATGATTTTTTTTATTTATATTATAGTGTTCATTTAATATTTTAAACTATACTATGGTTGCAGGATCTGACCTAAACCGATGTATTATTCTATTTTTAAGACTTTTATCTAGAGATATATTTTATATGGATAGGAAATATCAAAATTTTCAAAATTTGAAAACCAATATTATTCCTTGATGCTGACATGAGTCCAATGATATTTCAATATCGGTAAAATGATATCACAGGCCAATATGTTGCATTTAAAATATAAATTTTCTAATAAATATATATTAAATATATTAATATTATTAAATACAATAAATAATGATTTTTCAATTTTAATTTCATCAATTAATTAAACCGAAATATAACCTCGTTATGAAATCAAAAGGGAAAAAATGTTTTATACATTAGATCCTTCTTTTTTATTTTTTTCTCTTTTAAAAAAATTAAAAGCCTATTATAATTCCCATTATGATGATTCTTTACTACGGATATCATAATAATTTTATGGTGGACCAAATAGAGATGGTGTCATCTATAAAACTCAAGATGGCAAAGAGATAATTTTTATAATCAACAGGGGGACTTAAAAAATATTGGTGAAAAATTATGGATAAAAAATTTTAATGACGTAAAAAAAATACAGATTAAATGAGTTTTGAATTTATCTTAAACTATATTAATTATTAAAATCCTAAAATATCAATGTTTAGAGTGAAAATTGAGAGAAAAGTTGTTAAATCCCAAATATATCCAAAAATATATGGAGACTCCTCATTCTAGTCAATGAAAACCATAAGAAGTTAGTTTTGTTTTCTCGATATCTTTTCATTACTAGTTGAATTAAAATTTAAATCATAGTATATAAAATGTTAATGAGATGTTAAACTTGATTTAACATTAATTATTTTACCATATTAGTGTATTTTTATAATTATATCAATTCTTATATCATAAAAATATAAAACGACTTACTAACAGGTTTATAAGAACAAAAATAATAAATTATTCCCCTAATTCAGGAACAATATTATTAAATTAATAACACATGAGGTAAATTATAATCTCCTACCACCACCAACATGATAAAAAATTGAATATAACTCACCATATTTTATTCTCTATTCTCTATTTTCATTTATTTGAAAAACTAAACAGTTCATTGGATTCCCATAAATGTAAAAGACAGATGATGACTAATTTTCTAAAAAATATATTCCCACAACATACATTTTTAAATAAAAAATACACCATTGAAATTTATAGAAAAAAAATAAATACATTGAATTAAATCATGAGTCGCCTCATTAAAACAAATTACTTATCCTCTTAAATTCAAATAATATTAAATTTTTACCATAGGAAAATTCTTATCCTTTTATTTCATCCTTATTGACACACATCATTATATTATATATAAAAATAATTAATAATTTAAATCCAAAAATACCTTTATCCAACTGCATTATATTAATTATAAAGGATTATAATTATTTACAAATAATAATCAAAATTTGAATAGAATAACTAATTCAATTTTTAATTCTTATAAAAATAATTTCAATAAAAATATATGTCATGTTAGGTTCTTACTATATATATAACCAAGGATTAAGACTCTATTAAAATATTATTTGTACATAAATAATTTAATTTTTAGACACAATATGTGGTACAAATTTATATTTTACCATTAAGTTAAAAATTAAATAAAACACCTACATACTTCCAAGTAGGAAATAGGTTTTCCTTTACCTTCTCCAACCAAATGAAACATTTCATCTGTGAGAATATTAAACCATAAAATCTATAATAATTATATTATATATTAATTTATGATATCAATAAAAATATCGTGAACTGAAACTAAAGATAAAAACAATATTATCCTAACATAAAGAATAAAAAAATCTAACATTCCAATGCCCAAGATCAAAATCCATCCATCATTATAAAGTTTGAACTAAGAACCACATTTTAAATGAAAAAAATAAGAAATAATTATACTAAAAAAATTCACATGCATGTACTAGGGTGCATTACTAAAAAGTACATATTTTCTTGAACATTAAAAATATATAACTAGTTTTTTGGAGAGATAAAATATTAAATCATGAAAGGGAAAAATCTTAAAAATATAGATCACAAGGATGTCCGACAAACTCTACAGTTTTTTATATTAAATTAATAATTATTATCACAATTGGAGGGGGTTGAACTTAGTCAAAAATATATCAAACATGAAAACGGAATAAAAAAGCATTAGATAGATATAAATATTTTAAAATTTTATGCACGTGAATTTCATAAAATCATAAACATAAACAGATGAATAGAAAAATACTAACCCACACTAATTTTATATTTTTAACATAAAAAAAATAAATAATAGTAAATAACAATTTATGTATTTATTAACTCTATGAACAATCTACTAGGGTATCATCATTATTAATGTAGAAAAATATAGATTTAATGAAAAATAAGGCACTAAAATAACTACAAATAGATGTTATTATCCACAAAGAGAACATTAAAAGCGAAAATCTAAATAGAATTTATAAAATATCACCCTACCCAATAAAATAATAAAAAATAAAGTGAACAAGACTCTCCACAAAAATCCAAGTGAATCAGTAACATTTTCATTATCGGAAAAACTAAATATATTTTCCACAATTAATTTACCACAATCCATCACTCATCACCAAATCACTAATGTTTTATGGTTTATATCATTATCTAGTTTCTCGATATCATACCCTACCCTTTATATGATGATTTATACATTAAATTTTAATTTCAAAAGTTGTTACTTGGGAGAAAATTAGACATAATGAACAAAATCATATATTGTTATACAACTCCCGTATATCTTATGACTAGTCATCATGGATTATATAAAACATGATGAGGAAGAATAAGTTCACTTGTCTGTGTCCATAAAATATGTTTTACCCTATTAATCATCAATTATATTAAAACATTATGAATTGGTTTTCTAGCTCACGAAGATTTTATTTAATTAATTAAATGGTACAATATTAAAAATATAGTCATTGAAATCCTTGTTTTATTGGAAATGAATGTAAAATTATATTTTATAATTTAAATTTATTTACATTTTATTAAAATAAAATAATAATATGTTTGTTATCAAAACGGTAAATGATATGAAGAAGAAGAATACCCCATTCCCTCACACCTTCATCTTCACATGTAAGGGAGAGGTAATTTATTATATCCTCCAGTCACATTCCTTTATTAGATAAAATACAATTCTGTAGCCTTTTTTGGTGTGAGGTAACATTTTAGCACCTCTATTACTTCTACACTTCTTCTCCTTTGTTTTCTTGGAGAGGGTATAGGATTTAACAATGTAATACACTTTTAGTGTTTGATATTTTGGTTGTAGAATATTTTTGATATATCAAGATATCCATTACATGATTTTAATAGTTTTTGATAATATTTATCAATATTATTAGATTTGATCCACTACACTTTTTGGATAAAAATGTGTGTATTCATTCAACAATTAGTGAGAAACCATTATTTTTTAATACAAGCATAAAAATATTTTTTAAAATTATTAACCTTGAATATTAATTTGTTTCCATCTATAATTTATTTTATTAAACTATTTTCACGTTTAGGGTTTTTATTAAATATCATATTTTCCTATATTTTTAACTAAGGTTTAAATTTTACTTTCCAAAAATGACTTATATATTCTTAAAATGTTATTTTAAATTCTTAATATGACATACGGTTTATTTAATATGGAATTGAATATTCTAATTATGATATATTTTTATAATAATCCCAAAATAATGTATTTATTATTTAATAAATAATATTTAATGTATTTACCAAATATAATGGTCTTATGCAATTTTTATTTTGATTTAATAAATATTTTGATGTTTTCTTTGTGATATTTGAGAAATTAATTTGGGTTTGATGTTTAAAAAAACCTAATAAATAAATTATTTATTTATTTATTTTATATTCCTTGAATTTTTTTTAAATGTTGACTCAAACAAATGATATTTTATGTTTAATAAAAAATTAATTAAATGATGTGAGTATTATGTGTTGACATAAGATTCCCTAAAAGTTATGGTTTCAATCATTTGAGTTAGCTCACCCGGATTCTTCTGTGAAAACATATTAGGATTAATGTTTTTGGATTTCACGTAAGATCTAGACATTTTTTTTATTAATTTAAAATATAACACACACAAAAACACACCTATTAATTTATTTTATTTATATAAAAATAATTATTCTACTTATTAAGAATTTTACCCAGTCATGCTTTGATAGAGGTTTAAATTTCAATATATAGGGAAGGAATGGGACCAATAATGGTATTTTAATATAAAAAAATCATTTTATTCATTCCTAGTTTATTAGAAGAGACGTCATGATAATTTTTCTCATTATTTGATTAACTATATTTAGATATTTGTGCTTTTATTTTCTCCTGAGTATCATGACTCGTTAGGCTTTCCGATATTTTATACCACTTGAGTTTTCAGATCACACAGATAGATCCATATAAGAACATTAAAATTTATTATTAATATATAAGACCTTCCCTATTTCTAAATCATTTTTACATTAGGACTTATAAAACCAATTAGTTTTTGTATTTACATTTAATTGAGAGAATTGATATATATATATATATTATTTTTCAGATATGGAGAAATTGTACATGGTGGGGTGGGATGGACCAGTTGATAATTTTTATATGATTTATAGACATGATTTACTATTATAGTCTTATTATTATTTTTCTTATGAGAAATTCATTGAGACATTAACTATTTTTTTTATTTAAACATTCCTTTCATTATAAGATATATGCACTGAATGGAAACTTTTTTATTTATGGTAAGTTATTAAGGGAATATAACTATAGTATACTAGAAATTTTGATCACCCCTTGCATGTGAAATTCAAAATTTATTAATCCCTCATTATTATGTTTGAGGTTCTAAAATAGATATTTCCCATTATATCAATTTTTTGTTTTAAATTTCTATACACAAATACTTTCAAAATATTATTGATTCAGGATGATCCATGGAATTTAACTTGTCCTTTTTGGACCCTTTTTAGTGTATCCAATTATCAGTATAGTTGATGTATTTGAATATTATAAATTATATTCAACCAATATATTAAAATATCATTGATTTTTTTAAAATAAAAATATTAAATATTTTTATATATTTATTTAATTCAAATTAAATATCATAAATTATCATTATAATAAGTTATAGTTAAAAAATGGGAATATCTATCGGATGATCTCTAATAATCATTAGAGGAATTTATTTTTACAACATATTATTAGATTGTCCAATATATATATACATCATGTTAAATATTTAAAAAATTCATTTAGACGACAACTTGAAAATCATTAAATAAAATAATTTTCCTATATTGTTTATTATTTACTATCCATTAATCTGTAACATCTGACAATTTAAGGGAACATGTTTATGGTCAATAGAAGGTCAACTATATATCTATCTATTTTCTGGTAAGGAATTGTATGTTGTATAGTATTCATATTGGATGTTGACTCATTGGTATGTATTTTTACAATATTACCAACAAATGAGAGGAAATCATAATAAAGACTCATTAATATCATTATAGAATAAATGGAAATATAATAGATGACTTAGTTTTGAATGGTTTATATCATCCCAAAAGGGATGTTTTTTATTTTTCATTCTCCAATGAGGTATCATGGATGTGAAGGACTATGAAAATAATTTCAATCCATGTGTTATGAAATATCATAGAAAAAGATATTAATGATATATGATTAAATGTATCTGGTTGAAAATTTCATTTACATGAATTAAAGGATTTGAGAAAAGGTTTTTAAGGTCCCTAATTAGTGTGGTCTAACCCTTTAGGGGGTTCCAAATCTCATGGTGCTCGTAGCAGTCCAAGAGTGAGTCTCAAGTGGTTTAGGTGATAGAAGATGGAATCTGGGAGAATACAAGATGTGTAAGGAGTATTAATTTTGTGTATCTGCAGTTCATAGTTTGTAAATGAAGGATCATGGTGTGCTTCATAACATAAAAACATTTGGTGTTCAAAGGCTTGAGAAGATTTTTTTATTGATATCAGAAATCAGATGATTAAATGTTTTGAAAGAATTGAACAACTTTTAAATCCCCTATCCAGTACATTTACAATAGGGACTAGTGACTCATGTATTTACACAAACCCTATTACTAGTGAATTTCTCTCGGGATTATAGGTGACATGTTTCCCTCCTTCCATGAATTTTGATATTCCTTTTATGATGATTGATCATTGTCCTTCTGTATTTGATATTTGTCGATCTATAGTGCATTAGATAATCATTTTTTATTGTATATTCTCATTCCTTCATGTTTTCCTCCTTTTCATCTTTCTATGCGATGGTGTTTGATCTCCCATTTTTTAAATAGTGTTTTCTTGGATTTTTCTACTGTATTTGTTATATGGTTTCCTTATAAGGATGCTTCATTTAGTGGGAGAGGTGATAGTGATCCAAAACGCTGATTCATTCTCATGTAAATAAAGTAGATTCCATTGAGGCATGGGATTTATTTTTTCTATTGTTTTATTCACATACAATCATAAATTGATCATGCTATTTTCCATTGGATGGAAATGTAATTGACCTCAAAAATATTGAACCAGATTAAAGAAATTGGTTGTGACTTCATGTTGATGATGTTGTTTCTTATTACCATGATAGAGGTTTGCCTCACTATTTTCTACATTTTGTGATATATTTATAGGATTTCTTATCATTATCGTATACTTATAATAGGATGATTAAATATTTAATGAATATAAAGATAAAATTAGTATATAATTATTTTTCATAAGAATTTAATGAAGAATAATGTTTTAATCCATTGTTTCTTTTAATTTTATGTTGATATAATTGATGTAAGTGTGCCTATTTAATAGAATTTGTTAATAAATCAAAATCATGAAAATTATTTTTTATAATAAAACATGGCTTGATAATATATAATGGTACTTATTTGGGGCTTTTTTAATTTGGAATAAATGCTTAAAACAAAGCTTTAAATATATATATATTGTTATATCTTTATTCATTTTTTTCCTATAGTTGGAAGCTAAAACAATGAATAGGTTAATTCAAGATGGAATGAGAACTGGATGTGTGATAAACATAATTTTTTAGTCCCTAAGTTGACTTTTTTCTTGAGAAGGTCGAGTGCTCTATGTTTGGAACCATGGGAGCTCATTTTAATGTGAAGGATGGATTCATTTTTTTTACTACACAGTTATCTATTTGTCTATTCTTGTTTTTTCCAAATTATTGTTTGATAGTCTCTAGATAATAACCTTTTGATATGATACTGATAAGGCTAATCATGGGACGGTTGTTATGATATATGGAGGGAAGTCCCAAATTCTATGTGATCCTAGGATGGTTGGGCCTCATATTGCTGATGTGATAATGGCAGGGAGTCCTGTATGATGTGGCATTAGTTGATGCATGTGTTGGGTAAATACATCAGAACATAATTTTTGGGCTTGGGGATGACACCAAAGATGATAAAATGAGTTTAATAGAGGCATACATGTTGATGTGATGTTGAGAGGTGATATACTATATTTTGATTATGTTTTATGGAAGAGGGAATCCTTTATTTTTTTTATCTATGTTCTTTCCACATTTATTGTGTCAGGTGGATCTTCTTGATTCCATGTTTCCACTTGGTGGTTTCTTATGACGGTTTTCCTTGACCACCTAGTTTTTTGAATGTTTCCAATAATGAATAAATAATTAATATCTAATGGAGTTTTTTTATGGAATGAAAATTAAAAAATATGTTAACAATTATAAACCAAGGACATGGATCGGATAATGCCTAGAGGTCATAAAATTTACATTGATGATTAATGTAATGTAATGTGGAATAATGTTAATAGTAAATTCGTGGATAATGAATTAATTAACACATCAAAATGATAAAATGAAAATAATGAATTTGAGGTAGCTCATTAAAATTCATGTATTATTATATGATATCTATTCTTACTAGTTCCAACAGAGAGTTTGGGTGATGTTTTCTTTTGTTGTATCTAGGAATAGGTTATGCCCATGTGTTTGTTTTTATCTATATTATATCTTGTATATTTTGTGATTTCTTATGTTGCTCCACTGATGTCGGTTTGGTAAATTGAAACCTAGAGGAATATGGTTGGGTGTTTTCCCCAACTTCCCAATTGGGGTAGATGGATGACTACCACCTTTGTCCCCGCCTTCTTCTCTAAATAGTTACTTATTATGGTATGCATGGTGGTTTGTTTCACTATATATGTGTGTAGAGGGTTGTGATGGATTATGTCTGTTTATAACGCATTTATTTCTATGTGTAGTATCTCAAGGATTATTATAGGTTTGATGTGTATATTCTATATTGTATTGATGTACTTACTCAATGTACGGGATGTAACAGATTCAGGTATAATACCTGATGTTTGATAAATGTCATATGTGATGGGGTGCCTCATGAGAAAAAATTGGTTACTATATATGTATTTGTTGATGGGATGATGTTATGATGTGATGCATAATGTTCATGTCATAATTATTTACCTAGATTCCTTTGGGATATAGTATTTTGGAGAGAGGTGAATCAGAATGTGAATTTTTTGGGCAAAGTTGAAAACCATTAGGAAACCTGAATTAGAGTACCATTGATGTTTCTATACTATAAAATTCAAATGATTCTATTCACAAACCTGGGTCCTACTAAATATGGAACACATGAATTCACAATCTCTCTCCCCTAATAATTGTATATTTAGGGGGAGGGTTATAATAAAGTGGTATTATAGGTTCAGGTTAAGGGATCAGGTGGAGTTTAGATTATGGCATAGTTGAGGATACATTTTTTGGTTGGGAGATGGAGTCAGATATGTTTAGTAAGTGATGTAATCATGAGAGACTAACTGATACAGGTGTATTTAGGCCCCCAATGATTTTATACATGGAACTTTTAGTTTACTTAGTCTAACAAATGATGTAATGTCAGTTTTAGGGTAGAGTCATGGGAAATGATCATTTATGATTATTGTTTTCTTCTATGTTTGAAATCGATTGACCTTGGGATAGGTTAAAAATAGAAAAAAATATAATAAGGTAATTAATTAATCAATGTGATAAATTACATATTCCTTTTTATGAATATAACTGTTTTTTATTTTTCCAGGAATGGATCTGGGTCGACGACATCTTCAACTTCGCACTGAAGATGTTCAGTAGGATGTGCTATAATATCACCACAGAGTAGAGGTCGGTGATGACTATTCTTAGAGGGGGGAAATATGAGTTTTAGACCAAGATTCCTCATATGTATGAGGTTTTCATTTTTATATTTAGACATGAAAGACTGCTCAAAGGAGGTTAAGATATCTTTCAACTCTATCTATGCTCGGAAAGAGATATGAATTTTTTTTCTATGATGATGTTGCATTGAATAGTGAGGTATTTCTTGTTTTTATTCCTCACAGATCATGTATAAGGACTCGGACATAAACATTACATATTACTTATTTAAGTTAATAATTCACATTGAAGATCATTTCAAGTTTTTAGATTTGGAGAATTAGTTCATAACATATACATAACGACTTGAATATTACAAGTAGATACTTCTACACAGTATAAATTTTTTTATAAAATAAAAACTCTTGAAAAAAAGTTCCACGAATAGTTCCATGTTTCAGATAGCATGACTTTTCCATGATCCTATTATTGAACCAATTCATATTTCAGTCCTGTGAATAACATTTCAAAACATGGGATGAGAAAACAAATACCATTAATGGTTATAAAACAAAGTAAGAAAACATTATTTAATCAATACATACATAAAATAATCACTTTAATATACCTCATGAAATCATAAGATTTATGAAAAACATATAGTAATCACAAATCATAAAGGTAACTTGTGGAATCCACAACATACTTATGTTGTATCTTTCAGAGCTACGTACGAAGTTAAATTTGGAATATCCATGAGAGTATATTCCCTAAATAACATAGGAGATACATTCACGTTAACCTCCATCACGTTACCCAATGTATTTAAGATCTATCTCAAGTTCACCCACCCTAGGTTTATCACGGAACTAGCTGTATACAAAAACAATGTACAGGAACCATAACATATTCAAAACACAAAAAACAAATATAAATGAAAGATAACATTTCCACATTTCAATAAAATTATATCCATTAAATATATTGACATAAAAAATCCATTATCAAAACCATATTCAATACCAAAATACATAAAAGAGTATAAGGTATTTATTTTCGTTTTAAAAACATTATAGACTGCTAAGGAATCTATAGATCAAATAATACTCACGGCAGTGGAAATATCATTGTCACTGCATATGTTTAAAATAAACATTCCTTTTTTTTCTTTCAGTAAAAAGTTACATAGAAATAAAATATTCCTTTTAAATGAAAGGAGAATTAAAAGTGGTTTATACAACATATAAAATAAATTCACGTATAAAATAAAATATGCATCAATGAAAGGAGATTGAGATGAAGTCACATAAAAAGATCATTTTGTAATTAAAATAGATCGATTATGTATATTCAATATAATCACACATAAATAATGTATTAATACATGATAAGATATAAAAATGTATTTCTCACATAATTAAATAATGAAAAAAATAGGAAAGAGAGGATCAACCCAAAGAAAGGAAAATGGGTTAAGAAGTTCTCTTACCTCGTGTCTGACATGACCCGTTCTTTCAATAATCTCCTAAATAATAAACAAAGTGATTTTTTTTAATTAATTTATAACATTTTTTAGGTTTATTATTCCTTTTATTTCACCTATTACCATGTTATAAACTTTATATAAACATTTAAGTTAATAATGGTCATTTTGTCGATATTTGGTGCTAGAGTAAAAAATAAACACCATATAATTACAAGTTGTCCATGTGGTCAAAAGTACATTATATAAAAAATTATATGCATGATTTAGATATCATATATATCATATATATCAAGTATATATATGTATTTATAATAATACATAACATTAGGATGTAAAAATTAAATGCATAATTCATTGATACGACAATCCGTACGTACGCATGAACAGTGCTTTCATTTCTATTTCATATTTAATGGTTTGAAAACCTAACAATACATAGGTATATTATAATTACAATATAATATAATATAAATCATTTCAATAACTCCATCATTTATACATTCCACAAATGTAATTATCTAGTCATGTCACTTTAAGGGGGTGGTAGTCCGCACTTCCTCAAATGAAATTATCGAATTTACCCAATATGGAAACCATAAAGGTATTTTATAAATAAAAAATATAGAATCATAGAAATAATATGAATATAATATATATCACATAAAAATATAGTTCTATCTTAGTGGAAACCATGATAGGCGGTATAAGATAATTGAAAAATCATTGTTTTGTGAAGCGTTAGTTTGTCATCCACCGAAACAGTATCTTCTCTACCCATTAGATGGAGGTGTGTGTAAGTGTAGTTATAATCCTAATTATAAAAACAACCTAGTATATTGAGTATTATGGTTTTGTTATTAATTAAAGGAATAAAAAGAGTTTAGGAGTTTGAGAATAAAAATAAAAGAAAATAATTTAAGAGAAGGCGTTACCTTTAAACCAGGTAACTCCATTTGGTTTGAACCAAAATGAATTGTTGAAGTGCCTTCTGCTTAAGGTAAGGCTTCTAGGTTTAATATAGGTATTTTTAGAGATTATTTGTGTAGTTGATTGAAGAGTAAAGGGGTTTGATAGGTGTGAGTAATGGGTTTGAGGTGAGGGGTATTTATATGGAGGAGGAGGGGCTCTTTTGGAATGTTGGAAAATATTATTTTATTATATAATGATTTTCAGTTTATAAATGTATAAAAAATTTTAGAGTCAAATATAATATTAATATTGTTCGAAATAAAATCATCCATTAGTAATTGGAGAGGTTATGGATATTGTTTTAATTTCTATAATTTTATTTCTTTAAACCGTACATTATTGAGGTAAACACTATGTCATTTTGGAATCATAAATAATTTTATATATTTGATGTCTAAAAATTGTAAAAAAACTACCATGATGTAGGAATTATATTAAAATTTAAAATTAATATTTATAATCAAATACATTACTTTTATAACCCCATGTTAAAATTGATTTACCAAAAGATATATGCTTAAGTCATTTTTGTCATTACTTTAAATTAATTAATATAAAGTGTCATTATCAATATTTAGTGGCACCATAGGGTCCCAAAATAGACCCAAAGATGGCCATGGTCAAAAATGTATCAAAAAATAGTATGAGGACACATGTTAGGTCAATTTAATACTATTATAATATTATTTTACATTGAATTTCCCTATTTACCATTAACCGCGGTGAATAAATGTCAAAAGTTACTATTCACCAAAAATTATTTCCATCTTATTGAACCCCATTTTACTTAATAATAACAACAATGTATAACAGGTTTTCAAAATTCAATTCACATAAGTGGTTAAATATCATTTAAATGAAAATTTTGTTTTTAAATTATTACTCAGTCTTTTCACTAATCATCAAAAGTTGAAGGTTTTCAAAAAAATACCAAATATTCAACCAAAGATATATTTGGTATCCAAAATTCAAAAATTATATCTATTTTACCAAATTCAAAACATATAATTTCCATTAATTGATTTAAAATTAATTCTCGTTGTCAAATCAAAAAACATGTTTTTACGAAATAACAACTATCAAAAGATTGACACTTGTTTATGTCCAGTTAAAAAACTGAAATTTCTTCCAATGACCAATATTGGATTAAATGGTAAAAATATAATATAATTACACATTAAAACCAATTAAAAATATAATATAACCATATAAATAAATTAGATTAAAAGGTTTTTTTGAATTAAAATACAGTATTTTTTACTATTCATTAAAAATTGAATTTTATCAGAAAAATACCAAAAATATTCCCAAAAAAAATTTTGATATCTTGATTCTAAAGAAAAATTTTATTTTTTCAAATAGAACATATAAAAGTGACCAAAACTAAATTTATGGAGGTTTTTTCATCAAAAGAAGGTAAATCAACCTTTTAATGAATATTAGAGTATTTGGGCTTAAATTTTGATTCATTATAATTTTAAGCCTCTAAATTTTATAGGATAAATGTAAAAACTATTAACAAACATGTGTATTCATATTCTAGTTAGTTATGTTCATTCTTGCCATTAAAATGGCTAGGCGTTAACTTCAATTTAAAATAATAATATTATATTATTAGTTTTCAGTATAACTCAACATTGTGTAGAACATAAGATTTCAAAGAAACTCATTATTGCATATCGGGTTTGCTATTGAATATAGAATCCCATTTAAATTTAAATTAATATTTAATTGATAAATATTATTAAATATGAAAATTTATTATTCTATATTTACTTGGGATGTTACATCCTTCCACCTTTGGTAAATTGCATCCTCACAGTTTTTATTCACTAATCTAATAAGTTCGGGAATTAATCCTTCATAGAAACTTTAGATTCCCACATTTCCACTTTGACCATATGGTTTTTCCCAAAAAACCTTTACCTGATTAATTACCTTACTCCTTAACACATGCTCTCTTCGGTCAATAATCTGGACTGGTTGTTCCTCATAAGAGATATTCTCTTCCAACTGTACTACCTATGGGATAAAAACAAGAGATGGATCTGGAATATACTTTCTCAATATGGAAACATGAAAAAAAATGTGTACCTTGGATAAAAATGTATCTAAATACACTCTATAGGAAACTGATAAAACATTTCCAGAATTTGATAAAGTCCAAGGACCCTCAGACTCAGCTTTCCCTTCTTTCCAAAAAGAATCACGATGTTCCACGGATAAACTTTTAGAAGGACATGATCACCAAAAATAATTAAAATGATCCTTCCTCTGGTTATCCACATAACTTTACTGCCTACTCTAAGTTATTCTCATGTTCTTCTGAATCAACTGAAATTTTCCCACCATCACTTCTACCACTTATGGTCCCACTAGCTTCCTTTCACATACATCTTCCCATAAAGCTTGAGTTCAAAACCTCTTTCCATATAATTCCTCAAATAGATCCATCTGCATAGTGGAATGAAAAATGTTATTATATGAAAATTCAACCAATGAATGATGTTGGTCCCAACTTCCCTAGTAATCCACTAAGAAGGCACATAACCTATCCTCTAAGGTCTGAATTGTTCATTCTGACTATCTATCTGATTGGGGATGAAAAGTTCTACTAAAATTTAATTCAGTACCCAATGACTTATGAAGTTATTTCAAAAATTTATAAGTGAACCTTGGATCATGATCAAATACAATGGAGAGGGAAACTCCATTCAACCTAGCTATCTCTTTAACATATGACTAAGAATGTTGATCTAGGGACAAAGTATCTCAAATAAGATGAAGGTGAGAAGATTTAGCCAATCGATCAACATTAACCTAGATTTCATTATTACCTAAACATGTCTTTGGTAATCCCACAATTAATTCAATGGATATATTTTCCCATTTCCACTATGGCACCAGTAAATGATGAAGCATCCATTTTGGTTACTACCGCACTTCTTTAACCTACTGACAAGTCAAACAACGCACATTAAAGTCAGCAATATATCTTTTCATTCCAAACCACCAGTAGCAGTCCTAAAGAACTCTTTACATCACAGTACTTCCAGGATAAACTTCAAATTGTGAACTATGAGCTTCACATAACAACTCTTTCTTCACCTGTGAATCACAAGGAACACATAATCTCTTCCCAAACCTCAAAACACAATCATTATAAATGTTAAAATATAGAAACTTAATCTTCTGAACCAACTCTATTCTTTTATGAAAAACATTGTCTTCCTTCTGCAATTTCATAATTCTATCTAATAAAGATGATTTCACTGACACCTGAAGCAAAATAGAAGAATTTCATACACCAACAACTTCTATGCCAAAGCTCATAAAATCTTTAATCAAAGGATTTTGTTCCAAACATAACAAGGTTAATTTAGCATTACTTTTTCGACACAAAGCATCAACCACTTTATTTTTCTTTCCTGGATGGTAAATAATTATGAAATCTTAATATTTTGTTAATTACAGCTGTCTCCTCTCTCTCATGTTCAATTATTTCTGAGGGGATATATACTTTAATATTTTTGGGTCATTATATATTTCACATTTTCTTCCATTAAAATTATAACTCCAAATTTATGATGAAAAAACAACAGAATCTAATTTTAAATCATGTGTAGGGTAATTTAACACCTAAAGTTTCAACAAATGTGAAGCATAAGAAATTACCTGATCATTCTGCGTAAGGACACAACCAATTCCTTTCAATGATGAATCAATGTAGATAACTAACTCACCATTTCTAGAAGGTTGTTCCAAAATAGAATTATTCACCCATATTATTTTCATTTCCTGAAAGAAATCATAATATTCTTTTGTCTAGATGAACATAACACCTTTTCGAGTAAACCTTTTTGGTGGGAAAGATAACCGTTTTAAATTTTCAACATACCTCTGGGTATAACATGTCAAACTAGGGAAAAATAGATCTCGGTTATATTTTTGGGTTCTATCCATTCTTCAACAAATTTTTTTAACAGGATCAATAGTTATGCCTTATTTAGAAATAATGTCACCAAGGAATGAAATTTTTTGTAAGTCAAACTCACACTTATTGAATTTCACAAACAGTTTCTTTCCTTATATGGTTTTCAAGACAACCCTTAAATGAATTTTATGTTCCTCTTTACATTTTCAATAGACCTAAATATCATCAATAAACACACCCACCATTTTTCAACTGATTCAACTAAGCGATCACTGCAACAAACTATTCAATTCTGATTCTAACCATCTCAGGATGTTGATTTGGAAGGTCATTTCCCTATTTAAGCCTTCCTAGCATAGTTTCCCTATTTCCTCTACGAAAAACAATTCTGAACACAGAAATATCTTAGACAAAGCAACATGGTAATCCATAAATGCTATATCATTTCAATCATACCATAAGTAAAAATTGTTTTTGGATATTAATTTAACAATATCCTAACTTCTAATGTTATCTAAACTATCCTATGATACTAACTATAAGGACATGGCCTTAAACATTACAAAATATTTAATTAAGTTAATAATTCACATCAATGAGCTTTTCATGTTTAGAGCATTAGAGAATTAGGTCATAACATATATATATATAACTGAATATTAAATATAGAAAATTCTACACAGTATCCATTTTTTTCATAAAATAAAAACTCATGAAAAAATATCCATGCCTAGTTCCATGTTTTAGATAGCATGACTTTTCCTTGATCACATCCTTAACCTTATTCATCTTTGAGTCCTATGAAAAACATTTCCAAACCTGGGATGAGCATAAGAAACTCAGTAAGGATTATAAAACAAAGAAAAGAAACATTAGTTCATCAATACATACAAAACATAAGCTCTTTAACATACATCATGAAATCATAATATTTTTGAATAACACATAGTAATCAAAAATCAAAAAGGTAACTTGTGGCATCCATAAAATACTTATGTGTTATCTTTCACATCTATATAGGGAGTTAGATTTGGAATATCCATCACAGTATATTCCATAAATATCTTAGGAGGAACGTTCATGTTTACCTCCATCACGTTACCCAATGAATTGGAGAGCTATCTCGGGCTCACCCACCATATATTTATCATGGAACCATCCGTATATGTAAAAAAATCCCAAGAATCATAACATATTCACAACACATAAAATAAATATAAAGGAAAGATAAAATTTCCACATTTTAATCACAATATATCATTTAAATGTATTGACATAACAAATAAATTATCGAAACCATTATCAATTCCAAAATATGTAAAAGAGTATATTTAAAAACCCAAAAATTTCAAGGAAATTTTTTTCATAATTCTTTGGAATTTTACGAGTCCGCAGTTTCTGACGGCACCTGATTCCGAGGCCCAGTGTGCCCGGAATAAATTTATGAAGTTTTTTTCAGGTACATTCAGTAAACGTACATGCGGGGTTTTCTATCTTTTGAACCGGTGCTCAGAATTGAAATCTGAGGGCACCGATGAACTCACAGCACCGATATTTTCTTAAGGGGACCTATACCGTAGTTGTGTTTTCTTAGGAAGAGAAGTTAATTTTTAAGGATTTATATTAAATTAAATAAAATTTTTGTACTCAATTTTATTGTTTAAGAGTTGTTTATTTCCTACAAGGGGTATCTATAGGTGGGGCCCACACCCACATAACATCCCACGAGAGGATAATGTGTGGTGGGGCCCACATGATCCCCTAACCCTTCAACATCCCTTAAACTCCCCATTAACTTCCCTTCTTTTAATTTGAAAACTCCCCTCTTTTAATGTGAACTCTCCACCTCATCTCTTTTAAATTTTAAACTCTTAACCTTTTCTTAATTAATGCCAACAACTAGGATTAATTAAATGCCACATTTAATTAATCTTTTAATTCATTTGAACCAATTTTAATTTCATGGAAATTCTATTAAGGTTGGGTAGCTTTTATTATATTTTCTTGGAAAAACTTTTGGTGGAGAAACCTCTGGAGAATTAGAAGAAGGTGTTTCTCTCTCAAAGAAGAACATTTACTCTCTCCAATGAATAAATAAAGTATTGTGACCATTTTCTTCTTCATTCTTCTCCCTCTGCATCAAGAAAGAAGACCCCGCCTGCGAGTATCGTCGACTACGCTTCCTCCTCGGACGCGTCCTGACGTCAATGAATCGACGTGATCTTTGAATCCTCTTCCCGCGACAGGGCAACCGAGCATCGGAATCAAGGTAGGGGTTTGATATAATTCTAAGTGAATGAAATTATATTCTATCCTTGGTGACTGCTTGTATTGTCTTCGGCCAATTGATATCGCCTAACACGGAGGGGGCGGGCTGAACAAACATGGCCCGATGGCCCTCCGATGGTTCATGAATATTTTGGCAGTGGCAACAGGAGGCGATGGTGACCAGAGGCAGCAGCGAACAGAGACGGAGGTGACCGGAGGCGGCGATCGCGCACCAACCGCGTGACGGAAAGTTCAGCTGGCATCCACGGGCCGCTCTGCAGATGAACCGAACCAGCTGGATGTAGCCGGCTGGGTTGGAGAACCGCGGGGCCTCTAATGCACTGTGCTGCAGAACAGGGCGGCCCGCGCTCCACGAGATTCATCTACGGAGAACAGGCCGGTTTGAAAGAGGTCATGGCACTCGCAGGTGCCGCACGGGAGAACCACAGCCCACCTGTGCGGGCCGCTCGAGCCGGGAAGACAGGCCGGCTTTGGCCGGCCAGAAAGGAGGGGTGACACCACTCGGCGTCGCCGGTTTGGGAAACCAGGGGGCTGCACCCCACCGGGCCGGGCCTCTCTCCATCGGTCCGGGTCGACCCCCATGATGGTTCATACCCGCCGGACCAGGTCGGGCCGACCCATCAGCCCACTGTGCTTGACGGGCCGCGCCCATTTCACTTAAACGTGAATAACATTAAGACCGCGAGTCTAATCGACACGCCATCTACGGTACTGGGATCCTCATGACAGGATGGTCCTTTTTCAATACTCAAAGTGAGTTTTGGATGAATTTGGAAAATGTCCGGGTTTGGAACAAGAAAAATGCCAACCGGGCCCCCAGAACAGAAAAGTCAATATCTCTCAGACCGGGCGTCCGATTGATGTGTCGTCTATCACGTTGGGTTCCCTTGAACGAGATGGAACTTCAGGATACATCAACTCTGTACTTATTGAAAGTTGATTTATCAACCCCTTAGCTCAAGGTGCGGACCCTCCCAGAATCGAGCATGCTAAGTGTAGGAACCCTAAAGCTGGCTGCGACTGCGATGACTGCCATACTAGAATCCTCCATGTGTTCGATGATAATAAAAAATATACTGGAATACTCTTTGGGTTCGACAGCGATGACTACTTTACTTGTATCTTAAGTGGGTCCAACATTTTGACTTCTGTAATACTATCTTGAGTGGCTCTGACAGAGTAGCTGGTCTAGTATCCTATGTGGGTCCGACAGCTTAGCTAGTCTAGTATCCTATGTGGGTCCGACTGCTTAGATGAATCAGTGACTACATCTAGTCGCCTCTATCGCTATATGAAAGATTTATACCTCTGTGAGCTAAGTCTTGAATTTCAATCATTATCATCTATCTGATTAACTTTCTTTCCTGTGTGGACTGGGTTGTGCTTGGGCTTGAGAGTTGGAGCCAAACTGCGATTGATAACTTAGGTATATGTATGGGAATATACCTAAGTATAGTTGGTTGGTACTTCGTGATTGTATCTTTCTTCTATGTTCTATCCTTCGTGGATTCTAGGTGACCTTCGCGGGTCTCGGGGTCCCTAGTGAGTATCATATACTCACCCTTCCATGGGCTATGCCCGCACTATGTTGTGTTGGATGCAGACGACAGACAACACTAATCAAGGTGTAGGCTTGTGGAGCTGGACGATACCCAGAGGTGGACCGCTTGGCGAGATGTACACGGAACGGACGGTTGGACCTGAGGTGCTGAGGAGGCCATCTGTACCCACCCTTCAGGTGGGATTCCTAGAGGATGACTCAGTGGTTTCTATTTTACTTTACAGCAGTTGTACTATATTTTCAGTTGTACTGTACATACAGTTGGGCTTGTATTTCTGTCCCCTTTCCTTTTAGAACTAACTTTTATATTCAGTATTACTTAGTGCTTTCTTCTGTTGCATTCTCTATTGTGTTTGTTTACTTTTATAAAGGCAAACCCTTCCCTTTTTATCGAGATTTATGACTTTGGTTCTAGTCTCTAGCCCTGGCCTATGAAAGGCGGGCTTGGGGTAGTCATGGCACAGGCCCCGAGGACGGTTCGTGACAAATTGGTATCAGAGGAGTCAGTTCTACCGTAGAACATAGGACTCTGATATATCTTATTGTGAAGAAATAGTGTTAAGAGTATAGAGTGTGGTTTTCAGTCCAGGGAGTCCAGTGTTGGTGCGGAAGCCGACATATCCATACACCAGGACCCTGACCTCAAATTTCTGACTCAGTTCACGAAAACACTGATTGTGTGTGTGTTTCCTTTGAAAAATTTTCTTTGTGATTGCTTTGTGTCAGCTCACCAGGTGTACTGTTTTAACCATGGAGCACTCATTTCTTTTCAGGATGACCCCACGAAGGAAACCAGCTAGGGTACCGAGTTACGTATGATATGGTAGCCCACCGAGCGATGAGGCCTCAGTGCAGTGCCCCATCACAGTAGAGGCACCAGTGGTACCACTACCCACTGGGTTGCCGATACCCCCAACCCCAATAGCAGAGAGTGCATGCTGCCTGAGTGCATTGCAAGAGTTCAAGCGCCAAAGGCTGCCCAGGTTCCCGAGAGAGATGGACCCACAGGCAGCTGAGGATTGGTTGGAGGCTATCATCAGTGTTGTCAGATTGGTAGGGACACCAGTCAACCTTATAGTGATCCTTGTTGCGAGTATCCTGCCCGTAGCAGCAGGTAGATGATAGAGCTTAATGCTCCAGGTTCATGATGTGGCATCTTTACTTTGGACAGACTTTCAGAGTCTCTTCCGCTCGGAGTTTGTTCCAGACACCCTTCGTGCGGTGCGGATTTAGGAGTTACATAATCTGTAGTAGGGAAGAATTACATTAGCTCAGTACTCATTGAGGTTCACTGATCTCTAACGCTACTCCACAGACATGGTACGGGACCAATTCTTCAGGGCTCGGACCATTGAGCTGGAACTCAGACATGAGATCAGGGCTTCGATGATCTCCCTCAGTATTCCGATGTAGGAGAGAGTACTGGAGAGAGCCCTTCTTGTGGAGAGTTTTCTTACTGAGCCAACACAAGCTGCGAGACCCATCGTAGGACGACACATAGCTGAGTCTTCTACATCAGGCAGTAGACAGGTAACGGAGAGGTCCAAGCAGACCAGGACATCTGGTGGGCGTCCTCAGGATACAGGTTTGGTTGTGCCGGACACATGAAACCAAGACAACTATACGAAAAGTAGTCAATGCTATTCATGCGGTGGGAAAGGTCAGATGGCTTGAGACTGCCAAACCTACCATGGAGACGAGCATTATACAGTAGAGGGAACTCCCAGGCCGAGGCAGAGGTTTGGTCGTGGTGGTCCACCGGGAGCGGGCGAACGAGGCAGAGGAGCTGGCCGAGCGGCGGGTGGTGGAAAACAATTTGAGGTGCTACCACCACCACCACCAGGAGGTCCACCCCGACTACAGGGAGCTGGAAGACAGGAGTAGGCTCAGGTAGAGGCATTCGAGGCCTATGACCATGGCGTACCTGAGATGATTTGAGGCACTATCAGTGTCTACTACACCCTTGATGCAGTACTTACTGACATAGGTGAGAGTCATTATTTTATTTCCGCTGCCCTTGTTCGGGGCTTGGAGATACCGACAGAGCTGTTGGCTCAATCCTTATGGCTAGATACTTCTACATGAGTAGACTCTACGATTAAGCACTGGTTCCAGAAGAGTGAGATTACTATAGGAGGACATTGCTACGGCTGAGATCTTCTTGTAGCGACGTCGAGGCCTTACGATGTAATCCTGGGCATGGACTGGTTGTCCACAGTCCATGCTTAGATAGACTACATTAGGCGTAAAGTGCGGTGTGTCCGCACAGATGGGACCAGGTTCACCTTCACCGTCGAGAAGGGAGCCGTTGTAGAACAGGATGGACTTACATAGAGAAGAGGGTAGCCAATCACACATCAGTTGGCTAGTCTCATCCTCTGAGCAGTTGATGTGCAGAGTCCGAGTTTTCTTTTCATGGTGGATCATTATGTGGATGTTTTTTCTTGAGGACGTTCCAAGACTACCTCCTCGCAGAGAGGTAGAATTCTACATAGACCTATACCCCAGGACAACACCGATATCTACTCTAGCATATTGGATGGCTCCCACCGGGATTTGTGAGTTGCGGGTACAGCTGGGGGACTTTCAGGGGAAGGAATTTATCCGACCGAGTGTTTCACCCTGGGCATCTCTGATTTTGTTCACCAAGAAGGTGGACGGGAGCTTGCGACTGTGTGTCAACTACAGTCTCCATAATTAGGTGACCGTGAAGAACAAGTACCGACTCCCGAGGATTGAAAACCTCTTTGATCAGCTTAAGGGAGCATGATGGTTCTCGAAGATAGACCACAGGTCAGGATATCACTAGCTTAGAGTTCGAGATGAGGATGTACAGAAGACGACCTTCAGGTGTCGGTATGGCCACTACGAGTTCTTGGTTATGCCCTTTGGTGTATCCAACTCTTCATCGGTGTTCATGAGTCTCATTAACGAGATCTTCTAGCCTTACCTCGATCGATTTTTCGTAGTTTTCATCGACGACATACTAATTTACTCGACTACTGAGGAGGAGCATGCCTACCACTTGCGGGTTGGAATGGATACACTCCGAGATCACTAGCTTTATGGTAATCTCTCGAAGTGCCAGTTTTGGATTCGAGAGGTTCATTTGTTGGGACTCGTCATCTCGGAGGCTAGAGTTGTAGTGGATCCAGTGAAGCTCGAGGCAGTACTTGCTTGGGAGCCACCCAGGAGCGTGACAAAGGTGTGGAGTTTCCTGGGTCTGGATGGGTACTATCGGAGATTTGTTCCAGACTTCTCGAGAGTTGCATCACCACTTTCACCTTTGAAAAAGAAGGGAAAACCCTTCGTGTGGTCAGGTAGATTCCAATGGATCTTTCAGGAGCTGATATATAGATTGACCAATGCACCATCTTGAGGCTACCAAAGGAGGGTGTATGGTACGTAGTTTACTGTGACACATCAGGGACCAGACTCGAGTGTGTCCTGGTGCAGGAGCGAGCGATGATCACATATGGTTCACAGCAGTTTAGACAGCACGAGCAGAACTACGCTACCCATGACCTGGAGTTTGCATCAGTGGTCTTCACCTTGAAAATGTGGCGGCAGTATCTGATTGGTGAGCACTTTACAGTCTACTCTGTACACATGAGTCTCAGGTACATCTTCTCATAGAAGGACCTGAACCTGAGATAGTAGCAATGGATCGAGTTCCTCCAGAACATTGACATTGAGATAGTCTATTCTCCTGGGAAGGGGAATGTTGTAGCTGATGCTCTCAACATGAGATCAGGCATTCAGTTACTAGGAGAGGCAACGGAGCAGCTAGCCACGTTGCAGATATCCATTGTGGATATAGAAGGATCTGTCTTTATTTTGTCTCTCACAGTCACTCCTCCACATCTCCAGTGAGTCGGGGAGGCACAACGTGGGGACGTTGACTGTGAGATGTGACATGCTCAGATATCCATAGGGCAAGCACCAGATGGATTTTTTGAAGGAGGGTAGCACATCATCCTCTTCAGGGGGCGTACTATGGTACCCGTTTCATTACAGGAGGATGTGTTTAGGGAGTTTCACACTTCCCCTCTAGAGGTACATCCAGGAGTGGGGAATATGTATCAGGACCTCAGACGACAGCACTGGTGGCCAGATATGAAGAAGGTTGTAGCAGAGTTTGTATCACGATGCCTAACTTGTTAGAAAGTGAAGTTAGAGCACCGGGTACCAGCTGGCTTAGTATATCCCTCAGAGGTCCCGGAGTGGAAGTGGTACGTGATATTTTTGGATTTTGTGATGGGGCTTCCACATACATCCAGAGGACACGACTCTATCTGGGTGATCGTAGACAGACTCAACAATTCGGCCCACTTCCTACCGATTAGAGAGCAAGGATCGGTTGAGAACATGGGAAACCTCTACATTCAGAAGATTGTATGGCATCATGGTGTTCCATCTTCTATCATTTCTGATTGAGATGCTCTATTCACTTCCTAGCTTTGGAAGGGATTGCGGGAGGCTTTTGGGACATAGCTACATTTGAGCACCGCCTTCCCTCCTTAGACAGATGGCCAAACATAGAGGACCATTCAGTCTCTCAAGGGCATGCTTTGTGCATTTGTCCTTGACATTGGTCATAGCTGGGGGGACCATTTACCCTTGTTGGAGTTTGCTTACAACAACAGTTACCAATCCAACTTCAGGATGGCCCCTTACGAGGAAATGTATGACCGTCCTTGTAGATAACCTCTATGCTAAACTGACGCAGGGGAGTCAGCACTTGTAGGACCAGAGATGGTTCAGGCTATGATGGAGAAGGTTCAGATCATCCAGGAGTGGATGAAGATTGCACAGAGTAGACAGAAGTCCAATTATGATAGGAGACGGAGACCACTGGAGGTTGAGGATGGTGACCACGTCTTCCTAAGGGTCTCACCTGGGTGAGGTCTATAGAGATTTGGCCGGGGAGGTATATTATCTCTGCATTTCATCGAACCTTTCCAGGTCCTTAGCAGGGTAGGCGAGGTGGCTTACCGCCTGACCATACCACCTCAGTTGCATCGGATGCATGACGTCTTCCATGTATCTCAGCTGAGGAGATTAGTTCACAACTCATCCCACATCATTGACCATGGGGAGATGGACATCAATGATGGGGCAATATTCACGGAGGTCCAGGTAGAGATCGAGGATCAACAGGAGCGGGTCTTATGTGGACGGTCGATTCTTCTGGTGCACGTTTGTTGGAAGCACGGGAACCTCTAGGAGAGAACATGGGAGAGGGAGGCTCAGATGCGTTCTCAGTACCCACTTTTGTTTCCCTAGTGTTTGTTTTAGCTTTATGAAGACATAATACCTGGATGTGGGGGTAATTTAAAGACCTTGAAATTTCATGAAATTTTTTTTCTTAATTATTTGTAATTTTACGAGTCCGCGGTTTCTGACGGCAACTGATTCCGAGGCCCGATGTGCCCAGAATCAATTTCTAAAGTTTTGTTTAGGTATATTCAGAAAACATACGTGCAGGTTTTCTATCTTTTGAACCGGCAATCAGAATTGAAATCCAGGGGCACCAATGAACTCGCATCACCGGTATTTTCGTAAGGGAAATTTTACTACAGTTGCATTTTCTCGGGAGGAGAAGTTAATTTTTGGGGATTTATTTTAAATTAAATAAAATTTTTGTGCACAATTTTATTGTTTAAGAGTTTTTTATGTCCTAAAAGGGGGAGTTATAGGTGTCCCCCACATCCATATAACTTCTGATGAGAGGATAAAGTGTGGTGAGGCCCACAAGATCCCCTAACCCATCAACTTCCCTTAAACACCCCATTAACTACCCTTCATTTAATTTGACAACTCCCCACTTTTAATGTGAACTCTCTACCTCCTCCCTTTTGAATTTTAAACCCTTCACATCTTCTTAATTAATGCAAACAAATAGGATTTATTAAATGCGACATTTAATTAATCTCTGAATTCATTTGAAACAATTTTAATTTCATGGAAATTCTATTAATGTTCGGTAGCTTTATAATATTTTCATGGAAAATATTTCGGTGGAGAAACCTCTGGAGAATTAAAAGAAGGTGTTCATATCTCAATGAAGATCATTTACTCTCTCCAATGAAGAACTCAAGGCCTATGACTATCATCTTCTTCATTCTTCTCCCTCCTCGTCAAAGAAGAAGACCTCGCCCATGAGGAATGTCAACTATTCTTCCTCCTTGGATGCGTCCCAATGTCAACGAATCAACATCATCTTTGAATCCTCTTCCAGTGAAATAGAAAGAGAGCATCAGAATTAAGGTAGGGGGTTTGATATAATTTTAAGTGAATGAAATTATATTCCATCCTTGGTGAATTCTTGTAATGTATTAGGCTAATTGATATCGCCTAACGCGGAGGGCGCGGCCAAAATGAACATGGCCCAATGACCCTCTGATGGTTCATGAATATTTTGGCGGTGGCAACAGGAGACGGTGGAGACCGGAGGCAGCCGCGAATGGAGGTGGTGACGACCGAAGGCGGTGATGGTGCACCTGCCGCGTGAAGGAATCTACGGCTTGCATCTAGGGGCCGCTCGACAGATAAACCAAACCGGTTGGTCGTAGCCTGTCGGGCTAGAGAACCGCAGTGCCTCTAAGGTTCCACGTTGGGGAGAACCGCTGCCCGCGCTCTGCGGGCCGCTTCAGAGGTGAACTGGTCGGCTGCCTGCCGGCCGAGTTGAAGAAGGCCAAATCACCCATAGGTTTCACACGGGGGAAATTCAGCCCACCCGTGCGGGCCTCTTGTGCCGGGAAGACCTGCCGGCTTCTGTTTTCTAGACAGGAGGGGTGTCGCCGCTTGGTGCCCCCGGTTCGAGAAACCGGGGGGTCACAATCCCCGCACCGCTCGGCTAACCAGGCCGGGCCGTGGCCCGCCGCGGGCCGTGTTGCACCCCGCTGGGTCGAGTCGTGCCACACTGGGCTGGGCCGCGCCCCGCCAGACCGGGCCGATCTCCCTGCTGGGTCAGACCTGCTCAACCAGGTTGGGCTGACCTGCCCGACCACTGGGCTTGACAGGCTGGGCCCGTTTCACTTAAACATGAATAACTATATGACCGTGCGTCTGATCAACACACTGTCTACGGCACTAGGATCATCATGAAGATACAGTCCTTTTTCGATACTCTAAGTGAGTTTTGGACAAATCAGGAAAAAGGCCAGGTTTGGAAAGAGCATAATATCAACCTAGCCCCTGGATCAAAAAAGCCAATATCTCTCAGACCGATCATCCGATTGATGCACCGTATTTCTCGTTGGGTTCCTTTTGACGAGACGGAACTTTGGGATACATCAAATCTGGATTTCGTGATAGTTGACGTATCGACCCCTTGGCTCGAGGAGCAAACCCTTTAGAATCGAGCGTGCTATGTGCGGGAACCGTAGAGCTGGCTACGACTGCGAAGACTACCGTACTAGAATCGTTTGTGGGTTAGAAGATTACGAAAAATGTACTGGAATATTCTGTGGATTCGACAACGATGACTACTGTACTTGTATCCTATGTGGGTCTGAGAGTATGACTTCTGTAATAGTATCCTGAGTGGGTCTAACAGAGTAGCTGGTCTAGTATCCTACGTGGGTCCGACAGATTATCTGGTCTAGTATCCTACATGGTTCCAATAGATTAGATGAATCAGGGACTACATCTGACCATCTCTATCACTATACGAAAGACGTATACCTGTGTGAGATGAGTCTTGACTTTCAATCATTATCATCGATGTTATTAGCTTGCTTTACTGTGTGGATTGGGTTGTGCTTGGGCTCGAGAGATGGAGCTGAACCGTGATTGATAACTTAGGTATATTTATGGTCATATATCTATGTTGAGTTGGTTGGTACTTCTTGATTGTATCTTTCTTTTTTGGTTTATCTTTCGTTGATTTTGGGAGACCTTTGGGGGTCTTGGGGTCTCTACTAAGTATCGTATACTCACCCCTACACGGGTTATGCCTGAAATACGTCGTGTTGGATGCAGATGACGGACATCACTGATCGAGGTGGAAGCTTGTGGAGCTGGACGGTACTCGGAGGTGGACCACTTTGCGACACGTACATGGAACTGGCGGTCGTACCTGAGGTGCTGAGGAGGCCATCTGGACCCACCCTTCAGGTGGGATTCCCAAAGGACGGCTCAGTGGTTGTTGTTTTACTTTACTGTAGTTGTACTTGCTTTTCAGTTGTACTGTACTTACTGTTGGGATTGTATTTCTGGCCCCCTTCCTTTCCGTACTTACTTTTTTATTTAGTATTACTTAGTGCTTTCTTCTGTTGCGTGCTCTATTCTGTTTTATTAATTTTATAAAGGAAATTCCTTCCCTTTTTATTAGGATTTACACCTTTGGTGCTAGTCACCAGCCCCTATCCTATGGAAGGCAGGCTTTGGGTAGTCACGACACGGGTCCTGAGGATGGTTCGTGACAGTATATGGTATTTATTTTCCTTTTAAAAACATTACGTCTTGTTATGGAATCCATAGATCAAATAATACTCGCAGCGGCAGAAAGGTCTTTGTCACCACATACGTTAAAATTAAACATTAATTTTTTGACCTTTAGTAAAATACTACATTGAAAAAAAAATCCATTTGCAAGAAATGAAAATTAAATGGTTTTTATACACTTTATAAAATAAAATCGTGTATAAAACAAAATATGCCTCAATTAAAGGAGATTGAGATAAAGTCCCTTGGAAAGATCATTTTGTAAATAAAATAGATAAATTATGTGTATTCAATATAATCAAACGTAAAAAAGTAAAAATACATGATAAGTTATAAAAAAAATTCATTTTCCACATAATTAAAGAAATACATAAACAAGAAATAGAAGATCAACCCAAAGAAAGGAAATTGGGTTAAGAAGTTCCCTTACCTTGTGTCCGTCTTAACCCGTTCGTTCTTTAATATCATGAATAATAAACTAAATTTTCTTTATACTTGCTTTAAAACCTTTTTAAGGATTATTATTTCTTTTATATCAATTATTACAATGTTATAAACATTATATAATCATTTAAGTTAATAACAATCTTTTTTTTCGATATTTGTTACGTGAGTAAAAAATGGACTCCTTATAATAACAAGTTGTCCATGTGGTCAAAATACCATTATCTCCATAAAAATATACATGATTTAGATATCATATATATCATATATATTCATTAGATATATTTATTTTTAATAGTACATAACATTTGGAGGTAATAAATGAAATGCACCGTTTGTGAAGATGGTAAGTTGTACGTACGCATGAACGCTACTTTCATTTCATTTTTATATTTAATGGATTGAAAAAATAATGATATATAGTTATATTATAATTCCAATATAATATCTTATATATAATTTTTTTTAAATCCATCCTTTATACATTCCATGTATGGCAAGAATGAGTTATATCACATTGAGGGGGTGGTAGTCCGCACTTCCTTAAATGAAATTATAGTATTTACCGAAAATCAAAAACCATAAAAATATTCTATAAATAAATAATACATATTCATAGAAACAATATAAATATAAAATATATCACATGTAAGTATATTTCTGTTTTAATAAAAACCATGAAAGGCGGTAGGATAAAATTGAACACTCATCGTTTCTGGAGGCGTTAGTTTTCAGTCCACAGAAATAGTATGTTCTTTACCTATTTCTTGGAGGTGTTTGTAAGTTTAGTTAGAGTCCTTCTTATTACAATAAACTATTATATTTAGGATACTTATTTTTTATGAAGTAATTGAATAAAATTATTTTAGGTTTTAGATATGTAAAATAAAAGAAAATAATTTAAGAGAAGAGGATACCTTTAAATCGGGTAACTTCCTTTGGTTTGAATGAAGAGGTTTTCTTGAAGTGACATATGCCAAAGGTAATTCTTATAAGTGAAAAAGAGGGATCTTAAAAACTTTTTTTGGTAGAGGTTGGATGATCCAAGTGTCTTGAGATGTGTGAGTAATGGGTTAGAGATGAGGGCTTTTATTAGAGGGAGGAGGGGCTCTTTATGAATGCTTGAAAATATTATTTTATCATATAATGAATTTTGGATTATAAAGGTAAAAAATATATTAAAGACAAATATAATATGACTATTGTTCGAAAAAAAATCATCCAATAATAATTGGACAGGTTATGGATATTTTTTAAATTTTTATAATTTTATTTATTTAAATCATTGATTAATGATGTAAACACTCCATCATTGTTGTGTCCTAAATAATTTTATTTATTTCATGTCTAGATATTATATTAAAAAAGATGATTTTTAAATCCTTTTAGCTTGAAAATTAATATTTATTGTCAATGAGATAACTTATATAACCCCTTCTAAAAAGTGATTTACAGAAAGATATATGATTAGGTCATTTTTGTCATTACATTAAATTAATTAATATAAAGTGTAATTATCACACTTAAGTGAACCTATGGGGCCCCAAAATAGAACCAAGGATATCCATGGTCAAAAATTTATCAATGAATAGGATTAAAAAACATGATAGGGTAATTTGATTTTATTATAATACTATTTTTACCTTGAATTACCCTATTTACCTTTAACAGTGGAAAACAAAAGTAAAAAAATTATTTTCATCTTATTGAATCAAATTTTACTTACAAATAACAACCATGTATTTTAGATTTTCAAAATTAAATTCACAAAAGTAGTAAAACATTATTTAAATGAAAAAGTAGGTTTTTTAATTACTAATCTGTGTTTTCACTATTTATAAAAAATTAATGGTTTCTAGAAAAATACCTAAAATTCAGCCTAAGATATATGATTTATTCCTAATTCAAAATTATTTCTATATTATAAAATTCAAAACATTAAAATTTCATTAATTATTTTAAAATTAATTCCCCCTATTAAAATAAAAAGCTTATTTTTATGAAATAATAGCTATACAAAGATTCGCACTAATTTATGGCCAATTTCAATGTGAAATTACTTACAATGAACAAATTTGGATTAAATGGTAAAAATATAATCTAATTAAAGTTTAAAACCAATTAATAAAATATTCTATCCATATAAATAAATTATATTAAAAGACAATTTTGAATTAAAATATAGTATTTTTCACTATTGATTAAAAAATGAATTTTATCAGAAAAATACGAAAAATTTACCCAATGTAAATTTTGATGTCCCAATTATAAATACGAATTTTATTTTGTCAAATATAACATATAAAAGTGACCAATACTCTATTTAATGTGGATTTTCTTCAAAAGGCAATGAATCCACCTTTTAATGAATATTGGAGCATTCATGCTTAAAATTTGATTCATTCACATTTTAAGCCTCTAAATAGTATTGGATAAATGTAAAAACATTTAAAAAACATGTATATTTATATTGTAGATTGTTATTTTCATTGAAGCCATTATAATGGCTAGGTGTTAACTACAATTTAAAATAATAATATTATATTATTATTTTTCAGAATAACTCAATGTTATGTGCAACGTAAGACTTCAAAGAAACCCATTGTTCCATATTAGGTACGCCATCAAACATAGAATCCCATTTAATGTAATGTTAATATTTAATTCACAAGTTTTAAAATATATTAATATGTATTATTCTTTATTTACATGGGATTTTACATCATGCGAAGTAATGAGTCTTTTGGGAGAGGTTTTGAGAAAATTTCTGATAAAATTTTATTTCTTCATCTGTGAAGGTGGACATTCCTTAATAGTTTCTCATGGTTCGTAAGGATATTTCAAGTGTATGATAGTTTTTGATATATTTTATGAACCTCTTATTGAATTATTCAAACCTTTTCTTGATGATAAGTCCAAGGTGAGGCATTTAAGGGAGGATTTTTGTCCATATATCTTATATCTGGTCACCCTGTTTATGATAAAGACATGTCTTGAGGTGTTTCCAAGGGGTGAGGAAATCTATATGATTATAACTAGAATAATTTAATCATGATAGGGTATTTATAGGTATTCCTAGTTATGTACATCTATGTTTTTGGGTTTCTACATGTCAGTAAATAAGAGTTTTTACTTAGATGAATGTTGCCCTCAGCCCCCATCATCACATTGCTTTAGGGGTGGTGGCCCTCATACATATTCCAAGGGATCCAATGCATGTTTTTCTTAAGTATGTAGAGTTCATAAATGGTGAGAGTGCCCGAACACTCTATATAGTCATCATGTGCATGTCAGGTTTGATTGTTGAGGCAATTTCATCTAAGGTATAAGAAACTGGATGTTCCATTTTGGGATCAGTAGAGACGAGATGGGGTGGTCTGAGTATTTCCAAGAGATTATCCTCATCTTCATAGAGAATAGTATGTCCAGGTAGGTTGTATTCATCAGAACTAGAGAATATGTGGAGCATTTTGTGGTTAGATTAATTCATTATCCTTTCCAGTGCCAAGCAAGCCATGTGTCATTCAAGGAACCCTTTCATTATCTTCTTACATGGTTTCTTGTTTTGTTTTGTTCAGCACATATGCCCTACTCTATTTCAACTACCCTCATCCATGCTTTTTGAATTTAGGTAGAGAGTCTTTTAGTTCCATGGGTGTTGAATACACCAGTTAGAAGTCTATATGTCTTGTATGAAGTGTGTAGTGACAATAAGATATTGTTGGGGTAGCACCAATATTGGGGAGACATCCTATGTTAATGGATATATCTATAAGGAATCATCCTCCATATGGGTTGGTTATATATATTGAAATATTTCATGGATTTATTCTACATGAAGGTTGTCTTTTATGATGTGGATGGAGAGACAACAATGTTTGTTAGAGAGAGAGAACCTCTGATGGGTCAAAGGTGTATTCCTTTCATTCCCACTCTGATGGCTAAGTTAATGATGATTATTTAAAGGTTCCATAGTTGGTTTTTCCCATGGTTTTTGAATAGTATCCTGATTTGATTTTAGAATAGGTTGTATCATTACCACCGTGATGAGAGATTGATTTTTGGATCAATCTATAACCAAGAGTTTCATTTATCTTGATATCTCCATATATAACGAAAACTTCTGAGTTCTATGTTCGTTGAGTATATTTTTATGATCTATTATAGAGAGGCTTTTATTATATGAGCGTTTCTCCTTAGGGTGATGTAGTTTTCCTCACGAGTAAGGTAGGTGTAAGTTTTTAAAATTTTTATCGATTATCATCACTTGAACCAAGTGATAGTGAGGACTTGATATCCTCTTCAATAGATTGATTGTTTATTTGATCAGCTGTAAGAGGTGAGTTAGTTCTCAATGATATATTTTAGATCGTGATATCATCATATGTGGGTGATGTATGAGTATATTTATAAGGCATCATTACATTGTCTTCATGGGCATTGTGAGTTCATTTGGATGTCATTTGGGGTGACGAATGATCCATCTGTGTTCATAGGGTTGATGAACGGAGTGTTCAAGGAGGTATTAGATAAAATTTTCCCGATTTTCATCGAAATAATCCCTTTGTACCCTGTGTATGAGGAGGATAATCAAGATTATCATTGTTTCATTTTTGGATTTCTTCATCAATAGTAGTTTTCAGTATTTTTTTCGATGTGTGTTTCTAGTCTCATGAAGTCTTTTCCTTAGATAATTGTTTGTTCCATCAGGGAGTAGGTGTAGATCCTTCAAAGATATATTTATTTGTGTTTTGAGAAGGCCCCAATATAGTGGTTGAGGTGACTAGTTTTATTAGGTATTATAGTATATTACATTTGGTTTGTAGTTTATTTCTCTTGAGTTCTGAATCCTTTTATAGACATGACCCATACGGATCATGTGTTATTTTGGGATGACTAATGTCAGGACACTTTTGAGTACCTCAAGGGGATTTTTTTCAGCGCTTGAGTCCATTGTTTTTTAATATAAGGAGACCACTTTGAGGATTTTTTAAGCATCATGTCTTATCATGGGATGTATTCTGATGTAGTAGATCTCGGGCGTTTATTATGGGTCTTATAAGCTACATCCCCATTAGTGTAACCTTTCCACCCATGATATTGAGTTTGAAGTAATGGTTTTTTCTTTGAATTTGTGGTGAAATTACCTCATAGTTGAGTGTTTTCTATTTTTTAAGGACCATAAGAGTCCTAATATTGCCTTCTACCAGTGTGAATTGAACATGAATTTGTTTCAGTGGATAGAATTATTGAAAAATAACAACATTGAAATATAATATACTCTAGGGAAGGGAAATGTTGTAGCTGATGTGTTGAGATAGAAGACATGTGGTGATGTCGGGAGTTAATCTAGTGATTCTTGAAGAGTTGTGGATGATATCTCATGGATTCATCTATATATGGAAGACGTTTTAGGTATATTTTTCCCTTTCCAAATGATCGTATAGTAATATTTGGTGTAGTAGGTGGAGGATTCCCAATAGTGGATTCATTGGTGGAAGTATGGAGAAACCAAGTTGTTTTGGTAATTCCCCTATTGGTTGTTCTGAGGATAGATGAAATATGGTCTTGTTTTTGGGAAGTATTTTAATTTCTTCAGCAATGCCTGAGATTGTTCTCTAGGAATTATATAGTTCACCTTTGGTGGTACATCCAGATGTGAAAATGTTGTAATGAGCTCTGAGATGTCATCTTTGGTGGAATGTGTTAGATCATGTAATATCAATGATTGTTTATTGTTGTTTTGACTGCCAAAAGTTGAATACTGAGAATCATGTTACAGGTGGTTTATTCCATCTATAAGGTGTTACCAAAATGACGTGTGAATACATCGTGATGGTCTTCATTACTGTCTTACCTCGATCTCATGGAGGTTATGATTCTATATGGGTGATATTTTGTTTTTTGACGAAATAATCCCACTTTATTGTGGTCAAGGAGTCGAGATCATTGAATTTTTAATCGAGGCGGTATTTGGAGGAGGTGGTGTGACTCCACTGAGTCCCAAAGATGATCATATCTGATTTGTATACTAGTTTACCTCCATGGTGTGGATAGATCTTCAACATGATTTTGGATCTCAGTAATTCCATAGTACTTATTTTCATCCACATATAGATTTTCAAATAGAGGACATCCAAAATCATGAGAAAATGTTTCTATCTTATGTCCTAGATTTTGGTAGATTATGGATGAGGCACTAACCTTTATATGGTATTTCTTATAAAAATTGTTTCCACTCCACCATTAGAATGTACCCATTTCAAGAATGTTATAACCAAAATTTCCATTCTCCATTGTGTGGGACTGGGTCGGAACTAGTACATAATATAATAGAGATGGTTCAGGTAATCAATGAAAAAATGAAAGCATCACAAGAAGATCAAAATCCTATACTAGTCATAGGATGAGATATTTTTAGTTTGACATTGGCAATAATTTGTCTCATAAAATGACTCTTTGTCCTGGGGAATGAAGGGTTGATCATAGGAGTAATCTTTTTCCCTAGTTTTTTAGTTTTTTTTGAGGTTTTGTGTCATGTTAGATTCATGGTGTATCAGATATAACATATCCTATATAATATTTGGATACATAATTTTTTCCATTTTTTGGTTCCGCCATTATCTTCATGATGACTCCCATGCCATCTAATGGGGAAAGATCATTGTTGAAAATGATGTGAACATCAAGGAGTGTCATAGGGAGATCCAGGACCTCCATGAGAAGGTGTTATATAGGCATGATATTCCATCAGTTTCTGTTTTTTGGTTTTATGGTGGCATAGAGGGTAGTACCTAGAAACATGAGTTCAAAACACAATATTATTACCCCAATATAATTGATATTTAACTCTTCCCTTTTAGGACGTTTGTTTTTGTGGATGTTTTCCATTCTGGTTTATGAATATTTTTCCTCTTATTTCTTGTTGTGAAATTACTCTTATTTGAGAGGTATATACCCAAGATATTTTTTAAAAGTTGGTGGTTGTTATTTAGGGTTTCATGTTTTTTTCTCTTAGTTAGGATTTTGATATTCTAAGAAGGTGATATCTTCGAGAGGTATCAGGTTGGGTGGCTACTCGAATAACCCCTTTTTGTTTTTTTGCCTAATTTAGTTTTCATTCTAAAGGAATAATATTTATTGAGTAGTATCTACATTATGGTCAAAGATCTATGATTAAAAACCTTTTCATTGTTTCACTGCTCATGTTGCTCATAGGAGGCCTAGTGTGAGTCTTTAGGGGTTTAGCTGCTATATGCTGGAAGCTGGGAGAATACACAACATGAAAGGATTTTTTATAACATGTAGGTGTAGTTCAAAATTTCTCAAGGAAGGCTCAAAGGGTTCATCATTCTGTGTAAAAATATTTATGATTAAAAGGATTGATATGATGTATTGTTTAGAGAGATATAAAGAAAGATAATTACACAATGTGAATTCATTATACACCATGTAAATCCCAGGTGCACTGTATTTAAAATAGGGAAAGTCCCTGGAGTGTTTTCCTAAAACATGTTGCTAGTATCTCTCTCTTTCTCTTTATCTCTCTCATTATTCTTAGTGATCTACATCCCTCTATTCAGTAATTTTCATATTCCATCAATAAGGATCATTCCTTGGCCTTTGATCTTTAATTTTTGGTGATCCAAGGTAATTTTTACCTCAATTACCTGTGGTTTCATCTCTACAGGTCTTCTTTTTATTCTATTATTCTTTCTAAGAGTTTGATCTTGATCTCCCATGTTTTTAATGGGGATTTAATTTTTTTTTGTTTGGTTGTTCAATGGAATTTGTGGACGGATGTAGCTTCTTTCAGGAATTTTGATTAAAATCTACAAGGTCGGTCTGTTCTTGTACAAATAACGCTGACACCTTTGGGGAAGGGGACTCATTTATTATCTTAATTATTCATGTTCAATCATAAATATATCATGATTAACCCCTTTATATCATAATGAAATTTACCTAATAAATATTGACCAGATTGATGAAATTGGTTGGGATTGCATGATGATGATGTTGACTACGATAGTGGTTTGCCTAATGTTTTCTTAGATAGTGTGATATATATGCTTTGTTGTGTTATGATGTTATTATTCTTAAATTAGAATGTTAAAATTATTAATGAACATATATATGGAATTATTTTATAATTATTTGTCTTAAGAAATTAAATAACATGCATGTGGATATATGGTGTTTATTATAATTTGATGTTGGTCAAATTGATGAAAGTGTGTGTGTTTAATTTTAGTTATAAATGAACCTGAATCATGATAATTCTTATTGATAATAATAAAATGCATGTTAATTTATAATGGTACTTCTATAAGATTGTTGAAGCAAAAAAAATGATAAGATCATGTTTCCCCTTTGATATCATGTTATATCTTCAGTACCTAGGTTTCTTATAGTTGGGACCTATAATAATTTATTGGTTACATAAATATAGAAGAATAACTAGTTATTTTATAAATATAATTTCTTTGTTCTTGACTTGACCATTTCCTTGAGTTGGTTGAGTGCCTTGTTTTGGGATCTATGAGAGCTCGCATTCCTATAAAGTTTGAACGCCTTTTTTTGAGGTCCTAGTTTTCTAGTTGGAAATTATTTATTATTTCCTAGTGACTATGTGATGTCCTCTAGATATGATCCCTATGATATGGGCCAAACATGGAGGAACCTTGTATATTTGTTGTGGTATTGAGCGGGGCGGACTGGAAGTGATGTGTGAATAGGATGACTAATTTAATGTGGGTAGGGAGGCCTATATGATGTGGTTGATGGTTATACCTTTCCTAGAGCGATACATTGGTATATTCATGTGGGTATCGAGGATGACATTGGAGAAGATGTAAAGGGTTAAATTTGGGATTACCCATTTATGTGACGCTAAGAGATGATATTATCACTTTTGAATCATTTTGATGTCTGATGGCAGGGTTTCTTGTTTTATCATCATTCTTTTCCACACTGCTTGAGGCATCTAGATGTGATTTCATGCATGTTTTCTTTTAGTAGTAGATTATAATTGTTCTCTCATATTACCTAACATATGGGATGCCTAAAATAATTAATGTATAATTCGTAACATGTTCAGTTGGTGTTGATATAATAAAATGATAAAATATTTCAATCTTGAAAAACTAAGGTCATGGTTTGGATTATGCCTCGATGGCATAGAAATTACACTACTAATTAATTTAATGTAATGTGAAATAATATAAATAGTTTATTAATGGATAATGAATTAAATAAAAATCAAAAAATTATAAAAATAAATTAATTAACTTAATTTATATCTTTAAATTGATTGTATTCTTTTAGGATATTTGGTCTTATTAGTGGTAGTTATGAGTCTATGCAACAGTAGTTATGGGTGAGTCTATTATTGGGTTATACCCATTGTGTGGTTGTGAGATATATTATTTCTTGTATATTTTCTATTTTTATATGATTCCCCACCAATGTTGATGATGTAAACTTACACCCATTAGACTCTAGGATTCTAAATTCCCATAATCCTGGCGGGAGGATGGATGGATCATTTCCCCCTCTAGCCCCACTCTCTTCTCTTGGTAGTTACTTATGCTAATATCTAGGGAGGTTAGTTTCCCCCAATATATGTGAACAGGGTTGGGATTAATTTTTTTTATTTAACACACATTTATAACCAGATATAGAATCCAAAATATTATTATAGTTATAATGTGTATAGGTTGGGGTGGATTGAGGTACTTACTAATTGTATTTGTTGTAATGGATCCAATTATAATACCCAATGTGTGATAAATTTCATACGAGATATAATAGCTCTTGGAAACTACATTCTTACTATATATGGATATGTGGAGGGGATGAGGTGATGATTTCATATATTATGTTCATGTTTTGATGTATTTCACAGGTGTGTTTGGGTATGCCTATTTTGGAGGGAGATGGATAAGGATGTGTAATGTTGGGGAAAAGTGGAAACCCATAAGGAAAGAGAGGGTGGGGTAATATTGATGATTCATTATTATATTACGTTCACTTTTTCATTGGATACTCCTGAGAGTTGGATGGGGTGAGGCTCAGAAATTATTTAACTTATTTGGGTGATGAGTTAGTTTCAATGTTGTTCACCTTTTTTTAGAATGAATTCTTTATCTTTTGAATGAAAGGATCTTGGGAGGATCCTACTAAGTGTACTGTTATTCTCACCCTAATAATATATAAACAATTTTTTAGGTCACGCAGATCATATTGGAGATCAAGATAGATGTTACTATCTAGTTGTTTTATAATAGTTGTTTGGACGTCACGGTCAATTCAACCTTTACCTTTTTGGTATTTGTAGTTTTCCTTTTAGATTTTTGTTTCCACTAAATTATTCTTGAGGAAAAATATTGTAATAATTTAGCACCCTAAAGTGAAAATTTGAGTCAAAATAAAATTCAAAGAACCCCAAGGGATCTACGCATACGTTTGGATGTTTGTGCAAAAGATTAAAATCCAAGCGCAATTTCCTTACGCAACCAATGCAGTGTCAATGGAATTATTTTTTCCCAGCCTCCCAAAAAATATCTACGGTAGCTGCGCAAAAAAATAATGTTCAGTGTGACAAAGTCTTCATGCATAAATGTATCTTACACACCCAAGCTAATGTCAATAGGACACATCGATGCCTCAGTTCACATGCACCTCCATTGAGAAATTTACCTATTAAAAGAATGGCACCCCACCCTTTTTAGGTTATCTATGTGAAAGTATAAATGTTACACCCATTCACACAATAATACCCCTTCCGTGAATATTTTTAAGTCATCTATTCAATATATAGGATCTGGGAGTATAGGTCCCCCATGTTTCCCCCTTCAGGTAGTCCCATAGGGTCTTCACCCTCACCTACTTCTTTTTTCCAAAGGCAGGTGTGCACAAAAGACACTTCTTGTTCGCATAAATTGAGAGATTCTAGTGCACATAAAATATCCTTTTGATACACATAATACACCCAAGTGCAGTGCTACCTTTGATAAAACCCATCCACTTTATAGGAAAGAATCAAATCATGTGCACATTCCATCCCTTAGGCACCATGGGTTGTCTTCACTCTGAAACCCCATGTTCGGGCCCCAATTGTGCATGACACCCACTTCTTGTATGCACCTCCTCCATATGACCATCCAAGATTTTGTGTAGTGATTTTCTAGTCCATCGTGTCATGTCTCATGTTGTGTTTCTCTACTGAGAGCTTCTATGCATAGGTATGCTAATATCCATTGCTTCATTTCATATGTCCACTAATGTGGACCCCATGACTGAACACTATTCCACCATGTTGTATCCTAGAATTTTTTATTCCTTCCCTTCCCCATGTATAGTTGGGAATCAATTATGTATATCCAATGGGTAAGAAGAAATTCCTCCCCATATAAGTTGTATGATTTTAAACTAATAAGATCCATAATACATGATGTTAAACTATAGTCTCACCTTGTGAAATGTGCATGGGGTACCCCACCATAGGCATTCTTTACGCCTACTCATCATTACAAGATTTAGATATTCATTACCCTCCTATCAAGGTCTGGTATCCTCCTTACATGGAGTGAGATCCTCTTCAAGCATCCCTCCTTGAGTAAGCCCCAGTCTCAATGTCCTTGGTTCACCTCAATGTGTAATCCCCACATCACTTCCCATGGCCTCACCTTTTTCAACATGATCGTTTGATCTACTAATACCTTTAATTTCTCACACCAAGAATGACACATGTGGTATTAATGATTAATTGTGAATGTGACTTCACATGGGCTTCCTCAGTGTGTAAGCCACGTGCAATGCTAAAATATATGGTCTTTGATCCCTATCTTTTAAATAGGGTACTTAGAAACCTCTCTAAGGGTCAATTACAATCAATGGTAAAATCGAGAGATCCCTCCTAGGGATGTACCCTTAGGATGTGACATATACTATTTTGGGACACATCTCATGAATCCATCTCCCTTAGGCATTCTGATCCATCCACTTGGGCTGCTAATAATGTGTCACCCCTGATTCCTTAATAAACTACATGTACATTGATCCATATCTTCTGAATAAGGTATATAGGAATCCACCATGAGGTTCCAGACCGGAACCATCATATTCACATTGGTTTGCCCTCATAATTATCATATGAAGTTAAATTTCATGGATTTCCATGACTTCTTGGTCATTGATCCCTATCCTCTATACTAACTAAGAAGGAAGCCTCCCCATTGTTCAATCCCATCATTCAATCCCATATTCATCCTTCCCTCAAGTCAATATATCTCAGTAGGATCATACCTCTTCTTGGAGTATAAATTTCCTTTTCTTCCCCATCCATGTGCTCCACTCTCATGAGTAACCTCCTCAGGTGTCTCATTCCCCCATAAGAACTATGTTGTATTTGATTCAAAATTGGCTGGTGTATGTAGGAATCCTCTCTGAGGTTCAATCCCAATAAATTCATATTCATTTCAGTTCCATCCCATTCATTCCATAAACATCATCCATCCTTCCATCATCCATCATGATTTTTGCCTAGGCTACCACATCCTGGTGGGATCACGCCATTCATTTGGATAACTGACCATGTATAGTCCCCAAAAAATTCATATTCATCTATGAAAGGGTGGTCCTATTACAACAGATATCTAACCATGTGTAAGCCCCAAATAACCCATGTCAAACTATGAAGGTTTTGATCCATGTAATATAAATATGTTACATAGGAATCCTTCATGTGGTTCAATCCCAGCCAATGGTAATGGTTGGTTCCACCCTCATTAGAGTCCATATTCTTTGGTTCACCCACAGTGGTGCCCAGATCAGCCATAATGGTGTGGAAACTTCCATTTATGGGATACTCCACTATCAGGTATTTCCTCATAGGGATTTCTGACCCATCCATCCAGTAAAAATTCAAGGTGATACCTCTTAGTGATATGCCTATCTGATCCACCTCCATTAGTGTTTTGATTAGATTGATCCATCTCCACAAAAAGTTAAACTCATGGAATATCCCGTGTTTTACACGTTACAATAAGGAAAATAGTGAAGATATTCATTGGGCATACGACACTCTATGATCAAAGTGGGAATCCTTGGGTTTCAGTGTCCTTGAGAAGTCCTCTGATGGGGAAGAACATAGCTATTCCAATGTTTCAACATCCATACATGCCGCTAATTCCCAATGAGACCACTATCCTGATAGAAGGTTTCTTCCCAGATAGGACCCATGATAATGTCCTAAAATATTTCATGATATTAACATTGTCCACAAAGCAATGGATCTATGAATGAGTTCAATGAACAATGTCTTAATATATATGGGTGACCAAGAATGGGCAATTAATTCTATGGAGGAATCAATGGAAAGAGGGACTGACATCCCATCAACCTATTTAGTTCAAGGGGAATAAAACATATAATGAGTAATGAATTTTTCCATCCTTTGGAAAGAGGGAATGAGGGGAAACAATTAGTGCCTCACTATGTTGATGCGCACCCCGACAGAAAGTGTCAGAAATAGAAATCGGTGAACCTGATGTGAAATAGTTCTCCTTTAACAATAGGGATTATTAGTGATCAAGACAACGGTAGATGAGAGTGTCATCAAAACCATATATCCAGCAGTAGGTACTGCTAAGCAAGTGGTGGGACTGGAGTGAGAGTCACCTGAATTTGGCTTAGTTAATCACTAGGCTTTATGGTCTGTGTTATTGTTACTGTAGGTCAATATTTCCACTCTGGAAGACTGAAGAGTGTTAGGGAATTGGATAGTGCTTTCCAGATATCTATATTTATGGGTGAATCTTCCTTCTTTGTAGGACCCAAGATATAGGAAACAAATCACCCCCAACTACAGAAATAATGGCTCCAAGAATGACAATGTGGAAATTTTTTTAGATTCCACCTCTACCAGGACATCATCCATGACCACAACTACCAATTGCCCACACCCCTTCCCACCATTATAACTTGTTCAGAGGAGGGTGACCAACATTATCTTCTGACAATACGAGTAGGAGGGGATCATTCTGATGAGGGATATGGAACGCCTGGACCATAGAACTTTTTTTCATTGCCGCTTCCACCTCCCTTAAGGGTCATGCATGGAGGCACCACTCCCAACCACAATATTCAACCACTACGGGATCCCCTCCTTGGAACATTCCTATTACACAATTCCCTATGTCGACGGGGTAAGGGAAATCCAATTCATCCTGGCTATGGATACCAACAGGGGGCTTTTAAGGAGGGATCCCTTCAGAAAAAATCAACACCACTTATCACCAGTCCATTAGGCCAAAGAAAAAGTGGTTTACACCCCTGCTCCAATAGTCCCAATTCGGATAACCTGATGCAAACATTGGGTAAAAACTCAAGAATATGTCTGTTAGGGGGCATAATATTCTATAGATTATGTGGCTAATTCCAAACCTTGTGCATTTTACCAAGTCCTTGATACATTAAAGAATAAATCCACATATTCCTGATTGGTATTGAGATATAATTCACCCCACAAGCTTTTTTTGTTGACTCATTTGGTCACTAGCCTAATCAGTAGCCATCATGGGCCGACCTGTGATGATGTGATCCAGTACAGAGGTCCTCCCCACTCTTTCACTCATCATGGAGATCCTCACCATTTCATCATCAGTAGGATAATCATAGGTCCTCCCCATATTTCGGAAATCCATCATGGATGTCTTCCTCATTTCTATGATTCCATATACTAAGGTCCACCCCATGTCTCATATCTTTAATATGAAGGCCCCCCTTACATCCCTCATGGACTAAGAGGAGGTCCACCATACAACAGCATCAACCGGAGAGAAGATCCTCTTTTCTCTGTCACCTATAAACATTGAGGTCCTCCCCATGTTCTCACCGTCTTCTACATAGGCCCTCCCCACTCCAATAACCATCCATCCTGAGTTCTTTACCAGTTCATCGTCAATAAACATGGAGGTCCTCCACACATTTAGTTTGACTGGAACAAAGTTCCTCCTTGTACTACCACTACAATCTAGTGCAGAGGTCCTCCCTATGCCACACGCGCCCAGCATGGAGGGCTGCCCCATGTTTCACCAACTCTAGTGGAGGTCCTCTCTACTCCATCACATCCATCTATGGAGGTCCTCCCCACACATCTATCATCAGGAAGAGAGTTCCTCCCCATTTTCTTCTTAAAAAATTCCCAGGTTCCCCTCAGACCTCATCTCACCAAATTGAATGTCCTCCCCACTCTAGCACCCACCCACATAGAGGTCCTCCTCATGATGATGTACTACCATGAACTAATGAACTGTATTGGGGCCGAATGGATAACCATCACCACCGAAGGAAGAACTCCAAGAAGGGCATGATTGATGTCAATCTAGTCTAATATTAATATTCTGATGTAGAATGAAACATGGTGATGGATACAAAAACTTAATCCTTCACATTAGAATATGTAGAAGGAACTTAGAATGTGATTTTTATCCTCTCAGAAAGTGAGATGTTCCAGATCCTCGAAACCCTACAAAAGTACATGTAGGAAGAGAAAGATTTGAATCCCTTTTAGGGTCTTGTAATATAGTCTTATCTATTGTCACTTGAATCATTATCTAAATTGATAAGAGATAATATAGATTTATTCTAGGGAAATTTAGAAAACAAACAGCCTTCAGATTCTCCACAAAAAACCACCACCCTCATAAAATGGGCAATTGTTGATGCCCTATCATAAAGAGACATGATGATGCAGTTGGTACCACCCTCGAGAGACAACCCTGTCAGTAGTGGAATTTTATCTCGCGTAGTGTTCTTTACACCGTCCATTCCACCACCTCAATGGCCTATATCATTTCCATTTCCAGTTACTCATCCACACCCAGTTTAAGAATGGGTAACCAAGAGTTGGATCTCGCTTCTGAGTAAAGAAATTTGTGGGAAACTCTCATAGCGGACCAGTTATATGAGATGTTCTGGACGATAAAGACTCAAAACATCAACATTCCAAAGTCCCTCACCCAAGAAGAAGTTGTGTGCTTCCTCCAAACCCCTGGGTAGATGATTTTCTATCATTGGAACCTTTGGTTGGCTAATATCAAAAGTTAAGAACATAATGTAGACATTAGCCAGTAGTGTCACATGGTTGACCTATCCACACCACTCGTGTCTCATCACCATACGTCACCCAAGTTTTACTGGTCACTTCAGTAGATATACGTTCAAAGAATTAATGTGTTAAACATAATTATCAAATAGGCATCTCTGAACATTCAAAACTGGGATTGGGTAGTATGATTCTCTCCATTACAGTGTAATCTTGAGACAATCGGACCTACCTAGAGATATTGAGAATATGACTCCGAGCACCATCACAGTAAATATGGAAATTCTTGAGATATACCAAGAATGAGGTGTTATCATAGGGTATGAAGACGATGACCCACCCCCTAGGGTAGTGCAACACCTGGTAGACCCTTTAGGTGTCTGCACTCATGAGACATTTTCTTAGCCTTGGAGACCTCTATGCATCATTTCCCATCGCTTAGAACACCAAAAAGGATAATGGATCAAAAGGGACCTTTAATTATTCTAACATGTCTTTTTTAATATATAATATATAGGATGATATTGAACGGGTCACATTGATCCAACTTATCATATAATAGAAAAATCACATTCAAGAGCTTCTTGTCGAGCGCCTTGCAGAACGTCATCCAGACTACAGTGATCCTTGGAACGATCTCATCTGTCCTTCACTATTGAATCAAGGTAAGCTAAAAATTCTTCTCGATGATTTTCCTCCTGTTAATCTCAAAATTTTCATTCACCCCTATAGGGTAAATAACAGAGCTTATGGAAAGTAGTCACACTGTGTATCGCCTAGTGTGCCTGAGTTCTGTATGAATTATCCTTAAGACCAAGATCTATGGGTTGTTCCTCCAACAGGTCCACAAGACTCTCTAACTGATCCACTAGCTGTTGAGGCTACATATCATGTTGAGATACATTAAATGCACTGGGGGTTATAAATCAATTCCATGATAGGAATCTCCTTCATAAAGATCTGATGGCCACTTTCATCACCTACCTCTAGTTCACTGAAACATGATAGGTGGAAATCCCTCTTGATGGAAATTCATACCCTGAATGGGTAGATGATAGGCCATAACCCCATAATTTCATGAATCGTAACTTCCCCCTCTTTAATATGATGGGAGACCCACTGCAGCATCTGAACCACTTTATTTCAAGATGTGGTCCCATGATGGGAACTTGATCAAAGTAAGAATCAATTAAACTCTAGTGTTTTAGACAAACGCTAGAAGGGGCTATGTTCATTAAGGACTGCTACTTACCCATCCAGTCCATACTTGGTTGGGAAGACCTTATTTGGTAGTATCTTTATCAGTTCATCTCCACCATGTTCAAGATCAGTATCATTGACCTTATCATGTGTAAACAACAGCTAGATGAGTGTGTCATAGTCTTTGTCCCTATGTGGATGATCCCCACATATTCACTCTATATTTTACTGACTCAAGAAAAGTTGTTGTTGACGTGTGTAGGGAATTTTAAGACTGAATTTGTTCCCTCCCTCATCACTCAGAACTTCCCCAGTGGATTCTGGAATTTCTATTACAAGGCTCATCACCCAGAGGAGGCCTTATATAAAGACAAGAAGGCATGTTTTTTTCCTCCCATAGATCCTATAAGAAGATGTAACAAATCCAATACTACTAATATTGTATATGAAGAGGCCCCTAGGATTCTAAAATTGTTATTAGAAGAGCCTATTCCATATCCTCGTTGATGAAAATAGACGCAGGCCATGCCTCAGGCTTGTCATCTCCTACCACAGAATCTGTCGCTACCACCCTATCAAACATCGCCTCAATGTTGAGAAAATCAAGTTTTATCCCCTCATAAGGATCCAGCTCATGGTTGGGGAAAGGTTCCTAGAGCCCATTCCTATATAAGATAAATTGGACCAATTAATTTGATGAGTCTAATGTCCACGGTTATTTCTGAAGTGCCTTAGATCAGGTAATTCTAAATTTTCCACAATAAAGGAGGCCCAAGGAGGGTGAACTCACTAATTTCCCTGACTACTACCCTTATCATAGATTCCTTGGATATACCATCAAGTGATGTTATGTGTCTAAGGACTAGATCTAGAACCATATTGATAACAATGTAGACATATTGGGTCCTTCCCCAACATAGGTGGCATGCATCTCTCTAAAGCCTGATACAAATAGAAAAATTTAATGACATTATGTCTTCAGTCATGGGTTTCAGATATATGATGATTGGTTAGTTCTCATAGGAGTTTCTCATGTTCATGGAATCATTTATGCCTATTAGAATCGGTCTGAGCCTCTTGATGTTTCCATGCCTCCTCCCTCTACTACTTCTACATCCATGTCTCATCCTTCAACTTCTTAGAAGAGACGGTGTTGATGGTGTAGGGGAAAGGTGATCCCCCCACTGATATCAAGCCCATATCACTCACCCAGTGATTTCAAGAATCCAGAGAGGGTAGTCTCCCTCATAATTCTCCAAGTGTTGTAGGATTCCTCATATGATGATATGGAGTTTAACTCAATGAATACCATTAAGATGGAAGACTCTTACATGGTTCCTGAGAACAAGGACTATTGGGAAGATCCTCCCAATGATCCTAGATGACTCAATCATCAATGAGGAAGTAGATATGTGAATCATAAAAAATATCATGTCATTGCTTATAGCTAATTTGTGCATGTTGTTGATACTAGACAGTAGGCTCCACGTAGATCTCAACAGGTGTAGTCATTTTATATGATCTCTTCATATTCACCCCCTACCACAATTTGTTTTACTCACCCAGGTGGAGTCATCACAAGCACGTCACGATTTGTCTCTACCATTTATGGAAAAACATCAGTCATCTAACAGTCATCCGGTAATAATATGGTGTCATTTAGCTAGTGAGAAATGGGATAACCCCAACCCCATTAATAATATTCCAGTTTGACTAGCAACACCTATCATGACATTGGACTCAAGAAATGTGCACATAGTATGTAAGTATGATGTGCTTAAGAATACTTCCCAAATAACCGCAAATATATCGATTTTCAAGGTTATCTTACTATCAAAATATATGTTTGATGACCTCATAGTGGATTTTAAAACACCACTACAGTTTGAAATAAAGTTAGTGGCCATAGATTCTTTTTATGCTGAGGAAGTTGAGTGAGTAGAATCCCAATCCAACATCTCATTCATAAGAGAGGATGAAGCTTCCCCCGTTTAGGGGAACAATCATATACTATACATCATATGTCAGCTTAATTGTGTGGAAGTATTCAATTTTCTCATCGACATAGGTTCTTGGATCAAATTCATCCAAACCTAGATGCTCCAATAGATAAAAATAACTAAGGCATATCCGAACAACATGACTATTCTCCATACGTGTCTGTTTCATCGGGCCGTGCTTAGTCGACACATAACGACATGTCACCACTGGTTTAACATTATCAAGTGTGGTCCACCCGGTCAAAGGCATGATAGAATTTGTTCACATTTTTTATTTACATGGTTTTACTAGTGTAGGATTCTTCTGAAATGATTCCATGGCTACTCAATCTAGCACCAACATTCCTCCAAGGTCATTTTACATAGAATAATTACCTCCTCTCAATAATTATCTCACATTTGATGATGAATATTATTTTTGAGATTCTCCTCTGACATTTTAAGTGGGCATCTTCCCCATAGTCAATGAATTGATAAAGTTGAATCTTGGAAAGAAGACAGATCTGAGGCTAACACTAATCGGCACATCTATGCCTATAGAGAAACAAAGTCAGTATTTGGATTTTCTGAAGTAGCATAGTGATGTATTTTCATTGATTTTTGATCAGATTCTAGGACTAGACTCTTAGGTCTTTGTCCACCATATTTCTCTCCTATAAAGTCAACATGGGTTCAAGTAGCCTCCAAAGAAGATGGACCCATCCTATGGTTCCACAAAAGGGAAATGTTTAAAATCTCATCAAATAAGACAATTTTAAGGAATTCTTGTTCCCTAGGTGGTTGGCCAACAATGTTCCTATCAGGAAGAAAAAAAATTACAGTTTGTATCAACTTCTTGGATATCAACTGCCACTATCCAAAGAATTATATTCCCCTTCTTCTGATAGAGATGTTGATTGATGCCACCACTAGATTCTAATATTTCTCCTTCATGGATGGATATTATGGGTACAATAAGATTCAGATGGCCCATAAATATGAGGATTCCACCACTTTCAGGGCAACGCATTGAAATTTTTGTTATCAGGTAATTCCCATCATTTTGAAGAATGACGGGACCAGCCATCATCATGTCATTCATTGAATATTCAAACCAATCACTAGAGCTTTGGATGAATTCTATTTAGATGATATGGTGGTCAAATCCTATTAGTGTCAGGACCATCTCAAAGATCAAGATAAAGTTTTTGGCTTCCTATGCTCTCACAATATGAAGATGAACAACACAAAATGTGAATTTGTGTTTACCTCTTGGATTTTCCTTGTTTTCATTATCATGTATAGGGTCATCAAGATCGACCCACAAAAGATTATGGATATAAGTCAGATGCCTCCTCCTAGAAACCATTGTGATATCTAACGCATTCGAGGACACATAGCATATATATGTCGATTCATTGTGAATCTAGCTACCAAGTGTAAGCCCTTTTCTAAGATCATGAATAAAGGGGCCATCTACTTGTGGGATAAAGAGTGTCAGAATACCTTTGGGAATATAAATAATCGTCTCTTACAATCATACATTTTTATGACACTTGTCTCCAGAAATTCATTGGTCTTTTATGTGATCTCTTTCAAACGATCCCTCAGTAACCTTTTCAACTAGATGAAAATGAAGGGATAGAGAATTGATATTTCTATCACAATATAATGCTCTTTCATATAGAACCCAATTATTTATATATTGACAAGAGCTTACTTGTGCTGTTTTTTAATGTCTAGAAGTTGCGTCATTATCTACAGCATCATGGTATGCATCGAGTGTCTCGCCTGGATTTGAAAAAAAATATTCAAAACCTCTCTATATTGATAGGCCTTTTTAATTGGTGGGTAGTGATCCTTCAGCAGTTTGACATCTGGTACATCCTCTATAACACAGTCAAGGTTCAATAACTAAAAGACTTTTTAAAGTCCTATCTTGAACCCACAGGGCATTCACTAGATCTTGTTTTCCATATGAGGTTATTCTCTTAGTTAATCGGGCTATGTTGTCTTAGAAAATGAATTTAGAGAGTTCCTCCTGGATTCCCATTGGAATAAATTTAAATGATTCTTGAATCAATACAGTAGGCCTAAGGATTGTCTTCATCATGCCTATATAAGATTATATTTCTCTATTAATTATTGTTATCAGAAGGATACACAAGTAATGAGGCAAACTATTAGGATCATATCACTAGTATTGATTTGTCTCTCGAGATTGATGTTCCCCACTTCTATGTGAAGGGTGACTCTGAATTATTTATCAAGAATATCATCACTTTCTATGTTTCTAGGAATGTAGATATCTTGCCTTAGTTAGAGTGCACCTACCAGCTGATGGACCATTTACCATCTCAACCATAGGTCACTCATGTCCACTGGTTGTGGAATGGTCAAGATTATTCCCTATATGTTTTATTTTCTTCTCCCCGAGAGCCTAAACAATTAGATATATTCATTTATGTGATGCGTTGAAGGTTCATCTCCCCAGTCAGTGTGTACAATGAATAAAAACAATATGTAACCCATCTTACCATTGCTGCCTCCACATCAATACTTTTGGATCCCCTTTCTGCATTATAATAAACCTCTGATTGTAAAATTACATTGATTGAGTACCTCCATCATGGTAATCTTTTGATAGATGAAGCCAAACGTGAGTGAGTCCATCGGCATGCAGGGAAGTTCACCCTCCAGAGAAGTCCTAGCCTTTAGAAGATCATCTTCCAGAGTTGGTTTTATGTAATTCTAATTCATTCCATTCAGGGAGATGAGATTCCCTAGGTTATATAAGAAGTTAATGTCAGTTCATGTGGTGATCATTAGCTGGGGTTGAAACTCTCTCACCAGATTCAATGGTTGGGATACTTTTGGCCCACCATGGTCTATGACTTCATTGAGTTCTCCAAGAGGATCCATTCTAGTAAAATACATGGAATATTTTTTCATAGACCACTGGAGCCCCTCCATCCCACCAAGTATTCTGGGTTCTTGGGGGTTTTGGGACATTATTTTATGGGACCATATCTTCCAGAAATAGCTCATGAGTCTAGGATTATTCTGACTACAACAGATTTATTTTCCATATGGGAAGAGGATATTCCACTCAAGGAGGTTAAGGAACATTTTATTGGTGAGTTCATGAGCTCTAATATCATCAATCAATTCATATTCCCTTACACTGCTCTCACCACTGACGACACCAATTTCAGAGCAGTTGAGATAAAGAAATTGTATGTAGAGTTCATTGTCTTGTCTAACCGCATTTCTCAGTACCATGCGCATAAAAGTGGGAAAATCAAGGTGTTCAAAAAGACACTCTATAAAAATTTTTAGATGATTTTGGGCCAAAAAAAAGAATATTTGGTTCGACAAGTTCACAAACACTTTCTGGGATTATTGGATTATAACTCAAAATTCCACCCAAATGACACCATATTCCCCAGTGTATGGAGAATATGTAGTCTTTCAAATAAAGATTTAGTATCCATAAATCTATATAGTTGTATACGATCAGATGACACAAAAGAGAGTAGTATAAAGTTTTCTTGTCGAGCTAGAATCCCTCAATGGGAACAGGCTATGTGCCTGGCACAATCAAGAGAGGCACCAAAACAAGATATAGAGAGATTTCAACAATAAATTTTGGTTCTAATCTATCTTTTAGGGTGACATATTGTTTTCCCTTATGACACTGATGATACCTAGTAGTAAGCCACCAATGTTTTTTCCAAAGGGTTTGTACACTACATTGTTCAATAGGTTTACCCTAGTTATGGATACTCTTTGGTTACCATGGATAGTGACAAAATTACTCCTCCCACCAATTCTAAGATCCCGAAGAAATAATTTTCATGAGAACCATTATCTTCCCACATGATGTTAAACTAAATTTAATTTATCTCATCCAGCATGATGATAAAATTCATAGTGTTACCCTTTGGTATGATCTCTACCACCTTAAAATAAGATCCCTTTCATCAGATTTGGTGGAAGTAAATCTTTCTTGCACCCTCATCTTTATAGAACAATGATAAACTGCATGGAATCCAAGAACTAGAAAAGGAAAAATTCCTATACTTATGGGATGCATAAGAACACCCATATATCTTTTCATTGGACCCATCGACTAATTCAACTTTTCATCCATATGTAATGTGTTTTGAGGGAGTGTGGGGTGCGGTATTATGGACTTCTTTAGTCTTCATTCAGGATGGGTCTCTTCATGGAGCCATACTAAACATCCCAATGTAATAATATTCATCCAATAGTTCATTTTTTAGGAGTCAAAACTATGATATACTTCATCTATAAAACATGGAATTAAATTGTGTCTCCCCATCACACATGATGTTAAATTGATTTTTCCATTTTTCTAGATATTAAACTGTATAACTTTTATGGTCCTTTTTACAAACCCTTAAAAAAACATTTCATTTGTCATATATGTAGATAAACTACCCCTTCCCATGTGACATTATATTATTGCTCCATTCTAGTTGTGTGACATTAATATGTGTAATAGTCTCCATCTTGGTTGCATAATGATAAACTACACAACATAATAATACTCTTATCTATGAGGGGGTCACCTTCAGTATTGGTCCAATACCATTCCATATCCATAACTATGTATGGATTTATTCCCATAATAAATGGAAACGTATGAATACCTAGACATATTTTCTATAGTCCAGCTACACGTTTCATTAAATTATAGACCTCAGTTTCACTTGTGAGTATGTGGTGTGGTGTAGACTCCTCGGTCCTCATTCGTGTTGGGTTATAATAGTGACACCATGTACCCCCCTAGGAATATTCTTCTTGACCATAATCCTTATGGCATGATGTTAAACTGTATGGAATCCCAGAACTACATATGGCTTGATTCCCACCCTTATGTGATACATAAGAACACCCTGATATCTAATATTTAGGCTCAGTCACAATTTCATCCTTTTGGCCCCTTGGCCTTAGATCTATCATGGGAGAATGTGGTATAGTGTGATCCTCCTTTCTCCTCATTCATGTCGAGTTCATCACCTCTTCATGAAACTTATATTCATTAGAAAGGCCTCATCCTTTGTTCCCTACTCCATGACTATAAACTGGAATCCCATGTGTAGACACTATGACTTTAAACTATTCATTACCTATAAATATATGTTGTGGAGAGACTCGCTGGTCCTTGTTTGTATATAGTTATAGAGGCAATGTAATATGTATTTATTTGGGATACCTACCCCCTTATTTTGAGTCTCATGAAAATAAAATTCATTACAACCATTTTCCTCACCAGATGATGTTAAAACTACATAGAATCCAAGAACTATGAACAGCTTGATTCAAATTATTATGGGAAATGTAAGAACTCCAAAAAGAAAATTTGTATTCAGGTACAGTCCCTTGTAAATTAAAAAAAAATTATTCCCTCTTCATCCTCTTAATTTGAAATTGTTTCATTACAATGTCATACCTAAGATATCTCTTGAGGATTCTTCAAATAAGAAGGGATTTGGATCCCTATATCTGATATGACTCATTAAGTAAGTTAGATTTGTTTTGACCTAGAACATAGAGTGTTAGATGCAACATGTACATTATCTTATTCAATCTCCCTGATTCTAGCACATGTTTTTTTGTCTTCATCGTAATTCATGTCATAAGGGACCCCTAACAGAATGGTATCATACAGATTTAGATAACATACCTTCATAGGACAACTCCCCTAAAGACTTTGAATGATATCATTAGTCAGGTCCTGCATTATAAATATTTTCAGTGGTCAAACATTATTTTTATGTTCCCATTTCAGGTCACAAAATATGGGTGTTTTGTTTAAAATAAGGTTAATGATTATCCTCTATCGTTATACAACTCTTATCATGTCCCAAATATCAAACACTATAATTCATATCTCTTCCCACATCCTTACATCCAAGAGGAGATTCAAAATCCTTAGTGTTAACCCTCTGTGTACCTTTTGGTTTTGATTAGGATGATCTGCATCGCTGGGACATGCTTAACCTGATTTCCCCATTCCCCTATTGTGTGTTCCCATATGTCATAAGAATCCACTCCACCCCTAGTTTCCCACACTGCACGTGGCTCACATGGGATTAGGGATCTTGGTAAGTTTTTTACACACATGAAAGAATCTCATCCTATAGTTCAAACTCTATGACCTTAAACTACGAGCTGACATACTAGGAACATGATGTTAAACCGAGCACAAAATTACAAGCCTTATGAATTCAAACTGTGCATTAATTTTCCTTCAATAATGCATGGTGTGCTTTGGATATCTTCCTCATCCACATTGAGTCACTTTATGGCATCACACCACACATTTATTCTTTGGATGCATCATCCTATGGTATAAGATCTTCTACCATAAACTAACATCCCCAACATCGTTTTTAAACAAAGATAAACTAAATAATATCCCTCATCCTAATCGTATGATGTTAAACTATGTATCCTAAATTTGAGTTGTGTGGTGATAAACTACATAGTGATATGATGTACCCACATAATAAGATGCTTCCCCTACCATTCCATATTCAAGAAATAAGTATGGATAGATTCCTTCCCTCGTGAGATATGTAGTGATGATCGTACATCTCTTCCTTTGGCCAAGCCGCAAAATTGTAATTTCATCCATTTGGCCCCCATGCCTGAGTATCATTCAAAATTGTGTCATATGGTGTGGAACTATTTCATCCCCATTCAATTTATGTTTCCTCATATAGCCACATGGAACATCTCCCCCATTTTTGTTTTTGACTCCACAACCTTAATCTATTATTTTCAGTGTATTAGTTTCATTAAAATAAATTGTGTGACAACCATGATATTCTTATTTGAGAGAAAATATCCCCCCTCTTGGAACTAGCCAACTTCAATGCCAAATTCAACAACTATGTTGTGATTTGTTCCCATATTTATTGGATATGTAGTGATTCCCAGAAATATTGGTCTTCGTCCCATATGTAGTAACATCAACCCTTTCTCCAATTCTTGGCATGGGTTTCCCTCCTTAGGAATGTATGGTGTGGATCACTTTGTCCACATGCATGTTAGGTTATGTGATGCACCAATAACTCATATTTTGGGATTCACATGTCCTATTTGCATGACAATAAACATTTTTGCATTTTTTCCTCACTGCATGACATTAAACTGCATGGGTACATCCCACACAGATGACATTAAACTAGGTGCATATATATCACACACTATGAAATTAAACTGATATATTTTGGACTAACAAATAAGACATTAAACTATTCACAACACCCATTACGTACTTGACCCTTATGGATGGATCTGGTCCTACATACAGATATTCCTCTCCAGCGTGATTGAATATACGGTGGCATAATTATTAATGAGTTATAATCCTATCAAACATTACATCACTACAGTCGCACACTTCACACATTTACTTAATTAGATCTCTATAATATTCCATGTTTAGTGGTCCCACTGATAGTAGGGTATCTGGCCTAATGCATTACCTATCATCTCGATCCAATTACTTATAATATTTTGAACAAAATTTTGAGACTGGTCCCATGTTTTGAATATCGTCCTTGGTCGACCCTCATTTGTCTATTCCCATTTTTGGTTACATGATATGGAAGAAATATTTCTAATAAGGTCAGTAGCTTTCCTCAATCATCATGAAATCCTCAATGTGTTCTAGATATCGAACATAGTGATCCACATTTTCCACACCCTCTTGTTTTTTGGACCCCCAACACAACTAGTATTGTCCCTCTATGACACTTCACATGTTAAGTGGGAATACTAGATTTATTGGGATTTTCTCACCTGAAATTTCCATTACATTATTTAATTCTCCCTTATGAAGAGGCAATCCAAACATAAATCCATGTTTCCCGCACCGAGCATGGATCACATGGGTTTAGGGCTCTTGTTAATTACATACCCACATAGAGAAGCAGCACAGCATTACAGGATGATCTCTATGACCTAAAACTAATATATCATTACTCAAAGAAACATGACATTAAACTATGTTTCCCCACCCCACATGGCATTAAACTATAGTGACCTTATAACATGATGTTGAAATTCACAGGTTGGTCCTAGTATATGACCATAAACTATAGCATCATCATTCTGGTTTGATGATGAAAAACAAAACAACATTTTGGTGCTCTCACATGAGAGGGAATCACCCTTGGCACTTGTCATCCACCATACTACCTATCAAAACATATACATATTTTGACACTTATAGTGGCACCATGACATTTCATCCTGGTCAACTTGCTCAAAAAATGATAACTAAAATTAAAAACAAGAAATATCTAATGCCTCTTCACTGTGTGCATGGGTCAGACCTGCATAGTGAAATTACCCTTAATGAACTATGTGTTTCATGATTCCCATCCTTATGGGATATGTAGTGATTCCCATATCATTGATCATGGGTCCAGCTGTGACATCATTTCCCATTTTCACAATGAGCCAACCTCATCCTCACCACGTGATATTAAACTTCATGGGATTTCTAAAGTATGTATGGATTTATTACCCTCCATATAGGATACGTAAAGATTCCTAAAAACATTGCCTTTTGTGGAAACCATATAAATTATAGTCCCAAAACTATGACCTTAAACTAGGACACTATGGTCCTAACTCAATGACCTTAAACTATGAACCTCATAGGGTAATGGGGTGTGATAGTAGTCCTCATTAGTATTTATTCATGATGGTTTTTGTCCTTCACAAAATCATTGGTTCTTCATTTAAGTTTATTCATTGGTATTAGTATGGTTCACAAGCCCCCTTTAACTTTAAACTCCTGTCCAGGGTCCAAGCAGTATGATCTTAAACTTTGTTAAATTTTCTTGATCACATGACACAAAATTGTCCCATGCATTTTACTCAATTTCATGACATAAAACTACAAAACATCTCAGTAACTCGCATGAGAGGTCCTCTCCCATAATGGTGGTCATCTATCGCATTGTTCAAATTGTCAATTATCCGTCAAAATTTGAGATGAAACACCCCTCAGAGTTAGGCTTGATCTTTTTTTCAGACCAATGCACCTACACCAAGGTTTTCCAATACATGGAATCATAATTTCAAGAGTTTTGGAATCATCTCAAAAATCACACCACTCTACTTCTATGCTATTTATTCTCATTATTTGGATCATAATCATCTTTTTTGTTAAAAGGGACCCCCTAAAGGTTTGGTCCAATGCTTCTTTAGCTCTCCTACCATTTTGGGCCATTCCCCATATGACTTTGGATGACATTTTGGGTTTGGTCTCATGTTTCGAATATGGTCAGTGGTAGGACATTATTTTTTTGTCTCCATTTCAAGATAGCAGCACAGATACTGTGTTTCAAATACATTCAACAGTTATCTTGTATCAAAATTCCATTATCATTGTGTTTTGAATTTCGGGCATTGAGATTCACACTTTCCATTCCCCATTGTTCGGATTGATTCAAACACCCCTGGCATTATCCTGTTCTTTCACTAAATCATATTTGGAAAGTCATAACTATTCTCCGTTCATATCCTTTCTCATCCCGAGAACTATGGGTGGTCAATCAATAATGTAAGACCCTCTGTATTTAATGATTATCATTTTCTCTCATAGAAATTGAACAATTATGTGTCCATCCCTTGTTTCTCACACCAAGCATGACCCTTGTGAGATTAGAGAATTATCATTAATTTATTCACAGTTATTATTTTGGTGTAGTAGATAATATATTTAATAAATATGTCTATACATACAGTTCAAAATATATATTAATGAAATAATGTATGTCTCAAAATGGTTGGCCTAAACACGCCCTTATGGGTCTTCCCGCTCAATGGAATGCTTCAATATCACAACTTTCTAGTGTATGGATTCCAGAGTCTCCTACTTCTTCTTGATATCCCTCTTCCCATTAATAGTAATAGATTAAAACACATCTTCCATGATCATCATTATGATTTTTTGGTCTCAGAACACATTTGTCTCACAGATCACCAATTCTAGCTGCTCCTAGGCTTCTGTCAACCGGGCCTTCATTTTTTTCAATGAGTTATGACTAATTGGTTATGAAAATGGAAAACTCTCCCTTCACCTTTTAAATGTTCCAAATATCTTATTCAACCTCCTATATGTTCTGGATATATTTATATTTCTTTTCCCATCAATAAATTTTCACGTATTGAATACTCTCCATCATCTTCCCAGGAATATAGACATTGATCCTCATATGAAGATTGAAAGAATACAACCCTATGGAATAGAGTCAGTGTATATAGGGGTGGAGTGATCCTATTTGTCTTATCAATTCATCCTATGGGTAATTATAGAAAATCATTGATACACTTCCACACCCCAAGATGTGTCATGCGGCTCTCCTCAGCTACTTGGGGATCAAAAAATTCTAGCTCCTCGGGGTCTGTAGGTTTGTATTCTGGAAAGATAACCAAAATTTTAGTGGAAGTAACTTCCTCTATTATCCAATATTATGTATTGAGATCTATGACATATAGGAAACCCTTATCTCTCATTTAATCATCGTCCTCACCCTATCTAGCATTAGTCTCTACCTTGGTAGTGGCATTACACGTATCCACAACTTCCTACTCCCTAGGTGACAAGGCTAGATCAACTTTAGTGGTCTACACCTCACATATAGGTCTAGACATCAAGATATCCCCTTTATATTTCGTAAAATCTCAGTTTTTACAAGATTTTAGTCTTATGATCACTTCATTGAATGGACAACATGGTTTGCCATATTCTCTGATAACATATGCGAGTCTTTAAAAATTAGAGACTTACAAGAGCTACGTAGATCCAGATCAAGTTTCTAAGTCACCATGGGAAATTCTACCATATGATACCCCTCATATATTGTTATCTTAATGATCATCAAGGGTTTTTATAAACCATGGGGACAACCCAAAAAATTATGAGATCATTATTTTAACCACTTCTTCAGGATCACCTCTAAACACTTCATCCACTACTGTTCTACCCCAATGCTCAATCCCAGATGTGGCCTTCGGGACACATAACCTCATGTCCATTGGCACATTCTCAGCCCCTGTTGTGGAAACTCCTTTATCATACACAATTTATTTCTGAATATAAAAAAAATTAGTAGATTCGAGTTATGGAAATACAAGGAACCAGAAGAGAAATATGATGTGACATACTTCGAGACATTAAACAATTTCCTCATCAGAGCTTATGATCTCACCACTCTCATTTTGACTCTCCTGATGAGCCACTATCCCCTATGTTTCCCCAACACCATTCCCTTCATCCTCAGTTTCCTCGTCTACTTCTTCCACTTCCTCCCCCTCTTCTTCTTCTTCTTCTACCTCCTCCTCCTCCTCGTCTTATTCTTCTTCATTGTCACCTTGATACCTGGGTAGAAATTATTTAGGATTTTTCATTTGATCAATCATCAAATTTACCATGATATTTGGTTATCCATACTGACCATGTTTTTATGTATAGACGTCCCTAACTATCAGATATGCATGTCGGAGATGAAATGGCTCCCTGTACGCCACTTGAATGTGCCCGACTTCAGGAAGAACAAGCCCAGAGCACATCATTATTTGACATAGATCTTTAGTTGACATTGATTGTCTCAATTTCCTCCACACAAAATACAAGGATGAAAAAATTGAATTAGTAGTCAACTACAAAAGATACCTTATTTTTTCCCAGGAGCTTCTCCATCTGGTCCGCTAGGTCACTTTCTTGACCACCCCTCTTCAAAAACCAAGGGTGAGGCTGTACCTTATGAAATTCATGTCACCAGGTTTCTAGATCACTCTATCCCAACTATTTGGATTTCCTCTGGTCTTAATTCAATAGAGATATCTACCATGCTTTCTTACCACCCAAACTCTACACTTTCCTCCTTGATTTTCTAAATAATCTTTCATATAATTGATTCTGGATTTCCCACCACCCAGGGATCAACATATTCTGTTGACAGGATGGAAACAACATAAGTGGGGGAAGTGTAAATACTTCATTAAAGCTGGTAGTCATAAAAATGAGCCACAAATAAGGAAATATAAAAGGGTTATTCTCCTATCATACCTCTATATACACATTCTTTGAAATTTTATGTAAGCACCAAAACTATCTGGAAAGGTTTGATGTCATGTATGGATCACAAAAGATCCTTCCATAATTCTAGGCTCTTAGTATGCCACCACTAATACTCTATAGACAATACCTCTACACTAGTGGACCTCTTTGAGCATCCACCATATTAATGAATGGGGTGTGGAATGGGTGGAAATTAAAGTTTTTATGATTACTGATTTGGATCTAGACCCACTCCTCATTGAGCATCAGTGTACAATCCGAAGAAATATTTAAAAGGTATGGTTGTAGGCCTTTGACCAGGGGAAATACAGATTTTGGGAATTTGTATCCACAAAAATTAGATACAACCCCACAATTGGGGAATTGGAATGGTTCATAAATTCTCCTTGGCATGCCTCCCCTTGAGATGCACTGTATAATATGGTACATCCTTGTGAATACAGGCACTCCAAGATCCACCTTGTTTCATAATTTCGTAATCTCAACAATTACTAGTGTCCCAGGATAAACCCTCATCCTTGTGTCCCTCATTGGAATTATCCACCAAGGAAAGTGGAATATCACACATGTAGATCCCAACTCTCATTCACACATAATCCCTATGATTGATATTAGTCTTCTTCTAGAAAAACACAATATGATCGATCCTTTCCCCTTTGTGTTATGGCCCGGAACTACCTCCCCCAGCATGGCATCCCCATGTGCTCATACCTCATAATTAATAAGGTGAACATGTTTGGTATGGGTTTTACATCAGAATGTATTTGATCCCCAACCTATCCTACACCAGATCGAGCAATTTACATGTCAGTATGGGGGTTTGTTCTCTTAAATATTGATAAGAATTTACCACACTGATGTCCATCCAGAGGAATGACTATAATGCAATGTATGGCCCAAGTACAGTTACTGATCTCTCCATGATGGCTGTGGAATGTATTTTTATTAGGATACCACTGGCTGAATAGCTCCAACACCAATTCTTATTGGTAGTATATGTTAAATTTGAATGTACACACAACTTCAAATAGCCTGATGTTTCATAGAACTTCTCTAAATTCTTCTCTTGTGTGGTATTCCCAAAAATTCTAAGTCCATTCACTCATAAAATTCCCTCCCGCTCAAAAATCTAGTCTTTTTTCCATCCCTTTCTCTCATCAGTGATTCTACTTCGGATAGTTCTTGAATAGTTGGTGGGAAATTCATTAGCCATCGATTCACTACACATGACTATCCTAATTTTAATATTCAATAAATAGTATACCATCTCTCGATTCTCTCTTGTAGGGTGTCCATAGTTTTTGATGGTGTGCCATTGAAGGCTATCATCACTCATGACCCATGTTCGTGGCGAGTAAGTCTCAAAGGCTGGATTGGACACTTCCTCCCGAATGCTGAAGTTTCTTAGCCAGTGGCTAATAATCTAGATTAAATGATTCTGAGCATGTGTCAACATGCCAAGATAATTTTATTGTCCAATAGTATCCTTAAAGCATGAAGAAATTTGGGATTCTGAATCATCTCAACCCTCCATGTATCAAAGGAATCCTCCCCCTCAGTAGCAATCTATTACACATACATGTCAATCATGTTTTGAAAAAAAGGACCTGGCACGAAAGGATGATGTTTGGTATGAAAAACAGATTGTTTTACCCAATATCTTAAGACAAATGTGAAAATTCATCTATCTTTAAAGTGTATAATATTTGAAAGCTACAAATAAAGAAACATCTGAAATTGGGGTCTTTCAAATAGGAATCAGCAACTTATGCACACAAGGGTGATATCTTGTCATATGGAAAGTAAAGGGATTCTTACTTGGCCCCATCACCAAATTTATAGGTCTGGACTAGGTCTTCCACATGCACTCAAGGTTACTTATATGTCATTCTTATAATTTTTTGTGCACCTATCTAAACAAATAAATATCTTTTGTGTTTCCCTTATAACTCGGCCATCTAGTCCCCATCAAACTCCGATTTTGATGGGGGTAATTTTTTGCTGCTGAATTCTAATTGAGAGAATATATAGGCATCTTTGAGAAACAAAAATCTACACTTTCAATTAGAGGTCAATTCTGAGAACCTGAAGTGTTCCATGCATAATTTTGGATGCTTTCAGGTATGATAGAAATATGCCCAGAAGTTCTTTATGAATCAAATGGGACATCAAAGGAATACATTGACCCCGCCTCCCAAAAATAACAAATTCATATGCACAAAATAAGAAAGTTAATTGTGCAAAATGATTTCCCATGGTTAGGGATCTTTTGAGCCCAATACGACATTAATCAGCATCTTCCACATCTCAACTCTTGTGCACCGCATTTGAGATTTTTTCCTATATATAGAAGTTATCCCATCTCTTTTCAAGGAAACTATGTGGAAGTAGAAATGTCACTCTCATGCATGTTGGATGGCCCCTTCCATGAATGCACTCAAGTCATGTGTCAAATTATATTATCTTTTGTGAGAGGTCCCCCTTTGGGGGGGCCATAGTGGCTTTACCATCACATATTTTCTTTTTTACAAAAAAAAGTGTGTGAAAAAAACTTCTATAACACATCAATCACCAAAAACTAGAGCACACAAATGATCCTTTGTGCAGAAACCATATACCCTTAATCATTACCTCCTTTTCTCAGACACCTCCATTTTTCATGCACGCATCCAATATTTCATGCACCTCTTACCTTAGGCTCCATGGGATGTCTTCACTCCAAAACACTATGTTTGAACCCCTATTTCACACAACATACACATCTTACACAAAAATCCTCTATACAAACCTCTAGGCTTGTTCGTGGTGATTTTCAAGCCCCTCATGTGGTGTATTATTTTATGTTTCTCTACCTAATGCTTCTCTACAATGGAATTCTAGTAGCTATTCTTCTTAGTATGGCTTTGATAATTTGGACCCCTTGTTGACAAATCACCTACCCCTTCATATCCTAATATTTATGTTTCCTTACCTACCCTACATGTAGGTGGGAATTAGTTATTTTAGAATAATGAGTAAGGAGAAATTCTTCCCCGTTTGAGCTATAGTAATTTAATTTCCAAGAGACATCATCCTCAGGACATGATGTTAAACTATAGTCTTACCTCATTCAATGTGCCTGGGGTTCCAAAACTGAGGCCTTCTCTATGCCCAGTCATCAACATAGGAGTGATATCATATTCTCCCTCTTGGAAGGGAGTGATGTCCTCCTCACATTGAATGAGATCTTCTTTGGGAATCCCCCTGGATTAATCCCCAATCTCCATTGTCTTGGCCGCCTCAGTGTGTAATCCCCACATCACTTCTCGAGGCTACACCTTTAGCAACATGACTGTCAGGTCTACTGCTACCTCTTACTTCTCACACAAAACATGACTCACATGGGTTATATATTAATAATGAACAAAAAATCAGATGGGCCACATCAGTGTGTAATCCCCAAGAAATTATGAACTACGTTTGTTTTCATCCATGTCTTCTAAAAAGGGTACGTAGGAATCCACAAAGAGGTTCACTCCCAACCAATTGTAAACTTTTTTTCTTTATCCTAGGGATGTACCCTCAAGATTTAACATCTTCCATTTTTGGGACATATCCCCTAGATCTATCTTCATAAGGCTTTAAAATACATCCTACCAGGTAGCTAGCCACGGGTAAGCCCTGATTCCTTCCTGAACAATGTGGAATTTGATATTTATCATATAAATAGGGTACGTAGGAAGCATTCCTCAGGTTCAAGATTCACACCATCATATTAACATCAATTATACCTATGTACAACCATATGAAGTTAAAATATATGGAATACTAGAACTGCATGGAATTTGATTCCTATCCTCTATACATGGGGTGAAGGAAGGCTCTACAAGGTTCAATCCCATTATCCACTCCCATCTTGGACCTTTCCTCAAGTCAATATATATTTTGAGGATCATTATCCATCCAGGAAGAAATATTTACTACATGTACCCATCCATGTTCCCCACTCTAATGAGTCACCAACTTAGGTGTCTCAATACCCCATAAGAACTACATGGAATTTGGTTCCCGACTATCTAGGAGATTCATGAATCCTCCCTAAGATTTAATCCCAATACTACCATCTTCATTTTGGTTCGATCCAATTCATTCCAATCACTTCATACAACTCTCCATCATCCGTCCCATTTTATACATGGGCTTCCACCTCACGATGGGATCACGACATTCATTCTGGTATCCAACCATGCATAATCCTTACAGAATCCATATTAATCCAACTATGGGTGCTCTTATTACAATGAAAATATAACCATGTACAATCCGCAAATCAACCCTTTCGAACTATGTGGGTTTTTATCCATGTCTTCTAAATATGTTATGTAGGAATCCTTTCTAAGGTTCAATCCCAGCCAATGGTAAACCTTGGTGTCCCCCACTTTGGGGTCTAAATTCTCTGATCCAACCTCATAAGTTCCAATATCACCCTTAATAGTGTTAAATCTTCCCTTTACGGGACATTCCACTCGTAAGTCCAACCACATAGGGCGTTCTGATCCATCCATCTAGTAATCTTTTTAGGTACTACCACATAGGGATACTCCCATCTAATCCACCACCATAAGTGTTCTAATCAACCTGATTCATATCCACTAGTATCTAAACTCATATATTTCTTATTGTTAAATGTGATACATTGAGGATATCCTAAGATATATTCCTCTTACATAAGATATCCTGTGATCGTCAAGGATATCCTTGGTGTTTTTCCCTTGAGAATCCCCATAATGAGGAAGAATATAGGTGTTTCAATTTTGTAGAATCCATAAAACCACTAATTCCTAGAATAAAGACTCCCCTGAACATTTTTTGCAGCCTTGACATGACCCTTTGGAATGTTATAACTGAATCAGCATCATTAACTGGTATCCACAAAGTGATGACATCAATAACTAGTTCCATGAACAACATCTTAATCTATAAGGGTGACACAGATTAGGTGAGTAATTCAAATGAAGAATCCATGGAAGGAGGCACTAAGATTCCATGGTCCTGTTTCAATCAAGGAGAAGAAATCTCTGAAAAATTGATGATAGCTGCCTGCCTTTGGAAAGCAGGAATGTCGGGAAATAATCAGCGTGTCATCATGATGATGTGTACCCTAGTGGAAATAATCAAAAAAATGTTATAGTATTTTATGACAACGAATGGATTCACATGGGATATATATATATATATATATTTGAGTGTGTGTGTGTGTCAGAAATTTTTTTGGTGTATCATTCTTATTTCCTACTTATTAATGTTTCTATTCGTGGGTAATGTCTCCCATATGCATGTTTATTATACCCTTGGGGCTAGTTTCCAACATGTGGCCTACTAGTGGAAAGACTTAATCAAGCACTATCTCTCTCCCCTCAGTGTAGTATCATTGTGGGAAGGGGTCATGATAAAGTTATTTTTTTAAATGGATATGTCAATTGTTATATTTAATTCATTTAAAAGGATATTAAATTATTAAAAAAATATCAAATCATAATTAGTTATTTGATTAATAAGTTTTTTATTTGATTGAAAATTCCTGGGAATGATTTAAGGGAATATGATTGCATATAATTTTAAAAGGAACTAGTGTTTTCATTTGTAGTGTGGTTGATTTTTTTTACATTTATTGTGTACATTAAAAAAATATGTTTTATTATTTGGATTCCAATTTTTCAATAAAATAAATATTTTTCTAAATTATAGAGTATTAATATTTTTTTCATATTTTTTTAATAAAATATGATAGTCCAGTTACACTAATTTTTTGTTCATTATATTACTTTAAGATATTAAAAATCAATACAATAATCTATCATAGAATAAATGTTTGGTAATAAACTAGGGAATCAATTTTTGTTGAATAAGTATATTTCAAAGATCAATTTTGTAAATAAATTTTAAAATTGAATCATTATGAGATATGAAAATGGTTACAATTGATGATTTTAATTTGATCACTCAAATTGGATGATTTTAAAAAGAAATGGATTTATTTTAATTAAACATGGTTCCTTAAGTGATAGAATTAGTACTTATTTATGGAATTATGTTTATTTTACAACTATAATAAATTTTAAATATAGTGTCGCGATCATATGAAAAAAATAATGAAAAAATTATTAAATAATGGAATAACATAGGAATGTGGGATTGACATAGAGGAATTATTTGAATTTAGTGAAAACTAGTCAATAATTTAGGTATGCCAAAATTTGGGTTTTGGAAAAAAAACTTAAAAAACCTTGTTTTTAAAATTATTGTTACTTAAATGGATTATATTATATTTGTATTAGTTTTTGTTGGTCCTAGTAGATTTTTTTAAATTAGTATTATATTGAAATCGTTTAATGTATTTTTTATATGAATAAATTTTAATATATTGTTTGATGTTTTTGAAGATAATATTTTTAATGGTCATGAATATTGAATTGGTTGATTAAAATAAAAAAACATATAATTATATTAAAAATTAGGACATAACATTTCTAGTGAGTTTTAATGTTAATTTTTGAATGGGTGGTGACTATCTATCACTTTTTATTATGTACTAAATATGTGATGAATAGTAATTCTGGATAGTTTTTATATTACTATTTTCAATGCGATGATTATTATAATAAATATTTGAATATTGATAATAGAAATCTATAAAATGGGATAGGTACCTATCAAATTTATATCACTGAAGGATGACCTAACATAGGATAAATGGTTTATTTGGGTGTTGACTCACTTAATCGAATCTTTTCAGACTATTTTATTATAAAATTGTGATATATTCTTAATGAGTGTTCTATTTAAAGTCTTAAAAATTCATTTTAAATGTTTTTACTCTATCTTAATTTTTTTTCAAATTTAAATAAAATTGATTTGATAAAATTGATTTAATTTTAATGGTAGACATTGAATATGGTTTTTTATATGGTTTTTTTCACAAAGGATATTTTGAAGGGGTATGGTTTTGAAAAACATATATGTAATTTCCTTATTTTATTTTTATTTTATTTAAATTTTCATTTCATTAAAAAGTTTTTTTATATAATAATTGGGTTTTCAAAGATTACAGAATATTTCTATGAGGTTTGTTTTAAATGTGTTTGATATGTTTTTTACCTAATAAGGGGTAATTTGAAATTGATAGTGGCCATTAATCGATTATAATATGAAAATAAGGTATTTAATAATTTTTTTATTGTTAAATTGTTAAGGTATATGGTTAGGATAATAGAATAATTTTGAAGGTTTTTTGGAAATAGATTTATTTAAATTTAATGGTTTTGAACTATTTTCAATATAATTTCATATATGAATTGATTTAAATTGTGCTAGGTCAAGGGATTATATCGAAGAGATATATTTTTTGAATCTTAAGGGGGACCGAAGTATTTTTTCATATTATAAACCATTTTATAGAATAGTATGATATTTAGTAGGGTAATCTTAGTATTTCTTTATCGAGTCTATAGTGAAAAATAATAATAGATAAATAAAGTGTAAAATATATGATCTTAATTTTTTTGTTAAATATAATTAATATAGTGGACATGAAATGTTTCACTCTATGTATTGATAATTCAATCTTGGTAATTAATAACTCAGATATTTATAGTGGTATACTACATAATAAGACATTTTATATCTTTACCCTAGAAATATGGTTGATAATATAATATAATAAAAATTAAATGAATATGTAATGTTTTGAATTTGATACAATTTTGTGTGTAGGTCCATTTAACATAGCTAAAATTGATTAATTTATTTAAAAAATTGTACTTATTGAAATTTAATTCTAATATTGTACTCATTTAATTATTATAACATTAATATTTAAGTAAAAGGATGTAAAGATATAGACATGGGAGAATGATGATAGAAACCTATGCTAATATACACTAATTATTTACATATATATGTTTTTAATAGTTTTACTTATTATAATAAAATTTGGGATCTTTAACTATGTAGTTTTCTATAAACAGTAAGTGTTAAAAAATTTATGATTTTGGAATAATTTAGGTTAAATGTGAGTTAATTTATATATTTCATGCTACGAAAACAGGAATTATGGGTTATGTGTTGTTTGATAACTTTTTATTGATGTAAGAGAGGGACATAAACTAAAATTTTAATTTTAAATTCCTTTGACCTAGACTTAGTGATTACGGGTTAGTTTTCTGTTGTAAATAGTGGTAAATTAACGTTGTTAGATTCTTTATGAGCCTCTTAATCTATAAATGGTGATAAATTATCCGTTTTTGTGTAAAACAAATATTAACAACGATTTATTTATATTCTAATATTATTTAATTGTAATTTATTGAATTATATATTGGTTACAGATGTTTGAGTTCAATTATAGATGAAATAAGGCATCATGAGGTGAATCATTCAAAAAATATCTATACAATGTTCTAATGGTTAGAATTAGTCATAGACAATTATAGTTTCGTTTTAATGTCATTATTGATGATTTTGTGTTGTTAACTATCAAAAATTTATATCGTGTGGAAATATGTAATAGTTTTATGGTTTTTCATTTTTTTTATTTTTAATAGGATGATTTTGAAAACATTGCTATGTTTACAAAATTATCCAATATATTTTGTTTAATTTGGTCCATAGTTTTTACTCCTTATTCACTAAACATATAGGGATTATAAATAAATGTTTAATCTTTGAACATAATGGTTCATATGTTACAATACACATGCACTGATAATGTATATCTGAAATGGGCACCCAAAATTATTTCATGGTTTCTGGAAGATGTAGAATGGTTTAGAAAATCATGATATTGAAAAAACAAATTACACTCATTTAATCTTATAAACACTTATAAATCATATTTGAGGCTCTATGAAAAATTAATTCCATTAAAATATCTTTAAAATTAAAATTAAACATCAAACGAACATCACGGTTAATATGTGTGACCATTTCACATAGGAAGATATCATACCAATTCCAATAGAAACATTTTCAACCTATGATACTGAAGAAACCCACAGAAAGTGTTTTTGGAGGTCAAAAGAAATTTTAATGATATATGGAAATATATTTAATGTTGGATATGTATAATTCTTGATCCTCTGGTAGATATTTAATAAGGTAAAAAGTATATCCCTGATTTACTTTTTGTTGGAATATGGTATTCATGGTCATGTTTCATTCAAATAAAAGCCAAATTATTCTGCGGCATCGTTGGAGCTTCCGTATGAAAAAATTTGGAACCTACTTAATTATTCATGGATACTCATGATAAATAGAGAATTAAAATTTCTTTAGTTTGGGTTAAAAATAATGCATTCTTTTTACAGAATATAATTAATAAAAAAATAGATTTTTCATTTAGGTATTTTTTAGGACTCCATTTAATTAAAATGTGTTTATTATCATGAAATGAATATTTTTTTCAATTTCCATGTTTAATATGATGTGACAATTCAATTTCATTATAATCCTCTTTTCTCATTTCTAAAATATTGTTTGATATGAATGGTTAATAAGAATGGGATATAAATCATGATACTAAATGATTATTTCACTTTGAATATTAGAAATTATCAAGAATTATTATAAATTTATTTACAAAACAATTTATACTTTATTTTATTTATTAAATATTATAAATAATATATTTTAGGAAGGGAAATACTTATATTAATTGAAATACCTACCAAAGTGTATTCTGAATGATAAATCATTTGAATATAATGAGACTAACATATTATAATAATTATTATAACTATAATTAATATAAATATGGAGGATCATTCTACTCATATCGATTATGGATTCATGTAAGATATAGGGATAAATCTACATCACTTTCCTCTATATCATTCATGTTAACCCTTTATTTTCAATCATATAATAAAAAACCATTATCTAGGTGAGTTCTAGGTTTTTAATGACTTTAAAATCCCTTATATTTTTTTCATTGTCCAATTTTAGTGCGACTATGAGATATACCCTTGGTCTAAATTATGATATTTTTAGAATCTAACATGAAAATATTTAATGTGATTTTCAGACACCATAAACATGCCTCCTGTGAAAGAACAGTATTTTTTTAGGGTAGGTATCTTTAATCTCTTTATTTGTTTGAAAACAATTTCATGTTGGGGGTTTTTTATTTGGAAAACAGATGTTTCATTAAAGTAAAATCTTCAGTTTGATTATATAAAATTGTTTTCTTTGTTCATTAATTTTTTTCCATAAATGATATATTTAATTAAATCTCCCACATATCTAGTGTGTAATTTATATGAATAGTTCAAAAAATGGTTTAACAGATACTTTATAATAAATTATAATAAACATTAAATCATTATAAAAATTATTTAGAATGCATTTAGTTTAATTATATTCTACATAATATGTAATAGATTCTTTTCCTAGAGTAATATGTTCAAGATATGTATTGCATGAATGAGAAATACATAAATTATCTTTGTATTATTAGGATAATATCATAATCATATATGATAATAGATTTAATTTTTCAATTGTTTATTTATTTTGGGATTTTCAATAATATATTTTGGTCTAGTCATTTTAAAAAAATTAAATAAGTCTGTTGATGATTATTTTTATGTTAAACTCAATGTGTAATAAACTCCATGATATTTTATGTTTGAGAAATACATTATTTTATTATATGAGGGGTGGATATTGATATAGGATTTTTTGAGTTTTCATATTTATACTACTAAATTGGTTAGACATGATTTAATATGGATATATAATTTATTTTTTATTTTTTATTTATAATTTGGTGTTATAAGTATATTAAATTCATTAACAATCATATACACAAAGACACACACACACACAAATGTATATATTCAATTAATGGGGTAGTTTTAATTATATAAGAAAATAATTTTACTCGTTATTAGTTTATAAGAAGAGTTTGTTTAATTTAATGATCTTGGAACTAGAGTAAGATGATAGTAACTAAAATTGAGTGAATAATTTTTCATACCCATAAATTATTACATTATCTGATATACACTAGTTATTGGTGTTTTTTAAATATAATTCACATAATATTTTGATTTTAGTTTATAGAAATTATTTTCCCCATAATAAATATTTTTTACTCCTAACTATGAGGAGGATACTAATGATTTGGATGAACATGTTAGAGGCCCATATAAGTTAAACCTAGGATATTGGTATTTTAAATCATGTTGTTATAGACCATATCTTTTCAAGGAGATGCATCACTTAAATTTCTCCCTACGATTTTTTCCAATTGTTAAATCTCAAAAACAATAATTAAATATACCCTAATAAAATGAAAAAACAAAATTTTTATTTTATGGGTTGATTATATATCCAAACTTATGTTTTGGATAATTTTAAACTCTCATTAACAGATGACATTAATTCTTCATATCTGACACACAATTATCTCATCCAACTTGTGGGTAATCTACCAACGATGCCTATTTGACCCCTCTAAACTCATCATACATTTATTTTTAAAGATTAATCATGAAATCCAAATAATAAAATCCATTAGACCATAACCTTAGTTTACCAAAGATATCAATGCATCAATAACATTTCCATCATAAACCATTGGCCTATTTAATGAGACCTATAATCATTTTGACCTAGATATACGTAACAACTAGGGATATTAAGTATGTATTTTATATAAATAAATAAGTTATTTAATATTTAATTTCACACGAAGCACTGAACTAAAATAAACAATCATATATTTTGTTGAGATTCAGTATTGTAATTAAAGAAAAAAATTAATTCATTATGATACGAAAATATGAAAAATCCTTAAGGAATTTACAATAGAAATCTGACCACAAGAAAAAATAATAACACATATATGAAATGACTTTCCTCATGGTTTTAATTAAAGATAATACCTCTAATAAGAGCATTATATATATGGTGTCTGGATATAATTTCTTTACAAATAATTTTTTTTGAAATATTTTAATAGGTTTTATAGTAATTTTATATTTTAGTATCTAATAGGTTTATTTAATTTCTATAATTCATATCAAAAATTTATGGTGAAATATTTTTATAATGTTAATTATTCAATAAAAACTAAAACCAATTATTTAAAATATTTTATTATAAAAGATGTATTTTTTATTATATAGTATTTGTTTTAGTATTGTTAAAAATTAGGAATTACAATATTTTTAATATTTATTTAATTATTATAAAACAAATGGATTGATAAAATTGAACGGTAATAATATAACTAATGTTCTATGACTATGCTCATTTTAAAAAAAAGTACTTTTTATGTAATTTTTAATTGTTTTGTGTATTTTTAGTGTTGTTAAATTAAATTTATCACTATTGAAGAATTAATTTAACTAAATTTAATGAATATATATAATCAAATAAGATTCCATTTATATTTTTATTATTTTTTAAAATATACGTTTAAATCTATATTTGTTATTAAAAATATATTTTTCTAAAAAGAGTTTTATGTGTTATAAATTTTTTATTTTAAAATTACTTTCTATATATTTTATTAATTAAATGGATAAAATGGATATAAAATTATAAATCATAAAATAAAAATTATTTAATAATTTTTTTTTTATTTTTAGAGATATTAATAATTTTCCAAAATAATAGTTAGTCCCATGGTAAAACCTAAAAACTGTAATAGTTTTTATTCAAGGGTTGGAGACTTAATATATCATAAAAACGAATATTTATATGAGTTGATAATAGAACTATTAATATCACCAAACCCATTTTCTATTATATTTCACTTTTTCTATATTAATTTTTGACATAAAAACCTTACACATTAAGGAATGGTATTTTATAAACTGATACTCAAAACTCAAATAAAAAAAGGGCTTGTCATTTACCACACCCAAACAACTCTTTTCCTTTGATTATCTATTTAATAGATACTATTTTTTCCTATTCTAAATTATTCACATATTTTTAGTGGCATCGGGCCCTAATAATAAGTCCTAAATCTCTCATTTTGAAGGAACACATTTCAAGAATGAGAGAAATCATCTTGGTGTCTATGTTCTTCTATATATATTTTAGATAAATTCTCATCTAAAATTTTTATATGTCTCATTAGACAACTCTAATTATTTTCTATTAACATCATTATTCATCTATAAAAAATATATTACTATTATATAACTCTAAATTCATACTCATTCGTTGGTTTATCATGTTCTTGTTGGGTCATTTCGAGCACCTACATGAATGATGATGATATACTAACATCATCATTTTCATCATGAATATTTATCAAGACAATAATAGTAATAGTATATGATATTAAGGACTAATTTATGTTATGAATTTTATTTTTTATGTTTAACATAAAAATGAATGTTCTTTATAATGTAACATTTTGTTGTCATTAAATTAACTAAAACATTCTCCATATTGATTCCATTCTCACAAACCATAATCAAACCTTCCATACAATGAACTATGGAATAAATAAATCATTGGAACACTGTAAATAAACTACCTTGAATAATCCTATAATGATGAAGATATCAACAACGAATGAGTTTTGACATCTCCATTATAAAGCATATGTGAAAAAAAAATTACTGACATATGCTGTTGAAAATAAATAATAAAAAAATTCATCATTAAATGGAATAAAAGGAAATGGAAATAAATAATGTTCTAAAATAAGTGATTAATTTAGTTATTTTTATTATAAATGAGTTTAAAACACTTTCATTGTAGTCAGGAGTAAAGGTAATGGTTTCTCATTTCTATTTCCCATTCATTGATATATACCACATACTTTTTGGTGTATATATAGCCCCATGAATGCATTTTTTATTAATTATCATGACATTCAAGGGATTTAAAAAAAATCAAGTTATCTATTTAGTGGGATATTAATTAAATAGTTACTAATGTTTTAAGGGATTATTTTACGATCCCACATTCAAATCAAAATTGTTAATATTCATAGTTTAATTTTTAGAAAATAAAATTTTTTCATATATAACATGATATTTTTTATTTTTCATAGTTTATTTCTATTTTTTACATGTACGTTTTCTACTTTTCCTCCCTTTGGGTTATAATTAAACCATAGGGTTTTCGAAATGTGGAACTTGACATGTTTTATTTTTTATCAGGAATCATTATCTTTAATGTCCATGAATTATATTATATTAAACAATTCATTCACTATAATTATATGATTGATTATGTTTTTTTCTTCTAAATTCTAATTTATTTTCAAACATTTAAAAAAAATATTTTTTAAAATATTTTCATCAGGAGTTATTTTATATTCTCATAAATATTGTTTTTAAACTTATGGAATAGATATTTTTAACATTATCTGTATGAATAGATATTCCATTAATATTAATCAATATTATTTACAATTATTCACCTCTATTTATTAACGGGTTTCCAATTTAATTTATTTTCCCTTGGGTTTTATAATTATTTTCTATCAATAAAATGTTATGATAAATAAAATGGTCATTTAATCTTATTTATCAAGGTAATTTTTAATGATCGTAATAGTGTTTTTAATTTTTTTTAATGTTTTTTAATATCTATAATTTTCAACTAGGGATATTATCTACTGATATTATCCACATTCTATATCGAGATGTCTTACAGATACACATTATTGAAATTTTATTGAAATTTATTTCCTTATCATGGATTAATTATAATATAATATAATAATAAAGGTTTTCAAGATCATATGTGTCACAAACCGACCCTACCGGGGCTCGAGCCGCAACAACCCCAAGCCCGGCTCCACATGCTAGGGGTTGGTGAGAAGAGCTGAAGGCTAAACAACTTGGAGAGGCCTTTGCCTAAGTACATGTACACACACACATAGCCCACTCAATGTAGAAGTGCAGAGTAAAAAAATAAAATCAAAGTACCAATGGCTATAAATAATCAAAAAATGTGCATCAACCTCTAAACAATACAATTCAAGTGATGAAGGTAAAGTGAAAAGAAAAGGACAAAACATGCACCCAAATAGAAAAGTGCCACAACCCCACAATAGGTAAACAAAAGTACAATAGCTGGGAGGTCTCTCACCTAGAACTCGACTACGACCACTACACGTTGTCCAAGCTCTCGAACTCCTAAGCTAATCTGTAGTCACGAGCAACATGTACATCATCTTCAAGGTCACACCAAGTGCGGGAAAAGCCCAAGCAGGGGTGTGTATAAAAATACTCAGTAGGATGCCCCAAAAGCTCGAGGCAAGAACAAAGGAGGTACTGAAGATATGAGTAGTTGATAGAACAAGGAATAGTAAAGGAGTACAACAGAGAGAGTGCAGTAAAGAGTAAAGCTCAACCCAACAATAGGAATGAAGAAGACTCTTCCTATCACAAGGAGCTAGAAATGGTGAGAAGATGAACTTCTAGTCGAGTCTTCACTACCTATAGTAGGAGAGTAGACTCGTCCAACCATGAGAATCTAGACACAAAAACAACATGGCATACCCCACGTTTCTTTGCCTCTCCTGGAAGGAGGGTAGCCAAAACCCAAGGAGTGGGTACTGGAACAAGGTATACAAATATATATGCTCTGTCATGAAACTCGAACAAGATCGTAAGGGGATCCTCATCCCGTATCATAGCCCATGAAAGTGAGTCGCCAACAGTACCAGAAGTAATCACCATTGATGCCCAGCATCCTACCCGTCTGCCCTGAACTACAAGTCAAGGGGATCAAATCACCTCACCTTGACACTATCCCCTTTGGGTGGCACTGACTCACCCGCACGGTTTTAGGTCGCGCCTCAAGTACGCGTCTGGCTGTGGAATGTGCCCCTCATACTTGAGAGTTCTTGAGAAAGTCAAACCTTACCTCATCACTGTCACACAGTCGAGAGGTCTGCTCGATGTCAAAGCTGTCACATCTGTTACCCGTACAACCAACGGTCCCTCTCCTATAGTCATAGAGAAAATTCATAGACTAGCCTAGTATAAAGGACTGAGTCTGAAAGAATTTGTCGAGTAACCCACTGCCCAGCCCCGCTGGAGGGTAAACCCTCAGAGGTGGTCGGGTAACCTACTACTTAGTCTTTTCTGGAGGGTAAACCCTAAGAGGTCGTCGAGTAACCCACTACCCAGTCTCTACAAGAAGGTAAACCCTAAGAGGATGTCAGGTAACCCACTTCCTAGTCTTTACTGGAGGGTAAACCCTAAAAGGGAAATGATCAACCAACTGCCCAGCCCCGTTGGTGGGTAAAACTGAAAAATTCAATGAGAAACCCACTACCCAGCCCCACTAGAGATTAAACCTAAAAAAATCGATGTGCAACCCACTACCCAGCCCCGCTATAGGGTAAACCCAAAGAAGCCTATGAGCAACCCACTGCCTAGCCCCCCTGGAGGGTAACCCTGAAACTACTCTGGCCATCCCTACTGGATGGTACAACACTGGCCAATAGAACATGGGGTGGGTATTACACAACCACCCAACTCTAGAACAATTCACCTAGTAGAAGTTCATAGCTAGTGTAGTGTGGGTCACATCGATACCTGGTGCTCTGCCAGAGGAAACACATCAAGGTAGAACGCAGAAGGAGGATTTGATCTCGATACTCGGCTAGGGAATCTCCGCCCAGGCTCACTAGGGCTTCGTACCCTGCTGGAAACAACCTCCTAGGTAGAGAATCGGTGCCTGTATAAAGTATTGGTCACACTGAATCCACAATAACTCTACCATGGAATGTGAAGTGATGTGGTAATAAAATCCCACACGGCTAAAGGAATAAGAGATCCCAAATAACTATTCTTCTTGATTCATCGAGAAATAGGACCAGGGGGGACCCACTCAGCCCTGCTGGTCTGAATGTCACTCTCGGAAGGACCCTCTATGTCATGAGATGTCAAAGGTACGTAAATTAGAACATGACATGCACATGGGGCCCACACAACATGTGGCCCGAACTCATCTCCGAACCGAGCACACAGACATTCTCAGGTTCAAACTACAACATATACCTCCCAGCATTCACGTATACTCCTAGTGTATACCACATTTCCAGCCCAAAGGATATCGTGCACACGGCACCCAACATCAATGCGAATGGAGAAAAGCAATTTCACCAAACTGATTCCTCCGCAGCCCTAGCACGACCAACCACATCTCTTTAACCATCTACTTCACTCACATGGAATTGAACGCAGTTACACACCAAGGGTTCCCAACAAACACCACAAGAAGAACCACCATCGTTACATCGTTCATGCTTCCACATTTAAAAAGATATTGGATGAGACTCCCCACAACCAAACGGGTTTCACCGTTGTAATCCTTGTTGAAAAACATGAAAGATTGACTATTTACTCGCTTCCAATAGACATCCGACTTAAATGTTGTTCACCACTGCTTTACGCCTAAATGGCGTCCCGTGGTCCCGAGCATCGGCCCTGAAAACAGTCGGTCGCATCGTGCCATTGCGATCTCCTCGGAAAGACATGTCAAATTGACTCCTTATTTGCGTGGTATGGATGTCAAGAGAAAAAGATGCATTTATCTGTACCGCACATGAGTGGTACTTTGTGGGACCCGCATATTGGTCCTAAAGTGCAATAATGGATCGCACCGTTGCGATCCTCTCGAAAAAGTACATAAGATTAACTAATCAATTTTCCAAAACAGACTCCTGGTGACATAGGTGGAATTCACCGTCAACACCCATAACAACACTCATGGGGCCTGTACCACCATGCTGAACTAAAGAGGGAGGATTGTTCCATTGCTATGCCCTCAGAAAAACACTCGGAATTGACTGCTCACACGCCCCGAACGGACGTCCGATGAAAAAGTTGTGAAATACAGCTCGCAGCTTAAAAGACGGGCCATGGGGCCCACATCTCAACTCCGTATTTGATGCCCAAAAACCCTCTGTAAAACTCCACCTTGACTCCAGGGTCGCAAAGCAACTGATGACACTCAAAACCGATTCCGGATGTGTCTGTGCCACTCAAAACAAGAACCTGAGAAAAAGTGCTAAACCACTTAATGTACGTGTCGCGCCACTGAGCCCCTTGTCTTAGGAATTAAAAATCACCGAGACCATCTAAAAAAGTTCTTCTCGAGCCTAGGATCACACTTCCATATATGGAACACAAAACATACACCTGTAGTGAAGAATTTGGGTGTCAGAAGTCGAGGGTACGAATCCCCTGGGGCCGGGGCGGCCTGCACCCACCGCCCCGCGTGGCCGGTCATTATTTCATGCGGAGACCCGCCGATCGTGGGTCTCGGTCTCCCGGGAGGAGTCGCGACCGCGACCTTGTTCCCCCTGAGCACCGATGACCTCACTGACGTCACGGCCGCCTACCGCGCTCGCTCGCCCGGCTGCCTACCGCGCTCCCTCACCCGGCCGCCTACCGCGCTCCCTCGCCCAGCCGTCGTCGCCCTCGGCCCGCTACCGCCTGACGGAACTCCACTGCTGAGAATCCCCGCCGCCTGGAGCCACTACGCGCTGCCTCCTGGAGACATCGTGCACCCCCGTCGACCACCCTAGACCACCAGAGACCTACCAGAATACACAAATACGACCTCGAAACATTGCCGGATAGCTTCGGATAGCTTGAGACTCGGAATTCAAATACAAAACATTCATTGGAAAGATCAGAACATATACAATGAAAATATGGTCTTTTCTAGGTATAAAAATAGAAATTTGATGCATATAATTGGGATTTAAATAGGGGTTCGCAATTTAAAAACTGAAAACAATGTATGCCTACCTTACAGGGCGTAGCCCAAAGCTTCACCGCTCGTCGAGCCTCGCCGTCGCCGCAAGCACCTTGATCGAAGGAAGGAGGAGGAGGAGGTGAAAGAGGAGAGCTTCAGGAAGAGAGGAGGTTTATGCAGGGGGTGGAAATGAGGAGAGAGGTAGAAGGGTATTAACTTAAATACAATTTAAGCATTTATTAAAAAACTCCTCCCAAAATAAGCCAGCGTCTGAATCCTCAGGGGCAGTCGAGGTCAGGTCGTGCCTAGGATAAACCCCACCTCCTAAACAAAATGAAGGTCTAGGAATTTTAATCCAATGCCCCCTTCTAAATTTATAAAATTTAACGCCTGAGGCTGCTAAATTACAAAAACGCCCCTGGTGCAATTTTCCACAGAAGGGTCGCGCCCACGAAAATTACACCCCTCCTAGGGTAAACGGCACGCTCCGGACTCAACGGTGCCCTTTGTTTTCCAATTAGAGCAACCATTTAAGAGTTATTTAATTTATTTGGTTTTCCCAGTTTGAACACACTGAAAATTTAATTCCAGCCACAAACATTATCTGGTTCAAACTACAACATGTACCTCCCAGCATTAAAGTATACTCCCGGAGTATACAACATTTCCTACCCAAAGTCTATCGTGCACATGACACCCAACGTCAACACAAAGGGAGAAACGTAATTTCCCCAACCTGCTTCCTCCACGGCCCTAGCATAGTCAACCACATCTCTTTAACCATGTACTTCACTGACATGGTAGTGAACATAGTTACACGCCAATTGTTCCCTACAAACATTGCAGGAAGAACCACCACCGGTATATCGTTCATGCTTCCACATTTTATAAGATATCGAATGAGACTCTTCACATCCAAACAGGTCGCATATTTGTAATCCTGGTGAAAAAACACGTGACATTGACTATTTACTCACCTCTAATAGTCATCCGACGTAAAAGTCGTACAACACTGCTTTACCCCTGAACGACGTCCCATTCTCCCAAGCCTCAGCCCCAAAAACATTCGGGTGCAGTACATCGTTGCGATCTCCTCAGAAAGACACGCCAAATTCACTGCTTACTTGTGTGGATTGAATGTCCGAAGAAAAAAATTCATTTCTCAATACTGCCCACGAGCGGTGCTTCGTGGGACCCGCATCTCGGTCCCAAAGCACAACAAACGTATCACATCGTTGCGATCCTCTCGAAAAAGTACACAAGATTATCTAATCACTTGTCCAAAACAGACATCCAGTGACAAAGGTGGAATTCACTGTCAACGCCCAAAATGACCCTCATGGGGCCCATACCACCATGATGAATTAAAGTAGGTTGATTGATCCATTGTAATTCCCTTGAAAAAACACTCATAATCGACTACTCGCACGCCCCGAACGGACGTCCGATGAAAAAGTTGTGAAACGTGGATCTCAGCTTAAAAGATGGTCCATTGGGGCCCACATCTCAACTCTGGATTCGATTCCTAAAAACCCCCAGGAAAACTCAACCTTGACGCCAGGGTTGCAACACCACTGACAGCGCTAAAAACCTATTCTGGATATGTGAGCACTGCTCAAAACCAGAACCTTGGAAAAAGCGCTAAACCACGTAACGTATGTGTCATGCCACTGAGGCCCTCGTTTCGGGAATTAAAAATCCTCAAGGCCATCTCAAAAAGTTCTTCTCATGATGAGGATCACACTTCCGTAGACCGCACACAAAATGGACACCCGCAGTGAAGATTTCGGGTGTCTGAAGTTTAGGGGACGAATCCCATTGGGCTGGACCAGCCTGGGCCGGCAGGTCCGCCCGCACCGGCTTACCCGGCTGTGGACCAGCAGTCCACCCAAGCTCTGACCGGACCTCTTGGACGGACTTTTTTTCATACGAAGACCTGCTGAGCGTGGGTCTCGGTCTCCCGCGCGGAGTCACGGCCGTGACCTCAGTCCACCCGAGAACCGACGACCCCGCTGACATCGCGGCCGCCTACCGCGCTCCCTCGCCCGGCAGCCTGTCGTGCTCCCTTGCCCAGCCGCTGTCACCCTCGGCCTGCGGACCGCTCGGCTGACCTCCACTGCCAAGAAGCCCTTCCGCCAAGAGCCACATTTCCCCGCCGCCTGGAGCCACCGCGTGCTAATGTCTACCGCCATGGACCGCCAGAGACCCGCTGGAATACACCAAAACAGCCTCGAAACTTTGTCGTACCACTGCGGGGAGCTCGGGACTCGTAATTCAAATCCAAAACATGCGTTAGAAAGATCAGAACATATACAACGCAAATATTGGATTTTTTCAGTAGAAAAATAAAAATTCAATGCATATAAATGGGATTCAAAGAGGGGTTTGGGATTTAAAAACTAAAAGCAACGTCCACCTACCTTACAGGGTGTAACCCGAAGCTTCACCGCCTGTCAAACCTCACCATCACCAAAAGAACCTTGATCGGAGGAAGGAGGATGAGGAAGTGGGAGAGGAGAGCTTGAGGAAGAGAGGAGGTTTCTCTAGTGGGAGGAAATTAGGGGAGAGGGATAAGGGTATTAACTTATATAAAATTTAAGAATTCATTAAGAAAATCTTACCAAAATAAGCTCGTGTCTGAAACATCTGGTGCAGTCAATGTTTGGTCGCGCCTAGGGTAAACATCACCTCCTGAATGCAACTACGATCTTGTAATTGTAATCTGAGGCCCCATTCTAAAGTTATAAAATTTAATGCCTGAGGCTGCTTAATAAAAAAAATTTCATTGGGGCCATTTTCCACAGAAGGGCCACGCTCGTGAAAATTACACCCCTCCTAGGGTAAACGGCACATTCTGGACCCAACAGTGCTATCATTTTTTCCCATCCAAGAAACTGTTTAAGAGTTGTGTCATTTATTTGGAATTCGCAGTGTGAACCAACTAAAAATTTAATTTCGGCCACGCCGGGGCTCGGAATCGCACGCCGTCTAAAGGTGCTGCTCCGAAATAACATCGAGAATAATCCTAAGTATTTTATAGCAAAAACCAGGTTCTTACAATATGGAACACATATGTATAGTTCATTGTTATGTGAATGATTGGTCAGATATTTCCCTCCAATGAATTTGGTAATGTTTTATGCCTCAAGAGATCAGGGTGGGACATAGGTGGTTTCCCCACATCTAAAACACAATGGAACATGAGTTTCCATCACAAGTCCACTTTGTTTTTGGTAGGTGGTTAGCATAATCTATTATGATATGAATTTCTTGTTTATCAACCTTTCCATATGTTATTACTTATCTGATTATAATTTTTCATCCTTCTTATGCTATGAAATGTACTAATGTCATTTTATCATGATTATGGAATATTATAGAAGATATTTTATATTAAACCCAAAATGTTTCATCATGATTCATGATTTAGGATCCATATTTAACCTTTTGTTATGTCTTTATATTTTTATCATGTTCATTGATTAGATCATCATACCTACATGTTATTGTTATCTCCACTTAAGATATTTGATTGATATATTTTATATTCACCCCTTATTGCGAATCTCATCTCACCATTTCATTTTTTTCATTTTTCATCTTATAAAGAAGAGTGTCATTTATGATATTAATTTACGGGTATCATGTGCGAATAATATTTATGAATGATTTTTGAATAATTTTTAAGAATTTTTTTTATCTTCCTAATCTAAAAATAAATAAAAAATAGAGGATTTACAGTGTGAATTATTTTGTGATATAATAAAAATTAAAATAAAATGATGTAATATGTCTGTATGATTAGAATGGGGTTATTTATGATTGGGTTACAAATTATAAGAAGTTATACCATAAAACAACCTAAAATAAACCAAAACTGATATTAGATGAATCAAAAATGAAGTAGTGGGAAATTAAGGTGTCATAATTTTTTACGTATTAGGATTTATTTTCTATATCATATGATTTCTTACACTATTTAATTTTTCTTAGTATTAACCAAAAGCATTTTTATTTTAGTAAGGGACTAAATAAAAATTCTTGAAATTTTAAAGCTGAAAGGTATGACCTATATTAGAAACATGATATTTTAACTTAGTTTTTTGAATTATTTATTATTTTGAAAAGTACCAAATAATGTTTACTCATATCAAAAATTACAAGATATTAAATTATAGTTGAATACTTAATGTGGTTTGATGATTGCATAATAATTATATTTCACTTCTATAATGGTTGTTTCTGTAGAAATATTCTTTCTATAAGTAATATAGTTATCACTTTAATTAAATTGGATGTTATTTTGGGAATGGATTAGCTCACCACATATTAATTTTTAATATTGGTAAGTCATAATCCATATTCGAAATCATCCTGTGATCATATATAGGTGTAAGGATGAATATGAACTCCCCAAGAGAATTACATATATTATATGAATACTAATGACCAATCATGAGGTATATATAGCTAAAATGGTTAGGTAAAATTAATATTGAATATATTTATATTATTATTTAATATTTAAATGAATTTCTATAATACATTACTACTCCTTCCTTAGATTATGAAGTTTATTTTTTATAGAACTCATACATAGTGTTATAACTATATCAAGTACTCCTTATACAGTGGAATTGATTAAAATAAAGAAATTTAAGAAGGAAATCTGAGAGAATTTGTATAAGGGATTATACACCCAAGAGATTCACCATGGGGTGCACTAGTTCAACTTGTCATAAATAAATATTATTCAGTGCATATCTCCAATGACTATCAAGAACTTAATAAGAATATGATTATGAAAAAAGTATCTTCTTACTTGTTCGAATAAATTGTTTAATCAAATATGAGGTGTTGATTGCTTCTTAGGTTTTGAAATTCAATAGAAATTTAATCAATTATTTATGGAATGATAGGATGTGCCAATGTAATAATTTCATCCAATATATGGACACTAATAATTCTTAGTGATACTTTAGGGTAATAAACATTTCCAAAATATCTTCATTGATCTAATTAATAGTGTTTTATAGAACACATAGATAAATATTTTTTTTGTAATTATTGATTATATTATGAAATATTCCCATTGAAAAGAGAGAAAATGAAGATCATTTTATAATAGTGTTGAAGACATTGAGAATTTTAATTTTTAATGAAACATTTACCAGTGAAAATTATTTCTAGAAAAGTATTTTTCTTGAGTCATGTAATCATAGGTGAATGTGTATATACTTGTCCTTAAAATATAGATGTGATTAAATAATGACCCATAATAACCACCAAGACTACAATCTATAGATTTATTTGATTGGCTATATAGTATAGATACTTTTTGAAAATTTTATAATTACTATCAAATCCACTAACAAAGCTGACTCGAAATGTAACGCCCCGACCCCAGTTACCCAGAGTCGGTGCATTATTACATAACATTGGCATGATCACAAGAAAGATCAAATCTCGAAAGACCGATTGGTTTAGTAGACTTGGAAACACTAGATATATTCATAAGTTTTACATTACATCATAAAATGAAAAACTACTACAACAACATAATGTTTCCACAGTCCACACTATAATCCCCTCATAATATCCCTGTAGGTCATTCATAACTTACATCTTCACTTCCTGGGAAAAATAAAACATAGAAAAGGGGTGAGCTCAAATGGCCAGTTAGGATAACAATATATCGGAAACTTTCATCAATAAGAATAAACATTTAAGGCAATGTATAACTAAAACAAAAGCCTTTTAAACATGAACTTTCAACATGGTATGGCATAAATAAAATGAAATAATGCCATTTACTTATTCACATGGATATTCTACTAATCGAATAATCACATGCAAAAGTCAATAACCACTTTCATAATGTTGGAATGCATAATGCCAGACTATCATAACCACATAGCCAAGGCCTCGTGCCAAGACTACAAATAAGATTTTGTCAAGGCCTTGTGCCAAGACACTAGTTTGTCTCATGAGACCTACCGAGGCATCGAGGAGCTATAGCGGGCTCCACCCGTCACTTATTAAGTCCAATGCATTCCCATATGAAAAGGTTTAAACATAACATAAACATTCGTATTAAAACTAGCATACGAAATGTCAATACTTTCACCATAAACTATGAATGGTATAAAAATAGCACATCCACAGTCAAACATATCACAAAACCTTCAATACAATATAGAAGTTTTGTATCATAATAAATCAACTTCAAATTATCTTAAAATCCATTAAAGGATGTTGACATAGATGAAATCAAAATTCTTTTTAAAGAAATATCTCATTTTAATTTGAAATCATTTAATATCCATTTAAAATAATACGTTTTCTTTAAAAATATTCTTATAATCTTGTAAGGGAATCTTTGAAGATTTTATAATGGCGGAAAATAACCGCACCCGCCGTATAAGTTAAAAAAAACATTCTTACCTTAATTCTGTCGAAAAGGTTAAAAAGGACCTTGTTTTGAAAATGATGGAAAAATTCCTCTTATAAAAAGTCAAACAAGGGTATAAATGACTTTAACCCATATTCTTGTAAATAATAAAAATGTTTTGAAACACATTTTGAAGAAACATGGATGTGGATGATAAAGATATCCCAGTAGATTATTACGTATAAACAACCTCGGATAATGAAGAGATTGTGAAATAACCCTTACCTTGTACTTTTCCTTTGTTGGGGTCGGTTAACCTCCTGTATAATGGTGAAATAATTGTTATTAAATTATACAAGAATCATATACATTAATATGATATCATATATGATCTTTTAACATTGCTTTATTAATAATATCTTAGTATTATCGTCGTTTCAGATGATAATCGATTCGTTCTTCTTAAATGTTTGGTTACGTAAGACATGTTTGTAATGGATAGATTAAATCTTATTCATAATCAAAATGATATTAACATTATTTTTAACCCTAAAATGAGAATAAGACTTGAATGGATACGATGGAGGATGGATCTCACCGCGTTCATGGAGACGGTAGTCCGTACGTACGCACGAACGCTACTTCCATTTAATTTTTATTTTAAAAGAATTGAATACAAATGATACATAGGTATATTACTATTCCAGTATAATATAATATTTTATACATGTTACTTAAGTTCATTAACACCATCCTTTATACGTTCCATGTGTGGTATGAACGAGTCATATCATTTTAAGGGGGCGGTAGTCCGCACTTCCTCAAATGAAATTATCGTATGTATATACAACATGAAACGAATAATGGTATGAAATAAAATGGAATTACAGAAGATTATATATAAAATATATATTATTAATATCATATTTAATTACAGTTCCATCATAATGGCCACCATGAGAGGCGGTAAGATGTATTTGAACAATCATCGTTTCGTGAGGCGTTAGTTTGCCATCCACAGAAACATTATGTTCATCATCCATTAGATGGAGTTGTGTTTATGTGTAGTTTGAATCCTTCTTATAACAACATCCTAGTATATTGAGGATACTGGTGTTGTTACAAAAGAAAGGGAATAAGAAGAGTTTGGGGGTTGGAGAAGCAAAATAAATGAAAATAATTTAAGAGAAATCGTTACCTTTAATTTTGGTAACTCACTTTGGTTGGAACCAAAGGACTTCTTGAAATGATTTCTGCCTAAGGGGAAGCTTCAAGGAGGAGGAGAGGGATGTGGGGAGCTTAGTGGGGCAGATTTTGGACGAGCCAAGTGGCTTGAGAGGTGTGAGGAATGAGTAGAAGTGGTCTCCTTTTATAAGGGAGAAGAGGGGCTCTTTAGGAAAGAGTGAAAGTATTACTTTATAATATAATTATATTCGGTTTATAATGGTCCAAAAATCATTGAGGTCGAAGATAAGATGACTCATATTCTAAATAACGTCAACCAATAAGAATTGGACAGGTTTTAAATAATATTTTAATCATTTTAATCTTATTTATTTAAATGATTTATTAATGAGGTAAACATTGCATCATTATTGTGTCATTAATAATTTAAATTATTTGATGTCTAAAAATTATAAATAAAATATAATTATGTAGGAAATCTTTTTAGCTTTCTAATGAATATTTATAATCGAAAATCCAACATGTATAACTCTATGTAAAAATTGTTCTTCTAAAAAATGTAAGCTTATGCCATTTTTATTTTTATTTTAACTTTATTAATATAAAGTGTCCCTACCACATACAAGTGGCTCCAAGGGGTCCCCAAATTGACCCAAGGATGCTCATGGTCGGGTATGTGTCCACCAATAAGGTTAGGACACGTTTTAGGGTAATTTTGTATTATTATAATATTATTTTTTTAACCCTTATTTACCGGATTTACCCTTAACCATGGTAAATAAAATATTTACCACAGTAATTATTCAAAATGTCTAAAAATAAAAGTTACCTATTTACACAATTTGGACATCCTGATTCCAAATATGGAATCCATTTTTCTAAATGCAAAACACATAAGTGGCAGAAATTAATTTAAAATTAATTCCCGCTGTCAAAACAAAAAGCGTGTTTTTAAGAGGTAATAACTATCAAAAGATTGACACTTGTTTATGTTCGGTTTAATTGTAAAATTATGTCCAATGACCAAAATTATATTAAACGGTAAAAATATATTCTAAATATACTTTAAAACCACTCAAATTCATAATTTATCACTATTAATTATTTTGATTAAAAAAGTTGTTTTTAATTAAAATTTAGTAATTTTCACTATTCATCAAAATATGAAAGTTATCCGAAATGTACCAAAATTTCACCTTAGGCTAAATTCGATATTCCAAATCCAAAAATGAAGTCCATTTTCAAAAATAAAATATATATAATTTCAAAAAGTATGTATTACTATTCATAACGGCTAGTTTGATCGGTTGTGGTGTGTGTTAAAACTCGACGTTGCGTACAACACACGCTACTGTTTTATTCAAAGGAAAGCGTACCGTGGAAGCTTGGGATGTTTCATTTTAAATTTTTTGATGTCTCCATTTAGTCAAAAAGTTTAAAATATTGTATTTAAAAAGGTTTCACTATCAAAAGTTGATAAAAGTGCAATACTGAAAATGAATTTGTTCTTGCATTATGACTAAGAAACTCAAAATATGGATTCTAAAATTATAAGGATTATATAAAGTTAAAAATGTAGTTAATTCTATTCATGACCTCTTTTAATGGCTTATTTTTGGTAAGTCATGTGGCAATTGAACTCAGTGTTGCTTGTAGTGAAAGTTATTGAATTATTGTGAAGAAATAACACACTATGAAATCTTGGGGTGTTACATTCTCCCCTCCTTCAATAAATTGCGTCCTCGCAATTTGAAATTGTTCTTCGAAAATAAAAGGTTGAAAATAGATAATATATTTGTGGGAAAATCCACATCGGAAATTGGGTTACTAAAATTTAGTCTTAATATGAGGAAAAGAGAAATGAAAGGGTCACCACCAAATTATGATCTAGATTAGGAGAACATTGGTGGCAATTAGAGATATATAATTGGAGGAAAAACGTAAATATTTATAGGTAGTGATTGAGGTCATCAATCACAAACAAGTGTATAATTGAGGTCCTTAAACTCATCAATCTATGATGATTTGAAGTACCATCGGTTCAACAAAATATAGGGTATTGGGATAACATATTTTTGACGTTTCAAAATATCTTAGTTGAAATCCCACATCGAAAAATGAATTAATGAGGCCTCTATTTAAAATAAAGAGTGGAAAGTATGAAGATTACCGAAAATAACACATACTAGGGTTCCATGTAGGAAAATATGGATATGGAGGAGAAATCTAACCATCAATTATCTGATGGAGAGTGGTAGAGAACATGGCTATGAAAAGGCCAACAATCCTAAAGCCATAAATTAGTGATGATTTAAGGTACCATCTAGGAAAACATTTTTGTTCTAAGTTCCTTTTATTAATGTTGAGGAATTTATTTATGAGTTTGTCTAAGATCATAAGGAGATATACTTACTTTATAATTAGAGTTTTATCTAATAATAAATTTCTACCACAAACTCATCTTTCACTCTAAGAGGTAATAGAACGTAAAAAAAAATTTATACAGGGTTCCAAAATAAATGAATTTATAATTCATATACCAGATCTTTTAATAAAAACTAAATTATTTAATCCAGGACATCTCGTGGGCCAGTGGTAGGTGATACACCCTTGTCGCCCTTCAGTTGCGGGTTCAAGTCTCGCAGCCTTGCCGGACGCGACGGGTTACCGCCCAACCTCCAGGTTTTCCTTTTATGGTAATCCAAAATAATCCAAACTAGAACTATCCAAAATACTTCTATCCAGACTCACAGTCCAACATTTATAAGTAAGGTAAACATAATGTAGAACCTTTTTACCCCGTAATATCATATGAATACCTTCATCATGTATTCTTTTAATACACTGAAACATCCTGAATTACCATATTCCTTATTGATTAAATTCATGCTCCCTTATTCCATATAGAAAGCTGGATATACTTCATTAATCCAAAAATGTTTTAAACCCCAAAAATGATGGAATATACAAATCATTAATCAGTTCGAAGGTAGTCAAGAATATCCAATATAATTTATCCAAAACAATCATGTATTATTCCAAAATCACTACTTCGGTATCAGAACTATATTATGGTTTATCATTCTCTCAACCATATATTTTCCAAAAATTTATCCTGCTATTGAGTCACTTTTCTTTGTTCCACATAATCTCAAGTCCTTAATGAAATAGTACTGCAGTACAATCCTTATATACTCCATAATTATTATAACAAGTACATTGTTGATACAACACTCAATTGACATAATCAACATAAGAACTCTAATCATTCCTCCTCATCTGTGGTAGTATCATAACTTGATTATTATCCAATAGCATCATTTGCGGCATAGTCTGATGACTGGGACATAGGTTCACATAGTGTCCAAACTCCTTGCAAATGAAGCATTGTACATTTGAGACCATTTTCTCACCCTTGCAGTCACGTACTTTGTGCCCTTTTCCTCCACACTTATAACAAACTCTCATTCCTTTCAGGCAAGTTCCAGGGTGTTTCTTTCCACAGTTACCACATATGGGAAAATTATTCTTTTCCCTCTTCCCTTTATCCATCTTTCTCTCTTCCAGCCTTTTCTTCTCTTACTTCCCTTCAAAGGCATAGGACTCAGTAAACTCTTTACTTATCTTATCAACACATGATATTATTTCTTCATATGATGATAATACATGGGTGACTATTTCTCTTATAAATTCTAGCTTAAGACCATGAAAGATATGATCCTCCCTTCTCTTTGAATCATGTGTATTTCTGGAGTTCTCATTCCTTCTACTGGGCGCCATTTCTAAACAATGGCATAAACTAGATCAGTTTATGAATCAAAATACATAATCCCATACTTATAAAACACTTGACATAAATTGAACTATTTATGGATATAATCCATAATCATAAGAATGTTTTCTTTGAGGAAGTATATACTCATAATCCCTTCAAAATGATTTGTAAAGAAAATGAGAGTTATCCTAAGCATATCCCCCGGGAGTGTCGTAACCAAGAGTGCAGCAAGGCCCGTTGTCGTGCACCAGTTCCCGTTCGAGTCTAGCTCAAAGCGGTGTTTTCAAGTTTTACCCCTAGGTACATCTGCGCCAGAGCCGCCTCTACCTGCTCGTATCCAGACAGGGATGTATTGCTCGGAAAACTCACAAAATCTCTACAATACCAAAATTCTAGGAAGTTCTTCTATACTAATCCTCAAAGTTCATCTTAGGTCTACGTGCTCTAATCAGAGTTTATCTAAATCTAGCTTCCAAGGTTTGTACTAAACTTCCTCTGATACCAACTGTAACGCCCCGACCCCAGCTGCCCAGAGTCGGTGCATTAATTACGCAACATTGGCATGATCACAAGAAAGATGAAATCCCGAAAGACCGATTAGTTTAGTAGCCTTGGAAACACTAGATATATTCATAAGTTTTACATTACATCATAAAATGAAAAACTACTACAACAACATAATGTTTCCAACGTCCACACTATAAACCCATAATATCCCTGCAAGTCAATCATAAGTTACTTCTTCACTATCTGGGAAAAATAAAACATAAAAAAGGGGTGAGCTCAAATGCCCAGTAAGGATAACAATATAGCGGAACATTCAAAATAAGCATAAACATTTAAGGCAATGAATTACTAAAACAAAATCCTTTTAAAAATTGAACTTCAACATAGTATGGCAAAAGTAAAATGAAATAATGCCATTTACTTGTTCACATGGATATTCTACTAATCGAATAATCACATGCAATATCAATAACCACTTTCATAATGTTGGAATGCATAATGCCAAACGTTAATTTCATTGTCTAGGCCTCATCCCAAGACCTAGGGGTTACTTCTAACCGGAACCCAACCCGGAGTGCCTCTAATAACCGGACACCAACCCGGAGTGCCTCTAATAACCGGACACCAACCCGGAGTGCCTCTAATAACCGGACACCAACCCGGAGGGCATACTTTTACCAGTCCCTAACCTGGAGGGCTTACTTTAACCAGTCCCCAACCTGGAGGGCTTACTTTTACCGGTCCCCAACCCGGAACATACTTGTTTAGCACATTCATCTGAAGAAAAGTTTGAAATATAACATAAACATTCGGGTTAAAACTAGCATACGAAATGTCAATACTTTCACCATAAACTATGAATGGTATAAAAATAGCACATCCACAGTCAAACATATCACAAAACATTCAATACAATATATAAGTTTTGTATCATAATAAATCAACTTCAAATTATCTTAAAATCCATCAAAGGATGTTGACATAGATGAAATCAAAATTCTTTTTAAAGAAATATCTCCTTTTAATTTGAAATCATTTAATATACATTTAAAATAATACATTTTCTTTAAAAATATTCTTATAATCTTGTAAGGGAATCTTTGAAGATTTTATAATGGCGGAAAATAACCGCACCCGCCGTATAAGTTAAAAAAAACATTCTTACCTTAATTCTGTCGAAAAGGTTAAAAAGGACCTTGTTTTGAAAATGATGGAAAGATTCCTCTTATAAAAAGTCAAACAAGGGTATAAATGACTTTAACCCATATTCTTGTAAATAATAAAAATGTTTTGAAACACATTTTGAAGAAACATGGATGTGGATGATAAAGATATCCCAGTAGATTATTACGTATAAACAACCTCGGATAATGAAGAGATTGTGAAATAACCCTTACCTTGTACTTTTCCTTTGTTGGGGTCGGTTAACCTCCTGTATAATGGTGAAATAATTGTTATTAAATTATACAAGAATCATATACATTAATATGATATCATATATGATCTTTTAACATTGCTTTATTAATAATATCTTAGTATTATCGTCGTTTCAGGTGATAATCGATTCGTTCTTCTTAAATGTTTGGTTACGTAAGACATGTTTGTAATGGATAGATTAAATCTTATCCATAATCAGAATGATATTAACATTATTTTTAACCCTAAAATGAGAATAAGACTTGAATGGATATGATGGAGGATGGATCTCACCGCGTTCATGGAGACGGTAGTCCGTACGTACGCACGAACGCTACTTCCATTTAATTTTTATTTTAAAAGAATTGAATACAAATGATACATAGGTATATTACTATTCCAGTATAATATAATATTTTATACATGTTACTTATGTTCATTAACACCATCTTTTATACGTTCCATGTGTGGTATGAACGAGTCATATCATTTTAAGGGGGCGGTAGTCCGCACTTCCTCAAATGAAATTATCGTATGTATATACAACATGAAACGAATAATGGTATGAAATAAAATGGAATTACAGAAGATTATATATAAAATATATATCATTAATATCATATTTAATTACAGTTCCATCATAATGGCCACCATGAGAGGCGGTAAGATATATTTGAACAATCATCGTTTCGTGAGGCGTTAGTTTGCCATCCACAGAAACATTATGTTCATCATCCATTAGATGGAGTTGTGTGTATGTGTAGTCTGAATCCTTCTTATAACAACATCCTAGTATATTGAGGATACTGGTGTTGTTACAAAAGAAAGGGAATAAGAAGAGTTTGGGGGTTGGAGAAGCAAAATAAATGAAAATAATTTAAGAGAAATCGTTACCTTTAATTTAGGTAACTCACTTTGGTTGGAACCAAAGGACTTCTTGAAATGATTTCTGCCTAAGGGGAAGCTTCAAGGAGGAGGAGAGGGATGTGGGGAGCTTAGTTGGGCAGATTTTGGACGAGCCAAGTGGCTTGAGAGGTGTGAGGAATGAGTAGAAGTGGTCTCCTTTTATAAGGGAGAAGAGGGGCTCTTTAGGAAAGAGTGAAAGTATTACTTTATAATATAATTATATTCGGTTTATAATGGTCCAAAAATCATTGCGGTCGAAGATAAGATGACTCATATTCTAAATAACATCAACCAATAAGAATTGGACAGGTTTTAAATAATATTTTAATCATTATAATCTTATTTATTTAAATGATTTATTAATGAGGTAAACATTGCATCATTATTGTGTCATTAATAATTTAAATTATTTGATGTCTAAAAATTATAAATAAAATATAATTATGTAGGAAATATTTTTAGATTTTTAATGAATATTTATAATCTAAAATCCAACATGTATAACCCTATGTAAAAATTGTTCTTCTAAAAAATGTAAGCTTATGCCATTTTTATTTTTATTTTAACTTTATTAATATAAAGTGTCCCTACCACATACAAGTGGCTCCAAGGGGTCCCCAAATTGACCCAAGGATGCTCATGGTCGGGTATGTGTCCACCAATAAGGTTAGGACACGTTTTAGGGTAATTTTGTATTATTATAATTTTATTTTTTTAACCCTTATTTACCGGATTTAACCTTAACCATGGTAAATAAAATATTTACCACAGTAATTATTCAAAATGTCTAAAAATAAAAGTTACCTATTTACACAATTTGGACATCCTGATTCCAAATATTGAATCCATTTTTCTAAATTCAAAACACATAAGTGGCAGAAATTAATTTAAAATTAATTCCCGCTGTCAAAACAAAAAGCGTGTTTTTAAGAGGTAATAACTATCAAAAGATTGACACTTGTTTATGTTCGGTTTAATTGTAAAATTATGTCCAATGACCAAAATTATATTAAACGGTAAAAATATATTCTAAATATACTTTAAAACCACTCAAATTCGAAATTTATCACTATTAATTATTTTGATTAAAAAAGTTGTTTTTAATTAAAATTTAGTAATTTTCATTATTCATCAAAATATGAAAGTTATCCGAAATGTACCAAAATTTCACCTTAGGCTAAATTCGATATTCCGAATCCAAAAATGAAGTCCATTTTCAAAAATAAAATATATATAATTTCAAAAAGTATGTATTACTATTCATAACGGCTAGTTTGATCGGTTGTGGTGTGTGTTAAAACTCGACGTTGCGTACAACACACGCTACTGTTTTATTCAAAGGAAAGCGTACCGTGGAAGCTTGGGATGTTTCATTTTAAATTTTTTGATGTCTCCATTTAGTCAAAAAGTTTAAAATATTGTATTTAAAAAGGTTTCACTATCAAAAGTTGATAAAAGTGCAATACTGAAAATGAAATTGTTCTTGCATTATGACTAAGAAACTCAAAATATGGATTCTAAAATTATAAGGATTATATAAAGTTAAAAATGTAGTTAATTCTATTCATGACCTCTTTTAATGGCTTTTTTTTGGTAAGTCATGTGGCAATTGAACTCGGTGTTGCTTGTAGTGAAAGTTATTGAATTATTTTGAAGAAATAACACACTATGAAATCTTGGGGTGTTACACAAAATAGATTCCAATTTTTAAAGACATATGAATGTAAAAAAAATTTAAACATCCCCTAAGATTAACAATAATTTCATGTATCCTTACACTTACATATAGTAGATAATGTATTCTGATACATACAGTGATGCATAAAAAATAGATTCATGTATGTACTCTAGAAAAATGATATAGTGGTAGTGTATTCCTTATCTAAATTGGAAGTTCCAAAGACAAATTAACTGATATACGATTTGATGATAGCTGGAGTAATTTTATAGTTAAATATTTTGAGGAATTATCTTTATAGTTAAATGTTATATATATATATATCAAAATATCATAAAGTATAAATTCAAAATGAAAGATTTGAACACAACTCAAATAAGATTTTTTTAATTTATCACGGAATATAACATCTCAATACATTACCACCCCTGGATGATGAATAAGGTTTCTAATTCTCCTAAAAATGTCCATTATATCATATCCATGAATAGGATTGAATGATTCACAAAAATCATGGATTTTCAAATTATGGGATTTGAAATCATAATGTAAAGGGATAAATCTTATATTTCCCATGTGATTGATCAAACATATAACTATTTGGAGATCACATAGGTTGAAAAGGAGGATATTGAGAAATAGATAATGGTAGGGAATTTTCCAATGTTCAAACATAATAATGATGGTATTATAATATCGAGGAAGTGGGTATTGGTCCAATATAAAATGAAATATTTTTTAGATGATTGCCAATGGAATTTCACCATGTCATGAGATGTGAAAAATAAATTTTAATAACTAAGTTAAAATATTATTTTAATAGAATCCTACATTGTATCCTCAAGAGAAGTGACCATAAAAATCACTTGTTACTTGTTAATGTTTAATGAAAAATACGTTTTGATTTTTGTTTGGGTTTCCAAAATAGAGAAATTAACTGAAACTAGGATTATAAAATTTATGATGAGGAAATTGATTGGGTCATAGTCGGAGTTCAATTTTCCATACAACAATAGTAATAAAAAATAATTTACATTATTCAACATTTTAATTGATAAGTGAAAGACTCCACAATTGATTTATCAAAATGCCCTTTTTGAATGAAATTTTATATATTAGACTACCAATAATTAGTACTTAGTAAACATCCCTTTCTCTATTTATAAAAATTCATCAAGACACTCCTAAAATACCTTGGAAAACCCAATTGGGTGTTAGTAGGATTAAGTAATACAATAGCTGCTCACTTTTCTTATACATTTTCTAGAAATATTGTATACACTCACCTCCTAAGGAATCCAACTCATTCGATACAAACCACAATAGTAGGATTAATATTATTGATTATAGAACAAATGAATAATACTGAAAATTCTTGAAACCATAAAAAATTTGTTCATAGTACTAAACATCTAATACAAACTAAAATCAATAAAAAATAATATTTTTGTTTAGAAATATAGGAGGACTCAATATTTATAAGGGATATCATTCCCAACCAATGAAACTCAAGAATACCCCTCTATTACATTATTAATATGGAAGAATATGGAACGAGTTAAATTGAAAACTAATGAAAATATAAATAAAATAAAAAGCAAGAAATCAATAGTAGGTCCTTCACATGTGTTCGTAATCCAAGACATGACCCAAATTCATTTCTCTAGGGCATGGACTATTTATATTTATTGAAATTGTATCCTTCATCTAGTATATAAAATACCATTATTATTTATATAATAAAACTACCATGAACTTCACCGTTTGGAAATATTTATTCTTTTACGTTTTCCTTGAATCTTCCCTTTTTCATGATTTAGTCTTCCATGTAACCTATGGTTTTCTATATTTTTCATTGATAAAAATATTATATGTGATTGTGTAAATGGAGACCCAAGGGTTATAATGTTTATAATATGTATCCTCCCTAAATTAACTAGTGAATATACTTTGGTGGAATTTTTTATAAATCAAATTACCATTCGAGACGGAATTGTAAGATAAATCATCATACATAGATCTTGATAATATTTTTTTTCTATGCATGTTGAATATCTAACATGGGAAGAGTATTCATGAGATGAGTCTTTAGAATATGGATCCCCATGGTTAATTTAATTTTATATTTTTCATATCTCTTCATGTATCATAAAGGCTCAAAACTTATCTTACATGCAGGAACTACATGATTTTTTCATTTTTCATTTTTTCTGAATCCTACATAGTGTTTTCAAAACTTCATAAAATATATCTAAAACATCATGAAATGAATTATTTGGTGTTTAAGATCTCCTATTATCCTTATATAATATTATCAAAACATCTATAATTATGTGTATTATTGTTTACAATATTTTAAAATTTGAAATAAAAATTAATAACCTTTTTTAGGATATTTTCCTATTTGAATCCAAAATACACTTATATTGCAGACATGAAATATCCACAGTCTAAAATATATAAAATGGTTTCATTAAAATAATTAAAACATGAGATAAAATATATTATTTTGTTATATTTTTAAAAATCTCATCTTTCTTAGTACACCAATGAAGCACAAAGTTGTATAGATATTTTAAGAATTACATCTAGAGGCAAAACATGAAGAAAGAGGTTTTAAATTATATTTCTCTATTCCTAGTAATCCATCATGTTAAGGGTAAATAGTTGAATTATAATAGGGTGATTATACAATTATACTTATTGGTATAGAAATTTTATAACATCATCCTAAATTTCATTTTCTGTAATTTTAATATTTCTAAAGGTCATAATTTTAGTTGAGTTATTATAGATTTCTTTATAAAGTAATTTAATTCTATTGTGTTTCAATAATATTGTTCACCTAATAAATTTATAAATTTATAAATATTGGAAGTGTTAAATTTACATGGAGTACCACTATGACTTCTTTATGATTAAAATATAATGTTGACATTAATATTTTAGAGCCTTTTCCAATAAGAAATTCCTACAAATCTGATCCTTATTATAAAATATCATATTGAATCTAATGTTCAATATCAAATGATAAGTAAAATAATAAATTATTATTAATATCATGTTTAGTATATTTTAAAGTAGTTTTTTTATTTAACACCTTCCCATAATAGTGTTATCAAATTGAAACCAGTTTCAGTTTAGAATTCAAATGTACTCATATGATGCATTATATGGAAAGAGGTTTACAACTACATCATGTAAGAATAAAGATTCATATTTTAAGATACTGGGACCAGATCATTCTTCGTAGATGTATGGGAATATAAATATAATGAAAAAGCGCATAAAAACTATATAAAGATTAAAAATTAACTATTTTGATAGTCTTGACTAAGATTTGAAATTTAATGTCAGAGACAAGTTATTCCTCTAATTATCATCATTTAACATTATTTTTAGATTCGTGGAGAAAATAAATTTTATCAAATTATACATTGGTTTTGTTAGAATCCTTTATCAGGTAATTATGGTATCTTATCACCTTTCACATCTAATTAAAATCTCTCATGTTTATGATGTGTTCCATGTATCAATTTTTAGGAAGTACAAACTTGTCCCTACACATGTACTAAACAAAGAAGAAGTAAAAATGGAACGTGATATATATTATGTGGAAAATCCCATAGAATTATTAAATAATAGAGTTATTTTACAAGGAAATGATACTAATCACCATATTAATGTTATATAGAGGAATCATAAGTTTGAAAAAATCTACACTAAAATCCAAAAGTGTAATGGGGAAGAAGAACCCTCATTTATTTTTATCAGAGTAATTAAATTTAATGGGTGAAATAATTATATGAGGGTAGAATATAATACCTTAATCTTTTAAGTATGTATTATACATTGAATATATATCATGTTGAATATATTATTTTATTTGTAAAAATGTGATAAAAGGAACAAAAATATATTCAATTGGGATGAAATATTAAAATACATGATAAATATTATCAAATTTAGATAATACAAAATGAAACATCATTTGTTAAAATATAAAATGAATAATACTAAATGTAAATAAAAAAAACATGAATATGAAATCTTTTTCCTTGTAGTTTTCATTTATAATTGTAACTCAGATTATTATTTTAGAAAAAAATTGATAAATATGATAAATATAATATAAAATTCTATAATAATGTAAATTAATATTATGAATGATGCTAGAGATATTTTTTATAACAGAACACCTTATTGTATGTTGATCTAAGTCTACGTGAATTTGAATCCCTAACCCATATTAGGAGGCCAATAGTGAATTTGGATTTGTATTATCAATTAAACCAATGAAACATATCTTGAACATGTTTTTGGTATTTTAATAAGGCATAATTATTGGTTTATTTATTTCAGGGATCATTTGAGAAGGGTCAGTGTGGCCCTGGGATTGAATTTCAACTACAAGAAGGCACCCACAACATACTGAAGGGCACTGTTGATTGGTATCCCATGGATAAAGAGCACATTATGCAGTGGTGAATGGTTTTTTCATGTCAATCTCTTAGGTAAGGACCACCTTCTATATCAAGGGATGTGTAGTGGTGATTTATTAGGTGGAAGGGGAATCATGGTTGGGGCACTAGTCCCTTGGTGGTTGGTTGTGACACAACATAATGACCACTCTGAATCATGGATCTATTGCGATACACCATTTTTACTTCTTAGATGGGACATGCCAAAGGGGTTGGATGTGGGGGGATGTCCCCTATATTATTTTTTGTTTTATTATGCCATATCCTGAAGGGTCATTCCATAGTGTGGCCTAGAAGGGGAGTACCATGATGCACCTACTTGTTCTCGAGGAGTGTCTGATTGATATAATACAAGCAGTGTGAATTGTTTTTTAAATTACAAAAAAATCACACTCTTGTAAACAAAATTAATGGAATCATGAAATAAAAAAACAATTTATGTTTGATGAACCTTCTATGTTTATACCAGCAATCTCAGACAAGAATTTCAAATAAAAATCAAACTTATTAAAATAATTTTAAATTAAAAACATTCCACACCAAAAAAATTAAATAAATTAACTATCCCAATGATTTATCTTACAATAGTTCTATGTTATTAATCATTATATTATTTTCCCGAAATAAAAGACTCCCATACTTTAAAAAAATTAACTGAATTCCACAAATAATAATACTTATCAAACTAATATATATCTATAATTATATACTTTATGATTTATCTCACAGAAGTATATCTAGAAGAATCAATAAATAATATAAAAATTTGGAAGAACATTGAATGAATCAGAATAAACTTTAAGAAATTAGAAGAACAAGTCTCTAAGAGATAAGGGAAAATAAATGTCCTTGTTGATAAAACAAACAATATTCCAACTCAACTTATTTAAATTGAATATGGATAATATTTTTTAGTTTTTTAATATATCAGTGGTTAAGATTTAATATTTTCTAGAAATCATAATATCATAAAATATGTTATGTTTTCAAAAATGTATTCATACTTAGAAAAGTTTTAAAAATTGTATGCTAAATAATTGTAATGTTAAATAAAAATAAGTAACAAAAAATAATGATTTATTCAAAATAATTAAAAATGAAAATTTTCTATATAAAAACCTATTCCTTTTAAATAAGTGAATGTTCTCAACTAAAATATTTATTTTGGGAAATTTTCCATTTTAAAAACTGAAAATATAAAATATGTTTTGAAAAAAATATATACTCCCCCTTTTATAAGTATTTTTTCACTATAATAATATGGATACAAACAAAATATAAATTTTTTAACGTATTACATTTATCATGACTACATTCTAATTAATAAATTAAATTCCTTCATGATTAAAATGTTTTATAAAAATTTCATCGAGTTAGTCTTGCATTACAATGAATTAAAGATTAATATCTCATTCTTTACATCATATCCCAAAGAAAATGGTGTCTTATATCAATGTGATTTTATCATGAGTGGTTTATTAGGCTCCTGGAAAAATATATAATGGTAGTATTGTCACAATTAATTAGAGTCTTAGTGAAGATCATACCAAATTTTCTGAGTGTGTGTTGTGTCTACAAAACTCGGTTATAATAAGATCAAAATTCACCATATTTTGATTTAATAGTATACAGTTTTACTGAATATTGATTATTCAATTAACAAGGCACAAAATATTATTTAAATTAGTAATAAGTTCTAGATTTCATTTTTATATACATTTTAAATACAAAAAACTCAAAATCAGAAAAACTATTAAGTTAGAACTAATTTCAAGAAGAATAGAATAAATCAATATATGAAGTCCCTTTAGGAGAATGAAAAATTATTTCAACATGTTTAAGATGGGTTTATTTCATATTTTCTAGAAATATTGCATGTAAACACACAAAAACATTAATTATGGTTGGAAATATGTGACATAATGTAAATTTTGAAAAATCCTTAAAAACCATTGATCAACTGGTTTTCAATATTCATCGAGATCAAGAGATTTTTATGATCCTAAGGGACTAATTATACTCAAAGAATTGTCAAAACCATATATTTTGAGTATGTTTTAATATATATTTTTTATATGAAGAATTACCATCATGTTTTTTATAACATTAAATACAATGAAATATAGGTACCCCATCATTCTAATTTCCAATTTAAATTTCTTGCTTTTTAAAAAATAATTGAAACTATATATTTTTTGTTGAAAAAAATATTATTTCATCCACCAAAACTTGAATAATTATAGTATCATTAAATATTATCTTTATAAAAAGTTTAGGATTAGATATTCCATTAATTAAATTGTACTGAAGTAAAAAATCATTTAATTTTATCATTCCAGACACGTCGATCTTTCAAAATTCAATACTGTAAAATAGATTGTTTATATATATATTTTGGAAAACTTTTAGAGTCAAAACCATGTGATTGTTTTAAAAAAACATCCCCATAAAAATATCAATTAATAAAAGCATACTTCACATTCTTTTGAAATATAGTAAATTTTAAACAATTGACACAGAAAGAAGTATTTAAGTTTTATCATGTCTTACTATTGGTGTAAAGGATTCTTCAAAATCTATTCCCTCTTGATGATTATATCCTTTTCAAATGTTCCATTCTTTATTTATAAAAATAATTACATATTTTTTTATTTATTTATGAAAACCCATTTGAGTCCAATTATTGGAATATCATTAGGTCATTTTACCAGAGTCTAAACTCTATTCTGTTCAAATTAATCTTGTATTTCCCCTATCCAATTTTCATCAAGTAAGGCTTAACTAGTAGCATTAGGTTAAAATAAAGATTTTAATTCAAAATTATTAAATTCATCACATAAGGAATTGTTAGATTTCATCAGTTGATCTACATATCCACTAATATTGACTATGGGATAGTTTATTAGGATCAGCAGGTTTCTTGGAAAAGAAAAAACAACCATAATAACATTGAGAATTTGAATTTCTCTAGTTTTTTCAATTCAATAATTTTCTAATGTAGGTTGAAAATAAACTTCAGGATTTAGAAAATATATTATTCAAAATCATCTTCCAAAGTCACAACATCCAAGTGTTTAAAAACAAATGGAACACATTCATCAAAATTAATATGCATTGTTTCCTAAATACTATTTCATTATTTGTTAAAAAATGATACTCCTTACTAGTTTTAAAAATACGTGAAATTTTTCCTCATCAAATTTTTTATAAAATTAAGGTAAATTGTCTTTTTAGTCAAAATGAACATTTTACCTAAAAATGAATTAAGAAATGTTTGGATTTATACCAGTATAAAACTCATATGGAGTTATATTTATAAAAGTTTTAAGTAAAAATTGATTTATTGTATTAGAAAATAATAATAATAATAATAGTTTCATTTTTACAAAATCAACACCCTGGTTACTTATGATATTAAATAAATTTTGGTTTTTTTTAATTTTTTTAGGAGTAATAAAACGGTTAAAAAAAAGGAGTGACTTTTGAATTATTCGATAGAAAGTAGACCCATGTATATCTATTATAATCATAAACCAAGACATATACATATTGTATTCCTATAATACATAAAATTTTTGAAGGATTATATAGATCTATGTGAACTAAAGAAAAATATACATACATTTTTATTCCACTAATATAATTAAACCTTGACATATGTTTCTTAAAAAATTTACAAGGAATATAGTATTTTGATGAATTAAACATATGATCAGATAAATCCCTCACAATTCCCTTCATAGAATGTTTGGACTAAGATTGAACATTAATGTTCTCTATACATCCATTACACAACCAATATAGATCTTTTCTCTTAAATAATGTGTATATTGGTTTCAAATTCTCTATAGTTCTATGTTATAATCATTCTCATGCCTATTTGAAAAAAATAATGAAATTTCCTTCAAAATTTTAAAAGTACATTTATCATTCCTCAAGCTCAAAAGATATCATGCATCACACAATTGACTTATGATAATGATACTGTGTCTAATTTTGAAAAAACATAAAATTATTTAAAATAATCCCTTTTTATGAAAATCAACATAATAAATAGAAATTATTTAACTTTCATAATTATTTTCAAACATTACTTCTCAGCCTTCTTGTTTTTTGAAATAATTGGTAGTACTTTTTATTTCCTTTAAAATGTCTTGAAAAAAATATCCATGTAAGATATGTTTCATTTTTTAATACTCATCTTTACTTCCTGAAACCATTATAAATTTAGTTTTTTGTACACATACATGTTTGGGTCTAGAATAATTAAAAAAGAAAACATTAGAAAACCACATGTATCTAAATATCATATCTTTTATGGATTCTAATTATCTAGAAATATATGATTTATGAAAACCATATTATTGAACATGATCTAAAGAGAATTTAAATTTTTAGTTACCTTGTATGTGACATATTTAAAAACCATAAACATTTAGGATTAAAACAATTTCTTTTACAATATATCTTCTTTGATGAAAATAAAATTCTAGGATTTATTTTATATGGTTTAAAATATTTGTAATTTTCCTCAAAAAATTTGTTCCTAAACGTAATATCTGAATTATTTTTTTATACTAAAAATATCATAATTAAGTATTACAAAAAAATTATTATCTTCGTGTGTTGAACTATAACTATATATCTTATCTAATACTAATGTATGTTTAGAAATATTGGAAGTAAATATTAAAAAAAATTATTGGATTTGGTAAGATTTGTATTGGAATAATCATAATCATTCAATATTATAGAGTTATTTTTTCATATAAGAGTCACATATATAGTCATGTCTTCAAATGAAGGTAAACAATCCATATAGACTAATGTAACAACTACTTCTCCATCTGAATATGCTGAACTAATTCGACCATCAATTGAATCATGGGCCTTGGCCCAAAAATATGGGCCCACATTCCATGTAATGTTCTAAATGACCATAGGGCCTTCGGGATATGTAATTAGTCACCCTCTACCCAGTTTAATGAGTTCTTTTCTTTGATTTAATAATAAATTACACTTCAACCCCAACCCTTTAAAAAAACTTTGATTGATATTTGGAATATCAACATATAAACAAAAAACATTCTAACCATCACTACTCCCATACTAAGAACTATATGAACATGTATCTCAACTAGTTTAACTCCAAGTATCCATGGGCTTTATAATTTTCTTTCATTTACCTTCATAATACCTTAAAAATAATATCAATTATTTTAAACCTCACAAAATCCAGGTTTTTTATTCCATAGTTTCTTATAATTATAAAAAATAAATTCATACAAATCATTCTTCCATCGCACTTTATATGATTATTTCTAAACTTTTAACAGAAATATTTCTTTACAATAGTCATTCTCATTCATTTCACAAGTTGATAAGGTTCATTTCCACTTTCATAAAAATTACTAAAATCTAACCATCCTTAACTCTCCTATTATAAATTGATGATTTTGAATCAATTTCACTAAGATTATCCTATATATCTGCGATCGTTCTAGAATTTGAAGTAAAAGGTACCTCATTCTTTGTTTTCTATTTTCCAACACATCTCCTCAATATGCACTCATACTGCATAAGGCTTCTTGTAATTTCATTAAGACACACCTTAATTTATTGTTTAATTTTATCTATAGTATTTCACTTCTATTTTTATTCTTTTGGAATAATATTAATAATATTCTTTATTAATTATTCATCTAACAAATTTTTCACTTCAAGAGACTATAATCTTTTTAATATACTCATAAATCATTGATGCATTTGATTAAATGATTCACTAGTTAGGAAATACAAATCTTGATGATCATTACGAATAAAAGCTATATGGGTTTATAAAACCATACAAGTTCATAAATTTGTTACTAAAATCTTTCTACAAATATTATTTGTCATTTCACAAGTAGCTATTTTAGTATAGATATACCTCATCATCATTATAAAAAATTAATTTTTACTATATTATTCAGCTAATATTTAATATTATTATATTTATTGGCCATAACATTTTTATCATGAATCTTATAATATCTAATCCTCATAAAAAATTATCCAATCCAATATAAATAACAAAATTCTTTGTATGATCTTTCAAGTTTTCATTATCAGCTCCAAAAAATGTCCTACTACTAGGATTTAAATATTATAAAATGAAAATAAAAATACATTCCATAACAAATATAAAATTATATACCACCCGGTTATTTTTATACAATTAAAAAATATATATATACCTCACTCTGAAACAAAATGTTTCTTAGGAATATATGATAGATATACTATAAGAGGGGGGTGAACTATAAATTTTTAAACCACTAAAAAATTCACACTCTTACGAAATAAAATACAATGAATCATGATATAAAAAACATTCATAATGATATAGTTATAGAAAGTAAATCTATAAATTAAAAAAATGGTTTTATGATAAGTATAACCAATGTAACTAAGATACTATATAAAATATAAATCAACTAAGAGACAGTATATGATAAAATAAACTTATGCACAATAAAACAAAAATATTCAACAACTAAAATGAGTTTGGTCTATTATTTAACCAAAATCATCAAATTATCCTATAGATATCACATTAAGTATCCTCAATTATAATCATCTTGGTATGATTGTCTGCAAAAAACCCTTGAATCATTTGATCAACATAAAAAAAATGATTTTATTCCTTCCTTCTAGAATCCATTGATCACCCCTTATTAGAATAAACTATGTCTCCCTAGCATTTGTATCACACATAATCATATATCAATACAACCATAAATATAATAAATGAGCTTATAAGATTTAAAATAAATCCCCATAGTTGGATTCTCATATATAGAAAACCCAATGAAATATAAAAAATGGAATCTCTCAATGAAACGAGAACATACATTCTTCAAAATGAAAGATATACTTTAGATAAATTTTCAACATTAATTGTACTGATTCAACTTGATATTGAAGTAGTATTTATAGATGAAGGTTTTAATAGATACAAAATTAAAATTTCATATATTTTTTTGTTGAGTTGTAACTGAACTAGTCCCACCAACTTCTCTATCAAATGGATCTACTATTTTTATGATTATGCTAATGATGTTTTTTCAACAATACTATAGTAATCCTTCTAGAAAATGAATACATAAAAAAAATTCATCCCAAACAATTACTTAAATAAAATATACTAAATGTACTTATACATTAATTATAGAATACTTAATCAAATCAGTATCTAATTTAAAGCATTTCAGAATGACTAATTTTGGACCGTACAAAACATCAACTCAAACAAATATTATTTGGAAAAACAAAGATAGCAATGATGTGTATTGTGATTTTAAAATAAATTGTATAAATGAGACTTTTAACCTATTATCACCATATTTTCACAATGACAAGGGTGTTGGGAAGTTCCTTTAGATGGCCCCATTGGTCTTTTCCTTCTGTTCCTTTTTTTAACCACCATAAACCTCCCATATTTTATCGGCCAAAGGATAGAGGAGGAGAACTATTTAGTATTCTAGTATCCTACATTTTATGCCATCAATCTGGTGGTTTGTGATGGTTTCATCACACGAGTTTGAGGTAAATTACCTCTACCACCTTGTTTTTTTCATTTTATTATATTTTAAATTTAAATCAAATGGGTTATTTTTTAAAGAAATGGTTTCACTAAATAATATATAATGCATCAAACTTTATAGGTATTTCATGTGAATCCTGTGGGTGACAACCAAAACTATGTTATTCATGACCCCATTCTTTGTTTACCTTGTCGTATGTTTCTTGGTGGATTTATGAAAGGGTTTTAATATTTTAGATGAAAGTTTCCATAAAATTTGGTATTTATTTTAGGGATTTTTGTGTATTTGTTATATGTGTGCTTTGAGACATTAATAAACCTATATTCTTATTTATTTTGTGTTTTTAGGTGGCCTGATGAATTTGGCATTGGTTATGAAATTTTGGGTTTTGGGTTTTAAATATTTAATTTATTAATTTAATAGTGATTATTGATGAGATAGTTTCCCATGTACTCAATGGTGGTCATTATGAGATTGGGATGATTTATGGATCATAACTTGAGGTAGGTATCCTTAAACATGTTTCATACTCTTGATCATTTAGTATTTTTATGTTTTTATTCCATTTTTATTTATTTTTATAAAATGTTTCATGACTTATGAGATCTCAACCATATTCTATATGAAACTTACGTTAGATTAATTGTCAATATGGACTATATAGATCTGAACATTTTATGATGGTAGCTCCATGGTTGAAGGAGTGTTGGTTATCACATTATATTTTTCATTAATGTGTGACGTTTTTTCAAAGAAAAAAATGATTTCCTTTTGAAAATATTATTTAAAATATATTTTAAATGGGGTGATAATTTTAAAGGAAAATGTGTGACTTGTGAAATATTTTTGGAATCGATATTTTTGAATGATAGTGTGGATTTATAAAGAAATTTTTGATTGCATTTGGGCTAAGGACCTAGAATTAGTAAAAAAAGACACATGTTTAAATTTTCTAAAAGATTTATAAAAACTATTTGATTGGATTTCGTGGGAAATATAAAGGGATTGGATGATTTTTTTGGGTCTTTTTTACCAAGTACGTGTATTATTCTATTTTATAAATCATGATTTCTTTATATGTTCCCCTAGCTGTGATTACCTTATGGGATTCTAGTTTCATATTAATGCATGAATATGTGTGTGGCCATGAAATTAGTCTATATAAAAGTAATTAGTTGATTTGTATGAATATTATAGACCTCTTATATGGAAAAAATGGGTGCTAATATGTGGTTCAAATGTTAATCCTAGTAATTGTGTGACTTTAATCCCAGTAGTGAGTTGGCATGTTTTGATATGGTAGGAATGCAATGTTTTTTATTTCCTACATCTACATGAATATGTTCTTCTGGAAAGTTATGGATGACAGTTGGGGGGTATTCTAAGGATTGGTCTCGCCAAGAGTGAGCCATCACTGGAAGGATCTCCATTGGAATACTTGGGTCCTATATGTATGAAATATCCAGGTCAACCTTGACTGGTAAGGTGTGTCTTGATGTTGGATGTGCATCCTTCATTGAGTGATGTAGGTTTGGCTGGTGTACTTTAGGTGAAATATCCATTGAGTGAGAATGGATGTTCTGGATAATTGGAAAGTGAACTTCCATGATTAAGTGGCGATGGGTTACGACTTGAGAGGACCCTAAATTGAACTTTAATGTAGCATCCAAGATTTTTCCACATGACCAACTTTAAGTGAGAAAGGATGGGTGGGTATTTTGAATTAAAACCCTACCCTATATAATTTGGTATGTTTTGTGGAATAAAATCTACCCTATGTCATTGGGTATGGGTCTGTGTTAAGTTTTGTAATGACTTCCAACATCTAGAATGAGGCCGAAGCTGCTGGGGTCATGTGTTCTGGTGGCCTGATTTTCACACGATGACCTTCCGTATATACTCGTATGTGTGTTGTGTGTTACTTTTTTAGGTTTTTTTGTTTCATGGGAAAAACTATACATTTTTTATTCATATTTCATGAACATCAGCTTGATCATAGTATTTCCTAGTATGGTTGGGGTAATATGTATTTTTATTGGGTCGTTGGATTCACCCATCCTCACATACACGACATGGATTTCAATGTATGTTAGAATATTTTCATATTCTCAAATATTTTTTAGGTATAACATGGAGATAGAAACATGGTCCATATAGAAGGTTAAGGATTCTGTGGTTTATCCAATTTGATTATGTGAGTAGGGACATAGCACAGTGTATCTAACTTTTATTTTTTCAAATTTTGATGTCGAGTTTGTTTTTTATTGATATAAGGATAAATTTATTTTTAATATCTATTACCTATCCTCTATTATTATTTTATGATCATATAAATAGATTTATAGACTTTAATTAAGGGCATTGGGGAATGTATTAGAAACATTCTTTATGACTATATTTATTTGTGATTTCTATTATTTGGGTGGGTCATATTGAATTTTGGTTATATATAGGAATAATATTGAGGTTTATTTTCGATGTAATAATTTTATATGACATTTTTAGTCTCTCTCTACCTGTCAAAAGACTGTACAATATAGGTAGGCATGTTAAGGTCACATGATGACCCTTATCCAGATTTCATTTTGGGAATGTGGCATAAATCGTTACACATGGTATGAGAGAATATTCTGGGATGGGGTAATGTAATTATAGTTGGAGTTCATTTTTTGGGACTCTATAGGTAGATTTAGTTCATACATAACCAGCATGACATCTGTTGATTCCCATATTTACATATGACATCATGTGTTGGGACTATGGACTTTAAGAAGAGTGAGGTATTGGTTTGGGTTGAGAATCCTAGTGTGAAATAGATGACTGTATAAATTAAACATAGGGATATAAAGGTATCTAGTGAGTCTTTAACAGTCTGAATTGCCTGAAGGCCATCTTTTTTATTTTTATTATGGATAATCCTCCTTTTAAGGGTTCAAGGGGAACCCTAACATGACCCGTAGGTCCAAGGCACAAGGCCTGACACATCCTGAGGGCCAATACATGACTCGAAGGCCTTAGGGCATACTATACCCATACATGACCCATAGTCCAAAGCCACTAGAACTTCACCGAACCAAATTCTGCCTAATTGATCACCTAGAAGACCACCTAGTATTACTGATCATCTAGCATTTCTTAGTACAAAGTTGCATGGTGCCTTCTCCCAATGGCAGTTAACATACCCTCTTATTCATCCAATCTGGTTAGCTCTCTATCTTATGACTGCAACTCCTGCTCCGATCCACTTCTAGGGTCTTCTCTGTGTAAACTAGGGTAATCCATGGTCTATATGGCCATAAGGCCCTCAGGCCCGATGTCCATTGATGACCCAAGTCCCTAAGACCCATAGGCCCAAACCGGTGGCCCAAAGGCCCAAATCAGGTGAATAGTTCTGGCTTCCACAGTACCAAACAGTGTCCACTAAAGTGCCTTATACAGTACTGTTATAGTAACCTGGAAATTCGCCTCCACCCATCTTCAAACATGGGTCTCTTGGATGCCAGGAAGGAGACCTTATCACTCAAGTACGGGCTCGTTGGAATTTTAAGCATGATTATATTTTCGTTCATAAAACCTGAAAAATTCACTTATGTGAGGTGTTTTTGGGCATGCCTCAATATGGAAATCCATTGTTTATTGATTAAATTGGAACATAATAAATGTTTTATTGATTACATAATATGTATCTAATATATTAACATGAATTTTAGGGGTTTTTTAAAATAATTGTGATTGTTTGGATTCCATTGAGAAATAGTTTTCATGATGTTTGGTTTAGGAGAAAAACATAGTTTTAATAATAAAACCTAGTTTTGCAAAATAAAATAGTGGAATGAGGTGTTCATTAAGTGATTTTATATGTATGATTTTCTTGAAATGAATTCTGGATATCAATGTTTTTAAATGGGTTGGAATTTTATGATTTTGAAAAAATCATAGGAAAATGGTTTTTGATGTTAGGTTTTGAAATGGATTTCAAAATGTGACAAGATTTTGATAATGTGTCAGCCATCTAATATAGGTACTTTTGACAACTATCGGACAAAGGTGGTTCAACTAGGTACCATTCAAAATGAAATATACATTCATTGTGAAACTGTATCATGAACACCATGGGCATAAGTGGGTGTAATGGAAAGGTTCATCCATTATTCTCAATGGAATCCAAAGTAACCTGTTTTGAACTAGGTCAATCAGATATGACCATTAAGATTGAAATGAATACCAAGGGAACTTCATCACGCAAAATTGGGTGTCTTGTTTTGATAAATGTGTTGGGAGATTTATTATAATTCTATGGATGTGTTTCAGTAGGAAATTTAAATGGATCAAGTGCTAGGACTCTGAATTTTCTATTAAATGGTTAAGCTCAAATGCGGGGTTCCCCTTAGGACACATGAAATAATAGATGATTCGTGATCATGTATCATGTTATACAAACTTAGGTAGGCTCTTTCTAGATGTTTTGTCTTTTCAGTGGAATTGGATTAAGTTTCAGTGATTTAAGAATTGTATGCCTGAAATGAATCTTGCAGGTGCATTGGGGATTTCAAGATGTGTTGTGACAATTTGAGTGGAGTTTCACAAACAAAGTAGGTTAGTTTATGTCTTTGTTTTTTCCCAAGGCAACCTAAGGATGAAGAGTCCTAAGGATGGTATATTTTAATGCCCCATGTTTTGGATCAGTTTGAAAATTCCAATTGAGATTAAAATATACACATTTGGTGGATGAACTGATTTTTAAGTTGTGCTTGAAATTGTGAATTCTGGTCTTAGAACACTTTAATGTGGTTTTTTGGTTTACATTTTGGTATTGTGAGGTTTCATGAGAGTTCGACTATTCGGAGGCATCATACTATAAATGTACCAATTTTTTTAGAAGAAAAAAGAGGCACATGATTTGTTAACGGTTAGTCTAATAATGTGGATCCAATGTGAATACCATTTTCATAAGATGAATGGTATGTTTGAACTGTGAAACCTCCCAAAAGTAATTGTGCACCATGTTTTAGGTGTGTTGGGATAGCCCATATGGACTGTTCATGGTCTACCCAAACCATGCACCTAACCCACACCATTATTTCCACTTAACAAGTAGAACCACATGGTTGGTACATGGTTAGATAAATATTTGTGACATAAATGTGAGCGTTATGGAACCGAATTAGAGGAGGTCTAATAGTTGGTTCCCAATTTTCTAAACCTTGTGTCCAAATCATCTATCTCTTAAAAATATATAGAAAATAATGTTTTTTCCATTCTTCTTTTTATGTCACCTCCCCTGTTTTCCTTACCATTTCATGCTTAGTAAGACTCCTCTTGATGTCCTCTACAAAATCAAAGGATTTAACCCCCCTTTTCCATAAGATATCTAAATCAAATTTAATTTGGTGTGTTGAAGTTGTATCGGTAATACCTCAATTGTACATGCATCTCTTATTTGTTTCTCTCATCACACAGAATGCTAAATCTGTTCAAAATCTTTTTCCCTATTTTTATTGAGTGGGTCAAATTCTATTTTTCTATATCATTCCAACATGAATCGAAGCTCATTATTGTATGATTGGACCAACCTAATCATTGGGTATTTTCTCTATATTATTTTACCTCATGGTTTCATTTTTTACATAATAATTTTGTTGTGATGCATGTCAAGATCCCTATTAATTGCTCCCAAATTGTAAAATCCCTTAAAATAGAGTCATTTATAAATCCCAAGATGTTCCTTAGACCCCTTACATGGTTGGAGGTTGATTACCTTAACCTAACCACCTCCTAAGGAAAGTTCAACTACACACACCTTGTACTATTCTTGTATAATGATTCAACCACCTTTGGGTTTGTCCTTAACTTCCATTGAACATTTATAAATGCCTCTATAAAATGAAGTGGTTTTGGTAAACCACTTAGTCCATGGTAATATATTTATTTATTGATGTTGAAACATTTCATATCTTGTTAATTGAATTGTTTGGGATTTATAAATGAAACATGCCTTGTTTAAATATCTTGTTCCATGGACGAGACCATGGTTATCTTGAGACTATAGTACTCTTTGAGTGATATTGTCTTCCCTAGTTTATTACAATAGTTGGTCTTGGATGTAAATTGTGTTATACCATTCCATGATGAATTCTTGGTTCCCTAGTGGGTTACTCATGTTAGTCTTAGAGGGTCTTAGATTTATTGTCTCTCCTTCAGTGATACTGGGTTCCCAATATGAAATACCCTTTACTAACTCATAGGATGACAAATGTTTTATACTCCTGGAGTGATACTTGGATTCCCATGTAGTAATTACATGGACGGGATTGTAGGCTGGTTGAGATTGTAGTACCAATAATTGAAACTTGGTTTCCTAGGGTATTTTCAGGGATGGACTCTATGGGAATGTTTGTTATTCCATTCCAAGAGTGACACTCAATCCTCTATGTGTTATAGGTTGGATGTGATCAGAGGGTTATACCTTTATATGTACCATTAGCGATACTTGGGTTCCCATGAGGGAATTCCAATGACTTGATTATAGGTTTGTTAATCTATGTTAAACCTCAATTAATACTTTTCTTACTTATTATAGGTCACCTTGCATGGAATTCTAGAAGTAATTATTTATATAATGAAAATTTATTTTACTTAGGGCTAATCGTACCCCCGTCTTGTAATGATTAGTATACTCTTTTATATATGTTTGAGCTTATAGCCATGGGTCCTAGGAAATATTTATTATTGTTATTAGTACTACTTGTACTACTATGTTGAATCATTGGGTCCTTTCAAATAAGTGTTTCATTTTTTTCATATATATAGACATGTGTGCGGATTCATAGATATTGTAGCTTAGACCAAATCAGGTATGTGTGGTTAGGTGTCATTAACTATCCTAAACCCTACATGTTTCCATTTTTCCTAAAAGGAAAAATTTCATATACATTAACACTACTTTTTTATATATATTCATAGGATATATTTAGCATAATAAACCATTAGGTTGGCCTAACGACTTTATTTTACACACTATTTGGGCCCCCATTACATTGAGGTACCTGAACAGATCACAGGATTGCATGATCTGGTTCTAGGATTCTGTCTTCTTGATATAATCTATTTGGGCTAAGATATATAATGGGAGAATATGGATGTGTTATTGATCATCATTCTATTTCATATTTTTGAAGAGCCTTTTGGGTTCTTTACATGTTCTATATATGTATCACTGAATGTGTGCTTATCGGTACTTTGTATTATGTTCATGACTAATCATTTATTCCCTCATTATTTATTAAAAGACCTTATTATATGCTGATTAATTTACAAATCATTTGATAAACTGTTTAGATTTATATTCTATAGGGTATAGGCTTACCATTTTACCCCTATTATACCATCATTACTAGTTGGGAGCCTCGGGCGTACATCGAGGCACACATGAGGCATAGTGGGAAACCAGATCAATGATCCATTTTAGTGTATCTTAGGTTAGGATGCTACATGTTTTGTCTAATTAAAAAAATATATAATTTAATTTTAAATTTCTATGATGTAATTTCATATTTAAATATCCTATTATAAACAATTTCAGGGTTATCCACATAATATTGGGAGGATATTTGAGTTGGATTAGGATGTTCATAATTTGTGGAATGAGATAGGATGATTAATGGTGATTGAATGGAGGTTGATAGAGAGGTAGAAAACATTTTTGGCCTTATTCATCATTGGAAAACATGTTCTTCAACAATGATAGATCCTAAATCGTAGTATGAATCATAATATCTAGCTTCATCCCTTTCAATTAAAAGATAGAGAATGGTCTCATATCTTCTTGAATTGATCTATGATAAACTTCCCTTATCTTGAGACCATTCTAATAAACTAAATTGTTTTTTTCAATTTATTTATTCAATCATTCTATCTCTCATGTGTATACATAATTATATTATCATTAGTTTACAATTCCTAGCCAATATTGGATTTAACCTATTTTGCTGAATTTATATCTATCATTCTTAGTGTTATTCTTTGTTAGTCCATGGGGTCGAAGTTCGACATTGTTGGGGTGGGTTAAAGTGTGGATAAACCCTCAAATTCATTAAGGTTGTGTGAAGGACATAAAATATTGTCATTTCTTTTAGATGAAGATGATTTGTGGGGCTTAGATGATTCTTTCATGGATCCTATATCTAGATCATCTATAGAAATAGTGTGGTGTGATGGGTGGAGTTGTCTGGGTATCGAGTGGCATAAATTTAGACACTATTGAGGGATCTGGTATAGAAAACAACATATCCTAAACCCCCAACATGTTTGGAGGTAGAAATAGTAGTGTTAGTTTCATGAAGAATATTTTTTAACATCCTTGGGTTTCTACAAAAAAACAAACTACACAACATGTAGTCCACGAACATACCATGTAATCCCCAACTCTAGCTACTAGGGTTTTTTGGGGAAATAAGTATCACACTCCATCTAGACCCTTCCACATGTCTTGTGAACCCATATTGGTGGCCCGACAAGTAGTTTGAGAGTACACAGGCATGGGTATGATAAATCGTAGTAGCACATCTATTCACACAAGAATGACCAAGAGTATAAGTAAAATTCATGGTACTTAGACATGGTCAGGTATATGAACATAGATCAAAGTACACAATCATGTACAAATCTACAGGGACACAACCATAAGTACATAGATAGGCCCAGGGAAGCCGCAACATGTCATGATACTTGGGATATCACCAAAAACCATAGTGCTAAAGACGTTTGATTGTTTACCTTTTCCCTTATCCTGTTAGATTACATATATAAAATCACTAAGGTTCCAAAGGTGGGGTTAGTACTAAAACATAGTAGTTTTACACTAATGATTACCCTACTCATGTCATTAGGATTGAAGATTTATCAATATTTATATAAATTTTTTTATAGAAAACAATTTTACAAATAGTTAATAACTATATATAAACAATTTATAAAAAATTTATAACTCAATATAAACATGTCTTATAATAATATTTTTCCAGAAAAATCAATTTCCAAGGAAACAACCACACCATCCTTTAAAACCATTTCACAAGTTTCATTTGGCATTCCCATTCCATTCCGTTATATTAACTATATTATTAATGAGTGAATCATTATGACAATTCCATACTCATGAGTGGTCTCTCATTGATCAACAAAGTCGTTATAAGGTAATTATATCCCACGTTCCATTAATCCATTAGAACTGAGCACAGGGTAATATTACATCTAGGCCTTGTAAATGTAACACAAACACCCACACCAAGTATGCCCAAAAATAATGTCAATACCAATATGAAAAAACCATTTTAATAAAATTATATTTTTCTAGAAAACACATTATCCAAAAGGCATTTCATAATTCTAGCAAATCAACCTTTTTGAACTAACATTTTAAAATCAATAAACCAAATAACTTTTCATAACAAATATTCACCATTCAAAAATATCACCAAAAACCATAAATTATTACAAAAGAGGAATTATATCACAATTTTCACAAGGATATCACAATAAATTTCAATAAATTAAATAAATTTAAAACTAAACCAACCAATTATATCAATAAGAGTTGAATGTGAATCCACCTTACTTGATAGTTTTTGAAAAAAGATATTGGCAGCAATAAACATCATAAAACTGGTTGAATCTCCACAAACCCTTCTTATATCTCTTCCCCATTCATAGAAACCCAAAATATAAACTTATTTGGAATTCAAAACATAGATATACCCATAGAGGGTGTATATATACGAAAAATAGAGGGATTTCAAATTAGATTTAATAAAATTCATTAAGAGAGATGAGGAATGAAGCCTTACTACCGGAATTGGACTTCAACTCACCAAGGGATAGCTCTGTATCACTTCTAATTCACTTGGGATAGCTTATACAACATTTGAGATAACAAAATCCTATGTTAGGACCCTATAAGAGGAAAAATGAGTGGGTTAAAGGGTAAAACTGGTGAGATCCACATCTTAAGGATATAACCTTGACCCTGCACATAGTTTTGTCACATAGTTATGGAAACCATGTTCTAACCATGATTTTAATTCTTTGTTAAGAAATAACTAACATTTTTTGTTTATAGGGATTCTATCCCATGTTCTGACCATGAAAATTCTCTATGTTCAACATTTTCACCACACTGTGACATTTTTCCTTGGGGTTTTCATGGTTTGTACAAACTATGTGCAGCCCGTGCACCTCAAATTTAGACTATGTGTCACTGTTCATGGTTTCCCATGGGAGTTTCATGGTTTCCATAAACATTGCACCACCTTTTCACCTATATAAAAGTATGAAAGACGCATTAAAATTTCCCCAAAATCTCCCACACTTCACTCTAATACTTTCAATAATTAAAAATAATAAAGAAGGGGTTAAATACCAGAAAATAGGGGTTATACATTATCCCCACCATTAGTCTTTCATTCCTCGAAATGTAGAAAACCACCATTTACTTAAAAGAGTTCTAACAAATTATATTTCATTTCCTTCTCATATTCCCTTGTCTCTTATTGAATCTAACTATGATTCCACAAAACCCACACTATGATGATGATTTTTCCCTGAAATATGTTCTCTTTCCAACCCATAATGTGCATTGAGATATGTACCAACAAATCACTCATCTCTAGGTCTACATGATCGCATCTAATCACCTGGTTAGGATCAAGGTGATAATTTTTCAACTAAGATACATGTAACACATTATTTCCCGCACTAAACTATGGTGGAAATGACAATCGATATTCCACCTCACTAACCCATTCCATTATCTCGAATGGGCCAACGTACCAAGCAGATAACATTCCATACATCCCAAAATGTCAATGTCCAAGCCATAGAGAGATACTCAAGAAGACATCTTCACTCACCGTGAATGACAATGTCTATCTATAATGATCCACATATGATTTATGATCACTCTATGTTGTCTCTAATCACTTCTAGATCAACTGAATATTCTCTGTTGTTTCTTAGATAAGGCTTGGCCAAGAAAGTTAAGTCTCACCAATTTCCACCCAAAAAAAATGTAGAACGTCAAGAATTCCCATACAAGGCTTAAAAAAGAGCCATATATATTAAGGCATGATAGTTTTTGTCATACGAAATCAAAATTAAGATTATGTTATATTCCTATGAGACAACATAATCCATTATTCAAGCATAAAACATGTCTTCAAAAACTAGTATCATCATTTTAGATTTTCCAACTATTTGAGGATGATATGACATACTCATAGTTCATTGAGCCCCAATGGATTTCTACAAGGATATCTAGAAATGATATGTAAACCTCGAATATCTTTCCAATACCATAGAAATTTGTATTAAATGTCTCTTTACCACTTTCTAGATATAGTTATTGGATATATTATCCACCATATGAGTTTCACAAATAGGGATGAAATTAGCTTACTTGGTAAGCCATTCCACTATCACCCATATCAAATACTGTTTCTGAACCTTTCTTGGTAGACTTATAATAAAATCCATCTGTATATAATTTCATTTAAAAATAGGGATAGGTAAAGACTGAAATATACCTACTAGCCACTGATTATCATCTTCAACTTTTGTAAAAAGTTAAGCACCAAGAAACAAACTTAGCCGGCTTATGTTTCATATCAACCATCCAAAACTGGGCCTTCAACACCTTATACATCTTCTATATTCCCAGATGAATATCCCATCTTGAATGATGGTAAGAATGAACAAGTCACTCTGAAAAAACCATAGGTACCACCATATGATTCTTGAACCACAACAAGGAACTCTCATCGAGCAAGCAGCCCTCAATGGTCTTTTCACCTTTGAGTTTCAAACTCATAACCATGCATGATCCATTAGATGTATGTATTTATGTAACCATATTTACCAAATCTAGAACTATGGAAACTAAATAACAAAACTGCAATATCACCTTAGTATTCACATTTTATATTCATATCGGTTAATACCAACATAAACTTCCATACATCTAAAGCTTCTTTTTCAAATAGTGCATATTACTTTTTTGTAAATGCATCTGTCATCATATTGTCTTACCTAGTGAATACATCAATTTAATGTTGAACATATGTAGATACTCAATATATATACTTTTCTTAATATTCTAATCATGTTGTAATAATAAAAATTCAAGATATCATAATCCATAACCATAGTAAATTTCTCACCAAAGAGATAATAATGCCAAGTCTTCAAAGCATGGACAACTACAACAAACTCCAAATCATGTGTTGGGTAATTATTCTCATGCACCATCAAATTCCTTCATCCATAATCCACAACATGGTATTATTGAATTAAAATTCACCTGAACCTTGATCCCAAAGCATTATATTACACTACATACCCTAGTCGTGATTTTGAAAAAATCAAGATCGGTGCTGATGTAACACAAAAAAAAATCTATTTGAAAGACTTCTAGAATTCGTCTATCTATTGAAATTGATTTTTTTCAAAGCTATCATATGTTAATCTAGTAACGAGAATACATGAAAAAAAAATTCGATAATAACCATCTTGACCAAGCAATATCCCTATCTCAAAGACATTTATCAGTGGTTTCAATGAGTTAACTACTTATACCTTTCCTGGATTCACTGAAACACATCATTAAGAAATTACACCAAATGTAAATTGTACCTACTATATCCAAAAATTACACTTTGAAAATTTTTAAATAAAAAAATGTTCTCCCAATATTCCAAAAACTATCTTCAAGTGTTTATTATACTCAATTCCATCAATATTCCAATATGTCATCCAGAAACACCACAACAAAAGAATCCCGATATCTTTGAAATATCAGATTCATCAATAACATAAAGACATCTTGTCCATTCCTACAACTATAATGAATTACCCTATATTAATAATTTCAATATCTTCTTCGGAAAGTATTTTTAAGAATATCCTCCTTTCAAACTCATAGTTGGTGATATCCTGATCGCATGTCAATTTTTGATCACCACTAAGCTCCCCAATGTTGATCAAACAGATCTTCAATACATGGATGTGGATATCTATTCCATATTGTATATTGGTTAAAATAATTATAATTGACATAAATATGAATATTTCAATCAACTTTTTGAATAAGATCGGTACTACCCATAGAGATTTTTTTTGATGAAATAACCCCTTTCTTTCCAACTCTTCCAACAACACTTTCAGATCCCATAATTTGATGGTGCTATTTGTTGAGAGGGAAGTGAGATAGGACTTATCCCCGAGATGAGATCAATTGTAAACTCTGCTTCTCAATGGATAGAAAACATGATAATTATTCTATAAATACATCCATAAACTGATCAACCACTGCTGGAAACTATTACTCCTTGTCATTTGAATTTATGTTGAGGTCAACGCCGCTAACTGTTAAGAAATCGTTCCCACTACTTTTTCCAACAATCTTGTTACACCTATATTCAAATTTCTTTATCCTCTGAAGAGATGCTCAGCACAATCCTAAAGCATGAAACAAACTGTTCTGTTACAATAATCGATGTGATCCTTGAACGTTGTCAGCCAATCCATACCCAGGATTATATCATAAACATCCATCTCCCGCATAGATAAATCCCATTTCATATCAACTCCATCAACAGCTATAGAAATTTATCTACATAGAAAGGATTGAAATTATCTTTAGGAGTTTAAAGTTTTATCATATATGGAATCATATCAAGTTTTAAACATAGAAAAAAAGCACACTAAGAAATGAAGTAATGATATACACCAGCATCAAACATCACTTTCATAATGGTATAATTCAAAATATTCAAACCTCTCACCAGAGATGGTTCAACCTGATCATCCACAATCACTTGCTTAGCTCCGTATAATTGCTTCATCGTTGCAAACTACTCATTATTTTCTTGCTAAGATTTCCATTTTTGAGGATTCAAGTTATTCCTCGAATCGATGTGGCTAGATCTTCACTTCTGTAGAGACTGATCTAGCTATCCTCTCCCCATCTAAGCATACAACACGTATGACAATTGATAAGTGTCTTGATCACCCAACCATGGAGCACTACAACAACAGCAGCTAAGATGTCCCATATTACTATAATTATGGAATGGTCTTCCTGGTGTTGTATACCCTCACTTTATGCGGTTGAAGGATCCACATTTGAAACATCCCACTATTATCATCAGTCTCGGAGGATGGTTAATTGATCCTATTGCCTGATTCTGATTCCCATTCTGACCCTTGAAGCAGGTGTACATCTTCTGGTTTCTCCCCACGTTAAATTTCCCACAGGTTTCCATGTGTATCAACATACTTTCTCCCCCTAGTTCCCAAGATCTCAGGTTCATCCACTATTCTTCTTTTCTCTATTTTTGTACAATTTTAATACAGGGTACAACAATCTATGAGAGAATCTTCTATATAATACCTGATTCAAATATGAAATCCATAAATGACACACTTGATTCATATTCAGGTTTATATAATACTTCATTCATGAAATTATCCACATACTCTATGATATATATTTTTTCCTACTTCGGGCTGAAAATGTCCATTGTTCTCTAGATCTTTAACATGTGAGGATGGAATTGTTAGTTGACAAAATCCTAAAAAATCCTCCCAACTAAGTCCTTGATCTACCTGAGCCTATGTCGCAAGATCCCACCACTAGTTTTCATGATCCTCAAGTAAATATGTTTTCAGAATGACCATCATCTCTATAGGTGTGCTAATGAAATAGATGATATGATTCATCTTATTCTTCCACAACACATCCTTTTCTGGTTCTGAATCACTCTTAAAGATAGCTGGGTTTGGATTCTGTAACATGATTCAATGATCCACTTGTCTTGGATCATCCCTACAGTTCCCTGTGACCATATCTTTAAATTATTGGATAATACTCAAAACTAGCTTTTGGTTTACCTCTGGTTCAGGTGAAACCATATTCTTTGCTGCATCTTTCAGTTGGTTTCAATGATTCCTATAGAGTTCAATTTTCTTAACAAACAACAAATCCCAAAAGTCTCACTCTCTATAAATTGAAGTCTTGGCATTTCAAATTCTACCATATCAACTATAACAACATTTCTTTCCAAAAATATACTTTTTCAATGTTCAACCATTTTTGAAAATGTTAAACCTAATTTTTTAAATGAAAATATTTTCAAAAAACATTAATCATTTGAATTTTCAAAATATTATATTTTTAAATAATTTCAACATTTTACAAAATGTAATGCATTGTACCAAATCATATATCATTATTCAAAATGAAATATGAAATCCTAGTGGGAATTCATTTCACCAGTGTATATCATGTTTGTCTCATTGGCATAACCCATGATAATGAGATTGAAAATTCTATTAGTTTCTCCAAAACACTTATGTTACCACTCCATTAAAGATTTATGTTTAGAATAAAAAGGTTATATATGTCTTTTTATTCTCTACATTTCAAGTTCAAACAATCCTACTTCATTCTATGATCCCAAATCAAGGAATATACAAAAATGATTTCAACTTCAAAACAAAGAAAACTGATGACTACATTTTCTATAAGGAAAGTAACAAGTTGATACCATTTACCTCAAATAGAATTTTGTACCATATAAAACTGATACGATTTGTAACATCACTCCTCTTAATTTTCTTGAGAAGGTGTGTTGATGCTACATGGCCTTAAGAGACATCCCCATGGCTCCAAAGTCAAGAAATTAACGTCTAATTTATTTAATACATAGAGGGGATGATTTTTTTTCTAAGAATAAACCAACAAAAAATATAACAAAAAACCAAATAATTTTTGCATGATAACCATGAAAGACCACTCAAAATTTCATTTATCTAAATCATACTAAAATAAAGTAACACAACAGATGACTATAACATCATGTAAAAAGCATAAGACAAACAAATAAAACTGTTACACAAAAGGATTCCCAGATCCACAATCTCCATGCTTCAACTTCACCAAACATAACAAGGATCACAAGGTAGCAGTAAACATGTGTGATACATTACCTTTCCCCATGTCATGGTAGATAAAATCTATAAAAGAACCAATTTGAAAAATTAGGGGTGAGTACTAAAATTCAATAGGATTTCCCCCCAATTACTTCCCTACTCACGTAACTAGTATAGAAGAGTTAAATACATTTATATAAAATAGTTTATTTAAATTAATTTCCAAAAGAATTTATAATTAAATATAATCAATTTAAAAAAGAGTTTATAACTCAATATAAACAAGTTCTATAACAAAAAAGTTTCTTCATAATCTATTTTCAAGGAGAACACCACACCATGCTTCAAAACCATTTCACAAGTTTTATTTGGCATACCCACTTTACTCTATATATTCACTCTAACAACCATGATTTAATTATTATGACTATTCCATACTCATCATGAGTATTTATTTTATCTATCAAGTCATCACAAGGTAATTATATCCCATGTGGCTTTACACTTTTGGCACCAATCATAAGGTCAAATTTCAACCCAGCCTTGAAAATGCAATATGAGCACACACAGACCAAGTATCCCAAAAACATTATCAATACCAATATGCCAAAACCATTTTAATAAAACAATATTTTTATTAATAAACCTTTATCCAACAATCCATTTCAAAATTCCAACAAATACAAATTTTAAAAATATCTTTTTTCAAGACAATAATACAAATCACATTGCTCATTAAATCTTCACCATTCCACAATTTCACCAAAAACCATAAATCATCACTAAAGTGGATTTATATCAAAATTTTGACCAATATATCATAATAAATTTAAATCAAATATATAAATTTTATACTAATATAATCAGTTCTATTAACAAAAGTCATGATTAAAGACACATACAATGAGAATTTTAGAAGAAAATGACAAACAAAACGATAAACATTACAAGAATGTGATAAATCTCCATGAACATACCTTAAAAATATTCCCTATCATAAATAAAAAACATAAACTTATTTGGAATCCATAATGATATATATACCCACATCAGGCATAGATCTATGAAAAATAGAGGAAGGGAGAAGTAGGTCTAAGAAAACGCATCAAGAACAATGGAGAACAAAGCCTTATCAATAGAATCAAAATTCAACGCACAAAGGGATGGCTCTGGATTGCTTCTGGTTCGCTTAGGAGAGGTTCTCCAACATTTAAGAGAATAAAATACAATGGCAGGGCTATATAAGAGTAAAAATTAGTGGTTTAAAGTGTAAAATGAGTGAGATACACTTTTTAAGGATCTTACATTAACCTTATCCATAGTTTAGTCACACGGTTTGGAAAACGGTGTGCTAACCCTGATATGTATTCTATCTTAATAAAGACATCACAATGTTGGAGTGTAAAAATTCCTAACTATGCGCCAACCAGGAAAAATAACTCCATCCAACATTTTCACCACACTACTTGGTTTCCCCTAGGTTGTTGCATTTTCTGGATAACATTTTCACATCCCTTTCACCTCACCTCTCTCCCATGTCCCACTTTTTACGTTTTCTTGGAAGTTTTCCATAGTTTCCACAAACTATGCACCACCTGTGCACCAGTATAAATGTCCCCAAACTCTTTAAATGCTCCCAAAACTCTCACATGCTTCACCCTTATACAAAAAAAACTTAGAAATAATAAAGAATGGTTTACATACCAGAAATTGAGGGTTATACATTACACATATATATAAATTTAATTGTTTACTGACTAATCTATTTGAAACAAAGATAAAACTCTCTTGAAAATATATGTAAATCATCCTCTGAAAAAATATTTTTATGTGCACAAGTGCATTTTAAGTTAATAAATTAGGAATATTGGTTTTGGTTAATTATTTTATGTAAATATATATATTATATATTAAAAAATTAAAATTTATCTTTTATGTTTTTCAGACATGAAATAATATTAAATCAATTTCATTGTTTAAAAACTAAATTTTTCTAAAAAAATTGTCAGATTATTGGATACATAAAATAAAATTAATTTGTGAAAATATTATTAATTAATTGGATATAATAACTTTAATTTTTGAAATCCTAATTTCCAAATAATATTATGGTGAATTTTTGGGATTCTTCTAAAAAGATTCATTTTTTTATGGATATTGAAAAATAATGAATTTTAATTGAACACTTCCTTTTTCTTTAAATTATTTATAATCAAAAAATATTTGTAAACTTTTTCTTAATGAAATATAATTTTAATTTTATTTTATTTAGTACAATATAATTCATTTTAATTAATTCAAATTTGTATTTTTATATAAATTCAATTCAAACTTTTAAACTTTTTCTCCTTAAAAACTGGTTTTCTCGTCACGTCTGGGAGGTTAATTTTAAATTAAAATTTTCTTCTTATATAAATGGAATTTCAATAAATGTATTCCCTATTTTCAATAAAAATAATTAATAATTTCTATTATGTTATAATTATTTTTTTAACCAAATGTATATTGAATGCAGTAAATATTAATTAGTGTAGTTAATGTAAAAAAAGGGGTTTACCGAGGGTTGTACTAAAAATATAAGGGTATAAACGGCCTATTAACTTGTATAAAAACCATTTTATGGAAATATTTTGAAAATTAGACCTATTATATTTTTTAATGGATTAATTTTTACCCTTTTACATATGAAAACCATTGGAGTGCTTATTTATTTTCAAAAATATCAATTGTCTCCTCTCCCCCACTTATAAAAGGTAATCCCCTCTTCTCTCATCTTTAGACCTTAAAACCTCATTTATTAGGCCAATACCTTTCAAAATATCTTTCCAAAGTCTCTTATATAATTATAGAATCAATATTTTGGATATAAATATTTCTTAGGGAGGCTTTATTGGAAACTTATGGTGGATACCCAAAGAATAGGTAATGTGCTTCAACGAGAACCTCTATTTTATTTCTTTCTCTACCTCCATAAATTATTTTTAAACCATGGTGGTATAATATCTTCTATTTCATCCATATACTAGTATTTTTTTTAAATAATTTCATGACTTAGAACCTTCTCTACTTCCATCAAATAAGTTTTAAAATCATCATTTGTGTGTACTGTAGAGACCCACCTCACGAACCAATGTCATTCATTTTTCCACTGCAACCTATAAGGGTTTGACAAAATGATGTATTTACTATTTATATATACATATATATATATATATGATATTTATGATATTATAATTCTTCTCTATTTATTATTTTACACATATAATTATTTTTCCATTTATTTTTGGAATACGATAACATCCCTCGTGTGTATGGCTGACTACCACCACGTGAAACGATGTGATTCGTTCTTGCATTACATGATAGGTGATAAGGTTAATGTTAAGGATTATATGTGATATAAATTAAAAAATTATCATATTCATGAAATATTTATCATTATATAAATGTAATACATTTCATTTTCTTTCTTACTTTTTCACTCAATGAATGATGATAACATCGATCTTGCACATGTGATCTACCACTTTCACAAAGCTATATGACTCTCTTTTCATAACCAAACCAAATTTATGATATGAATAAATATATTTATAAAAAAAGATATTTTGTATGATATTATTATCAGTATGTAGAGATAATATATTAATTACCTCTTTTTCATTGTGATCTATGAAAAAAGGAAATGTTACTCATATGTATATACGGCCTAGCATCTCCATGATCATAACCTATATTATTTATCAAAAAACATTGATGTTTGGAATAAAAAATATATTTTATGTATAAATGTTATAATTATTTAATGATATTTATTCTATATGTCATTTAACCATGATCAATGTTAGGACACCAAAAATAATGAATCAAAACATATATGAAAAAAACGATTATTACCCAAAACATGACTTTAACATAGAATTTCTAATAAATAGTTTATAAAAGTATATAATTAAATATAATATGTTATTATATATATAATTATTTATATATAAAAAATTCATAATAATATTATATTTTATATATAGTTGTTTTAAATGAGTGTAAAGTAATTCAAGACATTAGGTGAGTGATTTCCTTCTAAATTTTTACATCTATGAGACACATGTCATATTCAACAAGTATTTTTTTTATGTGTATTATATCTGGAACAGGAATTTATGTTAATATTATTATTCTTAAAACTATTTGTTTTTGCATATCCATTTTATGATCTCTCTTTAATGGGGTTTACGGGTCATAAGTTATCAAATCGGTAAGTGATTTTAGTCTCAATTTACTTTCTTTGAGACAAGTGTTATTTTATGCAATATAATATTTCATGAGGTGTATATATGTCTCATTTTACATGTAATATCATGAATTTATTTATCCTAATAATATTTCAAATTATATTTTTTTATTTCATAGGGATTATGATTCAAGGTTTCGAAAGAGATTGTTGTTTTATGTCCTAATTTCATTATTTATCTGTATTGATTATGATTAAGTCTATAATATTGATACATAATAATATACCCTAAAAAATCCTCATTTAATTTCTTCTCCTATATATATTAGATTAGAATACATTTTTTCTTTCTATTTTCTCACATTTTGTACTATAGTGTTCATAAAAAATTATTAATAAAAAACATATTTTCTCTCAAAAACACTTTTTTATTCACAAATAATGTTTTTTTAAAAGTATATTAAAAAAATATAAAATTTTTTAAAAGGAAATTTTAATGGCTCGGACCTCTCTGGTCCATTCCTTTTTGAAAATATGGTGTTTGAGGTGTTTTAGGAGGTCAAGTTGACTCATCCCCAACACATTTCCAATTTCCCATTTCTATGAACAGTAGAATCGGTGACCCTCACTGAATAGTTCCAGTGGTAGACAGTTGTGAATAGTTCCAATGGTGAGGTCTAACGGTAACCTCTCTTTCCTTTTCCAAATTTCCAATTCTATGAACAGTTCAATCAGTGAATAGTTCTATCAGTAACCTTTAACGGTAACCTCTCTTTCAATTACCAAATTTTGAGTTATGTGACCAGTTACATCAATGAACAGTTCTATAAGTAACCACAATTTCCTTTTCCAAATTTCCAATTCTATGAATAGTTCCATCAGTGAACAGTTATATCGGCAACCTGTAATGGTAACCTCACTTTCCATTTCCAAATTTTGAGCTTTGTGAATAGTTCCATCAGTGAATACTTCTATCGGTAACCTCTAACGGAAACCTATCTTTCCTATTACAAAATGTGCAATTCTATGAACAGTTAAATCGGTGAAAAGTTCTATCGGTAACCTCTAATATTTACCACTATTTCCTTTTCCAAATTTCCAATTCTATTAATAGTTCTATCAGTGAACAGTTCTATCAGTAACCTCTAATAGTAACCTTTATTTCCTTTTCCAAATTTCCAAATCGAGGAATAGTTCTATCAGTAACCTCTATTTACATTTCCAAATTTCTAATTCAATGATCTATTCTATCGGTGAATTGTTCTATTAGTAACCTCTAATCGTAACCTCTATTCCCTTTTCCAAATTTCCAATTCTATGAATAGTTCTATCGGTGAACAGTTCAATCGATATCCTCTAACGGTAACCTCTATTTCCTTTTCCAAATTTATAATTATATGAACAATTCTATTGGTGAATTGTTCTATCGGTATCCTGTAACAGTATCCTCTTTTTTCCTTTTCCAAATTTTGAGTTCTGTGAACAGTGGTTCTACAACGGTAGGTGTGCAGTGTTCTATTAGTGAGGTTCTATCAGTGAGGTTCATGAATAGTGTTTTATCAGTGAGGTTCAAGAACAGTGTTCTATTGGTGAGGTTCATGAACAATGTTCTATCGGCGAGGTTCATAAATAGTGTTCTATCGATGAGGTTCTAAGGGTGAGGTTCGTGAATTGTGTTTTTCCTTTTCCAAATTTTGAGTTCTTGAACAGTGTTTTCAGCTTCCTACAGTTTCTCCCCTTTATCATTTTCCTTTGACGTAAAATGCATTGAAAGCCTCATTTTATGTACTCTATGGCCAATTCAAAGGCCATAACTCTTATATTAATTAATCTTAAGGGTTGGGATGTTTTTACTTGGTCAAACTGCTAGTTTTAATGTGATCCTCTCTTAATGGGAAATCAAGTGTATCTAAAACTGTCGCACCATTAAATCCTTTAAAGGGATGGGATATATTCCTCCCTAATTATTTCACTTTTTTCTCAGCTATGAGATGCTAGAACCTTTCATTCCTTCTTATATGAGTTTCACAATCAAACTTTCCTCCTCATATTGGTTCCGCTCTATTTTGATGCAACCAAGCAGTATCAATCAATCTTTGATATAAGGTGTGTTTTACTGTCGTTCTTTTGGGGTTCATATTCTCTTGTTTCTTGTTTATATATTATAGCATGTCATCTCCATGCTTTTAATGGGGTTTCTTGGGTTTCGGTTCGTGTGGTCGTACTGTGGCATCCTCGGGTGGATGTAGTTGTCACGATAGGAGGATCATGACCTGTTGTATGGACTGTTCACATATAAATAATGTCAAGAAATATTAGAGGTTGTGGATTCACTATTTCTCTCTTCTTTTATGAGAAATTGTATTATTAGCATGTTCTATCCCACTGGATCACAATGGAATTGACCTAATAAATATTTGAAATGGTTAAACAAATTGATATTGGTTGTTTGTTAATGCCTCTTATTTTTCTAGATAGTGTGATACTGATTCTTATTGTGTTTAGTGTTTCATTATTGATTTAAATTGGTAATGAACGTAAAGCTGGGAATAAATTTATAACTATTTGGCTAAAGATAAAGAGGCATGAAATGAATCTGGTTCTTTTTTTTGTAATTTGATGTTAATAAAATTGGTGTGGTAAGAATGTTTAATTATTTTTGATAGCTTACAGATTAGGTTTACTGAATTTGGAACCTAATAATAATAATCAGTTAATATTAGATGGATTAAAGAACATGTCGATCGATAATAGATAACTCCTTGTTGGGTTATGTGTTACCCTATTGTTTTTTAAAGGTCCAAGAGCCCAACTGTTAAAATGTTTGTTTTCCTGCTATTTATGTTGTGATGCTAGCCTAGATGGCTATTGTGATATGAGGGGGAATAAAGGCCTTTTGGTTGTTGCAAAATATGACACCTTGAGTGGTGAGATGCATCGGTGTATGCATGTGGGTTTCGGGGAGGACACCAGGGATGATGGAACGGTATGAATGTGATTGTTGATGCTTGCTTTTCTTATTGGTTGATTATCTACATTAATTTTCCCCACTGATCAAGGCAGCTGTTCTTACTTACCCTTCTTTCGAAAGAGGCGAAGACGCACGGGGTATGCCATGTGCTTTCCCTGTTTAGCTTCTCAAGGGAGGATGGGTCTATGCTCTTGCTATAAGTAGCAAAGACTCGACGGGTAGAACATCTACTCACTGTTTTGATCCCCTAGTGTATAGTATCATAGATTGTTTTTCTAGAATTCATGGGAATATGAGAATGTAATTTTTTAATGAATAATTTAAGAGATGATGTTAACCCATGGGGTTGGAGTTGCTGGAACATAACGATGAGGTTGTAATTTTAAAGGGACAATGGACTTTGGGTGTGAAGAAAATGAAATTTAATGTGGAATTGTTATTTGTTAATTATTGTCTAAATAATTAATTAATGTAAAGTTAAACTAATAAAAAAGTATTGAAATAATGTATTAAATCTCTTTAAATGGTTTTGTGCTTATATGATATGTTGTCTTAGAAATAGCATCCAGGACTCCGAGAGACGTTAGCTGCAGTTGTTTCTAAGACAAGGTTATGCCCATATTGTGGTTGTGAGACAACATTTATCAGGTACTTTTTGGGTTTTTATAAGCTACTTCACCCTGTCAGTAAGGGAAACTGACACCCCGGGGATTTTGATCCCTGGGGGTGTGTTTTCCCCAATATTTCGGTGGGAGGATTAATGGCTGACTACCCCATTTGGCCCTGCTCTCTTAGCTTGGTAGTTACTTGTTCTGGTAGGCACAGTGGTTAGTTTTCCCCCTGTATGTGTGTAGAGGGATGTAATGTCTTGTAGTTATTCAAACACATATATACTAGATATAGTTTCCTATGGACTACAATAGGTGTAACATGAATCAGCTATGATGTCATGAGGATCCTTCCTCAGTGTATGGGTTGTAATAGATTGAGGTATAATACCCGATATATGATACACAATATGTGAGTTGTGGTGGCTTATGGAAACTACCTGGTTACTTTCTTTCATGGATGTGGTGGATTTGCTGCACGAGGTGCATATCTTCGTGCTTCAGTTTGGTGACTGCATGCAAGCCTTTTTGAAGGGAGATTCTTAGGATGTGCAACGTTGGGGAAAAGTGGAAAACCATTGGGGAATTAGTATCGAGGTACCCTTGATATTCATTATTATATGATATATTATTCTATGTGTTACTTGGTGAGAGTATACATGGTGAGGATGGGAACTTAGTGTACATGTTCTGGTGATGGGTTAGTTTCACTTTTTGTTCACTGTTCTTTATCATGATTTCTTTACTTTTGTACAGGAGGCTTCAGGGAGGATCATACTAAGTATACTATTATACTCACCCTATGTATATATAAACTGTTTTTTTTTGCTTTGAGTATATTGGAGATCAAGTTGGTTTCTACGAGCTTGGGGTTGTAGGAGCTTTTCGGGCTTGTGGTTGCAACTATCTTACTTTATTTGGGGTACATTCAGTTTTTCCCCTTTCAGTTGAAGTAATTTTGCATGACATTACATATGTGCACTTGGGTTTTCTTTTATATTTCAGTTCTGAGTAGGAGTTGGTTGGTGTCTATCTTATCTCTCTCTTCCTCATGTGTTCTCTTCGAGGGTAATGCCTCCCATTTGTGTGTTTACAATACCCTCGGTGCTAGTTTCCAACATGGGTCCTATTGGAGGTGGGACTCAGGGGTCATTATCTCCCTTCTCACATTACTGGCCCAGGAGGGGTACACATTGTGGGGAGGTGGTTGTGACAGAGTGGTATCAAAGGGAAGTTGAGAGATAGGATGGAGTTTGGAGTTAGACACAGGTGAGGTTGTCGGGGTTGGTAGGGCAACAGTGTCATTAATGTTTAGCAAGTGATGTAAACACTGGAGATTGGCTGAGACATAGTTATTTAGGTCCCCCTATGATATGTGGTAAAGACCTTTATGTTTACATTGTATAATAAATGTGGTGATACTAGTTGCAGGGTAGAGTCATAGGAAAGGATCATGAATCATTCTTCTTTGTGCCTCTGTTTGAATGGGTAGACCCTGGGATTGGTTAACCTAAAATCATTCAAATAAAACAATTAATTAATTAATGTTGAGTCTTCCATATTCCAGTTTTATGAGCTCTAACGGTTTTTTGTTTTACAGGTATGGCTCTAGGTTGATGTCTTCATCAGCTTTGCATAGAAGATGTCTAGTATGCTATTCTAGCAGATTGCTACAGGGTAGAGGTTGACGATGAAGACACTTGGAGGAAGATACTCCGAGAGTTTTAGCACCAGATTTTGCAGAAGTACTAGGGCTTCGTTTCAGATGCAGTCATGGAAGACTGGTTGGATGAGGTCGAGATAGGCTTCAGTTCGATTTGTGCTCAGAAGGAGAACTGGGTGTCCTTGGTTGTGACGATGCTACGTGGAGCAGCGAGGGAGTGGTAGTTCTTGTTTATTAGGGATCGTGAGGAGTCAGCGATCTCATGAGAGGAGTTCTAAGACAACTTTAGAGTCGATTTTCTTTCTTCGACTGCAATGTAGTCCAGTCGCCATGAGCTTCTTACCCTTCGATAGGGGAGATCTAGTGTTTGAGAGTTTGGAATATGTTTCAGTAACCTTTAACTATATGCTTCGAACCTACTGCCAGATGAGGAGGCCAGGGAGAGGTATTTCCAGGAGGCATTGCATCTGGAGATCCAGCGCCAAGTTCATCCCATTTATGCTGAAGACTTATCATGAGCTGCTGGCGAGGGCAGAGGTTATCGAGAGGACATTGTCTAGGACCGGATCATCACGATAGGGGAATCGACATGATTCTTTAAGAAGCAGAGCTGTGGTCCGGGATTCCCGGTTTTCAATGCAGAATAGTTTCCATTCAGCCGGGGGTCGGTCCCAGCCCTTCACATCTCTTTTATCCAAACGAAGCAACTCTCAGGACAATACTAAGGGACCGGGTTCTTCTTTTTTCTTGTGGTGGTTAGGATCATCAGCAGCGAGAGTGATCGACCATTTATAGTAGTCATCGTGCACCAGGTGCCATGCTCCAGGTTCCTCCATTGAGGCAGTTCCATTCGAGGTAGCAACTGCAGGTTGCACCATCTTTAGATCAGTATAGGGTAGATGGGGTATGCAGAGGATAGCCCCAAGATGCTCCCCATCCTCAGAGAACAGAGTGTGGTCATGGTGGTGGTCTTCATCAGGGTTAGAGGTGGTCATATTCATGATCTATAGTTTCCATCTCTAGGCGAGCCATACATCGTTTGAGGTACACTTTTCTTGTTTTCTACCTCGGTGTATGACTTGTTTGATTCAGGAGAGACACACGCCTCCATATCACCAACCCTTGACCATGATTTAGGACTTGATGTATAGAGGCTTCTAGTGCCATTGGCATTGACTACGCCAGTTGGAGGTTGTGTTTACTTGTTTGAAGTATGTAGAGACTGTGATCTAGTGTTTGGGAAGCACTTCTCTTGGGGATATTTCCTATGTTTACGAATGCAACCATATGATTTCATCCTCACCATGGATTGGTTGTATTCAGTGTAGGCTATCGTGGATTACTTCATGAATAAGGATGTTTTCTTTACTACGGATGGAGATTCAATGGTGTTTGTTTTAGAGTGAGATCCTCAGATGGGTCATAGGAACGTTCTGTAATTATCATCCATAATGGATGAGATGATGTTGAGTTTTTCAGAGGTTCAACAGTTGGCATTTCCTAGGGTCGTAGAAGAGTACCCTGATGTCTTTCCAAAAAAGGTTGTTGCATTACCCCCTTGATGAGAGATCAAGTTTGGGATTGAGCTACAACCAAGAGAATATCCAATATATATGTCTCTATATAGGATGACCCCTTCTATGTTATGAGAGAAATGTAAAAATCATGATGGTATGTTACAGTGCGGTATTGTTCGGCCTAGTGTGTCACTGTGGAGTGCACAAATTTTGTTTATGAAGAAGACTGATGGATGTTTGAAGTTGTGTGTCAATTATCATCTCCTAAACAATGTGATAATAAAGAATTTCTATCCTCTTCCATAGATTGATGATTTATTCGATCAACTGAAGGGTGAAAGTTGGTTCTCAAAGATCGACTTACGGTCAGGATATCATCAGATGCGTGTAAAGGGTGAGGATATCCTGAAGACTTCTTTCCATTTTCGTCATGGGCATTATGAGTTTTTTGTAATGTCTGTAGGTATAAATAATTCTCTAGCTGTGTTCATAGGATTGATTAATGTTGTGTTTTGTGAGTTCCTAGACATGTTCGTGGTAGTTTTCATTGATGAAATCCTTGTGTACTCTATATCCGAGGAGGAGCATGCAGAGCATCTATATGCTGTTTTGGGAGTTCTTCATCAACATCAGTTGTTTGGGTAGTTGTCGAAGTGTGTGTTTTGGGGTCGAGAAGTCCATTTCTTGGGGAATGTTGTGTCCCATCAGGGATTAGTTATGGATCCATCAATGATAGAAACAGTTTTGTCTTGGGAATCCCCCAAGAGAGTGTTAGAGGTGCGAAGTTTCCTTGGTCACGCAGGCCACTACAGGAGGTTCGTATCAGATTTCTCAAGATTTAAGACTCCCCCGATAGCTTTGACATGGAAGGATCAGGCATTCATATTGACTGATCAGTATCAGGAAGCTTTCGATTTTCTGAAGGAGAAGTTAGTAAGTACTCCAGTTCTTTGTCTTCCAACTAAGGAAGTTCAGTTTGATGTTTTATACGATGCTCCACATCTGGGTTGGGTTGTGCTCCGATATAGAAAATATCAGTGGTTTCTTATGGGTCTCACCATTTACATCCCCATGAATGTAACTATGCCACTCAGGATCTTGATTTTGCATCTGTGGTGTTTGCTCTGAAGTTTTGGAGACATTGCCTCATTGGAGTGCACTTTGTGGTATTCACTGATCATAAGAGTTTGAGGTTTGTTTTCTCCCAGTGTGACCTGAACATATAACAACATTTTTGTATGGAGTTCTTATATGAATAAGACTTCAAAATATCGCATACATCTGGAAAGCGGAATTTTGTAGCAGATGTGGTGAGTCGAAAGTCACGTAGTGATGCAATTCATGAATCTGGTGACTCATGGAGAGTAATGGAGGAACTTTCAGCATTACATCATGATATGGGAGAAGTTGGGGGAAGAGGTTGTCTTTTCCAGATGACGGTGCAGTCATCTCTGTTGTAGCAGTTGGAAGAGTCATAGTTGGGGAATCTTGAGGTGGAGGTTTGGAGAGACTGAGTTGTTTGTGGTGCGGCCCCTAATGGGTGGTCTGAGGATGAACAACATCAAGTTTTCTATCACAGAAGACATTATCCTTTGACAATGTGCGAAAAAATTCTCACAGAGTTCCATAGTTCCCCTTTAGTGGTGTATCCTAGAAAGAAAAAGATGTATTGATCCTTGAAGAGTCAATTTGGGTGGCCTGGGCTAAAGCGGGCAGTTGTAGAGTTTGTGTCTCGATGTTTGGTCTGCCAGAAGGTGAAGGTCGAACACCATGTCCCTGGTGGTCTACTCTATCCATTAGATATTCCTCAGTGGAAGTTGGAGGACATCTCAATGGACTTTTTTACAGCTTTACCTCGAGCTCCTGGAGTACATTATTCTATTTGGGTGGTAGTGGATCACTTACTAATATTGGCCCACTTTATAGCAATCAAGGAGTCGAGCTCAATGGATGTTTTTCAAGGAAGTATCTAGAGGAGGTTTTGAGACTTCATGGAGTCCCTAGGACGATCATTTCTGATCTATATCATCTTTTTACCTCTAAGGGGTGGAGAGGACTCCAGCATGCTTTCAGTTCTCAACTATTCATTAGCACTGCTTTTCATCCTCAAACAGATGGTCAGAAAGAGTGAACCATCCAATATCTTGAAAAAATATTACGCTCTTGTGTTCTTGATTTCAGAGGTTCGTCGATGAAGCACATACCCTTGGTGTAGTTCTCTTACTATAATAGTTTTTACTCCACCATCGGTATGGTGCTTTTTGATGCCTTGTATGTCCGACCTTCCCATTCTCCGTTGTGCTGGACTAGGGTCGAAGATTAAGAAATTATTGGATCAGAACTAGTGCAGAATACAACAGAGATGGTTCAGGTGATTCGGGAGAGGATGAAGACTGCACAAGATCGTCAGAAATCATATGCTGATCTAAGGAGGAGGCCCTTAGAGTTTTATTTTTGGGACCACATATTTCTGAAGGTGAATCTCTGTCATGGGCAGTGATGGTTTGGTCATGAAAGTAAGCTTTATCCCCACATTGTTGGTCCTTTCAAGGTGTTATCTCATGTTGGGGATGTGGTGTATTGAGTAGAACTTCACCCATAGATGAGTCAGATACATGATGTTTTCCATGTATCACAGCTCTGTCGTTATCTTCATGAAGACTGTCACATCATTGATTGGGGATAGATCGATGTTGATGATGATGCAACCTTTAAAGAGCGACCTGTGGAGATCCAAGACTGGAAGGAGAAGGTGTTGTGTGGGTGTTCTATCCCCTTGGTTTAGGTCTTGTGGAGACACAGTGGCATAGAGGGGAGTGCCTAGGAACGTGATTCACAGATACGTGCTCAGTACCCAAAGTAGTTCGATGTTTAACTCTTTGTTCATGTATCGATGTATCCATTGTGTTTATAAACCTTCAATTTTTATGATATGGTTTCCTTTTTATTCTTTTGTGACATTCTCTCTTTTGAGAGGTATCTCAATTGGTGGTTGTTCGGACCCCATTTCATTTTCACTTTAGGTGGGTTTTGAATTATTGAGGATAAGAATGTTTTGAGAGGTATCTGATGTAATCGCTCGGACCTCTTTGGTCCATTCCATTGTGAAAATATGGTGCTTGAGGTGTTACAAGAGGTCAAGGTGACTCATCCCCAACACTTTTCCAATTTTTCATTTCTGTGAACAATAGAATCAGGGACCCTTGGAGCACACTTCCAACGGCAGATAGTTCTGAACAGTGCCAACGGTGAGGTCTAACGGTAACCTCTCTTTCCTTTGCCAAATTTTCAATTATATGAACAGTTCCATAAGTGAACAGTTCTATCGGTAACCTCTAATGGTTCCCTCTCTTTCCTTTTCTAAATTCTGAGTTATATGAACAGTTCTTTCAGTGAACAGTTCTATCAGTAACCTCTAATTGTAACCTCTCTTTCCTTTTCCAAATTTCCCATTCTATGAAAAGTTCCCTCAAGGAACAGTTCTATCGGTAACCTCTAAAGGCAACCTCTCTTTCCTTTTCCAGATTTTGTGCTCTGTGAACAGTTCCATCAGTGAACAGTTCTATCTGTAACCTCTAACAGTAACCTCTCTTTCCTTTTTCAAGTTTCAAATTCTATGAACTGTTCTATCGGTGAACATTTCTATCGATAACCTCAAACGGTAACCTCAATTTCCTTTTCCAAATTTCCTATTCTATGAACAGTTCTATCAGTGAAAAGTCCTATCAGTAACCTCTAACAGTAACCTATATTCCCTTTTCCAAATTTCTAATTCTATGAATAGTTCTATCAGTAACCACTAACTGTATGGTTCATGAACGGTGTTCTTCCTTTTCCAAATTTTGAGTTTATGAACAGTGTTTCTAGCTTCCTGTAGTTTCGCCCATTTAGTGTTTTCCCTTGATATAAAATGAATTTAAAGCCTCTTTTTAAGGACTCTAAGGTCGATTCAAAGGATGTAACTCCTATATTAATTATTCCTAAGCCTCGGGATGTTTTTACTTGGTCAACCTGCATCGTTTAATGCAATCTTCTTTTAATGGGAGATCAAGTGTATCTTAAACTACCGCTCTATTAAATATTCTAAAGGGATGGGATATCTTCCTCAATAATTATTCTTCATTGTTCTCGGTTATCAGATTCTAGAACCTTTCATTCCTTCTCATAGGAGTTGCATAATTAAACTTTCCTCTTCAGATTGGTTCTACTTTGTTTTGATGCAACCAAGAAGTATCGATCAATCATCGATATAAGGTGTGTTTTATCATCATTATTTTGGGGTTCATCTTCTCTTATTTCACCTTTTTATATTATAGTGTGCAATCTACATGATTATAATGGGGTTTTCTTGGGTTTTGGTTGGTGCGGTCATACTTTGGCATCCTCGGGTGGATGCAGTTGTCGTGAGAGGAGGATGATGAGTCGTTGTGTATATTGCTCTCATATAATGAACATCAAGAAATGTTTGAGGTAGGGGATTCATTTATTCTCTATTATTTTATTTGAAATTTTATTATTAGCATGTTCAATCCCAAAGGACCACAATGGAATTGACCTAATAAATATTTTAACCGGATTAAAAAATTGATATCATTCGTATGTTAATGCCTCGTGTTTTTCTAGATAGTGTGATATGAATGCTTTCTATGTTTAGTGTTTTTTTCTTAATGAAAATTGGCAAGGAATGTAAAGCATGGAATAAATTGATAACTGTTTGGATAAAGATAGAGAGGCATGAAATGAATCAGGTTCTTCTTTTTGTAAATTGATGTTAATAAAATTAGTGCAGTAAGCATGTTTAACTCTTTTTGATAGCTTACTGATTAGGTCTACTAAATTTGGAACCTATGAATAATAATCAGTTAATATAAGTTGGATTAAAGAAAAGTTAGATCGATAAAATATTAATCCTTATTGGGTTCTGAGTTACCCTTTTGTTTGTTAAAGGGACAAGATCCAAACTTTTAAAATGCTTGTTTTCCTGCTTCTTGTGTTGTGATGTGAGCCTGAATGACTATTGTGATATGTGGGGGCATGGAGGCCTTTTGGTTGTGGTAGAAGATGATGGCTAGAGTGGCTAGATGCATCTGTTTATGTATGTGGGTGTAGGGGAGGACACCAGGGATGATGGAACGGGGTAGATGTGATTGTTGGATGCTTGCTATTTCTTATTGGTTGATTATCTGCTTTAATTTTACCCACTGCTCAAGGCAGCTGTTCTTATTTACCCTTCTTCCAAAAGAGGCGAAGACGCACGGGGTATGTCACGTGCTTTCCGTGTTTGTCTTCTTAAGGGATGATGGATCTATACTCCTTCTATAAGTCGTAAAGACTTGATGGGTAGTACATCTACTCACCATTTTTATCCCCTTGTATTTAGTAGCACAGATTGTTTTTCTAGAATTCCTGGGAATGTGAGAAAGTAATTCTGTAATGAATAATTTACGAGATGATGTTAATCTATGGGGTTGGAGTTGCTGGAACATAAAGATGAGTTTGTAATTTTAAAGGGACAGTGGACATTGGGTGTGATGCGAATGAAAGTTAATGTGGAATTGTTCTTGGTTAATTATTTTTTAAATAATTAATTAATGTGATGTGAAGCTAATAAAAAAATAATTAAATAATGTATTAAATATCTTTAAATGGTTGTGTGCTTATATGATACTTAGTCTTATAAGTGGCATCCAGGAGTTCGAGAGACGTTATCTACAGATGTGTCTAAGATAAGGTTTTTCCCATATTGTGGTTGTGTGATATAGTTTATCATGTAAGTTTTGTGTTTCTATATACTACTACACCCTGTCAATATGGGAAACTGACACCCTGGGGATTCAGATCCATGGGGGTGTCTTCCCCAACATTTTGGTGGGAGGATGAATGGCTGACTACCCCCTTTGTCCCTGCTCTCTTATCTTGGTAGTTACATGTGCTGGTAAGCACAACGGTTAGTTTTCCTTCTATATGTGTGTAGAGGTATTTAGTGGCTTGTGGTTATTCACACACTTATATTCTGGATATAGTTTCTTATGGAATACTATAGGTGTAACCTGTATATGTCGTGATGTCTTGGGTATCCTTACTCAGTGTAGGGGTTGTAATGTCTTGAGGTGTAATACTCGACGTATGATACATGTTATGAAAGTTGTGGTGGCTCCCATAAACTACCTAGTTACTTTCTTGCGTTGATGTGGTGGTTTTGTTGCACGAGTTTCATATTGTGGTGCTTTGCCTAGGTGTCTACAGGAAATCCTTTTTGGAGAGAGTTTCTCAGGACGTGCTACATTGGGGAAAATCGGAAAACTAGTGGGGAAGTAGTAGTGGGGTACCCTTGATATTATTTATTATATGACATATTCTTGTATGTGTTACTTGGTTAGAGTATCCATGGTGAGGTTGGGAACTTAGTATACCTGTTTAGATGAAGCGTTGGTTTCACTTTTTGTTCACTGTGCTTTAATATTCTTTCTTTACTTTTTCATGAGAGTCTTTGGGGTGGATCCTTCCAAGTATATTATTATACTCACCCTATGTATATATAAATTGTTTTCCAGGTCAATTGGAGTAGTTCGAAGATCAACCTAGTTTTTACTAGCTTGGGGTTGTAGGAACTGTTCGGGCTTGTGGTTGTTGATGTTTAACTTTCTTTTGGGTTCTTATAGTTTTTTCCCTTTCAGTTGTAGTACTTTTTCATGACATTACATATGTGCACTTGTCTTTTCTTTTATATTTCAGTTCTAAGATAGATTTGGTTGGTTTCTATCTTATCTCTCTCTTCCGCATGCGTTCTCTTATAGGGTAATGCCTCCCATTTGAGTGTTTACTATACCTTCGGTGATAGTAACCAACCTTGGGCCTACTAGTGGTGGGACCTGGGGTCATTATATCCCTTCTCAAATTATCGGCCCAGGAGGGGTATACATTGTGGGGAGGGGGTTGTGACTAAAATATTAATGATATTCATAACTATGTTTTAATTTTTACAAAAAACCTTAAATGAAATTTTCATTTTATTTTCAAAAGGAATATTGTTTCTCTTTAACTAAAAATGTGAAAGGAACCTTTATTTTAACATGTACATCATAAATGAAACTTCTTGTCATAATGACCATTATTTTCCTTGAAGAATACATTATAATTTTTCACGATTATTTTAAAATAATCAATTTTATAAATGATTTATGTGTTAAATTTTTTTTATCAATGTGGGAAGTATATTTTCCCCAATAAATGTTTTAAATGATTTTTAAAATATTACTTAATAAGTATTCAATGTTATTTTCAATGAAAATTTATTTTAAAATTTTCTATGCTTTAAACGTTTGATTTTAAAATAATGGATATTTTACTTAAGGAATGATCCATGTGATATTTCAAAGTCCTTCTCCCTCTAAGATGATATCCTTTAATAAAAATTATGCTATTTAGTGGATATTCACAAATGATAACATTATTATTCTTTCTATGAATATTACATGTTTTTAATGGCATGATTTTTATGAACCTGGATTTTTTCCCAAGGGTTATACCTGGATAGAATTCTTATAAATCCCATTGATTTGTCCATTGGTTATGCTATGATGAAATTATGAAATGATTATGAAACATGTCCATTTTACAAAGGTTAACATATGAAGAGATGTAATGAAACCAATTTCATCTCATGGTTTATAATACGATGACTATTTTATGATATTTTGGAAGACATATGTATGATTTTCATTATTATACAATGGTTATGTTATAAACAAGGATGGTTGTTATGTTATAAAAAATGGGTGTGACCTATATCTACCTATAATTCATTGGGAAAATATTTATATCTCTTGAGATAAAAAGGACTAGAATGGGGAGTGAACCCGGTTCAGTAACAAAGAGATGGAATGGAGAGAGAACTCGATTTAGAAATGGAAATTTTCCACTATGATGGTATTCATAGTGAACCCTGAATAACATGATGGTTTGGTGTGTGAACCCATCCCAATGGGAGGAATGGGATTCCACCGGGGATGGTGGTGTTTCCCAACCAAGAGTTTTATCCAATGAAAGGGATGGTAAACATGTGGTTATACAAAGCCCGATGTAGGTACATGTGTGGTTATCCAAAGCCTAACAAGTTATGAATATATTATTTGGTATCCTTGACATAATATTATATAATCTTATGTCTTTTACAAAATATATTTCTTATGTCAATTTTATACTCTCATGGATCATGTTCTTTGATTCTCTTATTATTCCTTAATTATGAACAACCAATATTTACTCCATGAATCGTGTTTATGATATATTATAGGTTGGTTATGAACATTCAATGTTTTTTTAATTATTATACACCCTTATGATTATCATATGATTTCATATAATCATATATTAGTATCTATTTTATTTCCCCTAAATGAACCTTTGATCTTACCATTTATTATGTTTCCCTTCCCCATGTTATATACAAGGTTTTTTGTAGGGTATGTTTAGGAAGATTATTAAATGGTAATATCATTGTGGGAAATATTGAATATATTTCACAAGATTGGAAGAATGTGTTCCATGCTTCCAAATGCACTAATCTACTATGGTCGTCAAGAATTTGTTTGTGTAATGTACTAAATATTCATAAAAAAGTTGTAATATTCATGTATGACAACCCGGGGTCACCATATAGGGTATCGATCCTTCGTGTTTGGAGTCACACCCCCTTGTCACACTAGGGTATTGTTCTTAAATCTAACAAGTGGTACCCCCTTATTTCACTAGGGAGTGGTTCCTCTATCTACCAAGTGGTACCCCTATCACACCAAGAGGAAAGACCTCTACCAATCAAGTAGTGTCCTTATATCCCACCAAGGAACGAGTCCTCAATATACTTAGTGGTACCCCCATATTGCCCTAGGGTGTGGGTCCTCTATCTATCAAGGGGCACAAAACCCTATCACCCTGGTGTGGGGGTCCTCAGATGGATATTAGACCCCTATATATTTCTAAAATTATTGATCTATGGGCCATCGACAAGTCTTTATTTTGAGATTATAAGATATACATCAACTGGTGATAGTGATCTCTCAGTTGGGATATGAAATGGGGAAGAGAGAGACCCCACTTGATATATTTTTTAATTTAGTAGTACCAACCCTAGAGATAGTACCCCCCCCCCAAATATTTAGACTCGTGGCAAGGTGTGGTCTATCTACATATATTTTAGTGTATTTTCACATGATATTGGGAATCATAAATTGACCCTTTGAGAAATAGGATGAAAAACATTCTTATCTAGTATGTTGACATGGATATCCCCTTTCACTCTTTATTTTGGATTCTTATTGAGAATATTTGGGTTATTGTGGTTGTTGTGTAAGTTTCTAATTGAAATTACTTCATTGGGTTGAAATGTATATCTAATATCCTCTAATTTCTCCCATGGTGGTTTTTTCGGTGTTCCTACCCATTATGTATATAGTCACTCTTACATGATATTTCCCTACATGTTTCATGCCTTATGAAAAAGGTATATTTTTTGGTGGAGAAATTGGTGGAGATTGGGGATACATGGGTTTATAGTCCATGTACAGTGGTCATACATGGAGATCAATAGTTGGGCTCTCTCCTTTTTCCTTTACTAATACTGTTTTCAGGATGGGAATTCATTTCATGTTAGGATTGTATTTTTTTCCCTTGTTATTATTTGGTTTATACTATTAAACTCTGTCCCTATATGTTATTTTATGCCTGGTTTTACTCTATATGTTATATTCTTTATATTAACCCTCTATAATGTTTTTGTAAATGGTTGTGTGTGTATATGTACTTAGGATAAGGACTCCCATATTTATATTCCATATCAATTCTTGTCAGAGGCACCGATCATATTGGAATTGGGCTTGGGGTTTTGTTGGTTAGGTCATCCACCATCTAGGTGGGACCCTACAGGTTGGTTCATTACTAAGATTCATAGGTAACTAGGGGAATATATAAAAAATATGGGTGATCTATTAAACCTAGAAATAGAATAAGAATGATAATGAAGCATAACATATGATTCAAATGCCATAACGTTATATTAGGAAAGATAAAGCTCTCATATAATCATATTGAAGGAAAACATAAAAAATCAAATTATAAGATCATGTATGTATAACAATATGGAAACAATAAAAAACTTGGAATATACATAAGTAATATCTAGCTAGTAAGAAAACATCACATGGTGGATAGACTCTCATAAAGGATTATTTTTACTCAATAATCTCATAAATTTCATCTTTTGACAAATAAATGTTACCCAAACACATATTCATGAACACCATAACATGTACATTAATATTTGTACCACATAATGAATCAAACATAAGTCATAAAAATAAATATTTCTAATAGAAAAGAATTTGATACATAATAATATATTGTAGAATAATTGGATGGAATATCATGATGGGATCAATAAAATTGGAGATTAAAACATTCTTAGAATTTCACAAATACAAAATAAGTATTCTTTAGAAAAAAACTATTTCCATGTGAAGTGAAGATATCAAACATAGTTGACAGGTAACTTTAGAAAAGTACCTCTTAAGTGGGGTTTTATGGAAATGGTTAAAGAGTATTTAAAAATAGAAATTGCATATTATTTTTCATAAAAAATGAATAAGTATTTCCCATAATAAAATAGTAAATTTTAGAAACCAAGGATGTTTTAAAACATTTTATGTGTTGGTACATGAAATGGTGTAAGTGAGAGAGAATTTCTCTGTAATTGTATTTTATTAATGAATGAAATTCATTAGAGAACCTCTAAAACATATATTTCCCCATTCAATAAAGGTGAAATAATTAAGGTATATATATGGGGGACATATGTTGAATATATAAGAATTAAATAAAAAAATATATAGATAAGTTGTGGTAAATAGAGATAAAACCTAAAAGAAAGAAAATAGGGTTATTCAGAGAGATCCCTTACCTTATATTCCATAATCATTCCTTAATTACAATTAAACTCCTAATTACTATAATTAATGTCATTAATTACTTCATTCAGAAAATTTTACATATGTATTTGATTTAATAATTTTTATATTTTTCATTTACAGCCATTTAAATGAGATATAAGGTTTAATTTCACTATTCTGAGGGTATTCATTTCATTATTCTAAAGTTAAATCACTTGTGAATAATATTTTAAATTCTTGTTAAATGGGAATAAAAATAATAAATTGAAATTAAATGGTATTTATGATATTAAAAAAAATTAAATAGTCCCAAATATCCATATATGTTCTGATAAGGTCAATTAATTCATAAAAAAATAAATCTTAGAAGGTTTGTTTATTTTGGAATATTTTTTGTCCATCACAGACAATTTTCAATTTATTTTAATATTATTTTCATATATTCAACCCATAAATATGAAAATATATAATATAAATATTTATTCCATTTTAAAACAAATTAATTTAATTTAAACATTATATGATGGTAGTTATTGAAAATGAAAACTCATCATCCACTGAGGAGGAGTTGATAAGAATGTGAACGAATATGAAAAGAAGATAAAATATGTGGTTTGAGAATATGACCTCTGGAATTTCATCTCATTGAAAAATGTATTAAGGGACTTAGAGTTTGAATTTTTTTTAAACCATCCACCCTATGAAATGGTGGATAGTATTGTTAAGAGATTTGGGAAGAAATATGGAAAGCTACAATTTTTATAACATTATAGGAGAAGCGGAGGTGATGGGAGGTATTTATAAGGGGGAGAGGGGTGTCAGTTGAATATTATATATATATATATATTAGTTTATTATATAGGATCAATACTAAAAATAATGTTGATTATTATGAGTATAAATTGTTAATGGTTAATTTGACTTCTATCTAATGGGTGATTACATCATCCCTTATGTAATTAATCATATATTTAACTTATAATGTTAAATACCTTATTCTACCATACTTCATTATTCACTAAAAATTCATATTTTGTACGAAAAGGCCAAAAATTTACCATAAAAATTATTTTAATTGAATATTCCGAAAATAAAATCCATTTTATAAAAATATTTTTCTAAATATGGATATTTTATTTCTTTAATTAAATCCATTTTCTAGGAAAAAAATAATGATTTTAATATTATGATAAATTTACATACTCTATGAAAAATTATTTATCTTCCCATAAAATTATATTATAATTATAGAAAATCTTTTTATTAATTAATAAACCCATTTTATGAAAATAATATTTCTTTTATAATTATTATATTCTTCATAAAATCAAAATAAATCATATATGAATTTTAAAAATACGAAAATTATTCTATAAATTTTAGAAAATTTATTTACTTATATCATTATATAAATATATCATATTCTCATTTTTGTGGTATATAATATTATTTAACATTTCAATAGGTGATGTTACTATTCAAATGGTTAGGTTACTATTCTTAATGGTCATATTAATATTCGAACACTTAGATTTGTAATAGTCACATAGGTTCTATAATTTTTTTAATTACTTATTATTTAATTGATTATTTATTCACATATATTTTATCTCAATGTTATATATATTTTCAATTTAAATATCTGTATTTCAATATTAATATTCCTCTTCATTTCTATAGTGTTTTTTGAGAGTGCGACTATTTTGGGAGATCGAATAAATCTAAATTTTCCATTTTTGTTATTTTATTTTACATTTTTTATTCCATTGTAATAATTTGAATTATTATGTCAATATTTATTCTATGAATGCAATAATAAAATAAATACAATGAAATATAGTTGGTTTTATCATGTACAGTGTGTGAATTATCCAATAATATGTTAAAAAAATATATCACAATTATATATTCTAAAAGTAAATTACATTGATAAAATACTAGATTGCTACAGTCTTACCCCCTTAAGAAATATTCCCTTTAAAAATTCAATTTTACATACTAAGCTAAAAATAAGTGATGGTACCACTATATCATGTCTTCGTCTAGTTCCTTCATTTCCACATCATAATAATGGTTTCATCATGATACTTTGAATATGTGAGTTGTCTTGTTGTGTAGAACTTTTTCTCTAAATTCTAATATATTAATTGTATACTCCCCATAAGAGAGATCAATTTCTAGATATACCACCTTTTAATTTAGTACATTTTAAAGATCTGGTATGAAATTCCTAAAGAGTGATATGTGGAATATGTGATGTACTTGAGAGAGGGTTAGTGGGATTTCTTGCTAATCGGTCACAGATCTGATGCGATCAGGCACCCCAAAGGGGATGATGTACATAGACAAAAATTCTTTATTCCTATATATCATGACTCTATTTCAAGGATATAAGAGGAGGAACACTTTATCTCCAACATGAAACCCAATGTATCTCTGATGGTTATCTATATATATCATTCTTTACTCGAATATTTCCTTTTGTGTTGAATAAGGGTATTTAATTCTTCTACCATTTCATAGACCATTTCAGATACCAAAAACATACATTCATCAACTTCATACCATCACATTTGTTATCATTATCTCTTAGCATCAAAGGGATTCATATTTAAACATTTGGATTCATGAGTGATGTATATTATTGAATGAGAACTTTACAATAAAAATATATTGATCTCATCTCTCTTTTAAGTCCATCATGAATGATCTCTTCATATCTTCTAGTTTCTTCATAGTATTCTCATATTGGCCTTCATTTTTGGATTTGATAATTCATTGTGAAATTTAAATCATTGTTTAATGAATGTTCGAGACTATTCTAAAATTTATAGGTAAATCCTAGATCTTGATTGCATATGATTGATAATGGTTTTCCATGTACCCAAACCGCTTTTTAAATGTATACCCTTGAAAGTTGATTGATTGAGACGTCAGATCGAATTTCAGGAAACTGAGCAATCTTCATAAGATGATCCAACAAAAACCATAATAAATTCTTCAATTTATATTTCTATGGGATTCCAATAAGAAAATACATAGGTATATTCTCCAATTTCCATATGGGTATGGTTAAAGGTTGTATAGTTCCCTTGGAATTTTTCCTTTTAGACTTCACTTATTAACATACCTGTCACTTTGATGTATGTTAGGTGATCTTATTCATCATATTACCCCACCAATATTTCTCACTGATATCTCCATACATCTTCATGAACCATGAGTGGATAAATAAGGTTAATATATGTGAATCCTTCAATAAATCCTTCTTCACATGATTTCATTGTACACATGGTCATAACCTAAATCTTACAGCGCCTTTGAAAATTATTAACTCGTGGTATTTCCATTTTCTTATAACATTCTATATCTTCTCAATTTTAATATCATATCTTTGAAAAAAAAAATATTTTATCAATAAGAGATACATGAGAAAGAATTTAAGAAAGAATAATAATTCTTCTTACTTTATGACTTCCATGTCCATCCTTCTCATGTCTGTGATGATAGGATCCTTATCAATTCTCATCATGGATAAGTTTTTTGGATAATTTATAGTTAGAGAATCCTCTGCATTATTAACATTCCTTATATGCATGTGGATTAAGTGTTCTTAATATTTTTTTCATCTCTATCAATCTTATCTTGAACATATTAATCTTATTCTATGTGAATATATAATTGAGGATCATATAATACATATATATAAAAAAGTTTTCTTATAGAGATAATTCTATCAAATCTTTAATGTTAAGATCACCACAGCCAACTCTAAGTCATGTTTTTGGTATTAATTCTTCGTAAAATTCAACATCCATAAGTTATAAACTATATATTTAACATTTTTCATTAGTATATATCCTATGACCATATTTTAATCATCATTTTATACCAATAATTTTTCCCCACTTGAGGAATGATTGATGACTTCTCTAGTGAAAATACTATATATAAATTTAATCAAGTTCTCTTCATATTCATCTATCTAGAAAAAATTCACTCCCTTATATTTAATCTTGGTGATTAGTTTTTACAATTTTTAGAATTTTCTCACAAATCATTAGAAATACCAATCGAGTTCAAATAAACTATGGATCTTCATTACAAATGACATTTTGTACCACTCTAAAATTGAATTTGTCTTATAAGGGTCTATATATATACCTTTTATGGTGAAAATAGTCCCCAAAAAAGAGAAATCCTCTAACCAAAAATCATATTTATTATAATTATCCTATAGCTTCTTATTTCTCAAAGCCTTTAACATAGTATTAAAATTCTCCCCATGCTCATCCTTTCTCTAGGAATATATCAGAATATCATCTATAAAGACTATGATAAATTTTTTGAGAAAATAACTAAATTCTATATTCATTAATTCTATGAAATTTTCTCAAAAATTAGTAATTATTAAGTGAATCACTATGAAATCATTGTTTCTATACCTTTTTCAAATGGAAATCTTGTAATTATCTTCCTTATTCACCATTAATTGGTGATATGATAAATAAGGGTCCAACAAAGATAATTACTAGGACCCCATATTTGATTGAATAGTTCATAAATATATATATAAGGGTATACATATTCATTATAGATATATTTTTTGACCCCATGTTAATCAATACATATGTGAATTAAACAATCCTTGTTCTTGAAGAAAATGACTGGAACACTCCACTATAAAGCAGGTGGGATTTGAAAATCCTTTTCCATATCTTTTTAAAAAATATTCCTTACTTCATCCAACTCAATGGTGTATATTCAATAGGTATTATAGGATATCTATATAGATCTGGGTATAAGTTCAACTATGAAATTGAAATCTAAGTCAATGGGGGAGATCGGGTAACTCTTCATAAAATACATCAGCATAATCCCTCATTGTTGGAAATTCTTCAATAATGATTCTCTCATTTCTCTCAAAAGTTTAAGCTGGATTATATTTCTCAAAATGAAATAATATCCATAATTGTAATGAAGATTACAAAGGTGATTCATCCCCTTATATACATCTGTACAGAATCAGAGGATTACTATATATGTAAAGAGGGATATCCCTATCCTGGTAATTAATGTTGGATTTATATAAAGGTAGTCAATCAACACCTAATATATCATCAAATTCCACATAATTAAGTAGAAAAATATTTTTTGGTTGGTTTAGTCCACAAAAATTGACTAGGTAGAAATTATATACCTATAATACACCAATTTATCCATTTATTCTCACAGATAGATCAATCACATATTTTGAGGTGGTGTTCGAATAGTTCTACTAAATGTAAAAGTTATAACAAAATGTGTTGAACTGAAATCAAATATAATTTTTTCTATTCTTAAATGAATAACTAATAAATTTCTATCTACCATGATTCTAAGATCCACCTCTACCGTTGTGATAACATATGCCCTTTCGTACTCTCATGGCCTTGGAGGTCATTTCCATTTATTGTCTCTCACAACCCTTGTCTTAGGCAACTATCTTTCATAATGCATATGTTACTTATAGTTAAAACACTCAACCATATGTTAAGTGTTGATATGAACCATATTTTCTTACATCACATTAGTGGTCTTATTTATCTCTCTTCAACATCGATTAGATAGATTCCACTATTTAAACATTTGAAACATCTCATTGTTCCATTTAGATAGTTTCTATGATGATTCTTCCCACATTTTGACACAAGGGTTCTTGGGTTTTCTTTTATCCATGGGATCTATCCATTGATACTATAGAATTAAAATCCATTTTGTTTTTTTAATTACATCCCCATTATACCACGTAGAGTCACCCATCTCCATATAAACCTTAAGAAAACAATGGAAAATCTCTTCATTGAATTTAAAGTCTCATGTTTCCAAATCATTTCATAGACTCTAATTTAATACACTAAAGAACCAGTCCACTTTAATTTCAATGTTTATGAAAAATGGGGAGTCATATCATGAAATCCTTTTGAAGTGTTCCTATACTCCCAAATAGAATCATATTCCTTTTAATTTAGTCTAAGGAACTCCAAATTTATTTAAGGAGATAGAGTTCAGGGGGAATATTTAGTGAGAAATATATTCTTGAATCCTTCAAATTCCATGGAATCAATTTATTTTGTGGGCTTTATGATCTCGATCGATTCCCATTAATAATTAATTTCCCTCTCCAAACGATAAATAACCAGTATGCCTTTATCCTATTCTCAACATTAGAGTAAAAAATAGATTATCTTCTCAAGGGATTTAATTCATTGTTCCATGTTGGGGGATCAAAATATCCACAGAAGGTATGAGTCTTATTTCGAATAAAGGACACAACCATAAATTTATATTTCTTAGGAGAAGACAGAAGTTATATGTAATTCAAGTGATTATGCATAACCTGAGTTAGTTGAGTAGGCACTTCCATCAAGTTCTTAGATACCACTCTGATAAAGTTACATGTCTCCTTTAGTAATTCGTCACATTGACTATCACATTGGTTATTGGCATGGTTCCTCTTATTTCCACCATTAACTAAAACTAATGAAATAAAAAATAGATATGATACTAAAAATCATATAAAAAGTGAAATTGTTGACATAGAAGGAATAGCTTATAAATGACATTTAAACACATCTTTTGAGTCTCACGTATTAAATTGAGTTTATCCATGGTTAATTTTCCATTATGATTTTTCACCTAACAATATATTCAAGTCCTTTATAATAGATCATATAGAGTTTGTGAATTTTCTAATGAATATACCCTAGTAATGTAAAATCATGTTTGTAGTATGGCCTCTTCGTTGTGAATTTGGTTAGAATCAAGATAAAACACAATCGTCCATTTTGGGGTTGTAAACCAAAGGAACAAATATTCCATATCCAAGTCAATTTAAATTATTTATACATGTATTCGATTTCTTGTAAACCACTAACTCTATATATCACCAAAATTTGAAGATATTATCCATTATAAAGACTTATCCCTTGGGTTCTCACTAAATCATTCTATTCATAATCTCCAATAATAAATAAACCTTTCTCTAATACCAGCTATAGTGATCCAATCCTTTTATAAATAATATCACATGACTTATAACATAAATATCAAATAAATACAAACAAAGTATTGAGAGGCATAACATATTTAAAAAACAAGGTACATAAAACAACAACATAAAACAAAAATAAAACTTATTTATTTTATTTTCCATAATGATGGACTAAATCCATTTGAGCTCATAAAACCATATCAGATTTCATTGGGAATAAACAAACAAATGGGGTGTGCTACGGATCATGGTAGAAGAATAAATATGATAACATCACATAGCATATGAGTCAACATGCGTAACATAATACCTTGAAAGAAAAGGCTCACGGATACTCATATGGGACAATAACATAAATAACAAGGAATCAAAAGATCATGTAGACATAATAATGTGGAGAAAACATAAATCGTGAGATAAGAATAATTCATAGGTAACTACCACAAAACCATCACAAAGTTTATAGGGTACCATTGTGGATTATATATAAACTCTAATCCCAAAAATATCATCTCAAGATATATAAATGTTATCCAATTCATTAGACCACAATTTGGACACACCTGTCATAACATGTACATTCAAATGTGTGTCACATAAAGAATAAATCAAAAGGAATAATGCAAACAACTCAACCTACATACCATCTCATATTGGTATTTGACTCGAATTGCAACATACCTAAATGACATTTACAATCCTCATGGGTTAGTATATAGCATCCAAGCAATGATAATAATCAAAGGGAATGGTTTTTTCCAACATGAAGAAGAAATAATGACATATACACATGTACCTAAAGAAATTTCAGAACAAAACATATATACATTTTATAATAGAATGTGAACAAAATAAGTGACACAAATGAAAAGGTTTAAAAACAACCTCAAAGAGACAAGTCCAACTGAAAGGGGTGACCAAAAATAAAAATACCTACTCCCACAGTCTTCATGTGTAAGTGTGAGAAAACGCCCCACCATCTCACCATCCAGCTAAACAAACCCTACTCATAGAAAACTTTGCCACCTCACTATGTCTCATTGCCTTTCCCTACATCGAAAGATATAGCTAGGCCTATGCACCACTGAATGGATCTTTAATGGGTGAGATGAAAGACTCAGTAGGGTCTCATCTAGGTCTTCCATACCATTTTTCTATAAATTAATCAAAGCATGACAAAATTTACGAAAAAAAAGGAATGAAATACAATTTAATAGTTTTTATCTCAAAAGAGTGGAAGAAGATTTAATTTCCAATTTTTCTACATTTCCAAATAAATAAGGTAAATCATTTTCAATGTAATTTGTATACATATATCAAAATGAAGATGTCATATCAAACATAATAATGCATTACTTACCATGTCAAATCCATGTAATTAAAAACAAAATAGTACAATCCAAAAGTAACCCAAATTGTAAAAAACATATGTAACATCATGATAAAGATCACACATTTTCATAATAGCAAGGACACTCGTACAGAAATATAGATAGTTGCATGTGTATAAAACCTCTATTCAAATTCATTGATTCTAGAGAGTAGATGAACACCCTAGTAAGTGAACCCCCAAAAGGCCTAACAAGTCCCTAAACAAAACATGCCTAAATAGGATAGGAAATATCTATAAGAAAACTCTATGATAGTGGATGATCCCTATCACTACACCTTACACCTATGTACCCAAGGTTTCTAAGTGCCTAATTTTTCCAACAAAATTCATCAACCCATTTAATCAAAACCCTATATTGGAAACCCTTTTAGAAAGCCATTACTAAAATTATTTGAAAACCCTTTTTATTTATCAAAACCAAGAAAAAATCATATTTTATCAAAAATGGTTTCCACACTCCTATGTAAAATCATTCAATAATTCCATTTCATTTTTAAAACAAATAATCAAAATCTAGAACAACACATTTCACCAACATAGGCTACAGACAAAACAACATACCTTACAACATGGGTCACACTTTCCCACAATAGAATCCACCAAAAAGAAGAAAACAACAATAACAATGGAGGACATTGAATAAGTCTATACATATTAAAATTTATTAAATTTAAAACAAAAATTGATAGTGGGAAAGATAACAACATACCTCAATAATGCACTATCACCACACAACATCCAACAAAAGATCATCCCCCTGAACAAAATGGCATAATAGATCTATAATGGAAATAAGATAATTATCACCATAAGTAAACGGATATCATAACACAATGAAAAGGCACTACCACGACCAAATAATTTGAATTAAAAAATTTATTACTCACTTGGAGAGACATTTAAAAAAGATCCGATGATCTGAAATAAAACAAATTGATCAGTAATAAATAGAGGCTCACAAAATAACCGGAGAAGATAAATAGGTTGATAGGGAAGGTGTATGTAGAAGAATGGATCGATTATCAACAGTGAAGTACCCTAAAATACCAACTCACAAAATTTTAATGGTATATAGTCCCATTACACAGCGTGTAATTCGTGGGGTTAATATACATCGAGAAACCCATCACCTTTTTATTAAAAAGTTCTTTTTAACATTACACCTTGTGTAATAGTTACACAATATGTAATATTTCACATTGTGTACTGAAATCATGACATGATCCTCAAAAACACTACATGTCATATACTCTCATTACATAGTGTGTAAATTCCTAGTAGATGAGGAAAAAAACATATTCATACATGAAAACCCAAACCACCTCATGTGTTCTCAAAACTCGATGAGAACCCTACAAAGCCATTACCCCATTATACTATAACTCGATTAAATAGAAAAAACATACATCCAAGAAAATTATATTATTTTCTCAAAATAATTTATCTTCAACATCAATTATGCCAAGATTCACCCAATTATAGATAAAAAAAATTTAAGAGAATGGAATTACCAGAATGTAGGTAATGGGAAGTTACACATAAACAAAAATATTACACATGGAAAGAAATCGGTTTCATAATCATATATTATAGAATAATCATAGAAAATATAATAATAGATAAAATTAAATTAAGGATTAGAACATTCATTGACGATCATAAATTAAAAATAAGTGTATTTAATGAAAAAGGTTGTCCATGTGAAGTGAATATGTGAAACATAATGGATGAGTAACTTGTAAAATGTGCCTCTTAAGTAGAGTTTTAGGAAAAAGGGTAATATGTAATTAAAAATGGAAATAGATTATTAATTTCCATATAAATATAAATGAAAAGAATGTTTTTCTATAATAAAATGTGCAATTTGTTTAACCAATGATGATCTAAAACATTTTATGGACTTGTACATAAAATGGGGTAAGAGATAACGAAGTTCCATTCAATCAGGTTTTCATTATGAGTGAGGTTTTGAAGGGGACCATTAAAACATTTATACCCCCAAAAATAAAGGTTAATTGAACCAAGTATATATTTTGGGGAAAATATATAGGATATAGAAGAAGTAAATTATAAATTTATATAGATAATGTGAGTTAAAGATTCAGAAAGGGTAACCTAATTAAAATAGAGTAGTTTGTGGGGATCCATTGCCTTATGTTCTAGAATTTTTTTACACATGCACTTAACTTCCTAAACAATCACATTTACATCATAAATTAATTAATTAAAAAACTCCTATAAATATATTTAATTTAATATTATTATATTTTGTTCATTTAAAACCATTTCAATGAGATATATGGTTTTATTTAACCATTATAAGGGTGTTAATTTATTTGTGTCAATGATGGATCACTTGTGGAAAATTATTAATGTACTTACAAAATAATCATACCACTATATAAGTTTGTTTTTAATTTTGGGGCTGAAGCCTCATTTTATTATTTAATGAAAAGACCTCTTTGGACTAGGTAGAGGAAGACCCATTACATAGCCCAAAGGCCCAAGGCCAAGTGGCCTGAATACTAGGCTTGAAAGCCCATTTTATTGCCCAAAGAGCCCATCAGTGAATAGTACTGCTATAGTACCCTGGCTACTATAGTACCCATGCTACTATAGTACCTGCTACAGTACCTCTGCCCCTAGAGTTCCAAATAGGGATGATTCCTTTATTAGAATGTTAATGTTATATTGTTAGTCTATTTTTACAGTTTCATAGACCATCATGAAGTACATTAATTTTATTTAATATTATAGACCAAAACATATTCAAAAATCTGAAAAAAAACAATTATAATATACATATTTTTGATATTTTAAACCATTATATAAAAATTTAAACCTTCCCGTTAATTCAGTAATGGAGTATAAAAACTCATTATCCATGGAGGCTGTGAGCCGAAATAATAAGTAAAATGGTTTCATTCTTATAATAATAGGAGAATAGAAAAGGATGGGTCGTAGATATTACATTATAATAATAGCATTTAATTATATATTATTTTGGTGTTATTATTCAAATTTGGATGAGGGAGGTGTGGAGAATACAAAATAATAAATGAATTTGAAAGTTGTACTTTTAGAATGTTACCTCGTGGATGTCATCTCTTTAAAAAACTCTGTATGTAACATGGAATTGGTCTTTTGTTGAGAAAAGTTTCACTAAAATCCTTTAGAGATGATTGGGTAGATAAATATTTATAAATTTGTAAATCTATAAGTCTTGGAATATGATAGGGAAAGGGGAGGTGAGGATAGTATTTATAAGAAGGGTGAGGGCTGTTTTCGGAATATTTTAATCATTAGTTTATTATTTTTAGCCGAGATTACAAATATTTTTATTAATTATGAATATTTATAGAAAATTTTTTATGTTAGTTAAAAATAATGGGTTGTTATAGTAATGTCTATTATTTCATTTAAGACTTTGGAATTTTTCGTCGAATGTTTCTAGAGTGAGGCATTGAGATGGTGCTTGATTCTAAGGTCCAGTGAGCCTAAAATTGATATTATAAAAATATAAAATATATTACTATTACACATATGATTTATTCTTGAAAAAGTTCAATAATTCTCAAATGGAGTCTCATATATAAAATATTAAATCACTGTTGATTTCAAAGCGCGGTGTTTACCCTCAGCACGATATAGTCATTTCCTGCATTGTTTATTTGGTTAAATTTCATCATAGGAGAAAATAATGAAATAAAATAATTTCTGTAATTCAAATATTATGTTGATTCAGTGACCTATTTTCATCTCCATAAATATGTTGTTATTACCAATTAACATGTATATTATCATAACCCTTGTAATTGAGAGTATAGCGTGGAGGGATGTTGGCGGTTATTGGGATCATGGACCGATGATAAGAGTACCATAAGAAATACCAAGGACAACTAGGCTTGTGTATATCATCGACAAAAATGAAATGAAGTCATTATTCATCAATAATTGATCCAAAATATTGTAGGATATTTATTTTTGGATTTATCCCAATTTGATTTACCCATTATGAACTTGAATTAATCACCTAGAAAAATTTATTTTTTGATCAATCATTTTATTTAGGTAATTGATTTATCTTTCTCTGGTATTGGAATTGATATTTCTTTAGATTATTTATTTCTCTTTGGTAATATCCTTGTGAAAAAAAATTAAGGCCAACATGAAAATCTGTTGAGTCTATTACTAATGTTTGGGTTTTGTTAATTTTGTCTCTCTATTATATGTGCATTCATCATTTGAATTTTCTTTTTCCTTTTGATTTCATGAATACATGATGAATTAACCTTTCATATTCAATATTTGTTATAATGAATCACTGCCATGGGTTTGGGATGGAGATCCAATGTTACAGTTTTCGTATACGATGGTGGTCATAGAACCACAAACGGAACAAGAGCTCGTATTCATAGTCTTAGTGTATGGTGTCGATGAGGTATGATGGTGTTTATTTATAGAATAGTGGATATAGTCAGAATTTGGCCAAAATGTTAATTGGTTTTGGTCAACCGTGAATCTTCAATTTAAAACATCAATTCTAAAAAAATTAGTAGTTACTGTGGTCCATGTGAGGAAAAGTGAATAATGTGATGGGTTATATAAAAAAATGTGACTACAAATCATGTAGTCCTATGGACACACATATTGTAGCCCCCTCTATGCAGTTACATGGGTTTTTTGTAGTGATAAGTGTCTCACATTGTATGGAACATATCATAATATTCATAACCCGTATTCGACTATCTTAACATGTATAAGGGGTTCACCCAGGGAGGAAATGTAATGTTATAAACCATGTGTTCCCAGTCACAAACTATGTAAACTGGGGAAGATGGATTAGCGTGTACATGGATTTAACACCCAGTTGGAATGTACATGGGTAGGACAAAGTTCATGTGAATATCCTTTTACTGAGACACAACCAAGTACCTGGGCACGACCTAGTGTGTATGGGAATGGGCAGGTGGAATACTAGCGCCAGGGAGAAATTTATGCACCATTAACCCATGTGACATTCCATATATTGTGGAAAAGTGAATTCCATATTAGCATGAGGCATAGTTAGTGAAGTGATTTGTGAAACACACCATATAACCCTAGGGACAAATTGTGTACTCCATTGAGGATAGATTGGAGTCCTATTTCTCCTTAGTTATTCTTCATTTTGATATTATATAAGAATACATTAACTAATATTTTTTTAGTGTGATCCATTAGTCCATTCCTATGTGGTTTTTTCATAGAATCACATCCTTTTCATAGGAGGGTGACACCTCTATAACTTCTTGATAATCAGTGCAGTGTGGGAGGGTTCCCATATTCATGTATGAGCTGGCCCAGTCTCCTTTGACTTGACCCCTCTATGGCTTGGAGAATGTATCCCTCAAGTAGAACCAAATCAATCCTTAGGCCCTTCTTGATTTCCTAGGTAGGGTTTTAATAATTGGCATCACCAACACTTTCACAGGTGTTGATCCACTATCAAAGAGTATAATCCCAGAAGGGTCTTCTTTCCCCCCAGTGATCCTTGGGTGTTGACCCCCTATTTATGTATAGATATATAATCTTCATGATGGGAAATTATTGTAATGTAGTGAGTAACTCGGATAAACCCTCTTAGTTCCTAATGTGAGATTATTTGTGGTATGAATCGATGATCATGTTCTCTACAATGTATTCCATTTGGAATGGTAGATATGTGACATTGTCTTAGTGATTATCTTTCATTGATATTTATTGATTGAGTTCTTTCATGGATGGAAGTTCACATGGATTGATATCTCCCATTTGAACATTACTTTTGATCCTCAAGTATGATCCTATGGATGTCATTATATTTTTGATCATGCGTTACTTAGTTCCTTTCTATGTATATCTTTGTTTATTCTTGATTATCCTAATGTCTCATTTCTTGTTATACTAGCCTGTGTTGGATGAGCTGACTACTTTTTATGATTTTTTTATGTGTCCATGGTGTCCTTTTGGGTATCCGTGTATTCACCCCTAAATTGGATCTGCCAACAAATGTCAAGTCTTACAAAGATTAAAAACCTTATTACAGAGTCCTTAGGGGACTAGGAGTATGTGGAGCTTATTTTGGGCCATAAAGATGAAGGTGTATATCATTGTTTCATTGATAGTAGTCCCCTACTTCTGAAAAAGCTTTATATTATTTTCTATTTTTTGGTGGAATTTTATTTTTTCCATTTTTATTATTTTCCAGTAATTTATATCATACTATAATTTTAGTATTTTAGATGTATATAAGATTTTGTTTATCATTTTTTACACTATAGTATTGTATGTGCTAAGATATTTGTGTCTATTTGTGTTCTGGTGCATTAAAAAATGGCCTCCCATTTTAGATATTCCTTCTTGGAACTTGTGTTCATACCCTGGCCAAGGGAATTATGCTTGGGGTAGTTGCATATTGGATGTATGTTGGATATGTGGGCCTCGATGGTGCAGGTCATGACATGATGGTATTAGAGAATAAACCTAGAAAATAGTGTAGTGGAACTATGTTATTTTATATATAGGCTTTACAATGAGGATGTTGGTTCATAATCAGAATAGTGTTTTGATATTTTTCTAGATGTGATGTCTGGATTTTGAACTAGGGAAACATAGTTAAAATGTTTTGAGTTAGGTTTTTAGGATCGGGACTACACTGTTGGGGCGGAAGCTGATGTACCCATTAATTAGGAATATTATAACCAATAAGTTTACTCAGTAAATATAGGCATCGTTTGTGGGGAAAAGTTTTAGATTCATTGTATTAGAATAGGTTTTTTATTCCCTGTAATTATTTTGACATCTCATCAAATATACTTGTAGACTATGGTATTCTTATCTATTTTGGTTTGTTTACATGATGACAACGAGTGAGGTTTTTATATTAGAGTTGGGAGTTTGACCTAATTAGTGATAAGGCCTCTGTGATGGAGATTAATCACTAGGTGGTAATTCTTCTAGATTTTCTATAGGTAAAACATTTTCCAATTGATTTGTTCATATACCCACCAGCAGTAGTTAAGGTGGATTCAACAAGCCATACTGAGTCATGGATGGTGCTCTTGGTGATGGATTAGGATACACAGGGTTAGATTGAAAATCTAGAGCTTCCAAAGAAGGGATATTCTAGGATGGAGGGTCCACATGACCCACTAATAGCATGTGTGACACAATTATTATTACAGAACAAAACATTGATCATCGATACCTTAGGGATAGCTTATTCCAGCAAGGCATGATTATTTTTATGCTTATTACGATTATAGTCATCTCAAGTGGGATTTTTCTACCCATCCTGATGTAGTTAGAGAGGTGGTCGATGAGCGACCTAAGGAAAGGAAGTGGCTGAAAAAAAGGATTATAGGGTTTCTGAAATGATGGGGGAGTTTTGGTAGTTGTATGAAGTTGGAAACACTTTGGTTTTATGATATGACTACTGCCCCTAGGAAGACGACTCTGATATCAGGAAGCTCATGGTTAAAATCATGGACATCTCTAGGCACTAAATATTCTTTACCCAAACACTCCATGAATGTTTTGTGGTGCGATATATGTTCCTTATACATTTTACATACTACTATTTGAAAAAGATATGAGGCACCCTTTTCCCCTTTTTATAAAATACTTTAAAAGGATTTGTGGGGAGTCAATATACTTGCTTTTTGGTGATGTTTTATACAGTTTCATGCAATCAAGGATGAGGTAAAATTCCCCCACCAACACATGTTCTGGAGAAATTATCCAAAACCATATGGGTGATTCATGTACTTCCAAATAATATATTATTGATATTTGGTGGGTGATTTATTTTTACAATTTTGTTTGATGTCCTTTTGATGTGTTAAAGTGTTGGAGTAAGCCCTCATCGTGGTAGGCTGCAGGGAAAGTGAAGGAATGAGTTTTATGCAATATAAGCTCATAGGGGATTTGAGTTTGGTTCGAGGTATTGTGTGTGTTTTGAAAACACTAATTGTATTTCTCATAGGGTGTTATAAGCCTCATATCCCTGAGTGTATCCCTTGTTCAATAAATAGTTATTTCAATGGATACTTTTTCTAGACCCCTGTCTTTGATGACACTGTATACACAATTTATGATTACATGCTTCTACTGACACTGTGACCTGACTCTAGTAGGAGAGAGATATTTGAGTAGAATCTATTCATAGTGGAAATGTGATACTATTATATTTTACTTTATATGGACTAGTTTTCTACCATCCCTGATCAGTAATTTTACACCAGTGAGTGTGGAATCATTTTTTGTCTAGTTGGGATGGAGTTTCCTATTTTGATAAGGAGTAATCCTGGGTATATTGGGATGAGATCGTGTGGATAATGTTAAGAAAGACATCAAATCAGTTGGATAGTACCACCTTGGGAGTAGTGAATTCTATTAAATTTTGTTTTATTGTATTGGTGGTGAGTATGAGGATATATTTCCTGGGGATATTCTGCGTTTATCTCCACAATACGATTTAGGCCTCTGTAAGGACTGGCATAAGGGATCACCACTTTAGTTTTTCAATTACACATGAGATGGACCTCATTGATCTATGTAGGATAAATGTGTAGTCATGAGTTTATAGAGGACGTGGTTTATTGAGACCATGTGTGTTCACCAGGGCATCCAGAGGTTGATTCCTAGAAAAGAGAATAAGTTCACTAGGTTGGGTGTGAATTGGTATTACTTAAAATAGGTGATGTAAGGAAATTTATCCACTCCTAATAATTGTTGTGTTATTTCAATTGTAGTTTCAAGTGAATCGGTTCTTAGAGTTAAACCTCAACATAGGCTATCGCCTACTCTAGCTTTTGATTAGATATATTATAAGTTGAATTATGATGCCATTGTGGATGTTCTGAGTTCAAGGTGATATCCTTAATTTTTTCGTATGACTTAGTAGAATTGTAAGCCATGTGGAATGGATATTAACCCCTTATGGATCTCTTCATGGAAGTCATATTCAATGATATCCACGTGTGTTCGATGTCTATGTTCGGGAACATGAGACAGTTGAGGATGATTTGGTTTACCTTCAGTTGATAGTTGTTAACCCTCCTATTCTTCCGAGATCCATGGATGTACAACATAGGGATATCTATTTTGAGATGTTGTGTGACCATATTTATAATTGATATATTTCTAATTTATTTTCCAAAGGTGGGAATCTCATCATCCTTGTTCGAGGATGGTTGGTGACACTAGTCCTGCTATGAAATAAAGTGCTGAGGGGGTTTATTTTTACATAGTTGTTAATGAAGGAGGGTGAGGATGTACTGGGAACACGTAGCATCTGTTGGGAATCCAAGGGAGTTATATTAAGTTCTCAATATAAAACTATTATTTCTCTCATATTTAACAGTGATAAAAAATAGATGTATTGGGATATTTGGGTACACTTGTTTATGTAGGATGTATTAAAGATTCATGGAATTCACATGATGTCTGTTATAGACCGTGATGTTTACATTACATCAAGATTATATAGAAGACATGGGAATTACTTAGGGACTTAGATACAGTTGATCTTAGTGTTTTACCCTAAATAGGTGGCAAGGAAAATTGGACATTTTAGGTTTTGTAAAAACATTATCTAGGTTCACAGGTTATTTTTGAGCAATGGCTGGGAAGATTATCAACCATCGATGTAGTTTTTATATCACAACGATTATAACTCTACCACCAGAGTGTACCTTTTTGAGTCCATATATAAGGGACCTTGAAGGTCACTATTCTACTAGTCGGATCTAGTGGGTGACAATGATTGTTCTCTAGTTTTTGTGCAAGTGATGGTTGTAAGGGTGTTGTTATCCCGAGGAAGATGAGGATTGCCCAGAAATATTTGGAGTTCTTTGTAGACCAATGGAAAAGGAATTTGGATTTCTCAAGTTGTGGAGTTTCATCTAGGGTGTAATTCTATCTCTAGGGTTCATATTCCCATTATTTTCATGTTGTTGTTTTAGGTTGGAGATGTGGATTACCACTTAAACCCATGAGCATAGATTTTTTATTTATTGTTGTTCTCCACATGTCATAGCTGAGGAGGTATGTGCATTTCTCATTGCATGATATCGATCAAGGCAAGCTGGTCTATGTGAGTAGATTTTCGAATTTCTAGAATATTGGGTTTTTGAAAGATGATAGGGGAAATACACTTCATGGGAAACTATTTTCTTTGGGTGTGTGTATTTTGGAAATATAGGAAACCATCAGGGGTGCTTGTGGGAGTGGGAGACCCATTAGATGGAATAGTATCCCCATAATTTTGTTTAATTTGATGTTTTTTAGGGATGAAAATCCTTGAAGGGGTGCATAATTTATTGTATTTTTTTCATCTAAAAAGTTTGGATATTTATAAGAATATTTTTATTCAAGGAAAATAGGCATCATGATATTTTGAGGCTTAGTGAGACGAGAATTGATATTATAAAAATATTCACTATATTAATATCATGTGCATGCATTTTTCCTAAAAATAATAATAACAATGAATTAAAGACTCATATTATAAATTTGAGATCAACCCTGATTTTAGAATGTGGGGTTTAACATAGGTATGATATAACCCTTATTATAATTTGGAATTCGGTTAAAATCTGTTGTGGTTGAAAATAATGAAATAAATTATTTTAGTTTATTTATTTATTAATTTGATGAAAAAACTGGGTTTTTCTTCTTTAAATTTGTTATTATAAATAATTTTTATGGTTATCCTCGTAACCTTGGGAATTTAGAGTAGGGTGTGAAGGGGTGTTGGTGGAACCCATGAATAGGGATTGATGATCATAGTACAGTAATGAATGTTGAAGACAACACAGCTTGTGGGTATCATCAACAATAATGATGTTTAATCATTCTTAATCATCAATTGATCCAAATTTATGTAGGAATTTTTTTGTGTGGATTTATTAAATTTTAATTTAACCATGATGAAAAAAAATTAGTCACCAAACAAATTAATTCATAGATTGACCATTTGATTCGGTTAATTTATCTTTCTTCTTGTGGTATTGGAATTTATATTTCTTTAGTTTAATTATTTCACTTCATTTTTAACCATATGATAATGAATCAATTCCAACACAAGCATTGGATGAGGTATTTTTTTAATTTTTATGTTTTGTGCATTTTCCCTCTCTATTCTACGTGATTTCATTGTTGTCTTTCTCTTTTGGCATACGACTCAAAAAATACACAGTGAACAATCATTGTGCATTCATCCTTTGGAGAAACAGATCACAACCATGGGTTTGGGATAGAGATTCTATATTATGGTTGTGCTATATAACAACAAAAACATATACTTATATAGATTTGGATCTCATATTCATGGTTTTTTCATGTGGTGCTAATTATTTGTGACAATGATCTTCTACCAAGAACCAGATATATCCAGAATCTGGCCAATGAGAGTGAGATGGTTCATTAAACCCCAGATCAATGATGTAAGAAAAGATTTCATGTGAAATTCATGGCTGAAATGTCTCATACATTGATGTGTGATGAATCTTGTGGGTTATAGGAAAATCCAAACTATACAGTGTGTAGTAGTATGAACACATGGGGTTGTCCCCTCTATGTGGTGCTAGGGTTTCCACATAGTGATAATTATCACACGTTATGTGACAAAAGTACCACATTATGTGACACTTAGTTGACCATCTTAGTTGGAACAGGGGATACCCACCTAGGAGGCTAGGTAGTGTTATGCACTATGTGTTCCATGTCACATATTTTGTAAATTGTATAATATGGATTGGTGTGTACAAGGAGTACACGCCGAGGTGGCTATGTGGCCCCACATGTCATGAACATGGGATGTAAAATCAAAGGCCATATTACCATGGAAGAGTCATGTACTCCAACATAGACAAGTAGATGGGAATGACCTTGGGTATATGGGAATAGGAATCTAGCATTATGTGTTCTAGGGAGACATCTACACATACTGTATTGTTGAAAAGTACATGTCATGTGTTCTCAATACATGGGAAGTTATAGTCTTCATGACACACACTATGTACCCCTAGAGACATGTCATTTACTCCTTTTAAGGATAGATTAATTTATTTTATCTCCATATCCTATGTTTATAGTGTTCTTTTGTGAGAATTCTTGAACTAATATTAGTTGACTGAGATCCATTTGTCTATTTCTAAGAGGATTCAGTGTAGTGTCTTGTACTCTCATTGGAAATCCTTTTTTTATTTTCATAAAGGTAGTAGTGTCTTGTACTCTCCATTAGAGGGTAACCCCTCAGCATCTTCTTGATGATATATACAATATGAATGAGTTCCTCTATTTTCTAGTTAGTTATATCAGTCCTTTTATTCTATATCCCTCATTGTATTAGAGAATTTATCCCTCTGAGAGTCCCATAGTGATCCCCATGTCCTTTTTTATTCTCTGTGTTGGTTTTGTGGTATTGGAGTGACCAACTCATACATTAGAGTTGATATCATATCTATCGGGAAAATTCAGGAAGGGTATGGGGTCCCCCAGTGAGCCCTGGGCATTGACCTTCTATAATTGTATTGAGATATAATCTTTTTTATGAGATACTAGACCGATGAAGTTTGTATCTCAGAAAAATCCTATCGGTTTCTATCATGAAATTCTTTAGGGTGAGATCCAATGAGAATGTTATCTCAGATGTATTCCATCAGGATAGTGGTTATGTTCCATCATCTATGTGATGCATGTTGAGTTATATCTCTTTACTGAGTGCTATTAGGTATGGTAGAGATCATGTGGGAGATCTCCCAGATGAGCATTACCTTTGATCCTTGAGTAGGATCCTATGACTGGCATTATAGTTGAGAGCATGTGGGATATGGTGTGTTTATGAGTATATCTGAGTTTATTCTTAGTTGTCATTATGTCTCGTATGTTATTTGACATAGCTATATTGGATGAGATGACTACTCTTGATGGTTTATGTTTTTTATTTTTAGGATATCCTATTGGGTATTGTTATACTCACCCTTACATGGGGTCTACCCACATTTATTGAGTGATATGGAGATGAAGGAACTTGTTGCTGAGTCTTTATAGGACTAGGAGTAGGTGGATATTAGTTTGGGATGGATAGACCGAGGTTTATACCTTTGTTACATTGACAGTAGTCCCCTCTTTCTGAGCAGGTTGTACTTTATTTTCTTATTTTTGGGGGACTTGTATTCTGACCCTTTTAATCTTTCTATTAATTTATTACATACTTTGATTGTGGTATTTTAAGGATATTCATTCATTTTAGAAATTTATTTACAATTCAATATAGTCCAGGCTTGGAGATGTGTGTGCGTGTGTAGGTACATTAAGAAAATACGTCCCATTTTAGATATGACATCTCAGTGCTTCTCGTTGGCCCCTGGCATATAGAGGAATGTTTTCCGTAGTTGTGGTTTAACCTTCCCCTAGCTAGGCGGGCCTCGTTGTGTCGATTCATGACACTTACATTATCGATTATGAAATTAATCATGTATTTAACATAAAATGTTAATTACCATATTGTACAATATTTCATTATTCACCAATATTTAAATTATGTTATAAAAATACAAAAATTTCACCATAACCATTTTTCAATGTGAAGATTTTATAAATTAAATCTTTTCTATGAAAATAATTTTAAAATTATGAAAACTAAAATTTTAAATTATTTCCATTTTTATTTGAAAAAATAGAAAAATTTATATTATGATCAATTTTTAAACCCTTTAATAAATTAATTATGGTTTCATAAAATTATATTGTCATTATAGTAAATCATAATGTTAATTTATAAACCAATTTATAAAAACAATAACTCATATAAGGTTTTCAAAAATAAAAACACTTATTTTATCAATTTTAAATATTTATTTATATATATCATGATATAGGTTTTTTATATTCTCACTTTATAAGATATCTAATTATTATTTTAAATATACATTGGTGAGGTTTCTATTCAATAGTAAAGTTATTATTTTTAATTGTCAGGTTATTATTCTAATGTTCATATTTATAAGGGTCATATGGGTTCCCTACATTCAATAAATACATCATATTTCTTTCATTCTTTACTAAATTATACTTTTCTCACAACATTATATGTATATATTATTATTCTTTAGAATTATTTATTTCATTAAAAATATACTATTACATTTCTATTGTGTTTTTCATGAGTGATAAATTTTGGAGAATTAACCAGATCCAAATTTTCCAATTATTGTAATATATTTTTTCTATTTTCCCTATTATGATACTGTCAATTCTTATATCCGTGTTTATTATCAAAATTTAATGTTTAAATTAATATAATAAATTGTAGTTGGTTTTATCATGTGGTGTGTGTACATTATATAATATTATATTACTAGATATGATATAAATATATATTTAGAAGGGAAATTCCATTCATAAAATAATGGGTTGTTACAGCCTTTATCTATAAAAAACTTCTCTCAAGTCCTTTATTTCCAAATGATACTTCAAGAGAAGATCCAAATCCTAAACATAGGTACAACTTTACCTTTAACAAAATTTATTTATCATTTTCATTCAACCTCCTCCAACCACATTATAATAATATGTATATAACGACCTCAACATAATAAATATACTAAAATTTTAGTATATTTATTTTATAACCATTTTATGTTCAACGCAAATTCAATCTAAAAAAATGAAAACATTTCTCAAGCATGTTTGAGGACTACTGCCTCCATAATCGACACATTTATCTTTTTTATTACCACCTTTCAAGTATTGTTCTATGAATTGGTTCAGTTAATATATATGTTATTAGTTTAATTATTTATATTATCTAAATATATATTAAGAATTTTATAAGTTATATTATAAATAAACTCTCATTGTAAAACAAATAGCCTAAAAACATTCCAATAAGAAAAGTGATTTATTTATAATTGAAAACATCCATTTTATTTACCTACTTCTTATAACTTTTCACAATTTTGATTCATTACCTTAATACCATAGAAACAATTTCATTATACTATTGTAAAAGTAAAACTATAACAAAATAATATCTCTCATAGCCACACTCAAAAAATGTTTGTAGCATGTTCTTATTGGGATGGTTTGACCACCTACAGTTAAATGTTATAAATTTTAATAAAAGAAAAATTTTAAAAAAAATATTTTATATTAAAGTGTAAATAATTATTATTATTGATTTTGGATTGGTTATATAAACATTTGACTCATTAATTAAAAAAAAATTCTTCTTTCATTATAAATTACAAAAAAACCTCATGTTGACTTCGTCATTATGGATAATAACCAAAATATTTCTGAAATGGTATTATAACACCATAAATATTTATAAATCATCAGTTATAGTACCTTATATGACCTAATAATGTTCAAAATTGTTAGAATAATGAATCATGATTGGTAATAATTAGCAATAATTAGATATAATTGACGATAATTATCAATAATAAAAAATATTTAGCATTAATTATCAAAACATAGCTATAAATACAAATAATTAGGAAAAATTTTCAATAATTAGGAATAATTCAAAATAATTAAGAATAGTTCAGAATAATTTGGAATAATTTGTAACAATTGGGAAAATAATTGGGAATAATTCGTAATAATTAGTAATAAAAAGGATTAATTTTATATAATTAGTAATAAATATTAATATATTAGAATAATTAGTAATATTTATTAATAAAGAGGAATAATTATAAATAAGTACTAATAATTAGAAGAAATTAGAAATAATTAGGAATATTTAGAGGTAATTATGAATTATTTAAAATAATTAGCCCTAATTGGAAGTAATTAAGGTTACTTATAAATTTTTAGAAATAATTAGAAATAATTGTGAAAAAAATACAAATAATTAGGAATAATTAGAAATAATATGGAAATTACTATATAGATACCGGTTAGAGAGAAATGAGAGCATTGATTGAATTTTTACGTGTAATAACATTAGTAGGAGTAACAACATTTATCATATGACTAGATCACATAGAATGTGCAGTGACTGGCATGATGTTTGTGATAGATTTCCCTCAACTCAATGGAGTTGTTCCCCACCATATTGGTGACGTTTTTTATGAAATATTTATAAAAAATTATATTTTAATTTTATATTAAAGATTTTTTTACATTTATTTTCAATCAGAATTATATATTTTAAATGTTTCATTTTTTATTTCTGAGACAACAATAGTTTATTCATAAATAAATATTTAATGTGGATAATAAATTTCTATTACTAATAAAAATATATTTATATTTTTTGTACATATATTATTAATGGAATAATAATTCCACAACAAATAATTATTTATAATGGATAATAGACTTCCATCAAGAATTATATTAGTGAAAAATATTCATATTTTATATCCAATAATACTATGGTAAAATTATTAATATGACTATAAATTTCCATCAAAAATACTCTTCATGGGAGAATGTAACTTCATCACAAATTTAGTAACATCTGGTGATAATTGTGTAGATCCTTAGCAATACTATTATTTATGATGCAATTTTTCATTACGGCCGAGTTGGGAAGGATTTTCCTCACAGTTAACCTTTCTAATGAAAATTCATCACACCTACTCCATCACAAAAAAAATTATTTCTTCAGTTGTTCTTCTCAACCATAAGGTTGGAATTTAGATAAACAACACATGCATACACTGCATTATGTGATAGAAAAGTTAGGTTCATGATTAAATGATCATGTTTACCTGAAATGTACTCATAGGTCAAAACAAAAATAGTCAATAATAATTATTTATATATATATAATAAACACCTCCAAATTAGGGCAAGATAAAATAAACATGTATCTAGAAAAAGACACATTTTTTATAATATCAAATTTGGCACCATCAAGGGGATGTTTTGGTCAAAGGAATACTTATATCATATCCTAGAGGATTACATATTTCCAAGGAAATTATTAACTACATGAACACACAAATATCTTTAATTAGTTTATATATAATCATGAAACGGTGATAAAACTATCGTGTGTAGTAATATAAAAACTTCATGTTGTAGACTAGTGATGATTACACACCATTGGGCGTAAATTTCAAAAAAAATACCCCTGCACTATGATGACATTATCATTTCTCCTACTTATTAAAAACATTATCTTGGTGTTAGTGAATTTCCAATAATAACTTAAAGCGGTGGTTTCAATCAATGATAACACTAAAATAATATATATATATATATATATATAAACTAATACTAACCCTGTTCTATATAGAATAACATTTTCACTAAAACTCTATCATCAAATTGAGTCATTGATATCTAAAATAAAATATATCTAACCACACGATGGAAAAGAACATCCCTTGGTAGTTTAATTCCATATATGATCAGTAAGGAGAAATTATCAAAAAATCTCAATGGAATATTCTCAATAAGATAAGAATCAAACCATTTAACAACCTATAATTGAAGATAAATCTAAAAAATCCTGATATATAAAGTATTAATGGGTATCAAAATGTTTATCCTTGTCCTATTAGGTTCCAAATAAATTATTAAAACACAGCGCATCACACACTACCCTCTTCTTATGTACCATTACACCTCAAGGATTTCAAAATGAATCTTTGTACCAGATTTTCATTTTCATTAAATATCTAGGGAAACCCCATGATCTAAATAAGAAAAAATGGAATCAACATGATAAAAACATTTTATTTCAAATGATTCGAAATAAAATATTCACTAATGAAATATAATTTTTATAAGAATGGTTAAATGAGGCATCGAGTTAACATTCACCCTAATTCAAAACATTAAGGAAAAAATTATGTTATATCATATTTTACTAGGAAAACCCCTCTTATTTATCAAATGGTACTATATAATGTGCTCATTTTCCAAATTATTGGAAAAAATATGATCATACCACTAGGTCTATTCCAACTCTTCAACCCATCTATTTTTTATTATTCATGAAAAACATGTTTTATCCACCATAAATCATTGAAAAATCATTTTTAGATTCATTAATAAGTATAATTAAATATTTCATAACTTATAATCTAAAACATCATAATTTGTAATTGAATTTATTCATATTTTAACCAACATATCCTATTAATGATAAATAAACCATTATTAATATCAAATATTTATATATAGCAAACAGAATTTGTTTGGATTTTGAGAAAAAAATTATTATCACTATAAAATGATTAAATTAGTAATAAATAATCAAATACTACCATCCCTTGTAAATCATATAAAAAATAGATCTGATTCAATGATGGTAAACATTAATTATGATTTGTTCAAAAATATTATTTGTGACCAAATAGATGTAATTATATTCATATAATCTCTAAATTGATGAAACAATATTCTATAAGTTTCATAACCACATCAAATAGTAATAAATAAAATTAATATGTTTCAAAATTCAAAAAAATTACTATGACATTGATAATCAATTAAAAATATTAAAATATTTATAACAATTCTTAAAAAAAATCCTTTGAAAACTATTTAATTATAATTTACAAAGAAAAAAATATGAAATATAATATTTAAATTCTCCCAAATGGACTCTAAATAGTCATAAATTAGTGAATCATTATTTGGGATGTCTCATGTGTGAGTATCCTTATTTTTTTTCTTGTTTATATTAGTATTTCCTTATTTATCAAATTGTAATGAAAATCATTATTACATCTCTATATTACTATCTTTATGAAAATAATTCCCCCATGGGAGAATGATTTGTTCGTCTCTATCGAATTCTATATATATATTATTGTATATTTATATATTATTTTAATATATTAATTTATATATATATATAATAAAATATAAATATAAATATTAAAGAAGGTATAGGGTGGTTTTCCACCACTAGTTATAGTTCTATAATCAGTGTGGTTGATACCAAGGTGACGTTAGTGTGATATTAGAAAATCGTTATTAAATTTTTAAGGAATACTTATTTTTAACTAATCTAAAACATTAACTTAATCTATAAGACCAATTTCATAACAATTTTGGGGAAAATAAAGAAAAATTAATTCAACTAAAATTTTTGAATGATAGAATAGGGATATGTATTGGTTTGATCAGTGAAAATTATATTTGTCTTGATTTGTATCACTAAGAACATTGATCAGATAGGTGACTAAAGATATTAGGTGATGTTGGTTTATATATATGAAAAATGTTCCATTCCTAGATTCATGGATTAACATTGAATTGATATCCAAAAATTTTAATTTATTTATGATGCCTTTAATTACATCAATTCTAATATATAATGAATATTGGATGAATTTATTGAATATTATTATGAAAATAGATGAAAACCCACTTCCCAAAAGGAGAAATATGTTTATTTAATAAATTAAAAACAAATAAAAATTAATATAACCTACATTAATCATCCTGATTGAATATTTTACTTCATATATCATACTTCATTGACCATTATTCTCTTAAAATTTCAATGATGAAAAAAATTGATTAATAGATTCCCTCTAATGGAAAGGACATGTGGGGATAGATTTTAGATAGATATAGGTTGTATCACCCTACTTCGATAAGATTATACACCAATAGTAATGTACCAATGTGAAATTATTTTGAATTAAAAAATTTATGGTCCTCATTAAAACACATATTTAAAGCTATTAAATAATAATATAACAAAATTTTTATAATATGAAGTTTTCTTCCCTTTTCTGTTATTTTTATCATCACCCACCTCTATTTATTAAGAACCAACCCTAAATAAATTTACTATTTATCTTAAAATAATATTTGAATAAATTTTTCGATAGAAAATAAACATATTTCCATACTATTTTTGACATAATAGATAGTTTAACACAAATAAATTATATCTAAAATGGATAATCTAGCCCATCACAAATAAGTCTTTTAAGACAATGATTATTGTGATGGAAATATAAATCACATTGAAAATAAATATTTCTTACTAGTGCACATAAAAATCCACCTAAATAAGTTTTGATGAGTTTTTGATTGATCATAAACATTTATTATAAAAAAATATTATTTGTAAATAAAATATCATTTTGATGCAAGAAACAAGTTCATAGAAACTATTTTTTATGAAATTCTATTCGGTCACTAATTTCCCTCCTCAAAACATAGAATTTTATACACTAGAAGGATTGAATTATATATATGTGTGTGAGTGTTATATATATATATATATACTAATTAATTTTGAGATCCAATGAGATAGTTACGGGTGTGGTGGGTTTGACCTCTTGAGCACAATACTTTGACTTATAGATGGGAATTAGTGTTATATTTTTATTATTACTATACTTGAGATAAATTTATCTAATCTGTACAAATTTTTTATTTTTAAATGAATGAAAGAATTCATTATAAAATTTTTCGAAAGAATAAATCAGTTTCTCATTCATATAATGTTATCTAGTAAATATATGGATATTTTACTTGAAATTATAGTCAACCTTTCATGTTCACTTCAACATACGTGCGTCCCTAATTATTAAGTTTCCAATTATATAAATAATTTTTCCCGTTGTATTCATTTATAGTTTAAAATACCCATATAATTAAACTTTGGACATATTATGAGACAGTACCATACATTTAATTCTAATCAACTATTATAGTCCTTTTTACTTTATCTTGTTTTATATTTAGTTATTCCACTTTAATTTCTCAAATTATATTATTTTATCAGATTTTTATATTATAGATATTTTTCATAACTAAATTTTTAATCTTAATATATAAACTATAAATTTTTAATTGAAATATGTTGAATTCTGATTTTACATAGGTAAATAAGGACCCAACAAGAATAACTATGGTGAAATTATTTTTAACTCCCCTTATAAATAATTAATAGAATTTTTTTTTTACGATATATTATTAAATTATCAAATATATTAATACCTCAAGATTTAATTTTTTTAAAAATACATAACATGAACATGTATTTTTCTTTATAGGAAATAATTTCCATATATTATTTATTCAATGGTCTACCAAAATTAAATACATCAAAAAAATTTGATGTAATGTGTTTAAGGTCAACATTAGTTGAACTATGGATCTAGATATTTATGATAGTTCTTTATAAGTGGTGTAGTATTCATATTAAAATTTTGATTCATTGATAAGTATGGATATTGGATGGATGGAACTCAAGAGTTTCAACTATAAATAACTCACTACTATCTTTATAGAAAAATTTGTGTTACTATAGATGAACCAATTATTATGGGTTTCGATTGACCGAATAATTGTTGTTTTTTATTTTTCTTTCCCTTGGGAGGTATCATAAGTGTGAATAAATGTGACAAGAAATACATTTAATATAATATATAGTATCATAGTATTATAAATGCATGAGAAATGATCAAATTGTTTTGGTTTAAATTATATTTATATGAATTATAGGATATGGGGTATTTTTTTTGAAATGGATGTGTCAATTATGAATTTTAATTCCATAAAATATGATCAAATTCTAAAAAAACAATTTATTAAAAATTATTTATTATCAGATAATTGGGTGGAAATTATCACTTTCAAATGATTCAATGTATTTGGGATTAGAATTTTTTTAGTTGAATGGTTTTAGAAATTCTTTTGGAAATTTAAAATTTGTACAATAAAATAGAAAAAAACTTATAAAAAGAATAGTAATTTTGGAATAAATTAATTTCTTTATTACAATCACTAGAGTTTGATGTTTTTTTATTCTTACTATTTTTATAATGGAATAATGTCCAATTACTTCGAACTTATTTTTTCAATTATATTATTTAATGAAATTTAATATATATAAAAAATCCAAAAAATCACATATTTTTTGTACTGAATCGAGTCATTTTATTTTGGTTAAAGGGGTCTATTTAAACCCTTAAATTTGTATCTAAATTATAAAATGGAATCATTATTGCATATGAAAATGGTTAAAATTGATGAATTTAATTAAACCCATGAAATGTGAGTATTTTAAAAATAAATGGTTTATGTTTCATTGAGTAATGTTCCAAAACTGATTAAATGGGTAAATTTTCTTAATTTATATAGTTATGTTTTGTTCTAAACCATAATAATTTTTCAATATAGGCTAGGACTCATAAAATTAAAATGATGAAATGTTTATGTATTAGTGGATTAATATGTAAATATGGGAAATAGTATAGCGGTTTTTTAAACATAGTGAAAACCATAAAATAGTTTTCTTCAAATCTACGTTTTTTGTGAAACCAAATGATATGGTTGTGTTCTAAAAATAATTTTAACCTCTAGTGATTTAGGACAATTGTTTTAATTTTTTTTTACAAACATGTATTTTTTTAAATAATCTTATGAGAAAACAATTGTAGTGAATTTTATTATTTTATATGTATATATTTTTACGTATTTATTAAATTTTTTATTATAGGAGTATTTTTAATTACCTTTCCTATTAAATTCTTTTGATTAAAATAATAGGTTTTAAATTATTTTGAATAATGAAAACATAATATTGATACTATGTTGTGAAGTTATACTTTCCCTATTTGGTGATCATTTTCCCATATTATTATGTTATAATTATGTGATGAATAGTAATTCCTAAAAGTTTTTTTTATAATATTAAATTAATTAATGATTATTATCAATCCATAGTTACTAATAACTGAAATATATAAAATTGGATAGGCATCATTCTATCTTATTTCATTAGATAGAAATATAACTATTGATAAATAGTTAATTCAAGTGGTGGCCTACTAGATTTTGTATATTTAGTCCCCTTTATAGGTGAGAGAAATATATATATATATATTTAATATTTGGTTTATTTGAAGTCTAAATACATTTTAAAGGTGTTTAAATTATCTTAATGGTGTTTTAGAATTTAAATAGAATTATCTTCAAAAAATGGATATATATTTAATTGAAAATATTTAATATGGTTGTAAATATGGTTTTGTTTTCAATGAAGTTAATTTAGTAGGGGAATAGTTTAGAAAACACCTATAAAATTTCATTATTTCACTTCCTTGTGATCCAAAATTTATTTCCATTAATAGGTTTTGTGTTAAATTTTTTTAAAGATGAATGAAAATTCCCCTAAGGCCTATTTTAATTTCGTTTTTATATGTTTTTTTTTAAAAATAGTGGTTGGATTTTGGATATATTATGGAAATAATTTATTTAGGGGTTCTCGATTGTTGAAATTTTGGTTGTTAAATTGGGTGTTAGAAAATAATTTTTAAGAAGTTTTTATCCTAAATATATTCAAATTTAATGAAGTTGAAATTATTTTAAGATTCATAATTATGAATTTGGATTTGAATTTTTAATTAAATATATGAAATGAATTATATAGTTTTATATAGAGGAATTATACTAAAGTGCATGATTTTTTTAATCTTATAGGGAACCTAATCATTTCATTTAGTTTTGAAATTATAGTATATTATATTTTAGTTTTTAGGAAGGTCAGCTTGGTATTTATTTTTGAGTCTATAATATTAAACAATACAATATCAATTAAGGGTAACATTCATGATCTTATAATTGTTTATTAAATATAAAAAATACTTTAGATGGGTAATTGGAAGTTAAAATAATTATTTATTCAATCTTAGTTGCTAATAACTATGTTATTTATAGTGTTATATAATATAATAAGAAATTTTATGTATTTATTGAGAAATTGGGATGATAGCATTATATAATTAAAATAAATGAATCTATAGTGTCATTAATTATATCTATGTTTGTGTCTTGGGGCCATTTTACCTGTGTTTAAATGATTTAATATATTAAAATGTATATTTAGATTTAGTTGGGATTTAGGTTTGAGATAGTATTCATTTGGTCTTTTTAACCATAATTTATAAGTAAGTGGATATGTGATGAGAAAAAGTAAGAGTATAACAAGTTATCAATGGATTAGTTTGTGTTTTATGTATCAATGAGGTTATTATTCTTATAGGATAATTATAGATTCATTTAATTCAATTGGATTTAATTCTTGATCATCTATTTAAGTCTATAAGTTTCATAAGATGCTGCCACATTGAATGATAAGGGTAATTCTCCGGGGGATGGAATTGGATGTCATGCTTGATAAATCATCCACATATGTTCAGAAAAAGTTAGATATACTACCATGCTTTGTGGAAAATAAAATATGAGGCTGTAAGCTTGAAAAATTCAAGTTGATAAGTTCATCACAATATGAAAATTTATATATGATGATTATTATATTGTTGTTTTTTATGATCATCACATGTTCTTATGATGTATAAGGAATGAATATAGTTTAAACATGAATATTGGTGGAGGATGTATAAAAATATATTATTTTTTCATAAAGATTAATCTTGAGAAATAATTTTGAGAAGGTTGCCTTATTTGAGATGAGTAGTTTTCTACTAGATTTTTGGAAAAAAGTAATAGATGTATATATAAAAACATTAGGCTCACTATATCTGAATAAGCTTAAAAATAAACCACTCATATGGGAACCTAATCAACCATGAATGATCCATAACAATTTTACTATCCATGGAGACATGCAGGAAGAATATTGTGTGCATATATTGGTATGGGTGAATGAAAGGCACTCATAGTGTGCACACAAGGCTGGCAATGCATGTAAGGATGTGTGCACCAATAAGGAGAGCATGTGAGTGTGTTTGGGAGATGACCTGAGTGCCATGGTTGATAAGATTATGTGAATTTTATTATTGTTAATCACTAAATATTTAAAGAAAATACTAATGTGGGATTGACACATATAATATAATGATTACTCCACCAAAAAAATTACACATATAGAGAGGGTGTTAAACATGTAAATAAAAACGACATCATTTCCATCACATACATCATCATCCTCCTTACTAAATCCTAAAAATGGTTGGATCAACTATGCACTGTGCATGACTATTGAATTAACTACAATAAAAATCCTTTTAGTGGCTATACTAGATATAACTACTACACAATCAAATGTGACCTACTACCTGTTGATCTCTTAACCAACCATAGACCGGGAGCTACCACACATACAAAGAATATCATCTACATAAAGAATTTTCAGTATTCATTATAAATGAAGCTATAACACACACAAAATATCAAGCTACCACATTATTATTTTCAATATATCACACATATTAACCTATAATGTATACAACGAGCCTCGGGCACAACAATCACATCTTGATATATCCTTGTAAAATAATAAAATGGGATGATCGACTATGAGTAGTATTTGATTTCATAAGCAGCAATTGATCTTCCAGAAGTAATCAAGATATATAAAAAATAATTATCGTCATTTTTATACACATTCTTGGTTGATGAAGTTCACATAAAAAACATGAATTTGATGGAAGTGAACGTATGAGAGAATGTGTGATAAATAGAGATAATAAAAACAATAGAGTTTGATATATCAACTCATATATATATATATTCACTTTAAAGAATAAAAATAAAAGACATAATGGTATGTTGCATCATCTAAGTTTATACTAAGCCCAAACAAGTGGACTTAACCAATTTCGGATGTGATAATAGAATTTTGGGCCATTCATGAGTACTACCTTACATTAATTGACAAACTCAAGTCATGTCCAGAATTATTCAATGAAATATCAAGCATTCCACATTCAGTACTGATAAAATAAAAGATAACAATAAGATAATAATTCATGTGATGCATTTAAAATGATTAGGGGTGATGAATTTAGTTATAATGATGCATTAATCATAAATAGAGTTATAATAATTAGAAAATAATAATTGGGTTATTCATTAATGTTGTGAATAAGGAGAAAAGGATAAGATATATTTTACTATTAAACGTGAGATTAAATGTGGAAATAATTCGGTATTCATTGAAAAAGTTGAATGAAAAATAATTTCTTATATTTTTTTGTAGTTATGAAGAATAAATCATGATAAAATTGATTTGAATATTCTATTATTTAAATTCAAATATTTTTGACCATTTTATTATACTATTTTAATATGAGAATAATTGTATTTAAAAGTGGGTAATTTGTTACATGTAGAAAATAAATTATTTTTTTATATTTGATAATTATTGTGCATATAAAAATATTATTTTGAGTGACTAATAATATATCATGTAATGGAGATTAAGGCTGAATAGAATCTTGATGTTCTAGAAGGAGATAACCTAAGTATTTAAGGAGTCTAAGGAGAATCTAGATTGCACCATATCTATATGAAGTCCCATGACCATAAGATCTATTCAAATATCTATTAAAGATCATAAGTGTGTACTCAGTAAACTTATATCATGTAGGTCCATGAAGGAAGAAAATTTAAAGAAATATATTTTTTCAGATCTGGATCAAATTTAAAGATAATGAGGGCACCATTGTGAATATGTTTTTTAACCAGTTTCTGAAGAGGTTTGTTTCCTGGTTATATAACCCTTAAATTATGCATATGATAATGGGGTTGTTTAAAAAAATCAAGGAAAAATAATTGGTGGTGGGGGTGCAGAACTAGGTTCAACTAGATGATCGATTACTAGGGGAATAACTTGTTCCTCTATAAGCTTCTATAATCCTAATCAAGACACTATTATAGATTCCATTTTAGATAATATGACCAACATGGTAAGTAGTATGTCTTAGAACTGAACATTGAATATTGTGTGTTGATCTCTCTCTATCATTATCATTATATAGGAGGTGATGTGTGAGATGAAATTAAGTGAATTAAGAACCATAAAATTCTTAATATGTAGAATTAAAAGAAATATATTTCATGAAACCCCACTAATTTAAACCTACCCCTCTTGGTGGTCCATTATCCTGTGGATCTCAATATGGTTTTAAAGTTTATTTTTCTATAATTATCCCAAAATATTAAATGTGTAATGTGGGAAGCATGTTATAAGCAAAACCATACCCACTTCTATTGAGAGTAAAAATTATTTCAATGAGATTATTTCCCTTATTTCATTACATTAAAATTAATGGTCAATATAAAATATAAATAAAATAATTACCAAATTACTATAATTGTAATGGTAACAAAAACCTTTTCATAAAGTTTAAAATGAGTAATGTGATTATTAGAAAAGAAAAAAGTTAATTTAAAAATGTTATGAATCCATTTTAGGGATGAAATCAATGTCCAATACTATAATGAGAAAGGGTCCAATAAAAATGAGTTAAATAATAAATAATTATCATTTTTATGAAAATAAGAAGATTACATAGAAATTGGCAAATATTTAAAAGTTTGAAAGTTATCTTGTTGAAAAGATAGAAAAGAAGGAATAAGAGATTTATAACAAAAATAAAATATATCATTTAGTAAAAAGTGATATAGAATAAAGAAAATAATCCTTCAATTAGACAAATATGGGTAATGGTTAATCTTCTCAAGAAGGAGAGAGTAAGAAGTCCAACAGTCTAGTAATGTCTTCTATTAATAAATTTTAAAATAGATATACTATTACTCCTAGTGAAGAGTTCATAAGTTAGTATAAACTATCTTGGACCATAAAAACTAATGGGAAAAATTCTTTCCCATAAAATGGATATAAGAACATTTAAAATAGATCATACCACCATAGATAGAAGAATTCTTGTTTCACATTAGGGCGACAATTACCTGAAACTGTACAAACATGAATCAATCTGTAAATTTAAAAATCAAATAGTACATCTGATTTTATATAAAATATCATCAAAAATAATTTTCTTTATGGGATAATAGGCTCTCTTTAGGTAATAGGAATGAACCTAGGTAATTTTTTGTTTGAAAATAAGAATAATAAATCATAATAATCTATCCACAAAAGGTGGACATTAAATTTTTATGAAAATTAAAATTGGTGTTGGAAAATTAGGAATGATATATAGGATTTAAGGAATATCCTACTAACCTAAAAATAATCATTAAAGAATAATTTATATGAACAATGTACCAAAGTATCGTTGAAATTTGAGTTGAAAAAGTCTATAGGGGGAGTAAATTCAGGGTAAGAAAATATTTGTATAATTCAAGCAGTTTTCAATAAAGAGAAGAGCACATCCCAAGATGATCTTATAAATAATAAGAAATTTAGGATGAGTGGAAAACCTCATCTTGAAGGTTTCTTTCAAAGAAAAAAATAAGTCTCATCTTTTTCCTGGTTATTCTTGTTTATTTGTGATAATATGCATGCAATTAAAGGATATTTTTTGAAACTATCAAAGATTGAAAAAATGAATAGATTATATTTCATGGAGTCCACATACTACCATGAATTGGTGAAAGGGCAGTGCATAACTAGAGGGGGGGAAATGATAAAGTACTATTAAGAATTCAAAAGTAGCGTGAATCTTGAAATTACAAAAACCAATAATAAAATGGTAAAATTGGTATGCCAATCACACATTCAACTTTTATCTAATTTTATATCAATAATTTTTTTAAAGGTAACTCTTTGTTGATAAAAAGATAAGACTAAGAGGAATCTGTATAGATTTCACTACAATTTTATATTATGTTCTGTTAATAGTGTGTGGGTGTTTATGATAATCTATTTTATATGGACCCAATTTCAGAAATGATAAATTTCAATGCATGGTATAACATGATAATGAGCTTATATAAGAAATATATAGTCTTAGTTATATATATATATATATGTATATTTGAAATGGAATTTCCCATATAGACTAAGAGTAAAAAAGATAAAGGTTCTTTTCTAAGAGAACAATATGGAATCATCTTTCTAATATACCTGAAAAATGGGGAAGAAAATTTGAAATCCTTCAATGTTAAAAGAAAATATTAGAATAACCTTATGTTTTCCTTTTCATTTATTTTCAATATACGTGAGAAGAAATAATCAATAGAATCATAAAAATTGACATTGTCAAGAAAAGGAATTTCTAGAAAATTAAAAGCGGGTTATTGAAGATCCCATGTAACAATTTCATTTTTTTATTTGTGGATCAATATTTTTATGATCTAGAAAGGGGTGCATATTCTAAGATAATTCTTAGGGATTCATGATATGAAATTGGATTTCATTATTGATCTTCTATTTAGGAATATAATTTGAAGAAGTTTCTTCCATAATGAATGTAAAATTTAATCATCTATGAGAATGAATTGGATGTCATTATTAATAAAGGATACATGTAATCCCATAAGATGGTTGAGTTACTATACTGATATATAGAAAAGGAAATATGAGTTTCCTAGATTGGGTAATTAAAATGGATAATTACGAAACAAAATGTAAATTAATATATATTGATTGTTCTATTGTTCTTTTCATGACCATGACATGTGCTAATACATTTTGAGGAATGAAAATAGTTTACAACATGAAGATAGGTGAAGTCCAAAAAATATATTATTTTTTCCTAAAGAATAATAATAATGAATAATTGTGAGAAATATTCCTATTTTAATATGAGTATTTAGATGTTGGATTTTTGGAAAAGTGTTTTAATGGGAGTACATTAAAAATAGTACCAAGCATAATGAACTAATACACCATATAAACTGTTCATGTTGAAACCTAATCAACCATGTTGGATCTAGTTCATATGGGGATTTAATGGTGTCATGGAGGATTCAATTCCCGCATATATGAAGGAAAAGTATCATGTAGGCCACGCATAGAATTCATAGAAGGATGAAGGTGCGGGGAGGGTGGTCCAAGCTGGTGATATGAATATATATGAGAGTCATCACATGATCCATGGTTGATCAACTTATGTAGGATAAATTATTATTAAGTGAAATATTTTTAAAGAAAATATTTATATAGGAAAACCCCTAATACAAACACTACTACTCTACTTAAAAAATACATGTATATAATCAGATCACACAACATGAAAATAAAATTTGAATTTTTCACATCACATATGTTGAATTCTTCCTTGATCAACCCTATAAATGGATGGATCAATCATGTGTAGTTCATGACTACTGAATTATCTATAAAAATGTTCCCTAGAGTGACCCTGTGAAATTCACCTTCTGTGAATACCAATGGTACCTTCTATATGATGAGCTCCCAAAGGAATACATGCCTATATCTTCAATATATAAAAAATAAGAGTGTCTGAATAAAATAATTTGAGTCTTCATGAGAGATAAAACAACCACGCATACAATGTTCAAGTTACCGTATGATGAAGTTCAAGATTTTTCATTTCTAGAGCTATCACATGTACAATGCACATCGACCGTAAGAGTCTCATCATAGTAGATTCACCTATTATATTAATAGGGGATGGATGTCCATGAACAGGAACCTATTGCATGAAGAGAACCTAATATACTATGAGATTATATGAGCTCAATATCCACTATAAGATAGATTTTCATCAAGCACATTAAAAAGATTGCATGATGACTATACCTAATATATAAATCGAATTTTTTCATAGTGAGTATATTAGAGAATTTACAATAGATAGATATGTATCAGACAGGTGAGTTTGAGATATTAATACATGCATGCAGTTTCATTTTTAAGCATAAAAATCAAAGAGCTAAATCGTATGTTGCATCATATAGTTTTTTACTAATTTCAAAGAAATCAAATATATCAATTTATTATTAACGTATAGTGTGTGGTAGATTCCTGTGTACCACCTTTCATAAATCAAGGATATCAAGACACATCTAGAATTTTGGCATGAAATACCATTCATGCCACATGTAGGTTTGATAAAATCGAAGGAAAATATGTGGGAATAATTAATGTGATTTTTTTGGAATGAATATGATAAATTAATTCATTAATATTCACTATTGAATCGAGAATAGAGTTCTACGTAGCAGAAAATAGTAAATATTTTATTCATCAACTGCATGAATAAGGAGAGTAATACTCAATCAATTTTTGTATTTAAAGTGATATTTAATTAGGAAATAATTTAGGTTCCATTATCTAGATTAAAATAAAAGTGACTACTTTATATTGTCAAGAATAAATCATGGGATACATGATCAAAATATTATTGAATGCAAATAAAAATCCTTAAAAATTTATTACAGTTTTTGAATATGAGGATAACTTCAAATTTAGTTGTATTATATATTACAATTGAGAAATGAAAGAAAATTTGTTCATGATTTAGTATCTCTTATGCATATTGGAAGATTATTCAAACATAATGATGCATCGTGTATAGATAAGTGAAGTTGATATAAATTCTATAGTCCCTAGAGGATATATACATGACTATTTGAAGAAGTTGAGGAAAATATAGATCACACAAAATTTGAATGAAATTTTAAGACCCAAAAATCTGTCTAGATATTTATTGAATATATTTAAGGTTTAAAAGGGAAAGATAGCTCCTAAAAAATCCTGGAGGAAGTTCATTTAAATAATGATGAGTTATTTCTACTACCATATATTTTTTTAAGAATAACAGGATCATCCCATGGTTGGGGTGTTTAATGATTTGTTGAAGAGGCTCATCACAGGGGTCTATAACCAATCAACGAAAAAAGGATGACAAGGGTATATAAGCAACTGAGGTAGAAATCTTGCTATTTACTATGTATAATATAATTAAACTATAGGATTTATTATTATGGGATATATCCATTTGTTTCATAAGATTTTGTATTTGTGAACAATATATTAGTAGAGAATTAGTGTTAAGAAAGCAAACTAGCTTGAAAATGAGTAGGTCTTAGTAGAAAACCGTGTAAATATTATTTATGGATCTCTCTCTCATTACTATTACATGTGAGGGGAGTTGTGAAAAAAATAGTGTATTTTGAACCATAAAAATTTGAGGAGTTTGAAATAAGAGAAATATAATTTGTGAAAGAAAACATTAACCCCCCCCCCCCATGGTCAACTAAACTGGGGATATATAATATAATATGTTAAAAAGGGATAATTATGTTTGAGGCCCATGTTTATATATAATTGAGATTGTATTATTTTTTATAGTTTGAAGGGTTATTATGAAATATGGGCTCTAGGATTTGGAATTCGTCGATAAAAAGTGAGTGTTAAGACATTATATGTTTTTAATGATAATTCTAAATAATTGTGATAAAATTTAAAAATTCGCTACAAAGAAAACATAAATTAAGTGTTACATGTTTTATGATATATGTGTATTTATGTAAGAGAATAATTTTTATTAAAATTTTCACTTTAAATATCTTTGTCCAAGAAACCGTGATTGTGGGTATGTTTTGTACGAACGATAATTATAAATTATATGTTTTAATTTTTTTTATAAGCCTATCAAACTATATATTGTGAAAAATGATTAGATCATGTGAAAGAAACATTGAAATGGTGATTAATTTCTGTTTTAATGATAATTTATAGATAATTAATGAAGTTTTTGTTGGTTATGAATGTATGAGTTCAATTATAGATAAAATGATTCATGGAAAGGTGAGTCATTAAAAACATATATGAATTGAGTTCTAATTGGTATAACATGTCATATATAATTATAATTATGTGTTAAAATTTATGAGGAGGTTTTGGGGAAATAATTATACAAATTTGATATCAAGTGTTCATTTTTAGTAGGCATGTGGTTCTAAATTATTTTTTCATTGTTTTTAGATTTATTTTGAAAATATTTGTATTGTTTCAAAATATTATTATAATTTTTAAACTTATATATTGGAATTTTAAATCATCGAGACTAACCACGTCAGGATGAGAAATCATGGTTGTATCTTCTAAAATATTGATGAATAGTTATGTAAAACATGCGCACTAATTTCATATGTTTTAAATGGACCCATGGATTTATTTAATCATTATTAAAATCTATAAAATGACTTGAAAATCCATGATTTTCCTAAAAACCATAATTTTTACCCACATTTTAACCTAGAGAACCTACTAAAATGGAATTTCCCATATTGACTAAGAGTAAACAAACTAAAGGTTCTTTTCTAAGAGAATAATATGGTATCATCCATCTAATATACCTGAAAAATGGGGGAAAAATGTGAAATCCTTCAATGTTAAAATAAAATATTAGAATACCCTTAAGTTTTCCTTTTCATTTATTTTAAATATACGTGAGAAAAATAATCTATAGAATCATAAAAATTGACTTTATCAAGAAAAGGAATTTCTAGAAAATTAAAAGGGGTATTGAAGATCCCATGTAATAGTTTTATTATTTTATTTGTGGATCAATATTTTTATGATCTAGAAAGGGGTGAATATTCAAAGATAATTGTTATGGATTCATGATATGACATTGGATTTCATTATTGATATTCTATTTAGGAATATAATTTGAAGAAGTTTCTTCCATAATGAATGTAAAATTTAATCATCTATGAGAATGAATTGGATGTCATTATTAATAAAGCATCCATGTAATCCCATAAGATGGTTGAGTTACTATCCCGATATATAGAAAAGGAAATATGAGTTTCCTAGATTGAGTAATTAAAATGGATAATTACAAAACAAAATGTAAATTAATATATAATGATTGTTCTATTGTTCTTTTCATGACCATGACATGTGCTAATACATTTTGAGGAATGAACATAGTTTACAACATGAAGATAGGTGAAGTCCAAAAAATATATTATTTTTTCCTAAAGAATAATAATAATGAATAATTGGGAGAAATGTTCCTATTTTAATATGAGTATTTGGATGTTGGATTTTTGGAAAAGTGTTTTAATGGGAGTACATTAAAAAGTAGGACCATGAATAATGGACTAATACACCATATAAACTGCTCATGTTCAAACCTAATCAAACATGTTGGATCTAGATCATGTGGGGCTTAATGGGGTCATGGAGGATTCATTTCCTGCATATATGAAGGAAAAGTATCATGTAGGCCACGCATAGAATTCATAGAAGGATGAAGGTGTAGGCAGGGTGGTCCAAGCTGGTGATATGAATATATATGAGAGTCGTCAAATGATCCATGGTTGATCAACTTATGTAGGATAAATTATTATTAAGTGAAATATTTTTAAAGAAAATATTTATATAGGAAAACCCCTAATACAAACACTACTACTCTACTTAAAAAATACATGTATATAATCAGATCACACAACATGAAAATAAAATTGGAATTTTTCACATCACATATGTTGAATTCCTCCTTGATCAACCCTATAAATGGATGGATCAATCATGTGTAGTTCATGACTACTAAATTATCTATAAAAAGGTGCCCTAGAGTGACCCTGTGAAATTCACCTTCTGTGAATACCAATGGTACCTTCTATATGATGATATCCCAAAGGAATACATGCCTATATCTTCTATATATAAAAAATAAGAGTGTCTGAATAAAATAATTTGAGTCTTCATGAGAGATAAAACAACCACACATACAATGTTCAAGTTACCGCAAGATGAAGTTCAAGATTTTTCATTTCTAGAGCTATCACATGTACAATTCACATCGACTGTAAGAGTCTCATAATAGTATATTCACCTATTATATTAATAGGGGATGGATGTCCATGAGCAGGAACCTATTGCATGAAGAGAACCTAATATACTATGAGATTATATGAGCTCAATATCCACTATAAGATAGATTTTCATCAAGCACATTAAAAAGATTGTAAGATGACTATACCTAATATATAAATTGAATTTTTTCATAGTGAGTATATTAGAGAATTTACAATAGATCGAGATGTTTCAGATAGGTGAGTTTTAGATATCAATACATGCATGTAGTTTCATTTTTAAGCATAAAAATCAAAGAGATAAATGGTATGTTGCATCATATAGTTTTTTACTAATTTCAAAGAAATCAAATATATCAATTTATTATTAACGTATAGTGTGTGGTACATTCATGCATACCACCTTTCATAAATCAATGATATCAAGACACATCTAGAATTTTGGCATGAATTACTATTCATGCCACATGTAGGTTTGATAAAATCGAAGGGAAATATGTGGGAATAATTCATGTGATTTTTTTGGAATGAATATGATAAATTAATTCATTTATATTCACACATGAATGGAGAATAGAGTTCTAAGTAGTGGAAAATGGTAAATATTTTATTCATCAACTGTATGAATAAGTAGAGTAATACACAATCCATTCTGGTATTTAAAGTGATATTTAATTAGGAAATAATTTAGTGTCCATTCTCTAGATTAAAATAAAAGTGACTACTTTATATTGTCAAGAATAAATCATGGGATACATGATCAAAATATTATTGAATTCAAATAAAAATCATTAAAAATTTATTACAGTTTTTGAATATGAGGATAATTTCAAATTTAGTTGTATTATATATTACAAGTGAGCAATGAAAGAAAATTTGTTCAGGATTCAGTATCTCTAATGCATATTGGAAGATTATTCAAACATAATGATGCATCATGTATAGATAAGTGAAGTTGATATAAATTCTATAGTCCCTAGAGGATATATACATGACTATTTATAGAAGTTGAGGAAAATATAAATCACACAAAATTTAAATGAAATTTTAAGACCCACAAATCTGTGTAGATATTTATTGAATATATTTAAGGTTTAAAAGATAAAGATAGCTCCTAAAAAATCTTGTAGGATGTATATTTAAACAATGATGAGTTATTTCTACTACCATATATTATTTTAAGAATAACATGATCATCCCATGGTTGGGGTGTTTAATGAGTTGTTGAAGAGGCTCGTCACAGGGGTCTATAACCAATCAACGAAAAAAGGATAACAAGGTTCTATAACCAACTGAGGTAGAAATATTTCTATCTACTATGTATAATATAATTAAACTAGAGGATTTATTATTATGGGATATATCCATTAGTTTCATAGGATTTTGTATTTGTGAACAATATATTAGTAGAGAATTAGTGTTGGGAAATCAAACTAGCTTGAAAATGAGTAGGTCTTAGTAGAAAACCGTGTAAATATTATTTATTGATCTCTCTCTCATTACTATTACATGTGAGGGGAGTTGTGCAAATATAGTGTATTTTGAACCATAAAAATTTGAGGAGTTTGAAATAAGAGAAATATAATTCATGAAAGAAAACATTGACCCCCCCCCCATGGTCAACTAAACTGGGGATTTATAATATAATATGTTAAAAAGGGATACTTATGTTTAAGCCCCATGTTTATATATAATTGAGATTGTATTATTTTTTTATAGTTTGAAGGGTTATTATGAAATATGGGCTCTAGGATTTGGAATTCGTCGATAAAAAGTGAGTGTTAAAACTTTATATGTTTTTTAATGATAATTCTAGATAATTTTGATAAAATTTCAAAATTTGCTACAACAAAAACATGAATTAAGTGTTACATGTTTTGTGATATATGTGTATTTATGTAAGAGAATAATTTTTATTAAAATTTGAACTTTAAATATGTTTTTCCAGGAAACTGTGATAGTGGGTATGTTTTGTATGAACGATAATTATAAATTATATGTTTTTATTTTATTTATAAGCTTATCAAACAATATATTGTGAAAAATGATTAGATCATGTGAAAGAAACATTTAAATGGTGATTAATTTCTATTTTAATGATAATTTATAGATAATTAATAAATTTTTTGTTGGTTATGAATGTTTGAGTTTAGTTATAGATAAAATGATTCATGGAAAGGTGAGCCATTAAAAAATATATGTATTGAGTTCTAATTGGTAGAACAAGTCATATATAATTATAATTATGTGTTAAAATTTATGACGAGGTTTTAGGGAAATAATTATACAAATTTGATGTCAAGTGTTCATTTTTAGTAGGCATGTGGTTCTAAATTATTTTTTCATTGTTTTTAGTTTTATTTTGGAAATATTTTTATTGTTTCAAAATATTATTATAATTTTTAAACTTATATACTGTAATTTTAAATCATAGAGAATAACCATGTCAGGTTGATAAATCATGGTTGTATCTTCTAAAAGATTGATGAATAGTTATATAAAACATGCGCACTAATTTCATATGTTTTAAATGGACCCATGGATTTATTTAATCAATATTAAAATCTATATAATGACTTGGAAATCCATGATTTTCCTCAAAACCTTAATTTTCACCCACATGTTAACCTAGAGAATCTACTGAAAACTACTTAAGGGCCTTTGATAAATAATGGGCTTTAAAATATGTTGAAAATAAAAACACAACTTTAAAAGGAAATCACTATTGACCTGGGTGAGCATTTATGCTCAGGCAGATATCAAATTGATGAAAATAGAAAAATATTCACCCTTATATATTATTAAACTCATATAAATCGTTTTTATGGAAAAGAAGAGTTTTAATGAACAACTAAAATTCATTTTATATTTGATTTGGATTATTTTGGATCCTTTTATAAAAATTTAATAAGAATAAATGTGATATATTTAACCTTTTCTCCTACATCCAGTGATAATAGACTCACACTTTACATAATTTATTTGATACCAGCTATAAAATCATGGATATAACCATCCATAATTACAAAGTAAATCATGATTATTTAATCATCCACATAAAAATTATAACTTAATGTTTAAATATTTATATAATTTAGACACATCATAAACTAATAAAACACATGTCCTTTGTATAAAATAGATAATTTTCCCATTATATATGAATCCATTAAATCTATAATTAGTCTTCAACATAACCCAAAAATACATCCACATGTGTTATCTATATAAAAATTATATGTGTAATAATTTTCATCATAATATTGGGAATGGAAACGTAGTAATGGGATAACCTCAAACACTCGGTAAGGGAAAGTCATAACTAAAGAAATCGTGGAATACAAATTATGGAAGAATTAATTAAATTACATAACACCATAATCAAATTGAAATTAAAAGAATGTAATATATTTGAAAATAAATTAAAACATGGTTATCAATTAAACCTAAACAATAATAATGGAATACATATTTCTAGATATCCAGAACATATGTTCAATGTCTTATGCAACAACTCTTTACTTGTCAAAGAGACTAGAGTCAAGATATCTTATTATCAAGGAATTATGCCAAGTCACTAACCTATTATGGGAAGAGAAATATTTAAAAATACCAATTTTTCTCTCTTGAATCTAGTTAATCCATTGTGGTGATATATAATGTTAGGCCCCACCTATTACTTGTTTAACATTAATAAATTCATCATAAAATAAAATTAAAAAAATGCCTAATCAACCTTTTCTATAATCATCCATATTGGATTGCTAATAAATTTCCACATGAAAGTAGAATAACATAGCTTCTAGATGAACATAACCATATTTTAGTTAGGTTAAATGTTATTTTCAAACCTTATAGAGAAATGGGTATATGACTATGACAATACCAGAATAACATGATCATATGCCATCAGAAGAAAGAAAGTGGATGGTTTCAACATATCCCAATAAGTAAGAAATTTTTCCAAAGTATTTATGTGGTAATAATGAATATTTCAATAAAAAAATGATATAGAACTTCATATTACAATAAAATGGTATATTTTAACCAACTAATATGATATAATTTCCATATAATAATCATTAATCAATGAAGGAAAGTTTTGTTGCCAAAAATACTTACTACTACAGAAATAACTGAATCGGAAGAAAAATCAATAAGGGTAATTGATTTTTTTAATAAATCGCATGAAATAAAAATATTATGATAAAAACATATCCATGGTAATTGAATAAACCACAAAAATAAAACAATGTGTGAAAATTCTACTAGGTCACAAAAAATCAGAATTGAGACCAATAAGACCCTTACAACAATATAAACTTTAGAACCAAAACCCCATGAAGGAGAGGTATTGAAATTGAAATTGAAATACCATGAGTAAAATGTAATTCATGATATGATGTCACAAATATTAAATATATATAGAAAATAAATTAACTTTGGTTCAAAAATACAATATTTATCTTAATGAATAGAAATTGAGATAAAAAACATTACCAATAGTTCTTAGACTTCATGGATGTACATTAACCTCAGGTATCATAAAAAATTGTATTAATAAATTAGTTATAAAACTTACTAATTTATATTTATATTTATACTTCTCTTAAGTATCTTTTCTCTAAATGAATTCTTTCTATTTTACAAATTAGGTGTTGGTAGTTTTGATTGTTTGTACTAGTTTCATAATAGCGATATCTATATATGTTCTTATTAAAAATTACATCATTAATACATAATTGATGTTATTTATAGGGATTTATTATAGTCATTTAAGAAGTTTTTAAATCCTTTAATTTGTGTTTTATTCACTATAACTGAAGATGAAATCGATAGAAAGAATGTTTTAGTGATTCTTGAAGATCGAAGTTTTTTTCATTAATTAATGAATTAAATATCGATATAACATCTACATAACTAAAAAATATTTGTCTAAAAATATATATAATATTTTACCAATTATTACTTTACAATAGTCTTTCATGATATATATTCATGGTACTGTTCATGTATATGGAGTAATCAACCTAAACATGACAATAACCAGAATTAATAAATGATTTATGAGGTGGATTTATTGTAATAAAAATTTTACAATAATAAAGTGACATTATTTAGTTTTTATTATTATAAAAAATAACAATTATAAAGACATATTGGAATAATTAAATGATATGAAATTATTTCGTGATATGAATAAAATATTATCTTCTTGTCATTATTATTTTAAATGATTAGTTTAACAATGATTGTTTGTTGATATTGTCATTAATAGGTTATAATTGAAAAAAAATTAAATTTAATGAGATCATAAAAATATTATTTTTTACATTAATAAAATTCTATATCTCTAACCTTGTAAGGTGGTGAAGGTAAATGAAATGTGTTACATCGTGAAGATGGTAGTCCGCGCAATTCACAAATAATAATTTTTTTCTTAATATATGGGGTATATAAATAAATTAGGATAATACCCTCAACATAGTAACATTAAATTATAAAAAGGATAATTATATAATTATATTATTTTTTATAGGATAAATTTGGAATAATATAAAAGAAAACAATGTCATCAAAAATAATCAGGTCTGGGACATTGATTTTCCTTTAATGTTTCTTTGGATTGAAATTATTCTGATTAATATGAGAAAAAAAGGGGCTATGTTTATGGGAGAGGGTTATATAGAGAGTATATTGGAAATATTTTCAAGGATAAATTCTATTAATATGTTATTCTTGAAGTGGTGAAGATGTTAATATTTTCTAAGTGAAGTAAAGGGTGATTTCTGGAGTTACCTATACATTTTCAATACTATAAGGTTACAATTATATTTTCAAAAGACAAAAATGGAGAATGGGGTGAGGAAAAGGTGTATGGGTTTAATCTCACCTCAACCACTCCCTCTTGAGACAAATTTTAAAGATTTATAGACTTTTTTAACTTTTACCAATCTACCCATACTTGCTTTTATATTTTTGTTTAATTTCTCACCTTAGTAATTAATTTTAATAAAAATGATTAAGATTAAACTTTTTAACTAATTTGATAATTATATTTTCAGATTTGAAAAAATATATCATATAAAATTTATAAAGGTGTGAAAAGTCTTTTTTAAACTAAAACACAGTTAATAAGGTAAAAACATTTTTTAGATAAATGAAGTTTTAATTTCTAAATATATATTCATATGATAAATTTATCATGGATACTATTTTTAATGAAATAAATTTATTTCATATAAAAAAAGATATTAATATTCATGTCAATATAATACTGAATATACCTCAAAAAATATCTGATTCCAAGAAATGAACACAAATAATTTTTATATTAAAGTAACATTATAGTTCTATATAAAATATTTTTCCATAGGTTTTCAAAGTATAAAGATAATTATAAAATGAATAATGTTATTCCTAAAATTTATATTTGATTATATAAAAGATTTGAAAATTACTAGGTCATTATTTTAACATAATAAATCCATAAAGATTACAGGTTTTGTAATAATAATATTTTTTTGACTAAAACCCAAACATATTATAAAAATCTCAAAAGTTCATAATAATTCAATTTCTATAAGAGGAAATAAAAAATAAATTCATTATTTATGGATTTAAAATTATAAAATTTATAAATTTAGTTTTTCAAAAAAATCATTAAATATAATTCATAAACTATTTCAACTCTAAAATGTCATTTTTAAAATATTTACAATTATTAATATTATTTCATATCATTTTCCAAATAAATTAGTTTTAACAAATTATTAATATCATATAGAATGTATCATTAATCATATAAATCCATATTTCATAATATATATTTTTCCATAAAAATAAATTTCTAAATAATAATTTTTTTACTCCTCATTTTAGATAAAACGATTGAATTTCATTCATATTAAAATTGGCCTTTATTTTCTATAAAAATTAAATTTAAAAATTGGTTAATAATATTCCTTCTCATTAATTCAATAGATAGGTTTTAATGGTCATACATAAACAATTATATTTTATCCAGATATATCATGGATCCATTTATGTTTATGTTACGTGCGGAGAAAGCTATCAATCATATTGACTTATTTAAAAGTAATCATATATTAAAACATTGAGGGTTACATTAAAAGTAGACCATTTATTTATTTTTTGAGTGGAATGTTGTATTTATTGATAAGTATCTTGAAATTAAATCCTCAATGATATAATATTTTATGTGATACTACCTTATGAAATAATTTTTGAACATACTTAATGAATTTGTGACCATTAAGATCATGGGATAATTAATATTCTAGGATTCTACGTTAAAAAATTTGTAAATTTTTCTGTAAATATATTTTATAAGTAACATGGACTTTCATTTATGTATTTTTTCCATACCATTTGTTTTAAAAGTGTTTATAATATCATGAACCATCCTAGATACCATGTTACCGTGATAACTGATCTGTTCCTAACATGGCCAGAAGGGTGGTCCTAATCCCCACAGGAGGGCAACTTGAACCTAGAAAAATATTATTATTAATATGGAATGATTTATTCCATATAAAATCAAAATATAAATGATAAAAGTTGGTATAATCAACACTCCATAAAGATGAATTACCATAAGAAATATGTAAAACAATACCTAAAAGTAAATCATCAAAAGACACCACATATTCCATGGTAAAATCTCAAAAATATCCTACATAATAAGTCTATCACATCTTCGTATTTATCCTCCATCACTTCTGGTACCAAGGATAAAGAACATAAACCACCTCCAAGGGGCTCTTTCCTCTGTTAGGACGTGGAATAAGATAAATATGAACTTCTGAAGGAAAATGTATGTTGTGAGATATTAATTTAAATAGGTTCTCAGCAACTTTTATGAAATCAATTACAAAACAATTAATCCAATTATCATTTTGATTTACTTAAAACATGTCATGGATTGGAATTGACATATTTCCTACAATATATGATTTCATAATAAAAAGGATGAAATGTGTTTCAAAAAAGTAATAAAAGAAAATTATATATAAAAAATTAATATAATGTAGTTGGCATGAATAAAATAGTTCAATAATTTGTGGAATGTAATCATAAAGTCAAAAAATATCATAGAATTGTTTAATAAGCCATGCAGTATATTAGTTTCTAGAAATTGTATCCTAACACTAATAAATTATTGATCTCAGCTCAGTGTGTGGACACTTCCCTTGTCTTTTTCTATTGGGATTCAACTCCCCATTGGGTAAAGTATTCTATAATAATTTTTTCAGTGTTATCATCAATCAATTTCATGGGGGTCAAAACCTAGTGTTATTCTCCTAATTAACCACTAACTACCCAAGCTCACAAGTGCTTCAATAAATCAATTAGTCAATCATTTTAAAATAAATAAATTCAAATCCATTCTAAATATAGTTTCCAAATTTCAATTTACAACATGAAATTCTCATTTCAAAACCGAATCATAGGTTTTTATCAATTTATTCCTTTTCAAATCATCTTTCAATTTAATTATATTTCTTAAGGATCAACATTCAATAATTTCAAATACTCAAATAAATATATAAAAACTTATTTCTCAAATCAACCAAAATTTTACAAATCTATCCCACCATATCAATATAATTTTAATTGGAATATTTTCTCATATTTTACACACCATTTCATACTACACATCAAATCATTTCAATTCTGGGTTCTTTAATTAGTTAAAAATAGATTTCAAAAAAATAAATAAATATAAGGTTTCAATTATAGGTAAAATAAAAGGGAACCACCTTCCATTAATTACATGACCAAATAAACACTCTCAATAGGAAATTCCAACAATGAATGAAGATGAATCATATTAACAAGGAAATCCTAAATCATAATTCATCATGATAAAACTCTAATTAAATCATTAATCCTGAGATCAAATTTTTGTCAAAGAAGGGTTACAGGGAGAAGGATAAAACCATAGTGAATAAAATAATGATAGATCAAACACCAAAATGACATTTCTAGAAGGTAAATAATCACACAAAAAACATCTTGGGTGGTCCAAGTGGATTGAAAAAGGATGTTGTAAAAAGAATGAAATAATATTCTTACTTCAGCAAACACAAAAACCTAGAAGTCATGAGGAATTCATATCATTAATCCATTATTCAAGATGTTAATATACTTTGTATCATATATGTTGAAAAATTCCTCAACTTGGGCTGAAAAACCTGTTCCTAAACATTTTATACCATTAAAACAATTAATGTCTTAAAAATAATTCACACCATGAAATAGTTTTATATGTTATTTCAAGTGATGGATTCATATCATGAATTAGACTCATGTCATGAATATTCCTTGTAGATATTACAAAGCTAGTTTATACAAAAAAATGAGAATAGGACTCCAACTGAACTTAGACCCAAAGAGAATCCTCAAAATATTGGTAATGTATATACCCAGACTCTACCAATTCAAACAAACATACATACTTGAAATTTAGATCAAAACAAGGTTCAAGGAATACTAGAAATAAGGTAATGAAATGTTACAACCTCACCACTATAAAGAATTTTGGTTCTAGTAATTATTGTCAAGAAGATTCCATATCAAAGAGATGAGGAAATTTCTCTCTCATCAATGACTCATGCTCCCACTTCTCATGTTAATCTGAAACTTTCTATCATAGTTCCTAGAACAAACATAACATCTTACCATGAAAAACCATTGTCTTAGAATAAAAAATCATGAATCGACGCTCAATCATGGATAAATAATGTTTAAAATCAAAATCTTCCCAGCTTATGATGTGGGATGGGATAAAAAAGATATTTTAGAATCTATGATGTATACAATATTTTTTTGGGTCAAATACAAAAATGTTTGAAGTTCCAAATTATAATACTCTATCCTCACACTCCCCACAATCTCAAAAGGACCCACAACCCACATTGTAAGCTTTCAAAATTTCCTGAGACTTTGGTGACCCAACTAAGGTGAAACTCTCAATAAAACCTATTCACAAATAAATAACACCAATGGTCATCGATTATGATCATCATAGGATTTATAATTTCTCTATTATATCAACATTATCTAACAAATAATCCAAATCCTTGCCATAATATTTTCAACCAAAGTTGACCCAAACAAGTAATCTTTACTAATCTCCGAACAACATAATGGATATCTATAATATCGGCTTTAAAAATGACTCTAAAAGAGTCCTTGTGATAGTGAAATGGTAACTTTTTCTCTATAAAAAGTCAACTTGGCCTAGATGAAAATACCAAACTCCATCAAAGTCATGATTACATGCATATATCATTACATAAAGAATAAATATAGATCACTGTTTCTGGTCATCTTTCTACGGATGATATGCCATGATCAAATATACCTGGGATCCCATTGACTCTCATAGGCCTCTCTAGAAGTGAGAAGTGAGATGGGGGCCCCATTGAGAGACTATAGAATATGGAGCTACATGAAATCTGATAATATATAATATATTGAGACATAAAAATTCCTCAAAAATTGTGGTATCTAAAATGGTTATTAAGTGATTTGATTTTGTTAAACTATTGATCAAACCCATATCGCATGATTCCCTCAAAGGGTGCATGGAATCCATACCAAAAATCCCATAAAAATCTCATCCCACTACCAAGTCAGCAATGGAAGTAGTTCAAGCCAACTTGAAGGTTCTAGTCCTCAGCATTGACAAATTAGTAGGTAAAACAATGAGAAACAATTTCAGTGATGTTTAGTCTCATAACCAGCCCCAATAATCATCATTTCATGTCATAAAACATATTTATTATTCCATGGTGCAACAGCCACTAGGAATTATGGAAACCTCTCATTAATTCATTTATCACAGGAAAAGGCACAACACATAAATTTTAAAAACATAGGATTCCCTCTAATGAAAACATCCACATAGTGATCGTATCCACACCATAACGAGTACCTAATTCCAAAATAAATCATCATAAAACTACTACTCCTAATGAATCATATAGAGAATATAGGATTTCAAATGCATGCTATCCAAAATAACCTTAGACTCATTCTCCTAGAATCTCAGGTGAAACTGCGTGAAGAGATCCATAAGATTCCACTCTTCTACTAATTCATTAACGAATTTGGAATAAGTTTCATACTAAAAGCATGAGCAACGAAATTACCTTTTGTAGGGGTATAAGAAGTCTTGAAATTCAAGAACTATATGTACTCCACTCAATTCTAAGATCAGAGCTTAAAATATTTTTCATATAAGAAATAACTCAAGATTTTTTGTTGGAATATATGATAAATATTCCTCAAAAATTGTATTTCAATAAACACTTTTGATCATGAATCATAGATACGAGTTTGAGGTCATGGGTAAGATAATTATTCTCATGTGGTCTAAGTTATCTTGAACCATAGGCTACCACATGATCTCCTTGAATAAGGATACAACCAAATCTTGAACCTGATGAATCATAGAAGACCACATAGCTCTTCCCGACCTTTAAAAGAGACAACACCAATGTAGAAGTAAAAAAATGTTTCAAATAAACAAAATAACTCTGAAATTTTTCATCCCAAAATAAATTCACTCTATTATGAGTTTGAGAAATAATTATATAGACTTTATTCATGAAATACTTTACAAAACTATGGTAATAACATACCAAGACCTAGAGGCTCATAATCTAGAAAATATTGACTGGTGTCTCCCATCTCATAAAAACTATCATCTTTTTAGAATCAAATTAAATAATATAATTTGAGACCACGTTCTCCAAGAAATAAACTTCTTGAATCAATAAATTAAAGTTCCAAAGCATCAATTAATGTCTATAATTTCTCAAAATTTCAATAGATTCCCTCAAATAACGCACATGATTCTCCTCATTTTTGGAGTAAATAAAGATTTCATCCACAAATACCACCACAAACGAGTCAAGTTACAAATTAAATTACATGTTCTACAAAGACATTAAAACTACATGATAATTAGTTAGGCTAAGTGGAATTAAAAAATATTCATAATGGTCATTCCTACTCTAAAAGAAGTATTTTTAATGTGATATTATTTAATTCTCAAATGGGGATAACCAATTCTATGAGAAATATTTGAGAAAAACATTTCCTTTTTTAGTTGGCCAAATAGATTATCAATCTAGAGTAAAGGAAATTTTTTCATTTTCATGAATTGATTAATTTTTAGTAATCAAAATATGGGTGAAGTGTTCCATCAGTTTATTTCAAAAAGAGAATAGGTTCCACCAAATGTGACCCACTCATGTGTATGAGACATTTACCTATTAGATCATCCAACAGATATATAAATTCCTTCAATATCATTGGTTTTATACAATAAGTAGAAAGATACACCAACTAGGAACCTGGTATGAAATCAATAAAAATATATAACTCTTTTATCAGTGTCAAGGTAGAGAAATTTGAAGAAAAAATATCTGGAAACACGATGATAATTGTAAAGAGATCATCCCTAAAACATTATAGCTTAATGAAAAATGAAAACAAAGATATTTCACTTCCCAAAATTATAAAATTTGTTTTGTCTCTACATATCTTATGGTCCGATTCTCCAAAAAATACGCTGCACGCCCATTCAAAAAAAGTATAGGATAATTTTAGAAGTTAAAAATGAATCTTGGAATTATGGTAAATCAACCAATCCTTCATAAAAATAATTTTAAGAGTCTTAATCTCAACAAATATAAAAATAAATTTAAAATAAATCTTTGATAGATTGAAAATACATATAGGACACCAAAGACCCATTTCATTTCATTTCATGGGGATTCATAATTTCCATCACATAAGATAATATATTTATAAGTAAGATTTATAAAATTCATAAAATGGTTCAATATAAATGAGGGAGATTCCCTCATATCAAATAAATAAGTCTTTAAAGATGAAGCTATTGTGGTGGTTCCTCCCACTGTCAATGGACCTACATCTTCTTCTTTGAGATAGACTTTCACTGTGTAAAGAACCTTTATTCTGGATGTATGTGGATGGAACCCATTAATTATTGATGCATCTAATTTCACAAAAGAAGTTCTTGTGGCTTATGTGACTGGTTCACTACGCGTAGTATAAAATATATGGTATAACTTCGATTGGTGTACTGAGTGACCAAAATAATTGAAGATCATTGGTGGCTTTTTACAAACCCATTTGGAATTCACAACCTATACCCATATAAATAATGTAAAAGGGAATATTTTATGAAATTAAAACGTTTTGGATTAATTTATATGTCTATAACCACCACGAGACCCATCATGCTTTCTATTTATTTTAAATAAAGTCACAGAGCATTCATTGTGAGAAAATGGAACTAACATCTACCTAGACTTTCCAACCATGTAAAACTCAACCATCGGTGTTAAATCCAATATATCAGTATAGTAAGTCATATTGGGTAAGAAAAACATTTGTTGAAAATCCATTTATTGATCCATCTCAAACCGTCAAGACCACATCTTCTCATTGGATACAAGTTTTGTTTAATATTGTACATTCTCTACAAAATGGTTTGTATACTATGTCTCAGTCTTGTCACCCTACTGGAGGTTGATATATTCCATACCTATTTCCAAAATAATTTATTATGAATATATATGATCATTAAAAAAGACTTTAAAAATATTCCGCTCCAAACCACATTATTCTTCATCATTATAATCAAATTTCACCATCTCCTTCAAGGCCCCTCATCTTGATGGTAACATATTTTAGTTAAATCGAATTAATCATTTCTAACAACTCAAAAGGTAACTAAATATGTTTTAATAAATCCTCATCCACATCAGGATCATTAAAATATTAGAGAGATACTTTTTTCTGATAAAGAAACTTGGGATCCTAATCTCTAGATTCATCCCATCGAAGATACACTACCAATTCTAGAATAGGTATGGGTTCTGATTCAATTTTAGAATATTGGACGGTATGCAACACCATTTAAACATGATTATGATAAAATGAAGGATTTTATTACTGTGGTTCACCAACACCTTCCTCCTTTGTTCTATTAAAACATCTCCTTAGAGTAATGATGATAGAAAACTTCACCGACAAAACAAATAACGTTATTAAAGATACAAAAATTAGAAACTCAAAAAGGAGGTACAATAATATCGATTATATCAGAAAAAATTAATGATTTAGATATGAAAATACTCATATTGGAAGTAGGTAAATATCTATATGTAAAATTAAATCATTCCCTAAAATATTATTCGCAAAGACCTATTGTGTCCTAAGGATCATTACAATGATATTAATCTTTGAACTCACTTGAAAATACCTCCTAAGTCCCATAAATATGATCATACTTCTACCATCACAACCCAAATATATACTAAATTTGGAAAATATTTATATTATGCACCTATGATACCACTTTTTCATGAACCATCCCAAATACCTTGGTAGCCTGATACATAATTCTATACTAACATGGATAGAAGTGGATTCCTGACACACTTGGTTTTCAGACTATCCACTAGAATCATATCAAGATCGAGGAGAAATCGTTTTTCCACCTAAAAATGGAAAATAAATGATATAATTCAGTATGAACAACACTCCACAAAGATAATTTACTATTTGAAAACATGTAAAGCAATATCCAATAGTACATCATTAAAAGACACAAAAATCTTATAAGACAAATCCCATGTAAAAGGTAGATCACATCCCCACCATTCACCTCCATCACTCTAAGTCCAAAGGATCAAGGACATCGACCACATCCAAGTGGAGCTTTTAATTTTCCTGGACCTTGAATAAGACAATCGATGCATTCCTAAAGAAAAATGTAGGTAGTGATTTGTAAACCTTAGTCGGGTCTCAATAAGTGTTCCATAAACAAGTTCAAAAAAATGAAACCAATTATGATTTTAGTTAAATTAAAACAAGTCACAAAAAGGCATTTATATATTTTCAACAAAAAATTATTTCATAATAAAAATATTATATTATTTTTTTAAATAGGGTTAAATGAAAATTTTAAATTAGAAATGTATATAATGTGGTTGGAATGAATAAATGATTTCAATAATTTGTTTCATGTAATCATAAAATCATGACATATCATAGGACTATGTAATAAGCCTCGTGATATGTTAGTTTCTAGAAATTGGATCCTCAATCTACTCAATATGTAATATCGACTCAATGTGTGCACATTTCCCTTGGCTTACGCAATCAGGACTCAACTCCCCATTAATAACATCATGAAAATGTAATTTTAGGCTAGTGTTATCATCTTCAATCCATTTTTAGGGTCTTATATCTCTCCATTATTATTTTAATTACCCACTAGTTACCCAGTATCTCATGTGCTTTAACCAATGAATCAATAATGGGAAATTATAACTTGAAAAATTAAATAAAAATATAATTTCACAAATTTATTTTTCAATATTCCTTTTTCATTTCAAATCTAAATCTTAGATTTTCATTTATTTGTACCTTTTAAAATAATATTAAAATTTATTCCAATTCCTCAAGAAGATAAATTAAATAATTTAAATTTCTCATATCAATTAATCAAATATATTTCACAAATAAATACTTGATTGACAAGTCAGTCCCACAATTTAAATATCATTTAAATTGGGGGATTTTTTCAATTTCTCTTCCATTTCAAATCATATATCAAAACAATTCAATTATAGGGTATTAAATCTATTAATAACACATTTCAAAATAATAATGTGATTTAATTTTTTAATTTTAATGAAAATCATATATAACCACCTACCTTTAATCACATGATAAAATCATTACCCTCAATGGGATATGAAATCAATGAAAAAAGGAAAAGGATATCAATAAGGAAATATAAGTTCACATGTCATCAATATCAAACGAGGATTCAACCAGTAATCATGAGATCATGCCGCTATGAAAGAAGGGTATTGGAGTGATATAGAAAAGTATATATAGGAAACCCAATTGAAATAAAACACAAAACATTTATATCTAGGAGGAAAGGAATCAGCTAAAAATTACATGGGGTATCCCTAGAGGTTTGTAGGAAGAGGCTGCACAGTGAATGTAATAATTTTCAGGCTTCATCATGAAAATTCAAGTTTGGAAAAAGGAATTATATCTTGAATCCTCTGTTCATGGTTTGATTATACCAAGTGGTCTATACACCAATGAAAGGTGTCCTATCAGATTAAAAAACTAAATCCTGGACATTTTATTCCATGAACAAAATTCATGGCTTAAAAATCATTCAGGTCATGAAAGGGTTTCATAGATTCTACCAATAGAAGGATTTATATATTGAATTACATTCATGTCATGAATATTTCTGGAAAAAAGTACACAACTACTTAATGTGGAAAACACAAAAATGTCCTCCAACGTAACCCATGCCCAAAGATCACCCTCAATACTATTAACACATGTATGCTTAGACTACATTAATTCAAAGATACATACATCCCATAACATTAGATCAAAACAAACATCATGAAATACCTAATAGAATTTAACAAGATGTTATATTAAATCTCGAAAAAAATAATTTGTTCCACAACTTAATTTGAATAGTACGTGATTATATCCTTTTCATTAGTAGTCTATTTTTATATTTTATTTTGGAAATTGTTTTAAGGGTAATGTCTAGTATGAATAGTTTTTAAATCATGCCAATAAACCGTAAATTACCTTTAAATATTAAAAATTATCTCAAATCATTAAGAATTTTTTATGGTCTCACAAGGCTCTTATTTAATTCATTAAATATCATTTTTAAAAAAATTTAGGAAAATAAAAACTCTTATTAAAGAAAATAGATGTCAAAGAATATTTTTAATGATAAATAATTATAAGTTTATAAAAAATTAAATATTATTTATATTATAAGTGTATATGATATAAGTATATAGGATCATCCTCCCACTCCTTCATGGTCATAATCAAATGGATTGGGAAATTCATATTACCTATCTTATATTTCATTCATAGAATCACTTTATTTTTATCTTATAATTAATTTGCCTTCAACTAAGTGTCGGGTAAATTTATAATGACTTTATTCTTCTTTATATTTTTATCTTTCTCCAACATTAGTAAGGGTATGGGATATAACCATGATATTATTTATGAATGAGCAACATATATATATAACATATTAAAATAAAACTGAAATCCCATTATTACTTGGCCTAAGAAAGAATAATTTAATATAAATTATAATAGGTATTTAATTTAGTTTTCATATCATATATAAAGTATTCAATTTAAATAACAATAATTATTAAAAAGTAATAGATTTTGTATAATTGAAAAAATGAATTGAAACAACTATTCCCTAGTTACGAATCAAGGTTGGGGCATACAATACATGTTAACAAATTATTCTAATTTTTGATTTATAAAAAACAATAATTTAATAAGAAAAATTAATGATGTGTTTTTATTGATATAAAATTTTTTCAACCTAGGTATAATGATTACTCTATTCTATTACATTTTTTATTGAATGATGACTATTTGTAAAAAAATTACATGGATAAAAAGCAAGAAAAAAATTTGAAACATATTTAAGTATGAAGGAATTGAAAATTATACTTACTAAATATACTAAATCATAATAATTACTCTTTAATTTTAACTATAATTCAATATAGAGTAGTAAAGTGTGACTTATTTTTTAGAGGAGAATATAATTTACTAACCATGGAATTGTTTTACAAATAAAAATAGTCAAACTATATTTAAATGTATTATAGTCTCTCTAAGAGATTACATTGAAAAAACATTAGTAATAACAAAAAAATAATAACCAAAATAGATTGTTTATGAATAAAGTGTAAATAAAGAAGAAATTAAATAAGAAATCCACAATATTTGGGATATTAAATGAGTTTTAGAAAGGTATCCTTTAATGGGACCCCCAAAAATAATCAGTTGTGGAAGTATAATATTAATTAAAGTATATATTTACAATAATGGGCTTATTGGGAGTTGTTATTTCCTATGAGTTATCAAGTTTAAATTTTACAAATTATAATTCTTAATTACATACTATAAGGTTAAAGAAAATGGGTAGAATAAGTTCAACCACTCAAAGATGATTTTTAGTAAAAAACATATAGAAATTATAACAAAGAAAACAAACATGAAAACATCAATTAATTAAAGTTCATCAAGTTTAATAAATCATGGATTATGCATTGACGAAGTAAAGAGGAATAAATTATTAACCAAGTTTTTATTAAAATTGGGTATATGAAAATACATGGTATTGGTATTCACTCTCTAACTGATAACCCAAATTTTTTTATTATTGAGTACTTTTTTTTCTCTGAGATAGGTGAGCCAAAAAAATAGACATAACTACTAAAACTCATACAATGGTCATGCATAAAAGAAAGTGATAATTCAAATACTTACAAATCAAATAATCCCATGACACATAATGGTTATTGGTGAAAAGAATACAAGATATTAGATACTAAAATGGATGAAAAAACGAAACAAATACTTATATAAAATAATTCAATCACCATAAACAACCACCCTTCATTACATATCATGTCACTAAAAAACTACCCCCTCATGCTTGTTAAGAAAGATTGCATGAAAAAAAAAACAAACCAAACATTAGTAGTATATTTACTCTACCTAAAGATGATGATATGTTATAAGATGCCATAAATATTTCCAACATGAACTCTATGTGATAAGTACCAACTCAATTTATATAAAATAAGTACGATGGTTATAAGTAATAACTGAAGTGATTAGGCTCATTACCAATAATTTTTTACATTAATTTTAAAGGAAATATATAAAGAACCATGTGAAAATAACCCCCTAATATTGATAGATAGACTCTTAACATATATAATTTATAATTAATTTATAATTATAATTACCTCATATTGATAATTCATTCATAATTTTTTATAAATTTAGTTGACATTATTATCATATTGTCCTTGTGATAAATAATTAAAAGTAGAATCCCTCTAGTGGTATCTCGACATGCTTGATGGGTCTTAGAACATCTCATATAGAACTCTAGGTGATACCAAGTAGGTTACAATCATCATACGATGTTCACTATTTATTGAAACAATAACTACTCTAGACTTGAATAATTATTTCTCTTGTACTCCTGGTCTTGAGAGTTGGGGGGGATAAACTCCCCTTCTAGAGAGTGTTCTCAAGAGAATTATCTTTAGTATGGTGACAAATAAATTGGGATAATGTGTTGTACATAATAATTTGCATAACCCAATAAATGATATAACTTGTGTTATATACTTAAGGTACGATTTTTTGTTATTAAAAAATTCCCTTAACTAATTTCATTATTCTACGTAAACCTCATCTATAATAATATTATTTTTATTTCTATTATATATGGGAGATAGATAATATTTATGTTGCGCTATTACAAGGATATCATCAATTAATTTCAATTTTTAAACCCTAATTACATCTCTAAAAATTTGGTTTCTAAGAGATCCATCATATGTGATGCTTTTAATGATTCATCCCATATTTCATCATCTACATTTCATTACCTAGGTAAGGAATTGTTTTATTCTCAGAGAGGGATATAGAAATTCTTAATACGTATATTCATATTTTGATAATGAGTATGTTTTTAATTCAATAAACTTAGATTATATTTATCAAGAGGTATCTTGAAAACATTGCTTTTGAATTTTTTTATTTGTGGATTCTTGATTCCAAAATTTCCCTCATTAATTTTTCCACATGGGAGGAATACTAAAAATATTGTATTTATTGTAAGTGGATCTTCATAGGATGTTGTGTGAAGATTATTAAATGGAATCCTATCTTTGCGGGTGATTTCAAACCTTCCATGGTTATAGTTTGGTTATGCTTTTAAAGTTAACCTATACACCTATTTAAGCTGTATTTATTACCTATTACTTCTATTATTATTGGCATAACTATCATGATTGATTTAGTAACCCCTAATCTCCCAGGAACCTCTATTTTGATGATTAAAAATGGGAATAAATTTAATAAACACATTCTTTAGTAATGTGGATTCAAAATGGGGATAATTGATTTTGGAATATAGTGAATTTTGAATACCCCAAAGACTACTAAATGTGTTGTTTAAAATTTGGTCACACCATTGTGTTCTATCAGAAGTTGTGCTCAAATAAACCTATCTTATTACTTCTAGTTAGGAAGAAATCCATCTAGATAGAAAAAGAGAAGTTTTTTATTTCTATTGGACCCTTCGGAGCCCAAGTGGTTTGGTACATATAATCTCATATTGAAATAAATAATTAGAATGGGGATAGAGATACAGATTGTTTTAAACATACCTATTCATAATGAATCTTTTGAATTCATCTAATATTCACATGAAGAAACATTATTGATTAAAGATAATTACCTTCTTTCATGTTCTATAAAAGATAATATAACAATGGTGGATTCAGATAGATTTATTAAACAACATACTAGGAAGACTCTTAATCATAAGGATTAATAAAAATTATATAGAACTAATTTTATATGATCCAGGCGGATATGACTTGATATGAGAAGGCATTCTTCCACAACCTGATGTTTTTTAGGAGCTCATTTTCTCTAATGAAATATTTTAGAATTTTTCATCAAAATGAACAATTATTCTATTATTTTTAATGAGAATCTTAAGGATTTAATCTATCCCAAGGTAGAGGAGTAGGACCGGTTGAATTTTATCAAATATCATAATGGGTTGATAATTGTTGATAATAACCTAGAAAAGAGAGCCTATTTTTTCATGAATTGATTCTGAATTTAATCATAATCCGATGTTTGATTAACTATATATTCCTTGGGAGTATCATTCAATGATATTTATATAAAGAACTATATTTTTCAACTAATTTGAATACTATGAAAAACACAATCTATATTCATATTTTACCATGGAGCATTACCTTTGATTTATTATTAGAAATTTTGGAATGGATTGATGTTTACTTTAATTTTAATAATTTTTTCTAATGAAATGAGAAAACCTACTAGGTTTATGGTATATGATCCTATTTTTATGAATTTTCTATGTTTTAAAAGAAGAAAAATAGTGTGGGATGAAGCCTTTTTTAATTTAATCATGCTTATGGAGAATCAATGTTAATATTGTTTTCACATATGAATTTGTTGAACTATTTATCCAATGGCCCAAAGGCCTTCATTTTTTTGGTTTTTGATAATCCACTTTTCAAGGGGTGAGGTGGAACCCTTACAATGTACATAAGAATAATTATTAAATGGCCCATATCCCTTAGAGTAATTCATTGCCCATAGGCTTCAAATATTACATACAACCCAGACTGACTAAATGGAACTCCTCCACCCCAGCATCTTCATCATGAAATCAGCTCTCCACCATCGCATGGATGTTTGGCTAGGATTTTCCTTCCATGCACAGTCTTGTCCCGATGGGTAGTTCTATACCCTCTCATTCTTGCAATCTCTTTAACTTCTACTATTGTGAAAGCTTCTTGCTCATCCTCCTCCTGAAGCTTGTTCCTTGTATGTTTTCTGGTTTGCATATGGACTTAATGTGTCCTGAAGGCATTGAGGTTGCTAGACAGCCTTACTGACCCGACAGCATGGGTGGCTCGAAGGCCTTAAAGGACTTGGGGACCAAATTAGTGGCCCAAAGGGCCAAATGGGGGAACATTCCCAGCTTCTACAGTGTTAAATAGTTCCAACTACAGTTCCCGCTACATTAACTACTACAGTATTGCATATTTCCTGCTACAGTACCACTACAGTACTTTTACAACATTGTTCCAGTACTGCTACAATGCTGCTACAATACATGGAAATTATTCTTCGTCTAGATTTGATACCGGTTCACCTGAATTCACCTAAGGAGTCCTCACCAACTGGGATGAGGCTCATGTGCAATGAACTGTTTCAATTTAAAGAGGTCAGGGTGATACTAATTCATCGCACAAATAGTATTGAATAACATTAATGATGTTTTCACTATGATAACCATATTTGGTATAATTATTCATGTTTTAAATACAAGAAGTCATTCCCATTTTCACTTTTAAGCTTGATAGTGGTGAGAATGCATTGGTAAAAAAACTCCCTTATACATTTAGTTCTCAAACCCATACTTCAGAACAAAGAAGGATACATAGTGGATTATTTTATATGTTGGTATGAATATTGAAATAATTTAGGTGAATCTCTAGATGATTTGGGTACAAGTGATGAAGTCCCCTATTTAAATTATTTTATTCTTAAAATAAAATATCTTAAAACTCCTAGTGTTTGATGGAAATTATTCATATATGCTTGAAGTTGTGTGGAAAATTATGGAAATCGGTTCTAGTTGAACCATTTTAAATTAAAATATCAAGAAAGGTTTAAAAGTCTCTAATTTCTTTGTTCTTTCATTGTTTCTATTGTTCATGAAAATTTATTGCACCATGTGTAATCACCATAATGTTCCTTTTATTTAATAAATGTTTTGGGAGCATGGGTTATTTCACTAACCAATGTTCTAGTTCATTATTTATTATTATATTTCATGAACTATTATAACTTAAAAATATTTAAATAAAATTTAATAAATAAAAAATAATATCAATTAATATTATATAAAAAAATTTCTTTACCATCAGGCGCCTAGCTAGGCCCCTAAATCATCCTTGGGATTTATCAAGGCTCAAATAATATATATTTATCTATATAAATAAATATCATCATCGTATTAATAAAATATTTAATTAAATACTATATTCCCTAACTAGTAAGTAAATATTTATTTAATATTCTTCTCCCATATATTCCTAACTAAAATTACTAGTGATTTAATTCTCATGATCAAAATAAAATGAATAATTATTAATTGTTGGTCTATAGATTAATATTTATTCCAAAATTTAATTTAAATAGAATTTAATTTACATAACACCATGGGATTTTTATGTAATAAATTGTTTCATAAATTTGATAGTTAGTATAAATGAATTTTTATGCCTAAAATATACTTTTCAACCAAAAAACAAGTTCATTCGATAATTAGTATTATAATTTTTCGAAATATTCAAACCTTGGATATTTGTGAATCAATTTCAACCATATAAGTAAAATTATTACCCTTTTGAGTGAAAAGGTTGTTATCATGGTTGAGGTTTAAATGGGTTGACTAAGGGGTTAAAAATATATTTGTATTAAAACACCACCTATAACATTCCAAATTCTATTGTTTTATGTTATTGAAACCAAATCATATATTATATTATAATATATGTCTATTTGGAAGCAATTGGACAGGGCCATTCATTATTAAAATTTAATCCTCTGAGAAATTCTAAAAGTACCCCTCGCCTCAATTATAAAAAGGGAACCTATGCCCCTCACTTATTCAAACATAGATACAAATATCTTGAAAACCCCATGAATTTTTTTTCTCTACTACCCTATAAATATTTAATATTTTTACCATTACAAAAATACAAACTCTAGGGTCCTCAAAAGGTATTCAAAAGGAGTTGTTTTAAAGAATAGGTAATCACCTTAACCGATCAATTCGTTTTTAATTCTTATTTTATCTCTTATAAATATATTTTATTATTAATTAAATAATAAAATAATTAAGTTAAATATAATTAAATTATGTTATTATTAGTCAACAGCCTCTATTAATCGTCTTTTCTATCAAATGGGATGTGAAATTATCCCCCTTGTGTGTGTGTGTGGCCTATCGTCTCCAAGTAGCGATACAATAAATTTTTTAACACCATTTTTCAAAGATGATAATTATGGTGGGTTTAAAGCTCATATATTAAATATAACAGATAATTATTTTTTTTAATAATAATATCATATCTAGAATTTTACCTTCCAAACTATTGGGAAACGCTAACATTGCTTGTGTGTACATGTGGACTACCACCTCAACGAAGTGATGTGACTTGTTTTTCATTTCTATTTTACAAGGATGGTAATAAGGAGAAATTTAATAAATATATAATATATATTTTATTTAACAATTATAATTTAAAGTTATATTATTATTTACCTTTCTTCCATTCCATCCGTTGAAAAGTGAAATTTGTTTTTATTTGTATGTATGGCCTACTGTCTTTATGAATGGTGTAATTAATTTTTTATTTATATCCATTATGGATAATACTAAATATATAAATAATTAATATATCTTATATTAATATCATAACTATAGTTATGGTGATAATTTATATAATATCAATGTAAAAGTAAATGAACCACTGAACCGAAACTTGCAAGAAAAATGAAGAAGTTATCCCAGATAATTATGATTTTTAATAAATAAAATTGTTAATAAACATGTGATAAAATGTAATATGAAAATCCTCAATGATATAAAATATATTATTATTGTTATTTAATACATGTATAATCAATAAATATTTATTATACTTGTTATTTAAGGCATATGAAGTAGTATGAGACTTGAGGTAAGGGATTGGTGTTTTAGTAATATTTTTAATCAGGATTATTTATACTTGAATTTTAATGACAAAATTATACAATAATTATATTATAATTCCCATTAATTTTATTATAATCTATTTATTTATATAAATTACTTATTTTACATTCATTTCGACACATTATGTACTCAATAGACTGAAAGAATGTCATTAAAGAGAAGTAAATTCATTTCTCTCTTTTATTAAAAATACAATCTTTTCTATATATATATTTACTATAAATTTTTTCAATAATGTTTTCAATATTACCCAATGATTTTTAAAATATAATTTTACCTAGGATTGAATTTTTGAAAAAACATTAATGGTAAACATCCTTTCATTATCCAAATGTGTGAAAACTTTTTGACTTTTTATAAAAGTGTGAATAGAATAATTCTTTTTAACTTTTATGGAATGAAAAAAAAAATCATTCCATCATGAACACTCAATGATTTGAAGATAAAATTAAAATATTTAAATTTTAGTTTCAAAGATAATTATTTATTTAATATTTGTAAAAAATTTATTTTAGATAAGTGATTTCAAAATGAAAAGGTTATTCTTCTTCTCGAAATATTCGAGTGATTATTTTTAAAAAAATATTTATTTATGATAAACTCCTTTGTTTTTAATTATGTTATAATGGGTATGTGTTCTAATAAATCCATAATTATATTTTATAAGGATACTTTATGATTTTTATGATGATATTTTTATGAAACCCATTTATTTTCATGGGATATGCTTTGCTGAATTGATGAAATTATTATAAAATCCAGATTTTTTATATAGATTATGATGTGATGATATGATCATATTGTGGAAACATATGTATTTGTTTCATTATGAAATAGGTGGACCTGTTATAATATTCTTTTTAATTCATTGGGTATATTATTATATACATGAGATAGTTATATGAAACAAGTTTATGTGCTTGATCTTTTGTAGGAAACCAGTCGATGTACTTGATTAGTTATAGTAATCAATTCAATGAGTTTGATCCACTATGGGAAATTTGTTTGGATACCTAATCCATTATGACTTGGTGATCTCAGTAGTTAACCTTCACATATTAAATGTTTTATAAAATTTTTATGGTTCCATAATTTTATTACAAGAACTTAGGGTTCGTGATTTATTTATGATGACTTCTCACTCTTGTAATTCATGAATTTATAAAAAATAAGGATTTATGTGAGGAATCATATTTTGGATCTCTAACTAATTGGGAATGCACTTTGTAAATTAATTTCATGATATCATACACTTATAATTATTTTATACTTTCATATAATCATTAATTAATTTCTCCCATGTTTACCATTACTGAGCATATGTGATCACCCTTTCTTCTGTTTCATTTCCCAGGTTATGTAGAAATGTTTTAATTAGGGTATTTCTATGAAGGTTCTAAAGAGGGATATTTTTGTGGGAGATTTTCAATATATTTCATGAAATAAAAATATTGTGTATCTAGTCTCTAAATACGCTAAAAATTTACCCTAATTGTGTATATATTTATAAAATGTATGGAATATTTATCTAAAAATACATATTATTTATGTGTGATAGTACTGGACTGTTATAGTTTGAATCAAATTAGGGTTTAGATAGTCTTTGGAGATTAGGATTTGAAAAATAATTGAAACCCTTAAGGATAATTTTATGTATATGATAACATCTTATAGTTTTGGAAAAAACATTATGTGAATTTAATATCAATACATCCATGTGGAATTGATTTTATAACAAATTCATCTAGGGATAATAATCCTAAATATATTTGGTTGAGTATATCACACCAATAATTGAGGTTCACGGTGGCTGGTCCCTTACTGTGCACTTAGTTTGACACTCCCAAGGAATATGTTTGGGTTAATTAACATCTTATTTGTGAACCACTATAAAGGATTTGAATAGATAATGATTATGGATGGCATAGTTTAAACTTAAGGATCCATATATTTAAAATAATGTGTTGTGATATAAACATCTTATTAATTATTTTTCATAATTATGTGGTTTTAAACTATTATTACTATTGATCACACTATGATTTATATTTTTATTCAAAGGTGAGGGCTAAAAAGTACTAGGATAGCCATGAATGTGATGGATATTGTGTTGATGAGAAACTAAACGGGATGATGACTCCAATGAGGGGTTTTTTTAATTCTGTATAATAAGTTATCCCGGTACACTATTAAAAACTTTCTCCTTAACAAACTCTCAAACACACTAAAATAATAATAATCGGGTTCATTAAGAGCATGGGTGGGGAAGACCATGGAATAATAAAGATTTAGTTTTCTATATGTCAAGAAAGGTGGAAGAATCACTGAAGTAAATGTATTGAAGGAATAATAATTTGTTTTATGTGTGGAGAATAAGGTCATTGAGAATATAATTTCCTTGAAAAAATGAAGAGTTCTATTTTTGGATATGAAATTCATCCAAATTTACCATTTATAGTTAAATGAATTATGTGTGGGGAACTTGGCCATTATCTAAGTCAATGCCCTAATCTAATATCTAGCTCCTATACCAAGTAAGTTCCATTGTTATATCGATTTTTTAAATGCAATGATTGATGTATTTATTTTTTGAATTGGATAATTATGTTAAATATTTTTTTTAAATGAAATTTTAATTATATGTTCCATGAAAAATTTGTGGACTGTTCTGGAAAGGTATTTATTAACCAATTTTCAGAATTTGTTTAATGGTACAGAAGACTGAGAAAATTTATTTACGGGTAAGGATATATTTTTGGAGAATACATGATTGAGTGTAATATAACACAAAATATTTTCATTTTTTTGAAATAATAATGTGATAAATAGATGTTAAATTGTGATAAAGTAAATATGATAGTATTTATAACATTGTAATTTATTAGTTATTTGAGATAAAAGTGGTTTATATTATCACTAATAGAGTTAACCATTTTTTTTATTTATGGAATGTATTCAATAATTTTTTATTTTATGAGAATTAGTTTTTCATTAAATTTTTATATTAATTCAGGTTATTAACATTTTTCATTAATATATGTGATCAAGGAATTCACATACTTGGTATGTGATGCTAAAAGAATCTTTATGATGTTTGGTAGATTAAGGTCACGTTGATTTTTCAAAATTTTGTAACTTTTATCTTAAAAATATTTATTTGGATTTTAACGATATAAATTTTAGATGGGTTTTAAGGTTAAATATTAGTGGAATTTTTTAATTTGAATAATGTATGATGTATTATATATTAAAGTATTACTTTACCATATTTCATAACCTGTGTTAATCGATTTAGATAGAGTAAAAATATAGAGATTGTATGAATTAATTCAAATTAATTAATGGATCTAATTATCTATTTAAATATAGTTTTAGTTATTCATTCTTGGGGAATTCATCGTGATTATTCATTTGTTCGGGTAAGAGATGAAGTGAACATTTATCAAAACACAACCAAAATATGAAATTGTGCTTATGAAATGGAAATAAATCAAATATCTATATTTTCTTGAGTTATATATATTGATTGTAAATGAATTAAAAAACATTAGGGAGATATTATTGTAATAAAAATTATATACTTTTACCATCATTTCTAATGAATCGATGGTATTTTTAATAATAAGAGGTTTATGGATTTCTCGTAATTAAATTTCTCTTAACTATGTTCTCTATCACTCTCTGATAGTACTTGGGAGTTAGGTTTCTCTTACATATCCATTATTTAAATTATGACCAATGTTATCCTTATCTGGGACCATATTTTATGTTATTTCAGGTAATTTTTATGTTTCACACTTTTCCTTTTTAAGGGAATTTTTCTTATTCATTTGTACATTGTGGGTTTTGATAAATCAATTTTCTATTAAATTTTTGGACTAATAAAAATTGGGAGAGTGAAAGTTATTTAAGGGGTAAATGTAACACTTTAATATTTTAAAATAATTCCATGTATGATACCATACAATAAAATAATGCACTGAAATTTTAAATTAAGACTATTGTTTGACAACATAAAAGACACATAACAGTAAGCTTAAATGAATAGTGGAATATTATTATTTAAATTTTACCATTATAAACTAGGCATTAAATTGGAGAATATGGATAGGATCAACCATATTGTGAAATTTGTATATATAAAGTTCTTAATCAATATAAATTTATTTTTTTATCTTAAGTAAATATGTACTCAATTTTAGTAATGTTATTTTATTCTTTAAAAATATGTTTTCATCCAAAATTGGTTTTATTTTTTATCTTAAGTAAATAGGTACTCAATTATTTTTTTAAAATTTTATTCCATATTTGGAATAAAGAGTTTATATTTTTTTAAATAGGAATATTTTATTTTAGAGGATATGGATAGGATCAACCGTATTGTGAAATTTGAATATATAAAGTTCTTACTGAATATAAATTTATTTTTTATCCTAAGTAAATAGGTACTCAATTTTAGTAATGTTATTTTATTCTTTAAAAATATTTTTTCATCCAAAATTGGTTTTATTTGTTTATATTAAGTAAATAGGTACTCAATTAATTTTATAAATTTTTATTCCATATTTGGAATCAAGAGTTTAAATTTTTTTAAATAGGAACATTCTATTTTGGTTCAATAATATAACACACTAAAATTTTAAATTAATACTATTGTTTGACAACATAAAAGACTCATAACAGTATGCTTAAATGAATAGTGGAATATTATTATTTAAATTTGACCATTATACACTAGGAATTAAATTGGAGGATATGGATAGGATCAACCGTATTGTCAAATTTTTATATATAAAGTTCTTACTAAATATAAATTTATTTGTTTATCTTATGTAAATAGGTACTCAATTTTAGTAATGTTATTTTATGCTTTAAAAATATGTTTTCATCCAAAATTGTTTTTATTTTTTTATCTTATGTAAGTAGGTACTCAATTAAAGTTTTAAATTTTTATTCCATTTTTTGGAATCAAGAGTTTAAATTTTTTAAAATAGGAACATTTTATTTTGGAGGATATGGATAGGATCAACCGTATTGTGAAATTTTTATATATAAAGTTCTTACTGAATATAAATTTATTTTTTTATCTTAATTAAATAGGTACTCAATTTTAGTAATGTTATTTTATGCTTTAAAAATATTATTTCATCCGGAATTGGTTTTATTTTTTTATATTAAGTAAATAGGTTCTCAATTAATTTTTTAAATTTTTATTCCATATTTGGAATCAAGAGTTTAAATTTTTTTAAATAGGAACATTTTATTTTGGTTCAATAATATAACACACTGAAATTTTTAATTAAGACTATTGTTAGACAATAAAAAAGACACATAACAGTATACTTAAATGAATAGTGGAATATATTTATTTAAATTTGACCATTATACACTAGGTATTAAATTGGAGGATATGGATAGGATCAACTGTATTGTGAAATTTGTATATATAATGTTCTTACTCAATATAAATTTATTTGTTCATCTTAAGTAAATAGGTACTCAATTTTAGTAATTTTATTTTATGATTTAAAAATATTTTTTCATCCAAAATTGGTTTGATTTGTTTATCTTAAGTAAATAGGTACTCAATTAATTTTTTAAATTTTTATTCCATATTTGAAATCAAGATTTTAATTTTTTTTTAAATAGGAACATTTTATTTCGGTTCAATATGAATTGTAACTATGATAACAGTTATCACAACAATATTAGGTTAATCATGTTAATCTAGTTCAAAAATAATTGATAAGCATATAAGTATTCATAGTAAGTTGTATTTGATGTATTTAAATTCTCCAAAATCACCTTAGAGTCAATATTAAATTATTTATTGTATAATTTTCCATGGAAATGATTATATAAAATTTAAAATAATGAATACATTCATAAATTCACTCTCTTACTTTTAAATATCTATTATGTGTCCGCATATGGAAAAAATTAAATTCAAAAAGAAAATAAATTTCCATATTCCGAATAACTAAAATAATTTTTTTATTTATATTTATTTATAATTTTTAGTACTTATATAATTACCTTAAATTTTTATATAACGCTAACCAATTATTTATTCAATTAATAAAAAAATATTTTAATAATATTCAAATTAATATAATTTGAAAGATTTATGGTATTCCAGGAACTTATTACATTAATATGACAAATTATTTTTGTGTTAAAAGATTATATAAGAATTAAAACTTGTAATTGGTTTCTTTTTATTGAAATAAAATGAATAATGTAAAAATTGACTTTAATAATAATTTAACAAAATAATTTTTCCAGAAATTATTTCAAAATAATTAAAATCACTAAATAGGACAAAGAAGATAATATTCGGCCTAAAATTTCCCACATTGGGTATTTATGCACCAATTTTCAATTTATAAGTAAAATTATACCATTTAAGAGTGAAAAAAGGGTTATCATGGTTAAGGATAAAATGGGTTAACAAAGGGGTTAAACCAAAATATATTATATAAAGTCCTCATAAACCAATAAAAATTATAATTTTTTAGGTTATTACAAATATAATAATATCTTAGGTTCATATTTTTTCCATTTTGATTCATTTTTCATGATAATTACATTAATATAATTTAATATTTTTGGAAATTCCAAAAGTTCCCCTCACATCAATTTTAAAAGGGAACCTCCACCAATAAATTATTCCCACCTTTTTAGGAATCTACCATGAAAAAACCGACCACATTATCTTTTACACTCACATATGAAAATTATAGTGGATTTTCCATTCCAAAAAGACCTACTTTAGGGTCCTTAAAAGTTTATATAAAGGATTTTTTTCAAAGAAGTGTTAATTTCCCTAACCAATCACATACTTATAAATTATTCTTTTACATACTATATATATTATATTATAAATTAAATAATAAATTCAGTGTCCTGATTATAAATAAATTTTATTATGATCATGAACCTACCTTTAGTCATCCTCTTCCCCATCAAATGTGAAGTGAAATTATTGGTCATGTGTATGTATGGACTAACATCTCCACGTAGCGATACAATTAGTTTTCCATCACCATTTTCCATGGATTATTATTATTTTGTGTTTAAAGAAAATATATTATATTTATGAAAAAATTATTCTTTAGAAATGATAATATCATCTCTAACTTCATACCTTCCAAACCGTTGGAAAATGATAATGTTGCTTGTGCCTATGTGTGGACTACCACCTCTATGAAGAATTTGATTTTTTTTCATTTACATTTAATTGGATGGTTATAAGAATCTATTTAATTAATATATATTATATATATGATATAATAATAATTATTTAATGTTGAAATATTTTTTACTATTAATATTTTCCATCTGTTAAAAAGTTAAAAAAAATGTTCAGGTGTATGTACATCCAACCATCTCCGTAAACAATGTAATTCATTTTTATATTTATATAACTTATCAATTACTATATATATAATATTATATTTATATTAACTTTATTTTTCTAGAAATTACTTAACCAATATAAAAGTATAAGGATTGGGGTAGCCAAACCAAAATAGGCATGAAAAATGAAGTAGTTATCAAACAATACTATGAATTTTAATAAAATATTATTAATAAAATGATGATAATATGTTATAATAAAAATAATAAATCATATTTTATATATGATTATATTTATGTAAAATTATAATAAAAAATTATTTATTATATAGGAGTTTTGAACTCGTACTAATAAGGACAAGACTAGAGGTAAGGGATTTATGTTTCAATCATATTTTAAATCAGGATAGTTTTTACTTGAATTTACATTGGCTAAATAATATGATAAATTCATTTAATTTTAATCTCTTATGTTTATTTATTTAAATCAAATTTTTTCAATTCATTTTACCCTCTTTAAGTACTCAAAATTCCAAAATATAGTTATTAAGGAAAAAGGACTTCATTTCTCTCTTTGGTCAAAAATTATTTCTCTCTCATGTCCACAGATTCTAAAAATGTTTTCAAATTGTTTTTTACTATTATCCAATTATTGTTTAAATAAATTTTTACCCATGTTTTACTTTTTAAAAAATGGATTTAGATGACCCTTTTTCTTATATTCTAAACAAGAAATTTTTTAAAAAAAATTTAAAAAAGTTTGAATGGAATGTTGCCTTTTAACTAATACGACATGAATAGAATTTCACATCATCATGATCACTAAATTATTTTAATATTACCTTATATTGTTCCTTATATAACTCCACATATAATTTTTTTCATTGAAATTAGGTAATTTTTAATTTTATATAAGTGATTTCAAACTGAAAAGTTTATTTTCTTTAATAAATAAACCAGTGATTCATTTAAAATAATTTTAAGATATGAAAACATACTTTTATGTTAATTATATTTTAGTTTAAGTGTTATCTAATAATACAATAATTATACTTTATCAGTAAGTATTATAATTATAATTATGATAGGTTTATGAAACCCATTTATTTTCAAATTTTTTGTTATGTTGAATTGATAAAATTATTATGAAACCCAATTTATGTTCATTTGATATAATATGATGATTATATGATATTATGGAACAAATATTTATGTTTTTCACTATCTATTTTGTGGGACCATAATAATATATACATATAATTAATTTGTTAATTACTATATATCATGATACAATTAGGAGAAACAATTATATGTTTTTAATCCGTTCTGTGAAACAATCAAAGTGCTTGATCCACTACAAGAAAAAAGTTTCGAATACTAATCTATTATAACTTTATGGTTCGTGTATTTAACCTTTACATAAGAAATATTTTCTAAACATAATTTGGTTTCACACTTTTATGACATGAACGTATGGTTTATTATAAATTTATAAAGACTTATCACTCTTATGATTCACGCCTTTGGAAATAATAATGTTTTATACCATGACTCATATTTATGATTGTTGAATGATTGGGTGTGAATTTTTAATTTATTTTCATGATCTAATATCCTTATGACTATTTTATTCTTTTATATATCCATAAATTATTATCTCCCATGTTTACCCTTACTGGTGATTAAATGTCATACTTTCTTTGGTTTTCTTTCTCCATGTTATTACGAATGGTTTTAAATAGGGTATGTATCTAAAGAGTAATAAATGGGGAGATATTTTTTGGGAATGATGAAGATCTTCCATGAAATAAGAATAATTTTTATCTAGTCTCCGTTGAAACTAAACTTTAAAAGTCCTCAGGTGTGAATTTTTTTAATAAATTTAATATTCATCTAAAAATATGTAATATTTATATATAAAATATTTATCCTTTAAAGATGATATTGTGAATAAACTTATGGTGTTATCCTCAAGGAAACTTTCTCAATGGGTTTATTCAATCATACCTAGTGTCCAAAATTTTCATCTAAAAATACATCAAGGGGCCAATAGAGAAAAAATTTAATGTTGAAATGACAATAAATTCATAAAATATATTATTTTACAACATAATACATTTTTATTGATATCAAATCCGGAAATATTAATACTTGTTTCATCAACCTATATTCTTGATATATATTCCCTTAACATCCTAAATTGAACTCATTAAAAATATTCATGGCTATAAACTTAATTATAAAATTCTATTTCAATGAAAAGGGTTGAGATATCATCTTATATTATTTTATGGTAAAAATCCTTTCTTCACTAATTCATTAACATCTAATCCATTATTACTCGTCCAACTTATCATTCCTCATTAAGAGCATATGTGGGTATGGTTTTATTTAATACATAAATGTACACAATTCAGGATATACAATAAAAATAATTTCGTATTTAAGGACTAAAAAACATATCCAATTCCATGCATAAAATATGAAATTCATATTAGTGGGTCTATCCTCATAACCAAAATTCAAAGAGATTACCATGTGGAAATTTCATAAGATGATGCATCTAAGTACTATGAGCCTCCATCACAAGAGAGTGAAACATAATATGTGTCCCAAAAGATAGATTTCATCCAACCAGAGAATATATGTTTAATAATATTTTCATATCACATAATGTTTCTAATTATAGAGATAAATTTTTTTAAACTTTTTAGGTGAAAAATACCCTAAATACGTAAACACATTAATATAACATATAAGAATAGTCATCATGTGATATGATATTTTAAAATATTCTTATTATTGAATATATTGGTAATAAAATTAAAATTAAGTGGTTTCTAGATCACCAGTATTAAAATAAATTCCACTTTCAATATATAAAATTTTAAACAACATTTAACCCTTTTTATTTAACAAGGTACTCATACATCCCAAGAGATAAGGCTTTATTCAATGGGTCTGCAATGTTATCTTATAAAGAAAATATACTTACAAAAACCTCACCCCTTTGAGAAAAATACCATAAGGGGAAATACTTCTAAATCATATTCTTCAACTATTTATGTAGCCCTAGCTTCTTGGCTAGGGTCATCATTGTAGTATTTACCCAATATAGTGTTCCAGTATCTTTAAATATAGGAACCACATCATGTTCTAAGATAAATATTTATAACCAAACTTATTATTTAGGTCTATAAAAACCATAATATACTCAAAATATATTTTAAAATCAATGAAAACTATATTATTGTATCACTTACAACTCACATATTCTCAATTAATTTAGAATTCATATTTCAACCTTGATATCATAACATTTTGGAATATCTATAAACTATTATTTATGTATTTAATATTGACTAGTGCCTAATATCCTCTATAAACCAAGAAAATATCAATAGAATTCCATATATACATTTGGATAGTCTGTATATATATCTAATGAATCTCACCTATGTATACATAACATCTACCTACTATGATTAGAAGTAGTTAACATTATTCCTAGTACATACATTGAATATATGATAGAACATGTTGAATAAGTGTAATGGATTCTACTCATCCTTTCACATTTCTATTATGTCTAATAAAAAAATTTATTGGGGATATATATTCCTTATAATATTTACAAAAGTCCCCTATTATATTATTTCATACTAGATATCTTTGGAACCATTTCAATGCAAGTACCCTAACTTATTCCAAGAATCCACTTAGATCTATCACAATTTATATTTATCCCTAGAATATAAGCAACTTCACCAAAGTCTATCAATTAGAAGAATTTATTTAACTATTAAATAAAATAATTCATGATTTCAATCTCATTTATAATCAGTTTTAAATCATAAATATATACTAGGAAAATAATTACACTCCAATTAAACTTTCAATAGACACAAGCTTCACATTAATTATTTGTGACACAAAATTATAGAATTACTTTATAAAAATTATTTTTCAATGATATTGATGATATATTCTATCCATAAATACATCTCTAAAACATACATATTTTATTATAATTATTTGGATTCATAAACCCTTTTGGTTATGTTATATAGACATGTTCAACAATGTTCTGGTTTGGGATGGTTGTTTTGATATCTATTTTACAAATTTCATTATCATGAAAATCTGTTATTTGAAATATATTTCAAATATATATTATTATATTTAATAGTGAAAATGATTATTAACAGTCTACTCCATGATGTTGATTAAACCTCTTAAAAACCAGTCAGGTTTTCTACGTACTGTCTAAAACATCTATGTCCAATTTGTTCTTGAATTCACATTTTCACCCAATAGGTTTTACATACACTAAACGATATACCGAAAACCTAAATTGGTTATGGTAAATATAATTCATTTTATAATTCATGGATTCATTATAATTTATAACTTATGATCTATTATTTCTTCTTTTTAGGATAACATTTAATCATTGTCGACTAATAATGAGTAACTATCATCAGTAACTAGAAAATTATATCTTCATGAATCCTTAACCTCTCTGGTGTTCCAATCTAGAACTTATGTATCTATAAAAAAATCTTCAATTGTTTAATATAGAATATATTCATAGTCCAAATCTATTGTATCTTGAGCCTTGACTTCATTAAAGCCAATATTTCTCCCACTTTTTCTTTTGAAGATATGATCGCTCTCAAGTAATAAGGATTGTATGTTCAATAATACCTTTTTTGTTTGAGGGATAATATAGATAATATATCACTGTTTACTTCATATATCATATAAATAAACACTTATTTTTTTGGGTTTATGTTTTTTTTCATATATTTCCTTAATAAATTCTTCACATCCTTACACAAGTAGAAAAAAATAGTTTTCCTCTCACAAATCAAATCATATGTAATTTTTTTAAAATCTTATTAGAAAATATTTAGTTTGTATGATGTGTTATATAATGAATATCCCCAAATTATCTTATAAAACATTGAAAAATCATTATTGATCCCACCTAGTTCAAAAATATGTGTCTCCTCTATTAACCGATAACATTCCACTATTGTGTATAAGAAGGAGTGAGTTAAAATTTAATCACAAATCCATAATAAAATAAATAAACTCTTATTTAATATATTCATAACCACGTACTGAGTATGGTTTATTTATCTTAAAACCAAGAATATACACTACATATTTGAAAGCCTATGGGTAATGAATTCTTCTAAGGCCTACGAGCCATGTAATACGTACACCTATGGGACTTGTAACAGTTCCAAATCACCCCATGAAATTTGGATAATCAAAGTAAATAAAAAATGAAGGCCTTTGGGAAATTGGATGGATTCATATTTATACCTCATTAATTGGATATGTAAATGCATAAAACATTTGTTGGTGATCATTATGAACTAAGAGTATTCACCTCTTGATTCAATAAGAAATGGTCCATACACATCTTCATGAACTAATTAATGAAGCTATAGGACCCTTTAACCAATTCCACTACATGGATATTTTGTCATTTTTTCTTAAAAATGAGTGTGATATATATCATGTGATTTTAGTTTAAAATAATTTCAATACCCTTCTTGGTAAATATTTTCCAAATGATTCTCATTTAGATGAAAAAGACACTAATTCCATAGTTAAGTGTAATATGATTAATATGGACTTGATTAATTATTAATTTCCAATATTTTTTATATTTTATCATATAAAGAGCATTATTAATATGTTTCACCCCATTCATATGTTATCAGTATAAAAGTAAAAGTTCTTATTTATTATATTTAAAATAAAGTTTTTTATATCTTAACTATACATGTTAATTATATTTTTTTATACTAGGAAAATAATTAAAATTATTTGAAATTATAATTAAACTCATTGGTAATTTAAGATATTAATCATTAATGGCCAATCCAGTGTGTCATCCTATCTTTTTCCATTCACAGCTTGAAGATCCACCTCACCTGTGGAAGTATTCATAAATCACATTATTCATGTATTTATATATAAGTTGTGAACTAAAATTTTTATCTAATACAAATTTAGTATAAATTGAGAGGTCCTATTAAATAAAACCATGTCTAAATCTTCCCCTTTCTTCTTCACCAAGGGGTATTACTTCTTTTAGTGGCACTTCTTTCCACATGAAAAATACACTGCATCTTTTCCCTTATCCTTCAACTTCATCCTCCTCATCATGTTTAGTAAATATAAATATTCCTTAGATATAATGTTATCCTAAGGTATTTTCACCTTTCCATTCCCCTTGTTCACCATAAGGAATAAAGGGTTTTTATGCATCATATCCTTGTATTTGGGGAAGAAAGTATTAAGAGATCTTGGATAAATTTATTGAAAAAATTAATATTAAATTTTTATATATAATTTGATAATACTAGAGGAATTGACAAAATAATTTGTTCCATACCCAAATATTTGGGTAGCTTAAAACCCAAAATTTTTAAAATCTCAATATATCCAATCATCATGAATAAATTAGATATGTATAGTGATTATTCTACAACCATCCATGTAAATATTACATTGAAGATATTTTAAATAACTTATATTTCCTCCTTCTAAAAAATATAATGGAGATGGGATAACTGTTGAGAAAGTGTTGTTTTTAACAATACATAATATTTTCATTTAATGGGAAAGTTTATATTAATACTCTATCTCTTTACGTTAATTTTGATGCTCACAAATACCCTTAATTATTTTTTAATGATTTTATGTGTTATTATTTTTGTAGGAATTTATCATTTTATTTTACTCTTGAAATTACGGGAATTTATTATTGAAGAATTCGTATTTAGCATGTTCTGAAAACACTATTTATGCGCTGCTTATTCAGAATCTGCTTGAGCGTGTTCTGGAAACACTATTCTACCAAACATAGATAAATGTAGCATAAGGATAGAAACTATGTATTATTTTCGAGATATGGAAAAATTATGGTTAAACAACAATAGGTTAGCAGAAAACTGTGGATGAAGAACCCTACGTTAGGGAGGAACCCTACGTTTGGGATGTCAGAAAGGTATGGAAGGAGAACCGTACATAAATATTAAACATTACATTTGTTTCTCAAAAGTATGGTTCATCAACCTTACTTTTGTAAACAACCATATGTTCTTGGAAAAGTATGGATCAAGTAAAAGTATGGATCTTTTATCGTATGTTTGAATGTTGAAGAGAAAATTATAGATGACCAACCCTACGTTTGGAATGAACCTTACGTTTGTTTTCAAGTTTTCGTTGTCAACCTATGTCATCAAACTTACATTCAGAGGATGCATACAGTTTAACATAACCTTATGTTTGGCATCGTAGAATTTAAAGTCGATATTTTTATGCAATGGTCAATACTCTGATTATTAGGTGTATTTCAAGCCAGATTTAAAGCTAATTTAAAGTAATATTTTAACTAATTCAAAACCTTTTAATCAATGATTTGATAAACAAATTAAAAGGATATTTTTATGCCGAGTCTTAAGGGAAGCTGCGACTGCTCTGTAAATTCAAATGTTTTAATATCACGAGTAAAAAAGGTGAATTTTGTGGATCTAATTTTACAGGATAAGTTCTTATCGTTCTTTTATTTATATGTTATCATTGCATTTATGATTATTGATCATTTGTGATATTTTGATTATTCTAAAAGAGAATAAAAATAGTGACTACTGAAACACACAGATCTGCTGGTTCAAAAGGTGCATCAAGCCTCTGTTTGTTAAAAAGAGGAAGGAACGTGATAGAAGATTCACTTGTTCTACAATGAAGATCTACTGTGAATTTTCTACTACTGAAGTTTTGAATAATATCTCTATATCTACTGAAATGGGATAAACTCAGAATGTTTTTTATGTGAAGATTGTTATTTATAAAGGCGGTGATCTATCTACTGTCAATTGCATGTTGTTGCAATTGTGAATAACATCTGGAAAGTATTTTCAAAATACGAAAATCATTTCGTTCTATTCTTGATTGATCGGCTTCTCGTACTAAGATGTGTAGGTTCTGTAAGTGAACCAGAAGGCTTTTTTTTGCCTTGGATTGTAAATGTGTCAGCTGCCTGTACTCAGTTGTGAACCGGTTTGTTGAAATGAGGACCAGATAGTGAAAATCACCAATCTCCTGTAGTAGAGCATTCGTGGAGTGGACTAGGGGCCTTCTGTTCCCCAAACCACTATACATCATGTGTTTCTGATATTTAAATTTCCGTTGTATCATTTTATCTGATTAAAGTTAAAACGAAGAACACAATCACTCAAAGATTTTTGAAAAGACACAATTCACCCCCCCCCCCCTCTTATGTATATTTGGTGTAATCCGATCCAACAATTAATATCATAGGTTGATCTTTCTAACAAATCGTTAACAAGATGAAAGTGATTATACACTAAGAAAGATGACTGATACAAGAGAAGGAATGTCTATGGTCAGAGCACCATACTTCAATAGAGAAAACTATGGATGTTGGAGGTCTCGAATGATCATCTATCTGAAAAATCTTGGATACAGAGTCTATTCTAGGATTCTAACTCCATATGAAATAACAGAAAAACCTGAAACATAGAGTGCATCTACTGAAGCAGAATATGATACAAATTCGAAGGCAATGAATGCAATTATATGTGTTCTAGGACCTAATGATTTTAACAGATTATCTAAATGCCCAACTGCATATGAAATGTGGCAAACTATTTCTGTTTCTTATGAAGGAACTAACAATATCAGGGAAATGAGATATGAAACTAGTAAACTTAAATTTTATACATTTAGAATGGTTGAAGGTGAGATTATTACTCAAATGAATGGAAGATTGACAGAGATTTTCAATAACATAACTGCCTTGGGAGATCCCATTAATCAAGCTGATCAAGATTTAAAAGTGTTGAGAGTACTGCCTACAAAATGGAATGGAATCTCTACAATAATTAGAATGTCGACACCTGTCAAAGATTTAACCATGAGAGAACTGATTGAAACATTAATGATGTCTGAAGATGAGATGGAAGATGAAGCTAATGAACATAAAGTGCTTATCAAAATAGAAGATACTACCTTGAAAGTATCATCACCGAGCAAAAATAGAAAGATGAAGAAAAATGAAAAAGAGAAGTCAGAGAGTTCTGAGTTATCTAATTCTGATATGGAATTGGCTCAGCTAGCTCTAAGATTAACAAAATTCTATAGAAAGAAAAGAGGCTTCAAAAAATCCTTTCAGAAATATAATAATGAAGTAAGATGATATGAATGCAAGAAAATGGGGCATATCATACCTGACTGTCCTCAGCTAAAAGAAGACAAGAGAAATAAATTTTTCAAAAGATATGACTATGAGTATAAGGACAAGAAAGCCATCAATGCAACTTGGAGTGTATCTAAAGACTCCAGTAGTACATGTCAATTAGACTTAGAGAAGGAGGAAGAAAATCTGAAAGCCAGCATGTGTTTTATGGCAGAAACATATGAGGTACAATCTTACTACTCTTCTGATTCTTGTTCTAAATCTAATTACTCTAATGAAAAACTTGCAGCCTACTGCAATATGCTTGAAGAAAAATATGACTCTCTATTTAAGAAGCATGAGTCTTTAGTGAATGTTCATAAGGTTGTTTTTGGTGAAAGATATACAATGTTGAAACAATATAAGAAGTTATATGAAAAATTTGATTCAATTAATTCCTATAATAAAGATTATGAATCAAAGATAAAATCACTGAAAACTGAAGTAGAAACTTATAAAACTGCATCCCTTGTTTTTACTAAAGGGGAAAATTCATTAAATGAAATTATTTGGAAAAATTTCATTAAAAAGGAAAGATTTGGAATTGCCAGTAAAGGTGAAAAACCCAAGCTATAAAAAAACTATTTTATTCCAAGTGTAAAAATACTACACTGTAATTACTGTGGAATAAGGGAACATATTTCTAAAAAATGTTTCTTAAGACAACCCCAAATAATAGGAATTAATAAATCTTTTGTATCAAATGATCTATTCGACTAATGTAAAATTAGAAAAACAAAGCAAGTCCATATTCCCAGATCCTTGCTATCTAACACTACTCGACCCAACAAAATATGGCTATCAAAGCAATCTGTGTAAATGTCTTTGCAGGGAGCAGGTCACAAGAGAAAAAAGGACATATGGTATATGGATAGTGGCTGCTCAAGACGTATGAGTGGAAACTCATTGAATTTCTCTACACTCACACAAAAAGATAGTGGACTTGTCACTTTTGGTGAAAATGCCAAAGGAAAAATCATTGGTATTGGAATAGTTGGAGATCCGGAAGTTTTCTCAATTAAAAAAGTTTTTTATGTACAAGGATTGAAACAAAATCTGATAAGTATCTCTCAACTATGTGATTATGGTTATGCTATTGATTTTTCTAACAATTGATGTTCTATTTTCAAAAATAAATTGCTTAAATTTAGAGCACTAAGAACTGATAATGAGTATACCCTAGATTTAAATTTCTTGTGTAAACAACAAATAAATTTCTTAACTGCTAAAATGAATGAATCTTGGATCGGGCATAGGATACTTGGACATTGTAATATATATGTTTTAAATAAGTTATCCAAGAAACATTTATTTTCTGATTTTCCAAGTCTCAACATTGAAAGTGATAGATTCTGTGATGCAAGTCAACTTGGAAATCAGTACAAATCATCCTTCAAATCTATTAACAAAATTTCTACATCTAAACCTCTAGAACTTATTCATATGAATTTTTTTGGACCCTCAAGAGTAGAAATCATGGAGGGTAAATTATATGTATATGTTTTAGTTGATTCCTATTCTAGATTTACATGGATTTTCTTTTTGAAATTTAAAAATGAAGCTTTTACTTTATTTTAAAGTTTTTGTAAAGCTGTTCAAAATGAAAAAGTTTTTGAAATAATTTTATTAAGAATTGATCATGGTGGAGAATTTGAGAATCAGTAATTTAATTCCTTCTGCTCAAATATGGGTATTAAACACACCTTCTCTGCACCTAGAACACCTCAAAAAATGGAATTATTGAAAGAAGAAATAGGACTATTCAAGAAATGGCTAGTACTATGCTAAAAGAATACATCCTTCCTACCTACTTTTGGGAAGAAGCTATAAGCACAGCCTGCTATATAATGAATAGAGTTTTAATTAGACCTATTTTGAAAAAGTCACCCTATGAACTTTGGAATAACAGAAAACCTAAAGTTAACTACTTTAAAGTTTTTGGATGCAAGGTCTATATCTTAAACACCAAGGATAATCTTGGTAAGTTCGATCCAAAATCGGATGAAGGAATTTTCTTAGGATATTCAGTTACTTCCAAAGATTATAGAATCTATAAAAAGAAGTCATGGATTGTTGAAGAATCAATTCATGTAAAATTTGAGGAATCTGATCCCTTTGAGAAAAGGACAGATCAAATGGATAAATCTTACTCTAATGATAACATGAGGCTTGAGAACTTGAAAAATTATTTTGAAAAAGATATAAATAAAATTCAGTCTAGTTTAGAAGAACAAGATACTGAAGAGCCTATAATTGTGTTACTTAGACAGACTAGAACCCTAAAAAATCACCCTTTAGAAACTATAATAGGCGACATAGATACAAGAATAAAAAATAGAAAAAATATAGGAAATCTTGTATAATTATCATCCTTTCTATCCTAGTTAGAACCTAAGACTATAGAAGAAGATTTAGTTGATAAAAGTTGGATGATAGCAACGCAAAAAAAATTAAACCAATTCAAAATAAATGAAGTCTGGGAATTAATTGAAAGACCACAGAACTATCCAGTAATAATAACCATATAGATCTTTAGAAATAAGAAACATGATCAAGGAAAAATAAATAGAAATAAAGTTAGACTTGTAGCTAAAGGATATAATCAGGAAGAATGTATAGATTATGATGAGACCTTTGCACCTGTAGCTAGACTAGAAGACATTATAATCCTCTTAGCCTATGCATCTCATATGAAATTTAAATTATTTCAGATGGATGTTATGTCTTCCTTTTTAAATGGTTATTTAATGGAGGAAGTTTATGTTGAGAAACCTCCTGGTTTTGAAAATTCTCAAAATCCAGATTCTGTTTTTAAACTTACTAAAGCTCTCTATGGCCTTAAACAAGCACCTAGATCTTGGTATGAAATACTAATCTCTTTTCTTTTGAAAAAATTATTTTACTGGTGGAATGGAAGACCCAACACTATTTAAGAAAACTGTGAATTCTAATATTTTGTTGTTTCAAATTTATGTTGATGATGTAATTTTTGGATCAAATAATAAAACCCTTTGTCATGAGTTTTCACAGTTAATGAAAAAAAAATTAAATGAGTATAATGGGAGAACTAAATTTCTTTTTAGGACTTCTAATTTATCAAAAAAATTTGGAAATGTTTTGAATCAAAGAAAATACATTACTGATTTGTTGATGAAATTTGGATTGAAAACAGCAAGACATATACAACTCCTATATGTACTAATTTAAAACTTGATTTGGATGAAACTATAAAATCATTTGACAACAAGTTATATAGAGGTATGATTGGTAGTTTATTATATCTTACTGCTAACAGGCTAGATATAAGGTATTCAGTATGTCTTTGTGCAAGATTTCAATCGAATCCTAAAGAATCTCATCAAACTGTTGTTAAAAGAATTTTTAGATATTTAAAAGGAACTGTTTTTCAATCTCTTCTTTATCCCAAAACTTTTGATTTCAATTTGATTTCATATTCTGATGCAGACTTTGGGAGTTGTATATTAGATAGGAAAATCACTTCAGGAACTTGTCACTTTTTAGGAAAATATTAAGTGTCATGGGCAACTAAGAAACAACATTCAGTTGCCCTGTCAACAGTTGAGGCAGAATATGTTTCTACTGGCAGTTGTTGTGCAGAGGTGTTGTGGATGAAAAACACTCTTATGAACTTTGGACTAAATTTTAATAATACTCCTATTTTATTTGATAATACTAGTGCTATAAATTTTTCAAAAAATCCTATTAATCCTTATAGAACTAAGCATATTGATATCAGACATCATTTTCTAAGAGATCATGTTTATAAAAAGGATATATCTTCGGAATTTGTAAGTACTAAAATTCAATTGGCTTTTTTTTTACTAAACCACTTCCCACTGTAAGGTTTGATTTTATTAAGGTGGAGCTAGGTTTATTTTATTTTAAATAAAATTTTATTTTACAATGCTAGTTATTTATTTTAGTTATGCTTTAAATAATTTTCTTATTTTTTTTCAAATAGAATAGGTTTCTTTTACCCGCGTAATCTATTTTATTTATTTTTAAATATATGTAATGATTATTAAAAACATGGGAATCAAGGTTTTTAGAAATCCTTTTGACTTCTAAACCGTTTCATTTATATCGAAACCATTTCAAATCCACAAATCATACCTCTTCTCATGAACCCAAATCTTCAAACCTATAAAACCTTAACCTTTAAACCTTTAGAGATTCTCGCAGAGATGGTAAGGTCTAAAAGAGCCAACGAAGCCGAGACAAGAAATACCAAGAGACAACACTCCGAAGGAAGAAAAATCTTACAGGGCAAGGTAATCGACCTCGACTAGTTTTTTCAGACAAATCTACTGTTGAAATAGGTGCTGTCATTTCAGAACCTTGAACAGAAGTTCAACAGTGAAAATACAACATTTCTGTATGAGGTAAAACTTAGATACTTCTTAAAATCTATACAGTTTAGTCTGGGAGATACTGAGGACAGTATGTTGGCTAAGATAAAGGAAAGGGATTTCTCAATCTCTTCAATATAAATTGGTCAGATTCTCAACTGCCCTCATGAGGGAGTTTTTCATTTCGATTTGAAAAATATTGGATTCTGGGCATAAATCAGAGGACATAATGTCATTTCTTTTTGGTACTACGACTATAAATAAACTTTTTATCAAGTATTTGGAGCCTAATCAGAAAATTTTGGTAAATGTTTGCAAACAAGGATTTCACTGAGGATGTCTGAGATGTAAAAAATATTATATCCCGATATGTATATAATGTATAATTTTTGCAGTGATGTCAAACTCAATTTTCCTAGGTATATGGTTAGATACCTAAGATATTGTTGTCAGAGTGATTCTCGAATGAACTTTTATCCCTTGGGTCGATTCATTTCCAAGTTGTTGCTTAATAAGGACATGGTGAGATTAGTGGATTCCTCCGTACACTGTCATCACAGAAATGTGTTTAATGCTAGAAATTTAATGAAAATTGGATATTTCTGGAGTACTATCAAAGGAAAACTTTTTCCTATAGGAGAAGATGATGAATCAGAGAATTCTCAAGCTCAATATCCAAAGTCCAAGGAGGGACAAGCTGAATCAAGAGTCAGCACTACAGCAAGAAGGATCAGATTTGAAGTGGTAGAAACTGTGGAAGAAAGAATTCAGGAGGGACTTCAAAGTCAGAGAAAATGACCTGTGACTGAGAAACTTACTTCTCCTGATTTAACTACAGGAGATTTACTCTCTTACAGCTTTGTCAGAGAAAATGTTGTTGAAAAACCTCAAGAACAGAATGTCACTATTACAGATCCGGATCATGAAAGGACTGTAGTTTAAAGATCATATTAACAGGTTGTAGCTGATGTTGCTGTTGACATTCAACAAGAAAAGGAGGCAGACCCTAGTGAGGAAATGGCCAGACCTTAGGAAACTCCAGATAATATCATTTTAGATATTTCATTAGATGAACAAATTTCAGATATTCATGATGAGCTTGCTTCTGAAGCTCACACAGAAGTTCTTCAAGAGGATTTCTCTATGGAAGAGTCTGGAAAGGACACTGAGGAAAAATATGTGGACCAACCTACTCAAGACAAGGTGAAAGAAAAATCTGATGTTGAATCATTAACTTTAGTACTACTACATCACACAGAACCTGAGAATGTGAATCAAGCACCAGGTGCTTATGATTCATGAAATTGGAAAACTGAAGAGTTGTAAAAAAAAGTAATCTCAACTGCAGTGTGAGAATGATTCTCTGAGAAGCATCTTAGAATCCGAATAGTTTAAATTTCAAAAGCTTAAGGAGAGTACAATTTCAATACAAGAAGTTGAAATTTTTAAAGAGGATATGATAAATGCTATTTCAAAAATGAAATCTGAAATGGTTATGAAGTCAGATTTCTCAGATCTTAAGTTCTTTCTGGAGACACAATTTTCATCAATTGGAAATAGTACTGCTAGTGGATGATGAACTTCACCAGATTTATTCAGAAGATTTCAAGATATCACTACTGCAATGAGTAATATGAATGACAGGTTGCAAGATCTTAAGAGCAATAGTGATCCATTATCTTTTCTCTTAGATAATCAGAAATTCTTAGTTGATCAGTTAACATCCAGTGAGCCAGGAATATGTACTTTCTTAGAAAAAATCATAGAGAAGTTGTCTTTGTTTAAGGAGAAAGAAGAAAGGCTTCACTAGTTTTTCAGAGTCAATCTCGTTGAAGATATTCATATGACTCAAGTGGCCAGAGATCATATTATTAAGCTTGGTGATGGATTAATGAAAAGCTTTAGAGAACAGTTAGTAGAAATCAAGTCTACAGTCCAGTGAAGATAAATCCTACATGTTCAATGAAACAAAAAAAACCTCGATTCCTGTGTTTATTATCCTTGTATCTATTTTTGATTTTCAATGAAAATATGTTTCTTTCTATCTATTTTTTTTACTATCATTATTTTGATATGCCAGTACTACAGATTTAATTATTAATAAACAGTTAATAATAGCTTTTACCTAGTGTTCAGTGCAACATTAAATGTGTTAAAATCCATGATTTATCATTCTTTTTTATATCACAAAAATGGGGAGAAATTTGGATAAACACAACA